>OV702285.1:41914338-44493654 GCA_916181665.1 Avena sativa | reverse complement strand
TGACAGTTTGTTGAGTCTCACTTTTCATCTTGAAAAAATATACCCATGTATATCTTGAGTAATCATCGACGATGACCAAGCAATATTTCTTCCCACCAAGACTTGCATGAGAAGGAGGACCAAATAAATCCACATGAAGTAATTCCAAGATCTTCTTTGATGACACAATAGTCTTCCTCTTGTGGGGAGAATCATGCATTTTTCCTTCAACACAAGCCCTGCAAACACGATCTTTGGCAAAAGAGACATTGTCTTTTAGTCCAAGGATGTGGCCACCCTTTTGGAGACTTTGCAAAGTTCTCATGTTGACATGGGATAAACGGCGATGCCATAGCCAGCCCACGTCGGCCTTTCCGAATAGACACATCGGACCCGAAGTGGTTTTCCCCGAGAAGTCCACCACATACAGGTCATTTTCGACGTATCCAACGAAAGCGACCTTTAGAGACTTGCTCCATAAGAGTACCACCAAATCATCATCGATAAAAACAGAAAAACCCATCTTGCCAAGGGCACGAACAGAAAGAAGATTGTAGCCAAGGGTCTCAACAAGCATGACGTCCACGAGAGAGATATCATGGGCAACCACAACCTTGCCAAGACCCAATACCTGAGATTTAGACTTATCACCATAGGAGACTGTGATATTATCATGATTTGGACGCATCTCCGAGATGATCTCCTTGCTTCCGGTCATATGACTAGTGCGGCCACTATCCAGCACCCATTTCGACCCTGCAAGAAAATTACTTCTTGGTTTTAGGTACCCATTTTTCAATGGGTCCTTTCATGTTAGTAACAAGGGTCTTTGGGACCCAAATAGACCAAGCAATAAATTCATCAAAAGGACCAACATAATAAGCATAAACATCGCCATAGTCATCACAAAAGAGTTCATAATTCGGATTGTGAGACCCTGCAAAACCAATATTATTAGTCTTGTCTTTTGTGAAAACCTTCCCAGCAGTGCTTGTCTTTAATTGCACATTCTTGGTCTTGTTCTTCTTGGTTTTCTTCTCCTTGGACTTGGTGACATACCCAAGTCCCTCTTTACCATGATTTGACCTTTGCTTGCCAAGGACTTCATCAAGCACACCTTTGTCCTTTGTAGTGATTTCCTTGATCACTTCTTTTTCCACACTAGCATTTTTCTTGTTACTATATGTTGAGTTGGATGAGCTAGGAGTATCATATTTGGCCAATCTACTTTGAAGCTGATCATGTGACTCAATGAGAATAGAGAACTCGTTTTTCAACGCCTTGTGAGCATTCTCAAGTTTCTCCAATTCCTCGGTGTCACATCCCAAGATTTTCCAAATCTTGTAATGTGAAAATAAATGAATAAAATAAAACTTTGTTTGATTTACAAGGCTAGAAGAAACTTTTTGAATTTAAATGGAACTTCAAATCTATTTGGATTAAATAAAATCCTAAAGGGATTCATAAAGATAAACATTTTTTAAAGGAAATTAAAATGTTTTGGAATTACTATTTTGGATCTTTTAATAAAAGATTTTGTTTTCAAATGAAAAGGTGGATTCATAAATAAAGATTATTTTTGTAAAGCCAGATTAAACCTTGGCCAAGCTTTGGATTTAAAACATTTTTATTTTAAATAAAATTAGCAAAGATTTATTTAAATAAAATAATAAGGAATTAATATCCAAACTTTATTGAAATAAAAGGTTTTACCAATTTAATTGAAACATCAAAACTTATTAAAATCATTTAAAATAAGTTTTCCAAATACTTGATATTCACAAATAAAACCTACTAAAGTGTTTTGGCTTTATTTTAGATTTCAAAATAAATATCTCAATAAAACAAATCCTATTTGATTTAATAATGAAAATCTATTAAATGTAATTAATAATGGACTCTAAAATAAAATGTTATTATGTTTTAAAATAAATTTCCAAGTATTCTATATTTCCCCAAATAAAACCTACTGATTTGGTTTTGAAAATATTTAGGTTTCAAATAAAGATTTTATTAATAAAATCAAACTCTACTTGATTTAATAACTAAGGCCCATGTTATTTTAAACAAGTATTTCAAGTATCTTATAATTTCAAATAAAACCTACTGATTTAGATTTGAAAGTGTTGGGAATTCAAATGAGAATTTTATTGAATAAATCAAATTATGTTAAATAAATAAAGGTCCATCTTATTTAATTAAAGAATGGATCAATAAAATTATTATTTTATTTTATTTTGGGCTTTTGTCCATGATAATGAACAGAACTAAATTCAATATTACAAAGTTTGGTGTTGTTTGAATTGTTTTGATTGATGTTTGAATGTTTGGGAATTTCAAAACAGAATTCAGAAAATAGAAATAGAAAAGGATTAAGAAAACAGGAAAAAAATAAGACATGACCGACCCAACCCAGGCAGCCCAATAGGCCCAGCAACAGCCCAGCTTCTTTCCCCGAAGAAAACATTTGGCACCAATTTTCTTACCCACAGAACCAATGACTGGTGGACCTCCCCCTTTCTCTCCTTTTCTCACTGACACCAGACCCCACCCCCGGCCCTCTTCTTCCTCACCCGCCGCGGACCTGTTCCTCCCCTTTACTCGCCTCGCCGTTTCTGGCCAAATAAACTCGGATGAATTCGTTTAAATGCGTGGTTAATTCTCCCCCTGGACCCTGCTGTCTTAATCCCCCTGGTCTCCTCTTCCTTCTCCCGCAGACCACACCTCACCGGAGCCCCCAGGCTGCGCAAATTGCTTGCGACAACACCCCTGTCCCCGACAACTTCCCCGGCCGATTCCGGCTGCCACACGCCGCCCCTTGCCTCGTCGACCTAGCACACATACTCCACGCGTCCAGACGCATCCGTCCATACCAACCATTCACCTGCGGGCGCTCCAAAACATCGACAGCAACTCCACCTATACGCCGCCGTCGTCTGCTACTTTTCCGGCGAGTCCTCCAGGTAATATCTGACCACCCCCTTCCGTCTCGTTGATGCACATACGATCACCGACCCCGTACGCATCTAACGCAACTGTTATCTTGCTTTTCCGTGGCTTGTGTCGTCGCCTCCGACGAAAAACAGAGAAGCCCGACGCGGACACGAAGCTCCGACGAGCAATTCCCCAGGAACCCGTGCGCCCCTTGTCCAACAAAGACCTCGTTGAGCATCAGCAGGGTGCTGCGAACTCGGTGAGCTCCCCCTCCCTCTTTCTCGCATCCTGCATCGTCGGCAACCTCGCCGTCTGGTCGCTCCGCCGCCAGCCACCACCGCAGCGCCGCTAGCTTTAGGTCGAGCCTGCGTCAACCGTTCGATCCCGATCTAGTGGCTAGGATAGAAGCTAGGGGAAACGGTAAGTAGCCTCTGTGCGCCGCACGATCTGACTTGATCCAACGACTGCAGCTGTGCAATCCGAGTGAAGCGGTACCGACGAATGATAATAGGACGCGTGGCACCAGATGAGCTGAATTAGATATAGAAACCAGATTTAAATGCCATTTTGAATCCCTGTAACTTTCAAACCACACGTCCAAAAATTACAAATTTTATATCAATGGATTCAGTGGAGCAAGCCCTAGCCAACCATGCCATTGGTTTAGAAAATAGTATCTGTTAGCTTGCTTGTTTTTGCAGATTCTTTTGTGAGCTTGTTTAGAGTATAAAAATTGTTTAAAA
The DNA here is from genome assembly GCA_916181665.1 of Avena sativa. Classification (NCBI taxonomy): domain Eukaryota; kingdom Viridiplantae; phylum Streptophyta; class Magnoliopsida; order Poales; family Poaceae; genus Avena; species Avena sativa. Next base: position 44,489,998 of record OV702285.1, on the reverse strand, counting down.
TTGATTTTAGGGTTAAAACTTTTGCAAATTGGTTTGATGTGACCTTACTGACCCTAAGAACCAACCCTTGGTGTTGAAAATGATTTTGGTAAAGTTTAGGTTGGATTACTTGACTTAGTCATTTTCTAGCCAAATAAAAAGAATTGATTTTATTATGGAAATGTTTATGGAAAGGAAACTTTGAGAAAATAGTTTGGACCAAACCTACTGACCCAAAAACACCAAGCTTTGCAATAGCAACTCATTTGGTGAACAACAAAGAGTTTTGCCTTAATAAAAACATTTTTCACCACATGAAATGGTGAATGGATTTAAAAATAGTTTTTGGACAAAACCCTCTTGCTAATGACTTTGCCACTTTGGTAGATGACCAATTTGGATCTTACAAATTTTAGAAACCCAATAGAAACCCTCTTTGCAAAATAAAACTATCTTGTGTATGCTCCCATGCATGACTTAGATTCCATTACTTTGTGTGTTTGAAAAATTGTTTGTTTGACTTTGGTTTGGAATGAGAATTGAATGTGTGTTTTCTTGATTGACTTGTAGTGAAGTGTGAGACTAGCAAGATCAAGGAGTGAACCACCATTCCCTTCCAAAAAGGCAAGTGATGCTTCATACTTTTTGTCCCATTACTTTCACTATGCATTAGTGATTTTGCTAAGTAAAACTTGCATGAATTTTGCTAAGTATAGACCTTGCTATAAGAAAACCTAGTAGATGAATCCTTAGTAGGATTTCCCTAAGTTAAGATTCCTACTACTACAAGCTTAGCCTAGCTAATAGATAACATGGGTGGAATATATATTCACACTATGGAAAAATATTCTAAGTCTGAGGACTTATGTTTTGTCTAATAAAACAACTAAGTTAACGAATCACCTGGGTGGAATGGGATAGCTTGGTGGAGAATGGTTGAGTGGTTCACAAGGCCATGGACTTGGATTGTGTATCTCACTTGTGGATGGCCACCCAGGAAACAAAGAGATTTGAGATGTCAAATTTTGAGAAGCTTCAAGTGCAACCACTTGGCAATATGGGCTCTGCCATGATCATATAGGTTGCAAGAACTTAGCCATATGGACAGTGGGTGGTAGTGTTTGATAGGATGGAACGCGTCCATATTGGTCTAAGGGAAAGCTTCTGAAAGATCTTGTCTTGGGAAACCAAGTCTTGTGGGGAAAGTGCACCACCTCTGCAGGGTGTAAAATCTAAGTACTTAGCCATGTCCCTGGTAAAGGACAATTTGAGCATCAAGACATGGAAGCAATCAAGAATCTCATCATTCAAATTTCTAAGTTAAAATCTTGTGGATTGAACAAGGGTTGTTTGAATTCTTCAATCATTGATGGAGAGATGGCTTGGTACAAGGATCTTGAAATCTTTGATTAAGGAAAAAATGATTTTGTCAAGCAAAAACTTAGTATTTCCAAATGTTAAGGAAAAATCTATTTTGAGCAATGCAAGCCTCAACTCCACTTAGCCAAATGCATATAGATGATAGACTCCACTATACAAATATAGTATCACTTGCCAATACAATTCAAATGTATTGACCCTTTGTGGCTATAACTTGTATGTTGCAGGTTTGATTGATTTTAGTGAAGATTGTTTGATTAGGATTACAAAGTCTACAACCAACATCTGCCTGTGGCACTTTGAAGATGAAGGACCCCATGATTATTGTTATTCCGCTGCAATGTAATGTAATAGCCATATGGGCTAAGTATGATGTAATAAAACTATGTTATTCCTGGTTATAAAGTTATAATATGACCTTTGTATCTTGATATTACATCTTAACTGTGGATGCTAGCTATTGATCCAGGGACTAGCATTGTAAAACACAGGAGGGATCATTCTTATTAAAGGTTGAGACCTCTACAGATGGTATCAGAGCATTGTGTTGCCTGTAGGATTTGTAAACCCTAGGATTGGACAAAAACCCTTAGAAAAATAGGAGTTGTATTTTGTTCCAAAACTTATTTACAAAAACACTTGTAAACTCTTTCCTCAATCATTTTGGTTTCAACTCTACATCTCTTCTACTTCAACTTGATGGAAAAAGCCTACCCCATGACCAAAGACTACATCATATGCAAAAGACTTCTTCAACTTCTTCAACTCTAATGACTTCAACATCTTCAACTCTAATGACTTCAACATCTTCAACTCTAATGACTTCAACATCTTCAGCATATTCACCAAGGACTTCCAACTTGGAAACTGCTAAGGACTACAAGTGAGACAAGGAAATCTTACTCAAGATTTAGAGACTAAGGGAATGCAAAATAAGAAGGAACCATCAACAACTTTGAAGCATAGTAACCAAGAGTTTTCCTCAAAGAAACCATGGTCTCAAGTAAGAAGAATCATGAAGGAAGGAAAGATCACAAGTGAACCATGTAGATGGACCACCATTTATAGTTAAGTCAAACACACCAACTTATGTGGTGTAACAAAAATATTTTGTTGCCTAAGTATGTGCTTGAACTTTGTTGTTTGAGTGAATTGTTTGGTTTGTGATTGCATGCACCTTGCTTGAGTGAATTGTGATGTGAGTGATTAGAAATATTTCCTTAGAAATATCTTGTCTATTCTAATCTCCCATCAAAACCCAAACAGATGACTACTCCAAGAGACACCAACAACAACCAGGAGGACAACATGAGAGACATTATAGTAACCCAAAACCAGTTGAGCCAAGAGACAACTCAGCTTTTAGCCAACAACAATGGACTAGACCCAGCCATAAAAAGGATTTTGAAACTTCAATCCCAATTGTTGCAAGGACTCATTACTCAAGTGATCAACATGGGAGAAATCTTTTCCCAAAGAGCTAATGACAACAAGGATGACAAAGATGCTAATCTATAAGGAACCCAAGATAGCAATATTTTTAGATACAAGGATCATGCATCCAAGGAGCATGAAGATCAATGCCTCAAGAAGAGAGAAATATATCCCACCTATGAAGAACATGAACTAGAAGAACTCCTAGCTTTGGAGAGACCCAAGAAGAAGAAGAAATGCCCCAAACCTAACAAGAAGGATATTACTCAAGTGCAATGTTACAATTGCAAAGAGATGGGACACTATGCCAATGAATGCCCAGAAAAGAAGAAGAACCAAAGAAACAAACAAGAGGAAATGATACCAAAGGAAAAGAAAGATATCAGCCAAGTGATGTGTTCCAAATGCAAGGAACTAGGCCACTATGCAACCAATTGTCCAAGAAAGATGAAGAACAAGTTAAACAAGTCTATGGAGAAACTCAACCTTGGCCCATGAGCTTCATGAGTCAAACATGGAAATTAAGGACTCAATGCAAATGTTTGCTTAGAGAAATTTTCCCAGGATCCCAAGAAGGACAATGTGTAATTTTTGTTTGAAAATTTTTTAAGGGTGGTAGTACCCTAGTTGTTTTGAACCTACTTGTAACCCCTAGCCTCCCCAAATCTCGGGACGAGATTTATTTTAAGGGTGGTAGCCTGTCACATCCCAAGATTTTCCAAATCTTGTAATGTGAAAATAAATGAATAAAATAAAACTTTGTTTGATTTTCAAGGCCAGAAGAAACTTTTTGAATTTAAATGGAACTTCAAATCTATTTGGATTAAATAAAATCCTAAAGGGATTCATAAAGATAAACATTTTTTAAAGGAAATTAAAATGTTTTGGAATTACTATTTTGGATCTTTTAATAAAAGATTTTGTTTTCAAATGAAAAGGTGGATTCATAAATAAAGATTATTTTTGTAAAGCCAGATTAAACCTTGGCCAAGCTTTGGATTTAAAACATTTTTATTTTAAATAAAATTAGCAAAGAGTTATTTAAATAAAATAATAAGGAATTAATATCCAAACTTTATTGAAATAAAAGGTTTTACCAATTTAATTGAAACATCAAAACTTATTAAAATCATTTAAAATAAGTTTTCCAAATACTTGATATTCACAAATAAAACCTACTAAAGTGTTTTGGCTTTATTTTAGATTTCAAAATAAATATCTCAATAAAACAAATCCTATTTGATTTAATAATGAAAATCTATTAAATGTAATTAATAATGGACTCTAAAATAAAATGTTATTATGTTTTAAAATAAATTTCCAAGTATTCTATATTTCCCCAAATAAAACCTACTGATTTGGTTTTGAAAATATTTAGGTTTCAAATAAAGATTTTATTAATAAAATCAAACTCTACTTGATTTAATAACTAAGGCCCATGTTATTTTAAACAAGTATTTCAAGTATCTTATAATTTCAAATAAAACCTACTGATTTAGATTTGAAAGTGTTGGGAATTCAAATGAGAATTTTATTGAATAAATCAAATTATGTTAAATAAATAAAGGTCCATCTTATTTAATTAAAGAATGGATCAATAAAATTATTATTTTATTTTATTTTGGGCTTTTGTCCATGATACTGAACAGAACTAAATTCAATATTACAAAGTTTGGTGTTGTTTGAATTGTTTTGATTGATGTTTGAATGTTTGGGAATTTCAAAACAGAATTCAGAAAATAGAAATAGAAAAGGATTAAGAAAACAGGAAAAAAATAAGACATGACCGACCCAACCCAGGCAGCCCAATAGGCCCAGCAACAGCCCAGCTTCTTTCCCCGAAGAAAACGTTTGGCACCAATTTTCTTACCCACAGAACCAATGACTGGTGGACCTCCCCCTTTCTCTCCTTTTCTCACTGACACCAGACCCCACCCCCGGCCCTCTTCTTCCTCACCCGCCGCGGACCTGTTCCTCCCCTTTACTCGCCTCGCCGTTTCTGGCCAAATAAACTCGGATGAATTCGTTTAAATGCGTGGTTAATTCTCCCCCTGGACCCTGCTGTCTTAATCCCCCTGGTCTCCTCTTCCTTCTCCCGCAGACCACACCTCACCGGAGCCCCCAGGCTGCGCAAATTGCTTGCGACAACACCCCTGTCCCCGACAACTTCCCCGGCCGATTCCGGCTGCCACACGCCGCCCCTTGCCTCGTCGACCTAGCACACATACTCCACGCGTCCAGACGCATCCGTCCATACCAACCATTCACCTGCGGGCGCTCCAAAACGTCGACAGCAACTCCACCTATACGCCGCCGTCGTCTGCTACTTTTCCGGCGAGTCCTCCAGGTAATATCTGACCACCCCCTTCCATCTCGTTGATGCACATACGATCACCGACCCCGTACGCATCTAACGCAATTGTTATCTTGCTTTTCCGTGGCTTGTGTCGTCGCCTCCGACTAAAAACAGAGAAGCCCGACGCGGACACGAAGCTCCGGCGAGCAATTCCCCAGGAACCCGTGCGCCCCTTGTCCAACAAAGACCTCGTTGAGCATCAGCAGGGTGCTGCGAACTCGGTGAGCTCCCCCTCCCTCTTTCTCGCATCCTGCATCGTCGGCAACCTCGCCGTCTGGTCGCTCCGCCGCCAGCCACCACCGCAGCGCCGCTAGCTTTAGGTCGAGCCTGCGTCAACCGTTCGATCCCGATCTAGTGGCTAGGATAGAAGCTTGGGGAAACGGTAAGTAGCCTCTGCGCGCCGCACGATCTGACTTGATCCAACGACTGCAGCTGTGCAATCCGAGTGAAGCGGTACCGACGAATGATAATAGGACGCGTGGCACCAGATGAGCTGAATTAGATTTAGAAACCAGATTTAAATGCCATTTTGAATCCCTGTAACTTTCAAACCACACATCCAAAAATTACAAATTTTATATCAATGGATTCAGTGGAGCAAGCCCTAGCCAACCATGCCATTGGTTTAGAAAATAGTATCTGTTAGCTTGCTTGTTTTTGCAGATTCTTTTGTGAGCTTGTTTAGAGTATAAAAATTGTTTAAAATTGATTTTAGGGTTAAAACTTTTGCAAATTGGTTTGATGTGACCTTACTGACCCTAAGAACCAACCCTTGGTGTTGAAAATGATTTTGGTAAAGTTTAGGTTGGATTACTTGACTTAGTCATTTTCTAGCCAAATAAAAATAATTGATTTTATTATGGAAATGTTTATGGAAAGGAAACTTTGAGAAAATAGTTTGGACCAAACCTACTGACCCAAAAACACCAAGCTTTGCAATAGCAACTCATTTGGTGAACAACAAAGAGTTTTGCCTTAATAAAAACATTTTTCACCACATGAAATGGTGAATGGATTTAAAAATAGTTTTTGGACAAAACCCTCTTGCTAATGACTTTGCCACTTTGGTAGATGACCAATTTGGATCTTACAAAGTTTAGAAACCCAATAGAAACCCTCTTTGCAAAATAAAACTATCTTGTGCATGCTCCCATGCATGACTTAGATTCCATTACTTTGTGTGTGTGAAAAATTGTTTGTTTGACTTTGGTTTGGAATGAGAATTGAATGTGTGTTTTCTTGATTGACTTGTAGTGAAGTGTGAGACTAGCAAGATCAAGGAGTGAACCACCATTCCCTTCCAAAAAGGCAAGTGATGCTTCATACTTTTTGTCCCATTACTTTCACTATGCATTAGTGATTTTGCTAAGTAAAACTTGCATGAATTTTGCTAAGTATAGACCTTGCTATAAGAAAACCTAGTAGATGAATCCTTAGTAGGATTTCCCTAAGTTAAGATTCCTACTACTACAAGCTTAGCCTAGCTAATAGATAACATGGGTGGAATATATATTCACACTATGGAAAAATATTCTAAGTCTGAGGACTTATGTTTTGTCTAATAAAACAACTAAGTTAACGAATCACCTGGGTGGAATGGGATAGCTTGGTGGAGAATGGTTGAGTGGTTCACAAGGCCATGGACTTGGATTGTGTATCTCACTTGTGGATGGCCACCCAGGAAACAAAGAGATTTGAGATGTCAAATGTTGAGAAGCTTCAAGTGCAACCACTTGGCAATATGGGCTCTGCCATGATCATATAGGTTGCAAGAACTTAGCCATATGGACAGTGGGTGGTAGTGTTTGATAGGATGGAACGCGTCCATATTGGTCTAAGGGAAAGCTTCTGAAAGATCTTGTCTTGGGAAACCAAGTCTTGTGGGGAAAGTGCACCACCTCTGCAGAGTGTAAAATCTAAGTACTTAGCCATGTCCCTGGTAAAGGACAATTTGAGCATCAAGACATGGAAGCAATCAAGAATCTCATCATTAAAATTTCTAAGTTAAAATCTTGTGGATTGAACAAGGGTTGTTTGAATTCTTCAATCATTGATGGAGAGATGGCGTGGTACAAGGATCTTGAAATCTTTGATTGAGGAAAAAATGATTTTGTCAAGCAAAAACTTAGTATTTTCAAATGTTAAGGAAAAATCTATTTTGAGCAATGCAAGCCTCAACTCCACTTAGCCAAATGCATATAGATGATAGACTCCACTATACAAATATAGTATCACTTGCCAATACAATTCAAATGTATTGACCCTTTGTGGCTGTAACTTGTATGTTGCAGGTTTGATTGATTTTAGTGAAGATTGTTTGATTAGGATTACAAAGTCTACAACCAACATCTGCCTGTGGCACTTTGAAGATGAAGGACCCCATGATTATTGTTATTCCGCTGCAATGTAATGTAATAGCCATATGGGCTAAGTATGATGTAATAAAACTATGTTATTCCTAGTTATAAAGTTATAATATGACCTTTGTATCTTGATATTACATCTTAACTGTGGATGCTAGCTATTGATCCAGGGACTAGCATTGTAAAACACAGGAGGGATCATTCTTATTAAAGGTTGAGACCTCTACACTCGGAGAGTCTATCATGAGCAGCCCCAAAGTCAATCCTTTCCTTCTTTAACTTCTTTGCCTTGGTGACAGCATTGTCACGTTCCTTAACGAGTTTAGTCACAATTTCTTCATGTGACTCTTCCATAGACTCAAGCCTCTCTTCAAGAGAGACCCGAGCTTCTTCTTCTTCTTCAAGAGCATTTTTTAGGGATGCAATTTCCATTGCATCCTCCCTTTCAATTCTGCCCTTTTCTTCGAGGAGTGCTTCGTTTTGGGCCAGCTGATCCATAAGAGCCTGAAAACGAACTTTGTGCTCACCTTGCAAGTTAGTATAGAAATAATCCAAAGCAATAATCTCTTCTTTAACCTTAAGACTAGCAGGATCATCCATGTCTATCATAGCCTTGGGAAAAGAAGAGTTAGAAGAAGTTACCTCGGAGCTTCTTGCCATGAGGCAAGTAACATTTTTGTTGATGATGTTTTCGTTCGGAGAGTCGAAGAGAGATGTTGATGTAGATGTGGTGGCTATAGCAGCCACCTCTTGAGAGCTATCGTCCTCGTCCTCATCTTCACTCCCCAATGAATATTCTTCTTGAGCCACTAGAACAATCTTTGGTTGCTTCTTGAAAGGAGCATTCTTCTTTACAAACTGTTTCTTACGTGGAGCTTTTGATTTGTCCTTGAAAATGAGTCTTCCTCCATTATCCTCTCTACTTTAATATGGACACTCAGCTACGAAGTACAGCCGGTCACCACAATTAAAGCATGTTCTCAGCTTGGGACCATTTTCTTTTCTTCCATAGGCTCCACTCTTGCGATCTAGTTCAGCTTTAGCCTTGGCTGGATCTTTCCAAAAGTTTCTTGCATAAAGAGCCAAGTATTGTCTGTGGATCCTTTTTATATCTTTGGGACAGTCTAGACCTTCTACCGCATATTCATCATGATCAATCACACTAGTCTTCAAGGCCATGTTGACCCCCTTTTGCATCCCCATAGCTCGAGCACGAGCATCTTCGGCATTCTTGGCAGCCACTTTGAAGGCGGCCATTTCTTGCATTACCTCATTGGATGACATGAGGTGATAGTTATGCTTACCTTGGAGACTTTTCAAATCTGTGGGCTCAAATGGCATAAGAGCACTGACATACTTGCGCTTGATCTAAGCATCATCAACATGAGCTGCACCGTGGTTTCTGAAGGTTGTGGCTATTGCCTTGAGCCTCCTATACATGTCCTCGTGGTCTTCTCCATCCAGCATATAAAATCCTTCAGCTTCATTGCTCAAGGCATCATATCTATTCCTTCTCATACTTTCATTTCCGATGAAGAGCTCGGTGAGAGCATCCCAAACTTCTTTAGCTGTGCTAAGATGATGAATGTGTGGCATGTCTTTGTCACCCACACCAAGCTGTATCATGTGTAGAGCTGTAGCATTGAGTTGGCTATCGACCACTTCTCTTCTTGTGAGATTGTTAGGATTTCCAACATGAAGACCATTTTCGATGATCTTCCACAACTCTATGGAGGAACTGCACACATGAGATTTCATCAAAAATTGCCATTGAGAGAAAGTAGATGCTGAAAGTTTGGGTGGATCACCCCTATTATGTATATGTGGGTGAGGAATAGGCGGATCAGGAGAATACACATGAGAAACCTCATTGTATCCATCCTTACCGCTATACTTTTTCGAGGAGGATCTCTTGCTAGTATCATCACCTACCACTTCGTTATCTTTGGAAACAGTTTTACCCGTTTCCTTGGATTGCGGAGTGGTATCCTCAGAGTTAGATGGAGGTGATGCTGCGGATGTGGAGAGACGCATTATCAATTGACGCATCTCTTCCATCTTAGCCTCCATTGAACTCACCAAGGTTGTTTCCAACGTCTTGAGATCGTTCATGGTGACTACCTCCGGAGCATCACTCCCATCTCCCTTGGAACCCATACTTCTCTTAGGCGGTTAAGCCCGAAATAAGAGCCGAGGCTCTGATACCAATTGAAATGGATCGTATGGGCACCTAGAGGGGGGTGAATAGGTGCTAACCAATTTTTAATACTTTTTCAATTTTAGGCTTGACACAAAGTAAATTTTCTAGATATGCAACTACGAGAATTTCCCTATAAGTAACCCTAACTACTAAGCACGTAAAAGAGGAGCGAGGAAACCGTAGTGGAGCACGCGGAGACACAGGGATTTGTTTTACCGCAGTTCCTTCCTTGTTAAGGGAAGTACATCTGTGCTGGAGGGGTGGGCGGTTCTAAGACCACCACGCCACAATAGGCATCACCCTATTCTCCGATGGATCTCGCCACGAGAGGCCTGATCCACTTTCTCCACTATTGGATCCCTTCGAGGCGGGAACCGGTGCCTTTTACAACACTATCGGGGCACACACCCACAACCGAATTGGGGGCTCCCGAGATGACAACAAGCTGCCACAAGAACAAGGTTTATCAATATAAACAAAAACGAGGATCTAGATATTTGCAAGAAATACTAGATCGGAGGTTCTCCAAATGAATGGAGAGGAGATGAAGCGCTTGATTGCTGATGATGAAGATCGAGTTCTCCTCCTTCGATTCCCCAAGGTATGGGGCCTTTGGGTGGATCTAGGTGGAGCACTCTTGGATGAAGCTTTCAGATCTGATCTGGTCTTTTTCGAGATGAATCAAGCGTTCTGGCAGGAGGGGATGGCTGGCTTAAATACCCCTTCCCCAGATCTGGCCGTTGCACAACTTTGGGGGCGGATTATCCGCCCCCTGGGAAAACTCCGCCCCAAGGGAGGATTCTCCGGGGGAAACTCCGCCCCCTCTCTGGGGCTTGCGCCTTGGTGAAGCTTGGTGAAGTTCTTGGGGGGCGGATAATCTGGCCCCCCTGAGGGGCGGATTATCCGGCCAGGCCGGAAAGTCCGGCCAAAACTCCGCCCCCTCTCTGGGGCTTGCGCCTTGGCGATGAGCAGGGGGGCGGATTATCCGGCCCCCTTGAGGGGCGGATTATTCGGCGGGGCCGGAAAATCCGGCCAAAATTCCGCCACCCTTCTGGGGCTTGCGCCTGCTTGGGCAAAGGGAGGGGCGGATTATCCGCCCCTGGTTGGGCCGGATTATCCGCCCCCAAAGGCAGAGTTGTTTTCCCTTTATTCTCAAATAGAGCTACAACACTTCAACACACATTAAATGATCCTTGGTATTGTTATCTAACACACAAAACACTAGGGATTAAGAAATGTTCTTTCAACTAGCCCAGCAACAATCTAAACTAGACGCCTCTAATTTATCCATTGCAAGTTTTACGTGGCTTAGGGCTTTCGAAGATAGAACCGTTCTTACCTACGAACATGAACCACAACGAGGATAACCAAATTGTTGACAACTCGTTGCAAATTAGATATTGACTATAGTAGGAGAGACAGACACCTGCTAGCCGCTTATGCAAAACTAGTTGCATGTCAAGCGTGGAACAGGTCCATGTGCGAGGACATGTAATCACCAAATGATCATCATCCCACTATGCCACCAATATCCAAAGTACAACTAAGAAGCAATAAAATGATCATCATCGCCCACATACTCATATGTGTACTACCCGTGAAAAGTATCTACGCATAGATCCAGCTCTGATACCACTTTAGGGTTCGCAGCATAGAAAACAAAAAATTTCCTACGATGGGAACATCTAAGTACCAAGATCTGTCTACTAGATACAAGCAACGGGTGGATATACATCCATAGAGTACATACCCTCGAAGACCGAATAGCATTAACGAGGTTGTACTCATGGATGGTGTAGACGAACGCTTGCCGATCTCAAGATCGTGATGAAGTCCATCTAGTCCAGCCGGTCCAGCACGATCAAGTCCACCACCTCAAAGCAGTGGTGCATCCATGATCGCACACACGTACGGGTACCCCGACAACCTCCACGCCCTCGCTCCAGCGAATCAGCGGAAGCAACAAATCCTTCCAGAAAAAGCCATCGGGAACATGTATCTCGCCGAGCCGAGACCATGGGGAAATTCTAAAGGGGGGAGAGAGATCCTTCACGAGGAGGTGTGAGATGAGAGGAGGAAGTGGGTGCCTTCTATAGGGAGAGGGGGGCAGCCCCCTCCCATGGCGTGTCAGCCATGTAGGTGCCCCCACATCTTCCACATTCATGTGGGTGGAGCTCCCACTCACATAAATAGCCACCCCACTCAAAATTCCACTCACCTCCATTAAATTTCCACCAAATTTAATGTAATCTCTCATTAAATAAAACTCTTTTATTTATTTATTCAGAATTTTGTTAATTACTTTAATTAACAAACATTCACATAAAACCTCTTGCTAGTATTCCATTTCACATGCAGAACCAATTTCAGCAATTTCAACAGAAACAGTTCCGGTGTCTAGTGAAATAAATTCTTGCGCTTTCCTTTTCTTTTTCTGACATATCATTTGCTCTGAATGGTGTCGGTATCCCTTAAGTGTGTCACCCTACGATTCGCGAATAATGCGGACATGATCGAGAACCTTCTCCGATCAATAATCTGTAGCGGGACCTGGAGATCCATACTGACTCCCACACATTCAACGATGACTTCTGTGATCGTGTGGACCTTTTACGCTAGTATCTTAATCCCTTTGTTTCACGATATATTACATGTCCGAGATTCGATCATCGGTATCTCCATACCTAGTTTGATCTCGTTACCGACATGCACTCTTTTCTCGTTCCCGTGATATAACATTCTAGTGATCAAATCACTTACTTGCAAGCTAATCAATGTGATATCACCGAGAGGGCCCAGAGTATATCTATCCGTCATCGGGATGAACAAATTCCACTCTCTATCCATGGGCCTCAACATAACACTTTATTAGTTCTGAATCCATCTTAATAATCACCCAGTTATGGTGTGATGTTTATTGTCATCGAGAAACTCTTCCGGTGTTAGTGATTGACATGATCTCATGGTCTAAGGATTAGGATCACTTCGTAAGTTGTTATAGCAATATAAACTGAATGACTTTGATCGTAATGCTATACTTAGGATGAATGTTCATCACATCATTACACTAATGTTGTGACCTCCTTATTAATAACATCCAATGTCCATGATCAGGAAATGATCATCATGTTAATCAACGAGCTAGTTTATAAGAGAGGCATAACTAGGAACTTCCTTTTTGTTTATTAAACACACATGTATTAACGTTTCCGTATTAATACAATTATAGCATGTAAAATAAACATTTATCATAAATAAGGAATATGATAATAACCACTTTATTATTGCCTCTCGGGCATATTCCCTTCATCAAGGCTATGGAGATGAAGGCAAAACACAAATTGAGCGACGCAAGCTTCGACGATATGATGGCATTCTGGCACGATCGTCTCCCAGAGTGGAACACATGTCCAACTAGTATCGAGGACGCCAAGAAAATCGTCTGTCCTCTCGATCTACCGCACGTTAGATATCACGTATGCATCAACAATTGCATCATTTATCGGGGCGAGGACGCGGAGAAAACCACATGTCCGGTGTGCGGCGTGAGTCGATACAATAAAGGGAAGAAAGCACCTCGAAAAGTGGTATGGTACTTTCCTATCACTCCTCGTCTGCAGCGCTATTTCCGGACCCTAAGGAAGCGAAGCTCATGCGATGGCATGCGGAAAGGAAGAAGCCAAGAGATGACGATGATGACCCCGAAAAGGATGAGCTGCTGACGCACCCTTCAGATGCTAGCCAGTGGAAAGCATTGGACCTCGAATTCCCAGAATTCAGTGGAGATTCGAGGAACATCAGGCTTGGTGCGAGCACCGATGGACTCAATCCGTTCGGTAGCCAGAGCAGCACGCATAGCACTTGGACCGTGTTTGTATGGATGTACAACCTCTCTCCATGGTTGTGCATGAAGAAGAAGTACATACAAATGAGTATGCTAATTCAAGGGCAGAAACAACCTGGTACTGACATCAATCTGTATCTCGGGCTGTTGAAAGAGGAGCTAGCCACGTTATGGGAATCTGGAGCCAATACTTACGACGCCGTCGAAAAGATTATTTCACTATGAGAGCCGCGTTGGTCACTACGGTGCAAGACTATCTAGGTTGCGGGTATATCTCGGGGCAGGATGTCCAAGGATTCTGCGCATGCGTTAGGTGCATGGATAACACAAGCTATCCCCAACTAGAGAAAGATCCAGGGTCATCGAAAACCGTGTTCATGGTGCACCAGAGGTGGCTCAGCAAGAATGATCCATGGAGAAAACGTGGAGACCTGTTCGATGGCAAATCCGAGACCCGAGGAATCCTAGAGCGTAGGAGCAGCGAAGAAGTGGAAGAGTTGCTGAAAAACTGGAAAGATTGTCCTAAGCCTAGAAAGAAGCGAAAGAGGCAGCAAGACAAGCCGCTGATGAAGGTATGGAAAACAAGGTCTGTTTTCTAGGAGTTGCCATACTGGAAGTTTCTCCGCACGCCTCATAGCCTCGACATCATGCATATCACGAAAAACGTGTGCGAGATTCTAGTCGCCACCATAATCAACATGCCAGATAGGACGAAAGATGGTCCGAAAGCAAGGCACGACCTGATATGCTTGGGTATCCGGAAGGAGCTTCACGGAGGACGCACTACTCCTGATGATCAGGAAGATGACGATGATCATGAGTCAGAGACGACACAAGGTCGTCGGAAGGGTAAAAAGTTCAAGAAGAACGAAAATTACTGCCCTCCTTCTTGCTTCACTCTAAGCCAGGATGAGATCAAACAGTTTTTCAAGTGCCTTCTAGGAGTCAAATTTCCTTACGGCTACGCGGGCAAGATAAGTAGATACCTAGACGAGGCGAAGCAGAGGTTCAGTGGCATGAAGTCTCACGACTGTGTCGTGCTAACGACGCAGGTACTTCCGGTCGCACTAAGAGGGATAATGGACGAGCACGTCCGTGAAACGTTATTTGGCCTCTGCATGTTTTTTGACGTCATCTCTAGGAAGTCGATTGGCGTGAATCAGCTCGGGAGGCTACATGAGGAGATCGTGGTGATACTATGCGAGCTTGAGGTCTACTTCCCAACCACATTCCTCGACATTATGGTGCATCTGCTGGTCCATGTCGTGGAGGACATTGTCCAACTCGGGCCGATGTTCCTCCGCAGCATGATGGCGTTCGAAAGGATGAACGGACACATCAAAGGATACGTTCGCAACAGGTCCCGTCCAGATGGAAGCATAGCCAAGGGCTTTCTGGCCGAAGAGTGCATCTCTTTCTGCACGAATTATCTAGACATCGAGAACCCTGTCGGTCTTCGTGTCAATAGGCACCTTGGCAAGCTCGACGGATCTGGTCACCGAGAGGTTCGTCGCATACTGCATGCAGACTTCGATTTTCGACGCGCAGACTTTGATCGAGCAAACCTCGTCGCGCTACAGCATTTAGAACTGGTCGATCCTTGGGTACAGAAGAACAAAAGGTTAATCGAGAAGAAGTACAGTGATCGGGGTATACAGAGGACGCAGGGAGAAATAATCAAAGAGCACAACTCAGATTTCACGTGTTGGTTTAGGCAGACGCTCCTTGATAATTGTAACACCCTCAGAATCGGACCTATGCAAGTTTCAGCGAATCCCGCCAAACCCGCATAGAAACGATTCAAAGGTGCCCACCAGGCACTTTCGTGCGGGTGGAGAACGAAGTAATAACATTACACAACAGTCCTCGATGGGACCCACAGAACAGATATATATAACAGCGACTCAAAGAGTCAAGAATACAGATATAATATACAAAGATCCAAATCACCTTGAAAATGATAGAGCGTCCGACTACGGACAAGATGCAAATGGGGCTAAGAGCCCTGAAGAATAACCAATGGCGTCCATAACCCTGCCCAGGCCAAGCCGGAAGGGTAACCCTGCTAACGGCGTCGATCTCAAAACCTGCTTAAACAAAAGGGGTGCCGACAAAGGGCAAAGGAAAAAGAGGAGCGTCAGTACTGAGGCCAGTACACGGCGAGACTAGAATTCGGCGGTCCTCGCCTACAAAGGTATGGTGGACTGAGCGGCAGCGGCAGCATGCACTAAACAACCTATAGAGACTCGATCCAACTGGCGGTTATCAGATAGGGATAAGAAAGACCTACTCGGAACCAAGCTGATACTACCACCAATCAAACCCATCCTGGCGTTTCCCCCCCTCGAGACCAAACGAGGAAGTCAACCGAGGAACTCACACAGTTGGCAATTTTATTTATTCGGTTATCGTTGCAGCAATTACTAGTCAAGTATAGATAATCGTCCTGATAAAGTAAGCAGTGGGCATTTTAGTTAACCATTCCGTGATAGTTACAATACTTACTAATCAGATACAGATGTCATGAGGTAACCCAAAAAACCCAGCAGTTGTTGGTACTTTTATTTAGCCATTCCGTGATAGTTGTCATACTTACTAGTCAGGTACAATGGTCGCAAGCGACACTCCAAACAAGCAATTGTGGGCAGTATTAATTAGCCATTCCATTATAGTGAAGCTGATTACTAGTCATTATAAGTCAAATTTATAGCAATAAACTTTAGTTATGCTTGTCTATGGTCGAGATACTGTGCTCCAAGTCGTCCGTATCCGCGGACACGGCTTTCAGAAAGTTTTACCCGGCCGGGGTGCACCAATAGCAACACACACTCGATCAACCTCGGAAAAACCAAATCAAAACCCAACGAGGCTTTCACGACAAAGCAATCACAGGATTCAGAAATATTTCAGGGGGCCACCCCTTGGAGTCTACCCGCAACGAAGTAAGCAAGCTCTGAGACGGACTCAAGGTTTGGGTGGACGGCTGTGAACGACTGGGAACCCAAAACTGGGCTTGTCGACACCGCGGAATCGTGTCCCGATCCTAAACAGTACAGTGTGCTCCTCGCACAATCGTAAATAAAACAGTAGCATGGCATAAGTACAGGATCGTAAATAAAACCTCAAACTAGTTTGTGGCCCCAAGAAATAAGACTGAATCAAGCTCTGGCTCAGGGGGGTCCCATATACCTCCCGGATGTGGATAGCGCGATAAATCAAGGAACAGGTATCAAGTACTCGGGGTCCTATGGGACACAAGTGGGCGTTCGGAAACCAAATATTATCTATCACCCACCGATGCCTCTGCTTACTTCAATTTTAGTTGTTAAACAGGAATTAAAGTGAGCGATAAGTAAAGCCATGATAACCTCCAACATCAAACATGCGGCATTACTCCAACAACTGTGGCACCTGACAACACGCAACAGCACTTGAGCAAGCGACTACGACGCGCGAGTCCAACTATCTACCAAACAACAGGTAATAGGATGTGTCCAAGGCAATATAGGGTTGCACGGTATATCACAGGTACGGAAACTAAAGCATCGCAACACAGATAGCAATAGATCAACAGGAGGGAATAAATACTATAAAAGTAAGATAGGTAGAAAGGGGAAGATGCTCGCCTGAAAAACATTGCCGAGGGTTCAACCGAATATCGGGGCGAAGCTCACATCAACTCAACGGCCTTATCCGCGAAGAAGCAAAACACTAGAATAAACACCGGATGCAATATTTAATACAACGGCAGGAGATCGGCATGATGCATGTATGATGCATGACATGGCAAGGGTGCAATGCGATTAGGTCATATTAGACGGAACCGAGGTCCCGACAATTAATTAAGCGGCTCAAGTTATTTAGCTACCCCGCAATTTAAATGTTGTCATAACATGGCAGAAGATAGTACCGGGTTCGCTACACCAATTTAAATGAGGCCAATATGAGACTAGATTTGCCCGCATATGGGCCCCATATTTAATTATTAGGTGAATTGGCGTAAGGCCCCCAAACCACATGATATGCATGCGAGATGAACAATTAAATATGCAACAAGTTGATATCATTTATAAAGATAGGGTATCGAGGAAAAGGGTCACACATTTAGGGTTCGGCAGATCTTGGGTTCCGGGGTCGGGGTAGGTCTCGGGGTCCAGGGTTCGACGATCTGGGGTTCGGACTCCGGGATCGGTTCGGACAACGGAGTAGATCTGGCGTTCCGGGAAGAAGGACTTGGTTTGGTGTCGGGGCGCATCGGGTTCGTTTTTGGTCGGTGCCGTTCTTGTCGCATTCGCGGTCCTCGGGTCATGGGTTATCATGTCGGCGTCCTCGGTGTTCCGCGGTGAAGGGCTAATCGTCTTGGTGCCGAGCTTGGCGGTCATCGGGGTTCCGTGGATCCGGTCTTGGTTCCATTGTCGATGGCGATCTTGGCGGGACACTTCGAGGGATTCGACAGGGTTCGGGTCTTGGCGTCCGAGGGAACTGCTTGGCGTGGCGTCGGGTACGGAATTGGTCTCGAATCCATGAAGCAGATCTTGTCGGGGCCTCATGTCGGTCTTGGCGTCCGGGGCGTCGGGGTCTCGGCCATCAGATCCATGACGAAGCACTTGGTGGTCTTCGGGTTCGTGAAGGAGACCGCGTCGCTCGGGTTCAGAAAACTTGTCGGCAGTCCTTGTAAAACTCGTTCATGGTCGAGCTTGTCCGGCAGGAGATCTTGTTAGCAACTTTTCATCAAACCGAAACTCGGGACCTCGAGTAACACTGCGGCGCGGCATGCAAAACAGAGGCATCGCGGCCTAGACAAGCCGTCAGGAGGCGGCTTCAGGTCGGGCACGGGCGGACGAGGTCGCTGGGCGGTGGGGGCAGAGATCCGGTGGCGGGGCGCGGGCGTGGAGCGACGGTGGCGGGGAGCCTCTGCAGCGGGGAGGACGTCCGAGCGGAGAAGGGGGCGACCTTGGTGGCGAGGCCGGCGCGGCTCGGCCGGCGGGGGGCGCGGGGCCGGGCCAGAGCAAGGCGACGGAGGGGACGCTAGGGCGCGCCGGAGCAGGGGCAGGGCCGGCGAAGGCGTGCGGCGGGGCAGACGCCCGGCGGACGCGCGGTCGGGGGTCGGCGAGCGGGGCGGCGGTCGGAGGGGCGGGCGAACGCGGCGGAGCAGCGGGGAGACCGGCGCCGGCGAGGTGGGGGAGAAGGGCGGTGGCGTCGGGGACGGAGGAAGCAGCTCGGGGCGAGGGTGCTGCGATGGCGAGCGCGGAGGGAGAGAAGGGGAGGCGGCCCGGCGGGGTGCCGCGGCTGCCGGTGGAGTGGAAGAGGCGGGAGGCGAGGGGGCTAGGCGGCGGCGGCGCGGCCAAGGGAGGGAGAGGGGAGGAGGTTACTGGGGCCTGCCGGCGGCGCGGGGGAAGAAGAGGCTGGGGGAGGGGAGCCGTGCGGGAGGTTGGGGACGGGGCGGGGCAGGCGCGTGTGGAGCGTGGGGACGCGGTAGGTGGGCCCAGGGGGTGACTCGGGATCGGGGAGGTGGGGCAGGGGGCTGGCTGGCGTGTAGAGTGTGAGGTGTGGGTGCGTGCGTGCGTTGTGTGGTGGCTTGTGTGGTGTGGGTCTGGTGAGAGAGAGGGGTGAGGAAGAGAGGCTGACGTGGCAGGGGGTGATTGGAGGGTGGGGGAGGAACAGCTGAGGTGGCGGGCATCGATTGGTTAGGGTGAGGTGGCCAGAGGGCTGGGTAGGAAGATGGGTAGGTTTAGGATTTGGAAGGGCGGGTGTAGTTGGACCGTTTTAATTTCTGGGGCGGTCGTTCGGGTCATTCGGCCCGTTCGACTGCCCCACTAAAAATAATATAAATTTTATTTGTTTTGTTAACACCGTTTGCAAACCGATAGCACTCAAACAAAATAATCCGGAGACCGGGATTTGCATTTGAATTAAGATGGGGCGTTTGGAAAATAAATCGGGCTTTGCGAAAAATAGTTTTATGCAACCAACGCATGATGATGACGATGCAATGCACAAATTCAACGCGATTTTCTAGTAGTGGTTTTGCGGGATGCCACAATTCGACACCACTAGCAATGGATCTCGCCCTCGAGATCCGCCTCATGGTACCGGGAAGAAGGTCGGTGATCTGCATCTTCTCGCTTCGTGTAGATCCTCGCGACACCACTAACAAGAGGTCGTTGTCCGTGATCGTCGTGAGAACACTCCGGGAACAACAGGTCGAAGGTAGAGGTATCAACAACTAAAGCCACCTCTAGCTTCCGATGGAAAGGGGGAACCGATGCATTCTCATCCACTTCAATGTACAAAAGCGAATAGAAGGGGTAGTCGGCATGGGGGCCAATCCATCACGCACCCAAACTATTACTTTACACAGTCAGTAGAAAAGAGTGCAACCATTCCCGGAATCAGACTGAAGATCTCGACAAACGAGGGTCGGAACAAAGGAGGGATGGACATTCTCATCAGATCTGATGTAGAAGACTTCGTCGCGTCGGAAAACACCGGAAGGCACAAACAAAGAACGAAGAATGGTACCACAGCAGACAGATTCCTCAAGCAGCATGAACACCGGATGTAGCAACACCGTTATCAAAGAAGGAAGCGAAACCCTGAAGGTACGACGGAACCCAACCACGAGAAATCCTGGACTCGAAGAAAAGATAAGTGAGCAGATTCAAAACACGTCGAGATAAGAGGGGAATAGCAGAGGGGTAAGGAGTAAAATCAGACCTAATCAGAACTATCCAACCGATTTTGAAAAATAGTTTTGACACTCGGCTTCGGCCGTTAGCTAGGTTATCCTTCAGGCTGGACTTGTGGGGTATCGCAACTGCTGAGCTCTGATACCACTCTGTAACACCCTCAGAATCGGACCTATGCAAGTTTCAGCGAATCCCGCCAAACCAGCATAGAAACGATTCAAAGGTGCCCACCAGGCACTTTCGTGCGGGTGGAGAACGAAGTAATAACATTACACAACAGTCCTCGATGGGACCCACAGAACAGATATATATAACAGCGACTCAAAGATTCAAGAATACAGATATAATATACAAAGATCCAAATCACCTTGAAAATGATAGAGCGTCCGACTACGGACAAGATGCAAATGGGGCTAAGAGCCCTAAAGAATAACCAATGGCGTCCATAACCCTGCCCAGGCCAAGTCGGAAGGGTAACCCTGCTAACGGCGTCGATCTCAAAACCTGCTTAAACAAAAGGGGTGCCGACAAAGGGCAAAGGAAAAAGAGGAGCGTCAGTACTGAGGCCAGTACACGGCGAGACTAGAATTCGGCGGTCCTCGCCTACAAAGGTATGGTGGACTGAGCGACAGCGGCAGCATGCACTAAACAACCTATAGAGACTCGATCCAACTGGCGGTTATCAGATAGGGATAAGAAAGACCTACTCGGAACCAAGCTGATACTACCACCAATCAAACCCATCCTGGCGTTTCCCCCCCTCGAGACCAAACGAGGAAGTCAACCGAGGAACTCACACAGTTGGCAATTTTATTTATTCGGTTATCGTTGCAGCAATTACTAGTCAAGTATAGATAATCGTCCTGATAAAGTAAGCAGTGGGCATTTTAGTTAACCATTCCGTGATAGTTACAATACTTACTAATCAGATACAGATGTCATGAGATAACCCAAAAAACCCAGCAGTTGTTGGTACTTTTATTTAGCCATTCCGTGATAGTTGTCATACTTACTAGTCAGGTACAATGGTCGCAAGCGACACTCCAAACAAGCAATTGTGGGCAGTATTAATTAGCCATTCCATTATAGTGAAGCTGATTACTAGTCATTATAAGTCAAATTTATAGCAATAAACTTTAGTTATGCTTGTCTATGGTCGAGATACTGTGCTCCAAGTCGTCCATATCCGCGGACACGGCTTTCAGAAAGTTTTACCCGGCCGGGGTGCACCAATAGCAACACACACTCGATCAACCTCGGAAAAACCAAATCAAAACCCAACGAGGCTTTCACGACAAAGCAATCACAGGATTCAGAAATATTTCAGGGGGCCACCCCTTGGAGTCTACCCGCAACGAAGTAAGCAAGCTCCGAGACGGACTCAAGGTTTGGGTGGACGGTTGTGAACGACTGGGAACCCAAAACTGGGCTTGTCGACACCGCGGAATCGTGTCCCGATCCTAAACAGTACAGTGTGCTCCTCGCACAATCGTAAATAAAACAGTAGCATGGCATAAGTACATGATCGTAAATAAAACCTCAAACTAGTTTGTGGCCCCAAGAAATAAGACTGAATCAAGCTCTGGCTCAGGGGGGTCCCATATACCTCCCGGATGTGGATAGCGCGATAAATCAAGGAACAGGTATCAAGTACTCGGGGTCCTACGGGACACAAGTGGGCGTTCGGAAACCAAATATTATCTATCACCCACCGATGCCTCTGCTTACTTCAATTTTAGTTGTTAAACAGGAATTAAAGTGAGCGATAAGTAAAGCCATGATAACCTCCAACATCAAACATGCGGCATTACTCCAACAACTGTGGCACCTGACAACACGCAACAGCACTTGAGCAAGCGACTACGACGCGCGAGTCCAACTATCTACCAAACAACAGGTAATAGGATGTGTCCAAGGCAATATAGGGCTGCACGGTATATCACAGGTACGGAAACTAAAGCATCGCAACACGGATAGCAATAGATCAACAGGAGGGAATAAATACTATAAAAGTAAGATAGGTAGAAAGGGGAAGATGCTCGCCTGAAAAACATTGCCGAGGGTTCAACCGAATATCGGGGCGAAGCTCACATCAACTCAACGGCCTTATCCGCGAAGAAGCAAAACACTAGAATAAACACCGGATGCAATATTTAATACAACGGCAGGAGATCGGCATGATGCATGTATGATGCATGACATGGCAAGGGTGCAATGCGATTAGGTCATATTAGACGGAACCGAGGTCCCGACAATTAATTAAGCGGCTCAAGTTATTTAGCTACCCCGCAATTTAAATGTTGTCATAACATGGCAGAAGATAGTATCGGGTTCGCTACACCAATTTAAATGAGGCCAATATGAGACTAGATTTGCCCGCATATGGGCCCCATATTTAATTATTAGGTGAATTGGCGTAAGGCCCCCAAACCACATGATATGCATGCGAGATGAACAATTAAATATGCAACAAGTTGATATCATTTATAAAAATAGGGTATCGAGGAAAAGGGTCACACATTTAGGGTTCGGTAGATCTTGGGTTCCGGGGTCGGGGTAGGTCTCGGGGTCCAGGGTTCGACGATCTGGGGTTCGGACTCCGGGATCGGTCTTGGACAACGGAGTAGATCTGGCGTTCCGGGAAGAAGGACTTGGTTTGGTGTCGGGGCGCATCGGGTTCGTTTTTGGTCGGTGCCGTTCTTGTCGCATGCAGATCTTGTCGCATTCGCGGTCCTCGGGTCATGTTGTCGGTCATGGGTTATCATGTCGGCGTCCTCGGTGTTCCGCGGTGAAGGGCTAGTCGTCTTGGTGCCGAGCTTGGCGGTCATCGGGGTTCCGTGGATCCGGTCTTGGTTCCATTGTCGATGGCGATCTTGGCGGGACACTTCGAGGGATTCGACAGGGTTCGGGTCTTGGCGTCCGAGGGAACTGCTTGGCGTGGCGTCGGGTACGGAATCGGTCTCGAATCCATGAAGCAGATCTTGTCGGGGCCTCATGTCGGTCTTGGCGTCCGGGGCGTCGGGGTCTCGGCCATCAGATCCATGACGAAGCACTTGGTGGTCTTCGGGTTCGTGAAGGATACCGCGTCGCTCGGGTTCAGAAAACTTGTCGGCAGTCCTTGTAAAACTCGTTCATGGTCGAGCTTGTCCGGTAGGAGATCTTGTTAGCAACTTTTCATCAAACCGAAACTCGGGACCTCGAGTAACACTGCGGCGCGGCATGCAAAACAGAGGCGTCGCGGCCTAGACAAGCCGTCAGGAGGCGGCTTCAGGTCGGGCACGGGCGGACGAGGTCGCTGGGCGGTGGGGGCAGAGATCCGGTGGCGGGGCGCGGGCGTGGAGCGACGGTGGCGGGGAGCCTCTGCAGCGGGGAGGACGTCCGAGCGGAGAAGGGGGCGACCTTGGTGGCGAGGCCGGCGCGGCTCGGCCGGCGGGGGGCGCGGGGCCGGGCCAGAGCAAGGCGACGGAGGGGACGCTGGGGCGCGCCGGAGCAGGGGCAGGGCCGGCGAAGGCGTGCGGCGGGGCAGACGCCCGGCGGACGCGCGGTCGGGGGTCGGCGAGCGGGGCGGCGGTCGGAGGGGCGGGCGAACGCGGCGGAGCGGCGGGGAGACCGGCGCCGGTGAGGTGGGGGAGAAGGGCGGTGGCGTCGGGGACGGAGGAAGCAGCTCGGGGCGAGGGTGCTGCGATGGCGAGCGCGGAGGGAGAGAAGGGGAGGCGGCCCGGCGGGGTGCCGCGGCTGCCGGTGGAGTGGAAGAGGCGGGAGGCGAGAGGGCTAGGCGGCGGCGGCGCGGCCAAGGGAGGGAGAGGGGAGGAGGTTGCTGGGGCCTGCGGGCGGCGCGGGGGAAGAAGAGGCTGGGGGAGGGGAGCCGTGCGGGAGGTTGGGGACGGGGCGGGGCAGGCGCGTGTGGAGCATGGGGACGCGGTAGGTGGGCCCAGGGGGTGACTCGGGATCGGGGAGGTGGGGCAGGGGGCTGGCTGGCGTGTAGAGTGTGAGGTGTGGGTGCGTGCGTGCGTTGTGTGGTGGCTTGTGTGGTGTGGGTCTGGTGAGAGAGAGGGGTGAGGAAGAGAGGCTGACGTGGCAGGGGGTGATTGGAGGGTGGGGGAGGAACAGCTGAGGTGGCGTGCATCGATTGGTTAGGGTGAGGTGGCCAGAGGGCTGGGTAGGAAGATGGGTAGGTTTAGGATTTGGAAGGGCGGGTGTAGTTGGACCGTTTTAATTTCTGGGGCGGTCGTTCGGGTCATTCGGCCCGTTCGACTGTCCCACTAAAAATAATATAAATTTTATTTGTTTTGTTAACACCGTTTGCAAACCGATAGCACTCAAACAAAATAATCCGGAGACCGGGCTTTGCATTTGAATTAAGATGGGGCGTTTGGAAAATAAATCGGGCTTTGCGAAAAATAGTTTTATGCAACCAACGCATGATGATGACGATGCAATGCACAAATTCAACGCGATTTTCTAGTAGTGGTTTTGCGGGATGCCACAATAATCCCCCGCGATCGCATTCTTCTGACACGGAAAAGATCATATTCACCCTTTTGCAGGGACCGATGCAAAACATGGTGACCTATCAGGCGTATGATATCAACGGCTACACATTCTACATGGAGGAAAAGGACAACAAGTGTGATTATCAGAACTCAGGCGTAACGTCGGAATTCTACACTGATGACAACGTGAAGGAAAGATTCTACGAAAGAATCGAGGAGATCTCGGAGCTCAACTACTGTGGAGAAAAGGTGCCGATGTTCCGTGTCAGATGGGCAAAGAGCGTCGAAAGAGAAGACCGGTATTTCACAACCATGGTTATACCCGAAGCAGCCAAATCCAAGGCCGCCGGTGCGAACGTGGCCCGTGGGTACTGGCTACCAAAGTAGACCAATGTTTTTTCATTACCGACCCGACAAATCCTAGCCGTGTTGTCGTGAGGAGAGGAAAAAGAAACATCATCGGAATGGATGGAGTCGCCAACGAGCAAGACTTCGACCAGTACGGAGATCCAAAGATTAAAGATGACGACGACTATGATGCAGCAACATACATCACAAGAAGAAAAAGGACAACCCTACCCAAAAAAGGTAGCCCGTCCGAAAGAAGAAACATTAAAGTGCCGGTGCTAAATTATTCACCCGCGACAAAGAAGGGAAAAAAGATTGTAAAACGCTAGATCAAAAAATATTGTAAAACGCGTGGTCGAAAAAGATTGTAATATTCATGGACAAATTATTATGACATATTTGTATCATGGACAAATTATTATGACATATTTGAATCATATTTAATTTGTACCACTTTTATGACATATATTATCACTTTTGGGCATTTTTGGAATATTTAAAAGTATTTTAAAAACAAAACAAAACTTTTATGGAATATATCACCACTTTTGGGCATTTTTTGGAACATTTAAAAATATTTTTAAAATAAAAATAAAAAAGGTGGGCACCAGGATTCAAACCTGGGTGCTCACAGGTTTAGATTAGAGTAGTGGGTGGAACCAGTGGGATAGGCTAGTGTAGTTGTACACAGTGGAGCTACAACCATCTTATACAGTCGATAAATGCCGATAGGCGTAGCGCACTATGCCCAAGTGCGCTACAGATATCCGTAGCGCACTATGCCCAAGTGCGCTACGCCTATCTGGGCACGGCTGGTCAACGGCGCCACGTCCTTCTCCATCTCAGACACCATCTCAATCAAGCCTCGCTCTCTCGCCGCGCTCTCGATCCGTCGCCGCCCTCTCGATCCGCCGCCTCGCCAGCCGCCGTCGCTCGAGGAGGAGGTCGTGGAGCAGGAGGAGGCCGTGGAGAAGGAGCAGGAGGAGGCCCGCGCGCCAGCCATCGTCGTCCACCCGCCCGCCATCGTCGTCCGCCCGCCCGCCCGCCATTGTCGTCCTCATCTCAGAGGTGAGCGTCGCCCCTCCCCTCTCTCCCTCTCTCTCCCTCTCTCTCCCTCTCTCCCTCTCTCCCTCTCTCCCCTCTGTCTGCAGGCTATGGTTAGGGTTCCTGTAAGATGGGCAAGATGCATCTTATTCTTACCCCAACAAAAAAGAACATCCGTTTTCTTCCTGCGATTTTGTTGTAAAGCGACATTACACTGCGGCCATGTGGAATGTTCAGTCATGATACAGCATTACAGCACCACCAGGACATCTTAAATACACGTGGAAGTAGTCTTAATCACTCCTGTTCATACTGAAATGGTAACCAGATTGTGCTATGATCAATTATGTACTGCTAGTTACTTATATTACTGAAGTCCGAAGATGGCATGTATATCTTTGTATATACATACTGCTAGTGACCTGATGAGCGATGCTAGTTAAGTGAAGATGGCATGTATATCTTTGTATGTGTAAGACAGAGAAACCAAATGGACCGTTGATGTGCCAATTTGGTCATTTTTTTGCGAGTAATTTGGTCATTTAGTCCATGCACAATGCAAATGCTTAGCAAAACAAAATAGTCTCTATGCCATGTAGGATAATATTTCTGACTTTTTAAATGACGAGTGATTGATTAGGCACATATTTCATATTTCGTTGATCAAATTTGTAGGTATTCTTGAACTCTGTGTTAGTCAAATTTGTATTTAAAAACTAGAATTTTGTAGTCATCTGATAGCATTGATCTCTGTTGCCCATAAGCATATCTCTGTAGGTGTCCATAGGCATACTTTTGTCTGTACATGTATGTAATAAGTAGGTTCAACAGTTCACAGTTTTGGATTTTTCTTTTCTTTGATTTCTAGAAGTAAAAGGAGTGACTGCACTAATTTTGTCCGCTTGTATAGTCCTGACCATGTTCTTATTTTTTGTCTGCTTGTACATTTGTTTGTTTTATTAATACTAACTACAGTATTAACTGGGGTTCATGCTAAACTGGTAGTAGCTAGTGTCCTATGACGAAATGCAATGCTGAATTGATGCCACCTCTTTTACTATCTGTTGCACAGTTACTTTCATTGCTTCATTTTCGCTTCTATTTAACTTGTGTCTCGATTTAGGATGGTACTATAATCATGAATGTATAAGGTGTATATCTATTCTGACACTTCTAAATTAATTTCCATCTCAAGCAAATGTTCCTTTTAATTTCATCAGCATAGTTTGTGATGTATGAATGCCCATGGTAGATTTGGTAGATTTGGCAGGTCAAGAATATGCACATTCATTTTTTATGACAATAGAAATCGTTTGTAGCCCTGCCAATGGATGTTGCTGCATTTAAGGATTTACAAGTCACTTCATATCCTATTTTATGTGTTATTAAGTCCTAGAAAGGACTTGTGGTCCTAGGGTCATCCAGGATTAGATTAATTAAGCTTCCTCAATCATGTCTTTGTGCCGAGAGATGCGGATTGTGCGGCACACATGTGTGCTAAAATACTTTAATCCTTCTAATGACCTGGCACTGGGCCACCCTTCCTATTGAGTTGAATTTAATGTGAATGTGTAACTCTCTGCTTGGTAATTGATATAGAGCTGCTGCTGACCCTAGGTAATGTGAACTATGGTTAGGGCTCAAACAATGTGTATATACTGAATAAATGCTCCTGCTGAAATCCTAGTTATGCTGTATGGTTTTAGTACTGATCCTGGTGATGGTCTAGTAGTGCTGAAAAGGCACTACTGCAAGCAATATGTTGAAGTGAATATATAAAATGAATATGTGTTGAACCAAATGTGTGAATATAAACTTGTATTTGCTTCTTTGTCGCAGTTGTGTATTTGCTTGCTGTCATATTTATTGTCATATAAACTTGTATTTGCTTGCTGTCATATAATGACAAGTGCTATAATCTGCATGTATTTGCTTGCTGTCATCAATGACAAGTGATATAATCTGTGGTTATATAATTTAGGCACTTGAAATTGTGCTTGTGCTTGTATGAAGCACTTTATTATGTCGTGTATGCAGGTTCATGTATGAAATGAGTCTCGATTTTTGCCGGAATGTTGATTAACTTCCATTTCGGCAGAAATCACGCACTTCTAGTTTAAGAAAATTAGCAAAGGTCATGCCGGATTTTTCTGTGCATTTAACCAATTATTTGTTTTTTATTAGTGCAAAGATGTGTGACAACGACGAGGCTGGATGTTCTAAGCGCATCAGCACTGAAGGAGAACTCAGACCTCCGAATAAACTATTGACATTCTGGGAGGCGGCCCAGCGGCTAGAAGACGATGAAGAATACCATCCTTTGGAGAGCGAGGATGATGAGAAGGAAGACGCGGAGGAAGAAGCCGAAGGAACGGCGGGTGATGAAACCACTGATGGCGGCGAGGGCATAGGGAGTGGTAGCAATCCTCCTAAGAGGAAGAAGAAGCCGAAGGACCGGCGCCCAAACACGGTCGGCACGGTCAGGGAGGAAATTACCGAAGTGAGCCCAACAGGTGTTCCTTTGGAGCCCGACCTTGTCGTCAAAGGGTATGGTGGGCAAGTGGCGGCGATCACCCGGACAACCATCTCGATCAACACCGAGAATCTCCGGCATAAAGATAATGGCCACTTGCGCACACTCCTCTTCGAGAAGCTGCACGCAAGATACAAGTTCCCCTCTAAGTATCAGAACACAAATTATCATGGGAACGAAGTAAACAAATCCTCCCTCACAAAGATGAGCACCGCCCTGGCCAGCTGGAGAACCCGGATAAAGAAGAAGATCTATAAAGAAGGCAAAAGTCTCGAGGAGATCCAGAAGATTGACCCGCAGATCACCGAAGATCAGTTCCAGGAGTTCAAGGAGAGGTGTGAATCCAAAAGAGCCCTAGCCAATAGTAATCGGGGAAAGGTGCTGCAGGCGATGAATATAGGTCATCACCATCTCGGATCTGGTGGATACAGAACCGCGGAGGCCAAATGGAATAAGGAGGACGAAGAGTATAGATCCAAGGGGATAGAAAACCTCTTTGCGAAATTCGAACCCGGGCAGGTTCGAAACTTCATCAGGGCCCATTACCATGTGGACCCAAAAACCAAACAACTCACCGCGGATCCTGCGGTAAAGGAATTCGAGGAAATTGTGGTAAGTATAATCTAATTACCGCGGATCAACTCGATTGCATACTAATCGATGATCTAAACGATTCACTATTACTTCTTCTGCAGGAGGAGGAAATTGTTGCTAGTCATGGATCCCAGGGTTCCTCATCCCAGGGGTGGACGGCGGCCACCCGGTGGGATAACTCTTTTAACAGGGCGATGAACCGGGCCAAGAAAATAGATCCGGTTATGAAGAAGCCATCGTCGGCTGGCCGTCTGGCCGGCCTCGGGGGTAAGAACTGGGTGGATCATTTTGGTCCACCGCCGAGGACGCATGTGGCGCCGTCGGGAAGGAGCGAGGAGGAAAACCGCGAGGTTCAAGAACTTAAGGAACAAGTGGCGCGGATCCCGCAGATCGTCCAAGAAAACCTGGCAATCACCTCACGCCCTTCCTGCCTACCTTGGTGGAGTCAATAGCGAACTGGAGTGCGCGTGGTCGAGTAGGGCCGTTCCCGATTCCAAGCATGGTCAGCAGCCACTTGAACAACGCGGCGCCGACGAATCAGGAGAACTATGTGTTCATGACTCCGCCCGCTAGCACCTCGACGCCGCAAGTGTTGGTGACTCCCCCTGCCATCACCGCGGCGCCGGAGTACATGTTGGTGGCCCCCCTGCCATCGTCGCGGCAGCACCGGAGCTCTAAGCACCCGGCGGTAGGGAGAATACACCGGCGGCCAGCACCGCACCATCAAGCAGCCCTTCCATCTCTTGCACTCCCGTCGCCGTATCCGGTGCCTCGACATTAGCCGTTCTCTACGCCATCACGGTAAACAAATTGCTTTACCGCCTTTCACGCCATCTATTACTCTTATGGCATCTCTGACGACGCCGTACATGTTTTCCGCAGACGGATGTTCCTTGCACTCTCTTATGCTACGTGAACAACGAGCTGAGGGATGTTCCCAAGGGTACCATCGTTCAACCCTTGCAGCGCACATTCCACTCAAGGCCGATGCCAGATAGCATGCACAGGGTTAAAATTATTCGGGTGCTAAGGGGCTGCGACGACCTGGAACCTCCCATTCAACCCCCAGGAGCGGACGAAGAAGAGCCGGCTGTACTCAGAAGTTGCTTCGGCTTATTCTTGCAATGTCCAAAGAGC
Organism: Avena sativa; assembly: GCA_916181665.1. NCBI lineage: Eukaryota > Viridiplantae > Streptophyta > Magnoliopsida > Poales > Poaceae > Avena > Avena sativa. The sequence continues at coordinate 44,459,604 of OV702285.1, read as the reverse complement.
ATGATCCGTTTGGGGACGGAGGGGGCCATCATGCCACAGACAACAGCACCACCTATACTCGTGCTAGCGACAAGCGGTGGCAAGGCCCCCTTACCGCCCTCGCAGTCACCTCCACGAGGTGGGTTGGATGATCATGCTGATGATATGCACATGGTGCAGGATCCAGCCGAGGACGACGAAGACTGGAATGATCACTTCTTCAACATTCAGTTTAGCAACGAAGACCTATCTGGTGGCCCCACAGAGAAAGCCACTATTACCAAGTGTCTGTTCGGTTCTCAAGAGACGCCTCCAGCTTGCGCCTTTACAGAGCCAGCTGATACAACCAACCGGCCCTTTATTCTAAGCCCTAACACACTACATAGGGCGGACGGTGCTCAGATTGCGGTGCCTGCCCGCTCTCCAAAAGGAAAAAAGGGAAGGAAAAGAAAATCTAGCAGCTCGAGCCAGCCGGTGGCGTCAACAACTGCGAATCCGATCAGGTTTCGGGAAGGGCCACCAAGACCCGAGGGTATTATGTGGAGGATTCATGTGGCAGGTGAGCCCATGCTATCTAAGAATTTGCGGAGGCTCACCAGTTCGGAACTGTAGAGTGTGCATGATGGCATGCTGACGATAGAGAGACGCCTTCTATCGGAGAAAGATCCCTCACACCCGGTATTCGTGGTTAAGGTGCCACCAGGCTTGGGATTCGTCGACAATGCCCCTGCGGATCTGTTCTTCCTGCGGTTCGACGATATCTTCAATATGTTCCACCTATACCCGCTGCACTATACCATGGTCCGCCTGTTTTCTCTCAGCCTGGCCATGCAGATCATTAGAGAGAACACACCGGGCATCGCTATAGTGGACCCCTACTACAAGCGTGACGGATGCTTGGGTTCCCCCGCTGAACGACGTATCGTGGCCTCGTACCTAAAAAGAATCCTCGTGGCGAACAAGACAAAGGAATACATTCTCGTTCCTTACTTTCCCGGGTAAGTCGTTATTCACTCGCCACCGTCGATTGGCTTTATTAGATTATCATCATTCTTTTTCCAACACATTCCATTTGATTTTTTTGCGCATATATGACCACTGCACGCTCAACTCCTTATCGCCGAAGCATTCCAACGCCACGTATTTCGACTCGGGGAGTCTAGAAAAGAAGAAAAACTACGACAAGATCAAGGAAGTTCTAGATGATGCTCTCACTGGCTATGCCTCGACGGAAGGCAGCACCTTCGTGCGTACAAAGGTCAAGTTTGGCAGGCACGTCTTCAACCACGTAACGGAGTTACCCTGCGTCAAGCAGCCGGAAAACAGTAAGGAGGAAGCCTACTACGCACTCCATCACATGAGGGCGTTCCTACTTGACCAGCAGAATTCTACGCTGCCAGACCATCTCAAACAGTGGGCCGAAGCAAAGGCCAAGATCATTGATTCAGATATTAGACAAGAGATGTATCGCATCCAGCATCAGTTTGGGACAATCATCTTTCGTGATGTCATGACTTCGGGGGCGATCTTCTATGGAGGAAATATCTCGAATAACCGTGACATAGAAGATCGCCTAGAGATGCAGGGTGACTATAGGAAGTTCATGAAGAGACAAGGCGTCCTCCCGTTCCCTAAGCCGAGCCAAAAGGCTTGATGTTGGCCTAGTTGTAGTTACAAAATATAGATGACCTTTGTGTGTGTGTGGACAAGTGTACATGCTACTACTTATCTTATTAGGTTTATGAATCATCGCTTATTTCTTTTGCTTATTATTATTATAAATCAATCAATGCTTGGTTTTTTTGCTTACTCTTTGGTCCTTTGCTCACTTTGGTCCTTCTTTTTTCCTTACTCTTTTTTCGAGAATAATGCCGATGATTGAAATGTCGTGGCACACTATATATGTGAATATGCTATGATGGGATTGTGAGCCTGGTGATATGCACAAGTCCAGCTCTTGTGCATCCTACTTGGCTCACGGTTCCATCGTAGCATATTCCTGTGTCCAACAACCTATGTATATATATGAGGCATTCTTTTCGAGTTATTTTTGTCTTTTTTGAGAATAATGCTGATGATTGAAATGTCGTGGCACACTATATATGTGAATGTGCTGCGATGGGATTGTTCGCCTTGTGCTATGCACAGGTCCAGGTGTTGTGCATCCTACTTGGCAAACACTTCCATCGTAGCATATTCCTGTGTCCAACGACCTAGCTAGTTATATATGAGGCATGCTTTTTGAGTTACTTTGGTCTTTTTCGAGAATAATGCCGATGATTGAAATGTCGTGGAACACTATATATGTGAATGTGCTGCGATGGGATTGTCCGCCTTGTTCTATGCACAGGTCCAGGTGTTGTGCATCCTACTTGGCGGATGGTTCCATCGTAGCATATTCCTATGTCGAATAACCTAGTTATATATGAGGCATGCTTTTTGAGTTTGGTCTTTTTGATTTAGGAGTACTTTCTATAAGTGTATCTTCATATGCGAATTTAATTATACATGTTTTTTTCAATCACGGGTTAATTATTATTGTCAACTTGTAGATGACGTGGTACGTCGTGTACAAGGGACGGGTTCCCGAAGTCTACGATGATTGGGAAGACTGCCGGAGACAGGTGCACCGTTTCAGCGGCAATAGCTACAAAGGGTACAACACTATGGCGGAGGCGGAAGCTAGATACACGCGCTATCTAGCGGGAGTTAGGGCGAGGAACCGGATGAAGACCTACACCTTTGTCGCGGTGATCATGCTTATCTTCTTTGGTTGTTTATCTCGCGTTTGTGTCTAGCTAGTTTAGATGTCTAGGCGAGCTTCCGAGCTCTAACTTGTTCAATCGACACATGTATTCACATGTCACCAACTACTTTGTAACTTGATTGAAACAATGTATAACTTATGTATTCATGTATGAGACTTATCTATATGTATTTGTTTCAATCTTGTTTTGCGAATTGTGTATTTATATATATAACTGTATATCTTATATCTGTGTGTATATCTGTGTGTATATCTGCCTATATAATCTGTATTGTATATCATCTGGCACTAAAATTAAAAAAAAGACACACATGGCGCACAGGGCACAACTTTTGTGGCGCACAGTGCCTAAAGCGCACCTGCGCAGGCTTGTGGCGCACTGACAGATGCGCCACAGAAAATAAGTCTTGTAGCGCACCTGTATAGGTATCCGTGGCGCACTGGCATGTGCGCCACGCCTATCTCTGCACATGCGTGGCGCACCAGGCAGTGCGGGCTATGAGATAGCCGCAGCGCAAGCCTAGTGGCGCACGGGCAGTGCGCCATGGATGGCTTTTCCACGTGCGCCACTAACTGATGTTTTCCTAGTAGTGAGGGGAACATACTGGTGTGAATAAATCGAGCGGGGGAGGCCTCTATTTATAGTGGCGAGAGGGGACCAACGGGCGCGGGCTGAGCTCGTCGTGGTCGATGGCACAGAGGTCTACTGGCATGGGCGACGGTAGGGGACAGTGCTGTGTTCCCTGGAGAAGCTCAACGGCATGGTGGCGAGGCGTGGGCGGTGCTGATCGGTCGAAATGCTTCGACGCTCTGAGCGGGTCCGATGGAGGTTTTGATGGCGCAAAGCACGCGTGGTCCGCGCGGCGGCGAACGGGAGTGTCTGCGGGGTTGCATGCGTGGTGGTGATCACGCGTGCACGCGGCGAGGGCGGCGCGCGGTCTATGGGCGTGTGTCGAGGGTGGCGCTCTGGCGCGCTCGGCATGCTCTCAGAGAAGCTTGGCATGGCTTGGGCATGTGGTCCATGGGCTTGCAGGGCTCAAGCGCTGGACAGGGGGTGGCGGTGGACGGTGGCGTGTGTCCTAGACATGGTGTTTAGGCTTAGTGCTTGGTCTGGCTAGCTATCCATGGTCGGATAGCAAGGGTTCCTTCGGGTTGGCATGGAATGGTGCAATGGGTAGGGGCTAGGGGTGGTCAAGGCACTGGTTGGCACTGGGGGAGACAAGTGTGATCAATGGTGAAAAATGCTTAGCCAAATTACTGCTCAAAACAGTGAAGTTTGGCCAATTTGATTTTCTGTCTCCAAGTGTTTGATGCAATGGCCGCAAGGAATTTATTTTTGAATTTTGAAAAGATTTCATGGTGGGTGTGCTAAGCATGTGTTGAGGATTCTGTGGGTGCTTGGGTTTTGAAAATTGAGCTTGTTTGAGTGGTTTTTGAAATAGTGGGATCTTCCCATATGAGATAGATTCAATTTTAAACTGTCATTTAAACTTAGCATTTGAATGTTTTTGGATGATCACAAAGTGGGCCTTGGTACCTTATTATGAGTACAAACAAGGGTGCAAAGATCCACAATTGTTTCTGTTGAGTTTTGAAAATTAGGGATAGCCAAAGTAGGCATGAGAGTTAATTTGGCAAAAATGACCATTCACTTCATTTGTTTATTTTGAGTTGTTTGTCTTTGGGAAAAGTTTGGGGATTGTTTAGATGATATTTATTTCACCTAATAATCATTTTACAAGCAAAGAAACACATAACCATGGCAATTCAAAAGAATCCAAATTTTGAATACACACACATATGAATGCTTTCATATGTTTAGTTGGGAAAGTTTTTGTTAACCCTAATTTTGATGATTAGAGTTTGATGATCCAAGTTTAATATTTTTTGGGATGTTACAAGGACTTTCCTACCCACGGATCGACCCCAGGAAACCGATCTGAGACATCCACGAGACGATCCAACTACCAGAAAAGCACCACACCGATAACCATTTTAAGAAAAGGTAAAAGAAAAATCCCTCGTGTGGTTCCCAGGCTCCCAGGAGCCCTAACCCTAACTACCCCGACCTACCTCCCTCCCACCACTGCGCCGCCACTTTGCTCATCTTCTAGATCGCGATCTCCATCCCGTCCTCCCCTGCCATAGCCAAGTCCACGGTGTCCTCCTCCATCGCACTGTCGTGCTTCCCGGCCTACCGGAGCCGCCGTACTTCCTGGCCTACCGGAGCTGCCGTGCTTCCTAGCCTACCGGAGCCGCCTCCGCAATGCGAGCAGGGAGACGTCAAGGATGAACGAGCCAGCCTCGCGCGACTTCTCCAGGGCTTCCTGACCTCCCCGACGGCCTCCTCTCTCCCTGGACGTGATGGTGGAGCCTGGTGGGTCTCCTCCTCCGGCATGGACCCAGCTCATCCCTGGCGCCTGCATATTCCCCAACATGTAGGTGTGGTGACTCTCAACGGCGTCGGCCTTGCCCGCTTCCTCATGGTCCTCGTTGTCACCTCCAACTGCACCAGCGACAACCGCGCCTCCTGCCTCGACGACGACCTCCCGAGCTCCCGTCTCAGAGATGTACAGGAAGGGCCGTCAAGGGAGTTATCGTACAACTACTTCATCGATTCAGTAAGTTCTACGCCCGCTCCCATATTCATCCGTTATGGAATTTATTTGAAATTTGTCGATGTTGTATGGTTTGGGCTCGATGTATGTAGGGTTAGTGCTCGATTTATTGTATCACGTTCTATGGAGGTGATCTCAAACTGACTTAAGTTCTAATAAATAGTTCTGTAGTTAAACACGTTGTTCCAACTTGTCTTTAGGTTTAGGGTTTTGTTCTTGTACTCTTTATTCCTGTGTAGTTTTGACGCAATCTTGGTTAATAGACGATAAGTAGCAGATTTGATGATTGGCATGGTATCATATTCTGTCCAATGGTGTCTTTTGACAAGTTTATGCTTTCTTGACGATGTACATCTGTTCATGTGGAGATGGTATTCTAGTAGACAACTAATTTTGTGTAGTCACTTGTACTGAGTGTTTCTGTGTAGATGGTTGTCTCGTAGCTATAAGACCTTTGGTCATGTTTTGTACTTTTGGATGATTGAGCCTTACACTATTGGGTAAATGATATACTAAATATAATTAAGTACTATAGCAGCACTGATGACACACACTAATCGAGCATGTGGTTTGTATGATTGCTCTTATCAAGATTGTGTAAAAAATCCTTACTCTATTCTGCCAAATTTGATTGTGGTTCCCTTTGTGTGTTTGGACTAGCAGAAAGATAGCCCCGAGGACGGGAGCTCTGGCTTTAGGAATGGGAAGAGTAGTTCATGCGGAGAAAAAGGGGGAGGACATAGTGGCAGAAGAATTTGTCAACTGAGAAGGAGCATAGGAATAGGCCAATAATGGATGCAGATTCGTTCAACATCATGTCTTCTTCATTTTCATTCCATTTTCCAGAAATTGTGGTTATGCTCTATAGTCTAGACTCTTAATTTCTTGACTTATTTGTTTAGAATTTCTGTTATTGATTGAAAAAATAAATTGTTAGCTCCTCTATTTGATAGCTATGTTTCCTATGAAAAAAGCAATCTAATAGTTTTAGCACTACTAGAGATGTATGCTGCAGAGAGAAATATCAGTAATACATGTGTTCAGTTTGCTTATATTACATGTTTACTTACTTTTCTAGTTAATTTTATTTACTTATGTTTGCTGCAGAGAGAAATATCAGTAAACTATTAGACCTCTGATGTGTTTGCTATTGTTTGTGGGCGGTGTAGGACAATCTGCAGTGGAACAACCTGGAGCTAGAGAACTTCCAGGACAAGATCAAGAAGAACCAGGACAATAGCAAACTGAACAAGTAGCTGGCCTACACCTTCAACTACCTCCTCGATGAATTATGTAGTGAGTTCTCCGCCCGCTCCCTTCCGATCCTTGCTGATCCTAACCAGTAGTAACTTGTTCAACTATTTGTGTAACTTTAGCTGGTTCATATACTTTCTAATTTCCAGCATGAATAACCTATAAAAATTTCAGCTAGCATTTTCTATGCTCTATGCTCCAGCTTATTTTCAAAATACTATGCTCCAACTTGTTGTATTATTTGTCAATGCTTTTTACAATCCTTTCATATTGATATGTTTAGAATATTGTACTGTACTTCTCTATTACTATTACTAGCTAGCAATACTGTACAGTCTGTACTGATATGATAATGTTTCATAGTGTGAAAATATTCTCTAGCTAATGTCATCAACTGATCCAGTAACTATGGTTGATCAAGACACAAATCAACGAGTGTTGTTGATCAATATTAGAAGCAGCTAGCAAGCTTTGTTGTGTTTGGCTGGAGCTAACTAGCTTTCCTTTAGTGTTTTTACTGTCGCCTGACACAACTGATAGCCATAATCAACATTTCCTCTATTTTACAGGAGCTCCAGGCTGAAGGTGGAAGAAGCCAAGGCTTCATTACTCACCAAAGAGTAGTTAGTCATATTTTTTGAAGCTATTTGTATTTTCATGGGTGATTTGAACGATGGAATAGTTGTAATATACTAGAATGTATGTTTGTATCGGTTTCATATTCCTGGGTGGTTGCAATATCTGCCGATTGTAATATTGATCTAATTTTGGTTATCATTCATGAAAATTAATGTGATTTGGGTTGTGCGTATGAAATATTTGATGTTTACTGCTTGCATGTCTGAAATAAAACAAATACTAGATGGGCTCTAAAAAGGCCTTGGCCCACACGCAATTTTAGACTGGAAAGTGCACAATTTCAAAAAATTGTTCAAAATAAAAAAGAGAAAGATCCTAAGAATGCAAAGGCCCTGAAAATAGAGAAGGCCAACATGTTGGGCTTGGCCCAATGAATGAACTGAAATGATAGAAAAAATTAATTGACCAAGTTGTTGGGCTTGGCCCATATAAACATTAGACATGGACTGGGCTAATTTTGTGCCATGTAGGATTGTCCATGTTGGATCTGACCTGGCTAGGCCAAATTGCCCATGACGATATCAGATCGTCTATAACGTCTCTGACGATAGACGGTTATGACGATTTCGTAAAAAACATTGTTATAGTTCATTTGCGACGCCCAGCTTTCAACGATCTTAAAATCATCATAGAATCGTCATAAACGAACTACTATGACGATTCTGTGACGAAAATGGAGGGTCATATATAGCTAGATTCCTTGTAGTGGTACCATGGTAATGTTTTTGAAATGGTTAGGTGATTGCAAAAAAACATCATCTAATAAAAGCATGCAGGGTCATTTATTCACCACTTAGCCCCATGTATATGGGATGTTGTAGCCCCAGCTAACAAGGATTTTGTGCAGTTACTCAAATTTATAGTGTCAATGAGATGATTTTAATTCTGCAAGCACATGGCACATGTTATATACATATACAGTATAATATGAGATGAGAGCTAGTCTAGCTGTAAGTATAGAGTGATTTTTATATTTAAACTAGGAAAATGATTTATGATCATGATTTGATTCCTAGAAAAATGATTGAATTAAGATTGATGCTTGGCTATATGTATCTTGTTAAGATGTTGTGTATTTTGAGTGTGGCAGTGAACTTGGATTACAAATCCTTGGTGCTTTATCTAGAATTATGTTTCCTCTACAAATATGCTTTGTAATGATCTTCTAGTATAGAAATCCTTGGTCCTTGGTCTGAACTAGTACATGTTTTTTGACAGTGAGGTTGTTGACAGTGCTTGATGTGCTGTTGACTGTGAGGTTGTTGATAGTGCTTGATGTGTTGTTGACAATGTTAAAAGTTTCAAATGTTCCCGAGTCTTTTTGCACATGTAGTTCGTGTGTAGTTCCTGAATCTTTGTTGATTCCTCTTGTTTCTGTAATTTAGAGTACTTGACAATAGTTTTTTGACAATAGCTTCTGCAAGAACTGGATACTCACTTAGTTCTTATACTGCTGTTATTGTTGTGTATGCTGCTGCTATTGTTGTGCAGTGTTGCTGTGAATCTCCTATGCAACATATCAGTTTTTAAATGGCAAGTCCATGATGTAGGTGTATGATCTGTATGCAGGTTCTTGTATGAAATGAGTCCCGATTTTTGCCGGAATGTTGATTAACTTCCGTTTCGGCAGAAATCGGGCACTCCTAGTTTAAGAAAATTAGCAAAGGTCATGCCGGATTTTTTCGCGCACTTTATTACTAACCAATTATTTGTTTTTTATTAGTGCAAAGATGTGTGACAACGACGAGGCTCGATGTTCTAAGCACATCAGCGCTGAAGGGAAACTCAGACCTCCGAATAAACAATTGACATTCTGGGAGGTGGCCCAGCGGCTAGAAGACGATGAAGAATACCATCCTTCGGAGAGCGAGGATGATGAGATGAAATACGTGGAGGAAGAAGCCGAAGGAATGGAAGATGAACCACTGATGGCGGCGAGGGCACAGGGAGTGGTAGCAATCCTCCTAGGAAGAAGAAGAAGCCGAAGGACTGGCGCCCGAACACAGTCGGCACGGTCAGGGATGAAATTACCGAAGTGACCCCAACAGGGGTTCCTTTGGAGCCCGACCTTGTCGTCACAGGGTACGGTGGGCAAGTGGCGGCGATCACCCGGACAACCATCTCAATCAACACCGAGAATCTCTGGCATAAAGATAATGGCCACTTGCGCACACTCCTCTTCGAGAAGCTGCACGCAAGATACAAGTTCCCCGCTAAGTATCAGAACAAAAATTATCATGGGAACGAAGTAAACAAATCCTCCCTCACAAAGATGAGCACCGCCCTGGCCAGCTGGAGAACCGGGATAAAGAAAAAGATCTATAAAGAAGGCAAAAGTCTCGAGGAGATCCAGAAGATTGACCCGCAGATCACCGAAGATCAGTTCCAGAAGTTCAAGGAGAGGTGTGAATCCGAAAGAGCCCTAGCCAATAGTAATCGGGGAAAGGTGCTGCAGGCGATGAATATAGGTCATCACCATCTCGGATCTGGTGGATACAGAACCGCGGAGGCAAAATGGAATAAGGAAGACGAAGAGTATAGATCCAAGGGGATAGAAACCCCTTTGCGAAATTCAAACCCGGGCAGGTTCGAAACTTCATCAGGGCCTGTTACCATGTGGACCCAAAAACCAAACAACTCACCGCGGATCCTGCGGTGAAGGAATTCGAGGAAATTGTGGTAAGTATAATCTAATTACCGCGGATCAACTCGATTGCATTCTAATCGATGATCTAAACGATTCACTATAACTTCTTCTGCAGGAGGAGGAAATTTTGCTAGTCATGGATCCCAGGGTTCCTCATCCCAAGGGTCGATGGCCGCCACCCGGTGGGATAACCCTTTTAACAGGGCGATGAACCGGGCCAAGAAAATAGAGCCGGTTATGAAGAAGCCTTCATCGTCTGGCCGTCTGGCCAGCCTCGCAGGTAAGAATTGGGTGGATCATTTTGGTCCACTGCCGAGGACGCGTGTGGCGCCATCGGGAAGGAGCGAGGAGGAAAACCGTGAGGTTCATGAACTTAAGGAACAAGTGGCGTGGATCCCGCAGATCGTCCAAGACAACCTAGAAATCACCCTCACGTCCTTCATGCCTACCTTGGTGGGGTCAATAGCAAACTGGAGTGCGTGTGGTCGACAAGGGTCGTGCCCGATTCCAAGCATGGTCAGCAGCCACTCGAACAACGCGACACCGACGAATCAGGTGAACTATGTGTTCGTGACTCTGCCCGCTAGCACCGCGACGCCGGAAGTATTGGTGACTCCCCTTGCCATCACCGTGGCGCCGGACATGTTGGTGACCCCCCTGCCATCGTCGCGGCGTCACCGGAGCTCCAAGCACCTGGTAGGGAGAATACACCGGCGGCCAGCACCGCACCATCAAGCATCCCCTCCGTCTCTTGCACGCCCGTCGTCGTATGTGGTGCCTCGACATTAGCCAATCTCGACGCCATCACGGTAAACAAATTGCTTTACCGCCTTTCATGCCATCTATTACTCATATGGCATCTCTCTAACGACGTCGTACATGTTTTCCGCAGACGGATGTTCTTTGCACTCTCTTATGCTACGTGAACAACGAGCTAAGGGATGTTGCCAAGGGTACAATCGTTCAACACTTGCAGTGCATGTTCCACTCAAGGCCGATGTCAGATAGCGTGCACAGGGTTAAAATTATTTGGGTGCTAAGGGGCTGCGACGACCTAGAACCTCCCATTCAACCCCAGGAGCGGATGAAGAAGAGTCGGCTGTCCTCAGAAGTTGCTTCGGCTTATTCTTGCAATGTACAAAGAGCATGATCCGTTTGGGGATGGAGTGGGCCATCATGCCACAGAAAACAGCACCGCCTGTTGTGTCAGCGACAAGCCCGATGGCAAGGCCCCCTTACCACCCTCGCGGATCATGTTGATGATATGCACATGGCGCAGGATCCGGCCGAGGAAGACGAAGACTGGAATGATCACTTCTTCAACACTCATTTTAGCAACGAAGACCCAACTTGTGGCCCCACAGAGAAACCCACTATCACCAAGCGTCTGTTTGGTTCTCAAGAGATGGCTCTAGCTTGCGCCTTCACCGAGCCAACTGATACAACCAACCGGCCCTTTATTCTAAGCCCTGACACACTACATAGGGCAGTCGGTGCTCAGATTGCGATGCCTGCCCGCTCTCCAAAAGGAAAAAAGGCCAGGAAAAGAAAATCTAGCAGCTTGAGCCAGCCGGTGGCGTAAGCTGCGAATCCGATCAGGTTTCGGGATGGGCCACCAAGACCCGAGGGTATTATGTGGAGGATTCATGTGGCGGGTGAGCCCATGCTACCTAAGAATTTGCGGAGGCTCACTGGTTCGGAACTGAAAAGTGTGCATGACGGTGTGCTGAAGATAGAGAGACGCCTTCTGGCGGAGAAAGATCCCTCGCACCCGGTATTCGTGGTTAAGGTGCCACTAGTCTTGGGCTTTGTCAATAATGCCCCTGCGGATATGTTCTTCCTGCGGTTTGACGACATCTTCAATATGTTCCACCTATACCCGCTGCACTATACCATCATCCGCCTGTTTTCTCTTAGCCTGGCCATGCAGATCATTAGAGAGAACACACCGGGCATCGCTATAGTGGACCCCTACTACATGTGTGACGGATGCTTGGGAAGCGCCACTGAACGACGTATCGTGGCCTCGTACCTAAAAAGAATCTTCGTGGCGAACAAGACAAAGGAATACATTCTCGTGCCTTACTTTCCCGAGTAAGTCGTTATTCACTCGCCACCATCGATTGGCTTTATTAGATTATCATCATTCTTTTTCCAACACATTCCATTTGAATTTTTGCGGAGAGATGAACACTGCACGCTCATCTCATTATCGCAAAAGCATTCACATGCCACGTATTTAGAATCGGGGAGTCTAGAAAATAAGAAAAACTATGACAAGATCAAGGAAGTTCTGGATGATGCTCTCACTGACTATTCCTCGACGGCAGGCACCACCTTCGTGCATACGAAGGTCAAGTTCGGCAGGCACGTCTTCAACCACGTAACAGAGTTCCCCTGCGTGAAGCAGCCGGAAAGCAGTAAGAAGGAAGCCTACTACGAACTCCATCACATGAGGGCGTTCCTACTAGACCAGCAGAATTCTACGCTGCCAGATCATATCAAACGATGGGCCGAAGCCAAGGCCAAGATCAATGATTCAGATATTCGACAAGAGATGTATCGCATCCAGCAGCAGTTTGGGGCAATCATCTTTCGTGATGTCATGACTTCGGGGGGGGGGGATCTTCTACGGAGGAAATAGAAGATCGCCTAGAGATACAGGGTGACTATAGGAAGTTCATGACGAGACAAGGCGCCCTCCCATTCCCTAAGCCGAGCCAGAAGGCTTGATGTTGGCCTAGTTGTAGTTCCAAACTATAAATGACCTCTGTGTGTGTGTGGACAAGTGTACATGCTACTACTTATCATATTAGTTTTATGAATCATCGCTTACTTCTTTTGCTTATTATTATTATATCTGAATCAACGCTTGGTTTTTTTGCTTATTGTTTGGTCCTTTGCTCACTTTGGTCCTTCTTTTTTCCTTACTTTATTAGTCTTTTTTCAAGAATGCCGATGATTGAAATGTCGTGGCACACTATATATGTGAATGTGCTATGACGGGATTGTGAGCCTTGTGATATGCACAAGTCCAGGTCTTGTGCATCCTACTTGGCTCACGGTTCCGTCGTAGCATTTTCATGTGTCCAACGACCTATGTATATATATATGAGGCATTCTTTTTAAGTTACTTTGGTCTTTTTCAAGAGTAATGCCGATGATTGAAATGTCGTGGCACACTATATATGTGAATGTGCTACAACGGGATAGTTAGTCTTGTGATATGCACAAGTCCAGGTGTTGTGCATCCTACTGGGCTAACTATTCCGTCGTAGCATATTCCTGTGTCCAACGACCTATGTATATATATATGACGCATTCTTTTTGAGTTACTTTGGTCTTTTTTCGAGAATAATGCCGATGATTGAAACATCATGGAACACTATATATGTGAATATGCTGCGACGGGATTGTAAGCCTTGTGCTATGCACAAGTCCAGGTGTTGTGCATCCTCCTTGGCTTACGGTTCCGTCGTAGCATATTCCTGTGTTCAATGACCTAGTTATATATGAGGCATGCTTTTTGAGTTACTTTGGTCTTTTTTGAGAATGCCGATGATTGAAATGTCATGGCACACTATATATGTGAATGTGCTACGATGTGATTGTCTGCCTTGTGCTATGCACAGGTCCAGGTGTTGTGCATCCTACTTGGCGGAAAGTTCCATCGTAGCATATTTCTGTGTCGAACAACCTAGTTATATATGAGGCATGCTTTTTGAGTTACTTTGGTCTTTTTATTTAGGAGTAGTTTCTATAAGTGTATCTTCATATGCGGCTTTAATTATACATGTTTTTTCAATCACCGGTTAATTATTATTGTCAACTTGTAGATGACGTGGTACGTCATGTACAAAGGACGGGTTCCCGGAGTCTACGATGATTGGGAAGACTGCCAGAGATAGGTGCACCGTTTCAGCGGCAATAGCTACAAAGGGTACAACACTATGGTGGAGGCGGAAGCTAGATACACGTGCTATCTAGCGGGAGTTGGGACGAGGAACCGGATGAAGACCTACACCTTCGTCGCGGTGATGTTTATCGTCTTTGGTTGTTTATCCCGCGCTTGTTTCAAGCTAGTTTAGATGTCTATGCGAGCTTCCGAGCTCTAACTTGTTCGAGACACATGTATTCGCATGTCACCAACTACTTTGTAACTTGATCAAAACAATGTAACTTATACTATGTATTCATGTATGGGACTTCTATATGTATTTGTTTCAATCTTGGAAAATTGTGTATTTATATATATAACTATATATGTTATATCTATGTGTGTATATCTGTCTGTAATATTATATATAATCTGTATTGTATATTATCTGGCTCTGAAATTAAAAAAGAAAATAAACGCCTGTGGCGCACATGGCATAGCTTTTGTGGCGCAGTGTATCTAAAGCGCACCTGCGCAGCTTAGTGGCGCACTGCAATGTGCACCACAGAAGATCCTTCCCGTAGCGCACCTGGATTCCTATCCATGGCGCACTAGCAGGTGCGCTACGCCTATCTCGACATAACCGTAGCGCACCAGGCAGTGCGCCACGGCTAGGAGATAGCCGCAGCGCGAGGCTAGTGGCGCACGACTAGTGCGCCACGGATGGCCTTTTCATGTGCGCCACAAATGGTCATTTTCCTAGTAGTGCAAGTCACAAATAATTTCATAAGTCATTTTGAAAACATCTGACGATGGAACAGTATGGCCACTCCAACTGTCCATAACCGCGGACGCGGCTATTTGAATAGTTTGACACTCTGCAGATATTGTACACTTTCACCACAATATTCGATACATCCATCAGGAACAAATCCTGAATTCACCATACTCAGTATGCGGATAATCAATCTTGACCTTTCCATTACACGCCCTAGTATAGGCACCTCTCCTATGAGTTTGGCCTCCCAACCATGACCAACTGTCATCTTGGTCACTACACAGGTGGACAATCTTCACAAGGTAGCCTAAGCTCAAACCTTGGCTGCAAGGGAATCCATACTAAGGTATATAAATTTTTAGTCAAGCCCTACCCAAATTTCGGGTATTGTGGTTGTACGGTAAAATTGGAATGGTATCGCATCCAAACAATCATCAGTTTTGTAAAGGGCTAAGGCTCATGCCTTAACATTTTCATCATCAAAATCATTTGGTGTTCGGAAACACATGTCAAAACATTTCAGTAGAATGACTCATCATTCTAAGGTTTTCAAAACCATTTTCACCAAGTATTCCCATCTAAAGCTGATCAGGTTTTATGCTTAGAACTAGCATCTACAAGTGGGGGTAAATACTAATGAGGGGTGGTAAACAAGTGTATCTTATCTAAGTTCAATCTCATGCCTCAGGGTGACATCAAGATTATCTAACTTAGGCCAAGTTTTATGCTCTTTATGCTACCTTCCAATATCCTTCTATTATCTACAAGTTACTAAGTAAACTCTAAGAGAAAGCATTGATAAAGAAATAAAGTATTAAGCTTTGCAAGTAAAACTAGGATTGGGTATCATCAAATGTATCTAACCAAGCATGCTTAATGCATTGCATAGGTTATCTAACTTTCATAGTTGCAAGTGTTAGCTTGCAAAGTCAATAGCTTGCCTTGTGCAGAGCAATGGTTGAAGTTCTCCTCAGCTTCTTCCTCATAGTATCCTCCTTCCTTCTCGTATCCTTGGTCAGTACTAGCATCTATAAATAAATACGAGGTACACAATCACCACACAATTCTTAACTACTCTACTTAGCACACAAAGGTTTACACTAGATGATCTAGCATCATCACTATTATCACAAAGATTAAACCACTTGTCTTATTTATTTCATTTTAGAAAAGTAATTTCTACTTATGAAAAAACTACTTAAGATTTAATATTCTCCAACTCAAACATGGGATCATGTTGACACATGTCATCACCACATATTTTAGTACATGGGAATGTGATTTAAAGTGATGTCACAATTTAATAAGGTTTAACATTTTTATTTTTATTAAATAAAATGACTAGAATGGCCTATGAGGCATTATTTTATTACTTGATCATTATTTCTGCAAGTAACCCTATATTTTTTTATATATTCTAAAAGGTATGGTTAAATTGATTTTTGAGAGTTGGAATCAACTCAAAAGCTTTCATGGTTGAATTTTGAAAAATGTTTGAATGCAGAAAAGCTTCTGCCTTGTTATTTTTACTAGGGGTGATCTATAAATCTAAATGGTTTGAATCCAACAGGCTTGGATTAAGCATTCCAGTACCTTTCTAACAAAATTGGTTTCATGCATTTTAGTTTAGTGAATCGAGCTGGGTTGATTTTTGAATCTAGGTACAGAACTTGGTTTAAAACTAAAAGAATAAATCTAAATTTGAATTAGTGGGTCGCGTGGGAGGTTTAACTGGGCCGGCCCACTACGCACAGCGCGCACGCGGGCTGGTTAAGTGAGCGACCCCACTCGACAGTGAGACAGCGAGTGGCGAAGTGGTACTGGGCAATCTAGGCCGTGCGATCTAGTTCTAATCCTACGGATGTGGTTCATCGTCCACGCCTGAACAGGACGCGGCGAGGCTGAACCCTAGCGCGACCAGTGGGGGTTAGTGGGGGCTCGCCGGGGCTCCGGTGATGGTCGGCGATGGGGGCGAACGACGAAGTCAACGACGGCGATCCTCCTGGTACCGGTGGCTCCTCCTGGGGTGGCTCCAATCAACGGCGCCTCTCCTCCTCTACAGCGGCGAACTCTAGTGAAATTCCGGCCACCTGGTGCTTACCTTGCTCCGGGGGTGAGTTGGTGTGATCAGTGAGAGGTGGGGAGTTAGATGGTGTGAAGAGTTTGAGCTGGGAAGGCATCTATTTATAGTGCGACGAGGGGACCGAATGGCACGGGCTAAGCTCGTCGTGGTTGTCATCATAGTGTGCTAATGGCATGGGCGACGATAGGGGGCGGTGATGTGCACCCTGGCAAAGCTCAACGGCATGGTCACGCGGCGCGGGGCGGTGCTGAACGGTCGGAACGTCGCGGTGCTCTAGGCGGGTCCGACGGGGATTTTAATGGCGCACATCATCCATGGTGCGTGCAGGCGAACAGGGTTGTCTGGCGGGGTGCTGGGGTGCTGGCGATCACATACGCAAGTGGCGAGGGCGGCATGCTGTCTATGGGCTGGTGTCGCATGCGGCACACTGGTGTGATCTCGGCTCGCATGCAGAGAAGCTTGGCATGCTTAGGCAGTGTGTTCCAGGGGCTGGCAATGCTCGGGGCTTGGAAAGGGGGTGGCAGTGGACGGTGGTCAGTGCTCCAGACATGCTTGCTAGGCTTGGTGCTTCTCCTAGCTTGCTGTCGACTTGGGGGTAGCAAGTTAGGTTCGGCATGCTCACCATTGATGGTCCTTGCATTCTCACAGTGATGCTAAAGATTGTAAAAGGGGCTAGATGATCTACTAAGAGCTTGCTGCAAACCAGAGAGGGAACAAGGTTGGCCAAAATCACTGCTACAAATAGTGCTTGATGTTTGTTTGTTTGCTGCAAACAAGGTGTTTGATGAAATGGCCGAAAGAAATTCAAATTTGAATTTTGGATTCAAACTTGGTGGGTTTGCTAGGCACATACTAGGGAGTATCTGGTAAGTTGGATTAGTCAAGGGGCACTAGTTTAGTTGGGTTTTGAAAATGTGGGATCTTCACATATGTTAAAGATTCAATTTTAAATTGTCATTTGAATGGGGTTGCCAAATGTTTCTGCAAGTTTGAAAGGTGGGCTTTGATTCACTTTTACTTGGTCTTGCAAGGGGTGAAAAGAAATGGAAAAGTTTCTGTTTGAAATCTTGGACTAGAAACATTCAAAGTAACCTTATGAGCAAGATTGGCAAAAATGACTATTTTCCTTATTTGATTTGTTTTTTATTTTCTCTTGATTTGTTTCTGCTTGGAAATGTTTTAGATGATGTTATTTTCATCTTTAATCCATCCCTTTCTATTTAGGTTAATCACACAAGTCCAAACATGCATTCATACAATCCTCACATACACATATGCATTCATATGGTTTGTATTTAATAAAAGTTTTTGTTAACCCAAATTTTAGTGATTAGAATTTGATAAGCATGATCAATATTTTTGGGATGTTACAGAACTTCTCCTGTGTTGTCGCCCCCACAAACAGTCATTGTTGTGAGTCACATATCACGCAACCAATTCCTCGGTGCCACAAAGACTCAAATCACCATCACTTCCATGATGTTCCAGCTTTCCTGACATTCTATGCATCTGAATTTACCATGGATCATCGAAGACATGACACATGATGGTAACAGATATCAGAGCTTCGCAACACTCCCGCTGAAACCAAACAGCCAAAAAAACATGGGTACGTCCGACCGAATTCAATCTGATCCAGCAATCTCTAGGCATAGTCGCCAATGGGAGTTTGCCGGTGAAGCCTTTCGGAAGTCGCCATTCTAGACCACCAGATCACTGAGTATAGGAATCCATCAGATCTCCGTCTTCGTGCGGAAGGAACCCTAGGACCGCCACCATTATTCAGGCCGATCCAGCAGTCCCCACACCGCTGGCCGGTTCCTGGCTAACAGAACGAGCGGGTTAGCCTTCAACCTTTTCAAAGCCATGGCTGAACCCATAGATTGGTTAGAGAGAGACTGAGAAAACGAGCGGGTTAGCCTTCAGCCCTAAGGCAACCACCATGTCGCTTCCAAATCCACAACATTACCCCCATATTCTCCTCTGCGCCTCCCTTCCAAGCCGCTGGAAAACGCCGTTCGGGCGAGCGCCGCCACCCGCCGCTTGGATCCACCGGCACGCCCCTTATTGTCCACCCCCTAGCGCGAAGAGGATCAACGGGGCCGCGCAGATCACCATACGCCTTTGGCAGCCTAGGCCTGGCCGTCACCGCCGAGGGTATTATTTTTTCTGTAGATTCATAGGAATACAAAATAGGACAGGTCCCACAGGTTGGGTTCGAATCTGAATTTTTACCTCTGCTCGGTGAAACACACAAGACATCACCCACTTGAACAAAATCAGCATCTTATTTTGACCATTGTTTTGCCGTCCCCCAGATTTAGCCGAATTATCTTAAGCATTATTTGTCTGATTATTAGAATGAGAATTCTTATCCAAATCTAGGTGGTGAGGCCCACTCGTCAGAATAATGGTCAGAACAATGACAGGACGTGATAACAAAGTCAACCGGACGGCAAGTTAAAAAGGCAAACGGCCGCCAGCATGAAACGGAACTAGGGCACTGACATAATAAGCCCCCGGTCGGCTGGTGGCATTTCCAATAATTGGCTGATTCGTAGTAGCACAGTCTCAATTCCCTAGTGTGCTGGAGACAAAGTCGTAATAAACACATTTTTGATGGTATCAAATCCAAGAGGTCTCATGCCTTATTAAATATGAAAAAAAACGACGGCCTACACCGAAGCCATGCTAAGGACTAAAATAATCTAGACGCGAGGAGATTTTTGAATATAAATATATTGTCTAGAATTTTTTTCATCAATTCAGACTTTTGGTTGACTTGGCTACTGCATAAAATTTTAAAGTATTAAAAAGGAAAAAGAACTGCGGCATACACCAAACCTACGGACTAAGATAACTAAGAAATGAGGGACAATATTGAAAATAAATATATTTGTCATGTAAACTCAAACTACGAACTGGAACAACACGTATCTGTCATTTAAGCCAAGTAGCTAGACTCACGTACGGCAATCAGCAAGCAAGCTTGCCGAGCTAACACATTAAATAAGTACTCACTCCTGATTAAACGGAGAAGTCCATGACGTACATGCACATGTATGGACACAGCTGACTCAAAACTAACCAGATTGTACTGGAGCCAAGATTATTCCAGCGCCAACCACCGCGGCAGATCCATCAGGTACAGTGATCACAGCCGTGGACGTGAGCTCGCCGCCTTGGTAGCAACATCTTCTTCACATGTCCGAGAGACCAGCGGCACGTGCCCCATGAAGGCAAGCCCTTTTTTCTAGCGAAGGTCATGCCTTCTCTTTCGGCTCCTGTCTTCACGGCAGGCGCGCAATCTTACAGGGAAAGAAAGAACGGCCTCTCGTTTCTCCCCTCGCCGGCTATTTAAATAGTTCCAACCTCCTAGCAGCTGCATTCATTTCATCGCACCAGTTGATTGCCATGAGGACCCAGCTCGCTCTGGCGCTTCTTCTCCTCCTCGCGGTTGCCTCCACCAGGCCCGTCGCGTCAGCCTTGGACTATGGCGGTGAGGTGAAGAAATCTGAGCCTGTCGCCGAGAAGAAAGTTGAGGCTGTTGCGGAGAAGAAAGCCGAGGCTGTTGTGGAGAAGAAAGCTGAGGCTGTTGCGGAGAAGAAAGCCGAGGCTGTTGTGGAGAAGAAAGCTGAGGCTGCTGCAGAGAAGAAACCGAGCGTTGCCCCTGGCTATGCCGGTGTGGACAAGAAATCCAAAATCGAAGTCGTGAAGAAACCTAAGAGCAAGGCTGACGCCTACACTGTCGCGGAGAAGAAACCAAAAACAAAAGATGAGAAAATAGCGGCGGAGGTTCCAAAGAAGCCAAAGAAGAAGGTAGAGCCAAAGCCAAAGAAGGAAGTGCCATTAGCTAACGCCTACACCAAACCAACCAAGGTGGAGCCGAAGAAGGCAGAGCCAACAAAGCAAGGACTGAAGAAGGAGGACGCCTACACCAAACCAAAGAAGGAAGAGCTAGTGCAGAAACTGGAGAAGGAGGAAGCGAAGGTGGAAATGAAGAAGGAAGAGGCGAAAACACCCAACACCTATGCCAAACCAAAGGAGGAGATAAAGAAGGAGGAAGCGAAGGTGGAAATGAAGAAGGAAGAGGAGAAAACACCCAACACCTATGCCAAACCAAAGGAGGAGATAAAGAAGGAGGAACTAGCGGCCAAGGACCTGAAGAAGGAGGAACTAGCGGCTAAGGTCCTGAAGAAGGAGGAGCCAAAAACACCAACAGACGGTACCTACGCCGAGCCAAAGAAAGAGATACCAATGAAGGAGGAACCAAAGACACTTCCAGCGACAACAGACGCCGTGCCAAAAACTGTCCAGCCGGCGGCCAGCACAGCGGACGCTTACGCCATGCCAAAGACCGCCGAGACGAAGACACCGGTGGCCGAAACAACTGATGCCTACAAGATCAGTCATTAAATCCAACGACTCATCCATTTTCCGAGGGACTAACCAAAGTAAGTTTCCCTCACAACTCACTTGAGGAGGCATGCCTCTGGGGAGTGCGGACCACTACCTAGAGAAGGGGGGCATAGGAGGTGACAACAAGTGTCATCAATGGTTTGCAGTTAGGGCCGCCCGAGACGAGCGGGGCCTGGGTAAGGCCGTCTCTAGGAATTGAGGGACCCTGAGCAAAACTCAAAAAGGAAACCTAAATTGAAAAAATAACTAAATCAAACTTTCACCTAATTATGAAATTCTACATGTGATATTTCTTACAATATTTAGAAATACATCAAACATTAATTTCATTGAAAAGGCTTGATGAAAGTCAAGTAAGATATTCTCTCAAGTGTCTCTTTTAATATTTGAAATGGGTTAAATCTCGCTAGGTTATTGGAGGACACTTGACTAGGAGATGTGCCCCTGTTTAAATAATACCCAGATCTTTATAGCATTACACTACAACAAAAATGCGTTTAGGTAGTAAATGTTATGTTCGGCTAAAATATAGGTTTTAAAAGGGCTTTGACAGAAAATTAATAGTTAAAATTGTTTACACTTGGCATAACGTCTAATGGATGTTGTTGAGTTGACAAACGAGGAGGCCATTTATAGATGGAGCTTAACAACGTCTCACACTTTCTCATTCAAACCAATGCACTTTAACTTAATTAACGGTCGCACTAGGTTTTTTGCAAATATATTGGAATATTAAAGTTCCACTAAAATAAATAATATATATGTTTTTTACATCGGAAAGTGATGTTAACAAAAGATAACTAGGCAAAAAGGAATTGGATCGGAAGTAAAAGTGTTGTTTTTGTAGTCATGAAGAAACAATACATCATATTTTTATTTTAGGTCCATTTGCAAAACTTTGTTTGGCGCATCATTCATATATCTTTTAATTTATCGCTACCAACTAATATTACAAATTTATTCTAACATTGATTAATGTTATTGCTAAGAAAGATAAAGAACATATCCTAGTTTTTGTGGGCTTCACTATGAGCATATGTCATTTGTCTAATGACTTTGTTTTTATTAACGCATGATATCTCTTTCATTTGCACAGGTTAGACCTTTGGCCATCCAATGACCTAGATGTGGTCTTATTCACATACGACAGAGTAGCAGCATGCCATGATTACTGGATGCAATATTATTAAAATGGTTTGCATATGATTTATATATCCGGTGTGGCTAGTGGCTCGATAGAAACTAATTTTTGTCATATTGATGCAATGACACTTCATGTTGTTTTAATTTTAAAATGGCTTGTTCATGCCTTCTTCATGTATCTACTATATGTAATCTATCAGTTCTAATAATATGCAAATTTGGGAGGTGGCTATTCGGCTTACGAGTGCATTTGCACCCATTTTGAGAAAACATATTTTAAAATGTTAAATAAATTAAAAAAATCTACATATATATATTCGAACATTTTATGTCCGTTTACAAGTTTTAGGGACAAAAGAACATTCTACGTGTCCCGTGCAAATAAAAAAAATGTCCCATGAATAGTCCTATTCATGTGACTTTTTTGTCTTTTTATAGATGACACATAACATGTTCTTTCATCTCGAAAACTTGTGAAAAACATAAAATTATCGAATGTACATGTAGACATTTTTTCTGATTTTTTTTATGTTTCAAAATATGTTTTCTCACAATGGGTGCAAATGCACCCGTGAGACAAAAGGGATTTCTGGCAAATTTGATAATAAAATAAAGAGGATATATATATCGATTGATTCACAAGCGACAAACCATGACTTCCCATTTTGAGAGAAAAAGATTGCAACTCGTCTGAACTAAACAAAACAAAGTTTTTGTGTACACCTAATAATTTTTAGATCTAATGGCACTAGTAGAAAACGGACCTTTGGTCCAGAATATTAGTCCCGGTTCTGGTACAAATCGGGACTAATGCCCTGGTCCCAACGGCTACAAACGGCCGCAGGCCCTAGAAGACATTAGCCTCGGTTCGTAGGGGACCTTTAGTCCCGGTTCATTTAACAAACCGGGGCTAAAGGTTCTGGCGCTGGAAAAGAGAAGATGCGTGGACCTTTAGCCCCGGTTTGTTTCTATATCTTCTTCCCCTTTCCAGCCCGAGCCATTTCAAGATCACACAAGCATCTCTCTCAAATTTCTCCCCTCAAGCTCGAGTTCTTCCCAATTTTTGCAAGATTTGTGAAGATTTTTTGGCTCCACATCTATCAAGGGTCCTAAGAGGTTAGCAACTTCATCATTTCATCTTTCATTGCTTGTTTTAGCTCATTTCATGCTCTAGAAATGGATAGATTTGTGTGGATTCTATATCTATATATCTGGTTAATTTGGCACATATAGTTTTCGAAATTCACTTGATTCATCGAAGAACATAGATACATGAGTTCATCCTATCTACATATCTTGGTTTGACATGTAGTCTTGAAATTCAGACAGTTCATAGTGTATCATGTCACCGTCGAGCAACAAAATATTCTGCTTTCTTCTACCTATCGTCAGAAAATCCATTACAACAAAAATAAGTATCAAAACTATGAAGGCACACATATATATAGTGGCGCCCTAGCATTTTAGTTAATCAGCGGCCAGTTAAGCAAGTAAAAAAGAATATGAATACGCCGAGGAGCTACCAAATTAAGTTAGGGAGTGCCTCTATGGCGAGATCCTCGAAGATGTCTGAGGACGGGGCATCCTAAGACATCTTCGAGAAGCTCTTCCATAGTGGTGTCCCTGCTCTCGCACACCATTTTTCAGTTCACATCTTTTCTAGCTAAATCAGTATGCTGGTGGAGCTAACTAATTTCACATATTAGGGAGTGCCTCTACGGACGAGGTCCTAAGACATCTTCGAGAAGCTCCATCGTAGTGGTGTCCCTGGTCTCGCACACGATCTTCCTTGCAGTTGATAGTTCATAAGGAAGCCTATTTATAGATTAAGCAGCACAATATAGTATCGATACTCACGAAATAATGTCGACACTCACCCCTGTCATAGTGTCGCCACCCACTGAAACAGTGTTGCCACTCACTGGCATGGTGTCTCCACTCACGACATATAGTGTCGTCACCCACTTTTAGTCCCGATTGGAATGTCCTTTAGTCCCGGTTGGAGACGTCGGCCCCAGCCTGCCGCAAGCCCTTTAGTCCCGGTTGGTGTGTCCAACCGGGACTAAAGATGTAGTAGAAAGTTTTTAAATCGGTGCATAGTTGTTTGATGTATACGATGTGTTCTTTTATTTTTAGACTAGTACTATTCTTAGCATCATGATTTTGTTTGATGAACTTATATAATGCAGATGAGACGGCAATGGATGTATGCTGACCGAATCTCTGACGAGTTCATTAAAAGCGTGCGTTCTTTTCTCGTTGTGGCAGAGGAAAACAAGCGGAATGGTTTTATGTGTTGTCCATGTGGTGAGTGTCGAAATCAGAAAGAATGCTCTTCCTCAAGAGTCCTTCACGGCTATTTGTTTTGGTCCGGTTTCATGTCTGGCTATAATCGTTGGACCAAGCACGGAGAAAGAGGGGTTATAATGGAAGACAACAAAAATAAAGAGAATGATGACAGCTATCCTATGTCCCCTGAATACGGTGATACTACAATGGAAGACAATGATGAAGAAAAAGCAGAAGAACGTGCATCATATGAGCCAGATGATGATCTTGGTCGGGCCATTGCTGATACAAATGGAGAATGTGAAAGGGAGAGGTTGAAATTTGAGAAGATGTTAGAGGATCACAACAAATTGTTGTACCTGAATTGCGAAGATGGCCACAAAAAGCTAGGCAGCACACTGGAATTGCTGCAATGGAAGGCAGAGGTCGGTGTGCCTGACAAAGGGATTTGAAAAGTTGTTAAAGATAATGAAGAAGCTGCTTCCAAAGGATAACGAACTGCCCACCAGTACTTACGAAGCAAAGAAGGTTGTCTGCCCTCTAGGATTAGAGGTACAGAAGATACATGCATGCATTAAT
This sequence comes from Avena sativa, assembly GCA_916181665.1. Taxonomy (NCBI): domain Eukaryota; kingdom Viridiplantae; phylum Streptophyta; class Magnoliopsida; order Poales; family Poaceae; genus Avena; species Avena sativa. Next base: position 44,434,532 of record OV702285.1, on the reverse strand, counting down.
GACTGCATCCTCTACTGCGGTGAGCAGAACGAGAATTTGGATGCATGCCCGATATGCACTGCATTGCGGTATAAGATCCGACGAGATGACCCTGGTGATGTTGAGAGGGAGCGCCCCATGAAGAGGGTTTCCGCCAAGGTGATGTGGTATGCTCCTATAATACCACGGCTGAAACATTTGTTTAGAAACGAAGAGCATGCTAAATTGTTGTGATGGCACAAAGAAGACCGTAAGAAAGACGAGATGTTGAGACACCCCGCTGATGGGTCGCAGCGGAGAAAAATTAAGAGAAAATACTCGGACTTTGCAAGTGACGCAAGAAAAACTTATAGTTTGGTCTAAGTACAGATGGCATGAATCCCTTTGGGGAGCAGAGCTGCAGTCAAAATAGACATGTTAAGACGTTTTGTATTAGACGCTTTTAATCGCGTCTCTATGCCCCGAACCCACTTGTTCATAAGGACGTTTCCTGAGACGTTGAGCGTGTCGTCTCAAATTAGGCTATTAAAACTCGCTTTTAACATGTTTTAGAGCATATGTCAATGTTAAGCCCAGCCCATAAGAAACCTTTGTTCGGCAAACCTTCTCCCTCAATCGCCGCAAAGTGATAGAGAATTTAGGAATAGCCGTACTGCCTTCCCGTCGCCGATTCCACTGTCTCAGATCTAGCGTCCTCCTAAGAAACTGTTCGGCAACCAGATTCCCCACCCCTGGCTGGAGATCACCTCCCGTATTGGTCGACAAGAGAAAGGTAAACCTCGCCAAATCATGAATACGGCGTCAATGACGCTGTCGCTGCCCACACGTCAACTCCAGCCTCCGTCGGGCAGCGATCCATTCATAGAGTGCAGTTGCAGCTGCACCAGTGCGTTGTGCCCCATGGCCACGGCCGGGTAGCCGATGAAGGGACACTGCACGACAATGGTGCTCCCTGGGCGATCGACGGCCGATGAAGGGACACTGCACGACAATGGTGCTCCCTGGGCGATCGACGGCCAATTTGTAACACGTATTTTTCTGAGATAAATATATCTCCAACAAATATAAAACATATTCATTGTTCAATATGGTTGGCGTGCTTTATTTTTTTCAAGGGTCATATCTCTTGTTAATTTACATAGTGTTTTCAATGACTATGCAGGTTATGAGATGACCGTAAAGGAAACACGTGGAAGATGATCTACACCCACAATTAGAAAGTCCATATAGTTTCTACTATTTGAAGATACAATGTAGCCAGATATTTGAAACTTGTGTGGATGCTTCAACCTGTTGTTGAAGTCATACTCTCTTTAATAATATAATTATTGGTTTCTTATACTGTATATATTATGAGGTTACCGTGTATATTATGAGGTTCCAATGTATATTTTATCTGCTATGGTTTTTTATCTTGTAAAACATTTGATCTTCTATGAATTGACAATTAATATAACTCCGCATATGAAATGGCTTTGTCCAAAACGACGAAATATAATTAGTTTCGAACATGTGCATCAACGTTGAAGCATTCTAACTAGCCATAAAAATATTTTGGTAAAAAAAGAAAATTGGCCAACCACCATTTAAGACGCAATGGTGCGTCGGTAGGAATAATAGAGACGATATGGATATCCATATACAAGAACGTCTCTAGATGAGTAGAGATGCTATATAAACGTCTCGTCTCTTTGTAGACACGCCTATCAAAACGTCTTTATAATCTTTGAGACGGTGCATAAGGAGACGCTTTATGGGAACGACTCTAAAACCATAGAGATGATATATAACGTCTTTAATCCTTAAATAGGGCGTCTCCACATGGTCTTTTTCTTGGCATGTGACTTTGTGTATTTATAACCTTCCTCCTTGGTTGTGCATGAAGCGGAAGTTCATTATGATGTCAGTGCTCATCCAAGGCCTGAAGCAACCCGGCAACAACATTGATGTGTATCTAAGGCCATTAGTTGAAGAACTTTTACAGTTGTGGCACGGACAAGGTGTACGTGTGTGGGATGAGCACAAACGTGAGGAATTTAACCTACGAGCATTGTTGTTCGTAACCATCAATGATTGGCCTGCTCTTAGTAACATTTCAGGAAGACAAACAAGGGATACAATGCATGCACATGTCAAGCTTCATGCACTAGCCAACGCAACCAAAAGTCCGAACTGATGGAAAGGGCTAGTGCAATCCACTTATACACTTCAACACCCCCTCTCACATGTGACGGAGAGAAGTCAGCACGTGCAACCAGAAGAGAGTGACGGCGCGCGAAACTCACGTATGACTCAAGAGGCCTATACGTGGACATAGAGGGGTCAACAGCAATTTTAGGATAAATTGCGAAAGCCAGGACTCGAACTCGAGACCTTAGGCTCTGATACCATGTCAAGCTTCATGCACTAACGAACGCAACCAAAAGTCCGAACTGATGGAAAGGGCTAGTGCAATCCACTTATACACTTCAACAGCACACACTGTTTAGATGACACTAAAAGTATTTATTTGGATAAGTGCAAGAAGAATGTGTACCTAGGGAATCATCGTTTTCTTCCGCCCACGCATTCCTTAAGAAGGAAAGGCAAGCATTTCAATGGTGAAGCGGATCATCGAAGTAATCTTTGGAAAGGGTCCTGGCAGACAGTCCGTTCCGAAGGACGCTGGCGGACATGCACCCATGTGGAAGAAGAAATCTATATTTTAGGAGTTATCCTAATGGAAAGTCTTAGAGGTCCGCTCTGCAATCGACGTGATGCCCCTGACAAAGAATGTTTGCGTGATACTGCTAGGCTTATTGGGCGTGTATGGAAAGAATAAAGATACACCAGAAGCACGACAGGACCAACAGCGTATGAAAGACCGAGAAGGCAGGCATCCAGAGCTGTTTCAAGGTACCGCCAGCTACACTCTTACCAAGGAAGAGAAGGAAATCTTTTTTGAATGCTTGAGTAGTATCAAGGTCCCCTCTGGCTTCTCATCCAATATAAAGGGAATAATAAATATGGCAGAGAAAAAATTCCAAAACCTGAAGTCTCATGACTGCCACATGCTTATGACGCAGTTGCTTCCGGTTGCTTTGAGGGGGCTTCTACCGGAAAATGTTAGAGTACCAATTGTGAAGCTATGTTCGTTCCTCAATGCAATTTCTCAGAAGGTAATCGATCCAGAAAGTTTACCAGGGTTACAAAAAGATGTGGTCCAGTGTCTTGTCATCTTTGAGTTGGTGTTCCCACCATCCTTCTTCAACATAATGACGCACCTTCTAGTTCACCTAGTCGAAGAGATTACCATTCTCGGTCCTGTATTTCTATACAATATGTTCCCCTTTGAGAGATTCATGGGAGTCTTAAAGAAATATGTCCATAACCGTGCTAGGCCAGAAGGAAGCATCTCCAAGGGCTATGGAACAGAGGAGGTCATTGAGTTTTGTGTTGACTTTATTCCTGAACTTAAGCCGATCGGTGTACCTGAATCACGGCATGAGGGGAGACTTAGTGGAAAAGGCACGCTAGGAAAGAAAGCAAAGATATGTATGGACAGACATTATTTCACTAAAGCACACTATACAATTATGCAAAGTTCCTCCTTGGTGGCTCCATATATCGAGGTACACAAGAATATTGTACGCTCGAACTACCCGGGGCAGTCTGACAGGTTGATTAGAGATGAACACATGAAGACTTTCGGCGGTTGGTTGCAGACACATCTCATGAATGACACCACTGTTGGTGATCAGTTGTACTTGTTGGCCAGGTCTCCATCTTCAACTATATTGACTTTCCAAGGGTGCGAGATAAATGAGAATATATTTTACATGCACGCCCAAGATAAAAGGAGCACCAACCAAAACAGTGGTGTCCGATTTGATGCAACGGACGAGAATAGGAAAAAGGACACATATTATGGTTACATAGAGGACATTGGGAACTTGACTATGGTCCTCATTTCAAAGTCCCATTGTTTTGATGCAAATGGGTCAAGATGACAAGAGGTGGGGTAACGGTAGACCAGCAGTACGGAATGACAATAGTGGATCTCAATAATCTTGCGTACGGAGACAAACCATTCGTCCTTGCCAATGATTTGGCTCATGTTTTCTATATGAAGGACATGTCTACTAGACCGAGAAAAAGGAAAGATAAGAAAAAGAATACAATATCATACGATGACCGAAAGCACCATATAGTTCTTTCAGGAAAAAGAAACATGGTGGGAGTTGAGGACAGGACAGACATGTCAGAAGATTATAACAAATTTCATGAAATTCTGCCATTCAAAGTGAAAACTGACCCAAGCATATCACTAAATAAGGAAGATGATCCATGGTTACGGACTAGAAGAGAACCAAAAGACTAGATGTGGATGTTGGTGATGTAATAATGTATTAAACCTTTTGTGAATTAATCCAATTTTTTTATAATTTCTCAGATTGTTGTAGGCAGGTAGAAAAACAGCATTTGATCACCTGAGCGAACTCACAAGAATACAACAACATCTTCATATTTAGTCCCGGGACTAGGTAACACTCAAGACATTTATTAATATTAAAAACCGGGACAAACCGGGACTAGCTAACACTCAGGACTAAATCCACCCCCTTTAGTCATAATCATGCCTATTCCTATAGTACGCAGCTTCAGGGTCTTCTTCGTCATCGTCATCGTCACCTGCCACTCCGGGGATCCTCAGCCCAGCCATGGCATATACCGGGGGCACCTGCCACTCCATCCTCAGATTCACGGCAGGCGGGGATTGGGTCTCCTGGAAGACGATGCCGCTACCGCCGGGCGGGGGAGGGGCCTTTTTGTGGCTCTATGGCGGTTAGACTTGTGGGCACCGCAGGCGAGGATGGTCTCCCCCGGAGATGTAGCACATCACGCCGATGATAGTACAGTTCGCCCTCCACAGACGTTGTCCGGCTTAGTTGTGATTCACCGGAGGCGGGCCATCACCCTCATACCTGGAGAGATCCCTTTCCCGCCGGTTAGCTAAGACAGCATTCCAGGTGTCGTAGTTGTCGGGATCCCACTGGGGATCCATCCGCTGCTCTGGCGTGAGCTCGTGGTAGAAGTGGTTCATGATGGTCGCCTGTCGGGCGGAGCCTTGAGGAACAGGAGGGACAGGAACCCCTCCAGCGCTCAACATCCAGCCGGCGGGCGCCCGGTAGCCCGGCGGTCAAGGGTAGTTGGAGGCGCACAGCGCCTCGGTCTCCTCGAGGGTCAGAATGTCCTAGTAGGCATTGTCCATTGTTGTCAGAGAGGAAGGTGTGGATGTATGGATAGCCATGGCGTGGTCGGCCTATATATAGATGGAAAGGGCGGGAAAACATGGAAGGAAGCGGTGGGAAATAGCGGGAAATATCTTTAGTACCGGTTAGTGGCTACAACCAGGACTAAAAGCATCATTCAGAGGGAAAGGGAGGGAAAACATGGCGGAAAGCGGTGGGAAATGGCGGGAAATATATTTAATCCCGGTTAGTGGCTACAACCAGGACTAAAAGCACCGTTCAGAGGGAAAGGGCGGGAAAACATGGTGGGAAGCGGTGGGATATGGTGGAAAATATCTTTAGTCCAGGTTAGTGGCTACAAATTCATAGGGAAAGGGCGGGAAGCGGTGGGATATGGCGGGAAAAATTCGAAACGGGCATGTTTATGTGTTGAATCGCGGCATAGTTTGTGATACGGTGCCCATATTGTGCATGCATGTGGATATTGGGATGGCGACAATGTTTCAGGAGGAAGTTTTCCTTTTCATCACTCGGAAAAGCCATTTTCCATTTTCTGAGCGCAAAAATATGGGTTGTTTTGTGAAGAAGCCACCAAAATGCAGTTACAGAATTCTACCATCCCATTTTTCTAAAATACTAGACCACCTTATATGAACTATCTCCCAACCGGGGGATCTCAAACCTTTCTGTCCTTCCCGGGTGAAAAAGACAAATGTCTGCCGAATCGGTAGGAAGTGAGTCTGGTTTGAACTACAGGTACATGATCTAACGCGCGTGATTTTTTGAAAAAATCATTTTTAGACTCACAATATGTTGTTTCTTCAGATATCCAATGTAAGTTCTAACATTATCATCCCATATCTTTACGCACGCCGTTTTGACCTAAGTTCGAAATGGGAAAAATTCAAAACGGGCATAAAAAATTCAAAAAAGGTCCGAACAATGTAAATCCTTCACGTGGTGTGATATTATGTGAAATAGTTGCAAGGAAAAATATCAAACTTGGTATACTGAGTATGTCTTGAAAGAATCTTCACAAAATGACCTATCATATTAAGGTTTCATGGCTTTCGGTCCAAGAGACGGATGTTATGTGCTGAATTGCAGCATAGTTTGTGATATGGTGCCCATATTGTGCTTACATGTGGATATTGGGATGGCAAACAAAGTTGCAGGAGGAAGTTTTTCTTTTCGTCGCTCGGAAAATCCATTTTTCATTTTCCGAGCGCAAAAAGACGGGTCGTTTTGTGAAGCAGCCACAAAAATGCCATTACAGAATGCTAACATCCAATTTTTCTAAAATACTAGACCACCTTACATCAACTATCTCCCAACCGGGGGATCTCTAAACTTTCTGTCCTTTCCGGGTAAAAAAGACAAATGTCTGGCGAATCGGTAGGAAGTGTGTCCGGTTTGAACTACAGGTACATGATCTAACGCCCGTGATTTTTTGAAAAAATCATTTTAGACTCAAAATATGTTGTTTCTTCAGATATCCAATGCAAGTTCTAACATTCTCATCTCCCATCTTCACGCACGTCGTTTTGACCTAAGTTCGAAATGGGAAAAATTCAAAACAGGCATAAAAATTCAAAAAATGTCCGAACAATGTAAATCCTTCGCATGGTGTGATATTATGTGACATAGTTGCAAGGAAAAATATCAAACTTGCTATACTGATTATGTCTCAAAAAACCTTCACAAAATGACCTATCATGTTCGAGGTTTCATGGCTTTCAGTCCAAGAGACGGATGTTATGTGCTAAATTGCGGCATATTTTGTGATACGATGTCCATATTGTGCATGCATGTGGATATTGGGATGGCGAACAATGTTGCAGGAGGAAGTTTTCCTTTTCGTCGCTCGGAAAAGCCATTTTCCATTTTCCGAGCGCAAAAAGACGGGTCATTTTGTGAAGCAGCCACCAAAATGCAATTACAGAATGCTACCATCCTATTTTTCTAAAATATTAGACCACCTTACATGAACTATCTCCCAACTTGGAGATCTCAAACCTTTCTGTCCTTCCGGGTGCAAAAGACAAATGTCTGCCGAATCGGTAGGAAGTGGGTCCGGTTTGAACTACAGGTACATGATCTAACGCGCGTGATTTTTTGAAAAAATCATTTTTAGACTCACAATATGTTGTTTCTTCAGATATCCAATGCAAGTGCTAACATTCTCATCCCCTATCTTCACGCATGCCTTTTTGACCTAAGTTCGAAAAGGGAAAAATTCAAAACAGACATAAAAAATTCAAAAAAGGTCCGAACAATGTAAATCCTTCGCGTGGTGTGATATTTTTGACATAGTTGCAAGAAAAAATATATCAAACTTGGTATACTGTTTATGTCTCAAAAAACCTTCACAAAATGGCCTATCATGTTCGAGGTTTCATGGCTTCTGGTCGAAGAGACGAATGTTATATGCTGAATCGCGGCATAGTTTGTGGTACTGTGCCCATATTGTGCATGCATGTGGATATTGGGATGGCGAACAATGTTGCAGGAGGAAGTTTTCCTTTTCTTCGCTCGGAAAATCCATTTTCCATTTTCCGAGCGCAAAAAGACAGGTCGTTTTGTGAAGCAGCCACCAAAATGCAGTTACAGAATGCTACCATCCCATTTTTCTAAAATACTAGACCACCTTACATGAACTATCTCCCAACCAGGGGATCTCGAACCTTTCTGTCCTTCCCAGGTAAAAAAGACAAATGTCTGCCGAATCGGTAGAAAGTGGGTCTGGTTTGAACTACAGGTACATGATCTAACGCGCGTGATTTTTTGAAAAAAATAATTTTTAGACCATAATATGTTGTTTCTTAATAGATTCAATGCAAGTTCTAACATTCTCATCCTCTATCTTCACGCACGCCGTTTTGACTTAAGTTCGAAACGGGAAAAATTCAAAACGGGCATAAAAAATTCAAAAAAGCTTCGAACAATGTAAATCCTTCACGTGCTGTGATATTATGTGACATAGTTACAAGGAAAAATATCAAACTTGGTATACTGATTATGTCTCGAAAAAACCTTCATAAAATGACTATCATGTTCGAGGTTTCATGGCTTTCGGTCCAAAAGACGGATGTTATGTGCTGAATCGCGGCATAGTTTGTGATACGATGACCATATTATGCATGCATATGGATATTGGGATTGCGAACAATGTTGCAGGAGGAAGTTTTCCTTTTCGTCGCTCGGAAAAGCCATTTTCCATTTTCCGAGCGCAAAAAGACGGGTCGTTTTGTGAAGCAGCCACCAAAATGCAGTTACAGAATGCTACCATCCCATTTTTCTAAAATACTAGACCACCTTACATGAACTATCTCCTAACCGGGGGATCTCAAACCTTTTTGTCCTTCGCGGGTGAAAAAAGACAAATGTGTGCTGAATCGGTAGGAAGCGGGTCCGGTTTGAACTACAAGTACATGATCTAACGCCCGTGATTTTTTGAAAAAAATCATTTTTAGGCTCATAATATGTTGTTTCTTCAGAGATCTAATGCAAGTTCTATTCTCAACCCCTATCTTTACGCACGCCGTTTTGACCTAAGTTCGAAACAGGAAAAATTCAAAACGGGCATAAAAATTTCAAAAAAGCTTCGAACAATGTAAATCCTTCACGTGGTGTGATATTATGTGACATAGTTACAAGAAAAAATATCAAACTTGGTATACTAATTATGTCTCGAAAAAACCTTCATAAAATGACCTATCATGTTCGAGGTTTCATGGCTTTCGGTCCAAAAGACGGATGTTATGTGCTGAATCGCGGCATAGTTTGTGATACGGTGACCATATTATGCATGCATATGGATATTGGGATTGCGAACAATGTTGTGGGAGGAAGTTTTCCTTTTCGTCGCTCGGAAAAGCCATTTTCCATTTTCCGAGCGCAAAAAGATGGGTCGTTTTGTGAAGCAGCCACCAAAATGCAGTTACAGAATGCTAGCAACCCATTTTTCTAAAATACTAGACCACCTTACATGAACAATCTCCCAACCGGGAGATCTCAAACCTTTTTGTCCTTCCCGGGTGAAAAAAGACAAATATGTGCAGAATCGGTAGGAAGCGGGTCCGGTTTGAACTACAGGTACATGATCTAACGCCCGTAATTTTTTGAAAAAATCATTTTTAGGCTCTCATAATATGTTGTTTCTTCAGAGATCCAATGCAAGTTCTATTCTCATCCCCTATCTTTACGCACGCCGTTTTGACCTAAGTTCGAAACGGTAAAAATTCAAAACGGGCATAAAAATTTCAAAAAAGCTTCGAACAATGTAAATCCTTCACGTGGTGTGATATTATGTGACATAGTTACAAGGAAAAATATCAAACTTGGTATACTAATTATGTCTCGAAAAAACCTTCATAAAATGACCTATCATGTTCGAGGTTTCATGGCTTTCGGTCCAAAAGACGGATGTTATGTGCTGAATCGCGGCATAGTTTGTGATACGGTGACCATATTATGCATGCATATGGATATTGGGATTGCGAACAATGTTGCGGGAGGAAGTTTTCCTTTTCGTCGCTCGGAAAAGCCATTTTCCATTTTCCGAGCGCAAAAAGATGGGTCGTTTTGTGAAGCAGCCACCAAAATGCAGTTACAGAATGCTACCAACCCATTTTTTTAAAATACTAGACCACCTTACATGAACAATCTCCCAACCGGGGGATCTCAAACCTTTTTGTCCTTCCCGGGTGAAAAAAGACAAATGTGTGCAGAATCGGTAGGAAGCGGGTCCGGTTTGAACTACAGGTACATGATCTAACGCCCGTGATTTTTTGAAAAAAATCATTTTTAGGCTCATAATATGTTGTTTCTTTAGAGATCCAATGCAATTTCTAACATTCTCATCCCCTATCTTCACGCACGCCATTTTGACCTAAGTTTGAAACCGGAAAAATTCAAAACGGGCATAAAAAATTCAAAAAAGGTTCGAACAATGTTAATCTTGGAAATAATTATTTTATTTACATCTATATAACAGAGTAGATGTAAATTTTATTTCTTCAAATTTTGATATATAATAATTAATTTTCCTAAACCCATCAAACTTTTTTTTCAAAAAATGTTTAAAAAATAGACCTTTAGTCCCGGTTTATCCCACAAATCGGGACTAAAGGGGTGCGGCCCTGCGCGCGAAACGCGGCACGCCGAAAACCCTTTAGCCCCGGTTGGTAACACAAACTGGGACTTAAGGGGTGACCTTAAGTCCCAGTTTGTGTTACCAACCGGGGCTAAAGGGGGGTGGGTATAAATACCCACCGCGTGCCCTGGTTCGAGCAGCGAACCGGAGCATGTCTTCCTCCTCACGATCCAAATGCCCGAACACCGCCGCCCCCGCGCCGCCCCGCGCCTCTGCCGCCCCGGCGACCGCCGTGCCGCCCCTCCCCGCGCCGCCCTGCGCCTCTGCCGCCCCGGCGACCGCCGCGCCGCCCGCACCACCACCCAGGTGAGCCTCCCGCGCCCGTGGCGCCGCCCCTCTCCGGCCGTTTTCTTAGTTTAATTTGTTAGTGTAATTTCTTAGTGTTAATTAGTGTAATTTTGTTGTGTAATTTTGTTGGTGTAATTAGCGTTAATATAGTTTAGTTAGTGTAATTTGTTAGTGTAATCTTGATAGTGTAATTTAGTTAGTGTTTAATATAGTTTATTTTAGTTGATACTATTTATTTTCGTCATGTTTAAAGTATATAGGTTTAACTTTAGTGTTTAGGAAATTATGCCGATTCCTCATCCTCGTTCACTCGGCGGGAACAACGAATCACTACTAGAATCCTTCGCTGGGCATCTACTAGACTCTGTCGCCGGCCCCTGACGAGGTGGTACAACGTCGTGTCAGGGAGGAGGACGAGCACGTCCGACGTTACATGTACATTTTATAAGTCCGGGTCGCTAATACCTGGCAGCTTCTTCAGGCACCTTACCCGAGATATTCTCCGGTGATGGTTCCTACTCTTTGGGTGCACACCTCCCGCGGCTCAGTAGCCGGGGCTCAACATCTTCGCTAAGATAGATGTGTAATAGGGTACCATCTTTTATTCGATATATATTGTGGTTTAATTGGTACTTTATTGTTGTAGTAGCTGGATTATTCGAGATGTATTGTTGTTTAATTGGTACTTTATATTTCTTTATCACATTGTTTAATTTGTACTTTAATATGTAATATGGTATATTAAGCTGAATTACTTTATCTTCCTTTATTTTATCGCATTAAGCAAAATGTTTTTTATCTTCCTTCTATATTAGTTAAGTTATGGATGGTAGAGAAAACGAAGGGCACATCATGTACAACATGACATATGAGGGTACAGGAGGTTACCATTACGATGGAGGAGACGATGATGGAGATGATGATGGCTCCCAATACCTCAACTTGGATGAAGCCGACAGAAGAGACAACTATGATAAATTATTTGGTGGAGACGTTGGTGGAACTGACGGTGGAGACACCATAGCAAAGACCGGCGAGGTATATAAAACCTTTGCTGATCACGAGCTAGTAGATGCATTAGTTGATTCATATATATATATGTACTAACTACTGTTTCTTCTCTTATACCTCCACATCAGGCGAATCTTCTACAAGGAAACGAGGCACGACCAAAAAGTTGGTCGATGGTGCGCGTTTCACTATTGATCTAGTGTCTGAGTTTGGTGAACCTTTGGAGCCAAAAGAGGCTGCAAGTGTATTTTTATATCAATGCGGAGAGATAGACATGGACGCCATCCCGATCACCACTCAGAAGTGGAATAAGCCAGGAAAGAAAAGTGATCGAGTTGGAGAAACTTTTGTCGATGACAGAGCCAAAGAGGGTCTTTGGAATTCACTCATCGCACACTTCTATCTGCCTGAATTGGACACTCATGAACTCAATGAGGCATTGAGTTTGAAAGTCAGAAAGTGGGCCCTTAAGAAGATGGGAGAACAGTTCAAGGACTGGAAGAAAAGATTGTACAACAACTATGCCAAGAAGGGCTGACTCCGCCATTCATTGGCCCGCTGGAGAAGCAGCGGGATAACTGGGCCCCATTTGTGGCATACAAGGAATCATAAGCAGCTACGGCCAAGTCGGAAAAGAATAAGTTAAATGCAGCCAAAAAGAAATATCACCATACTATCGGGACAGGTGGCTACAAGACGGACGTGCCTAAGTGGGCAAAAACTGAGAAAGAAATGCGTCAAAAAGCGGTCACGCTAGCTACAAATCAGTGGCCCGTGAGGTCAAAAAATTGGCTCCTTGGGCATGGGGGGTCGTATGACACTGAAACCGGGGAGATTATTGTTACAAAGAAGGCCATTACTAAACCCAAAGATGAACTTGTTAAAGTGATACAACTGAGAAAATATGGAAAGTTCATTCCCGACAGATAGAATAATGAGCTGACATATGCCCTTGGGAATCCTGAATAGTCGGACGAACACGAGGCTTTGGCCCATATATTCCATGGAAGACAGGGTTTCTCGAGGACATCGACACTTATAGGAGCCGATCCAGAAAAATGAAATGGTAGAAGGGGGAGGAGGCAGCGCGGTTGGAGGCGCTTGAAAAAAGGAACGAGGAATTTCAATCCATGTCACTCTGCAGCAGGAGCATATTAATGAACTTAGAGTACTGGCGCGACAGCAAGATCCTGCATTAGACAGTCCGGTGGGCCCATCTCAGCGGCGAAGCAGCGTGGCTTCCATGGAGGTACAAGATAATAATCTAATGCTGATGGAGAATAATGCACCGGTGATAGATGATACGGACGGTGCAACGATGGTTCGCTACCCCGTGGATGAAGTTTGAGGCAAGGACAACTTGTGAGCTACATGTCACAGTGAAGAACATTTCTATGAAGGTGGCACTCATCTTTTATTTACCTTGTCCACCGGAAGCGACCTACCATGGAAGTCAGATTCCAGCTGGCTATGCTCGTGTCGGTGTGGATGAAGTTGAACCGACATGTCGATCACTTGAGCTTGACATCCCTGCAGGCGAAGGGGAGAACACACTGGGAGATGTGGAGGGTGGGATCATTCTTTGGAAAAAACAACACATCGTGTTTCCAGGCTGGGCGCCAAGGCAATCTTCTCCTCCGATAAGCAATCCATCACCTCCGAGGCCACCATCACCTCCGAGTCAACCTTCTCCACCGAGGAACAATAGTACAACCCTTCCTAAGAGGGACCGCAGCCCGAGTGCATCTCCATCTCCGGCGCCTCTGCCTCCACCGACTGAATCAAAGGGAAGAAAGCGGAAGAATAACACCGCTACATCGAGGGAGACTCGACGCCGAAAACGACAAGATCCCCTCCCAAGAGTACCGCCGTCTCCTCCCAAGTTAGCTTATCACCGGACTGATGAGGAAAGCACGGTGATCTCCCAAGCCGAAGTGAAGGCCCATTTTGCACCAAAACAACCCGATCCACAGGTGCAAGTTGATCCAAAAGTCAAGAAGTACTTCAAGGCATTCCTTGAGCAACCACCCCAACATGTGTTAAATAGGAAAGATGACTATACATGTTGTCTTACGAACACACTAAAAGAGAAGTCATCAAGCAGTATTGCAAGCGGGTTAAAATCAAAAGAAGTTGCCCTTCTCGGCAAATAGGCAAAACAATCCATCGCCCCGCTCAAGGTGTTACCCCAGCCCACTCAAGGTGGAATAGATATGGAATTAGCTATTAAATTAGCCAAGGAGTGTAACGTGCCAGTCGAACATATTCTAGCCGGCGTAGATGATGTCGCCAAGGGACCAATAGCACGGAAATTTGTCTGTGGGGAGCCTCTGGTCAGCGATGAGGTATTCGATGATCTTCCAACACATATGCAACTGTTGCATATATGGTACTTGAAAGTCACAAAGGAACGGCGACAATTTCTCGTATGTAAAGTTAGAGAGGAGTACTTCCGTCTAGACGAGATCTCCATTGAACTTTGTGAAGTATTTCAGTTATTCAACCTAGACGCCCTCGACAAGTCCCTCCTCAGATGCTATTGTCTGTAAGTAATTAAGTCACTAACTCAGCTCGTTCAATTCATTTCCTGTCGTTATTCACACTATATCTCCTTCTGTATGTTATTATATACGCAGAATGAAGATTCAAGAATGTAGAAGAAAGTCAATCTACAACATTGGGTTCGTTGACCCAAACAGAGTTAATGGACATACGCTAATAAATAACCTTGAGGAAACGGAGGATAACTTGCTAATGTTTTTAATAGAGCAACATTACAAGACACAAATACTATTTCCTTACAACTATGGGTGAGAGTCTTACTGTCTTATACACATTCAATTTTTGTTTACTTAATGTTAAGTGTATATAAACGTGCGCAGCTACTACTGGATTCTTCTAAATATTGACGTTGACCATGCAAAAGTGGAAATCTCGGACTCATTAAAGAAGCCGATGAAAGACTACCGCAGCATAATTGATTGCCTCCAAAAGTAATTTTAATCATTATCGCACTATATCTGTCTCTTTCGTTTATTCTCTGAGATGTAAAGTAATTAATAACTCATTCATTTCTTTTTTGCCGGACAGGGTTTGGAAAAGGATCACGAAGGAGGTTCAGGGTGAATGGCGTGAGGAGATCACTTTTCGTATGGTACCGGTAAGTAGTACGAGAGCTAGGTCCTCGCACCTCTTCAATTCTAGTCTCCATATAATTATCATGCTTGATTATTATTTGATTGAATTATATTCTCGATCGAAAAGTGTGCGACGCAGCCACATGGGACTAATTTATGTGGATATTACGTATGCGAGTTCATTCGTGGGTGTATGGAGCAGGGCACAGACTTTCGTCGAGTAAGTAAACAATATATTTACAATTTATTTTATACCATAGTTTTTGTTGAGTTCCATTCATAAGGATCTACTTCTTTATATATAGTTGGATGCGATGCGGGATAAGCTCCTACCACATGAACGCCTACTAGCAATTCAAGAGGAGTTGTCGGAATTTTTGCTCAGGGATATCATAAACACAAAAAGAGAGTACAACGTGGATAGACCTTCATGTAATCGTGTATAGACACAAAAGGATAGTATCCGTGTAATGTAATGATCTTCGTGTAAATCAAATAGACGAGCTCTAGTCTCGGTTGTGTATATATTTATATGTCTTTATGTAATCGTGAGAGAAATTATATTATAAATGCATAATGTATACAACATGTAGTAGCGTAGAATAATATGTATATGAAAACACAAAATGAAAAATAATCAAACACAAAAAAAGAAAACCCTAAAACCCCACCTCCTGCCGCGGCGGCAGTTTGGTGAAAAACGCTGCCGCGGTAGAAGAACTTTAGTCCCGGGACTAAAGATCCTCCAGCCCAGAGCGCGTACGGGGCCGCGTGGAGACAATATAGTCCCGGTTTGTAACAGAGCCGGGACTAAAGGCCTAACCTTTAGTCCCGATACGTTAGTCCCGGATTGCAATCTAGGACTAAAGCCTCTTATAAACCGGGACTAGAGTCATGTTTTCTACTAGTGTGGTTAGTGAATCTATAGTTGGGGTCAACAAAATGTTTCGACTATGGCACTAGTACAAATTGGGATTTTTAAGGCAGCTTATTACAAACGGAAGGGGTATTATATTTGCGGTGTGAACAATCGTTTACCGCCCCAAATATCCACCATCTAACCACGACTTATGCATCCTCCTTCGTGTGTACATCGCACACGAAGTGCACTACCTAGAATGTGAGTAAGTTGTCGCACATGGCTGGGATGTAATAAATTGTTAGCATTAGTGCACCTCATCACATATGTCTACCCACACATTAATTGTCCTTGCGAAAACCTTTAATTGCGGTGGTTTGTATGGGTGATTGTTCTCAGACATCATAGTGATTATTTAGAGGTGGGCTTAACAAAGTGGTTCCTACAAGCCTTGTAGTTAACATCTTACTATGGAGCTCTCTCCACACATCTTATGACACAAGAAATATATTATCTTAATTAATAATGATAATATCATGCTAGTGGTGTATCCTAAATCCCGAAAACGTTTTAGCCCTATTGAATCCAACCACGCTTTCACACAACCTTGTTACTTGCATTCTTTTACTTGTTTTAATTACTTTTCTGCAAACAATCAAAAACCTTTCAAACACCCTTTACTTGAGATCAAAGGAAGCTTATAAGTATCCTTTAGTAGATAGTGACGAGGGGCATAATCACTAGTAGAAAAACTGCCTTACGTTCACCCGCGCCCAGAGTATTAGTCCCGGTTCCGCCACGAACCGGGACTAATGCCTGCATTCGTCCCGGTTGAAACGGGCCTGCCTGTTGCACGGGAGCCGGAGACATCCATCCCGGTTCATGAGGGGTCATGCGTTCCGGTTTGTAACACAAACAGGTACTAAAGGTTTGGTGCCAGACACGTGGCCTTCCACACACTTTTAGTTCCGGTTTGTGTTACAAAACGAGACGTATGAGTCCTGCCTATAAATACGATACCCCAGCCCTCTGCCTTCCCTCTTTTTTCTTGGTGAAAGGTGTGAGAGTTGTGCTAGTTTATTTTTTCCTATGCATGTGAGGTGTTTAATGAAATTTTTGAGTGAATGATCCCGTTTAATTTCTCACAAAACAAAAATATAGGAGGTGCCCAAGCCACACTTGAGTTTTCTCCTCTTTCTTTCCTCCTCGATTGAGGTTAGCAACCTTATCTTTTCATCTGTAATTGATACAATGCATGTGTCGATGTGAATTGGTTATTCACTATTTATGATGTTCTATAATGGTTTTCGATAAACTTAATTATATGATGTAGATGAATAGTCGGGAATGGATGTATGGTGACCGGAATGAACCCGGGTACATTAAGGGCGTGGATAAATTTATCGATATGGCTACGGCAAACAAAGAGAATGGTTTTATGCGTTGTTCATGTGTTCAATGTCGGAATAACAAAGAGTACTCTTCCTCGAAAATCACTCGCGGCCACCTGGTTATGAAAGGTTTCATGCCCAGCTATAATTCCTAGACCAAGCACGGGGAAAGAGGGGTTATGATGGAAGACAACGAAGAAGAAGAGGATGATGATAACAACTATCATCATATGTTTCCTGAATACGGTGATACTGCAATGGAAGACAGTGAAGAGGAAGGAGGTGAAGAACGGGCATCAGATGAGCCTACTGATGATCTTCGTAGGGTCATTTCTGATACAAAGCGAGACTCTGAAACAGAAAATAAGAAGTTAAAGTTGGAGGGCATGTTAGAAGATCACAAAAAATTGTTGTACCCAAATTGCAAAGATGGCAGCACATAGCTCGGTACCACACTGGAATTGCTGCGATGGAAGGCAGAGTGTGGTCTAACTGACTCCGCATTTGAAAAGATGCTGAAAATAATGAAGCCAATTCTTTCAAAGCATAACGAATTTCCCGAGAGTATGCACGAAGCAAAGAAGACTCTCTACCCTCTAGGATTAGATGTGAAGAAGATACATGCATGCATTAATGACTGCATCCTCTACCACAGTAAGGAGTATGAGAATTTAGATAAATTCCCGGTATGAAATGCATTGCGGTATAATATCAGACGAGATGACCCTGGTGATGTTGAGGGAGAGCCCCCCGGAAGAGGATTCCTGCTAAGGTTATGTGGTATGCTCCTATAATACCAAGGTTGAAACGCATGTTCAGAAACAAAGAGCATGCCAGGTTGTTGCGATGGCACAAAGAAGACCGTAAGAAAGAAGGAAAGTTGAGACACCCCGCTGATGGGTCGCAGTGGAGAAAAATCGAGAGAGACTTCCCATACTTTGCAGGTGACGCAAGGAACTTATGGTTTGGTCTAAGTACAGATGGCATGAATCCTTTTGGGGAGCAGAGCTGCAGTCATAGCACCTGGCCTATGACTCTATGTATCTACAACATTCCTCCTTGGTTGTGCATGAAGCATAAGTTTATTATGATGCTAGTGCTCATCCAAGGCCCGAAGCAACCAGGCAACGACATTGATGTGTACCTAATGCCATTAGTTGAAGAACTCTTATAGCTGTGGGGCAAACCAGGTGTACATGTGTGGGATGAGAACAAACAGGAGCCATTTGACCTATGAGGGTTGCTTTTCATAACCATGAATGACTGGACTGCTCTTAGTAACCTTTCAGGACAAACAAACAAGGGATATAAGGCATGCACACACTATTTAAATAAGACTGAAGGTACATATTTGCATAAATGCAAGAAGGTTGTGTACCTGGGGAATTGATGATTTCTTCTGACCAACCATCCCGTAAGAAAGAAAGACAAGCATTTCAAAGGTGAGGCAGATCACCGGAAGAATCATGAACTCCCTGCTAGTTGATACGTCGAATTTGCATCACCATTCTATATCATAATTTTCCTCTATTCATAGATATATTTCTTATTAAGAGGTGTTACTTATGGCTTTTCCTCTGTTTTTGCATGTTGGATGATTCTTGGAGGATGGACTGCCGGAGTCAGGTTTTTGATTGAAAAAGAGGTGTTTTGATGCAATTTCACGAAGATCAGAAAAATATCAGAAAAATATTGGAAAATTATATTTTCCCAGAAGACGAAGGAAGCCATAAGGGGAGGCGTAGCTGGGCCACAGGGGGCCCACACCCTCCTAGGCGCGGGTCCCCCTAGGCCATCCCTAGGGCAGGTGTTGCCCACCTGGCCGGCCTCCGACTCTGCCCTCTCGCCTATATCTTCCTCACGGAACCCTAATACCAGGGGAGCGACCACAGAAAGATTTTTGCCGCCTCTGCAGTGCGAAAAACACCGAGAGAGAAAGAGCTCTCCGGCAGACAGATTTCTGCCAGGGAAATTCCTTCCCGGAGAGGGGAGATCGTCGCCATCAACACCATCATCAAGATAGACTTCATCGGGATCATCATCATCCACACCATCATCTCCACTAGCACCATCATCACCACTCCATCCCGCTGTAACAATTGTGTTGGATCTTGCATTAGTTCTTAGGGGAAACTTTCCTGGTGTTGATTACTATTGTAGTTGATGCTTGTGAGTGGAACCATTGGATTATTGTTTATGTTCAGATTTTTATCCATTACCAAATCATCTTTGATCTTGATCCATATGATGTCTTGTGAGTAGTTCGTCTAGTTCTTGAGGACATGGGAGAAGTCATGTTGTTAGTAGTGGATTTGTGTTGAGTTATTATTCAATGGTTTAGTATTTAAGTTGTGGTGCTATTCTTCTAGTGGTGTCATGTGA
Organism: Avena sativa; assembly: GCA_916181665.1. Classification (NCBI taxonomy): domain Eukaryota; kingdom Viridiplantae; phylum Streptophyta; class Magnoliopsida; order Poales; family Poaceae; genus Avena; species Avena sativa. Next base: position 44,415,099 of record OV702285.1, on the reverse strand, counting down.
ACGTCGACTACATGATACTTTACCATTTATGGGCCTAGGGGAATGCATTGTGTATTTGGCTACTAATTGTGGGGTAGCCGGAGTGACAAAAACCTAAACCCCCGTTAGGACACCACTGCACAAGGGAGCGTAGGATCTCAGATTTTAAGGCTGTGGTTAGGTTTATATCTTAATTACTTTCATGTAGTTGCGGATGCTTGCAGGGGGTTTAATCATAAGTATGTATTAGTCCAAGTAAGGTCGGTACATTAGCACAGGTTCACCCACACAACACTTACAACACCAAAGAAGAGTACTTTGCTATATGAAGCGAAAGCACTTGACAGAATTCCCATGTCCCCTCGAGAACGTTTGGTCCTTATAAGTATTTCCACCGCCTTGTCCTTTGCTAAGAAAGGATTGGGCAACTTGCTGCAGTTGTTCATTGTCTTTATTACTTGCACTTTATTTCTTTGCTTTATTAGAAAACCCCTATAAATTTGTTTGCTAAGTATTTACAAAGATTTCCTTCTCCATACCACTAGTCAACACCTCCTGCTCCTCGTTGGGATCGACACTCCTATTTATTGAAAGTACTACGATACCCCCCCTATACTTGTGGGTCATCAAGACTATTTTCTGGCGCCGTTGCCGGGGAGTGAAGCGATATTGAAGAGTGGAACTAGTAAAGGAAACTTCTAATGTGAGTATTGTTTTTATTTTTGTTTGTTACTTTGTTTCCAATATGGATAAACCACTTGGTTTTCTGTTTGGGAAAACTACTACCACTGTTAGGGTAGTAGATGAACCACCAACTGTTGAGATAGATCCTTTTAAGATACCTACAAGTATTGTTGACCGTGTTATGGATAATTATTATTTAGGGGATGGAACTATCCACCCTGGTGATCATTTTCTTTTTATCCATGAATTATGCGGGTTGTTTAAGTGTGCATGTATCACAACTGAACAGGTAAAGAAGAAGCTACTCTCTATATCCTTGAAAGGGAGAGTTGAAGAATGGTATAAGATGTTAAAGAATGGACAATCCATGGAATGGGAGGAAATGTCTTCTCTCTTTTATTCTAAATTCTATCCTCCCAGTGAGATTCATAAGGATAGAAATCCGATATATGACTTTTGGCCTCGTGATGGAGAAAGTACAACTCAAGCTTGGGGGAGATTGAAGTTACTAATGCTTAAATGTCCTATTCATGAACTCCCTAACAATATTATTATCAATAACTTTTATGCTAGGCTTTCTCTTCATGATAAAGATTTACTTGATGCTTCTTGTGCTGGATCATTGACACGTATGAAGGAAGAAGCTAAATGGTATCTCCTAGACCGTATTCAAGAGAACACTGAAGCTTGGGAGAATGACAAAGGAAGGAAGTCAGGTATAAACTATGATTATGAATGCATTAAATATTTTATGGGAACTCATGACTTCCATAATATTAGCAATGAGTTTGGTCTTGACTCCCAAAGTATTGCCAATTGTTTTAAAGCCTTTGCCTCTTACATAGAAATTTCCAAAAAGAAGGGGAATAAGTACCATGCACCTTATAAAGATGTTGTTAGTCATGTTCCTGTTAGAAGCACCGAAGTTTGTACTACTAATCATATTGTGCCTGGACCTTATGTTGAGAAAACACCTTTCCCAGCTAAGGTAAGGGAGTACTCTATGATAATTAGAGTGAATAACAAAGGTACAAAAAAACTGTGGAACCTGATGAGCAAACGAATATTGAACCTGTGATAGCTATTGTGAAAGATCTTGTCACTAGAAATATAGAGGATGAGCACATTGTCTTCTGGGAAGACGCTTCTAATATTGTCTCTCATCCTAGAAAATCTAGGAAACTTAGTGTCCCTGTGATTTATGTTAGAATTGGTGATCATTGTTATTATGGTTTATGTGATATTGGTGCTAGTTCTAGTGCTATTCCTTATGATCTTTACAGGGAAATTATGCATGAAATTAGTCCTTGTGAGCTTGAGGACATTGATGTGGTAATTCACCTTGTTAATAAGGAAACCATTTGCCCTATTGGTATTTTAAGAGATGTGGAGGTTCTTTATGGTAAGATTAAGTATCCTGCTGATTTTCTAGTGCTTAATTCAGCAGCTAGCAAAACTTGCCCTATCATTTTTGGTAGACCTTTCTTGAACACTTGTGGAGCTAATATATATTGTAAGAAGGAGAAAATTTTAACTAAGTTTGATAGAGATTCTTATGAGTTTAACTTTTCCAAATTTGCTAAAGCTCCTTGTAAAAATAGCTTGCCTAATAAAGATTTCAGGATGGAACAACTTGCTTCTATTGATCCAGTTTATGACCTTGGTCCTCTTTTTGATAATTGTAAGTATGCTCATTATGATGATAGGGTTGTTTCCTTTGACATTTATATTGTCAAATTTATTCAAGGTGCTACTGAAATTTATTATGAGAGAGGGAAACATGGTTTTATGCATCTCAATAATGTTAAGTTTCCTCGTTTTATGTTGAAAGCTTTGAAGTTGCATTTGTTTTGTCTTCCTATGCTAGTGGATTTTTATTTCAACAATTTGTTTTCTCATGATACCCCCATGCATAGGAAGTGGGTTAGACTCAAATGTGTTGGTTATTTGCTTCTTGATGCTCTTTTTCACTCCAAACATATATCTCCTATATGAGCATCTTTGAAACCATCAAGCCTAACTTAAAGGCAATAAAGAAAAGTACTTCTTGGGAGATAACCCAATAGTTTGGTCGAGTCTTGGAAGTTATTACCTCAGTAATAACCGCTCCTTATCCTTTTTGTTTTGGTTTTTGTGTCAAGTTCAACTACTTTTGAGAAGTGGAGGAGTTGTGAAAAGTGGCTGTCCTGGGACAGATTTTTGTGCTGCATTGTAAAAATACGTGGGGGATCTCAGTACTTCGGATGAAGCTGCATTTTTATGAGCTTGTTTTCCAGGTTTTTACCCAACTTTCATTAGTTCTGCACTTTTTTATTTGAGCAACAGAAGGTTCTCGAAAAAATCAATCTCTACCTGCTGGTCCGTTTTGACAGATTTCTGCTATCATTTGCATTTGCCTCTTATAGAAGCTTTTGTTTTGATGGATTTCAGTTGAAGTGTGCACCTAAAGTTTAATTGTTTTTGCATACACTAACGTTTCCATTAAAGTTTGTGTATTGCGTTGTGAGGAAAGGAAATTCCAGGAGAAGGAGAAAAGGAGTCTGCAGAGTTCGTCTTTGAACAGGTAAAAGTGGTGAAAATAGAAGGTTCGTGAAACCCCAATCTTTTTATATTTTTGATGTTTATAATACATAAGGGAAGTTATGAGATGGAACATAGGAGGAACCGGAGGCAGGCGCGGGCCCTAGCCTGGCCACGCCTGGAGGGGGTGTGCCACCCCTGAGTTCCAACTCCGCCTCTTTTTCGTACCAGTACCTTCCTTATGCATTAAAACTTCGTAATATATAACCCCCCGGATCCCCCGAGGTTTGTGCATCGTGTTCTCATCGTGTTTTCATTTTGATCTGTTTCTGTCAGGAAATCTTCTCAAGTTTAGAGCACCAAGGTCTCTGCCAACGATAAAGGAAAGAAGCCTGAGGAAGACGATCCTCGCAAACCCAAGGAGGAGGAGATTTTGGTAGGTTATGAAGGAGACATGGAGGAGGACAAGCAACCGGACACCCACACTACCGTCGCAAGCATTGGAGTGGTGGAAAAACCTATCAAGCTTAAGAGGACAAAACGGATGTCTACAGGAGGGAAATCTCGACGTCATGCCCTCTCTCCATGGTCACCTCCTCCAAGTACCAAGAAACCCTTCCACATTCTTATACATGAGATTAAATATCAACATGTGCCCAAAGGGTACTTGCCCTCGATGTGGGATATGCCTCGTTCTAACAATGCAGGGGAGGAGCACACTAAGAAGGAAGAATGGGGAAAGAATAGCAAAGACTGGAACTCTCGGTCTGATATGATCATGAACCGCATTGAGCAAAACTCGGAGTTGATTCGTACTTTAACCTTTGAAATTGAGGAGTTGAGGAAGCTGATTGAAGAGCTTATCAAGAGAACACCACCACCACCGAAGAAGTAATTCATCAACAGGTTTGGCATCCCCTTGGCTTGTTCCAAGCTTGGGGGAGTGTCGCGGTATCACCACCATTAACTTTTATCTTTTACCTTTTTAGTGGATTCATATATTTGGTAGAGAGGTTATCTTATAGGTTGGTTTGCATGTGTAAGTATCTCTCCTTTAGTTGATTATCTATGTATCCCTTGGTGTGAGTGCCTTTATTGGAATATTAATGAGAAGTTTCATCTTTTACTTTTTGCACTTCTTATTTTAGTTTGCAATCTCTATTATATGATGGATCTTGTTGACCAGTATTGGCATCACATTGGGATCATCAAGTGGATCTAAATTGGTTTTGGCAAACCGAGTTCTGGTCAGTGGCAATACTTTCTGATATTTGAAAGAAAAGAGAAAGAGCTTACACGTATTTTGTATCATTTATTTTCTTTCTTGTTGGCTCATGAGCTTAGTATTCTTTATTTAAGATCTTTTGTGTATTCAAGGAAGATTGCATGTTTGGCTTTATTACTTGTATGTTTGCTTGTTTCTTTCAACTCTTTTGCTTGCTACCCATCTTTGCTAGACAAAAACCTGTTTTGAGAAGGCATACTTCTCTTGTTTCAAATTCCCTTTGAACCAAAACCTTTGCCATTTGTGTCCACCATATCTACCAAGTAGCTTTTGCTATTCCAAGCAAATTCTCAAGCTTCATCTACCTTTCGAATTAAAAATTATTTTGTTATGTGAAAACTAGTTAGTAAAGCTCTCACGAACTTGATGGCACACCTTATTACTTTGCCTCTAATAGACTTTAACCATTGTGCCATCGAAGTTGAATATGCTTGCATCGATACGTTGGAATTAGCAGAACCGTGCTATCACGGGGAACGTTTTCAATATTGCACCTATACTTTGTACTTAGTTGATATCGTGCTCTTTTGTCTATGGATGTCAACAGTGTGAAATAAAGAGGGAACTTTTAGGTCCATGGAGTCTATATTTTGTGTTAGAGAAACGCCTGAGCCGCTAGCCTAAGCCATGCCTAATCATGGTGGAAACTTGCAGCATCACCATAGTGAGCTATCTATGAAGCATCCTCAATAAAAATCTATGCACATAGTAAATAAAAAGATCACTGAGATGCTCATTGTCTGCTTGCCTTGTCATTTTGGTTATGGGATAGCTCCTGTACCATGTGCGAGGGGTACCCCATTGGCGGTTCTCTATGATACGCATGTACTTACAATGACAGTCACTTACCGGTGACCAAAGTTGAGTAGCATGAGGAGTGGCCCTCATATTCAAGGGACATGAGATTGCCAACTTATATTTCGTCAAGCATATACTCCATCTCTGTGCACTTTAACCTTAATCATCTCAAGATGCCTATGATAGGGGCAATGAGGGCTCAAAGATAGTAAGTACCATAATCTTTTGGAAGCTCTTTATGACTTGTAATCCCTTCTTCCCTCTATGAAGGGACCTTTCTCCTATTTACCAAGTTGAGTCAGTAAACCTACTTCCTCTCTATCTCCAGCGAGTATTTGAGTTGTTGTGTTTCAAGCATTCATATGGTGATTTATTCAATCATGTTCTCTATCTTCCTTGTTTGCACAAACTCTTATCTATTGAGTATTACTTTGAAAGCCTTCACTTGTGAAAAACCTTTTTGAGCAAAGAGTTCTCCTGTTGAAAAAATTCTACAAAAAGCTTTTTGTGAAACTGTTTGCCAGGTGTTCTCTGACCAAGAACAAGTTTGCCAATTCCAATTATGATTTATATTTATGCATCTCTATCGTGACTGTTGTACTTGGTTGCAAGCTAAGTTATATAATGGTGAGTTGCTTTCTTCTGTGAGTTGTGTAATGGTAAGTGTGATGCTTCTTGTCCATATTATTTTATCAACACTTCACTCCATAAACCTGTGGACATGTTTACTGAGCTCAGTTTTTGCTTGGGGAAAAACGAAGGTCTAAGCTTGGGGGAGTTGATACGCCCAATTTGCATCACCATTTTATATCATAATCTACCTCTATTCATTGATATTTGTCTTATTATGAGGTATTACTTATGGCTTTTCATCTGTTTATGCATATTGGATGATTCTTGGAGGATGGATTGTCGGAGTCTGGATTCTGATGGAAAAGAAGGCGTTTGATACAATTTCGCGAAGATCAGAAAAATACCAGAAAAATATGGGAAAATATTATTTTTTCAGAAGATTGAGGAAGCCAGAAGGAGGGACGAAGAAGGGCCGCAGTGGGCCCACACCCCTAGGCGCGGGCCCACCCTAGGCCGCGCCTAGGGCAGGTGTGGCCCACCTGCCCGGCTCCTGACTCTGCCCCTTCGCCCATATCTTCCCTACGGAACCCTAAAGCAAGGAGAGCGACCACATATAGATTTCCGCCGCCTCTAGGGGGCGGAAAACACCGAGAGAGAAAGATCTCTCCGGCAGACATATTTCTGCCGGGGGAATTCCTTCCCGGAGAGGGGAGAACGTTGCCATCAACACCATCGTCAAGCTAGGCTTCATCGGGATCATCATCATCCACACCATCAACTCCACCAGCACCATCATCACCACTCCGTCCCGCTATAACAATTGTGTTGGATATTGATTTAGTTCTTAGGGGAAACTTTCCCGGTGTTAATTACTATTGTAGTTGTTGCTTGTGAGTGGAACCATTGGATTATTTTTTATGTTTATATTGTTATCCATTATCATATCATCTTTGATCTTGATCCATATGATGTCTTGGAAGTAGTCCGTTTAGTTCTTGAGGACAAGGGAGAATTCATGTTGTTATTAGTGGATTTGTGTTGAGTTATTATTCAATGGTTTAGTATTTAAGTTGTGGTGCTATTGTTCTAGTGGTGTCATCTGAACGTCGACTACATGATACTTCACCATTTATGGGCCTAGGGGAATGCATTGTGTATTTGGCTACTAATTGTGGGGTTGCTGGAATGACAGAAACCTGAACCCCGATTAGGACATGTAACATCCCAGCATGTAGGAACTAACGAAGGGTAGATTTAGGAATTTGAAATATTGTCTGCATTCATCTGTGAAAATGTGGGTAAATTTTTCGCCAAATAAAAACCTAAAGTGATCAAGGTTTCTTTCATACTTTGAGAATAGGTTTAGTCTTGAAGGATGATTGCTATAGACTTTGATATGATCTTTGTGGATTTATGGTTTTGGGAAATGAAATTTGAATTTAGAACTTGAATTTTTGAATTATAATTCAAAAGGATTAAGAATTAGATTTGAGTGATTGGATTTAGTCAAGTGTTAACAATTAATGACTCAAACTTTGAATAAAATAAATGAACCAATAGAATGAATATTTATTCCAAAAATTTATTCAATAAATGAGTTACAAAATGTAACTTATTAGAAATATTTACAATAGTAAATGAAACAAAAGAAGAATATTTATATATTGAATAATAGTACAATATTTATTACAAAAGAATAAAATAAAAAGTACAAAAAAATTAAAGATTATAATTGAATCAGAGAAATATTACAAGGGACTATTCTATAAAGAAAGAAAAAACCTAAACTAAAGTCTTGATCTTCAAATCTGGTACCTGTAAAACAAACATAAATCAAAAAAATAAGAAAGAAGGTAAAGGGTAGAATGGAATTACTCTCAGATTTGTCAGTGAAGTGCACTGATCAAGATTCATCATTGAGTAATCTATCTATACCTAATAATAAAGGAAGGAGTGTTTCTTGTAGTACCTACACTTTTTTGGACGACTTTACCCTTTGATCAAAAAATAAATTACCCACCAATGCCACCTGTAAATGAAAAAGAAAAAAAACACCTACACTTTTTTGGACGAGTTTACCCTTTTCTATATATATATATATTAATAATAAAGGAAGAAGTGTTTCTTGTAGTACCTACACTTTTTTGGATGACTTTACCCTTTGATCAAAAAATAAATTACCCACCAATGCCACCTGTAAATGAAAAAAAAACACCTACACTTTTTTGGACGAGTTTACCCTTTGACCAAAAAATAAACTACTCACCAAAGCCATACTAATAAAGGAGTGTTTTTTATAATACCTACACTTTTTTGAACGACTTTATCCTTTGATCAAAAAATAAATTACCCACCAATGTCACCGGTAAGTGAAAAAGAAAAAAATCACAGCTACACTTTTTAGACGAGTTTAGCTTTTGACAAAAAATAAATTACCCACCAAAGCCATACTAATAAACGACAACATGGGCAAAGGCGATGGGGAAATATATGTACCGTTTCAGCGAGGCTGTGGCTGAAGTCTTGACATGATCACCTCTCATCACCCGAACGAAACACTAGCTCGTTCTTGTTAACACCTGACGCAAGTACTGAACTGGAAGTGGAAATAATTTTAGTGATAAGCAAGATGAACACGAGCAGTACGTACCTCGCTGGGCGTTTTCTTCTTGGAGTGCGACATCCTGGACCTGCCTTCGGTCATCTCTTTGCTACATGGCCATAAAATTTTCATGTCTACGGTACTACATATCAAGCCTATTCACCTGAAACAGTTGTAATCTACATGTTTTACAACATCCGATGAAAATCTGTGTAAACAAAGAATATAAAACGTGCATCTCTTCGGTTTAATCATGAATCAAGCATTGCATGAATGGCTGCTTATAGGCATGGAGGGTTAGCTGGTTAGGATGTCGCAAATGACTTTTACCTTATTCGATCGATTCCATTGCTTATCTTTTTTGAACGACTTTATTCTTTGACTAAACAATAAATTATCGACCAATGTCATCTGTAAGTGAAAAAAAAAACACTTTTTTGGCATGTTGACTTCTAGGAGTTGGTTATTCTCGGGGAATTCCACCGTTCGTTTTCTACAGATAAAATTCATTCGCTTTCTTATGTCTGTCCTATGACCAGCCCCCCAATGTTTTCGTTCCCAGTGACGCATGGCTGACGGGACTGTACCTATAAGTAAAATATTGGGCCACTGGACCTGGCTGCAGACCATGGACCGAATCGACGACGCCGCCGCGGCCGGGGGCTCGGACGCCCAGCGCCAGCCCGAGTTGACACCTTACCTCCAGCGGACAAACACGGTGGCGCGTCCTCTGGTCTGACATGTACCATCCCTACCTGAAATCATATGTTGTGTCAATCCGGGTTTACAAATTAAAAAAATGCATGCACCCCTATTAAGCTCTGCCAAATGCCTGTCCTTTTACATGAAATCCCTATTATAACTGTTAGAGGAAACTATATTTTGGAGTATGTTTTATCTAAAAATCGACAAATCATCTGAGTATAGGTAGTGGAAATAATTTTTAAGTTGTAGCATAACACTGTGAATAGGTTCGTCCAAGATAAAAAGAACATTCAACTCGATAGACAGGTGTCATGAGGCAAGACAAAGATTTTTTTTTATGCGAATTAGATTGGTCATTCCGGTGCAACGCACGGGCACTTCTGCTAGTATTTTCTAATTATAAAGAACGAAGTGTTTCTTCCGGTCCAACTTTTTTGTAGTACCTAATAATAAAGGCCGGGGGCTCGGACGCCCAGCGCCAGCCCGAGTTGACACCTTACCTCCAGCGGACAAACACGGTGGCGCGTCCTCTGGTCTGACATGTACCATCCCTACCTGAAATCATATGTTGTGTCAATCCGGGTTTACAAATTAAAAAAATGCATGCGCCCCTATTAAGCTCTGCCAAATGCCTATCCTTTTACATGAAATCCCTATTATAACTGTTAGAGGATACTATATTTTGGAGTATGTTTTATCTAAAAATCGACAAATCATCTGAGTATAGGTAGTGGAAATAATTTTTAAGTTGTAGCATAACACTGTGAATAGGTTCGTCCAAGATAAAAAGAACATTCAACTCGATAGACAGGTGTCATGAGGCAAGACAAAGATTTTTTTTCATGCGAATTAGATTGGTCATTCCGGTGCAACGCACGGGCACTTCTGCTAGTATTCTATTTCTAATTATAAAGAACGAAGTGTTTCTTCCGGTCCAACTTTTTTTTAGACCGATTTGCCCTCCCACCAAAAAATAAATTACCCACCAATGCCACCTATTAGTAAAAAAATTCTAAAAAAATGGAATTTAAAAAAAAATAACCTCTGCCTCGCATGGAGAAAGATGATATGAAGGGGCAGGAAGGTAGACGATGGGAGGGTGCGGCGCTGCCAGCCGCTGTACTGGTCCCGTCGACCTCAACCTGCTATACTACTGCCGCGATGTTCCGTAGTTCAGGAAAAGGGCTAGACGCGTACTCTGCCCAGGATGCCGCCGGCCACGCGGTGGATATGCCGATGACGAGGTGCTCCGGTAATTAGGGTGGTGCGCGAGGCTACTGGTGACGAGATGCTCCGGTCAGAGGTGATCGTGGAAGAGTGCAAGTGGAAGAATTTGGGGGTCATTGTGGGATAAGTTTGTCGAGGAGTGCAGGTAGAACATAGGTTGCTCCTAGATCTAGATCCAATGCGTCCCTCCTCTCTATTTTTTCTGAATTTCCGGTTGCACACGACACTGAATTTTGGTTGCACGGGGTTGTGAACAAGACCAAAATGTGAGCTTGACTAATTCTGTCTTTGACTCCTTAGTCATGGAAGCCTCCTTTATTAATGAATCGACTCCTCTCCATGGCGAGCACCTTTGCCTAGGTGCTGGCTGGCAGAAGAAGTTGAGGCGCAGCCATGCAGAATCGGTCTCGGCAAAGCAAGGCGATTGTCTCTCTTTCAGATAATTCTTGAAAGAGGAATTTTTTGCTAGGGAGATGGATTTGTTAGGTGGACTTTGGCGTTCTAGCGGTGGCAGCAATCACGCGAGTTGCGAGCATACTATAGGGTGTGTTCGGTAACTTGCTGGCTTCCAGCTTCCCAAAAATCCACGAAGGAGCAGCGCCGAACACCCTAACTCCACGGAGTCAGATCCGAGAAGCTGGCACAATTTCCTTCAGAAAACGTGGAGCACCTCTTTTGCAATTCCGTGGATCGGGAAATACCGGAGCAGTGAGAAATTTTAAAAAAATGCCAACGCCAAGTCAAAATGACCGCTTCGGGACAAAACTTGACCAGTAGGCTGTACCTCACCCGTCCGCTCCAATCGCCCCTCACCCGACCCGCCCCCTCACCCCACCGCCCCGTCCTCCCTCTCCTTCGGCGACCGCACGGCGGCGCGGTCCCGTGCCCTATTCCCCCGTCCGGCGTTAGCTCCTCAGCCTCCGCCCGCCGGGTGAGCCCCCCTTCTCCACCCGCCCGCCCACCGGGTGAGCCTTTCTCCTCCGCCCGCCCGCCCACAGCCAGGTGAGCTCCCCCGCCTCCGCCCGAAGATCTCCGCCGCCTCCGGCCACGTGAAGACCGCAGGATCTTCCTCCTCTGTCCCTGTGACCAACAACAGCAGAGCGACGTTGGGGACCTTCTTCTCACCTCCTTCCTCAAGCAAGTGCAGCAGCCGTGTATTTTGGACAGGGGGCGTCGGGGCCATCAGTAGCTCTAGGTGCGTTCAGGAAATCCTATTCTGCACTTTGCTGGGACATCAAGCTAGGAGAAATGGAAAAATCAATAGGAAAGCCGCAGCCCAGCAGACCAAGCGAGAAGCTGGAGTCGGCGCCGAACGTTTTCTATGCCAGACAAGAAGCTGGAAGCGGGAGTTGGGAGCAGAGTCGGTGGATTTCAGGAAGCTGGGACCTTCCGAACACACCCTATAGCTCCATTGTCTGGCGTAGCAGCGGCGCAAACGGTGCTTTAATTAGGCCAGAGTTGGACTGCTACATGTGCAACTCGGCTTAGATTATCTGTCCCAGGATTAATCTCTGAGCAGACACTGATCTTTGCCCATGTTCATGTTTTGCAGATAAAACCGGTTATTTACCTGTAGTCTATTTAAGGTAGATGTGCGAGACTCATATATATCACATAGGTGCACATGTCGGTATTCGCTCACTTGCTTGCTCTTAGCCACATTTTGTGTGTGTGTGTGTGTGTGTGTGTGTGTGGACAAATTCACTTCGGCACATGGGACAGTTCGATATTGCCACTGGAAAAACACATTTTCAGTTGTTAAAGTTTTGGAAAACATTTTGGCAGGTACATCTTGATGTGCCACCGCCAAATTTAGCCAAAAAAAACATTTTTGTATCCCCTGTAAAAAGAAAAAAGGCCCGTGAAAAGCCTTTTCGAGCACTGAGTTTCGCCTCTTTGGACACAACAACAAAAATACTGGTATTTCATAAAATCACTTTGTTTGTCGGGATTTTTTGACATTTTGATCTAGGTTTTCTTTTAGCAAATAAGTAACATACTTTTATACTTGTTTTTATTTAGAATGGATTAGTCAAGTACTGAGAAAAATTCAAATATTGCACAATGGAACATGCCAATTGATTATATGATATATACAATGTAAATAGTTGTGCCGTAGCAACGCACGGGTAATTAGCTAGTTTTATAAAAGGGGCAAGTTTCACCAATATGAACGAATGTATCTTTCCTAATTTTAAGCCAGAAGTCAAATGACAGCAAGGAGAGGCAAGTTTCACCAGCCAGGTAAAAGTAACCAGATAACAGTCACTCTCAAATTCTGAGCATATCCATAAGTGCACAACACACACAGGCAACACACACACCAAATTGCATGGTGTGTGCTGTCAGCCCCACAACAACAGCTCAATCACACAAAAGCATCAGCACAGCCGTGGGCAAGCACCACAACCTCATCTTCTTGTTCATACACATCAAACATCAGCAGCCTAGCCACAGCCAAACCTGCCAAACTAAACCACAAACTAGATCCTCTCATAACTCACCAAGATGGTGACATAAGGAGGGGGTGGATCAGGTGGATAGCAAGGTCAAGACCAAGCTACCAGAAACCAGAAGGTGGATAGCAAGATCAAGGACAAGTTCCAGAAGCTGTAAGCAGTAGGGATAGCAACAAGAGAAGGACCAGATCAAGCCAGCAAGATCAGGCTACCAGATCAACAAGTTGCAACCACAACAGCAACAACAGTTGTGGTGAGTTATATAAAACCATCACATGATCTTTTTATCATATCAAAGAATCATGTGTTGTTTTATATCTAACCTCTCAGTATTCATCCAAGTGGGATGAATCCATCCTAGAAGGTTTAAAAAAAATTAAAGTCATAATCACAAGATTAACCTACCAGTATAACTAGGATCTTAGACCAACATTATTGATCCTGGTTACAAAGGCCAAATCCTATATTTCAATGTAGCCAAAGGAAAGATTATGAAATCTGGGCACATCTCTTAAAAGAATAGCACCTCAGTATCTATAAACCCTATGAATCCATGCAAAACCCTTAGCACAACCATTATTTTCCAATCATGCTTCAAGAATTAGCAACTGATAATTCTACCAGAATATCTCTATCAGGGACAGCCATTAGACCAACATCATAGGCAGGAGAATTAAAAGAAGCTTTCATTTTATCTTGCCAGTATTAATCACAAGCACTGTCAGAGCCATGCTCAGAAATAGGACCATATCACTTGTGTGCCAGTTTATAATGGTATCACAAGGACAAGTTCTAATAAGCTAATCCCAATCTTTACTTAGATTTCACAAATAAAAAGGGACAAGCCACTAAATATCATCTTCCTAAAACCAAATGCCAGGAATCATCATCAAACTCATCTATACATTTACAGAAAATCATTAACATGTAATGATTATATTCAGTATGTATATTCTCATATAAGCCAACCATTGAAAATGTAATAAGCAATTACTGATATAACTACTATTAGTATAAACATCTTGACAGTGGAAAATTCTTACATCAACAACATTTCCAAGTAGGGATTTCGTAGAAACACTAACATTGGATCATAGTAAATTACCACTAGAATAAGTATGACAAGCCACTAGCATCACCAAAGCCAACTACAAATAATAATCCACAGCAAACAGCCATTCATCATGCTCAAGGATTATCACCACTAGATCCAAATCATCTTAGATATGATCAACAGAGGGATATGAGCCCTAATCAGAACAAGAACCCTAATTAGGATATGAACCCTAATCAGAACGCAGGCACTAGTCAAGGGTAGCCACTAGATACACACAGAGAGATTCATGGTGATAGGATGAACAAAGATCCACAGAGGCAACTTACCCGAGGTCCTCGCTGACGAATTGAAGAGGAAGAAGAAGGGTCGGCGTGCTCGCGGCGGCATGAGGAGCACCTAGAGGGCGCTGCAACCCGCACCATCCCCGACGGCGGCCACAGCAGCACACGAACACCGCACACCACCACAGGAGGGTCCATAGCAGCGGTGGCAGCACTCAACCCAAAACCTAGGGTTCGGGAACGGGGTGAACCTGGCCACAGGGGATCTCCGGAATCAAATCGAACTGGACCAGATGGACAAGCATAGTCGCCAACCTTGTCTTGCACCATGGTGGTGGCCAGGAAGGGCCACGGCGGCGGGCATCGTCATAGGCGGCGCCAGAACACCACGGGGTCGAGGGAGAGGGGAGATGAGAACGAAGAAGAGAAAAAGTGAATGAGTGGGCTGGGTGGGCCGAAGACCCTTCGGGGTAATGATTTTGACCCTGCCCTATTGGGCCAGAGGGGCCCAATAAGCCCAAATGGCCAGCCCAAGTCGTTTTAAATCTGTTTTAATAAATAGGATAAGACCAAAATGCCCCTGAAATCAATAAAATTCTAAAAAATAAAATAAAAGTCCAAAAATTATAAATAAAATATTTTTGGATTCACAAAAATCCAAACTATCCAAATAAATTGAGATATAAAATTTTAGACATATAAATTTTATTAAGAATTTTGTAATTTATATATTCCTTATGGAATTTTACAAACTATTGAAAGATGATAAAAATAAATAAAAATCACTTTCATCATATATTAATATTGTAGTATTTTAGAAAAATACTAAACAAATATTTAATAACAATTTTTGATATTTAAGTGATAATTCTTAAAAGAATTATTAAATCAATAAAAGTCAAATAAAAAGGAAATAAAATAAAATAATACAATATTCTATTATAAATATTAAAAATTAATATTTATGAATCCTTTATTATTAAAAAGAATTTTTATAATAATGGGGAAAATGCATATCAAGTTAAAAGATGCATTACATTACTTTGCATAATCATTTTGCTTCTTTAAGTATTGTCCTTATCGGGCAATAATGATGTTTTTGTAGAAATAGAAGCTCAAGGTCTAGTGTAAGCATCAGACTTCACTACCTTGCCATCACAAGGCAAGTTCATCACTTGCTCATGTCCTTTTAAGAGTCTTTATCAGAGTATTTCCAAATTGTGTGTTATCATCTATACTATAGAAAAAGAAAACACTATTTTCTCAAGATACTAAATCTTAGATATCATCCTAAGTGATGATATGATGAAGCAATAGAACTTAAGGTTCTAATTGCAATAATGATGACAATTAGGGATTAATAACCCATGACATCAGTGATTCTAGCACCGTATAGTACGCGTTAACCATGAGATTTGGAATGGGACGGAGAAATTAGCTGTATCCTTTTCCTCTTGTATGGAGGCAAGACGACCTTAACGTGACATTGTGATTCCTGGTGTGGATCCAACATATGGGTGGGCACCCTTACGCCCCACACTTTTGGTGTCTAGATTATATATGAATGGTGTTTAGGGAGATAGTCCATGTAAATGGTACTAATCCGGGCATCACTAGGTCATAGAGTCTTTGGAAACTCTTCAGGGTTTTAGCCTGCCCGAAAGGGGGCTTAACGAAGGTGAGCTAGCCGAAGGATCGTGCAGACATATGAGGTCATAGAGAGGGCATTGATTGGCTTGGACCAACTACTGGGCCCCACATCATGGAATTGTGGACGAGAAAGTACGCCCGGTTGTGCAACAAGGAGTTGATCTCTCGTGGGAAAAGTAATGCACCTCTGCAGAGTGTAAGAACTGTAACTTGTTACTCCCTGTTCCGGGAAGGAGCTACGAACGCGGAAGGAAAGGAACTCCATGAAATTTCTGGTCAACCTGTGAAGGCTGATGGTCATAGATTTTTATAATAAAAACAATCTTTGAAGAAAGATTTACGAAAATTGCATAATGCCAAAGACTGATAGTCCGAGGTGGTAGATAGAGCATCAAACTTCATACCTTGCATATAATGAACTTGTTGGGTAACGCTGTTACTCATCCTTTCCTTTGAATCCTTGCTTAGACTCTGAGAATCCCGAAGGTACTCCAATGTATGCATCTGAGAATCAACAGGAGGTCTTCTATGAAGAGCCCAACTTGTATGGAGCCGTAGAAGGGGAGGATTGCTACATCGTCTACGGAGGAGAGTTCCAGGAGTCGGAATAGTTAATATAGTTCTAGTAACCACTTGAGCCGAGCATCATGAACACTACATAGCAATAAGTTGTTGAGCTCAATTTGGAGTTTAAGTATTAAATTTGAAACTTCCGCTGAAACACTTATATTTTGGTTTGTAAGCTGAATCTTTTGGAAGCCTTGAACTTCCGGTATTGTAATAATAATAATGTGTTATGTTTGTAATATGGACCCGCAATGTTTCTATTGTACCACTCTGAGGGATGTGATATTTACGGAACCGTGTTCTGTGGATGTCATGTGAACGACTATAGTGTACTACACATGCAGTGGTATGCTGGGTGACCGCAGTTGGTATCAGAGCAAATTGCTTTGACCTTAGGTTGGAAACCTAGTAAAGGGTATTACCTGTAGGATTGTAGCAATGATGAAGAATTCTCTAAAAGTAATAAAATGTTTATTCAAATGAGAATATTCCGTTATATTTTTTTTGTGCAATAATTCTTTATTATGATGCAATATATTATTGGTTACTAATCAAAACTATTTTTCTGATATACAGAGTTATGGCACCAAAGTTTCCAAAACAGACTTTGGTAAGGAAAGAGGAGACTCTTGATGATTATCAAGGATCATTCACAGACCAACTTTGTCAACTTTTAAAGATCTTTAGTTGTCCAACTAGAATTCCAGTGAACACTATCACTTACCTTGATGGACGGATGTTATCCAAGTATCATGTGAGTATCCAACTTCCAGAGGAGCTTGGATTATATCACGATCTACCTATAGGTGAAGGTAGGAGTCACTTAGCATCATATCATGTTGCTATTGTGGAGGCGATAGCTAATATCCGGGAGCATAAAGCCAAGGAGTTAGAAGGTAGCTCATTTTCTGTGATACCCCATGATTCTATAGATTCGGATCCTATACCGTATCATCTTACTTTGGTTAAGAATCATCCAAAGTTAGCTTCCAAGTTTATGGATAGATACCGAACACTTGTTGTGTCTTTTTATAAGACACATCAAGTGATTGTCGAAGATAAAAATGACATGTTAGAGGATCTAACTGACCCGGAAAGAAGGAATCAGTTAGCATTCCAGTTAGAGAAGGAAGCAAGTAGTAGTGCAAAAACAATCTTTAAGGATATACCTATAGATCCTGAATCTTTTATACCATATCCTTATTCACCAAGCCCTAAACCTATACATGATCCTACTTTGGATATGAGGTATGCAGTACCACAGGGTTCAGAGGATGGTTCTGACTCAGAACTTCCTATCGAGAATTCTGATGGTTGGAGAAGGGGATCATATGAAGGATCTCATGAACATCATATGTCCACAGATGGTTCTGACAGAAATGTTGGACAATCTAGCTGGATGGGTGTAAGAAATAACCCTAGTAACAGTAGTAGAAATGCCATGTCTATAGATAATCAGGATGAAGAAGAAGATCCTGAGGAGAGAGTGTTTGAATCATCAATATTTTCTCAAAACCCAGGGAATATACATTATCCGGTGTTTAACTATCTTGCCCAAAGGAGCACTTGGGAAGCAGCAGGATCTGCGTATCCTATTAACAACTCAAGTAATGGAGCTCAGGAGATGCAAGCGGGAGATAATGTTGAATATGTTTCTGAAGACTTTTCAGCTGAGCTGGAGGGAGTCAATACACTCAGGTTGAGTAATGACTCAAGTCCTGACACTTCAGATACAGAGTATGTTCCTTCTGGAAGGCCATTTGTTCCGCAAACTGTGCAACGAACAACACGTCATCACGGTTGGTCATCAGGCATGTATGATGAGCGTAGTTACTACTAGAAGGAGGCAACTAGTTAGTGATATCGAGTACCATGTACTGTACTCCAAGAAATAAGATAGTTAGATGAATAAGGTAGTTTGTGATTATACCTATATGGTATATGTTGTAAGATCCTTGTTTTATTATGATATTATGTATAATATGTGAAATACATATTTGGATTTTCTTTGGATCTTCATTGTGTGACTGGTTCTATGCGTAAAGTCGAGCTCAGAACACATGTGCATGATGTAATTATGAGTATTCGCTTTATGTTGCAGGACTAGAGGGTCATGGATACGGGTGTAGAAAACGAAACTGAGCAGCAGCAGATGGAACGAGAGACCAAGGAGAAGGCCGATGTAGATGCAGCAAATCAGGGAGCATTACCACCACCACCAATGAGGCCGTTAATGGAGCAGAATTTTATGCAGTATATGCAAATGATACAAGAGATCCAGAACAAGTTCATGGAGGAGTTGCTGGGACGAGCAAATCAGAGGGCACCTGAAGGTGGAGCAGTGAGTTTATCTGATTTTCAGAATGCAAGGTCGTTACCTTTTGCATCAGCTCCTGAACCAATGGATGCAGAAGATTGGCTAGAAGATACAGAAAGAAAGCTAAAGACTGTAGGATGCAATGAGGATGAGAAATTGAGGTATGCAACTCATCTTCTGACAGGACCTGCATCATCTTGGTGGGAAAATCAGTTGGCCTTGCAACAACCAGGAAGGGAGTATACCTGGGAAGAGTTTAAACAGAGATTCCGTGAATATCATGTTCTGGAGAGTGTTATGGAATTGAAGCGGAGAGAATTTGAGGAGCTGCATTAGGGATATACTAGTATTATGAAGTATATACGGGAGTTTTGTCAACTATCTCGTTATGCTAAGGAAGAGGTTAACACGGAGGAAAAGAGGAAGAAGCGTTTTCTGCATGGATTAAATCCATTTGTGAGGATGCAGTTGAGGTTGGCTAATAAGCAAACTTATTAGCAGTTGCTAGATGCAACTATTACCGTCGAAGATGACTACAAGAATGTCCAAGAGGATAGAAGGAAGAGATCTAAGAAGGAAACCAAGAGGATACAAGCAAGCAAGCCCAAGCACAATCTGGAATTCAAACCAAGGAATAGGCCCTATAACAACAACAATCCCAATCGGAGTGCAAATCCAAATGCAAAGAATATTATATGTCACAATTGCAAACTCCCAGGGCATATTAGTAGGGATTGCCCGAAACCAGTAATTGTATGTCACGCTTGTGGTCAGAGAGGTCACATCAAGCCCAATTGTCCAAGCAAACTACAAGGTGGTTGGCCGGCTCGAGATGGAAGACAATCCAGTGGAGGAAATGGACAACCCAATAAAGGCGGAAATAATGGCAAGAACAACAATGGTAAGAGGAACATACCTACCGGAAAACTGAACTGTGCAACCCTCAAGGAGGTGGATAATTCGGAGCATGCAGTGATAGGTATGCTTAATATCCTTACCAATCCCGGCAAAGTTCTATTTGATACTGGTGCAACTACTTCATTTATTTCTGAAGAATTCTGTGATAACTTCGGGATTAGAAGGGCAACGTTAGAAAACCCTATGATCGTAGTTACGGCAGGGGGAAATGTGATTGTACGCCACATCAAACAGGATCAGGTTATCTCGATCTGTGGTTGTACATATTTCGTAGACCTTTATGTGATTCCTTTGAAGGGAATTGCAGTAGTGCTGGGGATGGACTGGATGATGGAACACGGATCTCAGATAAATTGTGAGGAGAAAACTGTCTCAACCAAAACTCCAAGTGGAGCAAGCATAGTTTACCAAGCAGATAATCAGAGTCATATTATGGTGGATCTGCAGTTGAAATCAATGAAAGAAGTCAAATTGGAAGAGATTCCTATAGTAAATGAGTTTCAAGACATTTTTCCAGCAGAGCTACCGGGAATGCCACCAGACCGGGAGATAGAGTTCACTATTGACCTAATTCCTAGTACAACACCAATAGCTCAAGCACCATATAAGATGGGACCCAAAGAGTTAAAAGAACTCAAGGATAAAATTGATGAGTTAGCCCGAAAAGGATTTATTTAGGAAAGTGTATCTCCATGGGGAACACCAGAAATCTTTGTGGATAAGAGAGATGGTGGTAGAAGGATGTGTGGAGATTATAGAAATTTGAACAACGTTACTATCAAGAATAAGTATCCTTTACCAAGGATCCAAGATTTGTTTGATCAAGTGAAAGGAGATGGAGTAATTTCAAAGATCGACCTAAGATCTGGATACCATCAAATAAAAATGAAACCAGAAGATGTTCCAAAGACAACATTTGTCTCAAGATATGGACACCATGAGTATCTGGTAGTACCTTTTGGTTTGACCAATGCACCTGTAATATTCATGAATTTGATGAACAAAATCTTTATGCCATATCTGGATAAGTTCGTCATAGTCTTTATTGATGATATTCTGATATATTCCAAGGATAAGGAAGAGCATGCGATCATTTGAGAATAGAATTGCAGACTATAAGGGAACATAAACTTTATGCAAAGTTCGGTAAGTGTGAATTTTGGCTAGATAAGGTAGAATTCCTCGGTCATGTGATCAGTAAGGATGGAATTGCTGTTAATCCATCTAAAGTTCAGTCAGTATTAGAATGGAGTGCCCCAACCAATGTGAAGCAAATTCGAGGTTTCTTAGGAATGGCTGGTTATTATCGGAGATTCATTGAAGGTTTCTCCAAAATATCTGGACCAATGACAAAATTGCTAAGAAAGAATACACCATTTAATTGGGATGAGAAGTGTGAAGAAAGTTTTCAGGAGTTGAAAACCAGATTAACCACAGCTCTAATCTTAGCAGTTCCTGAAACAGGGAAGGACTTCACGGTATATTGTGATGCATCTAAAAAAGGTTTAGGGTGTGTATTAATGCAAGATCGGAAAGTCATTGCTTATGGTTCAAGACAACTGAAACCACATGAAGTCAACTATCCAACTCATGATTTAGAGTTAGCAGCAGTAGTTTCTGCGCTGAAAGGATGGAGGCATTTTCTTTATGGAGCCAGATGTGAGTTATACACTGACCATAAAAGTCTCAAATATTTCTTCACTCAAAAAGAGTTGAATATGAGATAGAAGCGTTGGCTGGAACTAATCAAATATTATGATTTAACAATCAACTATACTCTAGGGAAAGCAAATGTTGTAGTTGATGCTTTAAGAAGAAAGAGTGCAGATATTCAGCCTAGTAATCGGGAGCTACCAAAAGAGTTACAAATGGACTTGGAAAGATTAGAGATTAAATTTATTAGAAAAGAGGTTCTTGGAGGACTGGCTACTATGCAGGTAGTTGCAGAGCAGGACAGTGATCTTAAGCAAGAAATTTTTAGACATCAAGCAGAAGATCCTTTTATTGCTGAGGAAATTCGGAGGATATCTCAAGGTCAAAAATCCGTTTTTCGCCTTGGAGATTATGAGTCATTATGGTTTCAAGACCGTCTTTGTGTTCCAGATGTGACTGAGATTAGAAATATCATACTCAGAGAAGCGCATGAAACACCTTATTCTATACATCCAGGAAGTACTAAAATGTATATTGATTTGAAAGAACTATTCTGGTGGAATAACATGAAAAGAGATATTGCTAAATATGTATCTGAATGCCATACTTGCCAAAGGGTGAAGGATGAACATCAAAATCCAGCAGAGCCATTACAACCTTTGGAAATTCCTGAGTGGAAGTGGGAGGAAATAGGTATGGACTTCATCACAGGATTGCCCATGACACCTAAACGGAAGTATGTGATATGGGTAATTGTGGACAGACTCACTAAGAGTGCACATTTTATTCCGATAAATCAGAAAGATAATGCCGAGAAGTTAGTTGAAGTTTACGTCAAGGAGATAGTAAGTAAGCATGGAGTACCCAAGAAGATCGTAACTGATAGGGTATTAGTGTTTAATTCAGCATTTTGGAAGCAATTGCATGAAGCTCTTGGTTCAAAGTTAGATTTCAGCACAGAATATCATCCTGAGACAGGAGGTCAAACTGAAAGAACAAATCAAATACTAGAAGACATGTTAAGAGCTTGTGCACTAGATTTTGGAGGTACATGGGAAGATCATCTACCATTGGCAGAATTTTCCTATAATAATAGCTATCAGAGTAGCCTGAAAGCAGCTCCATACCAAGTTCTGTATGGAAGGAAGTGTAGATCACCAATATGTTGGTATGAGCCTGGAAGCAGCAAAGAATTTGCGCCAGATTATATCAAGGAAAGACAAGATATCATTGATAAGATTAGGTATAGACTGAAAATAGCCCAGAGTAGGCAGAAAAGTTATGCGGATCAAAGTTGAAGATCTTGGCATCCAGAAGTGGGAGATATGGTATATTTGAAAGTAAGTCCAATGAAAGAGGTGAAAAGGTTCGGAGTTAAAGGAAAATTGAGTCCAAGATACATCGGACCGTTCAAGATACTGAGTCAGAACAGAACTATAGCTTATGCTTTAGGGTTACCATCAAGATTAGCTCAAGTGCATAATGTTTTTCATGTGTCACAACTTCGTAAATGTTTGAAAGTTCCGGATGATGCAATCACACACTAGGAGATAGAACTACAAGCAGACTTGACCTATATTGAAAAGCCCTGTAAGTTTTGGAAGAAAACTTGAAAAGGTTGAGGAATAGAGCAATCAAGTACTGCAAAGTACAATGGGAACATAACCCTGAAAGGGAAGCTACTTGGGAGAAAGAGGAGGATTTAAGAAAAACCTATCCAGAACTATTCAGGTACATCTCAACAAACTTCGGGACGAAGTTTAATTTAAGGGGGGAAGTCTGTAACATCCCATCATGTAGGAACTAACGAAGGGTAGATTTAGAAATTTGAAATATTGCATGCATTCATCTGTGAAAATGTGGGTAAATTTTTTGCCAAATAAAAACCTAAAGTGATCAAGGTTTCTTTCATACTTTGAGAATAGGTTTAGTCTTGAAGGATGATTGCTATAGACTTTGATATGATCTTTGTGGATTTATGGTTTTGGGAAATGAAATTTGAATTTAAAACTTGAATTTTTGAATTATAATTCAAAAGGATTAAGAATTAGATTTCAGTGATTTGATTTAGTCAAGAGTTAACAATTAATGACTCAAACTTTGAATAAAATAAATGAACCAATAGAATGAATATTTGTTCCAAAACTTTATTCAATAAATAAGTTACAAAATGTAACTTATTAGAAATATTTACAATAGTAAATGAAACAAAAGAAGAATCTTTATATATTCAATAATAGTACAATATTTATTACAAAAGAATAAAATAAAAAGTACAAAAGAATAAATTAAAGATTACAATTGAATCAGAGAAATATTACAAGGGACTATTCTATAAAGAAAGAAAAAAAACCTAAACTAAAGTCTTGATCTTCAAATCTGGTACCTGCAAAACAAACATAAATCAAAAAATAATAAAGAAGGTTAAGGTTAGAATGGAATTACTCTCAGATTTGTCAGTGAAGTGCACTGATCAATATTCATCATTGAGTAATTTTATAAAAAGGGGCAAGTTTCACCAATATGAAAGAATGTATCTTTCATAATTTTAAGCCAGAAGTCAAATGACAGCAAGGAGGGGCAAGTTTCACCAGCCAGGTAAAAGTAACCAGATAACAATCACTCTCAAATTCTGAGCATATCCAGAAGTGCACAGCAAGCACACAGGCAGCACACACACCAAATTGCATGGTGTGTGCTGTCAGCCCCACAACAACAGCTCAATCACACAAAAGCATCAGCACAGCCGTGGGAAAGCACCACAACCTCATCTTATTATTCATACACATCAAACATCAGCAGCCTAGCCACAGCCAAACCTGCCAAACTAAACCACAAACCAGACCCTCTCAGAACTCACCAAGATGGTGACATAAGGAGGGCATGGATCAGGTGGATAGCAAGGTCAAGACCAAGCTACCAGGAACCAGAAGGTGGATAGCAAGATCAGGGACAAGTTCCAGAATCTATAAGCAGTAGGGACAGACAAGAGAAGGACCAGATCAAGCCAGCAAGATCAGGCTACCAGATCAACGAGTTGCAACCACAACAGCAACAACAGTTGTGGTGAGTTATATAAAACCATCACATGATCTTTTTATCATATCAAAGAATCATGTGTTGTTTTATATCTAACCTCTCAGTATTCATCCAAGTGGGATGAATCCATCCTAGAAGGTTTTAAAAAAATTAAAGTCATAATCACAAGATTAACCTACCAGTATAACCAGGATCTTAGGCCAACATCATTGATCCTGGTTACAAAGGCCAAATCCTATATTTCAATGTAGCCAAGGGAAAGATTATGAAATCTGGGCACATCTCTTAAAAGAGTAGCACCTCAGTATCTATAAACCCTATGAATCCATGCAAAACCCTTAGCACAACCATTATTTTCCAATTATGCTTCAAGAATTAGCAACTGATAATTCTACCAGAATATCTCTATCAGGGACAGCCATTAGGAAACTAGTTCCTATGCCTCAGACCAACATCATAGGCATGAGAATTAAAAGAAGCTTTCATTTTATCTTGCGAGTATTAATCACAAGCACTGTCAGAGCCAAGATCCGAAATAGGACCATATCACTTGTGTGCCATTTTATAATGGTATCACAAGGACAAGTTCTAATAAGCTAATCCCAATCTTTACTTAGATTTCACAAATAAAAAGGGACAAGCCACTAAATATCATCTTCCTAAAACCAAATGATAGGAATCATTATCAAACTCATCTATACATTTACAGAAATTCATTAACATGTAATGATTATATTCAGTATGTATATTCTCATATAAGCCAACCATTAAAAATGTAGTAAGCAGTTACTAATAGAACTACTGTCAGTATAAACATCTTGACAGTGGAAAATTCTCAGATCAACAACATTTCCAAGTAGGGATTTCATAGAAACACTAACATTGGATCATAGTAAATTAATACTAGAATAAGTCTGACAAGCCACTAGCATCACCAAGGCCAACTACAAATAATAATCCACAGCAAACAGTCATTCATCATGCTCAAGGATTATCACCACTAGATCCAAATCATCTTAGATATGATCAATAGAGGGATATGAGCCCTAATCAGAACAAGAACCCTAATTAGGATATGAACCCTAATCAGAACGCAGGCACTAGTCAAGGGTAGCCACTAGATACACACAGAGAGATTCATGGTGATAGGATGAACTAAGATCCACAGAGGCAACTTACCCGAGGTCCTCGCTGACGAATTGAAGATGAAGAAGAAGGGCCGACGTGCTCGCAGTGGCATGGGGAGCACCCAGAGGGCGCTGCAACCCGCACCAGCCCCGACGGTAGCCACAGCAGCACACGAACACCGCACACCACCACAGGAGGGTCCCTAGCAGCGGTGGCAGCACCCAACCCAAAACCTAGTGTTCGGGAATGGGGTGAAGCTGTCTACAGGGGAGATCCGGAATCAAATCGAACTAGACCAGATGGACGAGCGTAGTCGCCAACCTTGTCCTGCACCACGGTGGTGGCAAAGAAGGGCCACGACGGCGGGCATCGCCAGCGGCGGCGCTAGAACCCCACGGGGTCAAGGGAGAAGGCAGATGAGAACGAAGAAGAGACAGAGTGAATGAGTGGGCTGGGTGGGCCAAAGACCCTTCGGGGTAATGATTTTGACCCTGCCGTATTAGGCCACAGGGGCCCAATAAGCCCAAATGTCCAGCCGAAGTCGTTTGAAATCTGTTTTAATAAATAGGAAAATACCAAAATGCCCATGAACTCAATAAAATTCTAGAAAATAAAATAAAATTCCAAAAATTATAAATAAAATATTTTTGGATTCACAAAAATCCAAACTATCCAAATAAATTGAGATATAAATTTTAGACATATAAATTTTATTAAGAATTTTGTAATTTATATATTCCTTATGGAATTTTACAAACTATTGAAAGATGATAAAAATAAATAAAAATCACTTTCATCATATATTAATATTGTAGTATTTTATAAAAATACTAAACAAATATTTAATAACAATTTTTGATATCTAAGTGATAATTCTTAAAAGAATTATTAAATCAATAAAAGTCAAATAAAAGGGAAATAAAATAAAAGAATACAATATTCTATTATAAATATTAAAAATTAATATTTATGAATCCTTTATTATTAAAAATAATTTTTATAATAATGGGGAAATGTATATCAAGTTAAAAGATGCATTACATTACTTTGCATAATCATTTTGCTTCTTTAAGTATTGTCCTTACTGGGCAATAATGATGTTTTTGTAGAAATAGAAGCTCAAGGTCCAGTGCAAGCATCAGACTTCACTACCTTGCCAGCACAAGGAAAGTTCATCACTTGCTCATGTCCTTTGAAGAGTCTTTATCAAAGTATTTCCAAATTGTGTGATATCATCTATACTATAGAAAAAGAAAACACTATTTTCTCAAGATACTAAATCTTAGATATCATCCTAAGTGATGATATGATGAAGCAATAGAACTTAGGGTTCTAATTGCAATAATGATAAACAATTAGGGATTAATAACCCATGACATCAGTGATTCTAGCGCCGTATATTAAGCGTTAACCATGAGATTTGGAATGGGACGGAGAAATCAGCTGTATCCTTTTCCTCTTGTTTGGATTCAAGACGACCTTAACGTGACGTTGTGATTCCTGGTGTGGATCCAACATATGGGTGGGCACCCTTACGCCCCACACTTTTGGTGTCTAGATTATCTATGAATGGTGTTTAGGGAGATAGTCCATGTAAATGGTACTAATCCAGCCATCACTAGGTCATAGAGTCTTCGGAAACTCATCAGGGTTTTAGCCTGCCCAAAAGGGGGCTTAACGAAGGTGAGCTAGCCGAAGGATCGTGCATACATATGAGGTCGCGAAGAGGGCAGTGATTGGCTTGGACCAACTACTGGGCCCCACATCATGGAATTGTGGACGGGAAAGTACGCCTGATTGTGCAACAAGGAGTTGATCTCTCATGGGAAAAGTAACGCACCTCTACAGAGTGTAATAACTGTAACTTGTTACTCCCTATTCCGGTAAGGAGCTACGAACGCGGCAGGAAAGGAACTCCATGAAAGTTCTAGTCAACCTGTGAAGGCTGATGGTCATAGATTTTTATAATAAAAACAATCTTTGAAGAAAGATTTACGAAAATTGCATAATGCGAAAGACTGACAGTCTGAGGTGGTAGATAGAGCATCAAACTTCCTACCTTGCATATAATGAACTTGTTGGGTAACGCTGTTACTCATCCTTTCCTTTGAATCCTTGCTTAGACTCTGAGAATCCCGAAGGTACTCCAATGTACGCATCTGAGAATCAAGAGGAGGTCTTCTATGAAGAGCCCAAATTGTATGGAGCCATAGAAGGGGATGATTACGACATCGTCTACGGAGGAGAGTTCCAGGAGTCGGAATAGTTAATATAGTTCTAGTAACCACTTGAGCCGAGCATCATGATCACTACATAGCAATAAGTTGTTGAGCTCAATTTGGAGTTTAAGTTTTAAATTTGAAACTTCCGCTGAAACACTTATATTTTGGTTTGTAAGCTGAATCTTTTGGAAGCCTTGAACTTCCGGTATTGTAATAATAATAACGTGTGTATGTTTGTAATATGGACCCGCAATGTTTCTGTTGTACCACACTGAGGGATGTGATATTTACGGAATGGTGTTCTGTGGATGTCATGTCAACGACTATAGTGTACTACACATGTAGTGGTATGCTGGGTCACCGCAGGACACCTTTGCACAAGGGAATGTATGATCTCAGAGTTTAACGCTATGGTTAGATTTATATCTTAATTACTTTCCTGTAGTTACGGATGTTTGCAGGGTTTAATCACAAGTATGTATTAGTCCAAGTAAGGTCGGTACATTAGCATAGGTTCACCCACACAACACTTACAACACCAAAGAAGAGTAATCAGCTATATGAAGCGAAAGCACTTGACAGAATTCCCATGTGTCCTCGAGAACGTTTGGTGTTTTGATGCAATTTCGCGAAGATTAGAAAAATACCAGAAAAATATTGGAAAATTATATTTTCCGAGAAGACGAAGGAAGCCAGAAGGGTAGGCATAGCTGGACCACAGGAGTCCCACACCCCCCTAGGCGCGGGACCCCTGGGCCGCACCTAGGGAAGGTGTGGCCCACCTGGACGACCTCCGACTCCGCCCTCTCGCCTATATATTCCTCAGGAACCCCAATACCAGGGGAGCGACCATAGAAAGATTTCCGTCGTCTCTGCGGGGCGGAAAACACCGAGAGAGAAAGAGCTCTCCAGCAGACATATTTCTGCTAGGGAAATTCCTTCCCGGAGAGGGGAGATCGTCGCCATCAACACCGTCATCAAGCAAGACTTCATCGGGATCATCATCATCATCCACACCATCATCTCCACCAGCACCATCATCACCACTCCATCTCGCTGTAACAATTGTGTTGGATCTTGCATTAGTTCTTAGGGGAAACTTTCTCGATGTTGATTACTATTGTAGTTGATGCTTGTGAGTGGAACCATTGGATTATTGTTCATGTTCAGATTATTATCCATTACCAAATCATCTTTGATCTTGATCCATATGATGTCTTGTGAGTAGTTCGTCTAGTTCTTGAGGACATGGGAGAAGTCATGTTGTTAGTAGTGGATTTGTGTTGAGTTATTATTCAATGGTTTAGTATTTAAGTTGTGGTGCTATTCTTCTAGTGGTGTCATGTGAACGTCTACTACATGATACTTCACCATTTATGGGCCTAGGGGAATGCATTGTGTATTTGGCTACTAATTGCGGGGTTGCCGGAGTGACAGAAACCTGAACCCCCGTTAGGACACTATTGCACAAGGGAGCATAGGATCTCAGAGTTTAAGGCTGTGGTTAGGTTTATATCTTAATTACTTTCCTGTAGTTGTGGATGCTTGCAGGGGGTTTAATCACAAGTATGTATTAGTCCAAGTAAGGTCGGTACATTAACATAGGTTCACACACACAACACTTACAACACCAAACAAGAGTACTTTGCTACATGAAGCGAAAGCACTTGACAGAATTCCCATGTGTCCTCGAGAATGTTTGGTCCTTATTATAAGTATTTCCACCGGCTTGTCCTTTGCTAAGAAAGGATTGGGACACTTGCTGCAGTTGTTCGTTGTCTTTATTACTTGCACTTTGCTTTATTAGAAAACCCCTAAAAATCCGTTTGCTAAGTATTTACAGAGATTTCCTACTCCATACCACTAGTCAACACCTTCTGCTCCTCGTTGGGATCGACACTCCTATTTATCGAAAGTACTATGATACAACCCCTATACTTTTGGGTCATCACTGGTGATGATGTATTTGGTATGGTCAAGGACATAGAAGTAATCTTTGGAAAGGGTCCCGACGGTCTATCTTTTCCGAACAACGTCGCTATAGGACACGCACCCATGTGGAAGAAGAAATCTATATTTTGGGAGCTACCATATTGGAAAGTCCCACGTGTCCGCTCTTCAATCTACGTGATGCACATAACGAAGAATCTTTGTGTGAACCTGCTAGGATTCCTGGGCATGTATGGGAAGACAAAAGATACACCAGAAACACGGGAGGACTAGCATGTTAAGAAAGATCCAAAGAACAGGCATACATAGAACAAGATGAATAAAGGGCGTCACTTAAGTCGTGCCAGCTATGCTCTTACCAAAGTAGAGAAGGAAATCTTTTTTGAAGTACTGTACAATATCAAGGTGTTGTATGGCTTCTCATCTAATATAAAAGGGATATAAATATGGCAGAGAAAAAATTCCAAAACCTGAAGTATCATGACTGTCACGTGATTATGACACAGTTGCTTCCGATTGCATTGAGGGGGCTTCCCGGAAAATGTTCGAGTACCCATTGTGAAGTTGTGTGCATTCCTCAATGCAATATCTCAGAAGGTAATCAATCCGGATATTTTGCCAAGGTTACAGAAGGATGTGGTACAATGTCTTGTTAGTTTTGAGTTGGTGTTCCCACCATCCTTCTTCAATATTATGACCCATATCCTGGTTCACCTAGTGGAAGAGATTGCCATTCTAGGTCCTATATTTCTACACAATATGTTCTCCTTTGAGAGGTTCATGGTAGTCTTAAAGAAATATGTTCATAGTCGTGCTAGGCGAGAAGGAAGCATCTCCAAGGGCTATGGAACAGAGGAGGTCATTGAGTTTTGTGTTGACTTTATTCCTAACCTTAAGCCGATTGGTGTTCCTGACTCGCGGCATGAGGGAAGACTGAGTGGAAAAGGCACACTGGGAAAATAAAGCAATGATATGTAGGGACGGGGAATCTTTCACTAAAGCACACTACACAGTTCTACATAATTCCACCTTGGCAGCTCCGTATATCGAGGAACAAAAGAATATTGTACGCTCCAAAAACCCGGGGAAGCCTGACTCATGAATTACAGATGAACACATGAAGTCTTTCAGCGGTTGGATGCAGACACATCTCTTGAATTACACCACTATTGGAGATCAGCTATACTTGTTGGCCACGGCACCATCTTCTACTATATTGAATTTCCAAGGGTACAAAATAAATGGGAATACATTCTACATGATCTCCCAAGATAAAAAGAGCACCAACCAAATTAGGGGTGTCCGCTTTGATGCAACAGACGAGAATGGGCAAAAGGACACATACTATGGTTACATAGAGGAGATATGGGAACTTGACTATGGAGTCTTTTTTAAGGTCCCTTTGTTTCACTGCAAATGGGTCAACCTGAATGGGGAAGGGATAAAGATAGACCAGTTGTACGGAATGAAAACAGTGGATCTCAACAATCTTGGTTACAGGGATGAACCATTCGTCCTAGCCAATGATATGTCTCAGGTTTTCTATGTGAAGGACATGTCCTCCAGACCAAAAAAAAAGAAAAAAAATAAGCAAACGAATACATCATATGATGAGCCAAAACGTCACATAGTTCTTTCAGGGGAAAGAAACATCATGGGAATCGAGGACAAGATAGACATGTTAGAAGATTATTATAAGTTTGATGAAATTCCTCCCTTCACAGCGAAAACTGACCCAAGCATTCTGTTAAGTAAAGAAGATGCTCCATGGTTACGTTTGAAGCGATCATAAGGAAGGGACATACGCCAAGAAGTTCATGCTTATATTGTGTACCTCTAGTTCATGTCTAGCCGGTCGGCCGCATATTGTGAACCTAAATGCCATTAGACATGATAGCTCATTTTGTGAAGGATATTTTATGATGTTTGCAATTTTCCAAGTTTAATATTTTCCCTTGCAACTATATTTTTCCCTGTATTTTTGATAAATGTGAAAACTTTAATTCGGTTGTTGCTTCACAAATTATATATTTCCCGCCATTTCCCACCGCTTCCCACCAATTTTTCGCCATTTACCTCTGACCGGATCTTTTAGTCCCAGTTGTAGGCACTAACCGAGACTAAAGATATTTCCCGCCATTTCCCACCAAGTTTTCCTGCCCTTTCCCTCTGACCGGAGCTTTTAGCCCAGTTGTAGGCACTAACCGGGACTAAAGATATTTCCCGCCATTTCCCACCGCTTCCCACCAAGTTTTCCCGCCCTTTCCCTCTGACCGGAGCTTTTAGTCCTAGTTGTAGGCACTAACCAGGACTAAATATATTTCCCGCCATTTCCCACCGCTTCCCACCAAGTTTTCCCGCCCTTTACCTCTATATATAGGTCGGCCGCACCATGGCTATCCACACATCCACACCTTTGTCTCTCACAACAATGGATAGTACATACTGGGCAATTCTGACCCTCGAGGAGACCGAGGCGCTGTGGGCCTCCAGCTACCCTTGCCTGCCGGGCTACCGGCCGCCTGCCGGCTGGATGCTGAGCGCTGGAGGGGTTCATGTCACTCCTGTCCCTCAAGGTTCCGTACGCCAGGCGGCCATCATGAACCACTTCTACCACGAGCTCATGCCGGACCAGCGGATGGATCCCAGTGGAATCCCGATAACTATGACACATGGAATGCCTTTTTTGCAAACCAACAGGAAAGAGAGCTCGCCATGTACGAGGGTGATGTCCCTCCCCCGGTGAACCATAGCGAAGCCTGCCGCCGCCTGTGGTGGGCGAACCAGACTATCATCAGCGTGATGCGCTACATCACCGGGGGAGACCATCCTCACTTGCGGTACCCGCAGCCGCCATAGAGCCATAAAAAGGGTGGTGGTGGTGAAGGCGTCATCAACCGAGAGCCCCCTTCCCCACGCGTCGTGAATTCGAGGCCGGAGTGGCAGGTGCCCCCACAATATGCCATGGCTGGGCTGAGGATGACGACGAATACGAAGATGGCGATGACGACGAAGATGAAGACGACCCTGAAGCTGTGTACTATAGGGCTAGATATGAGCATGACTAAAGGGGGGCCTTTAGTCCTAATTCCGTAGTCTCCTTTTTTAATATTAATAAATGTATTGAGTGTTAGTCCCGGTTTATGGATGGACCGAGACTAAAGGGGGCCTTAAGTCCCGATTTCGTAGTCTCACTTTTTAATATTAATAAATGTCTTGAGTGTTAGTCCTGTTTTGTGGTTGGACCGGGACTAACGATGGGGCCTTTAGTCCCGATTCGTACTACGACTTTCCCAAACTATGAAGATGTTGTTCCGATTCGTACTTACCATGAAGATCTGATCTCCAAACATGCGTGGTCACATACTAGGGAGTGCCTCCATGACCATTTTTTGGAGATGCTGGAGGACTGGGCTCCGGCAGCATCTCCCTGAAACTGGCCGTAGTGGTGTCCCTGCTCTCGCACACCATTGTCACATCCCAAAATTTTCTAAATTTTGAAATGTGCAAAAAACTAAATAAACAAAAGAAACAATTGTTGAAATTTAGGGTGAAAATAAACGTTTTGCTTCTAAATGGAAACATCAAAACCCTTCTTGAACAAATTTGAATGAAAGGGAATCCAACAAAATTTCAATCAAGTGATATGCATTCATCCATGAATGTATCTTGAAATTTAAACACTTGGAAAAGTTAAACCAAAACCCTAAACCCTAATGGAATAAATCATTTCCAAGATCTCTCCAAGACTATGGATTTGTTCCATATGGAAATTCAGCAACAAACATTTATAAATGATAATATTATAAAACCATGGAAATTTGTTTCATTCAATTTGGAGCCATGGATAAAAACTTATGATTTTAATAAGATAAAGAAATAAATTCCAAGGCTAATAAAGCTCCTAACAAAAATCAATACCAAATTGTGAGCAAACTAATCCTAAAGGGATTTAAAAAGATAAAAAAATATTAAATAAAATTCTACAAAATTGGAATCACCAATTTTGGATCTATAAATAAAAATATATGGATTTTATAAGACAAAGAAAGAAAGAAAGAAATAAGGAATATTTAAAAGCCAAATTAAATCTTGCCCAAATCCATAAACAAATTAAAGTTTACTGAATAATAAAAAGGAACAAAATATTATTTAAATAAAATCATATGAATTGAACCATATTCAATTTTATTTAAATAAAGACAAATTGCCTAAACTAAATAATAAATCCCAAGAAAATTATTTAGAAGACAATTTAAAAACTTGAATTAAATCCATAAGCAAATGGAATAAATATAATCCAAATAAAATAAAGGGATAACGATTATTCAAATAAAATTATATGGGCTTTAACCAAATTTAATTCTATTTTAATGAAGACAAAATTCCTAATATAAATGATTAATCAAATCATGAGAAAATAAATAATTGAAATAGCCAAAGTGGATTAAAAGTTATCTAATTAACTTAAAAAGAATAAAATAATAATTAAATAGAATTATATGGTTTGGAACAATATTCAAAATCATTTAAATAAAGATAAAAGCCTCATTTAAATAAATATTAAATCATAATAAAATGTTTCAAATAATTCAAAGTGAATTATTTAAACACACTAATCAATAGTTTAAACCTACTGAAAAGGTTTGGTGAAATTTGAATTCAAATGGAAGCTTGAATCAATGGATTGAATAAAGACACAAACCTCATTTAAATAAATATTAAACCATAAAAGAATATTTGAAATAATCTAAAATGGAATTTTAAACACATTACTAAGCAGTACAAACTTACTGAAAAGGTTTGAGAAACATTTGAATTTAAACATATGTTTAAATCATTTGAATTAAATAATATGGATTGGAACCATATTTAAATCTTATTTAAATAAAGAGAAATGTCTAATTTAAATAAATAATAAACCATAAGAGAATATAAGAAAATATTCTAAAATGGATTTTAAAAATACATTGTTAAACAGTATAAAAACCTACTAAAAGTTTGGAAAAGAAATGGAATCATTTGAATTGAATTAAAATGAGTGTTTGAATCATTTGAATTGAATTAAAACAGAATTCGGAAATGGAAAAGGAAAAAAGAAAACAGAAGAAAAAAAAGGGAAAGAAGCAGCCCAACTAACCAGCCCGGAAAACCCCAGCCCAGCAGGCCCAATCCCCAGCCCACCCGGCACTCTCTCCCTCCCCCGCAAATTATTTTCTCACCGCGCACCCCACCCTCAACCCCGCCGACTAACTGGCCCCACAGCCACGTCATGTCGTCGTCTCCACCCAGCGGTGACCACGCCCCTCACCTCGCCGTTTCTGGCCATTGAAGACCGCTTCAATTCGCATCAATGACGCCAGTAAATCCCGTCTGTGACCATGCTCAATTAAACACGCACATCTCCTATCTCTTTCCCCTCACTCGCCGCTCCCTTTCCGCCACCAGGCTGCTCCAATTGCTCACTCTCACACCACTGCTCCGACGAGCATCCCCGTTGAATTCCGGCAATGTCCGACCACCTCCTGCCCCCTAGCTTCCACCAACCTACTCGCCTTAACCGTGCGCATCTGCCAGTAACCTTAGCCTGCCCGCACGCGCCCCAGAGGCTCGGCAACGTCTACGTCTGAGCGCCGCCGCTAACTGCCTCGACTCCGACGACTTTCCCCGGTGAGATCAGACCATCCCCTTCTCTCTGGATGACACTCGTATACTTGTTTTGGGTAAAATGTTTTGCAAATGACTTGTTTTGAACCTACTAACCAGAAACGCAAAATTTTTTGTTTAGGAATATATTTTGTTAACATTAGAAAATTATTACTTTGAATAAAAGCATTTATAGTAAAACAAAAATGTTGTTATGATTTAAAAATGATTTTTGAGTGAAACCTTTTGCAAATGGATTAGTTTTAAACACTTTGACCATAAACACTAACATTTTTTGTTTTAATTTTTTTTGATTAACACTAGAAATTATTACTTTGATTAAAATCATTTCTAGCAAAACAAAAATGATTTAAATGGCCCATTTTCACTAACTTGTTTTCAAATGGTGTTGCCACTTTTATAAATGACCAATTGGTGTTTTTAAAAGTTTATAGCCTTAGTAGAAACCACTTTTTCAATAAAACAATCTTTTGCATGCTTGCATGCATTGTTTTGTTTTCATTATTTTATGTGATGAATTGTTTGAATGCTAGTTTTGAATTTGTGCCTTGCTTGATTGAATTGTAGTGAACTTTGAAGAGTGTGACATTTGCAAGAACAAGGAGTGAATCTATATTCTCTATTAAAAAGGAAAGTGGTGCTTCATACATTTTGTCCTATTATTTTCACTATGCATTAGTGATAATTTGTGTAGGACTTGCATGGAATTTTTACTAAGTATATATATGCTATGCCTTGGGAAACCCTAGTAGATGATTCCTTAGTAGAATTTTCCCTAAGTTGAGATTCTTGCTACTATCATGCTTAGCCTAGCTAGTATAAAACAAGGGTGGATTATTCATGCTATGAAATATTTCTAAGTCTTTGACTTAAGTTTTTGCTTAATAAAACTACTAAGTGAATGAATCACCTGGGTGGAATGGTGTGAATGGTTTGTGTTGAGTGGTTACTCAGGGCCCATTTTTATGGCCTCCCTAGTGTATCTCACTTGTGGAAAGCCACCCAGGAACAAAGAGATTTGAGATGTCAAATTTTGAGAAGCTTCTAGTGCAGCCACATGGAAATATGGGCTCTGCCTAGATCATATAGGTTGCAATAACTTATCCAGATGGACAAAAGGTGGTAGGGGTGATAGGTTGGAACGCGTCCATTTGGTCTAAGGGAAGGCTTCTAAAAGATCTTGTCTCGATGCATGTCAAGTCTTGTGGGTAAAGTGCACCACCTCTCGAGAGAGTAAAATATAAGTACTTAGCCGTGTCCCCGACAATGGACAATTTGAGCATCAAGACATGGAAGCTATCAAGGATCTCCTCATCCCAATTTCTAAGTTAAAAACTTGTGGTTAAACAAGGGTTAAAGGATCACCAATTTTTATTGGTAGATGCCTTGGGTTATTTTTGACAAACAAAAACTTAGTGTTTTCAAATAATAAGGAAAACTTATTTTGAGCAAAGAAAGCCTCAGCTACACATAGCAAAATGCATATTGATGTTAGATACCACTATTCTACCATAGTATCACTTGCCAATACAATTCAAATGTATTGACCCTTGTGGCTGTAACTTATTATGTTGGAGGTTTGTTTGATGTTAGTGAAGTGTGTTGAATAGGATTACAAGTCTACAACCAACATGATTGCCTGTGGCATATGAAGATGAAGAACTCCATGCTATATAGTTATATCTGCTGCATTGTAATAAGATAGCCAAATGAGCTATGTAAGATGTAATGTATTATTTTATTCCTGGTTATAAGTTGTAATATGACCTTTGTTTCCTGATATTACATCTTAAACAGTGGATGCTAGCTATTGATCCAAGGACTAGCATTGTAAACATAGGGATCTCTACCTTATCAGGTTGGGACCTCTACAACCATCTTGCAGCTTGTAACTTCTCTAACTAGATCAATATGCCTGGGAGATAACTAGTTTCACATATTAGGGAGTGCCTCTATGACCAGTTCGTTGGAGATGCTGGAGGACTGGGCTCCATCGACATCTCCCTCAAACTGGCCATAGTGGTGTCCCTGCTCTCGCAAACCATCTTGGAGATGCGTGAGGACTCACAAAGATGCCTATTTATATTACAAGCAGCACAACATAGTGGTGACACTCACGACATAATGTCGACACTCACCCCTATCATTAGTGCTGACTCATGTTTTGTCCCGGTTGGTGTGTCCAACCAGGACTAAAGGTTCACTCCTAAAGTTGATTCCTTTGATGGTTATATTTTCAACTTTATTCAAAGTGCTACTGAAAGTTATTATGAGAGAGGGAAACATGGTTTTATGCATCTCAATAATGTTAAGTTTCCTCGTTTTACGTTGAAAGCTTTGAAGTTGCATTTGTTTTGTCTTCCTATGCTAGTGGCTTTTTGTTTCAACAATTTGTTTTCTCATGATACCCCCATGCATAGGAAGTGGGTTAGACTCAAATGTGTTGGTTATTTGCTTCTTTATTCTCTTTTTCACTACAAATATATATCTCCTATATGAGAATCTTTGAAACTATGAAGCCTAACTTAAAGGAAATAAAGAAAAGTACTTCTTGGGAGATAGCCCAATAGTTTGGTCAAGTCTTGGAAGTTATTACCTCAGTAATAACCACTCCTTATCCTTTTTGTTTTGGTTTTTGTGTCAAGTTCAACTACTTTTGAGAAGTGGAGGAGTTGTGAAAAGTGGCTGTCCTAGGATAGATTTTTGTGCTGCATTGTAAAAATTCGTGAGGGATCTCAGTACTTCGGATGAAGCTGTATTTCTCTGTACTTGTTCTCCAAGATGTTACCCAACTTTCATTAGTTATGCACTTTTTGATTTGAGCAATAGAAGGTTTTCGAAAAAATCAATCTTTACCTGCTGGTCTGTTTTGACAGATTTCTGTCATCACTTTCATTTGCCTCTTATATAGATTCCCTTCCAGATTCTTTTAGGTTTTTGGAAAGGAGTTGCTACAGTAGCTTTTGTTTTGATGGATTTCAGTTGAAGTGTGAACCTTAAGGTTTATTGTTTTTTCTTACACTAATGTTGCCGTTGAAGTTTGTGTATTGCCTTGTGAGAAAAGGAATTTCCAGGAGAAGGAGAAAAGGAGTCTGTAGAGTTCGTCTTTGAATAGGTAAAAGTGGTGAAAATAGAAGGTTCGTGAAAGCCTAATCTTTTTATATTTTTGATGTTTTTATTACATAAGGAAGGTTACGAGACGGAACAGAGGAGGAATCGGAGGCCGGGGTGGCCACACCCACCCTAGGCGCGGGCCCCAGCTCGCTGCTCCTGGAGGGGGTGTGAGCCCCCTAAGCTTCGTCTCCACCTCATGTTCATACCAGTACCTTCCTTATGCATTGAAACTTCGTAATATATAACCCCCCGGATCCCCCGAGGTTCGTGCATCATGTTCTCACCGTGTTTTCGTTTTGATCTGTTTTTGTCAGGAAATCTTCCCAAGTTTAGAGCACCATGGTCTCCGCCAACGACAAAGGCAAGAAGCCCGGGGATGGCGATCCTCACAATCCCATGGAGGAGATTTTGGTAGGGGATGAAGAAGACATGGAGGAGGACAAGCATCCGGACACACGCGCTAGCATCGCAAGTATTGGAGTGGTGAAACCTATCAAGCTTAAGAGGATAGAACGGATGTCTACAGGAGGGAAACCTCCACGTCTTGTCTTCGTCCCATAGTCATCTCCTACACGTACCAAGAATTCCTTCCATACTCTTATGCATGAGCAACAATACCAACATGTGCCAAAGGGAACTTGCCCTCGGTTTGGGATTTGCCTCACTCTAACCATGCAGGGAAGGAATACACTAAGAAGGAAGAGTGGGGAAAGAATAGCAAGGACTGGGACTCTCGGTTCGATGTGATCATGAACCGCATTGAGCAAAATTCAGAGTTGATTTATACTCTGACCTTCGAGATTGAGGAAACTGATTGAGGAGCTTATCAAGAGAACACCACCACCACCGAAGGAGTAATTCTTCATCAGGTTTGGCATCCCCTTGGCTTGTTCCAAGATTGGTGGAGTGTCGCAGTATCACACCATTATCTTCTATCTTTTACCTTTTTAGTGGATTCATGTCTTTGGTAGAGAAGTTATCTTATAGGTTAGTTTGCATGTGGAAGTATCTCTCCTTTATTTTCTATGTATCCCTTGGTGTGAGTGCCTTTATGGAATATTAATGAGAAGTTTCATCTTTTACTTTTTGCACTTCTTATTTTAGTTTGCAATATCTATTATATGATTGATCTTGTTGATCAGTATTGGCATAACTTTGGGAGCATCAAGTAAATATAAATTGGTTTTGGCAAACCGAGCTCTGGTCAGTAGCAACACCTTTTGAGGTTTGAAAGAAAAATAGAAAAAAAGCTTACGCGTATTTTGTATCATTTATTTTCTTTCTTGATTGGCTCATAAGCTTAGTATTCTTTATTTAATATCTTTTGTGTCTTTAAGGAAGATTGCATGTTTGGCTTTATCACTTGTAGGTTTGCTTGTTTTTTTCAACTCTTTTGCTTGCTACCCAGCCTTGCTAGCCAAAAACCTGTTTTGAGAAGGCATACTTCTCATGTTTCCAATCCCTTTGAACCAAAACCTGTGCCATTTGTGTCCACCATATCTACCTATTAGCATTATTGCTATTCCAAGCATATTCTCAAGCTTCATGTATCTTTCGAATTAAAAACTGTTTTGTTATGTGAAAACTAGTTAGTAAAGCTCTCACGAACTTGATGGAACAACTTATTTTCTTGTCCCTAATAGACTTGAACCATTGTATCATCGAAGTTGTATATGCTTGCATCTATACATTGAGATTAGAAGAACCGTGTTGTCACGGGGAACACTTTCAACACTTACGGACTTTTCCAGTTGATATCATGCTCTTTTGCTTGCGGATGTCATCGGTGTGAAATAAAAAGGGACCTTTTAAGTCCATGGAGTGATGTATGTGTGTTAGAGAAACGCCTGGGCCGCTAGCCTAGGCCATGCCTAATCATGGTGGAAACTTGCAGCATCACCATAGTGAGCATTCTGTGAAGCATCCTCAATAAAAATCTATGCAAATAGTAAATAAAAAGATCGCTGAGATGCTCATTGTCTGCTTGCCTTGTCATTTTGGTTATGGGATAGCTCCTGTACCATGTGCAAGGGGTACCCCGATGGAGGTTCTCTATGATACACATGCACTTACAATGACAAGAACTTACCGGTAACTAAAGTTGAGTAGCATGAGGAGCGACCCTCGTACTCAAGGGACATGAGATTGCCAACTTATATTTCGTCAAGCATATACTCCATCCTTGTTCACTTTAACCTTAATCATCTCAAGATTCCTATAATAGGGTCAATCAGGGCTCAAAGCTAGTAAGTACCATAATCTTTTGAAAGCTCTTTATGACTTGAAATCCCTGCTGCCCTCTATGAAGGGACCTTTCTCCTATTTTCTGAGTTGAGTCAGTAAACCTACTTCCTCTCTATCTCTAGCAAGCATTTGACTTGTTGTGTTTCAAGCATTCATATGATTATTTATTCAATCATGTTCTCTATCTTCCTTGTTTGCACAAGAATCTTATCTATTGAGTATTACTTTGAAAGCCATCATTGTGAAAAACCTTTTTGAGCAAAGAGTGATCCTGTTGTGAAAACTTCTACAAAATCTTTTTGTGAAACTGTTTGCCAGCTGTTCTCTGACCATGAACAAAGTTTACCAATTCCAATTATGATTTATCCTTATGCATCTATATTTGTTACTCCTGTACTTGTTGCAAGCTAAGTTATATAATGGTGAGTTGCCTTGTTCTATGAGTTGTGTAATGGTAAGTGTGATGCTTCTTGTCCGTACACTTTTATCGACACTTCACTCCATAAACCTATGGACATGTTTACTGAGCTCAGTTTTCGCTTGGGGACAAGCGAATGTCTAAGCTTGGGGGAATTGATACGTCCAATTTCCATCACCATTCTATATCATAATTTGCCTCTATTCATGGATATATTTCTTATTAAGAGGTGTTACTTATGTCTTTTCCTCTGTTTTTGCATGTTGGATGATTCTTGAAGGATGGACTGCCGGAGTCAGGTTTCTTATGGAAAAAGAGGTGTTTTGATGCAATTTTGCGAAGATCAGAAAAATACCAAAAAAATATTGGAAAATTATATTTTCCCAGAAGACGAAGGAAGCCAGAAGGGGAGGCGCAGCTGGGCCATAGGGGGCCCACACCCCCCTAGGTGCGAGTCCCCCCTAGGCCATGCCTAGGGCAGGTGTGTCCCACTTGGCTGGCCTCCAACTCCGCCCTCTCGCCTATATCTTCCTCACGAAACCCTAATACCAGGGAAGCGACCACAGAAAGATTTCCGCCGCCTCATCGGGGCATAAAACACCAAGAGAGAAAGATCTCTCCAGCAGACATATTTCTGTCGGAGAAATTCCTTCCCGGAGAGGGGAGATCGTCGCCATCAACACCGTCATCAAGCTAGACTTCATCGGGATCATCATCATCCACACCATCATCTCCACCATCACCACTCCATCTCGCTGTAACAATTGTGTTGGATCTTGCATTAGTTCTTAGGGGAAACTTTCCCGGTGTTGATTACTATTGTAGTTGATGCTTGTGAGTGGAACCATTGGATTATTGTTTATGTTCAGATTGTTATCCATTACCAAATCATCTTTGATATTGATCCATATGATGTCTTGTGAGTAGTTCGTATAGTTCTTGAGGACATGGGAGAAGTCATGTTGTTAGTAGTGGATTTGTGTTGAGATATTATTCAATGGTTTAGTATTTAAGTTGTGGTGCTATTCTTCTAGTGGTGTCATCTGAACGTCGACTACATGATACTTCACCATTTATGGGCCTAGGGGAATGCATTGTGTATTTGGCTACTAATTGTGGGGTTGCCGGAGTGACAGAAACCTGAACCCTCGTTAGGACACCATTGCACAAGGGAGCGTAGGATCTCAGAGTTTAAGGCTGTGGTTAGGTTTATATCTTAATTACTTTCCTGTAGTTGCGGATGCTTGCAGGGGGTTTAATCACAAGTATGTTGTACGCTCCAAAAACCCGGGGAAGCCTAACTCATGAATTATAGATGAACACATGAAGTCTTTCGGCGGTTGGATGCGGACACATCTCTTGAATGATACCACTGTTGGAGATCAGCTATACTTGTTGTCCGCGGCACCATCTTCTACTATATTGAATTTCCAAGGGTACAAAATAAATGGGAATACATTATACATGATCACCCAAGATAAAAAAGAGCACCAACCAAAATAGTGGTGTTCGCTTTGATGCAACGGACGAGAATGGGCAAAAGGACACATACTATTGTTACATAGAGGAGATATGGGAACTTTACTATGGAGTCTCTTTTAAGGTCCCTTTGTTTCGCTGCAAATGGGTCAACCTGAATGGGGAAGGGGTAAAGATAGACCAGTTGTACGGAATGACAACAGTGGATCTAAACAATCTTGGTTACAGGGATGAACCATTCATCCTAGCCAATGATATGTCTCAGGTTTTCTATGTGAAGGACATGTCCTCCAAACTGAAAAAAAGAAAAAATAAGAAAAAGAATACATCATATGATGAGCCAAAGCATCACATAGTTCTTTTAGGGGAAAGAAACATCTTGGGAATCAAGGACATGATAGACATGTCAGAAGATTATAATAAGTTTGATGAAATTCCGCCCTTCATAGTGAAAACTGACCCAAGCATTCTGTTAAGCAAAGAAGATGCTCCATGGTTATGTTCGAAGCGATCATAAGGAAGGGATATACGCCAAGAAGTTCATGATTATATTGTGTACCTCTAGTTCATGTCTGGCCGGTCCGCCGCATATTGTGAACATAAAAGCCATGAGACATGATAGCTCATTTTGTGAAGGATATTTTATGATGTTTGCAATTTTCCAAGTTTAATATTTTTCCTTGCAACTAAATTTTTCCTTGTATTTTCGATAAATGTGAAACTTTAATTCGGTTGTTGCTTCACAAATTATATATTTCACGCCATTTCCCACCGCTTCCCGCCAAGTTTTCCCGCCCTTTACCTCTGACCGGATCTTTTAGTCCCGGTTGTAGGCACTAACCGAGACTAAAGATATTTCCCGCCATTTACCACCGCTTCCCACCAAGTTTTCATGCCCTTTCCCTCTTACCGGAGCTTTTAGTCCCGATTGTAGGCAATAACTAGGACTAAAGATATTTCCCTCCATTTCCCACCGCTTCCCACCGCTTCCCACCAAGTTTTCATGCCCTTTCCCTCTGAGCGGAGCTTTTAGTCCCAGTTGTAGGCACTAACTGGGACTAAATATATTTCCCGCCATCTCCCACCGCTTCCCACCAAGTTTTCCCACCCTTTCCCTCTATATCTAGGTCGGCCGCACCATGGCTATCCACACATCCACACCTTCGTCTCTCACAACAATGGATAGTGCATACTGGGCAATTCTGACCCTCGAGGAGACCGAGGCGCTGTGGGCCTCCAGCTACCCTTGCCTGCTGGGCTACCGTCCGCCCGCCGGCTGGATGCTGAGTGCTAGAGGGGTTCCTGTCCCTCCTGTCCCTCAAGGTTTCGTATGCTAGGCAGCCATCACGAATCACTTCTACCACAAGCTCATGCCGGAGCAGCGGATGGATCCCCAGTGGAATCCCGATAACTATGACACCTGGAATGCCTTTTTTACTAACCAGCAGGAAAGAGAGCTTGTCAGGTACGAGGGTGACGGCCTCTCCCGGTAAACCACAACGAAGCCGGCTGCCGCCTATGGTGGGCGAATCGGACTATCATTAGCATGATGCGCTACATCGTCGGGGGAGACCATCCTCGCCTGCGGTACCCGCAGCCGCCATAGAGCCATAAGAAGGGTCGCCTCGGTGTGCATGAAATTTTCCTTCTCGTCGCACGGAAAAGACATTTTCCATTTTTTGAGCGAAAAAACGGGTCGTTTTGTGAAGCAACCACCAAAATGCTATTTCAGAATGCTACCATCCCATTTTTATAATATATTAGA
This sequence comes from Avena sativa, assembly GCA_916181665.1. Lineage (NCBI taxonomy): Eukaryota > Viridiplantae > Streptophyta > Magnoliopsida > Poales > Poaceae > Avena > Avena sativa. The sequence continues at coordinate 44,370,798 of OV702285.1, read as the reverse complement.
CCACCTTACATGGACGATCTCCCAACCGGGAGATCTCAAACCTTTCCATCCTTCCCGAGTGAAAAAGACAAATGTCTGCCGAATCGGAAGGAAGTGAGTCTGGTTTAGACTCTCAACATGTTGTTTCTTCAGAGATCCAATGCAAGTTCTAACGAGGCTCGTCCCCTATCTTCATGCACACCGGTTCGACCTTAGTTCAAAACGGGGTAAATTCAAAACGGGCATAAGAAATTCAAAAACGGTCCGAACAATGTAAATACTTCGTGCGGTGTCATATTATCTGACTTAGTTGCAAGGAAAAATACCAAACTTGGTATATTGATTATGTCTTGAAACAACCTTCACAAAATGACCTATCATGTTCGAGGTTTCATGGCTTTCGGTCCAAAATACCGATGTTATGTGCTAATCGCGGCATAGTTTATGATACCGTGCCCATATTATGCATCCATCTGGACATTGGGATTGAGAATAATGTTGCAGGAGGAAGTTTTCCTTTTCGTCGCACGGAAAAGCCATTTTCCATTTTCTGAGCGCAAAAAACTGGTCGTTTTGTTAAGCAACCACCAAAATTCTGTTTCAGAATGCTACCATACCATTTTCTAATATACTAGACCACCTTACATGGACGATCTCCCAACCAGGGGATCTCAAACCTTTCTGTCCTTCCCGGGTGAAAAAGACAAATGTCTGCCGAATCGGTAGGAAGTGAGTCCGGTTTGTACTACAGGTACATGATATAACGCCCATGATTTTTTTAAAAATCATTTTTAGACTTGCAATATGTTGTTTATTCACAGATCCAATGCAAGTTCTAACGAGGCTCGTCCCCTATCTTCATGCACGCCAGTTCGACCTTATTTCGAAAAGGGAAAAATTCAAAACGGGCATAAGAAATTCAAATACGGTCCGAACAATGCAAATGCTTCGCGTGGTGTCATATTATCTGACATAGTTGCAAGGAAAAATACTAAACTTGGTATATTGATTATGTCATGAAAAAACCTTCACAAAATGACCTATCATGTTCGAGGTTTCATGACTTTCGGTCCAAATGAGCGATGTTATGTGCTGAATCGCGGCATAGTTTGTGATAATGTGCCCATATTATGCATGCATGTGTACATTGGGATGGACAAAAATGTTGCATGAGGACGTTTTCCTTTTCGTCTCACGGAAAAGCCATTTTCCATTTTCCGAGTGCAAAAAATGGGTCATTTTGTTAAGCAACCACCAAATTGCTGTTTCAGAATGCTACCATCCCATTTTTCTAATATACTATACCACCTTACATGGACGATCTCCCAACCGGGAGATCTCAAACCTTTTTGTCTTTTTCGGGTGAAAAAGTCAAATGTTTGCCGAATAAGAAGGAAGTGAGTCCGGTTTGTACTAGAGGTACATGATCTAACGCCCATGATTTTTTGAAAAAAAATCATTTTTAGACTCGTAATATGTTGTTTCTTCTGAGATCCAATGCAAGTTCTAATGAGGCTCGTACCCTATCTTCATGCACGCTGGTTCGACCTTAGTTCAAAACGGGAAAAATTCAAAACAGGCATAAGAAATTCAAAATGGTCCGAACAATGTAAATCCTTCGCGTGGTGTCATATTATCTGACATAGTTGCAACGAAAAATACCAAAGTTTGTATATTGATTATGTCTTGAAAAAAATTCACAAAATGCCCTATCATGTTCGAGGTTTCATGGCTTTCGGTCCAAATGACCGATGTTTTATGCTGAACCGCGGCATAGTTTGGGATACTATGCCCATAGTATCCATGCACGTGGACATTGGGATGGAGAGCAATCTTGAAGGAGGAAGTTTTCCTTTTTGTCGCACGGAAAAGCCATTTTCCATTTTCCAAGCGCAAAAAAACGGGTCGTTTTGTGAAGCAACCACGAAAATGTTGTTTCAGAATGCTACCGTCCCATTTTTCTAAAATACTAGACCACCTTAGATGGACGATATCCCAACCGGGAGATCTCAAACCTTTTCCTCCTTTTCGGGTGAAAAAGACAAATGTCCACCGAATCAGTAGGAAGTGAGTCCGGATTGTACTACAGGTACATGATCTAACGCCCATGATTTTTTGAAAAAATCATTTTTAGATTCGCAATATGTTATTTCTTCAGAGATCGAATGCAAGTTCTAACGAGGCTCGTCCCCTATCTTCATGCACACCGGTTCGACCTTAGTTTGAAATGGGAAAAATTCAAAACGGGCATAAGAAATTCAAAAATGGTCCGAACAATGTAAATCTGTTGCGTGGTGTCATATTACCTGACATAGTTGCAACAAAAAATACCAAACTTGGTATATTGATTATGGCTTGAAAAAACCTTCACAAAATGACCTATCATGTTCGAGGTTTCATGGCTTTCGGTCTAAATGACCGATGTTATATGCTAAATCACGGCATAGTTTGTGCTACGGTGCCCATATTATGCATGCATGTAGACATTGGGATGGAGAACAATGTTGCAGGAGGAAAGTTTCCTTTTCGTCGCACGGAAAAGCCATTTTCCATTTTTCGAGCTCAAAAAACGGGTCGTTTTGTGAAGCAACCACCAAATTGCTATTTCAGAATACTATCATCCCATTTTTCTAATATTCTAGACCAACTTACATGGACGATCTCCCAACAGGGAGATCTCAAACCTTTCCATCTTTCCCGGGTGAAAAATACAAATGTCTGCCGAATCTAAAGGAAGTGAGTCCGGTTTGTACTACAGGTACATGATCTAATGCCCATGATTTTTTGAAAAAAATCATTTTTAGATTCGCAATATGTTGTTTCTTCAGATATCCAATGCAAGTTCTAACGAGGCATAATAAATTCAAAAACGGTCCGAACGATGTAAATCTGTTGCGTGGTGTCATATTATCTGACATAGTTGCAACAAAAAATACAAAACTTGGTATATTGATTATGGCTTGAAAAAACCTTCACAAAATGATCTATCATGTTCGAGGTTTCATGGCTTTCGGTCCAAATGACCGAGGTTATGTGCTGCATCGCGGCATAGTTTGTGATACTGTGCCCATATTATGCATGCATGTTGACATCGGGATGGAGAACAATGTTGCAGGAGGAAAGTTGACTTTTCGTCGCACGGAAAAGCTATTTTCCATTTTTCGAGCTAAAAAAACGGGTCGTTTTGTGAAGCAACCACCAAATTGCTATTCCAGAATACTATCATCCCATTTTTCTAATATACTATACCACCTTACATGGATGATCTCCCAACTGGGAGATCTCAAACCTTTCCAACTTTCCCGGGTGAAAAAGACAAATGTCTGCCAAATCAAAAGGAAGTGAGTCCGGTTTGTACTACAGGTACATGATCTAACGCCCATGATTTTTTGAAAAAATCATTTTTAGACTCGCAATATGTTGTTTCTTCAGAGATACAATGCAATTTCTAACGAGGCTCGTCCCCTATCTTCATGCACGCCGGTTCGACTTTAGTTCGAAACGGGAAAACTTCAAAACAGGCATAATTAATTCAAAAATGGTCCGAACAATGTAAATCCTTCGCGTGGTGTCATATTATCTGACATAGTTGCAACAAAAAATACAAAACTTGGTATATGGATTATGTCTTGAAAAAACCTTCACAAAATGACCTATCATGTTCGAGGTTTCATGGCTTTCGGTCCAAATGACCGAGGTTATATGCTGAATCGCGGCATAGTTTGAGATACTGTGTCCATATTATGCATGCATGTAGACATTGGGATGGAGAACAATGTTGCAGGAGGAAAGTTTCCTTTTCGTTGCACGGAAAAGCCATTTTCCATTTTCCGAGCTCAAAAAACGGGTCGTTTTGTGAAGCAACCACCAAATTGCTATTTCAGAATACTATCATCCCATTTTTCTAATATACTAGACCACCTTCCATGGATGATCTCCCAACCGGGAGATCTCAAACCTTTCCATATTTCCCGGGTGAAAAAGACAAATGTCTGTCGAATCGAAAGGAAGTGAGTCCGGTTTGTACTACAGGTACATGATCTAACACCCATGATTTTTTGAAAAAATTATTTTTAGACTCGCAATATGTTGTTTCTTCAGAGATCCAATGCAAGTTCTAACGAGGCTCGTCCCCTATCTTCATGCACGACGGTTCGACTTTAGTTCGAAACGGGAAAACTTCAAAACAGGCATAATTAATTCAAAAACGGTCTGAACATTATAAATCCTTCGTGTGGTGTCATATTATCTAACATAGTTGCAACAAAAAATACAAAACTTGGTATATTGATTATGTCTTGAAAAAAACTTCACAAAATGACCTATCATGTTCGAGGTTTCATGCCTTTTGGTCCAAATGACCGAGGTTATGTGCTGAATCGCGGCATATTTTGTGATACTCTGCCCATATTATGCATGCATGTCGACATTGGGATGGAGAACAATGTTGCAGGAGGAAAGTTTTCTTTTCGTCGCACAGAAAAGCCATATTCCGAGCTCAAAAACGGGTCGTTTTATGAAGCAACCACCAAAATGCTATTTTAGAATTCTATCATCCCATTTTTATAATATACTAGACCACCTTACATGGACGATCTCCCAACCAGGAGATCTCAAACCTTTCCATCTTTCCCGGGTGAAAAAGACAAATGTCTACCGAATTGAAAGGAAGTGAGTCTGGTTTGTACTACAGTTACATGATCTAACGCCCATGATTTTTTGAGAAAATCATTTTTAGACTCGCAATATGTTGTTTCTTTAGAGATCCAATGCAAGTTCTAACGAGGCTCATCCCCTATCTTCATGCACGCCGATTCGACCTTAGTTCGAAATGGGAAAATTCAGAACAGTCATAATTAATTCAAAAACGGTCTGAACAATGTAAATCCTTCGCGTGGTGTCATATTATCTGAAATAGTTGCAAGGAAAAATACAAAACTTGGTATATTGATTATGTCTTGAAAAACCTTCACCAAAATGACCTATCATGTTCGAGGTTTCATGGCTTTCGGTCCAAATGACCGAGGTTATGTGCTGAATCGCGGCATAGTTAGTGATACTGTGCCCATATTATGCATGCATATATAGAATGGGATGGAGAACAATGTTGTAGGAGGAGGTTTTACTTTTTCCGAGTACAAAAAACGGGTCGTTTTGTGAAGCAACCACCAAAATGCTGTTTCAGAATGCTACCATCACATTTTTCTAAAATACTAGACCACCTTATATGGACGATCTCCCAACCGGGAGATCTCAAACCTTTCCGTCCTTCCTGGATGAAAAACACAAAAGTCTGCCGAATCGGTAGGAAGTGGGTTGGGTTTGTACTACAGGTACATGATCCAACGCCGGTGATTTTTTGAAAAAAATCATTTTTAGACTCGCAATATGATGTTTCTTCAGAGATCCAATGCAATTTCTAACGAGGCTCGTCCCCTATCTACATGCACGTCGGTTCGACCTTAGTTTGAAACCGGCATAAGAAATTCAAAATGGTTAATAGTTTAAATAGTCACATTAATTATTTTTAGAAACAGAAAATGGGTTTTAATTAGTTATTCAAATTCAAACACTATTTATGTTTAAAGTTTTTCAATATTCCAAATTAATATGCAAAAAATATAAGTTAATTCATTTTTAATTCAAAATGGTTAATAGTTTAAATAGTCACATTAATTATTTTTAAAAACAGAAAATGGTTTTGAATTTGTTATTCAAATTCAAACACTTTTTGTGTTTAAAGTTTTTTAATATTCCTAATTAATATGCAAACAATATAAGTTAATTCATTTTTAATTTAAAATGGTTAATAGTATAAATGGTTATATTAATTATTTTTAAAAACAGAAAATGGTTTTGAATTAGTTATTCAAATTCAAACAATTTTTATGTTTAAAGTTTTTAATATTCCAAATTAATATGCAAAAAATATAAGTTTATTCATTTTTAATTTAAAATGGTTAATAGTTTAAATGTTTACATTAATTATTTTGAATTAATTATTAAAATTCAAACACTTTTTATGTTTAAAGTTTTTTAATAGTCCAAATTAATATGCAAAAAATATTAGTTAATTCATTTTTAATTTAAAATGGTTAATAGTTTAAATAATTACATTAATTATTTTTAAAAATAGAAAACGGTTTTGAATTAGTTATTCAAATTCAAACACTTTTTATGTTTAAAATTTTTCAATATTCCAAATTAATTATCATTTAAAAACATTACAAATTTAAACCCTAAAATAAAAAATAATGCGGGAAGAGAGAAATAATTTGTGAAAACTTTGAAAACATGACCTTTAGTCGCGGTTGGATCCACCAACCGGGACTAAAGGCCCCCTGCGCACCGCTTGGGCTCAGCCCAAAATTTGCCAAAAAGGGTTAAGCATACACCCCGGTTGGTGCCACGAACCGGGACGTATGACCCTTAGTCCTAGTTGGTGGCACCAACCATGACAAAAGATGCCCTACTAGTTAACCGTCGCGCCCCTTCTCCTTCTTCCCTGTTCCTCTTTCACTCACCCGCAACAGATCGCCGCCGCCGCGAGGACAAGCACTCGGACGCCGTCAGGATGCCCAACCGCCACCCCGTCGTCGGCCTCCACGCGCTACCTCGTTGTCGGCCTCCACGCGCTGCCCCGCTGTCGGCTTCCACGCGCTGCCCTCAATCGGCCTCCTCAAGTGCTTCTTCCTCAACCCCGACGAGCTCCGCGACGCACCTTACCGTCCTCTGATCCTCGCCTCGCCTCACCTCGTCGTCGTTCCCAATCTTCAGGGTGAGCCGCTCCACCTCCCTGGCCCAGTGTTGCTTCCTAGTGTCGTGCGTAGCCGCTGCTCGCCGTGCACCCGAGAGCTCCGTCACAGTTTCTCCGGCGACCATTATCTAGCAGCGCTAGGTTAGTTAGGTTCCTCTCGCTCGCGCGGTTCGAACGGACCCAACGACGCTTCCTGGAATCGCCGGAAACATCATCGGCGATCACCGCCTGCCGCTCCGTGCCGTCGCGCCTGACGTGGCCACATGGTGGACCCAGCGTGGCCTAGGGCCCCCTCGTCAATGACTGTGGGTAGAATTGCCTACGGTGCAGAGAGATTTAGGGTTAGGGTTTGATGATGTCAGGGTGACGCAGTAATCTTTAAATAATTTCCAAATTTTTTTAAAAATGGCAGAAAATGATGTAAACTTGTAAAATTCATAACTAATTCATATTTAATCAGACAAATATGAATAATATATCAAAATGTTCAGATAATAGAGATCAATATGTTTAAGCTATCAACATACATTGTCAAGAAACTTAAAACCCTATTTTAGTTAAAGAAACATCGACACCCCTTATGTACATGTGGGTTCGATGTTGTGTCCTCGCCAGGGCATACCGGACCCTTTTAAATCGATGTTGCACCTAGGGTTAGTGTAGGATCTCTAAATATGACATGTCATACATATTGATTGTGCATTGCATTATGCCATGTATTGATTGCCGCCTTTCTTTCCGGTATTGGTTCTTCGCGATAGGATCCGAGCCCGAGGCAGAAGTCAACGACATCGAAGATCCATATTTGTCTACTGAAGGACAAGGCAAGCGTAGCCTCTCATTCGGAACCTATGTTTTACAAAGTATATACTTTCTCTCTATGTTGCACACGATTCCAATGTGGTCTTTTGTCGGTAGCTAGAGTTACCTGTTTGCAGCACAGTTTCCCTTTTGTAGCCTTATACTCATGTTCCACTACTCCTAGTATACCTAATTGACCCCTCTCATATGCATCCAAGGTTTCTCCGAAATAGGGTCTACACCCCTCGAAACTCCGGAATATTGATTTTAGTTGATATTTATTATTGTAAATATTGTAAATTAATTTTTTTATTGTGTATGTATATATTAGGGTTTCTCCGATTTAGGGTTTATATCTCTCAACACCCTACCTAACCTTCTCCCTTAGCCACTTTGACTTATCCGTTTTTCCACCTATGCAGTAAATATGGAACCACATGGCAGAGACGAAGAAAAGGAAGAGTTGATCCATGGTGTCATCCGCGAGGAGGAAAATATGGATGTATCGGCGTTTTTGAACAACTCCAGTGAGGGTGATCCGCTTTTTTCCAGAAGAGACGACTTCTTCGAGGGAGAAGGCGTTGGCTTAGTTGGCGGAGAAGGTGATGTCTTCCGCGAGGGAGAAGGAGATGCCTTCTGTGATGGAGAAGATGACCGCTCCATAGGAACATTCAATATTACAAACTCTGGCGAGGTGCATGTAATATTAATTAATTAATCATCTACTATCTATATACATATATTAATGATCTTTCTTATTTTAGCCCTCTGGATCGAGCAAATCTACTACAAAGAGAAAACGAGGCCGAACCAAAAATTTGGAATCATTCTTTGGAAAAAACAACACATCGTGTTTCCAGGCTGGGCGCCAAGGCAATCTTCTCCTCCGATAAGCAATCCATCACCTCCGAGGCCACCATCACCTCCGAGTCAACCTTCTCCACCGAGGAACAATAGTACAACCCTTCCTAAGAGGGACCGCAGCCCGAGTGCATCTCCATCTCCGGCGCCTCTGCCTCCACCGACTGAATCAAAGGGAAGAAAGCGGAAGAATAACACCGCTACATCGAGGGAGACTCGACGCCGAAAACGACAAGATCCCCTCCCAAGAGTACCGCCGTCTCCTCCCAAGTTAGCTTATCACCGGACTGATGAGGAAAGCACGGTGATCTCCCAAGCCGAAGTGAAGGCCCATTTTGCACCAAAACAACCCGATCCACAGGTGCAAGTTGATCCAAAAGTCAAGAAGTACTTCAAGGCATTCCTTGAGCAACCACCCCAACATGTGTTAAATAGGAAAGATGACTATACATGTTGTCTTACGAACACACTAAAAGAGAAGTCATCAAGCAGTATTGCAAGCGGGTTAAAATCAAAAGAAGTTGCCCTTCTCGGCAAATAGGCAAAACAATCCATCGCCCCGCTCAAGGTGTTACCCCAGCCCACTCAAGGTGGAATAGATATGGAATTAGCTATTAAATTAGCCAAGGAGTGTAACGTGCCAGTCGAACATATTCTAGCCGGCGTAGATGATGTCGCCAAGGGACCAATAGCACGGAAATTTGTCTGTGGGGAGCCTCTGGTCAGCGATGAGGTATTCGATGATCTTCCAACACATATGCGACTGTTGCATATATGGTACTTGAAAGTCACAAAGGAACGGCGACAATTTATCGTATGTAAAGTTAGAGAGGAGTACTTCCGTCTAGACGAGATCTCCATTGAACTTTGTGAAGTATTTCAGTTATTCAACCTAGACGCCCTCGACAAGTCCCTCCTCAGATGCTATTGTCTGTAAGTAATTAAGTCACTAACTCAGCTCGTTCAATTCATTTCCTGTCGTTATTCACACTATATCTCCTTCTGTATGTTATTATATACGTAGAATGAAGATTCAAGAATGTAGAAGAAAGTCAATCTACAACATTGGGTTCGTGGACCCAAACAGAGTTAATGGACATACGCTAATAAATAACCTTGAGGAAACGGAGGATAACTTGCTAATGTTTTTAATAGAGCAACATTACAAGACACAAATACTATTTCCTTACAACTATGGGTGAGAGTCTTACTGTCTTATACACATTCAATTTTTGTTTACTTAATGTTAAGTGTATATAAACGTGCGCAGCTACTACTGGATTCTTCTAAATATTGACGTTGACCATGCAAAAGTGGAAATCTCGGACTCATTAAAGAAGCCAATGAAAGACTACCGCAGCATAATTGATTGCCTCCAAAAGTAATTTTAATCATTATCGCACTATATCTGTCTCTTTCGTTTATTCTCTGAGATGTAAAGTAATTAATAACTCATTCATTTCTTTTTTGCCGGACAGGGTTTGGAAAAGGATCACGAAGGAGGTTCAGGGTGAATGGCGTGAGGAGATCACTTTTCGTATGGTACCGGTAAGTAGTACGAGAGCTAGGTCCTCGCACCTCTTCAATTCTAGTCTCCATATAATTATCATGCTTGATTATTATTTGATTGAATTATATTCTCGATCGAAAAGTGTGCGACGCAGCCACAGGGGACTAATTTATGTGGATATTACGTATGCGAGTTCATTCGTGGGTGTATGGAGCAGGGCACAGACTTTCTTCGAGTAAGTAAACAATATATTTACAATTTATTTTATACCATAGTTTTTGTTGAGTTCCATTCATAAGGATCTACTTCTTTATATATAGTTGGATGCGATGCGGGATAAGCTCCTACCACATGAACGCCTACTAGCAATTCAAGAGGAGTTGTCGGAATTTTTGCTCAGGGATATCATAAACACAAAAAGAGAGTACAACGTGGATAGACCTTCATGTAATCGTGTATAGACACAAAAGGATAGTATCCGTGTAATGTAATGATCTTCGTGTAAATCAAATAGACGAGCTCTAGTCTCGGTTGTGTATATATTTATATGTCTTTATGTAATCGTGAGAGAAATTATATTATAAATGCATAATGTATACAACATGTAGTAGCGTAGAATAATATGTATATGAAAACACAAAATGAAAAATAATCAAACACAAAAAAAGAAAACCCTAAAACCCCACCTCCTGCCGCGGCGGCAGTTTGGTGAAAAACGCTGCCGCGGTAGAAGAACTTTAGTCCCGGGACTAAAGATCCTCCAGCCCAGAGTGCGTACGGGGCCACGTGGAGACAATATAGTCCCGGTTTGTAACAGAGCCGGGACTAAAGGCCTAACCTTTAGTCCCGATACGTTAGTCCCGGATTGCAATCTAGGACTAAAGCCTCTTATAAACCGGGACTAGAGTCATGTTTTCTACTAGTGTGGTTAGTGAATCTATAGTTGGGGTCAACAAAATGTTTCGACTATGGCACTAGTACAAATTGGGATTTTTAAGGCAGCTTATTACAAACGGAAGGGGTATTATATTTGCGGTGTGAACAATCGTTTACCGCCCCAAATATCCACCATCTAACCACGACTTATGCATCCTCCTTCGTGTGTACATCGCACACGAAGTGCACTACCTAGAATGTGAGTAAGTTGTCGCACATGGCTGGGATGTAAGAAATTGTTAGCATTAGTGCACCTCATCACATATGTCTACCCACACATTAATTGTCCTTGCGGAAACCTTTAATTGCGGTGGTTTGTATGGGTGATTGTTCTCAGACATCATAGTGATTATTTAGAGGTGGGCTTAACAAAGTGGTTCCTACAAGCCTTGTAGTTAACATCTTACTATGGAGCTCTCTCCACACATCTTATGACACAAGAAATATATTATCTTAATTAATAATGATAATATCATGCTAGTGGTGTATCCTAAATCCCGAAAACGTTTTAGCCCTATTGAATCCAACCACGCTTTCACACAACCTTGTTACTTGCATTCTTTTACTTGTTTTAATTACTTTTCTGCAAACAATCAAAAACCTTTCAAACACCCTTTACTTGAGATCAAAGGAAGCTTATAAGTATCCTTTAGTAGATAGTGACGAGGGGCATAATCACTAGTAGAAAAACTGCCTTACGTTCACCCGCGCCCAGAGTATTAGTCCCGGTTCCGCCACGAACCGGGACTAATGCCTGCATTCGTCCCGGTTGAAACGGGCCTGCCTGTTGCACGGGAGCCGGAGACATCCATCCCGGTTCATGAGGGGTCATGCGTTCCGGTTTGTAACACAAACAGGTACTAAAGGTTTGGTGCCAGACACGTGGCCTTCCACACACTTTTAGTTCCGGTTTGTGTTACAAAACGAGACGTATGAGTCCTGCCTATAAATACGATACCCCAGCCCTCTGCCTTCCCTCTTTTTTCTTGGTGAAAGGTGTGAGAGTTGTGCTAGTTTATTTTTTTCCTATGCATGTGAGGTGTTTAATGAAATTTTTGAGTGAATGATCCCGTTTAATTTCTCACAAAACAAAAATATAGGAGGTGCCCAAGCCACACTTGAGTTTTCTCCTCTTTCTTTCCTCCTCGATTGAGGTTAGCAACCTTATCTTTTCATCTGTAATTGATACAATGCATGTGTCGATGTGAATTGGTTATTCACTATTTATGATGTTCTATAATGGTTTTCGATAAACTTAATTATATGATGTAGATGAATAGTCAGGAATGGATGTATGGTGACCGGAATGAACCCGGGTACATTAAGGGCGTGGATAAATTTATCGATATGGCTACGGCAAACAAAGAGAATGGTTTTATGCGTTGTTCATGTGTTCAATGTCGGAATAACAAAGAGTACTCTTCCTCGAAAATCACTCGCGGCCACCTGGTTATGAAAGGTTTCATGCCCAGCTATAATTCCTGGACCAAGCACGGGGAAAGAGGGGTTATGATGGAAGACAACGAAGAAGAAGAGGATGATGATAACAACTATCATCATATGTTTCCTGAATACGGTGATACTGCAATGGAAGACAGTGAAGAGGAAGGAGGTGAAGAACGGGCATCAGATGAGCCTACTGATGATCTTCGTAGGGTCATTTCTGATACAAAGCGAGACTGTGAAACAGAAAATAAGAAGTTAAAGTTGGAGGGCATGTTAGAAGATCACAAAAAATTGTTGTACCCAAATTGCAAAGATGGCAGCACATAGCTCGGTACCAACACTGGAATTGCTGCGATGGAAGGCAGAGTGTGGTCTAACTGACTCCGCATTTGAAAAGATGCTGAAAATAATGAAGCCAATTCTTTCAAAGCATAACGAATTTCCCGAGAGTATGCACGAAGCAAAGAAGACTCTCTACCCTCTAGGATTAGATGTGAAGAAGATACATGCATGCATTAATGACTGCATCCTCTACCACAGTAAGGAGTATGAGAATTTAGATAAATGCCCGGTATGAAATGCATTGCGGTATAATATCAGACGAGATGACCCTGGTGATGTTGAGGGAGAGCCCCCCGGAAGAGGATTCCTGCTAAGGTTATGTGGTATGCTCCTATAATACCAAGGTTGAAACGCATGTTCAGAAACAAAGAGCATGCCAGGTTGTTGCGATGGCACAAAGAAGACCGTAAGAAAGAAGGAAAGTTGAGACACCCCGCTGATGGGTCGCAGTGGAGAAAAATCGAGAGAGACTTCCCATACTTTGCAGGTGACGCAAGGAACTTATGGTTTGGTCTAAGTACAGATGGCATGAATCCTTTTGGGGAGCAGAGCTGCAGTCATAGCACCTGGCCTATGACTCTATGTATCTACAACATTCCTCCTTGGTTGTGCATGAAGCATAAGTTTATTATGATGCTAGTGCTCATCCAAGGCCCGAAGCAACCAGGCAACGACATTGATGTGTACCTAATGCCATTAGTTGAAGAACTCTTATAGCTGTGGGGCAAACCAGGTGTACATGTGTGGGATGAGAACAAACAGGAGCCATTTGACCTATGAGGGTTGCTTTTCATAACCATGAATGACTGGACTGCTCTTAGTAACCTTTCAGGACAAACAAACAAGGGATATAAGGCATGCACACACTATTTAAATAAGACTGAAGGTACATATTTGCATAAATGCAAGAAGGTTGTGTACCTGGGGAATTGATGATTTCTTCTGACCAACCATCCCGTAAGAAAGAAAGACAAGCATTTCAAAGGTGAGGCAGATCACCGGAAGAATCATGAACTCCCTGCTAGTTGATACGTCGAATTTGCATCACCATTCTATATCATAATTTTCCTCTATTCATAGATATATTTCTTATTAAGAGGTGTTACTTATGGCTTTTCCTCTGTTTTTGCATGTTGGATGATTCTTGGAGGATGGACTGCCGGAGTCAGGTTTTTGATTGAAAAAGAGGTGTTTTGATGCAATTTCACGAAGATCAGAAAAATATTGGAAAATTATATTTTCCCAGAAGACGAAGGAAGCCATAAGGGGAGGCGTAGCTGGGCCACAGGGGGCCCACACCCTCCTAGGCGCGGGTCCCCCTAGGCCATGCCTAGGGCAGGTGTTGCCCACCTGGCCGGCCTCCGACTCTGCCCTCTCGCCTATATCTTCCTCACGGAACCCTAATACCAGGGGAGCGACCACAGAAAGATTTTTGCCGCCTCTGCGGTGCAAAAAACACCGAGAGAGAAAGAGCTCTCCGGCAGACAGATTTCTGCCAGGGAAATTCCTTCCCGGAGAGGGGAGATCGTCGCCATCAACACCATCATCAAGATAGACTTCATCGGGATCATCATCATCCACACCATCATCTCCACTAGCACCATCATCACCACTCCATCCCGCTGTAACAATTGTGTTGGATCTTGCATTAGTTCTTAGGGGAAACTTTCCTGGTGTTGATTACTATTGTAGTTGATGCTTGTGAGTGGAACCATTGGATTCTTGTTTATGTTCAGATTTTTATCCATTACCAAATCATCTTTGATCTTGATCCATATGATGTCTTGTGAGTAGTTCGTCTAGTTCTTGAGGACATGGGAGAAGTCATGTTGTTAGTAGTGGATTTGTGTTGAGTTATTATTCAATGGTTTAGTATTTAAGTTGTGGTGCTATTCTTCTAGTGGTGTCATGTGAACGTCGACTACATGATACTTTACCATTTATGGGCCTAGGGGAATGCATTGTGTATTTGGCTACTAATTGTGGGGTAGCCGGAGTGACAAAAACCTAAACCCCCGTTAGGACACCACTGCACAAGGGAGCGTAGGATCTCAGATTTTAAGGCTGTGGTTAGGTTTATATCTTAATTACTTTCATGTAGTTGCGGATGCTTGCAGGGGGTTTAATCATAAGTATGTATTAGTCCAAGTAAGGTCGGTACATTAGCACAGGTTCACCCACACAACACTTACAACACCAAAGAAGAGTACTTTGCTATATGAAGCGAAAGCACTTGACAGAATTCCCATGTCCCCTCGAGAACGTTTGGTCCTTATAAGTATTTCCACCGCCTTGTCCTTTGCTAAGAAAGGATTGGGCAACTTGCTGCAGTTGTTCGTTGTCTTTATTACTTGCACTTTATTTCTTTGCTTTATTAGAAAACCCCTAAAAATTTGTTTGCTAAGTATTTACAAAGATTTCCTTCTCCATACCACTAGTCAACACCTCCTGCTCCTCGTTGGGATCGACACTCCTATTTATTGAAAGTACTACGATACCCCCCCCCCTATACTTGTGGGTCATCAAGACTATTTTCTGGCGCCGTTGCCGGGGAGTGAAGCGATATTGAAGAGTGGAACTAGTAAAGGAAACTTCTAATGTGAGTATTGTTTTTATTTTTGTTTGTTACTTTGTTTCCAATATGGATAAACCACTTGGTTTTCTGTTTGGGAAAACTACTACCACTGTTAGGGTAGTAGATGAACCACCACCTGTTGAGATAGATCCTTTTAAGATACCTACAAGTATTGTTGACCGTGTTATGGATAATTATTATTTAGGGGATGGAACTATCCACCCTGGTGATCATTTTCTTTTTATCCATGAATTATGCGGGTTGTTTAAGTGTGCATGTATCACAACTGAACAGGTAAAGAAGAAGCTACTCTCTATATCCTTGAAAGGGAGAGTTGAAGAATGGTATAAGATGTTAAAGAATGGACAATCCATGGAATGGGAGGAAATGTCTTCTCTCTTTTATTCTAAATTCTATCCTCCCAGTGAGATTCATAAGGATAGAAATCCGATATATGACTTTTGGCCTCGTGATGGAGAAAGTACAACTCAAGCTTGGGGGAGATTGAAGTTACTAATGCTTAAATGTCCTATTCATGAACTCCCTAACAATATTATTATCAATAACTTTTATGCTAGGCTTTCTCTTCATGATAAAGATTTACTTGATGCTTCTTGTGCTGGATCATTGACACGTATGAAGGAAGAAGCTAAATGGTATCTCCTAGACCGTATTCAAGAGAACACTGAAGCTTGGGAGAATGACAAAGGAAGGAAGTCAGGTATAAACTATGATTATGAATGCATTAAATATTTTATGGGAACTGATGACTTCCATAATATTAGCAATGAGTTTGGTCTTGACTCCCAAAGTATTGCCAATTGTTTTAAAGCCTTTGCCTCTTACATAGAAATTTCCAAAAAGAAGTGGAATAAGTACCATGCACCTTATAAAGATGTTGTTAGTCATGTTCCTGTTAGAAGCACCGAAGTTTGTACTACTAATCATATTGTGCCTGGACCTTATGTTGAGAAAACACCTTTCCCAGCTAAGGTAAGGGAGTACTCTATGATAATTAGAGTGAATAACAAAGGTACAAAAAAACTGTGGAACCTGATGAGCAAACGAATATTGAACCTGTGATAGCTATTGTGAAAGATCTTGTCACTAGAAATATAGAGGATGAGCACATTATCTTCTGGGAAGACGCTTCTAATATTGTCTCTCATCCTAGAAAATCTAGGAAACTTAGTGTCCCTGTGATTTATGTTAGAATTGGTGATCATTGTTATTATGGTTTATGTGATATTGGTGCTAGTTCTAGTGCTATTCCTTATGATCTTTACAGGGAAATTATGCATGAAATTAGTCCTTGTGAGCTTGAGGACATTGATGTGGTAATTCACCTTGTTAATAAGGAAACCATTTGCCCTATTGGTATTTTAAGAGATGTGGAGGTTCTTTATGGTAAGATTAAGTATCCTGCTGATTTTCTAGTGCTTAATTCAGCAGCTAGCAAAACTTGCCCTATCATTTTTGGTAGACCTTTCTTGAACACTTGTGGAGCTAATATATATTGTAAGAAGGAGAAAGTTTTAACTAAGTTTGATAGAGATTCTTATGAGTTTAACTTTTCCAAATTTGCTAAAGCTCCTTGTAAAAATAGCTTGCCTAATAAAGATTTCAGGATGGAACAACTTGCTTCTATTGATCCAGTTTATGACCTTGGTCCTCTTTTTGATAATTGTAAGTATGCTCATTATGATGATAGGGTTGTTTCCTTTGACATTTATATTGTCAAATTTATTCAAGGTGCTACTGAAATTTATTATGAGAGAGGGAAACATGGTTTTATGCATCTCAATAATGTTAAGTTTCCTCGTTTTATGTTGAAAGCTTTGAAGTTGCATTTGTTTTGTCTTCCTATGCTAGTGGATTTTTATTTCAACAATTTGTTTTCTCATGATACCCCCATGCATAGGAAGTGGGTTAGACTCAAATGTGTTGGTTATTTGCTTCTTGATGCTCTTTTTCACTCCAAACATATATCTCCTATATGAGCATCTTTGAAACCATCAAGCCTAACTTAAAGACAATAAAGAAAAGTACTTCTTGGGAGATAACCCAATAGTTTGGTCGAGTCTTGGAAGTTATTACCTCAGTAATAACCGCTCCTTATCCTTTTTGTTTTGGTTTTTGTGTCAAGTTCAACTACTTTTGAGAAGTGGAGGAGTTGTGAAAAGTGGCTGTCCTGGGACAGATTTTTGTGCTGCATTGTAAAAATACGTGGGGGATCTCAGTACTTCGGATGAAGCTGCATTTTTATGAGCTTGTTTTCCAGGTTTTTACCCAACTTTCATTAGTTCTGCACTTTTTTATTTGAGCAACAGAAGGTTCTCGAAAAAATCAATCTCTACCTGCTGGTCCGTTTTGACAGATTTCTGCTATCATTTGCATTTGCCTCTTATAGAAGCTTTTGTTTTGATGGATTTCAGTTGAAGTGTGCACCTAAAGTTTAATTGTTTTTGCATACACTAACGTTTCCATTAAAGTTTGTGTATTGCGTTGTGAGGAAAGGAAATTCCAGGAGAAGGAGAAAAGGAGTCTGCAGAGTTCGTCTTTGAACAGGTAAAAGTGGTGAAAATAGAAGGTTCGTGAAACCCCAATCTTTTTATATTTTTGATGTTTATAATACATAAGGGAAGTTATGAGATGGAACATAGGAGGAACCGGAGGCAGGCGCGGGCCCTAGCCTGGCCACGCCTGGAGGGGGTGTGCCACCCCTGAGTTCCAACTCCGCCTCTTTTTCGTACCAGTACCTTCCTTATGCATTAAAACTTCGTAATATATAACCCCCCGGATCCCCCGAGGTTTGTGCATCGTGTTCTCATCGTGTTTTCATTTTGATCTGTTTCTGTCAGGAAATCTTCTCAAGTTTAGAGCACCAAGTTCTCTGCCAACGATAAAGGAAAGAAGCCTGAGGAAGACGATCCTCGCAAACCCAAGGAGGAGGAGATTTTGGTAGGTTATGAAGGAGACATGGAGGAGGACAAGCAACCGGACACCCACACTACCGTCGCAAGCATTGGAGTGGTGGAAAAACCTATCAAGCTTAAGAGGACAACACGGATGTCTACAGGAGGGAAATCTCGACGTCATGCCCTCTCTCCATGGTCACCTCCTCCAAGTACCAAGAAACCCTTCCACATTCTTATACATGAGATTAAATATCAACATGTGCCCAAAGGGTACTTGCCCTCGATGTGGGATATGCCTCGTTCTAACAATGCAGGGGAGGAGCACACTAAGAAGGAAGAATGGGGAAAGAATAGCAAGGACTGGAACTCTCGGTCTGATATGATCATGAACCGCATTGAGCAAAACTCAGAGTTGATTCGTACTTTAACCTTTGAAATTGAGGAGTTGAGGAAGCTGATTGAAGAGCTTATCAAGAGAACACCACCACCACCGAAGGAGTAATTCATCAACAGGTTTGGCATCCCCTTGGCTTGTTCCAAGCTTGGGGGAGTGTCGCGGTATCACCACCATTAACTTTTATCTTTTACCTTTTTAGTGGATTCATATATTTGGTAGAGAGGTTATCTTATAGGTTGGTTTGCATGTGTAAGTATCTCTCCTTTAGTTGATTATCTATGTATCCCTTGGTGTGAGTGCCTTTATTGGAATATTAATGAGAAGTTTCATCTTTTACTTTTTGCACTTATTATTTTAGTTTGCAATCTCTATTATATGATGGATCTTGTTGACCAGTATTGGCATCACATTGGGATCATCAAGTGGATCTAAATTGGTTTTGGCAAACCGAGTTCTGGTCAGTGGCAATACTTTCTGATATTTGAAAAAAAAGAGAAAGAGCTTACACGTATTTTGTATCATTTATTTTCTTTCTTGTTGGCTCATGAGCTTAGTATTCTTTATTTAAGATCTTTTGTGTATTCAAGGAAGATTGCATGTTTGGCTTTATTACTTGTATGTTTGCTTGTTTCTTTCAACTCTTTTGCTTGCTACCCATCTTTGCTAGACAAAAACCTGTTTTGAGAAGGCATACTTCTCTTGTTTCAAATTCCCTTTGAACCAAAACCTTTGCCATTTGTGTCCACCATATCTACCAAGTAGCTTTTGCTATTCCAAGCAAATTCTCAAGCTTCATCTACCTTTCGAATTAAAAATTATTTTGTTATGTGAAAACTAGTTAGTAAAGCTCTCACGAACTTGATGGCACACCTTATTACTTTGCCTCTAATAGACTTTAACCATTGTGCCATCGAAGTTGAATATGCTTGCATCGATACGTTGGAATTAGCAGAACCGTGCTATCACGGGGAACGTTTTCAATATTGCACCTATACTTTGTACTTAGTTGATATCGTGCTCTTTTGTCTATGGATGTCAACAGTGTGAAATAAAGAGGGAACTTTTAGGTCCATGGAGTCTATATTTTGTGTTAGAGAAACGCCTGAGCCGCTAGCCTAAGCCATGCCTAATCATGGTGGAAACTTGCAGCATCACCATAGTGAGCTATCTATGAAGCATCCTCAATAAAAATCTATGCACATAGTAAATAAAAAGATCACTGGGATGCTCATTGTCTGCTTGCCTTGTCATTTTGGTTATGGGATAGCTCCTGTACCATGTGCGAGGGGTACCCCATTGGCGGTTCTCTATGATACGCATGTACTTACAATGACAGTCACTTACCGGTGACCAAAGTTGAGTAGCATGAGGAGTGGCCCTCATATTCAAGGGACATGAGATTGCCAACTTATATTTCGTCAAGCATATACTCCATCTTTGTGCACTTTAACCTTAATCATCTCAAGATGCCTATGATAGGGGCAATGAGGGCTCAAAGATAGTAAGTACCATAATCTTTTGGAAGCTCTTTATGACTTGTAATCCCTTCTTCCCTCTATGAAGGGACCTTTCTCCTATTTACCAAGTTGAGTCAGTAAACCTACTTCCTCTCTATCTCCAGCGAGTATTTGAGTTGTTGTGTTTCAAGCATTCATATGGTGATTTATTCAATCATGTTCTCTATCTTCCTTGTTTGCACAAACTCTTATCTATTGAGTATTACTTTGAAAGCCTTCACTTGTGAAAAACCTTTTTGAGCAAAGAGTTCTCCTGTTGAAAAAATTCTACAAAAAGCTTTTTGTGAAACTGTTTGCCAGGTGTTCTCTGACCAAGAACAAGTTTGCCAATTCCAATTATGATTTATATTTATGCATCTCTATCGTGACTGTTGTACTTGGTTGCAAGCTAAGTTATATAATGGTGAGTTGCTTTCTTCTGTGAGTTGTGTAATGGTAAGTGTGATGCTTCTTGTCCATATTATTTTATCAACACTTCACTCCATAAACCTGTGGACATGTTTACTGAGCTCAGTTTTTGCTTGGGGAAAAACGAAGGTCTAAGCTTGGGGGAGTTGATACGCCCAATTTGCATCACCATTTTATATCATAATCTACCTCTATTCATTGATATTTGTCTTATTATGAGGTATTACTTATGGCTTTTCATCTGTTTATGCATATTGGATGATTCTTGGAGGATGGACTGTCGGAGTCTGGATTCTGATGGAAAAGTAGGCGTTTGATACAATTTCGCGAAGATCAGAAAAATACCAGAAAAATATGGGAAAATATTATTTTTTCAGAAGATTGAGGAAGCCAGAAGGAGGGACGAAGAAGGGCCGTAGTGGGCCCAGACCCCTAGGCGCGGGCCCACCCTAGGCCGCGCCTAGGGCAGGTGTGGCCCACCTGCCCGGCTCCTGACTCTGCCCCTTCGCCCATATCTTCCCTACGGAACCCTAAAGCAAGGAGAGCGACCACATATAGATTTCCGCCGCCTCTAGGGGGCGGAAAACACCGAGAGAGAAAGATCTCTCCGGCAGACATATTTCTGCCGGGGGAATTCCTTCCCGGAGAGGGGAGAACGTTGCCATCAACACCATCGTCAAGCTAGGCTTCATCGGGATCATCATCATCCACACCATCAACTCCACCAGCACCATCATCACCACTCCGTCCCGCTATAACAATTGTGTTGGATATTGATTTAGTTCTTAGGGGAAACTTTCCCGGTGTTAATTACTATTGTAGTTGTTGCTTGTGAGTGGAACCATTGGATTATTTTTTATGTTTATATTGTTATCCATTATCATATCATCTTTGATCTTGATCCATATGATGTCTTGGAAGTAGTCCGTTTAGTTCTTGAGGACAAGGGAGAATTCATGTTGTTATTAGTGGATTTGTGTTGAGTTATTATTCAATGGTTTAGTATTTAAGTTGTGGTGCTATTGTTCTAGTGGTGTCATCTGAACGTCGACTACATGATACTTCACCATTTATGGGCCTAGGGGAATGCATTGTGTATTTGGCTACTAATTGTGGGGTTGCTGGAATGACAGAAACCTGAACCCCGATTAGGACATGTAACATCCCAGCATGTAGGAACTAACGAAGGGTAGATTTAGGAATTTGAAATATTGTCTGCATTCATCTGTGAAAATGTGGGTAAATTTTTCGCCAAATAAAAACCTAAAGTGATCAAGGTTTCTTTCATACTTTGAGAATAGGTTTAGTCTTGAAGGATGATTGCTATAGACTTTGATATGATCTTTGTGGATTTATGGTTTTGGGAAATGAAATTTGAATTTAGAACTTGAATTTTTGAATTATAATTCAAAAGGATTAAGAATTAGATTTGAGTGATTTGATTTAGTCAAGTGTTAACAATTAATGACTCAAACTTTGAATAAAATAAATGAACCAATAGAATGAATATTTATTCCAAAAATTTATTCAATAAATGAGTTACAAAATGTAACTTATTAGAAATATTTACAATAGTAAATGAAACAAAAGAAGAATATTTATATATTGAATAATAGTACAATATTTATTACAAAAGAATAAAATAAAAAGTACAAAAAAATTAAAGATTATAATTGAATCAGAGAAATATTACAAGGGACTATTCTATAAAGAAAGAAAAAACCTAAACTAAAGTCTTGATCTTCAAATCTGGTAAATGAAAAAGAAAAAAAACACCTACACTTTTTTGGACGAGTTTACCCTTTTCTATATATATATATATTAATAATAAAGGAAGAAGTGTTTCTTGTAGTACCTACACTTTTTTGGATGACTTTACCCTTTGATCAAAAAATAAATTACCCACCAATGCCACCTGTAAATGAAAAAAAAACACCTACACTTTTTTGGACGAGTTTACCCTTTGACCAAAAAATAAACTACTCACCAAAGCCATACTAATAAAGGAGTGTTTTTTATAATACCTACACTTTTTTGAACGACTTTATCCTTTGATCAAAAAATAAATTACCCACCAATGTCACCGGTAAGTGAAAAAGAAAAAAATCACAGCTACACTTTTTAGACGAGTTTAGCTTTTGACAAAAAATAAATTACCCACCAAAGCCATACTAATAAACGACAACATGGGCAAAGGCGATGGGGAAATATATGTACCGTTTCAGCGAGGCTGTGGCTGAAGTCTTGACATGATCACCTCTCATCACCCGAACGAAACACTAGCTCGTTCTTGTTAACACCTGACGCAAGTACTGAACTGGAAGTGGAAATAATTTTAGTGATAAGCAAGATGAACACGAGCAGTACGTACCTCGCTGGGCGTTTTCTTCTTGGAGTGCGACATCCTGGACCTGCCTTCGGTCATCTCTTTGCTACATGGCCATAAAATTTTCATGTCTACGGTACTACATATCAAGCCTATTCACCTGAAACAGTTGTAATCTACATGTTTTACAACATCCGATGAAAATCTGTGTAAACAAAGAATATAAAACGTGCATCTCTTCGGTTTAATCATGAATCAAGCATTGCATGAATGGCTGCTTATAGGCATGGAGGGTTAGCTGGTTAGGATGTCGCAAATGACTTTTACCTTATTCGATCGATTCCATTGCTTATCTTTTTTGAACGACTTTATTCTTTGACTAAACAATAAATTATCGACCAATGTCATCTGTAAGTGAAAAAAAAAACACTTTTTTGGCATGTTGACTTCTAGGAGTTGGTTATTCTCGGGGAATTCCACCGTTCGTTTTCTACAGATAAAATTCATTCGCTTTCTTATGTCTGTCCTATGACCAGCCCCGCCAATGTTTTCGTTCTCAGTGACGCATGGCTGACGGGACTGTACCTATAAGTAAAATATTGGGCCACTGGACCTGGCTGCAGACCATGGACGGAATCGACGACGCCGCCGCGGCCGGGGGCTCGGACGCCCAGCGCCAGCCCGAGTTGACACCTTACCTCCAGCGGACAAACACGGTGGCGCGTCCTCTGGTCTGACATGTACCATCCCTACCTGAAATCATATGTTGTGTCAATCCGGGTTTACAAATTAAAAAAATGCATGCGCCCCTATTAAGCTCTGCCAAATGCCTGTCCTTTTACATGAAATCCCTATTATAACTGTTAGAGGAAACTATATTTTGGAGTATGTTTTATCTAAAAATCGACAAATCATCTGAGTATAGGTAGTGGAAATAATTTTTAAGTTGTAGCATAACACTGTGAATAGGTTCGTCCAAGATAAAAAGAACATTCAACTCGATAGACAGGTGTCATGAGGCAAGACAAAGATTTTTTTTCATGCGAATTAGATTGGTCATTCCGGTGCAACGCACGGGCACTTCTGCTAGTATTTTCTAATTATAAAGAACGAAGTGTTTCTTCCGGTCCAACTTTTTTGTAGTACCTAATAATAAAGGCCGGGGGCTCGGACGCCCAGCGCCAGCCCGAGTTGACACCTTACCTCCAGCGGACAAACACGGTGGCGCGTCCTCTGGTCTGACATGTACCATCCCTACCTGAAATCATATGTTGTGTCAATCCGGGTTTACAAATTAAAAAAATGCATGCGCCCCTATTAAGCTCTGCCAAATGCCTGTCCTTTTACATGAAATCCCTATTATAACTGTTAGAGGATACTATATTTTGGAGTATGTTTTATCTAAAAATCGACAAATCATCTGAGTATAGGTAGTGGAAATAATTTTTAAGTTGTAGCATAACACTGTGAATAGGTTCGTCCAAGATAAAAAGAACATTCAACTCGATAGACAGGTGTCATGAGGCAAGACAAAGATTTTTTTTCATGCGAATTAGATTGGTCATTCCGGTGCAACGCACGGGCACTTCTGCTAGTATTCTATTTCTAATTATAAAGAACGAAGTGTTTCTTCCGGTCCAACTTTTTTTTAGACCGATTTGCCCTCCCACCAAAAAATAAATTACCCACCAATGCCACCTATTAGTAAAAAAATTCTAAAAAAATGGAATTTAAAAAAAAATAACCTCTGCCTCGCATGGAGAAAGATGATATGAAGGGGCAGGAAGGTAGACGATGGGAGGGTGCGGCGCTGCCAGCCGCTGTACTGGTCCCGTCGACCTCAACCTGCTATACTACTGCCGCGATGTTCCGTAGTTCAGGAAAAGGGCTAGACGCGTACTCTGCCCAGGATGCCGCCGGCCACGCGGTGGATATGCCGATGACGAGGTGCTCCGGTAATTAGGGTGGTGCGCGAGGCTACTGGTGACGAGATGCTCCGGTCAGAGGTGATCGTGGAAGAGTGCAAGTGGAAGAATTTGGGGGTCATTGTGGGATAAGTTTGTCGAGGAGTGCAGGTAGAACATAGGTTGCTCCTAGATCTAGATCCAATGCGTCCCTCCTCTCTATTTTTTCTGAATTTCCGGTTGCACACGACACTGAATTTTGGTTGCACGGGGTTGTGAACAAGACCAAAATGTGAGCTTGACTAATTCTGTCTTTGACTCCTTAGTCATGGAAGCCTCCTTTATTAATGAATCGACTCCTCTCCATGGCGAGCACCTTTGCCTAGGTGCTGGCTGGCAGAAGAAGTTGAGGCGCAGCCATGCAGAATCGGTCTCGGCAAAGCAAGGCGATTGTCTCTCTTTCAGATAATTCTTGAAAGAGGAATTTTTTGCTAGGGAGATGGATTTGTTAGGTGGACTTTGGCGTTCTAGCGGCGGCAGCAATCACGCGAGTTGCGAGCATACTATAGGGTGTGTTCGGTAACTTGCTGGCTTCCAGCTTCCCAAAAATCCACGAAGGAGCAGCGCCGAACACCCTAACTCCACGGAGTCAGATCCGAGAAGCTGGCACAATTTCCTTCAGAAAACGTGGAGCACCTCTTTTGCAATTCCGTGGATCGGGAAATACCGGAGCAGTGAGAAATTTTAAAAAAATGCCAACGCCAAGTCAAAATGACCGCTTCGGGACAAAACTTGACCAGTAGGCTGTACCTCACCCGTCCGCTCCAATCGCCCCTCACCCGACCCGCCCCCTCACCCCACCGCCCCGTCCTCCCTCTCCTTCGGCGACCGCACGGCGGCGCGGTCCCGTGCCCTATTCCCCCGTCCGGCGTTAGCTCCTCAGCCTCCGCCCGCCGGGTGAGCCCCCCTTCTCCACCCGCCCGCCCACCGGGTGAGCCTTTCTCCTCCGCCCGCCCGCCCACAGCCAGGTGAGCTCCCCCGCCTCCGCCCGAAGATCTCCGCCGCCTCCGGCCGCGTGAAGACCGCAGGATCTTCCTCCTCTGTCCCTGTGACCAACAACAGCAGAGCGACGTTGGGGACCTTCTTCTCACCTCCTTCCTCAAGCAAGTGCAGCAGCCGTGTATTTTGGACAGGGGGCGTCGGGGCCATCAGTAGCTCTAGGTGCGTTCAGGAAATCCTATTCTGCACTTTGCTGGGACATCAAGCTAGGAGAAATGGAAAAATCAATAGGAAAGCCGCAGCCCAGCAGACCAAGCGAGAAGCTGGAGTCGGCGCCGAACGTTTTCTATGCCAGACAAGAAGCTGGAAGCGGGAGTTGGGAGCAGAGTCGGTGGATTTCAGGAAGCTGGGACCTTCCGAACACACCCTATAGCTCCATTGTCTGGCGTAGCAGCGGCGCAAACGGTGCTTTAATTAGGCCAGAGTTGGACTGCTACATGTGCAACTCGGCTTAGATTATCTGTCCCAGGATTAATCTCTGAGCAGACACTGATCTTTGCCCATGTTCATGTTTTGCAGATAAAACCGGTTATTTACCTGTAGTCTATTTAAGGTAGATGTGCGAGACTCATATATATCACATAGATGCACATGTCGGTATTCGCTCACTTGCTTGCTCTTAGCCACATTTTGTGTGTGTGTGTGTGTGTGTGTGGACAAATTCACTTCGGCACATGGGACAGTTCGATATTGCCACTGGAAAAACACATTTTCAGTTGTTAAAGTTTTGGAAAACATTTTGGCAGGTACATCTTGATGTGCCACCGCCAAATTTAGCCAAAAAAAACATTTTTGTATCCCCTGTAAAAAGAAAAAAGGCCCGTGAAAAGCCTTTTCGAGCACTGAGTTTCGCCTCTTTGGACACAACAACAAAAATACTGGTATTTCATAAAATCACTTTGTTTGTCGGGATTTTTTGACATTTTGATCTAGGTTTTCTTTTAGCAAATAAGTAACATACTTTTATACTTGTTTTTATTTAGAATGGATTAGTCAAGTACTGAGAAAAATTCAAATATTGCACAATGGAACATGCCAATTGATTATATGATATATACAATGTAAATAGTTGTGCCGTAGCAACGCACGGGTAATTAGCTAGTTTTATAAAAGGGGCAAGTTTCACCAATATGAAAGAATGTATCTTTCCTAATTTTAAGCCAGAAGTCAAATGACAGCAAGGAGAGGCAAGTTTCACCAGCCAGGTAAAAGTAACCAGATAACAGTCACTCTCAAATTCTGAGCATATCCATAAGTGCACAACACACACAGGCAACACACACACCAAATTGCATGGTGTGTGCTGTCTGCCCCACAACAACAGCTCAATCACACAAAAGCATCAGCATAGCCGTGGGCAAGCACCACAACCTCATCTTCTTGTTCATACACATCAAACATCAGCAGCCTAGCCACAGCCAAACCTGCCAAACTAAACCACAAACTAGATCCTCTCATAACTCACCAAGATGGTGACATAAGGAGGGGGTGGATCAGGTGGATAGCAAGGTCAAGACCAAGCTACCAGAAACCAGAAGGTGGATAGCAAGATCAAGGACAAGTTCCAGAAGCTGTAAGCAGTAGGGATAGCAACAAGAGAAGGACCAGATCAAGCCAGCAAGATCAGGCTACCAGATCAACAAGTTGCAACCACAACAGCAACAACAGTTGTGGTGAGTTATATAAAACCATCACATGATCTTTTTATCATATCAAAGAATCATGTGTTGTTTTATATCTAACCTCTCAGTATTCATCCAAGTGGGATGAATCCATCCTAGAAGGTTTAAAAAAAATTAAAGTCATAATCACAAGATTAACCTACCAGTATAACTAGGATCTTAGACCAACATTATTGATCCTGGTTACAAAGGCCAAATCCTATATTTCAATGTAGCCAAAGGAAAGATTATGAAATCTGGGCACATCTCTTAAAAGAATAGCACCTCAGTATCTATAAACCCTATGAATCCATGCAAAACCCTTAGCACAACCATTATTTTCCAATTATGCTTCAAGAATTAGCAACTGATAATTCTACCAGAATATCTCTATCAGGGACAGCCATTAGACCAACATCATAGGCAAGAGAATTAAAAGAAGCTTTCATTTTATCTTGCTAGTATTAATCACAAGCACTGTCAGAGCCATGCTCAGAAATAGGACCATATCACTTGTGTGCCAGTTTATAATGGTATCACAAGGACAAGTTCTAATAAGCTAATCCCAATCTTTACTTAGATTTCACAAATAAAAAGGGACAAGCCACTAAATATCATCTTCCTAAAACCAAATGCCAGGAATCATCATCAAACTCATCTATACATTTACAGAAAATCATTAACATGTAATGATTATATTCAGTATGTATATTCTCATATAAGCCAACCATTGAAAATGTAATAAGCAATTACTGATATAACTACTATTAGTATAAACATCTTGACAGTGGAAAATTCTTAGATCAACAACATTTCCAAGTAGGGATTTCGTAGAAACACTAACATTGGATCATAGTAAATTACCACTAGAATAAGTATGACAAGCCACTAGCATCACCAAAGCCAACTACAAATAATAATCCACAGCAAACAGCCATTCATCATGCTCAAGGATTATCACCACTAGATCCAAATCATCTTAGATATGATCAACAGAGGGATATGATCCCTAATCAGAACAAGAACCCTAATTAGGATATGAACCCTAATCAGAACGCAGGCACTAGTCAAGGGTAGCCACTAGATAAACACAGAGAGATTCATGGTGATAGGATGAACAAAGATCCACAGAGGCAACTTACCCGAGGTCCTCGCTGACGAATTGAAGAGGAAGAAGAAGGGTCGGCGTGATCGCGGCGGCACGAGGAGCACCTAGAGGGCGCTGCAACCCGCACCATCCCCGACGGCGGCCACAACAGCACACGAACACCGCACAGCACCACAGGAGGGTCCATAGCAGCGGTGGCAGCACTCAACCCAAAACCTAGGGTTCGGGAACGGGGTGAACCTGGCCACAGGGGTTCTCCGGAATCAAATCGAACTGGACCAGATGGACAAGCATAGTCGCCAACCTTGTCTTGCACCATGGTGGTGGCCAGGAAGGGCCACGGCGGCGGGCATCGTCATCGGCGGCGCCAGAACACCACGGGGTCGAGGGAGAGGGGAGATGAGAACGAAGAAGAGACAAAGTGAATGAGTGGGCTGGGTGGGCCGAAGACCCTTCGGGGTAATGATTTTGACCCTGCCCTATTGGGCCAGAGGGGCCCAATAAGCCCAAATGGCCAGCCCAAGTCGTTTTAAATCTGTTTTAATAAATAGGATAAGACCAAAATGCCCCTGAAATCAATAAAATTCTAAAAAATAAAATAAAAGTCCAAAAATTATAAATAAAATATTTTTGGATTCACAAAAATCCAAACTATCCAAATAAATTGAGATATAAAATTTTAGACATATAAATTTTATTAAGAATTTTGTAATTTATATATTCCTTATGGAATTTTACAAACTATTGAAAGATGATAAAAATAAATAAAAATCACTTTCATCATATATTAATATTGTAGTATTTTAGAAAAATACTAAACAAATATTTAATAACAATTTTTGATATTTAAGTGATAATTCTTAAAAGAATTATTAAATCAATAAAAGTCAAATAAAAAGGAAATAAAATAAAATAATACAATATTCTATTATAAATATTAAAAATTAATATTTATGAATCCTTTATTATTAAAAAGAATTTTTATAATAATGGGGAAAATGCATATCAAGTTAAAAGATGCATTACATTACTTTGCATAATCATTTTGCTTCTTTAAGTATTGTCCTTACCGGGCAATAATGATGTTTTTGTAGAAATAGAAGCTCAAGGTCTAGTGTAAGCATCAGACTTCACTACCTTGCCATCACAAGGCAAGTTCATCACTTGCTCATGTCCTTTTAAGAGTCTTTATCAGAGTATTTCCAAATTGTGTGTTATCATCTATACTATAGAAAAAGAAAACACTATTTTCTCAAGATACTAAATCTTAGATATCATCCTAAGTGATGATATGATGAAGCAATAGAACTTAAGGTTCTAATTGCAATAATGATGACAATTAGGGATTAATAACCCATGACATCAGTGATTCTAGCACCGTATAGTACGCGTTAACCATGAGATTTGGAATGGGACGGAGAAATTAGCTGTATCC
The DNA here is from genome assembly GCA_916181665.1 of Avena sativa. Lineage (NCBI taxonomy): Eukaryota > Viridiplantae > Streptophyta > Magnoliopsida > Poales > Poaceae > Avena > Avena sativa. Next base: position 44,340,858 of record OV702285.1, on the reverse strand, counting down.
TTTTCCTCTTGTATGGAGGCAAGACGACCTTAACGTGACATTGTGATTCCTGGTGTGGATCCAACATATGGGTGGGCACCCTTACGCCCCACACTTTTGGTGTCTAGATTATATATGAATGGTGTTTAGGGAGATAGTCCATGTAAATGGTACTAATCCGGGCATCACTAGGTCATAGAGTCTTTGGAAACTCATCAGGGTTTTAGCCTGCCCGAAAGGGGGCTTAACGAAGGTGAGCTAGCCGAAGGATCGTGCAGACATATGAGGTCATAGAGAGGGCATTGATTGGCTTGGACCAATTACTGGGCCCCACATCATGGAATTGTGGACGAGAAAGTACGCCCGGTTGTGCAACAAGGAGTTGATCTCTCGTGGGAAAAGTAATGCACCTCTGCAGAGTGTAAGAACTGTAACTTGTTACTCCCTGTTCCGGGAAGGAGCTACGAACGCGGAAGGAAAGGAACTCCATGAAATTTCTGGTCAACCTGTGAAGGCTGATGGTCATAGATTTTTATAATAAAAACAATCTTTGAAGAAAGATTTACGAAAATTGCATAATGCCAAAGACTGATAGTCCGAGGTGGTAGATAGAGCATCAAACTTCATACCTTGCATATAATGAACTTGTTGGGTAACGCTGTTACTCATCCTTTCCTTTGAATCCTTGCTTAGACTCTGAGAATCCCGAAGGTACTCCAATGTATGCATCTGAGAATCAACAGGAGGTCTTCTATGAAGAGCCCAACTTGTATGGAGCCGTAGAAGGGGAGGATTGCTACATCGTCTATGGAGGAGAGTTCCAGGAGTCGGAATAGTTAATATAGTTCTAGTAACCACTTGAGCCGAGCATCATGAACACTACATAGCAATAAGTTGTTGAGCTCAATTTGGAGTTTAAGTATTAAATTTGAAACTTCCGCTGAAACACTTATATTTTGGTTTGTAAGCTGAATCTTTTGGAAGCCTTGAACTTCCGGTATTGTAATAATAATAATGTGTTATGTTTGTAATATGGACCCGCAATGTTTCTATTGTACCACTCTGAGGGATGTGATATTTACGGAACCGTGTTCTGTGGATGTCATGTGAACGACTATAGTGTACTACACATGCAGTGGTATGCTGGGTGACCGCAGTTGGTATCAGAGCAAATTGCTTTGACCTTAGGTTGGAAACCTAGTAAAGGGTATTACCTGTAGGATTGTAGCAATGATGAAGAATTCTCTAAAAGTAATAAAATGTTTATTCAAATGAGAATATTCCGTTATATTTTTTTTGTGCAATAATTCTTTATTATGATGCAATATATTATTGGTTACTAATCAAAACTATTTTTCTGATATACAGAGTTATGGCACCAAAGTTTCCAAAACAGACTTTGGTAAGGAAAGAGGAGACTCTTGATGATTATCAAGGATCATTCACAGACCAACTTTGTCAACTTTTAAAGATCTTTAGTTGTCCAACTAGAATTCCAGTGAACACTATCACTTACCTTGATGGACGGATGTTATCCAAGTATCGTGTGAGTATCCAACTTCCAGAGGAGCTTGGATTATATCACGATCTACCTATAGGTGAAGGTAGGAGTCACTTAGCATCATATCATGTTGCTATTGTGGAGGCGATAGCTAATATCCGGGAGCATAAAGCCAAGGAGTTAGAAGGTAGCTCATTTTCTGTGATACCCCATGATTCTATAGATTCGGATCCTATACCGTATCATCTTACTTTGGTTAAGAATCATCCAAAGTTAGCTTCCAAGTTTATGGATAGATACCGAACACTTGTTGTGTCTTTTTATAAGACACATCAAGTGATTGTCGAAGATAAAAATGACATGTTAGAGGATCTAACTGACCCGGAAAGAAGGAATCAGTTAGCATTCCAGTTAGAGAAGGAAGCAAGTAGTAGTGCAAAAACAATCTTTAAGGATATACCTATAGATCCTGAATCTTTTATACCATATCCTTATTCACCAAGCCCTAAACCTATACATGATCCTACTTTGGATATGAGGTATGCAGTACCACAGGGTTCAGAGGATGGTTCTGACTCAGAACTTCCTATCGAGAATTCTGATGGTTGGAGAAGGGGATCATATGAAGGATCTCATGAACATCATATGTCCACAGATGGTTCTGACAGAAATGTTGGACAATCTAGCTGGATGGGTGTAAGAAATAACCCTAGTAACAGTAGTAGAAATGCCATGTCTATAGATAATCAGGATGAAGAAGAAGATCCTGAGGAGAGAGTGTTTGAATCATCAATATTTTCTCAAAACCCAGGGAATATACATTATCCGGTGTTTAACTATCTTGCCCAAAGGAGCACTTGGGAAGCAGCAGGATCTGCGTATCCTATTAACAACTCAAGTAATGGAGCTCAGGAGATGCAAGCGGGAGATAATGTTGAATATGTTTCTGAAGACTTTTCAGCTGAGCTGGAGGGAGTCAATACACTCAGGTTGAGTAATGACTCAAGTCCTGACACTTCAGATACAGAGTATGTTCCTTCTGGAAGGCCATTTGTTCCGCAAACTGTGCAACGAACAACACGTCATCACGGTTGGTCATCAGGCATGTATGATGAGCGTAGTTACTACTAGAAGGAGGCAACTAGTTAGTGATATCGAGTACCATGTACTGTACTCCAAGAAATAAGATAGTTAGATGAATAAGGTAGTTTGTGATTATACCTATATGGTATATGTTGTAAGATCCTTGTTTTATTATGATATTATGTATAATATGTGAAATACATATTTGGATTTTCTTTGGATCTTCATTGTGTGACTGGTTCTATGCGTAAAGTCGAGCTCAGAACACATGTGCATGATGTAATTATGAGTATTCGCTTTATGTTGCAGGACTAGAGGGTCATGGATACGGGTGTAGAAAACAAAACTGAGCAGCAGCAGATGGAACGAGAGACCAAGGAGAAGGCCGATGTAGATGCAGCAAATCAGGGAGCATTACCACCACCACCAATGAGGCCGTTAATGGAGCAGAATTTTATGCAGTATATGCAAATGATACAAGAGATCCAGAACAAGTTCATGGAGGAGTTGCTGGGACGAGCAAATCAGAGGGCACCTGAAGGTGGAGCAGTGAGTTTATCTGATTTTCAGAATGCAAGGTCGTTACCTTTTGCATCAGCTCCTGAACCAATGGATGCAGAAGATTGGCTAGAAGATACAGAAAGAAAGCTAAAGACTGTAGGATGCAATGAGGATGAGAAATTGAGGTATGCAACTCATCTTCTGACAGGACCTGCATCATCTTGGTGGGAAAATCAGTTGGCCTTGCAACAACCAGGAAGGGAGTATACCTGGGAAGAGTTTAAACAGAGATTCCGTGAATATCATGTTCTGGAGAGTGTTATGGAATTGAAGCGGAGAGAATTTGAGGAGCTGCATTAGGGATATACTAGTATTATGAAGTATATACGGGAGTTTTGTCAACTATCTCGTTATGCTAAGGAAGAGGTTAACACGGAGGAAAAGAGGAAGAAGCGTTTCCTGCATGGATTAAATCCATTTGTGAGGATGCAGTTGAGGTTGGCTAATAAGCAAACTTATTAGCAGTTGCTAGATGCAACTATTACCTTCGAAGATGACTACAAGAATGTCCAAGAGGATAGAAGGAAGAGATCTAAGAAGGAAACCAAGAGGATACAAGCAAGCAAGCCCAAGCACAATCTGGAATTCAAACCAAGGAATAGGCCCTATAACAACAACAATCCCAATCGGAGTGCAAATCCAAATGAAAAGAATATTATATGTCACAATTGCAAACTCCCAGGGCATATTAGTAGGGATTGCCCGAAACCAGTAATTGTATGTCACGCTTGTGGTCAGAGAGGTCACATCAAGCAATTGTCCAAGCAAACTACAAGGTGGTTGGCCGGCTCGAGATGGAAGACAATCCAGTGGAGGAAATGGACAACCCAATAAAGGCGGAAATAATGGCAAGAACAACAATGGTAAGAGGAACATACCTACCGGAAAACTGAACTGTGCAACCCTCAAGGAGGTGGATAATTCGGAGCATGCAGTGATAGGTATGCTTAATATCCTTACCAATCCCGGCAAAGTTCTATTTGATACTGGTGCAACTACTTCATTTATTTCTGAAGAATTCTGTGATAACTTCGGGATTAGAAGGGCAACGTTAGAAAACCCTATGATCGTAGTTACGGCAGGGGGAAATGTGATTGTACGCCACATCAAACAGGATCAGGTTATCTCGATCTGTGGTTGTACATATTTCGTAGACCTTTATGTGATTCCTTTGAAGGGAATTGCAGTAGTGATGGGGATGGACTGGATGATGGAACACGGATCTCAGATAAATTGTGAGGAGAAAACTGTCTCAACCAAAACTCCAAGTGGAGCAAGCATAGTTTACCAAGCAGATAATCACAGTCATATTATGGTGGATCTGCAGTTGAAATCAATGAAAGAAGTCAAATTGGAAGAGATTCCTATAGTAAATGAGTTTCAAGACATTTTTCCAGCGGAGCTACCGGGAATGCCACCAGACCGGGAGATAGAGTTCACTATTGACCTAATTCCTAGTACAACACCAATAGCTCAAGCACCATATAAGATGGGACCCAAAGAGTTAAAAGAACTCAAGGATAAAATTGATGAGTTAGCCCGAAAAGGATTTATTTAGGAAAGTGTATCTCCATGGGGAACACCAGAAATCTTTGTGGATAAGAGAGATGGTGGTAGAAGGATGTGTGGAGATTATAGAAATTTGAACAACGTTACTATCAAGAATAAGTATCCTTTACCAAGGATCCAAGATTTGTTTGATCAAGTGAAAGGAGATGGAGTAATTTCAAAGATCGACCTAAGATCTGGATACCATCAAATAAAAATGAAACCAGAAGATGTTCCAAAGACAACATTTGTCTCAAGATATGGACACCATGAGTATCTGGTAGTACCTTTTGGTTTGACCAATGCACCTGTAATATTCATGAATTTGATGAACAAAATCTTTATGCCATATCTGGATAAGTTCGTCATAGTCTTTATTGATGATATTCTGATATATTCCAAGGATAAGGAAGAGCATGCGATCATTTGAGAATAGAATTGCAGACTATAAGGGAACATAAACTTTATGCAAAGTTCGGTAAGTGTGAATTTTGGCTAGATAAGGTAGAATTCCTCGGTCATGTGATCAGTAAGGATGGAATTGCTGTTAATCCATCTAAAGTTCAGTCAGTATTAGAATGGAGTGCCCCAACCAATGTGAAGCAAATTCGAGGTTTCTTAGGAATGGCTGGTTATTATCGGAGATTCATTGAAGGTTTCTCCAAAATATCTGGACCAATGACAAAATTGCTAAGAAAGAATACACCATTTAATTGGGATGAGAAGTGTGAAGAAAGTTTTCAGGAGTTGAAAACTAGATTAACCACAGCTCTAATCTTAGCAGTTCCTGAAACAGGGAAGGACTTCACGGTATATTGTGATGCATCTAAAAAAGGTTTAGGGTGTGTATTAATGCAAGATCGGAAAGTCATTGCTTATGGTTCAAGACAACTGAAACCACATGAAGTCAACTATCCAACTCATGAAAAAGAGTTAGCAGCAGTAGTTTCTGCGCTGAAAGGATGGAGGCATTTTCTTTATGGAGCCAGATGTGAGTTATACACTGACCATAAAAGTCTCAAATATTTCTTCACTCAAAAAGAGTTGAATATGAGATAGAAGCGTTGGCTGGAACTAATCAAAGATTATGATTTAACAATCAACTATACTCTAGGGAAAGCAAATGTTGTAGTTGATGCTTTAAGAAGAAAGAGTGCAGATATTCAGCCTAGTAATCGGGAGCTACCAAAAGAGTTACAAATGGACTTGGAAAGATTAGAGATTCAATTTATTAGAAAAGAGGTTCTTGGAGGACTGGATACTATGCAGGTAGTTGCAGAGCAGGACAGTGATCTTAAGCAAGAAATTTTTAGACATCAAGCAGAAGATCCTTTTATTGCTGAGGAAATTCGGAGGATATCTCAAGGTCAAAAATCCGTTTTTCGCCTTGGAGATTATGAGTCATTATGGTTTCAAGACCGTCTTTGTGTTCCAGATGTGACTGAGATTAGAAATATCATACTCAGAGAAGCGCATGAAACACCTTATTCTATACATCCAGGAAGTACTAAAATGTATATTGATTTGAAAGAACTATTCTGGTGGAATAACATGAAAAGAGATATTGCTAAATATGTATCTGAATTCCATACTTGCCAAAGGGTGAAGGCTGAACATCAAAATCCAGCAGAGCCATTACAACCTTTGGAAATTCCTGAGTGGAAGTGGGAGGAAATAGGTATGGACTTCATCACAGGATTGCCCATGACACCTAAACGGAAGTATGTGATATGGGTAATTGTGGACAGACTCACTAAGAGTGCACATTTTATTCCGATAAATCAGAAAGATAATGCCGAGAAGTTAGTTGAAGTTTACGTCAAGGAGATAGTAAGTAAGCATGGAGTACCCAAGAAGATCGTAACTGATAGGGTATTAGTGTTTAATTCAGCATTTTGGAAGCAATTGCATGAAGCTCTTGGTTCAAAGTTAGATTTCAGCACAGAATATCATCCTGAGACAGGAGGTCAAACTGAAAGAACAAATCAAATACTAGAAGACATGTTAAGAGCTTGTGCACTAGATTTTGGAGGTACATGGGAAGATCATCTACCATTGGCAGAATTTTCCTATAATAATAGCTATCAGAGTAGCCTGAAAGCAGCTCCATACCAAGTTCTGTATGGAAGGAAGTGTAGATCACCAATATGTTGGTATGAGCCTGGAAGCAGCAAAGAATTTGCGCCAGATTATATCAAGGAAAGACAAGATATCATTGATAAGATTAGGTATAGACTGAAAATAGCCCAGAGTAGGCAGAAAAGTTATGCGGATCAAAGTTGAAGATCTTGGCATCCAGAAGTGGGAGATATGGTATATTTGAAAGTAAGTCCAATGAAAGGGGTGAAAAGGTTCGGAGTTAAAGGAAAATTGAGTCCAAGATACATCGGACCGTTCAAGATACTGAGTCATAACAGAACTATAGCTTATGCTTTAGGGTTACCATCAAGATTAGCTCAAGTGCATAATGTTTTTCATGTGTCACAACTTCGTAAATGTTTGAAAGTTCCGGATGATGCAATCACACACTAGGAGATAGAACTACAAGCAGACTTGACCTATATTGAAAAGCCCTGTAAGTTTTGGAAGAAAACTTGAAAAGGTTGAGGAATAGAGCAATCAAGTACTGCAAAGTACAATGGGAACATAACCCTGAAAGGGAAGCTACTTGGGAGAAAGAGGAGGATTTAAGAAAAACCTATCCAGAACTATTCAGGTACATCTCAACAAACTTCGGGACGAAGTTTAATTTAAGGGGGGAAGTCTGTAACATCCCATCATGTAGGAACTAACGAAGGGTAGATTTAGAAATTTGAAATATTGCATGCATTCATCTGTGAAAATGTGGGTAAATTTTTTGCCAAATAAAAACCTAAAGTGATCAAGGTTTCTTTCATACTTTGAGAATAGGTTTAGTCTTGAAGGATGATTGCTATAGACTTTGATATGATCTTTGTGGATTTATGGTTTTGGGAAATGAAATTTGAATTTAAAACTTGAATTTTTGAATTATAATTCAAAAGGATTAAGAATTAGATTTCAGTGATTTGATTTAGTCAAGAGTTAACAATTAATGACTCAAACTTTGAATAAAATAAATGAACCAATAGAATGAATATTTGTTCCAAAACTTTATTCAATAAATAAGTTACAAAATGTAACTTATTAGAAATATTTACAATAGTAAATGAAACAAAAGAAGAATCTTTATATATTCAATAATAGTACAATATTTATTACAAAAGAATAAAATAAAAAGTACAAAAGAATAAATTAAAGATTACAATTGAATCAGAGAAATATTACAAGGGACTATTCTATAAAGAAAGAAAAAAAAACCTAAACTAAAGTCTTGATCTTCAAATCTGGTACCTGCAAAACAAACATAAATCAAAAAATAATAAAGAAGGTTAAGGTTAGAATGGAATTACTCTCAGATTTGTCAGTGAAGTGCACTGATCAATATTCATCATTGAGTAATTTTATAAAAGGGGCAAGTTTCACCAATATGAAAGAATGTATCTTTCATAATTTTAAGCCAGAAGTCAAATGACAGCAAGGAGGGGCAAGTTTCACCAGCCAGGTAAAAGTAACCAGATAACAATCACTCTCAAATTCTGAGCATATCCAGAAGTGCACAGCAAGCACACAGGCAGCACACACACCAAATTGCATGGTGTGTGCTGTCAGCCCCACAACAACAGCTCAATCACACAAAAGCATCAGCACAGCCGTGGGAAAGCACCACAACCTCATCTTATTATTCATACACATCAAACATCAGCAGCCTAGCCACAGCCAAACCTGCCAAACTAAACCACAAACCAGACCCTCTCAGAACTCACCAAGATGGTGACATAAGGAGGGCGTGGATCAGGTGGATAGCAAGGTCAAGACCAAGCTACCAGGAACCAGAAGGTGGATAGCAAGATCAAGGACAAGTTCCAGAATCTATAAGCAGTAGGGACAGACAAGAGAAGGACCAGATCAAGCCAGCAAGATCAGGCTACCAGATCAACGAGTTGCAACCACAACAGCAACAACAGTTGTGGTGAGTTATATAAAACCATCACATGATCTTTTTATCATATCAAAGAATCATGTGTTGTTTTATATCTAACCTCTCAGTATTCATCCAAGTGGGATGAATCCATCCTAGAAGGTTTTAAAAAAATTAAAGTCATAATCACAAGATTAACCTACCAGTATAACCAGGATCTTAGGCCAACATCATTGATCCTGGTTACAAAGGCCAAATCCTATATTTCAATGTAGCCAAGGGAAAGATTATGAAATCTGGGCACATCTCTTAAAAGAGTAGCACCTCAGTATCTATAAACCCTATGAATCCATGCAAAACCCTTAGCACAACCATTATTTTCCAATTATGCTTCAAGAATTAGCAACTGATAATTCTACCAGAATATCTCTATCAGGGACAGCCATTTGGAAACTAGTTCCTATGCCTCAGACCAACATCATAGGCATGAGAATTAAAAGAAGCTTTCATTTTATCTTGCGAGTATTAATCACAAGCACTGTCAGAGCCAAGATCCGAAATAGGACCATATCACTTGTGTGCCATTTTATAATGGTATCACAAGGACAAGTTCTAATAAGCTAATCCCAATCTTTACTTAGATTTCACAAATAAAAAGGGACAAGCCACTAAATATCATCTTCCTAAAACCAAATGATAGGAATCATTATCAAACTCATCTATACATTTACAGAAATTCATTAACATGTAATGATTATATTCAGTATGTATATTCTCATATAAGCCAACCATTAAAAATGTAGTAAGCAGTTACTAATAGAACTACTGTCAGTATAAACATCTTGACAGTGTAAAATTCTCAGATCAACAACATTTCCAAGTAGGGATTTCATAGAAACACTAACATTGGATCATAGTAAATTACCACTAGAATAAGTCTGACAAGCCACTAGCATCACCAAGGCCAACTACAAATAATAATCCACAGCAAACAGTCATTCATCATGCTCAAGGATTATCACCACTAGATCCAAATCATCTTAGATATGATCAATAGAGGGATATGAGCCCTAATCAGAACAAGAACCCTAATTAGGATATGAACCCTAATCAGAACGCAGGCACTAGTCAAGGGTAGCCACTAGATACACACACAGAGATTCATGGTGATAGGATGAACTAAGATCCACAGAGGCAACTTACCCGAGGTCCTCGCTGACGAATTGAAGATGAAGAAGAAGGGCCGACGTGCTCGCAGCGGCATGGGGAGCACCCAGAGGGCGCTGCAACCCACACCAGCCCCGACGGCAGCCACAGCAGCACACGAACACCGCACACCACCACAGGAGGGTCCCTAGCAGCGGTGGCAGCACCCAACCCAAAACCTAGGGTTCGGGAATGGGGTGAAGCTGTCTACAGGGGAGATCCGGAATCAAATCGAACTAGACCAGATGGACGAGCGTAGTCGCCAACCTTGTCCTGCACCACGGTGGTGGCAAAGAAGGGCCACGGCGGCGGGCATCGCCAGCGGCGGCGCTAGAACCCCACGGGGTCAAGGGAGAAGGGAGATGAGAACGAAGAAGAGACAGAGTGAATGAGTGGGCTGGGTGGGCCAAAGACCCTTCGGGGTAATGATTTTGACCCTGCCGTATTGGGCCACAGGGGCCCAATAAGCCCAAATGTCCAGCCGAAGTCGTTTGAAATCTGTTTTAATAAATAGGAAAATACCAAAATGCCCATGAACTCAATAAAATTCTAGAAAATAAAATAAAATTCCAAAAATTATAAATAAAATATTTTTGGATTCACAAAAATCCAAACTATCCAAATAAATTGAGATATAAATTTGAGACATATAAATTTTATTAAGAATTTTGTAATTTATATATTCCTTATGGAATTTTACAAACTATTGAAAGATGATAAAAATAAATAAAAATCACTTTCATCATATATTAATATTGTAGTATTTTATAAAAATACTAAAAAAATATTTAATAACAATTTTTGATATCTAAGTGATAATTCTTAAAAGAATTATTAAATCAATAAAAGTCAAATAAAAGGGAAATAAAATAAAAGAATACAATATTCTATTATAAATATTAAAAATTAATATTTATGAATCCTTTATTATTAAAAATAATTTTTATAATAATGGGGAAATGTATATCAAGTTAAAAGATGCATTACATTACTTTGCATAATCATTTTGCTTCTTTAAGTATTGTCCTTACTGGGCAATAATGATGTTTTTGTAGAAATAGAAGCTCAAGGTCCAGTGCAAGCATCAGACTTCACTACCTTGCCAGCACAAGGAAAGTTCATCACTTGCTCATGTCCTTTGAAGAGTCTTTATCAAAGTATTTCCAAATTGTGTGATATCATCTATACTATAGAAAAAGAAAACACTATTTTCTCAAGATACTAAATCTTAGATATCATCCTAAGTGATGATATGATGAAGCAATAGAACTTAGGGTTCTAATTGCAATAATGATAAACAATTAGGGATTAATAACCCATGACATCAGTGATTCTAGCGCCGTATATTAAGCGTTAACCATGAGATTTGGAATGGGACGGAGAAATCAGCTGTATCCTTTTCCTCTTGTTTGGATTCAAGACGACCTTAACGTGACGTTGTGATTCCTGGTGTGGATCCAACATATGGGTGGGCACCCTTACGCCCCACACTTTTGGTGTCTAGATTATCTATGAATGGTGTTTAGGGAGATAGTGCATGTAAATGGTACTAATCCAGCCATCACTAGGTCATAGAGTCTTCGGAAACTCATCAGGGTTTTAGCCTGCCCAAAAGGGGGCTTAACGAAGGTGAGCTAGCCGAAGGATCATGTATACATATGAGGTCGCGAAGAGGGCGGTGATTGGCTTGGACCAACTACTGGGCCCCACATCATGGAATTGTGGACGGGAAAGTACGCCTGATTGTGCAACAAGGAGTTGATCTCTCATGGGAAAAGTAACGCACCTCTACAGAGTGTAATAACTGTAACTTGTCACTCCCTATTCCGGTAAGGAGCTACGAACGCGGCAGGAAAGGAACTCCATGAAAGTTCTAGTCAACCTGTGAAGGCTGATGGTCATAGATTTTTATAATAAAAACAACCTTTGAAGAAAGATTTACGAAAATTGCATAATGCGAAAGACTGACAGTCTGAGGTGGTAGATAGAGCATCAAACTTCCTACCTTGCATATAATGAACTTGTTGGGTAACGCTGTTACTCATCCTTTCCTTTGAATCCTTGCTTAGACTCTGAGAATCCCGAAGGTACTCCAATGTACGCATCTGAGAATCAAGAGGAGGTCTTCTATGAAGAGCCCAAATTGTATGGAGCCGTAGAAGGGGATGATTACGACATCGTCTACGGAGGAGAGTTCCAGGAGTCGGAATAGTTAATATAGTTCTAGTAACCACTTGAGCCGAGCATCATGATCACTACATAGCAATAAGTTGTTGAGCTCAATTTGGAGTTTAAGTTTTAAATTTGAAACTTCCGCTGAAACACTTATATTTTGGTTTGTAAGCTGAATCTTTTGGAAGCCTTGAACTTCCGGTATTGTAATAATAATAACGTGTGTATGTTTGTAATATGGACCCGCAATGTTTCTGTTGTACCACACTGAGGGATGTGATATTTACGGAATGGTGTTCTGTGGATGTCATGTCAACGACTATAGTGTACTACACATGTAGTGGTATGCTGGGTCACCGCAGGACACCTTTGCACAAGGGAATGTATGATCTCAGAGTTTAACGCTATGGTTAGATTTATATCTTAATTACTTTCCTGTAGTTACGGATGTTTGCAGGGTTTAATCACAAGTATGTATTAGTCCAAGTAAGGTCGGTACATTAGCATAGGTTCACCCACACAACACTTACAACACCAAAGAAGAGTAATCAGCTATATGAAGCGAAAGCACTTGACAGAATTCCCATGTGTCCTCGAGAACGTTTGGTGTTTTGATGCAATTTCGCGAAGATTAGAAAAATACCAGAAAAATATTGGAAAATTATATTTTCCGAGAAGACGAAGGAAGCCAGAAGGGTAGGCATAGCTGGACCACAGGAGTCCCACACCCCCCTAGGCGCGGGACCCCTGGGCTGCACCTAGGGAAGGTGTGGCCCACCTGGATGACCTCCGACTCCGCCCTCTCGCCTATATATTCCTCAGGAACCCTAATACCAGGGGAGCGACCATAGAAAGATTTCCGTCGTCTCTGCGGGGCGGAAAACACCGAGAGAGAAAGAGCTCTCCAGCAGACATATTTCTGCTAGGGAAATTCCTTCCCGGAGAGGGGAGATCGTCGCCATCAACACCGTCATCAAGCAAGACTTCATCGGGATCATCATCATCATCATCCACACCATCATCTCCACCAGCACCATCATCACCACTCCATCTCGCTGTAACAATTGTGTTGGATCTTGCATTAGTTCTTAGGGGAAACTTTCTCGATGTTGATTACTATTGTAGTTGATGCTTATGAGTGGAACCATTGGATTATTGTTCATGTTCAGATTGTTATCCATTACCTAATCATCTTTGATCTTGATCCATATGATGTCTTGTGAGTAGTTCGTCTAGTTCTTGAGGACATGGGAGAAGTCATGTTGTTAGTAGTGGATTTGTGTTGAGTTATTATTGAATGGTTTAGTATTTAAGTTGTGGTGCTATTCTTCTAGTGGTGTCATGTGAACGTCTACTACATGATACTTCACCATTTATGGGCCTAGGGGAATGCATTGTGTATTTGGCTACTAATTGCGGGGTTGCCGGAGTGACAGAAACCTGAACCCCCGTTAGGACACTATTGCACAAGGGAGCATAGGATCTCAGAGTTTAAGGCTGTGGTTAGGTTTATATCTTAATTACTTTCCTGTAGTTGTGGATGCTTGCAGGGGGTTTAATCACAAGTATGTATTAGTCCAAGTAAGGTCGGTACATTAACATAGGTTCACACACACAACACTTACAACACCAAACAAGAGTACTTTGCTACATGAAGCGAAAGCACTTGACAGAATTCCCATGTGTCCTCGAGAATGTTTGGTCCTTATTATAAGTATTTCCACCGGCTTGTCCTTTGCTAAGAAAGGATTGGGACACTTGCTGCAGTTGTTCGTTGTCTTTATTACTTGCACTTTGCTTTATTAGAAAACCCCTAAAAATCCGTTTGCTAAGTATTTACAGAGATTTCCTACTCCATACCACTAGTCAACACCTTCTGCTCCTCGTTGGGATCGACACTCCTATTTATCGAAAGTACTACGATACAACCCCTATACTTTTGGGTCATCACTGGTGATGATGTATTTGGTATGGTCAAGGACATAGAAGTAATCTTTGGAAAGGGTCCCGACGGTCTATCTTTTCCGAACAACGTCGCTATAGGACACGCACCCATGTGGAAGAAGAAATCTATATTTTGGGAGCTACCATATTGGAAAGTCCCACGTGTCCGCTCTTCAATCTACGTGATGCACATAACGAAGAATCTTTGTGTGAACCTGCTAGGATTCCTGGGCATGTATGGGAAGACAAAAGATACACCAGAAACACGGGAGGACTAGCATGTTAAGAAAGATCCAAAGAACAGGCATACATAGAACAAGATGAATAAAGGGCGTCACTTAAGTCGTGCCAGCTATGCTCTTACCAAAGTAGAGAAGGAAATATTTTTTGAAGTACTGTACAATATCAAGGTGTTGTATGGCTTCTCATCTAATATAAAAGGGATATAAATATGGCAGAGAAAAAATTCCAAAACCTGAAGTATCATGACTGTCACGTGATCATGACACAGTTGCTTCCGATTGCATTGAGGGGGCTTCCCGGAAAATGTTCGAGTACCCATTGTGAAGTTGTGTGCATTCCTCAATGCAATATCTCAGAAGGTAATCAATCCAGATATTCTGCCAAGGTTACAGAAGGATGTGGTACAATGTCTTGTTAGTTTTGAGTTGGTGTTCCCACCATCCTTCTTCAATATTATGACCCATATCCTGGTTCACCTAGTGGAAGAGATTGCCATTCTAGGTCCTATATTTCTACACAATATGTTCTCCTTTGAGAGGTTCATGGTAGTCTTAAAGAAATATGTTCATAGTCGTGCTAGGCCAGAAGGAAGCATCTCCAAGGGCTATGGAACAGAGGAGGTCATTGAGTTTTGTGTTGACTTTATTCCTAACCTTAAGCCGATTGGTGTTCCTGACTCGCGGCATGAGGGAAGACTGAGTGGAAAAGGCACACTGGGAAAATAAAGCAATGATATGTAGGGACGGGGAATCTTTCACTAAAGCACACTACACAGTTCTACATAATTCCACCTTGGCAGCTCCGTATATCGAGGAACAAAAGAATATTGTACGCTCCAAAAACCCGGGGAAGCCTGACTCATGAATTACAGATGAACACATGAAGTCTTTCAGCGGTTGGATGCAGACACATCTCTTGAATGACACCACTATTGGAGATCAGCTATACTTGTTGGCCACGGCACCATCTTCTACTATATTGAATTTCCAAGGGTACAAAATAAATGGGAATACATTCTACATGATCGCCCAAGATAAAAAGAGCACCAACCAAATTAGGGGTGTCCGCTTTGATGCAACAGACGAGAATGGGCAAAAGGACACATACTATGGTTACATAGAGGAGATATGGGAACTTGACTATGGAGTCTTTTTTAAGGTCCCTTTGTTTCACTGCAAATGGGTCAACCTGAATGGGGAAGGGATAAAGATAGACCAGTTGTACGGAATGAAAACAGTGGATCTCAACAATCTTGGTTACAGGGATGAACCATTCGTCCTAGCCAATGATATGTCTCAGGTTTTCTATGTGAAGGACATGTCCTCCAGACCAAAAAAAAAGAAAAAAAATAAGCAAACGAATACATCATATGATGAGCCAAAACGTCACATAGTTCTTTCAGGGGAAAGAAACATCATGGGAATCGAGGACAAGATAGACATGTTAGAAGATTATTATAAGTTTGATGAAATTCCTCCCTTCACAGCGAAAACTGACCCAAGCATTCTGTTAAGTAAAGAAGATGCTCCATGGTTACGTTTGAAGCGATCATAAGGAAGGGACATACGCCAAGAAGTTCATGCTTATATTGTGTACCTCTAGTTCATGTCTAGCCGGTCGGCCGCATATTGTGAACCTAAATGCCATTAGACATGATAGCTCATTTTGTGAAGGATATTTTATGATGTTTGCAATTTTCCAAGTTTAATATTTTCCCTTGCAACTATATTTTTCCCTGTATTTTTGATAAATGTGAAAACTTTAATTCGGTTGTTGCTTCACAAATTATATATTTCCCGCCATTTCCCACCGCTTCCCACCAATTTTTTGCCATTTACCTCTGACCGGATCTTTTAGTCCCAGTTGTAGGCACTAACCGAGACTAAAGATATTTCCCGCCATTTCCCACCAAGTTTTCCTGCCCTTTCCCTCTGACCGGAGCTTTTAGCCCAGTTGTAGGCACTAACCGGGACTAAAGATATTTCCCGCCATTTCCCACCGCTTCCCACCAAGTTTTCCCGCCCTTTCCCTCTGACCGGAGCTTTTAGTCCTAGTTGTAGGCACTAACCAGGACTAAATATATTTCCCGCCGTTTCCCACCGCTTCCCACCAAGTTTTCCCGCCCTTTACCTCTATATATAGGTCGGCCGCACCATGGCTATCCACACATCCACACCTTTGTCTCTCACAACAATGGATAGTACATACTAGGCAATTCTGACCCTCGAGGAGACCGAGGCGCTGTGGGCCTCCAGCTACCCTTGCCTGCCGGGCTACCGGCCGCCTGCCGGCTGGATGCTGAGCGCTGGAGGGGTTCATGTCACTCCTGTCCCTCAAGGTTCCGTACGCCAGGCGGCCATCATGAACCACTTCTACCACGAGCT
Source organism: Avena sativa (assembly GCA_916181665.1). NCBI lineage: Eukaryota > Viridiplantae > Streptophyta > Magnoliopsida > Poales > Poaceae > Avena > Avena sativa. Next base: position 44,324,237 of record OV702285.1, on the reverse strand, counting down.
CATGCCGGACCAGCGGATGGATCCCAGTGGAATCCCGATAACTATGACACCTGGAATGCCTTTTTTGCAAACCAACAGGAAAGAGAGCTCGCCATGTACGAGGGTGATGTCCCTCCCCCGGTGAACCATAGCGAAGCCTGCCGCCGCCTGTGGTGGGCGAACCAGACTATCATCAGCGTGATGCGCTACATCACCGGGGGAGACCATCCTCGCCTGCGGTACCCGCAGCCGCCACAGAGCCATAAAAAGGGTGGTGGTGGTGAAGGCGTCATCAACCGAGAGCCCCCTTCCCCACGCGTCGTGAATTCGAGGCCGGAGTGGCAGGTGCCCCCACAATATGCCATGGCTGGGCTGAGGATGACGACGAATACGAAGATGGCGATGACGACGAAGATGAAGACGACCCTGAAGCTGTGTACTATAGGGCTAGATATGAGCATGACTAAAGGGGGGCCTTTAGTCCTAATTCCGTAGTCTCCTTTTTTAATATTAATAAATGTATTGAGTGTTAGTCCCGGTTTATGGATGGACCGAGACTAAAGGGGGCCTTAAGTCCCGATTTCGTAGTCTCACTTTTTAATATTAATAAATGTCTTGAGTGTTAGTCCTGTTTTGTGGTTGGACCGGGACTAACGATGGGGCCTTTAGTCCCGATTCGTACTACGACTTTCCCAAACTATGAAGATGTTGTTCCGATTCGTACTTACCATGAAGATCTGATCTCCAAACACGCGTGGTCACATATTAGGGAGTGCCTCCATGACCATTTTTTGGAGATGCTGGAGGACTGGGCTCCGGCAGCATCTCCCTGCAACTGGCCGTAGTGGTGTCCCTGCTCTCGCACACCATTGTCACATCCCAAAATTTTCTAAATTTTGAAATGTGCAAAAAACTAAATAAACAAAAGAAACAATTGTTGAAATTTAGGGTGAAAATAAACGTTTTGCTTCTAAATGGAAACATCAAAACCCTTCTTGAACAAATTTGAATGAAAGGGAATCAACCAAAATTTCAATCAAGTGATATGCATTCATCCATGAATGTATCTTGAAATTTAAACACTTGGAAAAGTTAAACCAAAACCCTAAACCCTAATGGAATAAATCATTTCCAAGATCTCTCCAAGACTATGGATTTGTTCCATATGGAAATTCAGCAACAAACATTTATAAATGATAATATTATAAAACCATGGAAATTTGTTTCATTCAATTTGGAGCCATGGATAAAAACTTATGATTTTAATAAGATAAAGAAATAAATTCCAAGGCTAATAAAGCTCCTAACAAAAATCAATACCAAATTGTGAGCAAACTAATCCTAAAGGGATTTAAAAAGATAAAAAAATATTAAATAAAATTCTACAAAATTGGAATCACCAATTTTGGATCTATAAATAAAAATATATGGATTTTATAAGACAAAGAAAGAAAGAAAGAAAGAAATAAGGAATATTTAAAAGCCAAATTAAATCTTGCCCAAATCCATAAACAAATTAAAGTTTACTGAATAATAAAAAGGAACAAAATATTATTTAAATAAAATCATATGAATTGAACCATATTCAATTTTATTTAAATAAAGACAAATTGCCTAAACTAAATAATAATTCCCAAGAAAATTATTTAGAAGACAATTTAAAAACTTGAATTAAATCCATAAGCAAATGGAATAAATATAATCCAAATAAAATAAAGGGATAACGATTATTCAAATAAAATTATATGGGCTTTAACCAAATTTAATTCTATTTGAATGAAGACAAAATTCCTAATATAAATGATTAATCAAATCATGAGAAAATAAATAATTGAAATAGCCAAAGTGGATTAAAAGTTATCTAATTAACTTAAAAAGAATAAAATAATAATTAAATAGAATTATATGGTTTGGAACAATATTCAAAATCATTTAAATAAAGATAAAAGCCTCATTTAAATAAATATTAAATCATAATAAAATGTTTCAAATAATTCAAAGTGAATTATTTAAACACACTAATCAATAGTTTAAACCTACTGAAAAGGTTTGGTGAAATTTGAATTCAAATGGAAGCTTGAATCAATGGATTGAATAAAGACACAAACCTCATTTAAATAAATATTAAACCATAAAAGAATATTTGAAATAATCTAAAATGGAATTTTAAACACATTACTAAGCAGTACAAACTTACTGAAAAGGTTTGAGAAACATTTGAATTTAAACATATGTTTAAATCATTTGAATTAAATAATATGGATTGGAACCATATTTAAATCTTATTTAAATAAAGAGAAATGTCTAATTTAAATAAATAATAAACCATAAGAGAATATAAGAAAATATTCTAAAATGGATTTTAAAAATACATTGTTAAACAGTATAAAAACCTACTAAAAGTTTGGAAAAGAAATGGAATCATTTGAATTGAATTAAAATGAGTGTTTGAATCATTTGAATTGAATTAAAACAGAATTCGGAAATGGAAAAGGAAAAAAGAAAACAGAAGAAAAAAAAGGGAAAGAAGCAGCCCAACTAACCAGCCCGGAAAACCCCAGCCCAGCAGGCCCAATCCCCAGCCCACCCGGCACTCTCTCCCTCCCCCGCAAATTATTTTCTCACCGCGCACCCCACCCTCAACCCCGCCGACTAACTGGCCCCACAGCCACGTCATGTCGTCGTCTCCACCCAGCGGTGACCACGCCCCTCACGTCGCCGTTTCTGGCCATTGAAGACCGCTTCAATTCGCATCAATGACGCCAGTAAATCCCGTCTGTGACCATGCTCAATTAAACACGCACATCTCCTATCTCTTTCCCCTCACTCGTCGCTCCCTTTCCGCCACCAGGCTGCTCCAATTGCTCACTCTCACACCACTGCTCCGACGAGCATCCCCGTTGAATTCCGGCAATGTCCGACCACCTCCTGCCCCCTAGCTTCCACCAACCTACTCGCCTTAACCGTGCGCATCTGCCAGTAACCTTAGCCTGCCCGCACGCGCCCCAGAGGCTCGGCAACGTCTACGTCGGAGCGCCGCCGCTGACTGCCTCGACTCCGACGACTTTCCCCGGTGAGATCAGACCATCCCCTTCTCTCTGGATGACACTCGTATACTCGTTTTGGGTAAAATGTTTTGCAAATGACTTGTTTTGAACCTACTAACCAGAAACGCAAACTTTTTTGTTTAGGAATATATTTTGTTAACATTAGAAAATTATTACTTTGAATAAAAGCATTTATAGTAAAACAAAAATGTTGTTATGATTTAAAAATGATTTTTGAGTGAAACCTTTTGCAAATGGATTAGTTTTAAACACTTTGACCATAAACACTAACATTTTTTGTTTTAATTTTTTTTGATTAACACTAGAAATTATTACTTTGATTAAAATCATTTCTAGCAAAACAAAAATGATTTAAATGGCCCATTTTCACTAACTTGTTTTCAAATGGTGTTGCCACTTTTATAAATGACCAATTGGTGTTTTTAAAAGTTTATAGCCTCAGTAGAAACCACTTTTTCAATAAAACAATCTTTTGCATGCTTGCATGCATTGTTTTGTTTTCATTATTTTATGTGATGAATTGTTTGAATGCTAGTTTTGAATTTGTGCCTTGCTTGATTGAATTGTAGTGAATTTGAAGAGTGTGACATTTGCAAGAACAAGGAGTGAATCTATATTCTCTATTAAAAAGGAAAGTGGTGCTTCATACATTTTGTCCTATTATTTTCACTATGCATTAGTGATAATTTGTGTAGGACTTGCATGGAATTTTTACTAAGTATATATATGCTATGCCTTGGGAAACCCTAGTAGATGATTCCTTAGTAGAATTTTCCCTAAGTTGAGATTCTTGCTACTATCATGCTTAGCCTAGCTAGTATAAAACAAGGGTGGATTATTCATGCTATGAAATATTTCTAAGTCTTTGACTTAAGTTTTTGCTTAATAAAACTACTAAGTGAATGAATCACCTGGGTGGAATGGTGTGAATGGTTTGTGTTGAGTGGTTACTCAGGGCCCATTTTTATGGCCTCCCTAGTGTATCTCACTTGTGGAAAGCCACCCAGGAACAAAGAGATTTGAGATGTCAAATTTTGAGAAGCTTCTAGTGCAGCCACATGGAAATATGGGCTCTGCCTAGATCATATAGGTTGCAATAACTTATCCAGATGGACAAAAGGTGGTAGGGGTGATAGGTTGGAACGCGTCCATTTGGTCTAAGGGAAGGCTTCTAAAAGATCTTGTCTCGATGCATGTCGAGTCTTGTGGGTAAAGTGCACCACCTCTCGAGAGAGTAAAATATAAGTACTTAGCCGTGTCCCCGACAATGGACAATTTGAGCATCAAGACATGGAAGCTATCAAGGATCTCCTCATCCCAATTTCTAAGTTAAAAACTTGTGGTTAAACAAGGGTTAAAGGATCACCAATTTTTATTGGTAGATGCCTTGGGTTATTTTTGACAAACAAAAACTTAGTGTTTTCAAATAATAAGGAAAACTTATTTTGAGCAAAGAAAGCCTCAGCTACACCTAGCAAAATGCATATTGATGTTAGATACCACTATTCTACCATAGTATCACTTGCCAATACAATTCAAATGTATTGACCCTTGTGGCTGTAACTTATTATGTTGGAGGTTTGTTTGATGTTAGTGAAGTGTGTTGAATAGGATTACAAGTCTACAACCAACATGATTGCCTGTGGCATATGAAGATGAAGAACTCCATGCTATATAGTTATATCTGCTGCATTGTAATAAGATAGCCAAATGAGCTATGTAAGATGTAATGTATTATTTTATTCCTGGTTATAAGTTGTAATATGACCTTTGTTTCCTGATATTACATCTTAAACAGTGGATGCTAGCTATTGATCCAAGGACTAGCATTGTAAACATAGGGATCTCTACCTTATCAGGTTGGGACCTCTACAACCATCTTGCAGCTTGTAACTTCTCTAACTAGATCAATATGCCTGGGAGATAACTAGTTTCACATATTAGGGAGTGCCTCTATGACCAGTTCGTTGGAGATGCTGGAGGACTGGGCTCCATCGACATCTCCCTCAAACTGGCCATAGTGGTGTCCCTGCTCTCGCAAACCATCTTGGAGATGCGTGAGGACTCACAAAGATGCCTATTTATATTACAAGCAGCACAACATAGTGGTGACACTCACGACATAATGTCGACACTCACCCCTATCATTAGTGCTGACTCATGTTTTGTCCCGGTTGGTGTGTCCAACCAGGACTAAAGGTTCACTCCTAAAGTTGATTCCTTTGATGGTTATATTTTCAACTTTATTCAAAGTGCTACTGAAAGTTATTATGAGAGAGGGAAACATGGTTTTATGCATCTCAATAATGTTAAGTTTCCTCGTTTTACGTTGAAAGCTTTGAAGTTGCATTTGTTTTGTCTTCCTATGCTAGTGGCTTTTTGTTTCAACAATTTGTTTTCTCATGATACCCCCATGCATAGGAAGTGGGTTAGACTCAAATGTGTTGGTTATTTGCTTCTTTATTCTCTTTTTCACTACAAATATATATCTCCTATATGAGAATCTTTGAAACTATGAAGCCTAACTTAAAGGAAATAAAGAAAAGTACTTCTTGGGAGATAGCCCAATAGTTTGGTCAAGTCTTGGAAGTTATTACCTCAGTAATAACCACTCCTTATCCTTTTTGTTTTGGTTTTTGTGTCAAGTTCAACTACTTTTGAGAAGTGGAGGAGTTGTGAAAAGTGGCTGTCCTGGGATAGATTTTTGTGCTGCATTGTAAAAATTCGTGAGGGATCTCAGTACTTCGGATGAAGCTGTATTTCTCTGTACTTGTTCTCCAAGATGTTACCCAACTTTCATTAGTTATGCACTTTTTGATTTGAGCAATAGAAGGTTTTCGAAAAAATCAATCTTTACCTGCTGGTCTGTTTTGACAGATTTCTGTCATCACTTTCATTTGCCTCTTATATAGATTCCCTTCCAGATTCTTTTAGGTTTTTGGAAAGGAGTTGCTACAGTAGCTTTTGTTTTGATGGATTTCAGTTGAAGTGTGAACCTTAAGGTTTATTGTTTTTTTTACACTAATGTTGCCATTGAAGTTTGTGTATTGCCTTGTGAGAAAAGGAATTTCCAGGAGAAGGAGAAAAGGAGTCTGTAGAGTTCGTCTTTGAATAGGTAAAAGTGGTGAAAATAGAAGGTTCGTGAAAGCCTAATCTTTTTATATTTTTGATGTTTTTATTACATAAGGAAGGTTACGAGACGGAACAGAGGAGGAATCGGAGGCCGGGGTGGCCACACCCACCCTAGGCGCGGGCCCCAGCTCGCTGCTCCTGGAGGGGGTGTGAGCCCCCTAAGCTTCGTCTCCACCTCATGTTCATACCAGTACCTTCCTTATGCATTGAAACTTCGTAATATATAACCCCCCGGATCCCCCGAGGTTCGTGCATCATGTTCTCACCGTGTTTTCGTTTTGATCTGTTTTTGTCAGGAAATCTTCCCAAGTTTAGAGCACCATGGTCTCCGCCAACGACAAAGGCAAGAAGCCCGGGGATGACGATCCTCACAATCCCATGGAGGAGATTTTGGTAGGGGATGAAGAAGACATGGAGGAGGACAAGCATCCGGACACACGCGCTAGCATCGCAAGTATTGGAGTGGTGAAACCTATCAAGCTTAAGAGGATAGAACGGATGTCTACAGGAGGGAAACCTCCACGTCTTGTCTTCGTCCCATAGTCATCTCCTACACGTACCAAGAATTCCTTCCATACTCTTATGCATGAGCAACAATACCAACATGTGCCAAAGGGAACTTGCCCTCGGTTTGGGATTTGCCTCACTCTAACCATGCAGGGAAGGAATACACTAAGAAGGAAGAGTGGGGAAAGAATAGCAAGGACTGGGACTCTCGGTTCGATGTGATCATGAACCGCATTGAGCAAAATTCAGAGTTGATTTATACTCTGACCTTCGAGATTGAGGAAACTGATTGAGGAGCTTATCAAGAGAACACCACCACCACCGAAGGAGTAATTCTTCATCAGGTTTGGCATCCCCTTGGCTTGTTCCAAGATTGGTGGAGTGTCGCAGTATCACACCATTATCTTCTATCTTTTACCTTTTTAGTGGATTCATGTCTTTGGTAGAGAAGTTATCTTATAGGTTAGTTTGCATGTGGAAGTATCTCTCCTTTATTTTCTATGTATCCCTTGGTGTGAGTGCCTTTATGGAATATTAATGAGAAGTTTCATCTTTTACTTTTTGCACTTCTTATTTTAGTTTGCAATATCTATTATATGATTGATCTTGTTGATCAGTATTGGCATAACTTTGGGAGCATCAAGTAAATATAAATTGGTTTTGGCAAACCGAGCTCTGGTCAGTAGCAACACCTTATGAGGTTTGAAAGAAAAATAGAAAAAAAGCTTACGCGTATTTTGTATCATTTATTTTCTTTCTTGATTGGCTCATAAGCTTAGTATTCTTTATTTAATATCTTTTGTGTCTTTAAGGAAGATTGCATGTTTGGCTTTATCACTTGTAGGTTTGCTTGTTTTTTTCAACTCTTTTGCTTGCTACCCAGCCTTGCTAGCCAAAAACCTGTTTTGAGAAGGCATACTTCTCATGTTTCCAATCCCTTTGAACCAAAACCTGTGCCATTTGTGTCCACCATATCTACCTATTAGCATTATTGCTATTCCAAGCATATTCTCAAGCTTCATGTATCTTTCAAATTAAAAACTATTTTGTTATGTGAAAACTAGTTAGTAAAGCTCTCACGAACTTGATGGAACAACTTATTTTCTTGTCCCTAATAGACTTGAACCATTGTATCATCGAAGTTGTATATGCTTGCATCTATACATTGAGATTAGAAGAACCGTGTTGTCACGGGGAACACTTTCAACACTTACGGACTTTTCCAGTTGATATCATGCTCTTTTGCTTGCGGATGTCATCGGTGTGAAATAAAAAGGGACCTTGTAAGTCCATGGAGTGATGTATGTGTGTTAGAGAAACGCCTGGGCCGCTAGCCTAGGCCATGCCTAATCATGGTGGAAACTTGCAGCATCACCATAGTGAGCATTCTGTGAAGCATCCTCAATAAAAATCTATGCAAATAGTAAATAAAAAGATCGCTGAGATACTCATTGTCTGCTTTCCTTGTCATTTTGGTTATGGGATAGCTCCTGTACCATGTGCAAGGGGTACCCCGATGGAGGTTCTCTATGATACACATGCACTTACAATGACAAGAACTTACCGGTAACTAAAGTTGAGTAGCATGAGGAGCGACCCTCGTACTCAAGGGACATGAGATTGCCAACTTATATTTCGTCAAGCATATACTCCATTCTTGTTCACTTTAACCTTAATCATCTCAAGATTCCTATAATAGGGTCAATCAGGGCTCAAAGCTAGTAAGTACCATAATCTTTTGGAAGCTCTTTATGACTTGAAATCCCTGCTGCCCTCTATGAAGGGACCTTTCTCCTATTTTCTGAGTTGAGTCAGTAAACCTACTTCCTCTCTATCTCTAGCAAGCATTTGACTTGTTGTGTTTCAAGCATTCATATGATTATTTATTCAATCATGTTCTCTATCTTCCTTGTTTGCACAAGAATCTTATCTATTGAGTATTACTTTGAAAGCCATCATTGTGAAAAACCTTTTTGAGCAAAGAGTGATCCTGTTGTGAAAACTTCTACAAAATATTTTTGTGAAACTGTTTGCCAGCTGTTCTCTGACCATGAACAAAGTTTACCAATTCCAATTATGATTTATCCTTATGCATCTATATTTGTTACTCCTGTACTTGTTGCAAGCTAAGTTATATAATGGTGAGTTGCCTTCTTCTATGAGTTGTGTAATGGTAAGTGTGATGCTTCTTGTCCGTACACTTTTATCGACACTTCACTCCATAAACCTGTGGACATGTTTACTGAGCTTAGTTTTCGCTTGGGGACAAGCGAATGTCTAAGCTTGGGGGAATTGATACGTCCAATTTTCATCACCATTCTATATCATAATTTGCCTCTATTCATGGATATATTTCTTATTAAGAGGTGTTACTTATGTCTTTTCCTCTGTTTTTGCATGTTGGATGATTCTTGAAGGATGGACTGCCGGAGTCAGGTTTCTTATGGAAAAAGAGGTGTTTTGATGCAATTTTGCGAAGATCAGAAAAATACCAAAAAAATATTGGAAAATTATATTTTCCCAGAAGACGAAGGAAGCCAGAAGGGGAGGCGCAGCTGGGCCATAGGGGGCCCACACCCCCCTAGGTGCGAGTCCCCCCTAGGCCATGCCTAGGGCAGGTGTGTCCCACTTGGCTGGCCTCCAACTCCGCCCTCTCGCCTATATCTTCCTCACGAAACCCTAATACCAGGGAAGCGACCACAGAAAGATTTCCGCCGCCTCATCGGGGCATAAAACACCGAGAGAGAAAGATCTCTCCAGCAGACATATTTCTGTCGGAGAAATTCCTTCCCGGAGAGGGGAGATCGTCGCCATCAACACCGTCATCAAGCTAGACTTCATCGGGATCATCATCATCCACACCATCATCTCCACCATCACCACTCCATCTCGCTGTAACAATTGTGTTGGATCTTGCATTAGTTCTTAGGGGAAACTTTCCCGGTGTTGATTACTATTGTAGTTGATGCTTGTGAGTGGAACCATTGGATTATTGTTTATGTTCAGATTGTTATCCATTACCAAATCATCTTTGATATTGATCCATATGATGTCTTGTGAGTAGTTCGTATAGTTCTTGAGGACATGGGAGAAGTCATGTTGTTAGTAGTGGATTTGTGTTGAGATATTATTCAATGGTTTAGTATTTAAGTTGTGGTGCTATTCTTCTAGTGGTGTCATCTGAATGTCGACTACATGATACTTCACCATTTATGGGCCTAGGGGAATGCATTGTGTATTTGGCTACTAATTGTGGGGTTGCCGGAGTGACAGAAACCTGAACCCTCGTTAGGACACCATTGCACAAGGGAGCGTAGGATCTCAGAGTTTAAGGCTGTGGTTAGGTTTATATCTTAATTACTTTCCTGTAGTTGCGGATGCTTGCAGGGGGTTTAATCACAAGTATGTTGTACGCTCCAAAAACCCGGGGAAGCCTAACTCATGAATTATAGATGAACACATGAAGTCTTTCGGCGGTTGGATGCGGACACATCTCTTGAATGATACCACTGTTGGAGATCAGCTATACTTGTTGTCCGCGGCACCATCTTCTACTATATTGAATTTCCAAGGGTACAAAATAAATGGGAATACATTATACATGATCACCCAAGATAAAAAAGAGCACCAACCAAAATAGTGGTGTTCGCTTTGATGCAACGGACGAGAATGGGCAAAAGGACACATACTATTGTTACATAGAGGAGATATGGGAACTTTACTATGGAGTCTCTTTTAAGGTCCCTTTGTTTCGCTGCAAATGGGTCAACCTGAATGGGGAAGGGGTAAAGATAGACCAGTTGTACGGAATGACAACAGTGGATCTAAACAATCTTGGTTACAGGGATGAACCATTCATCCTAGCCAATGATATGTCTCAGGTTTTCTATGTGAAGGACATGTCCTCCAAACTGAAAAAAAGAAAAAATAAGAAAAAGAATACATCATATGATGAGCCAAAGCATCACATAGTTCTTTTAGGGGAAAGAAACATCTTGGGAATCAAGGACATGATAGACATGTCAGAAGATTATAATAAGTTTGATGAAATTCCGCCCTTCATAGTGAAAACTGACCCAAGCATTCTGTTAAGCAAAGAAGATGCTCCATGGTTATGTTCGAAGCGATCATAAGGAAGGGATATACGCCAAGAAGTTCATGATTATATTGTGTACCTCTAGTTCATGTCTGGCCGGTCCGCCGCATATTGTGAACATAAAAGCCATGAGACATGATAGCTCATTTTGTGAAGGATATTTTATAATGTTTGCAATTTTCCAAGTTTAATATTTTTCCTTGCAACTAAATTTTTCCTTGTATTTTCGATAAATGTGAAACTTTAATTTGGTTGTTGCTTCACAAATTATATATTTCACGCCATTTCCCACCGCTTCCCGCCAAGTTTTCCCGCCCTTTACCTCTGACCGGATCTTTTAGTCCCGGTTGTAGGCACTAACCGAGACTAAAGATATTTCCCGCCATTTACCACCGCTTCCCACCAAGTTTTCATGCCCTTTCCCTCTTACCGGAGCTTTTAGTCCCGATTGTAGGCAATAACTAGGACTAAAGATATTTCCCTCCATTTCCCACCGCTTCCCACCAAGTTTTCATGCCCTTTCCCTCTGAGCGGAGCTTTTAGTCCCAGTTGTAGGCACTAACCGGGACTAAATATATTTCCCGCCATCTCCCACCGCTTCCCACCAAGTTTTCCCACCCTTTCCCTCTATATCTAGGTCGGCCGCACCATGGCTATCCACACATCCACACCTTCGTCTCTCACAACAATGGATAGTGCATACTGGGCAATTCTGACCCTCGAGGAGACCGAGGCGCTGTGGGCCTCCAGCTACCCTTGCCTGCTGGGCTACCGTCCGCCCGCCGGCTGGATGCTGAGTGCTAGAGGGGTTCCTGTCCCTCCTGTCCCTCAAGGTTCCGTATGCTAGGCAGCCATCACGAATCACTTCTACCACAAGCTCATGCCGGAGCAGCGGATGGATCCCCAGTGGAATCCCGATAACTATGACACCTGGAATGCCTTTTTTACTAACCAGCAGGAAAGAGAGCTTGCCAGGTACGAGGGTGACGGCCTCTCCCGGTAAACCACAACGAAGCCAGCTGCCGCCTATGGTGGGCGAATCGGACTATCATTAGCATGACGCGCTACATCGTCGGGGGAGACCATCCTCGTCTGCGGTACCCGCAGCCGCCATAGAGCCATAAGAAGGGTCGCCTCGGTGTGCATGAAATTTTCCTTCTCGTCGCACGGAAAAGACATTTTCCATTTTTTGAGCGAAAAAACGGGTCGTTTTGTGAAGAAACCACCAAAATGCTATTTCAGAATGCTACCATCCCATTTTTATAATATATTAGACCACCTTACATGGACGATCTCCCAACCGGGAGATCTCAAACCTTTCCATCCTTCCCGAGTGAAAAAGACAAATGTCTGCCGAATCGGAAGGAAGTGAGTCTGGTTTAGACTCTCAACATGTTGTTTCTTCAGAGATCCAATGCAAGTTCTAACGAGGCTCGTCCCCTATCTTCATGCACACCGGTTCGACCTTAGTTCAAAACGGGGTAAATTCAAAACGGGCATAAGAAATTCAAAAACGGTCCGAACAATGTAAATACTTCGTGCGGTGTCATATTATCTGACTTAGTTGCAAGGAAAAATACCAAACTTGGTATATTGATTATGTCTTGAAAAAACCTTCACAAAATGACCTATCATGTTCGAGGTTTCATGGCTTTCGGTCCAAAATACCGATGTTATGTGCTAATCGCGGCATAGTTTATGATACCGTGCCCATATTATGCATCCATCTGGACATTGGGATTGAGAATAATGTTGCAGGAGGAAGTTTTCCTTTTCGTCGCACGGAAAAGCCATTTTCCATTTTCTGAGCGCAAAAAACTGGTCGTTTTGTTAAGCAACCACCAAAATTCTGTTTCAGAATGCTACCATACCATTTTCTAATATACTAGACCACCTTACATGGACGATCTCCCAACCAGGGGATCTCAAACCTTTCTGTCCTTCCCGGGTGAAAAAGACAAATGTCTGCTGAATCGGTAGGAAGTGAGTCCGGTTTGTACTACAGGTACATGATATAACGCCCATGATTTTTTAAAAAATCATTTTTAGACTTGCAATATGTTGTTTATTCACAGATCCAATGCAAGTTCTAACGAGGCTCGTCCCCTATCTTCATGCACGCCAGTTCGACCTTATTTCGAAAAGGGAAAAATTCAAAACGGGCATAAGAAATTCAAATACGGTCCGAACAATGTAAATGCTTCGCGTGGTGTCATATTATCTGACATAGTTGCAAGGAAAAATACTAAACTTGGTATATTGATTATGTCATGAAAAAACCTTCACAAAATGACCTATCATGTTCGAGGTTTCATGACTTTCGGTCCAAATGAGCGATGTTATGTGCTGAATCGCGGCATAGTTTGTGATAATGTGCCCATATTATGCATGCATGTGTACATTGGGATGGACAAAAATGTTGCATGAGGACGTTTTCCTTTTCGTCTCACGGAAAAGCCATTTTCCATTTTCCGAGTGCAAAAAATGGGTCATTTTGTTAAGCAACCACCAAATTGCTGTTTCAGAATGCTACCATCCCATTTTTCTAATATACTATACCACCTTACATGGACGATCTCCCAACCGGGAGATCTCAAACCTTTTTGTCTTTTCCGGGTGAAAAAGTCAAATGTTTGCCGAATAAGAAGGAAGTGAGTCCGGTTTGTACTAGAGGTACATGATCTAACGCCCATGATTTTTTGAAAAAAAATCATTTTTAGACTCGTAATATGTTGTTTCTTCAGAGATCCAATGCAAGTTCTAATGAGGCTCGTACCCTATCTTCATGCACGCTGGTTCGACCTTAGTTCAAAACGGGAAAAATTCAAAACAGGCATAAGAAATTCAAAATGGTCCGAACAATGTAAATCCTTCGCGTGGTGTCATATTATCTGACATAGTTGCAACGAAAAATACCAAAGTTTGTATATTGATTATGTCTTGAAAAAAACTCACAAAATGCCCTATCATGTTCGAGGTTTCATGGCTTTCGGTCCAAATGACCGATGTTTTATGCTGAACCGCGGCATAGTTTGGGATACTATGCCCATAGTATCCATGCACGTGGACATTGGGATGGAGAGCAATCTTGAAGTAGGAAGTTTTCCTTTTTGTCGCACGGAAAAGCCATTTTCCATTTTCCAAGCGCAAAAAAACGGGTCGTTTTGTGAAGCAACCACGAAAATGCTGTTTCAGAATGCTACCGTCCCATTTTTCTAAAATACTAGACCACCTTAGATGGACGATATCCCAACCGGGAGATCTCAAACCTTTTCCTCCTTTTCGGGTGAAAAAGACAAATGTCCACCGAATCGGTAGGAAGTGAGTCCGGATTGTACTACAGGTACATGATCTAACGCCCATGATTTTTTGAAAAAATCATTTTTAGATTCGCAATATGTTATTTCTTCAGAGATCGAATGCAAGTTCTAATGAGGCTCGTCCCCTATCTTCATGCACACCGGTTCGACCTTAGTTTGAAATGGGAAAAATTCAAAACGGGCATAAGAAATTCAAAAATGGTCCGAACAATGTAAATCTGTTGCGTGGTGTCATATTATCTGACATAGTTGCAACAAAAAATACCAAACTTGGTATATTGATTATGGCTTGAAAAAACCTTCACAAAATGACCTATCATGTTCGAGGTTTCATGGCTTTCGGTCTAAATGACCGATGTTATATGCTAAATCACGGCATAGTTTGTGCTACGGTGCCCATATTATGCATGCATGTAGACATTGGGATGGAGAACAATGTTGCAGGAGGAAAGTTTCCTTTTCGTCGCACGGAAAAGCCATTTTCCATTTTTCGAGCTCAAAAAACGGGTTGTTTTGTGAAGCAACCACCAAATTTCTATTTCAGAATACTATCATCCCATTTTTCTAATATTCTAGACCAACTTACATGGACGATCTCCCAACCGGGAGATCTCAAACCTTTCCATCTTTCCCGGGTGAAAAATACAAATGTCTGCCGAATCTAAAGGAAGTGAGTCCGGTTTGTACTACAGGTACATGATCTAATGCCCATGATTTTTTGAAAAAATCATTTTTAGATTCGCAATATGTTGTTTCTTCAGAGATCCAATGCAAGTTCTAACGAGGCATAATAAATTCAAAAACGGTCCGAACGATGTAAATCTGTTGCGTGGTGTCATATTATCTGACATAGTTGCAACAAAAAATACAAAACTTGGTATATTGATTATGGCTTGAAAAAACCTTCACAAAATGATCTATCATGTTCGAGGTTTCATGGCTTTCGGTCCAAATGACCGAGGTTATGTGCTGCATCGCGGCATAGTTTGTGATACTGTGCCCATATTATGCATGCATGTTGACATCGGGATGGAGAACAATGTTGCAGGAGGAAAGTTGACTTTTCGTCGCACGGAAAAGCTATTTTCCATTTTTCGAGCTAAAAAAACGGGTCGTTTTGTGAAGCAACCACCAAATTGCTATTCCAGAATACTATCATCCCATTTTTCTAATATACTATACCACCTTACATGGATGATCTCCCAACTGGGAGATCTCAAACCTTTCCAACTTTCCCGGGTGAAAAAGACAAATGTCTGCCAAATCAAAAGGAAGTGAGTCCGGTTTGTACTACAGGTACATGATCTAACGCCCATGATTTTTTGAAAAAATCATTTTTAGACTCGCAATATGTTGTTTCTTCAGAGATACAATGCAATTTCTAACGAGGCTCGTCCCCTATCTTCATGCACGCCGGTTCGACTTTAGTTCGAAACGGGAAAACTTCAAAACAGCCATAATTAATTCAAAAATGGTCCGAACAATGTAAATCCTTCGCGTGGTGTCATATTATCTGACATAGTTGCAACAAAAAATACAAAACTTGGTATATGGATTATGTCTTGAAAAAACCTTCACAAAATGACCTATCATGTTCGAGGTTTCATGGCTTTCGGTCCAAATGACCGAGGTTATATGCTGAATCGCGGCATAGTTTGAGATACTGTGTCCATATTATGCATGCATGTAGACATTGGGATGGAGAACAATGTTGCAGGAGGAAAGTTTCCTTTTCGTTGCACGGAAAAGCCATTTTCCATTTTCCGAGCTCAAAAAACGGGTCGTTTTGTGAAGCAACCACGAAATTGCTATTTCAGAATACTATCATCCCATTTTTCTAATATACTAGACCACCTTCCATGGATGATCTCCCAACCGGGAGATCTCAAACCTTTCCATATTTCCCGGGTGAAAAAGACAAATGTCTGTCGAATCGAAAGGAAGTGAGTCCGGTTTGTACTACAGGTACATGATCTAACACCCATGATTTTTTGAAAAAATTATTTTTAGACTCGCAATATGTTGTTTCTTCAGAGATCCAATGCAAGTTCTAACGAGGCTCGTCCCCTATCTTCATGCACGACGGTTCGACTTTAGTTCGAAACGGGAAAACTTCAAAACAGGCATAATTAATTCAAAAACGGTCTGAACATTATAAATCCTTCGTGTGGTGTCATATTATCTAACATAGTTGCAACAAAAAATACAAAACTTGGTATATTGATTATGTCTTGAAAAAAACTTCACAAAATGACCTATCATGTTCGAGGTTTCATGCCTTTCGGTCCAAATGACCGAGGTTATGTGCTGAATCGCGGCATAGTTTGTGATACTCTGCCCATATTATGCATGCATGTAGACATTGGGATGGAGAACAATGTTGCAGGAGGAAAGTTTTCTTTTCGTCACACAGAAAAGCCATATTCCGAGCTCAAAAACGGGTCGTTTTATGAAGCAACCACCAAAATGCTATTTTAGAATACTATCATCCCATTTTTATAATATACTAGACCACCTTACATGGACGATCTCCCAACCAGGAGATCTCAAACCTTTCCATCTTTCCCGGGTGAAAAAGACAAATGTCTACCGAATTGAAAGGAAGTGAGTCTGGTTTGTACTACAGTTACATGATCTAACGCCCATGATTTTTTGAGAAAATCATTTTTAGACTCGCAATATGTTGTTTCTTTAGAGATCCAATGCAAGTTCTAACGAGGCTCATCCCCTATCTTCATGCACGCCGATTCGACCTTAGTTCGAAATGGGAAAATTCAGAACAGTCATAATTAATTCAAAAACGGTCTGAACAATGTAAATCCTTCGCGTGGTGTCATATTATCTGAAATAGTTGCAAGGAAAAATACAAAACTTGGTATATTGATTATGTCTTGAAAAACCTTCACCAAAATGACCTATCATGTTCGAGGTTTCATGGCTTTCGGTCCAAATGACCGAGGTTATGTGCTGAATCGCGGCATAGTTAGTGATACTATGCCCATATTATGCATGCATATATAGAATGGGATGGAGAACAATGTTGTAGGAGGAGGTTTTACTTTTTCCGAGTACAAAAAACAGGTCGTTTTGTGAAGCAACCACCAAAATGCTGTTTCAGAATGCTACCATCACATTTTTCTAAAATACTAGACCACCTTATATGGACGATCTCCCAACCGGGAGATCTCAAACCTTTCCGTCCTTCCTGGATGAAAAACACAAAAGTCTGCCGAATCGGTAGGAAGTGGGATGGGTTTGTACTACAGGTACATGATCCAACGCCGGTGATTTTTTGAAAAAAATCATTTTTAGACTCGCAATATGATGTTTCTTCAGAGATCCAATGCAATTTCTAACGAGGCTCGTCCCCTATCTACATGCACGTCGGTTCGACCTTAGTTTGAAACGGGCATAAGAAATTCAAAATGGTTAATAGTTTAAATAGTCACATTAATTATTTTTAGAAACAGAAAATGGGTTTTAATTAGTTATTCAAATTCAAACACTATTTATGTTTAAAGTTTTTCAATATTCCAAATTAATATGCAAAAAATATAAGTTAATTCATTTTTAATTCAAAATGGTTAATAGTTTAAATAGTCACATTAATTATTTTTAAAAATAGAAAATGGTTTTGAATTTGTTATTCAAATTCAAACACTTTTTGTGTTTAAAGTTTTTTAATATTCCTAATTAATATGCAAACAATATAAGTTAATTCATTTTTAATTTAAAATGGTTAATAGTATAAATGGTTATATTAATTATTTTTAAAAACAGAAAATGGTTTTGAATTAGTTATTCAAATTCAAACAATTTTTATGTTTAAAGTTTTTAATATTCCAAATTAATATGCAAAAAATATAAGTTTATTCATTTTTAATTTAAAATGGTTAATAGTTTAAATGTTTACATTAATTATTTTTAAAAACAGAAAATAGTTTTGAATTAATTATTAAAATTCAAAAACTTTTTATGTTTAAAGTTTTTTAATAGTCCAAATTAATATGCAAAAAATATTAGTTAATTCATTTTTAATTTAAAATGGTTAATAGTTTAAATAATTACATTAATTATTTTTAAAAATAGAAAACGGTTTTGAATTAGTTATTCAAATTCAAACACTTTTTATGTTTAAAATTTTTCAATATTCCAAATTAATTATCATTTAAAAACATTACAAATTTAAACCCTAAAATAAAAAATAATGCGGGAAGAGAGAAATAATTTGTGAAAACTTTGAAAACATGACCTTTAGTCGCGGTTGGATCCACCAACCGGGACTAAAGGCCCCCTGCGCGCCGCTTGGGCTCAGCCCAAAATTTGCCAAAAAGGGTTAAGCATACACCCCGGTTGGTGCCACGAACCGGGACGTATGACCCTTAGTCCTAGTTGGTGGGACCAACCATGACAAAAGATGCCCTACTAGTTAACCGTCGCGCCCCTTCTCCTTCTTCCCTGTTCCTCTTTCACTCACCCGCAACAGATCGCCGCCGCCGCGAGGACAAGCACTCGGACGCCGTCAGGATGCCCAACCGCCACCCCGTCGTCGGCCTCCACGCGCTACCTCGTTGTCGGCCTCCACGCGCTGCCCCGCTGTCGGCTTCCACGCGCTGCCCTCAATCGGCCTCCTCAAGTGCTTCTTCCTCAACCCCGACGAGCTCCGCGACGCACCTTACCGTCCTCTGATCCTCGCCTCGCCTCACCTCGTCGTCGTTCCCAATCTTCAGGGTGAGCCGCTCCACCTCCCTGGCCCAGTGTTGCTTCCTAGTGTCGTGCGTAGCCGCTGCTCGCCGTGCACCCGAGAGCTCCGTCACAGTTTCTCCGGCGACCATTATCTAGCAGCGCTAGGTTAGTTAGGTTCCTCTCGCTCGCGCGGTTCGAACGGACCCAACGACGCTTCCTGGAATCGCCGGAAACATCGTCGGCGATCGCCGCCTGCCGCTCCGTGCCGTCGCGCCTGACGTGGCCACATGGTGGACCCAGCGTGGCCTAGGGCCCCCTCGTCAATGACTGTGGGTAGAATTGCCTACGGTGCAGAGAGATTTAGGGTTAGGGTTTGATGATGTCAGGGTGACGCAGTAATCTTTAAATAATTTCCAATTTTTTTTAAAAATGGCAGAAAATGATGTAAACTTGTAAAATTCATAACTAATTCATATTTAATCAGACAAATATGAATAATATATCAAAATGTTCAGATAATAGAGATCAATATGTTTAAGCTATCAACATACATTGTCAAGAAACTTAAAACCCTATTTTAGTTAAAGAAACATCGACACCCCTTATGTACATGTGGGTTCGATGTTGTGTCCTCGCCAGGGCATACCGGACCCTTTTAAATCGATGTTGCACCTAGGGTTAGTGTAGGATCTCTAAATATGACATGTCATACATATTGATTGTGCATTGCATTATGCCATGTATTGATTGCCGCCTTTCTTTCCGGTATTGGTTCTTCGCGATAGGATCCGAGCCCGAGGCAGAAGTCAACGACATCGAAGATCCATATTTGTCTACTGAAGGACAAGGCAAGCGTAGCCTCTCATTCGGAACCTATGTTTTACAAAGTATATACTTTCTCTCTATGTTGCACACGATTCCAATGTGGTCTTTTGTCGGTAGCTAGAGTTACCTGTTTGCAGCACAGTTTCCCTTTTGTAGCCTTATACTCATGTTCCACTACTCCTAGTATACCTAATTGACCCCTCTCATATGCATCCAAGGTTTCTCCGAAATAGGGTCTACACCCCTCGAAACTCCGGAATATTGATTTTAGTTGATATTTATTATTGTAAATATTGTAAATTAATTTTTTTATTGTGTATGTATATATTAGGGTTTCTCCGATTTAGGGTTTATATCTCTCAACACCCTACCTAACCTTCTCCCTTAGCCACTTTGACTTATCCGTTTTTCCACCTATGCAGTAAATATGGAACCACATGGCAGAGACGAAGAAAAGGAAGAGTTGATCCATGGTGTCATCCGTGAGGAGGAAAATATGGATGTATCGGCGTTTTTGAACAACTCCAGTGAGGGTGATCTGCTTTTTGCCAGAAGAGACGACTTCTTCGAGGGAGAAGGCGTTGGCTTAGTTGGCGGAGAAGGTGATGTCTTCCGCGAGGGAGAAGGAGATGCCTTCTGTGATGGAGAAGATGACCGCTCCATAGGAACATTCAATATTACAAACTCTGGCGAGGTGCATGTAATATTAATTAATTAATCATCTACTATCTATATACATATATTAATGATCTTTCTTATTTTAGCCTTCTGGATCGAGAAAATCTACTACAAAGAGAAAACGAGGCCGAACCAAAAATTTGGAATACCATGAGAGGTACAGGATTGAAGAAGTCGCTGACGATGGCAAACCGACGGCTCCCCTTCTTGTTGCAAACAAATTTGTGGCACAATGCGGAGTAATCGTTAGGTACTTCGTCCCGATCACCATTCTAAATTGGAATAAGCCTACTAATACGGAATAGGGAACGTCTTTATATGTCCCGGACATGGCCAAAGATTTACTATGGAAGAGGCTCATGCTAAATTTCACCCTACCGACGGTAGAGGTGGATCCAAATGTGGAGAATCCAGTTGAGGAGGCCAAGCAACACGTCGCTGCCACCCAGAAGAAGGTCAAGGAGTGGGATTTTAAGAAGATGGTCCAGCAATTCACCAACTGGAAGAAAAGATTGCACCTTGACTATGTCGTGAAAGATAAGACTCCGGATTTTGAGAAGATTCAGTATCAGAAGTTAAAACCATTCTGGGATGAGTTTGTGGATTACAAGACATCAGCGGAAGCTAAGAAAATGTCTGAAACGAATAAGCTAAATGATGCTAACAAGAAGTATCACCATACTATGGGGCAAGGTGGCCACAGGGATGGCATTCCTAAGTGGAAGAAACTTGAGGATGAATTGCGTGCTAAAGAGGTCATCCCAGAGACAGACGATTTGGATCGAACATGCAAAGAATTGGTTTTACGGCCATGGGGGAACGTTGGACTCATAAGGGAAGTGTATATATAACATAAGACATAAAGAAAACCCCTTGCGCATCGAGGACATAAGAAATGCAGTAAAGGCTGTTGAAAAGGGGGAGTTCATTCCCGATAGAGAGAATGACGAGCTCACACTCGCCCTTCGGAATAAGGAACACGATGGACGAACACGAGGCACAATAGGCTCCCAACCATGGAGCACTGGGTTTCCCGCAGATAGGAAGAAATTTCCTGATAGAAGCCGTAAGAGGAGAAAGGACAAGGCGTAAATTGAAGCAAATATTCAGGCAGACCGGATGCGTAAAATTGAAGAACAAATAAAGCGGCAACAAGATCAAATTGACGCACTTATCCAGCAAGGTACTACCGGCCCATCTCAGCAGCACATGGTGGTAGAACCTGCATTCGATACTACCGGCCTATCGAATAATCGGAAAAGCATTGTGGCTTCCACCGATATACCGGGTGATGACGATGACGATGGTGCACCGAAGATGGCTCGTGTTGGCTACCCAATGGATGATATCACGCAAATGACACATTGCGAGCTACATGTCAAAGTTGTGAACATAACAATGAAGGTGGCGGTCGACTATGCCTTACCAATTGGACATGAACCAACTTACCATTGTCGTCTGGTTCCATAGGGCTACGCTGTTGTCAGGGTGGATGAAGTCATGCACGACTTTCACCAGTTGAAGCTTCACTACCCTATAGGTGGAGGCGATGTGACTGAACTGTGAGAAGCAACAAACGTCACCATTCTATGGCCAAAGGAATATATCGTGCTTCCAAATCAGATGCCAAGGCCATCTTCGCCGCCGCCTCACCCATCTCCGCTGGCACAACAGTCATCTCCGTCGCCTCACCCGTCTCCAGCGCAACATCCATCTCCAGCGCAGCCGTCGCCGCCGCGGCAGCCATTGCTGGCGCCTCAGGAAAAAAGCATAAGCATACCACCGCTACTCTAAGGAGTGGTAAGCGATCGCCGACATGTAAACAGGAGCCTCTTCCAAAAGTACCAAAGGTTCCTCCCAAGAGAGCTTATGACTGTACTCAAGAGAAGACTCCGCGATCATCAACGATGAAACGACAGAGTTTTTCACTAAGCTGAGGCAGCCGAAAGAGCTAGAGTTCCCCAACAATGAAGAAGATAAAGCCCGAGTGTTCAAAATGCTAAAGGGCCTTAACCAACCCGATCCAAAGCTGTCATCGGACTATGAGCGCTCTATTCTCAAGTCACATGTGGCACAGAATCTGTCGAAGAGCACTAGTGCAAGTGGGAAATATGTTCCCCAGCTCGGAGAACAAAAAAAAATCTTGCACCCCTCTCAAGGTGATTTCCCATACCAATGTGGGGTCGAGCAAATATGCGGCTGAAGAGCAGTATGATTCAGAGGTAGTTGCACTATATAGAGAAGCGGCCACTGCTCAAGGTATGAGTATTGCCCACTACTTATCCCAGTTACAGTACTTCCCCGAGACTCTGTTGGAGATATGCCTAAGAGGCAATAATAAAGAGGTTATTATCATATCTTCATCCTTATGATAAATGTTTGCATACCATGCTATAATTGTATTAACCGGAAACATTAATACTTGTGTGATTTGTAAACATAAAAGAGTCCCTAGTAACTCTTGTTAAACTAGCTTGTTGGTTAATATATGATCATGGTTTCTTGATCATGAACATTGAGATGTTATTAACAACAAGATCATATCATTAGGAGAATGGTGTGATGGACATACTCCTATAGTTAAGCATAGCATAAAGATCAAGTCATTTAATATAGTTCATTTGCTATAAGCTTTCTGATACATAGTAACATAATTCCTTCGACCATGAGATCATGCTAATCACCATCATTGGAATGATGCTTTGATGACATCAAACACCACACCGTAACTGGGTGGCTATAAAGGTGGCATTGAGTGTTCAGAAAGTATGTGTTGAGGCACATGGATCAAGAGTGGGATTTGTCCATCCATATGATGGATAGATATACTTTGGGCCCTCTCGGTGGAATGTCATCCAATTAGCTTGCAAGCATGTGACTGGCTCACAAGGGATCACATATCACGGGAACGAGAAAAGAGTACTTATCGGTAACGAGGTTGAACTAGGTATGCAGAGATACCGACGATCAAACCTCGGATAAGTAAAATATCGTGAGACAAAGGGAAATTGATATCGTATGCAAATGGTTCATTCGATCACGAAGTAATCATAGAAATATGTGGGAGCCATATGAATTTCTAGATTCCTCTATTGGTTATTGACCGGAGAAGAGTCTCGGTCAGGTCTGCATAATTCATGAACCGTAGGGAGACACACTTAAGGATTCAATGTTGTTTAGTAGATATGGAAAGTGAGTAAAGAGAATGAATGTTTTTTGGAGTCTCGGATGGGATCCGGGATATCATGAGGAGATCCGGAATGGTACGGAGAATAAGATTCATATAAGGAAAGTACAATTTCGGAGTTCATGAATGATTCCGGTGTTTCACCGGAATGTTCTAGAAGGTTTTAGAAGGTTCACCGATCCGGAAGGGGAAGGGTACATGTATGTGTCATGACAAAGTGTAATGGTTGCATCATGTCCTAGGTCACTTGACTGGACACTTGGAATAGAGAAATCAAACTCTAATTTGAAAGTCAAGAAGGCAGTTTGAAAAAGTCAAATCCCAACATGGTTTCCGAGTTAGGGAGGGTTTCTATGTTAGGGAGGGTTTCCAACTGGGTTGGGAACACCCTTGGATGCCCCCCAACTATATAAGGAGGGGAGGGGGCGCACCCCAAGGTATCCCCCTTGCCCTAGGCGCCCAAGAAACCCTAGGTTGGCCGCCGTCCCCCTCTCTAGTTGCGATCAATCTAGATATCCTCTAAACCGCTACCGACTAGCTAAACTCTAGTTGATAGCTACCTCTAAACCTCGGCCCTCTAAACCCTATATCGCCGGGGATCCCTCTACTCCACCATACTCGCTCTGGCTTAGGCGAAGCCCTCCGGGATCTCCCCTCTACTTCTGACACCACACCATCGTGCTGCTGGAATCGCGAGGAGAGAGCTACAACCTCCGCTGCCTGCTGGAACAAGGGAGAGGAAGGTCTTCATTGAGTACCGTACGTGTGACCGACTGCGGGAATGCTGCCGGAACACGGTGCCAGAAGGATCGCCTACGCGATCTTGAGATCGGCAAGTGAACGACTACATCACCCACGAGAATCTGCTCTCGTTAACCGATTTGGATCTTCGAGGGTTAGTACTCTATCGACTCGTTGCTACAATCTAGTAGATATATCTTGGCTTGTGTGTGTTTATGCGGTCGAAATTTTTTGTTTTCCATGCTAGGAACCCCTATAGTGGTATCAGATCCGTGTCTATATGTAGATCTGTTGCACGAGTAGAGCACAATGGTCATTGTGGGCGTTGATGCTTTTGTTGTCGATTGCTTCTTATGTACTTTCATCTTGCGGGATGGTGGGATGAAGCGGCCCGGGCTAACCTTACATGACATCGTTCATGAGACTTGCTCCACGCTTTAAATGCAACTTGTATTACATAAGTGGCTTTGTGGGTGCATGTTTGTCCCAACATAGTGAAGATTCAATTTACAACGGGTGATTGACAATACTAGTATGAATATTGTGGTTCTTGTTCGTAAGTTAGAACAGTACTTTTTGAAAGCCCCAAACCACGTAAAACCTGCAAAGAAAATTAGAGGCGTCTAACTTTGTTTTGCAGGGGTGTGTTGTGATGTGATATGGCCATGATTATGATTATATATGATGTATGCAATGTTCCTTATTGTAAGTCGGCAACCGGCAGGATCCATATGGTTGTCTTTTAAATTCCGTTAAGGCATGCGTGTCTATTCAAAGTAGTTGTAATAGTTGACACTAGTGGACGACAACCATGAAGTGGCGCCATTGACCTTGATGCCATACCGGTGATGATGGAGATCATGTTCGTGCTTGAAGATGGAGATCGAAAGCACAAGAAGATAGGCCATATCATATCACATATTATGAATTGCATGTGATGTTAATCCTTTTATGCATCTTGTATTGCTTAGTTCATGACGATAGCTTTATAAGATGATCCCTCTCACAAAATATCAAGTTATAAAGTGTTCATCCTTTGTAGGCACCGTTGCCAAAGCTCGTTGTTTTGAAGCACCACGTGATGATCGTGTGTGTTAGATTCTGCGAGTGTATACAACGGGAGCAAGCCAGATTTGCTTATTCGGAATCTAAGGTTTGATCTTGACGAGCCTAGCATGTACAGACATGGTCTCGGAACATGGAATACCGAAAGGTAAAGCATGAGTCATATAGATGATATGATGAACATGATGATTGTTCGCCTTTGAAACTATATCATGTCACGTGATGATCGGACTTGGTGTAGTGAATTTGTTTTGTGTGATCACTAAAACAATGTCAGGGATATTGTTTTGAGTGGGAGTTCAACATCATATGATTAAAAGTTGAACACTATTTATCATAATTTAAATCAAAGTGAATTTGCATAGTTGTTGTAGTCATTGGCATCCGTTTACCACCTTGCTCTTAGTTATAATTGAGATAATAGAACTATAGAATTCTGGATAGTTACTTTATGAACTGGTATCGTATTGTTTTGATGTGTTAATCGAAAGTTTAAAAGTCCTATTGCAAATTTTCAGTAAGTTCTGGTTACTCCATGAAATTTAATAATTGGTATTAAATCAAGAGTAACAATTCTAGTGTTAGTATATAAGTATCATGTTTATCTCCATGATTCTTGATATTCAAAGGATTGTTTTAATATCAAGGTTATCAGGGAGCTGAAAGAATTGTTTCAAAAACCATCATGTGTGAAAGATATTACGATATCTAAAACAAAGTTTTGGTTATAACATGATAGAGTATAATATAGCAAAGTTTATGTTCTCATATTTGATGAGAATTTTCAAAAGGTTGGAGACGCTAGTCTTCCTAATTTTCCAAAAGGTTTTGGAGAGCAACATTATACTCGTAATTCACCGTTATAAGCTAAAGTAGCTTGATCATGAATAGTTCCATGATAAGGATGAATATTTGATGTAGCTTAAATGTTTACTACACTAAAATATTACTAAAGAATGGAATTTAAAAGAACACCAAACATTTGATGATGGTGATCTACTTCAAAGTGCAATTCCAAAGACATTTGTATTTAACTATACATGTTCTGGACTATGTGTCATAAGTATGGCGCCACTGTTGATGTTGATAGATTCCTTTGAAAGGATAAAGAAATACTGAAAGAGAAATCTAAGAAATATTTGGCAGAAGAGAAAAGACTAGAATTGTTCAGCTTAGGTATATAGAGGATATACATGTTATGGCTGTATTCTTTGCTTGTTAAACAATGTAGTTCTTGAGTATTGGATACTGAATTTGTTGATGCGAATCGTCACACGAAACAACACAATTCATGAACTACAATGGCCTAAAGTAACTAGCAAAAGAATATGCGATGATGCTCATCGAGAACAAATAAATGGTTGTTGTGTTGCTCGTTGAAATCAAAACTTACCTTCAAGATTTGTTTTCAATAATTGTTATTTCTATCAGGTATTATGAGAACAAAAGGGTTGTTCAAATAATTTTCGTGATCCATAGAAGATGGATGATTTACAAATCTCATTGGAGAAATCACATCCATAAAACTAGTGCTAAAAATGTCGAAAGACAAATTGATTGAAAGATCACTTAGGAAGTGACATCGTCGTTTAAATTATATTGGAAAGAAAGCATGAAGAAACTCCATAAGGATGGAATTTTGGAGTCTTTTGATTTTTGTTCAAATGAGCCTTGCGAAACTTTCCTAGAGATAATTAAAACTCCATTCATAAGACAAAAGTGAACGAATGACTAGCTTATTGGAACTTGTACATATAGATGTATGAAGCCCATTATATGTAGTAAAGAGCGATGAATTTTCAACTTCATATGATTTCTCCGAAAATTTGAGTGAATATATGAATATTTACTTAATGAGGATGAAGTGTGAAACATTTGAAAAGTTTGAAGACTTTCAAGATGAAGTGCAAAATCAATGTAACAAGAAAATAAAAGAATTTATGATAGGATCATAAAGGGAGATATTTGAGTTACAAGTTTAGCATAACACCTAAGATTTGAGGAATTGTTCCATGGATTTACGTTTCCCGAAACACCATATGAGTATGGAATAATCGAGATATGCAATGAAACCTTGTTTGACTTGGTAAGATCAAAGGTGTAATTCATAAAACTACCATTATATTTTAAAGATTAAAAGCTTTAGAGACTACCACTTTTTCACTGAAAAGAGATCCATCATGATCCGTTGAAATGACACCATATAAAGTTATGGTTTGGGATAAAACCCAAGTTGTCCTTTCTTAAACATTGGTATGCTATGCATAAGTGAGATGTTTACAACCAAAGTCGGATGAACATGTCTTTGTATGTTATTTCGAATAACCGTTGAGTATTCCTCCATAATACCAAAGAGAAAAATGTTTGTCGCTTGGAATGTCAAGTTTCTTTGAGAAGGAATTTTCCGTGAAAAGTTAAGTGGGAGGAAAATAGAACTTTGATAAGGTTAAAAGAACCTTAGATATATGTGCAAAGTTGCGTGTAGAGGTCCCAACCTTAGATAAGATTGATCCCTCCTATGTTTACAATGCTAGTCCCTGGATCAATAGCTAGCATCCACAGTTTAGATGTAATATCAAGAAACAAGGGTCATAATATAACTTTATAACCAGGAATAACATAATTTTATTACATCAAACATAGCTCATTAGGCTATTACATTACATTGCAGCGGAATAAATATAGTCATGGGTCCTTCATCTTCAAAGTGCCACAGGCAGATGTTGGTTGTAGACTTTGTAATCCTAATCAATCAATCAATCTTCTCTAAACAATCAAACCTGCAACATACAAGTTACAGCCACAAAGGGTCAATACATTTGAATTGTATTGGCAAGTGATACTATGGTAGTATAGTGGAGTCTATCAACTATATGCATTTGGCTAAGTGGAGTTGAGGCTTGCATTGCTCAAAATAGATTTTTCTTATCATTTTGAAAATACTAAGTTTTTGCTTGACAAAATCATTTCCTCAATCAAAGATTTCAAGATCCTTGTACCAAGCCATCTCTCCATCAATGATTGAAGAATTCAAACAATCCCTTGTTCAACCCACAAGTTTTAATTTAGAAATTTGAATGATGAGATTCTTGATTGCTTCCATGTCTTGATGCTCAAATTGTCCTTTACCAGGGACATGGCTAAGTACTTAGGTTTTACACTCTGTAGAGGTGGTGCACTTTACCCACAAGACTTGGTTTCCCAAGACAAAATCTTTCAGAAGCCTTCCCTTAGACCAATATGGACGCGTTCCAACCTATCAAACACTACCACCCACTGTCCATATGGCTAAGTTCTTGCAACCTATATGATCATGGTAGAGCCCATATTGCCAAGTGGTTGCACTTGAAGCTTCTCAACATTTGACATCTCAAATCCCTTTGTTTCCTGGGTGGCCATCCACAAGTGAGATACACAAGCCAGGTCCATGGTCTTGTGTAACCACTCAACATAACCCAATCCTTCCATTTCCACCCAGGTGATTCATTAACTTAGTTGTTTTATTAAACAAAATCACAAGTCCTTAGACTTAGAATATTTTTCCATAGTGTGAATATATATTCCACCCATGTTTTCTATTAGCTAGGCTAAGCTTGGTAGTAGTAGGAATCTCTAACTTAGGAAATCCTACTAAGGATTCATTACTAAGTTTTCCTATAGCAAGATCTATACTTAGCAAAATCCATGCAAGTTTTACTTAGCAAAATTACTAATGCATATTGAAAGTAATGGGATAGAAAGTATGAAGCATCACTTGCCTTTTTGGTAGAGTATAGGTTCACTTCTTGATATTTGCAACAATCACACTCTTCAAGTCACTACAAATCAATCAAGCAAGGCACAAACTCAATCTACCAATCAAGCAAAACAACACACCTAAATAATAAAGTCAAAGAAATGCATGCAAGCAAGCCAAGCTTTGTTTTGTTTGAAAAAGTGATTCCTAATGGGTCATAGACATTTGGGTACATGTAATGGTCATTTTCTAAAGTGGCCAAGTCATTTGCAAAAGGTTTCACTTTAAAACTATTTTTAAAACAAGGTGTTATTTTATGTGGTGTAGAAATATTTTTATTAAGGCATTAGCCTATAGGGTTCACCAAATGAGTTGCTATTGCAAAACTTGGTGTTTTTTGGTCAGTAGGTTTGGTCCAAACCATCTACTCAAAGTTTTCTTTCCATAAACATTTTCATAATAAAAACTATTCTTTTTATTTGGCTAGAAAATGACTAAGTCAAGTAATCGAACCTAAATCTTACAAAAATCATTTTTAATACCAAGGATTGGTTCCTAGGGTCAGTAAGGTCACAACAAACCATTTTGCAAAGGTTTTAATCCAAAAATCATTTTTAAACAATTTTTATACTCTAAACAAGCTCACAAAAGTTTCTGCAAATTCAAACAAGCTAACAGATACTATTTGTCAAACCAAGGCCATGGTTGGCTAGGGCTTGTTCTCCTGATTTCATTGATATAAAATTTGCCAAATTTGGACGTGTGGATCCAAAGATATAAGGGTTTGAAAATGGCAACAAATTCTGATTTCAATTTCTGTTTTTAAACAGACAGGTGACATGCGTCGAGATTCTATTAGACGGTACCGGTTCGCTGTGGATCACGCTCTGGTGCGTTGGATTAAGTCTAATCGTGCGGCTCTGGAGGCGTACCCCTTCGGCGTTAAATGATTCTATCGTGCCCGCCCGATCTAGATCGAACGGTTCCTATCTAATAGCCATGAACTGGCGGCGCGAGTTCACCGGCGAGCGGCGGTGCGGTCAGTTGGCGGCGGCGCTGGCGAGGCAGAAAGAAAGAGAGGGTAAGAAGATGCTCACCAGGCTCAGGAGAACACGGCGAAGCTCAAGGTGCTCGCGGTTGGTCAAGGGGCGTACTAGGGTTGCAGTAATTCCTCGCCGGAGTTGCGAACGGCGTCAGGTGGTCCTGGTTGCGGTCGGGGGCGACGCTATCGATCATGAGAAGCCAAACGGAGGGCACGATTAGGTGCGCAAGACCAAGGGGAAGCTGCTAGCATGATCGAGAAGCAAAGGGGCGGCCGGTCTCTACCTGGGGTTGTCCTCGGAGATGAAACAGGCGGCGACGCTGTCAGAGCTAGTCCAAGCCCATGCTCTGGGGCGCCCGCGGTCGAGTGATTGACACAGAAGGATGCGCCAGTGTATGGTGAGCGTGCTCGTGTGCTCAGGGAGGCGGAAGGGAGCGTGTGCTGGCCGGAATTGGCGAGAGGGTTCGTCGGAGGCAGAGGGAGTGGTTGGCGAAATACTGCAGCCTGGGGGCGTGCTCGGGAAAGGAGGCAGAGGGGAAACGGAGAGGAGTGACTGGCGATTTAACACGCGTGATCACTGCAGGTTTTACTCGTGGAATTAAAGCGAATTAAGTCTGAGGAATCAAGTCTGCAATGGCGAAGTGAGAGGAAGAACAGCTCGCGGGGTGGGAAAGAAGAACAGGGGAGTGGGGTCCGCTGGCAGTGAAAGAAAGGAAGAAGGGGAGGGGTCCACTTGTCAGCGTCGGTGTGGGTCGGAAACAGAGTGAGGAATGTCTTCTTTCGGGTGAGGGGGAGCTGGGCTAGGTGGGCTGTTTGGGCCGGTGTAGTGGGTTGGGTCTGTTTTCTTATTTTATTTTTCTGTCTGATTCCTTTTTCTTTTTCTATTTCTATTTCCTGTTTTGTTATTTCAAACAATTATTCACACAATCAAACAAGGTTCAAATCAATTCAAACAAACAACAAACTTTTCATTTGAATTTGGTTCTGTTTATCAACATAATCCAAATCCAAAATAAAATAATATTTTTATATTTAATTTAGGATCCATTTAATAATTAAATAAAATGGACTATGGTTTATTAATAAAATAGCGTTTGGTTTAATTAATAAAATTTTCATTTAAAATCCAAATGTTTTCAAAACCCAATCAGTAGGTTTTATTTGGAAATAAAGAATATTTGGAAAACTTGTTTAAAATAAAATAATCCTTTTAATTTAGGGTCCATTAATAATTAAATAAAATGGGCCTTAGTTATTAAATAAAATAGAATTTGATTTTATAAATAAAATCTTTATTTGAAACCTAAATATTTTCAAAACCAAATCAATAGGTTTTATTTGGAAATATTAAATATTTGGAAACTTGTTTTAAAACAAAATAACATTTATTTTAGAGTCCATTATTAATTAAATAAAATAGACTTTCATTATTAATTCAACTAGGGTTTGTTGTATTGAGAATGTTTATTTTAAAATCTAAAATAAAGCAAAAACACTTTAGTAGGTTTTATTTGTGAATATCAAATATTTGGAAAACCTATTTTAAATAATAGGTTTTGATGCTTTAATTAAAATGGTAAAACCTTTTATCAAATAAAGTTGGATATTAAATCCTTATTATTTTATTTAAACAATCCTTTATTATTTTTAATTAAACCTTTGCTATTTTATTTAAATAAATGTTTTAATTTCAAAAGCTTGGCCAAGGTTTTAATTTGGCTTTATAAAATAATCTTTATTTATAAATTTCTATTTCATTTGAAAACAAATCTTTTCATTTATTTGTTTCCAAATAGTATTTCCAAATGTTTTTATTTTTCCTTTTATTAAATGTTTATCTTTTTAAATCCCTTTAGGTTTATTTTAATTCAAATGGGTTTGAAGTTCCAATTGAATTCAAAAAGTTTCTTCTGGCTCTGAAAATCAAACAAAGTTTTATTTTATTAATTTATTTTCACATTACAAGATTTGGAAAATCTTGGGATGTGACAGGCTACCACCCTTAAAATAAATCTCGTCCCGAGATTTGGGAAGGCTGGGGTTACAAGCAAGTTCAAACAACTAGGGTACTACCACCCTTAAAAATTTTCAAACAAAAATTACATATTGGCCTTCTTGGGTCCTGGAAAACTTTTCTAAGCAAACTTTTGCTTTATTTCTACACTTGACTCATGGGTCAAGGTTGAGTTTCTCCATAGGCTTGTTCAACTTGTTTTTCATCCTTTCTGGACAGTTGCTTGCATAGTGTCCTGGATTCTTGCAGTTGAAACAATTAATGTCCTTAAGTTCTTTGCGTTGCTCTTGTGGGCAAGTTGCTACATAGTGACCTGGTTCTTTGCAGTTGTTGCACCACACTTGGTCAATCTCTTTATTTTTCTTGTTTTCTGGGCATCCACTGGAGTAGTGTCCCATTTCCTTACATTTACGACATTGCACAAGGCTCATGTCTTGCTTGGGCTTCTTGATTTTCTTTGATCCTTTGAATTGGGTTGTCTTGTTTGGATGTAGGAGTGGTCCTTTTCCTTTGGTAGACTTGGATCCTTCTTGTTTCCTTTGTTCTACCATGGCATAGATAGGACATAGACCTGGAGTATGATCACTTCCTTCACATAGGTAGCAAGTAGCTTGAGAGGTAGGACATTGTCCAACAGGATGATCTTCTTCACAATTGGGGCATTGTCCTTCATGTTCCTTGGAAGTATGATCCTTGTCTCCACAAATAATGCAAGCTGGGGCTCCATCTAGAACAATATTCTTTTCATCCTTGTTATCATACATTCTCTTTGGATAGTTTTCCTCCATGCTAATCATTTGATTAGTCACCTTAAGCATCAGTTGAGACTGCTCTTCCAAAAACCTTTGCAGTGCTGGATCCTTATCACTATTGTTGACTAGGAATTGAGCTGTTAGTTGGTTCAACTGGTGTTGGGTTTCTATGAGCTCTTTCATGCTATCAGCTTGGTTGGTGTTGGTGTCATCAACCTTGGAGTCCTTTGGAGTGGTCATCTGTTTAGGTTTGAAGGGAGTTTAGAATAGGCAAGTTATTTCTAAGGAATTATTTCTAATCACACACACCACAATTCACACAAACAAGGTGCATGCAATCACAAACAATCATTTCACTCAAACAACAAAGTTCAAGCACATACTTAGGCAACAAAACATTTTTGTTACACCACATAGGTTGGTGTGTTTTTGACTTAACTAAATCTGGTGGTCCATCTATATGGTTCACTTGTGATCTTTCCTTCCTTCATGATTCTTCTTACTTGAGATCTTGGTTTCCTTGAGAAAACTCTGGTCACAATACTTCAAAGTTGTTGATGGTTCCTTCTTATTTTGCATTCCCTCAGTCTATAAATCTTGAGCAAGATTTCCTTGTTTCACTTGTGGTCCTTATTAGTTTCCAAGTTGGAAGTCCTTGGTGAACATGCTGAAGATGTTGAAGTCATTAGAGCTGAAGATGTTGAAGTCATTAGTTGAAGAAGTCCTTTGCACATGGTGTGGTCTTTGGCCATGGGTAGGTTTTTCCATCAAGTTGAAGTAGAAGAGGTGTAGAGTTAAAAACCAAAATGGTTGAGGAAAGAGTATACAAGTTTGTTTTGTAAATAAGTTTTGGAACAAAACAACTCCTACTTTTCTAAGGGTTTTTGTCCAATCCTAGGTTTACAAATCCTACAGGCAACACAATGCTCTGATACCATCTGTAGAGGTCCCAACCTTAGATAAGATTGATCCCTCCTGTGTTTACAATGCTAGTCCCTGGATCAATAGCTAGCATCCACAGTTTAGATGTAATATCAAGAAACAAGGGTCATAATATAACTTTATAACCAGGAATAACATAATTTTATTACATCAAACATAGCTCATTAGGCTATTACATTACATTGCAGCGGAATAAATATAGTCATGGGTCCTTCATCTTCAAAGTGCCACAGGCAGATGTTGGTTGTAGACTTTGTAATCCTAATCAATTAATCAATCTTATCTAAACAATCAAACCTGCAACATACAAGTTACAGCCACAAAGGGTCAATACATTTGAATTGTATTGGCAAGTGATACTATGGTAGTATAGTATAAAAATTGGTCATTTACCAAAATCTATTTTAAAATCAATTCAACATTTTATGTGGTGTAGAAATATTTTTATTAAGGCATTAGCCTATAGGGTTCACCAAATGAGTTGCTATTGCAAAACTTGGTGTTTTTTGGTCAGTAGGTTTGGTCCAAACCATCTACTCAAAGTTTTCTTTCCATAAACATTTTCATAATAAAAACTATTCTTTTTATTTGGCTAGAAAATGACTAAGTCAAGTAATCGAACCTAAATCTTACAAAAATCATTTTTAATACCAAGGATTGGTTCCTAAGGTCAGTAAGGTCACAACAAACCATTTTGCAAAGGTTTTAATCCAAAAATCATTTTTAAACAATTTTTATACTCTAAACAAGCTCACAAAAGTTTCTGCAAATTCAAACAAGCTAACAGATACTATTTGTCAAACCAAGGCCATGGTTGGCTAGGGCTTGTTCTCCTGATTTCATTGATATAAAATTTGCCAAATTTGGACGTGTGGATCCAAAGATATAAGGGTTTGAAAATGGCAACAAATTCTGATTTCAATTTCTGTTTTTAAACAGACAGGTGACACGCGTCGAGATTCTATTAGACGGTACCGGTTCGCTGCGGATCACGCTCTGGTGTGTTGGATTAAGTCTAATCGTGCGGCTCTGGAGGCGTACCCCTTCGGCGTTAAATGATTCTATCGTGCCCGCCCGATCTAGATCGAACGGTTCCTATCTAATAGCCATGAACTGGCGGCGCGAGTTCACCGGCGAGCGGCGGTGCGGTCAGTTGGCGGCGGCGCTAGCGAGGCAGAAAGCAAGAGAGGTTAATAAGATGCTCACCAGGCTCAGGAGAACACGGCGAAGCTCAAGGTGCTCGCGGTTGGTCATGGGGCGTACTAGGGTTGCAGTAATTCCTCGCTGGAGTTGCGAACAGCGTCAGGTGGTCCTGGTTGCGGTCGGGGGCGACGCTGTCGATCATGAGAAGCCAAACGGAGGGCACGATTAGGTGCGCAAGACCAAGGGGAAGCTGCTAGCATGATCGAGAAGCAAAGGGGCGGCCGGTCTCTACCTGGGGTTGTCGTCGGAGATGAAACAGGCGGCGGCGCTGTCAGAGCTAGTCCAAGCCCATGCTCTGGGGCGCCCGCGGTCGAGTGATTGACACAGAAGGATGCGCCAGTGTATGGTGAGCGTGCTTGTGTGCTCAGGGAGGCGGAAGGGAGCGTGTGCTGGCCGGAATTGGCGAGAGGGGTCGTCGGAGGCAGAGGGAGTGGTTGGCGAAATACTGCAGCCTGGGGGCGTGCTCGGGGAAGGAGGCAGAGGGGAAACGGAGAGGAGTGACTGGCGATTTAACACGCGTGATCACTGCAGGTTTTACTCGTGGAATTAAAGCGAATTAAGTCTGAGGAATCAAGTCTGCAACGGCGAAGTGAGAGGAAGAACAGCTCGCGGGGTGGGAAAGAAGAACAGGGGAGTGGGGTCCGCTGGCAGTGAAAGAAAGGAAGAAGGGGAGGGGTCCACTTGTCAGCGTCGGTGTGGGTCAGAAACAGAGTGAGGAATGTCTTCTTTCGGGTGAGGGGGAGCTGGGCTAGGTGGGCTGTTTGGGCCGGGGTAGTGGGTTGGGTCTGTTTTCTTTTTTTTTTCTGTCTGATTCCGTTTTCTTTTTCTATTTCTATTTCTTGTTTTGTTATTTCAAACAATTATTCAAACAATCAAACAAGGTTCAAATCAATTCAAACAAACAACAAACTTTTCATTTGAATTTGGTTCTGTTTATCAACATAATCCAAATCCAAAATAAAATAATATTTTTATATTTAATTTAGGATCCATTTAATAATTAAATAAAATGGACTATGGTTTATTAATAAAATAGGGTTTGGTTTAATTAATAAAATTTTCATTTAAAATCCAAATGTTTTCAAAACCCAATCAGTAGGTTTTATTTGGAAATAAAGAATATTTGGAAAACTTGTTTAAAATAAAATAATCCTTTTAATTTAGGGTCCATTAATAATTAAATAAAATGGGCCTTAGTTATTAAATAAAATAGAATTTGATTTTATAAATAAAATCTTTATTTGAAACCTAAATATTTTCAAAACCAAATCAATAGGTTTTATTTGGAAATATTAAATATTTGGAAACTTGTTTTAAAACAAAATAACATTTATTTTAGAGTCCATTATTAATTAAATAAAATAGACTTTCATTATTAATTCAACTAGGGTTTGTTTTATTGAGAATGTTTATTTTAAAATCTAAAATAAAGCAAAAACACTTTAGTAGGTTTTATTTGTGAATATCAAATATTTGGAAAACCTATTTTAAATAATAGGTTTTGATGCTTTAATTAAAATGGTAAAACCTTTTATCAAATAAAGTTGGATATTAAATCCTTATTATTTTATTTAAACAATCCTTTATTATTTTTAATTAAACCTTTGCTATTTTATTTAAATAAATGTTTTAATTTCAAAAGCTTGGCCAAGGTTTTAATTTGGCTTTATAAAATAATCTTTATTTATAAATTTCTATTTCATTTGAAAACAAATATTTTCATTTATTTGTTTCCAAATTGTATTTCCAAATGTTTTTATTTTTCCTTTTATTAAATGTTTATCTTTTTAAATCCCTTTAGGTTTATTTTAATTCAAATGGGTTTGAAGTTCCAATTGAATTCAAAAAGTTTCTTCTGGCTCTGAAAATCAAACAAAGTTTTATTTTATTAATTTATTTTCACATTACAAGATTTGGAAAATCTTGGGATGTGACATTGCGCAACGCCGAAAAGTGTTCCGGAGGCAGCAACAATGCTCATGCCTCACGTGCCTCAAAGGTTGTGGTCACGGAGGTCTAAGTTCCTATTGAACCAAGTAGGTCGGGTAAACAATCAAATACGAATATTTGAGAGCTAAATAATTATTTGACAATAATGATCCAACTACATGCAAAGAAGCGATGATGGGCCCTAACTCTGTCAAATGGTTTGAAGCCATAAAATCCATGATAGTTCCATATACGAGAGATCAAGCTTTGAACTTGCAAGACCGTCTGAAAAGGTGCAAGACCCTACAGTCCTATTTGGATCTATAAAGAAATAGACATGGATGTTTCACATCTATGAAATTATCGACATGTCGGGAAAGAGTTCACTACAATATTCAAATAGTTGACTATGACAAGATCCAATCTTTCATTAAGCGATATTTAGTATAGACGGATTAATGTAGAAACCACTACATATAATTTTGTTATGTGGTAGTTGAATAAACAAAAAAAGTTCTTCTAATAGAATGGTTACCTAGGACGTGTGCATGACACGATCCAAAGGGTTTTTGTTAATTCAAAGGATGCTAAAAGCATATGCAAACTTCAATGGTTAAAGTAAGCATCGCGGAGTTGGA
The DNA here is from genome assembly GCA_916181665.1 of Avena sativa. NCBI lineage: Eukaryota > Viridiplantae > Streptophyta > Magnoliopsida > Poales > Poaceae > Avena > Avena sativa. Next base: position 44,286,697 of record OV702285.1, on the reverse strand, counting down.
ATCTTCACTATGATGAAACTGTTAAAAGAGTTTAATTTCATCGGAGACGATGAAGATGCTTGCATTTGCAAGAAATTAAGTGGGAGCGCTAAGACATGTTTCTAATACATTATGTGGAAGACATATTGTTGATTGGAAATGATGTATCTTTTTATTGACACAGGTTAAGAATTTCATCTCGATGAAAGGCTTAGGCAGAACCTGAATATTTGGCATCAATGTCTATAAGGATAAATTGTGACGCCAATATGGCTGTGCCAGAAGTACATAGATGAGATATTGAATGAGTTCAATATAGAAACTACGATAAAGGTTCTTGTTGCACAGGAAGGATTGAATAAAGATTTATGTATTTTTGATACTTGATAGATAAAATCACAAAGAGTATTTTATCAATCATGCTATGTGTGTACAAATCCAGATATTTCCTATGCTCTAAATGTTATGAGCGTATACTAGAATGATTCATAAGATGGTTATTGCACGATAGTAAAGATATTCTTATGATCTTTTAGAAGAACTAAGAATATATTATTTTGTAGAAGTGACAAATAGATGGTTAGTTCATTGTAAAAGTATTACCTTGATACTAGTTTTGTCACTAAGTACAAATTAAGTTTATCTTAATCTAAACAAAGGGTGGCACAATGTGATGGAAAGTAAGTTCCATAATGGATTTGGATGAGTTCCAAAGTTAAGACATTGTGACAGATACTACAACAAAAGGCTAAGTATATGACTGCTATTATAGCAGCAAAAGAGGGCATTTGTGTCAAGTAGTTTGTTATCAAACTAGGTGTAGTTCACAGCGGGATAATACTATGAAGATATATTGTACGACAATATTGTCAACATATTTTAACCCCTAGGAACTAAAGGTCTCACCAAATGACCAAATTTATACAAAGCCATCTCATTAGAGAATGAGTGATGCATAGAGACGCAAAGACATGCAATTACACACGAACCTGAAAATGTTGGATCTGAAGATCGGTTGATCACTAGCAATCGTGTACATACAACACCGGAAAGCCATAGGTATTGAATACACAAAGGTTTGAAACTAGATCATTGACTCTAGTGCAAGTGGGAGACTATTGGAGATATGCCCAAGAGGCAATAATAAAGGGTTTATTATCATATCTTCATGCTTATGATAAATGTTTGCATACCATGATATAATTGTATTAACCAGAAACATTAATACTTGTGTGATTTGTAAACATAAAAGAGTCCCTAGTAAAGCCTCTTGTTAAACTAGCTTGTTGGTTAATATATGATCATGGTTTCCTGATCATGAACATTGAGATGGTATTAACAACAAGATCATATCATTAGGAGAATGGTGTGATGGACATACTCCTATAGTTAAGCACAGCATAAAGATCAAGTCATTTAATATAGTTTATTTGCTATAAGCTTTTTGATACATAGTAACCTAATTCCTTCGACCATGAGATCATGCTAATCACCATCACCAGAATGATGCTTTGATGACATCAAACACCACACCGTAACTAGGTGGCTATAAAGGTGGCACTGAGTGTTCGGAAAGTATGTGTTGAGGCACATGGATCAAGAGTGGGATTTGTCCATCCATATGACGGATAGATATACTCTGGGCCCTCTCGGTGGAATGTCATCCAATTATCTTGCAAGCATGTGACTGGCACACAAGGGATCACATATCACGGAAACAAGAAAAGAGTACTTATCGGTAACGAGGTTTAACTAGGTATGCAGAGATACCGACGATCAAACCTCGGATAAGTAAAATATCGTGAGACAAAGGGAAATTGGTATCGTATGCAAATGGTTCATTCGATCACGAAGTCATCATAGAAATATGTGGGAGCCATATGAATTTCCAGATTCCTCTATTGGTTATTGACCGGAGAAGAGTCTCAGTCATGTCTGCATAATTCACGAACCGTAGGGAGACACACTTAAGGATTCAATGTTGTTTAGTAGATATGGAAAGTGAGTAAAGAGACCGAATGTTTTTCGGAGTCTCGGATGGGATCCGGGATATCATGAGGAGATCCGTAATGGTCCGGAGAATAAGATTCATATAAGAAAGTACAATTTCGGAGTTCGGGAATTATTCCGGTGTTTTCACCGGAATGTTCTAGAAGGGTCTAGAAGGTTCATCGATCCGGAAGGGGAAGGGTACATGGATGTGTCATGACAAAGTGTAATGGTTGCATCATGTCCTAGGTCACTTTGCTGGACACTTGGAAGAGAGAAATCAAACTCTAATTTGAAAGTCAAGAAGGCAGTTTGAAAAAGTCAAATCCCAACATGCTTTCCGAGTTAGGGAGGGTTTCTAAGTTAGGGAGGGTTTCCAACTGGGTTGGCCCCCAACTATATAAGTATGGGTGGGGGCGCACCCCAAGGTATCCCCCTTTCCCTAGGCGCCCAAGAAACCCTAGGCTGGCCGCCGCCCCCCTCTCTAGTTGCGACCAATCTAGATCTCATCTAAACCGATACCGACTAGCTAAACTCTAGTTGCTAGCTACCTCTAAACCTCGGCCCTCTAGACCCCAGATCGTCGGGGATCCCTCTAATCCACCATACTCGCTCCGACTTAGGTGAAGCCCTACGGGATCTCCCCTCTACTTCTGACACCACACCGTCGTGCTACCGGAATCGCGAGGAGAGAGCTACAACCTCTGCTGCCTGCTGGAACAAGGGAGAGGAAGGTCTTCATTGAGTACTGTGTGTGTGACCGACTGCGGGAGCGCTGCCGGAACACGGCGCCGGAAGGATTGCCTACGCGATCTTGAGATCGTCAAGTGAACGACTACATCACCCACGAGAATCTCCGAGAAGCCGCCCTACCCCCAGCTTCCTAGGGAAGCCGGTTGTAAAATTTTGTGAGGCTTCCAAGTTAGTTTAGCCTTAACCACTTTTGAAGCCTTCTAATTTTTTTGAACCGGCTTCCCCAGGAAGCTGGGGGTAGGGCGACTTCTCAGAGAAGATGCTAAAAGAACTGGGCCTAAGTCTCTAGTTATCTCACCTCGTTTATTGCATGTATATAACCATACTATATTATGCAGAATGAAGATTATCGAATGCAGTAGAGGACAAATCTATGACATTGGGTTCATTGATCCATATTTTGTTCATCAAACTAATCTCAAAAAAAGACCCCAGGATACAGAGGATAATATTGTACACGCGTTAAGGTTTCAAGAAACCAGAAGGGAAATATTATTTTCTTAAAACTTTGAGTGAGTGTTATTGTCTTATATACACTTTCTCTTTCGCTTACTCGATGTTAAGTGTATAATTGATGAGTTATGCATGTGAATCTTCCACTATATTCTGTTAATCATTCAACCTGACAAAGGGCGGGTACTAGTCATGGACTAGAAGCATAAACCCCTTGATACGTGGGCGGACATGCAGATGACGCTCCAGTGGTAATTCTAATCATTACGACACTATATCAGCAACGTTCGTGAATTTCATGATATCAAGTAATTAATAACTCCTTTTATTCGTTTTCTTCATCGGGTAGCGCTTGGAAACGGTTCACCAAGAAGGCTAGGGGTGTTTGGAAAGAGGAGCTTACATTTAAACCACTAGATGTAAGTACCACTAGCTAGATCCACGCATCTCTTTGATTCTAGTTTTGATACCGTTATCATGCTTGATTATTATTTTGATTGAAATATGTTCTCGTAAAGTGCCTGACGCAAGGACCAAGGAATAATTTATATGAATACTATGTTTGCGAGTTCATCCGTCAGACGTGCTGTGAGAAGGGAATAAATTTATAGCAACTTAACGTACGTAAATAATTTTCATAGTTTTTTATTACCATCAAATTGTGTTTAGTTTCATTCATATAGGTTGACTCCTTTTTTAAATCAGATCGAATGACTGTGGGATGGTATTCTATCAAAGGATCGCGTACAAGAAATTTAGGAGGAATTGGCGGGATTCTTGGATGCAGAGGTCATAAACCCAAAAGGAGAATACCATGTGGACTTGGGTGTATAGGCAATAGATACTGTCCAAAGAGCTTATATTGTATATATATATTTGCATGAAACCCGTGTATCGAATGTAATATGTTCCACACTTGGATATCTATAGTCATGATGATGTTGTGTAATATACTGGTTTCTTCATTAATGAGTGCAAAACACAAAATAAAAAATAAAACAATATAAATGAATTCTCTATCACGGCACAAAAAGTGGCCAAAATGCTGCCGCGACAAAAAAGTGGCCAAAATGAATTCTCTACTGCGGCAGAGAAATGTGCCAAATTGCTGCCGCGACAGAGAGAGATTTGTCCCGGTTCGTAAAACGAACCGGGACGGTTGCTCCTCCCCCACTCGCGCAGAGCAGCAGCCACTTGGAGCCATTTTTGTCCCGGTTCGTGGCCGAATCGGGACTAAAGGGTGGGGGCTTTAGTCCCGATTGCCCCGTCCCGGTTGGGCAACCAGGACTAAAGCCCCTTACCAACTGGGACGCATTGCCCCTTCTCCACTAGTAAAATAACTTTACCAATAGCTCTCTGTGGGTTCGATACTTTTACTTCCAAACTAGCTATAATTGATTTGTGCACTGGCAATCATCATCTGGCTACGTTCAATGCTTGAACGCCCTTGATTGCAAAGATCCCAGACAACCTTGCGATTGATAGGGTGTTGCACTCATTGCCCCTAACTACAAGGGCTTCGTGATAAACTAAAACATGCATGAGATGGTTAAGACCCTTGCCGAGTTGTTCTCCATGCTCAAAACTACTGAGGTAGAAATTAAGGAGCACATGGTTTTGATGGTCAGTAAGACCACCAACTTTAAGAAGTCCGGGCATAATAAGGGCAAAAATCCCCAGAAGGATGGAAAACCTATTGCCAACACATCTAGCTACAAGGCCCGGTCCTAAGCCCGGCGTCACGTGCTACTACTGCAAGGGGGATGGGCACTGGAAACGCAACTGCCCCAAGTACCTCGAGGACAAGATAGTCGGCAAGTTTTCAAAAAAATACAAAGTTATATTTGATATACATGTTATAGATGTATTCCTTAAAAGTTCCAGGAGTAACACATGGGTATTTGATACCAGCTCTATTGCTCACATTTGTAACTACCAGCAGGAGCTATAGAATAAGAGGCAACTTGGGAAGGATGAGGTGATGATGCGCGTCAGCAACGGATCAAAACTCGATGTGATGGACGTCGACACTCTACCTCTGCGTCTACCATCTGGATTCATTTTAGTTTTGAATAAGTGCTACTTTGTACCCACATTAAGTATGAATATTGTGAGTGGATCTTGCTTGTTGCAAGATCATTATTCGTTTAAATCTGGAACACGTGGTTGTTCTATTTATATGAATGATGTATTCTATGTTTATGTGCGTGCATGCAAAGGTTTATTCTTACTGTATCTTGGTAACAGTACACACATCCATAATATTGATGCAAAGTGTTGCAAGCACAATGACGATAATACCTCGTATATATGATATTGCCGTCTTGGTCATATTGGCGTAAAGCGCATGAAGAATCTCCATTCTGATGGACTTCTAGAATCATTGGATTTTAAATCCCTTGAGACATGCGAGCCTTGCCTCATGGGAAAGATCACCATGAGGCCCTTGTTCGGTACAATGGAGTAGGCAGCAGACCTATTGGGAATCATACATACGGATGTGTGTGGACCAATAAGTGTCTCAACACGCAATGGGTATCGTTATTTTGTTATTTTACTAGATTTAAGTAGATATGGTTATATCTACTTAATGAAGCACAAATTTGAGACCTTTCAAAATTTCAAAGAATTTTAGAAGGAAGTAGAGAATCAATTTAACAAGAAAATCAAGCATCTTCGATCAGATCGAAGAGTTGAATATTTGAGTTATGAGTTTGGCATGCACTTGAAGGACTGTGGTATTGTACCACATCTTACGCCATCCGAAAGACCACAGCATAACGGTGTGTCAAAAAAGCGTAATCGTACCCTATTGGATAGTTTGCGGTCCATGGTGTCTTTAACTGATTTGTTAGTATCATTCTAGGGCTATGCATTAGAAACCATCGCTTTCATTTTAAACCGAGCACCATAAAAACCATGGAGACAACACCATATGAGATATGGCATGGCAAGAAACCATTGTTGTCGTTCTTGAAAGTTTGGGGATATGAGGCTTATCTTAAAAACTACAGCCTGACAAACTTGAACCCAAAGCAGAAAAATGTATCTTTGTTGGATACCCAAAGGAGACTGTTAGGTAAACCTTCTACAACAAGGACGAGGGCGAAATGTTTATTGCTATGACAGACACCTTTCTTGAGAAAGTGTTTCTCGCGAGAGGAGTTAGTGGAAGAAAGATTGATCTTGATGAGGTCGTTGAACCTTCTCTCCAAATACTAAGTAGCACAACAGAAACTGTTCTGGAACCGCCTTCTATAGTGGAAGAAGCATCGAATGATTTAGATCATAATGATAACATCGAAGCTCTTGTGGTTCGGAGATCTCCGAGAACATGTACTAGTACTGATTGGTATAGTAGTCTTGTGATGTTAGTCTTGTTAGATGAACAAGATGAACCTAGAACCAACAAAGAAGCAATGGAGAGTGCTGACTCTGAGAAATGTCTAGAAGCCATGAAATCTGAGATGTGATCCATGTATGAAAACCAAGTTTGGAACTTGGTAGATCTTCTTGAAGGTCGTAAGGCCATGAAAAAATGATCTTCAAGAAGAAGACATATGCTGATGGAAATGTGATTATCCATAAGGCTTGACTTGTTGCAAAGGGTTTTTGACAAGTTTAAGGAATTGACTACAGCGAGACCTTTTCTCCTGTAGGAATGTTGAAATCTGTCCAGATTTTATTAGCAACTACTACACATTACGATTATGAGATATGGAAGATGGATGTCAAGACCGCTTTCCTCAATGGACACATTTATAAAGAGTTGTATATGATGCAACCAGAGGGCTTTGCTGATCCTAAGGATGCTGGAAAGGTATGCAAGCTTGAGCATTAAATCTATGGACTAATGAAAGCATCTCGGAGTTGGAACAAGCGTTTTGATCAAGTGATCAAGAGTTTTGGATTTGTCCAAAATAATCAAGAGGCTTGTGTTTATAAGAAAGCGACTGGGAGCTCAGTGGCATTCCTAGTAGTATATGTGGATGACATATTGTTGATTGGGAATGATGTGAACTATTAGAAAGCTTGAAGGAATATCTAAGCAGTCAGTTTTCCATGAAGGACTTTGGTGAAGCAGCCTACATACTGGGCATCAAGATCTATAAAGATAGATCAAGGCGCATGATTGTGTTTGGTCAGGGTACATACATAGAGAAGATTTTGAAGAAGTTCAAAATGGATAAGGCCAAAAAGGGGTTTTGTGCCTATCGATGAAAGGTACCAAATTGAGTGTGACTCACTGTCCTACATCAGGTTGATGCGTGCACCAAGTGTTGATGTGGAGCACTTCGTTGGAACCCCAAGAGCAAGGTGTGATGGAGCGCAGCAGCAAGTTTCCCTTAGTAGAGACCGTGGTTATCGAACCAGAAGGAGGAAGGAAACGTCACACAGGTGTTGCTAGCAACGTGGAGACCTGCACAACACAAACTCAAGACTTTCACCCAACGAATCAGTGAGGTTTTCAAGCTCACCGGTTTGCTGTAACAAAGGATTAAACGTATGGTGTGAAAGATAATGGTTTGCAGCAAGTAAACAAGTAACAGTGGAGGATGTATTAATGGTAAAGATTGGATCGGGGTCCATAGTTCACTAGAGGTGCTCTCCTTAGATAAACAACATGGCATGAAGGGTAAACAAATTACAGCGGGGCAATTGACAGGAACTAAGCAAGGCATAACAATGCAATTACTAGCTAGAAATATCCTATGAATTTGATTGGGCAATACAACAATATACATAGACCGTAATCCAACTACATCTATGAATAGAAGTCCACCTTCATGTTATCATCCGAACCCCCTCCAGTATTAAGTTGCAAGCAATAGACAACTGCTTTAAGAAAAGTGTGTAAAGGTAAACAATCCACCTGTTCTATGAACAAGAGACCGTTGTTTTCTCCCTAGTAGCAACAACACATCTACAACCGAAGAGATTTCTGTCACTTTGTTAGACCCCTCCTTTATAAAGGAAAGGATCCCTGTGATTGCAATGCTAGTCCCTGGATCAATGCTAGCATCCACAGTTTAAGATGAAGTACACAGATACAAAGGTCGTTTATTACATTCATTCCAGAGATAAAACATAGTCTTTTACAACTCAGGGCCATAGGCCTAGTACAAGAGTTTATGGAATAAGTAAATAAACATAAGTCTTCATCTTCATGTGCCACAGGCAAGCATGTTGAGTGTAGACTCATGACTCCTATTCATCATCGGAGTAACCTGCAACATCACAAGTTCCAGCCACAGAGGGTCAATACTTTGGAATAGTATTGGCAAGTGATACCTTAGTGTATTTTAAGTTGACTATATTACTATATGCATTTTGGCTAAGTGTAGCTTTGCTTTCTTTGCTTGAAAATAGGTTTTACCTATTAGTTGAAATCACTAAGCTTTCTTTGTCAAAACATTCCCAAGGAACCACCAATAGACATTGGGGTCCTTCACCCTTGTTCAGCCACAAATTTTACTTAGAAGTTGGAATGATGAGATTCTTGTAGCTTCCATGTCTTGATGCTCAAAAGTGTCCATTGCCTTGGACTAGGCTAAGTACTTAGGTTTTCCATCTGCAGAGGTTGTGCACTTTCCCCACCAGACTTGGTTTCCCAAGACAGGACCTTTCAGAAGCCTTTCCTTAGTCCAATGGACGCGTTCCAACCTATCATCCCATCTACCACCAACTGTCCAAAAGACTAAGTTCTAGCAACCTATATGATCATGGCAGAGCCCATATTGCCAAGTGGTTGCACTGTAAGCTTTCTCAACACTTGGCCTCCAAATCCCTTTGTGCCTGGGTGGCTTACCACAAGTGAGATACACAACCCAAGTCCATGGCCTTGTGTAACCACTCAACATAACCCATTCTTTCCATTCCACCCAGGAGGTTCATTGACTTAGTTGTTTTATTAGAAAAACCTAAGTCTCTTGACTTAGAAATATTTTCATCATGATAAATATAGTTGTTCACCACCCTTGTTTGCTAAGTAGCTAGGCTAAGCATGTGTGATAACCTAACTTAGGAAAATTCCCTAGCAATTCTACTATTCTACTCTACTTAGGGTTTCCCAACTTAGCACAAGACAAAATAGCATGCAATACTTAGAAAAATATCTAATGCTAACTCAAAACATAGGATAGAAAATATTCATGAAAATATCACTTGCCTTGGTAGTGGGGAGAGTGGCACTCTTCACAATCACAATCACTAGCAAAATCTACACAAAAATTATAGCATACAATTACACACAATATATTCAATCAAAGATAACATGAATGCATGCATGCAAGAATTTTACTAAGTGGTGATTTTGAAAACTCTACCAAGTATGCACATGTTTACAGAAACTTAACAAGTCACAAACTTGCCAACTAAACTTATTTGGCTCCAATACAATTTACCAAAATCAATCTCTACTTAAAATAGCCTTTAGAACATGATCTGCAAATAAAATCATTTTATCTGTTACTATATGCTAAATAAATTGGATATTCAGAAAGGTCTTGTTTCCCTGAATCCAACGGTATAAAGTTTGTATAATTCTAACGTGGCATTCAAAAGTTATAGCAGTTTGAAGTTTGGATCTAAATCTGGTTTTTAAATTCTGTTTTTGATTTAAACCCTGCCACGCGTCGCAACCTTACTGGTGTGTACCGCTTCGCGCGGATCGGCAGTCGCAGGCCGTAGGATCTAACTTAGATCTAACGATCCAGACGCGCGCGTACCTCTTCGGCCTAGATCTATCCTAGCCCTACGATGCAGATCCAACGGACCAAACCATCAAGCCACGAACGGGCGGCGCTGGCGGCGTTGACTAGCGGCGGCGCGTCTGACTACGGCGGCGCCGGCGTTCTACATCGTCCGCGAGAGGAAGAGGGGTCTTACCAGGTTCGCCGGAGGTTGCTGAAGCTCGTCGTGGTACTGGCTTGCGGAGGGGCGCTCGGAGATGGGCTCTAGATCTCGTCGGAGTTGCGTCTGGCGTCGGGTGGATGTTGTCAGAGTCGCTGCCGAGATTCTGCATCGCCCTAACACGAACCAGTGGGTTTAGGAGATGCGCAGGACAATTGCGAACACGCTCGGGTGAATAAGAAAGCAAGGGGCGCTCTGGACTTACTGAGATTGCTCGCCGGAGTTGGGGTGGTCGTCGGGGGCTTACGGCGTCAAGCGAACACGTCGACCTGGGGCAGTACAGGATGCTCTGTTGTGGTTAGAAGGTGCGCAAGGGGATTACGAAGTGTTTCGAACAATCCAGAGGGGAAAGGGTGCACGAAGCTCACCTGAATCGATCGCCGGAGTTGGCTCTGTCTGCGGCGGTCTCGAGCGAGTCGTGGGCAGCCTGGTGGCGTGAGTGTGAGATTGACTGGGGGAAAATGATCGTGGGGAGGTGGGGATCTTATAGCCGGTGCCTCGACAGGAAACGCCTACGTTTAATTGCCCAATTAAGCCGCGCCATCACCGGCAGTCACTGCAGCTGCGACGTGGTCGCGGGCAGGGTTTGAGGAAGACGATGACAGCGTGGACAGGGCCCGCTCGTCAGCAATGCGCGCGAAATGAATGTGGGGTCAGTCTGTCAGCGGCTGGTTGTGTGCGTTCGCGCGTGAGAGGAGAAAAAGAAATCCCTGGGTGGGCTAGTTGGGCTCGATCCTCTGTTGGGCCAGATACCTGGCGCTCGGCCCCTTTTCTTTGTTTAATTCCTTTTTCTTTTCTAAAACGATTTTCTGATTAGATTTTCAAATAGTTTCAAAATCAGTTTGAATTCAAATCTTCCTGAGGTTTTGCAGGGGTGAATTGGTCTCAGAAATAAGTCAAAGCTCATGGGGTTGCCTTGCAAAGGCTTGATCAGACTTGGATTTCAAACAACCAGAGATTTTGTACTATTTTGCAAATGCTTGAAAAATAGAGGTTTTGAAATTATTTTTAATTTGAAAATTTTGGTTAAACTTTTACACCTAATCTTTCTAATAGTGGGGCAAGCAAACAAGTTCCTTAACACTTAGGTTTCAAAAGGTGATGGCCTAATGAGTGAATTTACTCACATGAAATCATAGCACAAGTTTCTGTTTTTGAGAAGAACCCTAAATGATGATGAATGCTTAGATGATATGAATGAGTTTTGGAATATGAATTTAGGGATGTTACAAATCTAACCCCCTTAAGATGAATCTCGCCCTCGAGATTCAGATTGGCTAGCAAATAGGTGAGGGTGGTCTTTCCGAAGATCATCTTCTCTTTCCCATGTTGCTTCCTCTTCGGAGTGATGATTCCATTGCACTTTGCAAAACTTGATAGTTTTTGTCCTTGTGACTCTTTCTGCGGTCTCAAGAATCTTGACAGGCTTTTCTTCATAGGTGAGATCACTTTCTAGTTGTACTTCTTCTAAAGGTATGGTATCCTTCAGAGAGGATTCTTCCATCTCTGGGTGACATTTCTTAAGCTGACTCACATGAAACACATTATGGACAGCTGACAGAGATTCTGGCAACTCAACTTCATATGCAACTTCTCCCTTGCGACTTAGAATCCTGAATGGCCCAACATTTCTTGGTGCCAACTTCCCTTTGACTCCAAACCTTTTTACTCCCCGAAGTGGCGATACTCTAAGATAAGCTCTATCCCCAACTTCGTAGGTGACTTCTCTACGCTTAGAATCCGCGTAGCTTTTCTGTCGGGATTGTGCTACCATTAGCCTGTCTTTAACCAATTTGACTTTCTCTTCGGCGTCTTTGATAAGATCAGGTCCAAATAAGCTTCTTTCCCCCACACCATTCCATAACAATGGGGTGGTACACTTCCTTCTGTAGAGTAACTCAAATGGTGCCATTCCAATACTAACTTGATGACTATTGTTGTAAGAGAACTCTGCGTAAGGCAAGCTTTCATCCCAACTTGCTCCATAGTCTAAGGCACATGCCCTTAACATGTCTTCAAGAATTTGATTAGTCCTTTCCGTTTGTCCATAAGTTTGGGGATGAAAGGCAGTACTAAATTTCAATCTCATTCCCAAAGATTCATGAAGCTATTTCCAAAAGTGAGAAGTGAACTGTGTTCCTCTATCTGACACAATACTCTTAGGCACACCGTGAAGGCATACAATTCTGCTCATGTAGATTTTTGCTAACTTGGCACTTGTATAAGTTGTCTTCACGGGTATAAAATGAGCCACTTTAGTTAAGCGATCCACTACCACCCATATGGAATCATACCCTGACCTGGTCCTTGGTAATCCGGTAATGAAATCCATACCAATGTTTTCCCACTTCCATTCAGGAATAGGCAGTGGTTGAAGTAGACCTGCTGGTTTTTTGATGCTCCGCTTTTACTCTGCTACACACATCACACAAAGCAATATGTTCGGCGATGTCCCTTTTGAGATTGTTCCACCAAAATCTTTCTTTCATGTCCATGTACATCTTGGTGTTTCCCGGGTGAATAGAATACGGAGAGTTGTGAGCCTCATGTAAAATCAGTTTCCGCAACTCCGGGTCTTGTGGAACGCATATACGTTTCCCGTGCCACAAGGTACCTTGTTCGTCTATATGGAAACTCTTAGCTTTCCCTAGGCTAATATTTTCCTTAATCTTTTCAATTTCCTTATCAGCCTTCTGAGCTTCTTGGATCTTGTTCAATAAGGTGGGTTGAACATCCAAGGACATGAGATGTCCTTCAGGCACAATCTCCAATCTGAGTTCATTGAATTTCTTACACAAGTCATCCGGCAATTCTCCTTTGGTAAGGCCATTTACAAACGTCTTACGACTTAGAGCATCTGCTACTACATTCGCTTTACCGGGGTGGTATTGCAAACTTAAGTCGTAATCTTTGATAAGTTCGAGCCATCTCCTTTGTCTCATATTGATTTCCTTCTGGGTGAAGATATACTTTAAACTTTTATGATCGGTGAACACTTCACACCGATTACCCAAAAGGTAATGTCTCCATGTTTTGAGTGGATGGACGACAGAGGCCAACTCCAAATCATGAGTAGGATAGTTTACTTCATGAGTTTTGAGTTGTCTCGAAGCATAGGCTACGACTTTACCATCTTGCATAAGTACGGCACCCAAACCTTGATGAGACGCATCACAATAAACTTGGAAATCCTTTTCCAAATCTGGCAGACACAGCACTGGTGCTGTCACAAGTCTCTTCTTCAACTCTTGGAAGCTGACTTCGCAACCTTCAGACCAAACAAATTTCTTGTCCTTCTTTAACAATTCTATCATTGGCTTCGCAACCTTTGAGAAATTTTCAATGAACCTTCTGTAGTAACCTGCTAAGCCGAGGAAACTACGAACTTCCTTCACATTCTTGGGAGATTCCCATTCTGTCACAGCTGAAACTTTAGCAGGATCAACTGCCACTCCATCTTTTGTCATAACATGCCCAAGAAAACCAACTTCCTCTAACCAGAACTCACACTTGCTGAATTTGGCATAAAGTTTATGTTCCTTCAGTTTCTCAAGTATCAAGCGTAAGTGTCTTTCATGTTCTTCCTTGCTCTTGGAATAGACCAGGATGTCATCGATGAAAACGACAACGAACTTGTCAAGAAATTCCATGAACACCTTGTTCATCATATTCATGAAGTATGCTGGAGCGTTGGTTAATCCAAAAGGCATCACAGTATACTCATACAACCCATACCTTGTGGTGAATGCTGTTTTTGGTATGTCTTGCTCTCTTATCTTGAGTTGAAAATAACCTGACCGGAGATCAATCTTCGAGAATACACATGCTCCTTCTAGCTGATCAAATAAGTCGTTGATTCTTGGCAAAGGATATTTATTCTTGATGGTTACCTCGTTGAGAGAACGGTAGTCAATACATAATCTCTGTGTTCTATCCTTCTTCTCCACGAACAATACTGGGGCTCCCCAAGATGAAGAACTTGGTTGAATAAACCCTTTCTGCAACTGTTCTCCTAGTTGCTTCTTGAGATCTTTCAGTTCATCAACCGACATTTTGTACGGTCTCTTAGCTATTGGTCCAGAACCAGGTACCAAATCTATCAGAAACTCCACATCTCTATCCGGTGGAATTCCTGGCAACTCTTCCGGAAACACATCCGGATACTCACACACAATTGGTACACTATCCATGCTAACCCCCTTAAGAGAATTTAGCTTACTTCCTTTGGATTCAAAATTGGATCTGAACTTTATTCTTTTTCCTTCTGGGGTTGTGAGTGTAACTGTACGATTGGCACAATCTAGTACTCCCTCATGTTTAGCCATCCAATCCATTCCTAAAATCACATCCAATCCTTGGGAATTTAGGATTATTAGGTTCACTGGAAACTTATGTTTTCCAAACTCTAGGACTAAGTCATGGCAACCTAAGTTTACTATCATTTCTCCACCCGGAGAACTTACTCTTATAGGACACCCAATGGTTTCTACCGGCAGTTCATTTCTTTCAACAAATTCCTTTGATATGAATGAATGAGATGCACTGGTATTAAAGAGTACAAATGCTGAAATTGAATTGAGTTTGAACTTACCAGCAACGGCATCAGGCTCCTCATAGACCTCCTCCACATTGATGTGGTTAACTTGTCCTTTCTAGAAAGGATTTGGCTTGTTAGGTCCTTCCACTTTCTTCTCAGGGCACTCATTAGCATAATGCCCCAGTTTCTTGCACTTGAAGCACTCAACCTGACTGATGTCCTTCTTTGCAGGCTGACTTCCACTTCCACTACCATTCCCACCGTGGTGGCTCTTATGTCCACTCTTGTGGTTCTTGTACTTATCATTGTCATGACTGCGATGATTCTTGTTGTCATGACGGTTGTGGTTGTGGTGCTTGTTGAATTTCCCATGTTTATGGGACCCTGAGCTGCCACTGTCATCATAGTGAGATCGTTTGTGAGACGATCCTGAGCTGTGCTTGTCGGAGTGTTTCCTCTTTCTACTCTCGACTTGCTTCATTTTACTCTCCAAAATAGCAGCCTTGTCACACAAAGACTGATAAGTTGGAACATACGCCACAGACAACTGTAGGTTCAGTTCATCATTCAAGCCCTCCAAGAACTTTTCCTTTCTTTTTGCATCTGTGTCAACCTCATCCGGTGCATAGCGTGCCAGATTGTTGAACTCTTCTATGTACTCAGCTACGCTGCGGTGGCGCTGTTTCAGGTTGTGAAACTCCTTCTTTTTCAGACTCATCATTCCTGATGAGATATGAGCAGTGCGAAAGCCATCTTCAAAGATAGCCCAAGTTACCTCATCTAAAGGAGTGGTAATTTGGAAGTTGTCCCACCATGTGGCGGCCGCTCCTTCCAACAGATGTGCTGTGAACCTGACTTTTTCAGCATCCGTGCAGCCCACAGTCACTAAATCTTTGTTCACAGAACGTAGCCAGTCATTGACCACCATTGGATCAGTCGTCCCTGAAAACTTTGCTGGCCTCAATCGCAGAAATCTGGTGAGCATATCAAAACCCGGAGGGTTGTTGTTGTTGTTATTGTTGTTGTTGTTGTTGTTGTTGTTGTTGTTGTTGTTGTTGTTATTCTGGTTTTGAATGAATGTCGTCATCATCTGCATAAGCTGTGTTTGTGCATTCATCATTTGTTGCATTTCCGGGGTGATGTTGTTGGGGTTGGGGTTTGCGCGACGGGGAGGCATCTGTGGTTTGTTCAAATAGATAAGAATGAGATACCCATAAATGTTTTATGCACAATACATCACAAGCAAACACATAATATGCAACGTAAGAATAAAGGTTCAACAACCAAATGATAAGTTCATGAAATAAAACACACAAGTGGGAAGCCATCCACATGTCGGATGGTCCAATAACAAGTTCACAATAACAAGTACGAATATGAAAGATAAACGAGTAGTCAAGTCTACTCATCAGCATCAATCTCCTCCTCGACGAAGGTAAGTCCTGCGTTCTCCATCGCGGTCTTGTTCTCCTCAATCGTAGTGGTCAAGGAATCGACCTTGGCCTTGAGAGTCCTCTTCTGGGAGCGTAGCCTCTCAATAACCATATGCTGCTGCTCCAGCTCGAAATCCTTGGACTTCAGTTCCTCGGTCATGTCCCGGATCTTCTTGTTCCTATCCTGGACGCGTTTCTCCTGACTCTTGAACTTGCGGTCCTGGGCCTCGAACTTTGTCTCCATTTCCTTGATCATCTCATCCTGCTGCGCAAAAAGCTTGTCCTTCTCGTGAAGCTGCACCTGAAGTTCGTCATTGCCAAGCATGACGTTCGTCCTATCCGTGTCCACGTGCCTGAGAAGAGTCTCTAAGTCCTGGAGGTAGAGACGTATCGGCTCTGCCGCGTCCTTCGAGTCGTCCTCAAAGTCGATGGACTCTCCATCCACATCACGCCTTCCGAAGACGTGGAAGTGAGTTCCCCTAACCTGTCGGGAGTGACGGCCTAACAGACGTCCTATCAGGTCCTGCATGACTACCTCCATGCCTCTCTCCCTGTCGTCGTGCATCAGCTTGAAGACGATGGCCTCCGTAGTGGGCTCTGTCTGGCGTCCGGGCTGGTTCACCTTGAAGCCCCAGAGGTCCTTCCTCTCGAACTTGGTGAGTGGGTACACCGTGATGGTGGGAAGAGGGAGATCGAGCAAAGCGGTAAGCTCAATGATACGGGGACCAAAACGGGTAACCTGGAGCTCCTCAACGGTGCTGATGGTAATAGGCATCTATTTATAAGAGTGAAAAGTTAGAACAACACAATTTACGATAAAACAAGGCAAACATTCATACCTATCCATAGAACACAATCATCTCACAAGTCATGCATACATAAGTCCATTACATCAATCAAGGTCAAGGTATCATTTTTGGAAAATAAGGTGATAGATGGTGGTCCAACTAACGAAGTGTACTCACAATCCTATTTCACTGGATCTGGTGGCTATCACAATGTTCCTAGAAGCAATCCACCTATCTTGTTCACATGATTCCATCACTAAGTCTATTATATCTCCCCTTAACTCTTGGTTGGTGGCTTCCAACTCTTGGGTAAGCTCCTTCTCTTTCTCTAAGTCTCTTTGGAGGTTAAGCATTCTGCACTTGACTCTAGCACTTAGTTCTTTGATAGTCTTCCAAGCTGCATCTCTAGCTGACTCAAAGAATGTTGTGTGCATCACAGTGTTGGTGTACATGCAGAATCCCCTTTCTTTGTGGTTGTCTTCCTTGTTTTTGTACAAGTGAAGTTGCACCCACCAATACTCCACTCCTTCATCCATCACTGGAAAGCCTTTGTATAAAGCTGCTCCATGTGCTTCCATTGCCACCATGAGGTCCTTGAGAATCTTGGGAAACTCAGTTTCACACTCCAAGGTCATGGTCATGAGTGGTCCTTTCTTCACGGCTTCGTTGATAGAGTTCATCTACAAATGGAGTTGAGAATGAAAAGATTAGAAAAGTTTTACGAGAAGAATAGACAAGTGTAGAAGTAGTTGAAAACTTTTTCCTTAGTGGTTTTCCAATCCTAGGGTCATAATACTACAGGCAACACAGTGCTCTGATACCATCTGTTAGACCCCTCCTTTATAAAGGAAAGGATCCCTGTGATTGCAATGCTAGTCCCTGGATCAATGCTAGCATCCACAGTTTAAGATGAAGTACACAGATACAAAGGTCGTTTATTACATTCATTCCAGAGATAAAACATAGTCTTTTACAACTCAGGGCCATAGGCCTAGTACAAGAGTTTATGGAATAAGTAAATAAACATAAGTCTTCATCTTCATGTGCCACAGGCAAGCATGTTGAGTGTAGACTCATGACTCCTATTCATCATCGGAGTAACCTGCAACATCACAAGTTACAGCCACAGAGGGTCAATACTTTGGAATAGTATTGGCAAGTGATACCTTAGTGTATTTTAAGTTGCTATATTACTATATGCATTTTGGCTAAGTGTAGCTTGGCTTGCTTTGCTTGAAAATAGGTTTTACCTATTAGTTGAAATCACTAAGCTTTCTTTGTCAAAACATTCCCAAGGAACCACCAATAGACATTGGGGTCCTTCACCCTTGTTCAGCCACAAATTTTACTTAGAAGTTGGAATGATGAGATTCTTGTAGCTTCCATGTCTTGATGCTCAAAAGTGTCCATTGCCCTTGGACTAGGCTAAGTACTTAGGTTTTCCATCTGCAGAGGTTGTGCACTTTCCCCACCAGACTTGGTTTCCCAAGACAGGACCTTTCAGAAGCCTTTCCTTAGTCCAATGGACGCGTTCCAACCTATCATCCCATCTACCACCAACTGTCCAAAAGACTAAGTTCTAGCAACCTATATGATCATGGCAGAGCCCATATTGCCAAGTGGTTGCACTGTAAGCTTTCTCAACACTTGGCCTCCAAATCCCTTTGTGCCTGGGTGGCTTACCACAAGTGAGATACACAACCCAAGTCCATGGCCTTGTGTAACCACTCAACATAACCCATTCTTTCCATTCCACCCAGGAGGTTCATTGACTTAGTTGTTTTATTAGAAAAACCTAAGTCTCTTGACTTAGAAATATTTTCATCATGATAAATATAGTTGTTCACCACCCTTGTTTGCTAAGTAGCTAGGCTAAGCATGTGTGATAACCTAACTTAGGAAAATTCCCTAGCAATTCTACTATTCTACTCTAATTAGGGTTTCCCAACTTAGCACAAGACAAAATAGCATGCAATACTTAGAAAAATATCTAATGCTAACTCAAAACATAGGATAGAAAATATTCATGAAAATATCACTTGCCTTGGTAGTGGGGAGAGTGGCACTCTTCACAATCACAATCACTAGCAAAATCTACACAAAAATTATAGCATACAATTACACACAATATATTCAATCAAAGATAACATGAATGCATGCATGCAAGAATTTTACTAAGTGGTGATTTTGAAAACACTACCAAGTATGCACATGTTTACAGAAACTTAACAAGTCACAAACTTGCCAACTAAACTTATTTGGCTCCAATACAATTTACCAAAATCAATCTCTACTTAAAATAGCCTTTAGAACATGATCTGCAAATAAAATCATTTTATCTGTTAATATATGCTAAATAAATTGGATATTCAGAAAGGTCTTGTTTCCCTGAATCCAACGGTATAAAGTTTGTAAAATTCTAACGTGGCATTCAAAAGTTATAGCAGTTTGAAGTTTGGATCTAAATCTGGTTTTTAAATTCTGTTTTTGATTTAAACCCTGCCACGCGTCGCAACCTTACTGGTGCGTACCGCTTCGCGCGGATCGGCAGTCGTAGGCCGTAGGATCTAACTTAGATCTAACGATCCAGACGCGCGCGTACCTCTTCGGCCTAGATCTATCCTAGCCCTACGATGCATATCCAACGGACCAAACCATCAAGCCACGAACGGGCGGCGCTAGCGGCGTTGACTAGCGGCGGCGCGTCTGACTACGGCGGCGCCGGTGTTCTACATCGTCCGCGAGAGGAAGAGGGGTCTTACCAGGTTCGCCGGAGGTTGCTGAAGCTCGTCGTGGTACTGGCTTGCGGAGGGGCGCTCGGAGATGGGCTCTAGATCTCGTCGGAGTTGCGTCTGGCGTCGGGTGGATGTTGTCGGAGTCGCTGCCAAGATTCTGCGTCGCCCTAACACGAACCAGTGGGTTTAGGAGATGCGCAGGACAATTGCGAACACGCTTGGGTGAATAAGAAAGCAAGGGGCGCTCTGGACTTACTGAGATTGCTCGCCGGACTTGGGGTGGTCGTCGGGGGCTTACGGCGTCAAGCGAACACGGCGACCTGGGGCAGTACAGGATGCTCTGTTGTGGTTAGAAGGTGCGCAAGGGGATTACGAAGTGTTTCGAACAATCCAGAGGGGAAAGGGTGCACGGAGCTCACCTGAATCGATCGCCGGAGTTGGCTCTGTCTGCGGCGGTCTCGAGCGAGTCGTGGGCAGCCTGGTGGCGTGAGTGTGAGATTGACTGGGGGAAAATGATCGTGGGGAGGTGGGGATCTTATAGCCGGTGCCTCGACAGGAAACGCCTGCGTTTAATTGCCCAATTAAGCCGCGCCATCACCGGCAGTCACTGCAGCTGCGACGTGGCCGCGGGCGGGGTTTGAGGAAGACGATGACAGCGTGGACAGGGCCCGCTCGTCAGCGATGCGCGCGAAATGAATGTGGGGTCCGTCTGTCAGCGACTGGTTGTGTGCGTTCGCGCGTGAGAGGAGAAAAAGAAATCCCCGGGTGGGCTAGTTGGGCTCGATCCTCTGTTGGGCCAGATACCTGGCGCTCGGCCCCTTTTCTTTGTTTAGTTCCTTTTTCTTTTCTAAAACGATTTTCTGATTAGATTTTCAAATAGTTTCAAAATCAGTTTGAATTCAAATCTTCCTGAGGTTTTGGAGGGGTGAATTGGTCTCAGAACTAAGTCAAAGCTCATGGGGTTGCTGTGGCATCCCGCAAAACCACTACTAGAAAATCGCGTTGTTTTTGTGCATTGCATCATCATGACCGCATGCTCATGTCATCATGCCACATTGCATTTGAGCATCGTCATCATCTTGCATTTGCTTGTATAAAACTAATTACAGAAAAACCTAGTTTTGTTTTCTAAACGCCCCGCCTTTGTTCAACACGCAAAACCCGGGTCGCCGGAATATTTTGTTTTGTCTGCTATCGGTTTGCAAAAGTTTGTTTGAAATAAATAAATCATTTAATTATTTTTAGTGGGGCAGTCGAACGGGCCGGATAGACCCGAACGACCACCCTAGTTCCAAAACGGCCCAACCCAAAAACCTTTTTCTACCAGCCCTAGACTACCCACACCCCCCTCCACCTCACCCCAGCCTATCCTCTCTCGCCACCTCACCCTCATCCCAATCCCCACCCAACCAGACGCCGCCACTTGGCTCACCTCCTCTCTCCCTCTCTCCTTCCTCTCTCCACCTGCCCACACAGCCACACACGCACGCACGCACCCAGACACACCAAACCCAACCACCGACCCGTGGCCCCGATCCCCTCCCCTGGCCCGCTCCTGGTCCCACCAACCCCCTGGCCCCGCAGGCCCCGCCTCTCCTTCTCTCTCTCTCCCGCACCCAGCCCCGTGCCCTGTTCCTCTCCCTCCGCGCACGCTCCCTCCACCCGCCACCGACGCGCCGCCCCCCGCCCGACCGCGCCGTCGCCTCTCCGGCCGGCCCCCTCACCGCCTCCATGCAGCTCCGCCTCGCCACCTCCCCGTCGGCCCCGCGTCCTCCTCCCGCGGCGCGCCTCCTCCTCCTCCGCTCCGGCGCCGCCTGCCGCGCCTCCACCAACCGCCTCTCCCCGTGTCTCCACAACACGCACGCCCGCCGCCCTCTCCCCGCGTCGCCACCGCGCCTCCCCTCTGCCCGACGGCCGCCGCCCGAGCTCGGCCGTGCTCGCCCCTCCGCCCTACCTCGTCGCTCTGCCTCGCCCCAGCGGCCGCCTCCGACCTCGCCGCCGGCACTGGCTCCCACCTTCCTCGCTCCGCCCACCACCGCAGCGCCTCGCCGCGCCGCCAGTGCCGCCCTCCTCCGCGACGCTGCGCCGGCCCGACCTCCGCCGCCGCGGCCGCTTCGCCTGCCGCCGACCTCGCCCAACCCCGCCGCCTTCCTTCTCTCCTCCGGCGAGCCCGACAGCGCCGCCGCCTCGCGGAGTTCCTCTGGCCCCCTCGCTGCCGTCGAGCCTCGCGTGGTCCTGTCGCCATCTGCCATCTCGCTGGCCTCGTTCTTTGTTTTTGGTGTGGTGTTGAATGTTGCCTCCTGACGACAAGATCGACAGTGACCCAGATAATCCCGATGTACTGAGGCGCTGATCCAAGTATGCCATCGATGGTTGAGGCGAGAACCCCAAGATCGACACCGACAAGACCTCCTCAAAGCCGTAAACCAAGATCTGCATCGTTACGGGCTTCGTCGACCTATGCGTGAGGTGGAACCCGATGATGCCGGTATCACAAGATCTACATCACGGATGCACCCCGGACGCGAAGAAACCCTCGGACGCCAAGTACCGCCTCGGACGCCAACGCCCGTACCCGATAACCGCCAAGACCGTCGACACGAACCGACGATCGCGAATGCGACAGGATCGTCCCCGGAACACCAAGTACTTCGTCCTGAACGCCATGACCGTCTACACGGACCCGAAGACGCCGTGACCCGGACGCCAAGATCTCCGCGCGAGACAACAAGACCGATAACATGGCCCGACTACCACGGATACGACAAGAGCGACCCCGACTCGGAAGAATTCGATGCGCCCCGACGCCAAACCAAGTCCTGCTTCCCGGATGCGCCAAGATCTACCCCCGTTATCCGAGAATGATCCCGGAGTCCGAGAACGTTTCCGTCGAACCCTGAACCCCGAGACCGACCCTGAGACCGAACCCCGGAACCCCAAGATCTGCTGAACCCTAAATGTGTGAACCCCTTCCCGAAACCTATTTTATAACATAATACAACTTGTCGCATATTAAACATTCATCTTGCATGCATATTGTGTGGTTTGGGGGCCTTATGCCGATTCACCTTATAATTAAATATGGGGCCCATATGCGGGCAAATCTAGTCTCATATCGGCCTTATTTAAACTTGTGTAGCGAACCAGTACTATCTTTTGCCATGTTAAAACAACATTTAAATTGAGGGGTAGCTAAATAACTTGAACCGTTCAATTAATTGTCGGGACCCCGGTTTCCGCTTAATATTGCTCAATTGCATCGCACCTTTGCCATGTCATACATCATACATGCATCATGCCCGATCTTCTGCCGTTGTATTAAATAGTACATCCGGTGTTTCTTCTAGTGTTTCGCTTCTTCGCGGACAAGGTCGTTGAGTTGATGTGAGCTTCCCCCGATCTTCGGTTGAACCTTCGGCAATGTTTTCAGGCGAGCATCTCCCCCTTTCTACCTATCTTACTTTTATAGTATTTATTCCCTCCTGTTGATCCATTGCTATCTGTGTTGCGATGCTCTAGTTTTCGTACCCGTGATATCCCTTGCAGCCTTATTTAGCCTTGGACACATCCTATTACCTGTTGTTTGGTAGATAGTTGGACTTGCGCGTCGTAGTCGCTTGCTCAAGTGTTGTTGCGTGTTGTCAAGTGCCACAGTTGTTGGTGTATTGCCGCATGTTTGACGTTGGAGATGATCATAGCTTTACTTATCGTTCACTTTAATTCCTATTAAAACAACTAAAATTGAAGTAAGCAGAGGCATCGGTGGGTGATAGATAATATTTGGTTTCCGAACGCCCACTTGTGTCCCGTAGGACCCCGAGTACTTGATACCTGTTCCTTGATTTATCGCGCTATCCACATACGGGGAATTATGGGCCCCCCTTAGCCAGAGCTTGATTCATTCTTATTTCTTGGGGCCACAAACTAGTTTGAGGTTTTATTTACGATCCTGTACTTATGCCATGCTACTACTGTATTTACGATTGTGCGAGGAGCACACTGTACTGTTTAGGATCGGGACACGATTCCGCGGTGTCGACAAGCCCAGTTTTGGGTTCCCAGTCGTTCACAGCCGTCCACCCAAACCTCGGGTCCGTCTCGGAGCTAGCTTACTTCGTTGCGGGTGTACTCCAAGGGGTGGCCCCCTGAAATATTTCTTAATCCTGTGATTTCTTTGTCGTGAAAGCCTCGTTGGGTTTTGATTTGGTTTTTCCAAGGTTGATCGTGTGTGTGTTGCTATTTGTGCACCCCGGCCGGGTAAAACTTTCTGAAAGCCGTGTCCGCGGTTATGGACGACTTGGAGCACAGTATCTCGATCATAGACAACTATAACCAAAGTAGTGCTATAAATTTGACTTTATAATGACTAGTAATCAGCTACACTATAATGGAATGACTAAATAATACTGCCCACAATTGCTTGTTTGGAGTGTCGCGTGCGACCATTGTACCTGACTAGTAAATATTGCAACTATAACGGAATGGCTAAATAAAAGTACCAACAACTGCTGGGTTTTGGGTTATCTCATGCTATCTGTATCTGATTAGTAAGTGTTATAACTATAACGGAATGGTTAACTAAAAGTGCCCACAGCTTACTTTATCAGGATGATAATCTAAACCTTACTAGTAATCGCTGCAACGATAACTGCATAAATAAAACTGCCAATGGTGTGAGTTTCTCGGTTGACTTCCTCGTTTGGTCTCGAGGGGGAAACACCAGGATGGGTTTGTCTGATGGTAGAATCAGGTTGGTTCCGAATAGGTTTTTCTTATCCCTCTCTGATAGTCGCCAGTTGTATCGAGTCTCTATAGGTTATTTAGTGCATGCTGCCGCTGCCGCTCAGTCCACCATACCTATGTAGGCGAGGACCGCCGAATTCTAGTCTCGCAGTGTACTGGCCTCAGTACTGACGCTCCTCTTTTTCCTTTGCCCTTTGTCGGCACCCCTTTTGTTTAAGCAGGTTTTGCGATTGACGGTGTTAGCAGGGTTACCCTTCCGGCTTGGCCTGGGCAGGGTTATGGACGCCATTGGTTATTCCTCAGGGCTCTTAGCCCCATTTGCATCTTGTCCGTAGCTGGACGCTCTATCGTTTTCAAGGTGATTTGGATCTTTGTATATTATATCTGTATTCTTGACTCATTGAGTCGCTGTTGTATATATATCTGTTCTGTGGGTCCCATCGAGGGCTGTTGTGTAATGTTATTACTTCATTTTCCACCCGCACGAAAGTGCCTGGTGGGCACCTTTGAATCGTTTCTATGCGGGTTTGGCGGGTTTCGCTAAAACTTGCATAGGGCCGATTCTGAGGGTGTTACAGAGTGGTATCAGAGCTCAGCAGTTGCGATACCCCACAAGTCTAGCCTGTAGGATAACCTAGCTAACGTCCGAAGTAGAGTGTCAAAACTATTTTGAAAATCGGTTGGATAGTTCTGATTAGGTCTGATTTTACTCCTTAACCCTCTGCTATTCTCCTCTTATCTCGACGTGTTTTGAACCTGCTCTCTTATCTTTTCTTCGAGTCCAGGAATTCTCGTGGTGGGGTTTTCCGTCGTACCTTCAGGGTTTCGCTTCCTCCTCTGTTAACGGTGTTCTACCGTCCGGTGTTCAAGCTGCCTGATGAATCCGTCTACGGTGTTACCATTCTTTATTCCTTGTTTGTGCCTTCCGGTGTTTTCCGACGCGACGACATCATCTACGCCAGATCCGATGCAGAGTCTGCATCACTCCTTTGTTTCCGAACCTCGGTTGTCGAGATCTTCAGTCTGATTCCGAGAGTTGGTTGCATAATCCGCCTATTCGTGTGCAGAGTAATGGTTTGAGTGCGGGATGGAGTAGCTACCATACCACTACTCTTATCATTCGCTCTTGTACGCCGAATCAGTGGATCCAGCAGTTTTACTCCGTCCATCGGAGCTAGAGGTGGCTTTCTGTTGATACCTCTACCTTCGACCCTTTTGTTCCCGGAGTGTTCTCCCGACGGTCACGGACAACGACCTCTTGTTAGTGGTGTCGCAAGGATCTACACGAAGTGAGAAGACGCAGATCGCCGACCTTCCTTCCCGGTACCATGAGGCGGATCTCGAGGGCGAGATCCATTGTTAGTGGTGTCGAATTGTGGCATCCCGCAAAACCACTACTAGAAAATCGCGTTGTTTTTGTGCATTGCATCATCATGACCGCATGCTCATGTCATCATGCCACATTGCATTTGAGCATCGTCATCATCTTGCATTTGCTTGTATAAAACTAATTACGGAAAAACCTAGTTTTGTTTTCTAAACGCCCCGCCTTTGTTCAACACGCAAAACCCGGGTCGCCGGAATATTTTGTTTTGTCTGCTATCGGTTTGCAAAAGTTTGTTTGAAATAAATAAATCATTTAATTATTTTTAGTGGGGCAGTCGAACGGGCCGGATAGACCCGAACGACCACCCCAGTTCCAAAACGGCCCAACCTAAAAACCTTTTTCTACCAGCCCTAGACTACCCACACCCTCCTCCACCTCACCCCAGCCTATCCTCTCTCGCCACCTCACCCTCATCCCAATCCCCACCCAACCAGACGTCGCCACTTGGCTCACCTCCTCTCTCCCTCTCTCCTTCCTCTCTCCACCTGCCCACACAGCCACACACGCACGCACCCAGACACACCAAACCCAACCACCGACCCGTGGCCCCGATCCCCTCCCCTGGCCCGCTCCTGGTCCCACCAAACCCCTGGCCCCGCAGGCCCCGCCTCTCCTTCTCTCTCTCTCCCGCACCCAGCCCCGTGCCCTGTTCCTCTCCCTCCGCGCACGCTCCCTCCACCCGCCACCGACGCGCCGCCCCCCGCCCGACCGCGCCGTCGCCTCTCCGGCCGGCCCCCTCACCGCCTCCACGCAACTCCGCCTCGCCACCTCCCCGTCGGCCCCGCGTCCTCCTCCCGCGGCGCGCCTCCTCCTCCTCCGCTCCGGCGCCGCCTGCCGCGCCTCCACCAACCGCCTCTCCCCGCGTCTCCACAACGCGCGCTCCTGCCGCCCTCTCCCCGCGTCGCCACCGCGCCTCCCCTCTGCCCGACGGCCGCCGCCCGAGCTCGGCCGTGCTCGCCCCTCCGCCCCACCTCGTCGCTCTGCCTCGCCCCAGCGGCCGCCTCCGACCTCGCCGCCGGCGCTGGCTCCCACCTTCCTCGCTCCGCCCACCACCTCAGCGCCTCGCCGCGCCGCCAGTGCCGCCCTCCTCCGTGACGCTGCGCCGGCCCGACCTCCGCCGCCGCGGCCGCTTCGCCTGCCGCCGACCTCGCCCAACCCCGCCGCCTTCCTTCTCTCCTCCGGCGAGCCCGACAGCGCCGCCGCCTCGCGGAGTTCCTCCGGCCCCCTCGCTGCCGTCGAGCCTCGCGTGGTCCTGTCGCCATCTGCCATCTCGCTGGCCTTGTTCTTTGTTTTTGGTGTGGTGTTGAATGTTGCCTCCTGACGACAAGATCGACAGTGACCCAGATAATCCCGATGTACTGAGGCGCTGATCCAAGTATGCCATCGATGGTTGAGGCGAGAACCCCAAGATCGACACCGACAAGACCTCCTCAAAGACGTAAACCAAGATCTGCATCGTTACGGGCTTCGTCGACCTATGCGTGAGGTGGAACCCGATGACGCCGGTATCACAAGATCTACATCACGGATGCACCCCGGACACGAAGAAACCCTCGGACGCCAAGTACCGCCTCAGACGCCAACGCCCGAACCCGATAACCGCCAAGACCGTCGACACGAACCGACGATCGCGAATGCGACAGGATCGTCCCCGGAACACCAAGTACTTCGTCCCGAACGCCATGACCGTCTACACGGACCCGAAGACGCCGTGACCCGGACGCCAAGATCTCCGCGCGAGACAACAAGACCGACAACATGGCCCGACTACCACGGATACGACAAGAGCGACCCCGACCCGGAAGAATCCGATGCGCCCCGACGCCAAACCAAGTCCTGCTTGCCGGATGCGCCAGGATCTACCCCCGTTATCCGAGAACGATCCCGGAGTCCGAGAACGTTTCCGTCGAACCCTGAACCCCGAGACCGACCCTGAGACCGAACCCCGGAACCCCAAGATCTGCCGAACCCTAAATGTGTGAACCCCTTCCCGAAACCTATTTTATAACATAATACAACTTGTCGCATATTAAACATTCATCTTGCATGCATATTGTGTGGTTTGGGGGCCTTATGCCGATTCACCTTATAATTAAATATGGGGCCCATATGCGGGCAAATCTAGTCTCATATCGGCCTTATTTAAACTTGTGTAGCGAACCAGTACTATCTTTTGCCATGTTAAAACAACATTTAAATTGCGGGGTAGCTAAATAACTTGAACCGTTCAATTAATTGTCGGGACCCCGGTTTCCGCTTAATATTGCTCAATTGCATCGCACCTTTGCCATGTCATACATCATACATGCATCATGCCCGATCTTCTGCCGTTGTATTAAATAGTACATCCGGTGTTTCTTCTAGTGTTTCGCTTCTTCGCGGACAAGGCCGTTGAGTTGATGTGAGCTTCCCCCGATCTTCGGTTGAACCTTCGGCAATGTTTTCAGGCGAGCATCTCCCCCTTTCTACCTATCTTACTTTTATAGTATTTATTCCCTCCTGTTGATCTATTGCTATCTGTGTTGCGATACTCTAGTTTTTGTACCCGTGATATCCCTTGCAGCCTTATTTAGCCTTGGACACATCCTATTACCTGTTGTTTGGTAGATAGTTGGACTTGCGCGTCGTAGTCGCTTGCTCAAGTGCTGTTGCGTGTTGTCAAGTGCCACAGTTGTTGGTGTATTGCCGCATGTTTGACGTTGGAGATGATCATAGCTTTACTTATCGTTCACTTTAATTCCTGTTAAAACAACTAAAATTGAAGTAAGCAGAGGCATCGGTGGGTGATAGATAATATTTGGTTTCCGAACGCCCACTTGTGTCCCGTAGGACCCCGAGTACTTGATACCTGTTCCTTGATTTATCGCGCTATCCACATACGGGGAATTATGGGCCCCCCTTAGCCAGAGCTTGATTCATTCTTATTTCTTGGGGCCACAAACTAGTTTGAGGTTTTATTTACGATCCTATACTTATGCCATGCTACTACTGTATTTACGATTGTGCGAGGAGCACACTGTACTGTTTAGGATCGGGACACGATTCCGCGGTGTCGACAAGCCCAGTTTTGGGTTCCCAGTCGTTCACAGCCGTCCACCCAAACCTTGGGTCCGTCTCGGAGCTAGCTTACTTCGTTGCGGGTGTACTCCAAGGGGTGGCCCCCTGAAATATTTCTGAATCCTGTGATTGCTTTGTCGTGAAAGCCTCGTTGGGTTTTGATTTGGTTTTTCCGAGGTTGATCGTGTGTGTGTTGCTATTTGTGCACCCCGGCCGGGTAAAACTTTCTGAAAGCCGTGTCCGCGGTTATGGACGACTTGGAGCACAGTATCTCGATCATAGACAACTATAACCAAAGTAGTGCTATAAATTTGACTTTATAATGACTAGTAATCAGCTACACTATAATGGAATGGCTAAATAATACTGCCCACAATTGCTTGTTTGGAGTGTCGCGTGCGACCATTGTACCTGACTAGTAAATATTGCAACTATAACGGAATGGCTAAATAAAAGTACCAACAACTGCTAGGTTTTGGGTTATCTCATGCTATCTGTATCTGATTAGTAAGTGTTATAACTATAACGGAATGGTTAACTAAAAGTGCCCACAGCTTACTTTATCAGGATGATAATCTAAACCTGACTAGTAATCGCTGCAACGATAACTGCATAAATAAAACTGCCAATGGTGTGAGTTCGTCGGTTGACTTCCTCGTTTGGTCTCGAGGGGGAAACACCAGGATGGGTTTGTCTGATGGTAGAATCAGGTTGGTTCCGAATAGGTTTTTCTTATCCCTCTCTGATAGTCGCCAGTTGTATCGAGTCTCTATAGGTTGTTTAGTGCATGCTGCCGCTGCCGCTCAGTCCACCATACCTATGTAGGCGAGGACCGCCGAATTCTAGTCTCGCCGTGTACTGGCCTCAGTACTGACGCTCCTCTTTTTCCTTTGCCCTTTGTCGGCACCCCTTTTGTTTAAGCAGGTTTTGCGATTGGCGGTGTTAGCAGGGTTACCCTTCCGGCTTGGCCTGGGCAGGGTGATGGACGCCATTGGTTATTCCTCAGGGCTCTTAGCCCCATTTGCATCTTGTCCGTAGCTGGACGCTCTATCGTTTTCAAGGTGATTTGGATCTTTGTATATTATATCTGTATTCTTGACTCATTGAGTCGCTGTTGTATATATATCTGTTCTGTGGGTCCCATCGAGGGCTGTTGTGTAATGTTATTACTTCGTTTTCCACCCGCACGAAAGTGCCTGGTGGGCACCTTTGAATCGTTTCTATGCGGGTTTGGCGGGTTTCGCTAAAACTTGCATAGGGCCGATTCTGAGGGTGTTACAGTTGCCTTGCAAAGGCTTGATCAGACTTGGATTTCAAACAACCAGAGACTTTGTACTATTTTGCAAATGCTTGAAAAATAGAGGTTTTGAAATTATTTTTAATTTGAAAATTTTGGTTAAACTTTTACACCTAATCTTTCTAATAGTGGGGCAAGCAAACAAGTTCCTTAACACTTAGGTTTCAAAAGGTGATGGCCTAATGAGTGAATTTACTCACATGAAATCATAGCACAAGTTTCTGTTTTTGAGAAGAACCCTAAATGATGATGAATGCTTAGATGATATGAATGAGTTTTGGAATATGAATTTAGGGATGTTACACACTTCCCTTGGAAACTAGAGGCATGAACCCACTATCGAGCATAAATACTCCCTCTTGGAGTCACTAGCAACTACTTGGCCAAGATAACCACTAGAAATGGAGAGCATGCAAGATCACAAACGACACAGACATGATAGAATCATAAAGATAAAACCATTATTCAAACCAACATAATAATCTCAATATCCATTGGATCCCCGCAAACACAACATGCATGATTACAAATAGATTAGATTTTGATTATGAACGGAGCTCACAAGATCTATGCATGAAAGCACAAAGGAGGAGATACAACAATATAGCTACTACATGGACCCATAGTACAAGGTGGAACTACTCATGAATCATACCAGAGAGAAGGCCTCCGGGATCTCCCCTCTAGCAGGGTGCCGGGAAGAGCTTCAGATCCCCCCGATCTAGGGACAACGGTGGCGGCGGCTACAGACAGTTTCGTGGATTTCTGATCGGGTACCCAGAGTTTCTGTATCGGGGGCTTCTTATAGGCGAAGGGGCGATTCCGGGAGGCGACCAGGGCCGCCAAACCCTACCCAGGCGCGGGTCCACCTGACCCCGCGCCTGGGGTGGGTCTGGCCCCCCTGGCCAGCCCCTCCGGCTCTCCTCTAGACTTCTTGTTCCCCACAGAAAGTTATTGACTTTGGCGTTTGTCCCTTCCAATTCCGAGAATATTTCTTTACTAACTTTTCTGAAACCAAAAACAGCAGAAAACAAGCATCTGGCACTGTTGCAACTTGTTAATAGGTTAGTACCAGAAAACATGTAAAAATCACCTCAAAGTGTAGACAAGTAAAGCAAAGTAGATACTAAACAAGCATGGATCATCAAAAATTATAGATACATTTCCAATTTATCAGCATCCCCAAGCTTAACTCCTGCTCGTCCTCGAGTAGGTAAGTGATAAAAGAATAATTTTTGAGGTGACATGCACCCTCACAATAAAGATCCAACCATTTGCAAGCATTGAAAGCTAGGATCAAAGAACTCTAAACATGTGCATGAAAGATGGAGTTCTAGCAATAGGACATAGTAACTATGCATGAAACATGGCAAGCTACAAACAAAGATCATGCATAATATGTATTAAAAACGTTTGTTTTTTTCACATGCAGAAAAAATATCATAGTGGTAATCAGCTTGTCCCTCATAGAGTAGCAATATAATGCATAGGACACCTACAAAGTTCACAAGGGTGACTAGAAACAAGTAGCACAAGAGCAAGTAATAACACAATATGCATCAATTAGTAAGCTTTGGAACATTGCACACAGAATGACAACTATGCTCTCTTAATGGTGCCTAAAGGTAGAAGGTGGAGACTCAAATAATGGTGGAAGAAAGGCCTTTTTGTAAAGGAAGCAGGGGTTACAAGTTTCAAAAAGAGCTTCCAAAAACTATGGTACTTATTAGCTTTCAGCCCTCATTGCCCCTATCATAAGCGTCTTGAAGTGGTTAAGGTTAAAGTGGCAAAGCTGGAGTATATGCTTGACAAAGTATAAATTGGCAATCTCAAGTCCCTTGACTATGAGGGCTACACCTCACGGATACTCAACTTAGGGCCCAGGCAAGTTCTTGTCACTATAAGTATTTGCATATCATTGAGAACCGCCAACGAGGTACCCATTGCACATGGTACAAGAGCTTTCCCATAACCAAAATGACAAGGCAAGCAGACAATGAGCATCTCATCAATCTTTTTTATTTACCATATGCATAGCTTTTTATTGAAGATGCTTCATAGATAGCTCACTATGGTGATGCTGCAAGTTTCCACCATGATTAGGCATGGCTTAGGCTAGCGGCACAGGCATTTCTCTAACACAAAATATAAACTCCATGGACTTACAAGTTCCCACTTCATTTCACACCGGTAACATCCATAGACAAAAGAGCATGATATCAACAAAGTACAAAAAGTACAAGTGCAATATTGAAAACGTTCCCTGTGAGAGCACGGTTCTGCTAATCCCAACTTATAAGTGCAAGCATATACAACGAAGTTTCCTCAATGGTTCAAGTTTATTAGGGGCAAAGAATAAAATGTGCCATCAAGTTCGTGAGGGCTTTAATCACTAAGTTTTCACATAACAAAATAGTTTTTAATTGGAAGATAGTTGAAAACAAGAATATACTTGGAATGGTGTAACACACCATGCATAGGAGTTTATAGTGGACACTTTGGAATAACTTGGTTTCTTGGGAGTTGGAAGCATGAGTAGAACTTACTCATACAAGTGGAGGCTAGCAAAAGACTGGGAGCAACCAACTAAGAGAGCAATAATGGCCATAATTAAGCAATGCAACAAAGCAAAGAGTGGTACTACAAGTCAAGGACTAAATGATAATAGAGGCTAATGGTGACTTGTCATAGTCATAACATGGTGTGAGCATGTGCCAAGTCAACCCAGGCAAAACATCAAAGGAGAATACCACAATACTATGCTTTTGCATGCTAAAACAATGCATAATTTCTTCAAGGCACACTAAGCAATCCCAATTGTTTGGAACAATACATGCTACAGCAATAATCACTAAGCATAATGCAAAAACAACACCTAGCATGTCATGCTAAAGTCTTAGTCACGGTCAATGCAAGCTCCTCTTGCACTTCAAGCAAGAACTTACTACTCCTTTCCAAACACCAAGCAAACTTATTTGCAAAACAACACAACGAGAGTGGGGGTCCAAACTTACTTTATTCAAGCAAACTAAACAAACTAAGAAAAGCAAACAAAAACTAAGACGCTCCAAGAACAACACAACTATGCATGAAACAATAAAAGTGAAGTGTCTAGACAGACCTGAGATTTTTATTGATGAAGAAGGGGATGCCTTGGGCATCCCTAAGCTTTGACGCTTGTACCTCTTGGATATTTCTTGGGGTGACACCATGGTGGCATCCCCAAGCTTGAGCTTTTGTCCATCCTCATCTCATTGCATCATTCTCTCTCTACACCTAAAATTTTTCTTTCATACAAAACTTCACACAATTCTTCATTAGCAACATTAGCTTATTCAAAAGATATTAGACCACGGGAAAAGCTTTGGAACAGCAAGGCTTTTCACTAAAAACACAAGATACTGTAGTAACTCCTTGAAAGAAACTCAATTTACCTCTAGAGATGTCAAGAAGGAATCAATAAGAAGCAAATGCAAATAATGGCAGAAATTTGTCAAAACAGACCAGCAGGTAGAAATGAATTTTTTCGAACATCTTCTATTGCTCAAATAAAAAATTGTTGAACTAACAAAAGTTATCCAACATACTGCGGGATTTATTCGTAAACTGTGAGCTCAATCCAAGTTACAGAGCCTCCTCACGAATTTTTTTGGTGGAGGACAGAAATCTATTTCAGGACAACAACTCCCCAAATCTTAGTTCCCTCTCATTAGAGGTCATTCTTGGCACAAAAAGCAAACAAAAAGGATAAGGAGAAGTTATTATAGTAGTAATAACTTCCAAGACACTCTTGGGTTATCTCCCAACAAGTACTTTTCTTTAACGCCTTTAAGTTAGGCACAAGAAGCAAGAAGAATCAAGTATTTTCAAATGAGGAAGCATTAACATCAAACCTTGCAAATTCTTCAACTATGAATCATATCTCATCCAAATGGGTTTTGGAGGATCCCTTCTCATCTCTCTTTGGTCTAATACCTTCGTCAAAAATATTTTTAGGGGAAATCCAATCAAAGTTATTTTCAAAGGCTTCATGCATTCCAACAAGTTTATAGGGTATGGGTATATTGAATTCATGTCTAGGCTTAGTTTTTTTCCGAAATACCCACAACATCTACACTTGAACCTAGCATATTGAAACGTTCAAAAACCTTTTTGGCCTCCCTAGAAATATCATGGAATTCTTTTGATGAAGTTTCAAGGATGAATTCCCTTTTTTCAACATTCTTCTCTTCTTTTAGTTTTAGGAATAAGAATTGTATGAAGGGGTTAAGGCTAACAAACCTAGCCCCCAACATATGAGCTAAAGAAGGTGTAGCAATCTCATAATTAGGAGAAAGTTCAGCTATAGATTTATCCTCAATATCCTCATGCTTGCTAACATAATTAAAGAATTCTTCAATATTATCTTTCCCAATTATGGAACCACTACCTATTGCAAGATTTTTCAGAGAGAACTGGGGGAGCAACATGGTGAGCTACATCAGGAACTAATTTTTTTGTGTTTTTGAATAAAGAAAGCAAACCAAGATAGACTAATTTTTTTGGGTTTCTTGAAAAGAGGCAAACAAAACCAAGCAAAAGAAACAAAGCAAACTAAAAACAAAGTAAAGAGAAAGGAAGTGAAGGACTCCCCTAGTGAAGACGTCCTTAGCCTACCCGGCAACGGCGCCAGAAATCTTTGATGCATGCACCAAGTGTTGATGTGGAGCACTTCGTTGGAACCCCAAGAGCAAAGTGTGATGGAACACATCAACAAGTTTCCCTCACTAGAGACCGAGGTTATCGAACCAGAAGGAGGAAGGAAACGTCACACAGGTGTTGCTAGCAACATGGAGACCTGCACAACACAAAATCAAGACTTTGCCCCAATGAATCAGTGAGATTGTCAAGCTCACCGGTTTGCTGTAACAAAGGATTAAACGTATGATGTGAAAGATAATGGTTTGCAGCAAGTAAACAAGTAACAGTGGAGGATGGATCAATGGTAAAGATTGGACCGGGGTCCATAGTTCACTAGAGGTGCTCTCCTTAGATAAACAACATGGCATGAAGGGTAAAAAAATTACAGCGGGGCAATTGACAGGAACTGAGCAAGGCATAACAATGCAATTACTAGCTAGAAAGATCCTATGAAGTTTATTGGGCAATACAACAATATACATAGAACATAATCCAACTGCATCTATGACTAGAAGTCCACCTTCAGGTTATCATCCGAACCCCCTCCAGTATTTAGTTGCAAGCAACATACAACTGCTTTAAGCAAAGTGTGTAAGGTAAACAATCCACCTGTTCTATGAACAAGAGACCGTTGTTTTCTCCCTAGTAGCAACATCACATCTACAACCGAAGAGATTTCTGTCACTTCCCTTGGAAACTAGAGGCATGAACCCACTATCGAGCATAAATACTCCCTCTTGGAGTCACTAGCAACTACTTGGCCAAGATAACCACTAGAAACTGAGAGCATGCAAGATCACAAACAACACAGACATGATAGAATCGTAATGATAAAACCATTAATCAAACCAACATAATAATCTCAATATCCATCGGATCCCCGCAAACACAAAACATGCATGATTAAAATAGATTAGATCTTGATCATGAACGGAGCTCACAAGATCTATGCATGAAATCACAAAGGAGGAGATACAACCATCTAGCTACTACATGGACCCATAGTCCAAGGTGGAAATACTCACGAATCATACTGGAGAGAAGGCCTCCGGGATGATCTCCTCTCCGGCAGGGTGCCGGGAAGAGCTTCAGATCCCCCCGATCTAGGGACGATGGTGGCGGAGGCTAAAGACGGTTTCGTGGATTTCTGATCGGGTACCCAGAGTTTCTGTATCGGGGGCTTCTTATGGGCGAAGGGGCTAGTCCGGGAGGCGACCAGGGTCGCCAAACCCTACCCAGGCGCGGGTCCACCTGACCTCGCGCCTGGGGTGGGTCTGGCCCCCTGGCCAGCCCCTCCGACTCTCCTCTAGACTTCTTGTTCCCCACATAAAGTTATTGACTTTGGCGTTTGTCCCGTCCAATTCCGAGAATATTTCTTTACTAACTTTTCTGAAACTAAAAACAGCAGAAAACAGGCATCTGGCGCTGTTGCAACTTGTTAATAGGTTAGTACCAGAAAACATGTAAAAAGCACCTCAAAGTGTAGACAAGTAAAGCAAAGTAGATAATAAACAAGCATGGAGCATCAAAAATTATAGATACGTTTCCAACGTATCACAGGTGCTGATAGAAGTATGATGGATGACATCCCATATGCCTCGGAAATAGGTTCTATCATGTATGCTATTCTTCTAGTGGTGTCATGTGAACGTCGACTACATGATACTTCACCATTTACGGCCCTAGGGGAATGCATTGTGTATTTGGCTACTAATTGTGGGGTTGTCGGAGTGACATAAACCTGAACCCCCGTTAGGACACCTTTGCACAAGGGAGCGTAGGATCTCAGAGTTTAAGGTTGTGGTTAGGTTTATATTTTAATTATTTTTCTGTAGTTGCGGATGCTTGCAGTTGGTTTAATCACAAGTATGTATTAGTCCAAGTAAGGTTGGTACATTAGCACATGTTCGCCCAGACAACACTTACAACCCCAAAGAAGAGTACTCAGCTATATGAAGCAAACGCACTTGACAGAATTCCCATGTGTTCTCGAGAACGTTTGGTCCTTATAAGTATTTCCACCGGCTTGTCCTTTGATAAGAAAGGATTGGGCCACTTGCTGCATTTGTTCTTTGTCTTTATTACTTGCACTTTGTTTTGTTGCTTTATCAGAAAACCCCTAAAAATCCGTTTGCTAAGTATTTACAGAGAATTCCTGCTCCATACCACTAGTCAACACCTTCTGCTCCTCGTTGGGATCCACATTCCTATTCATCGAAAGTACTGCGATACACCCCCTATACTTGTGGGTCATCACGGGGACATGCACATAGTGCGGCTGTGGCTTGACCCATGGCTCATGCCGTCCCCGTTGTGCGAGTAGTTTCCCGCGCTTTTTTCCATCACCACCTCCCTGACGATCCTCATAGCGGAGGCCTTTCGAGAGGGAAGCTGGAACATCTTGTTATGGCGAAGCTTTAGTTTGGCCGAGGCGGAGGATTTTCAGCGTCTGCCGGATGCCCTCCATGCTTCCTTATCTGAGGAACAGGACTCGGCATACATGGCCCTCCATGCCCTCCTGGTGTTTAACCCCCCGTGGGGAGTTCTTGGTCAGCTCGGCATACAGGGCCCTATTCCAGGGCCCGGAACTGCGGTGGACTGATACGTCGGAAACGTATCTATAATTTTTGATGTTCCATGCTTGTTTAGTATCTACTTTGCTTTGCTTTGTCTACACTTTGAGGTGTTTTATATGTTTTTCTATAGTAACCTATTAACAAGATGCCACATCGTCCATAGATCGGGGGGATCTGAAGCTCTTCCTGGCACCCTGCCGGAGGGGAGATCATCCCAGAGGCCTTCTTCATCATGCCAGCCTCCGGTACGAAGTGTGAGTAGTTCCACCTTGGACTACGGGTCCATGTAGTATCTAGATGGTTGTATTCTCTCCTTTATGCCACCATGTTTAGATCTTGTGAGCTCCATTCATGATCAAGATCATCTATTTGTAATCATGCATGTTGTGTTTATGGGGATCCGATGGATATTGAGATTACTATGTCAGATTGATTAATGGTTTTGTCTTATTGATTATATCATGTCTGTGTTGTTTGGGATCTTGCATGCTCTCTGTTTCTAGTAGCTATCTTGGCCGAGTAGATGCTAGTGACTCCAAGAGGGGGTATTTATGCTCGATAGTGGGTTCATGCCTCTCTTTAATCTAAGGGAAGTGACAAAAATCTCTAAGGTTGTAGATGTGTTGTTGCCACAAGGGAGAAAACAACGGTCTATTGTTCAAGGAACAAGTGGATTGTTTAACTTACACACTTTGCTTAAAGCAGTTATCCGTTGCTTGCAACTTAATACTGGAGGGGGTTCAGATGATAACCTGAAGGTGGATTACTTGTCATAGATACAGTTGGATGGCGGCCTATGTATCTTGTTGGATTTCCCAATCGAATCTCATAGGATCATGAATGTATAGTATTGCATTGTTATGCCTTGCTCAGTCTTGTCAATTGCCCTGCTGTAATTTGTTTACCCAGCATGCCATGTTTGTTTATCTAAGGAGAACACCTCTAGTGAACTATGGACCCCTGTCCAATCTTTACCATTGATACATCTTCCATTGTTACTGCGTACTTTCTGCAAACCACTATTACCTTCCACACCATACAGTTAACACTTTGTTTTCAGCAAATCGACGAGATTGACAACCTCACTGTTCGTTGGGGTAAAGTCTTGAGTTTGTGTTGTGCAGGTTTCCAAGTTGCTAGCAACACCTTTGTGTTGTTTCCTTCCTCCTACTGGTTCGATAACCTTGGTTTCTTACAGAGGGAAAACTTGCTGATGTGCTCATCACACCTTCCTCTTGGGGTCTCCCAACGAAGCTTCCACACACCATCATGGAATTCTCCCCTTTGGAAGGCACCTCTCCCCCTTAGCATTCACATTTTCGTCTGGTAGCTTCTTCGTGACTGTTTGCCATTAGGGGTAGAGGTGGCTAAGCATAATGGCCCGAGAAATGGCTATGTCCCCTATGTGGGACTCCTGAGACTTGTTCCCATATCCTTTTCTCATGCACAAGTCTTAGTTCTTATGGAGCTTTGTTAGGGAGTCGCTTGGTCCATCTTGGCAGTCCTAGGATCCTAGGGAGTTCCTACAAGCTGAGGCGAACCGTGCCGAAAGGGGACGTCGCCTCTTCTGGATAGTGTTCACGGCCCTAGCTTGGACCTTTTGCAATGTGTGAAACAAGATGGTGATTGAGCAGATTTACCCCTCCAGTGTATCTGACTCGATTTTTTCACTTATCACTTTTCCTTCTGTAGTGGTCCCCATTGGTGAGGCAACGTGACCGGTAGGCCTTTGACGACACTCTTCGGGCCTTGAGGACGGCGGCGTCCCCTTCTAGGCACCGGCTCGCTTGTGACCTTCCCTGGGCGTTGGCCAGGGTGTTGTTTTGGTCCCTTCGTTTTATTTTTTCTCTGGCTTTGATATGCTATGGCCCCAACAGACGTGCAGCTTTTTTATCTTTTTCCTTGGCCTTGGCCGGTTGTCGTGTTGTGATGATTGTATGAACCGAACTGTTGCTTTATTTATAAAGCGGAGCGAAATCCTGATTCGAGAGAGTCAGCATTGGGTTGTGCACGGATCCTCTTGTGCGATCTCACCGATGGCGGAAAAGGGATCTCACCATACCCACCACCTCTTGTAGCGTCGGCTTCCTAATAGTTTTAGTTTTGATGCTCATTCCTAAACTATTAGGACATATCCACCGGCCGACCCATCTGGTCGCCCCAAACAGTCTATTTTTGTCCATTTGGGTCCGGCCATGGTCGATTTGGGGAGGGGTCCGTCCTGTCCGGCCAGCCGCGCCCAGCGGCGCGACCCATTTGTCCGCGCAGGCGGGTGTTGGCGCCATCGCTGGACATGGATGCAAATCGGTTGAAAATGGCGCCATCGCTGGCCAAGACACACATATTTACTGGAAAATAACATGGTATACGTGCGCCATCACCCTTTGGGCATCGCCAACAAGTGGCCAGTCGATCAAAAATGTGCAAAAGGGGGCAATATCATACACAATGTCTAAAAGATGATAGCTTCCCTGCCCAGAAAGTTGCAACAACCGTCGCCATTTCCCTTCAGGCATCACGAGCCCTGACGGCCTGCTGCCTCTTTGCAACCCAACCCCTACGATCGGGGTCAGCGATGCTATCCAGGTTGGTGAGAATGATGGCGTTCTCCTCGGCCATGATCTTGGCTTTGGCCTCCTTGGCCTTGGCTTCGTCCTCCTTGTCCTTTGATTTGTCCTCTAGCACACTAGACCTGGTCTCGGCCTCCATGGCATTGGCTTCGGCCTCCGTCGACTTTGCCTTGGCCTCGATCTCCATTAGCCTGGCCTTGGCGTTTGCTTCCTCCACCTTGATGGACCTCGTCTGCAGCTCGAGAAAAGTCTTGGCAGCGAACTCTTTCTCTTTGCGCCACCTCTCCTCCCTCTTGGCGATGGCCTCTTCCTTCTTCTCCAGGATCTACTTCAAGGTCTCCTGGAACACCAAGGAACTAGCCTGGTGGGCGAGGTCGGCCTTCGTGTCCTTGTGGCCACCAGGGCGACGGGCACGCCCGGCAGTACCGTATCTTGCAGAGGTAATGAAAACTTCATCATTGTCAACGTCTAGGTCGACGACACCTCCCATCGAAGCACTGCCCTTGCCCCTCTTCTTGTTGTTCGTTTCTCTCCAAAGGGCATAGCTAGTCTCCCATTTTTTGGTGTCCTAGAGCAATGTCCAACAATGGCCCAACGAGAAGGCCTTGTTATCGTTCACCATCTTGAAGTGCTCCATTGCTTTCATGATCTACACACATGGATGCCAACAATGTCTCAACACAAATGCAAGACATCGACAAAGAGAGAAAGAGGTTTTACCATGTCAACCGGCTGCAAGCCTCTTATTTTCCTTTTCGTCACCATCTCGTAGGAGCCTTGGAACTTGCTACATCAGCATGGATGGTGCCCCAATGCTTGGAGAGGGAGAGATCGTTTTTATCGCTAAAAAAAGCGTCCTTCCCAAATTTCCTATGCTAATGGAAGAACCTTCCCACCTTCTTCCAATAGGCAAATCCCTTGTGCTCGGCGCCGCATAGTGGATCTTTTGAAATCTCCATCCATGCCTTGCGTAGAAGTTTGTCCTCTGCGGGGGTGTAGCCCCCAGTTCGTTGGATTATGTTCTTGCCATCGACAATTGAGGCCACAAGTGAAGCGGCCAACGACACGGCCATGATGCCCTCGCCCATGGAAGTGCCATCATTCCCAAACAATGCCTCGTCCACAATGTTGTATGCATCTTGCTAGGTCTTTTGTTGCGCCTCCGTCTCGGCCTCGACGTCATCGGCATAGCCATGGCCACCCTCGTTGATCAGGTCGTTCATGACATCCTCGCCTTTGTTTCCCACGAAATCCTACACCCCAATTGGCCATCATAAAGCAGCGCGAGTAGTGCACTGGCAATGACGAAGAAATGTGGCAATCATACCGTGTAGTTGGTGGCCATCGGCTTGGATCGCATTTCGAATAACAGGTTGACTAGCGTCGACATGTTCGCAGCAGAGATGGTCCGCCGCTTCGTTGACGCCTCCGGGGTTGCGTTCGTGTAGGATGGAGTGCGGTTCAGGTCGATCGCGGGCTCTCCCACCTCTGACGACACTGCACGGGGATGTTTGAACCGGTACAGCTGGTGGCCTCCAAGCGAGGGCGTGTGCGGTCCTGTCGTCCAGGGCTGAGCTGGTGGCTGGCCGGTAGGCGTGGAAGTGACGAAGCTAGTAGAGAACTTGCCAACCGTGGTTAGGCCGGGAAGAGAGACCGCGCCGCTGAAAGCGGCGGTCATCGCCTCCTTCTTGATCATCTTGACGGTACACCTGGCAGCACTCACTGCCAGCCCGTTGGCATCGACCCTGTTCTGGGTGGCGAGGAGGCGCTCGTTCTCCTCCCGGCGCTCCATCTCGAGCCTAGCAGTGACATCTCGATTTCTCGCCGCAACCCGCCAGACATTGCGCTTGTCCGAATCGATCTTCCGCTCCTCCGGCGTCTGTTCCTTTGCGGACTTCTTCGGCAGGCCGTGCTTCATGGCCGCGGGATCCATCGCCTTCCCTTCCCGCCAGTGGAAATTTGGGAGAGATTTTTTGGAGGGAGAAGCGGTGTGGTTTCTATGCCACTGGTGGGAGGGACCGCCAAAGATAAAGGGAGGACACGCTTAGACAAGCGCGTTGTCCGGGCCAACGCAACCAAGGCCCAGATTAGGGATACAGATGGGTCGAGCCGGATGCGTTTGCTCGGATGGGTCGGCCTGCTGGGGAGCCACGCACACCCCGTGCGTCCACGCAGACAAGTTCAGACACGTTTGGACGGGATGTGTCGTCCCGATGAAGATGCCCTTAGGCAAGAAAATAGGTGTCGATGCCTTCATCGGATAACTCCTTTTCTCATCTAACTCTACATCAGAGGTACCAACAGCGGATCAATTATCCTTGAAATTTTCTAGACCACAGGGAATTACCATATCCGCATTCAAATTTGAAACAACCAAACTCGAATCAGAATAGAAAGGAACTACATCCTTTTGTACCATACCTTGGGCCACAACAACTACCGGCATATCAGATCTGGTCGAAGAGGCAGACTTTGGCATTGACGTGTCACCAGCGGACAAGACGTCTGCCTCCACCCTCTACGGCTGCACGCAGCACGCCCAACGTCGACAGCACGGCAAGATCCCGAGGCTGGGCCTCAGGCACCGGTGAGCGGGAATCCGTGACCGGTGGCAATACCGATGCTTCCCTACAGGAATCGAACGCTAGGCCAAGGGCAAACAACAGTCGTTGTAGCTAACTAAACCGTCGGTGTACGCTACACTGATGGTTGCCTTCGGTGTAGCTCCTCGGCGATGCACTCCCTCGGCGGAGATGTCCTAGTCCTCGGCGTAGCGAAATG
This sequence comes from Avena sativa, assembly GCA_916181665.1. NCBI lineage: Eukaryota > Viridiplantae > Streptophyta > Magnoliopsida > Poales > Poaceae > Avena > Avena sativa. The sequence goes on along the minus strand of OV702285.1, from coordinate 44,244,027 downwards.
GCCCTCGGCGTAGGTTAAACCGATGGCCTTGTCATGACCGTCGGCGTCGTGTGTCCACGCCGTCACACGTCGAGGCTAATGGCATGCCAGTATGCCGACGGCCACGCCCTCGGGGTAGCTTGTACACGTACCAGCCTCTGGGCCGCCCCCGATGCAAACCTGGGCCCACATCTACGTCGACGGACACCCCTTGGGCATACCATGCCACGCGTACATCCCTGAAGCGCGCAGCACCACTGGTGGAAAAAGGGCCTGCAGTCTCGGGCCGCAACTGGCTTTAGTCCCGGTTTTGGGCCCGGGAATGCGAAAACGGGACTAGAGGCCCCTCCTAGTCCCGGCTTGCTACGGCCCGCGACTGATAACAGCCACGTGGCTGTTTCAGCGCCGCGGGGGGCGGAAACCCTCTAGTCCCGGACCGTAACATCACCCGGGACTATAAGGTTTCCTGCCACGGCAGAGAATTGTGTGTTTCTCTGCCGCGACAGAGATTGTGTATTTCCTTTTTTATGCCATTCCATACCTTTTTCGTTTTGTGTTTCACTATAATTCAAACATATATTTCAGTATACATATTATACGCTACTACATACACACTACACGTCGATGCATTTATATAATTAATCGATCCCTTGCAAGCATACATATAATCAATCATATCAAAAGGAAGAAATATTTTGAAATTACATGGTCATTGATGAATATATATATCATATCAGCTACATGGAGATGACTAAGGAAAATCGAGTTCCACGTCATCCGCATAATGCTCTTCATGTACATCAAGGACTTCCTTCATTATAAATCCCACCAGCTCCTCTTGAATTGCTCTTATGTGTTGGTCTGGCTCTAGTTTCTCCCGCAAATCATAAATATAATGTGAGTCAACTTTCCGCTCACTGGTCAACTCACGGATGTACTCGCAGACGTAGTATCCACATAAATGAGTTCCCGGTGGCTGCTGTAAACTCTTCACCATTTTATAAGTTAACTCCTCTTTGAATGGACCTGGTATTTTCTGTCTGAACCGTGTCCAACACCTGCTCGGCAAAGAAAATGAAAAAAAGGAGTTATTAGTTACTTGATATCAGGAAATGAATGAAAGAGGACGATATAATGCGATAATGATTGAAATTACTTATGGAGTATTGCTTTCATATCGATCCACTGCTCTTGGTCCCAACTTAGTGAGTCGTGGACTTCAACTAGGGAGTTGTCAACTTGAATGTTTAGCAAGATCCAGTGGAATATGCGGACGTTTACATAAGCATACATGCATAGCTCATCCAGTAAGCAAACTAAAATGTGTACAAGATATAAACATTCACTTGAAGTTGTAAGGAAATAATATTTCCTTAACAAAATTATTCTCGGTTAAGAACCTGCACAGGTCTTCCTCCACGTCCTTGGGGTGATTCTTTAACGTATATTCATTAACGATATATGGCTCAATGAACCTAACGTCGTATCTTCTAGCTCTTTTGCATTCAAGCATCTTCATTCTGCAGAATATAATATCATCATACAAAAGGATATATAGTTAGGATAATATATTAAATGCAATGATCGAGCTGAGCTACGAACTTAGTTATAGAAATAAATCACTTATAGACAGTAGCAACCAATGATAGATTTGTCGAGGGCGCACTGGTTGTATAACTGAAACAGTTCGGTCATTTGAACCTGTATCGATTATGGTTTGAAGTGATGCTCCTTTCTAACGTCCACCGGAAACCAATATTTTTTATGCTTTTTTTCTACTTGCGATATGTACCATTCGTGCAGATTTCACATATGTGTGGATAGATGCGCGAGCTCCTCATTACTGACTAGAGGCTCCACTTGGACATACTGCCGTACTATCTGACCCATTGGCGTATCTTCATAGCCTAAATATTGACCAAGAGACATATTTGCTTCGGTAGCAAGTGCTTTGGCCTGCAATACAGTGATTCCCATAAGAGCAGCATTATTACGGGCTCTGAGGTCCATTATTTGCATGCCCATATCCATTTCAGCTCTGAAGGCCTTGTCGAGGTCTGAAATGACTTTAAGCGGGGCGACCGATTGATTCTTCTGTGTCCGAGCTGGGCAACTTGCTTCCCGCTTTTTGCACTTGTGATTTTTTTCTTCTATGCTTGCTTAATAATCTCCCGGTCATAGTCTGATTCCAGATTCATCGATATCTGGGATGGTTGCTCAAGAAAGGACTTAGCCCACTTTTTGGTTTTTTCATTATATGCCGGCTTTGGCTCAGGCTTTTTGGGTGCAAAATGCGCCTTTACTTGGGCAGACACATCCGCGTTAGTTTCCTCATCGGTCTTGTCATAAGGTCTCTTTGGAAGAGCCCGCGGGATGTCGACTATATTCGTCGTTTGACCTTTCTTTGATGTGGGGCGCGGGGACCGTCGAACTTCTGTTTCTTCGACGAGGTAGTAGTATTGCACGGAGGCGGAGGCGGAGATCGAGTATTGCGCGGATGCGGAGAACGAGTTGATGTACTCATGTTGTGGCAATCGTCATCGGGGCGGGGTGGGCTTGGAGGTTGGCGATAATCGGGTTGTGGTGGACTTGGAGGTTGACGATATTCGATGCGGGGTGGACTTGGATTCCTCGGAGTCGGTGGCCTTGGCGCCGAGCCTGGAAACTTGATGTACTTCTTATTCCATAGAATGATGTTGCGCTTGACATCTCCTAGTTTCGTAAGGCTTTCAGGCGTAGCGATTTCAATCTCTAGGTCCGCGAAATCCTCCACTATGTCAGCCACCGTGACACGAGCATAGCCTGGTGGAAACGGAAGTGAATGGTGGAGTGCTCCAGGTAGACAAGGTAAAGCAGTGCCGATCGCCACCTTGAAGGACAGGTTGTTCATTGGCCGATGTATCTCACATTGTGCCATCTCTCTCACATCATCCACGGGGTAGTGAGGAGCCGGTGCACCATCCAGCAGTGCTTGATCATCAGCCCGGACCTCCGTGGAAGCCACGCTACTTCTCCGCTAGCTAAGATCCAATGCAGGATCATCAGCCTGCGGGTGAGTTGACGACGGCGGCCTTTGGCTAATTTCATGCATGAGGTTCTTTAGATCAGCTAGGTCCTGCTCTACCCTGGAGATCCGGTCTGCCTCCCGGTCCTTCTTTCTCTGACGGCTTCTGTAACTGGCATCGTACTGAGGAAACCCTTTCTTCCACGAGACACCGGCGCCTTTGCCTCGTGTTCGTCCTCCCTTTTCAGGATTCCCTGGGCACGTGTCACTACGGGAAAAACCATCTTCCGTTCGATCACTGGAAGCCCAGCAGTCCCGGACCGTCACGAACCGCGACTAGTGATAGCACTAGTCCCGGTCCGTGAGGCCCCCAACGGCTAGAAAAGGACATACTCATTAGTCCCGGGCCGGACCAGAGTATTAGTCCCGGCCCGTAATATGGCCCGGGACTAATAACCTGGAGCATATGGTGGCCATTTTTCGTGGACTATTAGTCCCGGGTCGTATCACGGCCCGGGACTAACTGTCCATTACTATATATACATCTCCCTGGCCAGCTGCCCTAAAGCATATGGTGGCCATTTTCTCAAACAAAGCAAGAGAGTTCATGCCATTTTTTTTCTCAAGATTTAGTTTGCAACATCTAAATCCAAAGCTTTAAAAGGTTAGAACTTCATTCTTTCATCTCTTATTGCTACTTTATCTCTATGTAATGCCCTAGAAGTATAGAGATATGGATCAAATGCATGCATGTTCTAGAAGTAGCTAGAAGGATTTTGATATATATGTGTAACAAATTTTGATTAGGCACATAGTTACTGAAAATTGAAATGTGTAATTTTAGAGTTTCAGAGCTTATAATGGAATGAGGTTTTCATTGATGGAACAATAATAAATAACTCCACATTTATCATGTTGATTGTTTTCTCCAATTCACAAATTGGTGCATGTAAATTTTTCAAAATTCAAAATTAGTGCTCTAGAAGCTCTCAATATAACTTGTAATAATTTTATCATGTTGTGTAATGGTTTTTGATATATTTTTACTATAATGCAGATGGTCCGGGAATGGAGGTACGGTACTGACCGACGCTCTGGCGAGTTCATTAATGGCGTGCATGAATTCATCCGTGTTGCTGATGCAAACAAGCACAATGGTTTTGTATTCTGTCCATGTAATGGATGTAGGAATCAGAAGGATTACTCTGACTCAAAAACCCTTCACAGCCACCTGTTGAAGTCTGGCTTCATGCCCAGTTATAATTGTTGGACCAAGCAGGGAGAGAGAGGGGTTATAATGGAAGACAATGAAGAAGAGGAGGAGGATGACAACTATCATGGTTTCCCTAAGTACGGAGATACTTCCATGGGGGATGCTGAAGGGGAGGATGAAGAAGAGACACATGATGAACCCGCTGATGATCTTGGTCGAACCATTGCCGATGCACGAAGAGATTGTGAAACTGAAAAGGATAGGGAGAAGTTCAATCACATGCTAGAGGATCACAAAAAGTTGTTGTACCCAAATTGCGAAAATGGTCTGAAAAAGCGCAACATCATTCTATGGAATAAGAAGTACATCAAGTTTCCAGGCTCGGCGCCAAGGCCACCGACTCCAAGGAATCCAAATCCACCCCGCATCGAATATCGTCAACCTCCAAGTGCACCCCAACCCGATTATCGCCAACCTCCAAGTCCACCCCAACCCGATTATCTCCAACCTCCAACACCCCAACCCGATTATCGCCAACCTCCAAGTCCACCCCGCCCCGCTGACGATCGCCGCAGCAGGAGTACATCAACTCGATCTCCGCCTCCGCCTCCGTGCAATACTACTACCTCGTCGAAGAAACGGAAGTTCGACGGTCCCCCGCGCCCCACATCGAAGAAAGGTCAAACGCCAAAGATAGTCGATATCCCGCCGGCTCTTCCAAAGAGACCTTATGACAAGACCGACGAGGAAACTAACGCGGATGTGGCTGCCCAAGTTAAGGCGCATTTTGCACCCAAAAAGCCTGAGCCAAAGCCGGTATATAACGAAAAAAAAAGTGGGCTAAGTCCTTTCTTGAGCAACCATCCCAGATATCGATGAATCTGGAATCAGACTATGACCGGGAGATTATTAAGCAAGCACAGAAGAAAAAAATCACAAGTGCAAAAAGCGGGAAGCAAGTTGCCCAGCTCGGAGCACAGAAGAATCAATCGATCGCCCCGCTCAAAGTCATTTTAGACCTCGACAAGGCCTTCAGAGCTGAAATGGATATGGACATGCAAATAATGGACCCTAGAGCCCGTAATAGTGCTGCACTTATGGGAATCACTGTATCGCAGGCCAAAGCACTTGCTAACGAAGCAAATATGTCTCTTGGTCAATATTTAGTTTATGAAGATACGCCAGTGGGTCAGATAGTACGGCAGTATGTCCAAGGGCAGCCTCTAGTCAGTAATGAGGAGCTCGCGCATCTATCCACACATATGCGAAATCTGCATGAATGGTACATGTCGCAAGCAGAAAAAAAGCATCATAAAGATTGGTTTCCGGTGGACGTTAGAAAGGAGCATCACTTCGAACCATACTCGATACAGGTTCAAATGACCGAACTGTTTCAGTTATACAACCAGCGCGCCCTCGACAAATCTATCATTGGTTGCTACTGTCTATAAGTTATTTATTTCTATAATTAAGTTTGTAGCTTTAGCTCCTTCATTGCATTTAATATATTATCCTAACTATATATCCTTTTGTATGATGATATTATATTCCGCAGAATGAAGATGCTTGAATGCAAAAGAGCTAGAAGATACGACGTTGGGTTCATTGACCCATATATCATTAATGAATATACGTTAAAGAATCACCCCAAAGACGTGGAGGAAGACCTGTCCAGGTTCTTAACCGAGCATAATTTTGTTAAGGAAATACTATTTCCTTACAACTTCAAGTGAGTGTTTATATCTTGTACACATTTTATTTTTGCTTACTGGATGAGCTATGCATGTATGCTTATGTAAATATCCGCAGATTCCACTGGATCTTGCTAAACATTCAAGTTGACAAGTCCCTAGTCGAAGTCCACGACTCATTAAGTTGGGACCAAGAGAAGTGGAGCGACATGAAAGCAATGCTCCATAAGTAATTTCAATCATTATCGCATTATATCGTCCTCTTTCATTCATTTCCTGATATCAACTAACTAATAACTCCTTTGTTCATTTTCTTTGCCGAGCAGGTGTTGGACACTGTTCAGACAGAAAATACCAGGTCCATTCAAAGAGGAGCTAACTTATAAAATGGCGAAGAGTTTACAGCAGCCACCGGGAACTCATTTATGTGGATACTACGTCTGCGAGTACATCCGCGAGTTGACCAGTGAGCAGAAAGTTGACTCACATTATATTTATGATTTGCGGGAGACACTAGAGCCAGACCAGCGCATAAGAGCAATTCAAGAGGAGCTGGCGGGATTTATGATGAAGGAAGTCCTCAATGTACATGGAGAGCATTATGCGAATGACGTGGAACTCGATTTGCCTTAGTCATCTCCATGTAGCTCATATGATATATATAATCATCAATGACCATGTAATTTTCAAAACATTTCTTCCTTTTGATATGATTGATTATATGTATGCTTGCAAGGGATCGATCTTATATAAATACATCGACGTGTAGTGTGTATGTAGTAGCATATAATATGTCTACTGAAATATATGTTTGTTAAGTTATAGTGAAACACAAAACGAAAAAGGAACAAAATGGCAAAAAAAAGGAAATACACAATCTCTGCCGCGGCAGAGAAATGTGGTGTTTCTCTGCCGCGGCAGGAAACCTTTTAGTCCCGGGTGGTGTTACAGCCCGGAACTAGAGGGTTCCGCCCCCCGCGGCGCTGAAACAGCCACGTGGCTGTTATCAGTCGCGTGCCTTTGCCTGCCGGGACTAGAGGGGGGCCTCTAGTCCCGTTTTCGCAATCCCGGGCCCAAAACCGGGACTAGAGCCCGTTGCGGCCTGGGACTAGAGCCCCTTTTTCAACCAGTGTGTCAGCTCGTTGTTCTCTCTCTCGGGACAGAACAATCCCAATTGAGCATCGTTCATTGCTTGAACAAGGTCTTCGGAGGGTTTTAGAATTTTATCATGAAATAATGTCTTCCCTGTTTCTGGGTCCAAGGATCCCTCGTGCCCATACCACCAGTTCTTTGACCTCTCGGGCCATCCATCTGTACCAGGAGTGACGCCTCTAGCCCTCATGTTCTTCTCCATAGTTTCCCACTTAGGGACGGCACTCTTGTAGCCACCGGTCCCCATTTTATGATGGTATTTCTTTCTGGCAGCATCTAACGTGTTCTTTGCCGACTTTGCCTTTTCATTATCAGATTGCTTGTACTTCACAAAATCGGGCCACTGTTCTCTCAACTTCTCGTTTACTCCTTTGAAGTCTAGAGTTTTCTTTTTCGCGACATATTTCACGTATAAACTTTTCTTGTGGTTCCGGTACAGTTCAGCCATCTTGCTTAGAGCCCACTCCTTCACTTTCGCTCTATTTTCAATCCCACCCGGCCTTGGGGTAATACCATCTACCTCAAATTCTTCATACTCTGGAGGTAGTATGAAATGCGCTATGAGCTTCTGCCAAAGGTCATCTTTGGCATCATCGGTGACATAGCTGTTGGATTCTTCACCGGGTTTCTTTCACTGATTCCACTCTTGGATGGTGATCGGCAGGTTGTCCCTAACAAGCACCCTGCATTGATTTATAAACATCCTCCAGTGCTTCTCTGGAGCAATAGGTTCACCATCATCATCTATTTCTTCGATGGTGAACCTCTGATTACCATCCAACTTTTTGTTTGGCCCTCGTTTCGTTCGAGATGTCGATTTCTTTGATCCGGTGGGATACAAGAAGAAGAGAGAGTGATTAATATATATCTAGATTAGTCAATGAATATAGGTAACACGAGGCTTTATATATATATATGTACCTCGCCGGATCCTGTCGAGGGGCAGTCATTATTGTTGTTATTTGTTTGCCCTTCGTCCATCTGGTCTTCCCCTTGGTACATTAGGTTTTTCTCTAGTTCATCACCAGATGGATTCAGATATGAGGCTATCTCTTCGTCGAGAAAAATATCTTCACCGGTAGTAATATTAAGAGGAATTTCACCTCTTATCATGCCCTGAAGAAAACCTTCACCGATGCGACCAGGATCTTCGGATGGATCCATGACTTAATTATCTATAACAAAAAGAGAGTTAAACAAGTTAGGAAAAACAATAACCCTAATAACTAAAACAAAAAAACAATAACCCTAATAACACAAATTAATAACCCTAATATTATATGCGGTAAAACAATAATCCTAATATTATATTTGGTAAAACAATAATCATAATAACTAAAAAAAACCCTAATATTATTTGTGGTAAAACAATAATCCTAATAACTAAAACAATATAATCCTAATTATAATAATCCTAATATTATTTGTGCTAAAACAATAATCACAATAACTAAACAAAAAAAGTAACCCTAATAAAACAATAATCCTAATATTATTTGTGGTAAAACAAAAAAATAACTAAAACAATATTATCCGAATAAATAAAACAAAAAAATATCTAAAACAATAATCCTAATCCTAATTCTAATATTTTAATTAAAACAATAATCCTAATACTAATCCTAATAACTAAAAGAATAATTCTAATCCTAATAACTAAAAAAATATAATCCTAATAACTAAAACAATAATTATAATCCTAATAACAAAAAAAAGTAAAACAATATAATCCTAATAAAGAAAACAAAAAAATAACTAAAACAATAATCCTAATCCTAATTCTAATATTTTAATAAAAACAATAATCCTAATACTAATCCTAATAACTAAAACAATAATCCTAATCCTAACTAAAATAAAAAAAACCACCCCGGCCTCGAGCGCTCACCGACGTCGGCGCCCGACAACACGTGACGGCGGCACAGCGAGGCGCGCGCGCGGCAGCACGTATACGAAACGGCATAGCGCGGCACGGCGGAGCGGCAGAGCACGCACGACCGGAGACGAGGGCGGCGGCGCGGTGGAATCGGCGGCCGGGCAGCACCTCCCCTGTGTCTTCGATGCTTCGTCTTCGTCGAGAAATGCTAAGTTTTGGGCAGCCCCCTGGCGCGCGGAATATATACGGACGGACCTTTAGTCCCGGGCTAAGCCACCTCCCGCGACTAAAGGGTCTTTAGTCCCGGGCCACGGCTTAACCCGCGACTAAAGATCCCCCCTTTAGTCGCGGGTTAAGCCACGGCTCAGGACTAAAGGGTTTTTTCGGCCGCTTCGTTTTCGCGCGTGCAGGCACCCTTTAGTCCCGGGTCCAGCCACGACCCGCTACTGATTATTTTTTTGTAAATTTCTTTTTTTTAATTCAAATCAAATATAAAACTTGGGAAAATCATATCTTTTATTGTAAAAATCCAAATAAAACAAATAATATGTCTATTATTATCAGAAAAATATAAAAAATCTTAATATAATATCCATTTATCTGTTTGCATCATTTATAAATTATTTCATTTGTAAATTTCTTTTTTAATTCAAATCAAATATAAAACTTTGGAAAATCATATCTTTTATTGTAAAAATCCAAATAAAACAAATAATATGTATACTATTATCATAAAAATATAAAGAATATTAATATAATATCCATTTATCTGTTTGCATCATTTGTAAATTTCTTTTTTAATTCAAATAAAATATAAAACTTTGGAAAATCATATCTTTTATTGTAAAAATCCAAATAAAACAAATAATATGTCTATTATTATCAGAAAAATATAAAGAATATTAATATAATATCCATTTAGTCCCGGTTGTAGTCACAAACCGGGACTAAAGATATTTCCCGCCATTTCCCACCGCTTTCCGCCAAGTTTTCCCGCCCTTTCCTTTTTAAGTGAGCTTTTAGTCCCAGTTGTAGTCACTAACCGGGACTAAAGATATTTCCCGCCATTTCCTAAAGCTTCACGCCAAGTTTTCCCGCCCTTTCCCTCTATATCTAGGGCGATCACGCCATGGCTATCCACACATCCACACCTTCCTCTCTTAGAACAATGGACAACGCCTAATAGGCCATTCTGACCCTCGAGGAGACCGAGTCACTGTGTGCCTCCAACTACCCTTGTCCGCCGGGCAACCGGCCGCCCGCCGGCTGGATGTTGAGCGCTGGAGGGGTTCCTGTCCCTCCGGTCCCTCAAGGTTCTGCACGCCAGGTGGCCATCACGAACCACTTCTACCACGAGCTCACGCCGGAGCAGCGGATGGATCCCTAGTGGGATCTCGACAACTAGGACACCTGGAATGCCTTCTTCGCTAATAGGCGGGAAAGGGAGCTCGCCAGGTACGAAGGTGATGGCCCGCCCCGGTGAACCACAACGAAGCCGGCTGTCGTCTGTGGTGGGCAAACTGTACTATCATCGGAGTGATGCGCTACATCGTCGGGGGAGACCATCCTCGCCTGCGGTGCCCACAAGTCCACCCGCTACAGAGCCACAAGAATTCCCCACCCCCGCCCGACGGTAGCGGCATCGTCTTCCAGGAGACCCCTCCCCCGCCCGCCGTGAATCCGAGGCCGGAATGTCCCCTGGTATATGCCATGGCTGGGCTGAGGATCCCCGGAGTGGCAGGTGACGATGATGATGATGATGATGATGATGATGATGACGAAGAAGACCCTGAAGCTGCGTACTATAGGACTAGGCATGATTATGACTAAAGGGGGCGCCTTTAGTCCTGAGTGTTAGCTAGTCCTGGTTTGTCCCGGTTTTTAATATTAAAAAATGTCTTGAGTGTTACCTAAATATGAAGATGTTGTATTTAGAGGAAAAGGCCTATAGATAGAGCAAGCTGGATCGAGCAGCCTATAAATAGAGGGAAATGCCTATAAAGAGAGGGTTCATCTTTAGTCCCGGTTGGAGAAACCAACCGCGACTGAAGGGATTGCGGCAGACTGGGCCAGGCAGCACTAATAATAGGGGTGATTGTCGACATTATGTCGTGCGACTTGTACCTTGTCCCGGATGGTGTCACCAACTGGGACTAAAGAGAACCAACCGGGACAAAACATGAGTCAACACTAATAATAGGGGTGAGTGTCGACATTATGTCGTGAGTGTCGACATTATGCCGAGCAGCTTGTACTATAAATAGGCATCCTTGTGAGTCCAGACCTCCCGCTAGTTTGTGGCATCTCCAAGATGGTTTTGAGAGTAGGGACACCACTACGGCTAGTTTCAGGGAGATGCCGCCGGAGCCCAGTCCTCCGACATCTCCAAGAAACTGGTCATAGAGGCACTCCCTAATATGTGAAATTAGTTAGCTCCCAGGCGTATTGATCTAGTTAGAGAAGTTACAAGATGCAAGATGGTTTTCGAGAGCAGGGACACCACTACGGCCAGTTTCAGGGAGATGCCGCTAGAGCCCAGTCCTCCGGCATTTCCAAGAAACTGGTCATAGAGGCACTCCCTAATATGTGACCTCATGCGTTTGGAGATCAGATCTTAATGGTAAGTATGAATCGGGACTAAAGGTTAGTCCCGGTCCAGCCACAAAACGGGACTAACACACTCAAGATTGTTTGCAGAAAACACTATAAAAATGGACACATGGAGCATCTTCACTCATAAAATGTTACAATTATTACACATCATTTCTTCGCGTGTGTTCCTTTCTGATCCCGTCATATCCATGGAGCATATTCATTCATTAACATGATGCTTGGGTCATCCTTCACCGCGAAGGGCGGAATTTCATGAAACTTATCACAATCTTCTGACATGTTTGTCTTGTCCTCCACTCCCACGATGTTTCTTTTTCCTGAAATAACTATGTGGCGCTTTGGCTCATCGTCTGATGTATTCTTTTTCTAGGTTTTGTAGAAATGTCCTTCACATAGAAAACCTGAGCCACATCATTGGCTAGGACAAATGGTTCGTCTAAGTACCCAAGATTGTTGAGATCCAACGATGTCATTCCGTATTTCTTGTCTACCTCAACCCCTCCTCCTATCAGCTTGAACCATTTGCACCGAAACAAGGGGACCTTAAAAGTAGGTCCATAGTCAAGTTCCCATATCTCCTCTATGTAACCATAATATGTGGCCTTTGACCCATTGTTGTCTATTGCATCAAAGCGCACACCACTGTTTTGGTTGGTGCTCTTTTTATCTTGGGCTATCGTGTAAATTGTATACTCATTTATCTCGTACCCTTGGAAAGTCGATATAGTCGAAGATGGTGACCTAGACAACAAGTATAGCTGATCTCCAAGAGTGTTATTTTTTCTGAAAAGTTGCAACCAACCGCCAAAACTCTTCATGTGTTCATCTCTAATCCAAGATTCACACTTTCCAGGGTTGTTGGAGCGTAAGATTTTCTTGTGTTCCTCGATATATGGGGCTTCCAAGATAGAATTCTGTAGAACGGTGTAATGTGCTTCGGTGTTAGAATGTTCGTCCCTACATATTATTGATTTCCTTCCTAGAGTACCCTTTCCACTTAGTCTCCCCTCATACCGCGATTGAGGAAGACCAATCGGTCTAAGGTCAGGAACAAAGTCAACAAAAAATTCAATGACCTCCTCTGTTCCATAGCCCTTGGAGATGCTTCCTTCTGGCCTAGCACGGTTACGAACATATTTCTTTAAGATTCCCATGAACCTCTCAAAGGGAAACATATTGTGTAGAAATACAGGACCGAGAATGGAAATCTCTTCGACTAGGTGAACCAGCAGGTGCGTCATAATATTGAAGAAGGATGGTGGGAACACCAACTCAAAACTGACAAGACATTGGACCACATCATTCTGTAACCGTGGTAGATCTTCAGGATTGATTATCTTCTGAGATATTGCATTGATAAATGCACATAGCTTCACAATGGGTACTCGAACATTATCTGGTAGAATCCCCCTCAATGCAATCGGAAGCATTTGCGTCATAATCACGTGGCAGTCATGAGACTTTAGGTTTTGGAACTTTTTTTCTGCCATATTTATTATTCCCTTTATATTCAACGAGAAGCCAGATGGGACCTTAATACTGCTTAGGCATTCAAAAATATTTCCTTCTCTTGTTTGGTAAGAGCATAGCTGGCATGACCTTGAAACCATTCTGGATGCAGGCCATCTGGGTCTTTCGTACATTGATGGTCCTTTCGTGCTTCTGGTGTATCTTTGTCTTCCCATACACGCCCAAGAAGCCTAGTAGGTTCATGCAAAGATTCTTCGTCACATGCATCACATCGATTGCAAAGCGGACCTCTAAGAATTTCCAATATGGTATCTCCCAAAATATAGATTTCTTCTTCCACATGGGTGCGTGTCCTTCAGCGTACTTCGGAACAGATTTTCCGCCAGGACCCTTTCCAAAGGTTACCATTTGTTCCAAATCTTTGACCATATCAAATATATCAGCACCAGTACGCTCCTTAGGCTTCGTCTGGTGACATGCCAGACCGTTGAAATGCTTGCCTTTCTTTCTTAAGGGATGCTTGGCCAAAAGAAATCGACGATGATCATTGTATACATTCTTCTTACAATGTTCCAAATATATACTTTCAGTCTCATCTAAACAGTGTGTGCATGCATTGTATCCCTTGTTTGGCTGTCCTGAGAGGTTACTAAGAGCAGGCCAATCATTGATTGTTACGAAAAGCAATGCTCGGAGGTTAAATTCTTCCTGCTTGTGCTCATCCCACACGCGTATCCCGGGTTCATTCCATAACTGTAAAAGTTCTTCCACTAATGGCCTTAGGTACACATCAATGTCGTTGTCGGGTTGCTTCGGACCTTGGATCAACACTGGCATCATAGTGAACTTCCGCTTCATGCATAACCAAGGAGGAAGGTTATAGATGCATAGAGTCACGGGCCAGGTGCTGTGATTGGAGCTCTGCTCCCCAAAGGGATTCATGCCATCTGTACTTAGACCAAACCTTAAACTCCTTGCGTCATCTGCAAAGTCCGGGTACTTTCTATCGATTTTTCGCCATTGCGACCCATCAGCGGGGTGTCTCAACATCTCTTCTGACTTACGTTCCTCTTTATGCCATCGCAACAACTTGGCGTGCTCTTTGTTTCTGAATAAGCGTTTCAACCGTGGTATTGTAGGAGCATACCACATCACCTTGGCAGGAACCCTCTTCCGGGGGGCTCGCCCTCAACGTCACCAGGGTCATCTCGTCTAATCTTATACCGAAGTGAAGTGCATACCGGGCATGCATCCAAATTCTCATACTCCTCACCGCAGTCATTAGGGCATGCATGTATCTTCTGAACCTCTAAACCTAGAGGGCAGACAACCTTCTTTGATTCGTACATACTGGCGGGCAATGCGTTATCTTTTGGAAGCATATTCTTCATCATTTTTAGCAACTTTACAAATGAGGAGTCAGGTATAGCACACTCAGCCTTCCATCGCAGCAATTCCAGTGTGCTGCCTAGCTTTTTCAGACCATTTTCGCAATTTGGGTACAACAACTTTTAGTGATCCTCTAACATGTGATTGAACTTCTCCCTATCATTTTCAGTTTCACAATCTCTTCGTGCATCGGCAATGGTTCGACCAAGATCATCAGCGGGTTCATCATGTGTCTCTTCTTTATCCTCCCCTTTAGCATCCCCCATCGAAGTATCTCCGTACTCAGGTAAACCATGATAGTTGTCATCCTCCTCCTCTTCTTCATTGTCTTCCATTATAACCCCTCTCTCTCCGTGCTTGGTCCAATAATTATAACTAGGCATGAAGCCGGACTTCAACAGGTGGCTGTGAAGGGTTTTTGAGTCAGAGTAATCATTATGATTCCTACATCCATTACATGGAAAGAATACAAAACCATTGCGCTTGTTTGCATCAGCAACACGGATGAATTTATGCACGCCATTAATGAACTCGCTAAAGCGTCGGTCAGTACCGTACATCCATTCTCGAACCATCTGCATTATAGTAAAAGTATATCAAAAACCATTACACAACATGATAAAATTATTACAAGTTGTATTGAGAGCTTCTAGAGCATTAATTTTGAATTTTGAAAAATTTACATGCACCAATTTGTGAATTGGAGAAAACAATCAACATGATAAATGTGGAGTTTTTTATTATTGTTCTATCAATGAAAATCTCATTCCATTCTAAGCTCTTAAACTCTAAAATTACACATTTCAATTTTCAGTAACTATGTGCCTAATCAAAAAAAATTACACATATATATCAAAATCCTTCTAGCTACTTCTAGAGCATGCATGCATTGATCCATATCTCTATACTTCTAGAGCATTGTAGAGCTAAATTAGCAATAAGAGATGAAAGAATGAAGTTCTAACCTTTTAAAGCTTTGGATTTAGGTGTTGCAAACTAAATCTTGACAAATCTTAAGAAAAAAATGGCATGAACTCTCTTGCTTCTTTGAGAAAAATGGCCACCATATGCTTTAGGGCAGGAGGACAGGAAGAATATATAGTGGGTGACAACTAGTCCCGGGTCGTGATATGACCCGGGACTAATAGTCCATGAAAAGACCAGCTGGCCTGCTCCAGGTCATTAGTCTCAGTCCGTATTACGGACCGGGACTAATGACCTGGTCCGGCCCTGGACTAGTGACTACGGCCGTTTCTAGCCGTTAGAGGCCTCACGGCCCGGTACTAGTGCTCCCACTAGTCGCGGGCTGTGCCAGGCCGGGAATGCTGGCCTTGTTCACGTCGAACCGAAGATGGTTTTTCCAGTACTGCATGGACCTACGCTGATGGCCACCCCTCAGCATACCATACCACGCGTAGAGCCAGGCTGGCCCTACGCTGACGGCCAGGCCCTTAGCGTAGCCCTGACCATTTGGTCACACGCAGGCAGCTACGCCGATGGCCAGGCCGTCGGCGTAGGTCCAACCTAGATTTTTTTTACAACTAAATTGTTTCATTCGATTTTAGTTCACAACAGTATTAGATCATTGAAAGCATCAACATTTCATATAGCAGTAATTATTAACATCATTCAAACATGCTCATATTGTTCACACATCATTCAAACATGCTCAAATCGGTTATACATCATTCATACATTATCACACAACCATAGACATCATCCCTACAACTATGGGGAAGACGGGGTGAACTCGAGATCTCCCGTGGTGAGAGAAGGCATCCTGCGGCGAGGTTGTCGTCCAGTAGAAGCAGCAGAAGAACCACCAGGCGAGGGATTTTCGGGCGAAGCACTACCAACAGAAGGATCGGGAGAAGCACCGGCAGAACGGCCAAGCGAAGGACCATCGGGGTGGGTAGGTGTGATCATCTGATGGCTACCCCGGTGAGGCATGACCAAAGTGCTCGTTCTCAGAATATCCTGTCCCCTACATGTTCCCTACATGTTAGCAACTTGTGAGGCAAAGTAAAGCTGTAACCGGTGATTTGGCAAAGAACTTACCGGTGACGATGCGTAGTATGTCCGACGGAAACTTTCCCTCGATGGCAGGAATGGCCGACCCCGGCATGGGAGGTATGGGCCCTAGACCATTAACACTCTGTCCTGTTTGTATAGCCACAATCACCGCCTACAAGATAGTTTAGATGTCAGGCCCTAAAGCACCAATCTAGGAGAAGTGGGACTTGTATGTTTTGTAAAAGTAAAAGTTCAAACTTACATTTACGTACTGCGTATAGACCGTACTCGCCGCCTGATGCTGCTGAAAGGCCACCTCATATTCATTATGAGAAGCATCGTAGGCCGCTTCGAACTCAGGCTACAATTTCAAATACAATGAATCTCGTCAACACTTAGTCATGTGAGAACGAAAGGCGTAAAGATGATGCATCGGTGGGGTAAGTAGCCTTGAGACGCATGAAGCTTGTGTTGAGGGTAGGCTTGACCTTTTTATTAAGAATCTTGAGACGGACATGCTCCAATCTGTGGCTCGACAGGAGCAACGACTCCTCGTTGGTCTCCGTGTTAATGGGGTCATCCACATGCGGGTGACGAGCCTTCACCATCATGGTGTAGGACTGCAAGTGTTTGTCCTGGGCATTGCTGAAGAATATGGGGAGCAAGGGCTGAGGCTTCGAGAGATCGGGCTTCTTGAGCCGCATCTTCTCATAGACGGCGACGTCATGAATCACCTCCCCGTGTGGTGCCTCAGCCACCTGCGTCATGAAAAGAAATGTTATGCGTGTCAAGTAGGAACATGATGGGAAATAAATGCAGGTCATTACATGTGTATACATACCATCTTCCCCTTGAAGCGGTCAAAGTTGCGGTTTCCCGCGCAGTGTGTTCCACCAACACCTCGGTTTTCCGCAATTCGCCTCGACAAAGCTGCAAACTCTTCGTCTACTTTGGGCCACCTCGTCCTAACGAGCTCCTCCTGCGGCTCAGCCCAGTCGGGGACAACCTGAAAATGCAATACTCAACTCCAAATAATGCAATGGTAACTTAGCAGCAATGTAGAATCTCATGACATTTTACTCACCGACAGGTACTCTCTCGGAGTCATCGAGTAGTCGAGATTAGGATTTTTACCGACAATTTCCTCCTTCTTGACCCTCACGCCCCTTTCAGCCTAGAAGTGACTAGCATCCATGACCTTTTGGTTGTACCACACCTGTGGTGTCAACTTCACACAAGCCCCAAGCAAAGTCATGTTCGCCTTCTCCTATTGCTCCTCATCCACACAATAAAAGCACTTCAATCATGCATAAAAACAATTGTGAGAGTTATGAGTTAGCACGGTGGGGTCGTCAACTATGAGTGAAACTAGAGAAATATGTCTTACCCAAAACATGGTGATCATAGCATCAACAGCTGTCGAAAAGCCCGGGATAATGGTAGCATGGTAGTTCGCCCAAGTAGTGGATAGCCTCCTGACGCCCTCGGGGGAAGTGTACCAACTCGGCCAGAACTTTCTAATCAGAGCTCCAATCATGCTATTAGGAAGGCGGGGCTTGGTCCCTGCAGGAAATGTCCAATTGCTGTACAATAATCAAACATTAGTACACATGCCAAATTATTTATCACCAGCAAGAAATTACATGTTTAAAATTCCAATCTAGTACACTTACTCAACGCCATCTGGAATAATAAGGGATTTCGCCTCCTAGGTCCTAGGCTCAAACTTCTCGTCAGGGGCTCGAGATTCCCCAAGATTCCACAATTTCTTCGGCGGCACCTACACCACCCACTCGTGTGTAGGGTCCGCCTCCTTTCTAGACTCCTCCTCCGCCTCTGCCTCATCTCTAGACAGCCCCTCCCCCTCCTCTGCCAGGAACAACTCAGGAGCCACGTCGCCAGAAGCGAAGGGTGGTGGGTCAAAGTCCACGCCTCCTGCCCCGCCACCTAATCCTCCTTCTCGACCTCGACCTCGAACTCATCCTCCTCCCGCCAACTCAGGGTAACACGGATTGGGAGTTGGTTGTCTCCCACTCCGTGTAGCACTTTTCTTGCGTTGTTTTAGCGCATTAAGCAAGGATGCCGATCTTGCCTTGCCGCTGCTCATATTGTTCAATCACCTGCATTGAGTAAGAGAAAAAAAATAAGCACAAAGACATAATAAAATATAGACACCAAGCATAAAGGCATAATGCAATTAAGAAAACAATTAAGTGAAAATACATAATAAAATATAGAAACTAATCATAAAGGCATAATGCAATTAAGAAAACAATTAAGTGCAAAGACATAATAGAATGCATTGAAAAATAAATACTCACTATCATTCTCATTCTTATTCTCATTCTCATTCTCACTATCACTATCTTTTGAGTTGAAAGATAGAGCCTCATCGAAGGGTGGAGCCTCATCATCGTTTTTATTCTCCACTTGAAACTTCTCGAGCATATGTATGCCATGTAGATCCACCACTGACTCACCCCGAGTTTCTGCATCGTTCTCGAGGTCCTTAAGATCAACAGGTTCTAACTCAAAGTGTCCGAAGTCCTCTTGCTCTTGATAGAAAATTCCCTCATATGTTACAGGGTCAATATTGTTGTAATCATCCTCGGAGGGAATTGGTAGTCCACTAGCGCAGGGGAATGTTCCCTGACCAGCGCCAAGTTCGAGGCCAAATCAACCTTGACCTCCGCAGATTTTTTGGCCGCAAGCGGTCCAACCTCAAACCCAAACCTGAACCCAAAAAAGGAATCCGTTGCCTGAACAGAAGGTATTTTTTCCGTTTTTTAAAGAGTATATATATTAATAGAGGATTGCTAAAACGTAGCTAGCTGTGTTTTAAGATACGTCATAGTCGACTCATCCAGCATCCAATCTGTTCCATGCTTTACGATTGGTGCGGACAAGCCTTTTATGTTTTGTTTGGCTCGCAATGATTTGTCCGGTAGGCTTTTTTAGTTGCGGCGTACAATGTGGATGGCCTGCAATGTTTTGCTCTTTGTCCATGGGAAGTAGCAGAGTCAGATTTTGCTGTTTGTGACGTTATGGGCTTTCTGTGATCACTGGTAGAAAAGGGCCCATGCGTCCCGGTTGGTAAGGGCCATTAGTCCCGGTTGCCCAACCGGGACGGGGCAATCGGGACTAAAGCTCTAACCTTTAGTCCTGGTTGCCCCACCAACCGGGACAAATGGGGCATACGTGGCGGCATCAGAGCGCGAGGGGGGGTGGAGCATTAGTCCCGGTTCGTAACACGAACCGGGACTAATAACCTGCTGCCGCGGCAGATATTTGTCCCATTTCTCTGCCGCGGCAGAGAATTCATTTTGGCACATTTTGTTGCCGCGGGCAGCATTTTCGCCACTTTTTGTGCCGCGGCAGAGAATTCATTTAGGTTGTTTTATTGTTTATTTAGTGTTTTGCACTTACCAATGAAGGAACCTTATATTACACAAGATCATCATGACAACATTACATTCAATACACGGATCGAGTTCATGCACTACATACAAAAGTTGCTATTCGATGCTACCGGCCAATTTCTTGAAAGTTGCTATTTTTACAATTCCTATTGTCTATACACAGCCGAGTAGTATTCCCCTTGTGTTTAGGACTTCTGCATCCAAGAATCCCGCCAGTTCCTCCTGTATTGCTCGTATGCGATCCTTTGGCAGAAGACCGTCCCGTAGACATTCGATCTGATTTAAAAAAGGAGTCAGCCTATATGAATATGAAACTAAACACAATTTGATTGTAATTAAAAACTATAGAAATTGTTTACGTACGTGGAGTTGCTCTAAATTTCTGCCCTTCTCATCGCACGTCTGCCGGATGAACTCGCATACATAGTATCCACATAGATTGTTACCTGGTCCCTGCGTCAGGCACTTTACGACAACAGAGTTCAATCAAAATAATAATCAAGCATGATAATAACTGTATCAAAACTAGAATCAAAGAGATGCGCGGATATATCTAGTGGTGCTTACATCTAGTGGTTGAAATGTAAGCTCCTCTTTCCAAACACCCCTAGCCTTCTTGGTGAACCGTTTCCAAGCGCTGCCCGGCGTAGAAAACGAATAAAATAAGTTACTAAGTACTTGATATCATAAAATTCACGAACGTTGCCGATATAGTGTCATAATGATTAGAATTACCGCTGGAGAAGTATCTGCATGTCCTTCCACGTCTCAAGGGGTTTATGTTTCGAGTCCATGACTAGTACACGCCCTTTGTCAAGTTGAATGATTAACAGAATATAGTGGTACCTGCGAATGCAGAACTAATCAATTATATACTTAACATCGAGTAAGTGAAATAGAAAGTGTATACAAGACAATAACACTCACTGGAAGTTGTAAGGAAATAGTATTTCCCTTTTGGTTTCTTGAAACCTTAACGCGTGTACTATATTATCCTCCGTATCCTAGAGGCTTATTTTGAGATTAGCTTCATGAACCCAATATGGGTCAATGAAGCCAATGTCATAGATTTGTCCTCTGCTGCATTCGAGAATCTTCATTCTGCATATTAAAGTATGATTATATACATGCAATAAACAAAATAATATAGATGGAGACTAAATTAATTACAGAATTAGTACTTACAGACAATAGGCACTCATGATCGATTTGTCCAAGGCGTCTTGATTGAATAATTGAAATAGTTCATCAAATTCAATGGATATCATGTCATCCTTATCTTTCCCATGATGCTTTTTTGTAACCCTCAGCACTATCCAGTTAGCCCCGGCCCTTGTGGCATGCATGTACCAGTTATTGCAATCTTCGCATTTTTGTTGGAAGATTGTTTACCTCCTCAGGTTTGACGAGAGGTTTTTCGTACTGGTATTGGTATGCTACTTCACTCACGGGGAAGAACTCTAATTGGGATAAGTACTGGGCAATACTCATACCTTGAGCAGCGGCAGCTTCTCCGTATTGTGCAACTACCTCTGGATCATACTGCTCTTCGGCCCCATATTTGCTCGACCCCACATTGGTTTGAGAAATCACCTTGAGAGGGGCGCAAGTATTTTTTCCTTGTTCTCCGCGCTGGGCAACAGATTTCCCGCTTGCATCAGTACTGCTCTTCGAGGCTTTTTGTGCTGCATGTGACTTGAGAATAGAACGCTCATAGTCTGATGACAGCTTTGGCTCGGGTTGATGAAGAGTCTTTAGCATTTTCAACACTTTGGCTTTTTCTTCTTTGGTGTCACATCCCAAGATTCTCCAAATCTTGTAATGTGAAAATAAATTAATAAAATAAAATTTTGTTTGATTTTCAGAGCCATAAGAAACTTTTTGAATTTAAATGGAATCTCAAACCCATTTGAATTAAATAAATCCTAAAAGGATTTAAAAAGATAAACATTTTAAATAAAGGAAAATAAAATATTTTGGAAATACTATTTTAGATCATTTAATAAAAGAGATTTGGGTGTTCAAAAGAGAAGAATGAATTTATAAATCAGGAATATTTTATAAAGCCAAATTAACCCTTGACCAAGCTTTTGAATTAAAACATTTTTATTTAAAATAAAATAGCAAAGGTTTAATTAAAAATAATAAAGGATTGCTTAAATAAAATAATAAGGATTTAATCTCCACGTTTTAATAATAAAGGTTCTATCATTTATAAACCAACAAAAACTTATTGGTTTAATTTAAATAAGTTTTCCTAAATATTTGATATTCTCTAATAAAACCTACTAAAGTGTTTTGACTTTATTTTAGATTTTAAAATAAATATTCTCAATAAAACAAACCCAAGTGGATTTATTAATAAAAGTCTGTGATATTTAATTTATAATGGACTCTGAAATAAAATGTTATATTATTTTTCACAACAAGTTTCCAAGTATTTAATACTTCCAAATAAAAACCCACTGATTTGGTTTGGAAAATATCTAGGATTTTATTAATGGAATCAAACTCTATTTTGAATTAATAACTAAGGGCCATTTTATTTAATTACTAATGGACCCTAAAATAAGAGGGTATTTGTTTAAAAACAAATCTTCCAAATATTTTTTTATTTTCAAATGAACCTACTGATTTAGATTTGAAAGGGGTTGGAATTTAAATGAAGATTTACTAAAAAAATCATATCATATTTGATTAAATAACTATAATCTATTTTATATTAAAAATATCTTAAAAAGAATGAAAATATTGTTTTATTTTGGATTTGGATTATGCTGATAAACAGAACCAAATTCAAATAAAAAGTTTGTTGTTGTTTGAATTAATTTGAGTATTGTTTGATTGTTTGAATAATTGGTTGAATTCAAAACAGAAAATAAAATAGAAAAGGAAAAGAACACAGAATAAAAAAAATATAAGAAAGGAACCAGACCCAACCCAGCAGCCCAGGAAGCCCATCAACCAGCCCAGCTCCTCATTCCGCAGGAAAACGTTTCACACCTCGCATTTGACCCACAGAGACGATGACTGGTGGACCCTTCGCTCAACTCCTTTCCCCCACTGACGACTGGACCCATTTTCCATGTTCACCCTTCTTCTTCCTCGCGGTGACAACGCCCCCCCTCTCCTCGACCGTTTCTGACGACATTTGCGAGCATCAATTGGCATTAACGCGGCAATTAATCACTCCTGCGACCGCGCCTTCTTAAGCACCTCCCTCTCCGCGACATTTTTCCCCAGACCACTCCTCCCCTCTGCCTCCAGGCCGCCCCAATTTCTCTCTGCACCGCCGCCGTCTCCGACGAGCTTAGCCCTCAATCCCGGCCACACACTGCCTCCCCTTGCTTCCTCGACCAAGCACGCACGCTCCCCATCCTCTAACGCTTCTGTTCATACCCTCAGTTCGACCGCGGGCGCCCCGGAGCGTCGGGAAGGACAAGCTCGACTCACGCCGCTGTCTGCTTCATCTCCGGTGAAGCCCACAGGTAGTATCTGACCGCCCCGACCTCTCTCGTTCACGCACCCAGCATCGCCTTGCTCTTGTGCATCTAAATATGCTCCTGTTTTACCTTAGGGCGATCTGCAACAACGACTCCTACCGCCACCGTCGTCTGCCCCAACTCCGACGACGCCCACAGGTTAATTCCGACCACCCCGTACCCTCTGGATCACGCACACATCCTTGCCATGATCCTACGCAACTAACCCAACCCTCCGTTTGTCTTCTCGCGAACCACAGAGCCGTCTCCGACCTCGACCGAGCGCGACCGTCGCCAGAACCAACTCCGGCGAGCAATTACCGCAGTACCCGAGCGCCCCGCGACCAACCGATCACGCCCCGAGCAACGCTTCAGCCTCGCGATCACGGTGAGCGTTCTCACTTCGTACCTTGCTTCCTAGAACCGCCGATAGCCACAGCCAGACCGTCGCTGCCGCGCGCAGCCACCGAGCGCCGCCGGAATTTGGCAAGCATGCTAGTGACCGTTGGATTTAGATCTAACGTATAGGAAAGAAAGTAGGCGAAGGGGTATCGAGCAACCAGCGCCGTGCGATTACACTTAGATCCAACGATCCAAAGGGATCGATCCACCCGAACCGGTACCAGCCAGTTAAATTACGACGCGTGTCCCCTGTTCTGTTTAAAAACAGATATGAAAACAGATTTAGTTGTGATTTTCAAATCCTTATAACTTTTGATCCACACGTCCAAATTTAGCAAATTTTATATCAATGGATTCAGGAGAGCAAGACCTAAATAATCATGGCCTTAGTTTTGAAAATAGTATCTGTTAGCTTGTTGGAAATTACAGAAACTTTTGTGTACTTATTTAGAGTATAAAAATTGTTTAAAATTGATTTTAGGATTAAATCTTTTGCAAAATGGATTTATGTGACCCTACTAACCCTAGGAACCAACCCATAGTGTTAAAAATGATTTTGTGTAATTTAAGTTGAATTAGTTAACTTAGTCATTTTCTAGCCAAATAAAACTCATTAAATTTTATCATGGAAAAGTTTTTGCAAGGAAAACTTTGGGAAAGTGTTATGGACCAAACTTACTGACCCAAAACACCAAGCCTTGCCAAGAGCAACTTACTTGGTGCAAAACCTAAAGTTTTGCTTGGATAAGAATAATTTTCACCACATAAAATGATGAATGAATTTTAAAATAGTCTTAGGATAAAACCCAATTGCAAATGACTTTGCCATTTTGGTAAATGACCAATGTAGACCTTACAAAATTTATAAACCTAGTGGAGACCAACCTTGAAAGAAGAAACCACCTTTGCATGACTTAGACTCCATTGCTTTGTGTGTGAAATTGTTTGTTTAACCTTGGTTTGGGATGTTAGTTGATTTGGTGTTTTGCTTGATTGACTTGTAGTGAAATTTGCAAAGTGTGAGACTAGCAAGATCAAGAAGTGACTATCATTCCCTAAACAAAAAGGCAAGTTACACTATCATACAAAAGTCCTACTATTTTCATTATACTTAGTGGATTATGAAAACATGCATGAAAGACATTTTATACTTATGCTATGCTAAAATCCTAATAGGATTCCCTACACATTCCTTAGTGAAAATATTGAAGTTGTACATGCTTAGCCATGCTATATGCTATACTTTGAAAAAGAGATACATGTTGAGATTTTACAAAGGTTGAGAAAAGGACTTGTGTTTTACATAATAAAACAAGGACTCAATGAACCACCTAGGTGGAGGATACTTTAAGTTTTGGAGAAGGTGGCAACAAAAGAGAACCATGTCTATGGCATTCACTTTGTGTTGTGCTCCAAAAGAAAACCACCTAGGAAAGTTAGAGATCAAACATGCTTCTCCAATTGTGGCTTCCATGTACAACCACATGCTATTATGGCTCTGGCTTAGTCAATTACATTAGGAAGACCCATGCATTGTCTTTAGTTACTGGACATGGGGATCTGGAATGCTTCATGGGGGCTGAAGACAAAGCTAGCAATGATGTATGGGAGGACCTTTTGGAAAGACTTCGTCACATTCTCAATCTGCCAGTACTCCATCTTGGTGAGCACTAATCCAGTAGGCCACTGGTGGCAACAAGATGGGATTGTGTCATGTGGGTAAAGTGTACTCCTTCTGCAGAAGTAAATAAAATCTAAGTACTTAGCTGTGTCCCCGGTTATGGACAATACTGAGCAACTAAAGTTTGAACTATGGGAGATCTCGACATTCCAACTTCTAATATAAAAACTTGATGCCCTTATGTGTCTACCAAGGAATTCAAAGAGATTTTGTAATGCTTGTTGCACTTGGGGTTACCAAGGTGCACAAGAGCATGATGTACTTGGGGCTTTACCAAGGAACTCATGAGATTTTATAAAACTTGATGCACTTGGGGTTACCAAGGTGCTCAAGAGATTTTGACAAGGATTTGAACACTTGAGTTTCTACCAAGGAGTTCAAGGAACTTGGAAAAGAAATTTGACAAAAGACTTTAAAAACCCTTTTGAAAAGATAGGATAAAATGTTGCTTTATGCAAATAAACATTAAACTCTACTTAGCCAAATATGCATATAATGATAGGATCCACTCATATTATACATAAAAGTGAAGCTTGCCAATACAATTCAAAATGTATTGACCCTTGTGGCTGTAACTTGTAATGTTGCAGGTTGATTGTTTTAAAATGAAGATTGTTTGATTGACTAGGACTACAAAGTCTACAACCAACATCTGCCTGTGGCACTTTGAAGATGATGGACCCATACTTATAGTTATTCCGCTGCAAATGTAATGTAATAGCAATATGAGCTATGTTTGATGTAATAAACTTATGTTATTCCTGGTTATAAATTTATATTATGACCCTTGTATCTTGATATTACATCTTAACTGTGGATGCTAGCTATTGATCCAGGGACTAGCATTGTAAAACACAGGAGGGATCAACCTTATTGGGTTGGGACCTCTACATTTGGTGCTGGGGAACTCTGGCTCTTTCGGCCGCATCAGCTTAGCGAAAAACGCTGTCGTTTCCGCATCAACGATCGCCGCAGTCTCCTCTTCAGTACAGTCATAAGCTCTCTTGGGAGGAACCGTTGGTACTTTTGGAACAGGCTCTTGTTTACGTTTCGGCGATCGCTTACGACGCACAGTAGCGGTACGCTTACGCTTTTTATCCTGAGGCGCCGGCGATGGCTCCCGCGGCGATGGATGCACCGGAGATTGGTGAGGCGACGGAGCCGGGTGAGGCGACGAAGACGGCTGCCGCGGCGGCGACGGAGCCGGGTGAGGCGGCGAAGATGGCCTTGGCGTGTGATTTCGAAGCACGATACAATCCTTCGGCCATAGAAATGGTGACATTTTTTGCGTCACCCAACACAGTCACATCCCCTTCACCAGCAGGGTAGTGAAGATCCAAAACCTCAAAGGTGAGCATGATTTCATCCACGCCGACAACAGCGTAGCCCTCTGGAACCGGACGACTGTGGTAAGTTGGTGTGGGTCCAATTGGTAAGGCATAGCCGACCGCCACCTTCATTGATATGTTCACAACTTTGACATGTAGCTCGCAGTGTGTCATCTCTGTGATATCATCCACTGGGTAGCCAACAGGAGCCATCGTCGGTGCATCATCGGCATTGCCATTGTCATCACCCGGGACCTCGGTGGAAGCCACACTGCTTTTTCGATTATTCGATAGGCCGGTAGCATCGAATGCAGTGTGCTGCTGAGATGGGCCGGTAGTACTTTGCTCTTTAAGTGAGTTAATTTCATCTTGTTGTTGCTTTAATCGTTCTTCAATTAAACGCATTCGCTCTTTCTGACTTTCTGCTTCAACTGCCGCCCTGTCCTTACTCCTCTGACGGCTTCTATCAGGATATTTCTTCCTCTCTTCGGGAAACCCAGTCCTCCATTATTGGGAGCCTATTGTGCCTCGTGTTCGTCCATCATGTTCCTTATTTCCAAGGGCGAGTGTGAGCTCATCATTCTCTCTATCGGGAATGAAGTCCCCATCTTTAACAGCCTTTACTGCTTTTCTCATCCTCTCGATTGGCAAGGGGTCTTCTTTATGTCGTATGTTATACATACACCTCCCTTCCGAGTCCAACGTGCCCCCATGCCCGTAAAACCAATTCCTTGCACGTTCTACCCAATCGTCTGTCTCTGGGGTGATATTTTTATCACGCAGTTCCTGCTCAAGTTTCTCCCACTTAGGAATGCCAACCTTGTAGCCACCTTGCCCCATAGTATGGTGATACTTCTTCTTAGCAGCATTCAGCTTATTCGTTTCAGACATTTTCTTAGCTTTTTCTGATTTCTTGTATTCCACAAACTCATCCCAGAATGGTTTTATCTTCTCAAACTGAATATTCTTGAAATCGGGAGTCTTCTTTTTCACGACATAGTCAAGGTGCAATCTTTTCTTCCAGTTGGTGAAACACTGGGCCATCTTCTTCAAAGCCCACTCCCTGACCTTAGCCTCCATGGCTCTCCCATGTTGTAAGGCGTCCTCAACTGGATCCTCCGCATTTGGATCCAGCTCTATCTTCGGTAGTTTGAAATTAACCATGAGCCTCTTCCACAGTAAATCTTTGGCGTGGTTAGGGACAAATAAACATGTTCCCTCTTCATCCGCATTAGCAGGCCTATTCCAATTTCTAATGGTGATCGGGATTAAGTCCCTAACGATTACTCCGCATTGTGCCACAAATTTGGTTGCGACAACTTCGGGAGCTGTCGGTCTGCCGTCTACAGCGACATCTTCGATCCTGAACCTCTCATGGTCTTGCAACTTTTTGGTTGGGCCTCGTCTGCTCTTTTCAGTAGATTCCTTCGATCCGGAGGGCTAAAAGAAGAAAGATCGTCGTTACTATTTCTATATAGATAGCAGATGATTAATTAATGAATTGATTTATATTACATGCACCTTGCCGGAGCGGTCGTCTTCTCGATTACACAAGGCGTCGCCTTCTCCCTCGCGGAAGGCAACACCTTCAACCTCAAACAAGTTGTCTACTCTGGTAAAAAGAGGATCACCCTCACCGGAGTTGTTCAGAAACGTTGATACGTCTAAATTATCTTCCCCACGGATCACACCTTGGATCAACTCTTCCTTTTCTTCGTCTCTGACGTGTGGGTCCATATTTTCTACATAGGTGGAAAAACGAATAAGTCAAAGCGGCTAAAGGAGAAAGTTAAGTACGGTGTTGAGAGATATAAACCCTAATTCAGAGAAACCCTAATATATACATACACAATAATAAAAATGAAGAGAAAGGGAAACCGTGTAGTAGATAGGCACATCGTCGAACCCACATGCACCTAAGTTGCTTGAAAATGTGAATCGGGTCTGGGGCTACCCACAGTGACTGACCAGTGGGGCCGAAGACCAATAATACCAAACTAATTAATAAACCTAATAATACCTACTAATAATAAACCTAATAATCCAAACACCAAAAAGAAAGGGAAACAATCAACACATGGCATCGATGCAATGCTCAAGCAAGTATGATGATATGACAAGTTAATTTGCATTGGAATGTAACCCTAAGAAATGCTCGACGATTTAATCGGGGTTCCGAGGGGTGAAAACCCTAACTCGGAGAAACTCCGGAACACATGAGAGGGGTGGATTTGTTCTTCTAATTAAACTTGTAATTTAAGTTGTTGAACAATGCATGATTATAGCTTAGATAGCTAGGTTTCATTTTTCTGAACATTTTGATATATTATTCATAATTTTATGACTTATAGATTAAAAGTTATTGAATTTATAAGATTATAATTATTTCTGAAATTATTAAAAGCTGGTTAAACTTTTTACACCGCAGGCAAACCTACCCACAGTGACTGACAGGGGGGCCCGGAGCCACCTCAGCAGCCACACAAGAAAAAGTGGTTCAGGGGGGCATTTTTCACTCGGGCTGGGGCTAGCCAGAGACGCTGACCTGTGGGCCAGAGGCCACATAGGAAAGCCATGCAGGCAAAGTGGCTCCCTGGCTGGGTCGCGCTGATGCACGGGTGACGTCACGCCGGCGGTGGCTTGCAGGACGGTGATCGGGAACGGCGTTAGGGGGCGATCTAGGGCGCGTGCGTGTGCGCGTTAGAGAGAGGAGGTTGAGGCGAGCCAAAGAGTAGCGGCGCCGCCTCCAAAAGGTCACCGGAGAGAGAGCACGACGACGGTGAGCGGCGGTGGTGGCAGGTGGTCGACGGGGAGGATGAACCAGAGCGAGAGGGGGAGAGAGAGAGGGTCCACGAGGACCAGCAGCATACCAGGTGTGCGGTGGTGGTGTCGGGGAGGCGAGGCGAGGTCGGGAGCTGACGAATCGACGGCGGCGATCGTCGGGCTCGAGGGTCGTTGGCGACGATTGGGAGCGAGCGGGGCCGATTCCTTCAGGGAGAAGTCTCGGGGCGACGAGGCGAAGCTTCCTGCACGCTTGGCTGGGCGAGGGGCGGCCGGTAGGGCGTGCACGGCGGCGGGGCAGCCTGACGGCGTCGTGTGCGAGAAGAGAAGAGGAGGGGAGATGGGGAAGAAGAAGAGGAGGGGCACCCAGTTATAACCAAAGGACCTTTAGTCCCGGTTGGTGGCTCCAAACAGGACTAAAGGGTTATCCGTCCCTGTTGGAGCCACCAACCAGGACCTATACTCCAATATTTTCAGCAGACCAAGGGTTGGCGCGCAGGGGCTCTTTAGTCCCGGTTGGTGGCTCCAACCGGGACATATTCCCCTGTTTTCAAAAAATTTCAGGTATTTTCTCTCTGTTCCCGCCTTATTTTTTATTTTGGGGTTTAAATTTGTATTGTTTTTTAAATGATAATTAATTCGGAATTTAGAAAAACTTTAAACATAAAAAGTGTTTGGATTTGAATAAATAATTCAAAACCATTTTCTGTTTTAAAAAATAATTAATGTAACCATTTAAAATATGAACCATTTACAATTAAAAATGAATTAACTTATATTTTTTTAATATCAATTTGGAATTTAGAAAAACATTAAACATAAGAAGTGTATGGATTTGAATAAATAATTCAAAAACATATTCTATTTTTAAAAAATAATTAATGTAACCTTTTAAAATGAATTAACTTATATTTTTGAATATTAATTTGGAATTTAGAAAAATTTTAAACATAAAAAGTGTTTGGATTTAAATAAATAATTCAAAAACATTTTCTGTTTTAAAAAATAATTAATGTAACCATTTAAAATATGAACCATTTACAATTAAAAATGAATTAACTTATATTTTTTTAATATCAATTTGGAATTTAGAAAAACTTTAAACATAAGAAGTGTATGGATTTGAATAAATAATTCAAAAACATATTCTATTTTTAAAAAATAATTAATGTAACCTTTTAAAATGAATTAACTTATATTTTTGAATATTAATTTGGAATTTAGAAAAATTTTAAACATAAAATCCATACACGGTTACATTAATTATTTTTTAAATTAATAAAACATAAAATGAATTAATATTCAAAAATATAAGTTAATTCATTTTAAAAGGTTACATTAATTATTTTTTAAAAATAGAATATGTTTTTGAATTATTTATTCAAATCCATACACTTCTTATGTTTAAAGTTTTTCTAAATTCCAAATTGATATTAAAAAAATATAAGTTAATTCATTTTTAATTGTAAATGGTTCATATTTTAAATGGTTACATTAATTATTTTTTAAAACAGAAAATGGTTTTGAATTATTTATTCAAATCCAAACACTTTTTATGTTTAAAGTTTTTCTAAATTCCAAATTAATTATCATTTAGAAAAAAATGCAAATTTAAACCCCAAAATAAAAAATAAGGCGGGAACAGAGAGAAAATACATGAAATTTTTTGAAAACAGGGGAATATGTCCCGGTTGGAGCCACCAACCGGGACTAAAGAGCCCCTGCGCGCCAACCCTTGGTCTGCTGAAAATATTGGAGTATAGGTCCCGGTTGGTGGCTCCAACCGGGACGTATAACCCTTTAGTCCCGGTTGGAGCCACCAACCGGGACTAAAGGTCCTTTGGTTATAACCCTTTAGCCCTTCCTCTTCTTCTTCCCTTCCCCATCACTTCTCTGCTTCACCGACGCGCGCACAACCGCCCCCGACGCCGGCAGGCTGCCCGAGCTCGCCGCCCCCGACGCCGTCAGGCTGCCCGAGCCCACGCGTCGCCGTCAGGCTCCATCCGCCAGCACCGCCGCCTCCGTCCGTGCGCGCACCAGTCGTCGCCCACGACTCCGTCTTCCTCGACCCCGACCGTGCTCGCTGGCGTCGATTCGCTCAACCTCGACCTCCCGCACTCTCTCCGACCAACCTCACGCGCTCAGGGTGAGCAAGCGAACCTTCTGGATGCCTCCTTCCTTCCCCTCTCACTGTAGTTCATGCCTGCGCCGTTAGATTCCGCGTTCGCCGCCGTCGACCGTCGTTATACCACCTTCTCCGGCAACCAACAGAGGGCGGCGCCGCCAATTTTGAGTAGGCGCGGGCGGCGCTGGCGAGTAGGCGCGGCCGCGCGGGCGGCGCTGGCGATCAGTAGGTGCGGGCGGCGCTGGTGAGCCGCGGCGTCACGCTGACGTGGCCCACGGGCCCGCTGACGTGGCCCACGGTGGCTTGCTGATGTGGCCTAGGGCCCAGCACTCAGTGACAGTGGCTAGGTTCTGTCTTGGTAAAAAAAACCCAACCCTTTGCTGATGTCATATTGACACAGTAATTCAATTTTAAATGATTTAATAATTCCAGAAATTGATATAAACTTGTAAATTCAATATCTTTTTATTTATAAGTCAGAAAAATACAAATAATATATCAAATTGTTCAGAAAAATGAAACCTAGCTATCTAAGCTATAATCATGCATTGTTCAACAACTTAAATTACAAGTTTAATTAGAAGAACAAATCCACCCCTCTCATGTGTTTCGGAGTTTCTCCGAGTTAGGGTTTTCACCCCTCGGAACCCCGATTAAATCGTCGAGCATTTCTTAGGGTTACATTCCAATGCAAATTAACTTGTCATATCATCATACTTGCTTGAGCATTGCATCGATGCCATGTGTTGATTGTTTCCCTTTCTTTTTGGTGTTTCGATTATTAGGTTTATTATTAGTTAGGTATTATTAGGTTTATTAATTAGTTTGGTATTATTGGTCTTCGGCCCCACTGGTCAGTCAATGTGGGTAGCCCCAGACCCGATTCACATTTTCAAGCAACTTAGGTGCATGTGGGTTCGACGATGTGCCTATCTACTACACGGTTTCCCTTTCTCTTCATTTTTATTATTGTGTATGTATATATTAGGGTTTCTCTGAATTAAGGTTTATATCTCTCAACACCGTACTTAACTTTCTCCTTTAGCCGCTTTGACTTATTCGTTTTTCCACCTATGCAGAAAATATGGACCCACACGTCAGAGACGAAGAAAAGGAAGAGTTGATCCAAGGTGTGATCCGTGGGGAAGATAATTTAGACGTATCAACGTTTCTGAACAACTCCGGTGAGGGTGATCCTCTTTTTACCGGAGTAGACAACTTGTTTGAGGTTGAAGGTGTTGCCTTCCGCGAGGGAGAAGGCGATGCCTTGTGTAATCGAGAAGACGACCGCTCCGGCGAGGTGCATGTAATATAAATCAATTCATTAATTAATCATCTGCTATCTATATAGAAATATTAATGACGATCTTTCTTCTTTTAGCCCTCCGGATCGAAGGAATCTACTGAAAAGAGCAGACGAGGCCCAACCAAAAAGTTGCAAGACCATGAGAGGTTTAGGATCGAAGATGTCGCTGAAGACGGCAGACCGACAGCTCCCGAAGTTGTCGCAACCAAATTTGTGGCACAATGCGGAGTAATCGTTAGGGACTTAATCCTGATCACCATTAGAAATTGGAATAGGCCTGCTAAAGCGGATGAAGAGGGAACATGTTTATTTGTCCCTAACCACGCCAAAGATTTACTGTGGAAGAGGCTCATGGTTAATTTCAAACTACCGAAGATAGAGCTGGATCCAAATGCGGAGGATCTAGTTGAGGACGCCTTACAACATGGGAGAGCCATGGAGGCTAAGGTCAGGGAGTGGGCTTTGAAGAAGATGGCCCAGTGTTTCACCAACTGGAAGAAAAGATTGCACCTTGACTATGTCGTGAAAAAGAAGACTCCCGATTTCAAGAATATTCAGTTTGAGAAGATAAAACCATTCTGGGATGAGTTTGTGGAATACAAGAAATCAGAAAAAGCTAAGAAAATGTCTGAAACGAATAAGCTGAATGCTGCTAAGAAGAAGTATCACCATACTATGGGGCAAGGTGGCTACAAGGTTGGCATTCCTAAGTGGGAGAAACTTGAGCAGGAACTGCGTGATAAAAATATCACCCCAGAGACAGACGATTGGGTAGAACGTGCAAGGAATTGGTTTTACGGGCATGGGGGCACGTTGGACTCGGAAGGGAGGTGTATATATAACATACAACATAAAGAAGACCCCTTGCCAATCGAGAGGATGAGAAAAGCAGTAAAGGCTGTTAAAGATGGGGACTTCATTCCCGATAGAGAGAATGATGAGCGCACACTCGCCCTTGGAAATAAGGAACATGATGGACGAACACGAGGCACAATAGGCTCCCAATCATGGAGGACTGGGTTTCCCGAAGAGAGGAAGAAATATCCTGATAGAAGCCGTCAGAGGAGTAAGGACAGGGCGGCAGTTGAAGCAAAAAGTCAGAAAGAGCGAATGCGTTTAATTGAAGAACGATTAAAGCAACAACAAGATGAAATTAACTCACTTAAAGAGCAAAGTACTACCGGCCCATCTCAGCAGCACACTGCATTCGATGCTACCGGCCTATCGAATAATCGAAAAAGCAGTGTGGCTTCCACCGAGGTCCCGGGTGATGACAATGGCGATGCCGATGATGCACCGACGATGGCTCCTGTTGGCTACCCAGTGGATGATATCACAGAGATGACACACTGCGAGCTACATGTCAAAGTTGTGAACATATCAATGAAGGTGGCGGTCGGCTATGCCTTACCAATTGGACCCACACCAACTTACCACAGTCGTCCGGTTCCAGAGGGCTACGCTGTTGTCGGAGTGGATGAAATCATGCCCACCTTTGAGGTTTTGGATCTTCACTACCCTGCTGGTGAAGGGGATGTGACTGTGCTGGGTGACGCAAAAAACGTCACCATTCTATGGCCGAAGGATTGTATCGTGCTTCGAAATCACACGCCAAGGCCATCTTCGCCGCCGCCTCACCCGTCTCCAGCGAGGTCGTCGCCGCCGCGGCAGCCGTCTTCGTCGCCTCACCCGGCTCCGTCGCCTCACCAATCTCCGGTGCAGCCATCGCCGCGGGAGCCATCGCCGGCGCCTCAGGATAAAAAGCGTAAGCATACCGCTACTGTGCGCCGTAAGCAATGTCCGAAACGTAAACAAGAGCCTCTTCCAAAAGTACCAACGGTTCCTCCCAAGAGAGCTTATGACTGTACTGAAGAGGAGACTGCGGCGATCGTTGATGCGGAAACGACAGCGTTTTTCGCTAAGCTGAGGCGGCCGAAAGAGCCAAAGTTCCCCAGCACCAAAGAAGAAAAATCCAAAGTGTTGAAAATGCTAAAGACTCTTCATCAACCCGAGCCAAAGCTGTCATCAGACTATGAGCGTTCTATTCTCAAGTCACATGCAGCACAAAAAGCCTCGAAGAGCAGTACTGATGCAAGCGGGAAATCTGTTGCCCAGCTCGGAGAACAAGCAAAACAGACTTGCGCCCCTCTCAAGGTGATTTCTCAAACCAATGTGGGGTCGAGCAAATATGGGGCCGAAGAGCAGTATGATCCAGAGGTAGTTGCACAATACGGAGAAGCTGCCGCTACTCAAGGTATGAGTATTGCCCAGTACTTATCCCAGTTAGAGTTCTTCCCCGTGGGAAAGATAAGGATAGTGCTGAGGGTTACAAAAAAGCATCATGGGAAAGATAAGGATGACATGATATCCATTGAATTTGATGAACTATTTCAATTATTCAATCAAGACGCCTTGGACAAATCGATCATGAGTGCCTATTGTCTGTAAGTACTAATTCTGTAATTAATTTAGTCTCCATCTATATTATTTTGTTTATTGTGTGTATATAATCATACTTTAATATGCAGAATGAAGATTCTCGAATGCAGTAGAGGACAAATCTATGACATTGGCTTCATTGACCCATATTGGGTTCATGAAGCTAATCTCAAAATAAGCCCCCAGGATACGGAGGATAATATAGTACACGCGTTAAGGTTTCAAGAAACCAAAAGGGAAATACTATTTCCTTACAACCTCCAGTGAGTGTTATTGTCTTGTATACACTTTCTATTTCGCTTACTCGATGTTAAGTATATAATTGATTAGTTCTGCATTCGCAGGTACCACTATATTCTGTTAATCATTCAACTTGACAAAGGGCGTGTACTAGTCATGGACTCGAAACATAAACCCCTTGAGACGTGGAAGGACATGCAGATACTTCTCCAGCGGTAATTCTAATCATTACGACACTATATCGGCAACGTTCGTGAATTTTATGATATCAAGTACTTAATAACTTATTTTATTCGTTTTCTACGCCGGGCAGCGCTTGGAAACGGTTCACCAAGAAGGCTAGGGGTGTTTGGAAAGAGGAGCTTACATTTCAACCACTAGATGTAAGCACCACTAGCTATATCCGCGTATCTCTTTGATTCTAGTTTTGATACAGTTATTATCATGCTTGATTATTATTTTGATTGAACTCTGTTGTCGTAAAGTGCCTGACGCAGGGACCAGGTAACAATCTATGTGGATACTATGTATGCGAGTTCATCTGGCAGATGTGCGATGAGAAGGGCAGAAATTTAGAGCAACTCCACGTACGTAAACAATTTCTATAGTTTTTAATTACAATCAAATTGTGTTTAGTTTCATATTCATATAGGCTGACTCCTTTTTTAAATCAGATCGAACGTCTACGGGACGGTCTTCTACCAAAGGATCGCATACGAGCAATACAGGAGGAATTGGCGGGATTCTTGGATGCAGAAGTCCTAAACACACAAGGGGAATACTACTCGGTTGTGTATAGACAATAGGAATTGTAAAAATAGCAACTTTCAAGAAATTGGCCGGTAGCATCGAATAGCAACTTTTGTATGTAGTGCATGAATTCGATCCGTGTATTGAATGTAAAATGTTGTCATGATGATCTTGTGTAATATAAGGTTCCTTCATTGATAAGTGCAAAACACTAAATAAACAATAAAACAACCTAAATGAATTCTCTGCCGCGGCACAAAAAGTGGGGAAAATGCTGCCGCGGCAACAAAATGTGCCAAAATGAATTCTCTGCCACGGCAGAGAAATGGGCCAAATCTCTACCGCGGCAGCAGGTTATTAGTCCCGGTTCGTGTTACGAACCGGGACTAATGCTCCACCCCCCTCGCGCTCTGATGCCGCCACGTGTGCCACATTTGTCCCGGTTGGTGGGGCAACCGGGACTAATGGTTAGAGCTTTAGTCCCGATTGCCCCGTCCCGGTTGGGCAACCGGGACTAATGGCCCTTACCAACCGGGACGCATGGGCCCTTTTCTACCAGTGAAGACAAGAAATACAACCCAACAAGTCAAACATGGGGCAAACGAGCTGAAGACACAGCATGGCGTCAGTCCACTAGTGGAAACGAGGTCTTTTGTTGATCCTGAAAAGGGGCTTTAACACCGGTTCTTCTACGAACCGGTGTTAAAGGGGGGGGCCGTACCAGCATGGCCCCTGCGGCAAAAAAGGATCCCTCCCTTTAACACCGGTTCGTGCCACGAACCGGTGTTAAAGGTCCCTGCAGCAGTGGCCCGCGCATCCCCCCTTTAACACCGGTTCGTGGCATGAACCGGTGTTAAAGGGGTCTATATAAGACACCACCCCAGCCCACACACACCCCACTCTTCCATTCTTTCACATTTTGGAGCCTAGCAAGAGGGTGTGAAGAGTGCTAGTTTGTGTTTTTTTCATATGCACTAGAGGTGTTCGGTGAAATGCCCGAGAGCTCAAAATAAGCTTTCTTGTTGCTCTTTCCGTCTCGGTCAAGGTCGGCAACTATAGTTTCATGTGTCATTGATGTACTATATATATAAATGGTCATCTCCCTATTATTTTTTGATATATACTACATATTAATGCAGATGAATCGGCAATGGATGTACGGTGACCGCCGCACTTCCGAGTACATTACGGGCCTCCAAAATTTCATCGTTGTGGCTAATGCAAACCGTGGTCACAATGGTTTTATGTGCTGTCCATGTGTTCACTGTCAGAACAAGAAAGACTACTCAAATACCAGAACCATTCACGCCCACCTGCTTCGATCCGGTTTCATGCCCAGCTATAATTGTTGGACCAAGCACAGAGAAAAAGGGGTTGTGATGGAAGACAACGAAGAAGAAGAGGATGATGAAAACTATCATAATATGTATCCTGAATATGATGATAATGCAACGGAGGTAGATAATGAAGATCAAGAGGGAGCAGATGGGCCCGCTGATGACGATCTTGGTCGGGCCATTACTAATGCAAAGGAAGAATGTGAAACTGAAAAGGAGAAGGAGAAGCTGGAGCAGATGTTAAAGGATCACAAAACATTGTTGTATCCAACTTGCGAAGATGGCCACAAAAAGCTAGGTGCCACACTGGATTTGCTGCAATGGAAGGCAGAGAATGGTGTGACTGACAGCGCATTTTCAATGTTGTTGGTAAAAATGAAGAATCTTCTACCAAGAAATAATGAGTTGCCCGACAGTACATACCAAGCAAAGAAGGTTGTCTGCCCTCTAGGATTAAACGTGCAGAAGATACATGCCTGCATTAATGACTGCATCCTCTACCGCGGTGCGAAGTACGAGAATTTGGATGCATGCCCGGTATGCACTGCACTGCGGTATAAGATCAAACGAGACGATCCTGGCGATGTTGAGGGCGAGGCCTCTAGGAAGAAGGTTCCCGCCAAGGTTATGTGGTATGCTCCTATAATACCACGGTTAAAACGTCTCTTCAGAAATAAAGAGCATGCCAAGTTGTTGCGATGGCACATGGAAGACCGTAAGAAAGACGCGATGTTGAGACACCCCGCTGATGGGTCACAGTGGAGAAAAGTCGAGCGAGAGTACCCGGACTTCGCACGTGACGCAAGGAACTTAAGGTTTGGTCTAAGTACAGACGGCATGAATCCTTTTGGTGAGCAGAGCTGCAGTCACAGCACCTGGCCTATGACCCTATGTATCTA
This sequence comes from Avena sativa, assembly GCA_916181665.1. Taxonomy (NCBI): domain Eukaryota; kingdom Viridiplantae; phylum Streptophyta; class Magnoliopsida; order Poales; family Poaceae; genus Avena; species Avena sativa. The sequence continues at coordinate 44,205,438 of OV702285.1, read as the reverse complement.
TAACCTTCCTCCTTGGTTGTGTATGAAGAGGAAGTTCATTATGATGCCAGTGCTCATCCAAGGCCCGAGGCAACCCGGCAATGACATTGATGTGTACCTAAGGCCATTAGTTGAAGAACTTTTACAGCTGTGGGCCAAACCAGGTGTACGTATGTGGGATGAGCACAAAGGGGAGCCATTTGACCAACGAGCATTGCTTTTCGTAACCATCAATGATTGGCCTGCTCTTAGTAACATTTCAGGGCAGACAAACAAGGGATACAATGCATGCACACACTGTTTAGATGATACTGAAAGTGTATATTTGGATAAATGTAAGAAGGTTGTGTACCTAGGGTATCGCCGATTTCTTCCGAACCTGCATCCAGTAAGAAAGAAAGGCAAGCATTTCAAACGTCTGGCAGAACCCCGGAGGAAGCCTGTCCTCCGTACCGGTGAGGAGGTATTTGGTATGGTCAAGGACCTAGAAGTAATCTTTGGAAAAGGTCCTGGTAGTCTATCTGTTCCGAATGACGATGCCGGACACGCGCCCATGTGGAAGAAGCAATCTATATTTTGGGACCTACCCTATTGGAAAGTCTTAGAGGTCCGCTCTTCAATCGACGTGATGCACGTGACGAAGAATGTTTGCGTGAACCTGCTAGGCTTTCTAGGAGTGTATGGGAAGACAAAAGATACACCGGAAGCACGACAGGACCAGCAACGTCTGAAGGCCCCTGAAGAGCCTATGCATCCTGAGAACGAGAAGGGTAAACGATGCCACTTAACTCCTGCCAGCTACGCTCTTACCAAAGCAGAGAAGGAAATCTTTTTTGAATGTCTGAGCAGTATCAAGGTCCCGTCTGGCTTCTCGTTGAATATAAAGGGAATAATAAATATGGCAGAGAAAAAATTCCAAAACCTGAAGTCTCATGACTGCCACGTGATTATGACACAATTGCTTCCGATTGCATTGAGGGGGCTTCTACCTGAAAATGTTCGAGTACCCATTGTGAAGCTATGTGCATTCCTCAATGCAATATCTCAGAAGGTAATTGATCCAGAAAGCCTACCAGGGTTACAAACAGATGTGGCCCAATGTCTTGTCAGCTTTGAGTTGGTGTTCCCACCATCCTTCTTCAATATTATGACGCATCTCCTGGTTCACCTAGTAGAAGAGATTGCCATTCTCGGTCCTGTATTTCTACACAATATATTCCCCTTTGAGAGGTACATGGGAGTCTTAAAGAAATATGTTCATAACCGTGCTAGGCCAGAAGGAAGCATCTCCAAGGGCTATGTAACAGAGGAGGTCATTGAGTTCTGTGTTGATTTTATTCCTGACCTTAAGGCGATTGGTGTTCCAGAATCACGACATGAGGGGAGACTGCGTAGAAAAGGCACCCTAGGATGTAAAGCAATGATATGTAGGGACGGGCATTCTCTCAATCAAGCACACTACACGGTTTTACAAAGATCTATCTTGGTTGCCCCGTATATCAATGAACACAAGAATTTAATACGCCTCAAACACCCGGGGCAGTCTGATGAATGGATTATAAGTGAACACATGGCGAGTTTTGGTGGCTGGCTGCAAAGACTTCTCATGAATAACACCACTGTTGGGGATCAGCTGTACTTGTTGGCCAGGACACCATCTTCGACTGTATGTACTTTCCAAGGGTACGAGATAAATGGGAATACATTTTACACGATAGGCCAAGATAAAAAGAGCACCAACCAAAAAGTGGTGTCCGCTTCGATGCAGCAGAAGACAATGGGCAAAAGACCACGTATTATGGGTTCATAGAGGAGATATGGGAACTTGACTATGGACCTAATTTTAAGGTCCCCTTGTTTCGATGCAAATGGGTCAAGCTAACAGGAGGAGGGGTTGAGGTAGACAAGAAGTACGGAATGACAACGGTGGATCTCAACAATCTTATGAAGAACTTAGACGAACCATTCGTCCTAGCCAATGATGTGGCTCAGGTTTTCTATGTGAAGGACATGTCCTCCAGACCAAAAAAAAGAAAAAATATGCAAACGAATACATCATATGATGAGCCAAAGCGTCACATAGTTCTTTCAGGGAAAAGAAACATCGTGGGAATCGAGGACAAGACAGACATGTCAGAAGATTATAATAAGTTTGATGAAATTACGCCCTTCACAGTGAAAACTGACACAAGCATTCCGTTAAGTAAAGAAGATGCTCCGTGGTTACGTCTGAAGCGATCATAAGGAAGGACATATGCCAAGAAGTTCATGCTCATATTATGTAACTCTAGTTCATGTTTTTAATATTAATACATGTCTTGAGTGTTAGTCATGTTTTGTGGATGGACCGGGACTATGAGAAGAAGTTGTCCCGATTCGTACTTACCATTAAGATCTAATCTCCAAACGCGCGCGGTCACATATTAGGGAGTGCCTCTATGACCAGTTTCTTGGAGATGCCGGAGGACTAGGCTCCGTCGGCATCTCCCTAAAACTGGCCGTAGTGGTGTCCCTGCTCTCGAAAACCATCTTGTAGCTTTGTAACTTCTCTAACTAGATCAATACACCTGGGAGCTAACTAATTTCACATATTAGGGAGTGCCTCTATGACCAGTTTCTCGGAGATGCCGGAGGACTGGGCTCCGTCGGCATCTTCCTGAAACTGGCCGTAGTGGTGTCCGTGCCTCAAACTGGCTGGAGGACTGGACTCACAAGGATGCCTATTTATAGTACAAGCAGCTCGACATAGTGTTGACACTTACGAAATAATGTCGACACTCACCCCTATTATTAGTGCTGACTCGTGTTTTGTCCCGGATGGTGTCTCCAACCGGGACTAAAGGTTCATCTTTAGTCCCGGTTGGTGTCTCCAACCGGGACTAAAGGTTCATCTTTAGTCCCGGTTGGTGACACCATCCGGGACAAGGTACACGCCGCACGACATAATGTCGACACTCACCCCTATTATTAGTGTTGACTCGTGTTTTGTCCCGATTGGTGTCTCCAACCGGGACTAAAGGTTCATCTTTAGTCCCGGTTGGTGACACCATCCAGGACAAGGTACACGCCGCACGACATAATGTCGACACTCACCCCTATTATTAGTGCTGACTCGTGTTTTGTCCCGGTTGGTGTCTCCAACCGGGACTAAAGGTTCATCCCGCCATTTTTTCCCGCCATTTTTCTTCCCGCCAGTTCTTCTTCCCGCCATTTTTCTTCCCGCCAGTTCTTCCCGCTAGTTCACTATATATATATGTAGGGGGTTGGCCTCCATTGTCATTGCACATCTCTAGACTCATATCTGCAACCTCATCACTCTTTCCCATGGCTTCCACCATAGCACTAACCCCCAGGGAGGCGGAGGCGCTTTGCGCCTCGAACTACCCCTACCCGCCGGGCTACTGTGTCCCCGTCGGCTGGATTATGAGCGTCGGAGGCGTGCCGGTTACTCTTGTCCCTCTAGGTGTGGCGCGCCGGATGGCCATCACGAACCACTACTACTTCGAGCTCACGCCGGAGCAGTGGAGGAATCCCAGATGGCATCCCGACTATTTCCCTACTTGGGAAGCCTTCTTCGTGGATCGGCATGAGAGGGCGCTCGCCAGGCACGAGGAGGACGGCCCACCTCCTCCTAACTTCAACGAGGCCGGCCGTCGGCTATGGTGGCGCGGTCGGACTCTCCAGAGCGTCATGGCCTATGACACTGCCGCCGACTCTAACCCCCGTCTGCGCTACCCTCAAGTCCAGCCCACGCGCTACCCTCAAGTCCAGCCCACGCGTACTCTCCAGAGGTTCAATTACGGCGACCCCGACGACGACAGCGATGACGGCGGCGGCGAGTACGACGACTACAGTGGCGAGTATTACAGGTGTAGGCAGGAGCATGACTGAATCACTCCAACATTCCGAAACAAGTTCGGTCGATTGTTACTTAATCTGGCCATGTATCTTAATTTTCAGTTCTTTTATGTATCTTAATTTTCAGTTCCAGTTCGGCCGATTGTTACTTAATCTGGCCATGTATCTTAATTTTCAGTTCTTTTATGTATCTTAATTTTCAGTTCCAGTTCGGCTTTATGTAACTGTCTCAAAATGACCTATCTCATTCGAGGTTTCTTGGCTTTCGGGTCAAATGACCAATGTTATGGCTAGAATCAAGGCATAGTTTGTGATAATATGGCCATATTGTGCATACATGTGCATCATGGCATGGCAAACAATGTTGCAAGAGGAAGTTTTCCTTTTTATCGCACCAAAAAGGCATTTTCCATTTTCCGAGCATAAAAAACGGACGGTTTTGTGAAGCAACCACCAAATGGCTAATTCAAAAAACCACCAACACATTTTACAAAAATACTAGACCACCTTATATGCACAATGTACCAACAGGGGGACCTGAAACCTTTCCGTCCACCTCTTGTGAAAAAGATAAATTCCTACCGAATCGGCAGGAAGTGGGTCAGATATGAACTACAAGTACATGATACGATGCTCATGATTTTTTACAAAAATCATTTTTAGGTTCACAATATGCTATTTTATCAAAAAACAATGCAAGTTGAGTGAGGCTTGGTGAGATTCAAGTGTATACAAAAGATGCGACATTTAAATATCCAATCAATTCAAAAAATTTAATACAAAAGATGCGGCATTAAAATATGATTTGATCTATTAAAAATCATTTTTTAGATGCTTAATATTTCTTATGTTCAAAGTTTTAGGATTTAACAATTTATTTTGGTTTGAATTGAATAATCAAAATTTATATGTAAGTGTTTTAATTATTTTGAAAATTTTCATGTAAAGTAAATATAAAATGATTTACATGAATGGATAGAAATTATTTTTATGAAAATTATGATATATTATTCATATTTTTCTGAGTTGAAATGAAAAAGATATGAATTTTCTAAATTCATATCATATTTTTTGAATTAAAAATGCCCCTTTAATGCATGAAATAAATGCCCCCCTCTTTAACACCGGTTCCAGACAGGAACCAGTGTTAAAGGGGGGGCATTTATTTCTTTTCCCGCGCGCGCCACACCCCCCCCCTTTAACACCGGTTCCAGCCACGAACCGGTGTTAAAGGGGGGGTGGTAATAAATGCGCGCGGGAAACGGATTCCCCCCCCCCCCTTTAACACCGGTTCCAGCCACGAACCGGTGTTAAAGGGGGGGTGTATTTATTTCACCTTCCCCTTCCTTTCTTCCCCCCCACTGAGCCAGATCGATCGAACACACCGCCGCCGCGAGATCGAAGCGCCGCCACCGCCGCTCGAGGTCCTCCGTCTCGCCGCCCCCGACCCGCCGTCTCGCCGCCGCCGCTTCGGAGCTCGAGGTCCGCCGCCCCCGACCCTCTCTTCCCCGCATCCTTCCCCTCCCTCTAACATGGTGGGGCTCCGCCGCTCCTTCGACGCCTAGACGCCCGCGCCTAGCCCTCCAACGCCTGCTCCGGCCGCGCCCGGCCCTCCCCCGCTCCTCCCGGACAAGGCCACCCGTGCCTGGCCCTCCTCCTCCTGCTTCTCCCGGTCACGTACGCCCGACCCTCCGCCGCTCCTTCCGGACGAGGTCGGCCACGCCCGGCCCTCCGTCGCCCACTCCCGGCCGAGGTCACCCACATCAGGTCTTCCGCCAAGGTCGTGGATGAGGAGGCTATGGCTGGCGTTGACGTCTGCGCACGCGAGCTGCTGCCGAGCCATGTAGTGGTAGGAATCGAGCTGCTGCCGAACAACTATGGTGTTTTTCAGTCTATTTTTTTTACTAATGAGGTTTAAAAAGAGTTCACGACGCTTAGAAATGCCCGTATATTTTAAACAAATATTCATGTCAACATAAAATTATTCACTTGGTTCAAAATAATCATTCACGAGATTTAAAAAAGTTTACAAGGTTTTAGAAACTATACACGATGCCTATAATCATCGTATAGTTAGAAAGAATCTTCATGTGAAACTAAAAATGATTGCACGGTTCAAAAGAATTATCCATGAGGTTTAAAAGAATTTGCAAGGTGAAAAAATATTGGCAAGGCTTTAAAATGTTCTTATAGGTTTAAAATTATGTTCATATTGACGGTGATGGGTGGATTTTGGCCACGCGCGTCTGATGGCCAGACTCTCGACAAGTTTAGAAACAGGGAATCCATCCAAAACCTCCTACACTGAGAGGATATTGAGGGAAACCCTAGGACAAGTCCGGGCAACAACTTCGTCGTCGTCGCATTCCTTCTTGAAGGTGTTGCTTGAAACACGGTGCTTCCAAGTGCTAGGAGTGAGGTGGGACAACTCCGGAGGGCGCAGCGGTCACGGGTCGTTTTCGTTCGTCGATCTGCTCGATGTCAGCATTTGTTTCTTTTATTTTTCTCTTTATTTTCTTTTGGGTTAGATTGTGCTATTGCTTTTCTGTTGCTCCAAAATTGTCGTTGTATCTTGTGATTGCTATATTAATATAGCGGGGCGCAAGCCTATTTCGAGGAGCCCTGACCACCTCGCTTTCTTCCCCGTGCAGGAGCGTCTCGCCGCCGCCGCTTCGGAGCTCATAGGCCACGCCTAAACGCCGACGCCGCCCGCCGCCCGACGAGACCGCCGCATCCGTCCGACGAGCACCGCCGCCCGACGAGACCAACGTCACCGCACCGGTGAGCGCCACGTGTCTGCCACGTGTATGATTGCTGACTCATCCTGATTAAAAATTGTTTGCTCGATAAATTGTACTACATGCATAGATTAAAACTTGTATACAAATTGGACCTCTGACTCATTTGTGTATTTATTTGTGTATTTTGGTATGAATAATATGTATATTTGTGTATGAATCCAAGTCCACTTGAATGTTTACACTCTTACTCTAGATAATATTATTGTTTTAGAAACTATGGATCCACTTAGTAGAAACCTTGAAGAAGAAGAAATAATGGAGAACATTATTGATGAGGAGACCTCACAATATCTGAACTTGGAGGGACATGATGACGACAGCTCAAGTACTAGTCATGGAGAAGATGAAGACTCTGGTGAACGCAATTTAATGGTTACAAAGTCCGGCGAGGTATATGCATTGATTAAGCCTCTTCTGACTTCCACCAACAATCTTCTTCTACATGTATTAATTAACGCTTCTTTCTTCTTTTAGCCCTCTGGATCGACCAGCCAGCAACCATCTTCTTCTACGAAAAAGAGCAAGCGAGACGCGAGCCAGCGGTTGAAAGATCGTGCAAAGTTCACGATCGAAACAGTCCGTGTTGATGGCAGGCCGATGGAGCCCAAGAAGGCCGCAGACAAATTTGTACGTCAGGCTGGAGTTCTTGTTAGGGACCAAATCCCAATCATAATTGGAAATTGCAATAAGCCAAAGAAGGGCAACGGTACCTTTGTCGATGACATATCCAAAGAAACGCTTTGGAATTCGTTGTTGGTAAATTTCACCCTTCCGCCAGAGGAGGATGAAAACAACCCGGTTATAAAGGAAAAGGTCAAAGAGTGGACTCTAAAGAAGATGGCTGACGCTTTCCGCAACTGGAAGACAAAACTGAACAAATTTGTCAAATCTGGCGAGACTCCAAATTTCGAAGACGCATATTATGCGAAGATAAGACCTCACTGGCCCGAATTTGAGACATATAAAAAAGTGCTATAGCTAAAAAGAGGTCAGAAACCAATACGCTTAATGCCCTGAAGAAGGAATATCACCAGAGGACGGGGTCAGGTGGCTACATATCTCAGAGGCCTAAGTGGGAGGAAGCTGAGAAGGCCCTGCGCGAGAGAGGGATCACACCCCAGACAGATGGGTGGGACCTACGTGCAAAGACTTGGTTCTACGGAATCGGGGCAAGGTTGGACCCAGAAACAGGATTGTGTATCTTCCCAACCCTCCTTGCCAAACCCGTCACTGAACTCATCACGGCATATGAGGAAACATCCGCCAGGACCTTCCATCCCGACAGAGAGAATGACCATCTCACACGCGCCATCGGTAAAAAAGAACATCCTGGACATGCATGAGGCACAGGGGGTATGACGTGGAAGGATGGGTTTGCCGACTGGAGCGACTCTTACAGATGGCGCGGCAGAAAAGAAAAAGAGCGTACAGAGCGGATGACACAGATAGAACATGCACTTGCGGCGCTGCAGGCGCAAGTGAATGCACAACAGAGCCATCAAGCTACCGGCCCATCTCAGCGGCACGAAGAGCCTGCATTGGAAGCTGCCCGCGGCCCAGACTCTGCGCGGAAAAGCAGTGTGGCTTCCACGGAGAACGTGCAGCCCACGCTTGAAATGACGGGTCCTCGATACCCCATGGATGAGATCACGGAGAGCGAACACGCTGAGCTGCATGTGAGATTAATGGGCTTATCCATTAAGGTGGCTGTCGGCTATGCCTTACCTCCTGTAGCTGGTGGAACTTACCACTGCCGACCGATTCCAGATGGCTCTGCTATTGTCGGGGTGGATGAGGTTGTGAAGGAATATGAGGAAGCACAGCTTGACCATGCTACAGGTGAAGGGGAAACTCAACTCAAATTTGCAGTGAAAACAACCATTCTTTAGAAGAAGGAACACATTGTGCTTCCAAATTGGAGGTCACTGGCACCCCCGCCGTCTCCGCAGCGTCAGCAGTCTGAGCCGCTTTAGCTATCTCCTGCGCGGCAGCCATCTCCGGCCCGTCAGCCATCTCTGGTGCTTCAGCCATCTCCTCAGCGTAAGCAGAAGAGCACTGCCACGAGGAGCATCAGTAGCACTTCCACAAAGAAATCCGCAGGAAACCGTACGCCAAAGAGTTCAAAAAACTACATCCCGCAGCCTTCCGCAAGCCAATGCCGGTTTTACCGTGGAATCGCAGCGACGAGGAGACCAATAGGATCTCGGAAGAACAGGTTAAGAAATTCTTTGCACCTAGACGGTCCGAGCCAAAGGAGAAAATAGATCCGGCGGTGGTGGAGAAGTTTTACAATAATCTTTTGAAACCTGAAACCCCACTTGTGCCGGACTACGAGCGCCAGATTTTGAAGGCGGATGCAAGGCGTCGCAGGGAGACTGAAAGTAGCAGTCGTGAGGCACCCCAGAAAACAGTTCCCATGCTCGGAGAGCAGGAAAACCAATCATGTGCCCCGCTCCAAATGTTCGACACACGGGACGCTCCTCCCGTAAATGATTACGAGGCAGAGCTACAAAGAAAGGCCAATGAGATGGGGATGAATTACATTGCATACTTGAACGTCATGGGAGACAACTTGCCCAAATGCGATGCCAACCCCATACAGCCATGGAAGTATGGGAAGAATCTAGTCAAGAAAGAGGAGCTCAAGAATCTACCAACAAAGATGCGAAAATTGCACAAGTGGTACCTTGATTTCTACAAGACGAGAAAAGAAGAATGGATCACGGCGCATATAAGAGATCAGATTTTCTTGTGCGGAGACGACGCGATCGACTTCAACATTCAAGACTTGCATTTTCTATTCAATCAGAAGGAACTCGACAAATCTGCCATCAGCCTTTATTGTGTGTAAGTACTATTTCTGTAATTTTTATCTCATCTCATTCACTTCATTAATTGCATGTATATATATATATGCTCACCATATATGTATATACTATTATGCAGGAAAAAGGTTATGGAATGCATGAAAGGAGGCCCTTTTGACATTGGGTTCGTTGACCCAAATAGAGTTCATGAAAAAGTGGTAAAAACCAAACCCGGGCAAACAGAAGATTACTTGCTAACGTCTTTACTGAGACAACAAACCAAAAGGGAAATACTATTGCCTTACAACTTCTCGTGAGTACTGTTACCCTCTCTCTTGTACACATTCTGTTTCGGCTTACTCGATGTTAAGTGTAACTGATGATGAGTTATGCGTGCGTAGGTTCCACTTTATTCTGCTAGTCATTCAACCCGACTCAGGAAAAGTCCTTGTCATGGACTCGTTACGAAAAGAAAAAGAGATATGGGCAGACTTTAGAGAGATGCTCCAGAGGTAATTTCAATCATATTATCGCACTAGATCGGCAACTTTCGTGACAACAAGTAATTAATTACTCCTTTATCCATTTTCTTTACCGGACAGGGTTTGGAAATGGTTCACGGGCAGGGCCGTGGGTGAATGGTCAGAAGAACTAAAATTTGTAGATCAAAATGTAAGTAATACTAGCTAGCTTCCAATTCCATTATATCATGCTTTATTGATTATTATTTTGATTGAACTCTCTATTCTCGTAAAGTGCGCGCATCAGGGACACGGCAATAACTTATGTGGGTACTATGTTTGCGAGTTCATTCGCAACACGATATGTGCGACGGGTCAAGCCGCACTAGAACAACTTAGAGTAAGTAAACAAAGTCCACAACATTATTTTATTACCATCAATTGTGTTGAGTTTTATTCTTATATATATATTGACGGCCCATTCTTCATATATATTCAGATCGAACGGATCCAGGACCAACTACTACCATTTGAACGCATACGAGCCATTCAAGAGGAATTGGCGGGGTTCATACTTGATGAGGTCGTCACGCCTGGCAGAGAACTCTTTAGATATCCACCAAAATGAACGATGACGATGTATATGTGCCGATGACGATGTATGTGTCGATGACGATGTTTGTGTATAATAATAGTTGCTTAATTATTCATTTACTCGTATGTACCGATGACGATTTATGTGTATACCGCTCCCGATCGATTCCCCCTCGCTCCCCCCCCTCCCGCAGAAATACGCCCAGAACGGGGCAGAGGCAGAAGTCTGCCGTGGCAGAGATTTAGGTCGTTTTCCTGCCGCGGCAGAACTCTGCCGCGGCAGGAAAACGGCCTAAATCTCTGCCGCGGCAGAAGAACCTTTAACACCGGTTCCAGATACGAACCGGTGTTAAAGGGGGGGGCTGAGGCCTGCGGCAGCCCCACGTGCGCCACCCTTCAACACCGGTTCGTATAAGAACCGGTGTTAAAGGGCCCCCCCCCTCTAACACCGAACCCTCAACAGCGGTTGGGGAACCGCTGTTAGAGGGCCCTCCCAACCGGAGTTAAAGGGGGGGCTCTGCACTAGTTTGATAATAAACTTAACACAAATTCCCTCCTTAAAGCATCTCCACTCGGGGTCCCCAAAACCCCCATAAAGGGAAATGGGGGGTGCCGGCGCTCAAAATCGTGCCCAGCCCCCCCCCCCCCCCCCGCCCAAAATCTTTTTTTCGCGCCTACGCGGCCCATTTAGTTATCCGTCTCCTCCAGGCTGAAACCTACCCACAGGAGGGCAAGCGGGGGCGCCAGATGGAGCTAAAAATGATGCGGGCCAGCCCTCGTAGTGGGAGAAAGCTCCGTTTCCTGTCCTTTCTATCGCTTCCCTCTCTGTCTTCTAGCCCATTTCCCTGCTGTATCTAAGCGTTCCTCCCTCCCTTGCTCCTCCTCCCTCTGACGCCGCCATGGAGAGGCCCAACCTCAATTTCAACGAGGTTGTGATTTTCGCCCACTATGACAACCGTGCGCCGCCGCGTGCGTGGCTTCCAGCCGGCTTCGAGCTCAGCTACGCCGGTGTGCCAATGGCGCCGCCCTTGTGTGTCGCTGAGTTGGCGATGCAGTTCGAAGAGCGCCGCCGTAAGCAGCCGGAGCGAAAGAGTGCAATGGCTCAGTACGCGCCCACGAGAGCGTACTGGACAAAGCGGTTGAAGAAGGAGCTGGCGAATGAGCTTGCGATGTGCCAAGTTCACCAGCAATAGCTCTACCTGTGCAAACCCGAAGAGTGGCAACGCTTCTAGGCAGTGCACAGGCATACGATATACACCACTATCGAAGAGGCACACCATCAAGATGCCACTGCATGTCGGAAATAATTCATGAGGAGGGAGAAGGCCGCTGGGATCATCGATCTGGATTCCAAAACAGAGGAGGGGGACGGTGACGCGGCGGACAGCGCCGATGGCAAAGACGGCAACATCGCTAGTGAAAGCGGCATAGTTGATTAGGATGGCGCGGAGTTGGCGATGCAGAATCACCCTTCGTTTAATCTTTGTATGTGAAATGAATGAATATGTAATAATTGGTAGGGAGTGTGAATGGGAAAGAAATAGCTGGGAAAATCCAAGAAAGGGCGCCTCCCCGCATGGGCTAAATATTGCTGCCATAGGAGCCCATATAGGGGGGGGTGGAGATGCTCTCGGCTGCTGCTAGAGCAGTCATATACTTAGCCTTTATTGTTGTATCTGCCATAATGTTTTTAACTTTGAAACTCCTCTAAATTTATCATGAAACTTTCTTCCATTATATTATGCCACTTTAATCTATAGCTTAAATTGAGATAAATTTAATTTGTATCTGGTGATAAAACTAGTACCAATGTAATATTTTACAATGAACTATATGTCTTATACAAATGTAACACTATAAACTATCTGTTTAGCACCAACATAACACTTTACATTGAACTATCTTACAATGTACCAATGTAACAATTTACAATAAAGTATTTGTCTTGTACAAATGTAACACTTTATAATAAACAATCTATAGCACCAACGGAACACTTTACATTGAACTATCTTCTAGTCACTACCGAAAAATAGTTTATTGCTGAACATTTTCCTTCCAAATTTTTGCCGATTATATTTTGCTAGGAAAGAAATCACTACACGGTAAAATCTTTCAAGAAACTTGGCAAAATCTAAAAAATACACATGGAAAAAATAGGACTTTGTAAAATCCTAGAAATACCACTGGTACAAAACCTGCCTCTAGTCTCGGTTTGTAAGAGGCTATAGTCCCGAATGTGCATCCGGGACTACGGAATCGATATTAAAGGTTTTACATATATTCCTGGTTCTGTTACAAACCGGTACTAGAGGGTATCCACGTGACCCCGCGTAGTGCACTGGGATGGAGGACCTTGAGTCTCGGTTCATAACACGAGCCGAGACTAAAGGTTTCTGCTGCGGCAGTGTTTTGGGGCAATCGGCTGCCACGACAGGAGATAGGGTTTGAGGTTTTTTTTGCCATGGCAGCTTTTTAGGGCAATCGGCTATCGCGGCAGGAGATGGGGTTTGAGGTTTTTTTTTTTGTGTTCAATTATTTTTCATTTTGTGTTTTCATTTCAAGAAATTTTTTGTATACATATTCTATGCTACTAGATATTGTAATATTGATGCATATATAATATAATTTCTCTCACGAGCATATAGACATAGATACAACTTGATATACGAGTACCAACTAGGAGTAGAGCCCGTCTATTTAATTATATGGAGATCGTTACATTACATGGATGCTTTATTATTTCCGCAAATTGTATTCTCCTTTTGGGTTTATGACCTCCTTGAGCGTACGTACTAACAATTTCTCTTGAATTGTTAGTAGGCGTTGCTGTGGTAGGAGCTTATCCCGCATCGCATCCAACTATATATAAGCAAGTCGATCCGTATGAATGGAACTCAACCAAAATTATGGTATAAAATAAATTATAAATATATTATTTACGTATTTCAAGAAAGTTTGTGCCCTGCTCGATACACCCACGAATGAACTCTCATACGTAGTATCCATATAAATTAGTCTCATATGGCTGCCTCGCATACTTTACGAGAATATAATTCAAGAGGTGTGATTCCATAGACCCCCTACTCTAAAAAGTTGTAAACGTCCCAAAGGGTAAAATTGCTCCTATGCATATTATTGGAGGGCACGCAAGGGTAGCCCGCCGATGAGCCCAAAATAACTCACCCGTACCCGTGCATATTATAGGAGCACACGTGCAAGTATTGTATCCGAGTTGGACACTTATGTTTCCATGTCGCATGCATAGAATACCCCATGTACTGACATGCTTCAGCCCCGTATGGGCTTTGGCGGGTAGTACATACATGGTATAAACTTTTTGAACCCCGATCATGCCCCCACGCGCAAATAGGTATCAGTTGATCAGAGCCATTAATTTAATATATCTCCTTATTTTCGTTCCTTTGGGGTCTATTGAATCAGAAGTCATAATTTAATAGAATAATAATCAAGCATGGTAATTGTATGCAGACATGGAAACATAATTAAAGAGATACGCGGACCTAGCTCTCGTACTATTTATCGGGATCGGATGAAAAGTTAGCTCCTTACGACATTCACCATTAACATCCTTCGTGAAACTTTTCCAAACCATGTCTGGCAAAAAAGAAATAAACGAATTTGTTATTAATTACTTGACATATCAGAGAATGAACGAAAGGGAGAGATATACTGCGATAATAATTGAAATTAATTTTGGAGCATATTAAGCATGCCGTGGTACTCTTCCATGATTTTCTTTAACGAGTTTGATATTTCAACTCTTGCATGGTCAACTTTAATGTTTAGAAGAATCTAGTGGAAGGTACGCACGTTTATATACTCATCAATTACACTTAACATCGTGTAAATAAAAAGTGAATGTCTACAAGACAGTAAGACTCTCACCCATAGTTATAAAGAAATAGTATTTGTGTAGTGTAATGTTCCTCCTTTAAAAATGTTAACAAGTTAAGATCCGTTTCATCAGGCTCGAACCTAGCACATGTCTATTAACTATGTTTGAGTCAACGAACCCAATGGAATAGATTGTCTTTCTTTTACATTCTTGAATCTTCATTTTGCTTAATAGCATACAAAAATATATACTCCCTCCGTTTCAGGGCTTAAGGCGTCCTTGTTTTACGTGTTTTTTCTTTGACCAAGAATTACTCTAAATACGTAAAGAGTTTTGGTATAAAACTAGTATCACCGGAAAGTATTTTTCAATATAAATCCAACGGTACTAATTATATACAATATAATCAAGATTTTGTTGCTCAATTCTTTTGGTCAAACTTTGCTTTGGAAAGCGTGTGCGCCTTAAGCCTTGAAACAGAGGTAGTAGTGAGGATAATTACAGGCAATGAATTGAACGATCTGAGCTAGAGACTTAATTACTTACAGACAATAGCAGCTGATGATAGACTTGTTGAGGGCTTCTTGGTTGAATATCTGAAATAATTCACACATTTCAATAGAGATCATGTCTGGACGGAAGTACTCATCTCCAACTTCCGCTAAAAGATATTGTAGCTCTTCCTTTGTGACTTTCAAGTACCAGCCATGCAAAAGTCGCATTTGTGTTGGCAGATGCTAGTATGCATCTTTGCTGACTAGAGGCTCCCCGTAGACATGTTTCCGTGCTATTGGTGCCTTGGCGATTTCTCCACCGCCTAGAATTTCTTCGACAGTCATTTGACACCCCTTGGCTAATTTAATAGACTCTTCCATATTTATTTCACCTTGAGTGGGCTGGTGTAACACCTTGAGGGTGGATCGATTGTTTTTCTTGTTTGCCAAGCTGGGGAACTTCTCTTAAGCTTCTCGCGCTTGCACTACTGCTTAATGTCTTCTCTTTCACTGTCTTGGTAAGACAGCGTGTATAGTCATGTTTCCTATATAACACATGTTGGGGTGTGGTTGTGCAAGCATTTCCTTGAAGTGCTTCTTGACTTTCGGATCAATTTGCACCTTTGGCTCGGGTTGTTTTGGTGCAAAATGGGCCTTCACTTCGGCTTCGGAGATCATCCTGTTTTCCTCATCAGTTCCGTGGTAAGCTAACTTGGGAAGAGGCGGCAGTACTCTTGGGAGGGGCTCTTATCGTTTTCCGCGTCGATTATCCCTCGATGAAGCGGTGATATTCTTCTGATGTTTTCCCTTTGAGTCGGTGGGCGGAGGCGCCGGAGATGGAGATGGATTCGCGTTGCGGTCCCTCTTGGGGAGGGGTAGACTATTGCTTCTCGGAGGTGACGGTGGATTCAAAGGTGATGGATTGCTACTCGAAGGAGCTGGTGGCCTTGGAGATGATGGATTACTTCTCGGAGGAGAAGATGGCCTTGGCGCCCAGCCTGGAAACACGATGAGGTTTTTTTTCCAAAGAATGATGCCACTCTCCACATCTCCCAGTGTTTTCTCTCCTTTACCTGCAACGATGTCAACCTCCAGTGATCCAAATGTCAGTACAACTTCATCTACACCGACACGAGGATAGCCAGCTGGAATCTGGCGGCCATGGTAGGTCGCTTCCAGTAGACAAGGTAAAGCAAAGCTGAGCGCCACCTTCATGGAAATGTTCTTCAGTGCCACATGTAGCTCATAAGCTATCCTTGCCTTGACTGTATCCACGGGGTAGCGAACCATCATTGCACTGGTTGTATCATCTATCACCAGTGCATTATTCTCGATCAGTAGTACATCATTAGTTTGTACCTTCGTGGAAGACATGCTACTTCTCCGCTGAGATGAGCCGACCGTACTGTCGAATGCAGGATCTTGCTGTCGGGCCAGTCCTCTAAGTTCATTAATCTTCTCATGCTATAGATACTACAAAACTGTTGCTACTGATAAACTGTTGTGAGCAAGACTATGTCCAGGTGCAGCTGAATTGACAACTCGGTTGTTAAGTCTTATAAATATTCTTTGGCTCCCCTTGTGTCGAATCAATAAATTGGTCTTTACTACCCTCGAAGACTGTTGCGATCCCCTATACGTGTGGGTCATCAAGACTATTTTCTGGCGCCGTTTGCCGGGGAGCATAGCTTTATTTGTAAGTTCACTTGGAATCATTATTTTTCGCTGCTATCCCTTTCATCATGGGTAAAGCTCGTGATGGAAAAGTTCATATTTTACATTCCACTACAAGAAGAGATAGAGTTCTGAACACCTCTATTGCTCTTGAGTCACCATCTATTATGAGTAAGCTCCTTACACCACCACTACATACACATGCTACATACACTGCTACTACTGCTGAATCTGAAATTGGTTCTGATGCTCATGATGTTACTTCTACTATGGTTGATGAGAGTGGTTCATTAGGTACTTTCCTAGATGCTACAATTGCTAGAACTATAATGGGAAACACTGAAACTCCTAATGAAGACACTATTACACCTGCTAGCTCACCTGAGTCTAGAGAGAGCTATGATATTAATGATGGTTACATTGAAATGATTGATGAATTTATTGAAGAATGTTGAAACACACATGGTGCTAGTGCTATTAAGAGTCTTCTTGAGAGATGTACTATTAGACCAAAACTATTTCCTGATGCTAAGTTTGCCACTTCTCCCATAAACATTAAAGATAAATATTATGATTTCTCTCTTGATTTATCCTATATAACTATTGTTGAGAAAGAACCTTCTTGTGGGACTGAGAATGAAAGTGTTGTGGCTCATATGACTAAGCTTTCTACTATGAGTGGATTATTTTCTGATGATGTTAAGATGCGCAAATACTTTGTTGCTAAAATTTTCTCTTTTTCATTGAAAGGAGAGGCTAAATCTTGGTTTAATAATTTACCTCCTAGATCCATTGATAGCCCTGATTGCTTGATTGCTACTTTCTTTCAGAAATATTTCCCTCCTAGTGCTCGACATGCTGTTTTGTAGAAACTTTTTGATTTTAAATAGGGGTAAGAGGATAAATTGCCTGAATCATGGGCAAGGTTCTGTGCTTTGATTCATGCACATCCTAGATGTCCATTACCTAAAAATGAGCTTCTTGATATATATTATAATGGACTAACTGATGAATCTAGGACATACCTAGATAGTTTTGCTGATTGTGTTTTCAGAAAACAAACTCCTAAAGAAGCTGAGGAATTAATGGCTAAAATAAGCAAGAATTATGATGATTGGACTAGACCTGAGCTAACTACACCTAAGCCAATTGTGCCTAAGCCAACACCAACACCCAAGAAGAGGGTAGCAATTTAATTAAATGATGAAGTGATGAAGGAGGCTAAGAAATGTCTTAAGGAGAAAGGTATTAAATCTGAAGATGTGAATAATTTACCTCCTATAGAAGAACTATGTAAGCCAATTTCCCACTCATCCACTATTGAGGTACACTCTCTCCAACATTTTGATGAAGGTGATATTCCTTATTCTAAACCCCCTGATCAATGCTTAGAAGAATTTGATATCTTTATTGTTAAGCAAGGTAATTTTAATAAGAAGGTGCATAATCATTTAATGGAAAACTCTAGAGCTATTAATGAGTTGAAATATATTGTGGAAAGAACCTCCAATGATGTTAAAATGCTTATTAAATTTTTTCAAATGGTTCAAACTCAAATTGATCAACTTGCTAAAGTACAAAAAGATATGCTAGTTAATGCTTCTGGAGATAAACATGCTTATGCAATTAGAACTAGGAGTGGTGCTGCCACTCAGGATCCTTTATATCCCGAGGGACATCCTAAAAGAATTGAGCAGGATTCTCAACAAGTTGAAAATAGAGGTACATCTTCTAAGAGAAAGAAAAAGAAACAGAAAACAGTTGTAGAATCTTTAGAACCTGCTATAGGTCCTAATAGTATATATGTCTCTGATGCTGAAACTAAAAGTGGTAATGATAAAAATGATGCTCCTGATAAGGAAGAAATTGAAGAGGAACCTGAGAGGCACACTAAGAACACTAAGTACACTAAGAACGATTTTGTTGCTAATAAACATGGTAGTGAAAGAGAGCCTTGGGTCCAAAAACCAATGTCTTTTCCTGATAAGAAACACAAGTCAAAGGAAGAAGAACACTATAACAAGTTTTGTGAGTGGATGAAACCTTTATTTTTGTAAATTCCTTTGAGTGATGCTATTAAGTTGCCTCCTTATTCAAAGTATATGAAGGATATTGTCTCTAATAAAAGGAAGATTCCTAATGAGGAAATTTTCACTCTTCTTTCTAATTATTCCTTCAATGGTAAGGTTCCAAAGAAGCTTGGAGATCCAGGTATCCAAACTATTGCACTATCAAGAATAATTATGTTAGAACTTCTTTGTGTGATTTGGGAGCTGGAGTTAGTGTTATGCCTTTTTCTCTCAATAAGAGACTTCAACTAGAAAAAATTATACCAACTGATATATCTTTGCAAATGGCTAATAAGTCTACTAATATTCATGTTGGTATATGTGAGGATGTTCCTGTTCAAGTGGCTCATAACTGTTTGATATTAACTGATTTTGCTGTGCTTGAAATTCCTGAAGATGATAATATGTCTATTATTCTTGGGAGACCTTTTCTTAATACTACAGCTGTTGTCATTAATTGTAATCAAGAAAAAGTAACTTTTAATATTCATGATAAGGAGCATATTGTTTATTTCCCCAAGAAGATCGATAAGAGTTATGCACTAAATTCAATTGAAAATATTGAAGGCATCAAAGTTGGAGAAATATATTGTCCCATTCCACAAGAAAATTATGAAACTATTATAATTGGGACTATTGCTATCAAGATTGAGGTAACATAATCATTTAGTGAAATGCAAAGTTTTGTTTCATATAAAAAAATTTGGTAACAAGACTTGATCAACCTTGTTAACAAAGGGATTTTAATGAACAAAACAATGTTTTCACTATGATTATCCTCTCTCACTCTCATTTTCTCTACTCCAATATTTGCTCTTCGTCTTGTTCGTCTTTGTTTTGCTAGTTGCTTGCTTGTTAGAGTATCTTAGAACTTCTGTAGTTTTAGTTTTGGTTTGCTTTTGAAACTTTCAAAAATCTTTTTCTGCGAGAAAATAGATTTTTATTACCTGGAAATTGCCCAAAAATAAAGTTTCTCGAGAAATTCCAAAAAATTCATATTAAATTTTTTATGCCAAAAAAGGGGCAGAGGGGGTACCTGGAGTGACCTAGGCGGACTCACTAGGCAGGCACACCCCCTGGTGGCGCGGCCAGACCAAGGGCGCGCCTGGCCCAGGTGTGGGCCACCCCTGATGTAACACCCTCGCCTGATAAGGCTGAGTTCTTGTGTATAGTGCCAATCCCTGGATCGATTCACTGGCACACTCAATACAGATGAATACCAAATAATTTAACAGTGCATCATAAATAACGAATTAATCTAGAATTTGCAATTATTACAATAATGCTTAGCTCAAGGCTAGCTCAATATCAAGTAGCACACGGAAGCATAAAAAAATGATAGGCTCCATCTTCAATTGTGCTACAGGCTAAAAACTGTTGAGTGGAGTATCGCGACCTATTGGATCACTCATAATTGGAATAATAACATGCAACATAAAACATAGCAGCCCCGAAGGGTCAATACATGGAATGTATGGAAAGTATAGCTAAGCAGGGAGACAATACACCTAGCAACTACATGCTTATTTGGCTAGGTGGAAGCTTGTCTATTTTGCGAGCATAAACACTTTTATCCAATTTCATAATCACTTTTAGTTTTTCTTTGAAAAGATCCCAATTGAGTTAACCCAACAAAATTAAGTACTTTATGAAATTGTAATGAGCGAGAAACATGTCATGAACTCAATATCAAGCAACTCATATGTGCATAACCGGGGCCACCGCTAATCGATTAGTTTATACACCCTAGAGGGGTTAGTACACTTTACCCATGTGACTTGGCCAGCGCAGCTCGTACCACCACTCTCATATTGGGTGATGATAGGGAGAAGTCCAAGATGAGACTGTTCGGGAAGTAGCTCCCCAAACCCGACACGTACCGTACCAACCTACCAAAATTCTACATCTCTGGCTACGTGGGTTCGAGTTGCCACAACCTACTGAGTCCAACCAATCGCCCTTTTCATTATTGGCACATGGTTGTACACGTAAGCTACCAAATAAATAATCCAATCATTTATTCTTGATACCTGGGTGCCTTTCTGCAATGATACCACCAAAAAATGCCAATCCCATCACACCCAGGAGATTCATTGATTAACTTGTTTTAATTTTCTCAAAACAACACTAACAGCAACAACTATCATATGATGTAACCCATCCCTCGTCTATCGCAGCATGGCTAAGCACATCTAGATATACGGTGGTTCAACATAAGGGATTCCTACCAAGGTATATAGGACATAGCATAGCGATAGTACTTTCCTACACATGCATCTACAAAATACACTACACATGCATAGAAAATAGTAGGACAATAATATAAACAATATAGCATCTACTTTCCTTGGTTGCATCTGAATTCGTTCAAGCACTCGTTGCAATCACACACGTTGCACTCCTCATAATCTATTGATCAAACAATTGCATACAAAATAAATAATCATACAATCACAAAAAATGCACAAATGCATGCATGACAATTTAATAAGTCACAATGATTGTATTTAGTTCTCTAAACAATGTTAGAATACATGATGCATGAAGGAAATTAATTAATGCAATGGAGTATTTGTTATTAATAATTACTTGCCAATATAGGGGTTTTAATAGTTCTATTGTAACTCCTGTTCTTATTGCCGAATTAAATTTAGATCTGAAGTGCACTGGATATAGGGCATTAATATGAACCATTAGGGATTGGATTCACTCTAATCAGAGTTATAGATATTTTCTTATGATTTAAATAGTCCTTATTGAGTTTTAAATCATTCAAATACTTTATCTCGTCTAAAAATCAAACTAAAATCATATCTATAATCTTCACGAGATTGTGATTCTAGGGACATATTACTTGCAATTTTCTGAAAACTATTTATGTTCTAATGAATTTATTACTCAAAAAAGGGTATTAGCTTGTTTAAATATCTACATCAGGACCTTACATTATTTATCTAAACCAATTGCATATTGATGATCTACTTTAAACTAGCTTTCCATTAGTATATTACTTATATTTTTGTGATCTATAAATAATTTACTATAGATTTAATGATCTAAAATCCATTTAACACTAATTAAATCATCATGGTAAATATGTACTATAAAGATTAGATCTAATCTGAAAATATTAAGCTACATTTGAGTAGCTTTCTTTTGACATATTGTTCATATTTTTCAGAGTTACAGATAATTTCCTATGCATTTATTAACCTAAAAGACCATAAAAACTAATTAAATTATTATAGTAAATACATACTATAAAAGTTATATCCAGTTAGATATTATTATTCTAATTAATTTTCTGAATCCATTGATATATAATTTTCTATTTTTGGAACTATGAATATTTTTATATGATTTTTGCAAGTTTATATAATTTCCTGCAATTTAAATTCAATTTTAAATCTACAGGGAATATTCCCTGGGAATATTTTATGCTGACTGGGCACTGACTTGGACGCGGGATTGACTTGGCAGACAATGTGGCAGGGTGATTTGTCGATGACCACGTGGCGCGATCGGGTTGGGCGGTACCGCTTTGTGGTTAGATCTAATCCTGGCCGTCGGGTTGGGATCCGGTGGCTAGGAGAGAAGATCAGCTCGACTTTGGTTCATAATAGATAAGAAAAAGATCTGTGTTAGAGAGACAAATCCGTAGATTAAATCAAAAAAATTTAAACATGAAAGTTGTAGAGAATCATTAGTGCTGCCTTTTCACCAAAGGAATTTGGATTTGAAGAAACGAGCGCGAGTAGATCTTGGATTTACATTGTGATGCAAAATTCTCCGGCTGTGGTGAATGAAAATAGGTGAGATTTGTCGGGATTGAAAGATTCTGACAAGATCTACAACTTTTGTGTTTTCGCTAAAGACAAACGACGAAGTCTAGATGGGTGAATAAATGAAATAACTTTCGGGCATGTGTAGATTTGGGATTTCAAGAAGGAAAACTCATACATTTGTGGTTCCACGGGTTTATATGGATATTTAGGACGGTGAGGAGATAGGTCTTGGAGTAGGGAACAAGTAGAAACAAACGGAAATCGATTCGGAGTTGTAGATTAAAAGATATAAGCGTTTGAATAGAGATAGGTTTGAAAAAACCGAGTTTGCCCGCAAATTAAAGAAACCACGGTAGATGGTGCGTGCCTCCTGGCTGGTCCGTCCTAGCTAGGCCGCAAGCTGGCTTGGCCGGCCCGTTTAGTTTTTTTATTGTTTTTCTTTTTCCATTTTTTATTTATTTGTTTCTCTCATAACTTTTACATACAAACTCTAAATGAGTTTAAACTTGTTTCTAAAATTTTCTAAATTTGAGTAGATTATTCTAGGCTAATATTTGGCAATAATTGCTGCCTTAGTAATAGTGGGTTTTTATAAAGACAATTTAATTCCCTTTAGGATGGCATATACTACTTAGGGTTTAAGTCCTTTATTTCTATTTAGGGATTTTTCTTGATGCAAATATGCAATGCAATGCTCATGAATGTCATGCAAATGCAATTTTTTTATAGTCCTAATTTCCAAAATCTTGGGATGTGACAGACTAACCCCCTTAATATGAATCTCGTCCTCGATATTCGGAATGGCTAGCAAGGTGTGGGTGGTATACTCGAGGCTAACCCCCTTAAGGAAAAGAAACTTTGCATATCCAAGGCTAGTTGGTAAACTATATCTTATTCTTCCACCCTCTAGGATTGTGAGTGTAGTATCAAGTTGTGCACCAACTATCCGAGCTTCTTATTTAATCATCCAGTCTATGCCTACTATTACTACTATGTCATGTGAATCCAATATAATCTAGCTAGTGGGAAATCTTTATATGATCCAATCTCTATGGTCTAATGGTGGCATTTGTTTTGGGTATCATAGATGAGTTATAGATAGAAAGACTATAGAAGTAATACTACCCATAACTATATGAATCAAGCAATTAGCACACAAGCAAAAAATCAACACGAACAACATTCAAGCCAAAATATTTTTGTTTACGTTCCAAAAGTTTTGTTTTAGTGGCATACCATCCACAAAATAGTTTTTCATTGACTAATATTCATTTGGGGGTGAACCTACAATCATAAAAACAATGGACAGAATCTGTCCTAAAACTATAGCAGTGTACACGAATTTTTATGGGAACCTTAAACTCATCAGGAATTTTAGACGATTTTTTTCTGGTAGATTAGGAAGTTCCGGACCAGATACTAAAAATTCAGCTTAAACCTGGTTACCAATTAAAAATGAAAAATAATGCAGTAAAATATGTCAGGCAGAAAACTGCAGCACGAATATCACGAATTTCTAATCAAAACCTTCATTTAATATATTATGAAATCTCTGAAAAATATTCTGAAACTCTAAGGTATCAATTAGCACAACCTAAGCATAATAAAACAACTATTAAACAAGTTCTTGCAATGATCGATTGCTATATCTAACCGGAGGCATATCAAAACTATATGGTGGACATCACCTAACTATATTTAATCCTGCACAGGTGTTCATCTACAAGTTTGAACAAGATGATGTTAGAAAAGATAGATGAATGATTACAAGAATCTAATAAGTACAAAATTATGAGTTCATTGCTAGATAGAGCCTTCATTCTATGTTTTAAAGGAGGAGAGCATGAGAATTGAATTGATAAGAAGGTACTAGACAGAAGTGTAAGATAAGGATAGATAGAATTAAATAGGGTTTATAATTTCATGTGGATTTCCTATTCCAAACCTCGGTCATGATCCTACAGTCAACACACTGCTCTGATACCATCCTGTAACACTCTCGCCTGATAAGGCTGAGTTCATATATATAGTGCCAAACCCTGGATCGGTTCACTAGCACACACAGTACAGATGAATACCAAAGAATTTAATAGTGCATCATAAATAAAGAATTAATCTAGAATTTTCAATAATTACAATAATTCTTAGCTCACGGCTAGCTCAATATCAAGTAGCATACGGAAGCATAAACAATTGATAGGCTCCACCTTCAATTGTGCCACATGCGAACAACTGTTGAGTGGAGTATCGCGGCCTATTCGATCACTCAGAAACGGAATAATAACCTACAACATAAAACATAGCAGCCCCGAAGGGTCAATACATGTAATGTATGGCAAGTAGGGAGACAATACACCTAGCAACTACATGCTTATTTGGCTAGGTGGAAGCTTGGCTATTTTGCGAGCATAAACACTTTTATCCTACTTTCATAATCACTTTTAGATTTTCTTTGAAAAGATCCCAATTGAGTTAACCCAACAAAATTAAGTACTTTATGAAATTGGAATGTGCGAGAAACATGTCATGAACTCAATATCAAGAAACTCATATGTTCATAACTGGGGACACATCTAATCGATTAGTTTATACACCCTGTAGGGGTGAGTACACTTTACCCATGTGACTTGGCCAGTCCAGCTCGTACCACCACTCTCATATTGGGTGATGATAGGGATAAGTCCAAGATGAGTCCGTTCGGGAAGTAGCTCCCCAAACCCAACACACACCGTACCAACCTTCCAAAATTCTACATCTGTGGCTACGTGGGTTCGAGTTGCCACAACCTACTAAGTCCAACCAACCGCCCATTTCATTATTGGCACATGGTTGTACACGTAAGCTACCAAATAAAGAAGCCAATCATTTTCTCTTGATACCTAGGTGCCTTTCCGCAATGATACCACCAAAAAATGCCAATCCCATCACACCCAGGAGATTCATTGATTAACTTGTTTTAATTTTCTAAAAATAACACTAACAACAATAGCTATCATATGATGTAACCCATCCCTCGTCTATCACAGCATGGCTAAGCACATTTAGACATACGGTGGTTCAACATAAGGGATTCCTACCAAGGTATATAGGACATAGCATAGCGATAGTACTTCCCTACACATGTATCTACAAAATACACTACACATGCATAGAAAATAGTAGGACAATAATATGAACAATATAGCATCTACTTGTCTTGGTTGCATCTGAAGTCGTTCAAGCACTCGTTGCAATCACACACGTTGCACTCCTCGCAATCTATTGATCAAACAATTGCATACAACATAAATAATCATACAATCATAAAAAATGCACAAATGCATGCATGACAATTTAATAAGTCACAATGATTATATTTAGTTCTCTAAACAATGTTAGAATACATGATGCATGAAGGAAATCAATTAATGCAATGGAGTATTTGTTATTAATAATTAATTGCCAATATATGGGTTTTAATAGTTCTGTTGTAACTCCTGTTCTTATTGCCGAATTAAATTTGGATCTGAAGTGTACTGGATAGAGGGCATTAATATGAACCAGTAGAAACTGGATTCACCCTAATCGGAGTTATAGATCTTTTCTTATAATTTAAATAGCCTTTAATGAGTTTTAAATAATTCAAATACTTTATGTCGTCTAAAAATCAAACTAAAATCAGATCTATAATCTTTACGGGATTTTGATTCCAAGGACATATTAATTGCAATTTTATGAACATTATTTATTTTCTAACGAATTTATTACTCAAAAAAGGGTATTAGCTTGTTTAAATATCAACAGTAGGACCTTTCATTATTTATCTGAACCAATTTCATATTGATGATCTACTTGGAACTAGCTTTCCATCGGTATATTATTTATATTTTTGTGATCTATAAATAACTTACTATAGATTTAATGATCTAAAAATCCATTTAAAACTAATTAAATCATTATGTTAAATATGTACTGTAAACATTAGGTCTAATCTAACAATATTAATCTACATTACAGTAGCTTTCTCTCGACATATTGTTCATATTTTTTGGAGTTACAGTTAATTTCCTATGAATTTATTAACCTAAAAGATATTAAAACTAATTAAATTATTACAGTAAATACGTACGGTAAAAGTTAGATCCAATTAGATATTATTATTCTACTCAATTTTCTGAATCCATTGATATATAATTTTCTATTTTTTGGAACTACGAATATCTTTATATGATTTTTGTAAGTTTATACAATTTCCTGCAATTTAAATTCAATTTCAAATCTACAGGAAATATTCCCTGGGAATATTCTATGCTAACTGGGCGCTGACTTGGACGTGGGGTTGACCTGGCAGACAACGTGGCAGGGTGACGAGGCGACGACCACGTGGCGTGATCGGGTTGGGCGGTACCGCTCCGTGGTTAGATCTAATCCTGGCCGTCGGGTTGGGATCCGATGGCTAGGAGAGAAGATCGGCTCGAATTTGGTTCATAATAGATAAGAAAGAGATCTGTGTTAGAGAGACAAATCCGTAGATTAAATCGAAAAACTTTAAACATCAAAGTTGTAGAGAATCATTAGTGCTACCTTTTCACCAAAGGAATTTGGATTTGAAGAAACAAGCGCGAGTAGATCTTGGATTTACACCGTCATATCGAAAATATTGCCGTGCGAAATTCTTCGGCTGTGGTAGATGAAAAGAGGTGAAATTTGTCGGTATTGAAATATTCCTACGAGATCTACAACTTACGTGTTTTCGCCGAAGACAAACGACGAAGTCTAGATGGGTGACTAAACGAAATAAGTTCTGGTCATGTGTAGATTCGGGATTTCGAGAAAGAAAACTCATACAACTGTGGATCCACAGGTTTATATGGATATTTAGGACAGTGAGGAGATAGGTCTTGGAGTAGGGAACAAGTAGAAATAAACGGAAATCGATTTAGAGTTGTAGATTAAAAAATATAAGTGTTTGAATAGAGATAGGTTTCAAAAAAACCGAGTTTGCATGCAAATTAAAGCAACCACGGTATCGATGGTGCGTGCCTCCTGGCTGGTCCGTCCTAGATGGGCCACCAGCTGGCTTGGCCGGCGCAGTTAGTTTTTTTTCTTTTCTTTTTCCATTTTCTATTTATTTATTTCCCTCATAACTTTCACATACAAACTCCAAATAAGTTCAAACTTGTTTCTAAAATTTTCTAAATTCGAGTAGATTATTCTAGGATAATATTTGGCATGCCTTGGTAATTGTGGGTTTTTATAAAGCCAATTTAATTCCCTTTAGGAACAAAATGGCATATACTATTTAGGGTTCTAGTCCTTTGTTTCTATTTAGGGATTTTTCTTGATGCAAATATGCAATGCAATCCTCATGAATGTCATGCAAATGCAATTTTTTTATTGTCCTAATTTCCAAAATCTTTGGATGTGACACCTGGACCTCCACTTAGTCTCCTTCCATCCATTTCTTTCTCTCTCTCGAAAAATACCAGAAATTTTTTCAAAGCTTGAGTTCCTGTTGTTCTTGCTCCCGATTTTCGATCTCCTAGCTCATCCCATCTTAGTTGCTGATTTTTGGAGGGATTGATCTCCGGTATGTGACTACTGTCTACGCATAGCTTGTTGGGAACCCCAAGAGCAAGGTGTGAAGTAGCAAGCAGCAAGTTTTCCCTCAGTTGAGACCGAGGTTATCGAACCAGAAGGAGGAAGGAATCGTCACAGAGGTGTTGCAAGCAACATAGAGACCTGCACAACACAAACTCAAGACTTTGCCCCAACGAACAGTGAGATTGTTAAGCTCACTGGTTTGCTGTAATAAAGGATTAAACATATGGTTTGGAAGGCAATGGTTTGTAGCAAGTAAACAAGTAACAGTGGAAGATGTATCAATAGTAAAGATTGGACTAGAGTCCATAGTTCACTAGAGGTGCTCTCCTTAGATAAACAACATGGCATGAAGGGTAAACAAATTACAGCAGGGTAATTGACAGGAACTGAGCAAGGCATAACAATGCAATTACTAGTCAGAAAGATCATATGAGGTTGATTGGGCAATACAATAAGATACATAGACCGCCATCCAACTGCATCTATGACTAGAAGTCCACCTTCAGGTTATCATCCGAACCCCCTCCAGTATTAAGTTGCAAGCAACAAACAACTGCTT
Organism: Avena sativa; assembly: GCA_916181665.1. Taxonomy (NCBI): domain Eukaryota; kingdom Viridiplantae; phylum Streptophyta; class Magnoliopsida; order Poales; family Poaceae; genus Avena; species Avena sativa. The sequence goes on along the minus strand of OV702285.1, from coordinate 44,176,915 downwards.
TAAGCAAAGTGTGTAAGGTAAACAGTCCACATGTTCCATGAACAAGAGACCGTTGTTTTCTCCCTAGTAGCAACATCACATCTACAACCAAAGAGATTATTGTCACTTCCCTTGGAAACTAGAGGCATGAACCCACTATCGAGCATAAATACTCCCTCTTGGAGTCACTAGCAACTACTTGGCCAAGATAACCACTAGAAACGGAGAGCATGCAAGATCACAAACAACACAGACATGATAGAATCATAAAGATAAAACCATTAATCAAACCAACATAATAATCTCAATATCCATCGGATCCCCGCAAACACAACATGCATGATTAAAAATAGATTCGATCTTGATCATGAACGGAGCTCACAAGATCTATACATGAAAGCACAAAGGAGGAGATACAACCATCTAGCTACTACATGGACCCATATTCCAAGGTGGAAGTACTCATGCATCATACCGGAGAGAAGGCCTCCGGGATGATCTCCCCTCTGGCAGGGTACCGAGAAGAACTTCCGATCCCCCCAATCTAGGGACGATGGTGGCAGCGGCTACAGACGGTTTCGTGGATTTCTGATCGGGTACTCAGGGTTTCTGCATCAGGGGCTTCTTATAGGCGAATGGGGAGACCGAGGCGGCGGCCAGGGGCTACAAACCCTAGCCAGGAGCGGGGTGGGTCTGGCACCTCTGGCCGGCCCCTCCGGCTCTCCTCCGGACTTCTTGTTCCCCACGAAAAGTAATTGACTTTATCCTTTGTCCCGTCCAATTCCGAGAATATTTCTTTACTAACTTTTCTGAAACCAAAAATAGCAGAAAACATGCATTTGGTACTGTTGCAAATTGTTAATAGGTTAGTACCAGAAAACATGTAAAAAGCACCTCAAAGTGTGGACAAGTAAAGCAAAGTAAATACAAAACAAGCATGGGGCATCAAAAATTATATATATGTTTGCAACGTATCAACATCCCCAAACTTAACTCCTGCTCGTCCTCGAGTAGGTAAGTGATAAACAGAATAATTTTTAAGGTGACATGCACCCTCACAATAAAGATCCAACCATTTGCAAGCATTGAAAGCTAGGATCAAAGAACTCTAAACATGTGCATGAAAGATGGAGTTCTAACAATAGGACATAGTGACTATGCATGCAATATGGCAAGCTACAAACAAATATCATGAATAACATTCATTGAAAAACTTTTGTTTGTTTCACATGCAGAAAACATAGCATAGTGGCAATCAGCTTGTCCCTCATAGAGTAGCAAATAGATGCATAGGACACCTGCAAAGTTCACAAGGGTGACTAGAAACAAGTAGCACAAGAACAAGTAATATCACAATATGCATCAATTAATAAGCTTTGGAACACTGCACACAGAATAACAACTATGCTCTCTTAATGGTGCCTAAAGGTAGAAGGTGGAGACTAAATAGTGCTGGAAGAAAGGCCTTTTTGTAAGGAAGCAGGGATTACAAGTTTCAAAAAGAGCTTCCAAAAATTATGGTACTTGTTAGCTTTCAGCCCTCATTGCCCCTATCATAAGTATCTTGAAGTGGTTAAGGTTAACGTGGCAAAGCTGGAGTATATGCTTGACGAAGTATAAGTTGGCAATTTCAAGTCCCTTGAATACGAGGGCCACACCTTATGCATACTCAACTTTGGGTCCAGGTAAGTTCTTGTCACTGTAAGTATTTGCATATCATTGAGAACTGCCAACCACTACTAGGAAAACGGTCATCTGTGGCGCACGTAGAAAGCCCATCCGTGGCGCACTAGTGGTGCGCCACGGGCCTTGCGCTACGACTATCTCCTAGCCGTGGCGCACTGCATGGTGTGCCACGGTTATGTCGAGATAGGCGTAGCGCACCTGCTAGTGCGCCACGGATATGTTGGCAGGTGCGCTACGCCTTGGATCTTCTGTGGCGCATCTGTCAGTGCGCCACAAGCATGCGCAGGTGCGCTTTAGGCACTATGCACCACAGAATCTGTGCCATGTGCGCCACGGGTGTCTTTTTTAAAAAAAATTCAGGGCCAGATGATATACAAATACATATTATATAGGCAGATATACACACAGATATAAGATATACAGTTATATATATAAATACACAAGTCGCAAAACAAGATTGAAACAAATACATATAGATAAGTCTGATACATGAATACATAAGTTATACATTGTTTCGATCAAGTTACAAAGTAGTTGGTGACATGCGAATACATGTGTCGATCGAACAAGTTAGAGCTCGAAAGCTCGCCTACACATCTAAACTAGCTAGACACAAACGCGGGATAAACAACCAAAGAAGATAAGCATGATCACCGCCGCGACGAAGGTGTAGGTCTTCATCCGGTTCCTCGTCCTAACTCCTGCTAGATAGCGCGTGTATCTAGCTTCCGCCTCCGCCATAGTGTTGTACCCTTTGTAGCTATTGTCGCTAAAACGGTGCACCTGTCTCCGGCAGTCTTCCCAATCATCGTAGACTCCGGGAACCCGTCCCTTGTACACGACGTACCACGTCATCTACAAGTTGACAATAATAATTAACCGGTGATTGAAAAAAAACATGTATAATTAAAGTCGCATATGAAGATACACTTATAGAAAGTACTCCTAAATCAAAAATACCAAACTCAAAAAGCATGCCTCATATATAACTAGGTTGTTCGACACAGGAATATGCTACGATGGAACTGTACGCCAAGTAGGATGCACAACACCTGGACCTGTGCATAGCACAAGGCGGACAATCCCATCGCAGCACATTCACATATAGTGTGCCATGACATTTCAATCATCAGCATTATTCTCGAAAAAGACCAAAGTAACTCAAAAAGCATGCCTCATATATAACTAGCTAGGTCGTTGGACACAGGAATATGCTATGACGGAACTGTTCGCCAAGTAGGATGCACAACACCTGGACCTGTGCATAGCACAAGGCGAACAATCCCATCGCAGCACATTCACATATATAGTGTGCCACGACATTTCAATCATCGGCATTATTCTCGAAAAAGACCAAAGTAAATCAAAAAGAATGCCTCATATATATATACATAGGTCGTTGGACACAGGAATATGCTACGATGGAACCGTAAGCCAAGTAGGATGCACAACATCTAGACTTGTGCATAACACAAGGCTTACAATCCCGTCGTAGCACATTCACATATATGTTGTGCCATGACATTTCAATCATCGGCATTATTCTCGAAAAAGACCAAAGTAAATCAAAAAGAATGCCTCATATATATATATATAGGTCGTTGGACACAGGAATATGCTACGACGGAACCGTGAGCCAAGTAGGATGCACAAGACCTGGACTTGTGCATATCACAAGGCTCACAATCCCGTCGTAGCATATTCACATATATATTGTGCCATGACATTTCAATCATCGGCATTATTCTCGAAAAAAGATTAATAAAGTAAGGAAAAAAAAGAAGGACCAAAGTGAGCAAAGGACCAAAGAGTAAGCAAAAAAACCAAGCATTGATTTATATATAATAATAATAAGCAAAAGAAGTAAGCGATGATTCATAAACCTAATAAGATAAGTATAGTAGCATGTACACTTGTCCACATACACACAAAGCTCATCTATAGTTTGTAACTACAACTAGGCCAACATCAAGCCTTCTGGCTCGGCTTAGGGAACGGGAGGACGCCTTGTCTCATCATGAACTTCCTATAGTCACCCTGCATCTCTAGGCGATCTTCTATGTCACGGTTATTCGGGATATTTCCTCCGTAGAAGATCCCCCCCCCTCGAAGTCATGACATCACGAAAGATGATTGCCCCAAACTGCTGCTAGATGTGATACATCTCTTTTCTAATATCTGAATCAGTGATCTTGGCCTTTGCTTCGGCCCACTGTTTGAGATGATCTGGCAGCGTAGAATTCTGCTGGTCAAGTAGGAACGCCCTCATGTGATGGAGTGCGTAGTAGGCTTCCTTCTTACTGTTTTCCGGCTGCTTCACGCAGGGGAACTCCGTTACGTGCTTGAAGACGTGCATGCCGAACTTGACCTTCATACGCACGAAGGTGGTGCCTTCCGTCGAGGCAAAGCCAGTGAGAGCATCATCCAGAACTTCCTTGATCTTGTCATAGTTTTTCTTCTTTTATAGACTCCCTGAGTCGAAATACGTGGCATGGGAATGCTTTGGCGATAAGGAGATGAGCGTGCAGTGTTCATCTCTTCCCAAAAAATTCAAATGGAATGTGTTGGAAAAGGAATGATGATAATCTAATAAAGCCAATCGACGGTGGCGAGTGAATAACGACTTACTCGGGAAAGTAAGGCACGAGAATGTATTCATTTGTCTTGTTCGCCACGAGGATTCTTTTTAGGTATGAGGCCATGATACATCGTTCGGCGGGGGAACCGAAGCAGCCGTCACGCATGTAGTAGAGTTCCACTATAGCGATGCCCGGCGTGTTCTCTCTAATGATCTGCATGGCTAGGCTGAGAGAAAACAGATGGACCATGGTATAGTGCAGTGGGTATAGATGGAACATATTGAATATGTCGTTGAACCGTAGGAAGAACAGATCCGCAGGGGCATTGTCGACGAAGCCCAAGCCTGGTGGCACCTTAACCACGAATACCGGGTGCGAGGGATGTTTCTCCGATAGAAGGCGTCTCTCTATCGTTAGCACGCTGTCATGCACACTCTGCAGTTCCTAATTGGCAATCCTCCGCAAATTCTTAGGTAGCATGGGCTCACCAACCACATGAATCCTCCACATAATACCCTCGGGTCTTGGTGGCCCGTCCCGAAACCTGATCGGATTCGCAGTTGTTGACGCCACCGGCTGGCTCGAGCTGCTAGATTTTCTTTTCCTGCCCTTTTTTCCTTTTGGAGAGCGGGCAGACACCACAATCTGAGCACCGGCCGCCCTATGTAGTGTGTCAGGGCTTAGAATAAAGGGCCGGTTGGTTGTATCAGTTGGCTCTGTAAAGGCGCAAGCTGGAGGCTTCTCCTGAGAACCAAACAGACGCTTGGTGATAGTGGCTTTCTCTGTGGGGCCACCAGCTAGGTCTTCGTTGCTAAATTGAGTGTTGAAGAAGTGATCATTCCAGTCTTCGTCGTCCTCGGCCAGATCCTGCGCCATGTGCATATCATCAACATGATCATCCGACCCACCGCGTGGAGGTGACGACGAGGGCGGTAAGGGGGCCTTGCCACCGCTTGTCGCTGGCACGACAGGCGGTGCTGTTGTCTATGGCGTGATGGCCCCACCATTCCAAACGGATCATGCTCTTTGGCCATTGCAAGAATAAGCCGAAGCAAGTTCTCAGGACAGCCGTCTCTTCTTCATCCGCTCCTGGGGGTTGAATGGGAGGTTCCAGGTCGTCGCAGCCCCTTAGCACCCGACTAATTTTAACCCTGTGCACGCTATCTGGCATCGGCCTAGAGTGGAACGTGCGCTGCAAGGGTTGAGCGATGGTACCCTTGGCAACATCCCTCAGCTCGTTGTTCACGTAGCATAAGAGAGTGCAAGGAACATCCGTCTGCGGAAAACATGTACGGCGTCGTCAGAGATGCCATAAGAGTAATAGATGGCGTGAAAGGCGGTAAAGCAATTTGTTTACCGTGATGGCGTCGAGATCGGCTAATGTCGACGCACCGCATACGGCGACGGGCGTGCAAGAGATGGAAGGGCTGCTTGATGGTGCGGTGCTGGCCGTCGGTGTATTATCCCTACCGCCGGGTGCTTGGAACTCCGGTGCCGCCGCAACGATGGAAGGGGTGGCACCAACATGTACTCCGGCGCCGCGGTGATGGAAGGGGGAGTCACCAACACTTGCGGCGCCGCGGTGATGGAAGGGGGAGTCACCAACACTTGCGGCGCCGCGGTTCTAGCGGGCGGAGTCACGAACACGTAGTTCGCCTGATTCGTCGATGCCGCGTTGTTCGAGTGGCTGCTGACCATGCTTGGAATCGGGCACGGCCCTACTCGACCACCCGCACTCCAGTTCGCTATTGACTCCACCAAGGTAGGCAGGAAGGACGTGAGGGTGATTGACAGGTTGTCTTGGACGATCTGCGGGATCCGCACCACTTATTCCTTAAGTTCTTGAACCTCGCGGTTTTCCTCCTCGCTCCTTCCCGACGGCGCCACATGCGTCCTCGGCGGTGGACCAAAATGATCCACCCAATTCTTACCCCCGAGGCCGGCCAGACGGCCAGCCGACGATGGCTTCTTCGTAACCGGCTCTATTTTCTTGGCCCGGTTCATCGCCCTGTTAAAAGGGTTATCCCACCGGGTGGCCTCCGTCGACCCCTGGGATGAGGAACCCTGGGATCCATGACTAGCAACAATTTCCTCCTCCTGCAGAATAAGTAACAGTCAATCGCTTAGATCATCGATTAGAATGCAATCGAGTTGATCCGTGGTAATTAGATTATACTTACCACAATTTCCTCGAATTCCTTCACCGCAGGATCTGCGGTGAGTTGTTTGGTTTTTGGGTCCACATGGTAACGGGCCCTGATGAAGTTTCGAACCTGCCCGGGTTCGAATTTCGCAAAGGGGTTTTCTATCCCCTTGGATCTATACTCTTCGTCCTCCTTATTCCATTTGGCCTCCGCGGTTCTGTATCCACCAGATCCGAGATGGTGATGACCTATATTCATCGCCTGCAGCACCTTTCCCCGATTACTATTGGCCAGGGCTCTTTCGGATACACACCTCTCCTTGAACTCCCGGAACTGATCTTCGCTGATCTGCGGGTCAATCTTCTGGATCTCCTCGAGACTTTTGCCTTCTTTATAGATCTTCTTCTTTATCCGGGTTCTCCAGCTGGCCAGGGCGGTGCTCATCTTTGTGAGGGCGGATTTGTTTACTTCGTTCTCATGATAATTTGTGTTCTGATACTTAGCGGGGAACTTGTATCTTGCGTGCAACTTATCGAAGAGGAGTGTGCGCAAGTATCCATTATCTTTATGCCGGAGATTCTCGGTGTTGATCGAGATGGTTGTCCGGGTGATTGCCGCCACTTTCCCACCATACCGTCTGACGACAAGGTCGGGCTCCAAAGGAACCCCTGATGGGCTCACTTCGGTAATTTCCTCCCTGACCGTGCCAACCGTGTTCGGGCGCCGTTCCTTCGGCTTCTTCTTCTTCTTCTTAGGAGGATTGCTACCACTCCCTGTGCCCTCGCCGCCATCAGTGGTTTCATCGTCCGCTGTTCCTTCGGCTTCTTCCTCCGCGTCTTCCATCTCATCGTCCTCGCTCTCCGAAGGATGGTATTCTTCATCGTCTTCTAGCCGCTGGGCCGCCTCCCAGAATGTCAATTGTTTATTCGAAGGTCTGAGTTCTCCTTCAGCGCTGATGCGCTTAGAACATCCAGCCTCGTCGTTGTCACACATCTTTGCACTAATAAAAAACAAATAATTGGTTAAATGCACGGAAAAATCCGGCATGACCTTTGCTAATTTTCTTAAACTAGGAGTGCCCGATTTCTGCCGAAACGGAAGTTAATCAACATTCCGGCAAAAATCGGGACTCATTTCATACAAGAACCTGCATACACGACATAATAAAGTGCTTCATATACAAGCACAAGCACAATTTCAAGGTGCTGTTGTCCCAGCACAGATAGTAGCAAAACCAACACTACTCTATTTTTCCTTCCAAACCATTTCACAACCACATCCATCCAGTCCCAGCACAGTGCCACAACCATATATACTTTTGTTATCAATTTGACCTCAGACTATTGCATCATTGGAAAGAATTAAACCAAATATTGGTCAAGCAAACATGCATCTAGATCATCTACTAAATCCACAAGTCTTGCATATAGGACAGTACCAACATATCAAAGCATCAACTTTATAAAACACTAGCAGATGCAAAGGCAGTAGAAGCATCAACTTTATAAAACAATAGCAGATGCAAAGGCAGTAGAAGCCACTAAGTTGTTAACACTAGAAAACAAGTGTTACATTTGTTCTTTTAAAATTTTTTTAAAGGAAAAGGTTTGGAGGGGAGGGAGCTCTCAGTTAGCATAGACGTGTTATACTAGATCATCCTAGAGCTATAGAAAACAATTATAATCTATTCATAACAGGAATTAAGCCTCAGATTTACATATTATTGGTATGTACATCACATCAGGAGGATTGCTTAAGGCACTAATAGAAACTTATTCTTAAAAGTGGTATGTAAATCATTTTCCTGGCAAGTGTTCTAGGAATCATACAAAAATATAAGAAGACAGATTCTTTCATAAGACCTCAAACAATGACTCATTCATATATGAAGCACTTGGCCAGGGTGCGCTACGCCTAACTCGGTACTACTAGTCACATAAGACGGCGCGGCCACCCCAGTTGTACAACTACAGTAGCCTATCCCATTGGTTCCACCCACTGCTCTAATCTAAACCTGTGAGCACCTAGGTTCGAATCCTGGTGCCCACCTTTTTTATTTTTATTTTAAAAATATTTTTAAATGTTCCAAAAAATGCCCAAAAGTGGTGATATATTCCATCAAAGTTTTGTTTTGTTTTTAAAATACTTTTAAATATTCCAAAAATGCCCGAAAGTGATAATATATGTCATAAAAGTGGTAAAAATTAAATATGATTCAAATATGTCATAATAATTTGTCCATGATACAAATATGTCATAATAATTTGTCCATGAATATTACAATCTTTTTCGAGCACGCGTTTTACAATATTTTTTGAGCTAACGTTTTACAATCTTTTTTCCTTTCTTTGTCGCGGTTGAATAATCTAGCCCCAGCACTTTAATGTTTCTTCTTTCGAACGGGCTACCTTTTTGGGTAGGGTTGTCCTTTTTCTTCTTGTGATGTATGTTGCTGCATCGTAGTCGTCGTCATCTTCAATCTTTGGATCGTCGTACTGGTCGAAGTCTTGCTCGTTGGCGACTCCATCCATTCCGATGATGTTTCTTTTTCCTCTCCTCATGACAACACGGCTAGGCTTTGTCGGGTCGGTAATGAAAAAACATTGGTCCACTTTGGTAGCCAGTACCCACGGTTCATTTTTCGCGGCCACGTTCGCACCAGCGGCCTTGGATTTCGCTGCTTTGCGTATAACCATGATTGTGAAATATCGGTCTTCTCTTTTGACGCTCTTTGCCCATCTGACACGAAACATCGGCACCTTTTCTCCACAGTAGTCGAGCTCCCAGATCTCCTCGATTCTTCTGTAGAATCTTTCCTTCACGTTATCATCGGTGTAGAATTCCGACGTTACGCCTGAGTTCTGATAATCACACTTGTTGTCCTTTTCTTCGTGTAGAATGTGTAGCCGTTGATATCATACGCCTGATAGGTCACCAGGTTTTGCATCGGTCCCTGCGACAAGGTGAATATGATCTTTTCCGTGTTAGAAGAATGCGATCGCGGGGGATTATCAAGGAGCGTCTGCCTAAACCAACGCGTGAAATCTGAGTTGTGCTCTTTGATTATTTCTCCCTGCGTCCTCTATATGCCCCGGTCACTGTACTTCTTCTCGATTAACCTTTTGTGCTTCTGTACCCAAGGATCGACCAGTTCTAAATGTTGTAGCACGACGAGTTTTGCTCGATCAAAGTCTACGCATCGAAAATCTAAGTCTGCATGCAGTATGCGACGACCCTCTCGGTGACCAGATCCGTCGAGCTTGCCAAGGTGCCTGTTGACGGGAAGACCGACAGGGTTCTCGATGTCTAGATAATTCGTGCAGAAAGAGATGCACTGTTTGGCCAGAAAGCCCTTGGCTATGCTTCCATCTGGACGGGACCTGTTGCGAACATATCCTTTGATGTGTCCGTTCATCCTTTCGAACGCCATCATGCTGCGGAGGAACATCGGCCCGAGTTGGACGATGTCCTCCACGACATGGACCAGCATATGCACCATAATGTCGAAGAATGCGGGTGGGAAGTAGACCTCAAGCTCGCATAGTATCACCACGATCTCCTCCTGTAGCCTCCCGAGCTGATTCACGCCAATCGACTTCCTAGAGATGACGTTGAAAAACTTGTAGAGGCCAAATAAAGTTTCACGGACGTGCTCGTCCATTATCCCTCTTAGTGCTACCGGAAGTACCTGCGTCATTAGCACGGCACAGTCGTGAGACTTCATGCCACTGAACCTCTGCTTCGCCTCGTCTAGGTATCTGCTTATCTTGCCCGCGTAGCCGTAAGGAAATTTGACTCCTAGAAGGCACTTGAAAAACTGTTTGATCTCATCCTGGCTTAGAGTGAAGCAAGAAGGAGGGCAGTAATATTCGTTCTTCTTGAACTTTTTACCCTTCCGACGACCTTGTGTCGTCTCCGACTCATGATCATCGTCATCTTCCTGATCATCAGGAGTAGTGCGTCCTCCGTGAAGCTCCTTCCGGATACCCAAGCATATCAGGTCGTGCCTTGCTTTCGGACCATCTTTCGTCCTATCTGGCATGTTGATTATGGTGGTGACCAAACTCTCGCACACGTTTTTCGTGATATGCATGATGTCGAGGCTATGAGGCGCGCGGAGAAACTTCCAGTATGGAAACTCCGAGAAAACAGACCTTGTTTTCCATACCTTCATCAGCGGCTTGTCTTGTTGCTGCCTCTTTCGCTTCTTTCCAGGCTTAGGACAATCTTTCTAGTTTTTCAGCAACTCTTCCACTTCTTCGCTGCTCCTATGCTCTGAGATTCCTCGGGTCTCGGATTTGCCATCGAACAGGTCTCCACGTTTTCTCCATGGATCATTCTTGCCGAGCCACCTCCGGTGCGCCATGAACACGGTTTTCGATGACCCTGGATCTTTCTCTAGTTGGAGATAGCTTGTGTTATCCATGCACCAACGCATGCGCAGAATCCTTGGATAACCTGCCCTGAGATATAACCGCAACCTGGATAGTCTTGCACCGTAGTGACCAACGCGGCTCTCATAGTGAAATAATCTTGTGCGACGGCATTTTAAGTATTGGCTCCAGATTCCCATAACATGGCTAGATCCTCTTTCAACATCCCGAGATACAGATTGATGTCGGTACCAGGTTGTTTTGGCCCTTGAATTATCATACTCATTTGTATGTACTTCTTCTTCATGCACAACCATGGAGGGAGGTTGTACATCCATACAAACATGGGCCGAGTGCTGTGCGTGCTGCTCTGGCTACCGAACGGATTGAGTCCATCGGTGCTCGCACCAAGCCTGATGTTCCTCGAATCTCCACCGAATTTTGGGAATTCGAGGTCCAATGCTTTCCATTGGCTAGCATCTGAAGGGTGAGTCAGCAGCTCATCCTTTTAGGGGTCATCATCGTCATCTCCTGGCTTCTTCCTTTCCGCATGCCATCGCATGAGCTTCGCTTCCTTAGGGTCCGTGAAATAGCGCTGCAGACGAGGAGTGATAGTAAAGTACCATACCACTTTTCGAGGTGCTTTCTTCCCTTTCTTGTATCGACTCACGCCGCACACCGGACATGTGGTTTTCTCCGTGTCCTCGCCCCGATAAATGATGCAATGGTTGATGCATACGTGATATCTAACGTGCGGTAGATCGAGAGGACACACGATTTTCTTGGCGTCCTCGATACTAGTTGGACATGTATTCCCCTCTGGGAGACGATCGTGCCAGAATGCCATCATATCGTCGAAGCTTGCGTCGCTCAATTTGTGTTTTGCCTTCATCTCCATAGCCTTGAGCGTTGCATTCAACTGGGTATCATCGGGCATGCATCCTTCATACAATGGAGTAACCGCGTCTTTCTCAAGTTGCGCAAGCTTGGCTTTCTCTCTAGCGGCAGCCCTGGCATTACTCGTCTGCTTGAGAAGCAGATCTTGCACATAAGGGTCCTGCACCCAGCCTGACGTTGTTCCATCGTCGTCTCCTCCTTCGGCATCTAGATCATCATCATCCCGGTCTACTTCCGCACCTTCACCATCTCCAGGAGACTCTTCATCATCTCGCCCGTTCTCGCCGTGATGATGATCATCGTTATGTTGCCCACCTTCACCGTCTCCATCGTCTTCTTCATCGCTTATCCAACGAGTGTATCCATCCATGAAACCATGGCGGAGCAGGTGCGCCTGCAGATTCCCGGAATCTGGGTCGATCACCCAGTTGAGTTTGCATCTTCTACACGGACATCTTATATCCGTCTTGTTATTTCGTATCATGTCGGCCGTCACACATTTCAAAAATCTAGCCACAATGCCTTCGCTCATTATGCGGACCATTTTTGCCTGCACGTTGTGTACACGGTAAAATTAGAAGTCTATTAGAACCACATAATGAATGCATGCATGCAATGGTCGATAGAAAATTTCAGCAAGACCTATCCTAAAATTAGGACTTTTGCGAAATGCCAAAGTCTTGGAAAAATGGAAATGAATCAACATTTTGGCAAAACAAATGGCAAGTTGTTCACACACAAACACAAGAGAGAGAGACCGATCCATACACACTTGAACATATCATTATCCTCTCCATACACACATGCATATGAGCATCGATACTCTTCCATATATATACACACACATGACCATCGATCCTCATCTACATACATATGAGCACATCCTTACATGGACAACTTACCGATATGAGAGACCGAGATCGTGAGAAGATGGAAAGGAGAGGTGCGCGAGACCGGAGAAGGAGATGCGAGAGACCGAAGAGTTTCCTCTATTAAGTATGTAACATCCAAGGCAAGTTCCACATGCTAAAAATGGTGAATGAGTGGAGAAATTGAGGTGGGAAGGAGAAGGATCCCTACTAGATCTAAGGAGGAAGAAGAAGGAGAAAGTGAAGTGTGAGGTGGTAGATGATCACACATGTGCACAAAGTGGATCTACCAAAAAAATACTGGTCGACACAACCGTGGCGCACATGTCCCTAGTGCGCCACAGGAACAAAACACAACCGTGGCGCACATGGTCCTAGTGCGCCACGGATGTGTCTGTCCATTTACAGAACAGAGAGGCCTCCACTTAGGCGTAGCGCACCCCCTCCACGTACGCCACAGTTGACCATAACATCCGTAGCGCACCTTACCCATGTGCGCTATAGATATGCGGCATGCGGCCAGCAGGGCCCTGGCCCACACACATCTGTAGCGCACCATCACCATGTGCGCCCCAGTTGTTGTAGTTACTAGTAGGGCACTTCCCACAGGTGAGCCACGCCTGTTTTACCCGTGGGGCACTTCAACCACGTGAGCCACGGAAGTTTGGATTACCTATAGCCGTTTTCCTAGTAGTGAACGGGGTACCCCTTGCACATGGTACAGGAGCTTTCCCATAACCAAAATGACAAGGCAAGAAGGCAATGAGCATCTCAACAATTCTTCTTATGTACCATGGGAATATGGTGCTTTTTTCTCTCTTTCCTCTTTTCTCAATGTGTCTCTTTTTTTATAAGAAGAATGCTTCATAGATGTCACTATGGTGATGCTGCAAGTTTCCACCATGATTAGGCATGGCTTAGGCTAGCAGCCCAGGCGTTTCTCTAACACAGGATACAAACTCCATGGACTTACAAGTCCCCTCTTTATTTCACACCGGTGACATCCATAGACAAAAGAACATGATATCAACTGAGTACAACAAGGTACAAGTGCAATGTTGAAAACGTTCCCCGTGACAGCACGGTTCTACTAATTCCAACTTATAAGTGCAAGCATATACAACAAAGTTGTCACAATGGTTCAAGTTTATTAGGGGCAAGAATAAAGTGTGCCATCAAGTTCGTGATGGCCTTAATCACTAAGTTTTCACATAACAAAATAGTTTTTAATTGGAAGATAGATGAAAACAAGAATATACTTGGAATGGTGTAACACACCATGCATAGGAGTTTATAGTGGACACTTTGGAATAACTTGGTTTCTTGGGAGTTGGAGGCATGAGTAGAACTTACTCATACAAGTGGAGGCTAGCAAAAGACTGGGAGCAACCAACTAAGAGAGTAATAATGGCCATAATCATGCAGTGCAACAAAGCATACTAATCAAAGCAAAGAGTGGTACTACAAGTCAAGGACTAAATGATCATAGAGGCTAATAGTGACTTGTGAGAGTCATAACATGGTGTGAGCATGTGCCAAGTCAACCCAAGCAAAGCATCAAAGGAGAATACCACAATACTATGCTTTTGCATGCTAAAACAATGCATAATTTCTTAAAGGCACACTAAGCAATCCCAATTTTTTGGAAAAAGACATGCTACAGCAATAATCACTAAGCATAAGGTCAAAACAACACGTAGCATGTCATGCTAAAGTCTAAGTTACAGTCAATGCAAGCTCCTCTTGCACTTCAAGCAAGAACTTACTACTCCTTTCCAACACCAAGCAACTTATATGTAAAACAACACAACGAGGGGGTCCGAACTACTTAAGCAAACAAAACAAACTAAGCAAAGAAAACAAAAACTAAGACGCTCCAAGAACAACATAACTGTGCATGAAACAATAAAAACGAAGTGTCTAGATAGACCTGAACTTTTTATTGATGAAGAAGGGGATGCCTTGGGCATCCCCAAGCTTTGACGCTTGTACCTCCTGGATATTTATTGGGGTGACACCATGGTGGAATCCCCAAGCTTGAGCTTTTGTCCATTCTTCATCTCATTTCATCATTCTCTCTCTACACCTAAAATTTTTTTCCTTCATACAAAACTTCACACAATCTTCATTAGCAACATTAGTTTATTCAAAAGATATTAGACCACTGGCAAAGCTTTGGAATAGCAAGGCTTTTCACTAAAAACACAAGATACTGTAGTAACTCCTTCAAAAAGCACAATTTACCTGAAGAGAACTCAAAAAGGAATCAATAAGAAGCAAATGCAAATAAAGGCGGAAATCTGTCAAAACAGACCAACAGGTAGAAACCTATTTTTCCGAACATCTTCTGTTGGTCAAATCAAAAAGTGTTGAACTAACGAAAGTTAGCTAACATACTGGGGGATTTATTAGTAAATTTTGAGATCAATCCGAGTTACAAAGCCTACTCACTAATTTGTTTGGTGGAGAATAGAAATCTGTTTCGGGACAGCAACTCCCCAAATCTTACTTCCCTCTCATTAGAGGTCATTCTTGACACAAAAATCAAACAAAAAGGATAAGGAGAGGTCATTTAGGAAGTAATAACTTCCAAGACTTAAGGAAACTCTTGGGTTATCTCCCAACAAGTACTTTTCTTTAACGCATTTAAGTTAGGCACAAGAAGCAAGAAGAATCAAGTATTTTCAAATGAAGAAGCATTAACATCAAATATTGCTTTCAAAGGAGGAGCAAAAAGCAACTTCTCTCTCCTCATAGGGAAGTGTTCAATACCTTTGTTGAATGGAAAATGATGTTTAATGGTGCCTTCTTTCATATCAATGATGGCACCAATTGTTCTAAGAAAAGGTCTTCCCAAAGTAATAGGACAAGAAGCATTGTATTCAACATCCAAAACATAGAAATCAACAGGGACATAAGCATTATTAACCATGATGAGAACATCATTAATACTCCCCATGATTTTCTTCTTAGCATTATCATTGAGTGGGACATCCAAATAACAATCTTCCAAAGGTGGCAAATCAAGCATTTCATAAATCTTCCTAGGAATAATAGAGACACTAGAACCAAGATCACATGAAGCTTTGAGGTCAAATTCATTCACTTGCATATTAATAATGGGTTCCCAACTATCTTCTACTTTCCTAGTAATAGAAGCCTTGTGTCTTAGCTTCTCTTCCTTAATTTTCATAAGAGCATCTGTAATGTGTTTGGTGAAAGCAACATGCATATCACTAGCATCAGGACTTCTAGCAAGCTTTTGCAAGAACATAATCACTTCAGAAATATTGCAACCATCAATATCAAAGTCAAACTTGGCATCACTAGTAGTAGGCTCAATAGTATTAGGCATAGTAGGAGTAGGAATAGGGACTACTTGTGGTTTAGTGGTGATAGTGCACAAACTATTGTTTCTATCAATTTCAGCTTCCCTTTCCCACTTAGCATGAAGTTGAGCTAACATCCTAACATTTTCATCAATAGTAACTTGTATGGCATGAGCAGTAGTAAAGGTGTTTTCCATAGTTTCAGGTTTAGCAGCCATTTTATTAATCAAAGAGGACTGAGCTTCAGACAAAGAGGATATATTTTTCTTAGCACTCAAATTTTTTTACTGTAAACTAGGAATTTCTCTATTCAAATTCTCAAGCTGATGACTAATGTTTTTCAAGATAATAGATTGCTCCTCCATAGTTTTAGTGAAAATCTTATTTTTGTCATATTGCATTTGCATAAAATTCTTAGTGCATCTCTCTACTTCTAGAATCCTTTCTTCACTAGGCATTCCAGATTTACCATGTTAAGTATTCCCACTAGGAGGATAAGGCCTATAATTACCATAAGCATTGTTGTTGAAATTGTTGTGTCTAATGAAGTTCACATCAACTTGCTCTTCTTGAGCAACCAAAGAGGCTAAGGGAACACTATTAGGATCTAGAGGAGCTTTCCCATTAACAAGCATAGCCATAATAACATCAATCTTTTCACTCAAAGAGGAAGTTTCCTCAACAGAATTTACCTTCTTACCATGTGGATCTCTCTCAACATGCCATTTAGAGTAGTTAACCATCATATTATCAAGGAGCCTTGTTGCAGCACCCAAAGTGAGGCCCATAAAGGTACCTCCAGCAGTTGAATCCAACAGATTTCTTGGGAAGAAGTCCAAACCTGCATAAAAAGTCCGGATAATCATCCAAGCAGTGAGTCCATGAGTAGGGAATTTTTTAACCAAAGATTTCATTCTTTCCCAAGCTGGAGCAACATGTTCACCATCAAGTTGTTTAAATTTCATAATGTCACTTCTCATAGATATAATCTTAGTAGGAGGATAGTACTTTCCAATAAAATCATCTTTGCACTTAGTCCAAGAATCAATACTATTTTAGGAAAATAAAACAACCATTATTTAGCTTTTCCCCTCAAGGAGAAGGGAAAAAGCTTGAGCTTAATAATATCTCCATCTACATCCTAATACTTTTGCATCTCACAAAGTTCAACAAAGCTATTGAGAGGGGCAGCAGGATCATCAGAACCAGCACCAGAAAATTGCTCTCTCATAACAAGATTCAACAAAGCAGGCTTAATGTGGAGCTCAAAGAGGAGGTTTCTTCAACAGAATTTACCTTCTTACCATGTGGAGCTCTCTTAGTGTGCATTCAGAGTAATTAACCATCATATTGTCAAGGAGTTTTGTTTCAGCACCCAAAGTGATGCCCATAAAGGTACCTCCAGCAGCTGAATCCAACAGGTTTCTTGACGAGAAGTTCAAACCTGCATAAAAAGTCTAGATAATCATCCAAGCAGTGAGTCCTTGAGTGGGACAATTCTTAACCAAATACTTCATTCTTTCCCAAGCTTGAGCAACATGTTCATTATCTAGTTGTTTAAATTTCATAATGTCACTTCTGATAGATATAATCTTAGTAGGAGGATAGTACTTTCCAATAAAATCATCTTTGCACTTAGTCCAAGAATCGATACTATTTCTAGGCAAGGATAGTAACCATTCTTTAGATTTCCCTCTCAAGGAGAAAGGAAATAGCTTGAGATTAATAATATATCCATCTACATTATTATACTTTTGCATCTCACAAAGTTCAACAAAGTTATTGAGATGGGCAGCAGCATCATCAGAACTAGCACTAGAAAATTGCTCTGTCATCACAAGATTCAACAAATCAGGCTTAATTTCATAAAAGGTAGCATCAGGAGCAGGTGGAGCAATAGGAGTGCTTAGGAAATCATTTTTGTTGGTGCTAGTGAAGTCACACAACTTGGTGTTCTCAGCAGAGTTCATTTTGGCAAAGGTGGACAAGCCAAAAAACGCAGCAGCAGCTAGACGAGGAACTAATTTTTTTTTGTGTTTTTTGAAAAGAGGCAAACAAAACCAAGCAAAAGAAACAAAGCAAACTAAAAACAAAGTAAAGAGAAAGTAAGTGAAGGACTCCCCTTGTGAAGACGTCCTTAGCCACGGCGCAAGAAAAGCTTGACGATTGTCTACGCACAGCCTGTTGGGAACCCCAAGAGTAAGGTGTGAAGCAGCAAGTTTTCCCTCAGTTGAGACCGAGGTTATCAAACCAGGAGGAAGGAATCGTCACACAGGTGTTGCAAGCAACACGGAGACCTGCACAACACAAACTCAAGACTTTTCCCCAACAAACAGTGAGGTTGTCAAGCTCACCGGTTTGCTATAATAAAGGATTAAACGTATGGTTTGGAAGGCAATGGTTTGTAGCAAGTAAACAAGTAATAGTGGAAGATGTATCAATGATAAAGATTGGAACAGGGTCCATAGTTCACTAGAGGTGCTCTCCTTAGATAAACAACATGGCATGAAGGGTAAACACATTACAACAGGTCAATTGACAGGAACTGAGCAAGGCATAACAATGCAATTACTAGTTAGAAAGATCCTATGAGGTTGATTGGGCAATATAACAAGATACATAGATTGTCATCCAACTGCATCTATGACTAGAAGTCCACCTTCAGGTTATCATCCGAACCCCCTCAAGTATTAAGTTTCAAGCAACAGACAACTGCTTTAAGCAAAGTGTGTAAGGTAAACAGTCCACATGTTCCATGAACAAGAGATCGTTGTTTTCTCCCTAGTAGCAACATCACATCTACAACCAAAGAGATTATTTTCACTTCCCTTGGAAACTAGAGGCATGAACCCACTATCGAGCATAAATACACCCTCTTGGAGTTACTAGCAACTACTTGGCCAAGATAGCTACTAACAACGAAGAGCATGCAAGATCACAAACAACACAGACATGATAGAATCATAAAGACAAAACCATTAATCAAACCAACATAATAATCTCAATATCCATCGGATCCCCGCAAACACAACATGCATGATTACAAATAGATTAGATCTTGATCATGAACGGAGCTCACAAGATCTATACATGAAAGCACAAAGGAGGAGATACAACCATCTAGCTACTACATGGACCCATAGTCCAAGGTGGAACTACTCACGCATCATACCGGAGAGAAGGCCTCCAGGATGATCTCCCCTCTTGCAGGGTGCCGGGAAGAACTTCAGATCCCCCTGATCTAGGGATGATGGTGGTAGCGGCTACAGACGGTTTCGTGGATTTCTGATCGGGTACTCAAGGTTTCTGTATCGGGGGCTTCTTATAGGCGAATGGGGAGACCGAGGCGGCGGCCACTGCAAACCCTAGCCAGGAGCGGGGTGGGGCCGACCCGCGCCTGGGATGGGTCTGGCCCCTCTGGCTGGCCCCTTCGGCTCTCCTCCGGTCTTCCTGTTCCCCACGGAAATTAATCGACTTTGTCCTTTGTCCCGTCCAATTCCGAGAATATTTCTTTACTAACTTTTTTGAAACCAAAAACAACAGAAAACAGGCATTTGGCACTATTGCAACTTGTTAATAGGTTAGTACCAGAAAACATGTAAAAAACACCTCAAAGTGTGGACAAGTAAAGCAATGTAGATACAAAACAAGCATGGAGCATCAAAAATTATAGATACGTTTCCAACGTATTAGTATGTGTCTCCTCCGCTTGTCCAATTAGATTTTTGATTAGTGGATTATATCTCGAGTATTTTGCTACTCTAGGTGACATGTTATGTGAGTTTTCATGCTTGTTCGATGCTTAGAGAATTCTTTTTGATGCATGTTTATCCCTTTTGCAAGCCCCTATAGTAGTTCACCATCACTTATTAGCTTGGAAATCACTTGGTTTGATGTTTGTCTAAAAAAATTCAGAAAAGAAGATGAGTGAATACCAGATCAACCAACATGAATTAAGGGTACTGGAGATTATGAAAGTCCACCGCGAGGAGGAAGTTTTCTCTTCTATATATCCATGCCCTGAATTCATGAGAGCTGTAGAGATTTTTCAAGATTTTCAGACTCTAATTTCTAATGTCGGGTTGGAAAATTTTGCTGGAGAAGAACCTTACCAATATGTGAAGCTAACCATGTGTGTGGTGCAAGATTTTCGATTTTGCTGGTCTTCGCCTAACCCCATGGTCTACTATAAAATTTACAATATAGCTGTGAATCTTCCTTTTGATGCTTTTTGTGTAGCTATCAAGGTGCCACAGAGGGGTTCTTGTGAGAATATTAGGGAGAGGCCCACACTACTCATGGATTTATATGCGGAGATTTGCCAAGGAAGCAGGTTCTCTAAGGAGAGTGGTGAAATTCGGAATATTCATCTCCCATCTATTCGATATTTTGCCTATTTCATTGTCAAATGTGTTCTTGCTAGGAAGAATGCTAGTAAGTTATCTTCATTTGATCTAGCTTTTATCTCGGCTGCTTTGAATAGGGTTAGGACTTATAACTTTGGAGCTTTGATAGATTTCCGTCTTGCTGCTAACCACGAGAAAGGTGGAATTTGTGGAGGCCTCATTGCCTCTTGTTTATTATCTTTGCATGGTTTAGCGCCTCATCCTTCAGATTTTCAGTTTCCTATAGAGAGGCTTGATCTTAGTTCCATGATACAGCATAAATTTGTTTCTTCTTGGTCTAGTGAGCGAGTTATGTTATGAAATAACCTTTCTCAAGAGAGGTTGGAGAGGGGGTAAGTCCGAGAAAGTAGTCCCTTTGCATGCACCTGCTTTGTTTAACCTTGATACCAGGAAAGGATGGTCACTCACGGAGGAAGAACTCGACACATACATGGCAAAGCTCTCCCAGCAAGAGGAGAATGTTGAAGAGGAAGCCGAAGATAATTCAGTTCATCCCTCCAACATGGGGGAGTCTTCATACCAGCAGGCCTCTTATGATTGGGGTGCTTCTTCTTCATCACGAGGGCCTGATTATGATTATTCTTATGATGATCCACCGGCTTGGAGTTATTACCCGTGTTTTGATTGATCTCCACTTAGGACAAAAGCCTAAGCTTGGGGGAGGTATACCGACATCACACTCATCTATATATCATGTTCTGTCAGTACTTTGCATATCCGTGTGTCGCTTTGTTTTTCGTTTTTGTTCTTGCTTTGTTTCTGCTTTCCAAAACACAAAAAAAAACAAAAATATATTTGTTGTTTCTCTTTGTTTCTTTCTTTGCCTTTTAGATTTGGTTTGCTATAAGAAAAATCCAAAAAGATTTTGTTTTGTTTGCTTTTGCCTTCAGTTCTTGTGCATTAAAAAAATTGAAAACCCAAAAATATTTGTTGTTCTTCTCTGGTTTTGTAAAGTTCGTTGCAGGGTTCAGCGGTTCTCTGGTTTTCATATTATTATTCAAGCCACACAAGTGAAAGGCAATGATGATTTATGACAACTCGAGGTGTGGTAAGAGGCTGGTAATGAACTCTATTTGTTTTCATTTTTGTACATATACTCATCATTGTGGGCATGCTTAGTCTATTCATGTAGGATGTATGTTATTAATGGATGCTTAGTAGTTCTTGCTTTCTTATGATTAGTTCCAACTTGCTAATAGTTTGTAGCATGTCATATTAATGTTTGCTTGCATTGTTCTATTCATAACTTGGTATGGCATTGTGGTATCCTCCTCTGAATGCTTCATTTGAATCGACTTAGCACATGCTCACGCATGCATATGACTAAACAAAATTCAGTTTAGCCTCGATGATTTATTTTGTCTCAGAGTTCTTGTGTCACCGTTATGCCATAATTAATTTTATTTTGTTTCAAGCATGATAATAATAGTTAATGCTCTCTCGTTTGTCGCTCCCTTTCTATTGCTAGCCTTCACTTGCACTGAGTATGAGCTCTACCTGTGCATCCAACTCCCCAAAACCAAAATTGTCAAAAAGTGTCCACCATATCTACCTACTAACATCATTGCTATTCCGTGCATATTTATTATGCCTTGTTTTCTTCCAAATAAAAATGTTTGCTTGTTATGAGAAAGTTAGGTAGTAAAGCTCTCACGAACTTGAATGACACACTTTATTTTCTTGCACTTAAATGAGCTTGAACCATTGTGACTGTCCATGAAAGTTATATGCTTGCAAATTATAGGCTGGGAGATAGCAGAACCGTGTTGTCACAGGAAACGCTTTCAACACCTGTAAATATCTACCCAGTTGATATCATGCTCTTTTATTTACGGATGAAGGAAGTGTGAAATAAAAGGGGAGCTTGTAAGTCCATGGAGTTATGTATATGTGTTAGAGAAACGCCTGGGCGGCTAGCCTAAGCCATTCCTAAGCATGGTGAAAACTTGTAGAATAACCATAGTGAGAAATATGTGAAGCATCCTCAATAAAAACCTATGCAAATAGAAAATAAAAAGATCGCTGAGATGCTCATTGTCTGTTGCCTTGTCATTTTGATATGGGATAGCTCTTGTATCATGGGGCAAGGGTACCCCGTTGACGGTTCTCTATGATACACATGCAATGACAAGAACATATCGATGACTAAAGTTGAGTAGCATGAGGAACGACCCTCATACTCAAGGGACATGAGATTTCCAGTTTATGGTATGTCAAGAATATAACTCGTAGTGGACCTCACTATAACCTTAACCATTTAAAGATGCTGATGATCGGGGCAATGAGAGCTCAAATCTAATGAGTACCATACTTTCAGTATTTGGAAGCCTTTCAAACTTTTCAAAACTTTTTCACTTCTTGAGTCACCATCTATTTTATGAGCACCTTCTTGAGAGCATAGCTGCCATTCATAGTGTAATGTGCTTGTATCTTTGATATTTCTATTTCTAGTCT
The DNA here is from genome assembly GCA_916181665.1 of Avena sativa. Taxonomy (NCBI): domain Eukaryota; kingdom Viridiplantae; phylum Streptophyta; class Magnoliopsida; order Poales; family Poaceae; genus Avena; species Avena sativa. The sequence goes on along the minus strand of OV702285.1, from coordinate 44,154,199 downwards.
TCACTTGAACTTCAGAGGTGCCTTGACATTTATGTTTTGCTTCACAATCAAAGGCACGCGACATACCACTTTATCATACCTTATTATGAGCATTACAATGTTGCTTATGCTTATGTTTCATGTGCTTATTATTATTGTGTTGGAATCTCTTCATAGCTTGCATAACTATAGAGTAGAATTAGTTGCATACTCCTTATTATGATTTTCCTAAGTATTTCATCATATGCTGAGAATATATACATCTTATGAAGCAAATGTGTTCGTGAAAGTTTCTTTTATCGCACTCAGTTTTCAACTGAATTACTTGAGGACAAGCAATAAGATAAGCTTGGGGGAGTTGATACGTCCAAAATGTATCTACTTTCCCGAACACTTTTGCTATTGTTTCTCTTCTAATTTGTTTGATTTGAGTACAACTAACACGGACTGACGCTATTTTCTGCAGAATAGCTTTAGTGTCTCATTTTTGTGCATAAAATCAACTTTCAGGAAAAATCCCGGAAAATATCGCAAAACTCCTATTTTACCAGAAGACTCACGGAGCCAGAAGACGAGACGGAGAAGGGCCACGAGGGGCCCACACCACCTGGTGGCGCGGGCTAGGCCTGGCCACTCCAGGGGTGGTGTGGCCACCTCGGGCACCCCCTCGACCTCTCCCTTTGCCTACATAAGCCCTCTGACATAAAAACAGATGGGGGGTTTAAAGCTTTTCCAGATAGAGTTCCACTGCGCCGCCACCACCAGAAACCGCTATTTGGACCAGAAACTTCGTTCTGGCACCCTGCCGGGACGGGGAATTGGAGGAGATCATCGCCATCATCATCACTGATGCCTCTCCATCAACCATCTATGTTTCCCCCATCCATGAGTGAGTAATCCCCCACTGTAGGCTATGGGGATGGTAGGGATTGGATAGATCTATCATGTAATCAAATAAGATTATTAGGGCATGGTGCCTAGTATCTATTGTTAGTGCCTTTTGACATTGTTGCAACTTGTTATGCTTAATGCTTGTCACTATGGCCCGAGTGCTATGATCTCAGATCTGAACATGTTACTGATTCATGATGATATTATTGTTTCCGATCTTATGTGCAAGTTGTTTACACATATCGTTGTCCAGAACCAAAGGCCCCGAAATGACAGAATTCGGGATAACCGAAAGGGATGGTGTGATGTGAGGATCACGTGTGTTCACGGAGTGTTAATTCTTTTCTTCGGTACTCTATTAAAAGGAGTACCTTAATTGCAAGTAGATTCCCTTGAGGCCCCGCTGCAATGGGCTGGCAGGACAAAATATGTTGTGAAAGTTCTCATTGCGAGCACATATGACTATATATGGAACACATGCATATGATTATTTAGTACTTGGATCCTTTATCTTATTTATCTACAAATGCCCTAGATCTTAATATTACATGAATAGTCTTGTCCATGCAACGCCCGTCCATCCATCCCTATGCCTACCGCACTCAAATCCTACTGTTTGCTACTATTGTTACTACTTCCTTTACTTTACCACTGCTGTTGCTTTGCTATTGCTACTACAAAACTGTTGCTACTGATAAACTGCCGTGAGCAAGAAAATTTTCAGGTGCAGCTGAATTGACAACTCAGTTGTTAAGGCTTATAAATATTCTTTGGCTCCTCTTGTGTCGAATCAATAAATTGGGCTTTACTACCCTCGAAGACTGTTGCGATCCCCTATACTTGTGGGTCATCACACAACAGCAGAAGTGGACAACACACAATTTAGAAGTGTAGTGGGAAGCCTCAGATACTTGTTGCATACAATACCAGATGTATGATACTCTGTGTGTATTGTAAGAAGATACATGGAGAGACCTACCACTGAGCACATGTCTGCTGTCAAGCATATTCTGAGATATATACAACACTCAAGTTTGGGTGTTTTTACAAGAATGGAGGAGAGCTGTAGCTAACAGGTTTCTCTGACAGGGATCATGCAGGAGATGTGGACGATAGAAGAAGCACCACAGGAGTGCTCTTCTACCTCGGTGCTAGTCCGATATCATGGTCATCTCAGAAACAAAGAGTAGTTGCCATCTCATCTTGTGAAGCTGAGTACATGGCAGCAACTTCAACTGCGTGTTAGGGAATTTGGTTGGCAAGACTGCTTGCAGAGATACAGAGTTCAGAGCCAATCAAAGTGAAGCTGAAGGTGGACAATCAATCTTCCATTTCTCTGAGTAAGAACCTAGTCTTTCATGATCGTAGCAATCACATAGATGTCAGGTATCACTTTGTGCGGTAGTGTGTGTAAGATGGGAAGATAGACATTGATCATGTCAGATCTCAAGAACAGCTTGCTTATATTCTCACTAAGTCACTAGGGAGAGCAATGTTTCAGGAGATGAGAAGTTCAATTGGCATGAAGGATATGAACTGAGGACAATAAGCTCAAGGGAGAGAATGTTAGTTGTTGATCTAGTTGTCTCATTGTATCCTTTTGTTTCCTGTATTAGCCTGACACAAATTATTTGTGTCTTAGCTTAGGAATAAGCCTGACACGTGCCTATTCACGTGGAGGCCCTAGTGTTGGTGTCAGTTGTAACCTGGACGCGATCTATTCCATGGGATGGCGTGGACAATACAGATCGTGAGCAGCTTAGGAATCGGTCACGATCGCTACGATGTTGTGAACCTGGAATGAAAGAAACGAGCAGAAAAGACGCAAGTTTTAACGCGTCTCAAAATACTCCTGTCTCCTATGTGTTCTAGTGTTCGTTCAGGGGAGAGTTTCAGAGTGAGCAACAAATTCAGAGTTTCCACTTGCAATCCACTGGATAACGTGCATTTTAGGGCTAGGATCTATCACAGCATAAACCACCTGCCATCGCCGTGCTTCAGGTACCGCGCCCACAGAATTTTCTGATGTCCACCGCATTGCACTGGCGCATCAGGGCAGGGGATAGGTTGCTTTCCCAATTTAGTCGGCGCCTTTACTACGGAGGAATGCACCACAACAGGGCAGCGGTCGTGCGTCTCAGGCGAGGCAATGCAGACTCATCCTAATCGAGGTCGTCGACGGAGACAATATACCAGCCAAGACACGCGGTACCAGTCCGGCGGTGGTAGGAACACGGAATACCTTAGGGTAGGTCACTAGGGGTAGGGAAATTGGGAAGGCGGGGCTCAATTGGAGTGAGTCTGGTGAAACGATGGAGATAGGAGGAAATCGATAAAAAACGGGAGATGGAGCTCTCGAGACCGGGCAAGAAGCTGTGTTGGGAGCCGTCGACACGCGTGCTCTTTGCTTGGTTCGTTTTACGCTAGTACTTTGCTGTGGTGTACCTAGAATTTTGGATAGCAAGCAATTTATTTGCTGCCTATGTGTATCTTTTCTTGTTTCTTTTCTTATGCTTCAGCAGTTAGCTATCTAGGCGCTTCGCTGGTGTGGCCATAGACAAACACCATTGGGACCGTGGTGGGCCATCAGGCCTTGGCAATGCTTGCACATTATCGACTGCTCACCTTTTTAACCAATCTAGAAGTCTTCCTAATATTTTTTTGTGCCTCATGTGATTTGCCTTGCTACGATGTGAACTACGCCTATTCTGCAGGCCTCCTAAATCCCCCAAGCTCCTCAAAAATCCCAAAAAGGAGATGCTTGCTGGTTTAGTATACATATATATGTAGACTTCACAAATTGTGTTCAAACCCTAATCTAAAGGTATGTTGGTAATAGTATACACATAATTGACCAGATATGGGAGGCATACACCACTATCAAGCCTTGAAGGAATGATACCCGATCAACAATAACTTGCCATTCACGCCTGTTAGATGTAAAAAATTCAGCAATTTTCATCTATATTTTGCATGTAAACTTTTATAGTAAATTATCTACATATGAGAAATTGATAAGGATAACTAAGAATATATATTTGTGATCTTTATTCAAGGGTGAACAAGATGGTTATTGAAGAAAACAACTCTCCGGTATCTTTCCCTAGCGAGACATTTTTGCTCTTTTGGAGTCTAGTCTAGTAGTCCCCCTATACCTAAATCCTGTCTCTGCCCCTACATCCGGCCCATCGGTCGATAATGTAGCGTCGAGCATGGGGGCACTACCCTTGCATGGTAGCGTCGGGATCTGGGGCACTAAGATCTGTAGGGGTTTGTAGCATGGAAAACAAAAAAAATCTACCGCATAAACACACACAAGCCAAGATCTATCTACTAGATTGTAGCAACAAGTCGATAAAGTATTCACCCTCAAAGATTCCAAAGCAGTTAATGAGAGTGGATTCTCGTGGTTGATGTAGTCGTTCACTTGCCGATCTCAAGATCGCGTAGACGATCCTTCCGGCATCCCATTCTGGCAGCGCTCCCGTAGTAGGTCACACATTCGGTACTTGATGAAGACCTTCCTCTCCCTTGTTCCAGTAGGAAGCGGAGGTTGTAGATCTCTCCTCGCGATTCTGGCAGCACACGGTGTGGTGTCGGAGTTTAGAGGGGAAATCCCGCAGGACTTCGCCTAAGCCGGAGCGGGTATGGTGGAGTAGAAGAGAGGCCTTGGTGATCTACTGTTTAGAGGGCCAAGGGGGTGGTGGCCGGCGGCTACGGGATAGGGTTTGCCCTAGTCGGCGACTTGGAGGAGCCCTTAGCGGTAGCGGCTACTTGAGGTGGTGGCGCCTTGGCTAGGGTTTGTTTTGAGGGGTAGGGGCGCCCTACCCCTCCTTATATAGGTGGGGAGGCGGCAAGGGGAGAGGATTACTCCCCCAACTCCCCTTGCTTGGCCGGCGGCAAGGAGGAGGGAGGAATCCTCCCTTAGGTAGGATTCCTTCCCTCCCTCCACTAGGCAACCATGTTGGTGTTTGACTTTTCAAACTGATGTTTGACTTTCAAACTGGAGTTTGATTTCTCTCTTCCTTTTGCCCAGCCAATTGACCTAGTACATGATGCAACCATTCCACTTTTTCATGACACATCCATGTAACCTTCCCACTCCGGATTGGTGGACCTTCTAGACCCTTCTAGAACATTCCGGTGAAAACACCGAAACCATTCCCGAACTCCAGAATTGGACTTTCCTTATGTGAATCTTATTCTCCGGACCATTCTGGATCTCCTCGTGATATCCCGAATCCAATCCGAGACTTCTCACAACATTCGTACTCTTCACTCACATTCCATATCTACTAAACAACATCGAATCCTTAAGTGTGTGTCCCTACGGTTCATGAATTATGCGGACATGATCGAGACTCTTCTCCGATCAATAACCAATAGAGGAATATGGAAATTCATATGGCTCCCACATATTTCTACGATTACTTTGTGATCAAATGAACCATTTACTTTGTCTCGCGATACTTTACTTATCCGAGGTTTGATCGTCGGTATCTCTGCATACCTAGTTCAACCTCGTTACCAATAAGTACTCTTTACTCGTTCCTATGATATGTGATCCCTTGTGAGCCAGTCACATGCTTGCAAGCTAATTGGATGACATTCCACCGAGAGGGCCCAGAGTATTATCTATCCGTCATATGGATGGACAAATCCCACTCTTGATCCATGTGCCTCATCACATACTTTCCGAACACTCAATTCCACCTTTATAGACACCTAGTTATGAAGTGGTGTTTGATTTCATCAAAGTATCCATCCGGTGATGGAGATTAACATGATCTCATGGTCGAAGGATTTTGGTTACTATGTATCTGAAAGCTTATAGAAAACGAACTATTGAAATGACTTGATCTTTATGCTACGCTTAACTATAGGAGTATGTCCATCACATCATTCTCCTAATGATATGATCTTGTTGTAAATAACATCTCAATGTTCATGATCAGGAAACCATGATCATCTATTAACCAACAAGCTAGTATTGCAAAGAGGCTTTACTAGGGACTCTAACAAGTTTACAAATCAAACAAGTATTAATTTTTCTGGTTAATACAATTATAGCATGAATATAAACATTTATCATAAACACAAAGATATAATAATAAATACTTTTATTATTGCCTCTTGGGCATATCTCCAATAGTCTCCTACTTGCACTAGAGTCAATAATCTAGATTACATGGTAATATACCGAACACCCATGGCGGTTTGGTGCTGGTCATGTTTTGCCCTCGGGAGAGGTTTAGTCAACGGATCCGCCACATTCAGATATGTGTGTACTTTGAAAATCTTTATGTCACCATCTTGGACATGCTCTCGAATAGCATGAAAATGCAGCTTGATATGCTTCAGCTTCTTGTGTGACCTTGGATCCTGTGCATTGGCTATGGAACCCATGTTATCACAGTAGATAGCCATTGGGTCTAGCACACTGGGAACCACACCAAGCTCCATAATTGACTCCTTCATCCATATCGCCTCTTGTGAATCCTCCGAAGCAGCTATGTATTCCGATTCAGTTGAAGATCTCGCCACAACGCTTTGCTTTGCACTCCTCCAGCTCACTACTGCACCATTCAATGTAAATGCGTATCCAGATTGAGATTTAGAATCATCCGAATCGGTGTTCCAACTAGCATCGGTGTAACCATTAACAACTAGTTGTTCATCACCTCCATAAGAAAGAACCATATCCTTAGTTCTTCTCAAGTACTTAAGGATGATTTTGACCGATGTCCAATGATCCACTCCTGGATCACTTTGATATCTGCTAGTCAAAATAACATCATATGCAATGTAGGGTCTAGTACATAGCATGGAATACATGATAGATCCTATGGATAAGGCATAAGGAGTCTTACTCATCCTCTCTCTACCATCTGCCGTTGCAGGAGTTTGAGTTTTACTCAAGGTCGTATTGGGCAACATGGGCAAGAACCCTTTCTTGCTATCTTCCATTCCAAACCTCTTTAGAACTTTGTCCAAATATGTACTCTGTGAAAGAGATATTAGGCATCTCGATCTATCTCTATAAATCTTTATTCTTAATATATAAGCAGCTTCGCCAAGATCCTTCATTGAAAAACTATTATTCAAATAATCTTTGACACTTTTAAGAAGGTCTACATCATTCCCAATCAACAATATGTCATCCACATATAGTACTAGGAATTCTACAGAGCTCCCACTCACTTTCTTGTAAATACAAGCTTCTCCATAAGTTTGTATAAAACCAAAAAATTTGATCACCTTATCAAAATGTTGATTCCAACTTCGAGATGCTTGCTTCAATCCATAGATGGATCGTTGAAGTTTGCATACCTTGTTAGCATCTTTAGGATCGACAAATCCTTTGGGTATACCATATACAAATCTTCATCAATGTATGCATTGAGGAACGCTGTTTTGACATCCATCTGCCATATCTCATAATAATAATATGCAGCGATTGCTAACAAAATCCTCATAGACTTTAGCTTTGCTACCGGTGAGAAAGTCTCATCGTAGTCAACTCGGATTTTATGGCTTCTTGCCATTTATTGGAATCAGGGCCCATCATCGCTTCCTCATATGTTGCATGGTAGTCAGTGTTGTCCACCAACATGAAACTCATAACGGGATCATACCAATCAGGAGTGGTACGAGTCCTCTTCAACCTGCGAGGTTCCGTAGTAACTTCGACCGAAGTTTCATGACCACCATCATTAGCTTCCTCTCCTATTGATGTAGGCGCCATAGGAACTACTTCTGGTGCTGCGCTACATTCAAATCCGAGAGAAGGTTCGATAACCTCGTCGAGTTCTACTTTCCTTCTAGTCACTACTTTCAAGAGAAACTCCTTCTCTAGAAAGGATCCATTGTTGGCAACGAAGATTTTTCCTTAGGATATATGATAGAAGGTATATCCAATAGTTTCCTTCGGGTATCCTATGAAGACGCATTTTCCTGCTTTGGGTTCAAGCTTGTCAGGTTGTAACTTCTTTACATAAGCTTCGCAAACCCAAACTTTAAGGAATGACAATTTAGATTTCTTTCCAAACCATAATTCATACGGTGTCGTTTCAAAGGATTTAGACGGTGCCCTATTTAAAGTAAACGCGGTTGTTTCTAATGTATAACCCCAAAACGATAACGGTAAATCTATAAGTGACATCATAGAATGAAGCATATCTAAGAGAGTTCGATTACGATGTTCGGACACACCATTACGCTGTGGTGTTCCCAGAGGTGTCAATTGTGAAAGTATTCCTCATTTCTTCAAATGCTCGCCAAACTCGTAACTTAGATATTCACCTCCACAATCAGATCGTAGAAATTTAATCTTCTTATTATGTTGATTCTCTACTTTACTTTGAAATTCCTTAAACTTCTCGAAAGTTTCGGACTTATGTTTCATGAAATAGATATACCCATATATACTCAAGTCATCTGTGAAAGTAAGAACATAATGATAACCACCGCACGGTGCCACACTCATCGGGCCACACACATCGGTATGTATGATTTCCAATACGTCCGTAGCTTGCTCCATCATACTAGAAAATAGAGTCTTAGTCATTTTACCCATCAGACACGCTTCGCATCTTTCAAGTGATTCGAAATCAAGTGATTCAAGAAGTCCATCGGAATGGAGTTTCTTCATACGCTTCACTCCAATGTGACCAAGACGATAGTGCCACATGTATGTAGAATTATCATTCAATTTTAAACGTTTAGCTTCTATATTGTGAACATGTGTATAACTACTATCGAGATTTATTAAGAATAGACCATCTATCAACGATGCATGACCATAAAAGATATTACTCATATAAATCGAACAACCATTATTCTCGGACTTAAAAAGTTACCATCTCGCAATAAACAAGATCCTCATATAATGTTCATGCTCAACGCAGGCACCAAATAACAATTACTTAAGTATAAAAACTAATCCCGATGGTAGATGAAGAGTTAGCGTGCCGACTGCGATCACATCAAACGTTGATCCATTTCCAACGCGCATCATCACCTCGTTCTTCGCTAATCTCCGTTTATTATGCAGCACCTGTTTCGAGTTACAAATATGAGCAACTGAACCAGTATCAAATACCCATGGACTACTATGACTACAAGTAAGATACACATCAATAACATGTATATCAGATATACCTTTCTTCTTGATGTTGCCATTCTTCAGATCCGCCAAGTACTCGGGGAAATTTAGCTTCCAGTGACCTTATCCCTTGCAGTAAAAGCACTCGGTATCAGGCTTAGGCCTAGCCTTGGTCTTCTTCGCCGGCGCGGTAGCTTTCTTACTTCCCTTCTTGATGTTACCCTTTTTCTTAAGCTTTCCATGATTCCTGATATTGGTGGTCTAATTGACCATCAACACTTGGTGCTATTTCTTGATCTCCACTTTCGTAGACTTCAACATAGAGAAGAGTTCTGGTAACGACTTATCCATGAGCTGCATGTTGTAATTCATCACAAAGTTCTTGTAACTTGGTGGTAGAGATTGGAGGACACGGTGAATCCCCAAAGCATTCGGAATCACTACACCCAAGCTCTGGAGCTTATTGGCGTGCCCAGACATCTTAAGCACATGCTTACTGACGGAGCTGCCCTCTTCCATCTTGCAGTTAAAGAACTTTTCAGAAGCTTCATAACTCTCAATTTCCGCGTGAGCGTCAAATATCATTTTGAGTTCACGGACAATAACATGTGGCTCAAAGCTCACAAACCTCTTTTGAAGCTCTGATTCCAAACCATACAAGATATCACACTCAACTATGGAGTACTGATTCTTCCGAGCAAGGAAAACATCCTTCACCACATCGGTAGCATCATCTGCAGGTAGGTCTGTCAACGACCCAACCCCACCTAGCAGTGATCCTGGAGGAAGGAAAGAGGAAGGCTCGCTAGCGGGCCGGCCTAGGAGGAATAGGATGGCCCCTGCCTGGCTCGCCAAGGGCCCTTGGGTCACATGATTGTAATCGAGCGTTATGAACTGAGAGAGCTCTTTAGGGGAGATTCGGTAGATCGGTAAACCTAGCTTATAACGAATGAACCAAATGGCAGTGCCGTCTATACTTGGCTCGGGGGTGGTTTGGTGGATCTAGCCAACATAATTCCAATTCCTGTTCTATAATTTCCAAGATATAGTCTACACCTTACAAGTGGTATTAGAGCCTTTTCCGATCCCCATCCTAGCGATCTAGAGATTCCCCACCATTCCTACCCCACCCGATTTTCTTCTCGCTGCCGTTCGAAGTTGATGGAGGACCTGTCGGCGGATTCGCATGCTCTCTATGAGCGGAGGAGACAACGGAGGAGTTTGATCGGTGATTCGCGGACTACAAGCAGGAGGTCACGAACGTCATTAAGACCTTCATCTCTAACACCAGCAAGCAAGTCAAGGCCGTCACTGCCGCCGTGGGTGACATCCGCTCCACCGTGAGTGTGGATCTGGCCGAGACCAAGGCACAGATCGGGGACGACCTCGACTCACTCAAGGCGGAGCTGGCGCTCCTGACGTCTGTGATCAGACGGTTCACGCGGTCGGATCAGGAACCCCTAGCGAGCACGCCTTCGTCCTCCCACACCCGCGACCGAGGCGGCGGATCCGCCGGCCCCGATGGGCACCGCTGTGAACAAGGAAACCGGGGGCTGATGTGTGTTGATCACGCATCTCCTCCGATCGGAGGTATGTACCCCGGCCGGAATTTTGCTTCCAATTCTACTTCTCAAACTAGGAATTCGTAGAGTACTGATGTTGGCTATACCCCACGCACTGATCTTCCACACTTTGATGGTTCCAACCCCAAACTGTGGAAACGGCTCTGTGAGGAGCATTTTCAGCGTTGGCTGGCACCGGAATCGTTGTGGGCATCGTATGCATCAGACCAGTTTGTGGGGGCAGCAGCAACATGGCTTGAGGCATATCTGCAGCAGCACCAGCGGCCGCAGTGGACGGAATGCGTGACAGCAGTATTGGCCAGGTTTGGCAGGAACCAACATCAGATTTTGGTGCGGAGGCTGATTCACATCACACAAATTTCATCAGTAGAAGATGATGTGTGTCGTTTCTCAGCTTTGATGGATCAGATAGCTGCTTATGAACCCTATTTGGACCAGGTGCACTACACGACCAAGTTCTTGGATGGGTTGAAGCCTGGCATGAAACTCCTCATCGTGATTCAGTAGCCCCGTGATCTGGATACGGCTTACTCTCTGGCATTGCTATATGAGGAATTGGGGGATGACTGCGCTGCGACTAGTTTAGTGTACCAACCGAGCCCATCTTCTTGCAGACACTCCTCACCTGCAAGAAGATGACGAGTCCCCTGGATTTAGGTAGTTCAGCTTGCTTTATTGATTCTGCTAAAGCATAGTTACTGCAGGGCAGCAGTCCGCTGGCGGTGCTAGTTTCAGTTAGAGTGGCAGGGGGAGCAGTGTTACAGAGTAACTGCTGTTTTCCTCAGTTGAAGTGGGAGGCGAGTAATACTGAATTTTGTGATTCCTTCAGGATACTTGCGTTGGGAGGTTACGATGGTATCATTGGGCTGGACTGGATTGTTAAGTACGGTCCCATGCTCACACATTGGGAGCAAGGGTGGCTTGCCATCTCCCATGGTGGAAAACAAGTGGTGTTGTATGGAGAGGGATCAGCGCATTGCACCCATGCCCTGGTCGAGTTGCAATTAGTTCGTGACGCAGAACCAACACCAGTGGCAGTTCTACCACCAGAAGTAAGTGCCATTTTGGACCAATTTGCATTAGTGTTTGCTGCTCCAGCTGGGTTGCCACCGCATCGACGCTATGATCATCACATTCCTCTCATCCCGGGGGCTCGTCCCGTTTCTGTTCGACCTTATTGCGTGGCTCCAGAATTGAAAACATAGATCGAGAGGCAAGTCAAAGAGATGCTTGAGCAAGGTGTGATTACCCACATCAATAGTGCCTTCGGTTCGCCGGTCCTACTGGTCAAGAAAGAGGATCTGGCGTGGCGTCTCGTGGTGGACTACCGGCATCTTAATGCTCTTATAGTTAAAGGCAAGTATCCCTTGCCTATTATTGACGAACTTCTTGATGAGCTAGCAGGAGAAAGATGGTTTTCAAAACTCGATCTCAAATCGGGGTACCATCAGATTAGGTTGGCGCCCGGAGAGGAGCACAAAACAGCTTTCGAAACTCACAATGGTCATTATGAATTCAAGGTGATGGCATTTGGGTTGACCGGCGCTCCTGCCACCTTCCAGCATGCCATGAATGTATCTCTCGCACCTATGCTCTGCAAGTTTGCATTGGTGTTCTTCGACGATATTCTCATTTATAGCTCTTCGTATGAGGAACACCTACAGCACATTGGGGAGGTTCTCGCTATCTTACAGCGTGACCAGTGGCAGGCTAAGATGTCCAATTGTGCTTTTGCGCAGGAAAAGATAGCATATCTGGGTCATGTGATTTCGGGCGGAGGGTGTGGCGACTGATGATTCCAAGATCGATAACATACGTGACTGGCCGACACCGACTAACCTCAAGGAATTGTGAGGATTCCTTGGTCTCACCGGTTATTACAGGAAGTTTATCAAACATTATGCAGTTTTGAGTCAGCCCCTCTCGACCTTGCTGAATAAAGGTGTTCTGTTTGTGTGGACCAGAGCAACCGAAACAGCATTCCAGGTTCTGAAGAATGCCTTGATCACTGCCCCGGTTCTGTCCCTTCTTGATTTCACCAAGCAGTTCGTGATTAACACGAACGCCTGCGATATGGCATCAGTGCTATTCTATCGAAGCGGGGGCACCTAGTGGCTTTCGTCACCCGTGCATTGGGACCAAAGAACCGTACCCTTTCAGTCTATGAGAAAGAGTACCTTGATATTCTCCTTGCCATCAACAGTGGCATAGCTATCTTCAGATTGGGGAGTTCATTATCCCCACCGATCACAAAAGCTTGACCCACCTCACTAATCAACACCTTCACCCGGAATGGTAGCATAAAGCTCTCACGAAAATGACGGGGTTGCAATTTCAGGTTCAGTACAAGAAAGGGATCCACAATCGAGACGATGATGCCTCATCTCGCCGGCCACCTCAGTCCTCTGATCTATTCTTGGTCTCCATAGTTCAACCTAGTTGGTTACTGTCGGTTCAGGATAGTTACATTGGGGATCCTCATGCGCAAGCACTCTAGCAGCGGTTAGCTCTTGATCCATTGGCTGATTCTAAGTTCAAGCTGGATCATGGAATTTTGCACCAGAATGGTTGGATTTGGGTAGGGGATAAGCCAAAGTTACAATGTCAGATTGTGGCTGCATTCCATGACAGCCCGCTTGGGGGACACTCATGATTTCCAGTCATGTACCGCAAATTGGTGGCTTTGTTCAGCTGGTCAGCTATGAAGACGATGATCAAGGATTATGTTCGTTGCTGTCAAGTGTGTCAACAAGCAAAACCTAAACGACTCCCGCCTGCCGGTCGGTTGCATCCATTACCGATACCATCTGAGCCTTGGAAGGTAGCTACGATGGACTTTATCACAGGGATGCGTCGGTCTTGTCACTCTGACTGCATATCGGTTATTGTCGATAAGTTATCCAAGTATGCTCACTTTATTCCACTCAGTCATCCCTACACGACTGAGAAAGTTGTGTAACTCTTCGTGGATAATGTGTTTCGCCTTCACAGTTTGCCTCAAGCCTTGGTATTGGATAGGGACACAGTGTTCACGAGCACCTTTTGGCAGTCAGTGTTTCGAGCCACTAGTACTCAACTGAAGATGAGCATAGCCAATCGTCCGAAGACTGATGGACAAATGGAGAGGGTTAACCAATCCATTGAGTGCTACCTGCGTTGCTTCATCAGTGTGCACATGCAGCAGTGGGCGAGATGGTTGTCCTTGTGTGAATTTTGGTACAACACTAATTGGCACTCTTCCTTGGGCAAGTCTCCTTTTCAGCACCTGCTCCGAATGCAACAGAGGATGAAGATTCAGGCAGACAAACACCGCACTGAGCGGGAATTTGATGTCGGTACTGAGGTATTCTGGAGGTTACAGCCCTACATAGAGTCCTCGGTGGCTCGACGTGCGAACCACAAATTGGCCTTTTAATTCTTTGGGCCTTTTAAGATTTTGGCACGGGTCGGCAAGGTGGCCTATTGCTTGGAACTGCCTCCAGCTAGAAGGGTGCACCCGGTGTTTCCTGTCACCCAGTTGAAGCAGTGCATCGGCCCTACAACTAAGGTATCGCATGAGCTTCCCCCTTCGGATGCTGTTCTTTAGATTCCTATCCATGTTCCGCAGAGCCGTGTGCGCCAGCTGGGACATTGAGCGATCACTCAAGTTCAGGTGCAATGGAGTGGAGCTTCGGAAGAACAGGCCACTTGGGAAGATTTGGACTCGCTTCGGCAATAGTTTCCCTTTGCACCTGCTTGGGGACAAGCAGTTTTCCAAGAAGGGGCGATTGTTGTCACATCCCAAAATTTTCCAAATTTTGTAATGTGAAAAATGAATAAACAAAATAAATACTTGTTGAAATTTAGGGTGAAAAGAAACTTTTTGATTCCAATGGAAACATCAAAACCCATCTTGAACAAACTTTGAAAAAAAATGGAATCCAACAAATTTCAATCAAGTGAAATACATTCATCAATGAAAGTATCTTGAAATTTAAACACTTGGCAAATAAACCAAAACTCTAAAACCCTAAATGGGATAAATCATTTCCAAGATTACTCTAAGACCATGGATTTTATCCATATAAAAATTCAGCAACAATCATTTTAAAATGATCAAGAATGATAAATAAAAATATTATAAAACCATAGTAATTGATTTCATTCAATTTGGAGCCATAGATAAAATCTTAGGAATTTAATAAGATAAGGAAATTGAATTTCCAAAGCTAATAATGTCCTTGTCTAAAATCCATACCAAATGGTGAGCAAATAATCCTAAAGAGAATTAAAAGGATAAACAAATATTAAATCAGATTTTGCAAATTGGATCTATAAATAAAAAGGTATGGATTTTATGAAATAAAGAAAGAAATAATTAATAGGGAATATTTAAAAGCCAAATTAAATCTTGGCCAAAGCCATAAGCAAATGGAATGAATATAACCCAAATCCAAATAAAATAATGGATAAAGAATATTCAAATAAAATAATGTGGCATTAACCAAATTCTATTTCTATTTGAATAAAGACAATTGCCCAAATTAAATGATTAATAATCCTATTAAATACTTTAAATAATTCAAAGTGAGTTATTTAAACACCCTAATAAATAAATAAAACCTACTGAAAAGGTTTGGTGAAATTTTGATTTCAAATAAGGGTTTTGACAATTTAACTAAATCTTATTTTATAAAGGAAAGTGCCCTTTTTAAATAAAATATAAACCCTAAATAAATTGTTAGGATTTAATTAATAGATTAGATTAATTAAAGAGAATAATCCTCCCATGTAATATTCCTATGTCGGTTGCAATATGGAACCGACTATCTCGCACCCCCTCGTACGGACGCATCTCTTCACTCGCGTCCCTTTCCCTTGTATATATTCTGAGATCATCAATGGAATAAAGAAGAGTTGAATCATTTGCTATCTGTCTTTCTTTCTCTCTCGATTTCTTCTAACACGTTATCAGCACGCTCTTTACCCTGAGCGATTTCGAGTAGACGATCGACAGCACCTTGCCGCCTCCGATGCTTGCCGTTGTCCACGACCCTGCCATGCCACTGGGTCGAATCACTGAGTTCGTCATAAATCATAGATGAAAAAGAAGCAGACAAAAGAGCAATCGACAAGACACTGGATGGATCCAAGCAGATTCAAAGTCTTGATCTACTAATTGCTGCGGGAGACATCAGGTGTTATTTACCTATTTCTTTTTCATTGCTTGCTGCACACAATCGATAGTACCAGGAGCAGCTGGCTTTGGCAGCGGAAGCAGACGCTCTCAGCCTACATCACCACGGCGCGACGACGCCTGCAGCCTCCTCTGTCTCGAGTTTGGGGCACCTCCGGCGCAACAGCTCTCGACGCCGATGCCATCTAGCCGCACCTGCCATCTCCGACTCCCATGGTCGTTGAAGTCGGTACTGGCGTGCCGCTCCTGATGCTGCCGTCAATGACGCGCTCCCCGGACGTGCCTCACGTGCTGGTGCGGGAGGGTGAAGCACTCTCCTTCATCTCGGCGCTGACCGGAGCATCACAGTTGCCGACGCCGTCGCGCCGCTTAGACTGCCGTCCCCGACGGCCGCCACTCCTCCGCATTCACAGAGCACCAGCGCTCGTCATCGCACCTTCCATCTCCGACCCTTGCGGTTGTCGAGATAGAGGGCGACGCTCCCGCGTACGTGTCCGCACCGACGGGGGCCTTTGTCTTCACCCTCGGCTCCGGCGTGAGGACCTTGATGAGCGCCCCCACGACATCTCCGTCCTCGCCGGGCGTCGAGGCCGATGCCCCGCGTCTACCGCCCCAACACCGGCCACGCCGCCTCCTCTACCGCGCGCAGGCGCTCACCGCCGCCTCCTGGCTCTCCGCCTCCCGCTGGCCAGACCGTCGGCGGACTCGCCAACGAGCAACCTCGGCCGCCGTGCTGGCACCTGGAGCCTAACCGGTCTCGGGCTCGTGAATGGCGCCTCCAACGGCGTCGCCCCGGGGACCTGGCTCCCTACGGGATCCTATGACGAGGAAGAGGACGGCCGGAACGCCGCTCACCGTCGGTGAGCTTCGCTAAAGTAGTACTAGAGGAGGTCGTGTGGTGCTCTCCGCTATTTCAGTGGAGGATTTTGGGATTGTTCGAGTCTCCTTATCCTCTAGCACAGCACAGGGACTCCTTATCCTTTTGCGTGGCATGTGGAGTAGTGGGCATCCCGTATGACACACTGCGTCCTCGCGCGTGGCATATGGAGTAGTGGCCGGACAGTACACCACATGCGGTATCTCTCTGCTAATTAATTTAGTTGATATTCCAGCATGCACATATTAGATTACTAACAAGTTTCGGAAGTATTCTACTTCTGTTAAAGACACTGTTTTTTAGTACAAGTTTTTAGTATTGTTTGTCAGTTTGAGTACTAAGTGTATTTCTGACAATGTCAGATGTAATATATTTCCATATGTACACATGTTGAAATTTATTACGTCCACCGTTTGCAATTGAAATTTTCAATTTCTTGCAAATAAAGCAATCCATCGTCTTAATTGAGTCTTTCTGACTCGATACGAGCACGAATTGGTATGCAAAATTCAAAGTGATTTTTTTTCAAATTGATGTTTTGGGACCACTAGGTAGTGTGTTGATCTACTATTTTTATAGATTAACACCACTATTGTTTAAGCCTACATTTTGTCATATAGACATTATTATGATTGCTTAACAAGTGTTTTCCCATACATTTTTTAAGTCATGACATAAGGTACTAGAAACATGAGTATCTACTGATTTCATCAGATTATACTCTCTAGTGCTGAGAGATGGACCCCAGAATTTCTTTTCGGGGAGTATCTACGCCGTGTCAAACTTAACAATTTGAAGTTCAC
Organism: Avena sativa; assembly: GCA_916181665.1. NCBI lineage: Eukaryota > Viridiplantae > Streptophyta > Magnoliopsida > Poales > Poaceae > Avena > Avena sativa. The sequence continues at coordinate 44,136,786 of OV702285.1, read as the reverse complement.
ACTAATGATTTCAAGCCCACTTCTTGAAGTCGTCCATGATTTTGCATAGTTCATTATAACATGACCATGACGGATTTTAATTTACCAAATATAAATTAATATTCTCTGGTTTACCATGTGGGTAACCGTTGGCTAGAAGAGAGTTCGATGCACTCGCTCTCGATGGCCACAACTACCCTACCCGGGCCATGGACATCAAGATCGCCCTTGCATCCCGTGGGATAGCGCGTGTCATCCAGAACCCGGAGGACCCCCTTTCGGCTGGAGTCACACCGCTGAGAGAAGAGAAGAAATATGATGTCTTGTACATTATAAGGCACCATATTCATCCGGATCTTAAGTTCGAGTATTTGGAGGAGGAATCCCCATTATTTTGTTTCAGGACCTCAAGACGAGGTATGAAAAGCAGAAGGCAGTTGTCCTGCCCGAAGCACTTCATGATTGGACTCATCTTCGATTCCAGGACTTTAAGTCCGTCGGGGATTACAATCATGAGGTTCATAAGATAAGTTCCAAGTTGCGCTTTTGCGAGAAGGAACCTACAGATGCGGAAAAGATAGAAAAATTCTATCCACTATGCTCCCATCTGAAAGGCTCCTCCAGCAGCAATACCGCGCTCGTGACTACCAGGTCTATTTAGATCCTTATTCATATCCTACTTCAGGCTGAAAAGCATGATGAGCTTCTTGCTAAGAATGGCTCTCAGCGCCCGGTTGGTTCCCAACCTTTGCCGGAAGTTCATATGAATGTCGCGAACGGAATAAAGTTTGGTGGTGCCTTCAACGGCAACCAATCAAACTTCAAGGGTAAGCGTAAGCACAACCAGAACAACAAGCCTCGAAACTCGGACTGTGGGATAGGCACCGCAAAGCCAAAGTATAACAAAACTAGGCTTTATGACAAGTGTGGATGCTACACGCATCCTACTAACAAGTGCAATAACCCAAAGCATCTGGAAATTCTCTAATAGCAATCCCAAGAACGCAAAGCACCTCATAGGAAACGGTTTGAAGCCAACTTCAACCTTCATCCAAATGGCACCTATGGAGCTAGTGGTTTGCAAGATGTTTCTCCTGGACCTAGCAACACCATTACTCTCCAGCTGTCAGAGGATCCTATGAGCACGGAGAACATGATTATTGAGTATGCCTCAAATGACATGTTTGGAGACTTTGACTAGTCCCATTATCTCCTTTGTGATCAATTTAATCATGTCCTTTTGTGATGCTGTAACAGAACATAAGTATTGTATATCACAATACATTGTATCAGCACTCTGATATAAAAAAGATTGTATGTATTCTATATATTTGAGAGAAGATTTTCATACCGAACTCTAGCTCGATATATAGATTTTTACGGGACTCAATCCGATGGATGAGGAACAAGTATTTGAAAAAGTACTCTCTCTATTGTTTGGATTGCACTACTAGTACATCCAACCGTAGCACATGTTGCATAGTGCAATTCCATTGGTCACAATTTGCTTGAGTCCAAAATTTCCTCGGTCATCAGACTTTGTGTGCACATTGTGCAACACAGGGAAGCAAATTTTGAGGCATTCACACTTCAAAATATAAGTTGGACCGCTTCAATCCCTTGAACACATCCAGAGAAGAATTTGTTATTCCCCAACCATTGTGTGGATCTTTTAAGGTATTCTGCATGGTTCTCAATTATGCATCTATACGATGCTCATACATGTGTTTTATGTCCACATGAAACCATGCATTTACCATGATAATGATGGAAGTAATCAAGTTACATTCCCATTATCGAGAAAGTCGAATTTGACAAATTCGCAAAGAAAATGTTGTAGAATTCTCCTCGTGTGCCTTCAATGAATATTGCATGGCCATGCGGATTGAAGTTCAGCACTCTATCCCATACATCCGCAATCATAATGGTTTCGTTGAATCCCTGAATAAGAGGATCAAACTCATTGCATGACTTTTGTCGATGAAATGCACTACCAACTTTACGTTGGAGTCATGCGGTTTTACACGCTGCTGACTGACTAACTGTATATAGCAGTACTTCCCCTCTGCAATTGATACGTGGAAATCCTTCGAGCATTTCCCATCTGCATAAGTTCGGATGCGCTTCACGCGTACCGATCTCACCACCGCATGTACATCATTGGGCCCACAGACTAAGGATCTATGTGGGGTACAGATCTCCATTGATCGACATGTACCTTGAACCCCTCGTTGGGGATACATTCATAGCCTAGTATACTGATTGCTTATATTAAAGGATGAATTATTTCCAGGCATTAGGGGGAGACTTCATGTACCACATAGAATGCCAGGAAATTCATTGGGACTGCACGTTCCACCTTATATCCACGTATTCAAGAATTTGTACTATACGTCTGAAATTCAAATATTTGCAACATATTGCAAATAACCTGCCAGATTCATTTACTGATCTCAAAGGTGTTACAAAATCCTTTAGTCCGACTAGAAATACGCCCGAAAGAGTGGAGGTACCAATAAAACCACTCAGCTCTCGTACCCGAGAAGAGGGGGAGTAGTACGGCCTCTAACCAGGATCTAGCTTACAAAGGAAACTTGGGAGAAATCCTCTAAATCAGTAAATGCAAGTCAACCTAGCGTTGACAAACACCTTATGGGTAGTATACACCCAGTGGAAGGGAAACCTCCACAACCCAGCTTCAGCTTGCACACACTGGCTGGGACATCGGAACACCTGGACTCACGCGTATTGGGAAATCACGAAGAGTCATCATAGGTGGATACGATTTCCTCTCACTATATTGATTCTGGAGAATCATATAACAAAAGCCTACAACTGTCGACAAACATTTCTCTTGTATGATTGCCAAAACCTTCACAATGATTCAGATCCATAGACCATGGCCATGACAGAGTGTAAACCACTCACTTGAACTGAAACAATCAAAGGGTGCAATCCAAGCAGAAAATAGCCTCGCTCTTCCAACTAAATTCCCTACATGGGATTCAATATGTTTTCTTCTAGAAATAGAATGAGAACAAGGTGGTGAGAAAGCAAGGCTTGTAGCACAAGGTCGGGTTTCCGCAGAGATCCGAGACCTACTCTCCAGACATGAGTGGAATCCTTATTTTCCGATACCTATATCATTGGTAGTATAAAGTCATCTATTTGTGAAGTTGATAGATGCAGTGACTACATAGCCATGTGGATCACTAGATTCAGACATGTATGGTTCCAAAAGGAATCTCAATCCGAATCAAACTACAAATGCAACATAATTGTGTAAAATCAATGAGTCACTACATGACTTATTGTTGTCGGCATATTTTGGTACAACCGACGTAGTGAGTTCCTTATACACAAGGAAAACTCCTACAATGATGATTACCCATGCGTGTTTGTCATGCTCAAGGATTACTCCTACAATGACGAAGCACGTGATCATATAAAAGACGAAATTTGAGATGAAGGATTTGGTTAAACCCAAACAATGCTTGATACTAAAAGTCGAGCTACCTCACTCAAGTTTTATGGTACACCAAGTTGCCTATATTATAAATATTGGAGAAACCTAAAATGCACAAGTCATATCCATCTCCCATGTCGGTTATTCGATCTCTAGACATAGAGAAAGATTCACTCAAACCACGGGATGATGTAGAAGGGATGTTGGGACTTGAAGTTCCATATCCCGGTGCCATTGGACCCACCAACACAATTGGTTGGGAATCAAGAATATCTTTAGATATCTCCAAGGCACCACACATTATTTGACATGTTCTTGTAATTTCAGAGAAATCTGAACTCCAATATCATCAGAATACACTGATGTTGGCTACTTGAATGATCCCCATAATGTGTACCTACATGGTAGAAGTGTAACTCAGTTGATGTCTTCGATATAGACTTCGGTGACTACACCTACCAATCATTCTGAAATACAAAGCCACATTGACATATGTAGCTTTACAGAATGATAAACCACATACATGAGTCATGTGGTATTGGTTCTCTTGAATCATCGACCATTATCTACACAGATAATGTTGCTTGTGTTGCATAGATGCAAATAGGATACATCGAGAACAATATCACTAAGCATATTGCCTCTAGATTGATTTATCTCCATGAACTCTAGAAGATTTAGGAAATAAACGTCTTGCGAGTCAAATCATGCGACAATAACATCATCTATTCACGAAGTCTCTACCAACTTTAACATTCCAGAAATGTTTTCATAGAATTGGTATTCGACGGCTTCAAGATTTGCAAAAATCAGGGGGAGTATCACTCTAGACTACTCCTATTCAAAGCATCATATTACACTCTTTTTCCCTTTATGAGTTTACTATCCAGGTTCTCATCAAGGTTTTTAATGAGGTAATATCAACACAAGATCGTATGTCATACTTTCTTTTTCCCCACCAGGGTTTTTAGGAAAGTATACATGGCATATATATTGTCCTCTGAACTCTATGGGTTTTTCCCTTTTACAAGGTTTTTCTCATATGGAGTCAACAAGGAGGCAATAATCATTATATGATGTATCATTTTCTCCTTATTTTCCCACTGGGTTTGAAGGAGTTTTAACAACATATCCAACCATTATATGTTGCACAATTTTCTCCTTATTTTCCCACTGGGTTTAAAGGAGTTTTAGCAACATATCATACACTACTCTCCTCATATTTTTCCCACAGGGTTTTTAGAGGAGATAATTCTAAAGATGATCGATCGCAAGGACATGGAAGGATTAGGGGGAGTGTTAGGATTTAATTAATAGATTAGATTAATTAAAGAGGATAATCCTCCCATGTAATATTCCTATGTCGGTTGCAATATGGAACCGACTATATCGCACCCCCTCGTATGGACGCGTCTCTTCACTCGCGTCCCCTCCCCTTGTATATATTCTGAAATCATCAATGGAATAAAGAAGAGTTGAATCATTTGCTATCTGTCTTTCTTTCTCTCTCGATTTCTTCTAACATAAATAAAGGATTTATTCCAAAAAAAGGACTTTAAATACATGTTTTAAACATATTAAAAACTTACTGAAAAGTTTGGAGGGTTTTGAATTAAAATGGTTGTTTGAAATGTTTAATCAAATTCGAAACAGAAATGAAAATAGAAAAAGAAAAATGAATGAGAACAAAAAAAAGTAGAAACAACCAACCCAGCCCAACTAGTCCAACTGGCCCAGCAAAAGCCCATCTCCCCCTCTTTTCCGAACCGTTATCCTTCACACGCGAAACAACCCGCAACGCCACTGACCGCTGGACCCCACCTCTTCTCTCTCTTACGCTGACACCGTTGCCCCACCTGTCAGTCTTCGTTTACACCCGCCCACGACTGCTTCCTCCTTCTCCCTGCCGTTCTCTATCATTCAAACCTCAATTAAATTCGTGTGAATGCAGCGTTGATTCCTCCCAGTGATTATGCCCTCTTAATCGCCCCTCTCTCCCCTCCTTTTCCCCTCAGACACCACGGCAAGAGAGCCCCCAGGCCGTTCCCATTTTCGTTTGCACCGCCGCGGCCTCCGACGAGCTCTCCGAGCAATTCCGGCCAGGCACCGTCGCCCCTCGCCCCCTCGACCACACGAGACTGATCCCCCAGGCTCCTGCGCACCTCCCAGCACAAGCCACTCACCCGCGCTTGATCCACAACGTTGGCAACGACCAAGACACGACGTCGCCGCCCACTGCCTTGACTCCGGCGAGTTTCCCCGGTGAGCACAGACCCCCCTTGCCCTCCTTTTGATGCTCACTTGATTAAAACTCGCGTACGAAGCTAACAGTACGCTCCGCTTGACTTTCCGAGCCTTGTAGCCTCGTCTTCGTCGATGATAGAGCGTGCCCGACGCCAGGGACATCTCCGGCGAGCAATCCACGACGTCCCCGAGCGCCCCTTCGCCAGCTGCGGCCACGTTGAGCTTCGTCACGCTCCTACGAACCCGGTGAGCCCCTCTGTTACCTTCCTTGCTTCTTCGTTCGCCGGCAACCTCACTGGCCGAGCGTGCCGCCTCCACTCGCCGCCGCTAGCACCGCCCATCGTTGGTCACACGCACTGCAGCCGTTCGATTTAGATCCATCGTCTACGATAGATTGACTTAATGAAAGGGTATCGAGTATTATGTTCTGCACGATTTCAGTTAGATCCAACGCACGACAGCAGCTGATCCGTGCGAACCGTTTTTGCCCAATCAGAACACACCACGTGGCCAGCCTTTTGTTTTAAAACAGAAACTATTCTATTAGATATACAAACTTGCAAAATTCATAACTTTTAATACACAAGTCCAAATTTTGCATATTTTATATCAATGGAATCAGAGAAACAAATTCTATCCAACCATGTACTTTGTTTAGTAAATTGCATCTGTTAAGTTGGTTATTTTTGCAGAAACTTGTGTAGGCATAATTTGAACATAAAATTTATTCTAGAAATGTTTTTAGGGTAAAATCTTTGGCAAATGGATTGTTTTGAACCTACTGACCATATAAACCAATTTATGGATTTAAAAATATATTTTGTGAAGCTAAAGAATAAATCTTTGAAATAAAGCATTTCTAACTAAATAAAATTATTGATTATGGGTTAAAAATGATTTTTCAGAAAAACCTTTGGAAAATGATTTGATTTAAACTTTCTGACCCTAAACACCAAGTTTTAGGATTTAAAAATATATTTGGTGAACTCTATAAAATTATTCCCTTATTTTAAAGGCATTTCCAACAAAATAAAATATGGCTTTGATTTAAAAATGGTTTATAAGTAAAACATTTTGCAAATGGTTTTAACAATAAACACTTGACCATAAAACACTAACATTTGTGTTAAAAATATATTTATCAAACACTAGAAAATATTACCTTGATTTGAACCATTTCTAGCAAAACAAAAATGACTTAAAATGGCCATTTTCACTAACTTGATATCCAATGGTTTTGCCACCTTTATAAATGACCAATAAGTGTTTTAAAATGTTTATAACCTATTAGAAACCACTTTTTCAAATAAAACAAACTTTGGCATGCTTGCATGCATTGCTTTGTTTTTATCATTCTATGTGATGATTGCTTGAATGATAGATTGAAATTGTGCCTTGCTTGATTAAATTGTAGTGACATTTGAAGAGTGTGACTATTGCAAGATCAAGGAGTGAACTTATATTCTCTAGCAAAAAGGCAAGTGGTGCTTCATATTTTTCTGTCCCAATATTTTTACTATGCATTAGAAATATTTTGTATAGGGCTTGCATGATATTTTTGCTAAGTATCTATATGCTATGCTTGGGAAATCCTAGTAGTTGTAGAATTGTTAGAATTTTCTCTAAGTTAAGATACTTGCTATTGCCATGCTTAGCCTAGCTAGTAGCAACCAAGGGTGGAATATATACATGCTATGGAAAATATTTGCTAAGTCTTTGACTTATGTTTTGGCTTAATAAAACAACTAAGTGAATGAAACACCTGGGTGGATTGGTAATTGCTTAGTGGTTTTTGGTTGAGTGGTTACACAAGGCCCATTTCTATGGTTTACCTTGTGTATCTCACTTGTGGATTGCCACCCAGGAACAAAGGGATTTGAGATGCCAAATATTAAGAGCTTCTAGTGCAACCACATGGCATTATGGGCTCTGCCTGAATCATATAGGTTGTAATAACTTAGCAAAATGAACAGTTGGTGGTAGGGGATTGATAGGTTTGGAGCGTGTCCATTTTTGTCTAAGGGAAGGTTTCTGAAAGGTCCTGTCTTGTGAAAATCAAGTCTTATGGGGAAAGTGCACAACCTCTGCAGATGGAAGAAACTAAGAACTTAGCCATGTCCCTGGTATTGGACAATTTGAGCATCAAGACATGGAAGCTATCAAGAATCTCCTCATCCCAATTTCTAAGTTAAAAACTTGTGGTTGAACAAGGGTTAAAGGATCTTCAGTCAAGGATTGGTAGATGCCTTGGGTGATTTTCACAAACAAAAACTTAGTTTTTTCAAATGATAAGGAAAATCTATTTGAGCAAAGCAAGCCTAAGATCCACTTAGCCAATTGCATATAGATGATAGTTACCACTATATTACCATAGTATCACTTGCCAATACAATTCAAATATATTAACCCTTGTGGCTGTAACTTATTATGTTGCAGGTTTCTTTGATGTTAGTAAAGTGTGTTGATTAGGATTACAAGTCTACAACCAACATGATTGCCTATGGCACTATGAAGATGAAGGACTCCATGCTATAGTTATTTTCTGCTGCATTGTAATGACATAGCCAAATGAGCTATGTAAGATGTAATGAATTATTTTTATTCCTGGTTATAAAGTTGTATTATGACCTTTGTTTCTTGATATTACATATTAACTGTGGATGCTAGCTATTGATCTAGGGACTAGCATTGTAAACACAGGGATCTCTACCTTATTAAAGGATGGGACTTCTACAATTGTCAACGACCCAGCCCCACCTGGTAGTGACCCTAGAGGAAGGGAAGAGGAAGGCTCGCCAACAGGCCGGCCCAGGAGGAGTAGGATGGCCCCTGCCTGGCTCGCCAAGGGCCCTTGGGTCACATGATTGTAATGGAGCATTATGAACCGAGAGAGTTATTTAGGGGGGATTCGGTAGATCGGCAAACCTGGCTTGGAATGAATGAACCGAACGGCAGTGTCGTCTGTACTTGGCTCGGGGGTGGTTGGGTGGATCCAGCCAAGATAGTTCCAATTCCTGTTCTAGAATTTCCTAGATATAGTCTGCACCTTACAGGGTCAGCCAGCGGTGCATCCAGTACATAGGTCAACTGACCAGCATTGAGGACAATCCTCAAATTGTGGAACCAATATGCGAAGTTACTTCCATTGTTTTTCAACTTTTCTTTCTCTAGGAACGTAATGAAATTGATGGTAGGGGCCGCCGTGATCTATAAAATATTTGCAATAGTTTAGACTAAGTTTATGACAAATTGAGTTCTATTTACTTAAATTAATCTTGGTGAACTCCCACTCAAAAAAATATCTCTCACATTGTTTTAGTGATCACACGAACCAAATCCACTACATCAAGTACGATCATCACGAGAGAGGATGTACTTTCAAAGGCGAACAATCAACATGTTCATCATATCTACTATATGACTCATGCTTTACATTTTGGTGATCCGTGTTTCGAGACCATGTATGTACATGCTAGTCTCGTCGATATTAACATTACTTTCTGCATGAGCAAATTTTTCTTGCTCCCATTGTATGCACATGCAGAATCTAATACACCCTATTATCACATGGTGCTTCGAAACAACGAGTCTTGGTAATGATGCTAACTAAGGACGAACAATTTATTACTTGATTGTGAGAGGGATCATCTTATAATGCTATCGTGGCGATCTAAGCAATACAAGATGCATAAAAGGAGTAACATCACATGCAATTCATAATATGTGATATGATATGGCCTTTCTTCTTGTGCTTCTGATCTCCATCTTCAAGCACGAACATGATCTCCATCATCACCGGCGTGGCGTAAAGGTCAATGGCACCGCTCCATGGTTGTCGTCCATCAGCATCAACTATTACAACTACTTTGAATAATAGACACGCAGGTCTTAACGAAATTAAAATACAACCATAAGGATCCTACCGGTTGCCAACTTACAATAAGGATCATTGCATACATCATATATAATCACAATCATGGCCATATCACATAACCAATATACCCCTGCAAAACAAAGTTAGACGCCTCTAATTTTCTTTGCATGTTTACGTGGTTTTGGGGCTTTCCAATATGTACAGTTCAAACTTATGAGCAAGAATCACAACGTTGATGCAAGAACTATCAAGTTCCCGTTGTAAATTGAATCTTCACTATGATGGGAGAGACAGACACCCGCAAAGCCACTTATGCAATACAAGTTACATGTAGAGCATGGAGCAAGTATCATTAACGATGTCATGTAAGGTTAGCCCGGGCCGCTTCATCCCACCATCCCGCAAGATGCAAAGTACAAAAGAAGCAATTGATAATAAAAGCACCACCGCACACAATGACCATTGTGTTCTACTGATGCAACAGATCTACATATAGACACATCTCTAATACCACTGTAGGGGTTCGTAGCATGAAAAAAAAACTACCGCATCAACACACACAATCCAAGATATCTAGTAGATTGTAGCAACGAGTCGATAGAGTACTCACCCTCGAAAATTCCAAAGCGGTTAACAAGAGCGGATTCTCGTGGGTGATGTAGTCGTTCAATTGCCGATCTCAAGATCGCGTAGACGATCCTTCCGTTGCCGCGTTCCGGCAGTGCTCCCGCAACCGGTCACACGTTCGGTATTCGACGAAGACCTTCCTCTCCATTTGTTCCAGTAGGCAGCAAAGGTTGTAGATCTCTCCTCGCAATTCTGGCAGCACGACAGTGTGGTGTCAGAGTTTAGAGGGGAAATCCAGCAGGGCTTTGCCTAAGCCGGAGCGGGTATGGTGGAGCAGAAGTGAGGCCTTGGTAATATAGGGTTTAGAGGGCAAGGGGGTGGTGGCCGGTGGCTAGGGGCTAGGGTTTTCCCTAGTCGGTGACTTGGAGGAGCCCTTGGTGGTGGCAGCGACTTGAGGTGGTGGCGCCTTGGCTAGAGTTTGTTGTGAGGGGTAGGGGGCGCCCTACCCCTTCTTATATAGGTGTGGAGGCGGCAAGGGGAGGGGAGTACTCCCCCAACTCCCCTTGCTTGGCCAGTGGTAAGGAGGAGCGAGGAATCCTCCCTTAGGTAGGATTCCTTCCCTCCCTCCACTAGGCAACCATGTTGGCGTTTGACTTTTCAAATTGACGTTTGACTTTCAAACTAGAGTTTGATTTCTTTCTTCCTTTTGCCCAGCTAAGTGACCTAGTACATGATGCAATGATTCCACTTTGTCATGACACATCCATGTACCCTTCCCACTCCGGATCGGTGGACCTTCTAGACCCTTCTACACTACTAGGAAAAGGGCTATTGGTAATCCGCACATCCGTGGCTCACATGGTTGAAGCGCCCCATGGGTAAAATAGGCGTGGCTCACTTGTGGGCAGTGCCCTACTAGTAACTAGAACAACCGTGGCGCACATGGGGTATGTGCGTGATGCAGCGCTGGGTTGATGTAGGAGCGCCTCGTTGGGGAACCCCAAGAGTAAGGTGTGAAGCAGCACAACATCAAGTTTTCCCTCAGTAAGAAACCGAGGTTATCCAACCAGTAGGAGGAAGGAAACGTCACACAGGTGTTGCTAGCAACGCGGAGTCCTGCACAACACAAACTCAAGACTTTTCCCCAATGAATCGGTGAGGTTGTCAAGCTCACCAGTTTGCTGTAACAAAGGATTAAACGTATGGTTTGCAGCAAGTAAACAAGTAACCGTGGAAGATGTATCAATGGTAAATATTGGACCGGGATCCATAGTTCACTAGAGGTTCTCTCCTTGGATAAACAACATGGCATGAAGGGTAAACAAATTACAGCGGGGCAATTGACAGGAACTGAGCAAGGCATAACAATGCAATTACTAGTCAGAAAGATCCTATGAGATTCGATTGGGCAATACAACAATATACATAGACCACCATCCAACTGCATCTATGACTAGAAGTCCACCTTCTGGTTATCATCCGAACCCCCTCCAGTATTAAGTTGCAAGCAATAGACAACTGCTTTAAGCAAAGTGTGTAAGGTAAACAGTCCACATGTTCCATGAACAAGAGACCGTTGTTTTATCCGTAGTAGCAGCAGCACATATACAACCTAAGAGATTATTGTCACTTTCCTTGGAAACTAGAGGCATGAACCCACTATCGAGCATAAATACTCCCTCTTGGAGTCACTAGCAACTACTTGGCCAAGATAACTACTAACAACAGAGAGCATGCAAGATCACAAACAACACAGACATGATAGAATCATAAAGACAAAACCATTAATCAAACCGACATAATAATCTCAATATCCATCGGATCCCCACAAACACAACATGCATGATTACAAATAGATTAGATCTTGATCATGAACGGAGCTCACAAGATCTATACATGAAATCACAAAGGAGGAGATACAACCATCTAGCTACTACATGGACCCATAGTCCAAGGTGGAACTACTCACGCATCATACCAGAGAGAAGGCCTCCGGGATGATCTTCCCTCCGACAGGGTGCCGGGAAGAACTTCAGATCCCCTCGATCTAGGGACGATGGTGGCGGAGGCTACAGACGGTTTCGAGGAGATTTGATCGGGTGCTTAGGGTTTCTGTATCAGGGATTCTTATAGGCGAAGGGGGAGACCGAGGCAGCGTCCAGGGGCCCCACACCCCTCCCAGGCGTGGGGCAGGGCCCACCCGCGCCTAGGGGAGGTATGGGCGCCCTAGCCCGCCTCTCCGGCTCCCTTCTGGACTTCTTGTTCCCCATGGGAAGTAATTGACTTTGACGTTTATCCTGTCCAATTCCGAGAATATTTCTTTACTAACTTTTCTGAAACCAAAAACAGCAGAAAACAGGCAACTGGCATCGTGGCAACTTGTTAATAGGTTAGTACCAGAAAACATGTAAAAAGCACCTCAAAGTGTATACAAGCAAAGAAAAGTAGATACTAAACAAGCATGGAGCATCAAAAATTATAGATACGTTTCTGACGGATCAACATCCCCAAGCTTAACTCCTGCTCGTCCTCGAGTAGGTAAGTGATAAAAAGAATAATTTTTGAGGTGACATGCACCCTCACAATAAAGATCCAACCATTTGCAAGCATTGAAAGCTGGGATCAAAGAACTCTAAACATGTGCATGACAGATGGAGTTCTAACAATATGACATAGTAACTATGCATGCAACATGACAAGCTACAAACAAATATCATGAATAACATGCATTGAAAAACGTTTGTTTGTTTCACATCCAGAAAACATAGCATAGTGGCAATCAGCTTGTCTCTCATGGAGTAGCAAATAGATGCTTAGGACACCTTCAAAGTTCACAAGGGTGACTAGAAACAAATAGCACAAGAACAAGTAATATCACAATATGCATCAATTAATAAGCTTTGAAACACTGCACATAGAATGACAACTATGCTCTTTTAATGGTGCCTAAAGGTAGAAGGTGGAGACTCAAATAATGGTGGAAGAAAGTCCTTTTATAAAGGAAGCAGGGATTTCAAGTTTCAAAAAGAGCATCCAAAAATTATGGTACTTGTTAGCTTTCATCCCTCATTGCCCCTATCATAAGCATCTTGAAGTGATTAAGGTTAAAGTGACAAAGATGGAGTATATGCTTGACGAAGTATAAGTAGGCAATCTCAAGTCCATTGAATACGATGGCCACACCTCATGCTATTTAGTCACCTCTAAGTTCGTATCACTATAAGTATTTGCATATCATTGAGAACCGCCAACGGGGTACCCCTTGCACATGGTATAGGAGCTATCCCATAACCAGAATGACAAGGCAAGCACACAATGAGCATCTCAGCAATTCTTCTTATTTACCATGGGAATATGGTGCTTTTTTCTCTCTTTCCTCTTTTCTCAATGTGTCTCTTTTTTTATAAGAAGAATGCTTCATTGATGTCACTCGGGTGATGCTGTAAGTTTCCACCATGATTAGGCATGGCTTAGGCTAGCGGCCCAGGCGTTTCTCTAGCACAGGATACAAACTCCATGGACTTACAAGTTCCCTCTTTATTTCACACTGGTGACATCCATAGACAAAAGAGCATGATATCAACTGAGTACAAAGTACAAGTGCAATGTTGAAAACGTTCCCCATGACAGCACGGTTCTGCTAATTCGAACGTATAAGTGCAATCATATACAACATAGATGACACAATGGTTCAAGCTTAATAGGGGCAAAGAATATAAAGTGTGCCATCAAGTTCATGAGGGCTTTAATCACTAAGTTTTCACATAACGAAATAGTTTTTAATTGGAAGATAGCTGAAAACAAGAATATACTTGGAATGGTGTAACACACCATGCATAGGAGTTTATAGTGGACACTTTGTAATAACTTGGTTTCTTGGGAGTTGGAAGCATGAGTAGAACTTACTCATACAAGTGGAGGCTAGCAAAAGACTGGAAGCAACCAACTAAGAGAGCAATAATGGCCATAATCATGCAGTGCAACAAAGCATACTAACCAAAGCATAGAATGGTTCTACAAGTCAAGGACTAAATGATCATAGAGGCTATGGTGATTTGTTCATAATCATAACATGGTGTGAGCATCTGCCAATCAACCCAAGCAAAACATCAAAGGAGAATACCACAATACTATGCTTTTGCATGCTAAAACAAAGCATAATTTCTTCAAGGCACACTAAGCAATCCCAATTGTTTGGAAAAAGACATGCTACAGCAATAATCACTAAGCATAAGGTCAAAACAACACCTAGCATGTCATGATAAAGTCTAAGTCACAGTCATGCATGCTCCTCTTGCACTTCAAGCAAGAACTTACTACTCCTTTCCAAACACCAAGAAAACTTATTTGCAAAACAAAACAGCAAGAACGGGGGTCCAAACTACTCAAGAAAACTAAAAAAACTAAGCAAAGAAAAGAAAAAATAAGACGCTCCAAGAACAACACAACTGTGCATGAAACAATAAAAACGAAGTGTCTAGACAGACCTAAGCTTTTTATTGATGAAGAAGGGGATGCCTTGGGCATCCCCAAGCTTTGACGCTTGTACCTCTTGGATATTTCTTGGGGTGACACCATGGAGGCATCCCCAAGCTTGAGATTTTGTCCATTCTTCATCTTATTGCATCATTCTCTCTTTACACCTAAATTTTTTTTCTTCACACAATCTTCATTAGCAACATTAGCTTATCAAAAGATATTAGACCTCTGGAAAAGCTTTGAAACAGCAAGGCTTTTCACTAAAAACACAAGCTACTGTAGTGACTCCTTCAAAAAGCTCAATTCACCTAAAGAGAACTCAAAAAGGAACCAATAAGAGGGAAAAGCAAATAATGGCAGAAATCTGTCAAACAGACTAGCAGGTAGAAACTGATTTTTTAGAACATCTTCTGTTGCTCAAATAAAAAAGTGTCAAACTAACGAAAGTTAGCTAACATAATGGGGAATTTATTCGTAATTTTTAGCTCAATCCGAGTTACAGAGACTCCTCACGAATTTATTTGGTGGAGGACAGAAATCTGTTTCAGGACAGCATCTCCCCAGATCTTACTTCCCTCTCATTAGATGTCATTCTTGGCACAAAAAGCAAACAAAAAGGATAAGGAGAGATCATTACTGAAGTAATAACTACCAAGACTCAAGGAAACTCTTGGGTTATCTCCCAACAAGTACTTTTCTTTAACGCCTTTAAGTTAGGCACAAGAAGCAAGAAGAATCAAGTATTTTCAAATGAAGAAGAATTAACATCAAACCTTGCTTTCAATGGAGGAGAAAAAAGCAACTTCTCTCTCCTCATAGGGAAGTGTTCAATACCTTTCTTGAATGGAAAATGATATTTAATGGTGCCTTCTTTCATATCAATGATGACACCAACGGTTCTAAGAAAAGGTCTTCCCAAAGTAATAGGACACGAACCATTGTATTCAACAAACAAAACATAGAAATCCACAGGGACATAAGCATTGTTAACCATAATGAGAACATCATTAATACCCCCCCCCCCATGAGTTACTTCTTAGCATTATCATTGAGTGGGACATCCAAATAACAATCTTCCAATGGTGGAAAATCTAGCATTTCATAAATCTTCCTAGTCATAATAGAGACACTAGAACCAAGATCACATGAAGCTTTGAGATCAAAGTCATTCACTTGTATATTAATAATGGGTTCCCAACTATCTTCTACTTTCCTAGGAATAGAAACTTTGTGTTTTAGCTTCTCTTCCTTAATCTTAACAAGAGCATTTGTAATGTGTTTGGTGAAAGCAACATGCATACCACTAGTATCAGGACTTCTAGCAAGCTTTTGTAGGAACATAATCACTTCAAAAATATTGCAACCATCAATATCAAAATCAAACTTAGCATCACTAGTAATAGGATCAATAGACTTAGGCATAGTAGAAGGAGGAACATGGACTACTTGTGGTTTAGTGGTGATGGTGCACACTGTATAGTTCGCAACATAGAAAACAAAAAAATTCCTACGATGGGAACTATGTACCAAGATCTATCTACTAGATACAAACAACGGGCGGATGTATATCCGTAGAGAACATACCCTTGAAGACCGACAAAGCTTAACGAGTCCAAACTCGTGGTTTATGTAGACGATCTCTTGCCGATCTCAAGATCGAGAGGAAGTCCTAGCGCTGCAAAACAGCAGCGCATCCGTGCTCGCACACACGTTCGAGGCACCGAGCAACCTCCGCCTCCTCGCTCCAGCGATGCAGCGGAAGCACAACTCTTTCTTGCCGAATAGCCACCGGGAACATGTATCTCGCTAGTCCGAGACCATGGGGAATAAATTCTAGAGGGGGAGAGAGATCCTTCACGAGGAGGTGTGAGTGAGAGAGAGGGAGGGGGGCTCCTTTTATAGGGAGAGGGGGGGCACCCAAGGGGCAATGCGCCCAGCCATGGGGCTGCCCCCACCTCTTCCACATTCATGTGGGTGGACACTCCACTCACTCAAATGCCTTTCAATTCCCTCCACTCAAAAACCCGCTCAAATTCCCATTAAATTTCCACCAAATTTAATGCAAACTCTCATTAAATGAAACTCCTTTTATTTATTCAGAATTTTGTCAATTACTTTAATGACAAACATTCTCATGTAACCCCTTGCTAGTATTTCATTTCACATTTAGAAACACTTTCTACAATTTCACCCAAAAATCCGTTTCGGTATCTAGTGAAATAAATTCCTGCGCTTGTTATTCTTTTCGGCATGAAACTTTTGATCCAAATGGATGTCGGTGTCTCTTAAGTATGTCACCCTATGGTTCGCGAATAATGCGGACATGATCGAGACCCCTCTCGGATCAATAATCAGAAGCGGGATCTGGAGACCCATACTGACTCCCACACATTCAACGATGACTTTCTTGTGATCGTCGGAACCTTTTACGCTAGTATCTTAATCCCTTTGTTTCGCGATACATTACATGTCCGAGATTCGATCATTGGTATCTCCATACCTAGTTTGATCTCGTTACTGACATGTACACTTTTATCGTTCCCATGATATAACATTCTAGTGATCAAATCACTTGCTTGCAAGCTAATCAATGTGATATCACCGAGAGGGCCCAGAGCATATCTATCCTTCATCAGGACGAACAAATTCCACTCTCGATCCATGGGCGTCAACATAACACTTTAGTAGTTTTGAACCCATCTTTATAATCACCCTGTTACGGTGTGACATTTGATGTTATCAAGAAACTCTTCCGATGTTAGTGATTGACATGATCTCATGGTCTAAGGATTAGGATCACTTTGTAAGTTGTTATAGCAATATAAACTCAATGACTTTGATCGTAATGATATACTTCGGATGATTGTTCATCACACCATTACACTAATGTTGTGACCTCGTTATTAACAACATCCAATGTCCATGATCAGGAAACTTTCGATCATCTTGTTAATCAACGAGCTAGTTTATAAGAGAGGCATAACTAGGAACTTCCTTTTGTTTATTAAACACACATGTATTAACGTTTCCGTATTAATACAATTGTAGCATGTAAAATAAACATTTATCATAAACAAGGAATATGATAATGAACACTTTATTATTGCCTCTCGGGCATATTCCCTTCAGTCTCCCACTTGCACTAGAGACAACAATCTAGTTTGAAAACTTTGCGTATTGAATACCTATGGCTTTCTGGTGTTCCATATACGCAATTGCAAGTGGTTAACATAATCTACGGATCTGACACTTCAGGTCCGTGTGTATTTGCATGTCTTTGCGTCTTCACGCATCACTCATTCTCCAATGAGATGGCATTGTATAAATTTGGTCTTTCGGTGAGACCTTTAGTTCCTTGGGTTTAATCATGTCGAAACTATTGGCATACAATATATCTTTAGTGTTAGCCCGTTGCCAACCACACCTTAGTTTGATAACAAACTACTTGACACAAATGCCCTCCTTTGCTGCTACTGTAGCAGTCATATACTCAGCCTTTTGTTGTAGTATTCGTCACAATGTGTTAACTTTGGAATACATCCAAATCCATCATGAAAACTCCTTTCCATTTCATTGTGCCACTCATAGTTTAAATTGAGATAAACTTAATTTGTATCTTGTGACAAAACTAGTATCAATGTAACGCTTTACAATGAACTATTTGTAATTTTTTGTCACCTCTACACAAATATATTCTTAGTTCTTCCAAAAGATCATAAGAATTTCCTTACTATTGTCCAATGATCATTTTATGATTCGTTCTGGTATATGCTCATAACACTTAGAGCATAGGACATATCTGGATGTGTACATATCATGGTATGATTGATCAAATCATTCTTGTGATTTTACTCATCAAGTGTCAAAGCACTTGAATCTTGTTTCACTTATCAAGTGTCGATACACTTCAATCTTGATTCAATTCCTTTCCATGCGACAAGAACCGTTTCTTGTCGTTTCTATATTGAACTCCTTCAATATCTCATATATGTACGTTTGGCATAACCATATTAGCATCACAGTCTATCCACTATAGACATTCATGCTAAATATTCGGGTTTTTCCTAAGTCTTTCATTGAAATGAAATTCTTAACCTTGGTCAATAAAAGATACATCATTTCCAATCAACAAGATGTACTCCACATAATGTATTAGAAATATGCCTTAGCGCTTCCACTTAATTTCTTGCAAATGCAAGCATCTTCATCGTCTCCTGATGAAAACTCTTTTTCATCACGGTGAAGATTCCAACTCCGCGATACTTACTTCAACCATTGAAGTTTGCATGCCCTTTTTAGCATCCTTTGAATTAACAAAACCCTTTGGACCGTGTCATGTACACGTCCTAGGTAACCATTCTATTAGAAGAACTTTGTTTTGTTTATTCATCTACCATATACCAAATTATATGTAGTGGTTGCTACTTTAATCCGTCCAGACTAAATATCGCTATGAAAGATCAAATCTTGTCATAGTCAACTCTCTGAACATTGTCATAAAATACTTTACGACATGTCGACTATTTCATAGATGTGAAACATCCATGTTTGTTTCTTTATAGATCCAAATACGACTGATAGGTTTTTACACCTTTCCGGAGGGTCTTCCAAGTTCAAAACTTGATTTCTCGTGTATGGAACTATCACGGATTTTATGGATTCAAGCCATTTGACGGAGTCAGGGCCCATCATCGCTTCTTTGTATGTAGTCGGTTCATCATTGTCAAACAATAATGATTTACTCTCAAATCTCAGCATTTGATTTGTTTATCCGACCTACTTGGTTCAATAGGAACTTAGATCTTCGTGACCACAACCTTTGAGGCACATAGGCTATGAGCGTTATGGCAGCCTCCGGAACGTTTTCCGGCGCTGCGCAACTCAACACATTTAGCTAAGGTTCTTTAACCTTGTCAAAGTTCTATTGTCCTCCCACTTAACTTTTGCGAAAAATTCCTTTTCCAAGAAACTTCATATTTCAAGCGACAAACCCTTTTGTCCTCGGTGTTATGGAGGAATAACCAATTGTTATTCAAAATAACCTACAAAGACATGCTCATCCGACTTTGGTTGTAAACATCTCACTTATGTTTAGCATACCAAAATTTAAGAAATGACAATTTAGGTTTTACCCCAGACCATAACTTCCATGGTGTCATTTCAACGGATCTAGATGGAGCTCTTTTCAGTGAAAAAGCGGTAGTCTCTAAAGCTTTTAATCTTTTAAAACATAATGGCAGTTTTATAAATAACACCTTTGATCCAACCATGTCAAACAAGGTTTCATTACAAATCTCAAACACTCTATACTCCTATGGTGTTTCGGGAGATGTAAATCTAGGTGTTTTGCTAAACTTGCAACTCAAATAAATCCCTTTATGATAAAATCAAAATTCATTTATTTTCTTGTTACACTTGTAACTCAAATAAATCTCTTATGATAAAATCATAAACCATTTATTTTCTTGTCACAATGATTTTTCACTTCATCTTGAAAGTCTTTGAACGTTTTCAAATATTTCATACTTCTTTCTCATTAAGTGAACATTCACTAAAATTTCCGGAGAAAGCATATGAAGTTGAAATCTATCGCTTACGACTATACATAATGGACTACATACATCGATATGTATAAATTCCAATAATTTAGTCGTTCGTTCTTCTTTGGCCTTTGAACGAAGTTTTAATTATCACGTGGAAAGTCTCACAAGCGTCACTTGATCAAATCAAAGAATCCAAAAATCCATGAATATGGAGATTCTTCATGTTTTCTTTCCAATATAATTTAAACGGCGATGTCACTTCATAAGTGATCTTCCAATCATTTGTCTTGCGACATTTTAGCATTAGGCTTTATGGATGTGATTTCTCCAACTAGATTTGTAAATCATCCCTCTTATATGGAATACGGTAATTATTTGAACAACCTTTGTTCTCATAATACCTGATTTAAATAACAATTATTAAAACAAATATTGAAGTCAAGCTTTGATGTCAACGAGAAATACAAACAACGGTTTGTTTGTTTTCGATGAACATCATCACATATTCTCTTGCTAGTTACCTAGGCCATTGTGGTTCATGAATTGCGTCGTTCTGTATGAAATTTCATACCAACCAATTCGGTATTCAATACCCAAGAACCACATTGTTTAACAAGCAAAGAATACAACCATAACATGTATATCATATATATACCTAAATTGGATATTTGTAATCTTTTCTTTTCTGCCAAATATATTTTATAGATTCTCTTCCAGCATTTCCTTTTCCTTTTTAAAAGAATCTATCAACATCAAAAGTGGCGCCATATACATGACACATAGTCCAAAGCGTGTATATTCAAATAATAATACCTTTGGACTTGCACTTTGAAGTAGATCACCATCATCAAAATGATCGGTATTCTTTTAAAATCCATTCTTTAGTAATCTTTTAGTGTAGTAAACACTTTACATATATATTCTATTCATCCTTATCATGACGACTTTCATGATCAAGCTACTGTAGCTTATAAAGGCGAATCGTGAGTATAACATTACTTTCCAAAACCCTTTTGGATGATTAGGATGTCTAGCATCTCCAACCTTCATAAATTCTCATCCAATATGAGAACATATATTATACTCTATCATATTGCAACCAAAACATTGTTTTAGATATCGTTATATCTGCCACACATGATGGTTTCTGAAACAATTCTTTCAGCTCCTAGATAAACTCGATATTAAAACAATCAAGAATCATGGAGGCAAACATGATACTTAAGATACTAACACTGGAATTGTTACTCTCGATTTAATACCAACTATTAAATTTCACGGAGTAAATAGAGTTTGCTGAAAGTGTGCAATAGGACTTTAAACTTTAGATTGACACTCAACACAATATGATACCAGTTTGTTAAGTATATATCCAGAATTCTATAGTTCTATTATCTCAATTACAACTATGCATAAGGTGGTGAACGAATGCCAATGACTACAACAAATTATGCAAATTCACTTTGATTTAATTTATGATAAATTGAGTTCTACTAATCCAAATTAGAAATGAACTCCCACTCAAAAACGACATCCCTCGTGTCTTTTTGGTGATTACATGAACCAAATCCACTACACCAAGTCCGATCATCACGTGAGTCGGTGTAGCTTCAAAGGCGAGCATCCATATGGTCATCATATCAAAAACATATGACTCGTGCTTAACCTTTCGGTCCGTGTTCCAAGGCCATGTCTGTACATGCTAGGCTCGCCAAAGTAAGAACCTTAGTATTTGCGTGTGTAACTGTCTTACACCCGAGATATGCTCATGGATTCAAGTACACCCGATCATCACGTGATGTCTTGAAGAGACGAAACATTGTCGGTGCATACTTAAGGAAGAACACATTATTATCTTGATATCTAAATGAGGGATCATCTTATTATGCTAATAAAACGCCAAACAAGCAATATAATATGCAATCAAAACATCACATGTTTATAAGTGGAATGATATGGTTCCCGCATATGATCTCTATCACGTGCATCGTGGTATGATCACTATCATACCTATATGTGTAAGTCCAAGGTCTATGGAGATTGCACGTTATGTGTGTTGTAAGAGTATCATCTCATACTTCTACTTACAACATCACCATATCATATCACTAGCCCAGCAATAATCTAAACTAGACGCCTCTAATTTATCAATTGCAAATTTTACGTGGCTTAGGGCTTTCGAAGATAGAACCGTTCTTACCTATGAACATGAACCACAACGAGGATAACCAAATTGTTGACAACTCATTGCAAATTAGATATTGACTATAGTAGGAGAGACAGACACCCGCTAGCCACTTATGCAAAACTAGTTGCATGTCAAGCGTGGAACAGGTCTCATGTGCGAGGACATGTAAAGTTTGTCCGGGCTGCTTCATCCCACTATGCCACCAATATCCAAAGTACAACTAAGAAGCAATAAAATGATCATCATCGCCCACATACTCATATGTGTACTACCTGTGCAAAGCATCTACGCATAGATCCGGCTCTGATACCACTGTAGGGTTCGCAGCATAGAAAACAAAAATTTTCCTACGATGGGAACTATGTACCAAGATCTATCTACTAGATACAAACAACGGGCGGATGTATATCCATAGAGAACATAACCTTGAAGACCGACAAAGCTTAACGAGTCCAAACTCGTGGTTGATGTAGACGATCTCTTGCCGATCTCAAGATCGAGAGGAAGTCCTAGCGCCGCAAAACAGCAGCGCATCCGTGCTCGCACACACGTTCGAGCACCGAGCAACCTCCGCCTCCTCGCTCCAGCGATGCAGCGGAAGCACAACTCTTTCTTGCCGAATAGCCACCGGGAACATGTATCTTTCTAGTCCGAGACCATGGGGAATAAATTCTAGAGGGGGAGAGAGATCCTTCACGAGGAGGTGTGAGTGAGAGAGAGGGAGGGGGGCTCCTTTTATAGGGAGAGGGGGGCACCCAAGGGGCCATGCGCCCAGCCATGGGGCTGCCCCCACCTCTTCCACATTCATGTGGGTGGACACTCCACTCACTCAAATGCCTTTCAATTCCCTCCACTCAAAAACCCACTCAAATTCCCATTAAATTTCCACCAAATTTAATGCAAACTCTCATTAAATAAAACTCCTTTTATTTATTCAGAATTTTGTCAATTACTTTGATGACAAAAATTCTCATATAACCCATTGCTAGTATTTCATTTCACATGCAGAAACACTTTCTGCAATTTCACCCGAAAACACGTTTCGGTATCTAGTGAAATAAATTCCTGCTTGTTATTCTTTTCAGCATGAAACTTTTGCTCCAAATGGATGTCGGTGTCTCTTAAGTGTGTCACCCTATGGTTCGCGAATAATGCGGACATGATCGAGACCCCTCTCGGATCAATAATCAGAAGCGGGATCTGGAGGCCCATACTGACTCCCACACATTCAACGATGACTTTCTTGTGATCGTCGGAACCTTTTACGCTAGTATCTTAATCCTTTTGTTTCGTGATATATTACATGTCCGAGATTCGATCATTGGTATCTCCATACCTAGTTTGATCTCGTTACTGACATGTACTCTTTTCTCGTTCCCATGATATAACATTCTAGTGATCAAATCACTTGCTTGCAAGCTAATCAATGTGATATCACTGAGAGGGCCCAGAGCATATCTATCCGTCATCAGGATGAACAAATTCCACTCTCGATCCATGGGCCTCAACATAACACTTTAGTAGTTCTGAACCCATCTTTATAATCACCCTGTTACGGTGTGACGTTTGATGTTATCAAGAAACTCTTCCGGTGTTAGTGATTGACATGATCTCATGGTCTAAGGATTAGGATCACTTCGTAAGTTGTTATAGCAATATAAACTCAATGACTTTGATCGTAATGCTATACTTCAGAT
Organism: Avena sativa; assembly: GCA_916181665.1. NCBI lineage: Eukaryota > Viridiplantae > Streptophyta > Magnoliopsida > Poales > Poaceae > Avena > Avena sativa. Next base: position 44,112,749 of record OV702285.1, on the reverse strand, counting down.
GATTGTTCATCACACCATTACACTAATGTTGTGACCTCGTTATTAACAACATCCAATGTCCATGATCAGGAAACCTTTGATCATCTTGTTAATCAACGAGCTAGTTTATAAGAGAGGCATAACTAGGAACTTCCTTTTGTTTATTAAACACACATGTATTAACGTTTCCGTATTAATACAATTGTAGCATGTAAAATAAACATTTATCATAAACAAGGAATACGATAATGAACACTTTATTATTGCCTCTCGGGCATATTCCCTTCACACACACTATTGATTTTATCAATTTCATCTTCCCTTTCCCACCTAGCATGAAGTTGAGCTAACGGCCTAACATTTTCATCAATAGTAACTTGTATAGCATGAGCAGTAGCAAAGGTATTTTCCATAGTTTCAGGTTTAGCGGCCATTTTATTAACTAAGGAAGTTTGAGCTTCAGACAAAGAGGATATATTTTTCTCAACATTTAAAATATTTTCCTCTATAGCCTTATTGAAGGTCGTTTGTTTACTAATAAAGTCTTTGAGCATGACTTCAAGTTCAAAGGGGCACTTCTAGCATTGTTGTAGGAGTTTCCATAGGAATTGCCATTATTAGGAGGATAAGGCCTATAATTGTTGTTGCTACCAAAATTATTCCTATAGGCATTATTGTTGAAATTGTTGTTTCTAATGAAGTTCACATCAACTTGCTCTTCTTCAGGAAGCAAGGAGGCTAAGGGAACACTATTAGGATCTAGAGGAGCTTTCCCATTAACAAGGAGAGCCATAATAACATCAATCTTTTCACTAAAAGAGGAAGTTTCCTCAACAGAATTTACCTTCTTACCATGTGGAGCTCTCTCAGCATGCCATTCAGAGTAGTTTACCATCATATTATCAAGGAGCCTTGTTGCAGCACCCAAAGTGAGGCCCATGAAGGTACCTCCAGCAGCTGAATCCAACAGATTTCTTGAGGAGAAGTTCAAACCTGCATAAAAAGTCTGGATAATCATCCAAGCAGTGAGTCCACGAGTGGGGAAATTCTTAACCAAAGATTTCATTCTTTCCCAAGCTGGAGCAACATGTTCACTATCAAGTTGTTTAAATTTAATAATGTCACTTCTCATAGATATAATCTTAGTAGGAGGATAGTACTTTCCAATAAAAGCATCTTTGCACTTAGTCCAAGAATCAATACTATTTTTAGGCAAAGATAGCAACCATTCTTTAGCTTTTCCTCTCAAGGAGAAAGGAAAAAGCTTGAGCTTAATAATATCTCCATCTACATACTTATACTTATGCATCTCAAAAAGTTCAACAAAGCTATTGAGATGGGCAGCAAGATCATCAGAACCAGCACCAGGAAATTGCTCTCTCATCACAAGATTTAACAAAGCGGGCTTAATATCATAAAAGGTAGCATCAGGAGTAGGTGGAGCAATAGGTGTGCTAAGGAAATCATTGTTGTTGATGCTAGTGAAGTCACACAACTTTGTGTTCTTAGCAGAGTTCATTTTGGCAAAGGTGGGCAAGCCAAAAATAGCAGCTGCAGCCAGAGCAGGAACTATTTTTTTTGTGTTTTTGAATAAAGAAAGCTAACCAAACTAGACTATTTTTTTGGGTTTTTTGGAAAGAGGCAAACAAAACCAAGCAAAAGAAACAAAGCAAACTAAAAACAAAGTAAAGAGAAAGGAAGTGAAGGACTCCCCTAGTGAAGACATCATTAGCCTCCCCAGAAACGGCGCCAGAAAAAGATTGATGCAGCGCTGCGTTGATATAGGAGCGCCTCGTTGGGGAACCCCAAGAGCAAGATGTGAAGAAGCACAACAACAAGTTTTTCGTCAGTAAGAAACCGAGGTTATCGAACCAGTAGGAGGAAGGAAATGTCACACAGGTGTTGGTAGCAACGTGGAGACCTGCACAACACAAACTCAAGACTTTGCCCCAATAAATCAGTGAGGTCGTCAAGCTCACCGGTTTGTTGTAACAAAGAATTAAACGTATGGTGTGGAAGGTAATGGTTTGCAGCAAGTAAAAAAATAACAGTGGAAGATGTACCAATGGTAAAGATTGGACCGGGGTCCATAGTTTAATAGAGGTGCTCTCCTTAGATAAACAACATGGCATGAAGGGTAAACAAATTACAGCGGGGCAATTGACACGAACTGAGCAAGGCATAACAATGCAATTACTAGTCAGAAAGATCCTATGAGATTCGATTGGGCAATACAACAATATACATAGACCGCCATCCAACTGCATCTATGACTAGAAGTCCACCTTCAGGTTATCATCTGAACCCCCTCCAGTATTAAGTTGCAAGCAACAGACAACTGCTTTAAGCAAAGTGTGTAAGGTAAACAGTCCACATATTCCATGATCAAGAGACTGTTTTTCCCCCTAGTAGCAACAACACATCTACAACCGAAGAGATTATTGTCACTTCCCTTGGAAACTAGAGGCATGAACCCACTATCGAGCATAAATACTCCCTCTTGGAGTCACTAGCAACTACTTGGCCAAGATAGCTACTAACAACGGAGATCATGCAAGATCACAAACAACACATACATGATAGAATCATAAATACAAAACCATTAATCAAACCAACAGAATAATCCCAATATCCATCGGATCCCCGCAAACTCAAGATGGCAGTTTTACCCATGGAGGCGGGTACCCGCGGGGATATACCCGCTAAGATCCGGGGATGGGGGAAAAATTGCCTCCATGGGGCTAGCGGGGCGGTTACCCGATAGGGTAGCGGGGCAGGGATGGGGGGCAGATTCCCTCCATGGGGACTCCATGGATATCCGGGGCCCCACCAGTCAGTCGGAGAAACATTCAATATTAGGTGAAAAAAAACCATAAGGCTGTAACTCTCACTCCACCCCTCGTTCCCCTCGCCCTAGCGTTCTAGCCGTCGCGACTCTCCCTTTCCCAAAGCCGCCAGCGCACCTCCAATCCTCCATCCAGCCGCCAGCCCACCTCCATCCGGCAGTCCCTCCTCACCGGCGCCACCGCGCATCAGGTCATCAACGCCACGCATCAGGTCATCGCCGTCGCGCCTCCATCCGGCCGCCAGCGCACCTCCATCCGATAGTCTCTCCTCACTAGCGTCGCCGTGCATCGGGTCATCGCCGGCGCCGCCCCGCATCAGGTCATCATCGACACCGCCCCGCATCCACATCTGCTAGCTTGGGCGCCAGTGGGAGGTCCCCGTGGAGACCCCGACGGGGGCCGGGTACCCGATGTTCGCGGGGACGGGGGGCATTTCTCCCCTGATAAGCTAATGGGGACTTGCGGGGACGGGTACTCGCGGGGATCGGGGCGGGTACGGTGGAGTCATCCCGGTAATCCCCGCCCCCGTTTCCATATTGACCGCAAACACAACATGCATGATTACAAATAGATTAGATCTTGATCATGAAAGGAGCTCACAAGATCTATACATGAAAGCACAAAGGAGGAGATACAACCATCTAGCTACTACATGGAACCATAGTCCAAGATGGAACTACTCACACATCATACCGGAGAGAAGGCCTCGGGGATGATCTCCCCTCCGGCGGGGTGCCGGGAAGAACTTCAGATCCCTCGCGATCTAGGGACGATGGTGGCGACGGCTATAGACGGTTTCGTGGAGATTTGATTGGGTGCTTAGGTTTCTGCATCTGGGGCTTCTTATAGGCTAAGGGGGAGGCCGAGGAGGCGGCCAGAGGGGCCACACGCCTCCTAGGCGCGGGCCCGCCCCTTGCCGCGCCTAGGGGAGGTCTGGGCGCCCTAGCCCGCCTCTCCGGCTCCCCTCTGGACTTCTTGTTCCCCACAGAAAGTAATTGACTTTGACGTTTGTACCGTCCAATTCCGAGAATATTTCTTTACTAACTTTTCTGAAACCAAAATCAGCAGAAAATAGGCAACTAGCACTGTGGCAACTTGTTAATAGGTTAATACCAGAAAACATGTAAAAAGCACCTCAAAATGTAGACAAGCAAAGAAAAGTAGATACTAAACAAGCATGGTGCATAAAAAATTTTAGATATGTTTCCGACGTATCAGTGCACCACAGATGTGAGTGGACCAGGGGCCTCCCAGCCGCATGCCACATACCCGTAGCGCACATGGGGTAACTGCGCTACGGTTTTTAGGGATAGCCATAGCGCACATGGGTAAGCCCCCTCTGCTCCGTAAATGGGCAAACACATCCGTGGCGCACTCCTGGCATGTGCACCACGGTTGCTTTTAATGCTTGTGGCGCACTAGGGCCATGTGCGCCACGGATGTGTCGACCATTTTTTTGGCAGCTCCACTTTATGCACATGTGATCATCCACCACCCACACTTCACTTTGCCCTCCTTCTTCCTCCTTAGATCTAGACGGGATCCTTCTCCTTCCCACCTCAATTTCTCCACTCATTCACCATTTTTAGCATGTAGAACTTTCCTTGGATGTTACATACATAATAGAGGAAGCTATCCTTCGATCTCGCGCGCACCTCTCCTTTCCATCTTCTCGCAATCGATCTCTCATCTCGGTAAGTTGTCCATGTAAGGATGTGTTCATGTGTATATGGATGATATGCTCATATGTATGTAGATGATCGATGCTCATGTGTGTATGGAGAGGATCAATGCTCATGTGTGTGTATATGGAGAGGATCGATGCTCATGCATATGTGTATATGGAGAGGATCTATGCTCATGCATGGAGAGGATGATATGTTCATGTGTATGGATCGGTCTCTCTCTTGTGTATGTGTGTGAATGGGTTGTCATTTGTTTTGCCAAAATGTGTATTCATTTCCATTTTGGAAAGACGTTGGCATTTCTCAAAGGTCCTTATTTTAGGATAGGTCATGCCGAAATTTTCTATCAACCATTGCATGCATGCATTGATTATGTGGTTCTAATAAACTTCTAATTGTACCTTGTACACCGCGCAGGATAAAATGGTCCTCATAATGAGAAAAGGCATTGTGGCTATTTTTTGAAATGTGCGACGGCCGACATGATACGAAATAACAAGACAGAGATAAGATGTCCGTGCAGAAGATGCAAACTCAACTAGTTGATTGACCCAGATTCCGGGAATCTGCAGGCGCACCTTCTCCGCCATGGTTCCATGGATGGATACACTCGTTGGATAAGAAATGACGAAGACAATGGAGATGGTGAAGGTTGGCAACATGAAGATGATCATCACGACAAGGACGGGCGAGATGATGAAGAGTCTCCTGGAGATGCTGAAAGTGTGGAAGAAGACCGGGATGATGATGATGATCTAGATGCCGGAGGAGCAGACGACGATGGAACAACGTTAGGCTGGGTGCAGGACCCTTATGTGCAAGAGCTGCTTCTCAAGCAGACGAGTAATGCCAGGATACTGCTAGAGAGCAAGCCAAGCTTGCGCAACTTGATAAAGACACGGTTACTCCATTGTATGAAGGATGCAGGCCCAATGATACCCGGTTGAATGTAACACTCAAGGCTATGGAGATGAAGTAAAAACACAAATTGAGCGACACAAGCTTTGATGATATGATGGCATTCTGGCACGATCGTCTCCCAGAGGGGAACACGTGTCCAACTAGTATCGAGGACGCCAAGAAAATCGTTGTCCTCTCGATCTACTGCACGTTAGATACCACGTATGCATCAATGATTGCATCATTTATCGGGGCCAGGACGCGGAGAAAACCACATGTCCGGTGTGCGGTGTGAGTCGATACAAGAAAGGGAAGAAATCACCTCAAAAAGTGGTATGGTACTTTCCTATCACTCCTCGTCTGCAGCGCTATTTCGTGGACCCTAAGGAAGCGAAGCTCATGCGATGGCATGCGGAAAGGAAGAAGCCAGGAGATGATGATGACCCCAAAAAGGACGAGCTGCTGACGCACCCTTCATATGCTAGCCAATGGAAAGCATTGGACCTCGAATTCGCAGAATTCGGTGGAGATTCGAGGAACATCAGGCTTGGTGCGAGCACCAATGGACTCAATTCGTTCGGTAGCCAGAGCAGCATGCACAACACTTGGCCCGTGTTTGTATGGATGTACAACCTCCCTCCATGGATGTGCATGAAGAAGAAGTTCATAAAAATGAGTATGCTAATTCAAGGGCCGAAACAACCTAGTACCAACATCAATCTGTATCTCGGGCTATTGAAAGAGGAGCTAGCCACGTTATGGGAATCTGGAGCCAATACTTATGTCGCCGTCGCACAAGATTATTTCACTATGAGAGCCGTTTTGGTCACTACGGTGCAAGACTATCCAGGTTGCGGGTATATCTCGGGGCAGGTTATCCAAGGATTCTCCGCATGCGTTAGGTGCATGGATAACACAAGATATCTCCAACTATAGAAAGATCCAGGGTCTTCGAAAACCGTGTTCATGGCGCACCAAAGGAGGACCAGCAAGAATGATCCATGGAGAAAATGTGGAGATCTATTCGATGGCAAATTCGAGACACGAGGAATCCCAGAGCGGAGGAGGAGCAAAGAAGTGGAAGAATTGCTGAAAAACTGGAAAGATTGTCCTAAGACTGGAAAGAAGCGAAAGAGGCAGCAAGACAAGCCGCTGCTGAAGGTATGGAAAACAAGGTCTATTTTTTGGGAGTTGCCATACTAGAAGTTTCTCCGCACGCCTCATAGCCTTGACATCATGCATATCACAAAAAACGTGTGCGAGAGTCTAGTCGCCACCATAATCAACATGCCAGATAGGACGAAATATGGTCCAAAAGCAAGGCACGACCTGATATTCATGGGCATCCGGAAGGAGCTTCACGGAGGACGCACTACTACTGATGATCGGGAAGATGACGATGATCATGAGTCGGAGGCAACACAAGGTCGTCCGAAGGGTAAAAAGTTCAAGAAGAACGAATATTACTGCCCTCCTTCTTGCTTCACTCTAAGCCAGGATGAGATCAAAAAGTTTTTCAAGTGCCTTCTAGGCGTCAAATTTCCTTACGGCTACGCGGGCAAGATAAGCAGATACCTAGAAGAGGCGAAGCAGAGGTTCAGTGGCATGAAGTCTCACGACTGTGTCGTGCTAATGACGCATGTACTTCCAGTTGCACTAAGGGGTATAATGGACGAGCACGTCCGTGAAACATTGTTTGGCCTCTGCAAGTTTTTTGACGTCATCTCTAGGAAGTCGATTGGCGTAAATCAGCTCGGGAGGCTACAGGAGGAGATCATGGTGATACTATGCGAGCTTGAGGTATACTTCCCGCCCGCATTTTTTGACATTATGTTGCATCTGCTGGTCCATGTCATGGAGGACATCGTTCAAGTCGGGCCGATGTTCCTCCGCAACATGATGGCTTCGAAAGGATGAACGGACACATCAAAGGATACGTTCGCAACAGGTCCCGTCCAGATGGAAGCATAGCCAAGGGATTTCTGGCCGAAGAGTGCATCTCTTTCTGTACGAATTATCTAGACATCGAGAACCCTATCGGTCTTCCCGTCAACAGGCACCTTGGCAAGCTCGACGGAACTGGTCACCGAGAGGGTCGTCGCGTACTGCATGCAGACTTCAATTGTCGATGCGCAGACTTTGATCGATAAAACCTCGTCGCGCTATAGCATTTAGAACTAATCGATCCTTGGGTACAGAAGCACAAAAGGTTAATCGAGAAGAAGTACAGTGACCAGGGCATAGAGAGGACGCATGGAGAAATAATCAAAGAGCACAACTCAGATTCCACGCGTTGGTTTAGGCAGACGCTCCTTGATAATCCCCCGCGATCGCATTCTTCTGACATGGAAAAGATCATATTCACCTTGTCGCAGGGACCCATGCAAAACCTGGTGACCTATCAAGTGTATGATATCAACGGCTACACATTCTACAACGAGGAAATGGACAAGTGTGATTATCATAATTTAGGCGTAACGTCAGAATTCTACACCGATGACAACGTGAAGGAAAGATTCTATGGAAGGATCGAAGAGATATGGGAGCTCGACTACTATGGAGAAAAGGTGCCGATGTTCCGTGTCATATGGGCAAAGAGCGTCGAAAGAGAAGACCGGTATTTCACAACCATGGTTATACCCGAAGCAACCAAATCCAAGGCCGCCGGTGCGAACGTGGCCGCGAAAACTGAATGGTGGGTACTGGCTACCAAATTGGACCAAAATTTTCATTACCGACCCGACAAAGCCTAGCCGTGTTGTTGTGAGGAGAGGAAAAAGAAACATCATCGGAATGGATGGAGTCGCCAACGAGCAAGACTTCGACTAGTACGACGATCCAAAGATTGAAGATGACGACGACTACGATGCAGCAACATACATCACAAGAAGAAAAAGGACAACCCTACCCAAAAAAGGTAGCCCATTCGAAAGAAGAAACATTAAAGTGCCGGGGCTAAATTATTCAACCGCGACAAAGAAGGGAAAAAAGATTCTAAAATGCTAGCTCAAAAAATATTGTAAAACGTGTGGTTGAAAAAGATTGTAATATTCATGGAAATATTATTATGACATATTTGTATCATGGACAAATTATTATGAAATATTTGAATCATATTTGTACCACTTTTATGACATATATTATCAATTTTGGGCATTTTTGGAATATTTAAAAGTATTTTAAAAACAAAACAAAACTTTTATGGCATATATCACCACTTTTAGGCATTTTTTGAAACATTTAAAGTATTTTTGAAATAAAAACAAAAAAGGTTGGCACCAGGATTCAAACCTGGGTGCTCATAGAGGTTCAGAATAGAGCAATGGGCGGAACCAGTGGGATAGGCAAGTGTAGTTGTTAGAAGCAGTGCTGCAGTACTTTTATAGAGTAGCTAGAACCCGATAGGCATAGCGCACTAGCTCGGAGTGCGCTATAGATATCCGTAGCGCACTATGCCAAAGTGCGCTACGCCTATCTAGGCTTTATCCACGTCAGCCCCATCTCATCCCCATCTCTCATCCCATCTTATCTCTCACAGCCGCGCTCGATCCCCCCGCTGCCGCGCTTGATCCGCCAGCTACCGCCGGCACTCAATCCCCCATCGCCGCGCTCGATCCACCCCAGCAGCCGCCGCTCGAGGAGGAGGCCGTGGAGGAGGATCCCCGCTCACGTTCGAGGAGGAAGCCCGCACGCGTGTCCGAGGAGAAGGAGGAGGCCGTCATCCGCCCGCCATCGTTCGCTCGTCGTCGTCCCCCCGCCGTCGTTCTCTCGTCCTTGTCTGAGAGATTAGCCCCTCCGCTCTCTCCCTCTATCCCTCTCTCCCTCTCTCCCTCTCTCCCTCTCATTCGCGTGTGTCAGAGGAGGAACCCGAGCAGGAGATATATGATTTGTGTCTAGGTTTTAGTGCTGTTTGTTAGGGTTTTGGCGAGCAGGAGATATATGATCCTAAGTTGCATAGGATCCACACATATATAAGTGTATTTTGTTAGGGTTCAGAGTAGGAAATTGTAAGTGTTTAATGGTTTATCATCTTGCTAACCTTTGCTGGATGGAAGCAACAATCACCGACTGGTCTCAAGATAGGAATGTCAATGCAAAAATGTAATTCTGTACTGGTGACTAACATGTATCATCATCTGTATTAATTTTGCTGAGAGTGATCCATACATGTACATGTATCATATAAGAATTTAGTTGTAAGACGCGGCTTTTATTGTTACCTATTTAACTAGTTAAGACCATGATTGGAGTTTACATGTGTAACATCCCAAAAATGTTGAACAATGATCAACGATGACCTGAATTATCCTGAAGTACCCATCCGGATTTTGGAAGAAGCTTTTAGAACCACCAGAACCCGAAGCATCAAGTTTCTCAAGATTCAGTGGATCAACCACACTGAAGAAGAAGCTACCTGGGAGCGAGAAGATCACATCAGGACAGAGTTTCCCGATCTCTTTAAATCCTAGGTAATATTTTTCTTCCTTTTCAAATCTCGGGACGATATTTTGTTTAAGGAGGTAAGTTTTGTAACATCCCAAAAATGTAGAACAATGATTATCAAATTCCAATCACCAAAATTAGGGTTAACAAAAACTTTTGTTAATTAAAATCATTATGAATGCATGTGTGTATGTGATGATTTGATAAATGCATGAATGGACTTGTGTGATTCAACTAAATAGTAAGGAATGGTTCAAAGATGAATACAGCATCATCTAAAACATTTCCAAACAGAAACAAATCAATAGAAAATCAAAAACAACTCAAATAAGGAAAATGGTCATTTTTGCCAATCTTGCTCACTAGGTCACTTTGATTGTTTCTAGTCCAAGATTTCAAACAGAAACTTTTCCAGTTCTATTCACCCATTGCTAGGCCAAGTAAAATTAAATCAAAGCCCGCCTTTCAATCTTATAGAAACCTTTGGCAACCCCATTCAAATGCCAATTGAAAATTGAATCTATAACATATGTGAAGATCACACATTTTCAAAACCCAACCAAACCAGTGCCCCTTGACCAATCCAACTAACCAGAGACTAACTAGTATGTACCTAGCAAACCCACCAAGTTTGGATCCAAAATTCAAATTTGAATTTCTTTCGGCCATTTTATCAAACACCTTGTATTCAGCAAACAAAAAAACATCAAACACTATTAGGACCAGTGATTTTGGCTAACCTTGTTCCCTCTCTAGCTCACTCTACACTCTCAGTAGATGATCAAAGTAATCTAACTAGCTTTAGCACCACTGTGAGCAAGCCTAGCCATTAATGGTGAGCATGCCGAGAGCACCATTGTCACCCACATGTCGCTAGCGAGCTAGAGGAAGAACTATCCTCGCTAACCTTGTCTGGGACACACATCACCATCCACCGCCACTCCATGTCCAAGCCCCAAGCGCAGCCAGCCACTGGGCCACCCGCCAAGCATGCGCCCAGTCCGTGTGCGTGCGAGTCGAGAGCGCGCCAGTGCGCCGTCAGCGACACCAACCCACAGACCACGCGCCGCCCTTGCCGCTTGCAGACGTGATATCTAGCACCCCAACACCCCGCCAGACAACCTCGTTTGCCTCCGCACGGACCATGCACACTGTGCGCCATTAAAATTACCGTTGGACCCGCCCAGAGCGCCGCGACGTTCTGACCATCTCGCACCGCCCCACGCCTCTCCACCATGCCATTGAGCATCGCCAGGGAGCACAGCACCGCCCCCTAACTTTGCCCATGCCAATAGCACGCTGTGCTGACGACCACGACGAGCTCCACCCACGCCATTCGGTCCCCTTCAGCCACTATAAAAGGAGGCCTCCCCCGCTCATTTTCTTCACACCAGTTCACTCCCCACCTCTCACTGATCACACCCACTCACTCCCGGAGCAAGGCTAGCACCAGGTGGCCGGAATTTCACCGGAGTTCTCCGCTGCAGAGGAGGAGAGGTGTCGTCGATTGGAGCCGCCCCAGGAGAAGCTGCCGGTACCAGGAGAATCACCGTCGTCGACTTCGTCGTTCGCCCCCGTCGCCGACCATCGCCTGAGCCCCGGTGAGCCTCCCACGACCCACACCAGCCGCACTAGGGTTCGGTCTCGCCAGCGCTGCCCGACGTGGATGATGAACCAGAGCCGTTCGATTAGAGTTAGATCCTACAATCCTAATCGCCCCATACTGCTTCTCCCCTCGTTGTCTCACTGACGAGTGGGGTCGCTAACTTAACTAGCCCGCGTGTGCACTGTGCGTAGTGGGACGGCCCAGTTAAACATCGCGCGCAACCCACTAATTAAAATTTAGATTTATTCATTTAATTTCAAACCCAGTTCTATACCTAGATTCAAAAATCAACCTAGCTCGATTCACTAAACCAAAATGCATGAAACCAATTTTGTTAGAAAGGTACTGGAATGCTTAATCCAAGCCCGTTGGATTCAAACTATTTAGATTTGTAGATCACCCATGGTAAAAGTAACAAGGCAGAAGCTTTTCTGCATTCAAACATTTTTCAAAATTCAACCATAAGAGCTTTTGAGTTGATTTCAACTCTCAAAAATCACATTTAACCATACCTTTCAGAATATATAAAAATATATAGGTTTACTTACAGAAATAATGATCAAGTAATAAAAGAATGCCACATAGGCCATTCTAGTCATTTTATCTAATTAAAATAAAAAGGTTAAACCTTATTAAATTGTGACACCACTTTAAATCACATTCCCATGTACTGAAATGTGTGGTGATGACGTGTGTCAACATGATCCCATATTTTAGTTGGAGAATATTAAATCTTAAGTGCTTTAATCCTTGTAATGTTAGTGATAATGCTAGATCATCTAGTGTGAACCTTTGTATAATGATTAGAAATAGTTAAGTATTGTTTGGTGATTGTGTATCTTGTATTTATTTATAGACGCTAGTACCGACCAAGGATACGAAGAGGAAGGAGGATACTACGAGGAAGAAGCCGAGGAGAACTTCAACCACTGCTCTGCACAAGGCAAACTGTAACACCCCAGTTTTACGCAATTAATATTAGGGTTTGTTTTGTGCATCATGAGCATCATCATTTAAATTGTGCATTGGAGAAAGCAAATCAAACCCTAAACCCTAGTTTTCTTCCCTCTCTTTGAAATACATTCAAATGGTTTTGAATTTTGAAAGTTACCAAAATTGTGGAGCCCAATCTGAATAAATGGGCCCCTCAATATTTTCTGACCTTTTATAAAGACTCTAGTATTTTTAAATAACTCAAAACATATTTGTGTATGGAAATACCAAAAATAAAAGTGAAATCAGAAAAAGGAAAAAATTTCTGCAAATAAAACAGAGCAGTAGCAGCAGCCCAGGCCGCAGCCCAGCCGACCCACTTCTCTTTTTCCTTCCCTGTCGCTAGCCAGCAGCCTCCGGCGGCCCAGCACCGGCCCAAGCCAGCCCATCCTGGCCCGTACCCCTTCAGCGTGTTTCTTCTTTCTTCTTCCTCCGGCGCGAGGAGAAGCTGCTTGCTGTCCTCGCCGATGTCATCCATCGCCTTGACGCGCCAAGATGAACACCGCCGCTCTGGAGAGGAGATAAGACCGCCGCGCCGTGCTCTGCCCTCTCTCCTCATTCCCATATCCCCCTCTCCTTGGCTTTGTGTTGCTCGCGCGCAGAAGCCGAACCCTAGCTCCAGCCAGGACCTCACCGTTCCGCCGTTCCCGGCCTCCTCTCGCCATTCTGAGGCCACCGTCGAGCTTGCCAAGTTGCACTGATTCGCCTCAGCTGGGTCACGAAGCCTCGCGCGCTCATAGTCAAGCGAATCGAGGTCTCCGAACCTACTCTGGCCACCGCCGTCGCCGTCGATTCCGGCCGCATCTGACCTTCTCCGACCTCGCTGACCCCTCCACTGCCTCCATGGTGAGCCCCTCCACCTCCCAGTCCTCTCCGTGCCTCCCCTCCCTCTCTGGTTTTCCCTGTCACCCATCGCCGCCGTGCTCCGCCGCCAGTAGCTATCGCCGTCGTTGCTCCGGCAACCAAAACGGAGCGGCGCCGCCCGATTCTGGCTCAGCGTGATGCACTAGTTCGAACCCGCCCAACCGTGCTTCCCAGATCGCTCCCTAGCACAGTTTGCCTCCGCCGCCTGGCCGTTCTCCGGCGAGGCCCGCGTGGCTCCCGTGTGGCGTCCACATGGTGCCTGCGTGGCCCTGGTCCCACCAGTCAGCCTCTAGGGCTAGGCTCTGCCCCGGCAACAAATGCCCCTGAGCCCACTTTGCGTGTGTGGTTGCGGAGGTGGCCACGGGCCCATCGGTCAGTCACTGTAGCTAGCCCATCCTGCGGTGTAAAAATGTTTTCTAGTTTTATTTAAATTAAGATAAGGTGTAATAATTTCAGAAATTGTTTTGAATATTGTAAATTCAATTACTAATTCATATTAATTCAGAAAAATACAAATAATATATCAAAATGTTTAGAAAAATGAGCTCTATCTAGCTAACCTATAATCATGCATTGTTCAACAACTTAAATGACAAATTTAATTAGAAGAACTTAGCAACCCCTCTCATATACATCCAGAGTTTTCCCGAATTAGGGTTTTCACCCCACGGAACTCCGATTAAATTGTCGAGCATGTCTTAGGGTTTCATTTAAGTACTAATCAACTTGTCATATCATCATACTTGCTTGAGCATTGCATCGATGCCATGTGTTGATTGTTTCCCCTCTCTTTCCGGTGTTTGGTTCTTCCCGGTAGAATACGAGATCGAGATCGAGATCAAAGCCCGAGGACAACACCATCAAAGATCGAAGATCGACAAACAATACTTGACCAACTATAACCAAGTCAAGTACAAGGCACCCGAAGATCTGCTTATCTGCTATCAACTGACAAAGGCAAGCATAGCCCCACCATGATATAATCTTATGATTTCGAAAGCATTTCAATTCCTGCCATGATGCATACGATTCTACTGTGGTCTTTTATCGGTAAATAGAGTATACTATCTATTGCATTACTCCCTTTGAGCTTCGTGACTCATGGTCTCGGTGAAAGCAAGGTAAAGGTCATGGCCAACCACCCTCTGCCGGCCTTCCAAGGAAGAGGGCTAAAACGTTGGCATTAAGAGTCGGTTGGTACGTGTGGGTAAAGTTGTACACCCCTGCAGGGTTAAATATTTTCGAAAAGCCATGTTCACGGTTATGAACGCTTGGTGACCAGATTCTAAGATCATAGAGAACTATAACTTAATCGTAAAACTTGGCAGATCAACGTGTGCTTAAGGATGCTTCCTCATGGGTACGAGGGGGTGATCCTAGATAGGGTTCAGATGATGATGACTTGGTGGATATCAAAAGATGATCAATATTTCGGAGATGTCGCTCTCTTATCCCCTTTTATAATATTCTGATTAGACGAGCTTCTTCCCTCTCTCGTTTTATATACAAAGATGGCTTTATGCAAAACAACTCCACTAGCCATGTCTTGCGGAGTACACCCTGTACTCACCCTTGCTTTGTTGATACTTTTGGCAGAGTAAGTGTTCCCCTGAAGACAAGTTTCATACTACATCGACATCGACGAGTAGCTTGGGGTTCCCGGCCGACAGCCTGGAATCTATGGGCTGGGACGTCATCGTTATGCTTCAGGCCTCTTAGGCCATTTGTTAAGTTTGTTATACTTAATAGCATAATTTTCCTTCTGTTGTTTGATGTTTGTGGCCAGTGACCTCTGCTTGTAATAATTTGGTTCTTTTCTCAGTTATGAGCTTGCTGTAATAAATTTTGTGTCGTAGGGTCACTACCGTGTTATTGATTCTTCACTGGATATCCTCGAGGTCAAGGTTAAGCTTATGTCAGACGGAGGTCTGGGATTTGTTTAGCCCTAATCCCGGGGGTGTCACACAAACCTAATACTACTGGTTGAATTAGCAATCCAATACTTGCAAGCTACTCATTAAGCAAGCTAACACTTGCAGCTTAGCAAGCTACTACTTGCTTGTTACTATGCCAACTATATGCCTTAAGCATATGTGATTATACCCACTTGACACACCATCCTAGTTTTACTTGCAAGCTTAGTATTTTATTTTCTTTTCTTTATTAAAAGCTTTCTATCAAAAGTTTACTTAGTGACTTGTAGATTCTAGAAAGATAATTGAAGATAGCATAAAGAGTATAAAATTTGGCCTAAGTTAGATAATCTTGATGTTATCCTGAGGCATGAGATTTTACTTAGATAAGATACACTTGTTTATCACCCCTCATTAGTATCTACCCTACTTATAGATGCTAGTGCTAAGCATAAAACTTGATCAATTTAGATGGGAATACTTGGTGAAAATGGTTATGAAAACCTTAGAATGATGATTCATTCTACTGAAATGTTTTGACATGTGTTTCCGAACACCAGATGATTTTGATGATGAAAATGTTAAGGCATGAGCCTTAGCCCTTTACAAAACTGATCGTTGTTTGGATGCGATACAATTCCAATTTTACGGTACAACCACAATACCTGAAAATTGGGTAGGGATTGAATGGAAATTTATATACCTTAGTCTGGGTTCCCTTGTGGCCAAGGTCTGAGCTGAGGCTACCTTGTGAAGATTGTCCACCTGTGCAGTACCCAAGATGACGGTTGGTCATGGTTGGGAGGCCAAACTCACAAGAGAGTTGCCTATACTAGGGCGTGTAATTGAAAGGTTGGGATTGATTATCCGCATACTAAGTATGGTGAATTCAGGATTGTTCCTGACGGATGTATCGAATGTTGTGGTGAAAGTGTACAATATCTGCAGAGTGTCAAACTATTCGAATAGCCGCATCCGCGGTTATGGACAGTTGGAGTGGCCATACTGTTCCATCGTCAGATGTTTTCAAAAGGACTTGTGAAATGATTTGTGACTGCTTTGACTTGACCACAACAGTGTGGTGACATGAAATGCAAGTTCCCACTTAGATGATATAAAACTTTCAACTAGTTTTCTTTGCTTCTGAACTTAGTAGAGGTAAATCTGGCTTTTTGCAAAACAACCCTAGAGCTTAGTATATCCTATTCAAAACCACTTCACTTGTTAGTATTAGTTTGCGAGTACTTAAAGAGTACTCATGGCTCTGTCCCTGGCTATTCCCGTGGCTAGACTATGAAGAGGGGTATCAGGAGGACGGACAGCAGGAAGGTTACGACAACTAGGATCATCTCCCATCGTCAGCATTGCCTTTGACCCTGAAGATGGAGCTTCTCCTACACTATCGTTACTATTACGTTGTTCCGCTGCTTGAATTGTATTAACAACTGGATCATGAGGTCCTTATTTTTGTAAGACCTTATATATGGTTTGTAATGGATGATGTACTGTGATATCCAATCTGTTATGTCTCGCAAAAATGGTAATCATGGGATTGCGATGTATGGCATAACAGGCATCTGTGATTAAAAATCCGGGTGTTGACAACATGCACAGCCACAAATGTATCTGTTCAACACTCACCCCACTCAAACTAAGAAACTTTTCAAACTATAAAGTGAATTGTGTTATGTACCTAAGCCCGTCGAGGGCCATGTTCCTCACTGGTGATACTACTATACCGTTGCTCCTCTCCCATTCTGGGAAGGACTGGGAATTGGTTTACTAATGATGACATCACCACTGGTGTTGGGTACCATACCCGGGCCGTGCATCATTGTTTGAAATCCCCTGGTCCTGTGACAGTTCGCTGTCTTCAGTGGATGCAGATGAAACTTCTGGGAAGAGCTGAAGCTCTCGTGGTGGGTCAAGTTGATTGGGGTGGCAGTGGGTCAAGGCAGTGGGTGGCAGTGGGTCAAGTTAGTTTGAGTTCCCTAATTGCCCTGATTGACCTATCTGTAGTTTTTTCACCTGAGCCATTCTTTTAACTACTTGTGTGCTGTCAAGTTAGTTGTTGTAGGTAAGTTGCTGTCAAGTTAGATGTTGTAGGTAAGTAGTAGGTTAGTAGTTAGTAGTTAGCAGTAGGCCAAATACTTGTGTTCTATCAAGTTAGTTGTGTGCTGCTATGTATTTGCTTATTGTGTGTTGTCAAGTTAGTTGTGTGCTGTCAAGTTAGTTACTAAAAATATATACTGCTGTACACAAACTTGTGTGCTGCTATGTATTTCCTTGTTGTATTTTCTTGCTGTCATATAATCTGCATATTGTATTTGCTTGCTTGCTATAATGACAGGTGCTATAGTCTGCATATATTTGCTTGCTGTCATCAATGACAGGTGCTATTGTTATAGCACTTGAAATTGTGCTTGTGCTTGTATGAAACACTTTATTATGTCGTGTATGCAGGTTCTTGTATGAAATGAGTCCCGATTTTTTACGGAATGTTGATTAACTTCCGTCTCGGCAGAAATCGGGCACTCCTAGTTTAAGAAAATTAGCAAAGGTAATGCCGGATTTTTCCGTGCACTTTATTACTAACCAATTATTTATTTTTTATTAGTGCAAAGATGTGTGACAATGACGAGGCTGGCTGTTCTAAGAGCATCAGCGCTGAAGGAGAAGTCAGACCTCCGAATAAACAATTGACATTCTGGGAGGCGGCCCAGCGGCTAGAAGACGATGAAGAATACCATCCTTCGGAGAGCGAGGATGATGAGATGGAAGACGCGGAGGAAGAAGCCGAAGGAACAGCGGACGATGAAACCACTGATGGTGGCGAGGGCACAGGGAGTGGTAGCAATCCTCCTAAGAAGAAGAAGAAGAAGCCGAAGGAACGGTGCCCGAACACGGTCGGCACCGTCAGAGAGGAAATTACCGAAGTAAGCCCAACAGGGGTTCCTTTGGCGCCCGACCTTGTCGTCAGAGGGTACGGTGGGCAAGTGGCCGCGTTCACCCGGACAACCATCTCGATCAACACCGAGAATATCCGGCATAGAGATAATGGCCACTTGCGCACACTCCTCTTCGAGAAGCTGCACGCAAGATACAAGTTCCCCACTGAGTATCGGAACACAAATTATCATGGGAATGAAGTAAACAAATCCGCCCTCACAAATATGAGCACCGCCCTTATTGTGGATATACCAAATGGGGTATACCTATGGCATAGTTTCATACCGGCAAGCCCGGGTGGCCCACAGTTAGTGGTTAGTCCTATGGCATAACTGGGCGGCCCAGTTGCTGGTAGACAAGACGGAGGTCCAGCAGGGATAAAGGAAGGCGACGTGCCACCGCCTTAGATGGAAGCCGGAACCTTGGAGGACAAGAAGACCAGTTAGTGTTAGTCTAGGACTCTGTAACCATATCCGGCTGGGACTCTCCTTGTAACCCTAGGAACTGGCGACTATATAAGTCGGGCCTATGGGAGCCTTTAGGGGACGACCAAGCATCGATTCACATACACCTCGCACAGCGAACCTATCTCTGTACTCGGCATATTGCCCTTATAGTGATTTATAGAAGGAGTGGGATTCCGCCACCGTTGTGGGATCTGAACATGGGTAAGCTATGTTACCTCGTACCCGTCAACCGTCCGTCTTCCCCCACGTCTCTAAACACGCACTGTGAGGACCCCTCCATGGCATACTTGTCGGCAATACCACGACTGTTGGCACCCACCGTGGGGCAAGAGGCGCTTACAGCAAGGATCCGGGCGGGATCCCTCGCCGTCTTCGAAGGCGGCTAAATCGCATCTCCATCGACACACCGACTTCATCATCACTCTTGAGAGTCCGAGGACGATTTATCGTCTCTCCTCTCGAGTGTTGGCCAAATCGGCGACGTCACGGAAATCTTCATCAACAAAATACATGCTTGGTTTTCCTCGCCGATAGGCTGACGGAGCCGCTATCATCATACATCATACGTGGAGCTAGGCCGGACGAATCAACGTCAGCATGCAGTTTTAAAGCCGCGACGGCATTCTGGCTATGCTTCTCGGGGGCTCGTTGTTCCAAGCCAGCGACGATCAGATCTATAATTCCATATATCATTGATCGATCAAGGGCTGGGCACGTCGATTCCTAACAAGCTATCACTTCACGCGGAGAGTCTCTGTTTCCGTTGCACCTACGATGTGGCTTCCCAGCTGAGATCTCTTCACATTGCAGCTGGCGTTGAATTCGTGTTTGCTTCGGATCCATTACATGGAAGGCTGAAGCTAAAGCGGGAGCACATGTCATAACCTGTACGTGTTTGGTCAGCTATAATTAGCCAACTTTCTGGTTAAACTGCCGAATTGGATCTAGGGAAACACACCAAGTTCCAAGAAGAGGCCATACGTGAAGATAATCTCTCAAATCCCCTCGTGCTGCAAGTCTTGACTCTTCGCCGTAGACGGATACGCACGGTGATGATTGCTTCATCTCGGACAAACAAAATCTTTGTCACGAACAACACCGACTCGAACGGCTAAGTATTTATTTGTATTTAATATTTTAATTGTTTATGATCATAAGATTAAGATTGATTCACTCATATTCTGAGTCTTTTACCGATTTCGTTTTTGATCATATCTTTTCCACGATTAGCCTCATGCTCGTGAGTATAAACTTTTTACTGGCTTGTCGTTTTAAGGCCTCAATACCATGCAAAAAACCCGCCTTCGGGCGTTAGCTTAAGTTTTCTGGATACACGTTTTCTGTTGTTTTTATGTGGATTACGAGTAGTGACTTTTCGGCACTCAAAGCCGACGTTTTGGCCTTGGGTTCTGGACAGTGCCATTAGGCATCATCACCTAAGGACATGGTTCTGTGCTGCGAGTCTTCCGTCTCATGAAAGGTCAAGCATAAAAATCAGAATAATGGATAAGCCAGCACTTGCTTAAACAAAATTTTAAAATGTTCAAATTAGTTGAGTTTTTTCCTCCTAAACAGTTTTATGTTGTTCAACTGCTGCATTGTTTCAGCTTTAATGCATTTGTTTAAAGGCCATGTTTGTTCCGCCTTACATTTGTTTGTTGGACACGATTAAAGGAACAATTTAATACATTTGTATTTTCATGTTTATGTTTCAGGTACATGACGCTCGGACATTGCCACGTTCCTCGGAATTAAGGTGTTTTAAGCCGGATTTTCACTAGGCTTGACACCTCGGGGGCTGGAATCGCAGCATTGACCAAGACTTGAGACGCCTTTGAGGAAGTCGACTCGACGCTCGGGGGCTTGATATCTCTAACTTAGGAGCTTTGTCCCTCTTTGAGCATCAAGTAGGAGGAATCCTCGGGGGCTACGATACGATAATCTCTAAGATATGGTTTAGTTCTCTTAGAGCACCAAGCCGGAAAATTCAAGTGATTTCCACCTTGACGCTCGGGGGCTACACCGATATTGAATTTCTGTGAAGTTCTCTCTAGAGCACCAAGCCGAAATAATTCCGACTTGATGCTCGGGGGCTGCACTATTTGCATTTTTTGCTGAAGCTACTCTGAGAGCACCAAGAAGATTTTACTTTGAAACTCCGACTTGGCTCTCGGGGGCTACAATTGTTTGATGTACAAATATGCATGTTCTTTTGAGCATCAAGCCGCCTTCATCATGGAAGCCGACTCAATGCTCGGGGGATACATATGGTTATGTCAAGAAACTTTCAAGACGGTGAAAAATCCGGCTAGCGAAACCCGGGGGCTCGACATCAACTTTGCCTTCATGGAAGTTTCACTGGGTTACACGGCTCGATGGCCTAAACGTCCGTGATATGAGAGGATCTAAGACCTTAATTCGGCAAGATCTTTTTGTCTGTGACTTTGCTGGCTCTAAGTCGGCAGTTTGGCGGTCATAAGCCTTTACGACCGTGGCCTAGTAGCCGTGATTTTTTCCGGCCTGCATACCATCCTACATGGATGATGATATTAAAGACTTTCCTAGAGCTTGGAAGAATCACTAAAGATTCCACTGGTAGAAAAGGGTCCATGCGTCCCGGTTGGTAAGGGCCATTAGTCCCGGTTGCTCAACCGGGACGGGGCAATCGGGACTAAAGCTCAAACCTTTAGTCCCGGTTGCCCCACCAACCGGGACAAATGGGGCACACGTGGAGGCATCAGAGCGCGAGGGGGTGTGGAGCATTAGTCCCGGTTCGTAACACGAACCGGGACTAATAACCAAATGGGGCACACGTGGCGGCATCAGAGCGCGAGGGGGGGTGGAGCATTAGTCCCGGTTCGTAACACGAACCGGGACTAATAACCTGCTGCCGCGGCAGAGATTTGGCCCATTTCTCTGCCGCGGCAGAGAATTCATTTTGGCACATTTTGTTGCCGCGGCAGCATTTCGCCACTTTTTGTGCCGCGGCAGAGAATTCATTTAGGTTGTTTTATTGTTTATTTAGTGTTTTGCACTTATCAATGAAGGAACCTTATATTACACAAGATCATCGTGACAACATTACATTCAATACACGGATCGAGTTCATGCACTACATACAAAAGTTGCTATTCGATGCTACCGGCCAATTTCTTGAAAGTTGCTATTTTTACAAATCCTATTGTCTATACATAGCCGAGTAGTATTCCCCTTGTGTGTTTAGGACTTCTGCATCCAAGAATCCCGCCAATTCCTCCTGTATTGCTCGTATGCGATCCTTTGGCAGAAGACCGTCACGTAGACGTTCGATCTGATTTAAAAAAGGAGTCAGCCTATATGAATATGAAACTAAACACAATTTAATTGTAATTAAAAACTATAGAAATTTTTTACGTACGTGGAGTTGCTCTAAATTTCTGCCCTTCTCATCGCACGTCTGCCGGATGAACTCGCATACATAGTATCCACATAGATTGTTACCTGGTCCCTGCGTCAGGCACTTTACGACAATAGAGTTCAATCAAAATAATAATCAAGCATGATAATAACTGTATCAAAACTAGAATCAAAGAGATGCGCGGATATAGCTAGTGGTGCTTACATCTAGTGGTTGAAATGTAAGCTCCTCTTTCCAAACACCCCTAGCCTTCTTGGTGAACCGTTTCCAAGCGCTGCCCGGCATAGAAAACGAATAAACTAAGTTATTAAGTACTTGATATCATAAAATTCACGAACGTTGCCGATATAGTGTCGTAATGATTAGAATTACCGCTGGAGAAGTATCTGCATGTCCTTCCACATCTCAAGGGATTTATGTTTCGAGTCCATGACTAGTACACACCCTTTGTCAAGTTGAATGATTAACAGAATATAGTGATACCTGCGAATGCATAACTAATCAATTATATACTTAACATCGAGTAAGCGAAATAGAAAGTGTATACAAGACAATAACACTCACTGGAAGTTGTAAGGAAATAGTATTTCCCTTTTGGTTTCTTGAAACCTTAACGCGTGTACTATATTATCCTCCGTATCCTGGGGGCTTAGTTTGAGATTAGCTTCATGAACCCAATATGGGTCAATGAAGCCAATGTCATAGATTTGTCCTCTGCTGCATTCGAGAATCTTCATTCTGCATATTAAAGTATGATTATATACATGCAATAAACAAAATATTATAGATGGAGACTAAATTAATTACAGAATTAGTACTTACAGACAATAGGCACTCATGATCGATTTGTCCAAGGCGTCTTGATTGAATAATTGAAATAGTTCATCAAATTCAATGGATATCATGTCATCCTTATCTTTCCCATGATGCTTTTTTGTAACCCTCAGCACTATCCAGTTAGCCCCGGCCCTTGTGGCATGCATGTACCAGTTATGCAATCTTCGCATTTTTGTTGGAAGATTGTTTACCTCCTCAGGTTTGACGAGAGGTTTTCCGTACTGGTATTGGTATGCTACTTCACTCACGGGGAAGAACTCTAACTGGGATAAGTACTGGGCAATACTCATACCTTGAGCAGCGGCAGCTTCTCCGTATTGTGCAACTACCTCTGGATCATACTGCTCTTCGGCCCCATATTTTCTCGACCCCACATTGGTTTGAGAAATCACCTTGAGAGGGGCGCAAGTCTGTTTTGCTTGTTCTTCGAGCTGGGCAACAGATTTCCCGCTTGCATCAGTACTGCTCTTCGAGGCTTTTGTGCTGCATGTGACTTGAGAATAGAACGCTCATAGTCTGATGACAGCTTTGGCTCGGGTTGATGAAGAGTCTTTAGCATTTTCAACACTTTGGCTTTTTCTTCTTTGGTGCTGGGGAACTCTGGCTCTTTCGGCCGCCTCAGCTTAGCGAAAAACGCTGTCGTTTCCGCATCAACGATCGCCGCAGTCTCCTCTTCAGTACAGTCATAAGCTCTCTTGGGAGGAACCGTTGGTACTTTTGGAAGAGGCTCTTGTTTACGTTTCGGCGATCGCTTACGACGCACAGTAGCGGTACGCTTACGCTTTTTATCCTGAGGCGCCGGCGATGGCTCCCGCGGCGATGGCTGCACCGGAGATTGGTGAGGCGACGGAGCCGGGTGAGGCGACGAAGACGGCTGCCGCGACGGCGACGACCTCGCTGGAGACGGGTGAGGCGGCGGCGAAGATGGCCTTGGCGTGTGATTTCGAAGCACGATACAATCCTTCGGCCATAGAATGGTGACGTTTTTTGCGTCACCCAGCACAGTCACATCCCCTTCACCAGCAGGGTAGTGAAGATCCAAAACCTCAAAGGTGGGCATGATTTCATCCACGCCGACAACAGCGTAGCCCTCTGGAACCGGACGACTGTGGTAAGTTGGTGTGGGTCCAATTGGTAAGGCATAGCCGACCGCCACCTTCATTGATATGTTCACAACTTTGACATGTAGCTCGCAGTGTGTCATCTCTGTGATATCATCCACTGGGTAGCCAACAGGAGCCATCGTCGGTGCATCATCGGCATCGCCATTGTCATCACCCGGGACCTCGGTGGAAGCCACACTGCTTTTTCGATTATTCGATAGGCCGGTAGCATCGAATGCAGTGTGCTGCTGAGATGGGCCGGTAGTACTTTGCTCTTTAAGTGAGTTAATTTCATCTTGTTGTTGCTTTAATCGTTCTTCAATTAAACGCATTCGCTCTTTCTGACTTTCTGCTTCAACTGCCGCCCTGTCCTTACTCCTCTGACGGCTTCTATAAGGATATTTCTTCCTCTCTTCGGGAAACCCAGTCCTCCATGATTGGGAGCCTATTGTGCCTCGTGTTCGTCCATCATGTTCCTTATTTCCAAGGGCGAGTGTGAGCTCATCATTCTCTCTATCGGGAATGAAGTCCCCATCTTTAACAGCCTTTACTGCTTTTCTCATCCTCTCGATTGGCAAGGGGTCTTCTTTATGTCGTATGTTATATATACACCTCCCTTCCGAGTCCAACGTGCCCCCATGCCCGTAAAACCAATTCCTTGCACGTTCTACCCAATCGTCTGTCTCTGGGGTGATATTTTTAGCACGCAGTTCTTCCTCAAGTTTCTCCCACTTAGGAATGCCAGCCCTGTAGCCACCTTGCCCCATAGTATGGTGATACTTCTTGTTAGCAGCATTCAGCTTATTCTTTGCAGACATTTCCTTAGCTTTTTCTGATTTCTTGTATTCCACAAACTCATCCCAGAATGGTTTTATCTTCTGAAACTGAGTCTTCTTGAAATCCGGAGTCTTCTTTTTCACGACATAGTCAAGGTGCAATCTTTTCTTCCAATTGGTGAAACACTGGGCCATCTTCTTCAAAGCCCACTCCTGACCTTAGCCTCCATGGCTCTCCCATGTTGTAAGGCGTCCTCAACTGGATCCTCCGCATTTGGATCCAGCTCTATCTTCGGTAGTTTGAAATTAACCATGAGCCTCTTCCACAGTAAATCTTTGGCGTGGTTAGGGACAAATAAACATGTTCCCTCTTCATCCGCATTAGCAGGCCTATTCCAATTTCTAATGGTGATCGGGATTAAGTCCCTAACGATTACTCCGCATTGTGCCACAAATTTGGTTGCGACAACTTCGGGAGCTGTCGGTCTGCCGTCTACAGCGACATCTTCGATCCTGAACCTCTCATGGTCTTGCAACTTTTTGGTTGGGCCTCGTCTGCTCTTTTCAGTAGATTCCTTCGATCCGGAGGGCTAAAAGAAGAAAGATCGTCGTTACTATTTCTATATAGATAGCATATGATTAATTAATGAATTGATTTATATTACATGCACCTCGCCGGAGCGGTCGTCTTCTCGATTACACAAGGCATCGCCTTCTCCCTCGCGGAAGGCAACACCTTCAACCTCAAACAAGTTGTCTACTCCGGTAAAAAGAGGATCACCCTCACCGGAGTTGTTCAGAAACGTTGATACGTCTAAATTATCTTCCCCACGGATCACACCTTGGATCAACTCTTCCTTTTCTTCGTCTCTGACGTGTGGGTCCATATTTTCTGCATAGGTGGAAAAACGAATAAGTCAAAGCGGCTAAAGGAGAAAGTTAAAGAGAAACCCTAATATATACATACACAATAATAAAAATGAAGAGAAACCCTAAACCTAGCTTAAAAAAGGAAACCGTGTAGTAGATAGGTAACTCTAGCTAAAATCAACTAAAATCAATATTCCGGAGTTCCGAGGGGTGTAAAACCTAGTTCGGAGAAACCTCGGATGCATATGTGAGGGGAACATGAGTATAAGGCTACAAAAGGGAAACTATCCAGCAGATAGGTAACACTAGATACTAACAAAATACCATATTGGAATCGATCTCGATCTCGATATCGTATTCTACCGAGAAGAACCAAATCACCGGAAAGAAAGGGAAACAATCAACACATGGCATCGATGCAATGCTCAAGCAATGATGATGATACGACAAGTTAATGTGCATTGGAATGTAACCCTAAAGCATGCTCGACAAGTTAATCGGGGTTCCGAGGGGCGCAAACCCTAACTCAAGGAACTCCGGAATCACCTGTTAGGGTTACTAGGGTGTTCTAATTAAACTTGTTATTTAAGTTGTTGAACAATGCATGATTATGGCATAGATAGATAGTTCTCATTTTTCTGAACATTTTGGTATATTATTTGTATTTTTCTGAATTACAGATTAAAAGTTATTGAATTTACAAGTTTTATTCAAATTCTGAAATTATTAAATCAAATGTTTAAACCTTTTGCACCATAGTAAGAACTAGCCATAGTGGCTGACAGGTGGGGCCCGGAGCCACCTCAGCAGCCACGCAAGCAAAGGGGAAACAGGGGAGCAGCCGCCGCCGCACATCTCGCACCGCACCGCTGACGCCGCCGCCGCACCGCTGACGCCGCCGCCGCACATCTCGCACCGCTGTCGCCGCCGCCGCACATCTCGCGCCGCCGTCGCACATCTCGCGCCGCTGTCGCACCCACCCGTCGGTGCCTGCCCGTGGCGGCAGGGGGAGGAGGAGGAGGGGGAGGACAGAGGCATGATGGAGAGGGGGAGGACGGAGGCAGGCCGTACCTTCTGGCGGCCGGTGACGACGCGCGGCGACGGTCGTTGGACGTCGTTGGGCAGCCTGACGGCGGGGCGGCGGCGCGGGAAGCTTGACGAAGCGGCGGCACTGACGACCACGGGCAGCTGACGGTGAGGCGGCGGCGCAGGCAGCCTGACGGCGTCGGGGGCGGCGAGCTCGGGCAGCCTGCCGGCGTCGGGGGCGGTTGTGCGCGCGTCGGTGAAGCAGAGAAGTGATGGGGAAGGGAAGAAGAAGAAGAAGAAGAAGAAGAGGCGCGCTGTTATAACCAAAGGGCTTTTAGTCCCGGTTGGTGGCTCCAACCGGGACTAAAGGGTCATACGTCCCGGTTGGAGCCACCAACCGGGACCTATACTCCAATATTTTCAGCAGAGCAAGGGTTGGCGCGCAGGGGGTCTTTAGTCCCGGTTGGTGGCTCCAACCGGGACATATTCCCCTGTTTTCAAAAAATTTCAGGTATTTTCTCTCTGTTCCCGCCTTATTTTTTATTTTGGGGTTTAAATTTGTATTGTTTTTTAAATGATAATTAATTTGGAATTTAGAAAAACTTTAAACATAAAAAGTGTTTGGATTTGAATAAATAATTCAAAACCATTTTCTGTTTTAAAAAATAATTAATGTAACCATTTAAAATATGAACCATTTACAATTAAAAATGAATTAACTTATATTTTTTTAATATCAATTTGGAATTTAGAAAAACTTTAAACATAAGAAGTGTATGGATTTGAATAAATAATTCAAAAACATATTCTATTTTAAAAAAATAATTAATGTAACCTTTTAAAATGAATTAACTTATATTTTTGAATAAATAATTCAAAAACATTTTCTGTTTTAAAAAATAATTAATGTAACCATTTAAAATATGAACCATTTACAATTAAAAATGACACCACGCGAAGGATTTTCATTGTTCGGATTTTTTTTGAATTTATTATGCCCGTTTTGAATTATCTGAATTTCTAACTATGGTCGAACCGGTGTGCATGAAGATAGGGGACGGGCATCGTTAGAACTTGCATTGGATCTCTGAAGAAACCACATATTGCGAGTCTAAAAATGATTTTTTCAAAAAATCACGGGCGATAGATCATATACCTGTAGTACAAACCGGACCCACTTCCTACCGATTCGGCAGACATTTGTCCTTTTTACCCGGGATGGACGAAAAGGTTTGAGATGTACCGGTTGGGATATAGTCCATGTAAGGTGGTCTAGTATTTTAGGAAAATAGGACGGTAGCATTCTGAAACGGCATTTTGGTGGTTACTTCACAAAACGACCCGTTTTTTGCGCTCGGAAAATGGAAAAGGGATTTTCCGTGCGACAAAAAGGAAAACTTCCTCCTGCAACATTGTTCTCCATACCAATATCCACACACATGCATAATATGGGCACAACATCACAAACTATGCCGTGATTCAGCACATAACATCGGTCATTTGGACCGAAAGCCATGAAACCTCGAACATGATAGGTCATTTTGTGAAGGTTTTTTCGAAACATGATCAATATACCAAGTCTGGTATTTTTCCTTTCAACTATGTAACATAATATGACACCACGCGAAGGATTTTCATTGTTCGGATTTTTTTTGAATTTATTATGCCCGTTTTGAATTATCTGAATTTCTAACTATGGTCGAACCGGTGTGCATGAAGATAGGGGACGGGCATCGTTAGAACTTGCATTGGATCTCTGAAGAAACCACATATTGCGAGTCTAAAAATGATTTTTTCAAAAAATCACGGGCGATAGATCATGTACCTGTAGTACAAACCGGACCCACTTCCTACCGATTCGGCAGACATTTGTCCTTTTTACCCGGGACGGACGAAAAGGTTTGAGATGTACCGGTTGGGATATAGTCCATGTAAGGTGGTCTAGTATTTTAGGAAAATAGGACGGTAGCATTCTGAAACGGCATTTTGGTGGTTACTTCACAAAACGACCCGTTTTTTGCGCTCGGAAAATGGAAAAGGGATTTTCCGTGCGACAAAAAGGAAAACTTCCTCCTGCAACATTGTTCTCCATACCAATGTCCACACACATGCATAATATGGGCACAACATCACAAACTATGCCGTGATTCAGCACATAACATCGGTCATTTGGACCGAAAGCCATGAAATCTCGAACATGATAGGTCATTTTGTGAAGGTTTTTTCGAAACATGATCAATATACCAAGTCTGGTATTTTTCCTTTCAACTATGTAACATAATATGACACCACGCGAAGGATTTTCATTGTTCGGATTTTTTTTGAATTTATTATGCCCGTTTTGAATTATCTGAATTTCTAACTATGGTCGAACCGGTGTGCATGAAGATAGGGGACGGGCATCGTTAGAACTTGCATTGGATCTCTGAAGAAACCACATATTGCGAGTCTAAAAATGATTTTTTCAAAAAATCACGGGCGATAGATCATGTACCTGTAGTACAAACCGGACCCACTTCCTGCCGATTCGGCAGACATTTGTCCTTTTTACCCGGGATGGACGAAAAGGTTTGAGATGTACCGGTTGGGATATAGTCCATGTAAGGTGGTCTAGTATTTTAGGAAAATAGGACGGTAGCATTCTGAAACGGCATTTTGGTGGTTACTTCACAAAACGACCCGTTTTTTGCGCTCGGAAAATGGAAAAGGGATTTTCCGTGCGACAAAAAGGAAAACTTCCTCCTGCAACATTGTTCTCCATACCAATGTCCACACACATGCATAATATGGGCACAACATCACAAACTATGCCGTGATTCAGCACATAACATCGGTCATTTGGACCGAAAGCCATGAAACCTCGAACATGATAGGTCATTTTGTGAAGGTTTTTTCGAAACATGATCAATATACCAAGTCTGGTATTTTTCCTTTCAACTATGTAACATAATATGACACCACGCGAAGGATTTTCATTGTTCGGATTTTTTTTGAATTTATTATGCCCGTTTTGAATTATCTGAATTTCTAACTATGGTCGAACCGGTGTGCATGAAGATAGGGGACGGGCATCGTTAGAACTTGCATTGGATCTCTGAAGACACCACATATTGCGAGTCGAAAAATGATTTTTTCAAAAAATCACGGGCGATAGATCATGTACCTATAGTACAAACCGGACCCACTTCCTACCGATTCGGCAGACATTTGTCCTTTTTACCCGGGATGGACGAAATGGTTTGAGATGTACCGGTTGGGATATAGTCCATGTAAGGTGGTCTAGTATTTTAGGAAAATAGGACGGTAGCATTCTGAAACGGCATTTGGTGGTTACTTCACAAAACGACCCGTTTTTTGCGCTCGGAAAATGGAAAAGGGATTTTCCGTGCGACAAAAAGGAAAACTTCCTCCTGCAACATTGTTCTCCATACCAATGTCCACACACATGCATAATATGGGCACAACATCACAAACTATGCCGTGATTCAGCACATAACATCGGTCATTTGGACCGAAAGCCATGAAACCTCGAACATGATAGGTCATTTTATGAAGGTTTTTTCGAAACATGATCAATATACCAAGTCTGGTATTTTTCCTTTCAACTATGTAACATAATATGACACCACGCGAAGGATTTTCATTGTTCGGATTTTTTTTGAATTTATTATGCCCGTTTTGAATTATCTGAATTTCTAACTATGGTCGAACCGGTGTGCATGAAGATAGGGGAAGGGCATCGTTAGAACTTGCATTGGATCTCTGAAGAAACCACATATTGCGAGTCTAAAAATGATTTTTTCAAAAAATCACGGGCGATAGATCATGTACCTGTAGTACAAACCGGACCCACTTCCTACCGATTCGGCAGACATTTGTCCTTTTTACCCGGGACGGACGAAAAGGTTTGAGATGTACCGGTTGGGATATAGTCCATGTAAGGTGGTCTAGTATTTTAGGAAAATAGGACGGTAGCATTCTGAAACGGCATTTTGGTGGTTACTTCACAAAACGACCCGTTTTTTGCGCTCGGAAAATGGAAAAGGGATTTTCCGTGCGACAAAAAGGAAAACTTCCTCCTGCAACATTGTTCTCCATACCAATGTACACACACATGCATAATATGGGCACAACATCACAAACTATGCCGTGATTCAGCACATAACATCGGTCATTTGGACCGAAAGCCATGAAATCTCGAACATGATAGGTCATTTTATGAAGGTTTTTTCGAAACATGATCAATATACCAAGTCTGGTATTTTTCCTTTCAACTATGTAACATAATATGACACCACGCGAAGGATTTTCATTGTTCGGATTTTTTTTGAATTTATTATGCCCGTTTTGAATTATCTGAATTTCTAACTATGGTCGAACCGGTGTGCATGAAGATAGGGGAAGGGCATCGTTAGAACTTGCATTGGATCTCTGAAGAAACCACATATTGCGAGTCTAAAAATGATTTTTTCAAAAAATCACGGGCGATAGATCATGTACCTGTAGTACAAACCGGACCCACTTCCTACCGATTCGGCAGACATTTGTCCTTTTTACCCGGGACGGACGAAAAGGTTTGAGATGTACCGGTTGGGATATAGTCCATGTAAGGTGGTCTAGTATTTTAGGAAAATAGGACGGTAGCATTCTGAAACGGCATTTTGGTGGTTACTTCACAAAACGACCCGTTTTTTGCGCTCGGAAAATGGAAAAGGGATTTTCCGTGCGACAAAAAGGAAAACTTCCTCCTGCAACATTGTTCTCCATACCAATATCCACACACATGCATAATATGGGCACAACATCACAAACTATGCCGTGATTCAGCACATAACATCGGTCATTTGGACCGAAAGCCATGAAACCTCGAACATGATAGGTCATTTTGTGAAGGTTTTTTTCGAAACATGATCAATATACCAAGTCTGGTATTTTTCCTTTCAACTATGTAACATAATATGACACCACGCGAAGGATTTTCATTGTTCGGATTTTTTTTGAATTTATTATGCCCGTTTTGAATTATCTGAATTTCTAACTATGGTCGAACCGGTGTGCATGAAGATAGGGGACGGGCATCGTTAGAACTTGCATTGGATCTCTGAAGAAACCACATATTGCGAGTCTAAAAATGATTTTTTCAAAAAATCACGGGCGATAGATCATGTACCTGTAGTACAAACCGGACCCACTTCCTACCGATTCGGCAGACATTTGTCCTTTTTACCCGGGATGGACGAAAAGGTTTGAGATGTACCGGTTGGGATATAGTCCATGTAAGGTGGTCTAGTATTTTAGGAAAATAGGACGGTAGCATTCTGAAACGGCATTTTGGTGGTTACTTCACAAAACGACCCGTTTTTTGCGCTCGGAAAATGGAAAAGGGATTTTCCGTGCGACAAAAAGGAAAACTTCCTCCTACAACATTGTTCTCCATACCAATGTCCACACACATGCATAATATGGGCACAACATCACAAACTATGCCGTGATTCAGCACATAACATCGGTCATTTGGACCGAAAGCCATGAAACCTCGAACATGATAGGTCATTTTGTGAAGGTTTTTTCGAAACATGATCAATATACCAAGTCTGGTATTTTTCCTTTCAACTATGTAACATAATATGACACCACGCGAAGGATTTTCATTGTTCGGATTTTTTTTGAATTTATTATGCCCGTTTTGAATTATCTGAATTTCTAACTATGGTCGAACCGGTGTGCATGAAGATAGGGGACGGGCATCGTTAGAACTTGCATTGGATCTCTGAAGAAACCACATATTGCGAGTCTAAAAATGATTTTTTCAAAAAATCACGGGCGATAGATCATGTACCTGTAGTACAAACCGGACCCACTTCCTGCCGATTCGGCAGACATTTGTCCTTTTTACCCGGGATGGACGAAAAGGTTTGAGATGTACCGGTTGGGATATAGTCCATGTAAGGTGGTCTAGTATTTTAGGAAAATAGGACGGTAGCATTCTGAAACGGCATTTTGGTGGTTACTTCACAAAACGACCCGTTTTTTGCGCTCGGAAAATGGAAAAGGGATTTTCCGTGCGACAAAAAGGAAAACTTCCTCCTGCAACATTGTTCTCCATACCAATGTCCACACACATGCATAATATGGGCACAACATCACAAACTATGCCGTGATTCAGCACATAACATCGGTCATTTGGACCGAAAGCCATGAAACCTCGAACATGATAGGTCATTTTATGAAGGTTTTTTCGAAACATGATCAATATACCAAGTCTGGTATTTTTCCTTTCAACTATGTAACATAATATGACACCACGCGAAGGATTTTCATTGTTCGGATTTTTTTTGAATTTATTATGCCCGTTTTGAATTATCTGAATTTCTAACTATGGTCGAACCGGTGTGCATGAAGATAGGGGAAGGGCATCGTTAGAACTTGCATTGGATCTCTGAAGAAACCACATATTGCGAGTCTAAAAATGATTTTTTCAAAAAATCACGGGCGATAGATCATGTACCTGTAGTACAAACCGGACCCACTTCCTACCGATTCGGCAGACATTTGTCCTTTTTACCCGGGACGGACGAAAAGGTTTGAGATGTACCGGTTGGGATATAGTCCATGTAAGGTGGTCTAGTATTTTAGGAAAATAGGACGGTAGCATTCTGAAACGGCATTTTGGTGGTTACTTCACAAAACGACCCGTTTTTTGCGCTCGGAAAATGGAAAAGGGATTTTCCGTGCGACAAAAAGGAAAACTTCCTCCTGCAACATTGTTCTCCATACCAATGTACACACACATGCATAATATGGGCACAACATCACAAACTATGCCGTGATTCAGCACATAACATCGGTCATTTGGACCGAAAGCCATGAAACCTCGAACATGATAGGTCATTTTGTGAAGGTTTTTTCGAAACATGATCAATATACCAAGTCTGGTATTTTTCCTTTCAACTATGTAACATAATATGACACCACGCGAAGGATTTTCATTGTTCGGATTTTTTTTGAATTTATTATGCCCGTTTTGAATTATCTGAATTTCTAACTATGGTCGAACCGGTGTGCATGAAGATAGGGGACGGGCATCGTTAGAACTTGCATTGGATCTCTGAAGAAACCACATATTGCGAGTCTAAAAATGATTTTTTCAAAAAATCACGGGCGATAGATCATGTACCTGTAGTACAAACCGGACCCACTTCCTGCCGATTCGGCAGACATTTGTCCTTTTTACCCGGGATGGACGAAAAGGTTTGAGATGTACCGGTTGGGATATAGTCCATGTAAGGTGGTCTAGTATTTTAGGAAAATAGGACGGTAGCATTCTGAAACGGCATTTTGGTGGTTACTTCACAAAACGACCCGTTTTTTGCGCTCGGAAAATGGAAAAGAGATTTTCCGTGCGACAAAAAGGAAAACTTCCTCCTGCAACATTGTTCTCCATACCAATATCCACACACATGCATAATATGGGCACAACATCACAAACTTTGCCGTGATTCAGCACATAACATCGGTCATTTGGACCGAAAGCCATGAAACCTCGAACATGATAGGTCATTTTGTGAAGGTTTTTTCGAAACATGATCAATATACCAAGTCTGGTATTTTTCCTTTCAACTATGTAACATAATATGACACCACGCGAAGGATTTTCATTGTTCGGATTTTTTTTGAATTTATTATGCCCGTTTTGAATTATCTGAATTTCTAACTATGGTCGAACCGGTGTGCATGAAGATAGGGGACGGGCATCGTTAGAACTTGCATTGGATCTCTGAAGAAACCACATATTGCGAGTCTAAAAATGATTTTTTCAAAAAATCACGGGCGATAGATCATGTACCTGTAGTACAAACCGGACCCACTTCCTACCGATTCGGCAGACATTTGTCCTTTTTACCCGGGACGGACGAAAAGGTTTGAGATGTACCGGTTGGGATATAGTCCATGTAAGGTGGTCTAGTATTTTAGGAAAATAGGACGGTAGCATTCTGAAACGGCATTTTGGTGGTTACTTCACAAAACGACCCGTTTTTTGCGCTCGGAAAATGGAAAAGGGATTTTCCGTGCGACAAAAAGGAAAACTTCCTCCTGCAACATTGTTCTCCATAC
The DNA here is from genome assembly GCA_916181665.1 of Avena sativa. Classification (NCBI taxonomy): domain Eukaryota; kingdom Viridiplantae; phylum Streptophyta; class Magnoliopsida; order Poales; family Poaceae; genus Avena; species Avena sativa. The sequence continues at coordinate 44,077,980 of OV702285.1, read as the reverse complement.
CAATGTACACACACATGCATAATATGGGCACAACATCACAAACTATGCCGTGATTCAGCACATAACATCGGTCATTTGGGCCGAAAGCCATGAAACCTCGAACATGATAGGTCATTTTGTGAAGGTTTTTTCGAAACATGATCAATATACCAAGTCTGGTATTTTTCCTTTCAACTATGTAACATAATATGACACCACGCGAAGGATTTTCATTGTTCGGATTTTTTTTGAATTTATTATGCCCGTTTTGAATTATCTGAATTTCTAACTATGGTCGAACCGGTGTGCATGAAGATAGGGGACGGGCATCGTTAGAACTTGCATTGGATCTCTGAAGAAACCACATATTGCGAGTCTAAAAATGATTTTTTCAAAAAATCACGGGCGATAGATCATGTACCTGTAGTACAAACCGGACCCACTTCCTGCCGATTCGGCAGACATTTGTCCTTTTTACCCGGGATGGACGAAAAGGTTTGAGATGTACCGGTTGGGATATAGTCCATGTAAGGTGGTCTAGTATTTTAGGAAAATAGGACGGTAGCATTCTGAAACGGCATTTTGGTGGTTACTTCACAAAACGACCCGTTTTTTGCGCTCGGAAAATGGAAAAGGGATTTTCCGTGCGACAAAAAGGAAAACTTCCTCCTGCAACATTGTTCTCCATACCAATGTCCACACACATGCATAATATGGGCACAACATCACAAACTATGCCGTGATTCAGCACATAACATCGGTCATTTGGACCGAAAGCCATGAAACCTCGAACATGATAGGTCATTTTGTGAAGGTTTTTTCGAAACATGATCAATATACCAAGTCTGGTATTTTTCCTTTCAACTATGTAACATAATATGACACCACGCGAAGGATTTTCATTGTTCGGATTTTTTTTGAATTTATTATGCCCGTTTTGAATTATCTGAATTTCTAACTATGGTCGAACCGGTGTGCATGAAGATAGGGGACGGGCATCGTTAGAACTTGCATTGGATCTCTGAAGACACCACATATTGCGAGTCGAAAAATGATTTTTTCAAAAAATCACGGGCGATAGATCATGTACCTATAGTACAAACCGGACCCACTTCCTACCGATTCGGCAGACATTTGTCCTTTTTACCCGGGATGGACGAAATGGTTTGAGATGTACCGGTTGGGATATAGTCCATGTAAGGTGGTCTAGTATTTTAGGAAAATAGGACGGTAGCATTCTGAAACGGCATTTTGGTGGTTACTTCACAAAACGACCCGTTTTTTGCGCTCGGAAAATGGAAAAGGGATTTTCCGTGCGACAAAAAGGAAAACTTCCTCCTGCAACATTGTTCTCCATACCAATGTACACACACATGCATAATATGGGCACAACATCACAAACTATGCCGTGATTCAGCACATAACATCGGTCATTTGGACCGAAAGCCATGAAACCTCGAACATGATAGGTCATTTTGTGAAGGTTTTTTCGAAACATGATCAATATACCAAGTCTGGTATTTTTCCTTTCAACTATGTAACATAATATGACACCACGCGAAGGATTTTCATTGTTCGGATTTTTTTTGAATCTATTATGCCCGTTTTGAATTATCTGAATTTCTAACTATGGTCGAACCGGTGTGCATGAAGATAGGGGACGGGCATCGTTAGAACTTGCATTGGATCTCTGAAGAAACCACATATTGCGAGTCTAAAAATGATTTTTTCAAAAAATCACGGGCGATAGATCATGTACCTGTAGTACAAACCGGACCCACTTCCTGCCGATTCGGCAGACATTTGTCCTTTTTACCCGGGATGGACGAAAAGGTTTGAGATGTACCGGTTGGGATATAGTCCATGTAAGGTGGTCTAGTATTTTAGGAAAATAGGACGGTAGCATTCTGAAACGGCATTTTGGTGGTTACTTCACAAAACGACCCGTTTTTTGCGCTCGGAAAATGGAAAAGGGATTTTCCGTGCGACAAAAAGGAAAACTTCCTGCTGCAACATTGTTCTCCATACCAATGTCCACACACATGCATAATATGGGCACAACATCACAAACTATGCCGTGATTCAGCACATAACATCGGTCATTTGGACCGAAAGCCATGAAACCTCGAACATGATAGGTCATTTTGTGAAGGTTTTTTCGAAACATGATCAATATACCAAGTCTGGTATTTTTCCTTTCAACTATGTAACATAATATGACACCACGCGAAGGATTTTCATTGTTCGGATTTTTTTTGAATTTATTATGCCCGTTTTGAATTATCTGAATTTCTAACTATGGTCGAACCGGTGTGCATGAAGATAGGGGACGGGCATCGTTAGAACTTGCATTGGATCTCTGAAGACACCACATATTGCGAGTCGAAAAATGATTTTTTCAAAAAATCACGGGCGATAGATCATGTACCTATAGTACAAACCGGACCCACTTCCTACCGATTCGGCAGACATTTGTCCTTTTTACCCGGGATGGACGAAATGGTTTGAGATGTACCGGTTGGGATATAGTCCATGTAAGGTGGTCTAGTATTTTAGGAAAATAGGACGGTAGCATTCTGAAACGGCATTTTGGTGGTTACTTCACAAAACGACCCGTTTTTTGCGCTCGGAAAATGGAAAAGGGATTTTCCGTGCGACAAAAAGGAAAACTTCCTCCTGCAACATTGTTCTCCATACCAATGTCCACACACATGCATAATATGGGCACAACATCACAAACTATGCCGTGATTCAGCACATAACATCGGTCATTTGGACCGAAAGCCATGAAATCTCGAACATGATAGGTCATTTTATGAAGGTTTTTTCGAAACATGATCAATATACCAAGTCTGGTATTTTTCCTTTCAACTATGTAACATAATATGACACCACGCGAAGGATTTTCATTGTTCGGATTTTTTTTGAATTTATTATGCCCGTTTTGAATTATCTGAATTTCTAACTATGGTCGAACCGGTGTGCATGAAGATAGGGGAAGGGCATCGTTAGAACTTGCATTGGATCTCTGAAGAAACCACATATTGCGAGTCTAAAAATGATTTTTTCAAAAAATCACGGGCGATAGATCATGTACCTGTAGTACAAACCGGACCCACTTCCTACCGATTCGGCAGACATTTGTCCTTTTTACCCGGGACGGACGAAAAGGTTTGAGATGTACCGGTTGGGATATAGTCCATGTAAGGTGGTCTAGTATTTTAGGAAAATAGGACGGTAGCATTCTGAAACGGCATTTTGGTGGTTACTTCACAAAACGACCCGTTTTTTGCGCTCGGAAAATGGAAAAGGGATTTTCCGTGCGACAAAAAGGAAAACTTCCTCCTGCAACATTGTTCTCCATACCAATGTACACACACATGCATAATATGGGCACAACATCACAAACTATGCCGTGATTCAGCACATAACATCGGTCATTTGGACCGAAAGCCATGAAACCTCGAACATGATAGGTCATTTTGTGAAGGTTTTTTCGAAACATGATCAATATACCAAGTCTGGTATTTTTCCTTTCAACTATGTAACATAATATGACACCACGCGAAGGATTTTCATTGTTCGGATTTTTTTTGAATTTATTATGCCCGTTTTGAATTATTTGAATTTCTAACTATGGTCGAACCGGTGTGCATGAAGATAGGGGACGGGCATCGTTAGAACTTGCATTGGATCTCTGAAGAAACCACATATTGCGAGTCTAAAAATGATTTTTTCAAAAAATCACGGGCGATAGATCATGTACCTGTAGTACAAACCGGACCCACTTCCTACCGATTCGGCAGACATTTGTCCTTTTTACCCGGGATGGACGAAAAGGTTTGAGATGTACCGGTTGGGATATAGTCCATGTAAGGTGGTCTAGTATTTTAGGAAAATAGGACGGTAGCATTCTGAAACGGCATTTTGGTGGTTACTTCACAAAACGACCCGTTTTTTGCGCTCGGAAAATGGAAAAGGGATTTTCCGTGCGACAAAAAGGAAAACTTCCTCCTGCAACATTGTTCTCCATACCAATGTCCACACACATGCATAATATGGGCACAACATCACAAACTATGCCGTGATTCAGCACATAACATCGGTCATTTGGACCGAAAGCCATGAAACCTCGAACATGATAGGTCATTTTGTGAAGGTTTTTTCGAAACATGATCAATATACCAAGTATGGTATTTTTCCTTTCAACTATGTAACATAATATGACACCACGCGAAGGATTTTCATTGTTCGGATTTTTTTTGAATTTATTATGCCCGTTTTGAATTATCTGAATTTCTAACTATGGTCGAACCGGTGTGCATGAAGATAGGGGATGGGCATCGTTAGAACTTGCATTGGATCTCTGAAGACACCACATATTGCGAGTCGAAAAATGATTTTTTCAAAAAATCACGGGCGATAGATCATGTACCTATAGTACAAACCGGACCCACTTCCTGCCGATTCGGCAGACATTTGTCCTTTTTACCCGGGATGGACGAAAAGGTTTGAGATGTACCGGTTGGGATATAGTCCATGTAAGGTGGTCTAGTATTTTAGGAAAATAGGACGGTAGCATTCTGAAACGGCATTTTGGTGGTTACTTCACAAAACGACCCGTTTTTTGCGCTCGGAAAATGGAAAAGGGATTTTCCGTGCGACAAAAAGGAAAACTTCCTCCTGCAACATTGTTCTCCATACCAATGTCCACACACATGCATAATATGGGCACAACATCACAAACTATGCCGTGATTCAGCACATAACATCGGTCATTTGGACCGAAAGCCATGAAATCTCGAACATGATAGGTCATTTTATGAAGGTTTTTTCGAAACATGATCAATATACCAAGTCTGGTATTTTTCCTTTCAACTATGTAACATAATATGACACCACGCGAAGGATTTTCATTGTTCGGATTTTTTTTGAATTTATTATGCCCGTTTTGAATTATCTGAATTTCTAACTATGGTCGAACCGGTGTGCGTGAAGATAGGGGAAGGGCATCGTTAGAACTTGCATTGGATCTCTGAAGAAACCACATATTGCGAGTCTAAAAATGATTTTTTCAAAAAATCACGGGCGATAGATCATGTACCTGTAGTACAAACCGGACCCACTTCCTACCGATTCGGCAGACATTTGTCCTTTTTACCCGGGATGGACGAAAAGGTTTGAGATGTACCGGTTGGGATATAGTCCATGTAAGGTGGTCTAGTATTTTAGGAAAATAGGACGGTAGCATTCTGAAACGGCATTTTGGTGGTTACTTCACAAAACGACCCGTTTTTTGCGCTCGGAAAATGGAAAAGGGATTTTCCGTGCGACAAAAAGGAAAACTTCCTCCTGCAACATTGTTCTCCATACCAATGTCCACACACATGCATAATATGGGCACAACATCACAAACTATGCCGCGATTCAGCACATAACATCGGTCATTTGGACCGAAAGCCATGAAACCTCGAACATGATAGGTCATTTTGTGAAGGCTTTTTCGAAACATGATCAATATACCAAGTCTGGTATTTTTCCTTTCAACTATGTAACATAATATGACACCACGCGAAGGATTTTCATTGTTCGGATTTTTTTTGAATTTATTATGCCCGTTTTGAATTATCTGAATTTCTAACTATGGTCGAACCGGTGTGCATGAAGATAGGGGACGGGCATCGTTAGAACTTGCATTGGATCTCTGAAGACACCACATATTGCGAGTCGAAAAATGATTTTTTCAAAAAATCACGGGCGATAGATCATGTACCTATAGTACAAACCGGACCCACTTCCTACCGATTCGGCAGACATTTGTCCTTTTTACCCGGGATGGACGAAATGGTTTGAGATGTACCGGTTGGGATATAGTCCATGTAAGGTGGTCTAGTATTTTAGGAAAATAGGACGGTAGCATTCTGAAACGGCATTTTGGTGGTTACTTCACAAAACGACCCGTTTTTTGCGCTCGGAAAATGGAAAAGGGATTTTCCGTGCGACAAAAAGGAAAACTTCCTCCTGCAACATTGTTCTCCATACCAATGTCCACACACATGCATAATATGGGCACAACATCACAAACTATGCCGTGATTCAGCACATAACATCGGTCATTTGGACCGAAAGCCATGAAATCTCGAACATGATAGGTCATTTTATGAAGGTTTTTTCGAAACATGATCAATATACCAAGTCTGGTATTTTTCCTTTCAACTATGTAACATAATATGACACCACGCGAAGGATTTTCATTGTTCAGATTTTTTTTGAATTTATTATGCCCGTTTTGAATTATCTGAATTTCTAACTATGGTCGAACCGGTGTGCATGAAGATAGGGGAAGGGCATCGTTAGAACTTGCATTGGATCTCTGAAGAAACCACATATTGCGAGTCTAAAAATGTTTTTTTCAAAAAATCACGGGCGATAGATCATGTACCTGTAGTACAAACCGGACCCACTTCCTACCGATTCGGCAGACATTTGTCCTTTTTACCCGGGACGGACGAAAAGGTTTGAGATGTACCGGTTGGGATATAGTCCATGTAAGGTGGTCTAGTATTTTAGGAAAATAGGACGGTAGCATTCTGAAACGGCATTTTGGTGGTTACTTCACAAAACGACCCATTTTTTGCGCTCGGAAAATGGAAAAGGGATTTTCCGTGCGACAAAAAGGAAAACTTCCTCCTGCAACATTGTTCTCCATACCAATGTACACACACATGCATAATATGGGCACAACATCACAAACTATGCCGTGATTCAGCACATAACATCGGTCATTTGGACCGAAAGCCATGAAACCTCGAACATGATAGGTCATTTTGTGAAGGTTTTTTCGAAACATGATCAATATACCAAGTCTGGTATTTTTCCTTTCAACTATGTAACATAATATGACACCACGCGAAGGATTTTCATTGTTCGGATTTTTTTTGAATTTATTATGCCCATTTTGAATTATCTGAATTTCTAACTATGGTCGAACCGGTGTGCATGAAGATAGGGGACGGGCATCGTTAGAACTTGCATTGGATCTCTGAAGAAACCACATATTGCGAGTCTAAAAATGATTTTTTCAAAAAATCACGGGCGAAAGATCATGTACCTGTAGTACAAACCGGACCCACTTCCTGCCGATTCGGCAGACATTTGTCCTTTTTACCCGGGATGGACGAAAAGGTTTGAGATGTACCGGTTGGGATATAGTCCATGTAAGGTGGTCTAGTATTTTAGGAAAATAGGACGGTAGCATTCTGAAACGGCATTTTGGTGGTTACTTCACAAAACGACCCGTTTTTTGCGCTCGGAAAATGGAAAAGGGATTTTCCGTGCGACAAAAAGGAAAACTTCCTCCTGCAACATTGTTCTCCATACCAATGTCCACACACATGCATAATATGGGCACAACATCACAAACTATGCCGTGATTCAGCACATAACATCGGTCATTTGGACCGAAAGCCATGAAACCTCGAACATGATAGGTCATTTTGTGAAGGTTTTTTCGAAACATGATCAATATACCAAGTCTGGTATTTTTCCTTTCAACTATGTAACATAATATGACACCACGCGAAGGATTTTCATTGTTCGGATTTTTTTTGAATTTATTATGCCCGTTTTGAATTATCTGAATTTCTAACTATGGTCGAACCGGTGTGCATGAAGATAGGGGAAGGGCATCGTTAGAACTTGCATTGGATCTCTGAAGAAACCACATATTGCGAGTCTAAAAATGATTTTTTCAAAAAATCACGGGCGATAGATCATGTACCTGTAGTACAAACCGGACCCACTTCCTACCGATTCGGCAGACATTTGTCCTTTTTACCCGGGACGGACGAAAAGGTTTGAGATGTACCGGTTGGGATATAGTCCATGTAAGGTGGTCTAGTATTTTAGGAAAATAGGACGGTAGCATTCTGAAACGGCATTTTGGTGGTTACTTCACAAAACGACCCGTTTTTTGCGCTCGGAAAATGGAAAAGGGATTTTCCGTGCGACAAAAAGGAAAACTTCCTCCTGCAACATTGTTCTCCATACCAATGTACACACACATGCATAATATGGGCACAACATCACAAACTATGCCGTGATTCAGCACATAACATCGGTCATTTGGACCGAAAGCCATGAAACCTCGAACATGATAGGTCATTTTGTGAAGGTTTTTTCGAAACATGATCAATATACCAAGTCTGGTATTTTTCCTTTCAACTATGTAACATAATATGACACCACGCGAAGGATTTTCATTGTTCGGATTTTTTTTGAATTTATTATGCCCGTTTTGAATTATCTGAATTTCTAACTATGGTCGAACCGGTGTGCATGAAGATAGGGGACGGGCATCGTTAGAACTTGCATTGGATCTCTGAAGAAACCACATATTGCGAGTCTAAAAATGATTTTTTCAAAAAATCACGGGCGATAGATCATGTACCTGTAGTACAAACCGGACCCACTTCCTGCCGATTCGGCAGACATTTGTCCTTTTTACCCGGGATGGACGAAAAGGTTTGAGATGTACCGGTTGGGATATAGTCCATGTAAGGTGGTCTAGTATTTTAGGAAAATAGGACGGTAGCATTCTGAAACGGCATTTTGGTGGTTACTTCACAAAACGACCCGTTTTTGCTCGGAAAATGGAAAAGGGATTTTCCGTGCGACAAAAAGGAAAACTTCCTCCTGCAACATTGTTCTCCATACCAATGTCCACACACATGCATAATATGGGCACAACATCACAAACTATGCCGTGATTCAGCACATAACATCGGTCATTTGGACCGAAAGCCATGAAACCTCGAACATGATAGGTCATTTTGTGAAGGTTTTTTCGAAACATGATCAATATACCAAGTCTGGTATTTTTCCTTTCAACTATGTAACATAATATGACACCACGCGAAGGATTTTCATTGTTCGGATTTTATTTGAATTTATTATGCCCGTTTTGAATTATCTGAATTTCTAACTATGGTCGAACCGGTGTGCATGAAGATAGGGGATGGGCATCGTTAGAACTTGCATTGGATCTCTGAAGACACCACATATTGCGAGTCGAAAAATGATTTTTTCAAAAAATCACGGGCGATAGATCATGTACCTATAGTACAAACCGGACCCACTTCCTGCCGATTCGGCAGACATTTGTCCTTTTTACCCGGGATGGACGAAAAGGTTTCAGATGTACCGGTTGGGATATAGTCCATGTAAGGTGGTCTAGTATTTTAGGAAAATAGGACGGTAGCATTCTGAAACGGCATTTTGGTGGTTACTTCACAAAACGACCCGTTTTTTGCGCTCGGAAAATGGAAAAGGGATTTTCCGTGCGACAAAAAGGAAAACTTCCTCCTGCAACATTGTTCTCCATACCAATGTCCACACACATGCATAATATGGGCACAACATCACAAACTATGCCGTGATTCAGCACATAACATCGGTCATTTGGACCGAAAGCCATGAAATCTCGAACATGATAGGTCATTTTATGAAGGTTTTTTCGAAACATGATCAATATACCAAGTCTGGTATTTTTCCTTTCAACTATGTAACATAATATGACACCACGTGAAGGATTTTCATTGTTCGGATTTTTTTTGAATTTATTATGCCCGTTTTGAATTATCTGAATTTCTAACTATGGTCGAACCGGTGTGCATGAAGATAGGGGAAGGGCATCGTTAGAACATGCATTGGATCTCTGAAGAAACCACATATTGCGAGTCTAAAAATGATTTTTTCAAAAAATCACGGGCGATAGATCATGTACCTGTAGTACAAACCGGACCCACTTCCTGCCGATTCGGCAGACATTTGTCCTTTTTACCCGGGATGGATGAAAAGGTTTGAGATGTACCGGTTGGGATATAGTCCATGTAAGGTGGTCTAGTATTTTAGGAAAATAGGACGGTAGCATTCTGAAACGGCATTTTGGTGGTTACTTCACAAAACGACCCGTTTTTTGCGCTCGGAAAATGGAAAAGGGATTTTCCGTGCGACAAAAAGGAAAACTTCCTCCTGCAACATTGTTCTCCATACCAATGTCCACACACATGCATAATATGGGCACAACATCACAAACTATGCCGCGATTCAGCACATAACATCGGTCATTTGGACCGAAAGCCATGAAACCTCGAAAATGATAGGTCATTTTGTGAAGGCTTTTTCGAAACATGATCAATATACCAAGTCTGGTATTTTTCCTTTCAACTATGTAACATAATATGACACCACGCGAAGGATTTTCATTGTTCGGATTTTTTTTGAATTTATTATGCCCGTTTTGAATTATCTGAATTTCTAACTATGGTCGAACCGGTGTGCATGAAGATAGGGGACGGGCATCGTTAGAACTTGCATTGGATCTCTGAAGAAACCACATATTGTGAGTCTAAAAATGATTTTTTCAAAAAATCACGGGCGATAGATCATGTACCTGTAGTACAAACCGGACCCACTTCCTACCGATTCGGCAGACATTTGTCCTTTTTACCCGTGATGGACGAAAAGGTTTGAGATGTACCGGTTGGGATATAGTCCATGTAAGGTGGTCTAGTATTTTAGGAAAATAGGACGGTAGCATTCTGAAACGGCATTTTGGTGGTTACTTCACAAAACGACCCGTTTTTTGCGCTCGGAAAATGGAAAAGGGATTTTCTGTGCGACAAAAAGGAAAACTTCCTCATGCAACATTGTTCTACATACCAATGTCCACACACATGCATAATATGGGCACAACATCACAAACTATGCCGTGATTCAGCACATAACATCGGTCATTTGGACAGAAAGCCATGAAACCTCGAACATGATAGGTCATTTTGTGAAGGTTTTTTCGAAACATGATCAATATACCAAGTCTGGTATTTTTCCTTTCAACTATGTAACATAATATGACACCACGCGAAGGATTTTCATTGTTCGGATTTTTTTTGAATTTATTATGCCCGTTTTGAATTATCTGAATTTCTAACTATGGTCGAACCGGTGTGCATGAAGATAGGGGACGGGCATCGTTAGAACTTGCATTGGATCTCTGAAGAAACCACATATTGCGAGTCTAAAAATGATTTTTTCAAAAAATCACGGGCGATAGATCATGTACCTGTAGTACAAACCGGACCCACTTCGTACCGATTCGGCAGACATTTGTCCTTTTTACCCGGGACGGACGAAAAGGTTTGAGATGTACCGGTTGGGATATAGTCCATGTAAGGTGGTCTAGTATTTTAGGAAAATAGGACGGTAGCATTCTGAAACGGCATTTTGGTGGTTACTTCACAAAACGACCCGTTTTTTGCGCTCGGAAAATGGAAAAGGGATTTTCCGTGCGACAAAAAGGAAAACTTCCTCCTGCAACATTGTTCTCCATACCAATGTACACACACATGCATAATATGGGCACAACATCACAAACTATGCCGTGATTCAGCACATAACATCGGTCATTTGGACCGAAAGCCATGAAACCTCGAACATGATAGGTCATTTTGTGAAGGTTTTTTCGAAACATGATCAATATACCAAGTCTGGTATTTTTCCTTTCAACTATGTAACATAATATGACACCACGCGAAGGATTTTCATTGTTCGGATTTTTTTTGAATTTATTATGCCCGTTTTGAATTATCTGAATTTCTAACTATGGTCGAACCGGTGTGCATGAAGATAGGGGACGGGCATCGTTAGAACTTGCATTGGATCTCTGAAGAAACCACATATTGCGAGTCTAAAAATGATTTTTTCAAAAAATCACGGGCGATAGATCATGTACCTGTAGTACAAACCGGACCCACTTCCTACCGATTCGGCAGACATTTGTCCTTTTTACCCGGGACGGACGAAAAGGTTTGAGATGTACCGGTTGGGATATAGTCCATGTAAGGTGGTCTAGTATTTTAGGAAAATAGGACGGTAGCATTCTGAAACGGCATTTTGGTGGTTACTTCACAAAACGACCCGTTTTTTGCGCTCGGAAAATGGAAAAGGGATTTTCCGTGCGACAAAAAGGAAAACTTCCTCCTGCAACATTGTTCTCCATACCAATGTACACACACATGCATAATATGGGCACAACATCACAAACTATGCCGTGATTCAGCACATAACATCGGTCATTTGGACCGAAAGCCATGAAACCTCGAACATGATAGGTCATTTTGTGAAGGTTTTTTCGAAACATGATCAATATACCAAGTCTGGTATTTTTCCTTTCAACTATGTAACATAATATGACACCACGCGAAGGATTTTCATTGTTCGGATTTTTTTTGAATTTATTATGCCCGTTTTGAATTATCTGAAGTTCTAACTATGGTCGAACCGGTGTGCATGAAGATAGGGGACGGGCATCGTTAGAACTTGCATTGGATCTCTGAAGAAACCACATATTGCGAGTCTAAAAATGATTTTTTCAAAAAATCACGGGCGATAGATCATGTACCTGTAGTACAAACCGGACCCACTTCCTGCCGATTCGGCAGACATTTGTCCTTTTTACCCGGGATGGACGAAAAGGTTTGAGATGTACCGGTTGGGATATAGTCCATGTAAGGTGGTCTAGTATTTTAGGAAAATAGGACGGTAGCATTCTGAAACGGCATTTTGGTGGTTACTTCACAAAACGACCCGTTTTTTGCGCTCGGAAAATGGAAAAGGGATTTTCCGTGCGACAAAAAGGAAAACTTCCTCCTGCAACATTGTTCTCCATACCAATGTCCACACACATGCATAATATGGGCACAACATCACAAACTATGCCGTGATTCAGCACATAACATCGGTCATTTGGACCGAAAGCCATGAAACCTCGAACATGATAGGTCATTTTGTGAAGGTTTTTTCGAAACATTATCAATATACCAAGTCTGGTATTTTTCCTTTCAACTATGTAACATAATATGACACCACGCGAAGGATTTTCATTGTTCGGATTTTTTTTGAATTTATTATGCCCGTTTTGAATTATCTGAATTTCTAACTATGGTCGAACCGGTGTGCATGAAGATAGGGGACGGGCATCGTTAGAACTTGCATTGGATCTCTGAAGAAACCACATATTGCGAGTCGAAAAATGATTTTTTCAAAAAATCACGGGCGATAGATCATGTACCTGTAGTACAAACCGGACCCACTTCCTACCGATTCGGCAGACATTTGTCCTTTTTACCCGGGATGGACGAAAAGGTTTGAGATGTACCGGTTGGGATATAGTCCATGTAAGGTGGTCTAGTATTTTAGGAAAATAGGACGGTAGCATTCTGAAACGGCATTTTGGTGGTTACTTCACAAAACGACCCGTTTTTTGCGCTCGGAAAATGGAAAAGGGATTTTCCGTGCGACAAAAAGGAAAACTTCCTCCTGCAACATTGTTCTCCATACCAATGTCCACACACATGCATAATATGGGCACAACATCACAAACTATGCCGTGATTCAGCACATAACATCGGTCATTTGGACCGAAAGCCATGAAACCTCGAACATGATAGGTCATTTTGTGAAGGTTTTTTCGAAACATGATCAATATACCAAGTCTGGTATTTTTCCATTCAACTATGTAACATAATATGACACCACGCGAAGGATTTTCATTGTTCGGATTTTTTTTGAATTTATTATGCCCGTTTTGAATTATCTGAATTTCTAACTATGGTCGAACCGGTGTGCATGAAGATAGGGGATGGGCATCGTTAGAACTTGCATTGGATCTCTGAAGAAACCACATATTGCGAGTCTAAAAATGATTTTTTCAAAAAATCACGAGCGATAGATCATGTACCTGTAGTACAAACCGGACCCACTTCCTACCGATTCGGCAGACATTTGTCCTTTTTACCCGGGATGGACGAAAAGGTTTGAGATGTACCGGTTGGGATATAGTCCATGTAAGGTGGTCTAGTATTTTAGGAAAATAGGACGGTAGCATTCTGAAACGGCATTTTGGTGGTTACTTCACAAAACGACCCGTTTTTTGCGCTCGGAAAATGGAAAAGGGATTTTCCGTGCGACAAAAAGGAAAACTTCCTCCTGCAACATTGTTCTCCATACCAATGTCCACACACATGCATAATATGGGCACAACATCACAAACTATGCCGTGATTCAGCACATAACATCGGTCATTTGGACCGAAAGCCATGAAACCTCGAACATGATAGGTCATTTTGTGAAGGTTTTTTCGAAACATGATCAATATACCAAGTCTGGTATTTTTCCTTTCAACTATGTAACATAATATGACACCACGCGAAGGATTTTCATTGTTCGGATTTTTTTTGAATTTATTATGCCCGTTTTGAATTCTCTGAATTTCTAACTATGGTCGAACCGGTGTGCATGAAGATAGGGGACGGGCATCGTTAGAACTTGCATTGGATCTCTGAAGAAACCACATATTGCGAGTCTAAAAATGATTTTTTCAAAAAATCACGGGCGATAGATCATGTACCTGTAGTACAAACCGGACCCACTTCCTGCCGATTCGGCAGACATTTGTCCTTTTTACCCGGGATGGACGAAAAGGTTTGAGATGTACCGGTTGGGATATAGTCCATGTAAGGTGGTCTAGTATTTTAGTAAAATAGGACGGTAGCATTCTGAAACGGCATTTTGGTGGTTACTTCACAAAACGACCCGTTTTTTGCGCTCGGAAAATGGAAAAGGGATTTTCCGTGCGACAAAAAGGAAAACTTCCTCCTGCAACATTGTTCTCCATACCAATGTCCACACACATGCATAATATGGGCACAACATCACAAACTATGCCGTGATTCAGCACATAACATCGGTCATTTGGACCGAAAGCCATGAAACCTCGAACATGATAGGTCATTTTGTGAAGGTTTTTTCGAAACATTATCAATATACCAAGTCTGGTATTTTTCCTTTCAACTATGTAACATAATATGACACCACGCGAAGGATTTTCATTGTTCGGATTTTTTTTGAATTTATTATGCCCGTTTTGAATTATCTGAATTTCTAACTATGGTCGAACCGGTGTGCATGAAGATAGGGGACGGGCATCGTTAGAACTTGCATTGGATCTCTGAAGAAACCACATATTGCGAGTCGAAAAATGATTTTTTCAAAAAATCACGGGCGATAGATCATGTACCTGTAGTACAAACCGGACCCACTTCCTACCGATTCGGCAGACATTTGTCCTTTTTACCCGGGATGGACGAAAAGGTTTGAGATGTACCGGTTGGGATATAGTCCATGTAAGGTGGTCTAGTATTTTAGGAAAATAGGACGGTAGCATTCTGAAACGGCATTTTGGTGGTTACTTCACAAAACGACCCGTTTTTTGCGCTCGGAAAATGGAAAAGGGATTTTCCGTGCGACAAAAAGGAAAACTTCCTCCTGCAACATTGTTCTCCATACCAATGTCCACACACATGCATAATATGGGCACAACATCACAAACTATGCCGTGATTCAGCACATAACATCGGTCATTTGGACCGAAAGCCATGAAACCTCGAACATGATAGGTCATTTTGTGAAGGTTTTTTCGAAACATGATCAATATACCAAGTCTGGTATTTTTCCTTTCAACTATGTAACATAATATGACACCACGCGAAGGATTTTCATTGTTCGGATTTTTTTTGAATTTATTATGCCCGTTTTGAATTATCTGAATTTCTAACTATGGTCGAACCGGTGTGCATGAAGATAGGGGATGGGCATCGTTAGAACTTGCATTGGATCTCTGAAGAAACCACATATTGCGAGTCTAAAAATGATTTTTTCAAAAAATCACGAGCGATAGATCATGTACCTGTAGTACAAACCGGACCCACTTCCTACCGATTCGGCAGACATTTGTTTTTTGTACCCGGGATGGACGAAAAGGTTTGAGATGTACCGGTTGGGATATAGTCCATGTAAGGTGGTCTAGTATTTTAGGAAAATAGGACGGTAGCATTCTGAAACGGCATTTTGGTGGTTACTTCACAAAACGACCCGTTTTTTGCGCTCGGAAAATGGAAAAGGGATTTTCCGTGCGACAAAAAGGAAAACTTCCTCCTGCAACATTGTTCTCCATACCAATGTCCACACACATGCATAATATGGGCACAACATCACAAACTATGCCGTGATTCAGCACATAACATCGGTCATTTGGACCGAAAGCCATGAAACCTCGAACATGATAGGTCATTTTGTGAAGGTTTTTTCGAAACATGATCAATATACCAAGTCTGGTATTTTTCCTTTCAACTATGTAACATAATATGACACCACGCGAAGGATTTTCATTGTTCGGATTTTTTTTGAATTTATTATGCCCGTTTTGAATTCTCTGAATTTCTAACTATGGTCGAACCGGTGTGCATGAAGATAGGGGACGGGCATCGTTAGAACTTGCATTGGATCTCTGAAGAAACCACATATTGCGAGTCTAAAAATGATTTTTTCAAAAAATCACGGGCGATAGATCATGTACCTGTAGTACAAACCGGACCCACTTCCTGCCGATTCGGCAGACATTTGTCCTTTTTACCCGGGATGGACGAAAAGGTTTGAGATGTACCGGTTGGGATATAGTCCATGTAAGGTGGTCTAGTATTTTAGTAAAATAGGACGGTAGCATTCTGAAACGGCATTTTGGTGGTTACTTCACAAAACGACCCGTTTTTTGCGCTCGGAAAATGGAAAAGGGATTTTCCGTGCGACAAAAAGGAAAACTTCCTCCTGCAACATTGTTCTCCATACCAATGTCCACACACATGCATAATATGGGCACAACATCACAAACTATGCCGTGATTCAGCACATAACATCGGTCATTTGGACCGAAAGCCATGAAACCTCGAACATGATAGGTCATTTTGTGAAGGTTTTTTCGAAACATGATCAATATACCAAGTCTGGTATTTTTCCTTTCAACTATGTAACATAATATGACACCACGCGAAGGATTTTCATTGTTCGGATTTTTTATGAATTTATTATGCCCGTTTTGAATTATCTGAATTTCTAACTATGGTCGAACCGGTGTGCATGAAGATAGGGGACGGGCATCGTTAGAACTTGCATTGGATCTCTGAAGAAACCACATATTGCGAGTCTAAAAATGATTTTTTCAAAAAATCACGGGCGATAGATCATGTACCTGTAGTACAAACCGGACCCACTTCCTACCGATTCGGCAGACATTTGTCCTTTTTACCCGGGATGGACGAAAAGGTTTGAGATGTACCGGTTGGGATATAGTCCATGTAAGGTGGTCTAGTATTTTAGGAAAATAGGACGGTAGCATTCTGAAACGGCATTTTGGTGGTTACTTTACAAAACGACCCGTTTTTTGCGCTCGGAAAATGGAAAAGGGATTTTCCGTGCGACAAAAAGGAAAACTTCCTCCTGCAACATTGTTCTCCATACCAATATCCACACACATGCATAATATGGGCACAACATCACAAACTATGCCGTGATTCAGCACATAACATCGGTCATTTGGACCGAAAGCCATGAAACCTCGAACATGATAGGTCATTTTGTGAAGGTTTTTTCGAAACATGATCAATATACCAAGTCTGGTATTTTTCCTTTCAACTATGTAACATAATATGACACCACGCGAAGGATTTTCATTGTTCGGATTTTTTTTGAATTTATTATGCCCGTTTTGAATTATCTGAATTTCTAACTATGGTCGAACCGGTGTGCATGAAGATAGGGGACGGGCATCGTTAGAACTTGCATTGGATCTCTGAAGAAACCACATATTGCGAGTCGAAAAATGATTTTTTCAAAAAATCACGGGCGATAGATCATGTACCTGTAGTACAAACCGGACCCACTTCCTGCCGATTCGGCAGACATTTGTCCTTTTTACCCGGGATGGACGAAAAGGTTTGAGATGTACCGGTTGGGATATAGTCCATGTAAGGTGGTCTAGTATTTTAGGAAAATAGGACGGTAGCATTCTGAAACGGCATTTTGGTGGTTACTTCACAAAACGACCCGTTTTTTGCGCTCGGAAAATGGAAAAGGGATTTTCCGTGCGACAAAAAGGAAAACTTCCTCCTGCAACATTGTTCTCCATACCAATGTCCACACACATGCATAATATGGGCACAACATCACAAACTATGCCGTGATTCAGCACATAACATCGGTCATTTGGACCGAAAGCCATGAAACCTCGAACATGATAGGTCATTTTGTGAAGGTTTTTTCGAAACATGATCAATATACCGAGTCTGGTATTTTTCCTTTCAACTATGTAACATAATATGACACCACGCGAAGAATTTTCATTGTTCGGATTTTTTTTGAATTTATTATGCCCGTTTTGAATTATCTGAATTTCTAACTATGGTCGAACCGGTGTGCATGAAGATAGGGGACGGGCATCGTTAGAACTTGCATTGGATCTCTGAAGAAACCACATATTGCGAGTCTAAAAATGATTTTTTCAAAAAATCACGGGCGATAGATCATGTACATGTAGTACAAACCGGACCCACTTCCTGCCGATTCGGCAGACATTTGTCCTTTTTACCCGGGATGGACGAAAAGGTTTGAGATGTACCGGTTGGGATATAGTCCATGTAAGGTGGTCTAGTATTTTAGGAAAATAGGACGGTAGCATTCTGAAACGGCATTTTGGTGGCTACTTCACAAAACGACCCGTTTTTTGCTCTCGGAAAATGGAAAAGTGATTTTCCGTCCGACAAAAAGGAAAACTTCCTCCTGCAACATTGTTCTCCATACCAATGTACACACACATGCATAATATGGACACAACATCACAAACTATGCCGTGATTCAGCACATAACATCGGTCATTTGGACCGAAAGCCATGAAACCTCGAACATGATAGGTCATTTTGTGAAGGTTTTTTCGAAACATGATCAATATACCAAGTCTGGTATTTTTCCTTTCAACTATGTAACATAATATGACACCACGCGAAGGATTTTCATTGTTCGGATTTTTTTTGAATTTATTATGCCCGTTTTGAATTATCTGAATTTCTAACTATGGTCGAACCGGTGTGCATGAAGATAGGGGACGGGCATCGTTAGAACTTGCATTGGATCTCTGAAGAAACCACATATTGCGAGTCTAAAAATGATTTTTTCAAAAAATCACGGGCGATAGATCATGTACCTGTAGTACAAACCGGACCCACTTCCTACCGATTCGGCAGACATTTGTCCTTTTTACCCGGGATGGACGAAAAGGTTTGAGATGTACCGGTTGGGATATAGTCCATGTAAGGTGGTCTAGTATTTTAGGAAAATAGGACGGTAGCATTCTGAAACGGCATTTTGGTGGTTACTTTACAAAACGACCCGTTTTTTGCGCTCGGAAAATGGAAAAGGGATTTTCCGTGCGACAAAAAGGAAAACTTCCTCCTGCAACATTGTTCTCCATACCAATGTCCACACACATGCATAATATGGGCACAACATCACAAACTATGCCGTGATTCAGCATATAACATCGGTCATTTGGACCGAAAGCCATGAAACCTCGAACATGATAGGTCATTTTGTGAAGGTTTTTTCGAAACATGATCAATATACCAAGTCTGGTATTTTTCCTTTCAACTATGTAACATAATATGACACCACGCGAAGGATTTTCATTGTTCGGATTTTTTTTGAATTTATTATGCCCGTTTTGAATTATCTGAATTTCTAACTATGGTCGAACCGGTGTGCATGAAGATAGGGGACGGGCATCGTTAGAACTTGCATTGGATCTCTGAAGAAACCACATATTGCGAGTCTAAAAATGATTTTTTCAAAAAATCACGGGCGATAGATCATGTACCTGTAGTACAAACCGGACCCACTTCCTGCCGATTCGGCAGACATTTGTCCTTTTTACCCGGGATGGACGAAAAGGTTTGAGATGTACCGGTTGGGATATAGTCCATGTAAGGTGGTCTAGTATTTTAGGAAAATAGGACGGTAGCATTCTGAAACGGCATTTTGGTGGTTACTTCACAAAACGACCCATTTTTTGCGCTCGGAAAATGGAAAAGGGATTTTCCGTGCGACAAAAAGGAAAACTTCCTCCTGCAACATTGTTCTCCATACCAATGTACACACACATGCATAATATGGGCACAACATCACAAACTATGCCGTGATTCAGCACATAACATCGGTCATTTGGACCGAAGCCATGAAACCTCGAACATGATAGGTCATTTTGTGAAGGTTTTTTCGAAACATGATCATTGTTCGGCACACATTTAGTCCCGGATGTAGTCACAAACCGGGACTAAAGGGATTGCGGCAGAGTGGGCCAGACAACACTAATAATAGGGGTGAGTGTCGACATTATGTCGTGCGGCTTGTACCTTGTCCCGGATGGTGTCACCAACCGGGACTAAAGATGAACCTTTAGTCCCGGTTGGAGACACCAACCGGGACTAAAGATGAGTCAGCACTAATAATAGGGGTGAGTGTCGACATTATGTCGTGAGTGTCGACATTATGCCGAGCTGCTTGTACTATAAATATGCATCCTTGTGAGTCCAGTCCTCCAGCCAGTTTGAGGCATCTCCAAGATGGTTTTAGAGAGCAGGGACACCACTACGGCCAGTTTCAGGGAGATGCCGATGGAGCCCAGTCCTCCGGCATCTCCGAGAAACTGGTCATAGAGGCACTCCCTAATATGTGAAATTAGTTAGCTCCGAGGCGTATTGATCTAGTTAGTGAAGTTATAAGCTGCAAGATGGTTTTCGAGAGCAGGGACACCACTGCGGCCAGTTTCAGGGAGATGCCGACGGAGCCCAGTCCTCCGGCATCTCCGAGAAACTGGTCATAGAGGCACTCCCTAATATGTGAAATTAGTTAGCTCCGAGGCGTATTGATCTAGTTAGTGAAGTTACAAGCTGCAAGATGGTTTTCGAGAGCAGGGACACCACTGCGGCCAGTTTCAGGGAGATGCCGACGGAGCCCAGTCCTCCGGCATCTCCGAGAAACTGGTCATAGAGGCACTCCCTAATATGTGAAATTAGTTAGCTCCGAGGCGTATTGATCTAGTTAGTGAAGTTACAAGCTGCAAGATGGTTTTCGAGAGCAGGGCCACCACTACGACCAGTTTCAGGGAGATGCCGATGGAGCCCAGTCCTCCGGCATCTCCAAGAATCTGGTCATAGAGGCACTCCCGGTCCAGCCACAAAATGGGACTAACACTCAAGACATTTATTAATATTAAAAACTGAGACTACAAAACCGGGACTAAAGGCCACAAACCGCGAAAGATATCCTTTGGTCAAGCCACAAACTGCGAAAGACATGAACTAGAGTTACATAATATGAGCATGAACTTCTTGGCATATGTCATTCCTTATGACCGCTTCAGACGTAACCATGGAGCATCTTCTTTACTTAACGGAATGCTTGGGTCAGTTTTCACTGTGAAGGGCGGAATTTCATCAAACTTATTATAATCTTCTGACATGTCTGTCTTGTCCTCGATTCCCACGATGTTTCTTTTCCCTGAAAGAACTATGTGACGCTTTGGCTCATCATATGATGTATTCGTTGGCTCATCATATGATGTATTCGCTTTGTCTGGAGGACATGTCCTTCACATAGAAAACCTGAGACACATCATTGGCTAGGACGAATGGTTCATCTCTATAACCAAGATTGTTGAGATCCACTGTTGTCATTCCGTACAACTGGTCTATCTTTACCCCTTCCCCATTCAGGTTGACCCATTTGCAGAGAAACAAAGGGACCTTAAAAGAGACTCCATAGTCTAGTTCCCATATCTCCTCTATGTAACCATAATATGTGTCCTTTTGTCCATTCTCGTCTATTGCATCAAAGCGGACACCACTATTTTGGTTGGTGCTCTTTTTATCTTGGGCGATCGTGTAGAATGTATTCCCATTTATTTCGTACCCTTGGAAATTCAATACAGTAGAAGATGGTGACGCGGCCAACAAGCATAGCTGATCTCCAACAGTGGTGTCATTCAAGAGATGTGTCCGCATCCAACCACCGAAAGACTTCATGTGTTCATCTGTAATCCATGATTCAGGCTTCCCCGGGTTTTTGGAGCGTACAATATTCTTGTGTTCCTCGATATACGGAGCTGCCAAGGTGGAATTATGTAGAACTGTGTAGTGTGCTTTAGTGAAAGAATCCCCGTCCCTACATATCATTGCTTTCTTTCCCAGCGTGCCTTTTCCACTTAGTCTTCCCTCATGCCGCGAGTCAGAAACACCAATCGGCTTAAGGTCAGGAATAAAGTCAACACAAAACTCAATGACCTCCTCTGTTCCATATCCCTTGGAGATGCTTCCTTCTGGTCTAGCACGGTTATGAACATATTTCTTTAAGACTCCCATGAACCTCTCAAAGGGGAACATATTGTGCAGAAATACCGGACCGAGAATGGCAATCTCTTCCACTAGATGAACCAGGAGATGCGTCATAATATTGAAGAAGGATGGTGGGAACACCAATTCAAAACTAACAAGACATTGTACCACATCCTTCTGTAACCTTGGCAGAATATCTGGATTGATTACCTTCTGAGATATTGCATTGAGGAATGCACACAGCTTCACAATGGGTACTCGAACATTTTCCGGTAGAAGCCCCCTCAATGCAATCGGAAGAACCTGCGTCATAATCACGTGACAGTCATGAGACTTCAGGTTTTGGAACTTTTTCTCTGCCATATTTATTATCCCCTTCATATTAGATGAGAAGCCCGATGGCACCTTGATACTGTAAAGGACTTCAAAAAAGATTTCCTTCTCTGCTTTGGTAAGAGCATAGCTGGCACGACTTAAGTGACGCCCTTTATCCGTCTTGTTATCTGTATGCATGTTCTTTGGGTCTTTCATAATTTGTTGGTCCTCCCGTGCTTCAGGTGTATCTTTTGTCTTCCCATACACGCCTAGGAATCCTAGCAGGTTCACGCAGAGATTCTTCGTCACGTGCATCACGTCGATTGAAGAGCGGACACGCAGGACTTTCCAATATGGCAGCTCCCAAAATATAGATTTCTTCTTCCACATGGGTGCGTGTCCTGTAGCAACGTCGTTCGGAACTGATTGACCGCCGGGACCCTTTCCAAAGATTACTTCTATGTCCTTGACCATACCAAATACATCATCACCAGCAGGGAGTTCAGGCTTCTTCCGGTGATCTGCCTCACCTTTGAAATGCTTGCCTTTCTTTCTTACGGGATGATTGGTCGGAAGAAATCGTCGATTCTCTAGGTACACAACCTTCTTGCATTTATGCAAATATGTACCTTCGGTCTTATCTAAACAGTGGGTGCATGCCTTATATCCTTTGTTTGTCTGTCCTGAAAGGTTACTAAGAGCAGGCCAATCATTGATGGTTACGAATAACAACCCTCGTAGATTAAATGGCTCCTGTTTGTTCTCATCCCACGCACGTACACCTGGTTTGCCCCACAACTGTAAGAGTTCTTCAACTAATGGCCTAAGGTACACATCAATGTCGTTGCCCGGTTGCTTCGGGCCTTGGATGAGCACTGGCATCATAATGAACTTACGCTTCATGCACAACCAAGGAGGCAGGTTGTAGATACATAGAGTCACGGGCCAGGTGCTGTGATTGCAGCTCTGCTCCCCAAAAGGATTCATGCCATCCGTACTTAGACCAAACCATAAGTTCCTTGCGTCACCTGCAAAGTCTGGGAAGTCTCTCTCGATTTTTCTCCACTGTGACCCATCAGCAGGGTGTCTCAACTCCCCGTCTTTCTTACGGTCTTCTTTGTGCCATCGCAACAACCTGGCATGCTCTTTGTTTCTGAACATGCGTTTCAACCTTGGTATTATAGGAGCATACCACATAACCTTAGCAGGAACCCTCTTCCGGAGGGGCTCTCCCTCAACATCACCAGGGTCATCTCGTCTGATCTTATACCGCAACGCGTTGCATACCGGGCATTTATCTAAATTCTCATACTCCTTACCGCGGTAGAGGATGCAGGCATTAATGCATGCATGTATCTTTTGCACATCTAATCCCAGAGGACAGAGAGTCTTCTTTGCTTCGTAGGTACTCTCGGGAAGTTCGTTATGTTTTGGAAACTTCGGCTTCATTATTTTCAGCATCTTTTCAAATGAGGAGTCAGTTAGACCACACTCTGCCTTCCATCGCAACAATTCCAGTGTGGTACCGAGCTTTGTGCTGCCATCTTCACAATTTGGGTACAACAATTTCTTGTGATCTTCTAACATGCCCTCTAACTTCAACTTCTCATTTTCTGTTTCACAGTCTCGCTTTGCATCAGAAATGACCCTACCAAGTTCATCAGCCGGCTCATCTGATGCCCGTTCTTCACCTTTTTCCTCTCCATTGACTTCCATTGCAGTATCACTGTATTCAGGAAACATATGATGATAGTTGTTATCATCATCTTCTTCTTCACCATCTTCCATCATAACCCCTCTTTCCCCGTGCTTGGTCCAGCAATTATAGTTGGGCATGAAACCTTTCATAATCAGGTGGCCGCGAATGATTTTCGAGGAAGAGTACTCCTTGTTGTTCCGACATTGAACACATGGACAACGTATAAATCCATTCTCTTTGTTTGCCGTAGCCACATCGATAAATTTATCCACGCCTTTGATATACCCGGCTACCCGCCGGTCACCGTACATCCATTCTCGACCATTCATCTTCATCATATAAGTAAGTTTATCAAAAAACAGGACATCATAAATAGTGAAATAACCAATTCACACCGACACATGAATTGTATCAATGACCTAGAAAAGATAAGATTGCTAACCTCGATCGAGGGAAATAAAGAGGAGAAAGCTCAAGTGCGTCTCGGACACCTTCTATATTTTTGTTCTATGAGAAATTCAACGGGATTTTTCACTCAAACATTTCAACAAACACCTTCAATGCATGCATGAAAAAAAACTAGCACACACCCTCACACCTTACACCATTCGAAAAAACAGAGTGGAGGCAGAGGGGGCTGGGGCGTTGCATTTATAGAGGGCAAGGGGTCTTTAGTCCCGGTTGAAGCCAGAAACCGGGACTAAAGGTGCGTGCCACGCCACGTGGCTGTGGCCAAACCTTTAGTCCCGGTTGGTGGCTCCAACCGGGATGCATGCCCCCTTACCAACCGGGACCCATGCCCCCTGGCCCCGTGCCCGCTCCAACCGGGATGCGTGCCAGCATTAGTCCCGGTTGGTGGCGCAACCGGGACTAATGCTCCGAGGGGTCGCCAACGGATGGCCCTTTTTCCTCTAGTGTTTGTTAGAAGAGTTCTCCGCCTTGGATTCGTTCGCAGAAGCATACAAGCAATTGTCTGGCTAGGCTTAGTCGGATGAGAATATGATATGGGAGCTCTCCAAGATTCATCGCGAAGAACGCCTACAAATTGAAGACGACATGATACTTACGCTCAAAGCTAGACGGAGGAACGCGAGGATCTTGAAGAACTCCGGGGGCTACTGTTGTGGATACCAAATGGGTATACCTATGGCATAGTCTCATACCGGCAAGCCCAGGTGGCCCATAGTTGGTGGTTAGGCCTATGGCATAACCGGGCGGCCCTGTTGTTGGTAGACAAGACGGAGGTCCAGCGGGGATAAAGGAAGGCGACGTGCCACCGCCTTAGATGGATGTCGGAGCCTTGGAGGACAAGAAGACAAGTTAGTGTTAGTCTAGGACTCTGTAACCGTATCCGGCTGGGACTCTCCTTGTAACCCTAGGACCTGGCGACTATATAAGTCGGGCCTATGGGAGCCTTTAGGGAACGACCAAGCATCGATTCACATACACCTCCCACAGCGAACCTATCTCTGTACTCGGCGTATTGCCCTTATAGTGATTTATAGCAGGAGTAGGATTCCTCCACCATTGTGGGATCTGAACCTGGGTAAGCTGTGTTACCTCGTACCCGTCAACCGTCCGCCTTCCCCCATGTCTCTAAACACGCACTGTGAGGACCCCTCCATGGCGTACTCGTCGGCAATACCACAAAAGCCCTGGCTAGCTGGAGAACCTGGATAAAGAAGAAGATCTATAAAGAAGGCAAAAGTCTCGAGGAGATCCAGAAGATTGACCCGCAGATCACTGAAGATTAGTACCGGGAGTTCAAGGACTGGTGTGAACCGGAAAGAGCCCAGGCCTCGAGTAATCGGGGAAAGGTGTTGCAGGCGATCAATATAGGTCACCACCATCTCGGATCTGGTGGATACAGAACCGTGGAGGCCAAATGGGATAAGGAGGACGACGAGTATAGAGCTAAGGGGATAGTTAAACCCTTTGTGAATTTCAAAAAGGGGCAGCTTCGAAACTTCATCAGGGCCCTTTACCATGTGGATCCAAAAACCAAACAACTCACCGCGAATCCTATGGTGAAGGAATTCGAGGAAATTGTGGTAAGTAATTTAATTACCACGGATCAACTCGATTGCATTCTAATCGATGAAGTCTGGTTTCTAAACGGTTCACTGTTACTTTTTCTGCAGGAGGAGGAAATTGTTGATAGTCATGGATCCCAGGGTTCCTCATCCCAGGGGTCGACGGAGGCCACCCGATGGGATAACCGTTTTAACAGGGCGATGAACCGGGCCAAGAAAATCACGCCAGTTACGAAGAAGCCATCGTCGGCTAGCCGTCTGGCCGGCCTCGGGGGTAAGAATTGGGTGGATCATTTTGGTCCACCGCCGAGGACGCGTGTGGCGCCGTCGGGAAGGAGCGAGGAGGAATACCGCGAGGTTCAAGAACTTAAGGAACAAGTGGCGCGGATCCCGCAGATTGTCCAAGACAACCTAGCAATCACCCTCATGTCCATCCTACCTACCTTAGTGGAGTCAATAGCGAACTGGAGTGCGGGTGGTCGACAAGGGCCGTGCCCGATTCCAAGCATGGTCAGCATCCACTCGAACAACGCGGCACTGATGAATCAGGCGAATTATGTGTTCGTGACTCCGCCCGCTAGCACCGCGGCGCCGGGAGTATTGGTGACTCCCCCTGCCATCACCTTGGCGCCAGAAGTGTTGGTGACCCCCCTACCATCGTCGTGGCGGCACCGGAGCTCCAAGCACCCGGTAGGGAGAATACACCAGCGGCCGGCACCGCGCCATCAAGCAGACCCTCCGTCTCTTGCACGCCCGTCGTCGTATGCGGTGCCTCGACATTAGCTGATCTCGACGCCATCATGGTAAATAAATTGCTTTACCACCTTTCATGCCATCTATTACTCTTATGGAATCTCTCTGACGCCGTACATGTTTTCCGCAGATGGATGTTCCTTGCACTCTCTTATGCTACGTGAACAACGATCTGAGGGATGTTGCCAATGGTACCATCGTTCAACCCTTGCAGCGCATGTTCCACTCAAGGCTGATGCCAGATAGTGTGCACAGGGTTAAAATTAGTCGGGTGCTAAGGGGCCGCGACGACCTGGAACCTCCCATTCAACCCCCAGGAGTGGATGAAGAAGAGCCGGCTGTCCTCAGAAGTTGCTTCGGCTTATTCTTGCAATGGCCAAAGAGCATGATCCGTTTGGGGACAGCGGGGGCCATCACGCCACAGACAACATCATCGCCTGTCGTGCCAGCGACAAGCGGTGGAAAGGCCCCCTTACCGCCCTCGCCGTCACCTCCACGCGGTGGGTCGGAGGCTCATGTTGATGATATGCACATGGCATAGGATCCGGCCAAGGACGACGAAGACTGGAATGATCACTTCTTCAACACTCAGTTTAGCAACGAAGACCTAGCTGGTGGCCCCACAGAGAAACCCACTATCACCAAGCGTCTGTTTGGTTCTCAGGAGACGCCTCCAACTTGCGCCTTCACTAAGCTAGCTGATACAACCAACCGGCCCTTTATTCTAAGCCCTGACACACTACATAGGGCAGCCGCTGCTCAGATTGCGGTGCCTGCCCGCTCTCCAAAAGGAAAAAATACCAGGAAAAGAAAATCTAGCAGCTCGAGCCAGCTGGTGGCGTCAACTGCGAATCCGATTAGGTTTCGGGACGGGCCACCAAGACCCGAGGGTATTATGTGGAGGATTCATGTGGCGGGTGAGCCCATTCTACCTAAGAATTTGCGGAGGCTCGCCAGTTCGGAACTAAAGAATGTGCATGACGGTGTGCTAACGGTAGAGAGACGCCTTCTTGCGGAGAAAGATCCCTCGCACCCGGTATTCGTGGTTAAGGTGCCACTAGGCTTGGGCTTCGTCGAAAATGCCCCCGCGGATCTGTTCTTCCTGCGGTTTGATGACATCTTCAATATGTTCCACCTGTACCCGCTATACTATACCATGGTTCGCCTGTTTTCTCTCAGCCTGGCCATGCAGATCATTAGAGAGAACACACCAGGCATCGCTATAGTGGACCCCTACTACATGCGTGACGGCTGCTTGGGAAGCGCCGTTGAACGACTTTTCGTGGCCTCATACCTAAAAATAATCTTTGTGGCGAACAAGACAAAGGAATACATTCTCGTGCCTTACTTTCCTGAGTAAGTCATTACTCACTCGCCACCATCGATTGGCTTTATTAGATTATCATCATTCTTTTTCCAACACATTCCATTTGATTTTTTTGCACAGAGATGAACACTGCACGCTCATATCCTTATCGTCTAAGCATTCGCACGCCATGTATTTTGACTCGGGGAGTCTAGAAAAGAAGAAAAACTGCGACAAGATCAAGGATGTTCTGGATGATGCTCTCACTGGCTATGCCTCGAGGGAAGGCACCACCTTCGTGCGTAAGAAGTTCAAGTTCGGCAGGCACATCTTCAACCACGTAACGGAGTTCCGCTACGTGAAGCAGCCGGAAGGCAGTAATAAGGAAGCATACTATGCACTCCATCACATGAGGGCGTTCCTAATAGACCAGCAGAATTCTACGCTGCCAGATCATCTCAAACAGTGGGCGGAAGCCAAGGCCAAGATCACTGATTCAGATATTATACAAGAGATGTATCGCATCCAGCAGCAGTTTGGGCCAATCATCTTTCGTGATGTCATGACTTCGGGGGGGGGGGGGGATCTTCTGCGGAGAAATCTCCCGAATAACCGTTACATAGAAGATCGCCTAGAGATACAGGGTGACTATAGGAAGTTCGTGACGAGACAAGGCGTCCTCCCGTTCCCTGAGCCGAGCCAGAAGGCTTGATGTTGGCCTAGTTGTAGTTCCAAACTATAGATGACTTTTGTGTGTGTGGACAAGTGTACATGCTACTACTTAGCTTATTAGGTTTATGAATCATCGCTTATTTCTTTTGCTTATTATTATTATATACGAATCAATGCTTTTTTTTCTTACTCTTTGGTACTTTGCTCACTTTGGTCCTTCTTTTTTCCTTACTTTATTAGTCTTTTTTCGAGAATGCCGATGATTGAAATGTCGTGGCACACTATATATGTGAATGTGCTACGATGGGATTGTGAGCCTTGTGATATGCACAAGTCCAGGTCTTGTGCATCCTACTTGGCTCACGGTTTCGTCGTAGCATATTCCTGTGTCCAACGACCTATGTATATATATGAGGCATTCTTTTTAAGTTACTTTGGTCTTTTTCGAGAGTAATGCCGATGATTGAAATGTCGTGGCACACTATATATGTGAATGTGCTACGACGGGATAGTTAGCCTTGTGATATGCACAAGTCCAGGTGTTGTGCATCCTACTTGCTGACTGTTCTGTCGTAGCATATTCATGTGTCCAACGACCTATGTATATATATGAGGCATTCTTTTTGAGTTACTTTGGTCTTTTTCGAGAATAATGCTGATGACTGAAATTTCGTGGCACACTATATATATGAATGTGTTGTGATGGGATTGTAAGACTTGTGTTATGCACAAGTCCAGATGTTGTGCATCCTACTTGGCTTACAGTTCCATCATAGCATCTTCCTGTGTTCAACGACCTAGTTATATATGAGGCATTCGTTTTGAGTTACTTTGGTCTTTTTTAAGAATGTCGATCATTGAAATGTCATGGCACACTATATATGTGAATGTGCTGCAACGGGATTGTAAGCCTTGTGATATGCACAAGTACAGATCTTGTGCATCCTACTTGGCTTACGGTTCCATCGTAGCATATTCATATTTCCAACGACCTAGTTATATATGAGGCATGCTTTTTAAGTTACTTTGGTTTTTTTGACTTGGGACTACTTTGTATAAGTGTATCTTCATATGCGACTTTAATTATACGTGCTTTTTTCAATCACCGGTTAATTATTATTGCCAACTTGTAGATGACGTGGTACGTTGTGTACAAGGGTCGGGTTCCCGGAGTCTACGATGATTGGGAAGACTGCCGGAGACAGGTGCACCGTTTCAACGGCAATAGCTACAAAGGATACAACACTATGGCGGAGGCGGAAACTAGATACGCGCTATCTAGCGGGAGTTAGGACGAGGAACCGGATGAAGACCTACACCTTCGTCGCGGTGATGCTTATCGTTTTTGATTGTTTATCCCGCGCTTGTTTCTAGCTAGTTTAGATGTCTAGGCGAGCTTCCGAGCTCTAACTTGTTCGAGACACATGTATTCGCATGTCACCAAATATTTTGTAACTTGATCGAAACAATGTAACTTATACTATGTATTCATGTATGGGACTTATCTATATGTATTTGTTTTAATCTTGTTTTGCAAGTTGTGTATTTATATATATAACTGTATATCTTATATATGTGTGTGTATATCTGCCTGTAATATTTTACATAATATGTATTGTATATCATCTGGCTCTAAAATAAAAAAAATAAAAAAAAATGCCCGTGGCGCACTGCAACTAAAGAGCACATGCGCAGATCAGTGGCGCACTGCCATATGCGCCATAGGAAATAATGCCCGTAGCGCACCTGCCTTTCTATCCGTGGCGCACTGGCAGGTGCGCTACGCCTATCCCCATATAACCGTAGGGCACCATGCAGTGCGCTACAGGTAAGAGATAGCCGTAGCGCGAGGATAGTGGCGCACATGAAGTGCGCCACGGATGCCCTTTTCAGGTGCTCCACGAATGGCCCATTTCCTAGTAGTGCTAGAACATTCCGGTGAAAACACCAAAACCATTCCCGAACTCTGGAATTGGACTTTCCTTATATGACTCTTATTCTTCGGACCATTCTGGATCTCCTCGTGATATTCCAGATCCAGTCTGAGACTTCAAACAACATTTGGTCTCTTCACTCACATTCCATATCTACTAAAGAACATCTAATCCTTAAGTGTGTCTCCCTACGGTTCGTGAATTATGCGGACATGATCGAGACTCTTCTCCAATGAATAACCAATATAGGAATCTCGAAATTCATATGGATCCCACATATTTGTACGATTACTTTG
This sequence comes from Avena sativa, assembly GCA_916181665.1. Taxonomy (NCBI): domain Eukaryota; kingdom Viridiplantae; phylum Streptophyta; class Magnoliopsida; order Poales; family Poaceae; genus Avena; species Avena sativa. Next base: position 44,046,659 of record OV702285.1, on the reverse strand, counting down.
TGATCGAATAAACAATTTACATACGATACCAATTTCCCTTTGTCTCGCGATACTTTAATTATCCGAGGTTTGTTCACCTCGTTACCGATAAGTACTCTTTACTCGTTCCCGTGATATGTGATCCCTTGTGAGCCAGTCACATGCTTGCAAGCTAATTGGATGACATTCCACCGAGAGGGTCCAGAGTGTATCTATCCGTCATATGGATGGACAAATACCGCTCTTGATCCATGTGCCTCAATACATACTTTTTGAACACTCAATGCCACCTTTATAGCCACCCAGTTACGAAGTGGTGTTTGATGTCATCAAAGCATCCATCTGGTGGTGGCGATTAACATGATCTCATGGTCGAAGGAATTAGGTTACTATGTATCTGAAAGCTTATAGCAAACGAACTATTGAAATGACTCGATATTTATGCTACGCTTAACTATAGGAGTATGTCCATCACATCATTCTCCTAATGATATGATCTTGTTGTCGATAACATATCAATGTTCATGATCAGGAAACCATGATCATCTATTAACCAACAAGATAGTATTGCAAAGAGGCTTTACTAGGAACTCTAACAAGTTTACAAATCATACAAGTATTAATGTTTCCGGTTAATACAATTATAGAATGAATGTAAACATTTATCATAAACACAAAGATATAATAATAACTACTTTTATTATTGCCTCCTGGGCATATCTCCAACAATATCACTGAGCTTCCATAGAGTGTGTTGCGCTTGGCTCGGCGAATTTTTCTAAATCACAGGGGGTAACACCTTACTGCGGTGCACTACCCTCTAAAACATAGAGCTTCAAATTCTTATACCTTTTGATCCACACATCAAAATGACATGATTATTTTTCCTATGAGTCAAAAATTAAATTATCTTTCCAATTTCATGTGTCACATGATATTTAAACAAGAAGATAATGTTTTGTGAATTATTTTCTTATGAGTCACAAATTAAATTGTCTTTCCAAGTTCACAACTCCATTTAACAAAATCATCTGAACATAAATAAAGAAACTAACATAAAAAATAATTCATGAAATATTCTATACTGGTTTAACCATCATAGGACCAATGGAATTGGACAGATAATATATTTTTTACCCCCATGAAAAAGTATCATGTTTTTGAATTGTAGATAAAAAATTACAGGAGTTCGAAGTTCCATGTTTTAGAGGGTAGCACCCTAGACTAATGCACTCCCCCTCAGTGACTTAGAAAATTTTATCACGCGAGCCTAGCATGCAACGTCTTGAATCCCGATGCTATGATATAAGGGGTAGTGCCCCGGTGGGATCTAGGTGTCTCTATCAACGTGGGTAGCGCATGTCAAGACGATGCTAGCATGTTTACGGTAGTGTCCCCGAGATAAAGGCGCTACCTAAAAATCTATCAATGCTAGCTACCCAAAAAGCTATCCCTGAGAAAGGCTCCATCCAAAAGGTAAGTTTTATGTGTGAGTGCACTCTAAGCTGTAATATATCCACTTTGTATGAAACATCAGTGTTTACTCACATATATTTTTTCTATATTGCGAATCAAGACTAAATAAATCAAAGAGAATAATTTTCTATAAAATTATTAAGATTGTTATGCATTTTAGGATGTATTGGACATAATTTTGATCCAAATTAAATTTTCTAAAAACCATAAATGTTGTTGGGTTTGACAACAAGAGTCCGTCGACAGCTTGTATGGCGGCGCATATGGGCGGATGTCGCTGTATGAGTGTTTATTAAAGTCTCTATGCCTCGAATTCTAGATCCTATTGACTTGGACAAATTGAGGCAAAAAGTTTTGCACATCTATGAAATAATTAGTGCTTAGGGGTAGGTCTAGACACTCGTAGAAAAGGGCCCATGCGTCCCGGTTGGTAAGGGCCATTAGTCCCGGTTGCCCAACCGGGACGGGGCAATCGGGACTAAAGCTCTAACCATTAGTCCCGGTTGCCCCACCAACCGGGACAAATGGGGCACACGTGGCGGCATCAGAGCGCGAGGGGGTGTGGAGCATTAGTCCCACGAACCGGGACTAATAACCTGCTGCCGCGGCAGAGATTTGGCCCATTTCTATGCCGCGGCTGAGAATTCATTTTGGCACATTTTGTTGCCGCGGCAGCATTTTCGCCACTTTTTGTGCCGCGGCAGAGAATTCATTTAGGTTGTTTTATTGTTTATTTAGTGTTTTGCACTTATCAATGAAGGAACCTTATATTACACAAGATCATCATGACAACATTTTACATTCAATACACGGATCGAGTTCATGCACTACATACAAAAGTTGCTATTCGATGCTACCGGCCAATTTCTTGAAAGTTGCTATTTTTACAATTCCTATTGTCTATACACAGCCGAGTAGTATTCCCCTTGTGTGTTTAGGACTTCTGCATCCAAGAATCCCGCCAATTCCTCCTGTATTGCTCGTATGCGATCCTTTGGCAAAAGACCGTCCCGTAGACGTTCGATCTGATTTAAAAAAGGAGTCAGCCTATATGAATATGAAACTAAACACAATTTGATTGTAATTAAAAACTATAGAAATTGTTTATGTACGTGGAGTTGCTCTAAATTTCTGCCCTTCTCATCGCACGTCTGCCGGATAAACTCGCATACATAGTATCCACATAGATTGTTACCTGGTCCCTGCGTCAGGCACTTTACGACAACAGAGTTCAATCAAAATAATAATCAAGCATGATAATAACTGTATCAAAACTAGAATCAAAGAGATGCGCGGATATAGCTAGTGGTGCTTACATCTAGTGGTTGAAATGTAAGCTCCTCTTTCCAAACACCCCTAGCCTTATTGGTGAACCGTTTCCAAGCGCTGCCCGGCGTAGAAAACGAATAAAATAAGTTATTAAGTACTTGATATCATAAAATTCACGAACGTTGCCGATATAGTGTCGTAATGATTAGAATTACCGCTGGAGAAGTATCTGCATGTCCTTCCACGTCTCAAGGGGTTTATGTTTCGAGTCCATGACTAGTACACGCCCTTTGTCAAGTTGAATGATTAACAGAATATAGTGGTACCTGCGAATGCAGAACTAATCAATTATATACTTAACATCGAGTAAGCGAAATAGAAAGTGTATACAAGACAATAACACTCACTGGAAGTTGTAAGGAAATAGTATTTCCCTTTTGGTTTCTTGAAACCTTAACGCGTGTACTATATTATCCTCCGTATCCTGGGGGCTTATTTTGAGATTAGCTTCATGAACCCAATATGGGTCAATGAAACCAATGTCATAGATTTGTCCTCTGCTGCATTCGAGAATCTTCATTCTGCATATTAAAGTATGATTATATACATGCAATAAACAAAATAATATAGATGGAGACTAAATTAATTACAGAATTAGTACTTACAGACAATAGGCACTCATGATCGATTTGTCCAAGGCGTCTTGATTGAATAATTGAAATAGTTCATCAAATTCAATGGATATCATGTCATCCTTATCTTTCCCATGATACTTTTTTGTAACCCTCAGCACTATCCAGTTAGCCCCGGCCCTTGTGGCATGCATGTACCAGTTATACAATCTTCGCATTTTTGTTGGAAGATTGTTTACCTCCTCAGGTTTGACGAGAGGTTTTCCGTACTGGTATTGGTATGCTACTTCACTCACGGGGAAGAACTCTAACTGGGATAAGTACTGGGCAATACTCATACCTTGAGCAGCGGCAGCTTCTCCGTATTGTGCAACTACCTCTGGATCATACTGCTCTTCGGCCCCATATTTGCTCGACCCCACATTGGTTTGAGAAATCACCTTGAGAGGGGCGCAAGTCTGTTTTGCTTGTTCTCCGAGCTGGGCAACAGATTTCCCACTTGCATCAGTACTGCTCTTCGAGGCTTTTTGTGCTGCATGTGACTTGAGAATAGAACGTTCATAGTCTGATGACAGCTTTGGCTCGGGTTGATGAAGAGTCTTTAGCATTTTCAACACTTTGGATTTTTCTTCTTTGGTGCTGGGGAACTCTGGCTCTTTCGGCCGCCTCAGCTTAGCGAAAAACGCTGTCGTTTCCGCATCAACGATCGCCGCAGTCTCCTCTTCAGTACAGTCATAAGCTCTCTTGGGAGGAACCGTTGGTACTTTTGGAAGAGGCTCTTGTTTACGTTTCGGCGATCGCTTACGACGCACAGTAGCGGTACGCTTACGCTTTTTATCCTGAGGCGCCGGCGATGGCTCCCGCGGCAATGGCTGCACCAGAGATTGGTGAGGCGACGGAGCCGGGTGAGGCGACGAAGACGGCTGCCGCGGCGGCGACGACCTCGCTGGAGACGGGTGAGGCGGCGGCGAAGATGGCCTTGGCGTGTGATTTCGAAGCACGATACAATCCTTCGGCCATAGAATGGTGACGTTTTTTGCGTCACCCAACACAGTCACATCCCCTTCACCAGCAGGGTAGTGAAGATCCAAAACCTCAAAGGTGGGCATGATTTCATCCACGCCGACAACAGCGTAGCCCTCTGGAACCTGACGATAGTGGTAAGTTGGTGTGGGTCCAATTGGTAAGGCATAGCCGACCGCCACCTTCATTGATATGTTCACAACTTTGACATGTAGCTCGCAGTGTGTCATCTCTGTGATATCATCCACTGGGTAGCCAACAGGAGCCATCGTCGGTGCATCATCGGCATCGCCATTGTCATCACCCGGGACCTCGGTGGAAGCCACACTGCTTTTTCGATTATTCGATAGGCCGGTAGCATCGAATGCAGTGTGCTGCTGAGAGGGGCCGGTAGTACTTTGCTCTTTAAGTGAGTTAATTTCATCTTGTTTTTGCTTTAATCGTTCTTCAATTAAACGCATTCGCTCTTTCTGACTTTCTGCTTCAATTGCCGCCCTGTCCTTACTCCTCTGACGGCTTCTATCAGGATATTTCTTCCTCTCTTCGGGAAACCCAGTCCTCCATGATTGGGAGCCTATTGTGCCTCGTGTTCGTCCATCATGTTCCTTATTTCCAAGGGCGAGTGTGAGCTCATCATTCTCTCTATCGGGAATGAAGTCCCCATCTTTAACAACCTTTACTGCTTTTCTCATCCTCTCGATTGGCAAGGGGTCTTCTTTATGTCGTATGTTTTATATACACCTCCCTTCCGAGTCCAACGTGCCCCCATGCCCGTAAAACCAATTCCTTGCACGTTCTACCCAATCGTCTGTCTCTAGGGTGATATTTTTATCACGCCGTTCCTGCTCAAGTTTATCCCACTTAGGAATGCCAACCTTGTAGCCACCTTGCCCCATAGTATGGTGATACTTCTTCTTAGCAGCATTCAGCTTATTCGTTTCAGACATTTTCTTAGCTTTTTCTGATTTCTTGTATTCCACAAACTCATCCCAGAATGGTTTTATCTTCTCAAACTGAATATTCTTGAAATCGGGAGTCTTCTTTTTCACGACATAGTCAAGGTGCAATCTTTTCTTCCAGTTGATGAAACACTGGGCCATCTTCTTCAAAGCCCACTCCCTGACCTTAGCCTCCATGGCTCTCCCATGTTGTAAGGCGTCCTCAACTGGATCCTCCGCATTTGGATCCAGCTCTATCTTCGGTAGTTTGAAATTAACCATGAGCCTCTTCCACAGTAAATCTTTGGCGTGGTTAGGGACAAATAAACATGTTCCCTCTTCATCCGCTTTAGCAGGCCTATTCCAATTTCTAATGGTGATCGGGATTAAGTCCCTAACGATTACTCCGCATTGTGCCACAAATTTGGTTGCGACAACTTCGGGAGCTGTCGGTCTGCCGTCTTCAGCGACATCTTCGATCCTAAACCTCTCATGGTCTTGCAACTTTTTGGTTGGGCCTCGTCTGCTCTTTTCAGTAGATTCCTTCGATCCGGAGGGCTAAAAGAAGAAAGATCGTCATTACTATTTCTATATAGATAGCAGATGATTAATTAATGAATTGCTTTATATTACATGCACCTCGCCGGAGCGGTCGTCTTCTCGATTACACAAGGCATCGCCTTCTCCCTCACGGAAGGAAACACCTTCAACCTCAAACAAGTTGTCTACTCCGGTAAAAAGAGGATCACCGTCACCAGAGTTGTTCAGAAACGTTGATACGTCTAAATTATCTTCCCCACGGATCACACCTTGGATCAACTCTTCCTTTTCTTCGTCTCTGGCGTGTGGGTCCATATTTTCTGCATAGGTGGAAAAACGAATAAGTCAAAGCGGCTAAAGGAGAAAGTTAAGTACGGTGTTGAGAGATATAAACCCTAATTCAGAGAAACCCTAATATATACATACACAATAATAAAAATGAAGAGAAAGGGAAACCGTGTAGTAGATAGGCACATCGTCGAACCCACATGCACCTAAGTTGCTTGAAAATGTGAATCGGGTCTGGGGCTACCCACAGTGACTGACCAGTGGGGCCGAAGACCAATAATACCAAACTAATTAATAAACCTAATAATACCTAACTAATAATAAACCTAATAATCCAAACACCAAAAAGAAAGGGAAACAATCAACACATGGCATCGATGGAATGCTCAAGAAAGTATGATGATATGACAAGTTAATTTGCATTGGAATGTAACCCTAAGAAATGCTCGACGATTTAATCGGGGTTCCGAGGGGTGAAAACCCTAACTCGGAGAAACTCCGGAACACATGAGAGGGGTGGATTTGTTCTTCTAATTAAACTTGTAATTTAAGTTGTTGAACAATGCATGATTATAGCTTAGATAGCTAGGTTTCATTTTTCTGAACATTTTGATATATTATTCATATTTTTATGACTTATAGATTAAAAGTTATCGAATTTATAAGATTATAATTATTTCTGAAATTAAAAAAAAGGCAAATAGTTTTTACACCGGGGCGCCAGAAAGAGAGGGGAACAATCAACACATGGCATCGATGCAATGATCAAACAAGGATGATGATATAACAAGTTAATTTGTATTAAAAAGTAACCCAAAGACATGCTCGGCAATTTAAACGGGGTTCCGAGGGGTGAAAACCCTAACTCGGTGAAACTCCGGAGTATATGAGAGAGGTTGATTTTGTTTTCTAATTAAACTTGTCTTGAAAGTTGTTGAACAATGCATTATTATAGCTTAGATAGCTAGGTTTCATTTTTCTGAACATTTTGATATATTATTTGTATTTTTCTGACTTACAGATTAAAATTATTGAATTTTCAATATTCAAAAAAAATTCTGAAAATAAATAAGTCTGGAATTATTTTTTACACCCAGGCAAACTATACACACAGCAACTGACAGATGGGCCCTGTGCCACATAAGCAGCCACGTGAGCAAAGTGGGACAGAGGGGGCCGTTGGGTGTTTTTCACCAGGGCAGGGGTTACACACTGCCACTGACGGGTGGGCCTGGTCCACGCCACGCCAGCACCTGCCGCCTCGCCACGTCAGACAGCACCCTTCGCACGCTCCTTCAACACCTGCCGCCATGCCAGCACCCTCCGCCGCCACGCCACACCACCCGCCGGCCGAGTCCGGCCAGCAGCACCTTGCCCCGCCGCCGCACCCGCGCCGCACCACGCCACGCGCAAGAAATCCCGTCGGTGCCTGCCGGCGGCGGCAGGGGAAGAGGGAGGAGGGGGACGGAGGCAGGCTAGAGAGGGGGACACACCTTCTGGCGGCGACGACGCGCGGTGGCGGTGGCGCTGCTGGCCGGGGACGACGACGCACGGCGGCGGTTGGAGGTGGTGGCGGACGCGCTACTGGCCGGGGACGACGACGACGGCGAGCGCTCAAGGACGGAGGCGACGACGAGCGCTCAAGGACGGAGGCGACGGCGAGCAGCCTGACGGCGGGGCGGCGGCGTCTCCCTGTGTTGTGTGCGGGCGCAGAGAATGGTGAAGGGAAGAAGAGGAACGGGCGCGTCATGTATAAAGGGGAGGGAGAATACGTCCCGGTTGATGGCTCCAACCGGGACTAAAGAGTCACACGTCCCGGTTGGAGCCACCAACCGGGACCTATACTCCAATATTTTTTCAGGGTTGGCGCGCAGGGGCTCTTTAGTCCCGATTGGTGGCTCCAACCGGGACATATTCCCCTGTTTTCAAAAAATTTCAGGTATTTTCTCTCTGTTCCCGCCTTATTTTTTATTTTGGGGTTTAAATTTGTATTGTTTTTTAAATGATAATTAATTTGGAATTTAGAAAAACTTTAAACATAAAAAGTGTTTGGATTTGAATAAATAATTCAAAACCATTTTCAGTTTTAAAAAATAATTAATGTAACCATTTAAAATATGAACCATTTACAATTAAAAATGAATTAACTTATATTTTTTTAATATCAATTTGGAATTTAGAAAAACTTTAAACATAAGAAGTGTATGGATTTGAATAAATAATTCAAAAGCATATTCTATTTTTAAAAAATAATTAATGTAACCTTTTAAAATGAATTAACTTATATTTTTGAATATTAATTTGGAATTTAGAAAAATTTTAAACATAAAAAGTGTTTGGATTTAAATAAATAATTCAAAAACATTTTCTGTTTTAAAAAATAATTAATGTAACCATTTAAAATATGAACCATTTACAATTAAAAATGAATTAACTTATATTTTTTAATATCAATTTGGAATTTAGAAAAACTTTAAACATAAGAAGTGTATGGATTTGAATAAATAATTCAAAAACATATTCTATTTTTAAAAAATAATTAATGTAACCTTTTAAAATGAATTAACTTATATTTTTGAATATTAATTTGGAATTTAGAAAAATTTTAAACATAAAAAGTGTTTGGATTTAAATAAATAATTCAAAAACATTTTCTGTTTTAAAAAATAATTAATGTAACCATTTAAAATATGAACCATTTACAATTAAAAATGAATTAACTTATATTTTTTAATATCAATTTGGAATTTAGAAAAACTTTAAACATAAGAAGTGTATGGATTTGAATAAATAATTCAAAAAACATATTCTATTTTTAAAAAATAATTAATGTAACCTTTTAAAATGAATTAACTTATATTTTTGAATATTAATTTGGAATTTAGAAAAAATTTAAACATAAAAAGTGTTTGGATTTAAATAAATAATTCAAAAACATTTTCTGTTTTAAAAAATAATTAATGTAACCATTTAAAATATGAACCATTTACAATTAAAAATGAATTAACTTATATTTTTTTAATATCAATTTAGAATTTAGAAAAACTATGCATAATATGGGCACAACATCACAAACTATGCCGTGATTCAGCACATAACATCGGTCATTTGTCGCTCGGAAAATGGAAAAGGGATTTTCCGTGCGACAAAAAGGAAAACTTCCTCCTGCAACATTGTTCTCCATACCAATGTCCACATATTGTTAGAACTTGCATTGGATCTCTGAAGAAACCACATATTGCGAGTCTAAAAATGATTTTTTCAAAAAATCACGAGCGATAGATCATGTACCTGTAGTACAAACCGGACCCACTTCCTGCCGATTCGGCAGACATTTGTCCTTTTTACCCGGGATGGACGAAAAGGTTTGAGATGTACCGGTTGGGATATAGTCCATGTAAGGTGGTCTAGTATTTTAGGAAAAGAGGACGGTAGCATTCTGAAACGGCATTTTGGTGGTTACTTCACAAAACGACCCGTTTTTTGCGCTCGGAAAATGGAAAAGGGATTTTCCGTGCGACAAAAAGGAAAACTTCCTCCTGCAACATTGTTCTCCATACCAATGTCCACACACATGCATAATATGGGCACAACATCACAAACTATGCCGTGATTCAGCACATAACATCGGTCATTTGGACCGAAAGCCATGAAACCTCGAACATGATAGGTCATTTTGTGAAGGTTTTTTCGAAACAAGATCAATATACCAAGTCTGGTATTTTTCCTTTCAACTATGTAACATAATATGACACCACGCGAAGGATTTTCATTGTTCGGATTTTTTTTGAATTTATTATGCCCGTTTTGAATTATCTGAATTTCTAACTATGGTCGAACCGGTGTGCATGAAGATAGGGGACGGGCATCGTTAGAACTTGCATTGGATCTCTGAAGAAACCACATATTGCGAGTCTAAAAATGATTTTTTCAAAAAATCACGGGCGATAGATCATGTACCTGTAGTACAAACCGGACCCACTTCCTACCGATTCGGCAGACATTTGTCCTTTTTACCCGGGATGGACGAAAAGGTTTGAGATGTACCGGTTGGGTTATAGTCCATGTAAGGTGGTCTAGTATTTTAGGAAAATAGGACGGTAGCATTCTGAAACGGCATTTTGGTGGTTACTTCAAAAAACGACCCGTTTTTTGCGCTCGGAAAATGGAAAAGGGATTTTCCGTGCGACAAAAAGGAAAACTTCCTCCTGCAACATTGTTCTCCATACCAATGTCCACACACATGCATAATATGGGCACAACATCACAAACTATGCCGTGATTCAGCACATAACATCGGTCATTTGGACCGAAAGCCATGAATCCTCGAACATGATAGGTCATTTTGTGAAGGTTTTTTCGAAACATGATCAATATACCAAGTCTGGTATTTTTACTTTCAATTATGTAACATAATATGACACCACACGAAGGATTTTCATTGTTTGGATTTTTTTTGAATTTATTATGCCCGTTTTGAATTATCTGAATTTCTAACTATGGTCGAACCGGTGTGCATGAAGATAGGGGACGGGCATCGTTAGAACTTGCATTGGATCTCTGAAGAAACCACATATTGCGAGTCTAAAAATGATTTTTTCAAAAAATCACGGGCGATAGATCATGTACCTGTAGTACAAACCGGACCCACTTCCTGCCGATTCGGCAGACATTTGTCCTTTTTACCCGGGATGGACGAAAAGGTTTGAGATGTACCGGTTGGGATATAGTCCATGTAAGGTGGTCTAGTATTTTAGGAAAATAGGACGGTAGCATTCTGAAACGGCATTTTGGTGGTTACTTCACAAAACGACCCGTTTTTTGCGCTCGGAAAATGGAAAAGGGATTTTCCGTGCGACAAAAAGGAAAACTTCCTCCTGCAATATTGTTCTCCATACCAATGTCCACACACATGCATAATATGGGCACAACATCACAAACTATGCCGTGATTCAACACATAACATCGGTCATTTGGACCGAAAGCCATGAAACCTCGAACATGATAGGTCATTTTGTGAAGGTTTTTTTGAAACATGATCATTGTTCGGCACACATTTAGTCCCGGATGTAGTCACAAACCGGGACTAAAGGGATTGCGGCAGAGTGGGCCAGACAACACTAATAATAGGGGTGAGTGTCGACATTATGTCGTGCGGCTTGTACCTTGTCCCGGATGGTGTCACCAACCGGGACTAAAGATGAGTCAGCACTAATAATAGGGGTGAGTGTCGACATTATGTCGTGAGTGTCGACATTATGCCGAGCTGCTTGTACTATAAATATGCATCCTTGTGAGTCCAGTCCTCCAGCCAGTTTGAGGCATATCCAAGATGGTTTTAGAGAGCAGGGACACCACTACGGCCAGTTTCAGGGAGATACCGACGGAGCCCAGTCCTCCGGCATCTCCGAGAAACTAGTCATAGAGGCACTCCCTAATATGTGAAATTAGTTAGCTCCGAGGCGTATTGATCTAGTTAGTGAAGTTACAAGCTGCAAGATGGTTTTCGAGAGCAGGGACACCACTGCGGCCAGTTTCAGGGAGATGCCGACGGAGCCCAGTCCTCCGGCATCTCCGAGAAACTGGTCATAGAGGCACTCCCTAATATGTGAAATTAGTTAGCTCCGAGGCGTATTGATCTAGTTAGTGAAGTTACAAGCTGCAAGATGGTTTTCGAGTGCAGGGACACCACTGCAGCCAGTTTCAGGGAGATGCCGACGGAGCCCAGTCCTCCGGCATCTCCGAGAAACTGGTCATAGAGGCACTCCCTAATATGTGAAATTAGTTAGCTCCGAGGCGTATTGATCTAGTTAGTGAAGTTACAAGCTGCAAGATGGTTTTCGAGAGCAGGGCCACCACTACGACCAGTTTCAGGGAGATGCCGACGGAGCCCAGTCCTCCGGCATCTCCAAGAAACTGGTCATAGAGGCACTCCCGGTCCAGCCACAAAATGGGACTAACACTCAAGACATTTATTAATATTAAAAACTGAGACTACAAAACCGGGACTAAAGGCCACAAACCGCGAAAGATATCCTTCGGTCAAGCCACAAACTGCGAAAGACATGAACTAGAGTTACATAATATGAGCATGAACTTCTTGGCATATGTCATTCCTTATGACCGCTTCAGACGTAACCATGGAACATCTTCTTTACTTAATGGTATGCTTGGGTCAGTTTTCACTGTGAAGGGCGGAATTTCATCAAACTTATTATAATCTTCTGACATGTCTGTCTTGTCCTCGATTCCCACGATGTTTCTTTTACCTGAAAGAACTATGTGACGCTTTGGCTCATCATATGATGTATTCGTTTGCATATTTTTTCTTTTTTTCGGTCTGGAGGACATGTCCTTCACATAGAAAACCTGAAACACATCATTGGCTAGGACGAATGGTTCATCTCTATAACCAAGATTGTTGAGATCCACTGTTGTCATTCCGTACAACTGGTCTATCTTTACCCCTTCCCCATTCAGGTTGACCCATTTGCAGCGAAACAAAGGGACCTTAAAAGAGACTCCATAGTCTAGTTCCCATATATCCTCTATGTAACCATAATATGTGTCCTTTTGTCCATTCTCGTCTATTGCATCAAAGCGGACACCACTATTTTGGTTGGTGCTCTTTTTATCTTGGGCGATCGTGTAGAATGTATTCCCATTTATTTCGTACCCTTGGAAATTCAATACAGTAGAAGATGGTGATGCGGCCAACAAGTATAGCTGATCTCCAATAGTGGTGTCATTCAAGAGATGTGTCCGCATCCAACCACCGAAAGACTTCATGTGTTCATCTGTAATCCATGATTCAGGCTTCCCCGGGTTTTTGGAGCGTACAATATTCTTGTGTTCCTCGATATACGGAGCTGCCAAGGTGGAATTATGTAGAACTGTGTAGTGTGCTTTAGTGAAAGAATCCCCGTCCCTACATATCATTGCTTTCTTTCCCAGCGTGCCTTTTCCACTTAGTCTTCCCTCATGCCGCGAGTCAGAAACACCAATCGGCTTAAGGTCAGGAATAAAGTCAACACAAAACTCAATGACCTCCTCTGTTCCATATCCCTTGGAGATGCTTCCTTCTGGTCTAGCACGGTTATGAACATATTTCTTTAAGACTCCCATGAACCTCTCAAAGGGGAACATATTGTGCAGAAATACCGGACCGAGAATGGCAATCTCTTCCACTAGATGAACCAGGAGATGCGTCATAATATTGAAGAAGGATGGTGGGAACACCAATTCAAAACTAACAAGACATTGTACCACATCCTTCTGTAACCTTGGCAGAATATCTGGATTGATTACCTTCTGAGATATTGCATTGAGGAATGCACACAGCTTCACAATGGGTACTCGAACATTTTCCGGTAGAAGCCCCCTCAATGCAATCGGAAGCAACTGCGTCATAATCACGTGACAGTCATGAGACTTCAGGTTTTGGAACTTTTTCTCTGCCATATTTATTATCCCCTTTATATTAGATGAGAAGCCCGACGGCACCTTGATACTATAAAGGACTTCAAAAAAGATTTCCTTCTCTGCTTTGGTAAGAGCATAGCTGGCACGACTTAAGTGACACCCTTTATCCGTCTTGTTATCTGTATGCATGTTCTTTGGGTCTTTCATAATTTGTTGGTCCTCCCGTGCTTCAGGTGTATCTTTTGTCTTACCATACACGCCTAGGAATCCTAGCAGGTTCACGCAGAGATTCTTCGTCACGTGCATCACGTCGATTGAAGAGCGGACACGCAGGACTTTCCAATATGGCAGCTCCCAAAATATAGATTTCTTCTTCCACATGGGTGCGTGTCCTGTAGCGACGTCGTTCGGAACTGATTGACCGCCGGGACCCTTTCCAAAGATTACTTCTATGTCCTTGACCATACCAAATACATCATCACCAGCAGGGAGTTCAGGCTTCTTCCGGTGATCTGCCTCACCTTTAAAATGCTTGCCTTTCTTTCTTACGGGATGATTGGTCGGAAGAAATCGTCGATTCGCTAGGTACACAACCTTCTTGCATTTATGCAAATATGTACCTTCGGTCTTATCTAAACAGTGGGTGCATGCCTTATATCCTTTGTTTGTCTGTCCTGAAAGGTTACTAAGAGCAGGCCAATCATTGATGGTTACGAATAACAACCCTCGTAGATTAAATGGCTCCTGTTTGTTCTCATCCCACGCACGTACACCTGGTTTGCCCCACAACTGTAAGAGTTCTTCAACTAATGGCCTAAGGTACACATCAATGTCGTTGCCCGGTTGCTTCGGGCCTTGGAGGAGCACTGGCATCATAATGAACTTACGCTTCATGCACAACCAAGGAGGCAGGTTGTAGATACATAGAGTCACGGGCCAGGTGCTGTGACTGCAGCTCTGCTCCCCAAAAGGATTCATGCCATCCGTACTTAGACCAAACCATAAGTTCCTTGCGTCACCTGCAAAGTCTGGGAAGTCTCTCTCGATTTTTCTCCACTGTGACCCATCAGCAGGGTGTCTCAACTCCCCGTCTTTCTTACGGTCTTCTTTGTGCCATCGCAACAACCTGGCATGCTCTTTGTTTCTGAACATGCGTTTCAACCTTGGTATTATAGGAGCATACCACATAACCTTAGCAGGAACCCTCTTCCGGAGGGGCTCTCCCTCAACATCACCAGGGTCATCTCGTCTGATCTTATACCGCAACGCGTTGCATACCGGGCATTTATCTAAATTCTCATACTCCTTACCGCGGTAGAGGATGCAGTCATTAATGCATGCATGTATCTTTTGCACATCTAATCCCAGAGGACAGAGAGTCTTCTTTGCTTCGTAGGTACTCTCGGGAAGTTCGTTATGTTTTGGAAACTTCGGCTTCATTATTTTCAGCATCTTTTCAAATGAGGAGTCAGTTAGACCACACTCTGCCTTCCATCGCAACAATTCCAGTGTGGTACCGAGCTTTGTGCTGCCATCTTCACAATTTGGGTACAACAATTTCTTGTGATCTTCTAACATGCCCTCTAACTTCAACTTCTCATTTTCTGTTTCACAGTCTCGCTTTGCATCAGAAATGACCCTACCAAGTTCATCAGCCGGCTCATCTGATGCCCGTTCTTCACCTTTTTCCTCTCCATTGTCTTCCGTTGCAGTATCACTGTATTCAGGAAACATATGATGATAGTTGTTATCATCATCTTCTTCTTCACCATCTTCCATCATAACCCCTCTTTCCCCGTGCTTGGTCCAGCAATTATAGTTGGGCATGAAACCTTTCATAATCAGGTGGCCGCGAATGATTTTTGAGGAAGAGTACTCCTTGTTGTTCCGACATTGAACACATGGACAACGTATAAATCCATTCTCTTTGTTTGCCGTAGCCACATCGATAAATTTATCCACGCCTTTGATATACCCGGCTACCCGCCGGTCACCGTACATCCATTCCCGACCGTTCATCTGCATCATATAAGTAAGTTTATCAAAAAACAGGACATCATAAATAGTGAAATAACCAATTCACACCGACACATGAATTGTATCAATGACCTAGAAAAGATAAGATTGCTAACCTCGATCGAGGGAAATAAAGAGGAGAAAGCTCAAGTGCGTCTCGGACACCTTCTATATTTTTGTTCTATGAGAAATTCAACGGGATTTTTCACTCAAACATTTCAACAAACACCTTCAATGCATGCATGAGAAAAAACTAGCACACACCCTCACACCTTACACCATTCGAAAAAACAGAGTGGAGGCAGAGGGGGCTGGGGCGTTGCATTTATAGAGGGCAAGGGGTCTTTAGTCCCGGTTGGAGCCAGCAACCGGGACTAAAGGTGTGTGCCACGCCACGTGGCTGTGGCCAAACCTTTAGTCCCGGTTGGTGGCTCCAACCGGGACGCATGCCCCCTTACCAACCGGGACCCATGCCCCCTGGCCCCGTGCCCGCTCCAACCGGGACGCGTGCCAGCATTAGTCCCGGTTGGTGGCGCAACTGGGACTAATGCTCCGAGGGGTCGCGAACGGATGGCCCTTTTTCCTCTAGTGAGAGGAATAATCTTATCAAAATGGTGAGGAATCTAATTTTAAACAAAGATAAAAAATGAGTGTATTTTCCACTCATCACTATATTACGGATAATTCGTTTGTGGGCAGACATATGCAATGAGGTGCACTAATGCTAACAATTTATTTTAGCCCAACCATGTGCGACAACTTACTCACGTTCTAGGTAGCGCACTTCATGTGCGATGTGAAGGAGGGTGCATAAGTCACGGTTAGACGGCGGATATTCAAGGCGGGAAACGATCGTTAGTACCGCAGATAGAATACCCCTTCCGCTTGTAATAAGCGGCCTTTAAAAATCCTGATTTATACTAGTGCCACGGTCAATAATTTGAAATATTTTGTTGGCCCCAACTATAGATTCACTAACCATTAGATCTAAAACATTTTAGTGGTACGCAAAAACTTTATTTTTTTAGTTCAGACAAGTTGCAATCTTTTTCTCTAGAAATGGGAAGTCGTGGTTTGTCGCTTGTGCATCAATCGATGTATATATAGCCTCTTTATTTTATTGTCAAATTTGCCGGAAATCCCTTGCATTTGCATTCATTGTGAGAAAACATATTTTGAAACGTCAAAAAAATCGGAAAAAATGTCTACATGTACATTCGACAATTTTATTTTTTCACAAGTTTTCGAAATGAAAGAACATGTAATGTGTCATCTATAAAAAGACGAAAAAGTCACGTGAATAGGACTATTCACGGAACATTTTTTTGTCTTTATTTGCACGGAACACGTAGAATGTTCTTTTGTCCCTAAAACTTTTAAACAAACATAAAATGTTTGAATATATATATATATGTAGATTTTTTTTCAATTTATTTAACATTTTAAAATATGTTTTCTCAAAATGGGTGCAAATACACTCGTAAGCCAAATAGCCACCTCCCAAATTTGCATCTTATTAGAACTGATAGATTACATACAGTAGATACATGAAGGCATGAACAAGCCATTTAAAAATTAAAACAACATGAAGCGTCATTGCATCAATATGACAAAAATTAGTTTCTATCGAGCCACTAGCCACACCGGACATATAAATCATATGCAAACCATTTTAATAATATTCATCCAGTAATCATGGCATGCTGCTACTCTGTCGTCTGTGAATAAGACCACATCTAGGTCATTGAATGGCCAAAGGTCTAACCTGTGCAAATGAAAGAGATATCATGCGTTAATAAAAACAAAGTCATTAGACAAATGACATATGCTCATATATAGTGAAGCCCACAAAAACTAGGATATGTTCTTTATCTTTCTTAGCAATAACATTAATCAATGTTAGAATAAATTTGTAATATTAGTTGGTAGCGATAAATTAAAAGATATATGAATGATGCGCCAAACAAAGTTTTGCAAATGGACCTAAAATAAAAATATGATGTATTGTTTCTTCATGACTACAAAAACAACACTTTTACTTCCGATCCAATTCCTTTTTGCCTAGTTATCTTTTGTTAACATCACTTTACGATGTAAAAAACACATATATTATTTATTTTAGTGAAACTTTAATATTCCAATATATTTGCGAAAAACCTAGTGCAGCCGTTAATTAAGTTAAAGTGCATTGGTTTGAATGAGAAAGTGTGAGACGTTGTTAAGATCCATCTATAAATGGCCTCCTCGTTTGTCAACTCAACAACATCCATTAGACGTTATGCCAAGTGTAAACAATTTTAACTATTAATTTTCTGTCAAAGCCCTTTTAAAACCTATATTTTAGCCGAACATAACATTTACTACCTAAACGCATTTTTGTTGTGTAATGCTATAAAGATCTAGGTATTATTTAAACAGGGGCACATCTCCTAGTCAAGTGTCCTCCAATAACCTAGAGAGATTTAGCCCATTTCAAATATTAAAAGAGCCACTTGAGAGAATATCTTACTTGACTTTCATCAAGCCTTTTCAATGAAATTAATGTTTGATGTATTTCTAAATATTGTAAGAAATATCACATGTAGAATTTCATAATTAGGTGAAAGTTTGATTTAGTTATTTTTTTAATTTATGTTTCCTTTTTGAGTTTTGCTCAGGGTCCCTCAATTCCTAGAGACGGCCTTACCCAGGCCCCGCTCATCTCGGGCGGCCCTTGTCGTCACCTCCTATGCCCCCCTTCTCTAGGTAGTGGTCCGCACTCCCCAGAGGCATGCCTCCTCAAGTGAGTTGTGAGGGAAACTTACTTTGGTTAGTCCCTCGGAAAATGGATGAGTCGTTGGATTTAATGACTGATCTTGTAGGCATCAGTTGTTTCGGCCACCGGTGTCTTCGTCTCGGCGGTCTTTGGCATGGCGTAAGCGTCCGCTGTGCTGGCTGCCGGCTGGACAGTTTTTGGCACGGCGTCTGTTGTCGCTGGAAGTGTCTTTGGTTCCTCCTTCATTGGTATCTCTTTCTTTGGCTCGGCGTAGGTACCGGCTGTTGGTGTTTTTGGCTCCTCCTTCTTCAGGACCTTAGCCACTAGTTCCTCCTTCTTCAGGTCCTTGGCCGCTAGTTCCTCCTTCTTTATCTCCTCCTTTGGTTTGGCATAGGTGTTGGGTGTTTTCTCCTCTTCCTTCTTCATTTCCACCTTCGCTTCCTCCTTCTTTATCTCCTCCTTTGGTTTGGCATAGGTGTTGGGTGTTTTCGCCTCTTCCTTCTTCATTTCCACCTTCGCTTCCTCCTTCTCCAGTTTCTGCACTAGCTCTTCCTTCTTTGGTTTGGTGTAGGCGTCCTCCTTCTTCAGTCCTTGCTTTGTTGGCTCTGCCTTCTTCGGCTCCACCTTGGTTGGTTTGGTGTAGGCGTTAGCTAATGGCACTTCCTTCTTTGGCTTTGGCTCTACCTTCTTCTTTGGCTTCTTTGGAACCTCCGCCGCTATCTTCTCATCTTTTGTTTTTGGTTTCTTCTCCGCGACAGTGTAGGCGTCAGCCTTGCTCTTAGGTTTCTTCACGACTTCGATTTTGGATTTCTTGTCCACACCGGCATAGCCAGGGGCAACGCTCGGTTTCTTCTCTGCAGCAGCCTCAGCTTTCTTCTCCACAACAGCCTCGGCTTTCTTCTCCGCAACAGCCTCAGCTTTCTTCTCCACAACAGCCTCGGCTTTCTTCTCCGCAACAGCCTCAACTTTCTTCTCGGCGACAGGCTCAGATTTCTTCACCTCACCGCCATAGTCCAAGGCTGACGCGACGGGCCTGGTGGAGGCAACCGCGAGGAGGAGAAGAAGCGCCAGAGCGAGCTGGGTCCTCATGGCGATCAACTGGTGCGATGAAATGAATGCAGCTGCTAGGAGGTTGGAACTATTTAAATAGCCGGCGAGGGGAGAAACGAGAGGCCGTTCTTTCTTTCCCTGTAAGATTGCGCGCCTGCCGTGAAGACAGGAGCCGAAAGAGAAGGCATGACCTTCGCTAGAAAAAAGGGCTTGCCTTCATGGGGCACGTGCCGCTGGTCTCTCGGACATGTGAAGAAGATGTTGCTACCAAGGCGGCGAGCTCACGTCCACGGCTGTGATCACTGTACCTGATGGATCTGCCGCGGTGGTTTTGGCGCTGGAATAATCTTGGCTCCAGTACAATCTGGTTAGTTTTGAGTCAGCTGTGTCCATACATGTGCATGTACGTCATGGACTTCTCCGTTTAATCAGGAGTGAGTACTTATTTAATGTGTTAGCTCGGCAAGCTTGCTTGCTGATTGCCGTACGTGAGTCTAGCTACTTGGCTTACGTGACAGATACGTGAAAAAGACAAATTCCTACCGAATCGGCAGGAAGTGGGTCAAATATGAACTATAGGTATACGATCGGATGCTCATGATTTTTTACAAAAATCATTTTTAGGTTCAAAATATGTTGTTTTATCATAGATCCACTTCAAGTTTAGTAAGTCTCAGCCCCGAGCTAAGAATCTTCATGCCCGCCCTTCGACAAAGTATAACGATGGTTTAAAACGGGCATTATAAATTTAAAAACGATCCAAACAATGTGAAACCTTCGCGTGGTGTCATATTATGTGACATAGTTAGAAGGAAAAATATCATACTTGGTATATTGATTATGTCTCAAAAAAACCTTCACAAAATGACCTATCTCATTTGAGGTTTTTTGGCTTTCGGGTCAAATGACCAATGTTATGGCTAGAATGAAGGCATAGTCTATGATAATATGTCCATATTGTGCATAACTGTGCATCATGGGATGACGAACAATGTTTCATGAGGAAGTTTTCCTTTTCGTCGCACCAAAAATCTGTTTTCCATTTTCCGAGTGCAAAAAACAGACGGTTTTGTGAAGCAACCACCAAATGGCTAATTCAAAATGCTACCGTCACATTTTTCAAAAATACTAGACCACCTTATATGGATAATGTCATAACAGGGGGATCTCAAATATTTCCGTCTATCTTTGGTGAAAAAGACAAATTCCTGCCGAATCAGTAGAAAGTGGGTCAGATATGAACTACAGGTACATGATCGGATTCTCATGATTTTTTACAAAAATATTTTTTAGGTTCAAAATATGTTCTTTCATCATAGATCCACTTAAAGTTTAGCGAGTCTCAGCCTCGAGTTAAGAATCTTCATGCCCGCCCTTCGACAAAGTATAATGATGGTTTAAAACGGGCATTATAAATTAAAAAACGATCCAAACAATGTGAAACCTTCGCGTGGTGTCATATTTTGTGACATAGTTAGAAGAAAAAATATCAAACTTGGTATATTGATTATGTCTCAAAAAACCTTCTCAAAATGACCTATCTCGTTCGAGGTTTCTTGGCTTTCGGGTCAAATGACAAATGTTATGGCTAGAATGAAGGCATAGTTTGTGATAATATGTCGATATTGTGCATAACTGTGCATCATGTGATGGCGAACAATGTTTCAGGAGGAAGTTTTCCTTTTCGTCGCACCAAAAAGCCGTTTTTCATTTTCCGAGTGCAAAAAAAGGACGGTTTTGTGAAGCAACCACCAAATGGCTAATTCAAAATGGTACCGTCACATTTTTCAAAAATACTAGACCACCTTACATGGATAATGTCATAACAGGGGGATCTCAAACATTTCCGTATATCTCTGGAGAAAAAGACAAATTCCTGCCAAATCGGTAGAAAGTGGGTCAGATATGAACTACATGTACATGATCGGATGCTCATGATTTTTTACAAAAATCATTTTTAGGTTCAAAATATGTTGTTTCATCATAGATCCACTTCAAGTTTAGCGAGTCTCAGCCCCGAGCTAAGAATCTTCATGCCCGCCCTTCGACAAAGTATAACGATGGTTTAAAACAGGCATTATAAATTAAAAAATGAACCAAACAATGTGAAACCTTCGCGTGGTGTCATATTATGTGAGATAGTTAGAAGGAAAAATATCAAACTTGGTATATTGATTATGTCTCAAAAAACCTTCACAAAATGACCTATCTCGTTCGAGGTTTCTTGGCTTTCGGGTCAAATGACCAATGTTATGGCTAGAATGAAGGCATCGTTTGTGATAATGTGTCCATATTATGCATAACTGTGCATCATGGGATGGAGAACAATGTTTTAGGAGGAAGTTTTCCTTTTCGTCGCACAAAAAAACTGTTTTCCATTTTCCGAGTGCAAAAAACGGACGGTTTTGTGAAGCAACCACCAAATGGCTAATTCAAAATGGTACCGTCACATTTTTCAAAAATACTAGACCACCTTAGATTGATAATGTCATAACAGGGGGATCTCAAACATTTCTTTCTATCCCTGGTGAAAAAGACAAATTCCTGCAGAATCGGGAGGAAGTGTGTCAGATATAAACTACAGGTACATGATTGGATGCTCATGATTTTTTATAAAAACCATTTTTAGGTTCAAAATATGTTGTTTCATCATAGATCCACTTCAAGTTTAACGAGTCTCAGCCCCGAGCTAAGAATTTTTATGCGTGCCGTTTTAAACGGGCAAATGAAATTATGATAAGAATTACGACATAGTTTGTGATAAGTTGATATTGATATCATATTTGGATTCCTCTCATTTTTATAATCAATTTAGACATATTATTTGCCGAATTCCGATTTACAGATTTAAAGATATTAATTATATATATTAAATAAAAAATACAAAATAAAATAAAATTATTATAATTTTATTTGAATTTAATAATATTTTTACTCATTGTTGTTTACTTAAATGATTGCTTGTAATTTCAAAAAATACAACCATGTGACGAGTTAATAGGATTGATATCATAGTAATGACAACAATGTGAAAATTGTTTTATGGAAAGAGATTCTGAAGGAACGAGAAAGTTAAGTGTGCTAGAGCTGGAGTAGTGCTAGGATGGGTGACCGACTGGAAACTTTGACCAAGACTGCAATTTAATCAATTATTAACTATAAATAGTGTTAAAAATGATCAAACCAAGAGATTAATGAAACAAACAATTCAAAGACAAAAAAAAATTTTAAAAATTTTAAAAATATTTTAGGCTATGCCGACGGCCAGGCTGTCGGCGTAGCTCCCTTCCTGTGCCGACGGCTTGGCCGTCGGCGTAGATCCAGGCTGGGCCGTTATCGGAGACGGCCGTTACCTGACACGCGGGGCCCGCTGGAAGACGCTGTGCCGAGAGGGAGGGGCTGTGCCGACGGCCACAGAGCTGTACCGACGAGGACGTACGCCAAGGGGGCTACGCCGACGGCCACCGTCAGCACAGCCTATGCCGACGGCAATTTGGCGCTGTGCCGACGGCAGCCGGTCTTCGGCGTTTTCAATTATTTCCTGTAGTGCGTGTTGTTCCAGTTCGTAGTTTGAGTTTACATGACAAATATATTTATTTTCAATATTGTCCCTCATTTCTTAGTTATCTTAGTCCGTAGGTTTGATGTATGCCGCAGTTATTTTTCCTTTTTAATATTTTAAAATTTTAATGCAGTAGCCAAGTCAACCAAAAGTCTGAATTGATGAAAAAAATTCTAGACAATATATTTATATTAAAAAATCACCTCGCGTCTAGATTATTTTAGTCCTTAGCATGGCTTCGGTGTAGGCCGTCGTTTTTTTTTCATATTTAATAAGGCATGAGACCTCTTGGATTTGATACCATCAAAAATGTGTTTATTACGACTTTGTCTCCAGCACACTAGGGAATTGAGACTGTGCTACTATAAATCAGCCAATTATTGGAAATGCCACAAGCCGACCCTTCATGCTGGTGGCCGTTTGCCTTTTTAACTTGCCGTCTGGTTGACTTTGTTATCACGTCCTGTCATTGTTCTGACCATTATTCTGACGAGTGGGCCTCACCACCTAGATTTGGATAAGATTCTCATTCTAATAATCAGACAAATAATGCTTAAGATAATTCGGCTAAATCTGGGGGACGGCAAAACAATGGTCAAAATATGATACTGATTTTGTTCAAGTGGGTGATGTCTTGTGTGTTTCACCGAGCAGAGGTAAAAATTCAGATTCGAACCCAACCTGTGGGACCTGCCATATTTTGTATTCCTATGAATCTACAGAAAAAATACCCTTGGCGGTGACGTCCACGCCTAGGCTGCCAAAGGCGGGTGGTGATCTGTGCGGCCCCGTTGATCCTCTTGACGCTAGGGGGTGGACAATAAGGGGCGTGCGGCGGGTGGCGGCGCTCGCCCGAGCGGCGTTTGCCAGCGGCTTGGAAGGGAGGCGCGGAGGAGAATATGAGGGCGATGGTGTGGATTTGGAAGCGGCATGGTGGTTGCCTTAGGTGGCGACACTACATCTCAGTCTCTCTCTAACCAATCTATGGGTTCACTCATGGCTTCGAAAGGGCTGAAGGCTGACCCGCTCGTTCCGTTAGCCGGAAGCCGGCCGACAGTGTGGGGACTGCTGGATCGGCATGAATAATGGTTGCGGTCCTAGGGTTCCTTCCGCACGAAGACAGAGATCTGCTGGATTCATGTCCTCGATGATCTGGTGGTCTTGAGTGGCGAGTTCCGGAAGGCTTCACTGGCGAACTCCCATTGGCGACTATGCCTGGAGATTGTTGGATCAGATTGAATTCGGTCGGACGTACCCATGTTTTTTCTTGCTATTTTGTTTTAGCGGGAGCGTTGCGAAGCTCTGATATCTGTTACCATCATGTGTCATGTCTTTGACGATCCATGGTAAATTCATATGCAGAAAATGTCTGGAAAGCTGGAACATCAGGGAAGTGATGGTGATTTGAGTCTTTGTGACGACGAGTAATTGGTTGCGTGATATGTGACTCGCAACAACGACTATTTGTGGGGACGACAACAAAGAAGAAGTTTCTAGTCTTACCTTGAAGGGTGAAAATCCAAGGTCTGGCCTTAATTGGTTGTGACTAGCAATGGCATTTGTTTTTAAGCATTGTTTTGCGAGTGAGGACTTTCTCCATGTTGGAAACCTATGATCTTTGATCGGATGACGACGACGCTTGTGCACTGTTTCCTTTTTAAAGACATCGCTATTGGAGTGGTTGGACTACTAGTGTTGTTCTGATGGTGTTAGTCTTATTGCTTTGATGGATCGTTCTCTATAGCAGCATTTTTCTTTTTTATAATTCTATTTTTTCTGGGCTGTGTGCATTCGTAACGCCATTAAAGTATGCGTTGTTGCAGAGGCTGGATATAGTTGATATCTCATGATATTAATATGTGAGTCTTTAAAACACAGTCGATTGAGATTTAGGATACGGCACATTCGACCACTAGTGCAGAGCCCCCCTTTAACTCCGGTTGGGAGGGCCCTCTAACATCGGTTCCCCAACCGCTGTTGAGGGTTCGGTGTTAGAGGGGGGGGCCTTTAACACCGGTTCTTATACGAACCGGTGTTAAAGGGTGGCGCACGTGGGGCTGCCGCAGGCCTCAGCCCCCCCCTTTAACACCGGTTCGTATCTGGAACCGATGTTAAAGGTTCTTCTGCCGTGGCAGAGATTTAGGCCGTTTTCCTGCCGCGGAAGAACTCTGCCGCGACAGGAAAACGGCATAAATCTCTGCCACGGCAGACTTCTGCCTCTGCCCCGTTCTGGGCGTATTTCTGCGGGAGGGGGGGGGGGAGCGAGGGGGAATCGATCGGGAGCGGTATACACATAAATCGTCATCGGTACATACGAGTAAATGAATAATTAAGCAAGTATTATTATACACAAACATCGTCATCGGCACATACATCGTCATCGGCACATATACATCGTCATCGTTCATTTTGGTGGATATCTAAAGAGTTCTCCGCCAGGCGTGACGACCTCATCAAGTATGAACCCCGCCAATTCCTCTTGAATGGATCGTATGCATTCAAATGGTAGTAGTTGGTCCCGCATCCGTTCGATCTGAATATATATGAAGAATGGGCCGTCAATATATATATAAGAATAAAACTCAACACAATTGATGGCAATAAAATAATGTTGTGGACTTTGTTTACTTACTCTAAGTTGTTCTAGTGCGGCTTGGCCCGTCGCACATATCGTGTTACGAATGAACTCGCAAACATAGTACCCACATAAGTTATTGTCGTGTCCCTGATGCGCGCACTTTACGAGAATAGAGAGTTCAATCAAAATAATAATCAATAAAGCATGATATAATGGAATTGGAAGCTAGCTAGTATTACTTACATTTTGGTCTACAAATTTTAGTTCTTCTAACCATTCACCCACGGCCCTGCCCGTGAACCTTTTCCAAACCCTGTCCGGCAAAGAAAATGGATAAAGGAGTAATTAATTACTTGTTGTCACGAAAGTTGCCGATCTAGTGCGATAATATGATTGAAATTACCTCTGGAGCATCTCTCTAAAGTCTGCCCATATCTCTTTTTTTTCGTAACGAGTCCATGACAAGGACTTTTCCTGAGTCGGGTTGAATGACTAGCAGAATAAAGTGGAACCTACGCACGCATAACTCATCATCAGTTACACTTAACATCGAGTAAGCCGAAACAGAATGTGTACAAGAGAGAGGGTAACAGTACTCACGAGAAGTTGTAAGGCAATAGTATTTCCCTTTTGGTTTGTTGTCTCAGTAAAGACGTTAGCAAGTAATCTTCTGTTTGCCCGGGTTTGGTTTTTATCACTTTTTCATGAACTCTATTTGGGTCAACGAACCCAATGTCAAAAGGGCCTCCTTTCATGCATTCCATAACCTTTTTCCTGCATAATAGTATATACATATATGGTGAGCATATATATATACATGCAATTAATGAAGTGAATGAGATGAGATAAAAATTACAGAAATAGTACTTACACACAATAAAGGCTGATGGCAGATTTGTCGAGTTCCTTCTGATTGAATAGAAAATGCAAGTCTTGAATGTTGAAGTCGATCGTGTCGTCTCCGCACAAGAAAATCTGATCTCTTATATGCGCCGTGATCCATTCTTCTTTTCTCGTCTTGCAGAAATCAAGGTACCACTTGTGCAATTTTCGCATCTTTGTTGGTAGATTCTTGAGCTCCTCTTTCTTGACTAGATTCTTCCCATACTTCCATGGCTGTATGGGGTTGGCATCACATTTGGGCAAGTTGTCTCCCATGACGTTCAAGTATGCAATGTAAGTCATCCCCATCTCATTGGCCTTTCTTTGTAGCTCTGCCTCGTAATCATTTACTGGAGGAGCGTCCCGTGTGTCGAACATTTGGAGCGGGGCACATGATTGGTTTTCCTGCTCTCCGAGCATGGGAACTGTTTTCTGGGGTGCCTCACGACTGCTACTTTCAGTCTCCCTGCGGCGCCTTGCATCCGCCTTCAAAATCTGGCGCTCGTAATCCGGCACAAGTGGGGTTTCAGGTTTCAAAAGATTATTGTAAAACTTCTCCACCACCGCCGGATCTATTTTCTCCTTTGGATCGGCCCATCTAGGTGCAAAGAATTTCTTGACCTGTTCTTTCGAGATCCTATTGGTCTCCTCGTCGCTGCGATTCCACGGTAAAACCAGCAATGGCTTGGCGGAAGGCTGCGGGACGTAGTTTTTAAACTCTTTGGCGTACGGTTTCCTGCGGATTTCTTTGTGGCAGTGCTACTGATGCTCCTCGTGGCAGTGCTCTTCCGCTTACGCTGAGGAGATGGCTGAAGCACCGGAGATGGCTGACGGGCCGGAGATGGCTGCCGCGCAGGAGATGGCTGACGGGCCGGAGATGGCTGCCGCGCAGGAGATGGCTGCCGCACCGGAGATGGCTGCCGCGCAGGAGATAGCTGAAGCGGCTGAGACTGCTGACGCTGCGGAGACGGCGGGGGTGCCAGTGACCTCCAATTTGGAAGCACAATGTGTTCCTTCTTCCAAAGAATGGTTGTTTTCACTGCAAATTTGAGTTGAGTTTCCCCTTCACCTGTAGCATGGTCAAGCTGTGCTTCCTCATATTCCTTCACAACCTCATCCACCCCGACAATAGCATAGCCATCTGGAATCGGTCGGCAGTGGTAAGTTCCACCAGCTACAGGAGGTAAGGCATAGCCGACAGCCACCTTAATGGATAAGCCCATTAATCTCACATGCAGCTCAGCGTGTTCGCTCTCCGTGATCTCATCCATGGGGTATCGAGGACCCGTCATTTCAAGCGTGGGCTGCACGTTCTCCGTGGAAGCCACATTGCTTTTCCGCGCAGAGTCTGGGCCGCGGGCAGCTTCCAATGCAGGATCTTCGTGCCGCTGAGATGGGCCGGTAGCTTGATGGCTCTGTTGTGCATTCACTTGCGCCTGCAGCGCCGCAAGTGCATGTTCTATCTGTGTCATCCGCTCTGTACGCTCTTTTTCTTTTCTGCCGCGCCATCTATAAGAGTCGCTCCAGTCGGCAAACCCATCCTTCCACGTCATACCCCCTGTGCCTCGTGCATGTCCAAGGTGTTCTTTTTTACCGATGGCGCGTGTGAGCTGGTCATTCTCTCTGTCGGGATGGAAGGTCCTGGCGGATGTTTCCTCGTATGCCGTGATGAGTTCAGTGACGGGTTTGGCAAGGAGGGTTGGGAAGATACACAATCCTGTTTCTGGGTCCAACCTTGCCCCGATTCCGTAGAACCAAGTCTTTGCACGTAGGTCCCACCCATATGTCTGGGGTGTGATCCCTCTCTCGCGCAGGGCCTTCTCAGCTTCCTCCCACTTAGGCCTCTGAGATATGTAGCCACCTGACCCCGTCCTCTGGTGATATTCCTTCTTCAGGGCATTAAGCGTATTGGTTTCTGACCTCTTTTTAGCTATAGCACTTTTTTATATGTCTCAAATTCAGGCCAGTGAGGTCTTATCTTCGCATAATATGCGTCTTCGAAATTTGGAGTCTCGCCAGATTTGACAAATTTGTTCAGTTTTGTCTTCCAGTTGCGGAAAGCGTCAGCCATCTTCTTTAGAGTCCACTCTTTGACCTTTTCCTTTATAACCGGGTTGTTTTCATCCTCCTCTGGCGGAAGGGTGAAATTTACCAAAAACGAATTCCAAAGCGTTTCTTTGGATCTTTCATCGACAAAGGTACCGTCGCCCTTCTTTGGCTTATTCCAATTTTCAATTATGATTGGGATTTGGTCCCTAACAAGAACTCCAGCCTGACGTACAAATTTGTCTGCGGCCTTCTTGGGCTCCATCGGCCTGCCATCAACACGGACTGCTTCGATCGTGAACTTTGCACGATCTTTCAACCGCTGGCTCGCGCCTCGCTTGCTCTTTTTCGTAGAAGAAGATGGTTGCTGGCTGGTCGATGCAGAGGGCTAAAAGAAGAAAGAAGCGTTAATTAATACATGTAGAAGAAGATTGTTGGTGGAAGTCAGCAGAGGCTTAATCAATGCATATACCTCGCCGGACTTTGTAACCATTAAATTGCATTCACCGGAGTCTTCATCTTCTCCATGCCTAGTACTTGAGCTGTTGTCATCATGTCCCTCCAAGTTCAGATATTGTGAGGTGTCCTCATCAATAATGTTCTCCATTATTTCTTCTTCTTCAAGGTTTCTACTAAGTGGATCCATAGTTTCTAAAACAATAATATTATGTAGAGTAAGAGTGTAAACATTCAAGTGGACTTGGATTCATACACAAATATACATATTATTCATACCAAAATACACAAATAAATACACAAATGAGTCAGAGGTCCAATTTGTATACAAGTTTTAATCTATGCATGTAGTACAATTTATCGAGCAAACAAGTTTTAATCAGGATGAGTCAACAATCATACATGTGGCAGACACGTGGCGCTCACCGGTGCGGTGACGTTGGTCTCGTCGGGCGGCGGTGCTCGTCGGACGGATGCGGCGGTCTCGTCGGGCGGCGGTGCTAGCGGCGGGCTCGTCGGGCGGCGTCGACGTTTAGGCGTGGCCTATGAGCTCCGAAGCGGCGGCGGCGAGACGCTCCTGCACGAGGAAGAGAGCGAGGTGGTCAGGGCTCCTCGAAATAGGCTTGCGCCCCGCTATATTAATATAGCAATCACAAGATACAACGACAATGTTGGAGCAACAGAAAAGCAACAGCACAATCTAACCCAAAAGAAAATAAAGAGAAAAATAAAAGAAACAAATGCCGACATCGAGCAGATCGACGAACGAAAACAACCCGTGACCGCTGCGCCCTCCGGAGTTGTCCCACCTCACTCCTAGCACTTCGAAGCACCATGTTTCAAGCAACACCTTCAAGAAGGAATGCGATATCGACGACGTTGTTGCCCGGACTTGTCCTAGGGTTTACCTCGATATCCTCTCAGTGTCGGAGGGTTTGGATGGATTCCCTGTTTCTAAACTTTTCGAGAGTCTGGCCATTAGACGCGCGTGGCCAAAATCCACCCATCACCGTCAATATGAACATAATTTTAAACCTATAAGAACATTTTAAAGCCTTGCCAATATTTTTTCACCTTGCAAATTCTTTTAAACCTCATGGATAATTCTTTTGAACCGTGCAATCATTTTTAGTTTCACATGAAGATTCTTTCTAACTATACGATGATTATAGGCATCGTGTATAGTTTCTAAAACCTTGTAAACTTTTTTAAATCTCGTGAATGATTATTTTGAACCAAGTGAATAATTTTATGTTGACATGAATATTTGTTTAAAATTATACGGGCATTTCTAAGCGTCGTGAACTCTTTTTAAACCTCATTAGTAAAAAAATAGACTGAAAAACACCATAGTTGTTCGGGCAGCAGCTCGATTCCTACCACTACATGGCTCGGCAGCAGCTCGCGTGCGCAGACGTCAACGCCAGCCATAGCCTCCTCATCCACGACCTTGGTGGAAGACCTGATGCGGGCGGCCTCGGCCGGGAGTGGGCGACGGAGGGCCGGGCGTGGCCGACCTCGTCAGGAAGGAGCGGCGGAGGGTCGGGCGTACGTGACCGGGAGCAGCAGGAGGAGGAGGGCCAGGCGCGGGTGGCCTTGTCCGGGAGGAGCGGGGGAGGGCCGGGCGCGGCCGGAGCAGGCGTTGGAGGGCTAGGCGCGGGCGTCTAGGCGTCGAAGGAGCGGTGGAGCCCCACCGTGTTAGAGGGAGGGGAAGTATGCGGGGAAGAGAGGGTCGGGGGCGGCGGACCTCGAGCTCCGAAGCGGCGGCGGCGAGACGGAGGACCTCGAGCGGCGGTGGCGGCGCTTCGATCTCTCTGCGGCGGTGTGTTCGATCGATCTGGCTCAGTGGGGGGAAGAAAGGAAGGGGAAGGTGAAATAAATACACCCCCCCTTTAACACCGGTTCGTGGCTGGAACCGGTGTTAAAGGGGGGGAATCCGTTTCCCGCGCGCATTTATTACCACCCCCCTTTAACACCGGTTCGTGGCTGGAACCGATGTTAAAGGGGGGGGGGGGTGTGGCGCACGCGGGAAACGAAACAAATGCCCCCCCCCCTTTAACACCGGTTCCTGTCTGGAACCGGTGTTAAAGGGGGGGCATTTATTTCATGCATTAAAGGGGCATTTTTAATTTAAAAAATATGATATGAATTTAGAAAATTCATATCTTTTTCATTTCAACTCAGAAAAATATGAATAATATATCATAATTTTCATAAAAATAATTTCTATCCATTCATGTAAATCATTTTATATTTACTTTACATGAAAATTTTCAAAATAATTAAAACACTTACATATAAATTTTGATTATTCAATTCAAACCAAAATAAATTGTTAAATCCTAAAACTTTGAACATAAGAAATATTAAGCATCTAAAAAATGATTTTTATTAGATCAAATCATATTTTAATGCCGCATCTTTTGTATTAACATTTTTGAATTGATTGGATATTTAAATGTCGCATCTTTTGTATACACTTGAATCTCACCAAGCCTCGCTCAACTTGCATTGTTTTTTGATAAAATAGCATATTGTGAACCTAAAAATGATTTTTGTAAAAAATCATGAGCATCGTATCATGTACTTGTAGTTCATATCTGACCCACTTCCTATCGATTCGGTAGGAATTTGTCTTTTTCACCAGAGGTGGACGGAAAGGTTTCAGATCCCCCTGTTGGTACATTGTGCATATAAGGTGGTCTAATATTTTTGTAAAATGTGTTGGTGGTTTTTTGAATTAGCCATTTTGTGGTTGCTTCACAAAACCGTCCGTTTTTTATGCTCGGAAAATGGAAAATGCCTTTTTGGTGCGATAAAAAGGAAAACTTCCTCTTGCAACATTGTTTGCCATGCCATGATGCACATGTATGCACAATATGGACATATTATCACAAACTATGCCTTGATTCTAGCCATAACATTGGTCATTTGACCTGAAAGCCAAGAAACCTCGAATGAGATAGGTCATTTTGAGACAGTTACATAAAGCCGAACTGGAACTGAAAATTAAGATACATAAAAGAACTGAAAATTAAGATACATGGCCAGATTAAGTAAAAATCGGCCGAACTGGAACTGAAAATTAAGATACATAAAAGAACTGAAAATTAAGATACATGGCCAGATTAAGTAACAATCGGCCGAACTTGTTTCGGAATGTTGGAGTGATTCAGTCATGCTCCTGCCTACACCTGTAATACTCGCCACTGTAGTCGTCGTACTCGCCGCCGTCGTCATCGCTGTCGTCGTCGGGGTCGCCGTAATTGAACCTCTGGAGAGTACGCGTGGGCTGGACTTGAGGGTAGCGCGTGGGCTGGACTTGAGGGTAGCGCAGAAGGGGGTTAGAGTCGGCGGCAGTGTCATAGGCCATGACGCTCTGGAGAGTCCGACCGCGCCACCATAGACGACGGCCGGCCTCGTTGAAGTTAGGAGGAGGTGGGCCGTCCTCCTCGTGCCTGGCGAGCGTCCTC
The DNA here is from genome assembly GCA_916181665.1 of Avena sativa. Classification (NCBI taxonomy): domain Eukaryota; kingdom Viridiplantae; phylum Streptophyta; class Magnoliopsida; order Poales; family Poaceae; genus Avena; species Avena sativa. The sequence goes on along the minus strand of OV702285.1, from coordinate 44,014,274 downwards.
TCATGCCGATCCACGAAGAAGGCTTCCCAAGTAGGGAAATAGTCGGGATGCCATCTGGGATTCCTCCGCTGCTCCGGCGTGAGCTCGAAGTAGTAGTGGTTCGTGATGGCCATCCGGCGCGCCACACCTAGAGGGACAGGAGGAACCGGCACGCCTCCGACGCTCAACATCCAGCCGACGGGGACACAGTAGCCCGGCGGGCAGGGGTAGTTCGAGGCGCAAAGCGCCTCCGCCTCCCTGGGGGTTAGTGCTACGGTGGAAGCCATGGGAAAGAGTGATGAGGTTGCAGATATGAGTCTAGAGATGTGCAATGACAATGGAGGCCACCCCCCTACATATATATAGTGAACTAGCGGGAAGAACTGGAGGGAAGAACTGGCGGGAAGAAAAATGGCGGTAAGAAAAATGGCGGGAAGAAGAACTGGCGGGAAGAAAAATGGCGGAAAAAAATGGCGGGATGAACCTTTAGTCCCGGTTGGAGACACCAACCGGGACTAAAGATGAACCTTTAGTCCCGGTTGGAGACACCAACCGGGACAAAACACGAGTCAGCACTAATAATAGGGGTGAGTGTCGACATTATGTCGTGCGGCGTGTACCTTGTCCCGGATGGTGTCACCAACCGGGACGAAAGATGAACCTTTAGTCCCGGTTGGAGACACCAACTGGGACAAAACACGAGTCGGCACTAATAATAGGGGTGAGTGTCGACATTATGTCGTGCGGCGTGTACCTTGTCCCGGATGGTGTCACCAACCGGGACTAAAGATGAACCTTTAGTCCCGGTTGGAGACACCAACCGGGACTAAAGATGAACCTTTAGTCCCGGTTGGAGACACCATCCGGGACAAAACACAAGTCAGCACTAATAATAGGGGTGAGTGTCGACATTATTTCGTAAGTGTCAACACTATGTCGAGCTGCTTGTACTATAAATAGGCATCCTTGTGAGTCCAGTCCTCCAGCCAGTTTGAGGCAGGGACACCACTACGGCCAGTTTCAGGGAGATGCCGACGGAGCCCAGTCCTCCGGCATCTCCGAGAAACTGGTCATAGAGGCACTCCCTAATATGTGAAATTAGTTAGCTCCCAGGTGTATTGATCTAGTTAGAGAAGTTACAAAGCTGCAAGATGGTTTTCGAGAGCAGGGACACCACTACGGCCAGTTTCAGGGAGATGCCGACGGAGCCTAGTCCTCCGGCATCTCCAAGAAACTGGTCATAGAGGCACTCCCTAATATGTGACCGCGCGCGTTTGGAGATCAGATCTTAATGGTAAGTACGAATCGGGACGACTTCTTCTCATAGTCCCGGTCCATCCACAAAACATGACTAACACTCAAGACATGTATTAATATTAAAAACATGAACTAGAGTTACATAATATGAGCATGAACTTCTTGGCATATGTCCTTCCTTATGATCGCTTCAGACGTAACCATGGAGCATCTTCTTTACTTAACGGAATGCTTGGGTCAGTTTTCACTGTGAAGGGCGGAATTTCATCAAACTTATTATAATCTTCTGACATGTCTGTCTTGTCCTCGATTCCCACGATGTTTCTTTTCCCTGAAAGAACTATGTGACGCTTTGGCTCATCATATGATGTATTCGTTTGCATATTTTTCTTTTTTTTGGTTTGGAGGACATGTCCTTCACATAGAAAACCTGAGCCACATCATTGGCTAGGACGAATGGTTCGTCTAAGTTCTTCATAAGATTGTTGAGATCCACCGTTGTCATTCCGTACTTCTTGTCTACCTCAACCCCTCCTCCTGTTAGCTTGACCCATTTGCATCGAAACAAGGGACCTTAAAATTAGGTCCATAGTCAAGTTCCCATATCTCCTCTATGAACCCATAATACGTGGTCTTTTGCCCATTGTCTTCTGCTGCATCGAAGCGGACACCACTGTTTTGGTTGGTGCTCTTTTTATCTTGGCCTATCGTGTAAAATGTATTCCCATTTATCTCGTACCCTTGGAAAGTACATACAGTCAAAGATGGTGTCCTAGCCAACAAGTACAGCTGATCCCCAACAGTGGTGTTATTCGTGAGAAGTCTTTGCAGCCAGCCGCCAAAAATCGCCATGTGTTCACTTATAATCCATTCATCAGACTGCCCCGGGTGTTTGAGGCATATTAAATTCTTGTGTTCATTGATATACGGGGCAACCAAGATAGATCTTTGTAAAACCGTGTAGTGTGCTTGATTGAGAGAATGCCCGTCCCTACATATCATTGCTTTACATCCTAGGGTGCCTTTTCCACGCAGTCTCCCCTCATGTTGTGATTCTGGAACACCAATCGCCTTAAGGTCAGGAATAAAATCAACACAGAACTCAATGACCTCCTCTGTTACATAGCCCTTGGAGATTCTTCCTTCTGGCCTAGCACGGTTATGAACATATTTCTTTAAGACTCCCATGTACCTCTCAAAGGGGAACATATTGTGTAGAAATACAGGACCGAGAATGGCAATCTCTTCTACTAGGTGAACCAGGAGATGCGTCATAATATTGAAGAAGGATGGTGGGAACACCAACTCAAAGCTGACAAGACATTGGGCCACATCTGTTTGTAACCCTGGTAGGCTTTCTGGATCGATTACCTTCTGAGATATTGCATTGAGGAATGCACATAGCTTCACAATGGGTACTCGAACATTTTCAGGTAGAAGCCCCCTCAATGCAATCGGAAGAAATTGTGTCATAATCACGTGGCAGTCATGAGACTTCAGGTTTTGGAATTTTTTCTCTGCCATATTTATTATTCCCTTTATATTCGACGAGAAGCCAGACGGGACCTTGATACTGCTCAGACATTCAAAAAAGATTTCATTCTCTGCTTTGGTAAGAGCGTAGCTGGCAGGAGTTAAGTGGCATCGTTTACCCTTCTCGTTCTCAGGATGCATAGGCTCTTCAGGGGACTTCAGACGTTGCTGGTCCTGTCGTGCTTCTGGTGTATCTTTTGTCTTCCCATACACTCCTAGAAAGCCTATCAGGTTCACGCAAACATTCTTTGTCACGTGCATCACGTCGATTGAAGAGCGGACCTCTAAGACTTTCCAATAGGGTAGGTCCCAAAATATAGATTGCTTCTTCCACATGGGCGCGTGTCCGGCATCGTCATTTGGAACAGATAGACTGCTAGGACCTTTTCCAAAGATTACTTCTAGGTCCTTGACCATACCAAATACCTCCTCACCGGTACAGAGGACAGGCTTCCTCCGGGGTTCTGCCAGACGTTTGAAATGCTTGCCTTTCTTTCTTACTAGATGCAGGTTCGGAAGAAATCGGCGATACCCTAGGTACACAACCTTCTTACATTTATCCAAATATACACTTTCAGTATCATCTAAACAGTGTGTGCATGCATTGTATCCCTTGTTTGTCTGCCCTGAAATGTTACTAAGAGCAGGCCAATCATTGATGGTTACGAAAAGCAATGCTCGTAGGTCAAATGGCTCCCCTTTGTGCTCATCCCACATACGTACACCTGGTTTGGCCCACAGCTGTAAAAGTTCTTCAACTAATGGCCTTAGGTACACATCAATGTCGTTGCCGGGTTGCCTGGGGCCTTGGATGAACACTGGCATCATAATGAACTTCCTCTTCATACACAACCAAGGAGGAAGGTTATAGATACATAGGGTCACAGGCCAGGTGCTGTGACTGCAGCTTTGCTCACCAAAAGGATTCATGCCGTTTGTACTTAGACCAAACCTTAAGTTCCTTGCGTCACGTGCGAAGTCCGGGTACTCTCGCTCGACTTTTCTCCACTGTGACCCATCAGCGGGGTGTCTCAACATCGCGTCTTTCTTACGGTCTTCCATGTGCCATCGCAACAACTTGGCATGCTCTTTATTTCTGAAGAGACGTTTTAACCTTGGTATTATAGGAGCATACCACATAACCTTGGCGGGAACCTTCTTCCTAGGGGCCTCGCCCTCAACATCGCCAGGATCGGCTCGTCTGATCTTATACCGCAGTGCAGTGCATACCGGGCATGCATCCAAATTCTCGTACTTCTCACCGCGGTAGAGGATGCAGTCATTAATGCAGGCATGTATATTCTGCACGTCTAATCCTAGAGGGCCGACAACCTTCTTTGCTTGGTATGTACTGTCGGGCAACTCATTATTTCTTGGAATAAGATTCTTCATTTTTACCAACAACTTTGAAAATGCGCTGTCAGTCACACCATTCTCTGCCTTCCATTGCAGCAAATCCAGTGTGGCACCTAGCTTTTTGTGGCCATCTTCGCAAGTTGGATACAACAATGTTTTGTGATCCTTTAACATCTGCTCCAGCTTCTCCTTCTCCTTTTCAGTTTCACATTCTTCCTTTGCATCAGTAATGGCCCGACCAAGATCGTCATCAGCGGGCCCATCTGCTCCCTCTTGATCTTCATTATCTACCTCCGTTGCATTATCATCATATTCAGGATACATATTATGATAGTTTTCATCATCCTCTTCTTCTTCGTTGTCTTCCATCACAACCCCTTTTTCTCCGTGCTTGGTCCAACAATTATAGCTGGGCATGAAACCGGATCGAAGCAGGTGGGCGTGAATGGTTCTGGTATTTGAGTAGTCTTTCTTGTTCTGACAGTGAACACACGGACAACACATAAAACCATTGTGACCACGGTTTGCATTAGCCACAACGATGAAATTTTGGAGGCCCGTAATGTACTTGGAAGTGCGGCGGTCACCGTACATCCATTGCCGATTCATCTGCATTAATATGTAGTATATATCAAAAAATAATAGGGAGATGACCATTTATATATATAGTACATCAATGACACATGAAACTATAGTTGCCGACCTCGACCGAGACGGAAAGAGCAACAAGAAAGCTTATTTTGAGCTCTCGGGCATTTCACCGAACACCTCTAGTGCATATGAAAAAAACACAAACTAGCACTCTTCACACCCTCTTGCTAGGCTCCAAAATGTGAAAGAATGGAAGAGTGGGGTGTGTGTGGGCTGGGGTGGTGTCTTATATAGACCCCCCCTTTAACACCGGTTCATGCCACGAACCGGTGTTAAAGGGGGGGGGTGCGCGGGCCACTGCTGCAGGGACCTTTAACACCGGTTCGTGGCACGAACCGGTGTTAAAGGGGGGCTCCTTTTTTGCCGCAGGGGCCATGCTGGTACGGCCCCCCCTTTAACACCGGTTCGTAGAAGAACCGGTGTTAAAGCCCCTTTTCGGGATCAACAAAAGACCTCGTTTCCACTAGTGTAGCTCCATCTAGCGCCCCCGCTTGCCCTCCTGTGGGTAGGTTTCAGCCTGGAGGAGACGGATAACTAAATGGGCCGCGCAGGCGCGAAAAAAAGATTTTGGGCGGGGGGGGGGGGGGGGAGGGGGGGGGCTGGGCACGATTTTGAGCGCCGGCACCCCCCATTTCCCTTTATGGGGGTTTTGGGGACCCCGAGTGGAGATGCTTTAAGGAGGGAATTTGTGTTAAGTTTATTATCAAACTAGGTGTAGTTCCAAGCGGGCTAATATTATGAAGATCTGTACAACAATAGTATCAACATGTTTTACCCCTTGGGCTGCCCCGCCTCCCCTATAAAAGGAGGCCACTCCCTCCTCTCCATTAGCACCACCTCCTCATGAAGTTTCTTTTCCCCTTCTAGCATTTCTCCGTGGCTTCAAATTAGCGAAGTACATCTACATCTGTTGGATTCTTTGGAGAAAATCTGTTGCTTCCGCTGCTCTGCTGGAGTGTGGGTATGGAGGTTGTCGGGACCCAGACGTGTGCCGAGCACGGATGCGCTGCTGGTTTGCGACGCTCTATAACTCGATTTTGAGATTAGAAAGTTATCGACTACAACAACAACGAAATTAGATTTCGTAAACATATTTTGGTCTTTGAGGGTGAGTTTTTCTAGATCACCCCTTACTTGTTACTAGCATCTACTAGATTAAATCTTGGCATAATTAGCTGTTTCTATCATAGAATTTACCATTCACTGAGCTCCTCCGATCCTGTGCAGTTCCCCTACCCCTAGGGTGTGTTCGGTTCTAGAACGAGAGGGAATGGAACGGAGTGAGTCCATTTCGAGGGCATGGAACGGTTCCGACCCTGTGTTCGGTTCAGAAAAGAACGAGGAACGGAATGGTTCCATATTGTGTTCGGTTGGAAGAATTGGGACCGAAACGGAATAGCTATAATGATGTTTAAAATTTTAATAATTTGAGCTTAATATTTAACAATGTAATTAACGGTAGAAAATATTTTTTTTGTCTTAAAATCTTTGCTAAAAGTACCAAATCATAGAAATATTTTTGTTTCAAAATCTTTGCAAAATATACTCAAATTAGAGGGCCGCGTGTTTTGCAAGATTTTGTCGCTAATCATCTCAGCTAATCATCGCCACGGCTAAAAATCCCCGCTGATTCGGTAATTAATCATCTTAGCTGAGTTAGTTCGCGAATTAGCGAGCCGTTCCGCGCGATTCGGCCAATTTGGTCGGACGACCTCGTTCCGCATATTAGAGGAATATTCTGTTCTGCGAAACTACGTGGTTCCGTTCCTTTCTTCCAACCGAACACACGAACCGACGCTAGGTGCTGAATGGACTGGTTCCGTTCAACCAAATTCCAGAACCGAGGTCTCTCATGTTCCTAGCATTGCCCGCCTGGTTCCGCGTGCCTCGCCTAGTACGTTGTCTCTATCGACGACCTCGGTTGGGACGAGTCTGTGCTGCCTCGCTTGACACGCACGCGGCCTTTGCTCAGCTGTGGTGCATTCCCAGGTGGCCACGACGCGTGCCTCTGCGGCGAAGGAGCCGACTAAATCGGGAAACCAACCTGTCCCGTCCCATAACACCAGTGCGATGCGGTGGACATCGGACAATTCTGTGGACGTGGTACCTGAAGCACGGCGAGGGCAGGTGGATTATGCCGCCCGAGCAGAACATGTGCCGTGATCGTCAAGGTGACTTCCTGATTTCCTCTCCCCACTCTACCTACATCCGATCAATATGGAGTTCCCCTCAAAGCGGCCGTCATCGCTCTTCTAGGTCATCATGCCAATAAATCGCCCCGCCCCATCTCCTCTATCCATGCTTGCTCAGCGTGCCCTCCAGCACTTCCCCCCCCCCCTCTCTCTCTCTCTCTCTCTCTCTCTCTCTCTCTCTCTTTCCACATGCTGGATCTTGCGATGTTCGGAGCGGTGGCGCGGTTGTCAGAGCAAGACGAGACCCTAACAACGGAGCATGGGAACGGCCGGAGTACCAGTGCGGTCGCCAGAGTGAGGACGGGTCCCAGCGGCACCGGAGCATGGGAGGGACGCATGCGACACTCAGATCTTGTACACGATCTACACCTGCAAGGTGTCCTACCAGCAAAACTCTTCTTCACAAACATAAATAACACTGGCCAAAGGTAGGAAGGAAGAATATAACATTGGCCAAAGCTAGCAGAAAGGAAAGTATATGGAGCTAGGGAGAGAAAAGAAGCTCAGTGGTTGTCTACCATTGATTAACTAGACGAAACCCGCGCATTGCGGTGGAAATTTTGAGTGATGTGTAACTTAAGAATTAAAAGTTGTTTGAAAACTTTGACATAAAACAGGGCAAGTGATGATTTGAAGCCAACAATTCTTATAGGCAATGATTACACGATGACGAATTGATAACTTTCCATTGTCATTGTAGATTTTCTTGTCACCAGAAAGGATAGCCGTGACATGTGTTTTTCCATGCTCTGTATTCAATTGTGAAAAACGGAATATGCTTGTGACCTTTGCATGTGAAGGTCTGTCTTTGCTCCCCTATTGTAAAGTTAGATGCAGTGGTCGTTTGGTCTCGATCGATGAGTGTTTGTATCGCCTCAATATACATCCTGCTAGATTCATTTTGCTGATGAGTTGAAGGGGCAAGTACAATATACTGTTCGCCTCGATGGCATGCTGCATAGAAAACAATTTACATGAAGGTAGTTATGAAATATAAGTAGAAATGCATGACTCAGTTAGTGGTACCTGTTTTGCCTTGGTTGTCGCTCCATGTATCACAGGCAGGAGAAGACTGTAGCTTGAAAGTTGTATTTGTATTTTCATCTGAATGAAGGAAATGGGAAAGTTGGCGTCTCATGTGGAGGGATGGTGTGGTTGGAAAAAAATTAAGGTGTTATAACAGATTAACAGCAGCTTTAAAATAGATTCAAAAAATGTTATGAGGCAGTTTCGTGTTAGGAATAAGCAACTTGTATTTCTCGGGGGCCAAAGACCACAATATATAGTACATGTACAGGTAAAAATGTGCAGATAAACCCTCTAACAAGTGAAGACATACAATATATAAATACATATCTAACACCCCCTTAAACTCATGGTGGCTCCACAACACTGAGTTTGGAGAGAAAGAAAGTATGCTGCGCAATGGTCTATGTCTTCGTAAAGAAATCCGCCAACTGTAACTCTGAAGGCACATACTGAAGCGCAACAACCTGAGTCTGCACGTGAGCACGTGTATAGAAAGCATCAACACCAAAATGCTTGGTAAGCTCATGCTTAACCGGATCACGTGCAATACTAATAGTGCATGTACTGTCGGACAAAACCAGAGTGGGTGTGGTAATAGAGACCCCAAAATCCGTAAGCAACCACCGTAACCAAGTCACCTCAGCAATCAACAAGGCCATAGCACACAACTCAGCCTCAGCACTCGAACAGGAAACCGCTGTCCCGTTTCTTCGTTTCTAGGCAATAAGCGAACCACCAAGAAACACACAGTAAACAGAAAGTGAACGGCGATCCGTAGGATCACTCGCCCACGTAGCATCCGAATAGCACTGGAGCTGGAGGGAGCTGGAACGAGGAAAGAAAAGGCGACAAGTGATCGTGCCACCAAGATAACGAAGAACACGAAGAAGATGACTATAGTGAACAGTGGTAGGAGTGGAAACAAACTGACTCAAAATATGAACAGGATACGATATGTCAGGACGAGTGACAGCAAGATAAACAAGACTCCCAACAAGATGGAGATAACGCGTCGGATCAGGAATAGGATCACCATCAGTAGGACGAAGCTTGACATTAAGCTCCATAGGGGTCTCAAAAGTGCGCTCATCCCAAGAGAAGCACGAGCAAGAAGACCCTGAATATACTTTTCCTGGGAGATGAAAAAGCCATCAGAAGTGGAAGAAACCTCAATCCCAAGAAAGTATCGAAGAGGACCAAGATCAGTCATAAGAAACTGATCACGAAGACGAGCCTTAACAAAGGCGATATACTCAGGATCATCACCAGTAATGATCATATCATCAACACAGAGAAGAAGAGTGTGTTCATGAGGAGAAGTGTGAACAAACAGCGTTGGATAATGAGAACTAGGAGAGAAACCAGCAGCAGTCACTACAGAGGCAAAGCGCTCAAACCAGGCACGAGGGGCCTATTTCAGGCCATAAAGAGAACGCCGAAGACGACAAACCATCCCAGCAGGAACAGAATACCCAGGAGGAGGCTGCATAAAAACATCCTCACTCAACTCACCATTGAGAAATATCAAGCTGGGACACAGACCAGTGACAAATAGAAGCGAAAGCAAGAAGAGTGCGCACAGTGGTCATATGAGCCACAGGAGCAAAGGTCTCATCATAGTCACGACCGTGCTCCTGCTGAAAACCACGAGCCACAAGACATGCTTTATAGCGCTCAAGAGATCCATCAGAGCGGGTCTTAATTTTATAGACCCATTTACATGTGATAGGACGAACACCGGGAGGGGGAGAGACAAGATCTCAGGTGCCAGTGCGCTCAAGCGCAGCAATCTCCTCAACCATGGCCAGCTGCCATTCGGGATGATGCTCAGCATCCCGATAAGAAGTCGGCTTAGAGGCAACAGAAAGACCATACTGACTAGGAGAGTAACGGTTGGGGGCACATCACTGACGAACAAGACGAGTAGAGGGAAGCTCATCAGAGAAAGACAACTCATAAGACAACGATGAAGAAGAAGGAATAGCAGAGGAAGGCTCCGGAGAACGAGGAGAACTAGGGGAACTAGACGGAGCAGAGGAGGATGGTGTCGAAGAAGAGACATCAGGGAGACCGGGTCCTGAAGAAGACACAATAGGAGTAGAAGGAGGTGTCAGGAAAAAGAAGAAAAGAGATATCTTCCACCGGGTAGGTACCAGCGGTGGGACGAGGATAGAAAGGGCGCGTCTCATCAAAAGTAACATCGCGAGAGATACACATCCGATGACCAACGAGGTCCCAATAGCGATAGCCCTTATGCTCATCACGATATCCAAGGAAGACACACTCAACACACTACTAGGAAAATGGCCTTTAGTGGCGCACCTGGAAACATCATCCGTGGCGCACTAGCAGTGCGCCACGGGCCTTGCGCTACGGCTATCTCTCAGCCGTGGCGCACTGCCTAGTGCGCCACGGTTGTGTAGAGACAGGCGTAGCGCACCTGCTAGTGCGTCACAGATGTTTGGGCAGGTGCGCTACCCCTGGGATCTTCTGTGGCGCACTACCTAGTGCGCCACTAAGCTTCCATAGTGCGCTTTAGGTGTAGTGCGCCACAGAAGGTAGACCATGTGCGCCACAGATGTATTTTTTTTTAATTTCCGAGCCATATTATATACAATACAGATTATATACAATATTACAGCAGATATACACACACAGATACAAGATATATAATTATATATATAAATACACAATATGAAAAACAAGATTGAAACAAATACATATAGATAAGTCTCATACATGAATACATAGTCTAAGTTACATTGTTTCGATCATGTTACAAAGTAGTAGTTGGTGACATGCGAATAAATGTGTCGATCGAACAAGTTAGAGCTCGGAAGCTCGCCTAGACATCTAAACTAGCTAGACACAAACGCGGGATAAATAACCAAAGAAGATAAGCATGATCACCGCCACGACGGAGGTGTAGGTCTTCATCCGGTTCCTTGTCCTAACTCCCGCTAGATAGCGCGTGTATCTAGCTTCCGCCTCCGCCATAGTGTTGTACCCTTTGTAGCTATTGCCGCTGAAACGGTGCACCTGTCTCCGGCAGTCTTCCCAATCATCGTAGACTCCGGGAACCCGTCCCTTGTACACGACGTACCACGTCATCTATAAGTTGACAATAATAATTAACCGATGATTGAAAAAAAAAACATATATAATTAAAGTCGCATATGAAGATACACTTATATAAAGTACTCCTAAATCAAAAAGACCAAACTCAAAAAGAATGCCTCATATATAACTAGGTTGTTCGACACAGGAATATGCTATGATGGAACTGTTTGCCAAGTAGGATGCACAACACCTGGACCTGTGTATAGCACAAGGCGAACAATCCCATCGCAGCACATTCACATATAATGTGCCACGACATTTCAATCATCGGCATTATTCTCGAAAAAGACCAAAGTAACTCAAAAAGCATGCCTCATATATATACATAGGTCGTTGGACACAGGAATATGCTACGATGGAACCGTACGCCAAGTAGGATGCACAACACCTGGACTTGTGCATAGCACAAGGCGTACAATCTCATCGTAGCACATTCACATATATAGTGTGCCACGACATTTCAATCATCGGCATTATTCTCGAAAAAGACCAAAGTAGCTCGAAAATAATGCCTCATATATAACTAGCTAGGTCGTTGAACACAGGAATATGCTATGACGGAACAGTTAGCCAAGTAGGATGCACAATTCCTGAACTTGTGCATATCACAAGGCTAACTATCCCGTCATAGCACATTCACATATATATTGTGCCACGACATTTCAATCATCGGCATATTCTCGAAAAAGACAAAAATAACTCGAAAAGAATGCCTCATATATATACATAGGTCGTTGGACACAGGAATATGCTATGATGGAACCGTGAGCCAAGTAGGATGCATAAGACCTGGACTTGTGCATATCACAAGGCTCACAATCCCATCATAGCACATTCACATATATAGTGTGCCACGACATTTCAATCATCGACATTATTCTCGAAAAAGACAAAAATAACTCAAAAAGAATGCCTCATATATATACATAGGTCGTTGGACACAGGAATATGCTACGATGGAACGGTGAGCCAAGTAGGATGCACAAGACCTGGACTTGTGCATATCACAAGGCTCACAATCCCATCGTAGCACATTCACATATATAGTGTGCCACGACATTTCAATCATCGACATTATTCTCGAAAAAAGAGTAAGGAAAAAAGGAAGGACCAAATTGAGCAAAGGACCAAAGAGTAAGCAAAAAAACCAAGCATTGATTGATATATAATAATAATAAGCAAAATAAGTAAGCGATGATTCATAAACCTAATAAGATAAGTACACTTGTCCACACACACAAAGGTCATCTATAGTTTGTAACTACAACTAGGCCAACATCAAGCCTTCTGGCTCGGCTTAGGGAACGGGAGGACGCCTTGTCTCGTCATGAACATCCTATAGTCACCCTGCATCTCTAGGCGATCTTCTATGTCACGGTTATTCGGGATATTTCCTCCGTAGAAGATCCCCCCCCGAAGTCATGACATCACGAAAGATGATTGCCCCAAACTGCTGCTGGATGCGATACATCTCTTGTCTAATATCCGAATCATTGATCTTGGCCTTTGCTTCGGCCCACTGTTTGAGATGATCTGGCAGCGTAGAATTCTGCTGGTCAAGTAGGAACGCCCTCATGTGATGGAGTGCGTAGTAGGCTTCCTTCTTACTGTTTTCCGGCTGCTTCACGTAGGGGAACTCCGTTACGTGGTTGAATACGTGCCTGGCGAACTTGACCTTCGTACGCACGAAGGTGGTGCCTTCCGTCGAGGCAAAGCCAGTGAGAGCATCATCCAAAACTTCCTTGATCTTGTCGTAGTTTTTCTTCTTTTCTAGACTCCCCGAGTCGAAATACGTGGCATGGGAATGCTTCGACGATAAGGAGATGAGCGTGCAGTGTTCATCTCTGCGCAAAAAATTCAAATGGAATGTGTTGGAAAAATAATGATGATGATCTAATAAAGCCAATCGACGGTGGCGAGTGAATAACGACTTACTCGGGAAAGTAAGGCATGAGAATGTATTCCTTTGTCTTGTTCGCCACGAGGATTCTTTTTAGGTACGAGGCCACGATACGTCGTTCGGCGGGGGAACCCAAGCAGCCGTCACGCATGTAGTAGGGGTCCACTATAGCGATGCCCGGTGTGTTCTCTCTAATGATCTGCATGGCCAGGCTGAGAGAAAACAGACGGACCATGGTATAGTGCAGCGGGTATAGGTGGAACATATTGAAGATGTCGTCGAACCGCAGGAAGAACAGATCCGCAGGGGCATTGTCGACGAAGCCCAAGCCTGGTGGCACCTTAACCACGAATACCGGGTGCGAGGGATCTTTCTCCGATAGAAGGCGTCTCTCTATCGTCAGCACACCGTCGTGCACACTCTGCAGTTCCGAACTAGCGAGCTTCCGCAAATTCTTAGGTAGCATGGGCTCACCCGCCACATGAATCCTCCACATAATACCCTCGGGTCTTGGTGGCCCGTCCCGAAACCTGATCGGATTCGCAGTTGTTGACGGCACCGGCTGGCTCGAGCTGCTAGATTTTCTTTTCCTGCCCTTTTTTCCTTTTGGAGAGCGGGCAGGCACCGCAATAAGAGCACCGGCCGCCCTATGTAGTGTGTCAGGGCTTAGAATAAAGGGCCGGTTGGTTGTATCAGCTGGCTCTAAAAAGGCGCAAGCTGGAGGAGTCTCCTGAGAACCAAACAGATGCTTGGTGATAGTGGCTTTCTCTGTGGGGCCACCAGCTAGGTCTTCTTTGTTGCCAAGCTGAGTGCTGAAGAAGTGATCATTCCAGTCTTCATCGTCCTCGGCCGGATCCTGCGCCATGTGCATATCATCAACATGATCATCCGACCCACCGCGTGGAGGTGACGGCGAGGGCGGTAAGGGGGCCTTGCCACCGCTTCTCGCTGGCACGACAGGCGGTGCTGTTGTCTGTGGCGTGATGGCCCCCGCCGTCACCAAACGGATCATGCTCTTTGGCCATAGCAAGAATAAGACGAAGCAAGTTCTTAGGACAGACGACTCTTCTTCATCCGCTCCTGGGGGTTGAATGGGAGGTTCCAGGTCGTCGCAGCCCCTTAGCACCCGACTAATTTTAACCCTGTGGACGCTATCTGACATCGGCCTTGAGTGGAACGTGCGCTGCAAGGGTTGAACGATGGTACCCTTGGCAACATCCCTCAGCTCGTTGTTCACGTAGCATAAGAGAGTGCAAGGAACATCCAGTATGGCATCTTTCGTCCTATCTGGCATGTTGATTATGGTGGCGACCAGACTCTCGCATACGTTTTTCGTGATATGCATGATGTCGAGGCTATGAGGCGTGCGGAGAAACTTCCAGTATGGCAACTCCCAGAAAACAGACCTTGTTTTCCATACCTTCATCAGCGGCTTGTCTTGTTGCTGCCTCTTCCGCTTCTTTCCAGGCTTAGGACAATCTTTCCAGTTTTTCAGCAACTCTTCCACTTCTTCGCTGCTCCTACGCTCTGGGATTCCTCGGGTCTCTGATTTGCCATCGAACAGGTCTCCACGTTTTCTCCATGGATCATTCTTGCCGAGCCACCTCTGGTGCGCCATGAACACGGTTTTCGATGACCCTGGATCTTTCTCTAGTTGGAGATAGCTTGTGTTATCCATGCACCTAACGCATGTGTAGAATCCTTGGATAACCTGCCCCGAGATATACCCGCAACCTGGATAGTCTTGCACCGTAGTGACCAACGCGGCTCTCATAGTGAAATAATCTTGTGTGACGGCGTCGTAAGTATTGGCTCCTGATTCCCATAACGTGGCTAGCTCCTCTTTTAACAGCCCGAGATACAGATTGATGTCGGTACTAGGTTGTTTCGGCCCTTGAATTAGCATACTCATTTGTATGTACTTCTTCTTCATGCACAACCATGGAGGGAGGTTGTACATCCATACAAACACGGGCCAAGTGTTGTGCGTGCTGCTCTGGCTACCGAACGGATTGAGTCCATCGGTGCTCGCACCAAGCCTGATGTTCCTCGAATCTCCACCGAATTCTGGGAATTCGAGGTCCAATGCTTTCCACTGGCTAGCATCTGAAGGGTGCGTCAGCAGCTCATCCTTTTCGGGGTCATCATCATCTCCTGGCTTCTTCCTTTCCGCATGCCATCGCATGAGCTTCGCTTCCTTAGGGTCCGCGAAATAGCGCTGCAGACGAGGAGTGATAGGAAAGTACCATACCACTTTTCGAGGTGCTTTCTTCCCTTTCTTGTATCGACTAACGTCGCACACCGGACATGTGGTTTTATCCGCGTCCTCGCCTCGATAAATGATGCAATCGTTGATGCATACGTGATATCTAACGTGCGGTAGATCGAGAGGACAGACGATTTTCTTGGCATCCTCGATACTAGTTGGACATGTGTTCCCCTCCGGGAGACGATCGTGCCAGAATGCCATCATATCGTCGAAGCTTGCGTCGCTCAATTTGTGTTTTTCCTTCATCTCCATAGCCTTGAGCGTTACATTCAACTGGGTATCATCGGGCCTGCATCCTTCATACAATGGAGTAACCGCGTCTTTCTCAAGTTGCGCAAGCTTGGCTTTCTCTCTAGCGGCAGCCCTGGCGTTACTCGTCTGCTTGAGAAGCAGCTCTTGCACATAAGGGTCCCGCACCCAGCCTGACCTTGTTCCATCGCCGTCTGCTCTTCCGGCATATAGATCATCATCATCCCGGTCTGCTTCCGCACCTTCACCATCTCCAGGAGACTCTTCATCATCTCGCCCGTTCTCGCCGTGATGATGATCATCGTCATGTTGGCCACCTTCACCGTCTCCATCGTCTACATCATCGCTTATCCAACGAGTGTATCCATCCATGAAACCATGGCGGAGCAGGTGCGCCTGCAGATTCCCGGAATCTGGGTCGATCACCCAGTTGAGTTTGCATCTTCTGCACGGACATCTTATATCTGTCTTGTTATTTCGTATCATGTCGGTCGTCGCACATTTCAAAAATCTAGCCACAATGCCTTCGCTAATTATGCGGACAATTTTTGCCTGCACGGTGTACACGGTACAATTTTGAAGTCTATTAGAACCACATAATGAATGCATGCATGCAATGGTCGATAGAAAATTTCGGCATGACCTATCCTAAAATTAGGACCTTTGCGAAATGCCAAAGTCTTGCCAAAATGGAAATGAATCAACATTTTGGCAAAAAAAATGGCAACTTGTTCACATACAAACACAAGAGAGAGAGAGAGAGAGAGACCGATCCATACACACATGAACATATAATTATCCTCTCCATACACACATGCATGAGCATCATCGATACTCTCCATATACACACACATATGACCATCGATCCTCTCCACATACACACATCATGAGCATCGATCATCTACATACATATGAGCACATCATCCATATACACATGAACACATCCTTACATGGACAACTTACCGAGATGAGAGACCGATCGCGAGAAAGATGGAAAGGAGAGGTGCGCGCGTCGACCGGAGAAGGAGATGAGAGACCGGAGACCTCCTCTATTACTTATGTAACATCCAAAGCAAGTTTTACATGCTAAAAATGGTGAATGGGTGGAGAAATTGAGGTGGGAAGGAGAAGATCCCGACTAGATCTAAGGAGGAAGAAGAAGGGAAAGTGAAGTCTGGGTGGTGGATGTGGTCACACATGTGCACATAAAGTGCTGTCCTAAAAAAATCGACACATTCGTGGCGCACACGGCCCTAGTGCGCCACAGGGAGTACAAACATCTGTGGCGCACTATGCCATGTGCGCCACGGATGCTCCTACCCCCTGTGGCGCACTAGGCCTAGTGCGCCACAGAAGTTTGTGGCCGTTTCACAGCAGAGGGGGGCATGCGCTTAGGCGTAGCGCACCCCCCACGTGCGCCACGGTTGACACTAACAACCGTGGCGCACATGACTATAGTGCGCTACAGATGTTTGGCGTTGCGGCCAACAGGGCCCTGGCCCACACACATCTGTGGCGCACTATAGTCATGTGCGCCACGGTTGTTCTAGTTACTAGTAGGGCACTGCCCACAGGTGAGCCACGCCTGTTTTAGCCGTGGGGCACTTCAACCATGTGAGCCACGGATGTGCTGATTACCTATAGCCGTTTTCCTAGTAGTGACAGACTGAGCGGTCAGTTTGGTGCGTTCGCGAGGGGCAAGGAGAACATAGAAAACACAACCAAACAAGCGAAGCATGGAGTAGTCTGGAAAATGACCAGAAAGGCGCTCGAGAGGGATACCACCCTGCAGAGCGGCAGAAGGCTGAATATTAATGAGGTAAACCGACGTAGCAACAGCCTCAGCCCAGAAATGCGGTGGAAGAGAAGAAGAAATCATCGTGGCACGAGTGGTCTCAAGAAGATGGCAATGCTTACGCTCAGCAACACCATTCTGGGCATGTGCGCCAGGACAGGAGAACTGAGCGAGGGTACCCTGCTCAACAAGAACAACACGCAACATCTGGGAGATATAATCACCAGCAGAGTCAGCACGAAACACACGAATGGGTGTAGAATATTGAGTACGGACCATGGCCGCAAAACGCTGATATATGGAGGGCACTTCACTGCGAGAGCGCATAAAATACAACCAAGTGTACCGAGAAAAATCATCTATGAATAAAATATAGTAGCGATGGCCCCCTTTCGAAGCGAAAGGAGCCGGACCCCAAATATCGGAATGAACTAAATCAAAAGGTCACTGAGATACAGACGCGCTAGTAGGATAGGATAGCTGAATCTGTTTGCCCAACCTACAATCCTGACAATGTAAAGACACATCTCCTGAGATAGACCCCAGAAGACCACGATGAACTAATGATGATAGGCGAGAGCCACAAAGGTGACCAAGACAATGATGCCACTGCTGAAAAGAGCTGGTAGCAGAGGCGACGACCAGAGAAAAACTGGCAGATGAAGTGGCATCGAAAGGAACACAAAGTCAGTCTAACTCCCAAAGTCCTAAAGAGTCACGGCTGCGAGGGCCAGCTCCAACCAGGGCCTATGTGCGACGATCCTGGACAACACAAGAATCAGCATCAAGAATGACGCGACAACCAGAGTCAGTAAGCTGGCTAGCAGAGAACAGATTCATCTTAAGACGAGGAACATAAGAAATATCAGGACCAGAAAAAGAAGTAGAAAAGGTGCCCCGACTAGAAACAGGAAGAGAGATACCATCGGCCATGAGAACACGAACATGAGAAGTGAGAGAACAAATAGCGAACAGAAGAGAAGACTCAGAGGTTATAAGAAAATAAGCTCCAGAATCCAGATACCCTGACTGTATAGAAGGTGGTGGTCGCGCAGTGCCTGAAGAATCAGTCACAGAACCAGCAGTGCCTGTCGAAAAAAAGCCAGTAGCAGCAAGCAAACCACGAAGACTCCTGATAATGTCCTGATCAGAGAGAGCAACTGCTGAAGATCCGGAAGGAAGAGCCTTGTGTTGCTGACGTAAACTGGAATCCCGCGTATAAAAGGTGGCCCAAGTGTGGCCATCCCTGCTACAGTAAGTGCAGTGACAAAGAGAACCATGGCAACCCTGACCACGAGACTGCTGGTGCTGACTCTGACCCTGACCTGGAGGAGTGGGTAGTATCTGCGGCGGCACAGAGAACCGCGGCTGAGTCGAGGGAGCAGACGGCAGAGGAGAACCACGAGTAGAAAGCACAGACGGAACCTCAAGAAGACCAGCACCACTGAGACGAGTCTCTTTAGCCCGAAGCTCAGACAGTATCTCAGAGAGCGGAACACGACCAAGGGCATTCAACTGAGCACGGCGGGGCTCGAACTCCTTGCGGAGCCGAGACAGAAACTCATAGATGCGGTGTAACTCCAAATCCGACGCGGGCATGTGCCACAAACAACAGTACAAAGAGAATCAAGCTAACGCCAGATATCAGCACTCTGAGTATAGAACTCATCAATAGTGGAATCACCCTGCTGAAGAGCATGCTCCTAGTGATCTACAGACAGGTAAAGAGCATCCCAGACGGCTGATAGAGCTGACGGAGATGTGCCCACTGAGCAGCAACAGTAGGAAGACTCATGAACTCAGCAGCAAACTGTGGCAGAACACTGAGGTGAGAACAGCAGCAACATGAGCATCCTCATCTACCCAATGAGTGTAGGCCGCAGATCGAGGCGATAGGTCTCGAGATCAGCAGAGTATTGTTTGAGCTTCAGCTCATATGCAGCAACAACACTATCATCGGCGCTCTGAGCAGCATCCTTGGCTTTCTGAGAAGCATCAGCGCCGAGAACAATCGGCGGCGGCGGAAGAGGAGCAGTGGGGCATGGCGAACAGGAGACCTCGCCGGAGAGCACACCCCATAAACAGAGACCACGCATGTGAACGCGCATAAAGGCAGCGAATTCAGGATAATTCGCGCCATCGAAGATCACCAGACAGTGAGAAATCGCAACATAACCCGATGCAGAAGACATCTCTCTCTCACTTTTTTTGTCAACGCTCGATCTCAGAACCGATCTGAGCAACAGCCCGACGGATAAATCGATCCCGATCGAGGCACAGGATGCCGGCTGGAGGCACGGCGACTGGAGGCCGGCGGGGGGATGGTATCAGCGGCCAGTGGCGGTTCCAGAGATCGGCCAGGGCGAATCAGAGGCGAGGTGAACGGCGGCGGCCCTGTCCGCCGGTGGTCGACGCAGAGGCGGGCGGCGGCGGCTGGGGCCAGAAGCCGGGCGGGCGGCGGCGACCCAAGACGGAGAAGGAGCGGCGGCGGCAACCGACGGCGACGACGACGGCAGGCCGGCGACGACAGGGACGGTGGCGGCGGCCTGGTGGAGACGGGGATCGGCCAAAGCTCGATATCGATCTGCCGGGAGAGAGCCGAACAGAGAGAAAAAAAAGTGGAGATTAGAAGCACGAGTTGGGCGTGCGGGAGAGAAAAATCGTAAGCCCTGATACCATGTTAGGAATAAGCAATTGTATTTCTTAGGGGCCAAAGGCCACAATATATAGTACATGTACATGTGAAAATATGCAGGAAACCCCCTAACAAGTGGGGACATACAGTATACAAATATATATCTAACATTTCGAAGCATTGAATTCGTATTATTTAGTTTATTAATTCTTTAAAGTGGCTGTGATTATATATATATATATATATATATATATATATATATATATAGAGAGAGAGACCTGATAAAACCTTGACATTGAGGAGGTCCTCACATTCTAAATCTGCTGGGCACAATGTTTTGAGAGAAGAAGTAATAAATACTGTATAGACTATAACTACTTCAATTAATGTAGTCGAGCATTGGTACCTTTAAAGGGTGGTATGGCCAGTGTTGTTTGTGTGAGATGCTGATCAGCGACCCACTGAGATAAACAGCAGATTGACTCGCTGATAAAATAAACTGCATCAATACAAATTTATAAGATAAATTTGATTTTGTTCTGTAGGAAACATTAGCAATACATGCCTGTATAAAGGTTCTCAACAACTGATAACCTGAATGTGTACTTCTTTGGGCAATTTTTCCTTGCATGCTCGCACTGCACTTTACCTTTCTAATCTTGTGGGATTGATGACATGTTAACCTGTGTTTTTTTAAAATGTGTTTGTCTGCTCGATTGACCATGTTTGGCTCCTCATTGGAGTACCAATAAGTAACAGTAAAAAAAATCAGAAACTACTAGTATGATAAATAGTTACAGATTGAACACATCATTTCAGAACTTTCAGTGTTATTATCTCTTTATTCAAACCGCACACATACAAATCTCTAGTCAATCGAATATTATATGGCAGCAAATTCCATGTAAGAGATAAATTTCAGGGGAGATGCGAGGGGAACAAATACATGCGACAAGGAAGGGTGGGAAAATAGAAGATGCATGTGCTTATTCAATGTAAAATAAGAGTTAAGAGTAAGAGATGAGACTTTATGACCAGTGGAATTAGCTGTTTGTTGTCCAGCGTTCGTAGGGTCTGCAGGCAGTATGCACAATCCAACAGAAAACCAACTAATTTTGGTGGCCTTGAGTTAGCAGGGGGCACAATCAATTAAAATCCAACCAGATCGGGTGATAACTCTGAGCAGATTTGGAGCCCTTCCTCAACCTGATAGATCGACAGACATGAGCGAGGGCGTAAAAAGAAAGAATCGGAGATGGAAATTCTGGAGGGGACAGCTACCAAAACTGAGGCCGGTGCCAGAGGTGGCGTCGCGATCGGGCGGGCGCGATGGTTCTCCTTGGCAACATGGGCGGCTTTTTAAGCGTGGAGGAGCGGTGGCGGCTGAGTTCATCCGAGCAGTTTTTTGCGTATTTGCAGGGCAATGATGGCTGCATCTAGAGGGTTTCAGGAGCATTTGTGGCGAGGAGGCATAAGGTCGGAGCAGCGGAGAGTCGCGGCGGCGGACGCTACCAGGACGATGAACAGCCACGCAGATTTTTTTCGGGACGTTTTTTTTCCTTTTCTGAACGACGAGCATGTACAGCGTTGCTTGAGTCTAGCAAATACCTTAGACATGAGTCTAACAAAGCTAAATATTTAGACACACTTGTAGGACCCACTGATACAATAAAAAATATATTTATGGAGGCTTTTTTTCAATCCTTTTTTTCTTACCAAAGCTTTTTGCTTCTTAGCTACCTGTGTCTAGTACTAGACCTGAGTCTAGTAAAAAGCTTCTTAGCTACCATTGCTCCAGTGTTTAGACCCATGGCTAAAGGTTTTTAGACACCCATTTTTCCATACACTGCACTTGTCTTGTCCAGCCCACGTAGGTACTTCCAGCCCATGTTAACAAAAGAGGCACCCAGCCTATGTTGATAAAACGCCAAGAGGGAGTGAGTGACCAGAGGCGGACGGGGCTGGTAAACGAATGCAGCTCGGCAATAAAAGGTGACGTGTACGCACCAAATCATAGGAAAATCATGTAGTGGGGATCTACTATTTCTTTACTATTAAAAAGAAGTTGGTGTTGATATGTCCACTTTGACACTTTGACATCAAACATTGAAGGCATCTAGACCATCCGATTTACATCCGACCTCTCGCGGGTTTCACAACCGAATAAGGAAAGATCTAAAAAAAATCACCTCATAAACAAAAATCCCAGATTGCATGCACAATTAAAGGAGATAATAATAACAATAATTTTCTAAGTAATCACACCGCATGTCATCAGATCTTGGAAATTTAATGTGAATATGCATGTTTCATGGATTAAGGCATAATTTGCAAGCAGTGCTATTTAGTTCCTTTGTTGCTCCTCTAATTACTCTCCACTGCAACCTTTTCCCTTTCTATACCGTTGGTAACAATCACGATCTACATGCAATGAAGAGATTAATTCACGAAAGAGGGTCCGCTTGAAAGGAAACCTATCAATGCATGCCCGCTTTAATTGCTAGAATTGGTTAATTGGAAAATCTAACACGCAAGAATGCAAAACTAAGCATACAAAGAGATATTTTCACCGTTAGCCCCTCGGTCGATCATCCTGCATTGGAGGATACGTGATTGGCAAAAAATGGGAGGAAAATGTTTTAGACCCAATCATCTACTATGGTCAGGATGAAATCAACAATTGTCTTACTATAACCGCAACAAATATGAGTACTAATCCCTGAAATATTTTATAGCTCTAATCGCAACAAGCAAGGAAGCAAGAAACCAAGGAGTGAGAGGGAGAATAAGAAGAGGAGTCGAACGGGATGGAAAGAATACGAGGAAGAAAGAACATGGAAAGATTGACCCGTGAATAATGCATGCAACTGGTAGTCGATGCAAAAGGGTCCACGTCGCACTTGTTTCGGCTCCTCTCCACAATACGCATCTTAAAATGGGAAATTTGTGAAAAAATTATACGCATCATAAAATGAGAGGGAAGAAGTACCACATCAATTCGTCCTTTCTATATGATTATATAAAAGGTTTGGTTCATTCAATTTGTATGGTGAGTATTCTATTCCCATGTGATATTTTCATGGTAATGATAAGTAATTTCATGTAGAATGGTTACGAGCAGAGGAAGAAAATATTAATACACTTGCTCAAGTACCGAGTAAATGACGCCAAAAACAACATTCCGCAAATTATATGAGAATATCTAAAGATGTGTCAAAAAGTAGAAATTAGCTAGATCCTTAAGTTCATAAAATTGGACCTTTTTAACGAAATAAAATTTAAGTGAGGTGAAATCTTAATGTGCTATCATTCTTATACTAGGTGTTATGTTTTCCATACACGTGAATATTTAAATGCATTATTTTATTCTATATATGTTGTGATAAATATGTAGAACCGTGGCAACGCACGGACATTTAGCTAATAGATATAGAAAATTATATAAAGGGTATGGATTCACTCCCCACGTGGGTATCTACACATCCGTCCGCAGCCGTTTGATTTGCTATAAGATGCGTTAGCTAGTGTGTTGACTGGTTCAGTAGGTAATTTTTCTAATTCTTGCTTTGTACTTGGACAACGTTGTATATATTGCGCAGTGTGTAGTTATTGTAGAGGATGAGAGTTGTCCTTTGGCATGTTAAAAGTTGGCGCCGAAAAAAAGATGTGTTTTCCCGCGTAGCAATAGACGCCTCTAGTGTAATTTCAAGCATCAAATAACTTTGCATGGAGGGAGACTATTTTTTCGTGATTGATTCAGCATCCCAGTGAGTTCATATTGCAAAAGATCACCATTTGATTCCTCACTATGAAGGATCTTTCGATACCTTGATTTGACTAGTTTTGCATCGTCCAGAATTATTGGCGATGCAAGAGAATCTTTTGATTCCTCTTTTTATGTTGTAAGAGGAGGTGCAAGAGGATCTTTTGATTCCTCTTTTTATGTTGCAAGAGGATCTTTTGATACCTAGACGAATAGAAGGAATAAAAAATTACGCTTTTGTAGTATGACAACCAAGTGTTACTATGTAGCTTCTTCCACGTTTCATTCCATCTGATACACACTAGTAGAAAACGGACCTTTGGTCCAGAGCATTAGTCCCGGTTCTGGTATAAACCGGGACTAATGCCCTGGTCCCAATGGATAGAAACGGCCGTAGGGACCAGAAGACATTAGCCCCAGTTCGTACGGGATCTTTAGCCCCGGTTCGTTTAACAAACCGGGGCTAAAGGGTCTGGCGCTGGAAAAGAGCAAATGCATGGACCTTTAGTTCCGGTTTGTTTCTCAAACCGGGACTAAAGTCCCCGAATATATCTTCTTCCCCTTCCCAGCCCGAGCCATTTCAAGCTCACACAATCATTCCTCTCAAATTTCTCCTCAAGCTCGAGTTCTTCCCCATTTTTCTCAAGATTTGTGAAGATTTTTTGGCTCCACATCTATCAAGGGTCCTAAGAGGTTAGAAACTTCATCATTTCAGCTCTCATTGCTTGTTTTAGCTCATTTCATGCTCTAGAAATGGATAGATTTTGTGTGGATTCTATCTCTATATATCTGGTTAATTTGGCACATATAGTTCTCGAAATTCATTTGATTCATCGAAGCACATAGATACATGAGTTCATCCTATATACATATCTTGGTTTGACACGTTGTCTTGAAATCCGGACGGTTCACAGTGCATATCATGTCACCGTCAAGCAACAAAATATTCTTCTTTCTTCTACCTGTCGTCACAAAATCCATTGAAACAAAAATAAGTACCAAAACTATGAAGGCACACATATATATAGTGGCGCCCTAGCATTTTAGTTAATCATCGGCCAGTTAAGCAAGAAATTAAGAACAAAAACATTAACACGCCAAGGAGCTACCAAATTAAATTAGGGAGTGCCTCTATGGCGAGCTCCTCGGAGATGTCTAAGGACGAGGCATCCTAAGACATCTTCGAGAAGCTCTGCCATAGTGGTGTCCCTGCTCTCGCACACCATCTTTCAGTTCATATCTTTTCTAGCTAAATAAGTATGCTGGTGGAGCTAACTAATTTCACATATTAGGGAGTGCCTCTACGGCGAGCTCCTCGAAGATGTCTGAGGACGAGGTCCTAAGACATCTTCGAGAAGCTCCGCCGTAGTGGTGTCCCTGGTCTCGCACACGATCTTCCTTGCAGTTTATAGTTCACAAGGAATCCTATTTATAGATTAAGCAGCACAACATAGTGTCGACAGTCATGACATAATGTCGACACTCACCCCTGTCATAGTGTCGCCATCCACTGAAACAGTGTCGCCACTCACTGGCATAGTGTCCACTCACGACATATAGTGTCATCACCCACTTTTAGTCCCGATTGGAGACACCATTCGGGACTAAACGGGCTCATGTCGGCCCCAGCCTGCCGCAACCCCTTTAGTCCCGGTTGGTGTGTCCAACCGGGACTAAAGATGTAGTAGAAAGTTTTTAAATCAGTGTTTGTTTGATGTATACGATGTGTTCTTTTATTTTTAGACTAGTACTACTCTTAGCATCGTGATTTTGTTTGATGAACTTATAAAATGCATATGAGACGGCAATGGATGTATGTTAACCGAATATCTGACGAGTTCATTAAAGGCGTGCGTTCTTTTATCGTTGTGGCAGAGGCAAACAAGCGGAATGGTTTTATGTGTTGTCCATGTGGTGAGCGTCGGAATCAGAAGGAATACTCTTCCTCAAGAGTCATGGCCATTTGTTTCGGTTCGGTTTCATGTCTGGCTATTATTGTTGGACCAAGCATGGAGAAAGAGGGGTTATGATGGAAGACAACGAAGATGAAGAGAATGATGACAGCTATCCTATGTCCCCTGAATACGGTGGTACTACAATGGAAGACAATGATGAAGAAGAAGCAGAAGAACGTGCATCATATGAGCCAGATGATGATCTTGGTCGGGCCATTGCTGATGCAAAGGGAGAATGTGATAGCGAAAGGGAGAGGTTGAAATTTGAGCAGATGTTAGATGATCACAACAAATTGTTGTACCCGAATTGCGAAGATGGTGGCCACAAAAAGCTAGGCAGTACACTGGAATTGTTGCAATGGAAGGCAAAGGTCGGTGTGCCTGACAAGGGATTTGAAAAGTTGTTGAAGATAATGAAGAAGCTGCTTCCAAAGGATAACGGACTGCCCGCCAGTACTTACGAAGCAAAGAAGGTTGTCTGCCCTCTAGGATTAGAGGTACAGAAGATACATGCATGCATTAATGACTGCATCCTCTATTGCGGTGAGAAGTACGAGAATTTGGATGCATGCCCGGTATGCACCGCATTGCGGAATAAGATCCGACGAGATGACCCTAGTGATGTTGAGGGGGAGCGCACGAGGAAGAGGGTTCCCGCCAAGGTGATGTGGTATGCTCCTATAATACCACGGCTGAAACGTTTGTTCAGAAACGAAGAGCATGCCAAATTGTTGCAATGGTACAAAGAAGACCGTAAGAAAGACGAGATGTTGAGACACCCCGCTGATGGGTTGCAGTGGAAAAAATTGAGAGAAAGTACCCGGACTTTGCAGGTGACGCGAGAAACTTATGGTTTGGTCTAAGTACGGATGGCATGAATCCCTTTGGGGAGCAGAGCTGCAGTCATAGCACATGGCCTGTGACTTTGTGTATGTATAACCTTCCTCCTTGGTTGTGCATGAAGCGGAAGTTCATTATGATGTCAGTGCTCATCCAAGGCCAGAAGCAACCCGACAACGACATTGATGTATACCTAAGGCCATTAGTTGAAGAACTTTTACAGCTGTGGCACGGACAAGGTGTACGTGTGTGAGATGAGCACAAACGTGAGGAATTTAACCTACGAGCATTGTTGTTCGTAACCATCAATTATTGGCCTGCTCTTAGTAACATTTCAGGACAGACAAACAAGGAAGACAATGCATGCACACACTATTTAGATGACACTGAAAGTATTTATTTGGATAAGTGCAAGAAGAATGTGTACCTAGGGAATCGTCGTTTTCTTCTGCCCACACATTCCCTAAGAAGGAAAGGCAAGCTTTTCAATGGTGAAGCAGATCACCGGAGTAAGCCTGTCCGTCGTACTGGTGATGCTGTATTTGATATGGTGAAGGATTTAAAAGTAATCTTTGGAAAGGGTCCTGGCGGACAGTCCGTTCCGAAGGACGCTGGCGGACACGCACCCATGTGGAAGAAGAAATCTTTATTTTGGGAGCTACCCTATTGGAAAGTCTTAGAGGTCCGCTCTGCAATCGACGTGATGCACCTGATGAAGAATGTTTGCGTGATACTGCTAGGCTTCTTGGGAGTGTATAGAAAGAATAAAGATACACCAGAAGCACGACAGGACCAACAATGTATGAAAGACCGAGAAGGCAGGCATCCAGAGTTGTTTCAAGGTACTGCCAGCTACGCTCTTACCAAGGAAGAGAAGGAAATCTTTTTTGAATGCCTGAGTAGTATCAAGGTTCCTTCTGGCTTCTCGTCCAATATAAAGGGAATAATAAATATGACAGAGAAAAAATTCCAGAACCTAAAGTCTCATGACTGCCACGTGCTTATGACGCAGTTGCTTCCGGTTGCTTTGAGGGGGCTTCTGCCGGAAAATGTTAGAGTACCCATTGTGAAGCTATGTTCGTTCCTCAATGCAATTTCTCAGAAGGTAATCGATCCAAAAAGTCTACCAGGGTTACAGAAAGATGTGGTCCAGTGTCTTGTCAGTTTTGAGTTGGTGTTCCCACCATCCTTCTTCAACATAATGGCGCACCTTCTAGTTCACCTAGTCGAAGAGATTACCATTCTCGGTCCTGTATTTCTACACAATATGTTCCCCTTTGAGAGATTCATGGGAGTCTTAAAGAAATATGTCCATAACCGTGCGAGGCCAGAAGGAAGCATCTCCAAGGGATATGGAACAGAGGAGGTCATTGAGTTTTGTGTTGACTTTATTCCTGACCTTGGTGGAATAAAGTAATAGATCGCGGTAATAGATCGGTGTACCTGAATCACGGCATGAAGGGAGACTTAGTGGAAAAGGCATGCTAGGAAAGAAAGCAAAGATATGTATGGACGGACATTCTTTCACTAAAGCACGCTATACAATTCGGCAAAGTTCCACCTTGGTGGCTCCATATATCGAGGTACACAAGAATA
The DNA here is from genome assembly GCA_916181665.1 of Avena sativa. Taxonomy (NCBI): domain Eukaryota; kingdom Viridiplantae; phylum Streptophyta; class Magnoliopsida; order Poales; family Poaceae; genus Avena; species Avena sativa. The sequence goes on along the minus strand of OV702285.1, from coordinate 43,986,155 downwards.
TTATACGCTCGAACTACCCGGGGTAGTCTGACAGGTTGATTAGAGATGAACACATGAAGACTTTCGGCGGTTGGTTGTAGACACATCTCATGAATGACACCACTGTTGGAGATCAGTTGTACTTGTTGGCCAGGTCTCCATCTTCAACTATATTGACTTTCCAAGGGTACGAGATCAATGGAAATATATTTTACACGCACGCCCAAGATAAAAAGAGCACCAACCAAAATAGTGGTGTCCGATTTGATGCAACGGAAGAGAATGGGAAAAAGGACATATATTATGGTTACATAGAGGACATATGGGAACTTGACTATGGTCCTAATTTCAAGGTCCCATTGTTGCGATGCAAATGGGTCAAGATGACAGGAGGTGGGGTAACGGTAGACCAGCTGTACGGAATGACAACAGTGGATCTCAATAATATTGCGTACGGAGACAACCATTCGTCCTTGCCAATGATGTGGCTCGAGTTTTCTATGTGAAGGACATGTCTACTAGACCGATAAAAAGGAAAGATAAGCAAAAGAATATAATATCATATGATGAGCCAAAGCGCCACATAGTTCTTTCAGGAAAAAGAAACATGGTGGGAGTTGAGGACAGGACAGACATGTCAGAAGATTATGACAAATTTCATGAAATTCCGCCATTCAAAGTGAAAACTGACCCAAGCATATCGCTAAATAAGGAAGATGCTCCATGGTTACGGACAAGAAGAGAACCAAAATACTAGATGTGGATGTTGGTGATGTAATGTATTAAACCTTTTGTGAATTAATCCTATTTTTCATTTATTAAAGGTGATGGGGATATGCCTACCGGGGTATACCCAGCAGGACGATTCCGACTGGCCCAGGTACCTGCGAGTGGGCCTGCAGTAACGGCGACTGGATCACGACCTGGCGTGGACTCAAGCGACTGGAAGCTGAAGGCTCAGAAGTGTAGATAGGCCCAGTCGGATTAGGTTAAACGATTGCTGAAACCTTAACTGATTCGGTTGAGATCTGTAAACCCTAGGAGGGTGAGTCTATATAAACCTCCCTAAAGGGCGAGTAGAGGACACGTTCCATCATCCACCCAAGCGACTCGCTGCCTAGCCGCCGAGCTCGCCCCATTGTACTTCCACCATAATACAATCTAGCAGGAGTAGGTCTTTACCCTCCGGGGGGCCGAACCTGGGTAAATCCTTGTGTCTCCGCCCTCATCTCGCACCGCAGATGGCTGGCCGCCCTTGCCCCATGTTCTACTACTCACTGCCGATTGCAGCATCTGCTGTGGTCATTCCCACGACAGTGGCGCCCACCGTGGGGCCTGGCCGGTCTGGCCGGTGTTCTGCGGCGAGATCCAATCTGCCCATCAACGAGTCGATCGCCACCGGCCGGATGATAGCGATCGGCGAGATGCTCCAAATCTTGCCGAGCAGCTACGTCCCGGCGGCGCGACCCGTCACGCACATCATGATCCTGCCGGTTGGCACGATCAGTCTCTTCGTCGGCCTCACCGACATCATCGTCTCGGAGGATTCGGCTCGCATCCGCGAGTCGCCGCCACGCGACCGGCTCTCCGAGAGTCAGGTCCGCACGATCCACCGCCTCGCCTCCGAGTACGACTCGGCCCACAATGATGTGGCTGAAACCACCGCGGCCGCGGAAGACGCAGCCCTCAACGACGACGCCGACTCGGCGACCCCGACGTCACTCGCCGGATCCATCGTCGCCGCGTCGCCCGCGGGCTCCATCACCCAGGTCTCCAATGTCGGAGATTTCGAGGATCCTTCCATCCTTGGGATCTTCGACTTTGACTCTGGGTCAGAAAACTCCGCCGATCTCCACGACGGGACTGGTCGCCACGCCGCGACCTACATGGCGACTGGCGCCGACCCACCGGAGGACCCCTTCTCCACCCCGATCCCTCCCAACACAACGGCAACGGAGGTCGAGGAACTCCACCTGAAGCTGGCGGAAGCAGTCCGCAGGGAGCAAGTCAAGCGCGAAAAATTTCGCCTCGAGTAGGTGACGGCGCAGGAGCTATCGCGCTACCACCAGCAACGAATCAGGTCGCGCCTGAACCCCACCATCCAGGGGCGCGCCCTGAACATCGATGACGAGAACGACCCGGCCCGCGCGGCCGAGCGCGCGATCCGCGAGAACGCGCCACCAGGAGGAAGCGCCCGGCCCCTACCAGGGTCGACGGCAAATGGCGCCCCACCTCCACCCAACCGCGCACCCCCCAGGGACCAGCCGCGGATCATGGTGTCCTCACAGGAGCGAGACGCGAACGGCCTACCACTGTTCTCCACCCCGATGGACAACCTCGTGGCAGGCCGAGCAGCAGCCGACAACATCACGGCCACCGGTTGACGGCTCCCTACAGATCAAGTACGTCAAGGACTTGCTCGCAAAGGCGGTCGAGCAACAAAACACAGGCGTCGACTCACCAGGTCGGATGTACTCGCGTTCATCGGGCAGCAGAGCGGCCTCAAGCGATCGTCCCTTGGCGGCAAATACCCTCAACTGCCCGCCACCCGAACCACTGCAGCTCCAACACCGACCCGCGAACGCGGCACTATCCACCAACGACCCCCGGCCGGCGACCAACTTCGTCGCCGCCAACGGTCAGCACGTCGACGCCCGCACCCACATCATCAACAACCAGAGCTGGCTCGCACGCCAGCCCGACGACCTGCGGCATACCCTAACCAACCGCCGCGACAGCGAGCCGAGGGGGTCGCTAAGTCGACTCGGGCCCCGGTGCTTCGGACCAATGATCCGAGGCGAAAGATACCCGACGAACTTCAAAGCGCCGAAGGACATAGAGAAGTACGACCCCACATACGATCCCTCCGTGTGGCTGGATACTTACCTCATGGCAATGGGGATCGCCGGCCACACCGATCTACTCGCCGCCCGCTACCTCCCCCTGATGATGGAGGGGGCCCGCAGGCAGTGGATCAACACTCTCCCCGCAGATAGCATCGACTCCTGGGAAGAGATGCGCGACGCCTTCGTCAGGCACTTCGAGGGTTCATACACCCGCGCCACCACCATCGAGGACCTGGAATGATGCGTCCAGGGACCTCGCGAGTCGACCCGCAGCTGGGTCCAACGATGGCAAGAATTGTGGTACAACGCGGTCGGTATCCACCCAGACACCACAATCCACTACTTCAAGACCTCGTGCCGTTACGAGCCCCTGGTCGCCAAGCTCAAACGAGCATACCACACACTCGACAACATACCGAACCTCCTTGAGATCGCCAAAAGATACGCGGAGGAAGACCCAAACCAAGAAACCGACGACGAGTCGGGATGACAACGCCGCATGAGTGGCAACGACAACGGACGACGATCCGATCTACGCTACAGCAACACTCGCCTCACCGGCAAGCGCCGCAGTGACGGGCGAGTCAACTTCGTCGCCAACGCTGGGCACGCGCAGCGCGAGCCCAAGAGCTTCCGCCGCGACGGGGGGCAACGCCGCGACGGAGGCAACTACAAGGCGAAACCAAGGTTCGACCCCACGGACCTACTTAACCAACCTTGTGCATTTCACAGTAGGGAAGGAAAGCCCGCCACGCACACGACCGCCGACTGCCACTCTCTCAAGGAGATCGAGAAGGCACGGCGAGCGCGGGAAGACCCCGACAACAACCCGCCAAACGGCGGAAAATTCGGCAGTGTGGCTGGCTCGCTCCACACCTTCACAGGCTTCAACACGAAGCGCGAGAAGAAGGTCATCGCCTGCGCTGTCGTCGTCAATACGGTGGCCCAGGTGGACGTTCCCTAGTTCCTCAACTGGTCGGAGCAACCCATCACCTGGAGCCGCCAGGACCACTCGCCACGCATTGAGTACCCAGGCCGAGTCGCCCTGGTAATCAAGCCCAAGGTGGGAGACTACTGGCTCCCCAAGACATTGATGGACGGCGGCAGCTCCATCAACATCCTGTACCTGGACACCTTCAGGCGACTGCGGCTCCCGCAGTCGATGGTCGAGACGACCTACACCACGTTCCACGGCATCGTCCCCGGCCGGAAGGTGTACCCGATCGGCAAGGTCACGCTGCCAGTCACCTTTGGCACACCGGCAAAATTCCGCACCGAGCGGATTGTCTTCGAGCTGGTACGCTTCGACAGCCCCTACCACTGCGTCCTAGGGCGCCAGGCGTTCGCCAAGTTCATGGCGGTGCCCCACTACGCGTATAACGCTATGAAGCTCCCCGGACCGCGTGGCGTCATCACCATCCACGGCGACCCCGACATGGCCGCCGAGTGCGAGGCCAAAGGAGCCGAACTCGCCGATGCCGTCATCGCGGCAGAGGCCAACCACGCCGACGAGCTCGCTAAATACGCAAGCGGGGTCAACAACGACGACCCCACTATACTCAAGAAGCCCAACTCGGAGGGCGACAACACCTCAGCCTTCGAGGCAACGACGCATACCCGCACCGTCGAGCTGGTCCCGGGCGACTCCAGCCAGACGGTGACGATCGGGACGGGCATGAGCCCAGCATAGGAAGGCGCGTTCATCGAGTTCCTCTGTGAGAACAGGGACATCGTCGCATGGAAGCCCTCTGACATGCCTGGTGTCCCTAGGGAACTCGCTGAGCACAAACTCAACGCCGACCCCAAAGTGCGACCTGTCAAGCAGTCACTGCACCCCTTCAATGAAGAGCGCCGCCGAGCCATCGCCGAGGAGGTGCAGCGTCTACTCACTGCAGGCTTCATCCGGCCAATCAAATACTCCAAGTGGCTGGCAAACCCAGTCCTGGTCGAGAAGAAAAATGGGACCTGGAGGATGTGTATCGACTACACAAACTTAAACAGCGCCTGCCCGAAGGAGCAATTCGTCCTCCCGCGGATGGACCAAATAATCGATTCCACCACGTGCTCGGAATCACTATGCTTCCTCGACGCCTACTCTGGATACAACCAGATCAAAATGGCCGTTGAGGATGAAGAGAAGACGGCGTTCATCACGCCATTCAGAGCCTTCTGCTACACCGCCATGACCTTCGGCCTCAAGAACGCCGGGGCGACCTACCAGCGGTGTATGCAGGAGTGCCTTGCGAGCCAAATTGGCCGCAATATCCACATCTACATCGACGACGTGGTAGTAAAGTCCGCTCGCCAGGGCGACCTACTCGCCGACCTGGCGGAGACATTCGGCAACCTGCGGAAATACAAGATAAAGCTAAACCCAGGCAAATGCACCTTCGGTGTACCAGCAGGGCAGCTACTGGGATACGTCGTTTCCAAGCGCGGGATCGAGGAGAATTCCACCAAGATCGACACGATCGCTCGACTCGGCAAACCCGAGTGCCTGCGCGACGTCCAGAAGCTAGCCGGGCGAGTCGCGGCTCTCATTCGCTTCATCCCCCGATTGGGCGAAAAGGCTATGCCCCTATACCGCCTGATGCGCAAGAACCCCACCTTCCAGTGGGACAAGGAGGCGGACGATGCGCTCAGCGACCTGAAGTTGCTACTCGCAGCACCGCTACTCGCCGCCCCCGTCGACAAGGAACCCATGCTGGTCTACGTCGCGGCTTCCGAGCGCGTCGTCAGCGCTGTCATGGTCGTCGAGCGACCAGAGGAAGGAAAGGAGCGCCAAGTGCAGCGACCAATGTACTATATCAGCGAGGTCCTCACCGAGTCGCGCCAGCGATACCCGCTATACCAGAAACTGGTATACGCGGTCTTCAGAGCACAGCGGCGACTGCCACACTACTTCCAGGAGCACCCGATAACGGTCGTCTCCTCAGCACCGTTGCAGGACATCATCCGCAACCGCGAGGCGACCGGGCGAGTCGCCAAGTGGGCCGTCAAAATTGGCGTCCACAACATCAAGTACGAGCTGCGCAAAGCGATCAAGTCGCAGGCTCTCGCGGACTTCATCGCCGACTGGGAGGAGGCCCAACGGCCAGAAAAGCTGCCATACCTCCACTACTGGAGTTTACACTTCGACGGCTCCAAGAATGCGGACGGTGCAGGAGCAGGGATCGTGCTAACCTCTCCGAAGGGCGACAAGCTACGCTACATCCTCTGCCTCGACTTCACGCCCTGCACCAACAACATGGCCGAATACGAGGCACTACTCCACGGCATGCGAGCCGCCAAGGAGATGAATGTCAACCGCCTACGCTGCTATGGAGACTCCGACCTCGTCGCTGGGCAAGTCGCTGGCACCTGCGACGCCGTCTCCCCCACCATGGCGGCATACCGCCAAGCAGTGGACAAGCTGGGCGGACACTTCGCAGGCTATTCCGTCGAGTGGATCGACAGGTGGAAAAACGAGTAAGCCGACGCACTCTCTCGTATCGGCTCGGCTCGACTCGCACCACCCGCAGGCGTCTTCCTCGACACCATCACCAAGCCTTCCGTCTCTCCCCCAAGGGAGATCGACATCGGAGTCCCGCTGCAACCAGAGGCAGCCTTGGTCGCACTCATCGCCGAGCCAGAAGACTAGACTACACCTTACATCGCCTACCTGGAGGGAGGCACCTTGCCAGCAGACGAAACAGACGCCCGGATGATAGCGCGCCGCTGCAAATCCTTCGTCATCATCGACGGCGAGCTCCACAAGCGCAGCGTGACCGGCGTGTTCCAACGCTGTGTCCAACCCGCTGAAGGACGCAAAATCCTCCACGACATCCACTCCGGTGACTGCGGACACCACGCCAGCGACCGCTCTCTGGTCGCAAAGGCTATGCGACACGGTTTCTACTGGCCCACCGCACACGCAGACGCTTTCGACATTGTCCAGCGGTGCGCCGGGTGCCAGAAGTACGCCAACCAGACCCACGTGCCGAGCACGGCGCTCAAGACAATCCCCATCACCTGGCCATTCGCCGTGTGGGGTATGGACATGGTAGGCCCTTTCAAAAAGGCCCCCTCCGGCTTCACCCATCTCCTGGTCGCAGTAGACAAATTCACAAAATGTGTGGAGGCCAAGCCAGTCCGGAAATGCGACGGGAAGACCGCCACCAAGTTCCTACGCGAGCTCATCTATCGCTACTGGTTCCCAAACAGCATCATCACGGACAACGCCACCAACTTCGCCAAAGGAGCCATGGCCGAGTTCAGCGAAGAACATCACATCCGACTCGGCCTCTCCTCGGTCGCTAACCCGGAGTCCAACAGCCAGGCGGAACGGACCAACCGGAGCATCCTCCATGTCCTGAAGCCACGGCTTCAAGTACCACTCGAACGCACCGCCGGGTGCTGGGTCGAGGAGCTACCCTCCGTCATCTGGGGCATCCGCACCTCTGTCAACAGGTCGACAGGGTTCACCCCCATCTTCATGGTGTATGGTGCCGAGGCAGTCATGCCCACCGACCTAGAGCACGACTCGTCCAGGGTTGTCCACTACACGGAGGCCGCAAACGAACTCGCACGCCAGTATGGAGTCGACCAACTCGACGAGGAACGCGACCTAGCCCACTCCCGCACCGCCATCTACCAACAAGGGACTCGCACGTTCCAGGAAGGCGACCTGGTGCTACGCCTCATCCAGGACAAGAAGGGCATGCACAAGCTATCCCCCCTTGGGAGGGACCATTCGCCATCGGGCGAGTCCTCGGCAACGACGCCTACTACCTCATCGACGTCCGAGGAGACAGGAAACTCGATGTCAAGCGACCATGGAATGTAAACTTACTACGGAAATTCTACTCCTAGAATTCCATACATGTACTCTCCACTTGCTATGAAATAAAATAGATCGGTTACCGCAAATTGCGTCTACTCTCCATGCCTTGTGCCATTCGCACTCGTAATAACAGCGTCCAGCTAACCGCAGAAGTCAACCTCTGGTACAGCGACCGGCACAGCCAAGTAGTGCGTTCCGAGGGCACTGGGTTACCCCAGGACTCGTAACGTCCACGAAAAATGCCAACCCGGAGCACCATTGGAGTCGCCTAGCTCGACTGGCTTAACGAGCCAAGACAACTTCCCTCGTTCCTCACAGCGACCAAGGTCCTCCGCGTCCTCGGCACAGCGACTCGACCGGCCAAGTACCACGCTCGGGGACTGACGACCAGTCCAGCACGAGCGACTAGGGAAAAACGCCAAGTATGAGAGCGTGCCAGGGACTCGCCATGAGACTGACCCTACGGGTCAGGCAGGAGTGACGCGCTTACTCTAACGCGCTAAGTCCTCACCCACCCTGGAGTTGCGACTAGAACCACCAAGTACCACGCTCGGGGACTCGGCCACCCGACCTCGTTCGCGCAAGGGAAAACGGTCAAGTAAAGAGCACTCACGGGAGTCGCCGTGCGACTGGCTCTCCGAGCTCGGGCGAGTCGACCTCAATAACATAACAACTAACAAAACATTCAAAACCACAAACACATAACAAACGAGGTAAACCCCATAAAATGGGCGGACGCGCTCGGGGACTCGTCCAATCAGCAATCAAAATCACGAAACAATTCACAAAATAACATGACGTCTCATTACAGCAGAAAAGCGTCGTTCCAAAATACAAGTTGAGTCCAATGGCCAGTCGTTACTAACGCCCCAGGGCACAGTGTTTCTATTCCGCAGGTTTCGACGGTGACTCGCCGCCACCCCTGCGGTTGCGAATGAAGGGCGTGTACGGGTTCGACGGGTACGTCGTCAACTCACCCGCCATCGCCGCACGGAAGGGATGATCGACCTTGATGTCCCGATGCGGCAGCTCAGGATCGTTGGGGGCGACAGTCGTCTCCTGATAGGGGAGGAGGTCGCCCATCGCCCAGACGCGATCGGAGTACACCGCGGCCCGGTCTGTCAGCTTCAGCACCTCGGCGATCTCCACCGAGCCCGTCGACGAGGGGTAGCCACTCGTCATGTCGTCAAGATCGAAGTCCTCCGGGAATTGGGCAAGCCCAAGGCTGAGAGCCGTCGCCGCCCTGCGCCGGAACGCCGACCGCGTCATGAACTCGACGACTGACGGCGCCTTCTCCAGATACCGCCATACTTCGACGAGGTCGCTGGGAATCACTTCCGTAGGCGATATCTCCTGAAGATATGCCCGAATGCAAGCCGCGGACAACGTGGCCGAGTCGACCAGAGTGGTCACACACTGCCGCGGGTCGTACGACCACGCCTCCTCCGAGCTGTCGATATCCGACCTGTGGACAGAGGGCGGCAGTGAGTATAACACCGATTACATAATGTAGCTACTACAGGCAGAGGCAGAGAATTGACCAATTAAAGGACGGCAGAGGCCCGTGATGAAGCTTTGAAGCGAGGAGAAGTCGTTCTGCAACCCAATAACGAGGGCGTCAGAGACCTTTCTCTCTTCAGCGGCAGCCGTAACAGCAGCTTTTGCTCGCGCATCCGCTGAGCTCGCCTCTGCCTTCGATCCTTGAGCTCGCGCTCCAGATCAGCGATCCGCTTCTCAGCCGCACTCAACGCAGACTGAGCCGCCGCAGCTCACCCGCCGGGACAAGGCCCTGGCGGACCTCCTCTTCCTTGGCAGCGATCGCTTGGAGTCCCTTGTTTGTTTCTTGAACGGCAACAAGTTCCTTCTCCACGCGACAGTTCGCAGTAAGCCGATCGGCTGATTCACGCTGCAAGCCCTGCGCACAAATCAAACAGTCAACAACAATAGAATCCTAAGTGCCCACCCACTGAAATTCAGCGACTAGGCACTCGGGGACTAGAGACCAAAAAATACTAAGCGCCCACCCGCTGAAATTCAGCGACTAGGCACTCGGGGACTGGGTACTGCAAATAAAAACTTACACTAAAAGAATCCGACCACTGAAATTCAGTGGCCCGATCATCGGGGACTGGACATACCTGGATGGCTGCGCCCAGCATGCCGTGGAGCTATAACGCGTCGACAGATGCAAGCAGAGCTGGAGTGTGTCCACGACGCTGCTCGACCTCCGTTTCAACGACCCCAGGTGTCTGGCTTGTTGGCATTGCGCCACTCACTGTGGCCGCTTTGGCCATAAAGCGGGGGAAGGTCGCGGCGGATGCTCCAGCGCCACTAGGAGCCGGCTCGGCCATCCCAGGCGAGGAAACATCCTCCTTGGTCTTCAAGGCCACCTCCGCCGCAGTCGGACGATCACTCGGAGCAACCGTCGTATCGTCAGAGACCGTGACGACATCGTCACCCTTCGCCTTCTTAGCACTGTCTTCGGGGTCAGCGACTTCATCAGCTTTCCTCTTCCGTGAGGGCTCCTCCTCGGTGACGACTGGCGGCACCTTGGCCACGGAAGAATGGCCGATCTTCTTAACTCCAGTCCTGTGAAATAACGATATGACCAAAATTGTCCGAGTACAACGGAAGGCAAGCAGATGAACAAAACTTACTTGGTGCTGGTATGAACCGCAGTCCTGTGCGGATACTGGCTGGCTTCTCCAGCTCGGGACCCAGCTTCCGACTGAGGCCCATATCGAGCACGTCGTGTGCCCAAGACACGGAGGGCCTCTTCGAAGACGAGGCCACGGCAGGAGCCTTCGTGACGACATCTGCGGGAGTTCTCCTGGGAGGCGAAGCCGCTGCGGCTGGAATAGCCCCCAACCCAGAGACCGGGGCAAACGGGGGTGGAAGCGAGGCCAGAGGTACCTCATCCAGGAGGACAGCGGCTTCCGGTGTTACCGTCGTATCCGCCGCTTCACCCTTAGCCGAGCTGCTGGCGTCAGAACTAGTCGCAGAGTGAGGCGGAGACACTTGCTTCGCCGGCTTCGTCTTCCTCCTTGGCGGAGCCTTCATTTCCTTCTTCTTCTTCTTCTTCTTCTTCGATGGCGTAGCCTCACGACGCGAGGTGTGCTCGGGGAGCTCATCGTCATCGTCGTCATGACGTTCGAGGCTCTTACTCGCCTCGAGCTCGCGTTGATGCTGCCCGCGAGTTTTGCGAACCATCAGGGCGGCGTCCTCCACGGGCTCGTCTTCGTCATCATCGTCGTCATCACCCGCGTCGCTCCCAACGTCGCCTCTGGCGGGTGGCGACTCGCTCCCGTCCCGAACGGACGAGCTCGAGTTTCGTTGTCTGTGGGTGGGAGCCATCCTTCCACCACTTGGAACAGCTACAATGAAAATGAAACAAAGTCAGCATGACCGCGATTGCATCATCTGCCACTACGAATAGTGATGAAAATGGTGGCTTACTGTCGGAGCTGGGCGCCTTGCGGTATAGGAGGCGACCCCGGCCTTCGCGTCTAGGTACGCCGCCTGGGTGATCTTCTTCAGGGCCAAGACGTAGTCCTCGAGCTTCCACTCGACAAGGCTAGATTTTGTTGGGTCGTCCCTACCCGCGTACTCGTACATGTAATGGTCGCGGCGGGCCAAAGGCACGAGCCGCCGCCCGAGCCAGCAGTTGTAAAGATTGATGGTTTGGAGGCCTTTCTTCTTTAGGCCGCGGATGGTTTGCAACATTTCGTCGACAACCATCCGCTGATCCAGCGGGAGCTTGCCAACCTAGAGCCGACGCGGTTCGGGCCGGTTGGCGGAGTATCTTGGAAGCGCCACCTCGCCGTCTGGAGTCGCCTAGGTGACGTAGAACCAGGATTTCTTCCACTCATTTGCCGCCTTGGCCGGCAGCATCAGGTCGAAGAACGACGCCTTCGACTTTAGCTGAAACGTTAGGCCACCCGCAGCCAGCATTGGGCCGCCTGATTCTTCGCGGCTAATCCTCCCATGGAATAGATCTTGCCACAGGGGGAAGTAGGGCCTGCAGCCCAGATAACACTCGCAGAACGCCACGAAAATGGCGAGCTGCTCGATGCTATGCGGGCCCAGGTCCGACGGCTGGATCCCGTAGAAGGCGCAGAACCGCCCGAAGAACAGAGAAGTGGGAAACCCCAGCCCCCGCTCCAGGTGACTGGGGAAGCAAATGAATTCTCCTTCGCACGGGTCCGGAGTCACCTCTCCGGCCGCGGGGATGCGCCACCTGCCGGCGCGCAGGATCCCAGCCTCTTCGAACGACGCCAATTGAGCCCTGGTGCACTTGGATCGGCCCCATGGTTCGGTGGAGGGGGCCATTGGTTGGAAGATTTGCGGAGGTCGGGGCTCTCTGGATCGGTTGGATCGCAATGCGGAGTGGAAACGGAGATGGGCGAGGTCGGAGGAAAGATGGAGGAATGTTTCCCCGCTCGCCCGTCATTCCCCTTATATAGCGGTTGTTACTCGCCAATTTTGGGAGACGTTACTCCGCTGATTACGCCAAAAGTTACCGTTGGATTACCCCAACGGCTAGTTTTGACCCCACTTGATGGTCCAACTTCATCCACTCGGCTCGTCGCTCCGCGTGACTTCCTAATTCGCCGACCCGATCGCTACAACACCGACTGAATATTCGCCGACCCGTTCGCCAAGCTGCGACTCGGTCGCCGTTAGTGCGACTAGAATAACTGGTTTTTCCTTTATTCAGGAGTCCGCCGCCGATTCGACTCGGCGTCCGCATTGGAGCCGTATACACCGACTGCCAATGACCACCTGCGACCAATCAACGACGGCCTCGGGGACTACTGATAGGGATATGCCTACCGGGGTATACCCAGCAGGACGATTCCGACTGGCCCAGGTACCTATGAGTGGGCCTGTAGTTACGGCGACTGGATCACGACCTGGCGTGGACTCAAGCGACTGGAATCTCAAGGCCCAGAAGTGTAGATAGGCCCAATTGGATTAGGTTAAACGATTGCTGAAACCTTAACTGATTCGGTTGAGATCTGTAAACCCTAGGGGGGTGAGTCTATATAAACCTCCCTAAAGGGCGAGTAGAGGAAAGGTTCCATCATCCACCCAAGAGACTCGCTGCCTAGCCGCCGAGCTCGCCCCATTATACTTCCACCATAATACAATCTAGCAGGAGTAGGTCTTTACCCTCCAGGGGGCCGAACCTGGGTAAATCCTTGTGTCTCCGCCCTCATCTCGCACCGCAGATGGCTGGCCGCCCTTGCCCCATGTTCTACTACTCGCTGCCGATTGCAGCATCTACCGTGGTCATTCCCACGACAAACGGAAGATGCTCCATGGTTAATAAAGGAATTTCTAAGATTGCTGTAGGCAGGTACCAAAACTGTAGACTAGGTAACACTTAGACATTTATTAATATTAAAAACCGGGAAAAACTGGGACTAGCTAACACTGAGGACTAAATCCACCCCCTTTAGTCATAATCATGCCTAGTGCTATAGTACACAGCTTCAGGGCCTTCTTCTTCATCGTCATCATCATCGTCATCGTCACCTGCCAATCCAGAGATCCTCAGCCCAACCATGGAATATACCGGGGGAACCTGCCACTCCGGCCTCGGATTTACGGCGGGCGGGGGAGGAGTCTCCTGGAAGACGATGCTGCTACCGCCGGGCGGGGGAGGGGCCTTCTTGTGGCGGGTAGACTTGTGGGCACCGCAGGCGAGGATGGTCTCCCCCGGCGATGTAGCGCATCACGCCGATGATAGTACGGTTCGCCCACCACAGACGCCGACCGGCTTCATTGTGGTTCACCGGGGGTGGGCCATCACCCTCGTACCTGGCGAGCGCCCTTTCCCGTCGGTTAGCGAAGAAGGCATTCTAGGTGTGATAGTTGTCGGGATCCCACTAGGGATCCATCCGCTGCTCCGGCGTGAGCTCGCGGTAGAAGTGGTTCGTGATGGCCGCCTGTCGGGCAGAGCCTTGAGGCACAGGAGGGACAGGAACCCCTCTAGAGCTCAGCATCCAGCCGGCGGGCGGCCGGTAGCCCGGCGGGCAAGGGTAGTTGGAGGCCCACAACGCCTGGGTCTCCTCGAGGGTCAGAATGGCATAGTAGGCACTGTCCATAGTTGTGAGAGAGGAAGGTGCGGATGTATGGATAGCCATGGCGTGGTCGGCCTATATATAGATGGAAAGTGTTGGAAAACATGGCGGGAAACAGTGGGATATGGCGGGAAATATCTTTAGTCCCGGTTAGTGGCTACAACCGGGACTAAAAGCACCGTTCAGAGGGAAAGGGTGGGAAAACATGGCGGGAAGCGGTGGGATATGGCGGGAAATATCTTTAGTCCCGGTTAGTGGCTACAACCGGGACTAAAAGCACCGTTCAGAGGGAAAGGGTAGGAAAACATGGCGGGAAGCGGTGGGATATGGTGGGAAATATCTTTAGTCCCGGTTAGTGGCTACAACCGGGACTAAAAGCACCGTTCAGAGGGAAAGGGCGGGAAAACATGGCGGGAAGCGGTGGGATATGGCGGGAAATATCTTTAGTCCCAGATATATGTTGAATCGTGGCATAGTTTTTGATACGGTGCCCATATTGTGAATGCATGTGTATATTGGGATGGAGAACAATGTTGCAGGAGAAAGTTTTCCTTTTCGTTGCTCGGAAAAGCCATTTTCCATTTTCTGAGCGCAAAAAGACGGGTCTTTTTGTGAAGCAGCCACCAAAATGCACTTATACCATCCCATTTTTCTAAAATAGTAGACCACCTTACGTGAACTATATCCCAACCGGGGGATCTCAAATCTTTCTGTCCTTCCCGGGTGTAAAAGACAAATGTCTGCCGAATCGGTAGGAAGTGGGTCCAGTTTGAACTACATGTACATGATCTAACGTCCGTGATTTTTTGAAAAAATCATTTTTATACTCACAATATGTCGATTTTTCAGAGATCCAATGCAAGTTCTAACATTCTCATCCCCTATCTTCACACACGCCGTTTTGACCTAAGTTCGAAACGACAAAAAATTCAAAACTGGCATAAAAAATTCAAAAAAGGTCCGAACAATGTAAATCCTTCACGTGGTGTGATATTATGTGACATAGTTGCAATGAAAAATATCAAACTTGGTATACTAATTATGTCTCCAAAAAACCTTCACAAAATGACCTATCATGTTCGAGGTTTCATGGCTTTCGGTCCAAGAGACGGATGTTATGTGTTGAATCGCGACATAGTTTGTGATACGGTGCCCATATTGTGCATGTATGTGTATATTGGGACGGAGAACAATGTTGCAGGAGGAAGTTTTCCTTTTCGTCGCTCGGAAAAGCCATTTACCATTTTCCGAGCGCAAAAAGACGAGTCGTTTTGTGAAGCAGCCACCAAAATGCAGTTACAGAATGCTACCATCCCATTTTTATAAAATAGTAGACCACCTTACGTGAACTATATCCCAACCGGGGATCTCAAGCCTTTCTGTCCTTCCCGGGTGAAAAAGACAAATGTCTGCCGAATCGGTAGGAAGTGGGTCCGGTTTGAACTACAGGTACATGATCTAACGTCCGTGATTTTTTGAAAAAATCATTTTTAGACTCACAATATGTCGCTTTTTCAGAGATCCAATACAAGTTCTAACATTATTCTCATCCCCTATCTTCACGCACGCCGTTTTGACCTAAGTTCGAAACGGCAAAAAATTCAAAACGGGCATAAAAAATTCAAAAAAGGTCCGAACAATGTAAATCCTTCACGTGGTGTGATATTAAGTGACATAGTTGCAAGGAAAAATATCAAACTTGGTATACTGATTATGTCTCCAAAAAACCTTCACAAAATGACCTATCACGTTCGAGGTTTCATGGCTTTCGGTCCAAGAGACGGATGTTATGTGTTGAATCACGACATAGTTTGTGATACGGTGCCCATATTGTGCATGCATGTGTATATTGGGATGGAGAACAATGTTGCAGGAGGAAGTTTTCCTTTTCGTCGCTCGAAAAAGACATTTTCCATTTTTCAAGCGCAAAAAGACGGGTCGTTTTGTGAAGCAGCCACCAAAATACAGTTACATAATGCTACCATCCCATTTTTCTAAAACAGTAGACCACCTTACGTGAACTATATCCCAACCGAGGGATCTCAAACCTTTCTGTCCTTCCCGGGTGAAAAAGACAAATGTCTGCCGAATTGGTAGGAAGTGGGTCCGGTTTGAACTACAGGTACATGATCTAACGTCCGTGATTTTTTGAAAAAATCATTTTTAGACTCACAATATGTCGTATTTTCAGAGATCCAATGCAAGTTCTAACATTCTCATCCCCTATGTTCAACGCACGCCGTTTGGACCTAAGTTCGAAACGGCAAAAAATTCAAAACGGGCATAAAAAATTCAAAAAAGGTTTTTAAAAAATGTTTTGAAAAAGGTTTTAAAAAAGGTTTTTAAAAAAGGTTTTGAAAAAGTTTTTTTTGTTTTTAAAAAGGTTTTAAACAGGCATATAATAATTAATTTTAAAAAAGGTTATAAAAAGGTTTTGAAAAAGCTTTTAAAAAAGGACATTTAGTCCTAGTTTGTAGTACAAACCGGGGCTAAAGGGGAGCGGGGCTGCGCGCAAAACGTGGCGCGCTGAAAACCCTTTAGCCCCGGTTTGTGCTACAAACCGGGGCTAAAGGGGGGTGGGTATAAATACCCATCCCGTGCGCCCCGTTGGTGTACGAACCGGAGCACACAGATCCGCCGTCGCCGTGCCTCTCTTCCTCCTCGCATTCGTCCCCGCGCCGCCGCGCCGTCTGTCCCCGCGCCGCGGCCCGAGCCCTCCCCGCGCCGCCCGAGCCCGCACGTCGCCGGCCCTCTCCGCGCCGCCCCTTCCCGCGCTGCCAGAGCTCGCGCCGCGTCCGCGCCGTCCACCACCACCGGAGCCGGCGCCGCCCCTCGATCCATGCGGTGAGTTAGTGTAATTTTAGTCTATTTTTAGTGTTAATTATTCTAGTGTAATTTTAGTGTACTTTTAGTGTTAATTATTTAGTGTATTTTAGGATTTTAGTGTAAATTATTTAGTTAATTTAGGATTTTTCTTAGTTAGTGAATTTTAGGATTTTATTTAGTGAATTTAGTTAGTGAATTTTAGTGTATTTTTAGTGTTAATTATTTTAGTGTAATTTTAGTGTTAATTATTTTAGTGTAATTTTAGTGTTAATTATTTAGTGTAATTTTAGGATTTTAGTTGATTTTAGTGTAAATTATTTAGTTAATTTATGATTTTTCTTAGTTAGTGAATTTTAGGATTTTAGTTAGTGAATTTTAGTGTATTTTTTCTTAGTTAGTGAATTTTAGGATTTTAGTTAGTGAATTTTAGTGTAATTTTTCTTACTTAGTGAATTTTAGGATTTTAGTTAGTGTTTAATATAGTTTATTTTAGTTAGTGAATTTAGTTAGTGTTTAATATAGTTTATTTTAGTTGATACTATTTATTTTCATCATGTTTAAAGTATATAGGTTTAATTTAGTGTTTAGTAATATGCCGATTCCTCATCCTCGTTCACTCGGCGTGACCCCTGGAGCGCTACTAGACAGTGTCGGCGGGCATCCACGCGGCTGGGCTCCGCCGGGCTGGCACTGGGAGGTGCTACCAGCCGAGGGACGTCGTCTCGTGAGGAATCCGGGTGTCGTCGTTGACCCGGATCTTCTGTGGTGGCGGCCAAGTGGTCCAGGTGCGATGCAGAGGGAGCCGTCCCCCGATGAGGTGGTACAGCGTCGTGTCAGGGAGGAGGACGAGCACGTCCGGCGCTACATGCACATTTTAGGAGTCCGGGATGCCAATACCTGGCAGCTTCTTTAGGCACCTTACCCGATATATTCTCCGGTGATGGTTCCTACACTTTGGGTGCACACCTCCCGCGGCTCAGTAGCTGGGGCTCGACGTCTTCGCTGAGCTAGCTAGATGTGTAATAGGGTTGTATTGTTGTTTAATTGGTACTTTATTGTTGTACTAGCTGGATTATTAGAGATGTAATGTTGTTTAATTGGTACTTTATCTTTCTTTATCGCATTGTTTAAGCTGGATTACTTTATCTTCCTTTATTTTATCGCATTAAGCAAAATGGTTTTATCTTTCTTCTGTATTAGTTAAGTTATGGACGGTAGAGACAACGAAGAGAACATCATGTACAACATGATGGATGAGGGTACAGGAGGTTACCATTACGATGGAGCAGACGATGATGGAGATGATGATGGGTCCCAATACCTCAACTTGGATGAATCCGACGGAAGAGACAACTATGCCGAATTCTTTTGTGGAGACGACGGTGGAACTGATGGTGGAGACACCATAGCAAAGACCGGCGAGGTATATAAAGCCTCTGCTGATCACGAGCTAGTAGATGCATTAGTTGATTCATATATATATGTACTAACGACTGTTTCTTCTCTTAGACCTCTGCATCTGGCAAATCTTCTGCAAGGAAACGAGGCCCGACCAAAAAGTTGGCCGATGGTATGCGTTTCACTATTGATCTAGTGTCTCAGTTCGGCGAACCTTTGGAGCCGAAAGAGGCCGCAAGTGTATTTGTATACCAATGCAGAGCGATAGTCAGGGACGCCATCCCGATCACTACTCAGAAGTGGAATAAGCCAGGAAAGAAAAGTGATCGAGTTGGAGAAACTTTTGTCGATGACAGAGCCAAAGACGGTCTTTGGAATTCACTCATGTCACACTTCTCTCTGCCTGAATTGGACACTCCTGAACTCACTGAGGCATTGAGGTTGCAAGTCAGAAAGTGGGCCCTTAAGAAGATGGGCGGACAGTTCAAGGACTGGAAGAAAAGGTTGTACAACAACTATGCCAAGAAGGGGCCGACTCCGCCATTTACTGGCCCGCTGCAGAAGCAGCGGGATAACTGGACCCCATTTGTGAAATACAAGGAATCAGAAGCAGCTACGGACAAGTCAAAAAAGAATAAGCTAAATGCGGCCAAAAATAAATATCACCATACTATGGGGACAGGTGGCTACAAGACGGCCGCGCCGAAGTGGGAAAAAACCGAGGAAGAAATGCGTAAAAAAGGGGTCATGCCAGCTACAAATCAGTGGCCTGTGAGGTCAAAAAATTGGCTCCTTGGGCATGGGGGCTCGTATGACACTTAAATCGGGGAGATTATTGTTACAAAGAAGGCCATTACTAAACCCAAAGATGAACTTGTTAAAGTGATTCAACTGAGAAAAGATGGAAAGTTCATTCCCGACAGAGAGAACGATGAGCTGACATATGCCCTCGGGAATCCTGAAAAAGTCGGACGAACACGAGGCTTTGGCCCATCTGTTCCATGGAAGATAGGGTTTCCCGCTGACATCGACACTTATAGAAGCCGATCCAGAAAAACAAACCGGCAGAAGGCGGAGGAGGCAGCGCGGTTGGAGGCGGTTGAAAAAAGGAACGAGGAATTTCAAGCCATGTTCAAGCTGCAGCAGGAGCAGATTAATGAACTTAGAATACTGGCCCGACAGTAAGATCCTGCGTTAGACAGTCCGGTGGGCCCATCTCAGCGGAGAAGCAACGTGGCTTCCACGAAGGTACAAGCTAATAATCCAATGCTGATGGACAATAATGCACCGGTGATAGATGATACGCCCGGTGCAACAATGGTTCGCTACCCCGTGGATGAAGTCGATGCAAGGACAGCTTGTGAGCTACATGTCATAGTGAAGAACATTTCTATGAAGGTGGCGCTCATATTTGCTTTACCTTGTCCACCGGAAGCGACCTACCATGGAAGTCAGATTCCAGCTAGCTATGCTCGTGTCGGTGTGGATGAAGTTGAACCGACATGTCGATCACTTGAGCTTGACATCCCTGCAGGCGAAGGGGAGAAAACACTTGGAGAAGTGGAGGGTGGGATCATTCTTTGGAAAAAACAACACATCGTGTTTCCAGGCTGGGCGCCAAGGAAATCTTCTCCTCCGAGATGCAATCCATCACCTCCAAGGCCACCATCACATCCGAGTCCACCATCTCCACCAATAAACAATAGTCCACCCCTTCCTAAGAGGGATCGCAACGCGACTGCATCTCCACTCCGACGCCTCCACCTCCGCCCACTGAATCAAAGGGAAGAAAGCGGAAGAATAACATCGCTACGTCGAGGGAGACCCGACGCCGAAAATGACAAGATCCCCTCCCAAGAGTACCGCCGTCTCCTCCCAAGTTAGCTTATCACCGGACTGATGAGGAAAGCGCGGTGATCTCCCGGGCCGAAGTGAAGGACCATTTTGCACCAAAAAAACCCGAGCCACAGGTGCTAGTTGATCCAAAAGTCAGGAAGCACTTCAAGGCATTCCTTGAGAAACCACCCCAACATGTGTTAAATAGGAAAGATGACTATACACGCTGTGTCTTACGAAGACACTAAAAGAAAAGTCATCAAGCAGTACTGCAAGCGGGAGAAAATCAAAAGAAGTTGCCCAGCTCGACAAACAGGCAAAACAATCCATCGCCCCACTCAAGGTGTTACCCCAGCCCACCCAAGGTGGAATAGATATGGAATTAGCTATTAAATTAGCCAAGGAGTATAACGTGCCCCTCGAAGGACTTCTAGCCGGCAGAGATAATGTCGCCAAGGGATCAATAGCACGAAAATTTGTCTACGGGGAGCCTCTGGTCAGCGATGAGGTATTCGATGATCTGCCAACACATATGCGACTATTGCATATCTGGTACTTGAAAGTCACAAAGGAAGGGAGACAATTTCTCGTATGTAAAGTTGGAGAGGAGTACTTCCGTTCAGACGAGATCTCCATTGAACTTTGTGAACTATTTCAGTTATTCAACCTAGACGCCCTTGACAAGTCCCTCCTCAGCTGCTATTGTCTGTAAGTAATTAAGTCACTAACTCAGCTCGTTCAATTCATTTCTTGTTGTTATCCTCACTATATATCTCCTTCTGTATGCTATTATATATGCAGAATGAAGATTCAAGAATGTAGAATAAAGTCAATCTATATCATTGGGTTCGTTGACCCAAACAGAGTTAATGGACATACGGTAATAAATAACCTCGAGGAAACGGAGGATAACTTGCTAATGTTTTTAACGGAGCAACACTACAAGACACAAATTCTATTTCCTTACAACTATGGGTAAGAGTCTTACTGTCTTGTACACATTCAATTTTTGTCTACTAGATGTTAAGTGTATATAAACGTGCGCAGCTACCACTGGATTCTTCTAAACATTGACGTTGACCGTGCAAAAGTGGAAATCTCGGACTCATTAAAGAAGCCGATGGAAGACTACCACAGCATAATTGATTGCCTCCAAAAGTAATTTCCATTATCGTACTATATCTGTCTCTTTCGTTCATCTCTGAGATGTAAACTAATTAATAACTCATTCATTTCTTTTTTGCTGGACAGGGTTTGGAAAAGGTTCAGGAAAGGAGGTTCGTGGTAAATGGGGTGAGGAGCTCACTTTTCGTACGGTCCCGGTAAGTAGTACGAGAGCTAGGGGACTAATTTATGTGGATATTACAATTATCATTCATACAATTATCATGCTTGATTATTATCTGATTGAATTACATTCTCGGTCGAAAAGTGTGTGACGCAGCCACAGGGGACTAATTTATGTGGATATTACGTATGCGAGTTTATTCGTGGGTGTATGGAGCAGGGCACGGACTTTCTTCAAGTACGTAAATAATATATTTGCAATTTATTCTATACCATAGTTTTTGTTGAGTTCCATTCATAATGATCTACTTCTTTATATATAGTTGGATGCGATGCGGGATGAGCTCCTACCACATGAACGCCTACTAGCAATTCAAGAGGAGTTGTCGGAATTTTTGCTCAGGGACATCATAAACACAAAAAAAGAGTACAACGTGGATAGAACTTCGTGTAATCATGGATAGACACAAAAGGACAGTATCTGTTGTAATGATCTTGGTGTAAATCAATTAGACGAGCTCTAGTCTCGGTTGTGTATATATTTATATGTATTTATGTTATCGTGAGTGAAATTATATTATATATGCATCAATGTATACAACATGTAGTAGCGTATAATAATATGTATATGAAAACACAAAATGAAAAATAATCAAACACAAAAAAAGAAAACCCTAAAACCCCACCTCCTGCCGCGGCAGCAGTTTGGTGCAAAACGCTGCTGCGGCAGAAGAACTGACTAAATATCCTCCAGCCCAGCGTGCGCAGCGGGGCCACGTGGAGACAATCTAGTCCCGTTTTGTAACAGAACCGGGACTAAAGGCCTAACCTTTAGTCCCGATATGTTAGTCCCGGATTGCAATTCGGGACTAAAGCCTCTTATAAACCGGGACTAGTGTCTTCTACTAGTGACATGGCATCAGAAATGGGCGGTGGCTGCGATTGGAGTTTTTCCAATGTTGTTCTGTGGACGAGGGGTGAGCTTCATACATTAGTAATAAGCTTGCTTGAGCTTGGAAAAATACAACTTCGGGTGATGTGGTACTTGAAACCTTCCTTGAGCTTGCATGCATTTAGATCTCTATGTGTATATGTTCTTGATGCATGAGCAGTTCTTGGAAGCTTACTTGGATCCATTGTCTTGTTCTTGGTATGTTCAGAGTGGAGGATCGTACATACTACCTACAATGCTTCTCTCTGGTGCTTTGCGGATGATTGGTTTCCATGCCATGTGAGCTAAGGTAGAACTACTGTCATGTTGATCCAGTAAAGATGTTGTGCATGTTTTGCAGCCTATGATGACTATCTATGTGCTAGCTATCTACAACGTGCTACAAGCTACTATCTACCGTTTGAAATTTTGAATCCTCCGTATATATAGGTTGCAAGGCTAGTGGGTGTCTGATTTTTAAATTCAAACCTAGTGACACAGGTGAACACAGGGGCAGTTTAACTACTAACTGGTGTTTGTAGGGAGGCTGGTTTTGCTTAACGAGTTTTGACCACCATGCCACGTTTCAGACATTGGTGTGTGTGTGTGTGTGTGGGGGGGGGGGGGGGTGTAGCTACCCATGTAGATAGCAACTCATTTTTGATTATATAAATGTCACCTTGCAAACTGATGGCGGGAAAAAATGGCGCTAAAACGGAGGGAAAGATCGAGGAAGGAAAACAATGCTAGAATTATGCAAAAATACCAGGCCCACAACGCTGGCATGTGGAAAGAATGAGTAGAAAGTGACCAAAACTTTTTCTGAGTGTAAACCAGAAATAAACGGTGATGTTTAGGTGGGAATTTTACCCTCACACATGGCAGATCAGAGGCGGGAATTTTTTCCCACTATGTAAAGACAGATATAGTCATAGCACCCTTAAGTGCGTGGAGGAAGCCACGCATCACTAGTAGAAAATAGGCTATCCATACGCGCCCTCTAACAGCATTAGTCCCGGTTGCGCCACGAACCAAGACTAATGCTGGCACGCGTCCCGGTTCGAACGGGCACGGTGGCCGGAGACATGCGTCCCGGTTTGTAACCGGGACTAAAAGTTGGGTGTCAGATACGTGGCCTGCCACACACCTTTAGTCCCGGTTTGTGTTACAAACCGGGATGTATGATCCCGCCCTCTATAAATACGACGCCCCAGCCCTCTGCATATCCTCTGTTTTTTCTTGGTGAAAGGTGTGAGAGGTGTGCTAGTTTATTTTTTTCCTATGCATGCATCAAGGTGTTTGATGAAATGTTTGAATGAATGATCCCATTCAATTTCTCACAGAACAAAATATAGGAGGTGCCCGAGACGCACTTGAGCTTTCTCCTCTTTATTTCCCTCGATCGAGGTTAGCAATCTTATCTTTTCTCTGTCATTGATACAATGCATGTGTCGATGTGAATTGGTTATTTTCACTATTTATGATGTTCCTTTTTTATAAACTTAATTATGTGATGCAGATGAACGGTCGGGAATGGATGTATGGTGACCGGCGTGTACCCAGGTACATTAAAGGCGTGGATAAATTTATCGATGTGGCTACGGCAAACAAAGAGAATGGTTTTATCCGTTGTCCATGTGTTCAATGTCGGAACAACAAGGAGTACTCTTCCTCAAAAATCAATCGTGGCCACCTGGTTATGAAAGGTTTCATGCTCAACTATAATTGCTGGACCAAGCACGGGGAAAGAGGGGTTATGATGAAAGACAATGAAGAAGAAGATGATGATAACAACTATCATCATATGTTTCCTGAATACAGTGATACTGCAATGGAAGACAATAAAGAGGAAGGAGATGAAGAACGGGCATCAGATGAGCCTGCTGATAACTTGGTAGGGTCATTTCTGATGCAAAGCGAGACTGTGAAACAGAAAAGGACAAGTTGAAGTTGGAGGGCATGTTAGACGATCACAAGAAATTGTTATACCCAAATTGCGAAGATGGCAGTACAAACCTCGGTACCACACTGGAATTGTTGCGATGGAAGGCAGAGTGTGGTCTAACTGACTCCTCATTTGAAAAGATGCTGAAAATAATGAAGCCAAAGTTTCCAAAACATAACGAACTTCCCGAGAGTACATACGAAGCAAAGAAGACTCTCTGCCCTCTAGGATTAGATGTGTAGAAGATACATGCATGCATTCATGACTACATCGTCTACCGCGGTAAGGAGTATGAGAATTTAGATAAATGCCCGGTATGCAATGCATTGCGGTATAAGATCAGACGAGATCACCCTGGTGATGTTGAGGGAGAGCCCCTCCAGAAGAGGGTTCCTGCTAAGGTTATGTGGTATGCTCCTGTAATACCAAGGTTGAAACGCATGTTCAGAAACAAAGAGCATGCCAGGTTGTTGCGATGGCACAAAGAAGACCATAAGAAAGATGGAAAGTTGAGACACCCTGCTGATGGGTCATAGTGGAGAAAAATCGAGACAGACTCCTGGACTTTGCAGGTGACACAAGGAACTTATGGTTTGGTCTAAGTAGGGATGGCATGAATACTTTTGGGGAGCAGAGCTGCAGTCACAACACCTGGCACGTGACTCTATGTATCTACAACCTTCCTCCTTGGTTGTGCATGAAGCGTAAGTTCATTATGATGACAGTGCTCATCCAAGGCCCGAAGCAACCGGGAAACGCCATTGATGTGTACCTAAGGCCATTAGTTGAAGAACTCTTACATCTGTGGGGAAAAACAGGTGTACATGCGTGGGATGAGAACAAACAGGAGCCATTTGACCTACGAGGGTTGCTTTTCGTAACCATCAATGATTGGCTGCTCTTAGTAACCATTCAGGACAGACAAACAAGGGATATAAGGCATGCACACACTGTTTAGATAAGACTGAAGGTACATATTTGCATAAATGCAAGAAGGTTGTGTACCTGGCGAATCGACGATTTCTTCCGACCAATCATCCCATAAGAAAGAAAGGCAAGCATTTCAAAGGTGAGGCAGATCACCAGAAGAAGCCTGAACTCCCTGCTGGTGACGATGTATTTGGTATGGTCAAGGACATAGACGTAATATTTGGAAAGTGTCCTGGCGGTCAATCAGTTCCGAACGATGTCGCTACAGGACACACACCCATGTGGAAGAAGAAATCTATATATTTGGGAGCTGCCATATTGGAAAGTTCTACGTGTCCGCTCTTCAATCGACGTGATCCACGTGACGAAGAATCTTTGCGTGAACCTGCTAGGATTCCTAGGCGTGTATGGGAAGACAAAAGATACACCATAAGCACGGGAGGACCAGCAAATTACGAAAGACCCAAAGAACATGCATACATAGAACAAGACAGATAAAGGGCGTCACCTTAAGTCGTGCCAGCTATTCTCTTACCAAAGTAGAGAAGGAAATCTTTTTGGAAGTCCTTTACAGTATCAAGGTGCCGTCTGGCTTCTCATCTAATATAAAGGGGATACTAAATATGGCAGAGAAAAAGTTCCAAAACCTGAAGTCTCATGACTGTCACGTGATTATGACGCAGTTGCTTCCGATTGCATTGAGGGGGCTTCTACCAGAAAATGTTCGAGTACCCATTGTGAAGATGTGTGCATTCCTCAGTGCAATATCTCAGAAGGTAATCAATCCAGATATTCTGCCAAGGTTACAGAAGGATGTGGTACAATGTCTTGTTAGTTTTGAGTTGGTGTTCCTACCATCCTTCTTCAATATTATGACGCATATCCTGGTTCACCTAGTGAAAGAGATTGCTATTCTCGGTCCTGTATTTCTGCACAACATGTTCCCCTTTGAGAGGTTCATGGGAGTCTAAAAGAAATATGTTCATAACCGTGCTAGACCAGAAGGAAGCATCTCCAAGGGATATGGAACAGAGGAGGTCATTGCGTTTTGTGTTGACTCTATTCCTGACCTTAAGCCGATTGGTGTTCCTGACTCACGGTATGAGGGAAGACTATGTGGAAAAGGCACGCTGGGAAAGAAAGCAATGATATGTAGGGACATGGATTCTTTCACTAAAGCACACTACACAGTTCTACATAATTCCACCTTGGCAGCTCCGTATATTGAGGAACACAAGAATATTGTACGCTCCAAAAACCCGGGGAAGCCTGACTCATGGATTACAGATGAACACATGAAGTCTTTCGGCGGTTGGATGCGGACACATCTCTTTAATGACACCACTGTTGGAGATCAGCTATACTTGTTGGCCGCGTCACCATCTTCTACAATATTGAATTTCCAAGGGTACGAAATAAATGGGAATACATTCTACACGATCGCCAAAGATAAAAAGAGCACCAACCAAAACAGTGGTGTCCGCTTTGATGCAACAGACGAGAATGGGCAAAAGGACACATACTATGGTTACATTGAGGAGATATGGGAACTTGACTATGGAGTCTCTTTTAAGGTCCCTTTTTTTCGCTGCAAATGGGTCAACCTGAATGGGGAAGGGGTAAAGATAGACCAGTTGTACGGAATGACAATAGTGGATCTCAACAATCTTGGTTATAGAGATGAACCATTCGTCCTAGCCAATGATGTGTATCAGGTTTTCTATGTGAAGGACATGTCCTCCAGACCAAAAAAAGAAAAAAAATGCAAACGAATACATCATATGATGAGCCAAAGCGTCACATAGTTCTTTTAGGGAAAAGAAACATCGTGGGAATCGAGGACAAGACAGACATGTCAGAAGATTATAATAAGTTTGATGAAATTCCGCCCTTCACAGTGAAAACTGACCCAAGCATTCCGTTAAGTAAAGAAGATGCTCTATGGTTACGTCTGAAGCGATCATAAGGAAGTACATACGCCAATAAGTTCATGATCATATTGTGTACCTCTAGTTCATGTCTGGCCTGTCGGCTGCATATTGTGAACCTAAATGCCATGAGATATGATAGCTCGTATTGTGAAGGATATTTTATGATGTTTGTAATTTTCCAATTTTAATAAATGTATTGAGTGTTAGTCCCGGTTTGTGGCTTGACCGGGACTATATATAGGGGGGCCTTTAGTCCCGATTTTGTAGTCTCTGTTTTTAATATTAATAAATGTCTTGAGTGTTAGTCCCGTTTTGTGGCTGGACTGGGACTAAAGGGGACCTTTAGTCCCGATTCGTAGAACGACTTTCCCGAACTATGAAGAAGTTGTCCCTATTCGTACTTACCATTAAGATCTGATCTCCAAACGCGCGTGGTCACATATTAGGGAGTGCCTCTATGACCAGTTTGTTGGAGATGCTGGAGGACTGGGCTCCGGCGGCATCTCCCTCAAACTGGCCGTAGTGGTGTCCCTGCTCTCTCACACCATCTTACAGCTTGTAACTTCTCTAACTAGATCAATACGCCTGGGAGCTAACTAATTTCACATATTAGGGAGTGCCTCTATGACCAGTTTCTTGGAGATGCCGGAGGACTGGGATCCGGCGGACGAAAACCATCTTGGAGATGCCTCAATCTGGCTGGAGGACTGGACTCACAAGGATGCATATTTATAGTACAAGCAGCTCGGCATAGTGTCGACACTCACAACATGATGTCGACACTCACCCCTATTATTAGTGCTGACTCGTGTTTTGTCCCGGTTGGTGTCTCCAACCGGGACTAAAGGTTCATCTTTTGTCCCGGTTGGTGACACCATCCGGGATAAGGTACAAGCCGCACAACATAATGTCCACACTCACTCCTATCATTAGTGCTGCCTGGCCCAGCCTGCCAAAATCCCTCCAACCAGGACTAAAGATGAACTCTTTCCCTCTATTTATATGTCCTTCCCTCTATTTAAAGATCCTGGGTAAAAAGGACAAATGTCTGCCGAATCGGCAGGAAGTGGGCCCGGTTTGTACTACAGGTACATGATCTAACGCCCGTGATTTTTTGAAAAAATCATTTTTAGACTTGCAATATGTGGTTTCTTTAGAGGTCCAATGCAAGTTCTAACGATGCTCGTCCCCTATCTTCATGCACGCTGGTTCGACCATAGTTCGAAAAGGGAAAAATTCAAAACGGGCATAAGAAATTCAAAAAAAGCCTAAACAATGTAAATCCTTCACATGGTGTCATATTATGTGACATAGTTGCAAGGAAAAATAGCAGACTTGGTATATTGATCATGTCTCGAAAAAACCTTCACAAAATGACCTATCATGTTCGAGGTTTCATGGCTTTCGGTCCAAATGACCGATGTTATGTCCTGAATCGCGGCATAATTTGTGATGTTGTGCCCATATTATGCATGCATGTGGACATTGGGATGGAGAACAATGTTGCATGAGGAAGTTTTCCTTTTCGTCGCATGGAAAAGCCATTTTTCATTTTCTGAGCGCAAAAAATGGGTCGTTTTGTGAAGCAACCACCAAAATGCTGTTTCAGAATGCTACCGTACCATTTTTCTAGACTACCTTACATGGACTCTCTCCCAACCGGGACATCTCAAACCTTTCCGTCCATCCCGGGTAAAAAGGACAAATGTCTACCGAATCGGTAGGAAGTGGGTCCGGTTTGTACTACAGGTACATGATCTAACGCCCGTGATTTTTTGAAAAAAATCATTTTTAGACTCACAATATGTGGTTTATTCAGAGATCCAATGCAAGTTCTAACGATGCTCATCCCCTATCTTCATGCACGCCGGTTCGACCATAGTTCGAAAAGGGAAAAATTCAAAACAGGCATAAGAAATTCAAAAAAACACTACTAGGAAAACGGCTATAGGTAATCAGCACATCCGTGGCTCACATGGTTGAAGTGCCCCACGGCTAAAACAGGCGTGGCTCACCTGCGGGCAGTGCCCTACTAGTAACTAGAACAACCGTGGCGCACATGACTATAGTGCGCCACAGATGTGTGTGGGCCAGGGCCCTGTTGGCCGCACGCCAAACATCTGTAGCGCACTACAGTCATGTGCGCCACGGTTGTTAGTGTCATCTGTGGCGCACATGGGGGGGTGCGCTATGCCTAAGCGCACGCCCCCTCTGCTGTGAAACGGCCACAAACATCTGTGGCGTGGCGCACATGGCATAGTGCGCCACAGATGTTTCTACTCCCTGTGGCGCACTAGGGCTGTGTGCGCCACGGATGTGTCGATTTTTTTAGGACAACTCTTTATGTGCACATGTGTGACCACATCCACCACCCCACACTTCACTTTCCCCTTCTTCTTCCTCCTTAGATCTAGTCGGGATCTTCTCCTTCCCACCTCAATTTCTCCACCCATTCACCATTTGTAGCATGTAAAACTTGCTTTGGATGTTACATAAGTAATAGAGGAAGGTCTCCGGTCTCTCATCTCCTTCTCCGGTCGACGCGCGCACCTCTCCTTTCCATCTTTCTCGCGATCGGTCTCTCATCTCGGTAAGTTGTCCATGTAAGGATGTGTTCATGTGTATATGGATGATGTGCTCATATGTATGTAGATGATCGATGCTCGTGATGTGTGTATGGAGAGGATCGATGGTCATATATGTGTGTGTATATGGAGAGTATTGATGATGCTCATGCATGTGTGTATGGAGAGGATAATGATATGTTCATGTGTGTATGGATCGGTCTCTCTGTCTCTTGTGTTTGTATGTGAACAAGTTGCCATTTGTTTTGCCAAAATGTTGATTCATTTCCATTTTGGCAAGACTTTGGCATTTCGCAAATGTCCTAATTTTAGGATAGGTCATGCCGAAATTTTCTATTGACCATTGCATGCATGCATTCATTATGTGGTTCTAATAGACTTGAAAATTGTACCGTGTACACCATGCAGGCAAAAATGGTCCGCATAATGAGCGAAGGCATTGTGGCTAGATTTTTAAAATGTGCGACGACCGACATGATACGAAATAACAAGATAGATATAAGATGTCTGTGCAGAAGATGCAAACTCAACTGGGTGATCGACCCAGATTCCGGGAATCTGCAGGCGCACCTGCTCAGCCATGGTTTCATGGATGGATACACTCGTTGGATAAGCGATGACGTAGATGATGGAGACGGTGAAGGTGGCCAACATGACGATGATCATCATCACGGCGAGAACGGGCGAGATGATGAAGAGTCTCCTGGAGATGGTGAAGGTGCGGAAGCAGACCGGGATGATGATGATCTAGATGACGAAGGAGAAGACGACGATGGAACAACGTCAGGCTGGGTGCGGGACCCTTATGTGCAAGAGCTGCTTCTCAAGCAGACGAGTAACGCCAGGGCTGCCGCTAGAGAGAAAGCCAAGCTTGCGCAACTTGAGAAAGACGTGGTTACTCCATTGTATGAAGGATGCAGGCCCGATGATACCCGGTTGAATGTAGCGCTCAAGGCTATGGAGATGAAGGCAAAGCACAAATTGAGCGACGCAAGCTTCGACGATATGATGGCATTCTGGCACGATCGTCTCCCGGAGGGGAACACATGTCCAACTAGTATCGAGGATGCCAAGAAAATCGTCTGTCCTCTCGATCTACCGCATATTAGATATCACGTATGCATCAACGATTGCATCATTTATCGGGGCGAGGACGTGGAGAAAACCACATGTCCGGTGTGCGGCGTGAGTCGATACAAGAAAGGGAAGAAAGCACCTCGAAAAGTGGTATGGTACTTTCCTATCACTCCTCGTCTGCAGCGCTATTTCGTGGACCCTAAGGAAGCGAAGCTCATGCGATGGCATGCGGAAAGGAAGAAGCCAGGAGATGATGATGACCCCGAAAAGGATGAGCTACTGACGCACCCTTCAGATGCTAGCCAGTGGAAAGCATTGGACCTCGAATTCCCAGAATTCGGTGGAGATTCGAGGAACATCAGGCTTGGTGCGAGCACCGATGGACTCAATCCGTTCGGTAGCCAGAGCAGCACACACAACACTTGGCCCGTGTTTGTATGTATGTACAACCTACCTCCATGGTTGTGCATGAAGAAGAAGTACATACAAATGAGTATGCTAATTCATGGGCCGAAACAACCTGGTACCGACATCAATCTGTATCTCGGGCTGTTGAAAGAGGAGATAGCCACGTTATAGGAATCTGGAGCCAATACTTACGACGCCGTCGCACAAGATTATTTCACTATGAGAGCCGCGTTGGTCACTACGGTGCAAGACTATCCAGGTTGCGGGTATATCTCGGGGCAGGTTATCCAAGGATTCTGCGCATGCGTTAGGTGCATGGATAACACAAGCTATCTCCAACTAGAGAAAGATCCAGGGTCATCGAAAACCGTGTTCATGGCGCACCGGAGGTGGCTCGGCAAGAATGATCCATGGAGAAAACGTGGAGACCTGTTCGATGGCAAATCAGAGACCCGAGGAATCCCAGAGCGTAGGAGCAGCGAAGAAGTGGAAGAGTTGCTGAAAAACTGGAAAGATTGTCCTAAGCCTGGAAAGAAGCAAAAGAGGCAGCAACAAGACAAGCCACTGATGAAGGTATGGAAAACAAGGTCTGTTTTCTCGGAGTTGCCATACTGGAAGTTTCTCCGCACGCCTCATAGCGTCGACATCATGCATATCACGAAAAACGTCTGCGAGAGTCTGGTCGCCACCATAATCAACATGCCAGATAGGACGAAAGATGGTCCGAAAGCAAGGCACGACCTGATATGCTTGGGTATCCGGAAGGAGCTTCACGGAGGACGCACTACTCCTGATTATCAGGAAGATGAGGATGATCATGAGTCGGAGACGACACAAGGTCGTCGGAAGGGTAAAAAGTTCAAGAAGAACGAATATTACTGCCCTCCTTCTTGCTTCACTCTAAGCCAGGATGAGATCAAACAGTTTTTGAAGTGCCTTCTAGGAGTCAAATTTCCTTAAGGCTACGCGGGCAAGATAAGCAGATACCTAGACGAGGCGAAGCAGAGGTTCAGTAGCATGAAGTCTCACAACTGTGCCGTGCTAATGACGCAGGTACTTCCGGTCGCACTAAGAGGGATAATGGACGAGCACGTCCGTGAAACGTTATTTGTCCTATGCAAGTTTTTCGACGTCATCTCTAGGAAGTCGATTGGCGTGAATCAGCTCGGAAGGCTACAGGAGGAGATCGTGGTGATACTATGTGAGCTTGAGGTCTACCTCCCACCCGCATTCTTCGACATTATGGTGCATCTGCTGGTCCATGTCGTGGAGGACATCGTACAACTCGGGCCGATGTTCCTTCGCAGCATGATGGCGTTCGAAAGGATGAACGGACATATCAAAGGATACGTTCGCAACAGGTCCCGTCCAGATGGAAGCATAGCCAAGGGCTTTCTGGCCGAAGAGTGCATCTATTTCTGCACGAATTATCTAGACATCGAGAACCCTGTCGGTCTTCCCATCAACAGACACCTTGGAAAGCTCGACGGATCTGGTCACCGAGAGGGTCGTCGCATACTGCATGCAGACTTCGATTTTCGACGCGCAGACTTTGATCGAGCAAACCTCGTCGCGCTACAACATTTAGAACTGGTCGATCCTTGGGTACAGAAGCACAAAAGGTTAATCGAGAAGAAGTACAGTGACCGGGGCATACAGAGGATGCATGGAGAAATAATCAAAGAGCACAACTCAGATTTCATGCGTTGGTTTAGGCAGACGCTCCTTGATAATCCCCCGCGCTCACATTCTTCTGACACGGAAAAGATCATATTCACCTTGTCGCAGGGACCGATGCAAAATCTGGTGACCTATCAGGCGTATGATATCAACGGCTACACATTCTACACGGAGGAAAAGGACAACAAGTGTGATTATCAGAACTCAGGCGTAACGTCGGAATTCTACACCGATGACAACGTGAAGGAAAGATTCTACGGAAGAATCGAGGAGATCTGGGAGCTCTACTACTGTGGAGAAAAGGTGCCGATGTTCCGTGTCAGATGGGCAAAGAGCGTCGAAAGAGAAGACCGGTATTTCACAACCATGGTTATACCCGAAGCAGCCAAATCCAAGGCCGCCGGTGCAAACGTGGCCGCGAAAAATGAACCGTGGGTACTGGCTACCAAAGTGGACCAATGTTTTTTCGTTACCGACCCGACAAAGCCTAGCCGTGTTGTCGTGAGGAGAGGAAAAAGACACATCATCGGAATGGATGGAGTCGCCAACGAGCAAGACTTCGACCAGTACGGCGATCCAAAGATTGAAGATGACGACGACTACGATGCAGCAACATACATCACAAGAAGAAAAAGGACAACCCTACCCAAAAAAGGTAGCCCGTTCGAAAGAAGAAACATTAAAGTGCCGGGGCTAAATTATTCAACCGCGATAAAGAAGGGAAAAAGATTGTAAAACGCTAGCTCAAAAAATATTGTAAAACGCGTGGTCGAAAAAGATTGTAAAGTCCGGGTGGTCGAGTAGGGCCGTTCCCGATTCATATTATTATGGACAAATTATTATGAAATTTAGTTATACTTTGAATCATATTATTTGTACCACTTTTATGACATATATTATAACTTTTGGGAATTTTTGGAACATTTAAAAGTATTTATAAAATAAAAACAAAACAAATATGACATATATTACCAATTTTGGGCATTTTAGAACATTTAAAAATATTTTTAAAATAAAAACAAAAAAGGGGGGCACCAGGATTCGAACCTGGGTGCTCTGAAGTTTAGAATAGAGCAGTGGGCAGAACCAGTGGGATAGGATAGTGATTCTGTTAGATAGTGGCTGGGACGCTCTTTTCTTATACAATTGCTGGGGGAGATAGGCGTAGCGCACTCTGGCATAGTGCGCTACAGATATCCGTAGCGCACTATGCCAGAGTGCGCTACGCGTATCTGTGCCTTATCCACTTTCACGCAGGCACACGTCGGCCTCATCCCCATTCTCAACCGCGCCCACCGCCGCCGTTGTCGATCCCGATCCCGAGCCCCTGCCGCCGCTCTCTCCATCCGCCGTCTCGCCAGCCACCGTCGCTCGAGGAAGAGGTCGTGGAGCAGGAGGAGGTCGTGGAGCAGGAGCAGGAGGAGGCCCGCCGCCGTTGTCGATCCCGATCCCGAGCCCTTGCCGCCGCTCTCTCCTTCCGCCGTCTCGCCAGCCACCGTCGCTCGAGGAGGAGGCCGTGGAGCAGGAGGAGGCCGTGGAGAAGGAGAAGGAGGAGGCCCGCCGCCGCTCGAGGAGGAGGCCTGCTGCTCGAGGAGGAGGCCCGCCGCCATCGTCGTCCGCCCGCCTGCCCGCCATTGTCGTCCTCATCTCAGAGGTCAGCGTCGCCCCTCCCCTCTCTCCCTCTCTCTCCCTCTCTTCCTCTCTCCCTCTCTCCCCTCTCTCCCTCTCTCTCCTCTCTCCCTCATATCTGTGTTGGTCAGGCGCCATGAATGAGTACTCCAAACCTCCTTGGATGATATTGTTAGCATGTTACTCATTCTGTGTTGTTTTCTTAAGCTGTGATTTTAGCAAAGTATATACACCAATAAATTGTTTTGTGAATTCTTATTGAATGCTATATGCTGTAGTTAATCAATTAATACAAGTTAAGCATTATCTATCCATCATTCCTCAATGTCGTGCTGCAGCTGCGCTGTCGCCAGGCACAGTGGTAGGGTTGATCGAGATGCGCCGGCAGCGCTGGTGCTTGATGGGGGCTTGATTAACAATCAATATTAGGAACAATCCAAACTAGGAACAAACCAAATACTATCATCTTCACCTCTGGAGGGTCCACTATATAATAGATTTGCAAGGATAGAAATTGGAGCTAGAAATGTGGTAATGGTTTTGAAATTTAGGTTTTTGGATCACATTTTTAACTGAGTATGCATTGCCAGATGCTACTGATAGGTAAATATCCTTGCCTTGACAGATGCTACTGATAGGTATGTGTGAGAGTGTTGAAGATATTTGGCAATGTATCAATTATTTCTAGGTGAACATTGAACAATTCGTCTGTGTCTGTATTTTGCCTTGACAGCAAGGCATATAGTATCAATAGGCATCCAGGGTCAGGGAAAAGAGCGAGGAGGGGGGAGCAGCTTGGTGGGGAACTGAAAGGAAACATACATAGAGCTTTGTGCTTAGTTTGGTGTGATTGGATTTTGTATGAAAGGTGCTTTGTGCTTAATTATGGGAAGGTGCTTTGTATGAAAGGTGCATCTTCCCAGGTTGCATCTTGTACACTCATGTTCTCCCAGTGGATCAACCATTTTTGTACTACGATATCATAAGCTACTGCACTTCTTGGTATTTTATCTTTGTTCTAGGACTGCTAGTAGGGCTGTTTTGATCTTTCCATCAGTTGTAACTAGAGGCAATCTTGTGTTTGGTATTACATTTTCCCAATGTGTTTCTTCAACTGATTTACATGAAATATATTGTGTAGCTGGGCTTCTGCTGGCAACTGAATTTGGTAGGATACCTTGCCCACTTTCTTTAGCACTCTGAATGGTCCATGCCATTTTGAGGTTAGTTTCAAAGCATTCCTTAGGCCCAATGATGTATTAGGGTAGGGCTGCTGAATTTGATTCCTAGAAAGAAATACATATCTGGTAACAGGGGAAAAGTTTTATTGTCATAACCTGTTGCTCCCTCAGAGACTCATGAATCTCCACTCAGGCATCTTAATCTTTCTTTTTTAACTGCATATAGTAGCCAGTCTAAATTGTTATTGTTTATACATCTCTGGTGGTGTTGTTGTCTATACTGAAAACTGAAACCTGAAACCTGAAACCTGTCTAGAGTAGTGGTGCTGCTGTCTATACTGAAACCTGAAACTGCTGAAACCTTTATGCTTGCTGCTGTGTGTACTATTTGTGAAACCTGTGTGTACTATTTGTGCAAACCTGAAACTATTGTGCAAAGCTGCTGTGTATACTATTTGCTGGCTATACTGGGCCATTTATGCTGGTTGTGCTGGCTATGGTGGCCATTTATTGTTGGCTAGCTATGCTGGCCATATATATGTAGGTTCTTGTATGAAATGAGTCCCGATTTTTGCCGGAATGTTGATTAACTTCCGTTTCGGCAGAAATCGGGTACTCCTAGTTTAAGAAAATTAGCAAAGGTCATGCCGGATTTTTCCGTGCATTTAACCAATTTTTTTTTTATTAGTGCAAAGATGTGTGACAACGACGAGGCTGGATGTTCTAAGCGCATCAGCGCTGAAGGAGAACTTAGACCTCCGAATAAACAATTGACATTCTGGTAGGCGGCCCAGCGGCTAGAAGACGATGAAGAATACCATCCTTCGGAGAGCGAGGATGATGAGATGGAAGACGTGGAGGAAGAAGCCGAAGGAACGGCGGACGATGAAACCACTGATGGCGGCGAGACCACAGGGAGTGGTAGCAACCCTCCTAAGAAGAAGAATAAGAAGCCGAAGGACCGGCGCCCGAACACGGTCGGCACGGTCAGGGAGGAAATTACCGAAGTGAGCCCATCAGGGGTTCCTTTGGAGCCCGCCCTTGTCATCAAAGGGTACGGTGGGCAAGTGGCGGCGATCACCCGAACAACCATCTCGATCAACACCAAGAATCTCCGGCATAAAGATAATGGCCACTTGCGCACACTCCACTTCGAGAAGCTGCACGCAAGATACAAGTTCCCCGCTAAGTATCAGAACACAAATTATCATGGGAACGAAGTAAACAAATCCGCCCTCACAAAGATGAGCACCGCCCTGGCCAGCTGGAGAACCCGGATAAAGAAGAAGATCTATAAAGAAGGCAAAAGTCTCGAGGAGATCCAGAAGATTGACCCGCAGATCACCGAAGATCAGTTCCGGGAGTTCAAGGAGAGGTGTGAATCCGAAAGAGCCCTGGCCAATAGTAATCGGGGAAAGGTGCTGCAGGCGATTAATATAGGTCATCAACATCTCGGATCTGGTGGATACAGAACCGCGGAGGCCAAATGGAATAAGGAGGACGAAGAGTATAGATCCAAGGGGATAGAAAACCCCTTTGCTAAATTCGAACCCGGGCAGGTTCGAAACTTCATCAGGGCCCGTTACCATGTGGACCCAAAAACCAAACAACTCACCGCGGATCCTGCGGTGAAGGAATTCGAGGAAATTGTGGTAAGTATAATCTAATTACCGCGGATCAACTCGATTGCAATCTAATCGATGATCTAAATGATTCACTGTTACTTCTTCTGCAGGAGGAGGAAATTGTTGCTAGTCACGGATCCCAGGGTTCCTCATCCCAGGGGTCGACGGCGGCCACCCGGTGGGATAACCCTTTTAACAGGGCGATGAACCAGGCCAAGAAAATAGAGCCGGTTACGAAGAAGCCGTCGTCGGCTGGCCGGCCTCGGGGGTAAGAATTGGGTGGATCATTTTGGTCCACCGCTGAGGACGCATGTGGCGCCGTCAGGAAGGAGCGAGGAGGAAAACCGAGAGGTTCAAGAACTTAAGGCACAAGTGGCGCGGATCCCGCAGATCGTCCAAGACAACCTGGCAATCACCCTCACGTCCTTCCTGCCTACCTTGGTGGAGTCAATAGCGAACTGGAGTGCGGGTGGTCGAGTAGGGCCGTGCCCGATTCCAAGCATGGTCAGCAGCCACTCGAACAACGCGGCGCCGACGAATCAAGCGAACTACGTGTTCGTGACTCCGCCCGCTAGCACCGCGGCGCCGCAAGTGTTGGTGACTCCCCCTGCCATCACCGCGGCGCCGGAGTACATGTTGGTGCCCCCCTGCCATCGTCGCGGCGACACCGGAGCTCCTAGCACCCGTCGGTAGGGAGAATACACCGGCGGCCAGCACCGCGCCATCAAGCAGCCCTTCCGTCTCTTGCACGCCCGTCGCCGTATGCGGTGCGTCGACATTAGCCGATCTCGACGCCATCACAGTAAACAAATTGCTTTAATTACCGCCTTTCATGCCATCTATTACTCTTATGGCATCTCGCTCTGACGATGCCGTACATGTTTTCCGCAGACGGATGTTCCTTGCACTCTCTTATGCTACGTGAACAACGAGCTGAGGGATGTTGCCAAGGGTACCATCGTTCAACCCTTGCAGCGCACGTTCCACTCAAAGCCGATGCCAGATAGCGTGCACTGGTTTAAAATTAGTCGGGTGCTAAGGGGCTGCGACGACCTGGAACCTCCCATTCAACCCCCAGGAGCGGATGAAGAAGAGCCGTCTGTCCTCAGAACTTGCTTTGGCTTATTATTGCTATGGCCAAAGAGCATGATCCGTTTGGGGACGGCGGGGGACATCACGCCACAGACAATAGCACCGCCTGTCGGGCCAGCGACAAGCGGTGGCAAGGCCCCCTTACCGCCCTCGCCGTCACCTCCACGCGGTGGGTCGGATGATCATGTTGATGATATGCACATGGCGCAGGATCCGGCCGAGGACGACGAAGACTGGAATGATCACTTCTTCAGCACTCCGTTTGGCAACGAATAAGACCTAGCTGGTAACCTCACAGAAAAAGCCACTATCACCAAGCGTCTGTTTGGTTCTCAGGAGACGCCTCCAGCTTGCGCCTTTGCAGAGCCAGCTGATACAACCAACCGTCCCTTTATTCTAAGCCCTGACACACTACATAGGGCGGCCGGTGCTCAGATTGCGGTGCCTGCCCGCTCTCCAAAAGGAAAAAAAGGCAGGAAAAGAAAATCTAGCAGCTCGAGCCAGCCGGTGGCGTCAACAACTGCGAATCCGATCAGGTTTCGGGACGGGCCACCAAGACCCGAGGGTATTATGTGGAGGATTCAAGTGGCGGGTGAGCCCATGCTACCTAAGAATTTGCGGAAGCTCGCCAGTTCGGATTTGCAGAGTGTGCATGACGGTGTGCTGACGATAGAGAGACGCCTTCTATCGAAGAAAGATCCCTCGCACCCGGTATTTGTGGTTAAGGTGCCACCAGGCTTGGGCTTCATCGACAATGCCCCTGCGGATCTGTTCTTCCTGCGGTTCGACAACATCTTCAATATGTTCCACCTATACCCGCTGCACTATACCATGGTCCGTCTGTTTTCTATCAGCCTGGCCATGCAGATCATTAGAGAGAACACACCGGGCATCGCTATAGTGGACCCCTACTACATGCGTGACGGCTTCTTGGGTTCCCCCGCCGAACGATGTATCGTGGCCTCGTACCTAAAAAGAATCCTCTTGGCGAACAAGACAAAGGAATACATTCTTGTGCCTTACTTTCCCGAGTAAGTCGTTATTCACTCGCCACCGTCGATTGGCTTTATTAGATCATCATCATTATTTTTCCAACACATTCCATTTGAATTTTTTGCGCAGAGATGAACACTGCACGCTCATCTCCTTATCGCCGAAGCATTCCCACGCCACGTATTTCGACTCGGGGAGTCTAGAAAAGATGAAAAACTATGACAAGATCAAGGAAGTTCTGGATGATGCTCTCACTGGCTTTGCCTCGACGGAAGGCACCACCTTCGTGCGTACAAAGGTCAAGTTTGGCAGGCACGTCTTCAACCACGTAACGGAGTTCCCCTGCGTGAAGCAGCCGGAAAACAGTAAGAAGGAAGCCTACTACGCACTCCATCACATGAGGGCGTTCCTACTTGACCAGCAGAATTCTACGCTGCCAGATCATCTCAAACACTGGGCCGAAGCAAAGGCCAAGATCAATGATTCGGATATTAGACAAGAGATGTATCGCATCCAGCAGCAGTTTGGGGCAATCATCTTTCGTGATGTCATGACTTCGGGGGGGATCTTCTACGGAGGAAATATCCCGAATAACCGTGACATAGAAGATCGCCTAGAGATGCAGGGTGACTATAGGAAGTTCATGACGAGACAGGGCGTCCTCCCGTTCCCTAAGCCGAGCCAGAAGGCTTGATGTTGGCCTAGTTGTAGTTACAAACTATAGATGACCTTTGTGTGTGTGGACAAGTGTACTTATCTTATTAGGTTTATGAATCATCGCTTACTTATTTTGCTTATTATTATATATCAATCAATGCTTGGTTTTTTTGCTTACTCTTTGGTCCTTTGCTCAATTTGGTCCTTCTTTTTTTCCTTACTCTTTTTTCGAGAATAATGTCGATGATTGAAATGTCGTGGCACACTATATATGTGAATGTGCTACGATGGGACTGTGAGCCTTGTGATATGCACAAGTCCAGGTCTTGTGCATCCTACTTGGCTCACCGTTCCATTGTAGCATATTCCTGTGTCCAACGACCTATGTATATATATGAGGCATTCTTTTCGAGTTATTTTTGTATTTTTCGAGAATAATGCTGATGATTGAAATGTCGTGGCACAATGTATATGTGAATGTGCTATGATGGGATTGTGAGCCTTGTGATATGCACAAGTCCAGGTCTTATGCATCCTACTTGGCTCACGGTTCCATCATAGCATATTCCTGTGTCCAACGACCTAGCTAGTTATATATGAGGCATTCTTTTCGAGCTACTTTGGTCTTTTTCGAGAATAATGCCGATGATTGAAATGTCGTGGCACAATATATATGTGAATGTGATACGATGGGATTGTACGCCTTGTGCTATGCACAAGTCCAGGTGTTGTGCATCCTACTTGGCGTACGGTTCCATCGTAGCATATTCCTGTGTCCAACGACAAAACTAGTTATATATGAGGCATTCTTTTCGAGCTACTTTGGTCTTCTTCGAGAATAGTGCCGATGATTGAAATGTCGTGGCACACTATATATGTGAATGTGCTACGATGGGATTGTTCGCCTTGTGCTATGCACAGGTCCAAGTATTGTGCATCCTACTTGGCGAACGGTTCCATCGTAGCATATTCCTGTGTCCAACGACCTATGTATATATATGAGGCATGCTTTTTGAGTTACTTTGGTCTTTTTCGAGAATAATGACGATGATTGAAATGTCGTGGCACACTATATGTGAATGTGCTGCGATGGGATTGTTCGCCTTCTGCTATGCACAGGTCCAGGTGTTGTGCATCCTACTTGGCGAACAATTCCATCGTAGCATATTCCTGTGTCGAACAACCTAGTTATAAATGAGGCATGCTTTTTGAGTTTGGTCTTTTTGATTTA
The DNA here is from genome assembly GCA_916181665.1 of Avena sativa. NCBI lineage: Eukaryota > Viridiplantae > Streptophyta > Magnoliopsida > Poales > Poaceae > Avena > Avena sativa. The sequence goes on along the minus strand of OV702285.1, from coordinate 43,945,180 downwards.
GGAGTACTTTCTATAAGTGTATCTTCATATGCGACTTTAATTATATATGTTTTTTTTCAATAATCGGTTACTTATTATTGTCAACTTATAGATGACGTGGTACGTCGTGTACAAGGGACGGGTTCCCGGAGTCTATGATGATTGGGAAGACTGCCGAAGACAGGTGCACCATTTCAGCGGCAATAGCTACAAAGGGCACAACACTATGGCGGAGGCGGAAGCTAGATACACGCGCTATCTAGAGGGAGTTAGGACAAGGAACCGGATGAAGACCTACACCTTCGCCGCGGCGGTGATCATGCTTATCTTCTTTGGTTATTTATCCCGCATTTGTGTCTAGCTAGCTAGTTTAGATGTCTAGGCGAGCTTCCGAGCTCTAACTTGTTCGATCAACACATGTATTCGCATGTCACCAACTACTACTTTGTAACATGATCAAAACAATGTAACTTAGACTATGTATTCATGTATGAGACTTATCTATATGTATTTGTTTCAATCTTGTTTTTCATATTGAGTATTTATATATATAATTGTATATCTTGTATCTGTGTGTGTATATCTGCTGTAATATTGTATATAATCTGTATTGCATATAATCTGGCTCGGAAATTAAAAAAAAACAAAAAATACATCTGTGGCGCACATGGTCTACCTTCTGTGGCGCACTACACCTAAAGCGCATCATGGAAGCTTAGTGGCGCACTAGGTAGTGCGCCACAGAAGATCCCAGGGGTAGCGCACCTGCCCAAACATCTGTGGCGCACGAGCAGGTGTGCTACGCCTGTCTCTAAAGGCCATTTTCCTAGTAGTGAAGGCCCGATAAATGTAAATCCTTCGCGTGGTGTCATATTATGTGACATAGTTGCAAGGACAAAATACCAGACTTGGTATATTGATCATGTCTCAAATAACCTTCACAAAATGGCCTATCATGTTCGAGGTTTCATGACTTTCGGTCCAAATGACTGATGTTATGTGCTGAATGACTACATATTTTGTGATGCTGTGCCCATATTATGCATGCATGTGGACATTGGGATGGAGAACAATGTTGCAGGAAGAATTTTTCCTTTTCGTCGCACGGAAAAGCCATTTTCCATTTTCCGAGCGCAAAAAACGGGTCGTTTTGTGAAGTAACCACCAAAATGCTGTTTTAGAATGCTACCGTCCCATTTTTATAAAATACTAGACCACCTTACATGGACTATCTCCCAACCGGGACATCTCAAACCTTTCCATCCATCCCGGGTAAAAAGGACAAATGTCTGCCGAATCGGTAGGAAGTGGGTCCGGTTTGTACTATAGGTACATGATCTAACGCCCGTGATTTTATGAAAAAATCATTTTTAGACTCTCAATATGTGGTTTCTTCAGAGATCTAATGCAAGTTCTAACGATGCTCGTCCCCTATTGTAATAAATCACTCCAACATTGCAAAACAAGTTCGGCCGATTGTGACTTAATCTGGCCATGTATCTTAATTTTAAGTTCTTCTATGTATCTTAATTTTTAGTCATGCTTTATGTAACTTAGTGTCAGTTGCATTATGTACTTTAATTCCTGTTCTATCGTAATAAAATTTTCTTCCCGCCCATTATTACCCGTCCTTTTCTTCCCGCCCATTAATATATAAAAAATATAAGTTAATTCATTTTTTATTTTAAATGGTTCATAGTTTAAATGGTTACATTAATTATTTTTAAAAATAGAAAATGGTTTTGAATTAGTTATTCAAATTCAAACACTTTTTATGTTTAAAGTTTTTCTAAATTCCAAATTAATATTCAAAAATATAAGTTAATTCATTTTTAATTTTAAATGGTTCATAGTTTAAATGGTTACATTAATTATTTTTAAAAACAAAAAATGGTTTTTAATTAGTTATTCAAATCCAAACACTTTTTATGTTTAAAGTTTTTCTAAATTCCAAATTAATATTCAAAAAATATAAGTTAATTCATTTTTAATTTTAAATGGTTCATAGGTTAAATGGTTAGATTAATTATTTTTAAAAACAAAAAATGGTTCTGAATTAGTTATTCAAATCCAAACAATTATTATGTTTAAAGTTTTTCCAAATTCCAAATTAATATATAAAAAATATAAGTTAATTCATTTTTAATTTTAAATGGTTCATAGTTTAAATGGTTACATTAATTATTTTTAAAAACAAAAAATGGTTTTGAATTAGTTATTCAAATCCAAACACTTTTCATGTTTACAGTTTTTATAAATTCCAAATTAATATATAAAAAATATAAGTTAATTCATTTTTAATTTTTAAATGGTTCATAGTTTAAAATGTTACATTAATTATTTTTAAAAATAGAAAATGGTTTTGAATTAGTTATTCAAATTCAAACACCTTTTATGTTTAAAGTTTTTCTAAATTTCAAATTAATTATCATTTAAAAACATTACAAATTTAAAACTCAAAATAAAAAATAAGGCGGGAAGAGAGAGATAATTCGTGTTTTTTTTAAAACCGGGTCATACATTCCGGTTGGAGCCACCAACCGGGACTAAAGGCCCCCTGCGCGCCGCTTGGGCTCAGCCCAAAATATGAAAAAAAGTGGATCATACGTCCCGGTTGGTAACTCCAACCGGGACGTATGACCCTTTAGTCCCGGTTGGAGCCACCAACCGGGACAAAAGGTACTTCCTTTATAACTGCGTGTGCCTCTTCTTCTTCTTCCCCTTCTCTATTCTCTGCAACCCGACGCGCCGCACACAGCAGGGGAGACGCCGCAGCCCCGATCCCGACGACGCTGGTAGGCTGCCCCGTCCTTGCGTGCCCGCCGTCGCCGTCAGCGCCGCCGCCTCCACCCTCCGTCTCCGTCTATCGTCGTGCGCCGCCTCCGTCCTCCGTCTCCGGCCGCGTGTGTCGACCAACGCCGCCACCGCCACCTGCGTCAGTACCAGCGCCGCCCGCCGCCTCTCCCTCTCCTCTCCAACCGCCACAGCGCCGCCCGCGCCCACCGCCGCCGCCGGTACTGTCATGGTGGTGGCACGACAGATGCCATGGGTAGGCTAAAATATGGGGCCAATGGATGCTAGAGAGATCCGGGGAGGGAAGATGTAGTGATTTCTACACTCAAATGACTAACAAGTAGATCTTTATTTATCCTCTTAAGGATTACAAGTTCTCCTAGAACTGTTTCCAGGAGGAAGAGAGCTACTACACGAGCCTTACGACGTATAATGAATCGATCCCCCTCTCAGGAGCTAGCGTCCCCCCTTATAAAGAGGTTCCTTGGTTCCTTCTAGGGCTAACGTGGCAAGCATATCCTTGGAATATTCTTGTCCCAATATGGTAAATCGGCGGCTTCCTTTCCGTGTCCCCCTTCTATCGGCAGCAATGTTCTAGAGAGCTTCACATGCGCGCCTCGGGCTCCCTGACTGTCACCTCCATGACCTTCTTTTGCCCTTCTATTGCTCTGCTCCTTGTCCTTTGTCCTTGGCTCTGTCTAGATTCCTCCTAGCCAGTGACTAGGGTTTGACTATAGGCACTTCCTTCTCCTGCAAGCTTCGTGTTACTCGGCCTTGTCTCGTATAACTCGGCTCGGCCTTCACCTGCATTCAAGTTAGCCAGACTTATTCGGCCGACTCAACTCATATGTCGGTCGGATAAGGTGTTACTCATTCTACACTTGCCATGGCCTTGCTTATCTCGGCCGACTCTTATATGACCCGGCCGACACAAACAATAACTCGGCTCATGACAAGGGAGATTCCTTTCGTCTTTCCCTTGTCTTGACCCCATCCGGGGTCACCTCCCCAACATTAGTCCCCGAAGCTGGTGTGGTTTCCGTGCAGCTTCCTGATCACGCCTCGTCCTACATGTACCACTCATCATTATTCTTCTTGTTTTTGTTCCTCTACACTTCCCACTGACAAGCTACAGTAACTACTGCGCCCGTCGCGTCGGCGCAGTGACGCCTCGAGTACCGCATTGGTCAGGAGGCCCGATCCCCTCCTGCGCCGTGTGGTCTTCGGTGTGGTTCCACCAGTACTGAATGGTTCCGCCGCACGCGTGATTTACACGATTATCGTGCGCACCCACGATCCCACTACCGCCAGGACTATGCGGTTATAAGGAAGGGAGAAGGGCCAGACGGTTTTACTTTCCCCCTTCGTTTGCCCTTCTTCTTCCTTCTCGCACCCGTGCCTCTGTTCGTGTGCTGGCGGATGCGCCATTGTCGATCTCCTCGATGGTGATGCTGCAATTCTTCTGCCCCGACGACCTCACCGCCGTGCCCTTCTTCGCTGCCTCTGTGGGTGAGTTTATTCTACAGCACCGCTGCTAGATTTCCGCCCTAGGCTATCCCTCGGTTTCCCAGATTCCTTGCGGTGGTTCTTCTTTGTCACGCCGCCGCGCTCGTTAGAATCACGAAGGGGCCCTGCGCTTCCTGGCCTCATTCCACCGCTAGTTTCTCCTCCGTTGATTCCTCCTTCGAGCCCATGTCTAGTTCTGCCAGCGGAGCTCTCGTCAAGGAGGATGATTTCGCATCTGGTCCAGAACGAAGCTCTTGGCAGGGTTCCACTGTCACTCTCCGTGAGGTAGAGTGGCTAATCAAGACGCGCCGAATCCCTGACGAGGTAAGCTGTCGCTTGCCCGGCAATGAATCCTCTCCGGTGCTGAACGAGGGAGAATATGTAGTCTTCATGTCCCATTTCGCTCGCGGGTTCAGCCTCCCCCTTAGCGATTTCGCCAGGGTGTTCCTCGATTACTTCGGCCTCCAGCCGCATCACCTGCCTGCCAATGCTATCGCCTCCTTGTCAGCTTACATCTCGGCCTCAGAGGGGTACTTCGGCCTCTGGCCCTCCGTACCTGTTTGGTCCAAATTCTTCCAGATCTGATATAATGTCGTACCGGACAAATCTCTTCACCCTTCCGAGAAGTCTCTTACCCAGTGCGGGGCCGCGTCCATTACACCTCGGAGAAACTCCGAGTTCCCCCGTGTCGCCGGCCTCGAGTCATGCAAGAAATGGCATAGATCATTTTTCTATGTCAAAAACACTGGAAAAGAAGATAAGATTCGGCTCCCCGCCTTTTCTATCGGCACCCCTTCCAAGAAGAATTGGAACTACAATCCTAAGAAGATCCATGCTTTGGCCGAGGCATTTGAGATTCGGCTCAAAGAGTTGATCCGCGCCGGGCTCCGTGGTGAGGATCTGATCACCACATTTAATCAGCAGCCGAATCTGCCCTTTCTAGCTTCGCTCTCACAAGCTTTGTTTCATCAGTGGTCCTCTCGATCCCAACCGAGTTTCGACGGTTGAGCTCGACGACTATCATATTTATAAGCGTGTCCGAGGTATCTTCAAGACCGATATGCCGGAGGATCGGGCATGGGGATTGAAGCCGTTCACTCGCGGGAATCCCCCTCCTCAGGTAAATTTACGTGTTGTTGTTTGTTTCCGAGTCGCGTTTGCGACTTCTTTTGCTAACTCTACTTTGTTTCTTCTCTCGCAGAGGTTTGCGGAGCAAAGGATCGAGGATGCCGAGGTTCTGGCTCTTCCGTTGACTGCAGATCGGAATACCCCGGACAGCGGGGAACCTGACTCGAAAGAGTTTTTCCCTAAGTCGGATGTTGTTCCGGCTCGCGCCCGTGGCAAGACCTCAGCCCACGGGGATGAAGGTGACTCGGACGACGTCCAAATTCTTGAGGTAGTTGACGTGATGCCTATCTCTTACGCATTTCCGGCTCCTACTTTCCCAGCTAATCCGGCCGGTCAGGTGCACGACGCCGAGCCTCTTGCTTCTCGAGCTCCTGCTGCCTCGAAGAAGCGCACCGCTCCGACAGGTCCCTCCGACGCTGCTCCCAAGAAGCGAATGAAGAAGTCTTCCCAGCATATTCCGAGGCATAAGCCCATGCCTGGGGTTACTGGGTGAGTTTATTTTCATTCGTATTTCTTGTTTCTCTCTTTCTGTCTTTTGATTCGACTCTCTGTCCTTTGCAGAGATCCTCTCTCTGCCAAGCCAAGCGGTCCGAGTATGACAAGCCATACAACTCGACAGCCTTCTCCTCCACCCCCGGAGGATATTTGGGCTCCCAGTCCCTCTCGTGTTGACTCTCCTCCTGCGCCAACTCATACATCGCCTCAGCGAGATGTACCCACAGCTCCCACCGTCAATACCGACATAACTCCGCCAGTAGATCATCCTGTTGAACTTGTTGCCCCTCTTCAGACCGTCGAGGTTTCCCCCAACGACCCTCTGATCACCACGATCCCAACTGTTACTCTCGCTCCAGCCGAAGGTATCACCATCTCGTCCCCCTTGGAAACCATAGTTCCCCCTGCTCCTCAGGATGTGATTCCTAATGCCGAGGTTGCTGCCCCTGCCGAAACCTCTTCTAAGACTAGGAAGGTTGTTGTTACCAAACCTTCAGCATCTCAGAAGGGGCGAGCTAGCCCTTCTCAACCCAACATAACTGATGCACTCCGCAAGGGGGCTTCCTCTGCTAAGTCTGTTGTCATCCCGGCCGCCGGCACTCAGCTTACTCTTCACAAGAGTCCTGCGACGGCGGTAGTTACCCAACGGGTCCGAGGTAAAGTACTGACCCATACTGAGAGTGGGAACAACCTTGGCTCTTTGGTGGAATACACCAATAACTGGAACGCCGCCAACAGCTTGAGGGCAATCCGAGTAGCCAGCCATTTCAGCTTTCTGACATCAGCAGTCGTTTGCATATGGCTACTAAGATTTTTCTTGACAGTGATAAGATGAACCAGGCAAGCGCTTCTGTTGATACTTTGTCTGTTATTCAAATGATAGTATATATACACTAGTCCCCGAAGCTTGCAACCGAATAATTTGTTGTTCGTTTGGAAGCTTTCTTAGGCTTCAAATGCATTATTTGCTAAGTCAGTTTCCTGCATGACTTGGATTTACCGTGGTCCATCCATATTTCGAATTATGTTTTTCTAATCCGGATCTATTTCGGCTTTGATTCTCTAGCCATCGAGATTCGAGTTAAGTTTTACTTGATTCGGATCTATTTTAGCTTTGAATATCCAGTTGCCTAGATCTGAGTTAAGATTTACTTGATTCAGATCTGTTTTAGCTTTGAATATCCAGCCACCTAGGTCCGAGTTAAGTTTTACTTGATTCGGATCTATTTTAGCTTTGAATATCCAGCCACCTAGATCCGAGTTAAGCTTTGCTTGATTCGGATCTGTTTTAGCTTTGAATATCCAATCACCTAGATCCGAGTTAAGCTTTGCTTGATTCGGATCTGTTTTAGCTTTGAATATCCAGCCACCTAGATTCGAGTTAAGTTTTGCTTGATTCGGATCTGTTTTAGCTTTGAATACCAGTTGTGTAATTCACTTTGGTACTTAGGTTGCCCATGATCGGCGGACAGCAGAATTTCAGAGGTTGCTCTTTGCACACAAGAAATTGCAAGAGAAATATGAGAAGGTTGTCCCCGTAGTGAAGAAAACTGGTAATTTAATAAATCTTTGTATTGTTCCTTAGGTTCTTAACATTTTTGTCCTGACGTGCTAATCCATTCTTTGCTGGTATGCAGCTAGTATCAATAATCTTAATACCCGCCTTACCAAGAAAGTTGACGCTCTGGAAGGTTAGTTATCCTTTTCGTCTTGTGACTTGTTGACTTTCGTTCGAGACAAATCCTGGGTTTCTTATAACCTTCCGGCTTTGGTATAGCCGAGTTACAAACACTTGCAGCATCGCATCAAGAATGCATATCCATGTCTGATATGATGCTGCATTTTTTAGAACAAGCCGCCACTCATTCGGCGCGGCTTAAAGAAAAGGATGATGAGATAACCCGGTTACGTGTCGAGGTTGAGTCTCTCAAGCTTTCGCAGAAATCAGGAGTTCTCTGAAGAAAAGAATCGACTGATCCTGCAACTACAGAAAGATAAGGAACTCCTCGATGCTGCCGAGCTGAAGAACCGGACGATGAGCGAGGAAATCACTTGCTTTGAGAAGAATAAGGCCGACTGGACCCAGGATCTCCAGAAAATGTTGAGTTATATTCATCGTAAGTTTCCGACCGTGGCCGAGTTATTTTCTTCTCTTTCTTATTTTTAACTGATATGTTTTCCTTTCGTGTAGATCATTTTTTGGAAGCTAAACCAGTGAGCTCTAAGGCAGTGATTTCTTCTCGTCAGCGCCGAGTACAGAATACTCAATGGAAGACTTCCTGATTGCCGTCGACGCTGCTATTGGACCAATGAAGATTATGGGAAGAGATCTGGTGCAAGCAGCCATTCGGGCCTACCATGTTCTTTGGCCGAATACCTCAGGAACGCCTGATATTGACGAAGTCAAAATACTTGTGGAGATATTAATGGCATCTCAGACCTAGTTAAATCTCTGGAGGGAATCTGCTGGGAGGGCTGGTGCTGATATGGCACTTACAGTTGTTTTGTCTTGGTACGAGGATATCTCACTTGATACTCTAATGAATCTGTGGACTGGCTCTCGTTGGGTTGAGGATCCAGAGTTCGTCGCTCGCCGCCAAGCTCGTGCCTTCCAGCTTATTGAGTATGCTGACGTCGATAATTGGATTGAAGGGCCGAGTTTTATTTCCAATCCGGCGGATGATGTCGAAGTTGAAGATGCCTCGGATGATGATTCGGCCGATCAAGATGAAGCAGAGGGTGACTCGGACAACTCTCATGACTCAAATGCAAGCTCGGATGAGGATGGCGACGCGCGATCGTCTTCTAAAGGGATTGAGAATTCTTGAGCTCAAGCTAATGTTTCTCAGCAGCCGAGGCTTGCCCCCGAGGTTACTATTGCTTCTATTGAAGGAGAAGTAACTTCAGCTGAGGCGCCGGCTACCTCGGTGCGCCCAGTTCCTGAAAATACCCCTGCGCAGGAGACCAAGGTCGCCCCGCCATCATCCGAGATACCCATTCCCGATGCTCCTGATCATGCTGCTGCCCCTTAAGAGTGCTCTGACCCTTTTCGCTATTTAGGTTCAAAAAACTCTTAAGTTATTTTCAGTCCCCGGTATGCCGGGCGTATGATGTCTGTGGAACAATTTTCTGGCTTTTGGTGTGGTGTGAACCTTTTTGCCTTTTTCCGCCGAGGCATGGGTGATGGTAATTATTATTACTCTATCTAAACAAATCTCATTGCTTTATATCTTTGCTTTGGCAAACTTTGATTTCGTAAGTTTGGATTGTATTTTTCCATGTGGCTGACCTTGGTTCAGCATTTATCTTGCTTGCCCTTCATAAACTTGATTGCGTAGCTGTTGTGTTTTCAACTTCTATCTGAAGTACAATGCCCGAAGCCCATATATGGTAAAGTGATACAATAAGTTGCATCCCCTATCATACTTTGTTTTTTTGGGGTTGTTATCCTTTTTTGCATTATCCTTAGAGATTTTTGATTGTTTCCGCTTTGCTATTCCTCTGATTACTGAGACAAGTTTATATCATATGTTGCAAGTTATGATCAACAATTTTGGGGAGTCCCCAAGTCTTTAGCTGAGCTATGGAGCTTTTATGTGTCTGGCGACAAATAGAGGGTGATACAAGTCAGTCCCCGAGTAAACACTCGGGTTATCGAGTCCTTGCGTGTGCTCAAAGAATATCTAGGATCATGCAGCAGTCCCCGAGTTACAAACTGGGTTGCCGAAATATAATTCATGGTTCAATGCAGAGAGTACTACGGGGTAGTCCCCGAGTCATCGCTCAAGGTGCCGAAGTTTAATACAATTTTTAGAACAAGAAACAATCATGGGGCAATCCCTGAGTCAATGCTCGAGGTATCGAAGTTTAATGCATAATCCGAAATAATGGATAATACGGTGCAGTCCCCGAGTCGCTGCTCGAGGTGCTGAAATTTAACACATAATTCAAAATAAGAAATAACATGGTGCAGTCCCCGAGTTACTGCTCGGGGTGCTGAATTTTAACACATAATTCAAAATAAGAAATTACACGGTGCAGTCCCCGAGTCACTGCTCGAGGTGCTGAAATTTAACACATAATTCAAAATAAGAAATAACACGGTGTATTCCCCGAGTCACTGCTCGAGGTGCTGAGGTTCAATACACGCTTGATACTCCAACTTGATGCGTCACATCACGACATACAACATATGGCTCCTAAGTATAGAATGGGCGAAGTAAAGCTATGTTCCACGGTCTTTTTGATTCGTCGCTGGCTTTGTTTGCCTTGTTCTTTTCTGGTGACTGAGCATCGATTAGGTAATATGTATCATTGTGCAATTCTTTACTCACGATGAATGGTCCTTCCCATGGGGTGAAAGTTTGTGCATGCCGGCTGTGCGCTGCACTAGCCGAAGAACCAAATCTCCTTCTTTAAAAACTCTTGGATTGACTTTCTTGCTGTGATATCGTCGGAGGTCTTGCTGATAAATAGTTGATCTTGATAATGCCAATTCCCTGGCCTCTTCTAACGAATCGACATCGTCTTGCCGAGCTACCTCATTTACCTCGGCAGTTGTGTCTGGGTCACTCTTGGCGAATCATGTGTTATGTCGGCTGGAAGCACAGCTTCTGCCCCATATACCAAAAAAATGGGGTATACCCTATTAACCTGTTTGGGGTAGTTTTGAGGCTCCACAGTACTGCTGGTAGTTCCTCGATCCAGCATCCTGCCGACCTTTGCAGAGGTTCGACAAGACAGGGTTTTATTCCGGACAATACCATCCCATTTGATCTCTCTACCTGCCCGTTTGATGCTGGGTGAGCCACCGAGGCAACATCTAGTCTTATGTGTTTCTCTTGGCAGAATCTAGCAAAGGCTCCTTCAGCAAAATTTGTGCCATTGTCTATAATAACACTGTGTGGATAACCATATCTCAAGATTATATCTTTGAGGAATTTTACTGTTGTTGGTCCATCACATTTTCTTATTGGTTTTACTTTGATCCACTTTGTGAATTTATCCACCATCACTAGAATGTGAGTCATTCCGCCCCGGGCTGGCTTGAATGGACCTACCATATCCAAGCACCATACAGAAAATGGCCAAGTAATTGGTATTGTCTTTAATTCAGACGAGGGCATATGTATCTTGCTGGCGTATCTCTGGCAACCGTTACATTTTTCTACCAATTATTTTGCCTCCTTCAACGCCGTCGGCCAATAAAATCCATGCCTGAATGCTTTGGCCACTAAAGCTCTGGACGAGGCATGATGCCCGCATTCTCCCTGATGTATATCCAGGAGTATTTCCTGCCTTTCTGCCGAGTCAACACATCTTTGCAGCACGACTTGTGACGCTTCTCTTATACAACTCATTATTTATGATTGTATAAGCTTTTGCTCTTCTTATTGTCTGTCTAGCCAGTACCTCATTACTCGGCAAGATTGCGTCCTTAAGGAAGGAGAATATGGGTTGCGCCCATGTCGGCGTGATTTTCTCTGGGATAATTTCAGTGTCGATTTCCATATTTTCTACCGACATAACAGCTTCGGATTTTTCTGTATTCACTCGTGCGATGGCCGGGTTCACTTTTAGAAAGTCTGCGTTGCATACTTTGTCGATTTCCATTGGCACACTTTCTTCTTTCAATTCTGTTGAGATCTGAATTGACTCGGACTCTGGTGATGTTGTAATCGATGGTTTTCCGAGGTGCTCTAGGGCGATACATGGGGGAATTGACTGCCTAGTTGATCCGAGTTTTGACAGTGTGTCTGGAGCGTCATTTTCTGCCTGAGGTATATGATGAAACTCGCATCCCTCGAAGTATCCACTAATTTTTTGCACATGGAATCTATATAGGGACATATTCGCATCTAATGCACCCCATTTTCCTGATACTTGCAGTACTACTAGATCTGAATCGCCGTAGCATAGGATCCGACGTATACCAATCTCCTTTGCCACCTTTAACCCATCGATGAGTGCTTCATACTCGGCTACATTGTTTGATGCGGCGAAATGTATTTGCAGCACATATTTCAACTGATCTTTTTTCGGTGAAGTTAACACTATCCCTGCCCCCAAGCCATTTCTCAGCTTGGATCCGTCAAAATGCATTGTCCAATAATTTGGATCTGGTAATGGCGGCTCATATTTTACCTCGGCCCAATCCACAAAGAAGTTGGCCACTACCTAAGATTTGATTGCATCTCGCCTATTGAATTGCGGAGCATAAGGTGATAACTCGATTGCCCATTTTGCTATTCGGCCACTTGCATCTTTGTTGCTCAATATCTCGGCTATGGGCGCTTCACAAATCACTATTATCGGATGCTCTTCGAAGTAATGTTTAAGTTTTTTCGCCGACATGTATACTCCATAAGCCATCTTCTGGTAGTGCGGGTAGTTCTGTTTTGAGGCCAATAGTACCTCGCTTAGGTAATATACCGGCCTTTGAATTGACTTATCACCTTCATTCCGTTCCACGACAACCATCGCACTTACCACTCTGTTAGTGGCAGCTACATAAAGTAACATAGGTTCTTTTGACAGTGGAGAGGCCAAGATTGGTGCTCTGACCAACATCTTTTTTAACTCATGAAACGCATTATCTACCTGCAGTGTCCAAATGAACTTATCAGACTTTTTCATCAGTTGATATAGAGGTAATGCTTTTTCCCCCAGCCGACATACAAATCGACTCAGCGAGGCCAAGCAACCCGTGAATTTTTGTACATCATTTAGACACCTCGGCAATTCCATTTTTTCAACTGCTCGGATTTTAGTTGGATTGGCCTCTATACCTCGGCTGGATACGAGGAAACCGAGTAATTTTCCAGCCGGCACCCCGAAGGTACATTTTTCCGGGTTAAGCTTCATTCAAAACCTTCTCAAGTTTGCGAATGTCTGCCGAATATCATCCAGGAGCATTTTGCTCTCTTTGGTTTTTATAACCACATCGTCTACATATAGTTGTACATTTTTTCCTATCTGGTCATGTAGACACTTTTGCATGCACCTCTGGTATGTTTCTCCTGCATTACGCAGGCCGAATGGCATGGTGCGATAGCAATAAGCCCCGTACGGGGTAATAAACGCAGTCTTTATTTGATCGGCCGAATTTAACGGTATCTGGTGGAAACCAGAATACGCGTCTACAAATGACAACAGCTCACAACCAGCGGTCGAATCAATGACTTGGTCTATCCTAGGTAAAGGAAAAGGATCTTTGGGACACGCCTTGTTTAGGTTCATGTATTCGATACACATTTGCCATACGACGGCTAAATTTGGGTCATCCTATTTCTTTTCCACTAACACCGGATTTGATAGCCAATCCAGATGAAGTACTTCCATGATGAACCCGGCCGCAAGGAGCCGAGCTATTTCATCCGCTATTATTTTTCTCCTGTCTTCGGCGAAGCGGAGGAGAGGTTGCTTCACCGGCCTTGCTCCTGGCCTTACATGCAAAGAGTGCTCAGCCAACTCCCTCGGCACACCTTGCAGGTATTGAGTTGACCATGCAAAGATATCCCAATTCTCACGGAGGAAGTTGGTGAGCTCGCCTTCCTATTTGGCATCTAGGCCGACACCAATCGTGATGGTGCGCTCCGGGAACTGCTCATCTATCTGGATCTTTTTTGTCTCTTTAGTCGGCTGGAAAGAAACACTTCCATGCTGGTTGGCTAATGCCGGCATATTCAGCTGTGCTGACTGAGCGAGAGCCGCTACCTCCTGAATCCTTCTTTTTTCTCTTGAAATCACCATTGACTCGGCCAGGTTTGATCCGGCCGAAGCACATTCCATCGACTTTCTGTAATCTCAGGCTACTGTTATCACCCATTGTGGTCCGGGTAACTTCATTTTCAAATAAGTAATGTGGCAGCTACTCATGAATTTTGCCAATGCTGGCCGTCCGAGTAAAGCATGATAGCATCTTTCTAAGTCCACCACTTCAAATTCCAAATTTTCCCTCTGCAATTTTCCCTGGTGCCGAATAATACATCTACTCGAACTTTCCCAATGGGTTCACACGAAAGTCCTGGGACTATTCCATGGAACGTGGTTCTTGTGGATTGCAACATATTCTGTTCTATTCCGAGTTTGTGCATTGTATCTTTGTACATGATGTTGATACTACTGCCATTGTCAATGAGTACCTTTGAGAATTTTACATTGATGTTGGGCCCGACAAATGTCGGATCTAGTACAAGTGCGTACGACCCTGGATTCGGCATTATCTTCGGGTGATCCTTTATGCCCCAGGTTATTTCCTGATCGGACCAAGGCACGTATCTTGGTACCGCCGGCATAACAACATTTACTTCCATATGCCGGCGTTGTACACTTTGCCTATCTTGCTGTTCTGTTGTGAGCATACAATATGATTGATGATGCTCCCTGTAATCATTACGTCCGTTGTTTCCGGGGTTTGTCCTTCCATCATGACCTTGATTTATCACTTGATGCACTGCATCTCTCCGGTCCGAGTTATCATACCTCGGCGGAGGTGGTGGTAACATTAACTGCTGCGCATTTGCTCCAGTTAGCTATGGCTGCTGCTGCTGCTGCTGATGAGGGGGCGCTTGCGTGCCCACCGGGTTCCCCATTGCATTTTTCATCCAAGCACATTGACGAGTTGTATGATTAGCCGGCTTGGCCGGGTTTGGAGTGTGAAACTTACATGGTTGATCCAACATGGACTCAAACGTGTATTTCGGCCTTTCCTGCCACTGCTTCTTTTGTTCTGCTGTCCACTGTCTCTTCCCTTCATTCCTTGGTGTCCACTGCTGCGGCCCATTTTTCTGTCTCTGACTGTTTTCGAGACCCGGCTGATCTTGCACCACCGCTGCCACCTGGTTAGAAGCATATATGTAGTCTGGCTTCTCCTCCTTCTACCTCGGAATTCATTGCACCTCGATGACCCGGCTGCATCTCTTGCATATTGATCTTGGTGCTCCCGATGCTCTGCCGACATTAGCTCCGATTGCGTCGGATCCCGTAAAGCATACGAATCTGCTATCCTGATGGTTTCTGCCAACGTAGTCGGCATATCTCTTTGCAGCCTTTGCCATAATACACTTCCATATCGGCAGCCTTGAGCAAACCAAGCTATTTCTTGAGACTCTATGACTCCTTCGCACGAGTTTCTGAGGTTACGCCATCGAGTCAAGAATTCTCTATCTGTTTCATTTGGTCACTTCTTGCACATCGCGAGCTGCTGTGGCCTGTTTGGCCTTTTATAGGTACTGGTGAAATTGCGCACAAACATTTCTTCAAAATCTAGCCAGCAGTTGATACTGCCTGTCGGCAGATTGTTCAGCCATACTCTGGCTGGTCCTTCCAGCATTTGCGGGACGTATCTCACCGCCCATCGTAAGTTTCCACTAGCTATTTTCACTGCAGTGGCATAGTCAATGTCACATCCCAAGATTTTCCAAAACTTGTTATGTGAAAAATAATGAACAAAATAAAAATTTGTTGATTTTCAGGGTGAGAAGAAACTTTTTGACTCCAATTGGAAACCTTCAAACCTATTTTAATCAAATAAATCCTAAAGGGATTTAAAAAGATAAGCAATTAATAAAGAAAGTTTTAATAAAAGGATTTCTAGATATTTTAATAAAAAGATTTGGGTTTCAAATGAAAAGGTAAAAATTAATAATAAGGATTATTATATAGAGCCAAATTAAACCTTGGCCAAGCTTTTGAAATAAAATATTTTTGTTTGATTAAAAGTGTAAAGGTTTATTTAAATAAAATAATGAGGGTTTATCAATACCCAATTTTAAAGTAAAGGCTTTTCCATTTTAAATAAACACTAAAACTTGATATATTATTTTTAACAAGATTTCTAAGTGTTTTGTATTTTCAAATAAAACCTACTGAAATGGTTCTGATATTATTTAGATTTCAAATGGAGAATTTAAATAAAACAAATCCTATTTGAATTAGTGACTAAGGTCTATTTATTTAATTATTAATGGATCCTAAAGAGAATAAAAATATTATTTTATTTTGGGACTTGGATTTATGTTGTTGAACAGAACTAAACTCAATACAAAGTTTGGTGGAAGTTTGATTTGATTTAGGTGTTTGAATTGTTGTTTGAGATTCAAAACAGGAAAATCAAATAGAAAAAGAAAAGCTTACAGAATAAAAAAAATGAATCGAACTCAGCCCAATCCATCTGGCCCAACAGCCCAGCAACACAGCCCACCAGCTCACCCCACTGCGAATCGTTTTTCACTCGAACCCACACCCGCAGAGTCACAGACAGGCAGGTCCCACTCTCTTTTTCCCCACCTCACTAACAACACGACCCCATGCCCACGTCACCTTCTTCCTCCCCGCGATGAACTCGCCCTGCCGTTGCAGCCGAGTAATTCTGGCGATGAATACGCATTGAAGACATCCTTAATTCCTCGCAGTGACTACGCTCGTTAAATCGCCCCACATCCCTCTATCTTTCCCCTAGACAGCTCCTCCCCTTTGCCCATAGGCTGCCCCGAATTCCCCTTGCATCGCCACTGCTCCGGCGAGCATCTCCGAACAATTCCGGCCACACCCCGCCACCTCTCGCCTCCCACTGCACACGAGTTTGTTCTCCACCCCCAGGCGCATCTGCCAGTGCCTCGAACTCGCCTGTGAGTGCCCTAGAGCCTCGGCTTCGACATCATCTGAACGCCACCGCCGTTTGCTGACACTCCGGCAAAGTATCTCCGTAAGCAACGTTTCCCCCTATCCTTCCTGATGATACTCCTGCACTCGCCACACTCTCCCGCATCTAACCATGACCTTGTTTTTCCTCGGGGTGAACCGCAGCGTCGCCTCGATGACCTCCAGAGCCGCCTGACGCCGCCACCCACTCCGGCGAGGAATTTCCACCATCTCTGAGCTCCCCTCGCCAAGCCAGCGCCACCTTGAGCATCACCTCGACCTCACGAGCACGGTGAGCACCCCCATTTCCTCCTTTGCTTCCTGTAGCCGCCGCAACGCCACCGCCTGAGCGTGCGCCGCCGCTAGCGCCGCTCGCTTTTGGTCAACACGTTGTAGTCCATAGGATGTAGATCCAAAGGATAAGATTAGATCTTAACCGAAGGGGTACGCGCCCATCTGATCCATTCGTTTTAAGTTGATCCAACGATCCATAGAGGCCGATCCGTGCGAACTGGTACCGGCCAGTAGAAACATGCCGCGTGGCACTCACTCCGTTTTAAAAACAGAAAACGATCTATTAGATATGAAATTTTGTAAAATTCATAACTTTAGTTCTACAAGTCCAAATTTTACAAATTTTATATCAATGGAATCAGTGGAACAAGCACTTTCAACCATGCACTTTGTTTAGTAAAAAGCTTCTGGTAAAATGTTTGTTTTTACAGAAACTTGTGTAGGCTTGTTATGAATATAAAAATTTTTCTAGTTATGTTTTGGGGATGAAATCTTTTCAAAATGGTTTTTTGTGAACCTACTGACCTTAGGAACCAACTTATGGATTTAAAAATGTATTTTGTGAAGTTTAGGATTGAATAATTGAATTAGCTCATTTCTAGTCAAATAAAAACATTGATTTTGATATGGAAATGATTTTTGAGTAAAAACCTTTGGGAAATGATTTGATTCAAACCTTCTGACCCTAAACACCAAGTTTTGTGAATTAACAACTTATTTGATGAACAATATAAAATTGTTGCTTTACCAAAAGCATTTTCAACCACATAAAATAATTATTTAATTTAAAAAGGGTTTATAGATAAACCCTTTTGCAAATGGTTTTGCCACTTTAGAAAATGACCACTTTGAACCTTACAATGTTTAGAGCCTAGTAGAAACCACCTTTGCAAATAAAACTATCTTTTGCATGCTTGCATGCATTACTTTGTTTCTGTTATTTTATGTGTGATTAATTTGTTTTGATTGTTAGTTGGAATGCTAGTTGAAATTGTGTTTGCTTGATTGAATTGTAGTGGAATTAGAAGAGTGTGATATTGGCAAGATCAAGAAGTGAACCATCGATCTCTACTAAAAAGGCAAGTGACACTATCATCCAAGTCCTACTATTTTCATTAAACTTAGTGGATTTTTGAAACATGCATGATAAGCTTTACTATATTTTATGCTATGCTAAATCGTAATAGGATAACCTTATAAATATTCCTTAGTGGAAACATTGTAGTTGTAGTATGCTTAGCCCAGCTATATATTTGGGATGGGATACATGTTATGAATATATGAAGTATTGAAAAAACTTATGTTTTATATAATAAAACAAGTACTCAATGAACCACCTGGGTGGACAAGGATACTCAAGGTTGGACAAGGTGGCAACAAAAGGAACCATGTTTATATGGCAATCTCTTTTTGTTATGCACTAGAAGAAAACCATCCAGGGACTTAGAGATTGAACGTGTTTCTCGTACAATGGCTTCCGTGTACATCCACATGCTAAATGGGCACTGACTTAGTCAACTACATAGTGGAAGACCCATGCATTGGCCTCTTCAGGTTAACTAGAATGAGGGAACTTGAAACCCTACATTGGTGCCTGGTAGACAAGCTAGCATTGTGTATTGGGAGGACTCCTATGGAAAGACTTTGTCACAATCTCAATCTGCCAGTACTCCATCTTGGTGAGTACTTATCCAGCGGCCACTGGTGGCATCAAGATGAGATTGTGTCATGTGGGTAAAGTGTAAAACTTCTGCAGCAGATAAAAATCTAAGTACTTAGCCATGTCCCCGGTTATGGACAATACTAAGCAACTAAGGCCTGAAGCTATGGAAGATCTCGACATTCCAATTTCTAAAAGTAAAACTTGAAAGTGACAACAAGAGACTTGAAGCACTTGGAGTTTTCCAAGGAGTTCAGAAAGATTTGACAAAAGATCAAAACTATTTTGAAAATATAGGATAAACTATATTGCTTTCTGCAAATGAGCCTAAACCCTACTTAGCCAAATATGCATGTAATGATAGGATCCACTTAATTCTACATAGTAGTGAAGCTTGCCAATACAATTCAAATGTATTGACCCTTGTGGCTGCAACTTATTATGTTGCAGGTTTGTTTGTTATTAGTGAAGTGTGTTGAATAGGATTACAAGACTACAACCAACATGTTTGCCTGTGGCACTTTGAAGATGAAGGACCCCATGCTTATAGATATTCTGCTGCAATGTAATGTGATAGCCAAATGAGCTATGTAAGATGTAATTGAATTATTTTATTCCTGGTTAAAAAGTTGTATTATGACCTTTGTTTCTTGATATTACATCTTAACTGTGGATGCTAGCTATTGATCCAAGGACTGGCATTGAAAACACAGGGATCTCTACCTTATTAAAGGTTGGGACCTCTACATTCAATCAACCAATCCTGTGGTTTTGTGCTCCCATTGTATGTTTTCGTACCCCTTGCCAGTTGAAAGTTTGGCACCGGTGGTTCTCCCATGACCCGAGGTCCGAAACATGCCGGACCAGGCGAACCCTCTTCCTCCAATAACTCGGACCGGTATAACCTGTCGAGTTTTAACCTTGCATCATTTGATGGCAAGTTTCTGTAAATGATTCTCTCCTATATTCCATAATGGTTATTCCCACCATGTCCTGCATACTCCATATCTAAATAACCATCATTGTACCTCTCGTTTGCCTGATTAAAATGAGCTGGTCACATTTCTCGCTCTTGCCGAGGCTCATACCTCGGCTGAGGATCGGGCGGTGGGTCTCTCCTTCCCTCTGCCGGGTTATTATTCTCATGATTTATTCTTCCGAAGTCTCCATTACCTCGGCTTCCATTGCCTTTGTTGGCACGACCGGGCTTTCTATTGCCATTGTTACTTCAGCTTCCATTGCCTCTGTTTTTTCATTGACCTTTCCGGCTACTGCCGGGTCATACGGAACAATTTGCTTATTTCTTTTGCCTGAAGTTACTGCTCTATCTTTTCGCGCACTGTTTCCAGGTTAGGCTGCTGCTGCAGCTGATAGTGCGGGCGCTGCTCCAGGCGAATGAACCATACGCGAGGCTCCCGGTCTTGCTGGGTCAGCCCTAAGCATTTCTTCATTCTGCTGGTTAGCAATGCGTACCAGCTCGTTAATCCTTCTAACTCCAATGCAGCGGCATTTGCCTCCCTTAGTTTCTTTGCCGGGGTGCTATACCTCGGCAAGCCTAGATCAACTGAATCAGCCTTACGAGTCTTGTGCTCTTTGTTGATATCATTCATGAGGTTTTTTCCTCTCAATCTTAATTCATCTACCCGCTCGGGGGCAACATCTAGTTTGTTTGCCTTAGCATACTCTCGCAGGGTCCTGTTCAAGGATTCCCGCAATGCCGACGACTTTTTTGCCTCTACCAGCACTTTCTGCCTAGTCTCTTCTAACTCCGCCTGAGCGTTAGCCGGATCAAGTATCGGTGCCACAGGCATGGTTAGATTATCTATAGTTGCCTGGAGAATATTCTCTGGTCTTTCCATAGGTGGCCATCTTACCCTTGCTGCCTTTGGGGTTGTCTCCTGTGCCTCGGCTGACTTGGCTGCCGATGGATCTACCTCGGTCGGCTGTGGAGCTGCTTGCTTCGTGGTAACCTGTCCTCCTGCCGCAGGGTCCTTGCTCGATCTGGCGCCTGCTCCTGCCGCCTGTACCACGGCTGCGACCATCACCTCGATGCTGCCGACGGGGCGTGCTCCACGCGGACCGTTATCGGCACTGAGGGAAGGCTCTCCTGCATCAATACCTCGGTGAGGATAAACGCAGGAGGTGTCGACGCCGACGTAGACCTTGTGCATGCCCAAGTTGATGAAGACGCCGTTGCGCGGAGGTGCTTTACTCCCGAAGCTACCCGCGTTATCGCTGACATTGTCCCAGAGATCAAATCTACGGACTAAGCCAGAGACAACACGCTCGCCGCTGTGGATGAAGTTTCCCGTCCGGATCTTGACTCCAGCTAGCACCGCTACTGGCCCCACGGTGGGTGCCAACTGTCGTGGTGGTGGCACGGCAGATGCCATGGGTAGGCTAAAATATGGGGACAATGGATGCTAGAGGGATCCGGGGAGGGAAGATGTAGTGATTTCTACACTCAAATGACTAACAAGTAGATCTTTATTTCTCCTCTTAAGGATTACAAGTGCTCCTAGAGCTGTTTCTAGGAGGAAGAGAGCTACTACACGAGCCTTACGGCGTAGAATGAATCGATCCCCCTCTCAAGAGCCAACGTCCCCCCCTTTTAAAGAGGTTCCTTGGTTACTTCTAGGGCTGACGTGACAAGCATATCCTTGGAATATGCTTGTCCCAATATGGCAACTCGGCGGCTTCCTTTACGTGTCCCCCTTCTATCGGCAGCAATGTTCTAGAGAGCTTCACATGCGCGCCTCGGGCTCCCTGACTATCACCTCCGTGACCTTCTTTTGCCCTTCTGTTGCTCTGCTCCTTGTCCTTTGTGCTTGGCTCTGTCTAGATTCCTCCTAGCCAGTGACTAGGGTTTGACTATAGGCACTTCCTTCTCCTGCAAGCTTTGTGTTACTCGGCCTTGTCTCGTATAACTCGGCTCGGCCTTCACCTGCATTCAAGTTAGCCAGACTTATTCGGCCGACTCAACTCATATGTCGGCCGGATAAGGTGTTACTCATTCTACACTTGCCATGGCCTTGCTTAGATCGGCCGACTCTTATATGACCCGGCCGACACAAACAATAACTCGGCTCATGACAAGGGAGATTCCTTTCGTCTTTCCCCTGTCTTGACCCTATCCGGGGTCACCTCCCCAATAGGTACCCACACGTACACAGCCGAGAGGCCCTTCCCTTTTATGTTTTTTATGAAATCCTTCCCTTTTAGGTGTGTATGCATATGTATGTAGATGTATATATTTAGATTTTAGGTGTGTATGCATGTATGTATATATTATTTAGATTTTAGGTGTAAGTAGATGATTTAGTTGTTAGATGATTTAGGTGTATTTAGATGATGTAGATGATTTAGTTGATGATTATTTAGTTGTAAATAATGTTAGATGATTTAAGTAGTATATGTATATGTATATTATCATATTTTTTTATGTATTATCATATTTTGTATATGTATATGTACATTATCATATTTTGTATATACTATTTTTCCAATAGGAAATGAATAAATCTTATAAATTTAATAACTATTGTTTAATAATTCAGAAAAATATGCTTAATATATGAAATTTTTCAAAAAATAAATCTTATAATATTATTATGTAAACTATTTAAATTATTACTATTTGATAAATATTTTATAAGTATTAATACTTTGAAAATTCATATTTTAATATTCATAAATGAGAAAAATATAAATTATATACCAAAATTTTGGTATAAATAATATACCAAAATAGTATACCTACTTGACCCTCTCATATGCATCCGAGGTTTCCCCGAACTAGGTTTTACACCCCTCAGAACTCCGGAATATTGATTTTAGTTGATTTTTATTATTTTAAATATTATAAATTCATTTTTATTATTGTGTATGTATATATTAGGGTTTCTCCGAATTAGGGTTTATATCTCTCAACACCGTACCTGACATTCTCCCTTAGCCGCTTTGACTTATCCGTTTTTTCACCTATGTAGAAAATATGGAACCAAACGACAAAGACGAAGAAAAGGAAGAGTTGATCCAAGGTGCGATCCGCGGGGAAGAAAATTTAGATGTATCGACGTTTCTGAACAACTCCGTTGAGGGTGATCCTCTTTTTGCCCGATGAGACGACTTGTTTGAGGTTGAAGGTGATGCCTTCCACGAGGGAGAAGGCGATGCCTTGTGTGATCGAGAAGACGACCGCTTTGGCGAGGTGCATGTAATATAATTAATTCATTAATTAAAAATCCTGTCTATATAGAAATAGTAACGACGATCTTTCTTCTTTTAGCCCTTCGGATCGAACAAATCTACTGAAAAGAGCGGACGAGGCCCAACCAAAAAGTTGGAAGACCATGAGAGGTTCAGGATCAAAGAAATCAGTGAAGACGGCAAACCGACGGCTCCCGTTCTTGTCGCAAACAAATTTGTGGCACAATGCGGAGTAATCGTTAGGGACTTCGTCCCGATCACCGTTCAAAATTGGAATAGGCCTGCTGATGCGGAAGAAGAGGGAACATGTTTATATGTCCCTAACATGGAAAAAGATTTACTTTGGAAGAGGCTCATGCTTAATTTCAAACTACGGAAGGTAGAGATGGATCCAAATGCGGAGGATCCAGTTGAGGATGCCTTAGAACATGCGAAAGCCATGGAGATGAAGGTCAGGGAGTGGGCTATGAAGAAGATGGCCCAGTGTTTCACCAACTGGAAGAAAAGATTGCACCTTGACTATGTCGTGAAAGAGAAGACTCCGGATTTCGAGAAGATTCAGTATCAGAAGTTAAAACCATTCTGGGATGAGTTTGTGAATTATAAGACATAAAAAAAAGCAAAGAAAATTTCTGCAACGAATAAGCTGAATGTTGCTAACAAGAAGTATCACCATACTATGGGGCAAGGTGGCTACATGGCTGGCATTCCTAAGTGGAAGAAACTTGAGGATGAACTGTGTGCTAAAAATATCATCCCAGAGACAGACGATTGGATCGAACGTGTAAAGAATTGGTTTTACGGGCATGGGGGCACGTTGGACTTGGAAGGTAAGTGTATACATAACATACGACATAAAGAATATCCCTTGCCAATCGAGAAGATTAGAAAAGTAGTAAAGGCTGTTAAAGATGGGGACTTCATTCCTGATAGAGAGAATGATGAGCTCACACTCACCCTGGGGAATACGGAACATGATGGACGAATATGAGGCACAATAGGATCCCAACCATGGAGCACTGGGTTTCTCAAGGAGAGGAAGAAATATCCTGATAGAAGTCGTAAGAGGAGAAAGGACAAGGAAGAAGTTGAAGCAGATATTCAGAAAGAGCAAATGCGTATAATTGAAGAACGAAAAAAGCAACAACAAGATCAAATTAACGCACTTAGCCAGCAAGGTACTACCAGCCATCTTAGCAGCACATGGTGGTAGAACTTGCATTCGATGCTACCGGCCTATCGAATAATCGAAAAAGCAGTGTGGCTTCCACCGAGGTCCCGGGTGATGACAATGACGATGACGATGGTGCACCGACGATGGCTTGTGTTGGCTACCCAGTGGATGATATCACACAGATGACACACTGCGAGCTACATGTCAAAGTTGTGAACATATCAATGAAGGTGGCGGTCGGCTATGCCTTACCAATTGGACCCACACCAACTTACCATTATCGTCCGGTTCCACAGGGATACGCTGTTGTCGGGGTGGATAAAATCATGCCCACCTTTTAAGGTTTGAAGCTTGACTACCCTGCAGGTGAAGGGGATGTGACTGAACTGGGAGAACCAACAAACGTCACCATTCTATGGCCAAAAGAATGTATCGTGCTTCCAAATCACACGCTAAGGCCATCTTCGCCACCGCCTCACCCGTCTCTAGTGCGGTCGTCGCCACCGCGGCAGCCGTCTTCGTCGCCTCAAATGGCTCCGTTGCCTCACCCGTCTCCGTCGCCTCACTAGTCTCTGGCGCAGCCATCGCCGCAGCAGCCATCGCCGCGGCAACCATCGCCTGCGCTTCAGGAAAAAAAAGCGTAAGCGTACCACTGCTACTCTGCGGAGTGGTAAGCGATCGCCGACACGTAAACAGGAGCCTCTTCCAAAAGTACCAAAGGTTCCTCCCAAGATAGCTTATGACTGTGAAGAGGAGACTACGGTGATCGTTGAGGCGCAAACGATAGAGTTTTTCGCTAACCTGAGGCGGCCGAAAGAGCCAGAGTTCCCCAGCACCAAAGAAGAAAAATCCCGAGTGTTCAAAATGCTAAAGGCCCTTCACCAACCCGAGCCAAAGCTGTCATCATACTATGAGCGCTCTATTCTCAAGTCACATTCGGCACAACAACTATCGAAGAGCAGTACTGATGCAAGCGGGAAATCTGTTGCCCAGCTCGAAGAACAAACAAAACAATCTTGCGCCCCTCTCAAGGTGATTTCCCATACCAATGTGGGGTCGAGCAAATATGTGTCCAAAGAGCAGTATGATCCAGATGTAGTTGCACTATACGGAGAAGCTGCCGCTGCTCAAGGTATGAGTATTGCCCACTACTTATCCCAGTTACAGTACTTCTCCGTGGGTGAAGTAGCATACAAATACCAGTACGGCAAACCTCTCGTCAAACCTGAGGAGGAAAATAATATTCCAACAAAAATGCGAAGATTGCATAACTGGTACATGCATGCCACAAAGGCCGGGGCTAACTGGATAATGCCGAGGGTTACAAAAAAGCATCATGGGAAAGAAGTAGATGACATGATAGCCATTGAATTTGTTGAACTATTTCAATTATTCAATCAAGACGCCTTGGACAAATCGATCATCAGTACCTATTGTCTGTAAGTACTAATTCTGTAATTAATTTAGTCTCTAGCTATCTCACCTTGTTTATTGTATGTATATAATCATACTATAATATGCAGAATGAAGATTCTCGAATGCAGCAGAGGACAAATTTATGGCATTGGGTTCGTTGACCCATATTGGGTTCATCAAGCTAATCTCAAAACAAAACCCAAGGATACGGAGGATAATATCGTACATGCGTTAAGGTTTCAAGAAACCAGAAGGGAAATACTATTTCCTTACAACATCGAGTGAGTGTTATTGTCTTGTATACACTTTCTATTTCTCTTACTCGATGTTAAGTATATAATTGATGAGTTATGCATGCGCAGCTTCCACTATATTATGTTAATCATTCAATCTGACAAAGGGCGGGTACTAGTCATGGACTCGAAACATAAACCCCTTTGAGACGTGGACGGACATGCAAACGATTCTCCAGCGGTAATTCTAATCATTACGACACTATATCGGCAACGTTCGTGAATTTTATGATATCAAGTAATTAATAACTTCTTTTATTCGTTTTCTTCGCTGGACAGAGCTTGGAAACGATTCGCCAACAAGGCTACGGGTGTTTGGAAAGAGGAGCCTACATTTAAACCAGTAGATGTAAGCACCACTAGCTATATCCGCGCATCTCTTTGATTCTAGTTTTGATACCGTTATTATCATGCTTGATTATTATTTTGATTGAACTTTGTTCTCGTAAAGTGCTTGACGCAGGGACCAGGGAACAATTTATGTGGATACTATGTTTGCGAGTTCATCCGTCAGACGTGCTGTGAGAAGGGCAGAAATTTAGAGCAACTTAGTAAACAATTTCTATAGTTTTTAATTACCATCAAATTGTGTTTAGTTTCATTCATATAGGTTGACTCCTTTTTTAAATCAGATCGAACGTCTACGGGACAGTCTTCTGCCAAAGGATTGCGTACAAGCAATTCAGGAGGAATTGGCGGGATTGTTGGATGCATAACTCCTAGACCCAAAAGGAGAATACTATGCGGGTGTATATAGGCAATAGAGATTGTACAAAAAGCTTATTTTATATGTAGTGCATGAAATCCGTGTATCGAATGTAATATGTTCGACACTTGGATCTATATTGTCATGGTGATCTTCTGTAATATAATAGTTCCTTCATTGATGAGTGCAAAACACAAAATAAAAAATAAAACAACATAAATGAATTCTCTACCGCATCACAAAAAGTGGCCAAAATGCTGTCGCGGCAAAAAAGGTTGCCAAAATAAATTCTCTGCCGCGGTAGAGGGTTATTTGTCCCGATTCGTGTTACGAACCGGGACGGTTGCTCCTCCTCCTTCGCGTGGAGCAGTGTCCACGTGTACGTTGTTTTTTCCCGGTTGGTGGGGCAACCGGGACTAAAGGTTGGGGCTTTAGTCCCGATTGCCCCGTCCCGGTTGGGGAACCGGGACTAAATGCCCTTACCAATCGGGACACCTGGGACGTTCTGCACTAGTGCATCCCAAGAACTTTACCAAGTAAAATTTTTTTTGTGATTTTGTCAAAATATTCCTTGTGTATTTCCTGTATTTTACAAAGTCTTTTTTCTACCATGTGTATTTTTTGGATTTTGCCGAATTTGTTGAAAGATTTTACCATGTAGTGATTTTTGTGTGCAAAATATAATCACTACAGGAAACGTTCAAGGCACCGACGACCATATTCTACGCCGACGGTCAAATGTCAGGGCCATCGGCGTAGCGGCAGGAGACGGGCGGGCTGGCAAGCGGGGCATTGGCATAAAATAAACGTCAGCATAGGCAAAAATAGTTGTCGACATAGACGGGCCGTCGGCATAGTAGATAGTTCGTGACGGCGATGCGACGACGTTAATGCTACGACGACGGCTTATTTTCCCTTTTTGTTATTTAATACTAGAAAAATCATAATTAAATTAATCTAATTCATAAAAATACATATAATATATCAAAATTTACAGAAAAATAAGATCTATCTAAATAAACTCAAATATTCCATATTGTTATTAAGAAAAATATAAAAACATTATATATACTTTTGTATAACACATTTTCTATTTTCCGAGCGCCAAAAACGAGGCGTTTGTGAAGCAACCACCCAATGACAGTTTCAAAATGGTACCATACTATTTTTCAAAAATAAGAGACCACCTTACATAGAAATTGTCCCAACTGGGGTATATTAAACCTTTCCTTCCACCCTTGGCGAAAAAGACAAATCTCTGCCGAATTTGGTCCGGTTTAAACTACATGTACATGATCTAATGCTCTGATGTTTTGAAAAAATCATTTTTAGACTCATAATATGATGTTTATTAGGAGATACAATGAAAGTTTTAGCGAGGCTTATCACATATCTTCATGCCCGCTATTTTGACCATAGTTTAAATCGGGAAAATTTTGAAACGGGCATAAGAAATTCAAAAACGGTCCGAGCAATGTAAATCCTTCGCATGGTGTCATATTATGTCACATAGTTTCAAAGAAAAAATACCAAACTTGGTAAATTGATTATGTCTCAAAAAAACTTCACAAAATGACCTATTATGTTCGATGTTTCTTGTCTTTCGAGTCAAATGACCAATGTCATGGCTAGAATCAGGCATAGTTTGTGATATTGTGCCCATATTGTGCGCGCATGTGCATCATGAGATGACGAACAATGGTGCAGGAGAATTTTTCCTTTTCATAGTATGAAAAAGCCATTTTCCATTTTCCGAGCGTAAAAAACAAAGCGTTTTATGAAGAAACCACCAAATGAAAGTTTTGAAATGGTACCATGCTATTTTTAAAAAATACTAGACCACCTTACATGCACAATGTCCCAACCGGGGTATCACAAAACTTTTCATCCAGCCCAGGTGAAAAAGACAAATGTCTACCGAATCGGTAGGAAGAAGGTACGAATTGAACTACAAGTACATGATCTAATGCTCATAATTTTTGAAAATATCATATTTAGACACACAATATGATGTTTATGCAGAGATACAATGCAAGTTTTAGCAAGGATCATCAAATATCCTCGTGCCCTCCGTTTTGATTATAGTTTGAATCGAGATTTTTTTTGAAACAAGCATAAGAAATTCAAAAACGGTCTGAACAGTGTAAATACTTCACGTGGTGTCATATTATGTGACATATTTTTAAGGAAAAAATACCAAACTTGGTAAATTGATTATGTCTCAAATAAATCTTCACAAAATAACCTATCATGTTCGAGGTTTTTTGGCTTTCGGTTCAAATGTCCAATGTTATGGCTAGAATCAGGGCATAGTTTGTGACAGTATGCCCATATTGTGCACGTATGTGCATCATCGGGTGTCGAACAATGTTGCAGGAGCAAGTTTTCTATTTCGTCGTACGTAAAAGCTAATTTCTATTTTCCGAGCGCCAAAAACGAGGCGTTTTGTGAAGCAACCACCAAATGAAAGTTTCAAAATGGTACCATACTATTTTTCAGCAAAATACTAGACTACCTTACATGCACAATGTCCCAACCGGGGTATCTCAAACTTTTCCGTCCACCCCTGGTGAAAAGGACAAATGTCTGCCAAATCGGTAGGAAATGAGTCCGTTTTAAACTATAGGTACATGATCTAATGCTCATGATTTTTTTTAAAATCACTTTTAGACTCACAATATGATGTTTTTTCAGAGATACAATGCAATTTTTAACGAGGCTCATCACATCTCTTCATGCCCGGCGTTTCGACCATAAATTTGAACAAGGAAAATTTTGAAACGAGCATAAGAAATTTAAAAAGGGTCAGAACAATGTAAATCCTTCGCGTGGTGTCATATTATGTGACATAGTTTTAAAGAGAAAATACCAAACTTGGTAAATTTATTATGTCTTAAAAACCTTCACAAAAATACCTATCATGTTCGAGGTTTCCTGGCTTTCGGGTCAAATGAGCAATATTATGGCTCGAATCAGGACAGAGTTTGTGATACCGTGCCCATATTATGCACGCATGTGTATCATGGGATGGCAAACAATGTTGCATGAGCAAGTTTTCTTTTTTGTTGTACGAAAAAGCCATTTTCTATTTTTTGAGCGCCAAAAAACGAGGCGTTTTGTGAAGTAACCACCAAATGACAGTTTTGAAATGGTATAATCCTATTTTTCAAAAATATTATACCACCTTACATGCACAATGTCCTAACCGGGTATCTCAAACCTTTATGTAGGGGCGGAGCTAGGATTTAGGTATAGGGGGCGAGGTAGAGACGGATCTAAAGCTTTTCCTTTCCCAAGCTAACGTAGAAGTTTCATATCTACATATCATTTGTGTTAAATTTTTCCCTTACACGGAAAACAATTACGAGGGTATATGGCATAGCCAATAAATCTATATATGATGTCTACGAGGTTGGTAATCAAGCTACTCCGTTATATTCCACGAAGTACCTTGCCACAAAAACATATCATATCAAATTTTAAAATATATAGATGATATTAATCATTTTAACTAAATTTTTGGATTTAGCTAGAAATTACATAGGTTTGGTTGTTAAATCATTGGTTGGACCAGCACTCAAATTGGGCTTGATAGCTATCGAACGAACGTGTACATACACAATCAAATAGGATCATTAATTAATTATTAATGTATAAGGAGTAGCAAAGAATGTTGCGGGAATACATACCTTGAGATAATTAAATCTGGGTCATTATTATACCTTTCGCAACTGAGTAGAATTAGAGGTTGAAGGAGATTGGCGGCAAGCGCGCATGGAAATCCATCGCTATTTACTAGCATTTGTTGCATCTTGTTACCATGATCAATTGATCTCAAGCTCTTCGGGGGCAATTTTGACTATGCGTCTTTCCATGTCCTAGATCGGTGAAACCCGAAGACAAAAATCAATAGATATTAGACTGAAAAACAAAATACAGTCGGAATAGCGCCGCACATGCATCAGTGAGAGGTAGAATTGAACGGCAACCGAAAAAATTTCATGGCGAGTGACGGCAAGAGGAAACGTCCTAGAGCCCTAGCAGTTGATGACGAGACACAGACGACAGTCACGTACACAGCTTCGATCAACGGATCATGGGAACAAAGTTTAGACACGATGGCCTAATTCTGTATAGGTACATGGGATGGGGTATTTGGGCTTCTTTCTTCAGTGTGAGACGGACTAATTAATCGATAATAAGCTAATCAAGTGATTACTTCTGGACATTAGCATGTATATAAAGTAGTTTATTACTAGACTGTCTATTGAAAATTGTTAGGGGGACCAACCATTAGGGGGGGTCTAGCCCCTACTTGTGGTTGGCGTAGGATCGGGCATTGTTTAACTCCTTTTGACGGTCATACATCATGAAGCTGAGGTGGTCCAATTGACTCTTCAGCTCGTGGTGGTATGGGGCCTCCAGTGGCTGTCCCATAACATCACGCTTTGGGTAGAACTCAAAGCGGGTACCCTTTATCTGATTGATACTCTGCCCACACAGACGGACAAGAGCTTCCTGCATGGCCCTGACAAGTCTATCTAGCTAGTTGTTCTCTCTCAAGGTGAACTGAATTCCGTCTGCGGTGGGGACTTCAATCTTTCCCCGGAGACTTGCAACAACAAGCCACTGCAAATCCTCTCCTTCCTGATCATTGAGCTGAGCTCCGAATAACTCGGGGTGCGGACGTTCCAGCATCTCTGCCAGCTGGTCCAAGTCACGCTCAAAGATGAGGTCTCCTCCATTCCCCAACTAATAAAACTTGCTATACTTCACGTCCATCTATAAGAATGTAGGATGAGTAAGTTAGTAAAGTGATCAAGTGTGTCAAATTTTATGTAAGTTTGCAAGAATTTTTGGAGGAACATGAATTTTTCATGAAAGAGTCTAAGTGGTAAGAATGAGAATAAGTTTTCATAAATACTCACTTCCTTGGTTTTGAAACTATGTTTTTGATTCAAACGTCCATTCTAAACCAGGGTCTCCTACGGTCAAGATGGCTCTGATACCAACTTGTCAACACCCGGATTTTTAATCCTAGATGCCTGTTATGCCATACATCACAATTCCAGGATTACCATTTTTATGAGACATAACAGATTGGATATCATAGTACATCATCCATTACAAACCATACATAAGGTCTTACACAAATAAGGATCTCATGATCCAATCTTAATACAATTCAAGCAGCGGAATAACGTAATAGTAATGATAGCGTGGGCGAAGCTCCATCTTCATGATCACAGGCAATGCTGACGATGGGAGATGATCCTAGTTATCATAACCTTCCTGCTGTCCGTCTTCCTGATACTCCTCTTCATAGTCTGGCCACGGGAATAGCCAGGCACAAAGCCATGAGTAATTTTTGAGTACTCGCAAACTAGTACTAACAAGTGAAGTGGGTTTTGAGTAGGATACTAAGCTCTAGGGTTGTTTTGCAAAAAGCCAGATTTACCTCTACTGAGTTCAGAAGCAAAGAAAACTAGTTGAAAGTTTTATAACACCTAACTGGGAACTTGAATTTCATGTCACAACTCTGTTGTGGTCAAGTCAAAGTCATAAATCATTTCATAATTCATTTTGAAAACATCTAACGACGGAATAGTATGACCACTCCAACTGTCCATAACCGCGGACGCGGCTATTCGAATAGTTTGACACTCTGCAAAGGTGGTACACTTTCGCCACAATATTCAATACATCCGTCAGGAACAATCCTGAATTCACCCTACTCAGTATGTGGATAATCAATCCTAACCTTTCAATTACACGCCCTAGTATAGGCACCTCTCCTGTGAGTTTGTCCTCCCAACCATGACCAACTTTCATCTTGGGAACTGCACAGGTGTACAATGTTCAGAAGGTACCCTCAGCTCAAACCTTGGCCGCAAGGGAACCCATACTAAGGTATAAAAATTTACAGTCAAGCCCTATCCAATTTTCGGTTATCGTGGTTGTACGGTAAAATTGGAATGGTATCGCATCCAGACAACCATCAGTTTTGTAAAGGGCTAAGGCTCATGCCTTAACATTTTCATCACCAATATCATCTGGTGTTCAAGAACACATGTCAAAATATTTCAGTAGAATGACTCATCATTCTAAGGTTTTCATAACCATTTTTACCAAGTATTCCCATCTAAAGTTTGATCAAGTTTTATGCTTAGAACTAGCATCTACAGGTGGGGGTAAATACTAATGAGGGGTGATAAGCAATTGGATCTTATCTAAGTTCAATCTCATGCCTCAGGATGACATCCAGATTATCTAACTTAGGCCAAGTTTTATGCTCTTTATGCTACCTTTAAATATCTTTCTGAAATCTCCAAGTCACTAAGTAAACTCTAAGAGAAAGCTTTAATAAAGAACTAAAATATTAAGCTTGCAAGTAAAACTAGGATGGGGTATCATCAAATGGGTATAAGCTTGCAAGTAGAACTTGTATGGTTTATCTTGGTAAGCTAGTAGTATAAGCTTGCTAATTTGCAAGTGTTAGCTTGCAAAGTCAATAGCTTGCCTTGTGTAGAGCAGTGGTTGAAGTTCTCCTCGGCTTCTTCCTCATAGTATCCTCCTTCCTCCTCGTATCCTTGGTCGGTACTAGCGTCTATAAATAAATACGAGGTACACAATCACCACACAATTCTTAACTACTCTATTTAGCACACAAAGGTTCACACTAGATGATCTAGCATCATCACTATTATGACAAAGATTAAAGCACTTGTCTTATTTATTTTATTTTAAAAAAGTAATTTCTACTCATTGAAAAACTACTTAAGATTTAATATTCTCCAACTCAAACATGGGATCATGTTGACACATGTCATCACCACATATTTCAGTACATGGGAATGTGATTTAAAGTGGTGTCACAATTTAACAAGGTTTAACCTTTTTATTTTAATTAAATAAAAGGACTAGAATGGCCTATGAGGCATTCTTTTATTACTTGATCATTATTTCTGCAAGTAAACCTATATATTTTTATATATTCTGAAAAGTATGATTAAATGTGATTTTTGAGAGTTGAAATCAACTCAAAAGATGTCATGGTTGAATTTTGAAAAATGTTTGAATGCAGAAAAGCTTCTGCCTTGTTATTTTTACCATGGGTGATCTACAACTCCAATTAGTATGAATCCAATGGGCTTGGATTAAGCACTCTAGTACCTTTCTAACAAAATTGGTTTCATGCATTTTGGTTTAGTGAATCGAGCTAGGTTGATTTTGAATCTAGGTACAAAAATCATTTTGAAACTAAATGAATAAACCTAAGATTGAATTGCTGGGTCACACGGGAGGTTTAACTGGGCCGGCTCACTACGCACAGCGCACGCGGGCAGGTTAAGTGGCTGTCCCCACTCGTCAATGAGACAGAGGGGTGCGAAGGGGTACGGGACGATTAGGGCCGTAAGATTAGAAGCTAGATCTACGGCTGAGGTTCATCATCCACGTCTGAATAGAACGTGGCAAGGTCGAACCCGAGTGTGGACAGTGGGGGTCAGTGGGGGCTCACCGAGGCTCCGGCGATGGTCAGTGTGAAGGGAATATGCCCTGAGAGGCAATAATAAAGTGTTTATTATGTGTATTCCAAGTATATGATAGATGTTTATTTTGCATGCTATAATTGTATTAATACGGAAACATTAATACATGTGTGTTTAATAAACAAACAGAAAGTTTCTAGTTATGCCTCTCTCATAAACTAACTCGTTGATTAACAAGATGATCAAGGTTTCCTGATCATGGACATTGGATGTTGTTAATAACGGGATCACAACATTATTGTAATGGTGTGATGAACATTCATCCGAAGTATAGAATTACGATCAAAGTCATTGAGTTTATATTGGTATAAAAACTTACGAAGTGATCCTAATCCTTAGACCATGAGATCATGTCAATCACTAACACCAGAAGAGTTTCTTGATAACATCAAACGTCACACCGTAACAGGGTGATTATAAAGATGGATTCAGAACTAATAAAGTGTTATGTTGAGGCTCATGGATCGAGAGTGGAATTTTTTCATCCCGATGATGGATAGATATACTCTGGGCCCTCTCGGTGATATCACATTGATTAGCTTGCAAGCAAGTGATTTGATCACTAGAATGTTATATCACGGGAACGAGAAAAGAGTGCATGTCAGTAACGAGATCAAACTAGGTATCGAGATACCGATGATCGAATCTCGGACATGTAATATATCGTGTAACAAAGGGATTAATATACTAGCGTAAAAGGTTCTGACGATCACAAGAAAGTCATCGTTGAATGTGTGGGAGTCAGTATGGGTCTCCAGATCCCGCTTCTGATTATTGATCCAAGAGGGGTCTCGATCATGTCTGCATTATTCACGAACCGTAGGGTGACACACTTAAGAGACACCGACATCCAATTGGAGCAAAAGTTTCATGCCGAAAGAATGAACAAGCACAGGAATTTATTCCACTAGATACCGAAACAGGTTTTCGGGTGAAATTGCATAAAGGGGTTATGCATGTGAAATATAATTCTGGCAAGGGGTTATTTGTGAATGTTTGTCATTAAAGTAATTGACAAAATTCTGAATAAAATAAAAGAGTTTTATTTAATGAGAGTTTGCATTAAATTTGGTGGAAATTTAATGGCATGTTTGAGTGGGATTTTGAGTGGAGGGAATTTAAATGGATTTTTGTGAGTGGAGTGTCCACCCACATGAATGAAGGAGGGGAGGGGAAGCCCCCATGGCCAGCGGCCACCCCCTTGGGTGCCCCCCTCCTCCTATAAAAGGCACCCCTCTCCTCACTTCTCACTCACACCTCCTCGTGAAGGATCTCTCTCCCCCTCTAGAATTTATCCCCCATGGTCTCGGACTAGCGAGATACATGTTCCCGGTGGCTATTCGGCAAGAAAGAGTTGTGCTTCCGCTACATCGCTGGAGCGAGGAGGCGGAGGTTGCTCGGTGCCTCGAACGTGTGTGCGAGCACGGATGCGCTGCTGATTTGCGGCGCTAAGACTTCCTCTCGATCTTGAGATCGGCAAGAGATCGTCTACATCAACCACGAGTTGAACTCGTTAAGCTTTGTCGGTCTTCAAGGGTATGTTCTCTACGGATATACATCCGCCCGCTGTTTGTATCTAATAGCTAGATCTTGGTACATAGTTCACATCGTAGGAATTTTTTTGTTTTCTATGCTGCGAACCCTACACAGTGATGGGGGCGAACGATGAAGTCGACGACGATGATCCTCCTGGTACCGACAGCTCCTCCTGTGGCGGCTCCAATCGACGGCGCCTCTCCTCCTCTACAGTGGCAAACTCCGGTGCAGTTCCGTGCTTGCCTTGCTACGGGAGTGAGTGGGTGTTATCGGTAAGAGGTGGGGAGTGAGATGGTGTGGAGAATTCGTGTTGGGAAGGCCTCTATTTATAGTGCAGCGAGGGGACCAAATGGCGCGGGTGGAGCTCGTCGTGGTCATCAGCACAACTGCTAATGGTATGGGCGGCGATAGGGGGCGGTGCTGTGCTCCCTGGCGAAGCTAAACAGCACGGTCACACGGCGTGGGGCGGTGCAGAATGGTCGGAATGTCGTGGCGCTCTGGGGGGGGGTCCGACGGTTATTTTAATGGTGCACGACATCCATGGTCCACGCGGCGGCGAACGGGGTTGTCTGGCGGGTTGCTGGGGTGCTGGCGTTCAATCATGGAAGTGGCCAGGGCGACGTGCGGTCAGTGGCTGGTGTCGCGGGTGGCGCACTGGTGCGCTCTCAGCACACACGCAGAGAGACTGGGCGCGCTCGTTCTGAGTGGTCCAGTTGCTAGCAAGGCTTGGGCACTGGACAGGGGGTGGCGGTGGACGGTGGTCAGTGCTCCAGACATGCTTGCTAGGCTTGATGCTTCTCCTAGCTCGTTGTCGACTTGGGGGTGGCAAGTTAGGTTCGGCATGCTCACCATTGATGGCCATTGCATGCTCACAGTGGTGCTAAAGATTGTTAAAGGGGCTAGATGATCTACTAGATCTTGCTGCAAACCAGAGAGGGAACAAGGTTGGCCAAAATCACTACTCTTAATAGTGTTTGATGATTGTTTGTTTACTGATTACAAGGTGTTTGATGAAATGGCCGAAAGAGATTCAAATTTGAATTTTGGATTCAAACTTGGTGGGTGTGTTGTTTACATACTAGGGAGTATCTGGTTAGTTGGATTGGTCAAGGGGCACTGATTTGGTTGGGTTTTGAAAATGTGTGATCTTCACATATGCTATTGATTCAATTTTGAATTGTCATTTGAATGGGGTTGCCAAATGTTTCTCCAAGTTTGAAAGGTGGGCTTTGATTCACTTTTACTTGGTCTAGCAAGGGGTGAAAAGAATTGGGAAAGTTTCTGTTTGAAATCTTGGACTAGAAACACTCAAAGTGACCTAGTGAGCAAGATTGGCAAAAAATGACCATTTGCATTATTTGTTTTGTTTTTTATTTTCTCTTGATTTCTTTCTGCTTGTAAATGTTTTAGATGATGTTATTTTAATCTTTTAACCATTCCTTGCTATTTAGGTTAATCATACAAGTCCATTCATGCATTCATACAATCATCACATACACACATGCATTCATTTGATTTTTATTTAATCAAAGTTTTTGTTAACCCTAATTCTAGTGATTAGAATTTGATAATCATGATAAATATTTTTGGGATGTTACAAAATCACTATTTTGATTTGAGCTATCTTGGTTGCCTTCTAAAGGGATGGGCTAACAATTTATGGGGATGGCAAAACAAAATTAGACAGATACGTCGCCTTCTAAAGGGATGTGCTAACAATTTAAGAAGGAAATATAAGATAGAAAAGGAACATTTGTTAGCAATTATCGATATGTTGGATCTGAAGTCTGAAACATTACCTCTGGATCCATCCGAGAGGGTTTCCTTGAGGGCGGCTAATGAAAAAATTACTTTTCTAAGAGATGACGAAACAAAATGGGCTAAAAGAGCAAAGGTTAAACATATCCAAAAAGGCGGAAATAATACAAAGTACTTTCATTTGATTCCAGATGGTAAGACACTAGTAGAAAACAGGCCTTTCGTCCAGGCCATTAGTCCCGGCTGTGGCTGGGGCCGGGACTAATGGCCCGTGCCGGACGGCCCGAGCCACCCAGAACCATACGTCCCGGCCCGTTAGACACCACTAGTCCCGGTTTGAGACACAAATCGGGACTAAAGGGCCCTGGCCCTACCGCTCGCTGCGGGCACCCCCTTTAGTCCCGGTTTGTATCTCAAACCGGGACTAGTGGTCTGGCCCTATATATATGCACAGCCCCTTCCCCTCTCAACCGTTTTTTCCTAGTGGGATAGAGGTGGTGTTGTTGTGCTATTTTTTTCTTGTGCATATATATGCACTAGAGGTGTTCGGTGAAATGTCCATTAGAGCGATGCGAGTTTAGGTCACACAAGATAGACATAATATGAGGTTCTTGAAACAGACTTAAGTGTTCTCATCTTTGTTTGCAAGTGTAATAAAAGGTTAGCAACTAGTTTATCGTTTAGACCGTGTGGTACTAATTTTAGCATAGTGATTGCTTTTGACATATATTTGTATGATACAGATGAGCGATCCATGGATGTACGGTGACCGACGCTCTGCCTCTTTCAGAGAAGGCGTGCGTTCTTTTCGAGTTGTGGTCGAGGAGAACAAGCGGCAGGATGGTTTTATGTGTTGTCCATGTGTTGACTGTCGGAATGAGAAGGCTCACACTTCCGCAAGAGTTATTTAGAGCCACCTACTTCGGTCTAGTTTTATGTCCGGCTATAATGTTTGGACCAAACACGGAGAAAGAGGGGTTGTGATGGAAGACAGTGATGAAGAAGAGAACGATGATGACAACTA
The DNA here is from genome assembly GCA_916181665.1 of Avena sativa. Classification (NCBI taxonomy): domain Eukaryota; kingdom Viridiplantae; phylum Streptophyta; class Magnoliopsida; order Poales; family Poaceae; genus Avena; species Avena sativa. The sequence goes on along the minus strand of OV702285.1, from coordinate 43,907,015 downwards.
CCGATCTATGTACCCTGAATACGCTGATACCACAATGGATGACAAGGAAGAAGAAGGAGGTGAAGAACAGGAACCATACTGGCCCGCTGATGATCTTGGTCGGGTCATTTCTGATGCAAAGCGAGACTCCGACACAGAAAAGGAGTGGTTGCAGTTTGAGCAGATGTTACAGGACCACAACAAATTGTTGTACCCAACTTGTGAAGATGGCCAGAAGATGCTGGGTAGCACACTGAAATTGCTGAAGTGGAAGGCAGAGACCGGTGTGACTGACTCGGGATTTGAGAAGTTGATGGTACTCATGAAGAGGTTGCTTCCAAGAAATAATGAATTTCCCGCCAGTACATACGAAGCAAAGAAGCTCGTCTGCCCTCTAGGATTAGATGTGCAGAAGATACATGCGTGCCCTAATGACTACATCCTCTACCGCGGTGAGAAGTACGAGAATTTGGATAAATGCCTGGTATGCACTGCATTGCGGTATAAGATCAGAAAAGATGACCCTGGTGATGTTGATGGTGAGCCATCCAGGAAGAGGGTTCCTGACAAGGTGATGTGGTATGCTCCTATAATAACACGAGTGAAACGTCTGTTCATAAACAAAGAGCATGACAAGTTGTTGCCATGGCACATCGAAGAAGGTAAGAAAGACGGGATGTTGAGGCACCCTTCTGATGGTCGACAGTGGAGAAAAATTGAGGGAGACTTCCCGAACTTTGCTGGTGACACCAGAAACTTATGGTTTGTTTAGTACAGATGGCATGAATCCTTTTGGGGAGCAGAGCTGCAGTCACAGCACCTGGCCCATCACTCTATGTATCTACAACCTTCCTCCTTGGTTGTGCATGAAGCGGAAGTTCATTATGATGCCAGTACTCATCCAAGGCCCGAAGCAACCCGACAACGACATTGATGTGTACCTAAGGCCATTAGTTAATGAACTTTTACAGTTGTGGGCCGAAACAGGTTTACGTGTGTGGGATGAGAACAAATAGGAGCCATTCTACCTACGAGCGTTGCTGTTCGTAACCATCAATGATTGTCCTGCTCTTAGTAACATCTCAGGAAAGAAGAACAAGGGATATAATGCATGCACACACTGTTTAGATGAGACTGAAAGTATATATCTGGATAAATATAGGAAGAATGTGTACCCGTACAATTGTCGTTTTCTTCCGCCCAGACATCCCTTAAGGATAAAAGGCAAGCATTTCGATGGAGAGGCAGATCACCGGAAGAAGCCTGTCCCCTGTACTGGTGATGATGTATTTGGTATGGTCAAGGATTTAAATGTAATATTTGGAAAGGGTCCGGGAGGACAACCTGTTCCGAAAGACGCCGACGGACGCGCACCCATGTGGAATAAGAAATCTATATTTTGGAAGCTACCATATTGGGAAGTCCATGAGGTCCGCTCTACAATCAACGTTATGCACCTGACGAAGAATCTTTTTGTGAATATTCTAGGCTTCTTGGGATTGTATGGGAAGTCAAAAGATACACCGGAAGCATGGGAGGACCAACAACGTCATAAAGGATGAGACGACAAGCATCCATGGCAGTTTCAAGGGCTTGCCAGCTACGCTCTTACCAAGGAAGAGAATGAAATCTTTTTTGAAGTCCTTTTCAGTATCAAGGTCCCGCATGGCTTCTCATCTAACATAAAGGGAATAGTAAATATGAAAGAGAATAAATTCCAAAACCTAAAGTCCCGTGACTGACATGTGCTTATGACGCAATTGCTTCTGGTTCCATTGAGAGGGATTCTACCGGAAAATGTTCGGCTTGCCATTTTGAAGGTATGTGCATTCCTCAATGCAATTTCTTAGAAGGTAATCGATCCAGAAAGTCTATCAGGGTTACAGATTGATGTGGTCCAATGTCTGGTCAGCTTCGAGTTGTTGTACCCTCCATCTTTCTTCAAGATTATGACGCACCTCCTAGTTCACCTAGTCGAATAGATTAGAATTCTCGGTCTTGTGTTTCTACACAATATGTTCCCCTTTGAAAGGTCCATGGGAGTCTTAAAGAAATATGTTCATAACCGTTGTAGGCCAGAAGGAAGCATCTCCAAGGGCTATGGAACAGAGGAGGTCATTGAGTTTTGTGTTGACTTTCTTCCTGACCTTAAGTCGATTGGTGTTCCTGAATCTCGGTATGAGGGGAGGCTGACTGGAAAAGGCACACTAGGAAGGAAAAAAATGGTATGTATGGACAGGGATTCTTTCAAGAAAGAACACTACACAATTCTACACAATTCCACCTTGGTGGCTCCGTATATCGAGAAACACAATATTATTGTACGCTCGGAAAACCCGGGGAAGCCTGATTCCTCGATTAAAGTGGAACACGAGGACACTTTCGGCAGTTGGTTGCAGAAACATCTCATGAATAACAACACTATTGAATATCAGCTGTACTTGTTGGCACGGTTACCATACTCAACTATATGTACTTTCCAAGGGTACGAGATAAATGGTAATACATTTTACATGATCGCCCAAGATAAAAAGAGCACCAACCAAAATAGTGGTGTCCGCTTTGATGCAATAGATGACAATGGGCAGAAGGACACATATTATGGGTACATAGAGGAGATATGGGAAATTGAGTATGGACCTACTTTTATGGTCCCTTTGTTTCGGTGCAAATGGGTCAAGATGACGGGAGGAGGGATACATGTAGACGAAAAGTATGGCATGACAACAGTGGATCTCAAAAATCTTGCGTACATGGACGAACCATTCACACTATAAATAGAGGGAAAGGGCAGGCCAGGCTGGGCCATGCAGCACTAATAATAGGGGTTGAACCTTTAGTCCCGGTTGGAGAAACCAACCGCGACTGAATGGATTGCGGCAGGCTGGGCCAGGCAGCACTAATAATAGGGGTTGAACCTTTAGTCCCGGTTGGAGAAACAAACCGCGAATGAACGGATTGCGGCAGGATGGGCCATGTAGCACTAATAATAGGGGTTTAACCTTTAGTACCGGTTGGAGAAACCAACTACGACTGAAGGGATTGCAGCAGGCTGGGCCAGGCAGTACTAATAATAGGTGTTGAACCTTTAGTCCCGGTTGGATGAACCTTTAGTCCCGGTTGGAGACACCAATTGGGACAAAACATGAGTGAGCACTAATAATAGGGGTGAGTGTCGACATTATGTCGTGAGTGTTGACACTATGCCAAGCTTCTTGTACTATAAATAAGCATCCTTGTGAGTCCAGTCCTCCAGCCAGTTTGAGGCATCTCCAAGATGGTCTTCAAGATCAGGGACACCACTACGGCTAGTTTCAGGGAGATGCCGCCGGAGCCTAGTCCTCCGGCATCTCCAAGAAACTGGTCATAGAGGCACTCCCTAATATGTGAAATTGGTTAGCTCCCAGGCATATTGATCTAGTTAGAGAAGTTACAAGCTGCAAGATGGTCTTCGAGATCAGGGACACCACTACGGCCAGTTTCAGGGAGATGCCGCCGTAGCCCAGTCCTTCGGCATCTCCAAGAAACTGGTCATAGAGGCACTCCCTAATATGTGAAATTAGGTTAGCTCCCAGGCATATTGATCTAGTTAGAGAAGTTACAAGCTGCAAGATGGTCTTTGAGATCAGGGACACCACTACAGCCAGTTTTAGGGAGATGCCGCCGGAGCCCAGTCCTCCGGCATCTCCAAGAAATTGGTATTAGAGGCACTCCCTAATATGTGACCGCACGTGTTTGGAGATCAGATCTTCATGGTAAGTACGAATCAGGACAACATCTTCATAGTTTGGGAAAGTCGTAGTACGAATCGGAACTAAAGGCATTTATTAATATTTCAAAACTGAGACTACGGAATCGGGACTAAAGACCCCCTTTAGTCCCGGTCCAGCCACAAACCGGGACTAACACTCAATACATTTATTAATATTAAAAACTGAGACAAACCGGGACTAGCTAACACTCAGTACTAAAGCCGCCCCCTTTAGTAATAATCATGCCTAGTTATGCAGCTTCAGGGTCTTCTTCGTCATCGTCATCATCATCGTCATCGTCACCTGCCACTCCGGGGATCCTCAGCCTAGCTATGGCATATACTAGGGGCACCTACCACTTCGGCCTCGGATGCACGCCGGGCGGGGGATGGGCCTTCACTAGTGGAAACAGGGCCTCTAGTCCCGGGCCATAAGGGCCTTTAGTCCCGGTTTTTTAACCGGGACTAGAGGCCCAACACTAGTCCTGACCCAGTTACCAGCCGGGACTAGTGGGTGTCCATGTGGCTTCCCCTGCGCGCTCAGGGTGCACCCCCACTAGTCCCGGTGGGTGATATGGACCGGTACTAGTGGGTCTCTGCCGCGGCAACATTTTGCGCCTTTTCTCTGCCGCGGCAGAGCATTACCTTGGACTAGTGATTTCTCTGCCGCGGCAGCATTTTGTGCCCTTTCTCTGCCGTGGCAGAGAATTCATTTTGTATTGTTTTATTTATTTAATTTTCATTTCAAAATGGTTTTTGAATATTTGTACGCCACAACATATCGTACACATTCGTGCATATATATAAGATAACTTGTATTACGAAATCGAGCATATAAATATATACAATTTACATAGTTACAAGGAGATCACAATTATCGGGACTAGAGCCCATCTAGTCAATTACATGGAGATCATTAACGCCTATTCACACTAAATTCTCCACCATCGTGTACCATCTCTTTGAAAATAAAACGCATCAGCTCCTCCACAATTGCTAGTACACGTTGATGTGGTAGGAGTTGATCCCGCATTCTCTCGAACTATATAAGAAAAGGAGATCAATTTGAATATCAATCATGATAACAAAAAGTGATGATAATAAAATGATGGCGTGAATGTATTGCTTACGTTGACTCTATAATCTTTGTGCTCGGTGGTAACGTGCGAATGAACTCGCAAACGTAGAATCCACATAAATTCGACCCCTATGGCTGCCTCGCGCACTTTACGAGAATAGAATTCAATCAAAACAATAATCTAGAATCATTATTGTAATGAAACTAGAAGTAAAGAGATGTGCGAACATATCACGGGCTACTTACCAAGACCGCCTTAAACATCAGATGCAGACTAAAGGAACCCTTAACCTCGCGCTTGAACCGGATCCAAACCCCGCCCGGCGAAGAAAATGAATGAATGAGTTATTCTTTACCAGGAAATCAACGAAAGAGACCCATATAGTGAGAAAATTACTTCTGGAGCATGTCCTGCATGCTATGGAACGCTTCCAGGTTTCTCGTTGATGGGTCCATGACTTCAACTCTTCCCTTATCAAGTTGAATGTCTAGCAGAATCCAGTGGAAGCTGCAAACGTTTATATATATACATCAGTAACTCATCAATTACACTTAGCGTCGACTAATCAAAAGTGAATGTGTGTACAACAGAGTAAGACGATTACTCGAAATTTTAAGGAAATAGTATGTGGTCACAGAAATTTTGCTCCTTTAAAAACCTCAAATTGTTTTGCTCCGTCTCCTCAGGGTTTGTTGTTAGCGTCTTTATATGTACTTTATCTGGGTCAATGAACCCAACACTATATATTCTTCTTATTTTACATTCCTGGATCTTCATTCTGCATAATAATAGAGTACAAAAGGATATAACGAGGATAATTACATGCAATGAACTGAACATGTATACAATGAATTCAACAACTTACAGACAATAGCAGCTGAGGATAGATTTGTCGAGGGCGTTGAGATTGTATAACTGGAACAGTTCTGGAAACTCAACATGGACCTCTTCGCCTTTTCTGAAGTAGTACTCACGTGGGACTTTCGCTGTGATAAATATTATCCCTTCCTTTGCAGCTGTCAAGTACCACTCATGGAGATTCTGCAGTTCTGTTGGCAGTTCATTCACCTTTTCATTGCTGACCAAATCCTCGCCTATGACATATCTACGGGCTATTGGCATCTTGGGTAGATGGTCGAGTTGGGGGCCTAATAATTCATCAAGACTAATTTCCATGCTGGCCGCCAACTCCACAACTACTAACATATCTAGTGGTTGTTGTGTGAGAAGGGGAGCGTTATCTGAAAACACCTTGAGGGGTGCGATCGTTTGTTTGGCCTGCTGTCTGAGAAGGGCAGCGTCTGATTTTTTACTGATTGCAGTTTTGGTCCTGCTTGCACCTGTGCTTGCTTATTTTTTACTGCTTGCACTTGATTTGCTCTTCGCCACTTCTTTCTGAAGTGTGCGTAGATAGTCATCTGGCTTATGGTTCAACTCATATTGCGATTTTGTGTTCAGAAAATGAATTGCATATTCCTTTTGCTTCTCGGTGTATACCGGAGCAGGCTCGGGTTTCTTCTTCTCAAAATGTGCCGCTACTTCGGCCTTTTCTATCGCTGCAGTTTCTGCATCAGTACGATCGTAAGGTCTAATGGTAAGATTCTGACGAGGCACTGCTGGGAGGGGCGACATTTTCCGTTTTGGGCTGCCACGTCCTTTAGTACTCACTGATGGAACACGCTTCCGCTTATTGTCCTTAGCGGGTGGAGAAGACTGCTGAGCCTGCGACGGAGATCGAGAAGGACTCTGGATGTGGTGGTCATAGTCATCATGGGGTGGGCTTCTTGGAGGTGATGGAGGTGGAGGTGGAGGTGAAGGAGACCTGCGACGACTCGGAGGCGGTAGTGTTATCCTTAGGGCCGAGCCTGGAAACCGTATGTTGTTCTTGTCCTAGAGAATGATCCCACGAAGTACTTCTCCGAGTGTGATCTCACCTTCAGGTCCAGGGATGCCAAGCTACATTAACTCCCACTCCTTTACGATTTGATCCACCCCGACTTTAGCATAGCCAGGTGGAATCTCACGGGCATGCCAACGTGCGTCAGGCGGACAAGGCAAAGCTGATCCGACCACCACCTTCACAGATACGTTCTTAAATTTATTATGGAGATCACAAGGTATTTGCTCCTTAATTCCATCCACAGGGTAGCCGGGACCGCCATCTGTATAGGATGCATCGTTAGACGGGACCTCCGATTCAGCCAAGCTGCTTCTCCGCTGAGATGGGTTGGCGGTAATACCGAGTGGAGGATCTTGCAAGCGCTCTATTCCTCTAAGTTTGTCGATATGCTGTTGCTGCTTGTCAAGTCTTGCTAGCAGCTAGTTGAACTTTTCTGCGTCCTCCTCCTCCTCCCGTCGCTGCTTTGCTCTTGCTCGGCTTCTATATGAATCTTTGTCCTTAGGAAACCCAGTCTCCCACGTGAAACTCCCATCAAGGCCTCAGACTCGTCATGTATGTTCGCGATTCCCGAGGACCAAGGTCAGCAAGTCTTTCTCTCTATCGGGATGAAACTATTTTATTACATCTTTAATATCTTTCACCACTTTTATCCATGTACTCCTGGGTACCTTTATCCCGTCACTGCAAACAAGGTCCCTTGTAAGTTCGTCATATGTACTCCCATGCCCAAGGAACCAATTTCTTGCCCTCAAATCCCATTCTTCATGAATTGGTTCTGGAATGATACCTTTATCATGAAGCTCTTTCTCTTTTGCATCCCACTTAGGCATGGCAGCCGCGTAGCCCCCTAGCCCCATGTTATGGTGATATTTCTTCTTCGTAGCATTTATCTTGTTTTTTTCAGACTTTTCCTCTGCAACTCCTGACCCCCTATACTGCACAAATGCATCCTAGTAAGGATGTTGCTTCACTATATAGCCTTCGAATAATGGGGTTTTCTTGTCCTGTTGATACTGTTGCCATAATGACTTCTTCCAGTTCTTGAATAGTTTGGCCATCTTCTTCAGTGCAAGCTGCTTGACTTTCTTTCTCATTTCAGCCGTCTCGTCCTCAGTGTCACATTCTGGCAGCTTGAAATGTGCCATTAGGTCAGTAAATAGTTGCTCTTTGAATCTATCGTCGATATACACATCACTCCATTCCGCATCTTTGGGCTTATTCCACTTTCGAACAGTGATCGGGGTGCAATCTCTAGCAACAACTCCGCATTGTTGTACAAATATTTGTTTTGTTTTCTTTGGTTCCAATGGTTTGTCGTCTCTTGAAACCTCTGTAATTTCATAAACAGTACCCTGGGGCAACTTTTTGGCTGGGACACGCTTGGTTTTCTGGCTCGATGTAGAGGCCTAAGAGAAGAAACATTCGTCAACATAATATATATACAACTAGGTACATGTAGTCACGATCATCGGACATCATATATATATACCTCGTCGGTCTGCGTTACGCGTCCATGGGCTTCTTCCTCTTGTCTATTGGTATCCTCTCCCTCACCGGATGAGTTCAGATACCTTGAGGGAGATCCCTTATCGTCATCGTGAATCATATCCTCGGGAAAGTGTTCTGAATCTAGGTCTCTGTGGATTGGACTAGGTGGATCCATAGTTCCTGCAAAATGCACACAATATTTAATTGAACATAACAAATAAACCCTAAACCCGGAGGTGCGATGGCGGTGGCCGGTGCCGGTGATGGTGGCCGCGAGAGAGGCGGGCGACTACGGCTTCCCGCGAGAACCACCACCCTAACCGGGACTAAAGGTTCATCAAACAGGGACTAAAGGTTCAACCCCTATTATTAGTGCTGCCTGACCCAGCCTGCTGCAATCCCTTCAGTTGCGGTTGGTTTCTCCAACCGGGACTAAAGGTTCAATCCATATTATTAGTGCTGCCTGGCCTAGCCTGCCGCAATCCCGTCAGTCGCGGTTGGTTTCTCCAACCGGGACTAAAGGTTCAACCCCTATTATTAGTTCTGCCTGGCCCAGCCTGGCCCGCTCTTTCCCTCTATTTATAGTGCGGCCGTCATGGCCACCCACACATACACACATTCCTCGCCGCCTACTTTAGGATGCCCATCCCGCATCCTCGTAGTCGACTCGTCGGTGGCAATATGATTCACAATATGATTACATAAAAGGTTTAATATATTACACCAACATCCCTATCTAGTGTTGTTGTTTTCTTCTGCGTCGTATCCATGGAGAATCTGACGAACCTCCATGCTCGCCACGCCTCCCTCTCTCTGCCGGCCTGCCGCCACCGCCGAGCCCTCCACGCCCCGCGCCCGCTCCCTAGCCGCCGCGCCCCACGCGCCTGCCCCCGAGCTCGGCCGTGCACCACGCCACCGCCGGCAACTCCGACAAAGCGCCGGTCGCGAGGCTGCCTGCCGCCAACTCCCGCGCCTGCCGCGGGCGCCACCGCCGGTGAGTGTTAGGGTTAGTACTTAGGATTTTTAATTTAGGATTTTTTAGTTTAATGTATATAGTTTAGGATTATAATTTAGTGTATATAGTTTATGATTATAGTTTAGTGTATATAGTTTAGGATTAATTAGGATTTTTAGGATTTTTTAGTTTAATGTATATAGTTTAGGATTATAGTTTATTGTATATAGTTTAGGTTTATATTTTAGTGTATATAGTTTAGGATTAATTAGGATTTTAGGATTTTTTTGTTATATTAGTGTATGTAGTTTAGGATTAATTAGGATTTTAGGATTATATAGGTTAGGATTTTTTTAGTTTAGGATTTTAGGATTATATAGTGTAGGATTATTATTTTTAGGGTATGAGATATATTATAATATTGAAAGTTATGTTTATAATAGGTTATTTATTGTAATATAATAGTGTAATATAGTATTTTTATTGTAAGACCCTCTTTGTAACCGGAGATAGGGTTAGGGTGTTGGTGCTCGGTGGTTACCAGAGTTAGGGTTAGGGTGGTGGTTCTCACGGGAAGCCGCTTAGTCGCCCGCCTCTCCCACGGCCACCATCACCGGCCACCGCCACTGCACCTCCGGGTTTAGGGTTTACTTTTTAAGTTCAGATAAATATTGTGTGCATTTTGCAGGAACTATGGATCCACCTAGTCCAATCCGTAGAGACCTAGATTCAGAACACTTGCTCAAGGATATGATTCACGATGTCGATGAGGGATCTCCGTCGAGGTACCTGAACTCACCCGGTGAGGGAGAGGAGACCAACAGACAAGAGGAAGAAGCCCATGGACGCGTAACGCAGACCGACGACGTATATATATGATGTCCGATGATTGTCACTAGATGTACCTAGTTGTATATATATTGTTGACGAATGTTTCTTCTCTTAGGCCTCTACATCGAGCAAGAAAACCAAGCGCGGCCCAGCCAAAAAGTTGCCCTAGGGTACTGTTTATGAAATTACAGAGGTTCCAGGAGACGGTGAACCATTGGAACCGAAAAAAACAAAAAAAATATTTGTACAACAATACGGAGTTGTTGCCAGAGATCGCACCCCGATCACTATTCGAGAGTGGGATAAGCCCAAAGAGGCGGAATGGAGTGATGTGTATATCGACGATAGATTCAAAGAGAAACTATTTACTGACCTAATGGCACATTTCAAGCTGTCAGAATGTGAACTGATGACGAGATGGTTGAAATGAGAAAGAAAATCAAGCAGTTTGCACGGAAGAAGATGGCCGAACTATTCAAAAACTGGAAGAAGTAATTATGGCAATAGTATCATAAGGACAAGAAAACCCCATTATTTGAAGGCTATCTAGCGAAGCAGCAGCCTTACTGGGATGCATTTGTGGAGTATACCGTGTCAGGAGTTGCAGAGGAAAAGTCTGAAAAAAACAAGATAAATGCTGCGAATAAGAAATATCACCATAACATGGGGCCAGGGGCTACGCGGCTGCCATGCCTAAGTGGGATGCAAAAGAGAAAGAGCTTCATGATAAAGGGATCATTCTAGAACCAATTTGCGAAGAATGGGATTTGAGGGCAAGAAATTGGTTCCTTGGGCATGGGAGTACGTACATATGACAAACTTACAGGGGACCTTGTTAGCAGTGACGAGATAAAGGTACCCAGGCGTACATGGCTAAAAGTGGTGAAAGATATTAAAGATGGAATAAAATAGTTTCATCCCGATAGAGAGAAAGACTTGCTGACTTTGGTCCTCGGGAATCGCGAACATATAGGACGAGTCTGAGGCCTTGACGGGAGTTTCACGTGGGAGACTGGGTTTCCTAAGGACCAAGGTACCTATAGAATCCGAGCAAGAGAAAAACAGCGACGGGAGGAGGAGGAGGCGGACAAGTTCAACCAGCTGCTAGCAATACTTGACAAGCAGTAGAAGATCAACGAACTTAGAGGAATAGCGCGCTTGCACGATCCTCCGCTCGATATTACCGCTAACACGTCTCAGAGGAGAAGCAGCGTGGCTGAATCGGAGGTCCCGTCTAACGATGCATCCTATACAGATGGCGGTACCGGCTACCCCGTGGATGGAATTTAGGAGCAGATACCTTGTGAGCTCCATAATAAATTGAAGAACGTATCTGTGAATGTGGCGGTCGGATCGGCTTTGCCTTGTCCGCCTGACGCACATTGGCATGGCCGTGAGATTCCACCTGGCTATGCTAAAGTCGGGGTGGATCAAATCGTAAAGGAGTGGGAGTCAATGGAGCTTGACATCCCTGGACCTGAAGGTGAGATCACACTCGGAGAAGTACTTGGTGGGATCATTCTATGGGACAAGAACAAAATACGATTTCCAGGCTCGGCCCCAAGGATAACAATACCGCCTCCGAGTCATCGCAGGTCTCCTCCACCTCCATCACCTCCAAGAATCCCACCCCATGATGACTACGACCACCACATCCCGAGTCCATCTCGATCTCCATCGCAGGCTCAGCAGTGTTCGCCGCCCGCTAAGGACAATAAGCGGAAGCGTGCTCCGTTAATGAGTACTAAAGGACTCGGTAACCCAAAACGGAAAATGTCGCCCCTCCCAACAGTGCCTCATAAGAATCTTCCCATTAGACCTTATGATCATACTGATGCGAAATCTGCAGTGATAGCAAAGGCCGAATTGGTGGCGCATTTTGAGAAGAAGAAACCCGAGCCCGCTTCGGTATACACAAAATCGCAATATGAGTTGTACCATAAGCTAGATGACTATCTACGCATACTTAAGAAAGAAGTGGCGAAGAGAAAATCAAGCAAATCAAGTGCAAGCGGTAAAAAATCAGCAAGCACAGGTGCAAGCAGGACCAAAACTGCAATCAGTAAAAAATCAGACGTTCCCCTTCTGGGACAATAGGCCAAAACAAACGATCGCACCCCTCAAGGTGGTTTTAGAAAATGTTCCCCTCCTCGCACAACAACTAGTATATATGTCAATAGCTGCGAAGTTGGCGGCCAGCAGGGAAATTAGTCTTGATGAACTATTAGGCCCCCAACTCGACCTTCTACCCAAAATGCCAATAGCCCCTAAATATGTCGTAGGTGAGGATTTGGTCAGCAAAGAGAGGCTAAAAGAACCGCCAACACAAATGCGGAATCACCATCAATGGTACTCGACGGTTGATGACCCAAAAGTATAGGGGATCGCAATAGTCTTCGCCTGCAGTATTACCCAATTTTTTTCATTCGACACAAGGGGATCCAAAGAATACTTGCAAGCCTTAACAACTGAGTTGTCAATTCAGCTCCACCTGGAAATAGTTCTTGCTCACCGAAGTTTATCAGTAGCAACAGTTCATAGTAGCAACAGCAGAGCAACAGCAACAACAATAGTGAAACATGAGCAATAATAACAGTAACAGTAGGATTCGAGTGCGGTAGGCATAGGGATGGATGGACGGGTGTTGCATGGACGAGTCTAAACATGTAACTTCAAGATATAGGACATTGCAGATAAATAATAACAAGCATACAAGTACTAAACAATCCTAGGCATGTGCTCCAAATACAGTCATACGTGCTCGCAATGAGAACTTGCACAACATCTTCTGTCCAGCCAGCCCGTGGCAGCGGGGCTTCTAGGGAACTACTGTCAATTAAGGTGCTCCTTTTAATAGAGCACCAGAGCAAAGCATTAACACTTCCTGGACACATGTGATCCTCACACCACAGCCATCCCCTCCGGTTGTCCCAATTATTGTCACTTTGGGGCCTTTGGATCCGGAGGATGATATGTGTACACAACATGCAGATAATATCACAAACAATACTATCATAATGATTCAATAATAAGTTCAGATCTGAGATCATGGCACTCGGGCCCTAGTGACAAGCATTAAGCACAACAAGTTGCAACAAAGTCAAATAGCACTAATAGAAATACTAGGCACTATGCCCTAACGGATCTTATTCGATTACATGATAAAAATCATCCAATCCCAAACCATCCCCAAGCCTACAGCGGGGGATTACTCACTCATGCATGAGGGACACATCGGTGGTTGATGGAGATGCGTTAGTGATGACGATGGCGATGATCCTCTCCAAATTCCCCGTCCCGGTAGGGTGCCAGAAGGGAGTTTCTGGATCCGAATCTTGGTTTCTGGTGGCGGCGGCGGAGCGGAACTCTTTCTAGAAAACTATCGAACCCCCCTCGGTTTTTAGGTTGAAAGGCAACTTATAGGTGCAGAGGGAGGCCGAGGGGATGCCTGGGGTGGCTGCACCCCCCAAGCACGACAAGTGGTGGGCCCGCGCCTAGCATGGGTGTGGGCCCCCCAGGCTCCTTCTGGCTTCGTGGATCTTCTGGTGAAATATAATTTTTGGTATATTTTCCAGGATTTTTCCTGATAGTTCATTTTCTGCACAAAAACAAGACACTAAGGTAATTCTGCTGAAAATAACGTCAGCCCGTGTTAGTTGTATCCAAATCACACAAGTTTAGAGGAGAAAAAATAGCAAAGTGTTCGAGAAAGTAGATACGTTTTTGGACGTATCAACTTCCCCAAGCTTAGCTTATTTCTAGTCCTCAAGCAATGCAGTTGAAAACTGAGTGCGATAAAAGAACTTTCACGAACACTTTGCTTCATATGATGTAAATATTCTCAGCACAGGAGTAGATGCTTAGACAATTCATAATAAGGAGTATGCAACTAAGTCTACTCAATAGTCATTACAAGCTATGAAGAGAAACCAACTCAATATAATAAGTAGCATGAAACATAAACATAAGCAACATTGCAATGCTCATAGTAAGGTATGATAGAGTGGTATCTCGCTTTCCTTTGTTTGTAGAGCACAATATGAATGCCAAGGCACCTCTGAAGTTCAAGTGAAGACTAGAGATAAATATATCAGAGATACAAGCATCAAAGTCATGACATAATTAACCAAGTTTTGGAACAAACACAAAAATGACAACTATGCTCTCAATAAGGTGCTCATAGAATAAGTGGTGACTAAACAAAGTTGTGAAAACGGTTTTGAAATGTTTGAAAGGCTTCCTAATGCTGAAAGGAAGGTACTCATTAGCTTTGAGATCTCATTGCCCCTATCATAGGCATATTCATGTGGTTAAGGTGAAAGTGAGATCCACTCTGAATCATATGCTTGACAGACCATAGACTGGAAATCCCAAGTCCCTTGAGTACGAGGGCCGCTCCGCATGCTACTCAACTTTGGTCACCTGAAAGTTCTTGTCATTGTAAATACATGCATATCATAAAGAACCACCAACGGGGTACCCCTTGCACATGGTACAGGAGCTTTCCCATAACCAAAATGACAAGGCAAGCAGACAATGAGCATCTCAGCAATCTTTTTATTTACCATATGAATAGCTTTTTATTGAGGATGCTTCATAGATCCTCATTATGGTGATGCTGCAAGTTTCCACCATGATTAGGCATGGCTTAGGCTAGCGGCCCAGGTGTTTCTCTATCATAATGTATAAACTCCATGAACTCACAACCTCACCTTTTATTTCACATCGTCGACATCCGTAAACAAAAGAGAAAAGTATCAACTAGAAAGGATATCCAAAAGGTGTTGAAAGCGTTTCCCGTGATAGCACGGTTCTGCTGACTCCCAGCATATAATTTGCAAGCATATAACTTTCATGGACTAGTCACAATGGTTCAAGATTATTAAGCGCAAGGAATAAAGTGTGCCATCAAGTTCGTGAGAGCTTTACTAACTAACTTTCTCAAAACAGACAAACATTTAATTTTGGTAGAAAACAAGGCATATGGAATATGCACTGAAATAGAAAATGATGCTAACAGGTAGGTATGGTGGACACAGCTGGCAATATTGGTTTTGGGGAGTTGGAAGCACAGGTAGAGCACATACTCAGTGAAAGTGAAGGCTAGCAATAGAGAGGGAGCGACAAACGAGAGAGCAATAGTTGTCATAATCATGCTTTCAACAAAACAGGACTAAATATGGCATGAAAGTGATACAAGAACTTTGAGGAAAAATAAATCATCGAGGCTTACTGACTATTCATTAGCCATATGCATGCGTGAGCATGTGCCAAGTCGATTCACATGAACAGTCAGAGGAGGATACCATAGTATCATACCAAAATATGAATAAAACAATGCAAGCAAACATTCATATGATATGCTACAAACTATTAGCAAGCTGGAGCTAATCATAGACAAGCAAGAACTACTAACCATCGATAATGACATACACCTTACACAAACAGGCTAAGCATGCTCACAATGATGATTATATGTACAAAAATGAAACAAATAGAGTTTGTTACTAGCGTCTTACCACACCTCAAGTTGTCTTAATCTTCATTATTGCCCTTCACTTGTGTGACTTGAATAATAACATGAAACCAAAATCCACTATGGACGGCTGAACCTTGCAAAGAACTCACAAAACCAAAGGATACCAACAAATATTTTTGGTGTTTTTGATTTTTTTTAAAAGAAAGCAAACAAAGCAAAATATTTTTGGATTTTTTCTTTTAAGGCAAACCAAAGCAAAGGAACAAAGAAACAAACCAAGAGAAACAACGAAAATATTTTTGCTATTTCTGTGTTTTTGAGAAAGAAGCAACAAGAACCAAAAAGAAAGTGAAACAATGGATATACAAAGAACCGACCGAACATGATATATAAATGAGTGTGACGTCGGTAAACCTCCCCGCGAACATGATATATCAAATGAGGGCTGCTGGTATGAAGACTCTCCCAAGTTGGAGCGCTGAACTGAGTTGTCTTCGGCATCCTCTTCAACATTCTCCTCTTGCTGGGAGAGCTCTGCCACATATGTGTCAACCTCCTCCTCCGTAAGCGACCATCCTTGCCTGTTATCAAAATTAAACAAATGCGGTGCAGGCAAATAAACTATTTTCTTAGTCCTACCCTTTCTCCGACCTTGCTGGGAAAACGATAATTCATACAGAAAATTTCTCATATTAGCCCCCAAGGAAACAAAACCATGCTGAATCATGGATTCAATATCAAGCCTCTGTATGGGAAACTGAAAATCTAAATAGTGAGGCTCTAACCCATGGAAAGCTAGCAACCTAGAAGCAATGAGACCTCCACAAATTCCACCCTTCTCACGGTTGGTGGTGAGACGGTGAGCTATCAAAGCACCCAAGCTATAGGATCTATTCCTATTCAGATCAGCTGCAATAAAAGCTAAATCAAAAGAAGACAACTTTCTAGCAATCTTTCTAGCAAGAACACACTTGGTAATGAAATAGGCAAAGTATATAATAGCTGGGAGCTGAATGTTCCGAATTTTACCACTTTCCTTTGAGAAGTCGAAACCTTGGTAAATCTCAGCATATAAATCCATAATAGACTTGGGCCTCTCCTTGATCTTCTCACAAGATCCCCACTGAGGTACTCTAATTGCTGCACAGAAATCAGCAAAAGGTAGGTCGACAGGTGTATTATATATTTTGTAATGGACCATGGGATTAGATGTAGACCAAGTGAACCGGAAATCCTACACAAAAGCCATGGTTAGCTTAACATATTGGAATGGTTCACCTTCAACAAAGTGTTCCAATCCTGCATTTGTAACCATAGTTTGGAAATCTTGGAGGATCCCCTCAGTTCTCATAAATTCATGGCATGGATATATGGAAGGAAAAACTGCTTCCTCACTATGAACCTTCATTGGATCATGCACCATCAAGTCATATTGATTCAGTGGATAAGCACTCATCTTCCTCGCTGAAATTTTTAGACAACCATCAAACCAAGTGATTTCTAAGTTGATAAATGATGAGCAACTACTATAGGAACTTGCCAGAGGACTACACATGCATCAAAATAAAGTTTCTAAGCATAGAACAAGCATGCAATCTCAAATAACCTGTCACCTATAGCAGAAAATACTCAAGAAACAATCTACCAATCACAAATCTAATTGGACAAGTGGAGGAGGCACATACCAAGGAGCAATCCCTCCAAAAATCAGCACTTGACATGGGCTGAGCAAGGAGTTTGAAAAACACGAGTAAGAACAACAAGAACTCGATCTTGAGCAAATTTTCCGGTGTTTTTCGGGAGAGAGAAAGAAGGTGGCTTTGAGGAGGTAGCTTAGAGGGGCCCAGGTGGGCCAGACACCCCCTAGGCGTCACCCCTAGGTAGGTCGTGCCTACCATGGGTGTGGTGGCCTGGGGTGGCCCCCTGGGTCATTTCAGGTGTCTCTCTGCCCCTCTTTTTTGAGGAAAAATTTATTTTGAATTTTCTGGGATTTTTCGGGAAACTTTATTTTTGGCCAATTTTCAGGGTATGAAAATTGATTTTCTCGCAGAAACAGTTTTTTCAGAAGAAGCAAAAGCAAACCAAAAGCCAAACTACAGGAGCTCTAAGGCACTCTAACAAACAAACAACTAACAAAACCAAATCTAGCTAAATAAAGGCAAAGGCTAGGAAGAATAAAAGTAAAAGAAAGCAAGTATAACCATAATGAAAACATTATTTTGTTCATTAAAATCCTTTTTTTAACAAGGTTGATCAAGTCTTGTTACCGAAACAATCTTATATCAAACAAAACTTTGTATTCCACAAGGTGATTATGTTACCTCATACTTGATAGCAATGGTCCCAATCATAATAGTTTCAAAACTTTCTTGTGGGATGGAATTCAGGGAATAGCTCTTAGCAACCTTCTTGCGGAAATAAACAGTATGATCTTTGTCATTAATATTAAAAGATACTTTTCCTTGATTACAATTGATGACATCACCTGCAGTATTAAGAAAAGGGTCTCCCAAGAATAATAGACATATTATCATCTTCAGGCATTTCAAGCACAACAAAATCAATTAAAACCATGAAATTATGAGCAACTTGAACAGGAACATCCTCACATATACCAACAGGAATAGTACTTGACTTATCAGCCATTTGCAAAGATATATCAGTTGGTATGAACTTTTCTAACTGGAGTCTCTTATAGAGAGAAAAAGGCACAACACTAACTCCAGCACCCAAATCACATAAAGCAGTTCTAACATAATTATTCCTAATGGAGCAAGGAATAGTTGGTATACCTGGATCACCAAGTTTCTTTGGAACCTTACCATTGAAGCAAAGTATAAATCTCCTCATTAGTAATCTTCCTTTTATTAGAGACAATATCCTTCATATACTTTGAATAAGGAGGCAACTTAACAGCATCAGTCAAAGGAATTTGCAAAAATAAAGGCTTCATCCACTCACAAAACTTGTTGTAGTGTTCTTCCTCCTTTGACTTGTGTTTCTTACCTGGAAAAGGCATAGGTTTCTGCACCCAAGGTTCTCTCTCTTTACCATGTTTATTAGCAATAAAATCTTCCTTAGTGTACCTAGTGTTCTTAGTGTGCTTCTCAGGTTCTTCCTCACCTTCTCCTTATCAGGAGACTCATTTTTATCATTACAACTCTCAGTTTCAGCATCAGAGACAGATATACTAATAGGATCTACAACAGGTTCAAGTGGTTCCTCAACTGATTTTTGTTTCTTTTTCTTTCTCTTATGAGGACTACCACTATCTTCGCCTTTATGGGAATCCTGCTCAATTCTTTTAGGATGTCCTTCAGGATATAAAGGATCTTGAGTAGCTATACCACTCCTAGTTCTAATTCCATAAGCATGTTTATCTCCTGAAGCATTAACTGGCATATCCTTTTGTACTTTAGCAAGTTGATCAAGTTGAGTTTGAACCATTTGAAACTGTTTACAAAGCATTTTAGTATCATTAGAAGTTCTTTCCACAATATCTTTCCACTCATGGATAGCTCTAGAGTTTTCCAATAAATGAGTCTGAACTTGTTTATTAAAATTCCCTTGTTTAACAGTAAATGTGTCAAGTTCCTCTAAACATTGATCAGGAGACTTACCATAAGGAATATCACCTTCATTAAATTGGAGAGAGTGTACCTCAATCGTCGATGAGTGAGGAATTGGCTTATATAATTCTTCTATAGGAGGTAGATTCTTCACATCTTTATCTATAATACCTTTCTCCTTTAGACACTTCTTAGCTTCCTTCATCACTTCATCATTTAATGCAATAACTCCCCTCTTCTTTGTTGTTGGTGTTGGAACTGGTTCAGGCATAACTGGTTCGGGAGTAATAGGCTTAGGTACATTCAGCTCAGTTGAAGTCCAATCATCATAATTCTTGCTTATCTTAGCCATTAATTCTTCAGCATCTGTAGGAGTCCTTTTCCTGAAAACACAATCAACAAAGCTATCTAGGTAGGTCCTAGAATCATCAGTTAGTCCATTATAATAAATATCAAGAAGCTCATTCTTAGGTAATGGACATCCAGGATGTGCATGAACCAAGGCACAGAACCTTGTCCATGACTCCGGAAATTTCTCTTCTTCTCCCTGTTTAAAAACAAAAAGTCTCTGCAAAGCAGCATGTCTAGCACTAGGAGTGCGGTGACCCAGCATACCACTGCATGATGTAGTACACTATAGTTGTTGACATAATACCAATGAAACACCGTTCACTAGTATTACATCCCTCAGAGTAGTACAACAGAAACACAGCAGGTCCAAGACATGACTATAGGTTACAACTCAACTCTTTACACAAGATCTAGAGAACACTCTAGGTTAAAGAGAGAGAAAGAAACTTTTTACAAAGAAGACTCAGAAATAAACAACTCATAACTATTATGCTAATAAAATTAGCATCTAACTATTTGGCTTGTACTGCCGCTATTGTAGTACTCTACAGGAGTAGGTTCTATGGCTAGAGATTCTATTCTTATCTAATTCGCAACTTTGTCTTCACTTGAGTTGATGTATATGTTGACTTCCTTGACTTCATTGAAGATCTTTAGCTTTTAATGTTGATTCCTGGAGCATAACTTTATGTAGACATCGTCTATACTAGCTTTAGAACCTAGCAAGGGTTAAGAAGATACGTTGAGTATGAGCGTACTCAGCAAGTTCACTAGAAAAGGAGTGTTTGATGCACTATATCTATAGCCATAGACCATAAGTCGTAGGCAATGCAGGTTTTTGTAAACATTTCTTCAAAGGTTGCTTTTATTCTGAAAAGCTATGTCCGTCAGCCTTCACGGGTTTACCAGAACTTTCATGGAGTTCCTTTCCCGCCGCGTTCACAGCTCCTTACCGGAACAGAGGTGTGTCACTTTACCCATGAGAGACCTTAGGTTTTGTTGCACGGCCGGGAGTATGTCCCCGTTCAAACTTCCTTGGTTTGAGGCCCAACCTAAGATCCAAGCCAATCACTGCCTTCTCCGTGACCCTGCATGTCTCCTTGGTGTACACCATGCCCAACTTTTGAATTATGGCAATGGTTTGTACAGACCGTTCAGATGCCGGAACTATCGTGGGACGTTGAGGGCTCCCACCCATATGCTGCATATCCTCTATGAATTACCATATAATATGCACGCTACGAGTGATAACAGCCACGACCCGCACATCCAGCTCCATGCGAGAGGCAAAAGATACAGCTGACTTCTTCGTCCCATTCCAAATCTCATGGTCAACACGTGATATACGGCGCAAGAATCACTGGTGACATTGGTTGTTAAGTCCTAGATAATATGTTCCTTTACCACCGGAACTCTTATATTAGGTTATTTACCATGAGGTAATAACCTATAATCACATTATTATGAAAATAGTGTTTTCTGACCTTTTTCAAATGCAGGTGATGACAACATTGGATTTGTAAAATACTTTACAGAAAATAATCAAAGGACATGAGCAAGTGTGAACTTGCCTTTTGTGATTACAAGATTATGCACTCACGGTCTTCAAGACAATATAAGATCCAATAGTTGAAATCTGCATCATTGGTCTAGTAAGGACTAATGTTTAAAGAAGCAAGATGCTTTTATGCATAGGTAATGTAATGCAAGTTAATAAACACGAATCCCGAGAATAACGTTGTCTTAGGGTTTGGATACTGGAATTGGTTTCCTTGGAATGTGTTGCCCTTTTAGATTAAGTTTCATACATGTGCTTCTTATTAAGGCTTGTGAGTGTGTGTGAAACAACATGTATTTATACAACAATAAAATACACACATATGGAATGCTACACAAGGTCTCTTAGATCTTAATTGTCTATCTTCAAGTTTTACTTTATAAGTAATGATCTTTATAAGGAACCTAAGTGAAAATAATTCTTAATACACAGGTAAAGTATAAAGTAATGTGATTATTTTTAATTGTTATTTGGTGACTAAGGTAAGAGTCCTTGGTTTTAGTTGTTAAGAGTTGAAGAATTTATTATGAGATTATTCTTTTAAGTGGCAAAAAGAATAACATTTGAAGAAAAGATTTCCTTCTTAAGGTTTGAACAACCCTGATAGCTTTTAGAATATGATGGATAGAATGTGATTGATGTTGTTTATGCTTGCTTGAATAGTCTGGACTTGAGATGCATTATGTCTTGATTGAAATAGACCAAAGTTAACTATAAAAACATAAGTAGTTTATTACACATGATGTTTATAAGCTTTTGAGACTAAATTTAACTTTAAAAGGTTAAGTAAACTTAAAATGTAATATATTTTAATTATTCTCAAGTTTTAGATTTATGATAGGTATAATTAAAGTGTGGAATTATTCACTTTCTATTTAAGTGAATGATTGGATTAAATTTGTTTGGCTATTATGAAAGTAATATGTATTTATTTAATGGAATCATAATTATATGGTCTTAGTACTTTGTTAGAATTTAAAGTTATGTTAGTAGTGGTTAAGATATAATGATTATTCACCATATTATATAAATGGGTGATACCCAATGTTTATTTAAAAGTATTCTTAATAAGACTTTTAAAAGAATATTTTAAAGTTAAAAGTTATACTTAAGTTTGATTATGAATTCAAGTGATGGATTTAGAATTAGTACCAAGACACTAATTACTCAAGGTTTTAAATAATAAAGCCTTACCTAATAGTATATTTAATATTTTTCTAGTGTAATATATTTATTCAATATCTTAAAAATGAATTTTATTTATATTTAAGTATTACATTTATTTTTATAAAATTCATCAAAGAATTAAGTGTCTTTAATTATTTGATTTATATTCTATTTGTAAAAACTCTAAGTTAGTATTTTTATAAAATAGTAAAGTTAGTTTATACACAAAAATGATTTTTATTAAATTTTAGGAGTTTTTCTTATTTTATGAATTTTTACTTAATATTTAATAGTGTTTAATCTTTATTTGCATTTTATTAACTTAAATAAGTAAAGTTATATTTTTCTTAGGTGAATATTATTTTTGTGATAATTTTAATACATTAAATATATTTTTAGGATTTTTCTATATTTTTTTCTAGGGTATAATTTATGTTTAGGGGTAGTTTGGTCATTTAGTGATTTGATAAATATTTTATTTTCTTATTTATTTTTCTTTGGAATTGGGTGTTAGACCCCTCCTTTATAAAGGAAACGATCCCTGTGATTGCAATGCTAGTCCCTGGATCAATGCTAGCATCCACAGTTTAAGATGAAGTACACAGATACAAAGGTCGTTTATTACATTCATTCCAGAGATAAAACATAGTCTTTTACAACTCATGGCCGTAGGCCTAATACAAGAGTTTAAAGGAACAAGTAAATAAACATAAGTCTTCATCTTCATGTGCCACAGGCAAGCATGCTGAGTGTAGACTCATGGATCCTACTCATCATCGGAGTAACCTGCAACATCACAAGTTACAGCCACAGAGGGTCAATACTTTGGAATAGTATTGGCAAGTGATACCTTAGTATATTTTAGGTGGACTAAAATACTATATGCATTTTGGCTAAGTGTAGCTTGGCTTGCTTTGCTTGAAAATAGGTTTTTCCTATTAGTTGAAAACACTAAGTTCTTCTTTGTCAAAAACATTCCCAAAGAACCACCAATAGACATTGGGGTCTTCTCCCTTGTTCACCCACAAGTTTTACTTAGAAGATGGAGTGATGAGATTCTTGTAGCTTCCATGTCTTGATGCTCAAATTGTCCATTGCCTTGGACTAGGCTAAGTACTTAGGTTTTCCATCTGCAGAGGTTGTGCACTTTCCCCACCAGACTTGGTTTCCCAAGACAGGACCTTTCAGCAGCCTTTCCTTAGTCAAATGGACGCGTTCCAACCTATCATCCCATCTACCACCAACTGTCCAAAAGACTAAGTTCTAGCAACCTATATGATCATGGCAGAGCCCATATTGCCAAGTGGTTGCACTATAAGCTTTCTCAACACTTGGCCTCCAAATCCCTTTGTGCCTGGGTGGCTTACCACAAGTGAGATACACAACCCAAGTCCATGGCCTTGTGTAACCACTCAACATA
Source organism: Avena sativa (assembly GCA_916181665.1). Classification (NCBI taxonomy): domain Eukaryota; kingdom Viridiplantae; phylum Streptophyta; class Magnoliopsida; order Poales; family Poaceae; genus Avena; species Avena sativa. The sequence goes on along the minus strand of OV702285.1, from coordinate 43,883,488 downwards.
ACCCATACTTTCCATTCCACCCAGGAGGTTCATTTGACTTAGTGGTTTTATTAGAAAAGTATAAGTCTCTTGACTTAGAAATATTTTCTTTATAGTAAGTGTAGTTTTTCACCAACCCTTGTTTTGCTATAAGCTAGGCTAAGCAAAGTATGGAAACTTATCTTAGGGATAATTCCTTAGCAATTCTACTAGACTACATAGGATTTCCCATCTTTTGTATTAGACAAAATAACATGCAATACTATAACAAAATATCTAATGCCAGTTCAAAACATAGGACAAATTTATTCATGTAAATATCACTTGCCTTGGTAGTGGGGAGAGTAGCACTCTTCACAATCACAATCACTAGCAAAATCTACACAAGAAATTAAAGCATACAATTACTCACAATTATATACAACCAAAAATAATATGAATGCATGCATGCAAGAATTTACTAAGTGGTGATTTTTGAAAATTCTACCAAGTATGCTCATGTCTACAGAAACTTAACATGTCACAAGTTTGCCAACTAAACTTATTTGGCCCCAATATAATTTACCAAAATAAATCTATATCTAAAATAGCCTTAAACTTGTTCTACAAATAAAATCATTTTAACTGTTACTATATGCTAAATAAATTGGATATTCAGAAAGGTCTTGTTTCACTGAATCCAACGGTATAAAGTTTGCAAAAATCTAACGTGGCAATCGAAAGTTATGAGCATTTGAATTTGGATCAAATTTCTGGTTTTTAAATCTATTTTCAGATCTAACCTAGCCACGCGTCATGTTCTTATTCGCCCATACCGTTTCGCACTGGATCGAGCTCCACAGTCGTAGGATCTAAATGAAATCTGGCGGCTCAGATCGCGTACCGCTTCGGGTTAAGTGGATCTATCCTAGCGCTACGATACAGATCTAACGGCTGCTATTGTCCTAGCCAAGAACTGGCGGCGGAGCGGTGGCTACCGGCGGCGGAACTGTCGGTCGACGACGGAGGCGGCACTACAGGGGGTAAGTGAGAACGAGGAGTAGCTCACCGGGCTCAGGGGGTCACGGTGAAGCTCGTCGTAATCGCGGTTGGTCAAGGGGCGCTCGGGCACGGTTGCGATTGCTCGCCGGAGTGGAGGACGGCGTCGGTGTGTCGGGTGGTCGTTGTGGACGTTGCTGTGAACCACCCCGAGGCAAAACGAGGACACGGTTAGATTCACAGAGTCAAGGCAGAGTTGTGTGCTTGAACTAGAAGACGCGGGGCGGTCGGGGCTTACCACTAGAGCTCGCCGGAGTTCGTACAGAAGACGGTGGCGGCCAGTCGACGATGGTAAACGAAATGTGTTAAAAGAAGCACAGAGGCTCACTGAACTAGTTTGCAAGAACGAGAGGCAGAGGGAAACTCAGAACTCACCGGAATTTGCCGGCGCAGTCGCCGGAGACGGCAGGGTTACAGAGGGTAATGCTCGCAGCCTAGTGGCGCTCTGGGTTCGGGGTTTGAGGGAGAAGAGAGAGGGGGAAGAGGGGGTTTATATAGCCTGGTCGTGAGCGAGAATCACTCGGCCGATAAATCGAATTGACGCCGCTAATTAAACACAGAAACGCCCGCGTTGATTTGGGGATGAACGGGTCGTGCGGGTGGAGACGACGCTGACGTGGAGAAGGCCCGCTTGTCAGCGAGGTGCGCGGAGTATAGGTGGGGTCTGCCTGTCAGCGGCTCAGCGCGTGCGTTTGCGCGTGAGAGAAGAATAAGAAGACCCCGGGTGGGCTTGCTGGGCTCGATTTGCTGCTGGGCCAGATTCTGGCCGCGCGGCCTTTTTCCATTGAGGAGTCCTTTTCTTTTTCTAAATTCATTTTCTGGTATGAATTTGATATGAATTCAAATCCTTTTTGAATCCAAACTGCTTTGGGAATTTTTGCAGGGTTTTGTGGGTTCAAAAACAGTCATTTTAACTAAGTGGTTACTTTGCAAGGCTTGGTCAAGCTTGGGTTTCAAAGTAAACAGAGATTTGCTATAGTTTGCAAATATTTGAAAAAGGATTTTGAAACTATTTCTAAATTTGGAATCTTGGGTTAAAAGCTTCACCTAATCTTTCCATCAATGGAGGCAAGCAAACAAGTACCTAACATTCAAATTTCAAAGGGTGATGGCCATTTGAGATAAATTGCCCACATGAAATCATAGCTCAAACTTCTGTCTCTAAATGATTTTTGAGAAAAACCCTAAATGGATGAATGATGCAAAGATGATATGAATGAGTTTTGAAACTATGATTTTTGGGATGTTACAAATCTAACCCCCTTAAGATGAATCTCGCCCTCGAGATTCGGGTTGGCTAGCAAATAGGTGAGGGTGGTCTTTCCGAAGATCATCTTCTCTTTCCCATGATGCTTCCTCTTCGGAGTGATGGTTCCATTGCACTTTACAAAACTTGATAGTCTTGGTCCTGGTAACTCTTTCTGTGGTCTCTAGAATCTTGACAGGCTTTTCCTCATAAGTGAGATCACTTTCTAGCTGAACTTCTTCCAAAGGTATGGTATCCTTCAAAGAAGACTCTTCCATTTCTGGGTGACATTTCTTAAGCTGACTCACATGAAATACGTTATGGACAGCTGACAGAGACTCTGGCAATTCAACTTCATATGCAACTTCTCCCTTGCGACTTAGAATCTTGAATGGCCCAACATATCTTGGTGCCAACTTTCCCTTGACTCCAAATCTTTTCACTCCACGAAGTGGTGATACTCTAAGATAAGCTCTATCTCCAACTTCGTAGGTGACTTCTCTACGCTTAGAATCCGCGTAGCTTTTCTGTCGGGACTGTGCTATTTTTAACCTGTCCTTAACCAATTTGACTTTCTCTTCGGTGTCTTTGATAAGATCAGGTCCAAATAAGCTTCTTTCTCCCACACCATTCCATAACAACGGGGTGGTACACTTCCTTCCGTAGAGTAACTCAAATGGTGCCATTCCAATACTAGCTTGATGACTATTGTTGTAAGAGAACTCTGCGTAAGGCAAACTTTCATCCCAACTTGATCCATAGTCTAGGGCACATGCCCTCAACATGTCTTCAAGAATTTGATTAGTCCTTTCTGTTTGTCCATCAATTTGAGGATGAAAAGTACTGAATTCCAACCTTGTTCCCAAAGATTCATGTAGCTGTCTCCAAAAGTGAGAAGTGAATTGGGTTCCTCTATCTGACACAATACTCTTTGGCACACCGTGAAGGCATACAATTCGGCTCATGTAGATTTTAGCTAACTTGGCACTTGTATAAGTTGTCTTCACGGGTATAAAATGAGCCACTTTAGTTAGGCGATCCACTACTACCCATATGGAATCATACCCTGACCTTGTCCTTGGTAATCCGGTAATGAAATCCATACCGATGTTTTCCCACTTCCATTCAGGAATAGGTAGTGGTTGAAGCAAACCCGCTGGTTTCTGATGCTCCGCTTTTACTCTGCTACACACATCACACAAAGCAATATGCTCGGCGATGTCCCTTTTTAGATTGTTCCACCAAAATCTTTCTTTCATATCCATATACATCTTGGTGTTTCCCGGGTGAATAGAATACGGAGAGTTGTGACCTTCTTGTAAGATCAGTTTCCGCAACTCCGGGTCTTGTGGAACACATATACGTTTCCCGTGCCATAAAGTACCTTGTTTGTCTATATGGAAACTCTTAGCTTTCCCTAGACTTATATTTTCCTTAATCTTTTCAATTTCCTTATCAGTCTTCTGAACTTCTCGGATCTTGTCCAATAGAGTGGGTTGAACATCTAAGTACATGAGATGTCCTTCTGGTACAATCTCCAATCTGAGTTTCTTGAATTGCTTACACAGATCATCCGGCAATTCTCCTTTGGTAAGGCCATTTACAAACGTCTTATGACTTAGAGCATCTGCTACTACATTTGCTTTACCGGGGTGGTATTGCAAACTTAAGTCGTAATCTTTGATAAGCTCTAGCCATCTTCTTTGTCTCATATTGATTTCCTTCTGGGTGAAGATATACTTCAAACTCTTATGATCGGTGAATACTTCACAACGTTTACCCAAAAGGCAATGTCTCCATGTTTTGAGTGCATGGACGACAGAGGCTAACTCCAAATCATGAGTAGGATAGTTTACTTCATGAGTTTTGAGTTGTCTCGAAGCATAGGCTACGACTTTACCATCTTGCATAAGTACGGCACCCAAACCTTGATGAGATGCATCACAATATACTTGGAAATCCTTTTCCAAATTTGGCAGACATAGAACTGGTGCTGTCACAAGTCTCTTCTTCAACTCATGGAAGCTGACTTCGCAACCTTCAGTCCAAGCAAATTTCTTATCCTTCTTTAGCAATTCAGTCATTGGCTTAGCAACCTTTGAGAAATTTTCAATGAACCTCCTGTAGTAACCTGCTAAGCCGAGGAAACTACGAACTTCCTTCACATTCTTGGGTGATTCCCAATCTGTCACAGTTGAAACTTTAGCAGGATCAACTGCCACACCATCCTTTGTCATGACATGACCAAGGAAACCAACTTTCTCTAACCAGAACTCACACTTGCTGAATTTGGCATAAAGTTTATGTTCCCTCAGTTTCTCAAGTATCAAACGTAAGTGTCTTTCATGTTCTTCCTTGCTCTTGGAGTAGACTAAGATGTCATCGATGAAAACGACCACAAACTTGTCAAGGAATTCCATGAATACCTTATTCATCATATTCATGAAGTATGCTGGAGCGTTGGTTAAACCAAAAGGCATCACAGTGTACTCATACAATCCATACCTTGTGGTGAATGCTGTTTTTGGTATGTCTTGTTCTCTTATTTTGAGCTGAAAATAACCTGACCGGAGATCAATCTTCGAGAATACACATGCTCCTTCTAGCTGATCAAACAAGTCGTTGATTCTTGGTAAAGGATATTTGTTCTTGATGGTCACCTCGTTGAGTGAACGGTAGTCAATACACAATCTTTGTGTTCTATCCTTCTTTTCCATGAACAATACTGGGGCTCCCCAAGATGAAGAACTTGGTTGAATAAACCCTTTCTGCAACTGTTCTCTTAGCTGTTTCTTGAGTTCTTTCAGTTCATCAACTGACATTTTGTACGGTCTCTTAGCTATTGGTCCAGAACCTGGTACCAAATCTATCAGAAACTCCACATCTCTATCTGGTGGCATTCCTGGTAATTCTTCCGAAAACACATCCGGATACTCACACACAATTGGCACACTGTCCATGCTAACCCCCTTAAGAGATTTCAGCTTACTTCCTTTGGATTCAAAGTTTGACTTGAATTTTATTCTTTTTCCTTCTGGGGTTGTGAGTGCAACTGTACGATTAGCACAATCTAGTACTCCCTCGTACTCAGCCATCCAATCCATTCCTAGAATCACATCCAATCCTTGGGAATTTAGGATTATTAGGTTTACTGGAAACTTATGTTTTCCAAACTCTAGGACTAAGTCGTGGCAACCTGAGTTTACTATCATTTCTCCACCCGGAGAACTTACTCTTATAGGACACCCAATGGTTTCTACCGGTAGTTCATTTCTTTCAACAAATGTCTTTGATATGAATGAATGAGATGCACCGGTATCAAAGAGTACAAATGCTGGAATTGAGTTGAGTCTGAACTTACCAGCAACGGCATCAGGCTCTTCATAGACCTCCTCCACATTGATGTGGTTAACCTGTCCTTTCTGGAAAGGATTCGGCTTGTTAGGTCCTTCCACCTTCTTTTCGGGGCACTCATTTGCATAGTGTCCCATCTTCTTGCATTTGAAGCATTCAACCTGACTGATGTCCTTTTTAGCAGGCTGACTTCCACTTCCGCTACCATTTCCACTATAGTGGCTCTTATGTCCACCCTTGTGGTTCTTGTACTTGTCCTTGTCATGACCGCGGTGATGCTTGTTGTCATGACGGTTGTGATTGTGCTTGCTGAATTTCCCATGTTTATGGGATCCTGAGTTGCCACTGTCATCATAGTGAGATCGTTTGTGAGACGATCCCGAGCTGTGTTTGTCGGAGTGTTTCCTCTTCCTACTCTCGACTTGTTTCATTTTACTTTCCAAAATAGCAGCCTTGTCACACAAAGACTGATAAGTTGGAACATATGCCACAGACAACTGTAGGTTCAGCTCATCATTCAAACCTTCCAAGAACTTTTCCTTTCTTTTTGCATCTGTATCCACCTCATCCGGTGCATAGCGCGCCAGATTGTTGAACTCTTCTATGTATTTTGCCACGCTGCGGTGGCGCTGTTTCAGGTTGTGAAACTCCTTCTTTTTCAGACTCATCATTCCTGATGAGATATGAGCAGTGCGAAAGCCATCTTCAAAGATAGCCCAAGTCACCTCATCAATAGGAGTGGTGATTTGGAAGTTGTCCCACCATGTGGCGGCTGGTCCTTCCAACAGATGTGCTGCGAATCTGACTTTTTCAGCATCCGTGCAGCCCACCGTCACTAAGTCTTTGTTCACAGAACGTAGCCAGTCATTGGCTACCATGGGATCAGTTGTTCCCGAAAATTTTGCTGGCCTCAAACGCAGAAATCTGGTGAGCATATCAAAACCCGGAGGGTTGTTGTTGTTGTTGTTGTTGTTGTTGTTGTTGTTATTGGTGTTGTTGTTGTTGGGGTTGTTGTTGTTGTTGTTATTCTGGTTCTGGATGAATGTTGTCATCATTTGCATAAGCTGTGTTTGCGCATTCATCATTTGTTGCATTTTCGGGGTGATGTTGTTGGGGTTGGGGTTTGCGCGTCGGGGAGGCATCTGTGGTTTGTTCAAATAGATAAGAATGAGATACCCATAGATGTTTCATGCACAATACATCATAAGCAAACACATAACAAGCAACATAAGAATAAAAGTTCAACAACCACATAACAAGCTCATGAAGTAAAACACACAAGTGGCAAGCCATCCACATGTCGGATGGTCCAATAATAAGTTCACAATAACAAATATGAATATGAAAGGTAAACGAGTAGTCAAGTCTACTCATCAGCATCAATCTCCTCCTCGACGAAGGTAAGACCTGCGTTCTCCATCGCGGTCTTGTTCTCCTCAATCGTAGTGGTCAAGGAATCGACCTTGGTCTTGAGAGCCCTCTTCTGGGAGCGAAGCCTCTCAATAACCATCTGCTGCTGCTCAAGCTCGAAGTCCTTGGACTTCAGTTCCTCGGTCATGTCCCGGATTTTCTTATTCCTATCCTGGACGCGTTTCTCCTGACTCTTGAACTTGCGGTCCTGGGCCTCGAACTTTGTCTCCATTTCCTTGATCATCTCATCCTGCTGCGCAAAAAGCTTGTCCTTCTCGCGTAGCTGTACCTGAAGTTCGTCATTGCCAAGCATGACGTTCGTCCTGTCTGTATCTACGTGCCTGAGAAGAGTCTCTAAGTCCTAAAGATAGAGACGTATCGGCTCTGCAGTGCTCCTCGAGTCGTCCTCAAAGTCGATGGAATCTCCATCAACATCACGCCTTCCGAAGGCGTGGAAGTGAGTGCCCCTAACCTGTCGGGAGTGACGGCCTAACAGTCGTCCTATCAGGTCCTGCATGACTACCTCCATGCCTCTCTCCCTGTCGTCGTGCATCAGCTTGAAGACGATGGCCTCCGTAGTAGGCTCAGTCTGGCATCCGGGCTGGTTCACCTTGAAGCCCCAGAGGTCCTTCCTCTCGAACTTGGTGAGTGGGTACACCGTGATGGTGGGAAGAGGGAGATCGAGCAGAGTGGTAAGCTCAATGATACGGGGTCCGAAACGAGCAACCTGGAACTCCTCAATAGTGCTGACGGCAATAGGCATCTATTTATAAAATCGAAAAGTTAGAACAACACTATTTAAGATGAACACAAAACAACCATCTCATACTTAACCATGGAACACATATTTCACACAAGTCATGCATTCACAAATCCATTACATCAAACAAGGTCCAACTTATTTAAGGTATCATTTTGGAAAATAAGGTGATAGATGGTGGTCCAAGTAACGAAGTGCCCTTACAATCCAATCTCACGGGATCTATTAGCAAACATAATGTTTCTAGAGGCAATCCACCAATCTTGCTCTCTTGACTCTATCACTAAGTCTATAACATCTCCCCTTATCTCTTGGTTGGTGGCTTCCAACTCTTGAGTAAGCTCCTTCTCTTTCTCTAAGTCCTTTTGGAGGTTGAGCATTCTGCACTTGACTCTAGCACTTATTTCTTTGATAGTCCTCCAAGCTGCATCCCTGGCTGACTCAAAGAATGTGGTGTGCATTGTAGTGTTGGTGTACATGCAGAATGCCCTTTCTTTGTGGTTGTCTTCCTTGTTTTTGTACAAGTGAAGTTGCACCCACCAATACTCCACTCCTCCATCCATCACTGGAAATCCCTTGTACACAGCTGCACCATGTGCATCCATTGCCACCATGAGGTCCTTGAGAATATTGGGAAACTCAGTTTCGCACTCCAAGGTCATGGTCATGAGTGGTCCTTTTTTCACGGCTTCGTTAATGGAGTTCATCTACAAAGGAAGTTGAAAGAGATTAGATAAGTTTTACGAGAAGAATAGACAAGTGTAGAAGTAGTTGAAAACTTTTCCTTAGTGATTTTCCAATCCTAGGGTCATAATCCTACAGGCAACACAGTGCTCTGATACCATCTGTTAGACCCCTCCTTTATAAAGGAAAGGATCCCTGTGATTGCAATGCTAGTCCCTGGATCAATGCTAGCATCCACAGTTTAAGATGAAGTACACAGATACAAAGGTCGTTTATTACATTCATTCCAGAGATAAAACATAGTCTTTTACAACTCATGGCCGTAGGCCTAATACAAGAGTTTTAAGGAGCAAGTAAATAAACATAAGTCTTCATATTCATGTGCCACAGGCAAGCATGTTGAGTGTAGACTCATGACTCCTACTCATCATCGGAGTAACCTGCAACATCACAAATTACAGCCACAGAGGGTCAATACTTTGGAGTGATGAGATTCTTGTAGCTTCCATGTCTTGATGCTCAAATTGTCCATTGCCTTGGACTAGGCTAAGTACGTAGGTTTTCCATCTGCAGAGGTTGTGCACTTTCCCCACCAGACTTGGTTTCCCAAGACAGGACCTTTCAGCAGCCTTTCCTTAGTCAAATGGACGCGTTCCAACCTATCATCCCATCTACCACCAACTGTCCAAAAGACTAAGTTCTAGCAACCTATATGATCATGGCAGAGCCCATATTGTCAAGTGGTTGCACTATAAGCTTTCTCAACACTTGGCCTCCAAATCCCTTTGTGCCTGGGTGGCTTACCACAAGTGAGATAAACAACCCAAGTCCATGGCCTTGTGTAACCACTCAACATAACCCATACTTTCCATTCCACCCAGGAGGTTCATTTGACTTAGTGGTTTTATTAGAAAAGTATAAGTCTCTTGACTTAGAAATATTTTCTTTATAGTAAGTGTAGTTTTTCACCAACCCTTGTTTTGCTATAAGCTAGGCTAAGCAAAGTATGGCAACTTACCTTAGGGATAATTCCTTAGCAATTCTACTAGACTACATAGGATTTCCCATCTTTTGTATTAGACAAAATAACATGCAATACTATAACAAAATATCTAATGCCAGTTCAAAACATAGGACAAATTTATTCATGTAAATATCACTTGCCTTGGTAGTGGGGAGAGTAGCACTCTTCACAATCACAATCACTAGCAAAATCTACACAAGAAATTAAAGCATACAATTACTCACAATTATATACAACCAAAAATAATATGAATGCATGCATGCAAGAATTTACTAAGTGGTGATTTTTGAAAATTCTACCAATTATGCTCATGTCTACAGAAACTTAACATGTCACAAGTTTGCCAACTAAACTTATTTGGCCCCAATATAATTTACCAAAATAAATCTATATCTAAAATAGCCTTAAACTTGTTCTACAAATAAAATCATTTTAACTGTTACTATATGCTAAATAAATTGGATATTCAGAAAGGTCTTGTTTCACTGAATCCAACGGTATAAAGTTTGCAAAAATCTAACATGGCAATCGAAAGTTATGAGCATTTGAATTTGGATCAAATTTCTGGTTTTTAAATCTATTTTCAGATCTAACCTAGCCACGCGTCATGTTCTTATTCGCCCATACCGTTTCGCACTGGATCGAGCTCCACAGCCGTAGGATCTAAATGAAATCTGGCGGCTCAGATCGCGTACCGCTTCGGGTTAAGTGGATCTATCCTAGCGCTACGATACAGATCTAACGGCTGCTATTGTCCTGGCCAAGAACTGGCGGCGGAGCGGTGGCTACCGGCGGCGGAACTGTCGGTCGACGACGGAGGCGGCACTACAGGGGGTAAGTGAGAACGAGGAGTAGCTCACCGGGCTGAGGGGGTCACGGCGAAGCTCGTCGTACTCGCGGTTGGTCAAGGGGCGCTCGGGAACGGTTGCGATTGCTCGCCGGAGTGGAGGACGGCGTCGGTGTGTCGGGTGGTCATTGTGTACGTCGCTATGAACCACCCCAAGGCAAAACGAGGACACGGTTAGATTCACAGAGTCAAGGCAGAGTTGTGTGCTTGAACTAGAAGACGCGGGGCGGTCGGGGCTTACCACTAGAGCTCGCCGGAGTTCGTACAGAAGACAGTGGCGGCCAGTCGACGATGCTGCCGGAGCTACGGTTCATGCGAGGGTAAACGAAATGTGTTAAAAGAAGCGCAGAGGCTCACTGAACTAGTTTGCAAGAACGAGCGGCAGAGGGAAACTCAGAACTCACCGGAATTTGCCGGCGCAGTCGCCGGAGACGGCGGGGTTACAGAGGGTAATGCTCGCAGCCTGGTGGCGCTCTGGGTTCGGGGTTTGAGGGAGAAGAGAGAGGGGGCAGAGGGGGTTTATATAGCCTGGTCGTGAGCGAGAATCACTCGGCCAATAAATCGAATTGACGCCGCGAATTAAACACAGAAACGCCCGCGTTGATTTGGGGATGAACGGGTCGTGCGGGTGGAGACGACGCTGACGTGGAGAAGGCCCGCTTGTCAGCGAGGTGCGCGGAGTATAGGTGGGGTCTGCCTGTCAGCGGCTCAGCGCGTGCGTTTGCGCGTGAGAGAAGAATAAGAAGACCCCGGGTGGGCTTGCTGGGCTCGATTTGCTGCTGGGCCAGATTCTGGCCGCGCGGCCTTTTTCCATTGAGGAGTCCTTTTCTTTTTCTAAATTCATTTTCTGGTATGAATTTGATATGAATTCAAATCCTTTTTGAATCCAAACTGCTTTGGGAATTTTTGCAGGGTTTTGTGGGTTAAAAAACAGTCATTTTAACTAAGTGGTTACTTTGCAAGGCTTGGTCAAGCTTGGGTTTCAAAGTAAACAGAGATTTGCTATAGTTTGCAAATATTTGAAAAAGGATTCTGAAACTATTTCTAAATTTGGAATCTTGGGTTAAAAGCTTCACCTAATCTTTCCATCAATGGAGGCAAGCAAACAAGTACCTAACATTCAAATTTCAAAGGGTGATGGCCATTTGAGATAAATTGCCCACATGAAATCATAGCTCAAACTTCTGTCTCTAAATGATTTTTGAGAAAAACCCTAAATGGATGAATGATGCAAAGATGATATGAATGAGTTTTGAAACTATGATTTTTGGGATGTTACGTTGGGTCAGGTTTACCAATGGGCCCATTTGGACCCAATATGGCCCATCTAGCTCAGGGTCAAACCCCACCCCGGTCTGTCTCCCCCATCCACCCCCTCTGACACCTCACGCACTCACCTCCCCTTCTGGCTGCTGGTGACGCCGACGCCGTCGCCCGCCCGATTCCGGTGAGGTAGGCCATTTTGGTCGCCGCTGATGGTCGCCGGGGCTTCTCCTCCCTCAGGCCGACCTGGCTCTCCAATTGGATTTGTTCTTAAAGCCCCCTCGAGCTCGCCCCAGCCATCTTATGTGCGTCTAGGGTTCTAGTGCCTTACTTTACTATATTTTTCTGATGTTTTGATGGTGATTCAGGGTGGTTTGGTGCGGTGTTGGTGGTGATATGATGGTGGTGAAGTTGGGTGCATTCTCTTCTAGTCCGATGCCGGTGGGACGACAGTAGGTGCAACCCCGGTGTCGGAACTACGGTGGCCGTGGTGGTGTTGATGGGGTTTGAAGACTTCCTCGGGTTAGTATCACTCTGGCCGCGCGGGCACTGCCCCGCCATGCCGTGGTGAAAGCTTCTCGGGCGCCAGGTACACTCCCTCTGTCTCACATCTACTTCTCCCTTTGTTTATCTCTCTCTACTTAGTATCACCTGTTGAATGTTGTTCAAAACCAGTGGTATGGGAGCACTTGTTAACACAGTAGATAATCTATGGCTATGTGCTGTAATGAGCTTCAGTTGGAGGAAGGTTTATTTATTCTTGGCATGGGATGTTTCTTGCAAACCACTTGATCACCTAAATACATGGGCTATGGTCCAGGTTGATGTATATGTGTTATTAAGGATTTTCTATTGGCTGTGATGTACTGGTGTGATTTACAAATAGATTCTGGATGGATTTAATTGTTGTCTATGAAATGTGTATTACTACAGCAACCCTACTCTCATAAATTGATCAAAAACATATCTTGCTCACTTACTTGGCTAGCAAATGGTGCAAAGGCTGAGGTTTTATCTTGAGTGAAACACATACTAAGATGGTTATCCTTAGCTGATCATAAGCTAGGTAAAATGATTGTAGAGATGAAATGAATTCTAGATTGGTGGCTAGGAAGATGATTAGTTTCATTTTATTGATCTCTGCTGCATAATAAAATGGGTATAGTGTCTGGCTCTAGTAACATCTAATGCACTGGTTGTTGTTGTGGTGCCTCTACCTGGAGTGTGCACAGTAGCAGCTGGGTAGCATGGCTTACTGTTGTGTTACAGCTGACTGGAATATTTCCCAGGCCAAAGATGCATAGTCTAAGGCTGTAAGCACATGTGATCTTATGTAAATAAGGTGACCTTATCAATGATTCCTAAACTATTTGTCTAGGAAGATGATTTATGTGATATTTGTACTTGCTGGCAGATAAGCTTAAGATCTGTCTTTTGAGGATAAGATGATTTAGTTAATTATAGTAGCCTTATTAGTTATGAGATTGCTATTGTGGAACCTTATTAATGGGTGCAGAATAGCATGACCATAATGAATATGATTTGCTACTACTTTGACTAATGTAACTAGTCAAAGGTCATTTGTTCTAGATGATTTATGTGTGTAACCAGTTCCAGCCTATGATGCAAAGGCTGAGGCACAAGATTTAAATAAGAACAGATGCTTGAGTGCTCCAAAGCTCTATGATGAGCCTTGCATAGAATTTCTATGCAAGACTGAGAGCTTCCCCCCTTTTAAAAATCTTTTCATATAAAAAAAGATGCTATGATTGATCATAGGAATGGATATTTCTGATGATTTTTACCTGCTACTGTAGAGTCAACAAATGATTTGTGCTCGGATTTTGTCTACTCTTGATCAGCTAGATCTTCTTGCTCTTGGGCTTGAACTGCTCCACCTTGGTATGTTGTGGATCCTTCCTTCTTCCTAGCTACTGGCCTGCTCCTCCTCCTCTTGAGCTAGCTTATTATCATGTCCTTATTTTCTTCTTGTCCTAGCTCTTGGATGGCTTTTAAGGGGCAACCAGAGTTGGGGTGTGGAGATGAAATCTGGCTAGTGGTGTGGTTGGTTTGTTTAGCTGAGATCCAAAGCTAGAGTTATATGTGATTTGGTGTCACTGGGAAGATGAGAATAATGTGCTAGCTACGGCTGGTTCACTCCCCTTTGTGCACAAGAGTTGCCTCCTTGTCTACTTCCTGGGTTTGCTGCTGTGTTGACAGCACAACATCATGCAGATGTGTGAGCTTCCTGCATGTGTGCTGTTGGTTCAGGGAGCCTCCCCATGTCCAGGTTGTATCTGTGGAATATCTTTACCAAGGCTTTGCTTGGATGGTTTGGTATTATCTGATCCTGATCTTAATTTTGAGTTGCCAAGTGTAATTTTTGACTCTATGCTAATGATGCTCAAGGTTGAAGCTAAAATTTAATAAAAGCAGATCCTATTTTATTTGGTGAAACTTGCCCCTCTCTCAGGCCAGTGATGCACACAGTCTGAGGCCAAATTTACTGATAGAAACAGATGCTACTTTGGCCCCAATTACTGCTCAGTGATGAACCTCATATTGCATCACACTGTGTACCTGAGAGCAATACTAACCAAACTAACCCCCTTTTTTATTTACTACCAGTTTTGTTTTGCAGAGATAAAAGAGGATGAGAAGATATTAGCTTTAGTTTAGGTTTTCTTTCTTTTGTTTCTTTTTAATTATTATTGTAATTTCTTTTCTGTTTAGATAGTATAAAGACATTGTATGGTTGTATCTAATTTAATAAAGTTATTTATTTTATATATTTCATTTGTAAAGACAATGTAATACTATATAATCTTAATAAAGCTTAATTCTTCTTTCTATTTGTAATATAAGTTATTGTAATATTCATATCTTATTATAATTATGAACTCAGTTCTTATTTGTAAATCTTTTTCCTTTTTTTGTTTGAATTTCAATTATCTTGTATACTTAGATAATTGTAAATACTATATCTGAATCATAAATAAGAGTTCACCTTTTATCTATTTTTTACAATTTACTTTCCAAATATTATTCCAGTTCAAATTCTTTTAGAATTCAAATTCTCCATATTCGAATTTCCTTCCCCTCAAACACAAAGATACCATAGAGGTCATGTCGAAATCCATCGCACCTGTCCTGGTGTTTCCATCAGAACAAGAGAGATCTCGATCCCTCTACAGCTTCTTTAGTTTTGCGCGAAAATTCTCCGGATTTTCTTTTGCATGAATACAATGCACAACCCTGTGTCCTCTTTATTTCTAGGTGCTAATCATGGGATGTTACAGGAGAAAAATATTTCTGGAAGAAAGAAGCAGTCAAGTAATCAATGCTATCAATAGAAACAGGAGGTAATCTATTAAACCAAGCCCTAACTTCTCCTTTTAGTGAAAAAGGGAAGATCTTAGTAACAAAGTACTTGCGCATCTTAAAATCATCAGAGAATAAAGCACTCATAGTAGAAAGCTCATTCATATGAGCCACATCACCCTCATTTTCAGTCCCACAAAAAGTTTCTTTCTCAACAATATCTAAATAAGATAAATTAAGAGAGAAATCATAGTCTTCATCTTTAATATCTATGGGAGAAGTGGCAAACTTAGTATTAGAGGACAACTTGGGCATAATAGTACGTCTAGCAAGGATACTCTTAATAGCACTAGTACCATGTGTGTTTCGGCACTCTTCAACAAAATCATCAGTAAACTCAATGTAACCATCATTA
Source organism: Avena sativa (assembly GCA_916181665.1). NCBI lineage: Eukaryota > Viridiplantae > Streptophyta > Magnoliopsida > Poales > Poaceae > Avena > Avena sativa. Next base: position 43,868,147 of record OV702285.1, on the reverse strand, counting down.
ATATCAGAACTCTCACTAGACTTAGGTGAGCTAATAGGTGTAACAGTGTCTTCACTAGGAGTTTCAGTATTTCCTAGACTAGCCATAGTAGCATCTAGGAAAAGACCTAATGAACCACTCGCATCAAGCACAGTAGAAGTAACATCATGAACATCAAAAGCAGTTTCAGATTCAACAGTAGTAGTGTGTGTAGCATGAGTATGTGGTGGTGGTGTGACAAGCTTACTTATAACGGACGGTGAATCAAGAGTAGCAGAGATTTTTAGGATTGTACCTCTTCTTGAAGTGGATGGTAAAATAGGGAACTTTCCATCACGAGACTTCCCTATGATGAAAGGAGTAGAAGTGAACAATAATAAATCCACGTGAACTTACAAATAAAGCTATGCTCCCCGGCAACGGCGCCAGAAAATAGTCTTGATGACCCACAAGTATAGGGGATCACAACAGTCTTCGCGGGTAGTATTACCCAATTTATTGATTCGACATAAGCAATAGTGAAACATGAGCAATAGTAACAGTAACAGTAGGATTCGAGTGCGGTAGGCATAGGGATGGATGGATGGGCGTTGCATGGATGAGCTAAACATGTAACTTCAAGATATAGGGCATTGCAGATAAATAATACAAGCATCTAAGTACTAAACAATCCTAGGCATGTGCTCCAAATACAGTCATACGTGCTTGCAATGAGAACTTGCACAACATCTTCTGTCCAGCCAGCCTATGGCACCGGGGCTTCTAGGGAACTACTGGCAATTAAGGTGCTCCTTTTAATAGAGCACCAGAGCAAAGCATTAACACTTCCTGGACACATGTGATCCTCACACCACAGCCATCCCCTCCGGTTGTCCCAATTATTGCCACTTTGGGGCCTTTGGATCCAGAGAATGATATGTGTACACAACTTGTAGATAAGATCACAAACAATACTATCATAATGATTCAATAATAAGTTCAGATCTGAGATCATGGCACTCGGGCCCTAGTGACAAGCATTAAGCACAACAAGTTGCAATAAAGTTAAATATCACTAATAGAGATACTAGGCACTATGCCCTAACAGATCTTATTCGATTACATGATAGAACTCATCCAATCCCTACCATCCCAAGGCCTACAGTGGGGGATTACTCACTCATGGATGAGGGAAACATCGGTGGTTGATGGAGATGCGTTGGTGATGACAATGGAGATGATCCTCTCCAAATTCCCCATCCCGGCAGGGTGCCAGAACGGAGTTTCTGGATCCGAATCTTGGTTTTTGGTGGCGGCAGCGGAGCAGAACTCTTTCTGGAAAACTATCGAACCCCCCTCGGTTTTTAGGTCGAAAGGCAACTTATAGGCGCAGAGGGAGGCCGAGGGAGTGGTGGCTGCACCCCCCCAGGCGTGTCCAGTTGTGGTCCCGCGCTTGGCATGGGTGTGGGCCCCCCAGGCTCCTTCTCCGTCTCGTCTTCTGGCTATATGGATCTTCTTGTGAAATATAATTTTTGGTGTATTTTTCCTGATATTTCATTTTCTGGACAAAAACAAGACACCAAGGTAATTCTACTGAAAACAGCGTCAGCCCGTGTTAGTTGTATCCAAATCAAACAAGTTTAGTGGAGAAACGATAGCAAAGTGTTCGAGAAAGTAGATACGTTTTGGACGTATCAACGGTCATGAAGCAGGGGAGAATAATGATCGTAGCCAATGTCCCACCTGAGTACTACTTCAGACCCGAAGAGGTCCATATTGAGTTTCCATAATTGTTCCAGTTATACCATCTCGACGCCCTGGAAAAATCCATCCTTAGCTGCTAGTGTGTGTAAGTTGTTGAATTCATTGTCTACATGTTTAGTTTTTCAGTTGTTTAGTTCAAAACATGTAATTATCCTTATTACGCAGAATGAAGATCCTGGAATGTAAAAGAAAAAGAATCTACAATATTAGGTTCATTGACCCAGATAAAGTGCATATAACCACGCTAACGGATAACCCCGAGGAGACGGAGGAAAACATTCTAAGGTTTCTAATGGAGAAAAATTTCTCTGACCACATACTGTTTCCTTACAATTTCAGGTGAGGGTCTTACTCTGTTGTACACATTCACTTTTGATTAGTTGATGCTAATAAGTGTAACTGATGAGTTACTGATGTATATATAAATGTTTGCAGCTTCTACTGGGTTCTGGTAGACAGTGAACTTGATAAGGGAAGAGTTGATTTCATGGACCCATCAATGAGAAACATGGAAGATTTCCGCAACATGCAGGACATGCTCCAGAAGTAAGTTTCGCGCTATATCGGTCTCTTTCGTTGATTTCCTGAGATATCAGGTAATGAATAACTCATTCATTCATTTCTTTGTCGGGCAGGGTTTGGATCCGGTTCAAGCGCGAGGTTACCGGTGTATTTAGTGAGAAGTTGACGTTTAGGACGGTCTCGGTAAGTAGCACGTGATATGTCCGCGCATATCTTTACTTCTAGTTTCAATACAATAATGATGCTATATTATTATTTTGATTGAATTCTATTCTTGTAAAGTGCGCGAGGCAGCCACAGCGGTCGAATCTATGTGGATTCTACGTACGCGAGTTCATTCGCACGTTTACCACCGAACACAATGATTATAGAGTCGATGTAAGCAATGTATTCACACCATCATTTTATTGCCTTCACCTTTTGTTATCATGATTGATATTCATCTTGATATCCTTTTTCTTATATATAGTTCGAGAGAATGCGGGATCAACTACTACCAGCACAACGCGTACTAGCAATTGTGGAGGAGCTGGCGGGATTTATTGTTAAAGAGATCATAGACGATGCCGGAGAATTTAGTGTGAATAGGCGCTACTGATCTCCAAGTAATCAAACAGACGTACTCTAGTCCCAAGATTTTGTGATCTCCATGTAACTATGTAAATTGTATATATTTGTATGCTCGATATTGTAATACAAGTTATTTTATATATACACGAATGTGTACGATATGTGGTGGCGTAGAAATATTCAAAAACTATGTTGAAATGAAAAATAAGTAAATAAAACAATAAAAAATGAAATCTCTGCCGCAGCAGAGAAAGGGCACAAAATGATGCCGCGACAGAGAACCACTAGTCCAAGGTAATGCTCTGTTGCGACAGAGAAAATGCGCAAAATGCTGTCGCGGCAGAGACCCACTAGTCCCGGTCCTTAACACCAACCGCGACTAGTGGGGGTGCACCCTGAGCGCGCAGGGGCAGCCACGTGGACAACCACTATTCTTGGATGGTAACTGAGCCGGGACTAGTGGTGGGCCTCTAGTCCCGCTTGATTAGTCCCGGTTCAAAAACCGGGACTAAAGGCCCTTACGGCCCGGGACTAGAGGCCCTGTTTCCACTAGTGAGCACACAAAGAAAAATATTTCAATTAGACAAGATGAAGGAACCATAGTGGGTGAAGAAAATTTAAAGGTCTATATTACGGAATATTATAAGAGGTTATTTGAGACACCGGAACCATCTAACTTATTTATGAGAGAGGATATTACTCATGATATACCACAATTATCTTCCGATAAAAATAGCATCATCACGGCTAACTTCGCAGAGGAAGAGGTTCATGATGCTATATTTAGATGGAGTTGAGGCTCCCGGGCCAGATGGGTTTCCTTGTTGAGTTCTACCAAAAATTCTGGAAGGTCATCTAAGGGGACTTGATGGCAATGTTTTCAAAATTACAAATGGCTGATTTGCAATTTTTTAAGCTAAAAATTCTGGAAGGTCATTACTCTATTGCCTAAGAAAGAGAACGTGGCACAAATTCAACAGTATAGACCTATTTGCTTTCTCAATGTTAGATTTAAAATATTTACAGAAGTGCACTAGTAGGAAAAAGTGTAGTGGCTGCGTTCGGAAAATAAGGTTCGTGACGTTGAACCCACACGCTGTTGGAGATATACTTTCCGACTATACCCGCAGGACTCGCTGGCCAGGGTGGCCCATCAACGGGTTAGTGCTTTGCTTCACGGGCGGCCTAGTCAGAGAAAGAGGAGCTCCCGGCTACGAGAAGGCCTAGAAGAGTTACTGACTTAGGCAACTAGTATTACTTGTAGTCCAAGCTGTATCTAGTTACCGACTCTATAATGTAGCGAGATAGGTCTCTTCTGTAACCCTAGGCCCCGGTGACTGTATAAACTAGACCTTTAGGGCACCAGATCATAGATCAACCACAACCAACTCGCATAGCGAACCTCTCTTGTAATCCGCTATAACATCCGGCTCTCGCCAATATATTACTAGTTTGCTAGCAGGAGTAGGATCCGATAACCGCAGTTGGATCTGAACCTGGGTAAACTTGTGCTCATCGCCCCCAAAACACCATACGTCTCACACCCTATTTTCTCAACACCTTCAGGACCCCCTATGGCGTATTTGTCGACAATCTGACGACAGTTGGCGCCCACCATGGGGGAAGTGACTTTCGGACCTTCGTTCCGAGTAGAATCTGTGCATGCAGGAATCGGCGAAACAATCTCTTTGGGTCGCGTGGTTTATGCCAGTGATGTCCCTCTTGTTCTTCTCGATGAGACCTGGATTCCGGCTACGGAGCCTATGACAACCTACACCATTATGTCCATCGACAAGATCGACATCTACCTCGGCTTCGCTGAACCTGCCCATCCCACCCTTAAGGTGATGACCATGTCGAAAGAAAAGTTTGGATCTGCTCTATCCATAGAGGCGGAAGAGTTCAATATCCCGGAAAAACCTGAACCCACCCAGCCCGCTCCTATAGTGGAAGAAGTGGTGGAGAAAAATCCGGATCTGATATCCCCGTTGAGATCGAATACACGGATGATTAGTATATTTACTTCGGATCTGGTTCTACCGATGCCGGAGCAGAAAAAACGCTCTTGAGGCACAGGATAAAGCAGATGATGAAGCGTCCCTACATCGATTACAAAGCAGATCAAGTAGAGCTTTGAGATGGCAGAGGCGGAAACCCAATTGTTCTACTACCTTGAGACCATGAAGAAAAAGGAGCATTGCTTCATGTGCTATGTAGGATCTGGATCTGACTCTATCGATTCTTGAGACGGTAATGATTCAGTTCTTGATGCCATCAGAGAAAATACTAACTCACCTGCTTCCCCTCAGGAATCACTGACGTCGCAGGAACTCCGAGACTTCGAGAAGGAGATGGAGGCATACAAAGAAGAATACGCTTCCAAGCCAGCGCAAGGTGAACCAGAGAATCCTCCGAGTCCATATGATAGCATGGAGGAAGACTACACCGTGCAAGATGACATGGACACTGGAGACTCATCCGAGGTCTAGAAGCCAACTACGACGGAAAGTACCGATGAAAGTCTATCTCCTAGTATCGGACCAAAAGCTATATTTGCCACCGGTATGCACGTTAAGGCTATCGGGCGGTCAAAGAAGAAGAAGAAGAACCAAAACCTAACACCGGCAGAGTAGGTAGAGGAAGCCAACGGAGAAGAGGTTGACGAAGAGATAGAGATGGAGAATCAGGAGGGAGATACGATTAATCCCACACCGATTGACCCTCCTGTGGATGGTCAAGTTGTCACCAAGGGTGCACGTGAAATCTACGGATACGCTCTCACGATACCAATCCCAACTGCTTCGGATCTTACTACGGAGGAGCTGGAGAAAAGGGCTGAGGACCTAGAAAAGCATCGCTTGTTTTTGCTCGAAGAAGCTGCCCGCATCGTTGAGCTTAGACAGCAGATAGACAGCCATCCTGCTAGGTACCAGTTAGAATTCAAGCGACTGCCAAACAAGACAAGGGTGGGGGGGTCTGGATCTTTCTAATAGGAACCCGGATGTCCACGGATATTTATTCGATGGTATAACCGGAGAGAAGATCTGAGTCTACAGCACGCCAGTGGAGAACGCTGCGGCTGCTTGAGCCATCCTCTCCAATAATCCGTCTCTAGAACAAGCCCATCAATGCATAGCATTTCTTGACAAAGGATTAAAACAGCAAAAAACAGCCGCGTCATACAGTGGCAAGCTGGCCTCAAGGTCAGAATTTTGCCATACAGGCGCAGGCCAGAGCGATGATGAAAGACCCCGCAGGGACATGGATCAACGTCACCGTCCTTGGGAAGAAGAAAATTCAAGGACCGGATCAAGCGGCCATCCTCGTAGGGCCTCGTGGGACTGGTTGAGAGTTATTCTGGTTGCGTCTGAAGATGCCATCAGGGCATTGGTGCCTCACCAGGGCCATCGTTGGCAGAATAATCGCCACAGGGAAGACCATGAGTGCACCTCCAGCAAGAACAAGATCGGCTAAGGATGCCACCCCCCGGCCGTCCGGCTGGAAACTCCAGACGAAGAAATGATCCGGATCATCTTGAATCAAGTAGGGACAAACAGGCTCCAGGACCATGCCGCTCATCTGGAAATAACCCACCAGAGCCACCATCACCGCCCGACAGCAACCATGAAGGATCTCATCATAGCCATGGAAGCCGCATGGTGATGACCCACAAGTATAGGGGATCGCAACAGTCTTCGCAGGTAGTATTACCTAATTTATTGATTCGACACAAGGGAAGCCAAAGAATACTTGCAAACCTTAACAACTGAGTTGTCAATTTAGCTGCACCTGGAAATAGTTTTTGCTCACAGAAGTTTATCAGTAGCAACAGTTTGTAGTAGCAACAACAAAGCAACAGCAGCGGCAAAACAGGAGCAATAGTAACAGTAGTAGCAAACAGTAGGATACGAGTGCGGTACACATATGGATGGATGGACGGGCGTTGCATGGACAAGTCTAAACATGTAACTTCAAGATCTAGGGCAATTGCAGATAAATAAGAATAAGCATACAAGTACTTGTAAGACCCTACCTTTATAAAGGTAAAGGTCCCTGTGATTGCAATGCTAGTCCCTGGATCAAATGCTAGCATCCACAGTTTAAGATGAAGTACACAAAAACAAAGGTCATTATTACATCGTCATTCCAGAGATAACATAGTCTTTTACAACTCCATAGCCATAGGCTAGTACAAGAGTTTAACTTAACAATATAAATAAAAGTCTTCATATTCATGTGCCACAGGCAAGCATGTTCAGTGTAGACTCATAACCCTAATCCTCATCAGAGTAACCTGCAACATCACAAGTTACAGCTACAGTGGGTCAATGCATTGGAATAGTATTGGAAAGTGATACCTTAGTAGAATAATAGTATCTAGCTTCTACATGAATTTTGCTAAGTGTAGCTTAGGATTGCTTTGCTCAAAATAAGTTTTACCTATCAGTTGGAGAACACTAAGTTTTTGTTTGGCAAAAACTCCCAAGGAACCACCAATAGACATTGGTGAACCTTAACCCTTGTTCAACCACAAGTTTTTAACTTAGAAATTGGGATGAGGAAATTCTTGATAGCTTCCATGTCTTTATGCTCAAATTGTCTATTGCCGGGGACACGGCTAAGTACTTAGATTCTTCCTTCTGCAGAGGTGGTGCACTCTCCCCACAAGACTCGACATGCATCGAGACAGGATCTTTTAGAAGCCTTCCCTTAGACCAAAATGGACGCGCTCCAAACCTATCACCCCCTACCACCAACTGTCCATTTGGCTAAGTTATTGCAACCTATATGATCCAGGCAGAGCCCATAATGCCATGTGGCTGCACTAGAAGCTTCTTAACATATGGCATCTCAAATCCCTTTGTTCCTGGGTGGCATTCCACGAGTGAGATACACAGGGTAGGCCATTTAAAAATGGGCCCTGGTAACCACTCAATAAAAATCCAACCATGCAATTACCATTCCACCCAGGTGTTTCATTCACTTAGTTGTTTTATTAAGCAAAACACAAGTCAAAGACTTCGCAATATTTTTCCATAGCATATATATAATCCTCCCTTGGTTGCTACTAGCTAGGCTAAGCATGGCAATAGCAAGTATCTTAACTTAGAGAAAATTCTAACAATTCTACAACTACTAGGATTTCCCAAGCATAGCATATAGATACTTAGCAAAAATCATCATGCAAGCCCTATAGAAAATATCACTAATGCATAGTCAAAATATTGGGACAAAAATATGAAGCACCACTTTCCTTGGTAGTTGGGGGAGTAGCGGCAATCCTCACAATCACAATCACCACTAGCACCAAAATCTACACATAAAATGATATCACCAAATTCATATTTCAAATAATCAAGCAAAAATATATGAATGCATGCAAATGCCATGTGATGATTTTTCTAAACTAAACAATACAAGTAAAACAGTACTGAACAATAAACCAAGCATTTAAACACCAATTAAACTTAATTTGGCCCTTAAAACATTTTCCAAATAATTTTTATACTCAAAATAGGCCCACAAATGTCTCTGCATAAATTTCTGTTTTAATAGAAGCAAATCACAAAATCAAGCCTATATTTTGTAGGGTTTATTTTTGTGATTCCAATGATATCTTATTTGCATTTTTTGGATAAACAGAACAAAAGTTATTGAACTTACAAGTTTAATCATCTACTTAAATCAAATCTGAATTTTAAATCGAAAATCCTAACACGCAGCAGCGTCTGATTGGCGCGTACCGGTTCTCTCTGGATCACGCGTCCGCACCGTTGGATCTAACTTAATCCAATGCACCAGATCAAAACTTACCCCTTCGCGTCAGATCTAATCTACACCGCTATATCTAATCCTAAGACCCAGATCTATGCGTACCCCTTCGCTATTAGTTCTAATCTTGACCGCTGGATCTAGATCCAGCTGATCTAATTACTCTGCCATGAACTGGCGGCACAAATGGCGAGCAGTTGTCACATCCCAAGATTTTCCAAATCTTGTTATGTGAAAAATAAATGAATAAAATAAAACTTTGTTGATTTTCAGGGTGAGAAGAAACTCTTTATTCCAATTGGAAACCTTCAAACCTATTTCTGATCAAAGAAATCCTAAAGGGATTTGAAAAGATAAACAATTATTAAAGAAAATTTTAAATAAGTGGAATTACTATTTTTGGATCTTTTAATAAAAAGATTTAGTTTTCAAATGAAAAGGTAGAAATATAAGTAAGGACTATTTTTATAGAGCCAAATTAAACCTTGCCCAAGTTTTGAAATAAAATATTTTGTTTTGACTAAAAGTGTAAAGGTCTATTTAAATAAAATAATGAGGATTTATTAATATCCAATTTTATTAAAGTAAAGACTTTTCCCATTTTAATTTAACACTAAAACTTGTTATTTTATAAGTTTTCCAAGTGTTTTGTATTTACAAATAAAACCTACTGAATTGGTTTGGATATTATTATTTAGATTTCAAAATGGAGATTTTTAAATAAATCAAATCCTATTTGAATTAATGACTAAGGTTTAATGGATCCTAAAAAGAATAAAATATTATTTTATTTTTGACTTTGATTTGTGTTGTTAAACAGAACTAAAATCAAAGCAAAGTTTGGCAAAGATTTGAAATCATTTGAGTGCTTAATTGTTTGATTGAATCTCAAAACAAAAAATCAATTAGAAAAAAAAAGAATCAAACCTGACCCAACCCAATAGGCCCAGCAGCCCACCAGTCCAGCCCAACTAAACCCCCACGCGCGAAACGATTCTCACCTATACTCGCACCCACACAGACGCAGACAGGCAGGCCCCACTCCCTTTTTCCCCACCTCGCTGACAAACGGACCCCACTGGACACCTCAGCATCGTCTTCACCCTCCTGATCACGTCGCCCTGCCGTTGCTACCATTTACTCCGGCGATCAATTCGCGTTAACAGCGGCCATCACTCCCCCTGCAATCACGCGTAGATAACCGCCCGCTCCTCCCCTACTTTTCCCCTCACTCGCCCCTCCCTCTCTGCCCCTAGGCTGAGCGAATCGAGAGCTCCAACCTCTCTGCCTCCGACAGCTTCCCCGGCCAATTCCGGAGAACCACTGCCGCCCCTCTCCTCCCCAACCACACTAGCTTGCTCTCCATCCTCAGGCGTTCCTCCCTGCACCCTCGGCTTGGCTGCGCTTGATCCATAGCGCCGGCAACAATGACCACCTGAGCGCCACCGCCTGCAAGCAACTCCGTCGAGCTTCCCAGGTGAACTCCGTTCTCCCCTCTCCTTCCTGATGATACTCCTGCACTCGCCACACTCTCCCGCGTCTAACCGTGTCCTTGTTTTTCCTCGGGGTGAACCACAGCGTCGCCCTCCACGACCTCCAGAGCCGCCTGACGCCGCCACCCACTCCGGCGAGGAATTGGCGCCATTCCTGTGCGCCCCTTGCCTTCTCGAGACCACCTTGAGCTTCACATCAATCACGCAAACACGGTGAGCCACTTCCCTGTCTTCTTTGCTTCCTGGAATCACCGCGACGCCACCGCTAGAGCGTGCTCCGCCGCTCGCCGCCGCGCAGCGCCGCCGAACTTTGACCCAGCGTCTGTGACCGTTAGATGTAAATCTTGCGGCTAGGAATAGATTTAGACGAAGGGGTATGAGCGCATCTGAGCCGTATGATTTAAATGAGATCCAGCAGTCCAGAGAGCTCAATCCACCCGAAGCGGTATCAGCCAATAATATCACGCCGCGTGGCACTAGTTTCGTTTAAAACAGAATTTAGAATCTGATTAAATTGCAAACTTGTAAATTGCAACTTTTGATCCACACGTCCAAAATTTGCAAATTTTATATCAATGAATTCAGAAAAACAAGCCCTATCCAACCATGCACTTTGTTTAGTAAAAAGCTTCTGGTAAAATGTTTGTTTTTGTAGAAACTTGTGTATGCTTGTTAAGGATATAAAATTTATTCCATAATGATTTTTGGGATTGAAATCTTTGCAAAATGGTTTGCTGTGAACCTACTGACCCTAGGAACCAACTTATGGATTTAAAATGTATTTTGTGAAGATTAGGATGGAATAATTGAATTAGCTCATTTCTAGTCAAATAAAAATATTGATTTTGTTATGGAAATGATTTTTGAGAAAAACCTTTGTAAAATGTTTTGATTCAAACCTACTGACCCTAAACACCAAGTTTTGTGAATTAATAACTTATTTGTTGAACAATATAAAATTGTTGCTTTGCTAAAAACATTTTCCACCACATGAAATAATGATTTGATTTAAAAATGGTTTATAGATAAAACCCTTTTACAAATGCGTTTGACACTTTAGAAAATGACCACTTTGAACCTTACAATGTATAGAGCCTAGTAGAATCCACCTTTGCAAATAAAACTATCTTTTGCATGCTTGCATGCATGACTTGGTTTCTATTATTTTATGTGTGATGAATTGTTTGAATAATGGTTGGAATGCTAGTTGAATCTATGTTTGCTTGATTGATTTGTAGTGAAGTTAGAAGAGTGTGATATTAGCAAGATCAAGAAGTGAACCAACATCCTCTACCAAAAAGGCAAGTGTCACTATCATCCAATCCTACTATTTTTCATTACACTTAGTGGATTTTTGAAACATACATAATAAGGACTACTATATTTTGCTATGCTAAATCCTAGTAGGATACCCTTATATTCCTTAGTGAAAACAATGTAGTTGTAATATGCTTATCCCTGCTATATATATTGAGAAGGGATACATGTTGAAATTATAAGAAGTATTGAAAAGACTTTTGTTTTATATAATAAAACAAGTACTCAATGAACCACCTGGGTGGACAAGGATACTCAAGTTTTGGATAAGGTGGCAAAAAGAGGAACCATGTTTATATGGCAATCTCTTTTTGTTGTGCACCAGATGAAAACCACCCAGGGACTTAGAGATTGAACATGTTTCTCGTACAGTGGCTTCCGTGTACAGCCACATGCTAAATGGGCACTGGCTTAGTCAACTACATAGTGGAAGACCCATGCATTGGCCTCTTCAGGTTAACTAAAATGAGGGAACTCGAAACCCTACATTGGTGCCTGGTAGACAAGCTAGCATTGTGTATTGGGAGGACCCTATGGAAAGACTTCGTCACATTCTCAATCTGCCAGTACTCCATCTTGGTGAGTACTTATCCAGCGGCCACTGGTGGCAACAAGATGAGATTGTGTCATGTGGGTAAAGTGTACAACTTCTACAGAAGATAAAAATCTAAGTACTTAGCCGTGTCCCCGGTTATGGACAATACTGAGCAACTAAGACCTGAAGCTATGGTAAATCTCGACATTCCAATTTCTAAAAGTAAAACTTGAAAAGTGACAACAAGAGATTTGAAGCACTTGGAGTTTTCCAAGGAGTTCAGAAAGATTTTCAAAAGATCAAACCTATTTTGAAAAGATAGGACAAAACTATATTGCTTTCTGCAAATGAGCCTAAACCCTACTTAGCCAAATATGCATGTAATGATAGGATCCACTTATTTCTACATAGTAGTGAAACTTGCCAATACAATTCAAATGTATTGACCCTGGTGGCTGTAACTTATTATGTTGCAGGTTTGTTTGTTGTTAAGTGTGTTGATTAGGATTACAAGTCTACAACCAACATGTTTGCCTGTGGCACTTTGAAGATGAAGGACTCCATGCTTATAGATATTCTGCTGCAATGTAATGTGATAACCAAATGAGCTATGTAAGATGTAATAAATTATTTTATTCCTGGTTATAAAGTTTTATTATGACCTTTGTTTCTTGATATTACATCTTAATTGTGGATGCTAGCTATTGATCCAGGGACTAGAATTGTAAACACAGGGATCTCTACCTTATTAAAGGTTGGGAACTCTACAGCAGTGGCGGCGGCGGCTCTGCGGCGACGAACTGGCAGTGCTAGGGGGTAAAGGAAGGGGTGCAATGCATTATCGAGGTCGCGGAGTTGAGACGGTCGCAGTGGAGGTCACGGGCGAGGGCGGGGTGCTCGGGTTTGGCAGCTATTCCTCACCGGAGCTGAGCTCGTCGTCGGGCACGCACGGGTGTTGACGAAGGCGACGCTACAGACCACCAGAAAAGAAACCACAAGTGGCGTTAGGTGCGTACGAAGATGGCGAACAAAATCATATGAATTAGAGGGCAAGGGGGGTCAAGGCTCACCGGGATTGGTCGCCGGATGCGCTCGGTACCGCGGCGATGTGAGCTTAAGTGCGGGCAGCCTGGTGGCGCTTAGAGAGTGGCGAGTGAGGGGAAAGATGCGGGGAAGGGAGAGGTTTAAGTAGGCAGGGTCGGGGAGGAAATTATGCCCGCAATCAATCAGATTGATTCTATGTTTAATCAGAGGAAACGGCCGCGGCGGAGCTGGTCACCGCGCGTTGATTGAGGACGAAGAAGACGATGTGGCAGTGGGGCCAGGAGGTCAGCGAGTGGGTGTAGCGCGGGCGCGGTAAGAAACAGAGAGGGGTGGGGGTTTTCCCGGGTGGGCTTGCTGGGCTGGCTTGCTGGGCCGCGGGTGGGTTGGGCTAGTTAGCTAGTTAGGTTTATTTTTTCACTTTTTCTCCTTTTCTTTTATGTTTTGATTTTATGATTTGAATTTGAATGAGTGTTTCAAATCTGTTTCAATTTGAATTTCTTCCAGAATTTTGTTCTGTTTTTCTTGTGTCCAAAGATGTGTAAAACATCTATTTACATTCAAAATCATTTTGAGTTTGAAACTAAATGTAAAACCATGTCCTTAATTAAATATTTATAACAGTCATATAAATGGTTTTCAATTTGAATTGTTTTGAAAACTTTTGTGTGGGCTTTGTATTTACTTTCTAATCAATACTAATCAAATCCTAATCATATTTAGAAAGTAGAATATAAACCTTGCCTCACTTGAATAAGTAATAGGCAAAATATGGTTTCTTATGTTTGAAAAATCATTTGAAAATGATCAAATGCTTAATAATGCATGAACGCTATGCAAGCTTTACAAATCATGATTTTTGGGATGTTACAGTACTAAACAAATCTAGGCATGTGCTCCATATATAGTCATACGTGCTCGCAATGAGAACTTGTACAACATCTTTTGTCCTGCCAGCCCGTGGCAGCGGGGCCTCTAGGAAACTACTGACAATTAAGGTGCTCCTTTTAATAAAGCACCGGAGCAAAGCATTAACACTCCATGAATACATGTGATCCTCACACCATAGCCATCCCCTCCGGTTGTCCCAATTTCTGTCACTTCGGGGCCTTTGGATCCGGACAATGATATGGGTACACAACTTGCAGATAAGATCACAAACAATATTATCATAATGATTCAATAAAATTTTTAGATCTGAGATCATGGCACTCGGGCCCTAGTGACAAGCATTAAGCACAACATGTTGCAACAAAGTCAAATAGCACTAATAGAGATACTAGGCACTATGCCCTAACAATCTTATTCGATTACATGATAGAACTCATCCAATCCCTACCATCCCCATAGCCTACAGCGGGGGATTACTCACTCATGGATGAGGGAAACATTGATGGTTGATGGAGAGGCGTTGGTGATGACAATGGCGATGATCCTCTCCAAATTCCCCGTCCCGACAGGGTGCTAGAACGGAGTTTCTGGATCCGAATTGTGGCTTCTGGCGGTGGCAGCACAGCGGAACTCTTTCTGGAAAAACGTCGAACCCCCCCCCCCGGCTTTTAGGTCAAGAGGCTTTCTTATAGGAGAAGATGGAGGTCGAGGGGGTGCCTAGGGTGGCCGCACCCCCCATTAGGCACGGTCAGGCCTGGCCCACGCCTGGCAGGTGTGTGGGCCCCCTAGGCCTCCACTCCGTCTCGTACTCTGGCTCCGTTCATCTTCTGGTGAAATAGGATTTTTGGCATATTTTCTGGGATTTTTCCTGATAGTTGATTTTCTGCACAAAAACTACACACCAAGGTAATTCTGCTGAAAACAGCGTTAGTCCGTGTTAGTTGTATCCAAATCACACAAGTTTAGAGGAGAAACAATAGCAAAAGTGTTCGGGAAAGTAGATACGTTTTGGACGTATCAACTCCCCCGAAGCTTAGCTTATTGCTTGTCCTCAAGAAATTCAATTGAAAACTGAGTGCGGTAAAAGAACTTTCATGAACACATTTGCTTCATATACTTAGACCATTCATAATAAATAGTATGCAGCTAAGTCTACTCAATAGTCATTGCAAGCTATGAAGAGAAACCAACTCAATAATAATAAGTAGCATGGAACATAAACATAAGCAACATTGCAATGCTCATAAAAAGGTATGATAGAGTGGTATGTCGCTTGCTTTTGTTTGTAGAGCACAATATAAATGCCAAGGCACCTCTAAAGTTCAAGTGAAGACTAGAAGTAAAAATATCAGAGATACAAGCACCAAAGTCATGACATAATTAACCAGATTTTGTGACAAACACAAGAATGACAACTATGCTCTCAAGAATGTGCTCATAGAATAAGTGGTGACTAAAAAAGGAAGTGAAAAGGTTTTGAAAAGTTTGAAGGGCTTCCAAATGCTGAAAGTAAGGTACTCATTAGCTTTGATCTCCCATTGACCCTATCATAAGCATCTTTACGTGGTTAAGGTGAAAGTGAGATCCAATATGAGTTATATGCTTGACATACCATAAACTGGTAATCCCATGTCCCTTGAGTACGAGGTCCGCTCCTCATGCTACTCAACTTTGGTTACTTGTATGTTCTTATCATTGTAAATACATGCATATCATAGAGAACAACCAACGGGGTACGCCTTGCACATGATACAAGAGCTATCCCGTGATCAAAATGACAAGGCAAGCAGACAATGAGCATCTCAGCGATCTTTTTATTTACTATGTGCATAGATTTTTATTAAGGATGCTTCATAGAATGCTCATTATGGTGATGCTGCAAGTTTCCACCATGATTAGGCATGGCTTAGGCTAGCGGCCTAGGCGTTTCTCTAACACATATATATACTCCATGAACTCATAAGCTCCCATTTTATTTCACAACACGACATCCGCAAACAAAAGAGCAAGGTATAAACTGGATATGTATCCATAACTTTTGAAAGCGTTCCCCGTGACAGCACG
Organism: Avena sativa; assembly: GCA_916181665.1. Taxonomy (NCBI): domain Eukaryota; kingdom Viridiplantae; phylum Streptophyta; class Magnoliopsida; order Poales; family Poaceae; genus Avena; species Avena sativa. Next base: position 43,852,220 of record OV702285.1, on the reverse strand, counting down.
GTTCTGCTAACTCCCATCCTATAATTTGCAAGGATATAACTTTCATGGACAGGTCACAATGTTTCAGGATTACTAAGGGCAAGAAAAAAGTATGCCATCAAGTTCGTGAGAGATTTACTAACTAACTTTCTCAAAATAGACAAACATTTTATTTGGAAGAAAACAAGGCATATAGAATATGCAGTAAAATAGAAAATGATGCTAATAGGTAGGTATGGTGGACACAGCTGGCAATAATGGTTTTGGGGAGTTGGAAGCAAAAGTAGATATCATACTCAGTGCAAGTGAAGGCTAGCAATAGAAAGGGGGTGAAAAACGAGAGAGCAATAATTGTCATAATCATGCTTGCAACAAAACGGGACTAATTATGGCATGAAAGTGATACAAGAACTCTAAGGCAAAATAAATCATCGAGGCTTACTAACTGTTGTTTAGTCATATGCATGCGTGAGCATGTGCCAAACCGATTCACGTGAAACCTTCAGAGGAGGATACCACAATATCATACCAAAATATAAATAAAACAATGCAATCAAATATTCATATGACATGCTACAAACTATTAGCAAGCTGGAGCTAATCACAAACAAGCAAGAACTATTAAGCATCCATCAGTAACATACTGTAACATCCCTAAAATCATAATTTCAAAGTTTGCATATCATTCATGCATGCATATAGATTTTTGATCAAATTTCAAACTCATTTTAGAAAAACAGAAGCACTTGGTGCTATGATTTTATGTGAACAAATTTAAATCAAATGGCTATCCCCATTTGAAGGTTTGATTGTTGAAAAAACCAAGTTTGTTGCCTTCTATGAAGGTAGGTTTAAGTGTAGAATTTAAACCAAGTTTTCAAATTGGGAAATAGGTTCAAAAACTATTTTTAAAATTTTGCAAACCAAGTGCCAAGTCTCTGATATTTTGATCCCCAAGCTTGACCAAGTCTTTGCAAAGCAACTACATGATCTTATGCCTATATTTGAGACTACTGCTCACTGCAAAGATCCCAGGAAATGTTTGAATTCAAAAAGAGTTTGAATTCATATCAAAATCAAATCAGAAAATCGTTTCAGAAAAAGAAAAGAAGCAAACAAATAGAAAAGGCCAAGCGCTGCCATTTTAGCCCAGCAACAGAGCAGGCCCAGCAAGCCCACCCGGGGCATCTCTTTTCTTCTCTCACGCGCGAGCACACCCATTCAGCCACTGACGGCCAGACCCCACGCCCCTTCGGTTTATTTCGCTGACCAGCGGGCCTCGTCCACGTCACCCTCGTCTTCCTCAAACCACGCTCGCGACCACGTCGTTGCTGCTGTCAAGGCCGGTAATGGCGCGGTGTAATTGCCCATTATTTCGCAAGCGTTTCCTGTCGCACCTAGGCTTACTTAAACCCCTCTGCCCCGCAATCATTCCCCCCCCCCTCTCCTCGCTCACTCCGCCACCAGGCTGCGCGCAATTGCCCTCGAAACCCCGTAGTACCGACAACTCCGGCGGCCAATTACGGTGAGCCTCGACCGCCCCTCTCTCTCTGGTTCAAACGAGGATGTTCAGAATGATCTCGCGCTTACGCTGATACCTTCCTTTTGCCTGCTCGTGACCCAGGTCGTCGTCTCCGTTCGCGACCGAAACCACCTGCGCCGCCGATAAACTCCAGCGACCAATTAAGGTAAAACCCAAGCGCCCCTTTCCCCCTCCTTCACGCGAGGTTGTTCGCCTATGTCTTGCGCAAATCCTGATGCCACTAGTTCGTGCTAGGGCGACGCCAAACCTCGGCAAGGACCACGACTGCAAGCTACCGACGCCGCCCGTTACTCCGACGAGTTCCTGAGACCGTGCCAGCGCGCCCCTTCGCAAACCAACACCACGTCGAGCTTCGGCACGCCACTGCGGATCCGGTAAGCGCCTCCCTTCCTTCCCAGGCGACCTAGAGCGCCAGCACCGCCGCGGTCAGACGCGCCGCCGCCAGTCAACGCCGCTAGCGCCGCCCGTGTATGGTCAGGACGATTAGGAGCGTCAGATGTAGATCCTACGGCGTAGATTAGAACGTGGGCGAAGAGGTAAGCGTGCATCTGAGCCGCCAGATCTCACTTAGATCCTACGGTCCGCGTTTGTCGATCCAAACGAATCGGTACGCACCAGTAATACTACGACACGTGGCTAGGTTTGATTCAAAAACATAATTCAAAAACAGATTTTGATCCAGATTTCAAATGGCTATAACTTGAGATTCCCACGTTAGATTTTTGCAAATTTTATATCGTTGGAATCAGTGAATCAAGGCCTTTTTGAATCTGCAATGTGTTTAACAAATAGTATCTGTTAAAATGACTTTGTATGCAGAAACATGTTTAGGTCCATTTTGGGCATAGTTTTTGTTTAGCAAATTGTTTTAGGGCTAAATAAGTTTGGTTAGCAAACTTTTTGGCTTGGTTATGTTTCTGTTTCATGCACTTTCTTGATAGAGTTTTCAAAAATCATCACTTAGCATTTTCTTGCATGCATGCATTCATATTTTTGCTTGTATATGAACTATATGTAATTGTGTGCTACAAAATTCTTGTGTAGATTTTGCTAGTGACTGTGATTGTGAAGAGTGCCACTCTCCCCATTACCAAGGCAAGTGATACTACATGATATTTCCACCCTTTATTTTGAATAAGCATTAGAATTATTTTTGCTAAGTCTTGCATGCTACTTTTGCCAAATGCTTTGTTGGGAAATCCTATGTAGTGTAGAATTGTAGAATTGCTAGGGGAATTTTCCTAATTTAAGTTACTATGCCATGCTTAGCCTAGCTAGTAGAAAACAAGGGTTGGTAAAGTATGTACATGCTATGGTGAAATAATTCTATGTCCTTTGGGACTCATGCTTTTCTTAATAAAACAACTAAGTCAATGAACTTCCTGGGTGGAATGGGACTTGAATGGTGGTTTTTGGTTGAGTGGGTACACAAGGCCATGGATTTGGCTTGTGTATCTCACTTGTGGTATGCCACCCAGGCACAAAGGGATTTGGAGGCCAAGTGTTGAGAAAGCTTACAGTGCAACCACTTGGCAATATGGGCTCTGCCTTGATCATATAGGTTGCTAGAACTTATTCACTTGGACAATTGGTGGTAGTGGGAATGATAGGTTGAAACGCGTCCATTTGACTAAGGAAAGGCTTCTGAAAGGTCCTGTCTTGGGAAACCAAGTCTGGTGGGGAAAGTGCACAACCTCTGCAGATGGAAAATCTAAGTACTTAGCCAAGTCCATGGAAATGGACAACTTGAGCATCAAGACATGGAAGCTACAAAAATCTCATCACTCCAACTTCTAAGTAAAACTTGTGGGTGAACAAGGGGGAAGGACCCCAATGTCTATTGGTGGTTTCGTGGGAAGTTTTTGATAATGAAAAAGTTAGTGATTTCAACTAATAGGGAAAACCTATTTTCAAGCAAAGCAAGCCAAGCTACACTTAGCCAAAAATGCATATAGTAATATAGTCCACTTATAATTTACTAAGGTATCACTTGCCAATACTATTCCAAAGTATTGACCCACTGTGGCTGTAACTTGTGATGTTGCAGGTTACTCCGATGATGAGTATGAGTCATGAGTCTACACTCAACATGCTTGCCTGTGGCACATGAAGATGAGGACTTGTGTTTATTTACTTATTCCATAAACTCTTGTATTAGGCCTTTGGCCCTGAGTTGTAAAAGACTATGTTTTATCTCTGGAATGAATGTAATAAACGACCTTTGTATCTGTGTACTTCATCTTAAACTGTGGATGCTAGCATTGATCCAGGGACTAGCATTGCAATCACAGGGATCCTTTCCTTTACAAAGGAGGGATGTTACAGATGGTATCAGAGCACTGTGTTGCCTGTAGGATTATGACCCCTAGGATTGGAAAACCACTAAGGAAAAATTTTCAACTACTTCTACACTTGTCTATTCTTCTCGTAAAAAATTTCTAATCTTCTCATTCTCATCTCCATTTGTAGATGAACTCCATCAACTGTAACATCCTAAAAATCATAGTTTCAAAACTCATTCATATCATCTTTGCATCATTCATCTATTTAGAGTTTTCTCAAAAATCATTTAGAAACAGGAGTTGGAACTATGATTTCATGTGGGCATTTTTATTCCAAAATGACCATCACCCTTTGAATTGTGAAAGTTTAAATACTGGTTCACTTGACTCCATTGATGGAAAGTTTAGGTGAAGCTTTTAACCCAAGATTCAAAATTTGGAAATGGTTTCAAAACCCTATTTCAAATATTTGCAAACTAGAGCAAATCTCTGTTTACTTTGAAAACCAAGCTTGACCAAGCCTTGCAGGATAAACACTTAGTAGAATGACTGTTTTTAAAACCACAAAACCCTGCAAAAATTCCCAAAACAGTTGAACTCCAAAAGGATTTGAATTCATATCAAATTCATTCCAGAAAATAGAGAAAGAAAAAGAAAAGAAATAAACAATAGAAAAGGGCCGCGCGGCCAGAATCTGGCCCAGCAGCCAAGCAAGCCCAGCAAGCCCACCCGGGGATCCTCGTTTCTTCTCACACGCGCGAACACACGCAGACAGACGCTGACAACACGACCCCACAATCACTTTGCGCGTTACGCTGACAAGCGGGACCAGACCACGTCACCCTCGTCTTCCCCAGACTGCGCCTGTGACCACGTCGCTGCGGCAGTGATGGCCGGTAATGGCACGGAGTAAATGGGCAGTAATCCTCGAGCGTTTCTTGTCGATTCCCCGGCTATAAGACCCTCTCTGCCCCGCGATCTTTTTCCCCCAAACACCTCACTCACTCCGCCACCAGGCTGCCCGCAATCCTCCACGAATCGCCGCTGACAGAACCCTCTCCGGCGAGCAATTCAGGTGAGCCTCGCGTTCCCCTCTGCCTATCGTTCTTGCTGCCTGACTCAACGCATATTTGTGCATCTCCTGACCTCACTAGTCCGTCTTGTACTGCCCCAGGTCGCCGGTTCCACTCGACACCGTGAGCACTGACGGCGACATCAACTCCGACGAGTTTTCCCGGTAAGCACAGACTGCCCCTCGCCTCCCCGTTCATGCACACAACTTCCCCTTGACCCTGTGAACCTAATCGTGTCGCTCCTTTGCCCTGAGGTGGTTCACAGCGACGTCCACGACGACCACCTGATGCAACCAACACCGCCACAAACTCCGGTGAGCAATCACAGCCGTGCCCGAGCGCCCCCTGACCAACCACGAGTACGTCGAGCCTCGCCAAGATCTCCTGAGCACGGTGAGCTACTCCTCGCTCTCTCTTACCCTCTGTAGCGCCGCCTCTGTCAACGACTGACAGTCCCGCCGCCGGTAGCCGCCGCTCCGCCACCGGATCTTAGTCAGTACAATAGCAGCCGTCGGATCCTTATCGTAGCGCTAGGATAGAATCACTTACTCTGAAACGGTACGCGATCTGAGCCGCCTGATTTCATTTAAATCCTATGGCTGTGGATCTTGATCCGATGCGAAGCGGTACGGGCGAATGAAAAAACGACGCGTGGCAAGGTTTAGATTAAAAACAGAATTTAAAACCAGATTTAGATTCAAACTTCAAATGCTTATAACTTTTGAATGCCACGTTGGATTTTCGCAAACTTTATGCCGTTGGATTCAGTGAAACAAGACCCTTCTGATTATCCAATTTTTTTAGCATATAGTAACAGTTAAAATGATTTTATTTGTGGAACAAGTTTTAGGCTAAATTAGGTATAGATTTCATTTGGTAAATTAAAATGGGGCCAAATAAATTTAGTTGGCAAACTTGTGGCATGTTAAGTTTCTGTACCCATGAGCATACTTGGTAGAATTTTTAAAAATCACCACTTAGTAAATTCTTGCATACATGCATTCATATTATTTTTGGTTGTATATAGTTGTGTGTAATTGTATGCTATTGTTTCTTGTGTAGATTTTGCTAGTGATTGTGATTGTGAAGAGTGCTACTCTCCCCACTACCAAGGCAAGTGATATTTTCATAAATTTCCTATCCTAAGTTTTGTACTTGCATTAGATATTTTGCTAAAGTAAATGCATGATATTTTGCTTAGTGCTAAGATGGGAAATCCTAAGTAGAGTGAAATAGTAGAATTGTTAGGGAAATTTTCCTAAGATAAGATACCATACTTTGCTTACCCTAGCTTATAGTAAACAAGGGTGGTGAACATCTATTTAGTTTATGATAAAAAGATTCTAAGTCAAAGAGACTTAAATTTTCTTAATAAAACAACTAAGTCAAATGAACCTCCTGGGTGGAATGGAAAGATTGGGTTATGTTGAGTGGTTACACAAGGCCATGGACTTGGGTTGTGTATCTCACTTGTGGAATGCCACCCAGGCACAAAGGGATTTGGAGGCCAAGTGTTGAGAAAGCTTACAGTGCAACCACTTGGCAATATGGGCTCTGCCATGATCATATAGGTTGCTAGAACTTAGTCACTTGGACAGTTGGTGGTAGATGGGATGATAGGATGGAACGCGTCCATTTGACTAAGGAAAAGCTTCTGAAAGGTCCTGTCTTGGGAAACCAAGTCTGGTGGGGAAAGTGCACAACCTCTGCAGATGGAAAAACTAAGTACTTAGCCTTGTCCAAGGAAATGGACACTTTGAGCATCAAGACATGGAAGCTAAAAGAATCTCATCACTCCAACTTCTAAATAAAATTGATGGGTGAACAAGGGTGAAGGACCTCAATGTCTATTGGTGGTTCCTTGGGAATGTTTTTGACAAAGAAAAACTTAGTGATTTCAACTAATAGGAAAAACCTATTTTCAAGCAAAGCAAGCCAAGCTACACTTAGCCAAAATGCATATAGTAGTATAGTCCACCTAAAATATACTAACGTATCACTTGCCAATACTATTCCAAAGTATTGACCCTCTGTGGCTGTAACTTGTGATGTTGCAGGTTACTCCGATGATGAATAGGAGTCATGAGTCTACACTCAACATGCTTGCCTGTGGCACATGAAGATGAAGACTTATGTTTATTTACTTGTTCCTTAAAACTCTTGTATTAGGCCTATGGCCATGAGTTGTAAAAGACTATATTTTATCTCTGGAATGAATGTAATAAACGACCTTTGTATCTGTGTACTTCATCTTAAACTGTGGATGCTAGCATTGATCCAGGGACTAGCATTGAAATCACAGGGATCCTATCCTTTATAAAGGAGGGGTCTAACAGATGGTATCAGAGCACTGTGTTGCCTGTAGGATTATGACCCTAGGATTGGAAACCACTAAGGAAAAAGTTTTTCAACTACTTCTACACTTGTCTATTCTTCTCGTAAAACTTTTCTAATCTCTTTCAACTTCCTTTGTAGATGATATCCATCAACGAAGCCGTGAAGAAGGGACCACTCATGACCATGACCTTGGAGTGTGAAACTGAGTTTCCCAATATTCTCAAGGATCTCATGGAGGCAATGGATGCACATGGTGAAGCTGTGTACAAGGGCTTTCCAGTGATGGATAAAGGAGTGGAGTATTGGTGGGTGCAACTTCACTTGTACAAAAACAAGGAAGACAACCACAAAGAAAGGGGATTCTGCATGTACACCAACACTACAATGCACACCACATTCTTTGAGTCAGCCAGGGATGCAGCTTGGAGGACTATCAAAGAACTAAGTGCTAGAGTCAAGTGCAGAATGCTCAACCTCCAAAAGGACTTAGAGAAAGAGAAGGAGCTTACTCAAGAGTTGGAAGACACCAACCAAGAGATAAGGGGAGATGTTATAGACCTAGTGATAGAGTCAAGAGAGCAAGACTGGTGGATTGCCTCTAGGAACATTGTGTTTAATAATAGATCCCGTGAGATTGGATTGTAAGAACACTTCGTTAGTTGGACCACCACTTATCACCTTATTTTTCAAAATGATACCTTAAATAAGTTGGACCTTGTTTGATGTAATGGATTTATGTAAGCATGACTTGAGTGAAATTGTGTTCCATGGTTATGTATGAGATGATTGTTTAATGTTCATTTTAAATAAGTGTTGTTCTAACTTTTCAATGTTATAAATAGATGCCTATTGCCGTCAGCACCGTTGAGGAGTTCCACGTTACTCGTTTCGGACCCCGTATCGTTGAGCTTACCACTCTGCTCGATCTCCCTCTTCCTACCATCACGGTGTACCCACTCACCAAGTTTGAGAGGAAGGACCTCTGGGGCTTCAAGGTGAGCCAGCCCGGACGCCAGACTGAGCCTACTACGGAGGCCATCGTCTTCAAGCTGATGCACGACGACAGGGAGAGAGGCATGGAGGTAGTCATGCAGGACCTGATAGGACGACTGTTAGGCCGTCACTCCCGACAGGTTAGGGGCACTCACTTCCACGCCTTCGGAAGGCGTGATGTTGATGGAGATTCCATCGACTTTGAGGACGACTCGAGGAGCACTGCAGAGCCGATACGCCTCTATCTTCAGGACTTAGAGACTCTTCTCAGACACGTAGATACGGACAGGACGAACGTCATGCTAGGCAATGACGAGCTTCAGGTGCAGCTACGCGAGAAGGACAAGCTTTTCGCACAGCAGGATGAGATGATCAAGGAAATGGAGACGAAGTTTGAGGCTCAGGATCGCAAGTTCAAGAGTCAGGAGAAACGCGTCCAGGATAGGAACAAGAAAATCCGGGACATGACCGAGGAACTGAAGTCCAAGGACTTCGAGCTTGAGTAGCAGCAGATGGTCATTGAGAGGCTTCGCTCCCAGAAGAGGGCTCTCAAGGCCAAGGTCGATTCCTTGACCACTACGATCGAGGAGAACAAGACCGCGATGGAGAACGCAGGTCTTACTTTCGTTGAGGAGGAGATTGACGCTGATGAGTAGGCTTGACTACTCGTTTACCTTTCATATTCATACTTGTTATTGTGAACTTATTATTGGACCATCCGACATGTGGATGGCTTGCCACTTGTGTGTTCTACTTCATGAGCTTATTATGTGGTTGTTGAACCTTTGTTCTTATGTTGCTTGTTATGTGTTTGCTTATGTTGTATTGTGCATGAAATATCTATGGGTATCTCATTCTTATCTATTTGAACAAACCACAGATGCCTCCCCGTCGCGCAAACCCCAACCCCAACAACATCACCCCGGAAATGCAACAAATGATGAATGCGCAAACACAGCTTATGCAAATGATGGCAACGTTCATCCAAAACCAGAATAATAACAACAACAACAACGACCCCAACAACAACAACAACAACAACAACAACAACAACAACAACAACAACAACAACAACAACCCTCCGGGTTTCGATATGCTCACTAGATTTCTGCGTCTGAGGCCAGCAAAGTTTTCGGGAACAACTGATCCCATGGTAGCCAATGACTGGTTACGTTCTGTGAACAAAGACTTAGTGACCGTGGGCTGCACGGATGCTGAAAAGGTCAGGTTTGCAGCACATCTGTTGGAAGGACCAGCCGCCACATGGTGGGACAACTTCAAAATCACCACTCCTATTGATGAGGTGACTTGGGCTATCTTTGAAGATGGTTTTCGCATGGCTCATATCTCATCAGGGATAATGAGTCTGAAAAAGAAGGAGTTTCACAACCTGAAACAGCGCCACCGCAGCGTGGCAGAATACATAGAAGAATTCAACAATCTGGCGCGTTATGCACCGGATGAGGTTGATACAGATGCCAAGAGAAAGGAAAAGTTCTTGGAAGGTTTGAATGATGAGCTGAACCTACAGCTGTCTGTGGCATATGTTCCAACTTATCAGTCGTTGTGTGACAAGGCTGCTATTTTGGAAAGTAAAATGAAGCAAGTCAAGAGTAGAAAGAGGAAACACTCCGACAAACACAGCACGGGATCGTCTCACAAACGATCTCATTATGATGACAGTGGCAGCTCAGGATCCCATAAACATGGGAAATTCAGCAAGCACAACCGTCATGACAACAAGCATCACCGCAGCCATGACAAGGACAAGTACAAGAACCACAAGGGTGGACATAAGAGCCACTATGGTGGAAATGGTAGTGGAAGTGGAGGCCAACCTCCTAAAAAGGACATCAGTCAGGTTGAATGCTTCAAATGCAAGAAGATGGGGCACTACGCAAATAAGTGCCCCGAAAAGAAGGTGGAAGGACCTAACAAGCCGAATCCTTTCCAGAAAGGACAGGTTAACCACATCAATGTGGAGGAGGTCTATGAGGAACCTGATGCCGTGGCTGGTAAGTTCAGACTCAATTCAATTTCAGCATTTGTACTCTTTGATACCGGTGCATCTCATTCATTCATATCAAAGGCATTTGTTGGAAGAAATGAACTGCCGGTATATAAGAGTAAGTTCTCCGGGGGGAGAAATGATAGTTAACTCAGGTTGTCATGACTTAGTCATAGAGTTTGGAAAATATAAGTTTCCAGTGAACCTAATAATTCTGGATTCCCAAGGACTGGATGTGATTTTGGGAATGGATTGGATGGCTAAGTATGAAGGAGTATTAGATTGTGCCAACCGTTCAGTTACCCTCACAACCCCAGAAGGGAAAAGAATAAAATTCAAGTCAAACTTTGAATCCAAAGGAAGTAAGCTGAATTCTCTTAAGGGGGTTAGCATGAACAGCGTACCAATAGTATGTGAATATCCGGATGTGTTTCAGGAGGAATTACCAGGAATGCCACCGGATAGAGATGTGGAGTTTCTGATAGATTTGGTGCCAGGATCAGGACCAATAGCTAAGAGACCGTACAAAATGTCTGTTGATGAATTGAAAGAACTCAAGAAACAGCTAGAAGAACAGTTACAGAAAGGATTTATTCAACCAAGTTCATCATCTTGGGGAGCCCCAGTATTGTTCGTGGAGAAGAAGGATAGAACCCAAAGATTATGTATTGACTACCGTTCTCTTAACGAGGTTACCATCAAGAACAAGTATCCTTTGCCAAGAATCAACGACTTGTTTGACCAGCTAGAAGGAGCATGTGTATTCTCGAAGATTGATCTTCGGTCAGGTTATTTTCAACTCAAGATACGAGAGCAAGACATACCAAAAACAGCATTCACCACAAGGTATGGATTGTATGAGTATACTGTGATGCCTTTTGGATTAACCAACGCTCCAGCATACTTCATGAATATGATGAACAAGGTGTTCATGGAATTCCTTGACAAGTTCGTTGTCGTTTTCATCGATGACATCTTGGTCTACTCCAAGAGCAAGGAAGAGCATGAGAGACACTTATGCTTGATACTTGAGAAACTAAGAGAACATAAACTATATGCCAAATTCAGCAAGTGTGAGTTCTGGTTAGAGGAAGTTGGTTTTCTTGGTCATGTGATGACAAAAGATGGTGTGGCAGTTGATCCTGCTAAGGTTTCAGCTGTGACAGAATGGGAATCACCTAAGAATGTGAAAGAAGTTCGTAGTTTCCTCGGCTTAGCAGGGTACTATAGAAGGTTCATTGAAAATTTCTCGAAAGTTGCTAAGCCTATGACAGAATTACTAAAGAAGGACAAGAAGTTTGCTTGGTCTGAAGGTTGCGAAGTCAGTTTCCAAGAATTGAAGAAGAGACTTGTAACAGCACCAGTTCTATGTCTGCCAGATTTGGAAAAGGATTTCCAAGTGTATTGTGATGCTTCTCATCAAGGTTTGGGTGCCGTACTTATGCAAGATGGTAGAGTCGTAGCCTATGCTTCGAGACAACTCAAAACACATGAAGTGAACTATCCTACTCATGATTTGGAGTTAGCCTCTGTCGTCCATGCACTCAAAACATGGAGGCATTACCTTTTGGGAAAGCGTTGTGAAGTATTCACCGATCATAAGAGTTTGAAGTATATCTTCACCCAGAAGGAAATCAACATGAGACAAAGGAGATGGTTAGAACTTATCAAAGATTACGACTTAAGTTTGCAATACCACCCCGGTAAAGCAAATGTAGTAGCGGATGCTCTAAGTCGTAAGACATTTGTAAATGGCCTTACCAAAGGGGAATTGCTAGATGACTTGTGTAAGCAATTCAAAGAACTCAGATTGGAGATTGTGCCAGAAGGACATCTCATGTCCTTAGATGTTCAACCCACTCTGTTGGACAAGATCCAAGAAGTCCAGAAGACTGATGAGGAAATTGAAAAGATTAAGGTAAATATTGGTCTAGGGAAAGCTAAGAGTTTTCATGTTGACGAACAAGGTACCTTATGGCACGGGAAACGTATATGTGTTCCACAAGACCCGGAGTTGCGGAAACTGATCTTACAAGAAGGTCACAACTCTCCATATTCTATTCATCCAGGAAATACCAAGATGTACATGGACATGAAAGAAAGGTTTTGGTGGAACAATCTCAAAAGGGACATCGCCGAACATATTGCTTTGTGTGACGTGTGTAGCAGAGTCAAAGCGGAGCACCAGAAACCAGCAGGTCTGCTTCAACCACTGCCTATTCCTGAATGGAAGTGGGAAAATATTGGTATGGATTTCATTACCGGATTACCAAGGACCAGATCAGGGTATGATTCCATATGGGTAATAGTGGATCGCCTAACTAAAGTGGCTCATTTTATACCAGTGAAGACAACTTATACAAGTGCCAAGTTAGCAAAAATTTATATGAGCAGGATTGTATGCCTTCACGGTGTGCCGAAGAGTATTGTGTCAGATAGAGGAACCCAGTTTACATCTCACTTTTGGAGACAGCTTCATGAATCCTTAGGAACGATATTGGAGTTTAGCACTGCTTTTCATCCTCAAACGGATGGACAAACAGAAAGGACCAACCAAATTCTTGAGGACATGTTGAGGGCCTGTGCTCTAGATTATGGAGCAAGTTGGGATGAAAGTTTGCCCTACGCAGAGTTACAATAATAGCCATCAATCTAGTATTGGAATGGCACCGTTTGAGTTACTCTACGGAAGGAAGTGTACCACCCCATTATTATGGAATGGTGTGGGAGAAAGGAGCTTATTTGGACCTGATCTTATCAAGGACGCCGAAGAGAAAGTCAAATTGGTTAAAGACAGATTGAAGATAGCACAGTCCCGACAGAAAAGCTACGCAGATTCTAAGCGTAGAGAAGTCACCTACGAAGTTGGGGATAGAGCTTATCTCAGGGTATCACCACTTCGTGGAGTGAAAAGGTTTGGAGTCAAAGGAAAATTAGCACCAAGATATGTTGGGCCATTCAGGATTCTAAGTCGTAAGGGAGAAGTTGCATATGAAGTTGAATTGCCAGAATCTCTATCAGCAGTCCATAACGTATTTCATGTGAGTCAGCTTAAGAAATGTCACCCAGAAATGGAAGAGTCTTCTTTGAAGGATACCAGACCTTTGGAAGAAGTTCAGCTAGAAAGTGATCTCACCTATGAGGAAAAGCCTGTCAAGATTCTAGAGACAGCAGAAAGAGTCACCAGGACCAAGACTATCAAGTTTTGTAAAGTGCAATGGAACCACCACTCCGAAGAGGAAGCAACATGGGAAAGAGAAGATGATCTTCGGAAAGACCACCCTCACCCATTTGCTAGCCAAACCGAATCTCGAGGGCGAGATTCATCTTAAGGGGGTTAGATTTGTAACATCCTAAAAATCATAGTTTCAAAACTCATTCATATCATCTTTGCATCATTCATCTATTTAGAGTTTTCTCAAAAATCATTTAGAAACAGGAGTTGGAACTATGATTTCATGTGGGCATTTTTATTCCAAAATGACCATCACCCTTTGAATTGTGAAAGTTTAAATACTGGTTCACTTGACTCCATTGATGGAAAGTTTAGGTGAAGCTTTTAACCCAAGATTCAAAATTTGGAAATGGTTTCAAAACCCTATTTCAAATATTTGCAAACTAGAGCAAATCTCTGTTTACTTTGAAAACCAAGCTTGACCAAGCCTTGCAGGATAAACACTTAGTAGAATGACTGTTTTTAAAACCACAAAACCCTGCAAAAATTCCCAAAACAGTTGAACTCCAAAAGGATTTGAATTCATATCAAATTCATTCCAGAAAATAGAGAAAGAAAAAGAAAAGAAATAAACAATAGAAAAGGGCCGCGCGGCCAGAATCTGGCCCAGCAGCCAAGCAAGCCCAGCAAGCCCACCCGGGGATCCTCGTTTCTTCTCACACGCAGACAGACGCTGACAACACGACCCCACAATCACTTTGCGCGTTACGCTGACAAGCGGGACCAGACCACGTCACCCTCGTCTTCCCCAGACTACGCCTGTGACCACGTCGCTGCGGCAGTGATGGCCGATAATGGCGCGGAGTAAATGGGTAGTAATCCTCGAGAGTTTCTTGTCGATTCCCCGGCTATAAGACCCTCTCTGCCCCGCGATCTTTTTCCCCCAAACACCTCACTCACTCCGCCACCAGGCTGCCCGCAATCCTCCACGAATCGCCGCTGACAGAACCCTCTCCGGCGAGCAATTCAGGTGAGCCTCGCGTTCCCCTCTGCCTATCGGTCTTGCTGCCTGACTCAACGCATCTTTGCGCATCTCCTGACCTCACTAGTCCGTCTTGTACTGCCCCAGGTCGCCGGTTCCACTCGACACCGTGAGCACTGACGGCGACATCAACTCCGACGAGTTTTCCCGGTAAGCACAGACTGCCCCTCGCCTCCCCGTTCATGCACACAACTTCCCCTTGACCCTGTGAACCTAATCGTGTCGCTCCTTTGCCCTGAGGTGGTTCACAGCGACGTCCACGACGACCACCTGATGCAACCAACACCGCCACAAACTCCGGTGAGCAATCACAGCCGTGCCCGAGCGCCCCCTGACCAACCACGAGTACGTCGAGCCTCGCCAAGATCTCCTGAGCACGGTGAGCTACTCCTCGCTCTCTCTTACCCTCTGTAGCGCCGCCTCTGTCAACGACTGACAGTCCCGCCGCCGGTAGCCGCCGCTCCGCCACCGGATCTTAGTCAGTACAATAGCAGCCGTCGGATCCTTATCGTAGCGCTAGGATAGAATCACTTACTCTGAAACGGTACGCGATCTGAGCCGCCTGATTTCATTTAAATCCTACGGCTGTGGATCTTGATCCGATGCGAAGCGGTACGGGCGAATGAAAACACGACGCGTGGCAAGGTTTAGATTAAAAACAGAATTTAAAACCAGATTTAGATTCAAACTTCAAATGCTTATAACTTTTGAATGCCACGTTGGATTTTTGCAAACTTTATACCGTTGGATTCAGTGAAACAAGACCCTTATGATTATCCAATTTGTTTAGCATATAGTAACAGTTAAAATGATTTTATTTGTGGAACAAGTTTTAGGCTAAATTAGGTATAGATTTCATTTGGTAAATTAAAATGGGGCCAAATAAATTTAGTTGGCAAACTTGTGGCATGTTAAGTTTCTGTACCCATGAGCATACTTGGTAGAATTTTTAAAAATCACCACTTAGTAAATTCTTGCATACATGCATTCATATTATTTTTGGTTGTATATAATTGTGTGTAATTGTATGCTATTGTTTCTTGTGTAGATTTTGCTAGTGATTGTGATTGTGAAGAGTGCTACTCTCCCCACTACCAAGGCAAGTGATATTTTCATAAATTTCCTATCCTAAGTTTTGTACTTGCATTAGATATTTTGCTAAAGTAAATGCATGATATTTTGCTTAGTGCTAAGATGGGAAATCCTAAGTAGAGTGAAATAGTAGAATTGTTAGGGAAATTTTCCTAAGATAAGATACCATACTTTGCTTAGCCTAGCTTATAGTAAACAAGGGTGGTGAACATCTATTTAGTTTATGATAAAAAGATTCTAAGTCAAAGAGACTTAAATTTTCTTAATAAAACAACTAAGTCAAATGAACCTCCTGGGTGGAATGGAAAGATTGGGTTATGTTGAGTGGTTACACAAGGCCATGGACTTGGGTTGTGTATCTCACTTGTGGAATGCCACCCAGGCACAAAGGGATTTGGAGGCCAAGTGTTGAGAAAGCTTACAGTGCAACCACTTGGCAATATGGGCTCTGCCATGATCATATAGGTTGCTAGAACTTAGTCACTTGGACAGTTGGTGGTAGATGGGATGATAGGATGGAACGCGTCCATTTGACTAAGGAAAAGCTTCTGAAAGGTCCTGTCTTGGGAAACCAAGTCTGGTGAGGAAAGTGCACAACCTCTGTAGATGGAAAAACTAAGTACTTAGCCTTGTCCAAGGAAATGGACACTTTGAGCATCAAGACATGGAAGCTACAAGAATCTCATCACTCCAACTTCTAAATAAAATTGATGGGTGAACAAGGGTGAAGGACCTCAATGTCTATTGGTGGTTCCTTGGGAATGTTTTTGACAAAGAAAAACTTAGTGATTTCAACTAATAGGAAAAACCTATTTTCAAGCAAAGCAAGCCAAGCTACACTTAGCCAAAATGCATATAGTAGTATAGTCCACCTAAAATATACTAAGGTATCACTTGCCAATACTATTCCAAAGTATTGACCCTCTGTGGCTGTAACTTGTGATGTTGCAGGTTACTCCGATGATGAATAGGAGTCATGAGTCTACACTCAACATGCTTGCCTGTGGCACATGAAGATGAAGACTTATGTTTATTTACTTGTTCCTTAAAACTCTTGTATTAGGCCTATGGCCATGAGTTGTAAAAGACTATATTTTATCTCTGGAATGAATGTAATAAACGACCTTTGTATCTGTGTACTTCATCTTAAACTGTGGATGCTAGCATTGATCCAGGGACTAGCATTGAAATCACAGGGATCCTATCCTTTATAAAGGAGGGGTCTAACATCAACGAAGCCGTGAAGAAAGGGCCACTCATGACCATGACCTTGGAGTGTGAAACTGAGTTTGCCAAAATTCTCAAGGACCTCATGGTGGCAATGGAAGCACATGGTGCAGCTGTTTACAAAGGCTTTCCAGTGATGCATGAAGGAGTGGAGTATTGGTGGGTGCAACTTCACTTGTACAAAAACAAGGATGACAACCACAAAGAAAGAGGATTCTGCATGTACACTAACACTGTGATGCACACCACATTCTTTGAGTCAGCAAGAGAAGCAGCTTGGAGGACTATCAAAGAACTAAGTGCTAGAGTCAAGTGCAGAATGCTCATCCTCCAAAAAGACTTAGAGAAAGAGAAGGAACTTACCCAAGAGTTGGAAGCCACCAACCAAACCTTAAGAGGAGATATTATAGACTTGGTGATGGAATCATGTGAACAAGATAGGTGGATTGCCTCTAGGAACATTGTGTTAGCCAACAGATCCAGTGAGATAGGATTGTAAACGCATTTCGTTAGTTGGACCACCCCCTATCACCTTATTTTCCAAAATGATACCTTAAATAAGTTTGGACCTTGGTTGATGTAATGGATTCATGTATGCATGACTTGTGTGATTTTGTGTTCCAAGGATGTGTATGTGATGTTTGTCTTTGTTTATCTTAAATAGTGTTGTTCTAACTTTTCTATCTTATAAATAGATGCCTATTACCATCAGCACTGTTGAGGAGTTCCAGGTTACCCGTTTCGGTCCTTGTATCGTTGATCTTACCACTTTGCTCGATCTCCCTCTTCCCACCATCATGGTGCATCCACTCACCAAGTTCGAGAGGAAGGACCTCTGGGGCTTCAAGGTGAACCAGCCCGGACGCCAGACAGAGCCTACTACAGAGGCCATCGTCTTCAAGCTGATGCACGACGACAGGGAGAGAGGCATGGAGGTCATCATGCAGGAACTGATAGGACGTCTGTTAGTCCGTCACTCCCGACAGGTTAGGGGCACCCACTTTCACGTCTTCGGAAGACGTGATGATGATGGAGAGTCCATCGACTTTGAGGACGACTCGAGGGACGCAGCAGAGCCGATACGTCTCTATCTCCAGGACTTAGAGTCTCTCATCAGGCACGTGGATACGGACAGGACCAACGTCATGCTCAGCAATGACGATCTCCAGGTGCAGCTTCGTGAGAAGGACAAGCTTTTCGCACAGCAAGACGAGATAGTCAGGGAAATGGAGACGAAGTTCGAGACCCAGGACCGTAAGTTCAAGAGTCAGGAGAAATGCGTCCAGGATAGGAACAAGAAGATCCGGGACATGACTGAAGAACTGAAGTCCAAGGATTTCGAGCTAGATCAGCAGCAGATGGTGATCGAGAGGCTTCGCTCCCAGAAGAGGTCTCTCAAGGCCAAGATCGATTCCTTGACCACTACGATTGAGGAGAACAAGACCGCGATGGAGAACGCAGGTCTTACCTTCGTCGAGGAGGAGATTGATGCTGATGAGTAGACTTGACTACTCGTTTATCTTTCATTATCGTACTTGTTATTTGTGAACTTATTATTGGACCATCCGACATGTGGATGGCTTGCCACTTGTGTGTTTTATTTCGAGAACTTGTTATTTTGTTGTTGAACTTTTATCTTGTGTTGCATGCTTTGTGTTTGCTTGTGATGTAATGTGCATAAAACATCTAAGGGTATCTCATTCTTATCTCTATTTGAACAAACCACAGATGCCTCCCCGTCGCGCAAACCCCAACCCCAACAACATCACTCCAGAAATGCAGCAGATGATGAATGCTCAAACACAGCTTATGTAGATGATGACAACATTCATTCAAAACCAGAATAACAACAACAAACCCAACAACAACAACAACAACAACAACAATAACAACAACAACAACAACCCTCCAGGTTTTGATATGCTCACCAGATTTCTGCGTTTGAGGCCAGCTAAGTTTTCGGGGACAACTGATCCCATGGTGGCCAATGATTGGCTACGTTCTGTGAACAAGGACTTAGTGACCGTGGGCTGCACGGATGCTGAAAAGGTCAGGTTCGCAGCGCATCTGTTGGAAGGGCCAGCCGCCACATGGTGGGACAACTTCCAAATCACCACTCCTTTAGATGAGGTGACTTGGGCTATCTTTGAAGATGGCTTTCGCACTGCTCATATCTCATCAGGAATGATGAGTCTGAAAAAGAAGGAGTTTCACAACCTGAAGCAGCGCCACCACAGCGTGGCTGAATATATAGAAGAGTTCAACAATCTGGCGCGCTATGCACCGGATGAGGTTGACACAGATGCCAAAAGAAAGCAAAAGTTTTTGGAAGGCTTGAATGATGAGCTAAACTTACAGTTGTCTGTGGCATATGTTCCAACTTATCAGTCTCTGTGTGACAAGGCTGCTATTTTGGAGAATAAAATGAAGCAGGTCGAGAGTAGGAAGAGGAAACACTCTGACAAGCACAGCTCAGGATCGTCTCACAAACGATCTCACTATGATGACAGTGGAAGCTCAGGATCTCATAAGCATGGGAAATTCAACAAGCACCACAACCACAACCACAACCATCATGACAACAAGCATCATCACAGTCATGACAATGATAAGTACAAAAATCACAAGAGTGGACATAAGAGCCACCATAGTGGGAATGGTAGTGGAAGTGGAAGTCAGCCTGCAAAAAGGGACATCAGTCAGGTTGAGTGCTTCAAATGCAAGAAGCTGGGGCATTATGCTAATGAGTGCCCTGAAAAGAAAGTTGAAGGACCTGTCAAACCCAATCCTTTCCAGAAAGGTCAGGTGAACCACATTAATGTGGAGGAGGTCTATGAGGAACCTGACGCTGTTGCTGGTAAGTTCAGACTCAATTCCATTCCAGCATTTGTACTCTTTGATACTGGTGCATCTCATTCATTCATATCAAGAGCATTTGTTGAAAGAAATGAACTACCGGTAGAAAGTATTGGGTGTCCTATAAAAGTAAGTTCTCCTGGTGGAGAAATGATAGTGAATTCAGGATGCCATGACCTAGTCATAGAATTCGGGAAGTATAAGTTTCCCGTTAACTTGATAATATTAAACTCCCAAGGGTTGGATGTCATTCTGGGAATGGACTGGATGACTAAGTACAAAGGAGTGATAGATTGTGCCAGCCATACTGTCTCACTCATGACTCCGGATAATAAAAGGATCAGATTCAAGACCAGCTTTGGAGCAAAGATGAGTATGCTAAATTCTCTTAAGGGGCTTAGCATGGACAGTGTGCCAATTGTGTGTGAGTATCCGGATGTGTTTCCGGAAGAGTTGCCAGGAATGCCACCAGATAGAGATGTGGAATTTCTGATAGATTTGGTACCAGGTTCTGGACCAATAGCAAAAAGACCGTACAAAATGTCAGTTGATGAACTGAAGGAACTCAAAAAGCAACTAGGAGAACAGTTGCAGAAAGGATTTATTCAACCAAGTTCTTCATCTTGGGGAGCCCCGGTATTGTTCGTGGAAAAGAAAGATAGAAGCCAAAGGTTATGCATAGATTACCGTTCGCTCAACGAGGTAACTATCAAGAATAAATATCCTTTGCCCAGAATCAATGACTTGTTAGATCAGCTAGAGGGAGCATGTGTGTTCTCAAAGATTGATCTCCGGTCAGGCTATTTTCAACTTAAGATAAGAGAGCAAGACATACCTAAAACAGCATTCACCACAAGGTATGGATTGTATGAGTATACCGTGATGCCTTTTGGCTTAACCAATGCTCCAGCATACTTCATGAATATGATGAACAAGGTGTTCATGGAATTTCTTGACAAGTTCGTTGTTGTTTTCATCGATGACATCTTAGTTTACTCTAAGATCAAAGAAGAACATGAAGGACACTTACGCTTGATACTTGAGAAGTTAAGAGAGCATAAACTTTATTGCAAATTCAGCAAGTGCGAGTTCTGGTTAGAAGAAGTTGGTTTTCTTGGTCATGTTATGACAAAGGATGGTGTAGCAGTTGATCCTGCTAAAGTTTCAGCTGTGACAGAATGGGAATCTCCCAAGAATGTGAAAGAAGTTCGTAGTTTCCTTGGCTTAGCAGGTTACTACAGAAGATTCATTGAGAATTTCTCAAAAGTTGCTAAGCCCATGACTGAATTGTTAAAGAAAGACAAGAAGTTTGCTTGGTCTGAAGGTTGTGAAGTCAGCTTTCAGGAATTAAAGAAGAGACTTGTGGCGCACCGGTGCTATGTCTGCCAGATTTGGAAAAGGATTTCCAAGTATATTGTGATGCGTCTCATCAGAGTTTGGGTGCCGTACTTATGCAAGACGGTAAAGTTGTGGCCTATGCCTCGAGACAACTCAAAGCTCATGAAGTAAACTACCCTACTCATGATTTAGAGTTAGCCTCTGTCGTCCATGCACTCAAAACATGGAGACATTACCTTTTGGGAAAACGTTGTGAAGTGTTCACGGACCACAAAAGTTTAAAGCATATCTTTACCCAAAAGGAAATCAATATGAGACAAAGAAGATGGTTAGAGCTTATCAAGGATTACGACTTAAGTTTGCAATACCACCCCGGTAAAGCAAACGTGGTAGCGGATGCTCTAAGTCGTAAGGTGTTTGTAAATGGCCTTACCAAAGGAGAATTGCCAGATGATTTGTGTAATCAATTCAAAGAACTCAGATTGGAAATTGTGCCTGAAGGACATCTCATGTCTTTGGATGTTAACCCCACTTTGTTGGACAAGATTCGAGAAGCTCAGAAGTCCGATAAGGAAATTGAAGAGATTAAGAAAAATATTGGTCTAGGGAAAGCTAAGAATTTCCATGAAGACGAACAGGGTACATTATGGCATGGGAAACGTATCTGTGTTCCACAAGATCCGGAGTTACGAAAACTGATTTTGCAAGAAGCGCACAACTCTCCGTATTCTATTCACCCGGGTAACACCAACATGTACATGGACATGAAAGAAAGATTTTGGTGGAACAATTTCAAGAGAGACATCGACGAACATATTGCTTTGTGTGATGTGTGTAGCAGAGTAAAAGCGGAGCATCAGAAACCAGCAGGTTTGCTTCAACCACTACCTATTCCTGATTGGAAATGGGACAAAATTGGTATGGATTTCATCACCGGATTACCAAGAACTAGATCAGGATATGATTCCATATGGGTAGTCGTGGATCGCCTAACTAAAGTGGCACATTTCATACCCGTGAAGACAACCTATACAAGTGCCAAGTTAGCCAAAATCTACATGAGTAGAATAGTATGCCTTCACGGTGTGCCTAAGAGTATTGTGTCCGGTAGGGGAACCCAATTCACTTACCATTTTTGGAGACAGCTACATGAGTCATTGGGAACGAGGTTGGAATTCAGTACTTCTTTTCATCCTCAAACCGATGGACAAACAGAAAGGACTAATCAAATTCTGGAAGACATGTTGAGGGCATGTGCCCTAGACTACGGAGCAAGTTGGGACGAAAGTCTGCCTTACGCAGAATTTTCTTATAACAACAGCTATCAAGCCAGCATTGAGATGGCACCGTTTGAGTTTCTCTACGGAAGAAAATGTACCACCCCATTGTTATGGAATGGTGTGGGAGAAAGAAGTTTATTCGGGCCAGATCTTATCAAAGAAGCCGAAGAGAAGGTCAAATTGGTTAAGGACAGGTTGAAGATAGCACAGTCCCGATAGAAAAGCTACGCAGATCCTAAGCGTAGAGAAGTCACCTACGAAGTTGGTGATAGAGCCTATCTTAGAGTATCACCACTCCGTGGAGTGAAAAGATTCGGAGTCAAAGGAAAGTTGGAACCAAGATATGTTGGGCCATTCAAGATTCTGAGTCGCAAAGGAGAAGTTGCTTATGAAATTGAACTGCCAGCATCTCTATCAGCAGTCCATAATGTATTTCATGTGAGTCAGCTTAAGAAATGTCACCCAGAAATGGAAGAGTCTTCTTTGAAGGATACCATACCTTTGGAAGAAGTTCAACTAGAAAGTGATCTCACCTATGAAGAAAAACCTATCAAGATTCTTGAGACTGCGGAAAGAGTCACGATAACAAAGACTATCAAGTTTTGCAAAGTGCAATGGAACCATCATACCAAAGAGGAAGAAACATGGGAAAGAGAAGATGATCTTCGGAAAGACCACCCTCACCTATTTGCTAGCCAATCCGAATCTCGAGGGAGAGATTCACCTTAAGGGGGTTAGATTTGTAACATCCCTAAAATCATAATTTCAAAGTTTGCATATCATTCATGCATGCATATAGATTTTTGATCAAATTTCAAACTCATTTCAGAAAAACAGAAGCACTTGGTGCTATGATTTTATGTGAACAGATTTAAATCAAATGGCTATCCCCATTTGAAGGTTTGATTGTTTAAAAAACCAAGTTTGTTGCCTTCTATGAAGGTAGGTTTAAGTGTAGAATTTAAACCAAGTTTTCAAATTGGGAAATAGGTTCAAAAACTATTTTTCAAATTTTGCAAACCAAGTGCCAAGTCTCTGATATTTTGATCCCCAAGCTTGACCAAGCCTTTGCAAAGCAACTACATGATCTTATGCCTATATTTGAGACTACTGCTCACTGCAAAGATCCCAGGAAATGTTTGAATTCAAAAAGAGTTTGAATTCATATCAAAATCAAATCAGAAAATCGTTTCAGAAAAAGAAAAGAAGCAAACAAATAGAAAAGGCCAAGCGCTGTCATTTTAGCCCAGCAACAGAGCAGGCCCAGCAAGCCCACCCGGGGCATCTCTTTTCTTCTCTCACGCGCGAGCACACCCATTCAGCCACTGACGGCCAGACCCCACGCCCCTTCGGTTTATTTCGCTGACCAGCGGGCCCCGTCCACGTCACCCTCGTCTTCCTCAAACCACGCTCGCGACCACGTCGCTGCTGCTATCAAGGCCGGTAATGGCGCGGTGTAATTGCCCATTATTTCGCAAGCGTTTCCTGTCGCACCTAGGCTTACTTAAACCCCTCTGCCCCGCAAGCATTTCCCCCCTCTCCTCGCTCACTCCGCCACCAGGCTGCGCGCAATTTCCCTCGATACCCCGCAGTACCGACAACTCCGGCGGCCAATTACGGTGAGCCTCGACCGCCCCTCTCTCTCTGGTTCAAACGAGGATGTTCGGAATGATCTCGCGCTTACGCTGATACCTTCCTTTTGCCTGCTCGTGACCCAGGTCGTCGTCTCCGTTCGCGACCGAAACCACCTGAGCCGCCGATAAACTCCGGCGACCAATTAAGGTAAAACCCAAGCGCCCCTTGCCCCCTCCTTCACGCGAGCTTGTTCACCTATGTCTTGCGCAAATCCTGATGCCACTAGTTCGTGCTAGGGCGACGCCAAACCTCGGCAAGGACCACGACTGCAAGCTATCGACGCCGCCCGTTACTCCGACGAGTTCCTGAGACCGTGCCAGCGCGCCCCTTCGCAAACCAACACCACGTCGAGCTTCGGCACGCCACTGCGGATCCGGTAAGCGCCTCCCTTCCTTCCCAGGCGACCTAGAGCGCCAGCACCGCCGCGGTCAGACGCGCCGCCGCCAGTCAACGCCGCTAGCGCCGCCCGTGTATGGTCAGGACGATTAGGAGCGTCAGATGTAGATCCTACGGCATAGATTAGAACGTGGGCAAAGAGGTAAGCGTGCATCTGAGCCGCCAAATCTCACTTAGATCCTACGGTCCGCGTTTGTCGATCCAAACGAATCGGTACGCGCCAGTAATACTACGACACGTGGCTAGGGTTGATTCAAAAACAGAATTCAAAAATAGATTTTGATCCAGATTTCAAATGGCTATAACTTGAGATTCCCACGTTAGATTTTTGCAAATTTTATATCGTTGGAATCAGTGAATCAAGGCCTTTCTGAATCTGCAATGTGTTTAACCAATAGTATCTGTTAAAATGACTTTGTATGCAGAAACATGTTTAGGTCCATTTTGGGCATAGTTTTTGTTTAGCAAATTGTTTTAGGGCTAAATAAGTTTGGTTAGCAAACTTTTTGGCTTGGTTATGTTTCTGTTTCATGCACTTTCTTGATAGAGTTTTCAAAAATCATCACTTAGCATTTTCTTGCATGCATGCATTC
The DNA here is from genome assembly GCA_916181665.1 of Avena sativa. Classification (NCBI taxonomy): domain Eukaryota; kingdom Viridiplantae; phylum Streptophyta; class Magnoliopsida; order Poales; family Poaceae; genus Avena; species Avena sativa. The sequence goes on along the minus strand of OV702285.1, from coordinate 43,827,371 downwards.
ATATTTTTGCTTGTATATGAATTGTATGTAATTGTGTGCTACAAAATTCTTGTGTAGATTTTGCTAGTGACTGTGATTGTGAAGAGTGCCACTCTCCCCATTACCAAGGCAAGTGATACTACATGATATTTCCACCCTTTATTTTGAATAAGCATTAGAATTATTTTTGCCAAGTCTTGCATGCTACTTTTGCCAAATGCTTTGTTGGGAAATCCTATGTAGTGTAGAATTGTAGAATTGCTAGGGGAATTTTCCTAAGTTAAGTTACTATGCCATGCTTAGCCTAGCTAGTAGAAAACAAGGGTTGGTAAAGTATGTACATGCTATGGTGAAATAATTCTAAGTCCTTTGGGACTCATGCTTTTCTTAATAAAACAACTAAGTCAATGAACTTCCTGGGTGGAATGGGACTTGAATGGTGGTTTTTGGTTGAGTGGTTACACAAGGCCATGGATTTGGCTTGTGTATCTCACTTGTGGTATGCCACCCAGGCACAAAGGGATTTGGAGGCCAAGTGTTGAGAAAGCTTACAGTGCAACCACTTGGCAATATGGGCTCTGCCTTGATCATATAGGTTGCTAGAACTTAGTCACTTGGACAGTTGGTGGTAGTGGGAATGATAGGTTGGAACGCGTCCATTTGACTAAGGAGAGGCTTCTGAAAGGTCCTGTCTTGGGAAACCAAGTCTGGTGGGGAAAGTGCACAACCTCTGTAGATGGAAAATCTAAGTACTTAGCCAAGTCCATGGAAATGGACAACTTGAGCATCAAGACATGGAAGCTACAAGAATCTCATCACTCCAACTTCTAAGTAAAACTTGTGGGTGAACAAGGGGGAAGGACCGCAATGTCTATTGGTGGTTTCTTGGGAAGTTTTTGATAATGAAAAACTTAGTGATTTCAACTAATAGGGAAAACCTATTTTCAAGCAAAGCAAGCCAAGCTACACTTAGACAAAAATGCATATAGTAATATAGTCCACTTAAAATTTACTAAGGTATCACTTGCCAATACTATTCCAAAGTATTGACCCACTGTGGCTGTAACTTGTGATGTTGCAGGTTACTCCGATGATGAGTAGGAGTCATGAGTCTACACTCAACATGCTTTCCTGTGGCACATGAAGATGAGGACTTGTGTTTATTTACTTATTCCATAAACTCTTGTATTAGGCCTTTGGCCCTGAGTTGTAAAAGACTATGTTTTATCTCTGGAATGAATGTAATAAACGACCTTTGTATCTGTGTACTTCATCTTAAACTATGGATGCTAGCATTGATCCAGGGACTAGCATTGCAATCACAGGGATCCTTTCCTTTACAAAGGAGGGATCTTACACATACTCCTTACATGAACAGACTAAGCATGCTCACGATGATGAGTATATGTACAAAAATGAAAAAAATAGAGTTTGTTACCATCCTCTTACCACACCTCAAGTTGTCTTAATATTCATTATTGTCCTTCACTTGTGTGACTTAAATAATAACATGAAACCAAAATCCACTTAGGACGGCTGAACCCTGCAAAGAACTCACAAAACCAAAGAAGAACAACAAATATTTTTGGTGTTCTTGAATTTTTAAAACAAGCAAACAAAGCAAAAACAAACAAAGAAAAATCTTTTTGGATTTTTCTTTAAGGCAAGCCAAAGCAAAAAAGCAAAAAACAAACCAAGAGAAACAACGAAAATATTTTTGGCATTTTTGTGTTTTGAGAAAGCAGAAACAAAAACCAAAAAGAAAGCGAAACAGTGGATATACAAAGAACCGACGAAACATGATATATATATAGATGAGTATGATGTTGGTATACCTCCCCCCAAACTTAGGCTTTTGGCCTAAGTGGCGCTCAATAGCGCGGGAAGTAACCCAAAGCTGGTGGGTCATCATAGGAATGATCATAGTCAGGCGCTTGCAATGAAGAAGAAGACGCGCCCCAATCATAGGAGGGCTGCTGGTATGAAGACTCTCCCAAGTTGGGGGCTGAACCAAATCATCTTCGGCATCCTCTCCAACATTCTCCTCTTGCTGGGAGAGCTCAGCCATGTATGTGTCAAACTCCTCCTCCGTGAGCGACCATCCTTGCATGTTATCAAAATTAAACAAAGCAGGTGCAGACAAATAAACTATTTTCTCAGTCCTACCCCCTCTTCAACCACGCTTGGCAAAAGATAGTTCATACGGTAAACTTCTCATAGTAGCCCCTAAGGAAACAAAACTATGCTAAACCATGGAATCAAGATCAAGCCTTTCTATGGGGAACCGATAATCTGAATGATGAGGCTCTAAACCATGGAAGGCTAGCAACCTAGAGGCAATGAGACCTCCAAAAATTCCAACCTTCTCCCGGTTAGTGGTGAGACAGTGAGCTATCAAAGCACCCAGGTTATAAGATCTATTCCTATTCAAAGAATCTGTGATAAAATCTTGATCAAAAGAAGATAACTTTCTAGCAAGAATACACTTGGTAATGAAATAGGCAAAATATCTAATGGCTGGGAACTAAATGTTCCGAATTTTACCACTTTCCTTTGAGAAGTAAACCTTGGAAAATATCAGTATATAAATCCATAAGTGACTTGGGCCTCTCCTTGATCTTCTCACAAGATCCCCATTGAGGTACTCTAATTGCTGCACGGAAACCAGAAAAAGGCAGGTCGACAGCTATATTGTATATTTTATAATGGACCATGGGATTAGATGAAGACCAAGTAAACCGGAAGTCCTGCACCACAACCATGGTTAGCTTGACATACTGAAAAGGTTCACCTTCAACAAAGTGTTCCAACCCTGCATTGGTAATCATAGTTTGTAAATCCTGGAGGATTCCCGCGGCTCTCATAAATTCCTAGCATGGATATATGGAAGGGAAGACTCCTTACTCACGATGAACTTTCATTGGCTCAGGTACCATCAAATCATATTGATTCAGTGGATATACACTCATCTTCCTTTCTGAAATTTTTAGACAAACATCAAACCAAGTGATTTCCAAGTTGATAAATGATGAGAAACTACTATAGGAACTTGATAGAGGGATACACATGCATCAAAATGGAATCTCTAAGAATATAACAAGCATGCAATATCACACAACCTGTCACCTATAGCAGCAAAATACTCAAGATACAATCTATCAATCACAAATCTAATTGGACAAGCGGAGGAGGCACATACCAAGGAGCAATCCCTCCAAAAATCAGCAACAAAGATGGGTTGAGCAAGGAGATCGAAATTCACGAGCAAGAACAGCAGGAACTTGAGCTTGAGAAAGTTTTCCGGTGTTTTTCGGGAGAGAGAAAGACGATGGCTGGGAGGAGGAACCTTGGAGGGGCCCAGGTGGGCCACACTCCAGCCAGGCGCCACCTGGGGGCTGGCCGCGCCCACCAGGGGTGTGCTGGCCTGGGGTGTCCCCATGGGTCACTCCAGGTGTCCCTCTGCTCCTTTTTTCGAGGAAAATTTTATTTTGAATTTTCTGGGATTTTTCGGGAAACTTTATTTTTGGCCAATTTTCAGGGTATGAAAATTGATTTTCTTGCAGAAACAATTATTTTTAGAAGAAGCAAAAGCAAACCAAAAAACAAACTACAGAATTTCTAAAACACTCTAACAAGAAAACAACTAACAAAACCAAAGTTAGCAAAAGAAAAGGCAAAGACTAGGAAGGAGAAAAGTAAAAGAAAGCAAGTATAACCACGGTGAAAACATTATTTTGTTCATTAAAATCCTTTTGTTAACAAGTTTGATCAAGTCTTGTTACCAAAACAATATTATATGAAACAAAACTTTGCAATCCACTAAGTGATTATGTTACCTCATACTTGATAGCAATGATCCCAATCATAATAGTTTCAAAATTTTCTTGCGGAATGGGACAATATATTTCTCCAACCTTGATGCTCTGAATATTTTCAATGGAATTTAGGAAATAGCTTTTAGCAACCTGATGGTGACTCCTTGATGGCTTGTGGAGTCTTGTTGGGAACCCTAAGAGCAAGGTGTGAAGCAGCACAACAACAAGTATTTCCTCAGTAAGAAACCGAAGTTATCGAACTAGTAGGAGGAAGGAAATGTCACACAGGTGTTGTAGTCAACGCGGAGACCTGCACAACACAAACTCAAGACTTTGCCCCAACGAATCAGTGAGGTTGTCAAGCTCACCAGTTTGCTGTAACAAAGTATTAAACGTATGGTGTGGAAGGTAATGGTTTGCAGCAAGTAAACAAGTAACAGTGGAAGACGTATCAATGCTAAAGATTGGACTGGGGTCCATATTTCACTAGAGGTGCTCTCCTTAGATAAACAACATGGCATGAAGGGTAAACAAATTATAGCAGGGAAATTGACAGGAACTGAGCAAGGCATAACAATGCAATACTAGTCAAAAAGATCCTATGAGATTCGATTGGGCAATACAACAATATACATAGACCGCAATCCAACTACATCTATGACTAGAAGTCCACCTTCAGGTTATCATCCGAACCCCCTCCAGTATTAAGTTGCAAGCAATAGACAACTGCTTTAAGCAAAGTGTGTAAGGTAAACAATCCACTTTTCCATGAACAAGAGACCGTTGTTTTCTCCCTAGTAGCAACAGCACATCTACAACCGAAAAGATTTCTGTCACTTCCCTTGGAAACTAGAGGCATGAACCCACTATCGAGCATAAATACCCCCTCTTGGAGTCACTAGCAACTACTCGGCCATGATAGCTATAAACAACGGAGAGCATACAAGATCACAAACAACACAGACAAGGTAGAATCATAAAGACAAAACCATTAATCAATCTGACATAATAATCTCAATATCCATCGGATCCTCGTAAACACAACATGCATGATTACAAATAGATAAGATCTTGATCATGAACGGAGCTCACAAGATCTATACATGAAAGCACAAGGAGGAGATACAACCATCTAGCTACTTCATGGACCCATAGTCCAAGGTGGAACTACTCACGCATCATACCGGAGAGAAGGCCACCGAGATGATCTCCCCTCCAGCAGGGTGCCGGGGAGAACTTTAGATCCCTGCCCCCGATCTACGGACGATGGTGGCGGCGGCTATAGAAGGTTTCGTGGAATATTGATCGGGTCTTTAGGGTTTCTGCATTGGGGGCGTCTTATAGGCGAATAGGCGAGGCCGGGAGGCGGCCAGGGGCCCCACACCCTACCCAGGCGTGGGGCAGGGCCCACCCGCACCTAGGGGGTCTGGCCGCCCTGGTTGGCGTCTCCGTCTCGTCTTCTGGATTTGTGTCCCTCACGGTAAAATATTGACTTTAGCTTTTGTCTCGTCCAATTCCGATAATATTGATTTTTTGCCTTTCTGGAACCAAAAAAAGAAGAAAACAGGCGACTGGCACTATGGAAACTTGTTAATAGGTTAGTTCTAGAAAAGATATAAAAACACCTCAAATTGTAGACAAAGCAAAGAAAAGTAGATACTAAACAAGCATGGAGCATCTAAAATAATAAATATGTTTCCGACGTATCAAGCATCCCCAAGCTTAACTCCTGCTCATCCTCGAGTAGGTAAGTGATAAAAAGAATAATTTTTGAGGTGACATGCACCATCAAAACCAAGATCAAACCATTTGCAAGCATTGAAATCTAGGATCAAAGAACTCTAAACATGTGCATGAAAGATGAAGTTCTAACAATAGGACAAATTAACTATGCATGCAACATGACATGCTACAAACAAAGATCATGAATAACATGCATTGAAAAATGTTTGTTTGTTTCACATACAGAAAACATAGCATAGTGGCAATCAGCTTATTCCTCATAGAGTAGCAAATAAATGCATAGGACACCTTCAAAGTTCACAAGGGTGACTAGAAACAAATAGCACAAGAACAAGTAATATCACAATATGCATCAATCAATAAGTTTTGGAACACTGCACACAGAATGACAACTATGCTCTCTTAATGGTGCTTAAAGGTAGAAGGTGGAGAATCAAATAATGGTGGAGGAAAAGGCCCTTCACAAAGGGAAGCAGGGATTTCAAGTTTCCAAAAGAGCTTCCAAAAACTATGGTACTAGTTAGCTTTCAGCCCTCATTGCCCCTATCATAAGTATCTTGAAGTGATTAAGGTTAAAGTGAACAAAGATGGAGGATATGCTTGACAAAGTATAAGTTGGCAATCTCAAGTCCCTTGAATACGAGGGCCACACCTCATGCTACTCAACTTCAGTCACCTGTAAGTTCTTATCACTGTAGGTATTTGCATATCATAGAGAACCGCCAATGGGGTACCCCTTGCACATTGTACAGGAGCTATCCCATAACCAAAATGACAAGGCAAGCAGACAATGAGCATCTCAGCGATCTTTTTATTTACTATATGCATAGCTTTTTATTGAAGATGCCTCATAGATAGCTCATTATGGTGATGTTGCAAGTTTCCACCAAGATTAGGCATGGCTTAGGCTAGCGGCCCAGGCATTTCTCTAACACAAAAATAAAAACTCCACGGACTTACAAGTTCCCTCTTTATTTCACACCGGTGACATCCATAGACAAAAGAGCATGATATCAACTGAGTACAAAGTATAAGTGCAATGTTGAAAACGTTCCCCGTGATAGCATGGTTGTGCTAATTCCAACGTATAAGTGCAATCATATACAACATAGATGACACAATGGTTCAAGTTTATTAGGGGAAAAGAATATAAAGTGTGCCATCAAGCTTGTGAGGGCTTTAATCACTAAGTTTCCACATAACAAAATAGTTTTTAACTGGAAGATAGCTGAAAACAAGAATATACTTGGAATGGTGTAACACACCATGCATATGAATTTATAGAATAACTGGGTTTCTTGGGAGTTGGAAGCATAAGTAGAACTTACTCATACAAGTGGAGGCTAGCAAAAGACTGGGAGCAACCAACTAAGAGAGCAATAATGGCCATAATCATCCAGTGCAACAAAGCATTACTAAGCAAAGCATAGAGTGGTACTACAAGTTAAGGACTAAATGATCATAGAGGCTATGGTGACTTGTCATAGTCATAACATGGTGTGAGCATGTGCCAAGTCAACCCAAACAAAGCATCAAAGGAGAATACCACAATACTATGCTTTTGCATGCTAAAACAACGCATAATTTCTTGAAGGCACACTAAACAATCCCAATTGTTTGGAACAAGACATGCTACAGCAATAATCACTAAGCATAAGGTAAAAACAACACCTAGCATGTCATGCTAAAGTCTAAGCCACAGTCAATGCAAGCTCCTCTTGCACTTACAAGCAAGAACTTACTACTCATTTCCAACACCAAGCAACTTATTTGCAAAACAACACAGCGAGAACGGGTGTCCAAACTACTTTATTCAAGCAAACTAAACAAACTAAGCAAACCAAACGAAAATTAAGACGCTCCAAGAACAACACAACAATGCATGAAACAATAAAAATGAAGTGTCTAGACAGACCTGAGCTTTTTATTGATGAAGAAGGGGATGCCTTGGGCATCCCCAAGCTTTGACGCTTGTACATATTGGATATTTCTTGGGGTGACACCATGGTGGCATCCCCAATCTTAAGCTTTTTTCCATTCTTCATCTCATTACATCACTCTCTCGCTACACCTGAAATTTTTTCCTTCATACAAAACTTCACACAATCTTCATTAGCAACATTAATTTATTCAAAAGATATTAGACCTGTGGCAAAGCTTTGGAACAGAAAGAATTTTCATTAAAAACACATGCTACTATAGTAACTCCTTATTAAAGCTCAATTCACCTAAAGAGAACTCAAAAAGGAATCAATAAGAAGCAAATGCAAATAATGGCAGAAATCTGTCAAAACAGACCAGCAGGTAGAAACCGATTTTTCGAACATCTTCTGTTGCTCAAATCAAAAAGTGTTGAACTAACAAAAGTTAGCTCACATACTGGGTGATTTATTCGTAAATTTTCATCACAATCCGAGTTACATAGACTCCTCACGAATTTGTTTTGGTGGAGGATAGAAATCTGTTTCGGGACAACAACTCCCCAAATCTTACCTCCATCTCATTAGAGGTCATTCTTGGCACAAAAAGCAAACAAAAAGGATAAGGAGAGGTAATTACTGAAGTAATAACTTCCAAGACTCAAGGAAACTCTTGGGTTATCTCCCAACAAGTACTTTTCTTTAACGCCTTTAAGTTAGGCTTGATAGTTTGAGAAGATGCTCAAATAAGAAATATGAATTGAAGTAAAAGAGAGCATCAAGAAGCAAATTCAAACACATTTAAGTCTAACCCTCTTCCTATGCATAGGAATCTTGTACACAAATAAATTCATGAAGAACAAAGTGACATGCATAGGAAGATGAAACATGAGCAACTTCAAAACTTTCAGCACATAGAGAGGTGTTTCAGTACCATGAAAACTTATACAACCATATTTTCCTCTCTCATAATAATTTTTAGTAGCCTCATAAATAAACTCAACAATATATCTATCACATAAAGCATGCTTTTCATGATCTACAAACTCATAATTTCTATCAAAGTCAAAAATAGTGGGATCAAAATCTCCACAAGTTTTATCGAAAGTAGATATTTCAAAAGGATCCATAGGAACATAACATTCATCCTCCTTTGGTAAGAAAGGGGGACAATGAAATAATGTAAGGGATAAAGAGTTACTCTCATTAGAAGGTAGGCATGGGTAAATGTAACATCCCAATTTCAGCAACCCTGATTAACTGTCCAGAAGACAAAAATCAGGGGGAACAAAAACTTTTTCTTGCATTGTGTGCTTACTGGTTTGCAAGAAACTGTTTGAGTATTAGTTGTGTACTCCTCATCTCAACCCTAGTTTACCAAAAACTATTTTCACAAAAGAGATGTCTTGGCTCATCTTACATATTCTCAAATGTTCTGGCATTTCGAAAACCTGAGCCAAGGTGACTTTGACACTACCAACTGCTTTACTAGTTTCTATTGACAAAACTATGGAGATATATATATATATATATAATCTCCTTATGTTTTCAAGACAAGACCTTCAACTATTCTTATCCCTAGGTTTTCCAATACTTTATCAAAACCTTCTTCTCTCAATCTTGGTAGACATACCAAGATGGTACTTATCTTACATCAAAGAAAAACCCCTTTAACATACCCATCCTTACCTCAAGCTAGGCTTGATTGTAACCCTAGTACTAGTTGGATAAGTAATAAGATGAATTGCCTTGATCTGTTGTCTGATGAATTGCCTTGATCTGCTGATCGCCTTGTTTGCTTAGGAACTAGAGTGAGATAATATAGTAGCTCATCCCTTAGGAACCAATCCTTTCTTGTGACCATCAATCTCAAGCTAAGCATCCAAATCTGGATCTATTCTAAACCACTAAAATAAACATCTCCTCCCATGCTCAGATCAACCCAAGGATAACCCCTCTTGATGGTTTCCAACTCAGTGGAGACCCAATCTAAGCATGAATCCTATATACTTAGTTAGTATCTCAACCTCATATCCTTGATCATGAGTTGGAACCTAGTATCCTCTCAAATCATCTACCCTTGCACTCTAGTCAAAATCTCCAAAACTGCCAAAATGGCTAAGTCTGGAAATTTTGTCTAGATACCATTTTTGGAGCTTTACCTTTTCCAACCTATGTGCATTCTTTAGAATGTACTTGAACCATATTTTAGTACATATTTAGTACTACCAAGTCCCACTCTTTCCCTTGGCTAATCCATTCCATGTGCCACTCCTCCATGATGGTTTTGTAGTCAAGATAATAATCTTTTCTGCAAATATTATCATCTTGCCTACTTTGGCAGAAGCTCCAATCTATATGCCATATCCCCTTGACCATATCTTTGCATGATTGTCATCTAATAATCATGCCCTATCACTCACCACTTCATTTGTTTCCATTGGAGCCTTGTGCTTCCTAAACCCCCATGGTTTAGAAGGCTACCTGATGTATCTGTTATGACAGCCTTATTTCCAACAAAGTTTGCCATATCTTCTAGACCACCTCAAATGCAACCAAGCCCAAATAGTGTTTACATGATCATCTACATGACATATTTTAACCATCCATATACCCCTTGCACCAAGGTGAGCTCTGAGCTCCCTAATCCAACCCTATTTAGATGGCATCAGAATAACTAAACCCAAGATCCTCCAAGAATCTAGTTTCCACCCTTTTCACCACTTTTATTAAAAACCAAGGTTGAACTTGATGCACACATAAAATTTACATCATATACCTTGGATATAAGCACCTCCAAATAATTCTCCCAATTTTTGGATTATTAAACTATTTTACTTCATTATCTTGCAAATTCCCCAAAACCCTTGTCTCTAAAGGCAAGTTTGTTTTTCTCCAAAGCACCCTTGCCAACTCAAGGCACATTTGATGCCTATATCTCATATCCCATCTATCCAACTCAAAAATAAATATTTTTGAGATTCTTTATTATTTCTTTTTGCCCTTTTTCCTAAATGGTAGAAACAATAAATAATTCCCCAAAAATACTTTTCAACCTCAATAAATCCCAATAAAATTACCCAATGTGTGTTATGGAATTTAGGACCATATCACATCAAAAACCAAGCTTTACCAATACAAAAATATCATCTTAGCTCCCATAATCTATTTCTGCACTTTTTAAATAAGTGCATTTAAATGGGATAATAATCACCAGAAAAATCCCATTTAAATCATGGAGAGATTGTTTGACCTATACCACCTATCAGTACCATTTCCACACCTTTCTCAATGAAAATTTTGCAACTTCCTTCACAAGCCTCAAAATGATCAACACTTTGCAAATCAAGCAAACTTGATCCAAATCAAACCCAAACCAACTCCAATCTTCTCCAGCACTTCTCCCTAACCTCATCACTCTCCCCTGGTCGACCAGCACTGTAGCACCTCTTGTCCTTTATCCCTTGAAACTTGAGAGAGAGAGGAAATCTTTCCAATATCTTGGTAATAAAAGAGTGGGCAGCACCCCACCCCCTATCTGTCCCCTAGTCCGACCAGGACCCTCTCCCTCACCCCTAAACCGCAACTATTGCCCAATGGCTGAGCCCTATACTCTCCCCAAGCTCATCCATGAGCTATGTCTACCATGGACCCTCCCCTACCAAAATAAAAGGCCATAAGCCACCCCCAGCACACCCCTCGCCCTCATTTGCCCCCAGCAGCCTCCCCAGAGCTTTCCCTCACCCTCCTTCCCTCTCCACTGGCCACAAGACCAAGAAATGGCCATTCCGGACATTGATTAGAGAAATCTCGAGGTGCCCTTCCCCTTCCTCCTCTCCACCTGCATGTCACCACCAGGCCACCCCCTAACCATACTCTACCATCCTTGAGCTCCCTAGCTCCTCCATGGCCTTGCATGCTCCTTGAGAGAAGGATCTACTCACCTCGGCCATTTCCATGAAACCAAGCGTAGCTTCTCCCCTTGCTCAATATCTCCCTTCATGTCACACCCTCTAACTCCCCTCTCGATTCTGCAGCTAACCCACTTCTTCTCCTTGCTGAGGACCGGCTCCCCGTGTAGCACCAACAACCTCTAATGAGCTCCTTCTGGCCACCATCACGTGAAGCCGCCCCCGACGACGAACCTGTCCGTGTCGCCCCTCTTCGGAATCAGCGTCGCCTCCCGCGTCCGCGCCACCACATCCCAGCCGTCGTCAAGCCCTGGGTAAGCCCCTCCGCGAGCCCCCTGCCCATGATAGGGTTTTCTCGTGGCCACCCATGGCGCTGGGGAGACGATGCACCACCGCCGTCAGTCGGCCCCAGATCCGACGGCTGGTGGTCGCGCGTACCCCTTCGCACCCTAGGCCGCCGGGACTCAAACTCCGCTAGGCCGCCACCTGTTGTATGCCGCCCGCGCGCGCTGGTCGTGTTTGGGCTGGCCTGCCCCGGTGCAGCCCGTTTCCCTCAAGATCTAGCCCAGGAACCCCCTGCCCCTCTTTCTTTTATTCTTTTCATAGATATGCATACTAGACTATAGGTTTAATTAATTTTGAAAATGGAAAATGACTCCAACTTACTAGATCTAAATTTTCTAAGATCCCTGTATATCTTTTCAAACATGTAAACCTGGTTCTGGACCAATTTGAGGTATAGATTAAATATAATAAATCCCCTACAAGGCTTTGTCTAGAACACAAAATATTTTCCCAAGGTATTTTCACAACTCCAAATGGAGTAAATCCACTTGGTTTGGAAAGGTATCACCCATAAATTTCAAACCCCACAGCCCCTTAGTATTTTGCTTACTAGTTTGCTAGTAGCAAAAATAACAAAATAAATTACCTTCTGACTTTAGTAAATTCTATAGGTCAAGCAAAGGAGGTTATGACTTAATTCCAACTCCTAGCGGATCCACTTAACCATATCCTTCATAATCCAGCATCTCATAATATTATGAGTCTCTGTTGATTTTTAGCGAATTAAAGTCTTTTGTGCATAGATTAATCACTAATAAAAACACTACAGTAGTTACGTAACTCCAAAAAGGTTGATTTAAATTTCTACTGAAAGGTATTATCAGTAGCTAGCACGTTTGCTTGGAATTACCTAAAAATCCTCTTTAGATTAAAAATGATGAAAAAGACAAATATGGTCCAGTACTGCCTTTGTGGATTTCTCAAGGGCATTATGGTAATTGTTTTGAGGTGATTGCAACTCCTCTTGAATAAGTCAATCAAATAATACTTAATCACCCAAGGAAATAATTTTTGGAACTCTAGAGAAGTTCTGGTGAATTATTTCCTTAAACTAGAGTTTTATCCACTATAAAATCCATTATAAATCAAGGGAAATTGATAAAATAGTGAAACCACTTTTATTGGCTTCATTTTATCAATACCTATCTGATGGTATCATTTTTATACAATGGTATCATACAGATCCAGTCCTTGGTAAAAAAAACCCCTTTCTTAGGTAATTCCTAAAATATAAATAAAAGGGGATCTTTTCCCTAATGCCTCAAAATCTTCTTCCAATCCAATCACATCAAACCTCCAACATCCTACTGATGTTTATCATGTTTTTATCCTTTGCTTGCTGTATGGTTTGATGCTTGTATGCCTTGTAATGATTGGTGTACCGTTTGTTTGCATGTAGGCTCGATAACGGCGATAGTTACGATTGTATGACACCGAGAAGAAGGAAGGATCAGATTATCTTATTATTGTTATTATTGGTATTCTGACGAAGTCATAGGACATCTCGATGGTCACAAGCAAGCCACCATTCCTGAACTCCTGTATTTACCTACTCTCGTTTATCAACCGTTTTATATCTCGTTTATAAATTGCATGATTAAAGGCTTGTTTTGTATTCAAATAAACAGACGCGAGTAACTTGGCTCCTCCAAGTTATGAATAAGTGTCCATTGGAGACCTACCCTATTTACACCTACTTTTACCCCTTAGAACAAGGCTAGGATGATTAGCATCGTCCCACTTCGAACCCACGGATTTTCAAAGATAAAACTATTTTGGGTTATACCCTACTGCAAAGTTTTCAAAATAAAACCATTGAAAAGAGGCATCCTTTCCAAGTGGAAGTTTTACTGAAATAAGAGATGAGGTGGATGAAGAGAAAGTTAAGTAAGAGAAAGGAATGGATTTTCTAAGCCAATGTCCGGAACAATTTATCCGTGCAACCACATTACCCCAGACGCTGGGGCTTAGCTCGTAGTTTGTGATCCTTAGCCGGGGATGATCTTGTTGGAGATATGCCCTAGAGGCAATAATAAATGTAGTTATTATTATATCTTTGTGTTTATGATAAATGTTTGCATTCATGCTATAATAGTATTTACAAGGAAACATTAATACTTGTGTGATTTGTAAACTCAATTTGAAGTCCCTAGTAAAGCCTCTATACATCACTAGCCTGTTGGTTGATAAATGATTGTGGTTTCCCTATCATGAACATTGAGATGTTATCAACAACAAGATCATATCGTTAGGAGAATGATATGATGGACATACTCCTATAGATAAGCGTAGCATAAAGATCAAGTCATTTGAATAGTTCAATTGCTATATGATTTCTGATACATAGTAACCTAATTCCTTCGACCATGAGATCATGCATATCACCTTTACCGGATGGATGCTTTGATGACATCAAACACCACACCGTAACTGGGTGGCTATAAAGGTGGCATTGAGTGTTCGGAAAGTATTGGTTGAAACACATGGATCAAGAGTGGGATTTGTCCATCCATATGACGGATAGATATACTCAGGGCCCTCTCGGTGGAATGTCATCCAATTAGCTTGCAAGCATGTGACTGGCTCACAAGGGATCACATATCACGGGAACGAGAAAAGAGTACTTATCGGTAACGAGGTTGAACTAGGTATGCAGAGATACCGACGATCATAACCTCGGATAAGTGAACTATCGTGAGACAAAGGGAAATTGGTATCGTATGTAAGTGGTTGATTCGATCGCAAAGTAATCGTAGAAATATGTGGGAGCCATATGAATTTCCAGATTCCTCTATTGGTTATTGTTCGGAGAAGTGTCTCGATCATGCCCGCATAATTCACGAACCGTAGGGAGACACACTTAAGGATTCGACGTTGTTTGAGTAGTTATGGAATGAATGAGAAAGAGACCGAATGTTGTTCGGAGTCTCGGATGGGATCCGGGATATCACGAGGAGATCCGGAATGGTCCGGAGAATAAGATTCATATAAGGAAAGTCCAGTTTCGGAGTTGGGGAATGTTTCCGGTGTTTTCATCGGGAATGTTCTAGAATGTTCCGGAATGTCCGGCACTCCGGAGGGGAAGGGTACATGGATGTGTTGTATCAAGTTGGTATGATTGCATCATGTAATAAGTGTTATCGCTGTTCCAAATAAAGGATTAATTCAAATCCTAGTTTGAAAAGTCAAATAGCTAAATTGAAAAGTCAAACGGCTAAATTTGGAAAGTGGAAAAGAGGAGGAAGGGGGAAACCGAGTTGGGGAGGAGTTCCCTCCTCCAACCGGCGGCGCCCCCTCCAAGCCGAGTTGGGGAGGGACTCCCCTCCCTCCCCCTTGGCCGCCGGCCCCTCCACCTATATAAGGAGGGGCAGGGCTCCCTCCTAGCACACACAAGTACCTCTCCTCCAAACCCTAGCTTGGCGCCTACCACCATAGCCGCCGCCCCCTAGGGTTTTGCCCTAGCCGCCGACTTTGGGTGTCCCAGAACCCTAGCCGCCGGCTCTAGCCTCTCCTCCTTGGTGTGTCTAAAACCTAGATCGCCGAGGAGCTCTCTCATACTCCACCATACTCGCTCCGGCTTAAGGCGAAGCCCTGCGAGATCTCCCCTCTACTTCCGGTACCACGCCGTTGTGCTGCCGGAATCGCGAGGAGAGTGCTACAACCTCTGCTGCCTGCTGGAACAAGGGAGAGGAAGGTCTTCGTCGAGTACCGAACGTGTGACCGACTGCGGGAGCGCTGCCGGAACGCAGCACCGGAAGGATCGTCTATGCGATCTTGAGATCGGGAAGAGTACGACTACATCACCCACGAGAATCCGCTCTCGTTAAACACTTTGGAATCTTCGAGGGTAAGTTATTCCATCGACTCGTTGCTACAATCTAGTAGATAGATCTTGGCTTGTTTGTTTGTATGCGATAGAAAATTTTTGTTTTCCATGCTACGAAACCTTACAGTGGTATCAGAGCCGTGTCTATATGTAGATCTGTTGCACGAGTAGAACACAATGGTCATTGTGGGCGTTGATGCTTTTATTGTCGATTGCTTCTTGTGTACTTTGCATCTTGCGGTATGTTGGGATGAAGCGGCCCGGGCTAACCTTACATGACATCGTTCATGAGACTTGCTCCACGCTTGACATGCAACTTGTATTGCATAAGTGGCTTTGCGGGTGCCTGTTTCTCCTAGCATAGTTAAGATCCAATTTACAACGGGTGATCAACAATACTAGTATCAATGTTGTGGTTCTTGTTCATAAGTTAGAACGACACTTATTGAAAGCCCCAAACCACGTAAAATATGCAAAGAAAGTAGAGGCGTCTAACTTTGTTTTGCAGGGCTGTGCAGTGATGTGATATGGCCATGATTGTGATTATATTTGATGTATGCAATGTTCCTTATTGTAAGTTGGCAACCGGCAGGAGCCATATGGTTGTCTTTAATTTATGTTAAGACCCGCGTGTCTATTCAAAGTAGTTGTAATAGTTGAAGCCGGTGGACGACAACCATGGAGAAGCGTCATTGACCTTGATGCAATGCCGGTGATAATGGAGATCATGTTCGTGCTTGAAGATGGAGATCGGAAGCACAAGGAAGAAAGGCCATATCATATCACATATTAGGAATTGCATGTGATGTTAATCCTTTATGCATCTTGTATTGCTTAGTAGACGATGGTAGCATTATAAGATGATCCCTCATGCACATAAATTTGAAGTCATAAAGTGTTCACCCTTAGCTAGCACCGTTGCTAAAGCTTGTTGTTTCGAAGCACCACGTGATGATCGGGTGTGTTAGATTCTGCAAGTGTATACAACGTGAGCAAGCCAGATTTGCTCATGCGGAAACTAAGGTTTGATCTTGACGAGCCTAGCATGTACAGACATGGTCTCGGAACACGGATCACCGAAAGGTAAAGCATGAATCATATAGTAGATATGATGAACATGACGATTGTTCGCCATTGAAACTATATCAACTCTCGTGATGATCGGTGTTGATGTGGTGGATTTGGTTCGTGTGATCACTAAAACAATGTGAGGGATATTGTTTTGAGTGGGAGTTCACCTAGATTAATTTAATTATTAATTTGAACTCAATTTGTCATAAACTTAGTCTAAACTATTGCAAATATGTTGTAGATCAATGGCAGCCCCTACCATCAATTTTAATGCGTTCCTAGAGAAAGAAAAGTTGAAAAACAATGGAGGCAACTTCGCGGATTGGTTCCGCAATTTGAGGATTGTCCTCACAGCTGGTAATTTGACCTATGTGTTGGATGCACCGCTGGGTGACCCACCTGCAGCTGATGCTTCCGATGAAGTAAAGAATGTTTACCTCGCTCGGAAGAATCAGTACTCCATAGTTCAGTGTGCTATCTTGTATGGTTTGGAATCAGAGCTTCAGAAAAGGTTTGAGAATTCAGACCCATATGATATTGTCGAGGATCTCAAATTGATTTTTGAGACTCATGCGGCAATTGAAAGTTATGAGGCTTCTGAAAAGTTCTTTAACTGCAAGATGGAAGAGGGCAGCTCCGTCAGTGAGCATGTGCTTAAGATGTCTGGGCACGCAAACAAACTTCAAAGCTTGGGTATAGTGATTCCTAATGCTTTGGAGATTTACCGTGTCCTCCAATCACTACCACCAAGTTACAAGAACTTTGTGATGAACTACAACATGCAGAACATGAACAAGCAGTTGCCAGAACTGTTTGCTATGTTAAAGTCTGCAGAAGTGGAGATCAAGAAAGAGCACCAAGTGTTGTTGGTCAATAAGACCACCAAATTCAAGAAAGGCAAGTCTAAGCAGAAGGGACACTTCAAGAAGGGTGGTAAGAAAGTTACCACGCCGGCGAAGAAGACCAAGGCTGGACCTAAGCCTGATACTGAGTGCTTTTACTGCAAAGGAGAAGGTCACTGGAAGCGGAATTGCCCAAAGTACTTGGCGGATTTGAAGAACGGCAACATCAAGAAGAAAGGTATATCTGATATACATGTTATTGATGTGTATCTCACTAGTACTCGTAGTAGTGCCTGGGTATTTGATACTGGTTCGGTTGCTCATATTTGTAACTCGAAACAGGTGCTGCAGAATAAACGGAAGCTAGCGAAGAACGAGGTGACGATGCGCGTGAGAAACGGATCAAAGGTTGATGTGATCGCGGTCGGCACGCTATCCCTTCATCTACCATCGGGATTAGTTTTATACTTAAATAATTGTTATTTGGTGCCTGCGTTGAGCATGAACATTATATCGGGATCTTGTTTATTGCGAGACGGTTACTTGTTTAAGTCTGAGAATAATGGTTGTTCGATTTATATGAGTAATATGTTTTATGCACATGCACCTTTGATATATGGTCTATTCTTATTGAATCTCGATAGTGGAAATACACATATTAATAACATTGAGGCTAAACGTTTGAAATCAAGCGATAATTCGACCTATATGTGGCACTGTCGTCTTGGTCATATTGGAGTGAAGCGTATGAAGAAACTCCATTTCGATGGACTTCTTGAATCACTTGATAGATGCGAAGCATGTCTGATGGGTAAAATGACTAAGACTCCATTTTCTGGTTTGATGGAGTGAGCTACGGACTTATTGGAAATCATACATACCGATGTGTGTGGTCCAATGAGTGTAGCGTCGCGAGGTGGTTATCGTTATGTTCTTACCTTCACGGATGACTTGAGTAGATATGGGTATATCTATTTCATGAAACATAAGTCCGAATCTTTCGAGAAGTTTAAGGAGTTTCAAAGTGAGGTAGAGAATCAACGTAACAAGAAGATTAAATTTCTATGTTCTGATCGTGGAGGTGAATATCTAAGTTACGAGTTTGGCGAGCATTTGAAGAAATGCGGAATACTTTCACAATTGACATCGCCGGGAACACCACAGCGTAATGGTGTGTCCGAACGTCGTAATCGAACTCTCTTAGATATGGTTCGTTCTATGATGTCACTTACAGATTTACCGCTATCATTTTGGGGTTATGCATTAGAAACAGCCGCAATCACTTTAAATAGGGCACCATCTAAATCCGTTGAAACGACACCATATGAATTATGGTTTGGGAAGAAACCTAAATTGTCGTTCCTTAAAGTTTGGGGTTGCGAAGCCTATGTAAAGAAGTTACAGCCGGACAAGATTGAAACCAAAGCGAAAAAATGCGTCTTCATAGGATACCCGAAGGAAACTATTGGGTATACCTTCTATCATAGATCCGAAGGCAAAATCTTCGTTGCCAAGAATGGATCCTTTCTAGAGAAGGAATTTCTCTCGAAAGAAGTGACTGGAAGGAAAGTAGAACTCGACGAGGTTGTCGAACCTTCTCTCGAAATTGCGAGTAGCGCAGCACCGGAAGAAGTTCCTGTGGTGCCTGCACCAATTAGATAGGAAGCTAATGATGATGATCACGAAACTTCGGTTGAAGTTGCTACAGAGCCTCGGAGGTCAACGAGAACTCGTACCACTCCAGATTGGTATGATCCCGTTATGAATGTCATGTTGGTGGACAACACCAATGACCCTGAGACATATGAGGAAGCGATGATGAGCCCAGATTCCAATAAATGGCAAGAAGCCATGAAATCCGAGATTGGATCCATGTACGAAAACCAAGTATGGACTTTGGTGGACTTACCGGATGGCCGGAAGGCTGTCGAGAACAAATGGATCTTCAAGAAGAAAACAGATGCTGATGGTAATGTTACTGTCTATAAAGCTCGACTTGTCGCAAAATGGTTTCGACAAATTCAAGGAGTTGACTACGATGAGACTTTCTCACCAGTAGCGAAGCTAAAGTCTGTGAGGATTATGTTAGCAATCGCTGCATATTACGATTATGAGATATGGCAGATGGATGTCAAAACAGCATTCCTCAATGGAGACATTGATGAAGAGTTGTATATGATGCAACCCAAAGGTTTTGTCGATCCTAAAGATGCTAACAAGGTATGTAAACTTCAACGGTCCATCTATGGATTGAAGCAAGAATCCCGAAGTTGGAATCAACGTTTTGATAAGGTGATCAAAAGTTTTGGTTTTATACAAACTTATGGAGAAGCTTGTATTTACAAGAAAGTGAGGGTGGGAGCTCTGTAGCATTCTTAATACTATATGTGGATGACATATTGTTGATTGGGAATGATGTAGACCTTCTTAATAGTGTCAAGGAATATTTGAATAATAATTTTTCAATGAAAGATCTTGGCGAAGCAACTTACATATTAGGCATAAAGATTTACAGAGATAGATCGAAACGCCAAATATCATTGTCACAGAGTACATATTTGGACAAAGTTCTAAAGAGGTTTGGAATGGAAGATAGCAAGAAAGGGTTCTTGCCCATGTTGCCCAATACGACCTTGAGTAAAACTCAAAGTCCGACATCGGCAGAAGATAGAGAAAGGATGAGTAAGACTCCCTATGCCTCAGCCATAGGATCTCTAATGTATGCCATGCTATGTACTAGACCCGACATTGCATATGCTGTTAGTTTAACTAGCAGATATCAAAGTGATCCAGGAGTGGATCATTGGACAGCGGTCAAAAACATCCTTAAGTACTTGAGAAGAACTAAGGATATGGTTCTTTCTTATGGAGGTTATGAACAGCTCGTTGTTAATGGTTACACCGATGCTAGTTGGAACACCGATCCGGATGATTCTAAATCACAATCTGGATACGTATTTATTTTTAATGGTGCAGCAGTTAGCTGGAGGAGTGCAAAGCAAAGCATTGTGGCGAGATCTTCAACTGAATCGGAATACATGGCTGCTTCGGAGGCTTCACAAGAAGCGATATGGATGAAAGAGTTCATTACAGAGCTGGGTGTGGTTCCTAGTGCGCTGGACCCAATGTCTATCTACTGTGATAACATGGGCGCCATAGCCAATGCGCAAGAACCAAGGTCACACAAGAAGCTGAAGCACATCAAGCTACGTTTTCACGCTATTCGAGAACATATCCAAGATGGGGATATAAAGATTTGCAAAGTACACACAGATCTGAATGTGGCGGATCCGTTGACTAAACCTCTCCCGAGGGAAAAACATGACCAGCACCAAACTGACATGGGTGTTCGGTATATTACCATGTAATCTAGATTAGATGACTCTAGTGCAAGTGGGAGACTGTTGGAGATATGCCCTAGAGGCAATAATAAATGTAGTTATTATTATATCTTTGTGTTTATGATAAATGTTTGCATTCATGCTATAATAGTATTTACAAGGAAACATTAATACTTGTGTGATTTGTAAACTCAATTTGAAGTCCCTAGTAAAGCCTCTATACATCACTAGCCTGTTGGTTGATAAATGATTGTGGTTTCCCTATCATGAACATTGAGATGTTATCAACAACAATATCATATCGTTAGGAGAATGATATGATGGACATACTCCTATAGATAAGCGTAGCATAAAGATCAAATCATTTTAATAGTTCAATTGCTATATGCTTTCTGATACATAGTAACCTAATTCCTTCGACCATGAGATCATGCATATCACCTTTACCGGATGGATGCTTTGATGACATCAAACACCACACCGTAACTGGGTGGCTATAAAGGTGGCATTGAGTGTTCGGAAAGTATTGGTTGAAACACATGGATCAAGAGTGGGATTTGTCCATCCATATGACGGATAGATATACTCTGGGCCCTCACGGTGGAATGTCATCCAATTAGCTTGCAAGCATGTGACTGGCTCACAAGGGATCACATATCACGGGAACGAGAAAAGAGTACTTATCGGTAACGAGGTTGAAGTAGGTATGCAGAGATACCGAGGATCATAACCTCGGATAAGTAAACTATCGTGAGACAAAGGGAAATTGGTATCGTATGTAAGTGGTTCATTCGATCGCAAAGTAATCGTAGAAATATGTGGTAGCCATATGAATTTCCAGATTCCTCTATTGGTTATTGTTCGGAGAAGTGTCTCGATCATGTCCGCATAATTCACGAACCGTAGGGAGAAACACTTAAGGATTCGACGTTGTTTGAGTAGTTATGGAATGAATGAGAAAGAGACCGAATGTTGTTCGGAGTCTCGTATGGGATCCGGGATATCACGAGGAGATCCGGAATGGTCCGGAGAATAAGATTCATATAAGGAAAGTCCAGTTTCGGAGTTGGGGAATGTTTCCGGTGTTTTCATCGGGAATGTTCTAGAATGTTTCGGAATGTCCGGCACTCCGGAGGGGAAGGGTGCATGGATGTGTTGTATCAAGTTGGTATGATTGCATCATGTACTAAGTGTTATCGCTGTTCCAAATAAAGGAGTAATTCAAATCCTAGTTTGAAAAGTCAAATAGCTAAATTGAAAAGTCAAACGGCTAAATTTGGAAAGTGGAAAAGAGGAGGAAGGGGGAAACCGAGTTGGGGAGGAGTTCCCTCCTCCAACCGGCGGCGCCCCCTCCAAGCCGAGTTGGGGAGGGACTCCCCTCCCTCCCCCTTGGCCGCCGGCCCCTCCACCTATATAAGGAGGGGCAGGGCTCCCTCCTAGTACACACAAGTACCTCTCCTCCAAACCCTAGCTTGGCGCCTACCACCATAGCCGCCGCCCCCTAGGGTTTTGCCCTAGCCGCCGACTTTGGGTATCCGGGAATCCTAGCCGCCGGCTCTAGCCTCTCCTCCTTGGTGTGTCTAAAACCTAGATCGCCGAGGAGCTCTCTCATACTCCATCATACTCGCTCCGGCTTAAGGCGAAGCCCTACGAGATCTCCCCTCTACTTCCGGTACCACGCCGTTGTGCTGCCGGAATCGCGAGGAGAGTGCTACAACCTCCGCTGCCTGCTGGAACAAGGGAGAGGAAGGTCTTTGTCGAATACCGAACGTGTGACCGACTGCGGGAGCGCTGCCGGAACGCAGCGCCGGAAGGATCGTCTACGCGATCTTGAGTTCGGGAAGAGTATGACTACATCACCCACGAGAATCCGCTCTCGTTAAACACTTTGGAATCTTCGAGGGTAAGTTATTCCATCGACTCGTTGCTACAATCTAGTAGATAGATCTTGGCTTGTTTGTTTGTATGCGATAGAAATTTTTTGTTTTCCATGCTACGAAACCCTACAGATCTTACTCGCTAAAGGTGAGAAATCCCCTGAAATCCGGGCTACCTGTAGGGTACGACACTGGTGCAACAATTAGATCTCTCGCGGATAGTATGCTTTTACGTAGTACGGATGGAAGATTGTCACTATTGCCATCGGTCAGGCTTCGGTCTGGAGGTAGGGGTCAGTACAGGAGGAAGGACTAGGGTCATCGTACCCCATACTCGTACCGGAGAGATAAACCCAAAATGAAAAGCCGCCGTTTCTAGGGATGGATAAATGAAAATTGTAAGTTTGATTATATGAGCCCCTGTCTACCGTGTGTAGCAGGCCGTGGTTTTATCTCGACGGATGTATTGATTCTTGTGGGTAAAGTGCACAAACTCTGTAGAGTCTAATCTATTCGAATAGCCGTGTCCACGGTCAAGGACGGTTGGAATGGCAAGTGCTAGGAGGACCCTTCGGATAAGTTGAGATGAACTAAAGAAAGTGACTTGGTCACGAGGAAAGATAAGAATAAGTTTGGTCTTGACCAGAGATGGTCGAAGACGTTTTAAAAAGGGTTTTACAACAAAATTGTTTTTAAATCTTCTTTTAACAAGGATGTGGAGATGTCCGGATTTTCAAAAAGGAGACATGATTTCCAAAAACTCTTTTTCAACAAAGATATAGAGATGCCAATGTTAGGTCTTTCGAAAGAAACTATAGTATAGAGCTATCTCACCATAGCCAAATATGCATTATCTTTGATTACCTTGTATCGGTGGTTTGCGAGTACATTCAAAGTACTCATCGGCATTGTCCCTGGCTATTTACTTGGCCAGATTGCATATGTTAAGAAGGATCGAAGGTGCTGATGTCTATGCGAGCTAGGCCATCTTTCTAGTCAGTTGCATTGTCTCTGTGCTTGAAGACTTCCGCTACTTGTGTTGTAATTGCCATAATGGCCCCTTTGTAAGTTTTTGTACTCGTTACTATATGGATGATGTAATGATACTAGTCTGTTATGCTCACGGCTCACTGATCATGGGAACGTGATTTGCATGCATAACGGGTATTCTCGGAACGTAAATCCAGGGTACCATAGACATGGTATCAGAGCCATCGTCACTGTAGGAGACCTTAGTTAGAATGGACATTAGATAGGACAACCCCTATTTAGGGAAAACCCCGTTTTTCGCAAACTATTTCCTCTAAAGCTTTCCAAAAGAATGCTTATCTCATCTTCTTTGTATTAAACAATTTGAAAATGGATTACTCTATATCTCATCTACTTCAAATGCTCCGCTTTCAAAAACAAAGTCCGACTCGGAGACTATGAAGACGGAGATCCCGAAAGGAAGAGACACTGAGACAAGCAAAGCAAAGGAGCTACCAACGACGACACACACTACAAGATCTCCCTACCTACGGAGTCCTTCATCGCCCCCAATCAAGTACGCCGCCGGCGACTAAAGATGGCAAGACAGAAGATAAGACCCCAGTAACGTCCGTACTTAGGGTTAGTACCCCTAAAATAGGATTCCGCTTTTAGGCGTGTAGTGACCTTCATAATATTCGTGGTATGCATTGCTTTCTTGTCTTGTGCGTGTTTGATGCTTGGAATGTGTTTCTTGTCTGCCCTGGATCATCCGACCCTAAAAGTTTTGACCACCTAGTTGGTAGAATCCCAACACTAACCCTCGCAACCTCCTAGCCGGAGACCTCACCTCAGCAGGATGGCCACCTAAGAAAATCCTCGACCACCCTCAAGTAAAACCCTAAGGTGGAAAGACTGCGTCTTTCCACTCAACTCCAACGAACTGCCCACTCTCTACTCTGAGATTCGCCCGAAGAAACCAACCCATGACTCCGTTTAAAAATAACTGTGTACCTAGATAAATCTGCACCCCTCTGTTTTATCTCACCCTAGAACCCCAAACCCTCCTCTGTGTAGATGGAGCCCGTTGATGAGACTTGGCTAAGCGCAGGATTCCCCGTGCTCCTATGGGATTCCCTGCAGCTTTGCCGATACACCGAACCTCGCACCTACCAACTCCACAAAGGACTGGAGACCGGACTATATCTAGGCCAAGTGATCATTCAACCAAAGTATGGAGTATCCAGAGAACCCATTCTCGCCACAGGATTCCGTATGCCAACCTCAGTACTGGCGCTATGGCTTCAAGAGAAGCCCTGTTCCGCATTCGGGATGTCCTCCCCGAGATGAGGTAACTCACAACCTTCTATCTACCCATCAAAGGCAGTGTGGAGTCATCTGGACAATCCCAAGATCCTCGCTTGACCTACCCCGCCCTACAGCTTCAAACCCGTTATAGCTATGCTGGAAATGAGATCCTCACCGCAGTTGTTGATGAGTACCGTCGCACCCAGATGGAACTTCATCACGTGCAAGATACCCTGGATCTCAAAGAAGCTCTAGAAGTCCAGCAAAGGAATCAAGCCATAATCAAGGGCCCAGAAGAAGCCTCTGGAAGCCGCATCCTCACAGGGAGAAAGAAGCGTGTTACCGCTCGGCAGTATCTCAAGAAGTTCAAGCCACCCCAAGATATACAAGGATCCTCCACCCGCCTTCCTGAAGATGAAGAAGAAGCCAAAGAGAAGTCTCATGAAGCACCCTCAAGCGGCAATTAGCCTAGAGTAGTACCTAGATATCACCCAGTAACCTGTTTTGTAAAACTCTAAGTGCCGCTCGCCATGCGGCACAGACCTGTTTTGTAACCCCTTAAGTACCTCTCCACCTACCGGTTTGAACCCTGCTAAATCTATGGATATTGTGCAAGTATGATATCATTCTTTGCATGTTTTACCCACGACGTTGCATCAGACCAAACCAGAATGACCCCATTCCAAAGGACCTCGTCTCCAAGACCGCCACCACTCCAATGGCATCCCCCAACCCGTCGGACCAGTACCCACTCAAAACTAGCTACATGGAAGCTGGTAGACGCCCTCTCTGATAGACCCTCCATCTCATGAAGCAGTTCCGACGACGTTGACAGAAGATAACTACCTCAAAGGAAAGGTGTAGTGCCATTCCCTGACATCAGCCTACCACTCCAATCAAGAAAGTCGGCAAATTCACCCTGAACCCCTAGTGTCGCTCTAAGGGGGAAAGACTGCGTCTTTCCCGCCCAAAAATCCTACAGACCCCTGGAGTCGACCACGAACAACACTAAGCGATGACCACCTCTCCAAATCTGAATCATCGACCCTGCAAGAAGAACAATGTTCGGGACTTCTCCAGAATCTGAAGGTACTCCACTCCAAGTTCGACCGCTCAGCCAATATCCCGGTGTATCAAGCCTTGAAGAGAGAAACATCGACCCCAAGGTGATGAAAGAAAGAAGACTCAACTCTCACTCTCGCCTCAAGAAGGAAGTACCCCATCGACGCAAAACCTTTCTAGACTTGTCCTAAGGGGAAAAGACTACGTCTTTTCCACTTGTTTCATCTAAAACCACCCGGTACGAAGCCCCGCATATCTGATCTGTAACTAACCACGTCGTCTATTTGTAAAACTTATTTAGCGCCTAAAATTTTCCACCGCTGGAATTGTTGAGCGGATGTTATTACCCCAACCCTGCTCCTCCCTAATCTCGGGACGAGATTTTTTTAAGGGGGAAAGGTCTGTAACATCCCAATTTCAGCAACCCTGATTAACTTTCCAGAAGGCAAAAATCAGGGGGAACGAAAACTTTTTCTTGCATTGTGTGCTTACTAGTTTGCTTGTGCTCAAGAAACTGTTTGAGTATTAGTTGTGTACTCCTCATCTCAACCCTAGTTTACCAAAAACTATTTTCACAAAAGAGATGTCTTGGCTCATCTTACATATTCTCAAATGTTCTGGCATTTCAAAAACCTGAGCCAAGGTGACTTTGACACAACCAACTACTTTACTAGTTTCTATTTCCAAAACTATCAAGATATATATATATATATAATCTCCTTATGTTTTCAAGACAGAACCTTCAACTATTCTTATCCCTAGGTTTTCCAAAACTTTATCAAAACCTTTTTCTCTCAATCTTGGTAGAGATACCAAGATGGTACTTATCTTACTTCAAAGCAAAACCCCTTTCAACATACCCATCCTTACCTGAAGCTAGGCTTGATGGTAACCCTAGTACTACTTGGATAAGTAATAAGATGAATTGCCTTGAACTGCTGGTTAATGAATTGCCTTGATCTGCTGCCTGATGAATTGCCTTGATCTGCTGATTGCCTTGTTTGCTTAGGAACTAGAGTGATCTAATCTAGTATCTCATACCTGAGGATCCAATCCTTGCTTGTGATCATCAATCTCAAGCTAAGCATCCAAATCTGGATCTATTCTAAACCACTAAAATAACCATCTCCTCCCATGCTCAGATAAACCCAAGGATAACCCCTCTAGATGGTTTCCAACTCAGTGGAGACCCAATCTATGCATGAATCCTATCTACTTAGTTAGTACCTCAACCTCATCTCCTTGATCATGAGTTGGAACCTAGTATCCTTTCAAAATCATCTACCCTTGCACTCTAGTCAAAATCTCCAAAACTGCCAAAATGGCTAAGTCTGGATTTCTTGTCTAGATACCATTTTTGGAGCTCTACCTTTTCCAACCTATGTGCATTCTTTAGAATATACTTGAACCATCTTGTATTACATATTTAGTACTACCAAGGCCCACTCTTTCCCTTGGCTAAGCCATTCCATGTCCCACTCCTCCATGATTGCTTTGTAGTCAAGATAATAATCTTTTCTGCAAATCTTATCATCTTGCCTACATTGGCAGAAGCTCCAATCTATATGCCATATCCCCTTTAACATATCTTTGCATGATTTTGATCTACTAATCATGGCCTATCAGTCACCACTTCACTTGTTTCCATTGGAGCCTTGAGCTTCCTAAACCCCCATGGTTTAGAAGGCTACCTGATGTATCTGTTATGACAGCCTTATTTCCAACAAAGTTTGTCATATCTTCTAGACCACCTCAAATGCAACCAAGCCCAAATCTTGCTTCCATGATCATCTACATGACATGGTTTAACCATCCATATACCCCTTTCACCAAAGTGAGATCTGAGCTCCCTAATCCAACCATATTTAGATGGCATCAGAATAACCAAACCCTAGATCCTCCAAGAAGCTAGTTTCCACCCTTTTCACCACTTTTATTCAAAACCAAGGTTGACCTTGATGCACACATCAAGTTTACATCATATACCTTGGATATAAGAACCTCCAAATAATTCTCCCAATTATTTGGATTATTAAACTATTTTACTTCATTATCTTGCAAATTCCCCAAAACCCTTGTCTCTAAAGGCAAGTTTGTTTTTATCCAAAGCACCCTTGCCAACTCAAGGCACATTTGATTCCTATATCTCATATCCCATCTATCCAACTCAAAAACAAATATTTTTGAGATTCTTTATTATTTCTTTTTGCCCTTTTTCCTAAATGGTAGAAACAAGAAATAATTCCCCCAAAATACTTTTCAACCTCAATAAATCCCAATAAAATTACCCAATGTGTGTTATGGAATTTAGGACCATATCACATCAAAAACCAAGCTTGCCCAATACAAAAATATCATCTTATCTCCCATAATCTATTTCTGCACTTTTTAAATAAGGGCATTTAAATGGGATTATAATCACCAGAAAAATCCCATTTAAATCATGTGGAGATTGTTTGTCCTATACCACCTACCAGTACTATTTCCACACCTTGCTCAATGCAATTTTTGAACTTCCTTCACAAGCCTAAAAATGATCAACACTTTGCAAATCAAGCAAACTTGACCCAAATCAAACCAAAACTAGCTCCAATCTTCTCCATCACTTCTCCCTAACCTCATCACTCTCCCATGGTCGACCAGCACTGTAGCACCTCTTGTCCTTTATCCCTAGAAACTTGAGAGAGAGAGAGAGTCAATATTGCTAATATCTTGGTAATAAAAGAGTGGGAAGCACCCCACCCCCTCTCTGTACCCTAGTCCGACCAGGACCCTCTCCCTCACCCCTCCACCGCCACTATTTCCCAATGGTTGAGCCCTAGCCTCTCCCCAAGATCATTCATGAGCTATGTCCACCATGGACCCTCCCCTCCCAAAATAAAAGGCCACGTGCCACCCCCAGCACACCCCTTGCCCTCATTTTCCCCTAGAAGCCTCCCTAGAGATTCCCCTCCCCCTCCTTCCCTCTCCACTGGCCACAAGAACAATAAATGGCCATTTCGGCCATTGATTAGAGCAAGCTCGAGGTACCCTTCCCCTTCCTCCTCTCCACCTACATGTCACCACCAGGCCAACGCCTAACCATACTCTACCATCCCTGAGCTCCCTAGCTCCTCCCTGGCCTTGCATGCTCCTTGAGAGAAGGATCTACTCACCTCGGCCATTTCCACGAAACCGAGCGTAGCTTCCCCCCTTGCTCAATATCTCCCTGCATGTCACACCCTCTAACTCCCCTCTCGATTCTGCAGCTAACCCACTTCTTCTCCTTGCTCAGGACCGACTCCCCGTGCAGCACCAACGACCTCTAACGAGCTCCTTCCGGCCACCGTCACGTGTAGCCGCACCCGATGACGAACCCCTCCGTGTCGCCCCTCTCCGGAGTCAGCGTCGCCTCCCGCGTCTGCGCCACCACATCCCAGCCACCGGCAAGCCCTGGGTAAGCCCCTCCGCGAGCCTCCTGCTCGTGCTAGGGTTTCCTCATGGCCACACATGACACTGGGGAGACGACGCACCACTGTCATTGATCGGCCCCAGATCCGACGGCTGGTGGTCGTGCATACCCCTTCGCACCCCAGGCCGCCGAGCCTCAAACTCCGCCGGGCCGCTGCCCGTTGTACGCCGCCCGCGCGCGCTGGTCGTGTTTGGGCTGGCCTGCCCCGGTGCGGCTCGTTTCCCTCAAGATCTGGCCTAGGAACCCCTGTCCCTCTTTCTTTTATTAATTTCACTAGATCTGCATACTAGACTGTAGGTTTAATTAATTTTGAAAATTGAAAATGATTCCAACTTACTAGATCTAAATTTTCTAAGTTCCATGTATATCTTTTCAAACATGTAGACCTAGTTCTGGACCAATTTTAGATTAAATATAATAAATCCCCTACAAGGGTCTGTCTAGAACACTAAATATTTTCCCCAGGTATTTTCACAACTCCAAATGGAGTAAATCCACTTGGCTTGGAAAGGTACCACCCATACCTTTCAAACCCCATAGGCCCCTTAGTCTTTTGCTTCCTAGTTTGCTGGTAGCAAATATAACAATATAAATTACCTTTTTACTTTACTAAATTCTCTAGGTCAAAGAAAAGGAGGTCCTAATCTAATTCGAACTCCTAGATGATCCACTTAACCATATCCTTCATAATCCAGCAGCTCATAATTTTATGAGTCTCTGTTGATTTTTAGCGAATTAAACTCTTTTGTGCATAGTTTAATCACTAATAAAAACACTACAGTAGTTTCGTAACTCCAAAAAATTGATTTCAATTTCTACAGAAAGCTATTATCAGTACTTAGCATGTGTCATTGGAATCATCTAAAAAGCCTTTGTAGATTAAAACTGATGAAAGAGACAAATCTGGTCTAGTACTGCCTTTGGGGATTTTGTCAAGGGCATTCTGGTAATTGTTTTGAGGTGATTCCAACTCCTCTTGAATTAGTACACCAAATACTACTTAATCACCCCAAGGAAATAATTTTTGGAACTCCAGAGAAGTTCTGGTGAATTATTTCCTTAAACTGGAGTTTTATCCACTATAAAATCCATTATAAATCAAGGGAAATTGATAAAATAGTGAAACCACTTTTGTTGGCTTAATATTATCAATACCTATCTAATGGTATCATTTTTATACAATGGTATCATTTTTATACAATGGTATCATACAGATCCAGTCCTTGGCCAAAACCCTTTTCTTTGGTAATTCCTAAACTATAAATAAAAAGGGATCTTTTCCCTAATGCCTCCAAATCTTCTTCCAATCCAATCACATCAAACCTCCAACATCCTACTAATGTTTATCATGTATTTATCCTTTGCTTGCATTATGGTTTGATGCTTGTATGCCTTGTAATGATTGGTGTATTGTTTGTTTGCATGTAGGCTCGATAACGGCGATAGTTGCGATTGTATGACACCGAGAAGAAGGAAGGGTTGGGTTATCTTTTTATTTTTATTATTGGTATTCTGATGAAGTCACGGGACATGTCGCTGGTCATAGGCAAGCCACCATTCCTGAACTCCTGTATTTACTTACTCCCGTTTATCAACTGTTTTATATCTCGTTTATAAATCGCATGATTAAAGGCATGTTTTGTATTCAAATAAACAGACGTGAGTAACTTGGATCCTCCAAGTTATGAATAAGTGTCCATTGGACACCTACCCTATTTACACCTACTTTTACCCCTTAGAATGACGCTAAGATGATTAGCATCGTCCCTCTTGGAACCCACGGATTTTCAAAGATAAAACTATTTTGGGTTATACCCTACCAAAGTTATCAAAATAAAACCCTTAGAAAGTGGCATCCTTTACAAGTGGAAGTTTTACTGAAAGAAGAGATGAGGTGGATCAAGAGAAAGTTAAGTAAGAGAAAGAAAGGGATGTTCTAAGCCAATGTCCAGAACAATTTATCCGTGCAACCACATTACCCCAGACGCTGGGGCTTAGCTCGTAGTCTGTGATCTTTAGCCGGGGCTGCTCTTACTCGCTAAAGGGGAGAAATCCCCTGAAATCTAGGCTACCTGTAGGGTAAGGCACTTGTGCAAAAATTGGGTCTCTCGCGGATGGTATGCTTTTAGGTAGTACGGATGGAAGATTGTCACTATTTCTACCAGTCTAGAGGTAGGGGTCAGTACGGGAGGAAGGATCAGGGTCGTCGTACCCCATACTCGTACCGGAGAGATAAACCCAAAAGGAAAAGCCGCTATTGCTAGGGATGGAAAAATGAAAAGCGTAAGTTTGATTATCCGAGCCCCTGTCTACCGTGTGTAGCAGGCCGTGGTTTTATCCCGACGGATGTATTGATTCTTGTGGGTAAAGTGCACAAACTCTACAGAGTCTAATCTATTCGAATAGCCGTGTCCACGGTCAAGGACGGCTGGAATGGCAAGTGCTAGGAGGACCCTTCGGATAAGTTAATATGAACTAAAGAAAGTGACTTGGTCATGAGGAAAGATAAGAATAAGTTTGGTCTTGACCAGAGATGGTCGAAGACGTTTTAAAAAGGGTTTTTGCAACAAAATTGTTTTTTAATCTTCTTTTTAACAAGGATGTGGAGATGTCCAGATTTTTAAAAAGGAGGCATGATTTCCAAAAACTCTTTTTCAACAAAGATATAGAGATGCCAATGTTAGGTCTTTCGAAAGAAACTATAGTATAGAGATATCTCACCACAGACAAATATGCATTATCTTTGATTACCTTGTCTCGGTGGTTTGCGAGTACATTCAAAGTACTCACCGGCATTGTCCCTGGCTATTTACTTGGCCAGATTGCAGATGTTAAGAAGGATCGAAGGTGTTGACGTCTATGCGAGCTAGGCCGTCAAGACTTTTGCTACTTGTGTTATAATTTCCATAATGGCCCCTTTATAAGTTTTTGTACTCGTTACTATATGGCTGATGTAATGATACTAGTCGGTTATGCTCACGAATCACTGATCATGGAAACGTGAATTGCATGCATAACGGGTATTCTCGGACCGTAAATCTGGGGGTGCCACAGTAAATCCATTTTTCCTCATTTTATTCATCACTCTCCCCCTCTTTTTCATCTAATGAGCTTCCTGTTTCAACAATTTCTTCTTCCATTGTCTCCTGCAAGGCATTAGTCTCTTCCATTCGTGTAAAACGCTTATTAAAATATTCAAGAATATAGCTATTTTCTTCCTTGTAATTATCAAAGCAAAATTTAAGTATCTCAAAAACCTCATGTTTATAAGGTGCATCATCAGTATTCTCAAGCAAACTGGCAAGTTCAAATGCACCCTTGAAGGTAATAAGTTCTTCAATTTGTTCCACATCATAAAAGTCATAATTTCCTTTAACATAAGAAGATATGGTAACATTATCATTATACTCACATTGAAAGGGTAGTTGTTTATACCTCCTGCAGCAGCATGCTTTATCAAAGCAATAATTAACATTATAAATAGAGCACATGTCTCTAGCAATAGTATTCAACCTATCAATTTGTTCCCATAGGTGTTTCCCTTTTTGTGACAAACGGTGTTCCTTATAATAATACTTTTGTTCCTCCGTGAACCCACCTTTCCAATAAGAACTAGTTTCAAAGAAACCATCCATCGATAGAAAGCATGACCAAGCAAGGCAATAACAGACCGGCAACTAGAGTAGGAACTAATTTTTTTGTGTTTTTGAATAAAGGAAGCAAAACAAACTAGACTAATTTTTTGGGTTTTTTGAAAAGAGGCAAACAAAACCAAGCAAAAGAAACAAAGCAAACTAAACACAAAGTAAAGAGAAAGGAAGTGAAGGACTCCCCTAGTGAAGACGTCCTTAGCCTCCCTGGCAACGGCGCCAGAAAAGCTTGATGGTGACTCCTTGATGGCTTGTGGAGTCTTGTTGGGAACCCCAAGAGCAAGGTGTGTAGCAGCACAACAGCAAGTTTTCCCTCAGTAAGTAACCGAGGTTATCGAAACAGTAGGAGGAAGGAAACGTCACACAGGTGTTGCAAGCAACACGGAGACCTGCACAACACAAACTCAAGACTTTGCCCCAACGAATCAGTGAGGTTGTCAAGCTCACCGGTTTGCTGTAACAAAGGATTAAACGTATGGTGTGGAGGGTAATGGTTTGCAGCAAGTAAACAAGTAACAGTGGAATATGTATCAATGCTAAAGATTGGACCGGGGTCCATAGTTCACTAGAGGTGCTCTCCTTAGATAAACAACATGGCATGAAGGGTAAACAAATTACAACAGGGCAATTGACAGGAACTGAGCAAGTCATAACAATGCAAAACTAGTCAAAAAGATCCTATGAGATTTGATTGGGAAATACAACAATATACATAGACCGTCATCCAACTGGATCTATGACTAGAAGTCCACCTTCAGGTTATCATCCAAACCCCCTCCAGTATTAAGTTGCAAGCAACAGACAACTGCTTTAAGCAAAGTGTGTAAGGTAAACAATCCACTTGTTCCATGAAGAAGAGAACGTTGTTTTCTCCCTAGTAACAACACCACATCTACAACCGAAGAGATTGCTGTCACTTCCCTTGGAAACTAGAGGCATGAACCCACTATCGAGCATAAATACCCCCTCTTGGAGTCACTAGCAACTACTCGGCCAAGATAGCTACTAACAACGGAGAGCATGCAAGATCACAAACAACACAGACATGATAGAATCATAAAGACAAAAACATTAATCAATCTGAAATAATAATCTCAATATCCATCGGATCCCCGTAAACACAACATGCATGATTCCAAATAGATTAGATCTTGATCATGAACGGAGTTCACAAGATCTATACATGAAAGCACAAGGAGGAGATACAAACATCTAGCTACTTCATGGACCCATAGTCCAAGGTGGAACTACTCATGCATCATACCGGACAGAAGGCCTCCGGGATGATCTCCCCTCCGACAGGGTGCCGGGGAGAACTTAAGATCCCCCTGATCTAGGGACGACGGTAGCGGCGGCTAGAGAAGGTTTCGTGGAATATTGATCGGGTCCTTAGGGTTTCTACATCGGGGGCTTCTTATAGGCGAAGAGACGAGGCCGGGAGGCGGCCAGGGGCCCCACACCCTACCCAGGCGTGGGGCAGGGCCCATCCGCGCCTAGGAGGGGTCTGGCCGCCCTGGTTCGCGTCTCTGTCTCGTCTTCTGGATATGTGTCCCTCACGGTAAAATATTGACTTTGGCTTTTGTCCCATCCTATTCCGAGAATATTGATTTTCTACCTTTCTGGAACCAAAACAGAAGAAAACAGGCAACTGGCACTATGGAAACTTGTTAATAGGTTAGTTCCAAAAAATATATAAAAACACCTCAAAGTGTAGACAAAGCAAAGAAAAGTAGATACTAAACAAGCATGGAGCATCAAAAATTATAGATACGTTTCCGACGTATCACAACCTTCTTGGGTAAATAGACAGTATGCTCTTTGTCATTAATGTTTAAGGTTACTTTTCCTTGATTACAATTGATGACAACACCTGCAGTGTTAAGAAAAGGTCTCCCAAGAATAATAGACATATTATCATCTTCAGGCATTTCAAGCACAACAAAATCAGTTAAAACCAAGCAATTATGAGCCACTTGAACATCCTCACATATACAAATAGGAATAGTAGTTGACTTATTAGCCATTTGCAAAGATATATCAGTTGGTATCAACTTTTCTAGCTGGAGTCTCTTGTAGAGAGAAAAAAGCATAACACTAACTCCAGATCCTAGATCACATAAAGCAGTTCTAACATAATTATTCTTAATAGAGCAAGGAATAGTTGGTATACGTGGATCACCAAGTTTCTTTGGAACCTTACCATTGAAGGAATAATTAGCAAGCAAAGTGGAAATCTCCTCATTAGGAATCTTCCTTTTATTAGAGAGAATATCCTTCATATACTTTGAATAAGGAGGCAACTTAATAGCATTAGTCAAATGAATTTGCAAAAATAAAGGTTCATCCACTCACAAAACTTGTTGTAGTGTTCTTCCTCCTTTGAATTGTGTTTCTTACCTGGAAAAGGCATAGGTTTCTGCACCCAAGGTTCTCTCTCACTACCATGTTTCTTAGCAATAAAATCTTCCTTAGTGTACCTGGTGTTTGTGAGACCCTGGTGCATGTCCCAATAGGGTTGATAGTAAACCCATACCAACAAGTTGCAACTTATTTTCCAGAAGGTCATTCGAAAAGAACTCTAAGGTTAAGCATGCTTGGCCTAGAGAAATTCTAGGATGGGTGACCGACCGGGAAGTGGGTACCGGGTGCGCACGAGTGCGGACAAAGTGCGCCGAAAAGACTAGTGTTGGTCTGTGGGGTTAGTCTGGAGATCTTCTTGAGTTGCCAGAAGTGACAGCCATCGGTCCGGAGTGACCGGGGGTGTTACAAAGTGGTATTAGAGCTGACCCTCGCAGCTACATGGGCGTGTGCGGGTCAGTGGAGGACATGTGACGCATGGCGCGTGTGGCCCAGAGTGGACACGGCATGGCACATGTGCCGGCACTGGACGCACAGACGTGTGCTAAGAGGGGATGTTCCTGGCTTGTGGTTGATCGACGAGGACGTCGATCTTCTAAGGGTGGGTGTATGTGAGACCCTGGTGCATGGCTCAATAGGATTGATAGTAAACCCATACCAACAAGTTGCAACTTCTTTTCTAGAAGCTCATTCGAAAAGAACTCTAAGGTTAAGCATGCTTGGCCTAGAGCAATTCTAGGATGGGTGACCGACCAGGAAGTGGGTACCGGGTGCGCACGAGTGAGGACAAAGTGCGCAGAAAAGACTAGTGTTGGTCTGTGGGGTTAGTCTGGAGATCCTATTGAGTTTCCAGAAGTTTATCATTACCACTCATAGTTTCAGCATCAGAGATAGATATACTATTAGGATCTGCAGCGGGTTCAAGTGGTTCCTCAACTATCTTATGTTTCTTTTTGTTTCTCTTACAAGGACTACCACTACTTTCACCTTGTTGAGAATCCTACTCCATTCTTTTAGGGTGTCCTTCAGGATATAAAGGATCTTGAGTAGCTATACCACTCCTAGTTCTAATTCCATAAGCATGTTTATCTCCTGAGGCATTAACTAGCATATCCTTTTGTACCTTAGAAAGTTGATCAAGTTGGGTTTGAACCATTTTAAAGTGTTTACAAAGCATTTGAATATCATTAGAAGTTCTTTCCACAATATCTTTCAACTCTTTAATAGCTCTAGAGTTTTCCAATAAATGATTCTGAACTTGTTTATTAAAATTACCTTGTTTAACAATAAGTGTGTCAAGTTCCTCTAGACATTTATGAGGAGGCTTACCATAGGGAATATCACCTTCATGAAAGTGGAGAGTGTGTACCTCAATAGTAGATGAGTGGGGAATTGGCTTACATAATTCTTCTATAGGAGGTAGATTCTTCACATCTTTAACTCTAATACCTTTCTCCTTTAGACATTTCTTAACTTCTTTCATCACTTCATAATTTAATGCAATTACTCCCCTCTTCTTTGGTGTAGGTATTGGATCTGGTTCAGGCACAACTGGTTCAGGAGTAATGGGCTCAGGTGTATTTAGCTCAGTTGAAGTCCAATCATCATAATTCTTGCTTGTCTTAGCCATTAATTCTTCAGCATCTGTTGGAGTCTTTTTCCTGAAAACACAATCAGCAAAGCTATCTAGGTATGTCCTATAATCATCAGTTAGTCCATTATAATAATTATCAAGAAGCTCATTCTTAGGAAATGGACATCCAGGATGTGCATGAATCAAGGCACAGATCCTTGTCCATGACTTAGGCAATTTCTCTTCTTCTCCCTGTTTAAAATCAAAAAGTCTCTACAAAGTAGCATGTCTAGCACTAGGAGGAAAATATTTCTGGAAGAAATAAGCAATCAGGGCTATCAATGGAACCAGGAGGTAATCTATTACTTCTCCTTTTAGTGAAAAAGGGAAGATCTTTGTAACAAAGTACTTACGCATCTTAAAATCATTAGAGAATAAATCACTCATAGTGGAGAGCTCATTCATATGAGCCACAACACTCTCACTCTCAGTCCCACAAAAAGGTTCTTTCTCAACAATGTCTAAATAGGATAAATCAAGAGACAAATCATAATCTTTATCTTTGATATCTATGGGAGAGGTCGCAAACGAAACTTAGGATCAGAGGACAGTTTAGGAATAATGGTATGTCTAGAAAGGAGACTCTTAATAGCACTAGCACCTTGTGTGTTTCAGCACTCTTCAACAAATTCATTAGTGAACTCAATGTAGCCATCATTAATATCATAACTCTCTCTAGACTCAGGTGAGTTAAGAGATGTAACAGTGTCTTCACTAGGAGTTTTAGTATTTCCTAGACCAGCCATAGTAGCATCTAGGAAAGGACCTAATGAACCACTCGCATCAAGCACAATAGAAGTAACATCATGAGTATCAAAAGAAGTTTTAGACTCAGCAGTAGTAGTAGTGTGTGTGTAGCATGAGTATGTGGTGGTGTAACAAGCTTACTTATAACAGACAGTGAATCAAGAGCAGCAGAGGTGTTTAGCATTGTACCTCTTCTTGTAGTGGATGGTAAAATAGGAAACTTTCCATCACGAGACTTCCCCATGATGAAAGGAGTAGCAGTGAACAATAATAGATCCAAGTGAACTTACAAATAAAGCTATGCTCCCCGGCAACGGCGCTAGAAAATAGTCTTGATGGCCCACAAGTATAGGGGATCGCAACAGTCTTCGCGGGTAGTATTACCCAATTTATTGATTCGACACAAAGGAGCCAAAGAATACTTGCAAGCCTTAACAACTGAGTTGTCAATTCAACTGCACCTGGAAATATTTCTTGCTCATAGAAGTTTATTAGTAGCAACAGTTTGTAGTAGCAACAACAAAGCAACTGCAGCAGTAAAACATGAGCAATAGTAATAGTAGTAGCAAACTGTAGGATACGAGTGCGGTAGGCATAGGGATGGATGGACGGGCGTTGCATGGACGAGTCTAAACATGTAACTTCAATATCTAGGGTAATTGCATATAAATAAGAATAAGCATCCAAGTACTAAAAAATCATAGGCATGTGCTCCATATATAGTCATGTGTGCTCGCAATGAGAACTTGCACAACATCTTTTGTCCTGCCAGCCTGTGGCAGCGGGGCCTCTAGGGAACTACTGGCAATTAAGGTGCTCCTTTTAATAAAGCACCGGCGCAAAGCATTAATAGTCCATGAACACATGTGATCCTCACACCACAGCCATCCCCTCCGGTTGTACCAATTTCTGTCACTTCGGAGCCTTTGGATCCGGACAATGATATGTGTACACAACTTGCAGATATTCACAAACAATACTATCATAATGATTCAAAAATAAGTTCAGATATGAGATCATGGCATTCGGGCCCTAGTGACAAGCATTAAGCACAAGTTGCAACAAAGTCAAATAGCACTAATAGAGATACTAGGCACTATGCCCTAACAATCTTATTTGATTACATGGTAGAACTCATCCAATCCCTACCATCCCCATAGCCTACAATGGGGGATTACTCACTCATGGATGAGGGAAACATTGATGGTTGATGGAGAGGCGTTGGTGATGATGATGGCGATGATCCTCTCCAAATTCCCCGTCCGGCAGGGTGCTAGAACGGAGTTTCTAGATCCGAATCACAGCTTCTGGTGGTGGCGGTCTAGCGGAACTCTTTCTAGAAAAACGTCGACCCTGCCCCCCGGTTTTTAGGTCAAGAGGCTTCTTATAAGCAAAGAGGGAGGCCGAGGGGGTGCCTGGGTTGGCCGCACCCCCTTAGGTGCGGTCAGGCCTGGTCCTAGGCCTAAAATCCGTCTCGTACTCTGGCTCCGTGGATCTTCTGGTGTGAAATAGGATTTTTTGCATATTTTCCAAGATTTTTCCTGATAGTTGATTTTTTGCATAAAAACTAGACACCAAGGTAATTCTGCTGAAAATAGCGTCAGTCTGTTTTAGTTGTATCCAAATCACACAAGTTTAGAGGAGAATTAATAGAAAAAGTGTTCGGGAAAGTAGATACGTTTTGGACATATCACAGGGGCGAACGCGGCGACGGTGGAAGGAGAAATAAGAATCTGACTCCGCCACGCAGAAACCGCGAGCCTCCAAGACATAGGTCTCTTTCGTCAAACGACGCTCACCATCGCATCGAGTCAAACATTGCAGCGCGACGATATGAGGAAGATGACGTATATGTGGGACCCAAATGCTTTGGACCATGTATCCGTCAAACCAAGTTTCCGGTTGACTTCAGCATTGCCAAACATATTCAACCCTACGACATCGTAGATTGACCAGATACTTGGCGTCAAGATTTTTTCCAAGCTTGTTGCATCGCCAAAGGAAGAAACAGCTTGGTCGCAGTCCGGTATCTCCCATTTATGCTACGGAAGATGGCTCGATCATGGCTCAATGAACTACCAGAAAATTCAATTCACAACTGTTATGATATGCAAAGTGCGTTCTTTTCAAACTTCGAGGCAACCTATAGGAGGACCTGCACAGACAGAGACTTGCAGCATTGCACTCAAAGACCCGGAGAAACCTGTCGAGATTACCTCGGACAGTGGATAGACACGAAGAACTCCTGCGAGGGAGTAAATGAGCATACTACGATTGAAGCTTTCATTACAGGACTATGTGGCGAGCAAATATGTGGACGCCGATGACGATTCAGATGGACTTCTAAATATTTTGGCCAATCCAAATGCGGCCAAGCAGCAGAAGCAACAAACTCGGAAGCGCAAGAACACCTTGGAAGATAAACCGGCTCTGGACAATGCAGCTATTAATGCAACATTCAGATCCGGAGGACGAGGAGGGTGCGGAGGCGGCTGGGGACGAGGTCGCGGAACTTCTCGGTTCCAAGTTAGAGGAGATCAACAGCCCGAAAAATCATATTTCTAGGACGACATCGCCAACAACCCTTGTGTACATCACCTGGACGTGAGTGGAGGTTCTACCCATACCAATGTTGAGTGTCGTTTCAATGATAACATCAAGAAAGACGAATCCGCTGGTTACGGAGCCAAGTGAAGAAAAGGAAAGAAAAATTCCTAGAAAGGCAAGGAGCCCAAGGATGATTCTGACTTGGAAGAAGCGAATGCCGCACAACCCAAGTCGGATGGAAAGAAGGATTATCCTACAAAGAAAGACACATATGTCTTCTTCCTTGGGACTCAGCCGGCTAAGGTCAAAAAGGTGTTTCTCTATGAGATCAACGCCATAGTTCCGGCTGTCCCTTGATACGTCGGAAACGTATCTATAAAATATTATGCTCCATGCTTGTTTAGTATCTACTGTGATTTGCTTTGTCTACACTTTCAGGTGTTTTTATATCTTTTCTGTAACTAACCTATTAACAAGTTTCCACAGTGCCAGTTGCCTGTTTTCTTCTGTTTTTGGTTCCAGAAAGGCAGAAAATCAATATTCTCGGAATTGGATGGGACAAAAGCCAAAGTCAATATTTTACCGTGAGGGACACGAATCCAGAAGAAGAGACGGAGACGCGAACCAGGGCGGCCAACCCCCCCTAAGGCGCGACCAGGGGTGGGCCCGTGCCTGGGCAAGGTGTGGCCCCCCTGGTCGCCTCCCGGCCTCGCCTCTTCGCCCGATCAAAACTCCACGAAACCTTCTGTAGCCGCCGTCACCATTGTCCCTGGAATGGGGGGATCTGGTGTTCTCCTGGCACCCTTCCGGAGGGGAGATTGATCACCCACAAGTATACGGGATCCCAACAGTCTTCACGGGTAGTATTACCCAATTAATTAATTTGACACAAGGGGAGCCAAAGAATACTTGCAAGCCTTAACAACTGAGTTGTCAGTTCAGCTGCACCTGGAAATAGTTCTTGCTCACAGAAGTTTACCAGTAGCAACAGTTTGTAGTAGCAACAGTTTATAGTAGCAACATCAAAGCAACGACAACAGCAACAGTGAAACAGGATCAATAGTAACAGTAACGGTAACAGTAGGTTTCGAGTGCGGTAGGCATAGGGATGGATGGACGGGCGTTGCATGGACGAGTCTAAACATGTAACTTCAAGATCTAGGGCATTATAGATAAATAATAACAAGCATCCAAGTACTAAACAATCCTAGGCATGTGCTCCAAATATAGTCATACGTGCTCGCAATGAGAACTTGCACAACATCTTCTGTCGAGCCAGCCCGTGGCAGCGGGGCCTCTATGGAACTACTGGCAATTAAGGTGCTCCTTTTAATAGAGCACCGGAGCAAAACATTAAAACTCCATGAACACATGTGATACTCACACCATAGCCATCCCCTCCGGTTGTCCCAATAATTGTCACTTTGGGGCCTTTGGATCCGTACAATGATATGTCTACACAACTTGTAGATAAGATCACAAACAATACTATCATAATGATTCAATAATAAGTTCAGATCTGAGATCATGGCACTCGGCCCTAGTGACAAGCATTAAGCACAACAAGTTGCAACAAAGTCAAATAGCACTAATAGAGATACTAGGAACTATGCCCTAACAGACCTTATTCGATTACATGATAGAACTCATCCAATCCCTACCATCCCCAAGCCTACAGTGGGGGATTACTCACTCATGGATGAGGGAAACATTGGTGGTTGATGGAGATGCGTTGGTGATGATGATGGTGATGATCCTCTCCAAATTCCCCGTCCCGGCAGGGTGCCAGAACAGAGTTTCTGGATCTGAATCTTGGTTTCTGGTGGCGGCAGCGGAGCGGAACTCTTTCTGGAAAACTATCGAACCCCCCTCAGTTTTAGGTCGAAAGGAAACTTATAGGCGCGTAGGGAGGCCGAGGAGCTGCCTGGGATGGCCTCACCCCCTCCAGGCGCGGGGTTAGGTGGGCTCGCGCCTAGGGTGGGTCTGGCCCCTCAGGCCCCCTCTCTGTCTCCCCTTCTGGCTCTGTGGATCTTCTGGTGATAAATAGTTTTTGGCATATTTTTCGGGATTTTTCCTGATAGTTGATTTTCTGCACAAAAACAAGACACCAACGTAATTCTGCTGAAAACAACGTCAGTCCGTGTTAGTTATATCCAAATCACATAAGTTTAGAGGAGAAACAATAGCAAAGTGTTCGAGAAAGTAGATACGTTTTGGACGTATCAGAGATCATCCAAGAGGCCTTCTCTTCGGTATGATGCGTGAGTAGTTCCACCTTGGACTATGGGTCCATGAAGTAGCTAGATGTTTGTATCTCCTCCTTGTGCTTTCATGTATAGATCTTGTGAACTCCATTCATGATCAAGATCTACTCTATTTGGAATCATGCATGTTGTGTTTGCGGGGATCCGATGGATATTGAGATTATTATTTCAGATTGATTAATGGTTTTGTCTTTATGATTCTATCATGTCTGTGTTCTTTGTGATCTTGCATGCTCTCCGTTGTTAGTAGATATCTTGGCCGAGTAGTTGCTAGCGACTCCAAGAGGGGGTATTTATGCTCGATAGTGGGTTCATGCCTCTAGTTTCCAAGGGAAGTGACAGCAATCTCTTCGGTTGTAGATGTGGTGTTGTTACTACTAGGAAGAAAACAACGTTCTCTTGTTCATGGAACAAGTGGATTGTTTACCTTACACACTTTTCTTAAAGCAGTTGTCTGTTGCTTGCGACTTAATACTAGAGGGGGTTTGGATGATAACGTGAAGGTGGACTTC
Organism: Avena sativa; assembly: GCA_916181665.1. NCBI lineage: Eukaryota > Viridiplantae > Streptophyta > Magnoliopsida > Poales > Poaceae > Avena > Avena sativa. The sequence goes on along the minus strand of OV702285.1, from coordinate 43,784,201 downwards.
TAGTCATAGATGCAATTGGATGACGGTCTATGTATATTGTTGTATTGCCCAATCAAATCTCATAGGATCTTTTTGTCTGGTATTGCATTGTTATGCCTTGCTCAGTTCCTGTCAATTGCCCTGCTGTAATTTGTTTAGCCTTCATGCCATGTTGTTTATCCAAGGAGAGTACCTCTAGTGAACTATGGACTCCGGTCCAATCTTTACCATTGATACATCTTCCATTGTTACTTGTTTACTTGCTGCAAACCATTACCTTCCACACCATACGTTTAATCCTTTATTACAGCAAACCCGGTGAGCTTGACAACCTCACTGATTCATTGGGGGCAAAGTCTTGACTTTGTGTTGTGCAGGTCTCCGCACTGCTTTCAACACCTGTGTGACGTTTCCTTCCTCCTACTGGTTCGATAACCTCGGTTTCTTACTGAGGGAAAACTTGTTGTTGTGCTGCTTCACACCTTGCTCTTGGGGTTCCCAACGAAGTGCTCCTACATCAACTCAGCGCTGCATCAAGTCTTTTCTGGCGCCATTGCCGGGGAGGCTAAGGACGTCTTCACTAGGGGAGTCCTTCACTTCCTTTCTCTTTACTTTGTTTTTAGTTTGCTTAGTTTCTTTTGCTTGGTTTTGTTTGCCTCTTTTCAAAAAACCCAAAAAAATTAGTCTAGTTTGGTTTGCTTGCTTTATTTAAAAACACAAAAAAATTAGTTCATGCTCTAGCTGCTGCTGCTGTTTTTGGCTTGCTCACATTTGCCAAAATGAACTCTGCTGAGAACGCCAAGTTGTGTGACTTCACTAGCACCAACAACAATTATTTCCTTAGCACACCTATTTGTCCACCTGCTCCTGATGCTACCTTTTATGAAATTAAGCCTGCTTTGTTGAATCTTGTGATGAGAGAGAGAAATTTTCTGGTGCTAGTTCTGATGATGCTGCTGCCCATCTCAATAACTTCGTTGCACTTTGTGAGATGCAGAAGTATAAGGATGTAGATGGAGATATTATTAAGCTCAAGCTGTTTCCTTTCTCTTTGAGAGGGAAAGCTAAATAATGGTTGCTATCCTTGCCTAGAAATAGTATTGATTCTTGGACTAAGTGCAAAGATGCTTTTATTGGAAAATACTATCCTCCTGCTAAGATTATATCTATGAGAAGTGACATTATGAAATTTAAACAACTTGATAATGAAGATGTTGCTCAATCTTGGGAAAGAATGAAATCTTTGGTTAAGAATTGCCCCACTCATGGACTCACTTCTTGGATGATTATCCATACTTTTTATGCAGGTTTCAACTTCTCCTCAAGAAACCTATTGGATTCAGCTGCTGGAGGTACTTTCATGGTCCTCACTTTGGGTGCTGCAACAAAGCTTCTTGAAAATATGATGGTTAACTAGTCTGAATGGCACACTGAGAGAGCTCCACATGGTAAGAAGGTAAATTCTGTTGAGGAAACCTCCTCTTTGAGTGATAAGATTGATGTTATTATGGCTATGCTTGTTAATGGTAAATCTCCTCTAGATGCTAATAGTGTTCCCTTAGCCTCTTTGGTTGCTCAAGAAGAGCAAGTTGATGTTAACTTCATTAGAAACAACAATTTCAACAACAATGCCTATAGGAATAATTTTGGTGGCAACAACAATTATAGGCCTTATCCTCCTAATAATGGCAATTCCTATGGAAACTCCTTCAACAATGCTAGAAGTGCCCCCTCTGAACATGAAGTCATGCTCAAAGACTTTATTAGTAAACAAACTACTTTCAACAAAACTGTAGAGGAAAAACTTTTAACTATTGAGAAGAATATATCCTCTTTGTCTGAAGCTCAGTCCTCCTTGATTAATAAAATGGCCACTAAACCTGAAACCATGGAAAATACCTTTGCTACTGCTCATGCCATAGGAATTACTATTGATGAAAATGTTAGGCTGTTATCTCAACTTCATGCTAAGTGGGAAAGGGAAGCTGAAATTGATAGAAACAATAGTGTGTGCACTATTACCACTAAACCACAAGTAGTCCATGTTCCTCCTCCTACTATGCCTAAGCCTATTGAGTCTACTACTAGTGATGCTAAGTTTGATTTTTATATAGATGGTTGTAATATTTCTGAAGTAATTATGTTCTTTCAAAAGCTTGCTAGAAGTCCTGATGCTACTGACATGCATGTTGCTTACACTAAACACATTACAGATACTCTTGTGAAAATTAAGGAAGAGAAGCTAAAACACAAAGCTTATATTCCTAGGAAAGTAGAAGATAGTTGGGAACCCATTATTAATGTGCAAGTGAATGACTTTGATCTCAAAGCTTCGTGTGATCTTGGTTCTAGTGTCTCTATTATGCCTAGGAAAATTTATAGAATGCTTGATTTGCCACCTTTGTAAGATTGTTATTTGGATGTCCCACTCAATGATAATGCTAAAAAGAAACTCATGGGGAATATTAATGATGTTCTCATTATGGTTAACAATGCTTATGTCCCTATGGATTTCTATGTTTTGGATGTTGAATACAATGCTTCTTGTCCTATTACTTTTGGAAGACCTTTTCTTAGAATAGTTGGCGCCATCATTGATATGACAGAAGGCACCATTAAATATCATTTTCCATTCAAGAAAGGTATTGAACACTTCCCTATGAGGAGAGAGAAGTTGCTTTTTGCTCCTCCTTTGAAAGCAAGATTTGATGTTAATGCTTATTAATTTGAAAATACTTGATTCTTCTTGCTTCTTGTGCCTAACTTAAAGGCGTTAAAGAAAAGTACTTGTTGGGAGATAACCCAAGATTTTCCTTGAGTCTTGGAAGTTATTACTTCTGTAATGACCTCACCTTATCCTTTGTGTTTACTTTTTGTGCCAAGAATGACCTCTAATGAGAGGGAAGCACTAGTAGAAAACGCCCCATTGATCCCGGTTGGTAACGGGCATTAGTCCCGGTTACCCAACCGGGACGGGGCAATCGGGACTAAAGCCCCAACCTTTAGTACCGGTTGCCCCACCAACCGGGACAAATGGGGGTGCACATGGCGGTGTCAGAGGGCGGGGGAGGGGGGGTGGAGCAACCGTCCCGGTTCGTAACACGAACCGGGACAAATAACCTTCTGCCACGGCAGAGATTTGGCACATTTCTCTACCGCGGCAGAGAATTCATTTTGGCAACTTTTGTTGCCGCGACAGCATTTTCGCCACTTTTTGTGCCGCGGCAGAGAATTCATTCAGGTTGTTTGATTGTTTATTTAGTGTTTTGCACTCATCAATGAAGGAACCATTATATTACACAAGATCATCATGACAATATTACATTCGATACACGGATCGAGTTCATGCACTACATACAAAAGTTGCTCTTTTTACAATCCCTATTGTCTACACACAGCCGAATAGTATTCCCCTTTTGGGTTTAGGACTTCTGCATCCAAGAATCCCGCCAATTCCTCCTGAATTGCTCGTACGCGATCCTTTGGCAGAAGACCGTCCCGTATACGTTCGATCTGATTTAAAAAAGGATTCAGCCTATATTAATGAAACTAAACACAATTTGATTGTAATTAAAAACTATAGAAATTGTTTACGTACGTGGAGTTGCTCTAAATTTCTGCCCTTCTTATCGCACGTCTGCCGGATGAACTCGCAAACATAGTATCCACATAGATTGTTACCTGGTCCCTATGTCAGGAACTTTACAAGAACATAGTTCAATCAAAATAATAATCAAGCATGATAATAACTGTATCAAAACTAGAATCAAAGAGATGCGCGGATATAGCTAGTGGTGCTTACATCTAGTGCTTGAAATGTAAGCTCCGCTTTCCAAACACCCCTAGCCTTGTTGGTGAACCGTTTCCAAGCGCTGCCCGGCGAAGAAAACAAATAAAATAAGTTATTAATTACTTGATATCATAAAATTCACGAACATTGACGATATAGTGTCGTAATGATTAGAATTACCGCTGGAGAAGCATCTGCCTGTCCTTCCACTGCTCAAGGGGTTTATGTTTCGAGTCCATGACTAGTACATGCCCTTTGTCAGGTTGAATGATTAACAGAATATAGTGGAAGCTGCGAATGCATAACTAATCAATTATAAAGTTAACATCGAGTAAGCGAAATAGAAAGTGTATAGAAGACAATAAAACTCACTCGAAGTTGTAAGGAAAAAGTATTTCCCTTCTGGTTTCTTGAAACCTTAGCGCGTGTACTATATTATCCTCCTTATCCTGGGGGCTTGTTTTGAGATTAGCTTCATGAACCCAATATGGGTCAATGAAGCCAATGTCATAGATTTGTCCTCTGCGGCATTCGAGAATCTTCATTCTGCATATTATAGTATGATTATATACATGCAATAAACAAGGTGAGATAGCTGGAGACTAAATTAATTACAGAATTAGTACTTACAGACAATAGGCACTGATGATCGATTTGTCCATGGCGTCTTGATTGAATAATTGAAATAGTTCATCAAATTCAATGGATATCATGTCATCCTTTTCTTTCCCATGATGATTTTTTGTAACCCTCAGCACTATCCAGTTAGCCCCGGCCTTTGTGGCATGCATGTACCAGTTATGCAATCTTCGCATTTTTGTTGGAAGATTATTTACCTCCTCAGGTTTGACGAGAGGTTTGCCGTACTGGTATTTGTATGCTACTTCACTCACGGGGAAGTACTCTAACTGGGATAAGTACTGGGCAATACTCATACCTTGAGCAGCTACAGCTTCTCCTTATGGTGCAACTACCTCTGGATCTTACTGCTCTTCGGCCCATATTTGCTCGACCCCACATTGGTTTGTGAAATCACCTTGAGAGGGGCGCAAGACTGTTTTGCTTGTTCTCCGAGCTAGGCAAGAGATTTCTTGCTTGCATCAGTACTGCTCTTCAAGGCTTGTTGTGCCGCATGTGACTTGAGAATAGAATGCTCATAGTCTGATGACAGCTTTGGCTCGTGTTGATGAAGAGTCTTTAGCATTTTCAACACTTTGGCTTTTTCTTATTTGGTGATGGGGAACTCTGGCTCTTTAGGCCGCCTCAGCTTAGCGAAAAATGTTTTTGTTTTCGCATCAACGATCGCCGTAGTCTCCTCTTCAGTACAGTCATAAGCTCTCTTGGGAGGAACCTTTGGTACTTTTGGAAGAGGCTCTTGTTTACGTTTCGGCGATCGCTTACCACGACGCAGAGTAGCGGTACGCTTATGCTTTTTATCCTGAGGCGCCGGCGATGGCTCCCGCGGCAATGACTGCGCCGGAGATTGGTGAGTCGACGGAGCCGGGTGAGGCGACGAAGACGGCTGCCGCGGCGGCGACGACCTCGCTGGAGACGGGTGAGGCGGCGGCGAAGATGGCCTTGGCGTGTGATTTTGAAGCACGATACATTCCTTTGGCCATAGAATGGTGACGTTTGTTGCGTCTCCCAGTACAGTCACATCCCCTTCACCTGCAGGGTAGTGAAGATCCAAAACTTCAAAGGTGGGCATGATTTCATCCACCCCGACAACAGCGTAGCCCTCTGGAACCGGACGAAAGTGGTAAGTTGGTGTGGGTCCAATTGGTAAGGCATAGCCGACCACCACCTTCATTGATATGTTCAAAACTTTGACATGTATCTCGCAGTGTGTGATCTCTGTGATATCATCCACTGGGTAGCCAATAGGAGCCATCGTCGGTGCACCATCGTCATCGCCATTATCATCACCCGGGACCTCGGTGGAAGCCACACTGCTTTTTCGATTATTCGATAGGCCGGTAGCATCGAATGTAGTGTGCTGATGAGATGGGCCGGTAGTACTTTGCTCTTTAAGTGCGTTAAACTCATCTTATTGTTGCTTTATTCGTTCTTCAATTATACGCATTCGCTCTTTCTGAATATCTGCTTCAACTTCCGCCCTGTCCTTTCTCCTCTGACGGCTTCTATTAGGATATTTCTTCCTCTCTTCGGGAAACCCAGTCCTCCATGGTTTGGAGCCGCTTGTGCCTCGTGTTCGTCCATCATGTTCCTTATTTCCAAGGGCGAGTGTGAGCTCATCATTCTCTTTATCGGGAATGAAGTCCCCATCTTTAACAGCCTTTACTGCTTTTCTCATCTTCTCGACTGGCAAGGGGTCTTCTTTATGTCGTATGTTATATATACACTTCCCTTCCGAGTCCAATGTTCCCCCATGCTTGTAAAACCAATTCCTTGCACGTTTTCTACCCAATCGTCTGTCTCTGGGGTGATCTTTTTAGCACGCAGTTCATTCTCAAGTTTCTCCCACTTAGGAATGCCAACCCTGTAGCCACCTTGCCCCATAGTATGGTGATACTTCTTGTTAGCAGCATTCAGCTTATTCGATGCAGACATTTTCTTAGCTTTTTCTGATGGCTTGTATTTCACAAACTCAGCCTAGAATGGTTTTATCTTCTCAAACTGAATATTCTTGAAATCGGGAGTCTTCTCTTTCATGACATAGTCAAGGTGCAATCTTTTCTTCCAGTTGGTGAAACACTGGGCCATCTTCTTCAAAGCCCACTCCCTGACCTTAGCCTCCATGGCTCTCCCATGTTCTAAGGCGTCCTCGACTGGATCCTCTGCATTTGGATCCACCTCTATCTTCGGTAGTTTGAAATTAACCATGAGCCTCTTCCACAGTAAATCTTTGGCGTGGTTAGGGACAAATAAACATGTTCCCTCTTCTTCCGCATCAGCAGGCCTTTTCCAATTTCGAATGGTGATCGGGATTAAGTCCCTAAGATTACTCCGCATTGTGCCACAAATTTGTTTGCGACAACTACGGGAGCCGTCGGTTTGCCATCTTCAGCGACATCTTCGATCCTGAACCTCTCATGGTCTTCCAACTTTTTGGTTGGGCCTCGTCTGCTCTTTTCAGTAGATTTCTTTGATCCGGAGGGCTAAAAGAAGAAAGATCGTCGTTACTATTTCTATATAGATAGCAGATTATTAATTAATGAATTAATTATATTACATGCACCTCGCCGGAGCGGTCGTCTTATCAATCACACAAGGCATCGCCTTCTCCCTCGCGGAAGGCATCACCTTCAACCTCAAACAAGTCGTCTCTTCCGGCAAAAAGAGGATCACCCTCACCGGAGTTGTTCAGAAACGTCGATACATCTAAATTTTCTTCCCCGCGGATCACACCTTGGATCAACTCTTCCTTTTCTTCGTCTCTGTCGTGTGGGTCCATATTTTCTGCATAGGTGGAAAAATGGATAAGTCAAAGTGGCTAAGGGAGAATGTTATGTACGGTGTTGAGAGATATAAACCCTAATTCAGATAAAACCTAATATTTACATACACAATAATAAAAATGAATTTACAGTATCAGAAACCCTAATTCGGAGAAACCATCGGGGTCGGATCCTATCACGAAGAACCAATACCGAAAAGAAAGGCGGTAATCAATCAACCCTCGGGTTCGGGATGCCCTGGCGAGGACATACCGGCTAACCCTAGGTGCAACATCGATTCAACTGGGGTCTATGACAACTAGTATCATGGCTAAGCATCTACAATGCGATGGCTATCAAGAAATCTTCGATCTTCGATGGTGTTGACCTCGGTCTTTGATCTCGATCTCGTAGTCTACGGCGAAGAACCAAACGCCTAGCTTGTTCAACACATGGCATCGATGCAATTCTCAAGAAAGTATGATGATATGACAAGTTAATTTGCATTGGAATGTAACCCTAAGACATGCTCGACGATTTAATCGGGGTTCCGAGGGGTGAAACCCCTAACTCGGGGAAACTCCAGAACATATGAGAGGGGTGCATTTGTTCTTCTAATTATACTTGTCATTTAAGTTGTTGAACAATGCATGATTATAGGTTAAATAGATAGGTTTCATTTTTCTGAACAATTTGATATATTATTTGTATTTTTCTGACTTATAAAAAATAAGTTATTGATTTTACAATATTAAATCATTTTTTAGAATTAAAAAAAGGCAAATAGTTTTTACACCGGGGCGACCTCTAGCCAGTGAGACTGACAGAAGGGCCCCAGTGCCAACTCAGCCTCCATGCATGAGGATGTCAACACACGCATCAGATCATTTTTATACCACAGATGAGCCTACCCACTGAGGCTGACTGATGGGCCCTAGGCCACATCAGCTGCCACGCGAGCAAGGTGACGCACGAGTGATGTCAGCATAACGTCACACTGGCGGTGAGCTCCCAGGCAGCGGCAACGACGGCGATAGCGGGCACGCCTGGACGCGCGGATGGGCGCGTTAGAGAGAGGGCGATGCAGGGAGAAAGAGAGTGGCGGCGCCGCTCCTTCTTGGTCACCGAAGCGTCGCCTCCGTCGAGCTCGAGCGGCGGCGGCGTCGGGCACACGCGGGGAGAATAGTACAGGAGGAGAGGGAGAGAAAGAAGAGCAACGTGAGGATCAGCAGGAACACGGCAGAGGTGGTGGGGAGGCCGGGCGAGCTCGGGAGACGCCGGAATCGACGGAGATAGACGGCGGACGGAGCTTCCAATCCAGGCGATTGAGGTCACGCGTGAGGGGGAAAAGTAGCCGGGGCGCGCGCGGAAGGAGGCAGCGGTGGTGGCGGACGGAACGCGCGGGTGGGGGCGAGCTCGGGCAGCCTGCCGGCATTGGGGGCGGTTCCTATGCGCGCGTCGGTGAGAAGCAGTGAAGTGAGATGGGGAAGAAGAAGAGGAGGCGCGTCAGTTATAAACGAAGGGCCTTTTGTCCCGGTTGGTGGCTCCAACCAGGACTAAAGGGTCATACGTCCCGATTGGAGCCACCAACCGGGACGTATAGTCCACTATTTTTTATCAGCCCAAGGGGCGCGCGCAGGGGTCTTTAGTCCCCGTAGGTGGCACCAACCGGGACATATGACCCTGTTTTCAAAAAAATTTAGCAATTTTCTCTCTGTTCCTGCCTTATTTTTTATTTTGGGGTTTAAATTTGTAATTATTTTAAATGATAATTACTTTGGAATTTAGAAAAACTTTAAACATAAAAAGTGTTTGAATTTGAATAACTAATTCAAAACCATTTTCTATTTTTAAAAAATAATTAATGTAACCATTTAAACTATGAACCATTTAAAATTAATAATGAATTAACTTATATTTTTTGAATATTAGTTTGGAATTTAGAAAAACTTTAAACATAAAAAGTGTCTGGATTTGAATAACTAATTCAAAACCATTTTCTGTTTTTAAAAAATAATTAATGTAGCAATTTTAACTATGAACCATTTAAAATTAATAATGAATTAACTTATATTTTTTGAATATTAATTTGGAATTTAGAAAAACTTTAAACATAAAAAGTGTCTGGATTTGAATAAATAATTCAAAACCATTTTCTATTTTTAAAAAATAATTAATGTAACCATTTAAACTATGAACCATTTAAAATTAATAATGAATTAACTTATATTTTTTGAATATTAATTTGGAATTTAGAAAAACTTTAAACATAAAAAGTTTCTCGATTTGAATAAATAATTCAAAACCATTTTCTATTTAAAATAATTCAAAACCATTTTCGGTGTTTTAATTTGGATTTGAATTAACTTATATTTTTTATATATTAATGGGCGGGAAAAAAAGGACGGGACATAATGGGCGGAAAGAAAATTTTATTAGGATAGAACTGGAATTAAAGTACATAACGCAACTAACACAAAGTTACATAGAAGAACTGAAAATTAAGATACATGTCCAGATTAAGCCACAATCGGCCAAACTTGTTTTGCAATGTTGGAGTAATTCAGTCATGCTCCTGCCTACACCTGTAATACTCGCCACTGTAGTCGTCGTACTCGCCGCGGCCGTCGTCGCTATCGTCGTCGGGGTCGCGTAGTTAAACCTTGAAGGCTGAGTACGAGTGGGCTGGACTTGAGGGTAGCGCAGGCGGGGGCTAGAGTCGGCGGCCGTGTCGTAGGCCATGACGCTCTAGAGAGTCCGACCGCGCCACCACAACCGACAGCCGGCCTCGTTGAAGTTCGGAGGAGGTGGGCCATCCTCCTCGTGCCTGTCGAGCGCCCTCTCACGCTGATCCACGAAGAAGGCTTCCCAAGTCGGGAAATAGTCGGATGCCATCCAGGATTCCTCCGCTGCTCCGGCGTGATCTCGAAGTAGTAGTGGTTCGTCATGGCCATCCGACGCGCCACACCTAGAGGGACAGGAGGAACCGGCACGCCTCCGGCGCTCAGCATCCAGCCGACGAGGACACAGTAGCCCGGCAGGCAGGGGTAGTTTGAGGCGCAAAGCGCCTCCGCCTCCCTGGGAGATAGTGTTATGGTGGAAGTCATGGAAAAGAGTGATGAGGTTGTAGATATGAGTCTAGAGATGTGCAATGACAATGGAGGCCAACCCTACATATATATAGTGAGAAATGGCAGGAAGATAACTTGAGGGAAGAACTGGCGGGAAGAACAGGCGGGAAAAACTGGAGGGAGAAATGCCGGGAAACAATGGTGGGAAGAAAAATGGCGGGAGAAATGCCGGGATCAAATGGCGGGAAGAAAAATGGCGAGAAGAAATGGCGGGAAGAAAAATGGCTCATTTAGAACTTGCATTGGATCTCTGAAGAAACCACATATTGCGAGTCTAAAAATGATTTTTTCAAAAAATCACGAATGATAGATCATGTACCTGTAGTACAAACCGGACCCACTTCCTACCGATTCGGCAGACATTTGTCCTTTTTACCCGGGATGGATGAAAAGGTTTGAGATGTCCCGATTGGGAGATAGTCCATGTAAGGTGGTCTAGTATTTTAGGAAAATGAGATGGTAGCATTCTGAAACGGCATTTTGGTAGTTACTTCACAAAACAACCCTTTTTTGCGCTCGGAAAATGGAAAAGGGCTTTTCCGTGCGACAAAAAGGAAAACTTCCTCCTGCAACATTGTTCTCCATACCAATGTCCACACGCATGCATAATATGGGCACAACATCACAAACTATGTCGTGATTCAGCACATAACATCGGTCATTTGGACTGAAAGCCATGAAACCTCGAACATGACAGGTCATTTTGTGAAGGTTTTTTCGAAACATGATCAATATATCAAGTCTGGTATTTTTCCTTTCAACTATGTCACATAATATGACACCACGCGAAGGATTTTCATTGTTCGGATTTTTTTGAATTGATTATGCCCGTTTTGAATTATCTAAATTTCTAACTATGGTCGAACCGGTGTGCATGAAGATAGGGGACGAGCATCATTAGAACTTGCATTGGACATCTGAAGAAACCACATATTGCGAGTCTAAAAATGATTTTTTCAAAAAATCACGGGCGATAGATCATGTACCTGTAGTACAAACCGGACCCACTTCCTACCGATTCGACAGACATTTGTCCTTTTTACCCGGGATGGACGAAAAGGTTTGAGATGTCCCGGTTCGGAGATAGTCCATGTAAGGTGGTCTAGTATTTTAGGAAAATGGGACGGTAGCATTCAGAAACGGAATTTTGGTGATTACTTCACAAAACGACCCGTTTTTTGCGCTCGGAAAATGGAAAATGGCTTTTTCCGTGCGACAAAAAGGAAAACTTCCTCCTGCAACATTGTTCTCCATACCAATGTCCACACGCATGCATAATATGGGCACAACATCACAAACTATGCCGTGATTCAGCACATAACATCGGTCATTTGGACCGAAAGCAATGAAACCTCGAACATGTTAGGTCATTTTGTGAAGGTTTTTTCGAAACATCAACAATATACCAAGTATGGTATTTTTCCTATCAACTATGTCACATAATATGACACCATGCGAAGGATTTTCATTGTTCGGATTTTTTTGAATTTATTATGCCCGTTTTGAATTATCTAAATTTCTAACTATGGTCGAACCGGTGTGCATGAAGATAGGGGACGAGCATCGTTAGAACTTGCATTGGATATCTGAAGAAACCACATATTGCGAGTCTAAAAATGATTTTTTCAAAAAATCACGGGCGATAGATCATGTACCTGTAGTACAAACCGGACCCACTTCCTACCGATTCGGCAGACATTTGTCCTTTTTACCCGGGATGGACGAAAAGGTTTGAGATGTCCCGGTTCGGAGATAGTCCATGTAAGGTGGTCTAGTATTTTAGGAAAATGGGACGGTAGCATTCAGAAACGGAATTTTGGTGATTACTTCACAAAATGACCCGTTTTTTGCGCTCGGAAAATGGAAAAGGGCTTTTTCCGTGCGACAAAAAGGAAAACTTCCTCCTGCAACATTGTTCTCCATACCAATGTCCACACGCATGCATAATATGGGCACAACATCACAAACTATGCCGTGATTCAGCACATAACATCGGTCATTTGGACCGAAAGCAATGAAACCTCGAACATGTTAGGTCATTTTGTGAAGGTTTTTTCGAAACATCAACAATATACCAAGTATGGTATTTTTCCTATCAACTATGTCACATAATATGACACCATGCGAAGGATTTTCATTGTTCGGATTTTTTTTGAATTTATTATGCCCGTTTTGAATTTTCTGAATTTCTAACTATGGTCGAACCGGTGTGCATGAAGATAGGGGACGAGCATCGTTAGAACTTGCATTGGATCTCCGAAGAAACCACATATTGCGAGTCTAAAAATGATTTTTTCAAAAAATCACAAGCGATAGATCATGTACCTGTAGTACAAATCGGACCCACTTCCTACCGATTCGGCAGACATTTCTCCTTTTTACCCGGGATGGACGAAAAGGTTTGAGATGTCCCGGTTGGGAGATAGTCCATGTAAGGTGGTCTAGTATTTTAGGAAAATGGGACGGTAGCATTCTGAAACGGCATTTTGGTGGTTACTTCACAAAACGACCCGTTTTTTGCGCCCTAAAAATGGAAAAGGGCTTGTCCAGGCGACAAAAAGGAAAACTTCCTCCTGCAACATTGTTCTCCATACCAATGTCCACACGCATGCATAATATGGGCACAACATCACAAACTATGCCGTGATTCAGCACATAACATCGGTCATTTGGACCAAAAGCCATGAAACCTCGAACATGATAGGTCATTTTGTGAAGGTTTTTTCGAAACATGATCAATATACCAAGTATGGTATTTTTACTTTCAACTATGTCACATAATATGACACCACGCGAAGGATTTTCATTGTTCGAATTTTTTTTGAATTTATTATGCCCGTTTTGAATTATCTGAATTTCTAACTATGGTCGAACCGGTGTGCATGAAGATAGGGGATGAGCATCGTTAGAACTTGCATTGGATCTGTGAAGAAACCACATATTGTGAGTCTAAAAATGATTTTTTCAAAAAATCACGGGCGATAGATCATGTACCTGTAGTACAAACCGGACCCACTTCCTACCGATTCGGCAGACATTTGTCCTTTTGACCCGGGATGGACGAAAAGGTTTGAGATGTCACGGTTGGGAGATAGTCCATGTAAGGTGGTATAGTATTTTAGGAAAATGGGACGGTAGCATTCTGAAACGGCATTTTGGTGGTTACTTCACAAAACGACCTGTTGCGCTCGGAAAATGGAAAAGGGCTTTTCCGTGCGACAAAAAGGAAAACTTCCTCCTGCAACATTGTTCTCCATACCAATGTACACACGCATGAATATTATAGGCACAACATCACAAACTATGTCGTGATTCAGCACATAACATCGGTCATTTGGACCGAAAGCCATGAAACCTCGAACATGATAGGTCATTTTGTGAAGGTTTTTTCGAAACATGATCAATATACCAAGTCTGGTATTTTTCCTTTCAACTATGTCACATAATATGACACCACGCGAAGGATTTTCATTGTTCGTATTTTTTTTGAATTTATTATGCCTGTTTTGAATTATCTGAATTTCTAACTATGGTGGAACCGGTGTGCATGAAGATAGGGGATGAGCATCGTTAGAACTTGCATTGGATCTCTGAAGAAACCACAGACTGCGAGTCTAAAAATTATTTTTCAAAAAATCATGGGTGATAAATCATGTACCTGTAGTACAAACCGGACCCACTTCCTCCCGATTCGGCAGACATTTGTCCTTTTTACTCGGGATGGACGAAAAGGTTTGAGATGTCCCGGTTCGGAGATAGTCCATGTAAGGTGGTCTAGTATTTTAGGAAAATGGGACGGTAGCATTATGAAACGGCATTTTGGTGGTTACTTCACAAAATGACCCGTTGCGCTCGGAAAATGGAAAAGTGGTTTTCCGTGTGACAAAAAGGAAAACTTCCTCCTGCAACATTGTTCTCCATACCAATGTCCACACGCATGCATAATATGGGCACAACATCACAAACTATGCCGTGATTCAGCACATAACATCGGTCATTTGGACTGAAAGCCATGACACCTCGAACATGATAGGTCATTTTGTGAAGGTTTTTTCGAAACATGATCAATATACCAAGTATGGTATTTTTTCCTTTCAACTATGTCACATAATATGACACCATGCGAAGGATTTTCATTGTTCGGATTTTTTTTTGAATTTATTATGCCCGTTTTGAATTATCTGAATTTCTAACTATTGTCGAACTGGTGTGCATGAAGATAGGGGACGAGCATCGTTAGAACTTGCATTGGATCTCTGAAGAAACCACATATTGCGAGTCTAAAAATGATTTTTTCAAAAAATCACGGGCGATAGATCATGTACCTATAGTACAAACCGGACCCACTTCCTACCGATTCGGCAGACATTTGTCCTTTTTACCCGGGATGGACGAAAAGTTTTGAGATGTCCCGGTTGGGAGATAGTCCATGTAAGGTGGTCTACTATTTTAGGAAAATGGGACGGTAGCATTCTGAAACGGAATTTTGGTGGTTACTTCACAAAACGACCCGTTTTTTGCGCTCGGAAAATGGAAAAGGGCTTTTCCGTGCGACAAAAAGGAAAACTTCCTCCTGCAACATTGTTCTCCATACCAATGTCCACACGCATGCATAATATGGGCACAACATCACAAACTATGTCGTGATTCAGCACATAACATCGGTCATTTGGACCGAAAGCCATGAAACCTCGAACATGATAGGTCATTTTGTGAAGGTTTTTTCGAAACATGATCAATATACCAAGTCTGGTATTTCTCCTTTCAACTATGTCACATAATATGACACCACACGAAGGATTTTCATTGTTCGTATTTTTTTTGAATTTATTATGCCTGTTTTGAATTATCTGAATTTCTAAGTATGGTTGAGCCGGTGTGCATGAAGATAGGGGACGAGCATCGTTAGAACTTGCATTGGATCTCTGAAGAAACCACATATTGCGAGTCTAAAAATGATTTTTTCAAAAAATCACGGGCGATAGATCATGTACCTATAGTACAAACCGGACCCACTTCCTACCGATTCGGCAGACATTTGTCCTTTTTACCCGGGATGGACAAAAAGGTTTGAGATGTCCCGGTTGGGAGATAGTCCATGTAAGGTGGTCTACTATTTTAGGAAAATGGGACGGTAGAATTCTGAAACGGCATTTTGGTGGTTACTTCACAAAACGACCCGTTTTTGGCGCTCGGAAAATGGAAAAGGGCTTTTCCGTGCGACAAAAAGGAAAACTTCCTCCTGCAACATTGTTCTCCATACCAATGTCCACACGCATGCATAATATGGGCACAACATCACAAAATATGCCGTGATTCAGCACATAACATCGGTCATTTGGACCGAAAGCCATGAAACCTCGAACATGATAGGTCATTTTGTGAAGGTTTTTTTGAAACATGATCAATATACCAAATCTGGTATTTTTCCTTTCAACTATGCCACATAATATGACACCACGCGAAGGATTTTCATTGTTCGGATTTTCAATATACTAAAGGTTCATCTTTAGTCCCGGTTGGAGGGATTTCGGCAGGCTGGGCCAGGCAGCACTAATGATAGGGGTGAGTGTCGACATTATATCGTGCGACGTGTACCTTGTCCCGGATGGTGTCACCAACTGGTACTAAAGATGAACCTTCACTAGTGGAAACGAGGGCTTTTGTTGATCCCGAAAATGGGCTTTAACACCGGTTCTTCTACGAACCGGTGTTAAAGGGGGGCCGTACCAGCGTGGCCTCTGCGGCATTAAAGGAGCCCCCCCTTTAACACCGGTTCGTGCCACGAACCGGTGTTAAAGGTCCCTGCACCCAGTGGCCCGCGCACCCCCCCCTTTAACACCGGTTCGTGGCACGAACCGGTGTTAAAGGGGGGGGCTATATAAGACACCACCCCAGCCCACACACACCCCACTCTTCCATTCTTTCACATTTTGGAGCCTAGCAAGAGGGTGTGAAGAGTGCTAGTTTGTGTTTTTTTCATATGCACTAGAGGTGTTCGGTGAAATGCCCGAGAGCTCAAAATAAGCTTTCTTGTTGCTCTTTCCGTCTCGGTCGAGGTCGGCAACTATAGTTTCATGTATCATTGATGTACTATATATATAAATGGTCATCTCCCTATTATTTTTTGATATATACTACATATTAATGCAGATGAATCGGCAATGGATGTACGGTGACCGCCACACTTCCGAGTACATTACGGGCCTCCAAAATTTCATCGTTGTGGCTAATGCAAACCGTGGTCACAATGGTTTTATGTGCTGTCCGTGTGTTCACTGTCAGAACAAGAAAGACTACTCAAATACCAGAACCATTCACGCCCACCTGCTTCGATCTGGTTTCATGCCCAGCTATAATTGTTGGACCAAGCACGGAGAAGAAGGGGTTGTGATGGAAGACAACGAAGAAGAAGAGGATGATGAAAACTATCATAATATGTATCCTGAATATGATGATAATGCAACGGAGGTAGATAATGAAGATCAAGAGGGAGCAGATGGGCCCGCTGATGACGATCTTGGTCGGGCCATTACTGATGCAAAGGAAGAATGTGAAACTGAAAAGGAGAAGGAGAAGCTGGAGCAGATGTTAAAGGATCACAAAACATTGTTGTATCCAACTTGCGAAGATGGCCACAAAAAGCTAGGTGCCACACTGGATTTGCTGCAATGGAAGGCAGAGAATGGTGTGACTGACAGCGCATTTTCAAAGTTGTTGGTAAAAATGAAGAATCTTCTTCCAAGAAATAATGAGTTGCCTGACAGTACATACCAAGCAAAGAAGGTTGTCTGCCCTCTAGGATTAGACGTGCAGAAGATACATGCCTGCATTAATGACTGCATCCTCTAACGCAGTGAGAAGTACGAGAATTTGGATGCATGCCCGGTATGCACTGCACTGTGGTATAAGATCAGACGAGACGATCCTGGCGATGTCGAGGGCGAGGCCCCTAGGAAGAAGGTTCCCGCCAAGGTTATGTGGTATGCTCCTATAATACCACGGTTAAAACGTCTCTTCAGAAATAAAGAGCATGCCAAGTTGTTGCGATGGCACATGGAAGACCGTAAGAAAGACGCGATGTTGAGACACCCCGCTGATGGGTCACAGTGGAGAAAAGTCGAGCGAGAGTACCCGGACTTTGCACGTGACGCAAGGAACTTAAGGTTTGGTCTAAGTACAGACGGCATGAATCCTTTTGGTGAGCAGAGCTGCAGTCACAGCACCTGGCCTGTGACCCTATGTATCTATAACCTTCCTCCTTGGTTGTGTATGAAGAGGAAGTTCATTATGATGCCAGTGCTCATCCAAGGCCCGAGGCAACCCGACAACGACATTGATGTGTACCTAAGGCCATTAGTTGAAGAACTTTTACAGCTGTGGGCCAAACCAGGTGTACGTATGTGGGATGAGCACAAAGGGGAGCCATTTGACCTACGAGCATTGCTTTTCGTAACCATCAATGATTGGCCTGCTCTTAGTAACATTTCAGGGCAGACAAACAAGGGATACAATGCATGCACACACTGTTTAGATGATACTGAAAGTGTATATTTGGATAAATATAAGAAGGTTGTGTACCTAGGGTATCGCCGATTTCTTCCGAACCTGCATCCAGTAAGAAAGAAAGGCAAGCATTTCAAACGTCTGGCAGAACCCCGGAGGAAGCCTGTCCTCCGTACCGGTGAGGAGGTATTTGGTATGGTCAAGGACCTAGAAGTAATCTTTGGAAAAGGTCCTGGCAGTCTATCTGTTCCGAATGACGATGCCGGACACGCGCCCATGTGGAAGAAGCAATCTATATTTTGGGACCTACCCTATTGGAAAGTCTTAGAGGTCCGCTCTTCAATCGACGTGATGCACGTGACGAAGAATGTTTGCGTGAACCTGCTAGGCTTTCTAGGAGTGTATGGGAAGACAAAAGATACACCGGAAGCACGACAGGACCAGCAACGTCTGAAGGCCCCTGAAGAGCCTATGCATCCTGAGAACGAGAAGGGTAAACGATGCCACTTAACTCCTGCCAGCTACGCTCTTACCAAAGCAGAGAAGGAAATCTTTTTTGAATGTCTGAGCAGTATCAAGGTCCCGTCTGGCTTCTCGTCGAATATAAAGGGAATAATAAATATGGCAGAGAAAAAATTCCAAAACCTGAAGTCTCATGACTGCCACGTGATTATGACACAATTGCTTCCGATTGCATTGAGGGGGCTTCTACCTGAAAATGTTCGAGTACCCATTGTGAAGCTATGTGCATTCCTCAATGCAATATCTCAGAAGGTAATCGATCCAGAAAGCCTACCAGGGTTACAAATAGATGTGGCCCAATGTCTTGTCAGCTTTGAGTTGGTGTTCCCACCATCCTTCTTCAATATTATGACGCATCTCCTGGTTCACCTAGTAGAAGAGATTGCCATTCTCGGTCCTGTATTTATACACAATATGTTCCCCTTTGAGAGGTACATGGGAGTCCTAAAGAAATATGTTCATAACCGTGCTAGGCCAGAAGGAAGCATCTCCAAGGGCTATGTATGAGAGGAGGTCATTGAGTTCTGTGTTGATTTTATTCCTGACCTTAAGGCGATTGGTGTTCCAGAATCACGACATGAGGGGAGACTGCGTGGAAAAGGCACCCTAGGATGTAAAGCAATGATATGTAGGGACGGGCATTCTCTCAATCAAGCACACTACACGGTTTTACAAAGATCTATCTTGGTTGCCCCGTATATCAATGAACACAAGAATTTAATACGCCTCAAACACCCGGGGCAGTCTGATGAATGGATTATAAGTGAACACATGGTGAGTTTTGGCGGCTGGCTGCAAAGACTTCTCACGAATAACACCACTGTTGGGGATCAGCTGTACTTGTTGGCCAGGACACCGTCTTCGACTGTATGTACTTTCCAAGGGTACGAGATAAATGGGAATACATTTTACACGATAGGCCAAGATAAAAAGAGCACCAACCAAAACAGTGGTGTCTGCTTCGATGCAGCAGAAGACAATGGGCAAAAGGCCACGTATTATGGGTTCATAGAGGAGATATGGGAACTTGACTATGGACCTAATTTTAAGGTCCCCTTGTTTCGATGCAAATGGGTCAAGCTAACAGGAGGAGGGGTTGAGGTAGACAAGAAGTACGGAATGACAACGGTGGATCTCAACAATCTTATGAAGAACTTAGACGAACCATTCGTCCTAGCCAATGATGTGGCTCAGGTTTTCTATGTGAAGGACATGTCCTCCAGACCAAAAAAAAGAAAAAAATATGCAAACGAATACATCATATGATGAGCCAAAGCGTCACATAGTTCTTTCAGGGAAAAGAAACATCGTGGGAATCGAGGACAAGACAGACATGTCAGAAGATTATAATAAGTTTGATGAAATTCCACCCTTCACAGTGAAAACTGACCCAAGCATTCCGTTAAGTAAAGAAGATGCTCCATGGTTACGTCTGAAGCGATCATAAGGAAGGGCATATGCCAAGAAGTTCATGCTCATATTATGTAACTCTAGTTCATGTTTTTAATATTAATACATGTCTTGAGTGTTAGTCATGTTTTGTGGATGGACCGGGACTATGAGAAGAAGTTGTCCCGATTCGTACTTACCATTAAGATCTGATCTCCAAACGCGCGCGGTCACATATTAGGGAGTGCCTCTATGACCAGTTTCTTGGAGATGCCGGAGGACTAGGCTCCGTCGGCATCTCCCTGAAACTGGCCGTAGTGGTGTCCCTGCTCTCGAAAACCATCTTGCAGCTTTGTAACTTGTCTAACTAGATCAATACACCAGGGAGCTAACTAATTTCACATATTAGGGAGTGCCTCTATGACCAGTTTCTCGGAGATGCCGGAGGACTGGGCTCCGTCGGCATCTCCCTGAAACTGGCCGTAGTGGTGTCCCTGCCTCAAACTGGCTGGAGGACTGGACTCACAAGGATGCCTATTTATAGTACAAGCAGCTCGACATAGTGTTGACACTTACAAAATAATGTCGACACTCACCCCTATTATTAGTCCCGGTTGGTGTCTCCAACCGGGACTAAAGGTTCATCTTTAGTCCCGGTTGGTGACACCATCCGGGACAAGGTACACGCCGCACGACATAATGTCGACATGCACTCACCCCTATTATTAGTGCTGACTCGTGTTTTGTCCCGGTTGGTGTCTCCAACCGGGACTAAAGGTTCATCTTTAGTCCCGGTTGGTGTCTCCAACCGAGACTAAAGGTTCATCCCGCCATTTTTTCCCGCCATTTTTCTTCCCACCATTTTTCTTCCCGCCAGTTCTTCCCGCCATTTTTCTTCCCGCCAGTTCTTCCCTCCAGTTCTTCCCGCTAGTTCACTATATATATATGTAGGGGGTTGGCCTCCATTGTCATTGCACATCTCTAGACTCATATCTGCAACCTCATCACTCTTTCCCATGGCTTCCACCGTAGCACTAACCCCCAGGGAGGCGGAGGCGCTTTGCGCCTCGAACTACCCCTGCCCGCCGGGCTACTATGTCCCCGTCGGGTGGATGCTGAGCGTCGGAGGCGTGCCGGTTCCTCCTGTCCCTGTAGGTGTGGCGCGCCGGATGGCCATCATGAACCACTACTACTTCGAGCTCACGCCGGAGCAGCGGAGGAATCCCAGATGGCATCCCGACTATTTCCCTACTTGGGAAGCCTTCTTCGTGGATCGGCATGAGAGGGCGCTCGCCAGGCACGAGGAGGACGGCCCACCTCCTCCTAACTTCAAAGAGGCCGGCCGTCGGCTATGGTGGCGCGGTCGGACTCTCCAGAGCATCATGGCCTATGACACTGCCGCCGACTCTAACCCCCGTCTGCGCTACCCTCAAGTCCAGCCCACGCGCTACCCTCAAGTCCAGCCCACGCGTACTCTCCAGAGGTTCAATTACGGCGACCCCGACGACGACAGCGATGACGGCGGCGGCGAGTACGACGACTACAGTGGCGAGTATTACAGGTGTAGGCAGGAGCATGACTGAATCACTCCAACATTCCGAAACAAGTTCGGCCGATTGTTACTTAATCTGGCCATGTATCTTAATTTTCAGTTCTTTTATGTATCTTAATTTTCAGTTCCAGTTCAGCCGATTGTTACTTAATCTGTTATGGCTTTCGGGTCAAATGACCAATGTTATGGCTAGAATCAAGGCATAGTTTGCAAGAGGAGTTTTCCTTTTTATCGCACCAAAAAGGCATTTTCCATTTTCCGAGCATAAAAAACGGACGGTTTTGTGAAGCAACCACCAAATGGCTAATTCAAAAAACCACCAACACATTGATCAAAAAACAATGCAAGTTGAGAGAGGCTTGGTGAGATTCAAGTGTATACAAAAGATGCGACATTTAAATATCCAATCAATTCAAAAATATTAATACAAAAGATGCGGCATTAAAATATGATTTGATCTAATAAAAATCATTTACATGAATGGATAGATATTATTTTTCTGAAAATTATGATATATTATTCATATTTTTCTGAGTTGAAATGAAAAAGATATGAATTTTCTAAATTCATATCATATTTTTTGAATTAAAAAAGCCCCTTTAATGCATGAAATAAGTGTTTTAATTATTTTAAAAAAATTCATGTAAAGTAAATATAAAATGATTTACATGAATGGATAGATATTATTTTTCTGAAAATTATGATATATTATTCATATTTTTATGAGTTGAAATGAAAAAGATATGAATTTTCTAAATTCATATCATATTTTTTTGAATTAAAAAAGCCCCTTTAATGCATGAAATAAATGCCCCCCCCTTTAACACCGGTTCCAGACAGGAACCAGTGTTAAAGGGGGGGGGCATTTATTTCGTTTCCCGCGCGCACCCACCCCCCCTCTTTAACACCGGTTCCTGCCACGAACCGGTGTTAAAGGGGGGGGTAGTAAATGCGCGCGGGAAACCCCCCCCCCCCCCTTTAACACCGGTTCCAGCCACGAACCGGTGTTAAAGGGGGGGTAATAAATGCACGCGGGAAACCCCCCCCTTTAACACCGGTTCCAGCCACGAACCGGTGTTAAAGGGGGGGGGGGGTGTATTTATTTCACCTTCCCCTTCCTTTCTTCCCCCCACTGAGCCAGATCGAACATAGAGAAGCGCCGCCCCCGACCCGCCGTCTCGCCGCCTTCCACCGTCTTGCCGCCCCCGACCCGCCGCCTCGCCGCTGCCGCTTCGGAGCTCGAGGTACGCCGCCCCCGACCCTCTCTTCCCCGTATCCTTCCCCTCCCTCTATGTCTCCACACGACCGCGGCCCAAGCTCCGCCTCCCGGGGCGAGCAGAGCCGGCGTCTCCTCGCCGTCGCCCCTGGAGCCGGCTGAGGCACGGGGACGGCGGCGACCTCCATGGTGGGATGCTCGGCCGCGGCCGCAGGCTGGCACACGGTGGTGGCGACCCGCTGCTGGGACGCGGCAGCAGGCTGAGGCACGGGGACGGCGGCGACCTCCATGGTGGGCTGCTCAGCCGCGGCCGCAGGCTGGTGCACGGCGGCGACGTCCTCCTCGTCCTCAACGCTATTGGACGCAGGCACAGCAAGGTTGTAGTGGGGTACTGCTCCACGGTGTCGTCGGCGCCGACGATGACCGCGCCCACGCCGTCACCGAACGTCGCCTGGCTGATGAGGGACTGCGGGTAGTTATGCTCGGGCCCTCGGAAGGCGACGAGGGTGAGCTCCACGCACACCACCAGGACGCGCGCGCCACGGTTGTTCTCGGCCAGGTCCTTGGCAAGGCGCAGCGAGCCGGCGCCGGCGGCGCACCCGTTGAGGTTGAGCGTCGTGCGGGCAACGGTGGGGAGGAGGCCAAGGAGGGATGCCAGGCGAGTGTCGGCGCCCGGGGCGCGCGCACGAGTTGGTGCTGAGGACGAGGTGGGTGATGTCGGTGGCTAGACGGCCCCACCTGGCTATGGCCTTGGCGGCGGCTGCCGCGGCGAGCTCCTGCTGAGGAGAACAGCGGGGGCGGCCTGCTGAGGAGAAGAGCGGTGGCGGCCATGGCGGGGTGGCTGAAGGTGGAGGAAGAGGTGGGAGGGGATGGGCTGTGTGGAGGTGGGATCCCTCCCGTCATGTGCGTGCCACGCCAGCACTGACAACGGGCCCCACCTGCCAGAAATGTTGTTAGATGACTAAACACGGCCAGTTAGAGCTTTCTGTCTTGTATGCTCGACTTGTAACTCTACAAAGATCTCCGACATGTGTACTTCCACTTGGTGCCGGGAACTGTCCAAGATTCTCAAGATACTCGCAATCGGTGTCGCGTCCGCGTACCTATAAACCGCCAAGATTTTCTATTTATATTTTCATTTCAAATTCTGTTTTGATTTTTTCAAAAATACCAGGGACTTTTATCAAATATGTAAAGTACTGTGGGACCCCTTTAGACAATTTGGGACCCATAACTTATTTCACCTTCCCCTTTTCTGTTGCTCCAACATTGTCGTTGTATCTTGTGATTGCTATATTAATATAGCGAGGCGCAAGCCTATTTCGAGGAGCCCTGACCATCTCGCTCTCTTCCCCGTGCAGGAGCGTCTCGCCGCCGCCGCTTCGGAGCTCGTAGGCCACGCCTCAACGCCGACGTCGCCCGCCGCCCGACGAGCCCGCCGCTAGCACCGCCGCCCGACGAGACCGCCGCATCCGTCCGACGAGCACCGCCGCCCGACGAGACCAACGTCACCCCACCGGTGAGCGCCACGTGTCTGCCACGTGTGTGATTGCTGACTCATCCTGATTAAAACTTGTTTGCTCGATAAATTGTACTACATGCATAGATTAAAACTTGTATACAAATTGGACCTCTGACTCATTTGTGTATTTATTTGTGTATTTTGGTATGAATAATATGTATATTTGTGTATGAATCCAAGTCCAGTTGAATGTTTACACTCTTACTCTAGATAATATTATTGTTTTAGAAACTATGGATCCACTTAGTAGAAACCTTGAAGAAGAAGAAATAATGGAGAACATTATTGATGAGGACACCTCACAATATCTGAACTTGGAGGGACATGACGACGACAGCTCAAGTACTAGTCATGGAGAAGATGAAGACTCCGGTGAACGCAATTTAATGGTTACAAAGTCCGGCGAGGTATATGCATTGATTAAGCCTCAGCTGACTTCCACCAACAATCTTCTTCTACATGTATTAATTAACGCTTCTTTCTTCTTTTAGCCCTCTGGATCGACCAGCCAGCAACCATCTTCTTCTACGAAAAAGAGCAAGCGAGGCACGAGCCAGCGGTTGAAAGATCGTGCAAAGTTCACGATCGAAGCAGTCCGTGTTGATGGCAGGCCGATGGAGCTCAAGAAGGCCGCAGACAAATTTATACGTCAGGCTGGTGTTCTTGTTAGGGACCAAATCCCAATCATAATTGAAAATTGGAATAAGCCAAAGAAGGGCGACGGTACCTTTGTCGATGACAGATCCAAAGAAACGCTTTGGAATTCGTTGTTGGTAAATTTCACCCTTCCGCCAGAGGAGGATGAAAACAACCCGGTTATAAAGAAAAAGGTCAAAGAGTGGACTCTAAAGAAGATGGCTGAGGCTTTCCGCAACTGGAAGACAAAATTGAACAAATTTGTCAAAGCTGGCGAGACTCCAAATTTCGAAGACGCATATTATGCGAAGATACGACCTCACTGGCCCGAATTTGAGACATATAAAAAAAGTGCTATAGCTAAAAAGAGGTCAGAAACCAATACGCTTAATGCCCTGAAGAAGGAATATCACCAGAGGACGGGGTCAGGTGGCTACATATCTCAGAGGCCTAAGTGGGAGGAAGCTGAGAAGGGCCCTGCGCGAGAGAGGGATCACACCCCAGACAGATGGGTGGGACCTACGTGCAAAGACTTGGTTCTACGGAATCGGGGCAAGGTTGGACCCAGAAGCAGGATTGTGTATCTTCCCAACCATCCTTGCCAAACCCGTCACTGAACTCATCACGGCATATGAGGAAACATCCGCCAGGACCTTCCATCCCGACAGAGAGAATGACCAGCTCACACGCGCCATCGGTAAAAGAGAACACCCTGGACATGCACGAGGCACAGGGGGTATGACGTGGAAGGATGGGTTTGCCGACTGGAGCGACTCTTACAGATGGCGCGGCAGAAAAGAAAAAGAGCGTACAGAGCGGATGACACAGATAGAACATGCACTTGCGGCGCTGCAGACGCAAGTGAATGCACAACAGAGCCATCAAGCTACCGGCCCATCTCAGCGGCATGAAGAGCCTGCATTGGAAGCTGCCCGCGGCCCAGACTCTGCGCGGAAAAGCAGTGTGGCTTCCACGGAGAACGTGCAGCCAACGCTTGAAATGACGGGTCCTCGATACCCCGTTGATGAGATCACGGAGAGCGAACACGCTGAGCTGCATGTGAGATTAATGGGCTTATCCATTAAGGTGGCTGTCGGCTATGCCTTACCTCCTGTAGCTGGTGGAACTTACCACTGCCGACCGATTCCAGATGGCTATGCTATTGTCGGGGTGGATGAGGTTGTGAAGGAATATGAGGAAGCACAGCTTGACCATGCTACAGGTGAAGGGGAAACTCAACTAAAATTTGCAGTGAAAACAACCATTCTTTGGAAGAAGGAACACATTGTGCTTCCAAATTGGAGGTCACTGGCACCCCCGCCGTCTCCGCAGCGTCAGCAGTCTGAGCCGCTTCAGCTATCTCCTGCGCGGCAGCCATCTCCGGCCCGTCAGCCATCTCCTGCGCGGCAGCCATCTCCGGCCCGTCAGCCATCTCCTGCGCGGCAGCCATCTCCGGCCCGTCAGCCATCTCCGGTGCTTCAGCCATCTCCTCAGCGTAAGCGGAAGAGCACTGCCACGAGGAGCATCAGTAGCACTGCCACAAAGAAATCCGCAGGAAACCGTACTCCAAAGAGTTCAAAAAACTACGTCCCGCAGCCTTCCGCCAAGCCATTCCCGGTTTTACCGTGGAATCGCAGCGACGAGGAGACCAATAGGATCTCGGGAGAACAGGTCAAGAAATTCTTTGCACCTAGACGGGCCGAGCCAAAGGAGAAAATAGATCCAGCGGTGGTGGAGAAGTTTTACAAATATCTTTTGAAACCTGAAACCCCACTTGTGCCGGACTACGAGCGCCAGATTTTGAAGGCGGATGCAAGGCGCCGTAGGGAGACTGAAAGTAGCAGTCGTGAGGCACCCCAGAAAACAGTTCCCATGCTCGGAGAGCAGGAAAACCAATCATGCGCCCCGCTCCAAATGTTTGACAAACGGGACGCTCCTCCCGTAGATGATTACGAGGCAGAGCTACAAAGAAAGGCCAATGAGATGGGGATGACTTACATTGCATACTTGAACGTCATGGGAGACAACTTGCCCAAATGCGATGTCAACCCCATACAGCCATGGAAGTATGGGAAGAATCTAGTCAAGAAAGAGGAGCTCAAGAATCTACCAACAAAGATGCGAAAATTGCACAAGTGGTACCTTCATTTCTGCAAGACGAGAAAAGAAGAATGGATCACGGCGCATATAAGAGATCAGATTTTCTTGTGCGGAGACGACGCGATCGACTTCAACATTCAAGACTTGCATTTTCTATTCAATCAGAAGGAACTCGACAAATCTGCCATCAGCCTTTATTGTGTGTAAGTACTATTTCTGTAATTTTTATCTCATCTCATTCACTTCATTAATTGCATGTATATATATATGCTCACCATATATGTATATACTATTATGCAGGAAAAAGGTTATGGAATGCATGAAAGGAGGCCCTTTTGACATTGGGTTCGTTGACCCAAATAGAGTTCATGAAGAAGTGGTAAGAGAAAAACTCGGGCAAACAGAAGATTACTTGCTAAAGTCTTTACTGAGACAACAAACCAAAAGGGAAATACTATTGCCTTACAACTTCTCGTGAGTACTGTTACCCTCTCTCTTGTACACATTCTGTTTCGGCTTACTCGATGTTAAGTGTAACTGATGATGAGTTATGCGTGCGTAGGTTCCACTTTATTCTGCTAGTCATTCAACCCGACTCAGGAAAAGTCCTTGTCATGGACTCGTTACGAAAAGAAAAAGAGCTATGGGCAGACTTTAGAGAGATGCTCCAGAGGTAATTTCAATCATATTATCGCACTAGATCGGCAACTTTCGTGACAATAAGTAATTAATTACTCCTTTATCCATTTTCTTTGTCGGACAGGGTTTGGAAAATGTTCACGGGCAGGGCCGTGGGTGAATGGTCAGAAGAACTAAAATTTGTAGACCAAAATGTAAGTAATACTAGCTAGCTTCCAATTCCATTATATCATGCTTTATTGATTATTATTTTGATTGAACTCTCTATTCTCGTAAAGTGCGCGCATCAGGGACACGGCAATAACTTATGTGGGTACTATGTTTGCGAATTCATTCGCAACACGATATGTGCGACAGGCCAAGCCGCACTAGAACAACTTAGAGTAAGTAAACAAAGTCCACAACATTATTTTATTACCATCAATTGTGTTGAGTTTGATTCTTATATATATATTGACGGCCCATTCTTCATATATATTCAGATCGAACGGATGCGGGACCAACTCCTACCATTTGAACGCATACGAGCCATTCAAGAGGAATTGGCGGGGTTCATACTTGATGAGGTCGTCACGCCTGGCGGAGAACTCTTTAGATATCCACCAAAATGAACGATGACGATGTATGTGCCGATGACGATGTATGTGCCGATGACGATGTTTGTGTATAATAATAGTTGCTTAATTATTCATGTACTCGTATGTACCGATGACGATTTATAAGTATACCGCTCCCGATCGATTTCCCCTCGCTCCCCCCCTCCCGCAGAAATACGCCCAGAACGGGGCAGAGGCAGAAGTCTGCCGCGGCAGAAGAACCTTTAACACCGGTTCCAGATACGAACCGGTGTTAAAGGGGGGGGCTGAGGCCTGCGGCAGCCCCACGTGCGCCACCCTTTAACACCGGTTCGTATAATAACCGGTGTTAAAGGGGCCCCCCCTCTAACACCGAACCCTCAACAGCGGTTGGGGAACCGCTGTTAGAGGGCCCTCCCAACCGGAGTTAAAGGGGGGGCTCTGCACTAGTGGCTTTAGTCCCGGTTGGAGACACCAACCGGGACAAAACACGAGTCAGCACTAATAATAGGGGTGAGTGTCGACATTATTTCGTAAGTGTCAACACTATGCCGAGCTGCTTGTACTATAAATAGGCATCGTTGTGAGTCCAGTCCTCTAGCCAGTTTGAGGCATCTCCAAGATGGTTTTTGAGAGCAGGGACACCACTACTGCCAGTTTCAGGGAGATGCCGATGGAGCCCAGTCCTCCGGCATCTCCGAGAAACTAGTCATAGAGGCACTCCCTAATATGTGAAATTAGTTAGCTCCCAGGCGTATTGATCTAGTTAGAGAAGTTACAAGCTGCAAGATGGTTTTCGAGAGCAGGGACACCACTACGGCCAGTTTCAGGGAGATGCCGCCGGATCCCAGTCCTCCGGCATCTCCGAGAAACTGGTCATAGAGGCACTCCCTAATATGTGAAATTAGTTAGCTCCCAGGTGTATTGATCTAGTTAGAGAAGTGACAAGTTGCAAGATGGTTTACGAGAGCAGGGACACCACTACAACCAGTTTCAGGGAGATGCCGCCGGATCCCAGTCCTCCGGCATCTCCAAGAAACTGGTCATAGAGGCACTCCCTAATATGTGACCGCGCGCGTTTGGAGATCAGATCTTAATGGTAAGTACGAATTGGGACAACTTCTTCATAGTCCCGGTCCAGCCACAAAACGGGACTAACACTCAAGACATTTATTAATATTAAAAACAGAGACTACAAAACCGGGAATAAAGGCCCCCCTATATATAGTCCTGGTCAAGCCACAAACCGCAAAAGATATCCTTCGGTGAAGCCACAAACCGCGAAAGACATGAACTAGAGTTACATAATATGAGCATGAACATCTTGGCATATGTCCTTCCTTATGATCGCTTCAGACGTAACCATGGAGCATCTTCTTTACTTAACGGAATGCTTGGGTCAGTTTTCACTATGAAGGGCGGAATGTCATCAAACTTATTATAATCTTCTGACATGTCTGTCTTGTCCTCGATTCCCACGATGTTTCTTTTCCCTGAAAGAACTATGTGACGCTTTGGCTCATCATATGATGTATTCGTTTGCATATTTTTTTCTTTTTTTCGGTCTGGAGGACATGTCCTTCACATAGAAAACCTGAGACACATCATTGGCTAGGACGAATGGTTCATCTCTATAACCAAGATTGTTGAGATCCACTGTTGTCATTCCGTACAACTGGTCTATCTTTACCCCTTCCCCATTCAGGTTGACCCATTTGCAGCGAAACAAAGGGACCTTAAAAGAGACTCCATAGTCTAGTTCCCATATCTCCTCTATGTAACCATAATATGTGTCCTTTTGTCCATTATCGTCTATTGCATCAAAGCGGACACCACTATTTTGGTTGGTGCTCTTTTTATCTTGGGCGATCGTGTAGAATGTATTCCCATTTATTTCGTACCCTTGGAAATTCAATACAGTAGAAGATGGTGACGCGGCCAACAAGTATAGCTGATCTCCAACAGTGGTGTCATTCAAGAGATGTGTCCGCATCCAACCACCGAAAGACTTCATGTGTTCATCTGTAATCCATGATTCAGGCTTCCCCGGGTTTTTGGAGCGTACAATATTCTTGTGTTCCTCGATATACAGAGCTGCCAAGGTGGAAGTATGTAGAACTATGTAGTGTGCTTTAGTGAAAGAATCCCCGTCCCTACATATCATTGCTTTATTTCCCAGTGTGCCTTTTCCACTTAGTCTTCCCTCATGTCGCGAGTCAGAAACACCAATCGGCTTAAGGTCAGGAATAAAGTCAACACAATACTCAATGACCTCCTCTGTTCCATATCCCTTGGAGATGCTTCCTTCTGGTCTAGCACGGTTATGAACATATTTCTTTAAGACTCCCATGAACCTCTCAAAGGGGAACATATTGTGCAGAAATACCGGACCGAGAATGGCAATCTCTTCCACTAGGTGAACCAGGAGATGCGTCATAATATTGAAGAAGGATGGTGGGAACACCAATTCAAAACTAACAAGACATTGTACCACATCCTT
Source organism: Avena sativa (assembly GCA_916181665.1). Lineage (NCBI taxonomy): Eukaryota > Viridiplantae > Streptophyta > Magnoliopsida > Poales > Poaceae > Avena > Avena sativa. The sequence goes on along the minus strand of OV702285.1, from coordinate 43,753,746 downwards.
CTTTAACCTTGGCAGAATATCTGGATTGATTACCTTCTGAGATATTGCATTGAGGAATGCACACAGCTTCACAATGGGTACTCGAACATTTTCCGGTAGAAGCCCCCTCAATGCAATCGGAAGCAACTGCGTCATAATCACGTGACAGTCATGAGACTTCGGGTTTTGGAACTTTTTCTCTACCATATTTATTATCCCCTTTATATTAGATGAGAAGCCCGACGGCACCTTAATACTGTAAAGGACTTCAAAAAAGATTTCCTTCTCTGCTTTGGTAAGAGCATAGCTGGCACGACTTAAGTGACGCCTTTTATCCGTCTTGTTCTGTGTATGCATGTTATTTGGGTCTTTCATAATTTGTTGGTCCTCCCGTTCTTCTGGTGTATCTTTTGTCTTCCCATACACGCCTAGGAATCCTAGCAGGTTCACGCAAAGATTCTTCCTCACGTGCATCACGTCGATTGAAGAGCGGACACGCAGGACTTTCCAATGTGGCAGCTCCCAAAATTTAGATTTCTTATTCCACATGGGTGCGTATCCTGTAGCGACGTCGTTCGAAACTGATTGACTGCCGGGACCCTTTCCAAGGATTACTTCTATGTCCTTTACCATACCAAATACATCATCACCAGCAGGGAGTTCAGGCTTCTTCCGGTGATATGCCTCACTTTTGAAATGCTTGCCTTTCTTTCTTACGGGATGATTGGTCGGAAGAAATCGTTGATTTGCCAGGTACACAACCTTCTTGCATTTATGCAAATATGTACCTTCAGTCTTATCTAAACAGTGTGTGCATGCCTTATATCCCTTGTTTGTCTGTCCTGAAAGGTTACTAAGAGCAGGCCAATCATTGATGGTTACGAATAACAATCCTCGTAGATCAAATGGCTCCTGTTTGTAGTCATCCCACGCACGTACACCTGGTTTTCCCCACAACTGTAAGAGTTCTTCAACTAATGGCCTAAGGTACACATCAATGTTGTTGCCCGGTTGCTTCGGGCCTTGGATGAGCAGTGGCATCATAATGAACTTACGCTTCATGCACAACCAAGGAGGAAGGTTGTAGATACATAGAGTCACAGGCCAGGTGCTGTGACTGCAGCTCTGCTCCCCAAAAGGATTCATGCCATCCGTACTTAGACCAAACCATAAGTTCCTTGCATCACCTACAAAGTCTGGGAAGTCTCTCTCAATTTTTCTCCACTGTGACCCATCAGCAGGGTGTCTCAACTTCCCGTCTTTCTTACGGTCTTCTTTGTGCCATCGCAGCAACCTGGCATGCTCTTTGTTTCTGAACATGCGTTTCAACCTTGGTATTATAGGAGCATACTACATAACCTTAGCAGGAACCCTCTTCCGGAGGGGCTCTCCCTCAACATCACCAGGGTCATCTCGTCTGATTTTATACCACAATGCATTGCATACCGGGCATTTATCTAAATTCTCATACTCCTTACCGCGGTAGAGGATGCAGTCATTAATGCATGCATGTATCTTTTGCACATCTAATCCTAGAGGACAAAGAGTCTTCTTTGCTTCGTAGGTACTCTCGGCAAGTTCGTTATGTTTTGGAAACTTCGGCTTCATTATTTTCAGCATCTTTTCAAATGAGGAGTCAGTCAGACCACACTCTGCCTTCCATCACAACAATTCCAGTGTGGTACCGAGCTTTGTGCTGCCATATTCACAATTTGGGTACAACAATTTCTTGTGATCTTCTAACATGCCCTCTAACTTCAACTTCTCATTTTCTGTTTCACATTCTCGCTTTGCATTAGAAATGACCCTACCAAGTTCATCAGCCGGCTCATCTGATGCCCGTTCTTCACCTCCTTCCTCTCCATTGTCTTCCATTGCAGTATCACTGTATTCAGGAAACATATGATGGGAGTTGTTATCATCCTCTTCTTCTTCACCATCTTCCATCATAATCCCTCTTTCCCCGTGCTTGGTCTAGCAATTATAGTTGGGCATGAAACCTTTCATAATCAGGTGGCCGCGAATGATTTTCGAGGAAGAGTACTCCTTGTTGTTCCGACATTGAACACATGGACAATGTATAAAACCATTCTCTTTGTTTGTTGTAGCCACATCGATAAATTTATCCACGCCTTTAATATACCCGGCTACGCGCCGGTCACCGTACATCCATTCCCGACCGTTCATCTGCATCATGTTAGTAAGTTTATCAAAAAACAGGACATCATAAATAGTGAAATGACCAATTCACATCGACACATGCATTATATCAATGACAGAGAAAAGATAAGATTGATAACCTCGATCGAGGAAAATAAAGAGGAGAAAGCTCAAGTGCGTCTCGGACACCTTCTATATTTTTGTTTTATGAGAAATTGAACGGGATCATTCACTCAAACATTTCATCAAACACCTTGAATGCATGCATAGGGAAAAAAACTAGCACACCCCTCACACCTTCCACCAAGAAAAAATAGAGTGAAGGTAGAGGGCTGGGGCGTTGCACTTATAGAGGGCGAGAGCATACGTCCCGGTTTGTAACACAAACCAGGACTAAAGGTGTGTGCCACGCCACATGGCTGACGCCCAACCTTTAATCCCGGTTTGTGTTACAAACCGGGACGTATGCCCCCTTACCAACCGGGATGCATGCCTCCGGGCCCCGTTCCCGCTCGAACCGGGACGCGTGCCAGCATTAGTCCCGGTTCGTGGAGCAACCGGGACTAATGCTCTGAGGGGGCGTGAACGAATGGCCTGTTTTCTACTAGTGAAGTAAGATTTGGGGAGTTGCTGTCCTGAAACAGATTTCTGTCCTCCACCAAAACATTTTGTGAGGAGTCTCTCTACCTCGGATTGAGCTCAAAATTTACTAATAAATCCCCCAGTATGTTAGCTAATTTTGTTAGTTCAACACTTTTTGATTTGACCAACATAAGATGTTCGAAAAAATTGGTTTCTACCTGCTGGTCTGTTTTGACAGATTTCTGCCATTATTTGCATTTGCCTCTTATTGATTCATTTTTGAGTTCTCTTTTGGGGAATTGAGCTTTTTGAAGGAGTTACTACAGTAGCTTGTTTTTTTAGTGAAATGTTTTTCTGTTCCAAAGCTTTGCCTAAGGTCTAATATCTTTTGAATACACTAATGTTGCTAATGAAGATTGTGTGAAGTTTTGTATGAAGGAAAAATTTCAGGTGTAGAGAAAAAATGATGTAATGAGATGAAGAATGGACAAATGATCAAGCTTGGGAATGCCACCCCGCTTTCACCCCAAGAAATATCCAAGAGGTACAAGCGTCAAAGCTTGGGGATGCCTTGGGCATCCCCTTCTTCATCAATAAAAAGCTCAGGTCTGTCTAGACACTTCGTTTTTATTGTTTCATGCACTGTTGTGTTGTTCTTGGAGCGTCTTAGTTTTCGTTTACCTTGCTTAGGTTGTTTAGTTTGCTTGAATAAAGTAGTTTGGACCCCCGTTCTCGCTATGTTGTTTTGCAAATAAGTTGCTTGGTGTTGGAAAGGAGTAGGAAGTTCCTGCTTGAAAGTGCAAGAGGAGCTTGCATTGACTGTGACTTAGACTTTAGCATGACATGATAGGTGTTGTTTTGACCTTATTCTTAGTGATTATTGCTGTAGCATGTCTTGCTCCAAACAATTATGCGTTGTTTTAGCATGCAAAAGCATAGTATTGTGGTATCCTCCTTTGTTGCTTTGCTTGGGTTGACTTGGCACATGCTCACACCATGTTATGACTATGACAAGTCACCATAGCCTATATGATCATCTATTACTTGACTTGTAGTACCACTCTATGCTTTGATTAGTAATGTTTTGTTGCTCTACATGATTATGGCAATTATGCTCTCTTAGGCCCAGTTCTTTTGGTGGCTTCTCCCAGAAGCTGCCCTACCCCCAGCTTCCTGGGGAAGCCGGTTCAAAAAATTTGCGAGGCTTCCAAATTTGTTTAGCTTTAACTATTTTGGAAGCCTCGCAAATTTTTTAGACCAGCTTCCCCAGGAAGCTGGGGGAGGGCGGCTTCTCGGAGAAGCCCCAAAAAGAACTGGGCCTTAGTTGGTTGCTCCTAGTCTTTCGCAAGCCTCCACTTGTATGAGTAAGCTCTACTCATGCTTCCAACTCCCAAGAAACCATGTTATTCCAAAGTGTCCACTATAAACTCCCATGCATGGTGTGTTACACCATTACAAGTATATTCTTGTATTTAGCTATCTTCCAATTAAAAACTATTTTGTTATGTGAAAACTTAGTGATTAAATCCCTCACAAACTTGATGGCACACTTTATATTATTTGCCCTTAATAAACTTAAACCTTTTCAACATTGCACTTGTACTTTGTACTTAGTTGATATCACGCTCTTTTGTCTATGGATGTCACCGATGTGAAATAAAGAGGGAACTTGTAAGTCCATGGAGTATGTATTTTGTGTTAGAGAAACGCCTGGGCCAGTAGCCTAAGCCATGCCTAATCATGGGGGAAACTTACAGCATCACCATAGTGAGCTATCTATGAAGCATCCTCAATAAAAATCTATGCATATAGTAAATAAAAAGATCGTTGAGATGCTCATTGTCTGCTTTCCTTGTCATTTTGGTTATGGGATAGCTCCTGTACCATGTGCAAGGGGTACCTCGTTGGCGGTTCTCTATGATATGCATGTACTTACAATGATAAGAACTTACAGGTGACTGAAGTTGAGTAGCATGAGGTGTGGCCCTCGTATTCAAGGGACTTGAGATCGCCAACTTATACTTTGTCAAGCATATACTCCATATTTGCTCACTTTAACCTTAATCACTTCAAGATGCTGATGATAGGGGCAATGAGGGCTGAAAGCTAATAGGTACCATAATTTTTGGAAGCTCTTTTCGAAACTTGAAATCCATTCTTCCCTTTGTGAAGGGCCTTTATTCCACCATTATTCGAGTCTCCACCTTCTACCTTTAGGCACCATTAAGAGAGCATAGTTTTCATTCTGTGTGCAGTGTCCCAAAGCTTATTGATTGATGCATATTGTGATATTACTTGTTCTTGTGCTACTTGTTTATAGTCACCCTTGTGAACTTGGAAGGTGTCCTATGCATTTATTTGCTACTCTATGAGGGACAAGCTGATTGCCACTATGCTATGTTTTCTGTATGGGAAACAAACAAACGTTTTTCAATGCATGTTATTTATGAACTTTGTTTGTAGCCTTTCATGTTGCATGCATAGTTACTATGTCTTATTGTTAGAACTCCATCTTTCATGCACATGTTTAGAGTTCTTTGATCCCAGCTTTCAATGCTTGCAAATGGTTTGATCTTGGTCTTGATGGTGCATGTCACCTCAAAAATTATTCTTGTTATCAGTTACCTACTCGAGGACGAGCAGGAGTTAAGCTTGGGGATGCTTGATATGTCGGAAACATATCTATAATTTTTGATGCTCCATGCTTGTTTAGTATCTACTTTGCTTTGCTTTGTCTACACTTTGAGGTGTTTTTATATCTTTTCTGGAACTAACCTATTAACAAGTTGCCACAGTGCCAGTTGCCTGTTTTCTTCTGTTTTTAGTTCTAGAAAGGCAGAAAATCAATATTCTCGGAATAGGACGGGAGAAAAGCCAAAGTCAATATTTTACCATGAGGGACACGAATCCAGAAAACGAGACGGAGACACGAACCAGGGCGACCAAACCCCCCTAGGCGCGGCCCGGGGTGGGCCTGCGCCTGGGCAGGGTGTGGCCCCCTTGGTCGCCTCCCGGCCTCGCCTCTTCGCCTATAAGAAGCCCCTGATGCAGAAACCCTACGTTCCTGATCAAAACTCCACGAAACCTTCTGTAGCCGCCGTCACCATCATCCCTAGATCGGGGGGATCTGAAGTTCTTCCCGACACCCTGCCAGAGGGGAGATCATCCCGAAGGCCTTCGCTCTGGTATGATGCGTGAGTAGTTACACCTTGGACTATGGGTCCATGTAGTAGCTAGATGGTTGTATCTCCTCCTTGTTCTTTCAGTTATAGATCTTGTGAACTCCGTTCATGATCAAGATCTAATCTATTTCGAATCATGCATGTTGTGTTTGCGGGGATCCGATGGATATTGAGATTACTATGTCAGATTGATTAATGGTTTTATATTTATGATTCTGTCATGTCTGTGTTGTTTGTGATCTTGCATGCTCTCCGTTGTTAGTAGCTATCTTGGCCGAGTAGTTGCTAGTAACTCTAAGAGGGGGTATTTATGTTCGATAGTGGGTTCATGCCTCTAGTTTCCAAGGGAAGTGACAGAAATCTCTTCGGTTGTAGATGTGTTGTTGCTACTAGGGAGATAACAACGGTCTTTTGTTCATGGAACAAGTGGATTGTTTACCTTACACACTTTGCTTAAAGCAGTTGTCTGTTGCTTGCAACTTAATACTGAAGGGGGTTCGGATGATAACCTGAAGGTGGACTTCTAGTCATAGATGCAATTGGATGGCGGTCTATGTATATTGTTGTATTGCCCAATCAAATCTCATAGGATCTTTTTGTCTAGTATTTCATTGTTATGCCTTGCTCAGTTCCTATCAATTGCCCATGCTTTAATTTTTTTACCCTTCATGCCATGTTGTTTATCTAAGGAGAGCACCTCTAGTGAGCTATGGACCCCGGTCCAATCTTTATCATTGATACATCTTGCATGGTTACTTGTTTATTTGCTGCAAACCATTACCTTCCACACCATACATTTAATCCTTTGTTACAGCAAACAAGTGAGCTTGACAACCTCACTGATTCGTTGGGGAAAGTCTTGCGTTTGTGTTGCGCATGTCTCCGCGTTGCTTGCAACACCTATGTGATGTTTCCTTCCTCCTACTGGTTCGATAACCTCAGTCTCTTACTGAGGGAAAACTTGCTGCTATGCTGATTCACACCTTGCCCTTGGGGTTCCCAACGAAGCGGTCCTACATCAACTCAGTGCTGCATTATCCCTCAATTTCTGGATTGATCGGATGTAACCATCACCTTTAACCGCAAAGATCACCTGAGGAAAATGAATTGTACCAGGGAGATAGGAGGATTCTCTAGGTGAGATCACTGATACGTTGGAAACGTATCTATAATTTTTGATGCTCCATGCTTGTTTAGTATCTACTTTGCTTTACTTGTCCACTCTTTGAGGTGCTTTTTACATGTTTTCTGGTACTAACCTATTAACAAGTTGCAACAATGCTAGATGCCTATATTCTGCTGTTTTTGGTTTCAGAAAGGTTAGTAAAGAAATATTCTCGAAATTGGACGGGACGAAGGACAAAGTCAATAACTTTCCGTGGGGAACAAGAAGTCCAGAGGGGAGCCCGGAAGGCTTGGCAGGGGGCCACACCCACCCTAGGAGCGGGTGGGCCCTAGCTCGCGCCTGGCTAGGGTTTGGGCACCCTGGCTGCCTCCCGGTCTCGCCCCTTCGCCTATAAGAATCCCCCAATGTAGAAACCCTGAGTACCCGGTCAGAAATCCAAGAAACCGTCTGTAGCCACCGCCACCATCGTCCCTAGATCGGGGGGATCTGAAGTTCTTCCCGGCACCCTGCCAGAGGGGAGATCATCACGGAGGACTTCTCTCCGGTATGATTCATGAGTAGTTCCACCTTGGACTATGGGTCCATGTAGTAGCTAGATGGTTGTATCTCCTCCTTTGTGCTTTCATGTATAGATCTTGTGAGATCCGTTCATGATCAAGATCTAATATATTTGTAATCATGCATGTTGTGTTTGCGGGGATCCGATGGATATTGAGATTATTATGTTGGTTTGATTAATGGTTTTATCTTTATGATTCTATCATGTCTGTGTTGTTTGTGATCTTGCATGCTCTCCATTGCTAGTGGTTATCTTGGCGAAGTAGTTGCTAGTGACTCCAAGAGGGAGTATTTATGCTCGATAGTGGGTTCATGCCTCTAGTTTCCAAGGGAAGTGACAGAAATCTCTTCGGTTGTAGATGTGTTGTTGCTACTGGGAGAAAACAACGGTCTTTTGTTCATGGAACAAGTGGATTGTTTACCTTACACAATTTGCTTAAAGCAGTTGTCTGTTGCTTGCAACTTAATACTGAAGGGGGTTCGGATGATAACCTGAAGGTGGACTTCTAGTCATAGATTCAATTGGATGGCGGTCTATGTATATTGTTGTATTGCCCAATCAAATCTCATAGGATCTTTTTGTCTAGTATTTCATTGTTATGCCTTGCTCAGTTCCTATAAATTGCCCATGCTTTAATTTTTTTACCCTTCATGCCATGTTGTTTATCTAAGGAGAGCACCTCTAGTGAACTATGGACCCCGGTCCAATCTTTATCATTGATACATCTTGCATGGTTACTTGTTTACTTGCTGCAAACCATTACCTTCCACACCATACATTTAATCCTTTGTTACAGCAAACAAGTGAGCTTGACAACCTCACTGATTCGTTGGGGAAAGTCTTGCGTTTGTGTTGCGCATGTCTCCGCGTTGCTTGCAACACCTATGTGATGTTTCCTTCCTCCTACTGGTTCGATAACCTCAGTCTCTTACTGAGGGAAAACTTGCTGCTATGCTGCTTCACACCTTTCTCTTGGGGTTCCCAACGAAGCGGTCCTACATCAACTCAGCGCTGCATCATCCCTCAATTTCTAGATTGGTCGGATGTAACCATCACCTTTAACCACAAAGATGACCTGAGGAAAACGAATTGTACCAGGGAGATAGGAGGATTCTCTAGGTGAGATCACTGATACGTTGGAAACGTATCTATAATTTTTGATGCTCCATGCTTGTTTAGTATCTACTTTGCTTTACTTGTCCACTCTTTGAGGTGCTTTTTACATGTTTTCTGGTACTAACCTATTAACAAGTTGCAACAGTTCTAGATGCCTATATTCTGCTGTTTTTGGTTTCAGAAAGGTTAGTAAAGAAATATTCTCGGAATTGGACGGGACGAAGGACAAAGTCAATAACTTTCCGTGGGGAACAAGAAGTCCAGAGGGGATCCCGGAAGGCTTGGCAGGGGGCCAGACCCACCCTCGGCGCTGGTGGGCCCTAGCCCGCGCCTGGCTAGGGTTTGGGCACCCTGGCTGCCTCCCGGTCTCGCCCCTTCGCCTATAAGAAGCCCCCAATGTAGAAACCCTGAGTACCCGATGAGAAATCCACGAAACCGTGTAGCCACCGCCACCATCGTCCCTAGATCGGGGGGATCTGAAGTTCTTCCCGGCACCCTGCCAGAGGGGAGATCATCACGAAGGCCTTCTCTCCGGTATGATTCATGAGTAGTTCCACCTTGGACTATGGGTCCATGTAGTCGCTAGATGGTTGTATCTCCTCCTTTGTGCTTTCATGTATATATCTTGTGAGATCCGTTCATGATCAAGATCTAATCTATTTGTAATCATGCATGTTGTGTTTGCGGGGATCCGATGGATATTGAGATTATTATATTGGTTTGATTAATGGTTTTATCTTTATGATTCTATCATGTCTGGTTTGTGATCTTGCATGCTCTCCATTGCTAGTGGTTATCTTGGCGAAGTAGTTGCTAGTGACTCCAAGAGGGAGTATTTATGCTCGATAGTGGGTTCATGCCTCTAGTTTCCAAGGGAAGTGACAGAAATCTCTTCGGTTGTAGATATGTTGTTGCTACTAGGGAGAAAACAACGGTCTTTGTTCATGGAACATGTGGACTGTTTACCTTACACACTTTTCTTAAAGTAGTTGTGTGTTGCTTGTAACTTAATACTGGAGGGGGTTCGGATGATAACCTGAAGGTGGACTTCTAGTCATAGATGCAGTTGGATGACGGTCTATGTATATTGTTGTATTGCCCAATCAAGCTCATAGGATCTTTATGGCTAGTAATTGCATTGTTATGCCTTGCTCAGTTCCTGTCAATTGCCTCGCTGTAATTTGTTTACCCTTCATGCCATGTTGTTTATCTAAGGAGAGCACCTCTAGTGAACTATGGACCCCAGTCCAATCTTTACCATTGATACATCTTCCACTGTTACTTGTTTAATTGCTGCAAACCATTACCTTCCACACCATACTTTTAATCCTTTGTTATAGCAAACCGGTGAGCTTGACAACCTCACTGATTCGTTGGGGCAAAGTCTTGAGTTTGTGTTGTGGAGGTCTCCGCGTTGCTTGCAACACCTGTGTGACGTTTCCTTCCTCCTACTGGTTCGATAACCTCGATCTCAACTGAGGGAAGACTTGCTGATGTACTGTTCACACCTTGCTCTTGGGGTTCCCAACAAGACTCCACATCAAGCACCAAGTTTTCTAGCGCCATCAAGGAGTCACCAACAAGTTTTCTGGCGCCGTTGCCGGGGAGGTAAGGTAAAAGGTACTCACATCCTCCGGTGTGAGTGCTCGAAGTTATTTCCTTTAGATTCTGCAGTTTTGTCTTATTGTTTCTTGTTTTCACTAGTTAGGCTTAATGGAAAACAACAACAAAATTAGAGCGCTCTATAGCATTTATCTTGAGTTAGGACATGAAGTGTTTGAAGAGAAAATCAAAAAACCTATGGAGCTTTATTTGCATGCTAATACCAATGTTATTAGTATGAATTATTTGGACACCATTATTGCTAATGCTATGGAAAATTCTAAGCTTGGGGAAGCTAGTTTTGATGAAAATGATCTTTTTAGTCCCCCAGCTTTAGAAGATAGCTATTCTATTGCTTACGATGATTCCAAACCTCCAATATATGATGATTACAATGATGAGTATGATATTTTCAGTCCACCTACTATTGAGGAGAAAGTTAATTGTGATTACAATATGCCTCCTATATTTGATGATTATGGTGATGAGAATAGTAATGATAGCTATTTTGTTGAATTTTCTCCCACTACAATTAATAAGAATGACTATGCTTATGTGGAGAGTAATAATCATTATATACATGTGGCTCATGATAAGAATGTTTCATGTGATAGTTATATTGTTAATTTTGTTCATGTTGCTACTGAAAGTTATTATGAGAGAGGGAAACATGGTTTTATGCATCTAAAAAATATTAAGTTTCCCCTCTTTATGTTGAAAGTCTTGAAGTTGCACTTGTTTTGCTTTCCTATGCTTGTTGCTTTGTGCTTTCATGACTTGTTTCTTTACAAGATTCCTAGACATAGGAAGTGGGTTATACTTCAATGTGTTTTGAATTTGGTTCTTGATGCTCTCTTTTACTTCAATTCATACTTCTTATGTGAGCATCTTCTCAAACTATCAAGCCTAACTTAAAGGCATTAAAGAAAAGTACTTGTTGGGAGATAACCGAAGAGTTTGTTTTTGAGTCTTGGAAGTTATTACTTCAGTAATGACCTCTTCTTATCCTTTTTTTGCTTTTTGTGCCAAGAATGACCTCTAATGAGAGGGAAGTAAAATTTAGGGAGTTGCTGTCCCAAAACAGATTTCTGTCCTCCACCAAAAAAAATTAGCGAGGAGTCTCTGTAAGTCGGATTGAGCTGAAAATTTAGGAATAAATCCCCTATTATGTTAGATAACTTACGTCAACACTTTTTGATTTGAGCAACAGAAGGTCTTCGAAAAAATTGGTTTCTACCTGCTGGTCTGTTTTGGCAGATTTCTGCCATTATTTGCATTTGCTTCTTATTGATTCCTTTTTGAGTTCTCTTTTGGGGAATTGAGCTTTTTGAAGGAGTTACTATAGTAGCTTGTGTTTTTAGTGAAAATCCTTTATGTTCCAAAGCTTTGCCAGGGGTCTAATATCTTTTGAATACACTAATGTTGCTAATGATGATTGTGTGAAGTTTTGTATGAAGGAAAAATTTCACGTGTAGAGAAAGAATGATGTCATGATATGAAGATTGGACAAAAGCTCAAGCTTGGGGATGCCACCCCAAGAAATATCCAAGAGGTACAAGCGTCAAAGCTTGGGGATGCCCAAGGCATCCCCTTCTTCATCAATAAAAAGCTCAGGTATGTCTAGACACTTCATTTTTATTGTTTCATGCACAGTTGAATTGTTCTTGGAGCGTCTTATATTTTTTTTGATTTGCTTAGTTTGTTTAGTTTGCTTTAGTAGTTTGGACCCCCGCTCTCGCTGTGTTGTTTTGCAAATAAGTTTGCTTGGTGTTTGGAAAGGAGTAGTAAGTTCTTGCTTGAAGTGCAAGAGGAGCTTGCATTGACTGTGACTTAGACGTTAGCATGACATGCTAGGTGTTGTTTTAGCATTATGCTTAGTGATTATTGCTGTAGCATGTCTTGTTCCAAACAATTGGGATTGCTTAGTGTGCCTTGAATAAATTATGCATTGTTTTAGCATGCAAAAGCATAGTATTGTGGTATTCTCCTTTGATGCTTTGTTTGGGTTGACTTGGCACATGCTCACACCATGTTATGACTATGACAAGTCACCATAGCCTCTATGATCATTTAGTCCTTAACTTGTAGTACCACTCTATGCTTTGCTTAGTAATGCTTTGTTGCACTGGATGATTATGGCCATTATTGCTCTCTTAGTTGGTTGCTCCCAGTCTTTTGCTAGCCTCCACTTGTATGAGTAAGTTCTACTTATGCTTCCAACTCCCAAGAAACCCAGTTATTCTATAAATTCATATGCATGGTGTGTTACACCATTCCAAGTATATTCTTGTTTTCAGCTATCTTCCAATTAAAAACTATTTTGTTATGTGAAAACTTAGTGATTAAAGTCCTCATGAACTTGATGGCACACTTTATTCTTTGCCCCTAATAAACTTGAACCATTGTGACAACTTTGTTGTATATGCTTGCACTTATAAGTTGGAATTAGCATAACCGTGTTGTCACGGGGAACATTTTCAACATTGCACTTGTACCTTGTTGTACTCAGTTGATATCATGTTCTTTTGTCTATGGATGTCACCGGTGTGAAATAAAGAGGGAAGTTGTAAGTCCATGGAGTTTGTATCCTATGTTAGAGAAATGCCTGGGCCGCTAGCCTAAGCCATGCCTAATCATGGTGGAAACTTGCAGCATCACCATCGTGACATCTATGAAGCATTCTTCTTATAAAAAAAGAGACACATTGAGAAAAGAGAGAAAAAAAAAGCACCATATTCCTATGGTACATAAGAAGAATTGCTGAGATGCTCATTGTCTGCTTGCCTTGTCATTTTGGTTATGGGAAAGCTCATGTACCATGTGCAAGCAGTACCCCGTTGGCGGTTCCCAATGATATGCAAATACTTAAAGTGATAAAAACTTACCTGGACCCAAAGTTGAGTATGCATGAGGTGTGGCCCTCGTATTCAAGGGGCATGAGATTGCCAACTTATACTTCGTCAAGCATATACTCCAGCTTGGCCACTTTAACCTTAATCACTTCAAGATGCTTATGATAGGGGCAATGAGGGCTCAAAGGTAACAAGTACCATAATTTTTGGAAGCTCTTTTTGAAACTTGTAATGCTTGCTTCCTTTACAAAAAGGCCTTTCTTCCACCATTATTGAGTCTCCACCTTCTATCTTTAGGCACCATTAAGAGAGCATAGTTGTCATTCTGTGTACAGTGTTCCAAAGCTTATTAATTGATGCATATTGTGTTATTACTTGTTCATGTGCTATCTGTTTCTAGTCACCCTTGTGAACTTTGCATGTGTCCTATGCATTATATTGCTACTCTATGAGGGACAAGCTGATTGCCACTATGCTATGTTTTCTGCATGTGAAACAAACGTTTTTCAATACATATTATTCATGATCTTTGTTTGTATCTTGCCATGTTGTATGCATAATTACTATGTCCTATTGTTAGAACTCCATCTTTCATGCACATGTTTAGATTTTTTTATCCCAGCTTTCAATGTTTGCAAATGATTGGATCTTTATTGTGAGGGTGCATGTCACCTCAAAAATTATTCTTTGATCACTTACCTACTTGAGGACGAGTAGGAGTTAAGCTTGGGGATGCTAATATGTTGGAAACATATCTATAATTTTTGATGCTCCATGCTTGTTTAGTATCTCCTTTGCTTTACTTGTCCACACTTTGAGGTGCTTTTTACATGTTTTCTAGTACTAACCTATTAACAAGTTGCAATAGTGCCAGATGCCTGTTTTCTGCTTCTTTTGGTTTCAAAAAAGTTAGTAAATAAATATTCTCAGAACTGGACGGGACAAAGGACAAAGTCAATAACTTTCCGTGGGTAACAAGAAGTCCAGAGGGGAGCCCAAAAGGCCAACCAGGGGGGCCAGACCCACCCTAGGCATGGATGGGCCCTAGCCCATGCCTGGCTAGGGTTTGGGCACCCTGGCCGCCTCCCGGTCTCACCCCTTCGCCTATAGGAAGCCCCCGATGCAAAAACCCTGAGTACCCGATCAGAAATCAACAAAAGCATCTGTAGCCGCCGCCACCATCGTCCCTAGATCGGGGGGATCTGAAGTTCTTCCCGGCACCCTTCCGGAGGGGAGATCAACCCGAAGACCTTCTCTCCGGTATGATTCGTGAGTATTTCCACCTTGGACTATGGGTCCATGTAGTAGCTAGATGGTTGTATCTCCTCGTTTGTGCTTTCATGTATAGATCTTGTGAGTCCGTTCATGATCAAGATCTAATCTATTTGTAATCATGCATGTTGTGTTTGCGGGGATCTGATGGATATTGAGATTATTATGTTGGTTTGATTAATGGTTTTATCTTTATGATTCTATCATGTCTGTGTTGTTTGTGATGTTGCATGCTCTCCGTTGCTAGTGGTTATCGTGGCGAAGTAGTTGCTAGTGACTCCAAGAGGGAGTATTTATGCTTGATAGTGGGTTCATGCCTCTAGTTTCCAAGGGAAGTGACAGAAATCTCTTCGGTTGTAGATGTGATGTTTCTACTAGGGAGAAAACAACGGTCTCTTGTTCATGGAACATGTGGACTGTTTACCTTACACACTTTTCTTAAAGCAGGTATCTGTTGCTTGCAACTTAATACTAGAGGGGGTTCAGATGATAACCTGAAGGTGGACTGCTAGTCATAGATGAAGTTGGATGACAGTCTATCTATATTGTTGTATTGCCCAGTCAACCTCATAGGATCTTTCTGTCTAGTAATTGTATTGTTATTCCTTGCTCATTTCCTGTCAATTGCCTCGCTGTAATTTGCTTACCCTTCATGCAATGTTGTCTATCTAAGGAGAGCACCTCTGGTGAACTATGGACCCCAGTCCTATCTTTACCATTGATACATCTTCCACTGTTACTTGTTTACTTGCTGCAAACCATTACCTTACACACCATACGTTTAATCCTTTGTTATAGCAAACCGGTGAGCTTGACAACCTCACTGATTCGTTGGGGAAAAGTCTTGAGTTTATGTTGTGCAGGTCCCCACGTTGCTTGCAACACCTGTGTGACGTTTCCTTCCTCCTACTGGTTCGATAACCTCGGTCTCAACTGAGGGAAGACTCGCTACTGTACTCTTCACACCTTGCTCTTAGGGTTCCCAACAAGACTCCACATAAAGCACTAAGTTTTCTGGCACCATCAAGCAGTCACCGATCACCATGGACGTGACATTCAGAAATCGATAAAACTACCGAACTGAGTCACTCTCCTTCGAGGTGGTACCATTCAAGAGTGCTTACCACGCCATCTTCGGGCATCCGGCTTACTGGGCGTTCATGGCTCGCCCCTACTACATCTACATCATGATAAAGCTTCCGTGTCCAAAGGGCGTCATCGCCATCCAGGGAAACCCGAAGAAAGCACGAAACTTTCAGGAAGTATCTGTCACCTTTGCTGAAGCTGTGCTACACGCCCAGGAGTACCAGGAGATCAAGAAGACCATCGATTCGTCTGAGATGCCTGCTATGAAGAACGGAGGTGTTGAAGCCAAATCTGCAGTTCAAGGCATCAGAAGAGACGAAGAAGACGTCACTGAAGAAATACGATCACTCCAAGACGAATAACGTAGGGGTAGGCTTAGACCGCGCATAGGAAAGCACGCTCAGCTAATAAAGATATCTTCGCATGGCAACCTTCTGACATGACCAGAGTACCTAGGGAACTTGATGAGCACTCTCTTAATGTGTACCCTGACGCTAAACCCATCAAAAAGTCCTTACGACGGTTTGGTGACGAAACGCAAAGCTATAGATAAGGAATTAGCCCAACTACAATTAGCCGGATTTATCGTAGAGGTCATCCAGGCTAATTGGGTGGCAAATCCTGTACTCGTCCCTAAAAAGGACACTATTTATTTAAGAATATGCATTTATTATAGCGCCTTGAACAAGGCTTCTCCTAAAGATCAGTTCTTTTCCTAGAATCGATCAAATTATCGACTCTACGGCAAGGTCAGAATTACTCCGTTTTCTCGACGCATATTCCGGATATCACCAAATATCGATGAAAGAATCGTATCAACTAAATACGTCTTTCGTCACATCTTTCGGAACCTTCTGCTACAAAACTATGCCTTTTGGCTTAAATAAAGTAGGAGTTACATATCAACAAACAATGTAGCGTTGCCTTAACGATCAAATCCGATGCAATATCCATGTATACGTAGACGAGATAGCAGTGATGTCCAAAAATAAAGAAACACTCATTTCCAACTTGGAGGAAACATTTGCTAGCCTACGAAAATTCCACATAATGCTAAATCCGAAGAAGTGCTTCGTTGGAATCCCAGCCGGAAAATTGTTAGGTTTCATCATGTCTGAAAGAGGCATAGAGGTTAACCGAGACATAATCAAGGCTATACTCAACATTACCAGGCTGGGTCGCCTGAAGGACGTGCAACGTCTCACTTGTTGCATTGTAGTAGTGAGTCGGTTCGTTAGCTGACTCGGAAAAAGAGCCGCGCCTTTGTACAAACTCTTCAAGAAAACCGACAAATTTTTCTAGACCCAGGAAGCCTACATGATGTCTATGCACTTATATTCTTGTAGACAGTTGTTGGGCCTCCAAGTGCAGAGGTTTGTAGAACAGCATAAAGTTTCCCTCACTAGTAGAAAAACGACCTTTTGTTTTTTGCAGCTCCAGCCTCTAGTCCCGGCCTTCTCTAAAACTGGGACTAGTGCTAACACTAGTCGCGGTCTGTGAATTTTGCAACGGCTATATGGCCCCATATCACTAGTCCCGGTCCGTGGGCAACCTCTAGTCCCGGCTGGTAACACAAGCCAGGACTAGAGCTCCTGTGGGACCCATGGCTATATGTAGTCTGGGTTCTTGTTACCAGCCCCTATTCTGGGTTCATTCTACCACCCGGGACAATTTATTATCACTATATATGCCTCTTTGACCCAGCCCAAAATCATGGCCATTTCCTCCAAGTAACAGCTCAAGTTCATCCTCATTTTTTGTCCAATTTGGTGGCAACTTTCAATCCAAGATTTGGTGGCATCATCTATCAATCCAAGGTTCTAAAATGGTTAGCAACTTCAATCACTCGTCTCTTATTGTTATAGTTTAGCTCAATGCTCTAGAACTAGAATGAGGAATTTCATGCTTAGAAGTGTAGAGGGAATTTTAGATGTGTAATTTTAAGCATAGTTTGATTATACAAAAAGCTACTGGAAGTTGAGATGTGTATTTGAAGAGTTTCGGATCTCAGAATTGAATAAGGTTTTCATTGCTAGAGCAATAATTAAATAGTCAACATTTTTACGTTAACAGTTTTGTCCAATTCAAAAATTTGTGCATGTAAAATTTTAATATGATAGAAAATCTTAATTCAAAAATTAGTGCACATAAAAGTAATTGTAGTAAAAATGATCCAAACTTTTTATATGATAGAAAATTTTAATTATACTGCAAATGAGCCGAGAATGGATGTACGATGCTCCCCGAATGTCTGACGCGTCCATTAAAGGCGTGCATTCTTTCCTCGAGTTGGCTAAGGCAAACAAGCGGAATGGTTTTATGTGTTGTCCGTGCCGTGTCTGTCGGAATGAGAAGGATTACTCTTCATCCAAAACCATTCACATCCACCTGATTCAATCAGGTTTCATGTCCGGCTATATTTGTTGGACAAATCATGGAGAAAGCGGAGTTATGATGGAAGACAACGAAGAAGAAGAAGAGAACAATGAAAATTATCCAATGTTTCCTGAATACGGTGGCACTGCACTAGAAGACAATGAATAAGAAGAAAATGAAGAATGGGCATTAGATGAGACTGTTGATGATCTTCGTCAGGCCATTCTTGATGCATGGAGCGAATGCATAAATGAAAACGAGAAGAAGAAGTTGGAGCGCATGTTAGAGGATCACAAAAAATTGTTATACCCAAATTGTGAAGATGGCAACACAAAGCTCAGTACCACACTGGAATTACTGCAATGGAAAGCAGAGAATGGTTTATCTAACAAGGGATTTGAGAAGCTACTGAAAATTTGGAAGAAGAAGCTTCCAAAGGATAATGAATTGCCTGTCAATACATACGAGGCAAAGAAGGTCGTCTGCCCTCTAGGACTAGAGGTGTAGAAGATACATGCATGCATTAATGACTACATACTATATAGCGGTGAGGAGTACGAGAATTTGGATGCATGCCCGGTATGTGGCGCATTGCATTATAAGATCAGATGAGATGACCCTGGTGATGTTGAGGGTGAGCATCGCCCCAGGAAGAGGATTCCTGCAAAGATTATGTGGTATGCTCCTATAATACCACTATTAAAACGTTTGTTTAGAAACAAAGAGCATGCCAAGTTGTTGCGATAGCACAAAGAAGAGCGCAGGAAAGACTCGATGTTGAAACACCCCGCTGATGAGTCGCAATGGAGAAAAATCGATAGATTACCTGAGCTTTGCAGATGATGCAAGGAACTTAAGGTTTGGTCTAAGTATAGATGGCATGAATCCTTTTGGAGAGCAGAGCTGCAGTCATAGCACCTGGCATGTAAATCTATGTATATATAACTTGCCTCCTTGGTTGTGCAGGAAGCGGAAGTTCATTATGATGCTAGTGCTCATCCAAGGCCTGAAGCAACCCGGAAATGACATTGATGTCTATCTAAGGCCATTAGTTGAAGAACTACTACAGTTGTGGCATGACGAGGGTGTTCGTATGTGGGATGAGCACAAACAGGAGCCATTTGACCTACAGGCGTTGCTGTTCGTAACCATCAATGATTGGCCTGCTCTTAGTAACCTTTCAGGACAGTCAAACAAGGGATACAATGCATAAACGCACTGTTTAGATGATACTAAAAGTATATATTTGGATAAAGGTAAGAAGAATGTGTACCTAGGGAATCATCGATTTCTTTCGGCCAGGCATCCCACAAGAAAGAAAGGCAAGCATTTCAATGGTGAGGCAGATCACCAGAAGAAGCCTATCCGCCGTATTGGTGATGATATATTTGGTATGGTCAAGGATCTAGAAGTAATCTTTGGAAAGGGCCCTGGCGGTCAATCTATTCCAAATGATGCTGACAGACATGTGCCCATGTGGAAGAAGAAATCTATATTTTGGGAGCTACCCTATTGGAAAGTTCTAGAGGTCCGCTCTACAATCGATGTGATGCACGTGACAAAGAATCTTTGCGTGAAACTGCTACGCTTTATGGACGTGTATGGAAAGACAAAAGATACGCCAGAAGGACGGTAGGACCAGCAAGGTATGAAAGACCGAGACGACGTGCATCCAATAAAGACAGATAAAGGACGTCTAAGTGCTGCCAGCTATGCTCTTACCAAAGAAGAGAAGGAATTTTTTTTTGAAGTCCTAAGAAGTATGAAGGTCCCCTCTGGCTTCTCATCGAATATAAAGGGAATAATAAATATGGTAGAGAAAAAATTCCAGAACCTAAAGTCTCATGACTGCCACGTGCTTATGACACAATTGCTTTCGGTTGCATTGAGGGGGATTCTACCGGAAAATGTTCGACTGCCCATTGTGAAGCTATGTGCATTCCTCAATGCTATTTCTCAGAAGGTAGTCGATCCAGAAATTCTACCGAGTTTACAAAATGATGTGGTCTAGTGTCTCATTAGTTTTGAGTTGGTGTTCCCACTATCCTTCTTCAATATTATGACGCATCTGCTGGTACACCTAGTTGACGAGATTACCATTTTGGGTCCTGTATTTCTACACAATATGTTCCCCTTTGAGAGGTTCATGGGAGTCTTGAAGAAATATGTCCATAACCGTGCTAGGCCAGAAGGAAGCATCTCGAAGGGCTATGGAACAGAGGAGGTCATTGAGTTTTGTGTTGACTTTATTCCTGACATTAGGTCGATTGGTGTTCCTGAATCACGGCATGAGGGGAGACTGAGTGGAAAAGGCACACTAGGAAGGAAATCAATAATATGTAGGGAAGGATATTCTTTCACTCAGCACACTACACGGTTCTGCATAATTCCACCTTGGCAGCTCCGTATATAAAGGAACACAAGAATATTGTATGCTCAAACAACCCGGGAAATCATGACTCCTTGATTAGAGATGAACACATGAAGACTTTTGGCGGTTGGTTGCAAACACATCTCATGAATAAGAACAATGTTTGTGATGAGTTGTACTTGTTGGCCAGCTCACCGTCTTCGACTATATGGACTTACCAAGGGTACGAGATAAATGGGAATACATTTTACACGATCGCCCAAGATAAAAAGAGCACCAACAAAAACAGTGGTGTCCGCTTTGATGCAACAAACGACAATGGGTCAAAGGACTCATATTATGGTTACATAGAGGAGATATGGGAACTTGACTATGGACCTGCTGTGAAGGTCCCTTTGTTTCGGTGCAAATGGGTCAATCTAATAGGAGGCGGGGTTGAGGTAGACAAAAAATATGGAATGAAAACAGTGGATCTCAACAATCTTGGGTACATGAACGAACCATTCGTCCTAGCGAATGATGTGTCTCAGTTTTTCTATGTGAAGGACATGTCTACCAAACCAAGAAAAAGAAAATATAAGCAAACAAATACATCATCAAACGATGAGCCAAAGCACCACATAGTTCTTTCAGGGAAAAGAAACATCGTAGGAGTGGAGGACAAGACAGAGATATCCAAAGATTATGACAAGTTTCATGAAATTCCGCCGTTTGTAGTGAAGGATGACCCAAGCATCATGTTACTTGATGAAGATGCTCCATGGTTAAGGCCACACGGTCATAAGAAAGTCATATGATGTATTCATAATTTTGCATGCGGCCGTTTTTTAGATGCAATCAATATGTACGTATGCATGTATATCATTTTGTGAAGCTTTTACCAAGTTTGTTATTTTTCTGTTTTATAAGAATAATTATACTAATTTTCCCTCTGACCGAAGCTTTTAGTCCCGGTTGTAGCCACTAACCGGGACTAAAGATATTGCCCGCCATTTCCCACCGCTTCCCGCCATGTTTTCCCGCCCTTTTCCTCTGACCGAAGCGTTTGGTCCCGGTTGTAGCCACTAACCGGGACTAATGACATTTCCCGCCATTTCCCACCGCTTCCCGCAATGTTTTCCCTCCATTTTCCTCTATATCTAGGCCGACCACGCCATTGCTATCCACAAATACACACCTTCCTTTCTCGCAAAAATGGACAGCGGCTACTGGGCCATTCTGACCCTCGAGGAGAATGAGGCGTTGTGCGCCTCCAGCTACCCTTGCCCTACGGGCTACCGGCCGCCCGCCCGGCTGGATGCTGAGCACTGGAGGGGTTCCTGTCCCACCTGTCCCTCAAGGTTCTGCATGCCAGGCGGCCATCACGAACCACTTCTACCACGAGCTCATGCCGGAGCAGCGGATGGATCCCTAGTGGGATCCTGACAACTATGACACCTGGAATGCCTTTTTTGCTAACCGACGAGGAAGAGATCTCTCCAGGTACGAGGGTGACGGCCCTCTCCCGGTGAACCACAACGAAGCCGGCCGCCCTCTCCAGGTATTAGGGAGTGCCTCTATGGCCAGCTTGTTGGAGATGCCGGAGGACTAGGCTCCGGCGACATCTCCCTCAAGCTGGTCATAGTGGTGTCCCTGCGCTCGCAAACCATCTTGGAGATGCCTCAAACTAGCTGGAGGACTGGACTCACAAGGATTCCTATTTATAGTACAAGCAGCTCGGCATAGTGTCGACACTCACCCCTATTATTAGTGATGACTCATGTTTTGTCCCGGTTGATGTCTCCAACCGGGACTAAAGATTCAGGCTAGTCCCGGTTGGCGACACCATCCGGGACAAGGTAAAATTCGCACGACATAATGTCGACACTCACCCCTATCATTAGTGCTGCCTGCCCTAGTCCTGCCCGCCCTACCCTGCCGCAAGCTTTAGTCCCGGTCCATATTTAGTATGCTAATAGATTTACATTATAGATTTTTTTTCTGCAAAATCTGATTTATAATACATATTTTTCATCATCACAGAATAAAAGATATTGAAATAATAATATTAATAAATTCAAACTCTAGTATACAAAAGATATTTTTTAATTAAACAAAATATTAGTTTTATAACAAAATATGCTAAAGATATACATTATAGATATTTTTTCTCCAAAATTTGATTTATAATACATATTTTTCATCATCACAGAATAAAAGATATTGAAATAAAATTATTAATAAATTCAAACTCTAGTATACAAAAGATATTTTTTAATTCAACAAAATATTAGTTTTATAACAGAATATGCTAATAGATTTACGTTATAGATATTTTTTTCTACAAAATTTGATTTATAATACATATTTTTCATCATAACACAACAAAAGATATAGAAATAATAATATTAATAAATTCAAACTCTAGTATACAAAATATATTTTTTAATTCAACAAAATATTAGTTTTATAACATAATATGCTAATAGATTTACATTATAGATTTTTTTCTGCAAAATTTGATATATAATACATATTTTTCATCATAAATAAATTAACCTCTAGTCTCGGCCCCAGCCTCCAACCGGGACTAGAGTTTTTTGTGCGCGAGAACGAAACGGCGCCGCGAAAAGACCTCTAGTCCCGGTTGGAGGCTGGAGTCGGGACTAGAGGCCCCCCTCTAGTCCCGGCTGGAGGCTGGGGCCGGGACTAGAGGTGGTGGGTATAAATACCCACCGCCCTCCTCCCGGCCCGAGCAACTGCCCGGGATGCCTCCTTTCTCCAAATCGACGCCGCCTGCCCGTCGCAAGCTCGTGCCGCCAGGCCGCTGCCCGTCACCGTAGCTGCTCGACGCCCCGCCGCGCGCCGTCCCCATGCCACGCCACCCTGCCCCGCGCCGTCGCCTCGCTCGTCCCCACACGTCCCGTCCTGCCGTGTGCCCCGTCTGGAGTCGTCGCCGCGCCCGACGTCGCCGCCGGCACCCCTCGCACGACGCATGTCCCCGCGCCGCCGCCGGCGCCTCCCTCCGCGCCACCCTTCACCGGCCCATCCCCGCTCCGCCCCACCGGTATGTTTTCTTTTCTGTTTTTTCATAGTGTGTATTTAGTATTTAGGATATATTAGTTAGTATTTAGTTTTTAGTGTATTTTTTTAGTATATAGTTAGTATTTAATTAGTATTTAGTGTATTTTTTCAATATATAGGATTTTTTAATTAGTAGTTAGTATTTAATTAGTATTTAGTGTATTTTTTCATAGTGTGTATTTAGTATTTAGGATATATTAGTTAGTATTTAGGATATTAGGTAGTATTTAGTGTATAGTATATTTTTTCCTAAATAGTGTATTTTTTGAATATATAGTGTATATTGTTTAGTATTTAGGATATTAGTTTGTATTTAGTGTATACATAGTGTATCTTTTCCTAAATAGTGTATTTTTTCCTAAGTAGTGTATATTGTTTAGTATTTAATTAGGATATTAGTTAGTATATAGTGTATATATAGTATATTTTGTCCTAATTAGTGTATTTTTTCCTAAGTAGTGTATATTGTTTAATATTTAGGATATTAGTTAGTATTTAGTGTATATATATTGTATTTTTTTCCTAAATAGTGTATTTTTCGGTCAAATCCATACCTACTTTAGGATATGCCCGGGCATCCTCGTAGCCAACTCGGCCAGAGCGAGGGAGTACTGTGCTCTAGCGGTGTTGTATAAGACTAGGATCTACCAGGTTGGCACTAGGAGGTGCTACCGTCAGGGACGCGTAGCTTGGTGAGGAATCTAGGTGTCGTCGTCGACCCAGATCTTCTTTGGTGGAGGTCACGTGGCCCAGGCAGTGTGCAGAGGGAGCCGGCCCCCTAGGAGGTGGTACGACGTCGCGTCGGGGAGGAGGACGAGCACGTCCATCGATAAATGGTGATGCTGCATGCCAGGGTGGCCCCCCATAACTGGCAGGTTATTCAGGGATCTCACCCTAGTTATAGTCTGGTGATGGTTCCGACTATTTGGTTGGTCACACCCCGCGGCTCAGGAGCCGGTAGTCGACGTTGAGTTTGAGCAATGTTATCAGACAAGATGTTGTTTTTTATATGATATTACTACTTTGTCGTTATTCGAGATGTATTATGACTTCTTTGTTGTTTTCTGAGATGTTATTCGAGATGTTATATGATATTAATACTTTTGTTGTCATTCGAGATGTTATATAATTTTATTACTCATATATGCACATTATGTCATAGCAGTTTTTCTATGGATCTCTTCAACAGTAGATAAGGTGAAGAGCCTTTATTCGATATGATACTGGGTGGTGGAGGAATGCTCCCCTATCAGGATGGAGCGCCGCTCGTCGATCAGGGTGGAGAAGAAGACTGTGGAGTAGAAGATGGCTCACAGTTTCTAAATGAGTCCGGTGAGGGAATAGAGATAGAACCTCAATTCGAAGCGCATACTTGTTTTAATTTCAATGATGGCTTGGAAAATGATGGACAAGCCTTGACAAAGTCTGGCGAGGTATATTATTAAGCCTCTTGATCACTAGTAGATAGATGCATTAATTGATTTGTGTGTGTGTATATATTAACGAATGTTGTTTCTTATTTTAGACATCCACATCGACCAAGTCAGTTAAAAATAGTAAAGGAGGACCAGCCAAAGGGATGCCTGATGATGCGCATCTCATAATTGTTGAGGTCTCTCGAGTGGGCGTCCCATTGCTTCCCATAAAGAACACAAACATATTTATTCATCAATGTGGATTTGTTGTTAGGGACAACGTGCCGATCAACATTATCAACTAGAATAGGCCAGCAAAGGCCGATGAATATTCTATGATTTATGTTGAGGATAGATACAAAGACATACTATGGGATAAGCTCATTCGCCATTTCACCCTACCGGTCTTAGAGACTAAGGAGGCCACAAATGATATGAGGTCCAAACTTAAGTGTTTCATTCTTAAGAAGATGGCCCAACAGTTCAATAACTATAAGAAAAGATTGTATAATGAATATCTCGAGGAAGGAAAAGTTCTAGAATTCGCGGACTCACTAGAGAAGCAGCGTCCTCATTGGGAAAGATTTCTAGACTACAAGAAATCAACAATAGAAAAAAAGGTCCGCAAAGAATAAAGAAAATACTTCAAAAAAAATATAACCATACGATGGGGACAGGTGGCTACAGGACTTCCGTTCCTAAGTGGGAGGAAGCCGAGAAAGCCTTGCGTGCCCAAGGGCTCACTCCAGCTACAAAGGACTGGCCCATCAGAGTAAATAATTGGTTACTTTCCCATGGGGCAAAGTATGACATGGAAACAGGGGAGTTAATATTCGATAAAAATTCCAATGTTTCTGCACCCCATGGACAAATTGTTAAAACAATTGAGGAGGTTAAAAAGGGTGACTTCAAACCCGACAGAGAGAACGATGAGCTGACAAAAGCCCTCGGGAATCTTGAAAAACCAGGACTGTAGCATCCCAGTTGTCTAACACCTGTAATGCTACTTGTTCTAGTAATAAAAGGGCCACTTCCTACATATAATTGTTGCATCAACATCATATCATGCTCATGTCATCATGCAACCTTGCATTTGAGCATCATATAAAACCCCTTCTTGTTTGGTTCTTATCTCATGTGCATTATTAATTGTATTTGCCTCTTGATTTTGTATTTGGTTCTTGATATATTGTTAAATGCCCAAGTTGATTTGGGGGCATATCTCTTAATAACTCCACCACCTTTCTTTCACCACCTTATAATTCCACCATCCAACTAAATATGAGCTTGGCATTTATGGGTTTTACTTCTAGCTCATGTGGGTTGGGATGGATCCAATTATTTTCCACATGTTCTCATCTTGGCATCATTTTGTTTTCACATTATTGATACATGAGAGCCACATGGCCACCTTTGCATGCCTTGTGAGTGGGACCCCTTTTTCCTAGCTTCCATATGTGTTGTTTTTGGGGTTACCATCATGTTGGGATATGTTGTGGGCTTAATAAATATCTAGTGGCATATACACACTAGCAAGTCCCAAATATAATCCAATGTGATCATCTCCTCATACTCCACTTGGAATTCTTTCTAATTTCTTTTGCTTGGGCCTTATTCCACACTTTGGAATGCATAAGAAAATGCCATGTAAATAATCTTGTTTTCACAAAGATAAATTTGGTATCAATTAATTATGCATGGCCCATGCAAGTACCCCTTTAGCTTGGCATTTGATTTTATTTGGATTTTAATCATCTCTCTACCCCTTAGGCTTGGTCTTGTTTGATCATGCCTAAACCATCATCACCTTTTCCCTCTTTTTCTAGTCTTGGTCTTGTTGGGTTTTGGTTGGTGCTTAGTTTGATCTTGTCAAAAGAATACCCTAGCATCTATCCTTTCCCCCTCTCAAAAACCTAAACCCTAAGCCACCCCATACACCATCCTAGCTAAACCTAAACCACATCTATTCTAAACAAAACCCTAAGTACCCCCCCTCTTTCTCTCGTCTCTAGCCGAGCCACCCCTCTAAACCTACCCTAGCATTGGCCCCACATGTTCACCATGCCCCTAGCTACCCCACCCCAAACAACCGAGGCCACCCCCCTAATCCAAAACCCTAGCTTTCCCCCTCTCCCTCTCTTCTCTCCCTGCCCTAGGGGCCCCTCCAGACCTGCCTACCCCGAGCCCCCTCTCCACCCTCGCCCTGGCCCAGCTCTCCCCACCCAGCTACCCCTGACCTGGCTCACGTGAGGGAGGAGGAAAGGTGGAACCGAGGCCACCTTTTCCATCTACCCCTCCCCCACGCAAGCTCCCACCTGCCCCTCTCGTTCTTATCCTCTCCCTCGCCCCTCTAGCCTCCCCAGATCCGCCCAGAGGCCCTGCCTCGCCTCCCCTCTCCTTCCTTTCTTCCACCGCCACCAGCTGCTGACACCGGCCACCACCGTTAGTTCTCGCCCAAGCACAGCAAACCAGGAGGCGGGCGTGGTGCTAAGGTTGTCGGGGAAGGCCGTGGAGTTCCTCTGCTTCGACCTGTGCACGGAGCCGCGGAGGAGAAGCCCCAGGACCCCTGCCCCAGCACGCCGCCGACGCCAAACCCTAGACGACGGTGCGCCAGCAACGTCGCCGATCCGCCGCTCCCTGCTCCGATCCGAGCCCACCGCCGAGCCCACGGTGAGCTCCTCTACCTCCTGGACATGGCCCGCCTCTTAGTACCCCCACCGCCTCGCCGGAGATATCGTCGAGCGGCCTCGGTGCGCGGCGGCCGACATCGCTCTCGCGTCGCTGCGTAGCGCAGCGAACCTTAGCTAGGCCCCAGACCACCTCCGGTCACCAGCACACAGCCACCGCAGCGGTTCCGCCCCACCGCGCGCACGCCCGCGTCGCGGGTTCGAAGCCCAGCGTCGCCGCGCCACGCGCCGCGCGTGTCAGAAGCAGAGCCAGGAAGAAAAACAGTGGCGCGACGCTGTTTTGCACTTGACCCCCTCACGTTTTTGTGCGTCAACCCGCGGTCCCTCGGAGCCCCACCTGTCTGTGTCACTGCCGTTTTGCAAAAAGGCTCCCGAAGAACCTGTTACTCAACCCGCGGTCCTCCTCCCTCTCAACCACTGGCGTGTGGGTCCGTGTGTGCCTCGCCCCACATGTCTGTGACTAGGGCTAGGTTGGCCTGGGTGCTAGAATGTTTTCCAGATTTTGTTTAATTCAAACCTATTTAAAATTTAATTCAAATTCAAATATAATTCTGTTTTAAATAACTTCTCTTTTATAAATCCAAATAATGCAAATGTTATATGTTTCTGAACCAGAAAAATGTAAGGATTTCAAATATGCTATTCAAATTACCTTTTGCACATTTAAAATTCCAAGTTGAATTAAATTACAACCAATGCCACTGGAACTTAAATAATTAATAACTTTTGATTTATAATTCCAAATTTAACAAATGATATTTCTAAAATGATCAGCTCGACGAGACCTTTCTGTTTATGCTACCCATGACTTCAATTGCAGCATGCATCATATAAAAATATAGTGTACAGCAACTATTATGACAATAAAATGTGGCCCAACCTTAATAAAATGACTTATTCTTGTATACCACACCTCACCCATGCCATGTACTTATTGCCATGCAACTTGTGCATCATTCATCATGGCATGATTGTTTGCTTGTCGCATTTTGTTCCAATGCTTGTGCACTTTATTTATGTTGGCCCTTGCTTGTTTGGTTCTTCTTTCGAATAGACGCTGAGCAGGGGATATATCAAGAGAACCAGGAGCACTACCCAGATCCGTCTCTCGCTTCAACTGAGTTGCCAGGCAAGCACTACCACATGCTTGCATACATACAGTACCTATTGCCTCTATCTTATTCTTGCATCATTGAGTCGCGATTGCATTAAATTGAATCCCAAGTATTGCATAGCCTTTACTTTAAACCCCACCAAGCTTGTTCCTCCATCCCATGAGCCATTACTACAGGAGTTGTTTGAGCCATGCGAGTCGTAGAACAGCATGTGTAGGGTTTGTGAGAGTCTGATGGATAACGAGGTACCTAAACAACTTAACCTGAGTAGCAATGGGATAACTAATGAAAGTGGCACCGGTGAGCAACATCTGCTATTTGGTTTTTCCTGCTCACTTGTGTCCCGTAAGACCCCGAGTACTTGATTCCTGTTCCAAGATTTATCGCGCTATCCACATCCGGGAGGTATATGGGACCCCCCTGAGCCAGAGCTTGATTCCGTCTTATTTCTTGGGGCCACAAACTAGTTTGAGGTTTTATTTACTATCCTGTACTTATGCCATGCTACTGCTTTATCTACGTTTGTGCGAGGAGCACACTGTACTGTTTAGGTAAGCGGAGTGTTTACGCGGTATCGACAAGCCCAGCCACACTTTCGGGTTACCAGTCGTTTACAGCCACTGACGCAAACCTTGAGTCCGTCTCGGAGCCCGCTAACTTCGTTGCGGGTCTACTCAATGGGGTGGCCCCCTGAAATACTTCTGAATCTTGTGATTGCTTTGTCGTGAAGGCCTCGTTGGGTTTTGATTTGGTTTTTCCGAGGTTGATCGAGTGTGTGTTGCTATTTGTGCACCCCAGCCGGGTTAAAACTTTCTGAAAGCCGTGTCCGCGGTTATGGACGACTTGGAGCACAGTTTCTCGATCATAGACAAGCATAACTAAAGTACCGCTTTAATCTGACTAAGTAAATGACTAGTAAATAGTGCAACACTCATGGAATGGTTAATTAAATTGCCAACGGATGGGGGGGTTGTTCGTCCGCTTCCTCGTTGGTAAGCGAGGAGGAGGATGGATCTGATGAAATTACTGTTATAACTGTTGTCATTAATTCACGGACATCCGTCTATCATTGGTTAGGAGGATGGTTAGCGTTTATCTATAGAACTGCTAGGGTTTATCTTTTGCTGCAATTGCGTCACCCCAGGTTGTGTCCCCTTTAGAGGCATAAAGACTTGTTGAGTACCCTTAGGGTCTCACACGATAAATTATTGGTTCAGATGAACAGGTACCCTCGCAGGACGGATACTGGGTGGAAGAGGCTGATGATGTGGGCAACGATCGTTCGGTGTAGAGATTCCGGGAACGGGGATCCGTGAGATCTGTGGGCGGGATGTGCTTAGTTCTATGGCATCTTATGCCGATTTGCTTCTTATCCGTACTCGGACTTTGTTTTGCCGCTTCCGCTTGATACTTTGATGTGTGATGTATGAGGAATTATCCTAAAATATTATATCTATCTAGGTCATTTGAATCTTGCCGTATGGCGTTGCTATATTTCCTTTCTTTCTAGATGGTATGGCTCTGATGTACTCTTGTATGGTGGCTTGCATACATACTCATTTGTGTATGTAGTTGATCCCTTCGCCTGCCGATTACGCCGCCCGTACAGGTCCCGTTGAGTTGGAAGTGGTTGGGACGGCCGAAAGGTCTACCTGTGAGTGGCTTTTGGGGCCCCACCGTACAATTTCAACCACTACCGCTCATCCAGGCTTGTATCTAGGAGCGTAATTCACCGAGGTAGTTACAATTGGTATCAGAGCCATCCCGACCTTCAGGGTCTCAGCCAAACGGTCGTTGTCAGCCTAGCAAATATTTTGGTAGTTATGTATACTAGGGAAAAACAAAACGAGAGAGTAGGACTGCTTCAACTTTTCTTCTTACCCACCCACCCACCTTTTTCTGGTAAGGAAGTGCAACGTTTTCAATCCTCTTCTTAAAATTCAAACTAGGATTCACGTGTTCTGGGTTTCCGTAGTACCATAGGTTGTGTGTGTGTGTAATCCCTTGTCTATCTGTTGCATCCAAGTTGTTATCTAATCAGCTTTTGGTTATCAACTGTTGGTACATTCCATACCGACAGGCTTTTGCAAACCGACGCAATCTGTCTTACTCTTTGTATCCGACGCTATCGTGTTTGGGGTGTTCGTTTCCGTAGTTAATAATCTTTAGGTTCAACGTGAGAAGAAGGGGTTAGGATATGTGTTCCACTTATTCATGTGCAGAGTAATGCTTTGAGTGCGGGATGGAGTCGCGACCATACCACTACTCTTATCATTCGCTTTTGTATATTGAATTGGTAGAGTCGCTAATCTTGATTCGTTAAGTAATTTTGCGCATCTATTGGTATTTTAATGCCGAAATTTGTGAAAAAAATTTCTTTGATATATTTGTGTACCACACTCCTTTTCAGTCGTGTGCGATATGCTTAATATCTTCTAGGTTCTTTGAACTTTGTTGATATTTTAATATCATCTTAGTAATTTGTATCCTTTAATCTTGGTTAATTCCATCTTGGTACTATTTTGGATTATTATCATTCTCCATTATAGTACTGACTTGTGTTTTATATCAATCTCAGGATGGCTCCACCACGCCGTTCAGATGAGGACATACCACCGGAGTTGGGGGGCGCATTGTCAAACATAGCTAATGCCTTGGCAGCAATGCAGCAGAACCAGCAGCGCTTGGAAGAAAGTGTCAGAAGAAATGAGTTTGCTCCACTCCCTCCACCTCCCAAGCGAGGAGACATCAAGAGCTTCCTGAAGTTCAACCCTCGCCAGTTTGATGTTTCCGATCGACCACTGGACGCGGATGATTGGCTGCATGAGATGTCAAGGTTGCTCGAGACTGCTGATGTTCCTGAGCAGGAGTGGGTCAAGTGTGCTACTCACCTTCTGAAGGGAGATGCAGCTCTCTGGTGGGAGAATTACTTGAAGGCAAGCTGCACTGGTTTTCAGCCTACCTGGGGACAGTTCTCTGGAGCGTTCAAAGAGCAATTCCTGTCAGAGATTGTCATGGAAAGGATGAAGGAAGCGTTTCTCAACCTTAAGAAGGGAAATGATAATGCCAACACCTACATCAGGAATTTCATGAATCTATCTCGTTATGGTGGCGATGAGGTATCTGATGACAAGAAGAAGCAGAAGAGGTTCAGGCAAGGGCTCAATGCATCGATCAAATATGCAATCACACATGCAAGGCCGGCATCTTTCCTGGAACTACAGCACACAGCTCTGCAAGAGGAAGCAAGCAGGCAAGTGTTTGAGGAGTCCAAGAAACACAACAGGGATGCATCAAGCTCTTCAGTTATGGCAGCTCCTTCTAAGCGGCGTGTCTGGGTTCCTAACACCCCACCGTCGCTCCCGGCTTCACCAAGACCTTCAAGCTACGCGTCAAGGCCACCAAACTCCATCACTGCTGCTCCCAGGGGCTACACCCACAACTACCCTGGACCGCCTGGCGGAGTCCCTGGCTACGTTGCTCCACGTCCACCTGGTGCTTGTTACACGTGTGGAGATCCTGGACATCTGAGATGGAACTGTCCATTGAAGAACAAAGCTCTCCCTCCACCCCCGCCAAGATCTGCAGCAAGCTCTCCTATGGTTCGTGCACCACCACCTCGGGCTCTCAACATCAACACTAAGCCCGGGTCTACGGTTGCTCGTGCCAATTGTGTCAACGCCGCTCAAGCTAAGCATGCACCTGGAGTGGTGATGGGTAGGCTATCCGTTAACTCAGTCCCTGCACGAGTTTTGTTCGATTCTGGTGCATCGCATTCATTTGTTTCTCACAAGTTTGCAAATGAGAATGAGTTAGTCTTGGTTCCTCTCCAAAAGCGGTTAATGGTCCTTTCTCCTGGAGAGAAGATGGCAGCTTCTAAGATCAGTCATGGCAATCAAGTTGAGATTGGTGGTTCTTCGTTCTCGGCTTCTTTAATTGTTCTGGGCAATTCTGACATTGATGTCATCTTGGGCATGGATTGGTTGACGGCAAATGCAGCTGTGATTGATTGTGCTGAACGCTCGGTTTCTTTGAAGATTCCTGAAGGCCATATAGTCTTTTCTCCAAGTCTGACTCCTGCTGTCCAGCTTTTCTCTTTGGCGGCTCTGAATGATGATGCTATGGAAGCTATTCAGAGAGTCCCAGTGGTCTGTGAGTTTCCGGATGTTTTTCCTGAAGAGTTGCCGGGTATGCCTCCGGATCATGAGGTTGAGTTTGTAATTGAGCTTGAACCTGGAACGGCTCCTATCTCCAAGCAGCCTTATAAAATGGGTCCTTCTGAGTTGGCTGAACTCAAACGACAACTTGATGAACAAGAGAAGTTGGGTTTCATTCAACACAGTACTTCTTCTTGGGGTAGCCCAACAATCTTTGTGAAGAAGCGGGACAGGACTGATAGACTTTGTGTTGACTATCGGGCTCTCAATGCTAAAACCATCAAGAACAAATATCCCCTTCCGCGGATTAATGATCTTTTTGACCAGCTAGCTGGAGCTGTGGTATTCTCTAAGTTGGACTTGAGGAGTGGTTATCACCAAATCAAGATGCGCAAGGAAGATGTGCCTAAAACAGCTTTCACCACCCGCTATGGCCTGTATGAGTACATGGTGATGTCTTTCGGTCTCACCAACTCTCATGCTACCTTCTCGAGGCTTATGAACTCGGTTTTCATGGAGTACCTTGATAAGTTCGTTGTGGTCTATCTGGATGACATCCTGGTCTATTCAAAGTCAAAGGAAGAGAATGAAGAACACCTGCGGTGTGTCCTAAACAAGCTTCGTGAGAACCGCTTGTATGCAAAGTTCTCAAAGTGTGAGTTTTGGCTGCCTGAAGTAACCTATCTTGGTCATGTTATCTCTGCCAAGGGCATTGCAGTCAACCCGGAAACTGTGAAGACAATTGTTGAATGGCTTCCTCCTGTTAAT
Source organism: Avena sativa (assembly GCA_916181665.1). Taxonomy (NCBI): domain Eukaryota; kingdom Viridiplantae; phylum Streptophyta; class Magnoliopsida; order Poales; family Poaceae; genus Avena; species Avena sativa. The sequence continues at coordinate 43,720,278 of OV702285.1, read as the reverse complement.
GTCAAAGAAGTGCGGAGTTTCCTCGGTTTGGCTAGTGATTGCCGTCGCTTCGTTCAGAACTTCTCGAAGATAGCGAAGCCTCTTACCGATCTCCTTAAGAAAGGCAAGAAATACCTGTGGACTACTGCGTGTCAAACAAGCTTTGAGACACTCAAAGAGAAGCTCACTTCCACACCAGTCTTGGTTCCTTCGGATACATCTAAGCCTTTCCAGATATTCTGTGACGCCTCTTTGCAAGGATTGGGTGCGGTCCTTATGCAAGAAAGACAAGTTGTTTCTTATGCCTCTCGACAGTTGAAGACACATGAGATCAACTATCCCACACATGACCTCGAGCTAGCAGCAGTTGTCTTTGCTTTGAAGCTATGGAGGCACTACTTGCTTGGCAACCGTTGTGAGATCTTTTCTGATCACAAAAGTTTGATGTATATCTTCACACAGCCTGATCTCAACCTTCGGCAGAGGAGATGGATTGAAGCAATCAATGATTTTGATTTAACCATCAACTACACACCGGGCAAAGCTAATGTCATGGCAGATGCTCTCAGCCGCAAAGCTTATGTCAATAACCTCATGATGGAAGAACAGCAACCTCTTTTGTGCAAGGAATTCCGTCAGCTCAACCTGGAAGTTGTGGAACAAGGGCATCTCTCGAACCTTCTGGCTACTCCTCTCTTGGAAGAAAAGATTCGTTTTCGTCAGCGTGGTGATCCGCACACCATAAAGATCACCTCCCAGCTTGAGCTTCCGAAGTATGAGTCCTTCCACGTTGATGATCAAGGCACGCTTTTCTTCGACCACCGGATGTTTGTTCCAAACTACCCGGGTTTGAGAGAGCAAGTTCTCAAGGAGGCGCATGATTCGGTTCTTTCTATCCATCCTGGCAGCACAAAGATGTACATGGACTTGAAAACACAATATTGGTGGCCTGGTTTGAAACGGTATTGTGCCAAGTATGTCTCGGAGTGTGATGTCTGCCGCAGAGTGAAAGTTGTCCATCAGAAACCTTTTGGTCTTCTACAGCCATTGAAACCTCCGGAATGGAAATGGGAGAAAGTAGAGATGGAGTTCATCACTGGTTTTCCAAGGTCGCAGAAGGGCAACAATGCAATCTTTGTTGTCATCGACAGGCTTTCTAAAGTGGCTCATTTCTTCCCCGTCAAGGAAACAATTTCTGGAATTCAGTTGGCTGAGCTCTATATCAACAGAATTGTCTCTCTGTATGGGGTTCCGCTTGAAATCAGTTCAGACCGTGGAAGCATCTTCACTTCAAAGTTCTGGGAAAGTTTCCAAAATGCTTTGGGAACAAAGTTGAACTTCAGCACTGCTTACCACCCTCAGTCGCAAGGACAAGTTGAAAGGATCAATCAGATTCTGGAGGATATGCTTCGTGCTTGCGTTATCTCTTTTGGCATGAAGTGGGAGGAATGTCTTCCTTATGCTGAATTCTCCTACAACAACAACTTCCAGAAGAGTCTGAAGATGGCACCATTTGAGGCTCTCTATGGTCGCAAGTGCAGAACTCCGATTGGTTGGTCAGGTGCAGGAGAGAGAATCTGGTTTGGCCCTGACATTGTAACCCAAGCAGAGGAGAAGGTGCATATCATTCTTGAGAACCTGAAGATTGCTCAAAGTCGTCAGAAGAGCAACTATGACAGGAAGCACACGGACATGGTGTATGTTCCTGGTGATCTCGTGTACCTTCGAGTCACTCCCATGAGAGGAACACACCGCTTTGGTATCAAAGGAAAGTTGGCTCCTAGATACATCGGTCCTTTCAAGATTCGTGGTAGAAGAGGAGAAGTTGCCTATGCCCTGGAGCTCCCGGAAAAACTCAAAGTCCATGATGTTTTCCACATCTCTCAGCTCAAGAAGTGCTTCAAAGATCCCAGCAGGACCGTGGATCATGAGCTAATCGATCTCCAAGAAGACCTGTCTTATCAAGAACACCCCACCAAAATCCTTGAGACCGCAGAAAGAAGGACTCGCAACAAGTCCATCAAGTTCTGCAAGGTGCAGTGGTCACACCATTCTGTTGATGAAGCCACTTGGGAGCGTGAAGATGAACTCCGAGCCAACTATCCTACCCTCTTTGTGTCTTCTTCTTCTTCCTAGAATCTCGGGGCGAGATTCCTGTTTAGTGGGGGAGAGTTGTAGCATCCCAGTTGTCTAACACCTGTAATGCTACTTGTTCTAGTAATAAAAGGGCCACTTCCTACATATAATTGTTGCATCAACATCATATCATGCTCATGTCATCATGCCACCTTGCATTTGAGCATCATATAAAACCCCTTCTTGTTTGGTTCTTATCTCATGTGCATTATTAATTGTATTTGCCTCTTGATTTTGTATTTGGTTCTTGATATATTGTTAAATGCCCAAGTTGATTTGGGGGCATATCTCTTAATAACTCCACCACCTTTCTTTCACCACCTTATAATTCCACCATCCAACTAAATATGAGCTTGGCATTTATGGGTTTTACTTCTAGCTCATGTGGGTTGGGATGGATCCAATTCTTTTCGACATGTTCTCATCTTGGCATCATTTTGTTTTCACATTATTGATACATGAGAGCCACATGGCCACCTTTGCATGCCTTGTGAGTGGGACCCCTTTTTCCTAGCTTCCATATGTGTTGTTTTTGGGGTTACCATCATGTTGGGATATGTTGTGGGCTTAATAAATATCTAGTGGCATATACACACTAGCAAGTCCCAAATATAATCCAATGTGATCATCTCCTCATACTCCACTTGGAATTCTTTCTAATTTCTTTTGCTTGGGCCTTATTCCACACTTTGGAATGCATAAGAAAATGCCATGTAAATAATCTTGTTTTCACAAAGATAAATTTGGTATCAATTAATTATGCATGGCCCATGCAAGTACCCCTTTAGCTTGGCATTTGATTTTATTTGGATTTTAATCATCTCTCTACCCCTTAGGCTTGGTCTTGTTTGATCATGCCTAAACCATCATCACCATTTCCCTCTTTTTCTAGTCTTGGTCTTGTTGGGTTTTGGTTGGTGCTTAGTTTGATCTTGTCAAAAGAATACCCTAGCATCTATCTTTTCCCCCTCTCAAAAACCTAAACCCTAAGCCACCCCATACCCCATCCTAGCTAAACCTAAACCACATCTATTCTAAACAAAACCCTAAGTACCCCCCCTCTTTCTCTCCTCTCTAGCCGAGCCACCCCTCTAAACCTACCCTAGCATTGGCCCCACATGTTCACCATGTCCCTAGCTACCCCACCCCAAACAACCGAGGCCACCCCCCTAATCCAAAACCCTAGCTTTCCCCCTCTCCCTCTCTTCTCTCCCTGCCCTAGGGGCCCCTCCAGACCTGCCTACCCCGAGCCCCCTCTCCACCCTCGCCCTGGCCCAGCTCTCCCCACCCAGCTGACCCTGACCTGGCTCACGTGAGGGAGGAGGAAAGGTGGCACCGAGGCCACCTTTTCCATCTACCCCTCCCCCACGCAAGCTCCCACCTGCCCCTCTCGTCTTATCCTCTCCCTCGCCCCTCTAGCCTCCCCAGATCCGCCCAGAGGCCCTGCCTCGCCTCCCCTCTCCTCCCTTTCTTCCACCGCCACCAGCTGCTGACACCGGCCACCACCGTTGGTTCTCGCTCGAGCACAGCAAACCAGGAGGCGGGCGTGGTGCTAAGGTTGTCGGGGAAGGCCGTGGAGTTCCTCTGCTTCGACCTGTGCACGGAGCCGCGGAGTAGAAGCCCCAGGACCCCTGCCCCAGCACGCCGCCGACGCCAAACCCTAGACGATGGTGCACCAGCAACGTCGCCGATCCGCCGCTCCCTGCTCCGATCCGAGCCCACCGCCGAGCCCACGGTGAGCTCCTCTACCTCCTGGACATGGCCCGCCTCTTAGTACCCCCACCGCCTCGCCGGAGATATCGTCGAGCGGCCTCGGTGCGCGGCGGCCGACGTCGCTCTCGCGTCGCTGCGTCGCGCAGCGAACCTTAGCTAGGCCCCAGACCACCTCCGGTCACCAGCACACAGCCACCGCAGCGGTTCCGCCCCACCGCGCGCACGCCCGCGTCGCGGGTTCGAAGCCCAGCGTCGCCACGCCGCGCGCCGCGCGCGTCAGAAGCAGAGCCAGGAAGAAAAACAGTGGCGCGGCGCTGTTTTGCACTTGACCCCCTCACGTTTTTGTGCGTCAACCCGCGGTCCCTCGGAGCCCCACCTGTCTGTGTCACTGCCGTTTTGCAAAAAGGCTCCTGAAGAACCTGTTACTCAACCCGCGGTCCTCCTCCCTCTCAACCACTGGCATGTGGGTCCGTGTGTGCCTGGCCCCACATGTCTGTGACTAGGGCTAGGTTGGCCTGGGTGCTAGAATGTTTTCCAGATTCTGTTTAATTCAAACCTATTTAAAATTTAATTCAAATTCAAATATAATTCTGTTTTAAATAACTTCTCTTTTATAAATCCAAATAATGCAAATGTTATATGTTTCTGAACCAGAAAAATGTAAGGATTTCAAATATGCTATTCAAATTACCTTTTGCACATTTAAAATTCCAAGTTGAATTAAATTACAACCAATGCCACTGGAACTTAAATAATTAATAACTTTTGATTTATAATTCCAAATTTAACAAATGATATGTCTAAAATGATCAGCTCGACGAGACCTTTCTGTTTATGCTACCCATGACTTCAATTGCAGCATGCATCATATAAAAATATAGTGTACAGCAACTATTATGACAATAAAATGTGGCCCAACCTTAATAAAATGACTTATTCTTGTATACCACACCTCACCCATGCCATGTACTTATTGCCATGCAACTTGTGCATCATTCATCATGGCATGATTGTTTGCTTGTCGCATTTTGTTCCAATGCTTGTGCACTTTATTTATGTTGGCCCTTGCTTGTTTGGTTCTTCTTTCGAATAGACGCTGAGCAGGGGATATATCAAGAGAACCAGGAGCACTACCCAGATCCGTCTCTCGCTTCAACTGAGTTGCCAGGAAAGCACTACCACATGCTTGCATACATACAGTACCTATTGCCTCTATCTTATTCTTGCATCATTGAGTCGCGATTGCATTAAATTGAATCCCAAGTATTGCATAGCCTTTACTTTAAACCCCACCAAGCTTGTTCCTCCATCCCATGAGCCATTACTACAGGAGTTGTTTGAGCCATGCGAGTCGTAGAACAGCATGTGTAGGGTTTGTGAGAGTCTGATGGATAACGAGGTACCTAAACAACTTAACCTGAGTAGCAATGGGATAACTAATGAAAGTGGCACCGGTGAGCAACATCTGCTATTTGGTTTTTCCTGCTCACTTGTGTCCCGTAAGACCCCGAGTACTTGATTCCTGTTCCAAGATTTATCGCGCTATCCACATCCGGGAGGTATATGGGACCCCCCTAAGCCAGAGCTTGATTCCGTCTTATTTCTTGGGGCCACAAACTAGTTTGAGGTTTTATTTACTATCCTGTACTTATGCCATGCTACTGCTTTATCTACGTTTGTGCGAGGAGCACACTGTACTGTTTAGGTAAGCGGAGTGTTTTCGCGGTATCGACAAGCCCAGCCACACTTTCGGGTTCCCAGTCGTTTACAGCCACTGACGCAAACCTTGAGTCCGTCTCGGAGTCCGCTAACTTCGTTGCGGGTCTACTCAATGGGGTGGCCCCCTGAAATACTTCTGAATCTTGTGATTGCTTTGTCGTGAAGGCCTCGTTGGGTTTTGATTTGGTTTTTCCGAGGTTGATCGAGTGTGTGTTGCTATTTGTGCACCCCGGCCGGGTTAAAACTTTCTGAAAGCCGTGTCCGCGGTTATGGACGACTTGGAGCACAGTTTCTCGATCATAGACAAGCATAACTAAAGTACCGCTTTAATCTGACTAAGTAAATGACTAGTAAATAGTGCAACACTCATGGAATGGTTAATAAAATTGCCAACGGATGGGGGGGTTGTTCGTCCGCTTCCTCGTTGGTAAGCGAGGAGGAGGATGGATCTGATGAAATTACTGTTATAATTGTTGTCATTAATTCACGGACATCCGTCTATCATTGGTTAGGCGGATGGTTAGCGTTTATCTATAGAACTGCTAGGGTTTATCTTTTGCTGCAATTGCGTCACCCCAGGTTGTGTCCCCTTTAGAGGCATAAAGACTTGCTGAGTATCCTTAGGGTCTCACACGATAAATTATTGGTTCAGATGAACAGGTACCCTCGCAGGACGGATACTGGGTGGAAGAGGCTGATGATGTGGGCAACGATCATTCGGTGTAGAGATTCCGGGAACGGGGATCCGTGAGATCTGTGGGCGGGATGTGCTTAGTTCTATGGCATCTTATGCCGATTTGCTTCTTATCCGTACTCGGACTTTGTTTTGCCGCTTCCGCTTGATACTTTGATGTGTGATGTATGAGGAATTATCCTAAAATATTATATCTATCTAGGTCATTTGAATCTTGCCGTATGGCGTTGCTATATTTCCTTTCTTTCTAGATGGTATGGCTCTGATGTACTCTTGTATGGTGGCTTGCATACATACTCATTTGTGTATGTAGTTGATCCCTTCGCCTGCCGATTACGCCGCCCGTACAGGTCCCGTTGAGTTGGAAGTGGTTGGGACGGCCGAAAGGTCTACCTGTGAGTGGCTTTTGGGGCCCCACCGTACTATTTCAACCACTACCGCTCATCCAGGCTTGTATCTAGGAGCGTAATTCACCGAGGTAGTTACAAGGACGAACACGAGGCTTTGGACCTTCTGTGCCATGGAAGACTGGGTTTCCTGAGGACACTAAATCCTATAGAAGCCGAGCGGGGGCAAAGAAGCGGAAGGAGATAGAGGAGGCATCCCGGTTGCGTACTGTGGAAAGAAAGAACGAGGAAATATACGCCATGCTAAAGGAGCAACAGAAGTAGCTGGACGAAATGCGCTAGCAAGGGCCAACTCATCAGCGGCTAGAAGAAAGTGCTGGTGTCCCATCTCAGCGGAGAAGCAGTGTCGCTTCCACGGCGGATGATCCGATAGATTGCTAGCCCATGGACAATATCACTGAGAAGACAAGATGCAAGCTGCATGTGGGAGTGATGAACTTATCCTTCAAGGCGACTCTTGGCTATGCTTTATCTTGTGAACCTGAAGCACACTAGCATTACAAAGAGATTCCAGATGGCTATGCTCATGTCCGGGTGGATGAGATTCTACCTCAATATGAATCACTACAACTTGACATCCCTGGACCTAAAGATGAGAGCACGCCAGGAGAAGTCAGGGGCTCTATCATTCTATGGCGCAAGAAATACATCGTGTTTCCAGGCTCACCCAAGACACCACCGTCTCCTCCGCGTTAGCCGAGCCTGCCGCCTCCAGCAAGTCCACATGAGGAGTGGGACGACCACCATAGCGCTAGTCCACCGCCACATCATCCCACTCCTCCCCCGTCGCGTCAGCCCACTCCGCCGCCGCCGTGTCAAACGAAGAAGGCGGTCTCTCAGTCAACTAGTATAAATACTAGTCAGAAGAAAGCCAAAGGTAAAAAGGTGAAGAAAATCCTACCGCCTCCTCCCAAGTTACCTTACAACATGACTGATGAGGAAACCAAAGCGATCAGTGATGCCCAAATTAAAGCCTTCTTTGCACCCAAAGCTCCCAATCCAAAACAAATATTTGATCCGAAATCCAAAAAGTGGGCTAAGGGGTTTCTTGAGCAACCATCGCAATATGAGATAAATAAGGCTGATGACTACAAACGCTGTCTGCTGAGAATTGGTAGGAAGAATCCAGGAAATACTACTGCAAGCAGCGGTAATACTCCAGGAAATACTACTGCAAGCAGCGGGAAAAGATAGGTTGCGCAACTCGGAATGCAGGCAAACAAATCGATCGTCCCGCTCAAGGTGTTATCCAATACTGATCATCAGAATATTATAGCAATGGAATTTTCCAAAGGTGCTAGTATTACAGTTGATCAAGCGCTAGGCGGGCATATCCCCATACAAGAGGAATTTGCATGGAGATATGAATACGGGAAGACTCTGGTCAGACCTGATGAGGTCAAATTTATACCAACTCAAATGCGAAGACTCCATGAGTGGTACGATAAAGTCTCTACATGCGATGAAGAAGATCAATTGTCAGCGCTGCTTGTGAAAATTACAAGTGAGCATTTTAATGGTGAAGACCAGTTGCTAATTTATTTTGAGGAATTCTATATGTCATTCAAACAAGATGCCCTTGACTTGAGTCTCCTCGCTACCTATTGTCTGTAAGTGGTTCATTTATTTCTATGATAAAGTCTCTAACCCAGCTATTTTATTGCATGTAATTATTTTCACTATATGCTATTATGCAGAATGAAGAGCGATGAATGTGACCGGAAGAAAATCTTAGACACCGGGTTCATGGACCCACACCGGTTTAATCAAAGATTGCTAATGGAATACCCCAAGGACACATAGCGTAACTTGCTAAGGGTCTTATTGAGGCAATATTACAAACGAAGAATATTGTTTCCCTACAACTACAGGTAAGAGTGTTACTGCCTTGTACAGATCACTTGATTCTGTTAAGTGTAATTGATGAGTTACTGACGTATATAAACGTGCGCAGCTTTCACTGGATTCTACTAACCATTGAAATTAACGCTGGAAGAGTTGAAATCAAGGACTCGCTACGCATTCATTAAAGATGCGCTCCAGAGGTAATTTCAGTCATTATCGCACTATATTGGTCTCTTTCGTGCATATATATATATATATATATATATATATATATATATATATATATATCCTGAGATATCAAGTAACTAATAACTCATTTATTCTTTTTTTTTTGCCAGGCAAGGTTTGGAAAGCTTTCACCAATGCTACGGTTGGTGAATTTAAAGAAGAGCTTAGTTTTCATCAGATCGATGTAAGTAGTACGAGCTAGATCCGCGCATCTCTTCAATCTATTTTCAATACCATTATGTCATGCTTGATTATTATTTGATTGAAACCTTTTGTCGTAAAGTGCGAGAGGCAGTCACCAGGTACTAATCTATGTGGATACTTCGTGTGTGAGTACATTCGCTCCGAGGTCAGTGAGCGGGACATCGGGACATTTTTAGAAGTACGTGAGCAATATATTCACAATTTTTGTTGAGTGTCATTCATAATATTTGTTATGACTATTGATATTCATATTGACCTCCTTCTTTTATATATAGTTGGAAAGATTGCGGGAGAATCTCGATCCAAGGAAGCGTCTGGTGGAAATACAAGAGGAATTGGTGGGATTTCTTGTTGACCATGTCATAAACCCAGAAGGAAAATACCATACCTCCGGCTACCCGTGATTTAATGAACTTGTAACCGAATAGACGGGTTGTGATCTCCATTTATGTATATATTTATGTAATGTACAATTATATCTATATAAACGATGTTGTGTGTAATGGGTTTCTTTGTTGCATGTCACTTTACGCCAAACGCAACCCTCCTCTACCTATCCTCCTGCCGTGGTAGAACCCCGCATTCGGCTACCGCCGCAGAAATTGGCCCCAAAATTCTGCCGCGGCAAAAACCCTCATCGGCTGCCACGGCAGAACACGGCCTCAAAACTCTGTCATGGCGGAAACCCCCATCGGCTGCCGCTGCAGAAAATGGCCCCAAAACTTTGCCGCGACAGAAACCCCCATCGGCTGCCACGGCATCCGATAGGGTAAAATGCTGCCGCGGCAGAAAGGAACTAGTCCCGGCTCGTAATACGGACCGGGACTAAAGACCACCCCCCCTCGCACTGCTACGCTGCCACGTGCACAACCTTTAGTCCTGACCCGTAACAGGCCCAGGACTAAATGCTGGGACCTCTAGTCCCGTTTCCGTAGTCCCGGCTGCCAATCCGGGACTAGAGGCTCACTAGGACTGGGACTAATGCCCCGTTCTCCACGAGTGCCTTAAGTGCATTACCCAAGGTTTATCGAACTCAGGGAGGAAGTGGTCAAAGGTATCCCTCTCAAGCAACCCTGCAATCAAGATACAAGAAGTCTCTTGTGTCCCCAACACACTCAATACACTTGTCAGGTGTATAGGTGCACTAGTTTGGCGAAGAGATAGTGAAATACAAGTGGTAACGTTGCCAGAAAAGAGCTTCTGACGGGTGGAAGAGACTTAAAGGCAAACTGAAATAAAGATGGCAGCAAGCAAACATGCAACAGATCTAGTTGTGAATGGTGTTTCAATGCTTAGAAACAAGGCCTAGGGATCATACTTTCACTAGTGAAAACTCTCAATAAATATATTCTCTTCATGATACTAACCTAAACTACTCTTCGGTTGGACACTCTAATCCATGGTAAGGCTATAACAGCACTCCTTAAAGTCTGCCTTCCCCATCTAGATAACCCCACACTGTCACCTTGAGCGCTAGATGGCTCCAACAAACACGACAATTTCACAGAGACAACCAACTCAAAATATACTCAACATAAGGATTTATGAACTCTAGCCTAAGTGTCAGCACGGCGTACAAGCTGTCACTTTCACACACGTGGGGAGAGCAGAGATCTTTTGAAGCACTTGAGTATTTATGTAGATTCTAGCCTAAGTGCCACCACGGCGTGCATACTATCACTTTCACACACGTGGGGAGAGCCGGAGATCTATTAAAGAACTTGAGTAGCAGAGTAGATCTACTTGATTACAAAGCTCATGATCACAACATGATCATGCATAGAGAGAGATATGAACACATAGCTACCGGTAGAGCCCTTAGCCTCGACGAAGAACTACTCCCTCCTCATCATGGGAATCATAAACAGCGATAGAGATGGTGGAGATCGATGGAGATGGCTCCAGGGGCACTTCCCCGTCCCGGCAGGGTGCCGGAACAGAGACTTTCTGTCCCCCGAATCTCCCCTTCGGTGGAGGTGGGGTTACGGAGGTTTTCATGGCTTTCTCCCAGATGATTTAGGATTTCTGAGTCGGGAGCTTCTTATAGGCGAAGGACGCAAGTTCCGTGGAGTCCCAGGGGGCCCACACCCCTGGTGGAACACCGAGGGTGGGCCCGATCCACCCTAGGGTGTGGCCACCCTGGTGCCCTACTCCGTCTCTGCTTCGATTTTCCGTATCATTCCGGGAAAATTATGAAGATTGGCTTTTGTCCCGTCCAATTTCGAGAATATTCATTTTTTAGCTTTCTAAAACCAAAAACAGCAAAAAATAGGCAACTAGCACTATGGCATCTTGTTAATAGGTTAGTTCCAGAAGGTGTATAGAAATACCTCAAAGTGTAGACAAACATAAGAAAAATGATATAAAACAAGCATGGATCATCAAAAATTAAAGATACATTTACGACGTATCAAGCATCCCCAAGCTTAACTCCTGCTTGTCCTCGAGTAGGTAAGTGATAAAAAAATATTTTTTTAGGTGACATGCACCATCACAATCAAAATCAAACCATTTGCAAGCATTGATAGCTGGGATCAAAGTACTCTAAACATGAGCATGAAAGATGAAGTTATAACAATAAGACAAAACAACTATGTTGCAACATGAAAGGATACAAACAAAGATTCATGAATAACAATGCATTGAAAGACGTTTGTTTGTTTCACATATAGAAAACATAGCATAGTGGCATTCAGCAAATACATGCATATGACACCTTCAATGTTCATAAGAGTGACTAGATACAAATATTTCAACAACAAGCAATATCAACAATATGAATCAAACAATAAGTTTTGGGACAATGCACATAGAACTAAGAATGGAAACTATGCTCTCTTAATTGGTGCCTAAGGATAGAAGGTGGAGACTCAATATAATGGTGGAAGAAATGCCGTTCATAAAGGGAAGCAGGGATTTCAAGTTTCATAAAGAGCTTCCAAAAATGATGGTACTTGTTAGCTTTCAGCTCTCATTGCCCCTATCATAAGCATCTTGAAGTGGTTAAGGTTAAAGTGAACAAACTATGGAGTATATTCTTGACAAAGTATAAGTTGGCAATCTCATGTCCCTTGAATACGAGGTCCGCTCCTCATGCTACTAAAGTTTAGTTACCGGTAAGTTCTTGTCATAGTAAGTACATGTGTATCATAGAGAACCGCCAACGGGGTACCCCTTGTACATGATACAGGGGCTATACCATAATCAAAATGACAAGGAAAGCAGACAATGAGCATCTCAACAATCTTCTTATTTACCATGGGAAAATGGTGCTTTTTTCACTCTTTCACTCTTTCCTCTTTTCTCATTTTTTTCTTTTTATTTTTCTCAATCTCTATCTATTTTTTATAAGAAGAATGCTTCATAGATTGCTCACTATGGTGATGATACAAGTTTCCACCATGATTAGGCATGGCTTAGTCTAGCGGCCCAGGCGTTTCTCTAACACACATACATAACTCCATGGACTTACAAGCTCCCCTTTCATTTCACACCGACGACATCCATAAAAAAAAGAGCATGATATCAACTGGGTACAATGTAAAAGTGCAATGTTGAAAGCGTTTCCCATGACAACATGATTCTGCTAATCCCAACATATAAGTGCAAGCATATACAACATAGATGACACAATGGTTCAAGTTTATTTAGGGGCAAGAAAAATAAAGTGTGCCATAATCATGCAGAGCGACAAAACATTACTAATCAAATCATAAAGTGTTACTACAAGTCAAAAGATAAATGATCATAGAGGCTAAGGTGACTGGTTCATAGTCATAACATGGTTTGAGCATGTGCCAAGTCAACCCAAACAAAGCATCAAAGGAAAATACCAAAATATTATGCTTTTGTATGCTAAAACAACACATGATTCTTTTAGGACACATTAAGGAATCCTAATTATTTGGAACAAGTCATGCTACAGCAATAATCACTAAGTATAAAGTCAAAACAACATCTAGCATGACATGATAAAGTCTAAGTCACGGTCAAAGCAAGATCCCTTTTGTACCACTATAAGCATGAAACTTCCTACTCTTTTCCAACACCAATCAACTTATTTGAAACAACATAGCGAGAACGTGGGTCCAAACTACTTTATTCAAGCAAACTAAGCAAATAAAAATCAAAAACAAAAACTAAGACGCTCCAAGAACAACACAACTATGCATGAAACAATAAAAAACGAAGTGTCTAGAAAGATCTGAGATTTTTATTAATGAAGAAGGGGATGCCTTGGGCATCCCCAAGATTTGATGCTTGTACGTCTTGAATATTTCTTGGGGTGACACGGGGTGGCATCCCCAGGCTTGAGCTTTTGTCCATTTTCATCTCATTACATCATTCATTTCTTACACCTGAAAATTTTCCTTCATACAAAACTTCACAAATCTTCATTAGCAACATTAGTGTAATCAAAAGATAATAAACCTTTGGGGTTTAGTTTCAAAACATCAAAACATTCACTAAAGACACAATCTACTGTAGCAATTCCCTCAAAAAGCTCAATTTCCCAAAATGAACCCAAAAAGGAATCAATAAGAACCCAAAATGAAGCAAATGCAAATAATGGCAGAAATTTGTCAAAACAGACCAGCAGGTAGCAACTGATTTTTTTGAAGACCTTCTGTTTCTCAAATAAAAAGTATTGAACTAACGAAAGTAATATAACCACCTGGGGAATTTATTTATAAAATTACAGCTCAATCCGACTTAGAGAGATTTTAAACGAATTTTTATAGTGGAGCACAAAAATATGTTTCAGGATAGCAACTCCCCAAATCTTACTTCCCTCTCATTAGAGGTTATTTTTGAAAAAAAAGCAAATAAAAGGGATAAGGAGAGGTTATTACAGAAGTAATAACTTCTAAGACTCAAGAAAACAATTGGGTTATCTCCCAAGAAGTACTTTTCTTTACCGCCTTTAAGTTAGGCTTGATAGTTTGAGAAGATGCTCACATACGAAATATGAATTGAAGTAAAAGAGAGCATCAAGAAGCAAATATAAAACAAATTTAAGTCTAACCCACTTCCTATGCATATGAATATTGTAAAAAACAAGTGATGAAAGAACAAAGCAACAACCATAGGAAAGCAAAACAAGTGCAACTTCAAGATTTTCAACATAAAGAGGGGAAACTTAATACTATTGATGTAAATAAAACAATGTTTCCCTCTCTCATAGTAACTTTCAGTAGCATCATGAATAAAATTAACAATATAAATATCACATAAAACATTCTTATCATGAGCCACATGCATAAAATGATTATTACTCTCCACATAAGCATAGTCATTATTATTAATCGTAGTGGGAGCAAATTCAACAAAATAGCTATCATTATTATTCTCATCACCATAATCATCAAATATAGGAGGCATATTATTATCATAATTAATTTTCTCGTCAATAGTAGGTGGACTTAAAATATCATATTCATCATCGTAATCATCATATATTGGAGGTTTGGTATCATCATAAGAAATAGAATAGCTATCTTCCAAAGCTGGGGAACTAAAAAGATCACTTTCATCAAAACTAGCTTCCCCAATCTTAGACTTTTCCATAGCATTAACAATAACGGTGTCCAAAGAATTCATACTAATAACATTTCTATTAGCATGCAAATAAAGTTCCATAGGTTCTTAAATTTTCTCTTCAAACACTTCATGTCCTAACTCAAGATAAACACTATAAAGCTCTCTAATTTTGTTGTTGTTTTCCATTAAGCCTAACTAGTGAAAACAAGAAACAGTAAGACAAAATTGCAGAATCTAAAGGAAATAACTTCGAGAACTCACACTGAAGTATGTGAGTACCTTTTATCTTGCCTCCCGGGCAACGGTGCTAGAAAATAGCTTGATTTCTACGCACTTATATTCTTGTAGACAGTTGTTGGGCCTCCAAGTGCATATATTTGTAGAACAGAAGCAAGTTTCCCTTAAGGGGATTACCCAAGCTTTATCGAACTCGGGGAGGAAGTGGTCAAAGGTATCCCTCTCAAGCAACCCTGTAATCAAGATACAAGAAGTCCCTTGTGTCCCCAACACACCCAATACACTTGTCAGGTGTATAGGTGCACTAGTTCGGCGAAGAGATAGTGAAATACAAGTGATAATGGTGCTAGAGAAGAGCTTCTGATGGGTGGAAGAGACTTAAAGGCAAACTGAAATAAAGATAGCAGCAAGCAAACATGCAACAGATCTAGTTGTCAATGGTGTTTTAATGCTTAGAAACAAGGCCTAGGGATCATACTTTCACTAGTGAACACTCTCAATAAATATATTATCTTCATGATACTACCCTGAACTACTCTCCGGTTGGACAATCTAATCCATGGTAGGGTGTCGTGGGAATGACCACGGCAGATGCTGCAATCGGCAACGAGTAGTAGAACATAGGGCAAGGGCGGCCAGCCATCTGCGGTGCGAGATGAGGGCGGAGATACAGGGTTTTACGCAGGTTCGGCCCCCCGGAGGGTAAAGACCTACTCCTGCTAGATTGTATTATGATGGAAGTACAATGGGGCGAGCTCGACGGGTAGGCGGCGAGTCGCTTGGGTGGATGATGGAACGTATCCTCTACACGCCCTCTAGGGAGGTTTATATAGACTCACCCCCCTAGGGTTTACATATCTCAACCGAATCAGTTAAGGTTTTGGCAATCATTTAACTAATCCGACTGGGCCTATCTACTCTCCTAGGCCTTCAGGTTCCAGTCGCTTGAATCTACGCCAGGTCTTGATCCAGTCGCCGTCCTGCAGGCCCACTCGCCAGTTCCTGGGCCGGTCGGAAACGTCCTGCTGGGTATACCCCGGTAGGCATATCCCCATCAGTAGTCCCCGAGGCCGTCGTTGATTGGTCGCAGGTGTTCGTTGGCAATCGGAGTATACGGATCCAATGCGGACGCCCAGTCGAATCGGCGGCGGACTCCTGAATAAAGGAAAAACCAGTTATTCTAGTCGTAATGACAGCGGTCAGTCGGGTCGCAGCTCGGCGAACGGGTCGGCGAAATGCTCAGTCACTGTTGTAGTGATCAGGTCGGCGAGTCGAATGGACGAAGTTGGACCGTTAGATGAGGTCAAACTAGCCGTTGGGGTAATCCAACGGTAACTTTCGACGTAATCACCGCGTAGTAACGGCTCCCGAAATTGGCGGGTAGCAACCACTATATAAGGGAAATGGTAGGCGATCGGGAAGACACTCCTTCGTCTTTCCTCCGATTTCGCCCACCTCCGTTTTCCCCTGCGTCGCGATCCAATCGACCCAGAAACCTTCGACCTCCGCGAACCTTTCAACCAATGGCCCCCTCCACCGAACCATGGGGCAGGTCCAAGTGCACCAGGGCGCTACTGGCATCCTTCGAGGAGGCCGGGATCCTGCGCGCCGGCAGGTGGCGCATCCCCGCGGCCGGAGAGGTGACTCCGGATCCGTGCGAGGGAGAATTTGTTTGCTTCACCAGCCATCTGGAACGGGGGCTGGGGTTCCCCACGTCCCTCTTCTTCCGGCGCTTCTGCGCCTTCTACGGGATCCAGCCGTCGGACCTTGGCCTGCACAGCATCGAGCAGCTCGCCATTTTCGTGGCGTTCTGCGAATGCTACCTGGGCTGCAGGCCCTACTTCCCCCTGTGGCAAGATCTGTTCCATGGGAGGATCTGTTGGAGATATGCCCAAGAGGCAATAATAAAGTGGTTATTATCATGTCTTCACACTTATGATAAATGTTTACATACCATGCTATAATTGTATTAACCGGAAACATTAATACTTGTGTGATTTGTAAACTAAAATAAGAGTCCCTAGTAAAGCCTCTTGTTAAACTAGCTTGTTGGTTAATATATGATCATGGTTTCCTGATCATGAACATAGAGATGTTATTAACAACAGGATCATATCGTTAGGAGAATGATGTGATGGACATACTCCTATAGATAAGCGTAGCATAAAGATCAAGTCATTTCAATAGTTCAATTGCTATATGCTTTCTGATACATAGTAACCTAATTCCTTCGACCATGAGATCATGCATATCACCTTTACTGGATGGATGCTTTGATGTCATCAAACACCATACCGTAACAGGGTGGCTATAAAAGTGGCATTGAGTGTTCGGAAAGTATTGGTTGAAACACATGGATCAAGAGTGGGATTTGTCCATCCACATGACGGATAGATATTCTCTGGGCCCTCTCGGTGAAATGTCATCCAATTAGCTTGCAAGCATGTGACTTGGTCACAAGGGATCACATATCACGGGAACGAGAAAAGAGTACTTATCAGTAACAAGGTTGAACTAGGTATGCAGAGATACCGACGATCATAACCTTGGATAAGTAACATATCGTGAGACAAAGGGAAATTGGTATCGTATGTAAGTGGTTCATTCGATCGCAAAGTAATCGTAGAAATATGTGGGAGCCATATGAATTTCCAGATTCCTCTATTGGTTATTGTTCGGAGAAGTGTCTCGATCATGTCCGCATAATTCACGAACCGTAGGGAGACACACTTAAGGATTCGACGTTGTTTGAGTAGTTATGGTATTATGAGAAAGAGACCGAATGTTGTTCGGAGTCTCGGATGGGATCCGGGATATCACGAGGTGATCCGGAATGGTCCGGAGAATAAGATTCATATAAGGAAAGTCCCGTTTCGGAGTTCGGGAATGATTCCGGTGTTTTCATCGGGAATGTTCTAGAAGGTTCCGGATTGTCCGGCACTCCGGGGGGGAAGGGGTACATGAATGTGTCATTACATATTGGAATGATTGCATCATGTACTAAGTGTTCTTGCTGTCCCAAATATAGGATTAAATTGAATCCTAAAACAGAAAAGTCAAATGTCCAGTTTGAAAGTCAAACGGTTAAAACAAGAAACTGTGGGAAACAAGCAAGAGGAGTTGGAATCAACTTGGAGGAGGAGTTGGACTCCTCCAGGCCTGGCGCGCCAGCCCCCTCCCATCTATATAAGGAGGGGCAGGGCTCCCCTCCTAGACACACAAGTTTCCTATCCTCTAAACTAAACCCTAGATCTAGACCCCGGTTTAGAGCTATTCGGTTTAGAGCCTTCTAATTGGTTTAGAGCCTTCTAATTGGTGTGTCTAATTACTAGACCACTAATAGCCTCTCTCATAAGCTCCACCATACTCGCACCGGCTTAAGGCGAAGCCCTGCGGGATTTCCCCTCTACCTCCGGTACCACGCCGTTGTGCTGCCGGAATCGCGAGGAGAGTGCTACAACCTCCGCTGCCTGCTGGAACAAGGGAGAGGAAGGTCTTCGTCGAGTACCGAACGTGTGACCGACTGCGGGAGCGCTGCGGGAACGCGGCGCCGGAAGGATCGTCTACGCGATCTTGAGATCGGAAAGAGTACGACTACATCACCCACGAGAATCTGCTCTCGTTAACCGCTTTGGAATCTTCGAGGGTGAGTTCCACTATCGACTCGTTGCTACAATCTAGTAGATAGATCTTGGCTTGTTTGTTTGTATGCGATAGAAAAATTTTGTTTTCCATGCTACGAACCCCTACAGTGGTATCAGAGCCGTGTCTATATGTAGATCTGTTGCACGAGTAGAACACAATGGTCATTGTGGGCGTTGATGCTTTTATTGTCGATTGCTTCTTGTGTACTTTGCATCTTGCGGTATGTTGGGATGAAGCGGCCCGGGCTAACCTTACATGACATCGTTCATGAGACTTGCTCCACGCTTGACATGCAACTTGTATTGCATAAGTGGCTTTGCGGGTGCCTGTTTCTCCTAGCATAGTTAAGATCCAATTTACAACGGGTGATTAACAATACTAGTATCAATGTTGTGGTTCATGTTCGTAAGTTAGAGCGACACTTATGGAAAGCCCCAAACCACGTAAAATATGCAAAGAAAGTAGAAGCGTCTAACTTTGTTTTGCAGGGGTGTGCAGTGATGTGATATGGCCATGATTGTGATTATATTTGATGTATGCAATGTTCCTTATTGTAAGTTGGCAACCGGCAGGAGCCATATGGTTGTCTTTAATTTCTGTTAAGACCTGCGTGTCTATTCAAAATAGTTGTAATAGTTGATGCTGGTGGACGACAACCATGAAGAAGCATCATTGACCTTGATGCTATGCCGGTGATGATGGAGATCATGTTCGTGCTTGAAGATGGAGATCGAAAGCACAAAGAAGAAAGGCCATATCATATCACATATTATGAATTGCCTGTGATGTTAATCCTTTATGCATCTTGTATTGCTTAGTAGACGACGGTAGCATTATAAGATGATCCCTCATGCACATAAATTTCAAGTTCTAAAGTGTTCACCCTTAGTATGCACCGTTGCCAAAGCTTGCTGCTTCGAAGCACCACGTGATGATCGGGTGTCTTTGATTCCGCGGGTGAATACAACGTAAGCAAGCCAGATTTGCTTATGCGGAAGCTAAGGTTTGATCTTGACGAGCCTAGCATGTACAGACATGGCCTCAGGAACACGGATTGTCGAAAGGCAGAGCATGAGTCATATAGTAGATATGATGAACATGTTGATTGTTCGCCATTGAAGCTACATCAACTCACGTGATGATCGGTTTTGATGTGGTGGATTTGGTTCGTGTGATCACTAAAACAATGTGAGGGATATTGTTTTGAGTGGGAGTTCACCTAGATTAATTTAATTATTAATTAGAACTCAATTTATCATAAACTAAATCAAAGTGAAATTGCATAGTTGTTGTAGTCATTGGCATCCGTTTACCACCTTGCGCTTAGTTGAGATGATAGAACTATAGAATTCTGGTTAGTTACTTTACGAACTGGTATCGTATTGTTTTTGAAGTGTTAATCTAAAGTTTAAAGTCCTATTGCAAACTTTCAGTAAGTTCCGGTTACTCCATGAAGTTTAATAATTAGTATTAAATCAAGAGTAACAATTCCAAGTGTTAGTATATAAGTATCATGTTTGTATCCATGATTCTTGATATTCAAAGGATTCCCTTAATATCAAGGTTATCTAGGATCTGAAAGAGTTGTTTCAGAAACCATGATGTGTGGAAGATATTGTGATATCTGAAACAAAGTTTTGGTTGCAACATGATAGAGTATAATATGGCAAAGTTCATGTTCTCATATTTTGATGAGAATTTGCAAAGGGTTGTAGACACTTGTTGTCCTAATCCTCCAAAAGGTTTTGGATAGCAACATTATACTCATAATTCATCGTTATAAGCTAAAAGTAGCTTGATCATGGAAGATTCCATGATAAGGGTGAATATTTGATGTAGGTAAAATGTTTACTACACCAAGAGATTACTAAAGAAAGGAATTTGAAAGAACACCAAATATTTGATGATGGTGATCTACTTCAAAGTGCAAGTCCAAAGACATTGGTATTTAATTATACACGCTTTGGACTATATGTCATATGTATGACTCCACTATTGATATTGATAGATTCTTTCA
The DNA here is from genome assembly GCA_916181665.1 of Avena sativa. Lineage (NCBI taxonomy): Eukaryota > Viridiplantae > Streptophyta > Magnoliopsida > Poales > Poaceae > Avena > Avena sativa. Next base: position 43,699,913 of record OV702285.1, on the reverse strand, counting down.
AATAGAAAAGGAAATATTGAAAGAGAATCTCATAAATATATGGCAGAAAAGAAAAGACTAGAATTGTTCAATTTAAGTATATAGATGATATACATGTTATGGCTATATTCTTTGCTTATTAAACAATGTGGTTCTCAAGTATTTGATACTGAATTTGTTGGTGTGAATCGTCATACGAAACAACACAATTCATGAACTACAATGGCCTAAATAACTAGCAAAAGAATATGTGATGATGTTCATCGAGAACAAATAAAGGGTTATTGTGTTGCTCGTTAAACATCAAAGCTTGCCTTCAAGATTTGTTTTATCAGGTATTATGAGAACAAAAGGGTTGTTCAAATAATTGCTGTAACCCATAAAAGATGGATGATTCACAAATCTCGTTGGAGAAATCACATCCATAAAACAAGTGCTAGAAATGTCTAAAGACAAATTGATTGAAAGATCACTTAGGAAGTGACATCGCCGTTTAAATTATAATGGAAAGAAAACATGAAGAAACTCCATGTGGATGGAATTTTGGAGTCTTCTGATTTTTGATCAAATGACGCTTGTGAAACTTTCCTAGAGATAATTAAAACTTCGTTCATAGGCCGAAAGGGAACGAATGACTAGCTCATTGGAACTTGTACATATTGTTGTATGAAATCCATTATGTGTAGTCAAGAGCGATGGATTTCAACTTCATATGCTTTCTCCGAAAATTTGAGTGAATATATGAATATTTACTTAATAAGGATGAAGTATGAAACATTTGAAAAGTTCAAAGACTTTCAAGATGAAGTGCAAAATCATTGTAACAAGAATATAAACAGTTTATGATAAAGATCATAAAGGAAGATATTTGAGTTACAAGTTTAGCATAATACCTAAGATTTAAGGAATCGTTCCGTGGATTTGCATTTTCCGAAACACCATAAGAGTATGGAGCGTTCGAGATATGTAATTAAACTTTGTTTGACATGGTAAGATCAAAGGTATAATTCATAAAACTGCCATTGTATTTTAAAGATTAAAAGCTTTAGAGATTACCGTTTTTCCACTGAAAAGAGCTTCATCATAATCCGTTGAAATGACACCATATAAAGTTATGGTTTGGGATAAAACCCAAGTTGTCCTTTCTTAAACATTGGTATGCTATGCATAAGAAAGATGTGTGCAACCAAAGTCGGATGAACCTGTCTTTGTATAAACTGTTCCTCCATAAAACACCGGAGACAAAAGTGTTTGTTGCTTAGAACGTCAAGTTTCTTTGAGAAGAAATTTTTCGTGAAAAGTTAAGTGGGAGGACATTAGAACTTTGATAAGGTTAAAAGAACCTTAGCTGTATGTGCAGAGTTGCGCAGCGCCGAAAAGTGTTCCGGAGGCGGCAACAATGCTCATGGCTCACGTGCCTCAAAGGTTGTGGTCACGGAGATCTAAGTTCCTATTGAAACAAGTAGATCGGGTAAACAATCAAATACCAAGATTTGAGGGTTGAATCGTTATTTGAGAATAATGAACCGACTACATACAAAGAAGCGATGATGGGCCCTGACTCCGTCAAATGGCTTGAAGCCATAAAATCCGTGATAGTTCCATACACGAGAAATCAAGTTTTGAACTTGAAGGACCCTCGAGAAAGGTGTAAGACCTTATAGTTGTGTCTGGATCTATAAAGAAATAGACATGGATGTTTCACATCTATGAAATAGTCGACATGTTGGGAAAGAGTTCACAACAATGTTCAAAGGTTGTATATGACAAGATTTGATCTTTCATAGCGATTTTTTTTTGTCTAGACGGATTAATGTAGCAACCACTACATATAATTTGTTATGTGGTAGTAGAATAAACAAAACAAGTTCTTCTAATAGAATGGTTACCTAGGACGTGTGCATGACACGGTCCAAAGGGTTTTGTTAATTCAAAGGATGCTAAAAGCATATACAAACTTCAATGGTTGAAGTAAGCATAGCGGAGTTGGAATCTTCACTATGATGAAACTGTTAAAAGGGTTTAATTTCATCAGAGACAATGAAGATGCTTGCATTTACAAGAAATTAAGTGGGAGCGCTAAGACATGTTTCTAATACATTATGTGGAAGACATATTGTTGATTGGAAATAATGTATCTTTTATTAACACATATTAAGAATTTCATCCCGATGAAAGACTTAGGCAAAACCCAAATATTTGGCATCAATAGACGCTAATATGGTTGTGCCAGAAGTACATAGACAAGATATTGAATGAGTTCAATATAGAAACTACAAGAGAAGATTCTTGTCGCACAGAAAGGATTGAATGAGTTCAATGTTGATGATATATTCAAGTGTATTGACATTTGGTAAAGTGAAACAAATAATCAAGTATAGATTGATACTTGATGTATGAAATCACAAAGAGTATTTATATCAATCATACTGTGATATGTACAAATCCAGATATGTCCTATGCTCTAAATGTTGAGAGCATATACCAGAATGATTCGTAAGATGATCATTGGACAATAGTAAGGATATTCTTATGATCTTCTGAAAGAACTAAGAGTATAATATTTGTAGAAGTGACAAATAGATGGTTAGTTCATTGTAAAAGTACTACATTGATACTAGCTTTGTCACAAAGTACAAATTAAGTTTATCTCAATCTAAACTAAGGGTGGCACAATATAATGGAAAGTGAGTTCCATAATGGATTTGGATGATTTCCAAAGTTAAGACATTGTGACAGATACTACAACAAAAGGCTAAGTATATGACTGCTATTATAGCAGCAAAAGATGGCATTTGTGTCAAGAAGTTTGTTATCAAACTAGGTGTAGTTCACAGTGGGATAATACTATGAAGATATATTGTGCGACAATATTATCAACATGTTTTAACCCCAAAGAGCTAAAGGTCACACCGAAATACCAAATTTATACAAAGCCATCTCATTAGAGAATGAGTGATGCGTAGAGACGCAAAGACATGCAATTACACACGGACCTGGAAGTGTCAGATCCGGAGATCAGTTGACCACTAGCAATCGTGTACATACAACACCGGAAAGCCATAGGTGTTATATACACAAAGGTTCGAAACTAGATTATTGACTCTAGTGCAAGTGGGAGACTGTTGGAGATATGCCCAAGAGGCAATAATAAAGTGGTTATTATCATGTCTTCACACTTATGATAAATGTTTACATACCATGCTATAATTGTATTAACCGGAAACATTAATACTTGTGTGATTTGTAAACTAAAATAAGAGTCCCTAGTAAAGCCTCTTGTTAAACTAGCTTGTTGGTTAATATATGATCATGGTTTCCTGATCATGAACATAGAGATGTTATTAACAACAGGATCATATCGTTAGGAGAATGATGTGATGGACATACTCCTATAGATAAGCGTAGCATAAAGATCAAGTCATTTCAATAGTTCAATTGCTATATGCTTTCTGATACATAGTAACCTAATTCCTTCGACCATGAGATCATGCATATCACCTTTACTGGATGGATGCTTTGATGTCATCAAACACCACACCGTAACAGGGTGGCTATAAAAGTGGCATTGAGTGTTCGGAAAGTATTGGTTGAAACACATGGATCAAGAGTGGGATTTGTCCATCCACATGACGGATAGATATTCTCTGGGCCCTCTCGGTGAAATGTCATCCAATTAGCTTGCAAGCATGTGACTTGGTCACAAGGGATCACATATCACGGGAACGAGAAAAGAGTACTTATCAGTAACAAGGTTGAACTAGGTATGCAGAGATACCGACGATCATAACCTTGGATAAGTAACATATCGTGAGACAAAGGGAAATTGGTATCGTATGTAAGTGGTTCATTCGATCGCAAAGTAATCGTAGAAATATGTGGGAGCCATATGAATTTCCAGATTCCTCTATTGGTTATTGTTCGGAGAAGTGTCTCGATCATGTCCGCATAATTCACGAACCGTAGGGAGACACACTTAAGGATTCGACGTTGTTTGAGTAGTTATGGTATTATGAGAAAGAGACCGAATGTTGTTCGGAGTCTCGGATGGGATCCGGGATATCACGAGGTGATCCGGAATGGTCCGGAGAATAAGATTCATATAAGGAAAGTCCCGTTTCGGAGTTCGGGAATGATTCCGGTGTTTTCATCGGGAATGTTCTAGAAGGTTCCGGATTGTCCGGCACTCCGGGGGGAAGGGGTACATGAATGTGTCATTACATATTGGAATGATTGCATCATGTACTAAGTGTTCTTGCTGTCCCAAATATAGGATTAAATTGAATCCTAAAACAGAAAAGTCAAATGTCCAGTTTGAAAGTCAAACGGTTAAAACAAGAAACTGTGGGAAACAAGCAAGAGGAGTTGGAATCAACTTGGAGGAGGAGTTGGACTCCTCCAGGCCTGGCGCGCCAGCCCCCTCCCATCTATATAAGGAGGGGCAGGGCTCCCCTCCTAGACACACAAGTTTCCTATCCTCTAAACTAAACCCTAGATCTAGACCCCGGTTTAGAGCTATTCGGTTTAGAGCCTTCTAATTGGTTTAGAGCCTTCTAATTGGTGTGTCTAATTACTAGACCACTAATAGCCTCTCTCATAAGCTCCACCATACTCGCACCGGCTTAAGGCGAAGCCCTGCGGGATTTCCCCTCTACCTCCGGTACCACGCCGTTGTGCTGCCGGAATCGCGAGGAGAGTGCTACAACCTCCGCTGCCTGCTGGAACAAGGGAGAGGAAGGTCTTCGTCGAGTACCGAACGTGTGACCGACTGCGGGAGCGCTGCGGGAACGCGGCGCCGGAAGGATCGTCTACGCGATCTTGAGATCGGAAAGAGTACGACTACATCACCCACGAGAATCTGCTCTCGTTAACCGCTTTGGAATCTTCGAGGGTGAGTTCCACTATCGACTCGTTGCTACAATCTAGTAGATAGATCTTGGCTTGTTTGTTTGTATGCGATAGAAAAATTTTGTTTTCCATGCTACGAACCCCTACAGGATCAGTCGTGAAGAATACGGCGGCCCAATGCTGGCGGCGGGCGGCCTGACGTTCCAGTTGAAGTCGAAGGCCTCCTTCTTCGACCTGATGCTGCCTGCCAAGGCGGCAAGCGAGTGGAAGAAGTCCTGGTTCTACGTCATCAAGGCGACTCCAGACGGCGAGGTAGCAATCCCAAGGTACTCCACCGACCGGCCCGAACCGCGTCGACTCCAGGTCGGTAAGCTCCCAGTAGACCAGCGGATGGTCGTGGACGAGATTCTTCAAACCATCCGCGACCTGAAGAAGAAGGGCCTTCAAACTATCAACTTGTACAACTGTTGGCTCGGGCGGCGACTTGTTCCCCTGGCCCGCCGCGAACATTATATGTACGTGTACACGGGCAGGGAAGACTCGACGAAGTCCTGCCTTGCCGAGTGGAAACTCGAAGACTACGTTCTGGCGTTGAAGAAGATCACCCAGGCAGCATACCTGGACGCGAAGGCTGGGGTCGCCCCTACACCGCGAAGCATCCAGCTCCGACGGTAAGTCGCTATTTTCACTTTCATTCACAGTCGCAGTTGATGCTGTCACGGTTATACTGATATTGTCTCGTGCCTGCTGCAGCTATTCCAAGTAGTGGAAGGGTGGCTCCCACCCGCGGACGACGAGAACTCGAGCTCATCCATCCAGGACGGGGACGAGCCACCTCCTGCCAAGGGAGGCGTCGGGAGCGACGCGAGTGATGACGACGACGATGATGATGAGCCCAGGGAAGACGCCGCCCCGATGGTCCGCAAAACTCGCGGGCAACATCAGCGCGAGCTCGTGGCGAGTAGAAGCCTCGAACGTCATGACGATGACGACGACGAGCTTCCCGAGCACATCTCGCGTCGTGAGGCTACACCGTGGAAAAAGAAGAAGAAGAAGAAGAAGAAGAAGAAGAAGAAGAAGAAGAAGAAGAAGAAGGAAGTGAAGGCCCCACCAAAGAGGAAGACGAAGCTGGCGAAACAGGCATCTCCGCCTCGCTCGGCGAGTAGTTCCGACGCCACCAGCTTGGCCAAGGATGAAGCGCCGCAGACGACAGCAGCACCGGATGCCACTGCCGCCCTGAGTGAGGTACCTATAGCCTCGCTTCCCCCCTATTCTCCTCAGTCTCTAGGTTGGGGGTTGCTCCAGTCTCAGCAGCTTCGCCTCCCAGGAGAGCTCCTGCCGAAGTCGTTTCGGAGGCTCCTGTCGCGGCCTCGTCGTCGAAGAGGCCTTCCGTGTCTTGGGCACATGATGTTTTGGAGATGGGCCTCAGTCGGAAACTAGGCCCCGAACTGGAGAAGCCGGCCAGCATCCGCACGGGGCTGGGGTTCATACCAGTCGCCAAGTAAGTTTTGTTCAACTGCTTTTCCTTTCGTTGTAATCGGACCATTTTGCTCATATAATCAACTCGCAGGACTGGAGTTAAAAAGATAGGCCACTCGTCCGTGGCCAAGGTGCCACCAGCAGTCGCCGAGGAGGACCCCTCACGGAAGAGGAAAGCTGATGAGGTCGCTGCCCCCGCAGACAGTGCCAAGAAGGCCAAGGGCACTGCTGTTGTCACGGTGTCTGACGACACGACGGTTGCTCCGAGTGGTCCTCCGACTGCGACGGAGGCAGCCTTGATGACCAAGGAGGATGCTTCTCTTGGTGCTGGAGCGTCCACCGCGACCTTCCCCTGCTTCATGGCCAAAGCGGCTACAGCGAGTGGTACAACGCCATCGAGCCGTGCACCTGGGCTCGCCGAAACGGAGGTCGAACAGCGTCGCGGGCACACTCTGGCTCTTCTCGCATCTGTGGACGCGCTGTAGCTCCATGGTATGCTGGGCGCAGCCATCCAGGTATGTCCAGTCCCCCGGGCCACTAAATTTCAGTGGTCAGATTCTTTTGGTGTTTGATTTTATTTGTAGCACCTAGTCCCCGAGTGCACAGTCGCTGAATTTCAGCGGGTGGGCACTTGGGATTTTTGATCTCCAGTCCCCGATGAAGGGAATATGCCCTGAGAGGCAATAATAAAGTGTTTATTATGTGTATTCCAAGTATATGATAGATGTTTATTTTGCATGCTATAATTGTATTAATACGGAAACGTTAATACATGTGTGTTTAATAAACAAACAGAAAGTTCCTAGTTATGCCTCTCTCATAAACTAGCTCGTTGATTAACAAGATGATCAAGGTTTCCTAATCATGGACATTGGATGTTGTTAATAACGGGATCACAACATTAGTGTAATGGTGTGATGAACATTCATCTGAAGTATAGCATTACGATCAAAGTCATTGAGTTTATATTGCTATAACAACTTACGAAGTGATCCTAATCCTTAGACCATGAGATCATGTCAATCACTAACACCGGAAGAGTTTCTTGATAACATCAAACGTCACACCGTAACAGGGTGATTATAAAGATGGATTCAGAACTAATAAAGTGTTATGTTGAGGCTCATGGATCGAGAGTGGAATTTGTTCATCCCGATGACGGATAGATATACTCTGGGCCCTCTCGGTGATATCACATTGATTAGCTTGCAAGCAAGTGATTTGATCACTAGAATGTTATATCACAGGAACGAGAAAAGAGTGCATGTCGGTAATGAGATCAAACTAGGTATGGAGATACCGATGATCGAATCTCGGACATGTAATATATCGTGAAACAAAGGGATTAAGATACTAGCGTAAAAGGTTCCGACGATCACAAGAAAGTCATCGTTGAATGTGTGGGAGTCAGTATGGGTCTCCAGATCCCGCTTCTGATTATTGATCCGAGAGGGGTCTCGATCATGTCCGCATTATTCACGAACCGTAGGGTGACACACTTAAGAGACAGCGACATCCAATTGGAGCAAATGTTTCATGCCGAAAGAATGAACAAGCGCAGGAATTTATTTCACTAGATACCGAAACAGGTTTTCGGGTGAAATTGCATAAAGTGGTTATGCATGTGAAATAGAATTCTAGCAAGGGGTTATTTGTGAATGTTTGTCATTAAAGTAATTGACAAAATTCTGAATAAAATAAAAGAGTTTTATTTAATGAGAGTTTGCATTAAATTTGGTGGAAATTTAATGGGAATTTGAGTGGACTTTTGAGTGGAGGGATTTTAAAGGGCATTTTGTGAGTGGAGTGTCCACCCACATGAATGAAGGAGGGGAGGGGGCAGCCCCCATGGCCGGCGGCCACCCCCTTGGGTGCCCTCCCCCTCCTCCTATAAAAGGAGCCCCCCTCCTCACTTGTCTCTCACACCTCCTCGTGAAGGATCTCTCTCCCACTCTAGAATTTATCCCCCATGGTCTCGGACTAGCGAGATACATGTTCCCGGTGGCTATTCGGCAAGAAAGAGTTGTGCTTCCGCTGCATCGCTGGAGCGAGGAGGCGGAGGTTGCTCGGTGCCTCGAACGTGTGTGCGAGCACGGATGCGCTGCTGATTTGCGGCGCTAGGACTTCCTCTCGATCTTGAGATCGGCAAGAGATCGTCTACATCAACCATGAGTTGAACTCGTTAAGCTTTGTCGGTCTTCAAGGGTATGTTCTCTACGGATATACATCCGCCCGTTGTTTGTATCTAGTAGATAGATCTTGGTATATAGTTCACATCGTAGGAAATTTTTTGTTTTCTATGCTGCGAACCCTATAGTGGTATCAGAGCCGGATCTATGCGTAGATACTTTACACGGGTAGTACACATATGAGTATGTGGGCGATGATGATCATGTTGTTGCTCCTTTGTTGTAATTTTGGATATTGGTGGCATAGTGGGATGAAGCGGCCCGGACAAAATTTACATGTCCTCGCACATGAGACCTGTTCCACGCTTGACATGCAACTAGTTTGCATAAGTGGCTAGCGGGTGTCTGTCTCTCCTACTATAGTCAATATCTATTTTGCAAGCGAGTTGTCAACAATTTGATTATCCTCGTTGTGGTTCATGTTCGTAGGTAAGAACGGTTCTATCCCTAAGCCACGTAAAACTTGCAATGGATAAATTAGAGGCGTCTAGTTTAGATTGTTGCTGGGCTAGTGTTATGATATGGTAGTGTTGTAAGTAGAAGTATGAGATGATACTCTTACAACACACATAGCGTGTAAAATCCATAGACCTTGGATTTACACATATAGGTATGATAGTGATCATACCACGATGCACATGATAGAGATCATCTGCGGGAACCATATAATTTCACTAATAAACATATGATGTTTGATAGCATCTTATATTGCTTGTTTAGTGCTTTGTTAGCATAATAAGATGATCCCTCATTTAAATATCAAGATAAGAATGTGTTCTTCCTTTAGTATGCACCGATTATGTTTTCGTCGCTCCAAGACATCACGTGATGATCGGGTGTTCTTGGATCCACGACCATATTTTGGGTGTAAAAGAGTTACACACGCGAATACTAAGGTTCTAACTTGGTGAGCCTAGCATGTACAGACATGGCCTCGGAACACGGACCGAAAGGTTAAGCATGAGTCATATAGTTGATATGATGTCCATTTGATGCTCGCCTTTGAAGCTATACCGACTCATGTGATGATCGGACTTGGTGTAGTGGATTTGTTTCATGTAATCACCAAAAAGGCACAAGGGATGTCGTTTTTGAGTGGGAGTTCATTCGTAATATAGATTAGTTGAACTCAATCTATCATACACTTAGTCTAAACTTTACAAATTCTGTTTTAGATGGCACCACCTGCTTTTAATTTCAATGTGTTCATGGAGAAAGAGAAACTAGCAACGAACGGTAGCAACTTTACCGAATGGGCCATGAATTTGAGGATTCTCCTCTCTGCTGCACAAAAGCAATATGTGCTAGAAGCGCCGTTAGGCCCCCCACCTTTTCATGATGCCCCTGACGAGGAGAAGAATGTCTATCAGACTCGTCAGGAGGACCACAACTTAGTTCATTGCGGCATATTGTATGGGCTAGAGCCGGAACTTCGAAAGCGTTTCGAAAACGGCAATGCATTTGATACAATGGGTGAGTTGAAAATGATTTTCGACACACATGCTGCTGTAGAGAGCTACAACGCTTCAGAAAAGTTCTTTAGATGCATGATGGAAGAGCACAGCTCCGTTAGTGAGCATGTACTCAAGATGTCGGGTTACGCCGATAAGCTTGTGTCCTTGGGAATATCGATTCCCATTGAATTAGGCATCCATTGTGTTCTGCTGTCTCTGCCACCTAACTATAAGAGCTTCGTGATGAACTATAATATGCAAGGCATGAAGAAGTCTCTCCCCGAGCTTCTGTCAATGCTTAAAACTGCAGAAGTGGAGATCAAAAAGGAACATCAAGTGTTGATGATCAATAGGAACACTGGTTTCAAGAAAGACAAGAAGGGAAAACGGAAGGGAAGTAAGGGCGGCAAGCCTGTTGCCGCGCCTGAAAAGAAACCCTGAGTTGGACCTAAGTCTGATTCCGAGTGCTACTATTGTAAGGGGACTGGCCACTGGAAGCGCAACTGCCCCAAGTATCTGGCAGACAAGAAGGCCGGCAAGGCAAACAAAGGTATATATGATATACATGTTATTGATGTGTACTTGACTAGTGCTCGCAGTAGCACCTGGGTATTTGATACCGGTTCAGTTGCTAATATTTGTAACTCGAATCAGGGGCTGCGGAACAAGCGACCGCTAGCAAGGGGTGAGGTCAAGATGCGTATCGGCAATGGATCAAGCGTTGATGTGATCGCCGTTGGAATGCTGCCTCTCCACTTGCCGTCGGGATTAGTTATAAACTTGAATAAATGTTATCTGGTGCCTGCACTGAGCATGAACATTGTATCTGGATCGTGTTTGATGCGAAGTGGTTATTCATTTAAATCCGAGAACAATGGTTGTTCCATTTATATGAATGAAATCTTTTATGGTCATGCACCGATGATGAATGGTTTATTTCTATTAGATCTCGATGATAATGTTACACATATTCATAATGTTGATGCTAAAAGGATTAAACTTAATGATGATATATCCGTATATATGTGGCACTGCCGTCTAGGTCATATTGGCGTTAAACGCATGAAGAAGCTCCATTCGGATGGACTTTTGGAATCACTTGATTATGAATCATTTGATACATGTGAGCCATGCCTTATGGGCAAGATGACTAGAACGCCGTTTTCCGGTTCAATGGAACGGGCGACAGATTTATTGGAAATCATACATTCTGATGTATGTGGTCCAATGAGTGTGTCGGCGCGAGGTGGATATCATTATTTTGTTACTTTCACGGATGATTTGAGTATATACGGTTATATCTACTTGATGAAACACAAGTCTGAAACCTTTGAAAAGTTCAAGGAATTTCAGAATGAAGTGGAAAATCATCGTAATAGAAAGATCAAATTTCTACGGTCCGACCATGGAGGTGAGTATCTAAGTTACGAGTTTAGCACTCACATGAAAGAGTGTGGAATTGTTTCACAACTCACACCTGCCGGAACACCACAGCGAAATGGTGTGTCGGAACGTCGTAATCGTACTTTATTAGATATGGTTCGATCTATGATATCTCTGACGGACTTGCCGTTGTCATTTTGGGGTTATGCACTAGAAACTGCTGCATTCACTTTAAATCGGGCACCATCTAAATCCGTTGAAAAGACACCATATGAATTGTGGTTTGGAAACAAACCTAAGCTGTCATTTCTTAAAGTTTGGGGATGCGATGTTTATGTGAAGAAACTTCAACCGGATAAACTCGAACCCAAAGCGGAAAAATGCGTCTTCATAGGATACCCTAAAGAAACTATTGGGTATTCCTTCTATCACAGATCCGAGGGCAAGGTTTTTGTTGCCAAGAATGGATCCTTTCTAGAGAAAGAGTTTCTCGCGAAAGGTGTGAGTAGTCGGAAGGTAGAACTCGAAGAGGTTGTGGAACCTTCTCTTCAAAGTATGGCGAGTAGCGCAGCGCTGGAAGTTGTTCCGGAGTTGGCTCCACCTGTTGAAGAGGGAACTAATGATAATGATCATGAAACTCCGAAAGAGAGTACTACCGAATCTCGCAGGTCAAACAGGACGCGTGCAGCTCCCGAGCTGTACGGAAATCCTGTCATGAATTTCATGGTTGATGAAAATGATGACCCTGCAACGTATGAAGAAGCGATGATGAGCCCGGATTCCAACAAATGGTTAGAAGCCATGAAATCCGAGATGGAATCCATGTATGAAAATCAAGTTTGGAACTTGGTGGAATTACCTCACGACCGAAAGGCCGTGGAGAACAAATGGATTTTCAAAAGGAAAACTGATGCTGATGGTAATGTGACCGTCTATAAAGCTCGACTTGTCGCAAAGGGGTTTCGACAAATTCAAGGAGTTGACTACGATGAGACTTTCTCTCCCGTAGCGATGCTAAAGTCAGTTAGGATTATGTTATCAATTGCTGCATATTTCGATTATGAGATATGGCAGATGGATGTCAAAACCGCGTTTCTCAATGGTAATATTGAAGAAGAGTTGTATATGATACAACCAAAGGGTTTTGTCGATCCTAAGGATGCTAACAAGGTGTGCAAGCTTCAGCGATCCATCTATAGATTGAAGCAAGCATCACGAAGTTGGAATCTCCGCTTTGATGAGGTGATCAAAGAGTTTGGATTTGTCCAAACTTATGGAGAAGCTTGTATTTACAAGAAAGTGAGTGGGAGCAATGTGGCATTTCTGATATTATATGTGGATGACATATTATTGATCGAAAATGATATAGATCTTTTAAACAGTGTTAAAAGTTATCTAAACAGCAAATTTTCAATGAAGGACCTAGGTGAAGCGTCATACATATTAGGCATAAAGATCTATAGAGATAGATCTAGGCGCCTAATAGGGCTATCGCAAAGTACATACCTTGATAAGATTTTAAAGAAGTTTAAAATGGATGGAAGTAAGAAGGGGTTCTTACCTATGTTGCAAGGCAAGACATTGAGTAAGACTCAAAGTCCGGCTTCGGCGGAAGAAAGAGAGATAATGGACAAAGTCCCCTATGCTTCAGCCATAGGCTCTATAATGTACGCCATGCTATGTACAAGACCGGATGTGGCACATGCTATTAGTTTGACTAGTAGGTACCAATCGGATCCAGGTTCGGAACACTGGATAGCGGTCAAGAATATCCTTAAGTACTTACGAAGAACTAAGGATATGTTTCTTGTATACGGAGGTGAAGAAGAGCTCGTTGCTAAGTGTTATGTCGACGCTAGCTTTGACACCGATCCGGATGACTCTAAGTCTCAATCCGGATACGTATTTCTCATGAATGGCGGAGCGGTTAGTTGGAGGAGCTCCAAACAACCTGTGGTAGCGGGATCAACAACGGAGGCCGAATATGTTGCTGCTTCAGAAGCGGCTCAGGAAGCAGTTTGGATGAAGGAGTTCATATCCGAACTAGGAGTGGTGGCAAACGCGTTGGACCCAATGGTGATCTATTGTGACAACAATGGTGCCATTGCCAATGCCAAAGAGCCAAGGTCTCACAAGCATTCCAAGCATATTAAGCGCCGGTTTCACTCCATCCGCGAGCATGTCAAGGATGGAGATATAAAGATTTGTAAAGTACATACGGATCTCAATGTAGCAGATCCGTTGACTAAAACTCTCCCTAGAGCAAAACATGATCAACACCAGAACTCAATGGGTGTTAGATTTATCACTATGTAACTAGATTATTGTCTCTAGTGCAAGTGGGAGACTGAAGGGAATATGCCCTGAGAGGCAATAATAAAGTGTTTATTATGTGTATTCCAATTATATGATAGATGTTTATTTTGCATGCTATAATTGTATTAATACGGAAACGTTAATACATGTGTGTTTAATAAACAAACAGAAAGTTCCTAGTTATGCCTCTCTCATAAACTAGCTCGTTGATTAACAAGATGATCAAGGTTTCCTGATCATGGACATTGGATGTTGTTAATAACGGGATCACAACATTAGTGTAATGGTGTGATGAACATTCATCCGAAGTATAGCATTACGATCAAAGTCATTGATTTTATATTGCTATAACAACTTACGAAGAGATCCTAATCCTTAGACCATGAGATCATGTCAATCACTAACACCGGAAGAGTTTATTGATAACATCAAACGTCACACCGTAACAGGGTGATTATAAAGATGGATTCAGAACTAATAAAGTGTTATGTTGAGGCTCATGGATCGAGAGTGGAATTTGTTCATCCCGATGACGGATAGATATACTATGGGCCCTCTCGGTGATATCACATTGATTATCTTGCAAGCAAGTGATTTGATCACTAGAATGTTATATCACAGGAACGAGAAAAGAGTCCATGTCTGTAACGAGATCAAACTAGGTATGGAGATACCGATGATCGAATCTCGGACATGTAATATATCGTGAAACAAAGGGATTAAGATACTAGCGTAAAAGGTTCCGACGATCACAAGAAAGTCATCGTTGAATGTGTGGGAGTCAGTATGGGTCTCCAGATCCCGCTTCTGATTATTGATCCGAGAGGGGTCTCGATCATGTCCGCATTATTCACGAACCGTAGGGTGACACACTTAAGAGACACCGACATCCAATTGGAGCAAATGTTTCATGCCGAAAGAATGAACAAGCGCAGGAATTTATTTCACTAGATACCGAAACAGGTTTTCTGGTGAAATTGCATAAAGTGGTTATGCATGTGAAATAGAATTCTAGAAAGGGGTTATTTGTGAATGTTTGTCATTAAAGTAATTGACAAAATTCTGAATAAAATAAAAGAGTTTTATTTAATGAGAGTTTGCATTAAATTTGGTGGAAATTTAATGGGAATTTGAGTGGACTTTTGAGTGGAGGGATTTTAAAGGGCATTTTGTGAGTGGAGTGTCCACCCACATGAATGAAGGAGGGGAGGGGGCAGCCCCCATGGCCGGCGGCCACCCCCTTGGGTGCCCTCCCCCTCCTCCTATAAAAGGAGCCCCCCTCCTCACTTGTCTCTCACACCTCCTCGTGAAGGATCTCTCTCCCACTCTAGAATTTATCCCCCATGGTCTCGGACTAGCGAGATACATGTTCCCGGTGGCTATTCGGCAAGAAAGAGTTGTGCTTCCGCTGCATCGCTGGAGCGAGGAGGCGGAGGTTGCTCGGTGCCTCGAACGTGTGTGCGAGCACGGATGCGCTGCTGATTTGCGGCGCTAGGACTTCCTCTCGATCTTGAGATCGGCAAGAGATCGTCTACATCAACCACGAGTTGAACTCGTTAAGCTTTGTCGGTCTTCAAGGGTATGTTCTCTACGGATATACATCCGCCCGTTGTTTGTATCTAGTAGATAGATCTTGGTATATAGTTCACATCGTAGGAAATTTTTTGTTTTCTATGCTGCGAACCCTACACCAGAGTGTCCAGTCGCTGAATTTCAGCGGGTGGACACTTAGGATTTTTGATCTCCAGTCCTCGAGTGTCCAGTCGCTGAATTTCAGCTGGTGGGCACTTAGGATTTTTGATCTCCAGTCCCCGAGTGTCCAGTCGCTGAATTTCAGCGGGTGGGCACTTAGGATTTTTGATCTCCAGTCCCCGAGTGTCCAGTCGCTGAATTTCAGCGGGTGGCCACTTAGGATTTTTTATCTCCAGTCCCCGAGTGTCCAGTCGCTGAATTTCAGCGGGTACGTCTGTAGCAGCCCAAGTTACTCCAGCTTATAGATTGATGAACGACAATCTCCTCGTCGAGCCACTGACCGTCGCTCATATCCGGAACGTGACCCAGCTTGACGAGAAGCGCCAGCAACTGCTGGAGGAAGCGCAGGCCATCGCGGAGCAAGGCGCTAAGCTAGATCGAGATCTGGTCAACGCGCAGAAGTCCATTGAGAAAGCTAGAGCAATGGAGGCCGGATACAAGACTTTGCTGCTGCTGCAGAAGGCCAAGAAAGCCCCGGCTCGCATCATCAACGATCCTGGTGTACGGCACAACCTAGGATGGGCTCCCTCGAAGCCGGCACAAGCCAAGCCATACATTGACAATGAAGGCAAGCAGGTGATGCCCACCCCACTCCTTAACCTCGCCGTCGCCAAGACCCTTCTAGAGCAGGATAGATCGCCCGAGGCAGTGGAACAGGTCTATGACCTAGTGGCCAAGGCGGTAAGGCAGCAGGAAAAGGCCACCTCTCAGAGGCTTGAGTCCGACCCAGAGCTTTGCCAGTCTAGCCAGTATAAACCGCCAAGGGACAGATCTCCTCTTGATGTCAGGTCCCAGACGGGTTCATCGGAATGAAGACGGAGAGATGCACGCAACAGGAAGGATGCCATCCCCATATCCTCCGATAATGGAGAAAAGGCCCAACCTCGTCGCCCATCGCCACAGCCCCGATCCCCCCAACATCGCGAAGACGATAGTTGGCGCCCATCGTATGGATATGCCCCCACCAAAGCAATGCGGCATCGTCATCCACGACAACACGGAGCAGACCCGTCATGACGGAGAACGCAACCAAGGACACAGGAGCAGGTCACACCATGACCCTCCACGTCCGACAAGCAACCGGGACAGGCGTGAGGCATCGCAGGAGGGTAACAGCAAGAAGGCTAACCCACCGCCACCTCCGCCTCTGTAACCACCAAGAAGTCACCATGGCGGAGGAGGCCCGCGTCGTTCACGTAGCCCATCCCCTGTAGACAAGAAGAAAAAGAACCCGGAGCCGTACGATGCATGTTCGAGGATCGATAAGATCCACGAGGCCCGGGAAGGACCATACCTGGGACCATGTTGCTTTGGACCTGCAATACGGTTCGCAACTTACCGCAAAGGTTTCCGGATTGACAAGACCATCAAGCCCTATGACGGCACCACCAAGCCAGCCACATGGTTGCAGGACTACAGCAACACGGTGGAGATTGCCGGAGGCAACCCCAACGTCGTTGTCAAGTACCTCCCATTAATGTTGGCGGGCACGGCTCATCAATGGATCGACGACTTGCCGGAGAAATCTATCTACAACTGGTTGGACATGCAAGAAGCATTAACCAAGAACTTTGAGGGTACATACAAGCATCCCTGCACTATGGGCGATCTACAGCGGTGCGTACAAGAGAAAGACGAGACATCTCGCGCCTACCTCTCATGCTGGCTGGACATGAAGAATTCCTGCACAGGAGTGCACGCTCAGACCGCCATGGCCGCCTTCATCGACGGATTGGAAAGGGGCACGTTGCTCCGACATAAGCTGAAGCGCTTGCAGGACAATCACTAGCTTGACTTGAACCAGATGATTCAGTTGGCTAGTGAGTTCGCAGCTGCCGACGGCGATGCTCGCGGCTCCTTGCCGGCAACGGCCGTTCCAACTCAAGCTCAGAGGAACAGCAGTACAAAGCAGAAAACCGGTCCAGAAGAAAAGCAATCTACCGACATGGTCGCTATGACTTTTGCAGGACGAAGAGAAGGCGGACAACGTGGCCGAGGAAGGGGAGCTGGCCGCGGGCAGCAACGAGGAAGTGAAACCACCTCGGCGCCGCTCCGTGTTCCCCAAACCTACGAGGAGTACCGCAATATGTCGTGCCTCGTACACCTTGATGCCAATGGTAAGGCCACCCATACCAATCGACACTGCAAGTTCGTCAACGACCTCAAGGAAGACCCGGAGTCCGGCTACAAGCAAAGTCGGAAGAACAGACTGCGAGGCAAGGGCAAGGGGAAGAAGAAGGAGGAGGCGTCCGAGGATTCAAGTGACATGGACGAGGACGTTGACCCCAAGCACGACTCCAAGAGCGACGACAAGGGCAAGAACCCCTTCACAAAGAAGGCACCAGTCTACCACACTTTCCTTGGCACCCCCACCGTCCGACAACAGAAGACCTCTCTAAGGATCCTGATGGCCACTCTCCCCCCAGTTCCCCAGTACCTGCGCTGGTCGGAGTTTCCAATAACTTGGGATAGGACGGACCGCCCAGACCTTATCCCTATGGAGAATCAGTATGCCATGGTCATCAACCCCTTGATTGACGGCGTGGAGTTCACCAAGTGTATGGTGGATAGTGGAAGCAGCATCAACATCATGTACCTGGATACGCTGCAAAAGATGAACTTGACGGAGGCAAACCTAAGGCGGACCAACACCATCTTCCATGGCGTAGTTCCTGGTCGGGAGGCTCGGTCCCTTGGGTGCATTACACTTCAGGTTGCCTTTGGCGATGTTAACAATTACCGCCAAGAGCGCATGACCTTCGAGGTGGTCCCCTTCAAGAGTGTGTACCACGTCATATTCGGCCGTGACATATTCCACACATTCATGGCCAAGCCATGCTTCGTCTACAACAAACTCAAGATACCCGGACCAAACGATGTCATCACCGTATCCGAAAGCTTTACCAAGGCAAGGGACTGCGAGATCAATGAAGGAGCCATTGCAGAAGCTGTCCTCTACAGCGAAGAATTCAAAGAGATCCAAAGCAAGGTCGATGACTCAGAGATGCCCGCGACGACGAAGCAGATCTCCGACTCCGCTCCTGCGTCCAAGGCCGCCATCGAGACCAAGCAGGTGGAACTTGTGGTAGGCGATGCCTCCAAGGTCACCGCCATTGGGACGAACCTGGATCCCAAATAGGAAAGCGCGCTCGTCGAGTTCCTCCATGAGAATAGGGACATCTTTGCCTGGCAACCTGCCGACATGAAAGGTGTACCTAGGGAACTTGCCGAGCACAGCTTAAACATTGATCCAAAATGCAAACCAGTGAAACAACTTCTACGACGCTTTGGAGATGAGAAGAGACGTGCCATTGGCAAAGAGATAGCTAGATTACTTAAGGCTAGGTTTATCAAAGAAGTCCTTCACACCCAATGGGTGGCCAATCATGTACTTGTCCCCCAAAAGGGAACCACTGAATTAAGAATGTGCGTTGATTACACCGGCTTGAACAAAGCATGTCCCAAAGATCCATTTGATTTGCCTCGCATTGACCAAGTCATTGACTCGACGGCTGGCTCGGAGCTTTTGTGTTTTCTCGATGCATACTCAGGATACCACCAAATCAAGATGAGGAAGTCGGACCAATTGGCCACTTCGTTCACTACCCCATACGACATGTTTTTCTATGTTACGATGCCCTTTGGGCTGAAAAACGCAGGTGCTACGTACCAGCGGACAATGCAACATTGCCTCCACGACCAAATTGGTCGGAACGTTCACGCCCATTTGGACGATACCGCGGTGATGTCTAAAAAGTCAAACGACTTAATCTCCGACTTAAAATAAACCTTTGATAATCTCCGGAAATACAACATGATGCTTAACCCTAAGAAGTGCGTCTTCGGGGTGCCAGCAGGCAAATCGTTGGGATTCATCATTTCCCAGCGCGGAATCGAGGTCAACCCAGAGAAAATCAAGGACATCTTAAACATAAACCGTTCGACATGCCTAAAGGACATTCAATGACTAGCAGGTTGTGTTGCAGCAGTTAGTCGGTTCGTCAGCCGACTTGGAGAGAAGGCTCTGCCGCTATACAAGTTGCTGAAGAAGGCGGACAAATTCACGTGGACAGACGAAGCGGATGCAGCATTGAAGCAGCTCAAGGAAACCCTTTCCTCAGCGCATACCTTGTAGCACCCGAGCCTGGAGAGCCCTTGTTAATCTACATGGCGGCAACCAACCGGGTAATCTGCATCGTCGTCGTGGTAGAGCGGAAGGAACCAGGCTATGAGCACGGAGTTCAACGACCAGTTTACTATGTGAGAGAGGTCTTGATGGAGTCCAAGCAGCGTTACCCGCACTACCAAAAGATAACTTATGGAGTATTCCTTGCTTCTTGGAAGCTGAGGCATTACTTTCAGGAGCACCCAATCACAGTGGTGAGCAAGACTCCACTGTCTGACATAATCAACAACAGCGACGCTACAGGAAGGGATGCGAAGTGGGGCATTGAACTTGTCACCTTTGAAATTACCTACAAGAGACGCGACGCTATCAAGTCACAAGCCTTGGGGGATTTTATTGCAGATTAGACGGAGATGTCTGACGCTACTCCGTTGCCGGAACCAGAGTACTGAGTGATGCACTTTGACGGATCAAAGCTGCTCAACGGCTCGGGGGCTGGTGTATTGCTATAGTCACCAACATGAGACAAGCTACACTACGTTCTACAGATCCACTTCGAGGCTACAAATAACATGGCGGAGTATGAAGCACTCATTCACGGACTACGTATAGCCAAGGATATTGGCATCAAGCGCATAGTTTGCTGTGGAGATTCCGACTTGGTTGCCTAGCAGGTGGCTGGCACCTGGAATGCGCGGAACCCTGTGATTGCGGCATATCGATCGAGATGAAGTGGACGAGATAGCCAAGAGATTCTTGGGCTACTAAGTCAAGTATGTACCTAGGGAGCAAAACGAGGCAGCTGATCTGCTATCTAAGCTTGGATCTAGGCGCAAGCAAATTCCACCAGGAGTTTTCCTAGATCACTTGCGCACACCATCTGTGAAGGGAGCCGACATCGACAACCCGGATAGAGCTGACTCTTTCGTCAACATGGTGACTAAGGTCCCTCCGGCTTGGACAAAATCATTCATGGAATATCTCAAACATGGAACTTTGACCGACGAAAAAGTCAAAAGATGGAAAATAGTACGACGAGCAAAGGGTTATACCATAATCAATGGGCAACTCTACAAAAGGAGCAGTACTGGTGTATACCTAAAGTGTGTTTCCCAGCTAGAAGGTATGGAAATCCTACGCGAAATCCATCTCGGAGGCTGCGAGCATCACACCGCTCCTCGATCGTTGGTCGCAAAAGCCTTCCGGCAAGGATTATACTGGCTCACCGCGAAGGCGGACGCCGACAAGCTGGTTGAGACATGCATGGGATGCCAGTATTATGCCCGGCAACCACATGTCCCTTCTGAAGAATTGCGAACAATACCAATAACTTGGCTGTCCGAAGTCTGGGGGCTAGACATGGTGGGACCGTTACAAACGACACCATGTGGATTTACACATCTGCTTGTAGCAGTTGATAAATTCACTAAATGGACAGAAGCTAAACCCATTAGAAAGCTTGATGGGGCAACTGCCCTCAGGTTTGTCCGCGATCTAGTGGTGAGATTTGGTCTCCCATAGCATTATCACCGACAACGGCACCAATTTGTCACTCGAAAAAGTGGAGACTTATTGTTGGGAGAAAGGCATCCGACTTGACCTTGCATATGTGGCACACCCACAGTCCAACGGTCAGGTTGAGCGAGTCAATGGATTAATTCTGCAGGGAATCAAGCCACGCCTTGAGGCACCGCTACATAGAGCAGCTGAGGCCTGGGTGGAGGAATTACCATCTGTATTGTGGAGTTTACGAACTACACCCAACAGGCTACACCCCTTACTTCATGGTTTATGGAGCAGAAGCCATCCTGCCTTTCGACATACTTCACGATGCACCAAGAGTTGCCGCCAACGACAAGGATGACGCTGAAGAATCCAGACGCCTAGATGTGGACCTTCTCGAGGAGGAGCGCGTTTTGGCATGCCAAAGATCCGCCATCTACTACCAGAAGCTATGCAGCTACCATAGTCGCCGCGTTCGGCATCGCTTGTTTAAAGAGGGGGATTTGGTACTCCGACTTAAAGCAGAAGAAGTCACACAAATTATCCCCACCATGGGAAGGACCGTTCATCATAAGCAAGGCACTTCTCAATGGGTCTTACTACCTTGTTGATAATCATGAACTGAAGGATAGACCCAACGAGGACCATAAGCGTAAGCGACGTGACCCGGATGATGACTACCCAGAGCTTGATCGGCCATGGAACATAGCACAGCTACATCCTTTTTACACAGCATTTATCTAATTGTGTACCTCTTATATGATCAATGAAATAAAGCTCTCTGGTTCACTCATATTTTTGAGTCTTTTACCTCCTTTAGTGTTCATTTTTGGATCATGTAAAACCTTTATGCACAAGCTTTGCGATTGCACTTGTGAAAATTCCGCCTACGGGCGTTAGCTTAAGTTTTCTGGTCTACACGTTCTTTGTCGTTTTTATGTGGGTTCTGGAGTAGTGACTTTTGGCACTTATTGTCGGCGATTTTGTGCTCATGTTATTGATGGTGCCATTGGGCATCATCACCTAAGCGCATGGTTCCGACAATGAGTCTTCCGACTCACGAAAAGTCAAGCATAAGAACCAAAGTAATGGATAAGCCAGCACTTGCTTAAAAATATATACATGCTGGAAACTAGTTCTTGAGCAACAGGAAATAACAACCATTGTTTTCCGCCTTAAGTTACATAAACAAGTTTTTTCCACATATGCACCAAAGGTGAAACAAATATTACAAAGTTGTTCTTCACTCCTTTGGCGCAGGTGACTTGGAGGCAGCATCATCACCAGCTGGAGAACCACCCTCGAAGTCGGCGCTGTGGTGGGACTCAGAGGAACCTTGGTTGCCGTTGTCGATGATGTTCATGGGCACGAAGACGTCGACGTCCACCAACTTGGCAACTCTGGTGTCATAGCCCGCGAGCGATGACAAGATGGCTTCATGCTTAATCTCTTTTCCATCATCGTCTTCGTCAGGAATTCCAGAGGTCACTGTGTCGATGTCGGCATCTTCATAGTGTGCCTTCACCATTGACAGAGCCATCCTTGCACCAGCCCGTGCACATGAAGATTTCCAGCTCGTGATACGCTCGGGGGCTCGGCGCAGAATCTCCGAGTACTTCACCACAGAGTCCGATGCCTTGATTTTTATCTGGAGGGGCTTGGCGATCTCCTTGGCTTGCGTGATGGCGGTGTTGATGAAGTTGCCGGGAAGAACCATGCATTCCTTGGCTAGAGGAGGTGATCGGGTTAAACCCATAGGAGCTGCAAATTCCGACAAGGAGCGCATGAGTTCAACAATTCAAAGTACCCAGACTACAGAAATCCAAGACGGAGAAAACTTACTGAAGATGCTGGCCTCATCTTGCCATAGGGTGTCCGCCAAGGATTTTTTTTCTCTTGTTGGAGGATCTTATAAGCCTCGCTATGGCGTTGATTTTGCTCATCGGCAGCTTGCTTCTGATATTTTAAGATCGCAATCTCCTCCTTCAAGCGATTGAGTTCCTCGGTGGTGGAGTCCTGCAGGGCCTTCATTGACTCCTCATGCATTTTTAGCATGTCTTTCCTCTCCTCCTTAAGGATCTTGTTCTCGCTATCTGTCACATCCCAAGATTTTCCAAATCTTGTAATGTGAAAATAAATTAATAAAATAAAACTTTGTTTGATTTTCAGAGCCAGAAGAAACTTTTTGAATGCAATTGGAACTTCAAACCCATTTGAATTTAATAAAAACTAAAGGGATTTAAAAAGATAAACATTTAATAAAAGGAAAATAAAAACATTTGGAAATACTATTTTAAAACAATTAAATGAAAAGATTTGTTTTCAAGTGAAATAGAAGTTTATAAATAAAGAACATTTTATAAATCCCAAATTAAACCTTGGCCAAGCTTTAGAATTAAAACATTTTGTTTTGAATAAAAATAGTAAAGGTTTATTTAAAATAAAATAATAAGGAGTTAAATCTCCAAATTTTATTTAAATAAAAGGTTTTACCATTTTAATTAAAACATCAAACTTATTAAATTGTTTTAAATAAGTTTCTAAGTATTTTATATTCTCAAATAAAACCTACAGAAGTGTTTTGGTTTTATTTTAGTTTTAAAAATAAAGATTTTAATAAAACAAATCCTATTGAATTAAATGAATAAAAATCTATTCATTTAATTGTTATTGGACCCAAAAATAAAATGTTATTTTATTTTAAACAAGTTTCCAAGTATTCCTTATTTCCAAATAAAACCTACTGATTTGCTTTTGAAAGTATTTGGAGTTCAAATGAAGATTTTATTAAATAAATCAAACCCTATTTTAAATAACTAAAGGGCTATTTTATTTAATTATTAAATAAGATCTTAAAAATGAAAAAAATATATTTTTTGTTTTGAGATTTGGTTTATGTTGATAAACAGAACCAAAAACTCATTACAATTGTTTGAATTGTTTGAATTATTTGAATGCTTGAATAGTTGGATGAAATTCAAATCAGAAAATGGAAATGGAAAAGAATAAAACAAACAGACAGAAAAAAAAATGAAATTGGACCAGCCCAACCCAGCCCAACAGCCCACCTAGCCCACCTCACCCTCGAACCGTTTCTCTACACCACAGAGGCGACCCGCACCCTTACTGACCGGTGGACCTCCCCCTTTCTCTCCTTTTCTCACTGACACCAGACCCCACCACCGGCCCTCTTCTTCCTCACCCGCCGCGGACCTGTTCCTCCCCTTTTCTCGCCTCGCCGTTTCTGGCCAAATAAATTCGGATGAATTCGTTTAAATGCATGGTTAATTCTCCCCCTGGACCCTGCTGTCTTAATCCCCCTGGTCTCCTCTTCCTTCTCCCGCAGACCACACCTCACCGGAGCCCCCAGGCTGCGCAAATTGCTTGCGACAACACCCCTGTCCTCGACAACTTCCCCAGCCGATTCCGGCTGCCACACGCCGCCCCTTGCCTCGTCGACCTAGCACACATACTCCACGCATCCAGACGCATCTGTTCATACCACCCATTCACCTGCGGGCGCCCCAAACCGTCGACTCTGACCTCTTCTGAGCACCACCGCGTCTACTGCAACTCCGGCGGAATCTCTCTGGTAAACAAGACTGCCCCGACCCCTCTCATTCACGTTTACAACTTAGCCGTGTCCTTGCGCTCCTGACCATGTGTTTCGTTTGTTCCCGGGCGATCCCTAGCGACGTCGACGACGACGACTGAGCGTGGCCGTCGTCAGACGCCACTCCGACGAGGAATTCCTGCAACCCTAGTGCGCCCCTTGACCAACCACGAGTACCTTGAGCTTCGCCGTGTCCTCCTGAGCCTGGTGAGCATCTTCTTACCCTTTCTTGCTTCCTGCCTCGCCAGCGCCGCCGCCAACTGGTCGCTCTGCCGCTCGCCGTCGACATTCGCCGCCAGTTCCTGGCAAGCATCTCGTAGCCATCCGATCTTGATCTGACGATTAGGATAGAACAAGAGTGAAGGGGTAAGTAGCACCTCTAGACCGTGCGATGCAACTAAAATCTAACGACCCATATCTGTCGATCCACGCGAACCGTTTTCAGCGAATAAGAACGTGCCGCGTGTCACTGGATGAATTAGAATAGAGTTTGAAATCAGATTTAAATGCCATTTTGAAACCTTTGTAACTTTCAAACCACACGTCCAAATTTTACAAATTTTATATCAATGAATTCAGGAGAACAAGACCTATCCAACCATACCCTTAGTTTAGCAAATAGTATCTGTTTGTTTGCTTATTTTTGCAGACTCATTTGTATGCTTATTTAGAGTAGAAAAATTGTTTAAAATTGAATTTAAGGATAAAACCTTTGCAAATTGGATTGTTGTGACCTTACTGACCCTAGGAACCAACCCTTGGTGTTAAAAAAATGATTTTGGAAAGATTTAGGTTGGATTACTTGACTTAGCCATTTTCTAGCCAAATAAAAAGAATGGTTTTTGTTATAAAAATAATTATGGAAAGAAAACTTTAAGAAAATGGTTTGATCAAACCCACTGACCCAAAACACCAGGTTTTGAAAATTAGCAACTCATTTGGTGAACAACCTAAGAGTTTTGCCTTAATAAAAACATTTTTCACCACATGAAATGATGAATGGATTTAAAAATAGTTTTTGGACAAAACCCTCTTGCTAATGACTTTGCCACTTTGGTAAATGACCAATTTGGATCTTACAAAGTTTAGAAACCCAATAGAAGCCCTCTTTGCAAAATAAAACTATCTTGTGCATGCTCCCATGCATGACTTAGATTCCATTACTTTGTGTGTGTGAAGAATTGTTTGTTTGACTTTGGTTTGGAATGTGAATTGAATTTGTGTTTGCTTGATTGATTTGTAGTGAAGTGTGAGACTAGAAAGATCAAGGAGTGAACCACCATTCCCTACCAAAAAGGCAAGTGATGCTTCATACTTTTTGTCCCATTACTTTCACTATGCATTAGTGATTTTGCTAAGTAAAACTTGCATGGATTTTGCTAAGTATAGACCTTGCTATAAGAAAACCTAGTAGATGAATCCTTAGTAGGATTTTCCTAAGTTAAGATTCCTACTACTATCAAGCTTAGCCTAGCTAATAGAAAACATGGGTGGAAAACATATTCACACTATGGAAAAATATTCTAAGTCTGAGGACTTATGTTTTGTCTAATAAAACAACTAAGTTAATGAATCACCTGGGTGGAATGGGATAGCTTGGTGGAGAATGGTTGAGTGGTTCACAAGGCCATGGACTTGGATTGTGTATCTCACTTGTGGTATGCCACCCAGGAACAAAGAGATTTGAGATGTCAAATGTTGAGAAGCTTCAAGTGCAACCACTTGGCAATATGGGCTCTGCCATGATCATATAGGTTGCAAGAACTTAGCCATATGGACAGTGGGTGGTAGTGTTTGATAGGTTGGAGCGCGTCCATTTTGGTCTAAGGGAAGGCTTATGAAAGATCTTGTCTTGGGAAACCAAGTCTTGTGGGGAAAGTGCACCACCTCTGCAGAGTGTAAAACCTAAGTACTTAGCCATGTCCCTGGTAAAGGACAATTTGAGCATCAAGACATGGAAGCAATCAAGAATCTCATCATTCAAATTTCTAAATTAAAACTTGTGGATTGAACAAGGGTTGTTTGAATTCTTCAATCATTGATGGAGAGATGGCTTGGTACAAGGATCTTGAAATCTTTGATTGAGAAAAATGAGTTTGTCAAGCAAAAACTTAGTATTTTCAAAATGATAAGAAAAATCTATTTTGAGCAATGAAAGCCTCAACTCCACTTAGCCAAATGCATATAGATGATAGACTCCACTATACTACCATAGTATCACTTGCCAATACAATTCAAATGTATTGACCCTTTGTGGCTGTAACTTGTATGTTGCAGGTTTGATTGATTTTAGTGAAGATTGATTGAATAGGATTACAAAGTCTACAACCAACATCTGCCTGTGGCACTTTGAAGATGAAGGACCCCATGCTTATAGTTATTCCGCTGCAATGTAATGTAATAGCCATATGAGCTATGAAAGATGTAATAAAATTATGTTATTCCTGGTTATAAAGTTATATTATGACGTTTGTTTCTGATATTACATCTTAACTGTGGATGCTAGCTATTGATCCAGGGACTAGCATTGTAAAACACAGGAGGAATCTACCTTATTAGGTTGAGGCACCTACACTATCCAGCTGCTGAATGTGCTTGGATTTCTCGACAATGCCCTTGGCCTTGGCAACATGTTCTGCAAAGTCGGAGAAACCAAAGTACGTAGTGAGTACTCGAAGAATATAAGCACAAAACCAAGACGGAATGTGCAAAAAGAAAACAGACTCTTGTTTTTGATGATCTGTTCCTTCAAGATGGCAGTTTTACCCTTTTAGCTTGAAGATCTGCGTGCACCTTCTGGTATTTTTCATTGGCCATGCCCCTCTGAGAATTCTCGTTATGTGGAAAAAATGTCAAAGTTAAAACGTTGTTTGGACTACTTGGAGCACCTAGCCAGAAATTTTCCACCTAGACGCTCAGGGGCTGCATCGGGAGTTTTTTACTTAACAATATGCTTAGCTTTTCTTTAAGCATCTAGTCGGAACTAATTCAGTTACAAGTAGAAGCTTGGGGGCTACAGTATAAAGTTTTTAACCCGGATATATGCTTAGCTTTCTTTAAGCATCTAGTCAGAACTAATTCAGTTACAATTAGAAGCTTGGGGGCTACAGTACTGAAATTTATAAAAACTGCGTATGCTACTCTTAAAGCATCTAGTCGGAATATTTCATTCCATCTAAATGCTTGGGGGCTATAGTGAGAAGTTTTCTAGCTTAGTCACTCTTAGAGCATCTAGACGCAAAGACCTATGGTTTTCCGTCTACATCCTCGGGGGCTATAGTGGGATACTCATATGAAATGCAAAAGGCAAATAAAACTTACAAGTGCAATGATCTTGAGGTTTGTAGCGCTCTCGGATAGAAGCTTGCCAAAGGAGATGATGTTTCCCCGCAAGATGTATGCTTGTCGGAGGAGCTCCTCAAGACCTCACGTCGGAGATGTCGGTGCTGCTCCAGGAACCAGAGTTGTGCTACTCGGCATAAGTGTCGGGTAGACTATCTTCGGGAACCCAAAAGGTTTCTGAGGAGCAAGGGCGCCACCTTCAGCAGAAGTACTAGCTTCCACCACCGCCTTGCCGCCACCGATGGCATCCTTAGCCGGAGCTTCAGCCATTTGTTGGGCGATACTCTCCTGCGTCGCCTGCTCGCCGACAACAGCAAGCTCGCACTACTAGGAAAACGGCTATAGGTAATCAGCACATCCGTGGCTCACATGGTTGAAGTGCCCCACGGCTAAAACAGGCGTGGCTCACCTGTGGGCAGTGCCCTACTAATAACTAGAACAACCGTGGCGCACATGACTATAGTGTGCCACAGATGTGTGTGGGCCAGGGCCCTGTTGGCCACACGCCAAACATCTGTAGCGCACTATAGTCATGTGCGCCACGGTTGTTAGGGTCATCTGTGGCGCACGTGTGCCTGGTGCGCTACGCCTAAGCGCATGCCCCCCTCTGCTCTGAAACGGCCACAAACTTCTGTGGCGCACTCCGCCTAGTGCGCTACGCGTGTGTGGGTTGGACTAGTCAACTGCGCGCGTGAGCCAGCCCTCCCATCGTCGTCCTCAGACACATCGTCCCCATCCCGGCCCATCCCCATCCCCGCATCGAGGCGCCGCCACCGCCGCATCCCAAGAGGAGGAGGCCGCCACGCCAGGAGGAGGAGGCCTCCACGCTAGGAGGAGGAGGAGGCCGCCTTGCCCGCGCGCTCGTTCCGTGGAGGAGGAGGTCGGTGGCGGCGAGGTTCCTGCAGAGTCGGCTCCGCTCCTCCGACGGCAAGGCGCTCTGCCGCTCCCTCCCCCTCGTTACCTCGTCCGCCAGCCCTCGTCGTCGTCATCTCCCCCTCTCTCCTCGAGCAATCTCAGAGGTGAGCTCTGCCCCTCCCCTCTATCCTTCTCCCCCTCTCTCTCCTCAGAGGGTTAGGGTTAGGCTATTGTACTTTGGTGTTTGCATCTGGTTAGGGTTAGGCTATTTTCTTCCTAAATCCATTGCATCTGGTTAGGGTTAGGCTATTGTACTTTGGTGTTTGCAGAATGTTAGACAAAAATGTGCTAGTGCTTGCAGAATGTTAGACAAAAATGTAGTTTGGTTCTTGCAGGCTGCCTCGAGAAAGCATCTGTAATTATTGAAAAAGATGGCATGCATATCTTTCTATATACATACTGCTAGTGACCTGATGAGCGATGCTAGTTAAGTGAAGATGGCATGTATATCTTTGTATGTGTAAGACAGAGAAACCAAATGGACCGTTGATGTGCCAATTTGGTCATTTTTTTGCGAGTAATTTGGTCATTTAGTCCATGCATAATGGAAATGCTTAGCAAAACACAATGCAATGCTGAATTGATGCCACCTCTTTTAATCTCTGTTGCACTGCTTGCTCTTCTGAACATATAGTATGTGGATTTAGTACTGTTGTTCTTGCAGTTTGCATATATACTATATGTCCACCCTATAAATCCACATACTGTTCAGCATACTATAGATCAATCACTCATAGGGTGGCATCAATTCAGCATTCAGAATCTATAGGGTTGATTCAGTATATATGTCACATACTGATTAATGCCACATATAGTATGTTGATCTATAGGGTTCAGAATCTATAGAATGATTTGATCCATTTGTTAGGTTTGTTACTATGATAGTTCATCAGTAAAAAATATTCACATTATTTTACTTATTTGCATATGGAAGGACTAAAAGCATGTGATGGTCTTGGGCCTCTTCGTGCTCAAGAGTTCATGATCATCGGTTTAGAATCATATGGTTTAGAAGCCTCTTAGTGCTCAAGACTAAAAGCATATGGTTTAGAAGCCCTGAGATACTGTAACAGTCCCATTTTTCCTTAGCCTAGCTTGGAATATCTAGGTTTAGTATTGCCCCTATCTCATAACTTGAGATAGTTGTTGAGTAAGTGACAGATGTAAAATATTTTGCGGCTAATATTATCTGTACTTGGAAGTATTGTTCGTTTTGGGCCCCTACTCTCACCTTCATGAATCTGGAATCATAATAGAGGTATCATGGATAGCAGCGGGTTGTTCAGTGATCACTAATTTAATCTGTACTTGCAAGTATTACTTGCTTGTTTAAGGTGCTGCTCTCGGCTTCACAAATCTGGATTGTTAATAGATTGTTCAGTGATCATTCTTGTGGTTACCATTTATGCTTGATGTACTATTTGTGTGTTGGCCATTTATTCTAGTTGTGCTCCATTTTTGCATGAAACAGATTTATTGTGTGCTGGTTGTGCAGTTGTGCTGGCTATAGGTTGCTCTGGCTACTACTATCTGTGGTTGTGCTGGCCTTATATCCATCCTAGTGTTGCTCTGGCTACTACTATCTTGTTTTTCATATTGAGTATTTATATATATAATTGTATATCTTGTATCTGTGTGTGTATATCTGCTGTAATATTGTATATAATCTGTATTGCATATAATCTGGCTTGGAAATTAAAAAAAAACAAAAAATACATCTGTGGCGCACATGGTCTACCTTCTGTGGCGCACTACACCTAAAGAGCACCATGGATGTTTAGTGGCACACTAGGTAGTGCGCCACAGAAGATCCAAGGGGTAGCGCACCACGCCAAACTTCTGTGGCGCACTAGGAGGTGCGCTACGCCTATCTCTACACAACCGTGGCGCACTAGGCAGTGCGCCACGGCTGAGAGATAGCCGTAGAGCAAGGCCCGTGGCGCACTACAGGTGCGCCACGGATGGGCCTTTTAGGTGCGCCATAGACGACCATTTTCCTAGTAGTGTCGGTAGAGGCGCCAGAGTCCACTTCCATGGCGGAAGGGCCCGATGCCTCCTTAGCTTGTAAACTTGTCGAGGCAGACCAAGGCTTGACGGCAGGAGTGGCAGGGGCGTTGGCGGGGGAGGCGTCGCGATGCAGCATGTCCTTAATATTTCTAGAAGCCCCCGATGTTTTGGAGGTCTTCTTGAGGCTGGTTGTGGCTTTCTTCCTGAAACGTGCAAAATGCATAAGTACAAGAGCAAGACAGATAAATAGATAATGTCGGAGAAAGAGAAGATTACACAAGTGGGGGTGCTTTGGCAAAGGGGATCCCGGTAACTCTTCTCTTTTCCGCCTCTAGGGCGGTGGTAGTCTTTTTGGAGGCTCCACCCTCCGTCTTCTTCTTGCCTCCGTCGGCAGAGTCAGAGGTGGAGCTCTTCTGCTTTCACGCCAACGGAGCCTCGTCGTCGGACATGACCGTGACTTCCTTCATCTTTGGATCATAGATTTGGGCAACCAGGTTGCCCTCCTCTAGATCGCTAAGCTGTTAAGTGAGAAATCAACGTGTTCGATAAGATGACACTTGCAAGACGGAAGAACTGGAGTATATATCGTACACGGAAAATAAATACCTACCTTTGGGCACTTTCCGTCTACGAACATGTCGTAGGTGATGGTGAAGCCACGCTTCTTATCCTTCACCTTGACGATGTCCTTAAGGAGGAGCTTAACGGTGTCGCTCGAGAAGTTTTCCAAGGAGATTCGGAGGCTATCCCTTCTATCGCTCCTATACTCGTGCATGAGCTTCGCGCGGTGCTGCAGAGGTTGAATTCGCCTGATGAACCAGCACATGGCTAGGTCCAAGACGGTCAAACCCATCTCTATGAACCATTCTATCCGCCTTATGGCGTGGGAAGCATCGAGGTCGGAGGGAAGGGAGGCCTGTGATCTCCATGACGAGGCTTCAGCGTTGGCTCCGTCAACGAAGTTCGGGTACGTTACTTGTCGGCCAGCCAGAGGGATGTCTGGGCCGTAGAAGTACGTTTGTTGCCAATTTTTGCAGGACTCGTGGCCGACGATGTCGGGGAACCGCCGACCAGGTCGAATCTTGAAGCTTATGGTGCCGCAGTTCCTGAGTTCTTCCTTGCTATGTCCGGCTTCACATTTGACGGTGAAGAAGTACACAAAGAGGTCTAACCTAGGCCTTATCCCTAAGTATCCCTCGCAGAGCGCCGTGTAGTTGCTAAGCACTAAGATACTATTGGGGGAAAGATTCTAGGGCTGGACTGTAACACCCTCAGAATCGACCCTATGCAAGTTTCAGCGATTCCCGCCAAACCCGCATAGAAACGATTCAAAGGTGCCCACCAGGCACTTTCGTGCGGGTGGAAAACAAAGTAATAACATTACACAACAGTCCTCGATGGGACCCACAGAACAGGTACATATAACAGCGACTCAATGAGTCAAGAATACAGATATACAATGCATAGACCCAAATCACCTTGATAAACGATAGAGCGTCCGACTACGGACAAGATGCAAATGGGGCTAAGAGCCCTGAAGAATAACCAATGGCGTCCATAACCCTGCCCAGGCCAAGCCGGAAGGGTAACCCTGCTAACGACGTCGATCTCAAAACCTGCTTAAACAAAAGGGGTGCCCACAAAGCGCCAAGGAAAAAGAGGAGCGTCAGTACTGAGGCCAGTACACGGCGAGACTAGAATTCGGCGGTCCTCGCCTACATAGGTATGGTGGACTGAAGCGGCAGCGGCAGCATGCACTAAACAACCGATAGAGACTCGATACAACTGGCGGCAAGCAAAGAGGGGTAAGAAAGACCTAATCGGAAACAACCTGATACTACCATCAAACAAACCCATCCTGGCGTTTCCCCCTCGAGACCAAACGAGGAAGTCAACCGAGGAACTCACACAGTTGGCAGTTTTATTTATTCAGTTATAGTTGCATCATTTACTAGTCAGGTTTAGATAGTCATCCTGATAAATAAGCAGTGGGCCATTTTAGTTAACCATTCCGTTGTAGTTGCCACACTTACTAGTCAGATACAAATAGCATGAGATAACCCCAAAACCCAGCAGTTGTTGGTACTTTTATTTAGCCATTCCGTTGTAGTTGCAATACTTACTAGTCAGGTACAATGGTCGCAAGCGACAACCCAAACAAGCAATTGTGGGCAGTTTTATTTAGCCATTCCATTATAGTGAAGCTGATTACTAGTCAGTTGCTTAGTCAAATTTATAGCACTACTTTAGTTATGCTTGTCTATGGTCGAGATACTGTGCTCCAAGTCGTCCATAACCGCGGACACGGCTTTCAGAAAGTTTTAACCCGGCCGGGGTGCACAAATAGAAACACACACACGATCAACCTCGGAAAAACCAAATCAAAACCCAACGAGGCTTTCACGACAAAGAAATCACAGGATTCAGAAATATTTCAGGGGGCCACCCCTTGGAGTACACCCGCAACGAAGTAAGCTAGCTCCGAGACGGACCCGAGGTTTGGGTGGACGGCTGTGAACGACTGGGAACCCAAAACTGAGCTTGTCGACACCGCGAAAACGTGTCCCGATCCTAAACAGTACAGTGTGCTCCTCGCACAATCGTAAATAAGGCAGTAAAGCATGGCATAAGTACAGGATCGTAAATAAAACCTCAAACTAGTTTGTGGCCCCAAGAAATAAGAATGAATCAAGCTCTGGCTAAGGGGGGCCCATAATTCCCCGTATGTGGATAGCGCGATAAGTCAAGGAACAGGTATCAAGTACTCGGGGTCCTACGGGACACAAGTGGGCGGTCGGAAACCAAATATTATCTATCACCCACCGATGCCTCTGCTTACTTACTTCAAATTTTAGTTGTTAAACAGGAATTAAAGTGACGGAAAGTAAAGCCATAATCGTCTTCAACATCAACATGCGGCAAGGCTCCAACAACTGTGGTACTTGACGGCACGCAACAACACTTGAGCAAGCGACTACGACGCGCAAGTCCAACTATCTACCAAACATCAGGTAATAGGATGTGTCCAAGGCAATATAAGGCTGCAAGGGATAACACAGGTACGGGACTAGAGCATCGCGACACAGATAGCAATAGATCAACAGGAGGGAAATAAATACTATAAAAGTAAGATAGGTAGAAAGGGGGAGATGCTCGCCTGGAAACATTGTCGAAGGTTCATCCAAAGATCGGGGCGAAGCTCACATCAACTCAACGGCCTTATCCGCGAAGAACCAAAACACTAGAATAAACACCGAATGCAATATTTAATACTACGGCAAAAGATCGGGCATGATGCATGTATGATGTATGGCATGGCAAAGATGCGCTGCAAATGGGCCATATTAAGCGGAACCGGGGTCCCGACAATTAATTAAATGGTTCAAGTTGTTTATCTACCCCGCAAATTAAATGTTGTCTTAACAAGGCAAGATTATATCATCGGTTCGCTACACAAATTTAAATGAGGCAAATATAAGGCTAGATTTGCCCGCATATGGGCCCCATATTTAATTAGAGGTGAATCGGCATAAGGCCCCCAAACCACATGACAATATGCATGCGAGATAATGATTATTATGCAACAGGTTTTATATTTAGCATTTATAAAATAGGGGCTCGGGAAAAGGTTCACACATTAGGGTTCGGCAGATCTCGGTTCCGGGGTTCGGGGTCGGCCTCAGGGTCCAGGGTTCGACGGAAACGTTCTCGGCGGAAGCGTTCTCGGATTTCTGGGGTAGATCTTGGCGCATCCGGGAAGAAGTACTTGTCGCACATGTGGCCTTCGGGTCCGGGGGTCTCGGCATCCGTGACGAAGATCATGGCATCCGTGTCGAAAGCATCGGGGTTTCCGAGGCTCGGTCCCGTGAGGCAGATCTTGGGGTTCGTCTTCAAACACCGGGGTCGGTCTTCGGGGTTTCGGAGTTGTGGCCTTCGGATCCTTGAGGGCAATCTTGGCGTTCCGGGCATCTTCGGTCCTCGGATCCGAGAGGGGTTACTTAATGTTCCATGTAGGCGGCCTTGTCGTGCGTATCCTCTTCGACGTCGAACTTGAGTTCCAGATCGACCTTCGGGGCACCAAAACGTTGCATCCACCACATCACAGCCACCCTCGAAACACCACTAGCACCTGAAACAGGAGGTGGGTTCGAACATGAGGCGGCATGTGCTCGCGTGGCTGCACTTGCAGACAAGGGTGAGGGCACGGGCTCCCTGGACGCGGCGCGGGAAGGGAGCTTGCGAGGGGAGAGGCGGGGAAGCTCTTGGCGGCGGCTCGGGAAGGCGACGCAGAGGCGGGGAGGCGCGGTTGCCGGCGCCGGAGGGGAGGACGACGCCAGGCGGCGGCAGAGGGAGGTCGAGGCGGGCGCGGGGGCCTTGCGGCGCTGGTGGGCGAGGCGACGGGGACGCGGGCCGGATCACGCGGGGGCCGAGGCGGCGCGGCGAGGCGGGGCCTGGGGCGAGCGGCGGTGCTGGCCTGCGGCGGCGGCGCGCGCGCTGCGAGGGGAGGAGGCGACGGGGAGCGGCGGACGCAGAGGGAGGCGGGCGAGCCGGAGGCCGCGGGTGGCGGGGAGGGGGCTTGGCGGCTCGCCGGAGGGGAAGGAGAGAGCAGGCGCCGGCGGGCCGGCCAAGGAGGAGGAGGGGGCGCCTGGGAGGGTCGAGGCCGGAGAGGGGCGGGCCGGCGGAGCGGCGGCCGGAGCGGGAGCGGGTCGGGGAGAGCCGACAGAGAGGGGGGGTCGAGGGTGCGAGCGGGCCGGCGAGGTGGAGATGGGTGCGGGGAGCCGGCGGCAGGGAAGGAGGCAGCGGTCGCGTGGGAGGCGCGTCGTGGGGAAGAGGGCCACGCGGGGAGGTGGGTCGCGCGGGGCCAGGGGTGGGGCCGGAGGCTGTCGGTGGGAGTGGGGGTCGGGGTGGAGACGGTGTGGGGTGGCGTCGCGTGGGTGTGTGCTGTTGTGTGCGTTGGGTGTTGTAGTGTGGGGAGTGGGGTGAGAGAGAGAGGGAGGGTTGGGGTGAGGTGGCAGCGTGGGATAGGGTAGGGGAAGGGGGGTGGTGATTTGTCGTGCCGCGATTGGCCGGGGTGATGTGGCTGAAGGGTGGGTAGACTAGGACTAGGTAGATTAGGGATTTTTGGGGTGGACCGTTTTGTTCTGGGGGTGGTCGTCCCGGTCGATTTGGCCCGTTCGACTGCCCCCACTAAAATAATTTAATAATTTATTCATTTCAAACAAACTTTTGCAAACCGAGAGCAGACAAAACAAGATAATCCGGAGGCCCGGTTTTGCGTGTTGAACAAAGACGGGGCGTTTTAGAAAACAAAAATAGGTTTTCTGCAAATAGTTTTATGCAAGCAAATGCAAGATGATGACGATGCTCAAATGCAATGTGGCATGATGACATGAGCATGCGGTCATGATGATGCAATGCACAAAAACAACGCGATTTTCTAGTAGTGGTTTTGCGGGATGCCACAATTCGACACCACTAACAATGGATCTTGCCCTCGAGATCCGCCTCATGGTACCGGGAAGAAGGCCGGCGGTCTGATCCTTCTCGCTTCGTGTAGATCCTCGCGACACCACTAACAAGAGGTCGTTGTCCGTGATCGTCGAGAGAACACTCCGGAAACAAAAGGTCGAAGGTAGAGGTATCAACAAATAAAGCCACCTCTAGCTTCGATGGAAAGAGGGAACCGATGCATTCTCATCCACTTCAATGTACAAAAGCGAATAGAAGGGGTAGTCGGCATGGGGGCCAATCCATCACGCACCCAAACTATTACTCCGCACAATCAGTGGAAAAGCGTGCAACCATTCTCGGAATCAGACTGAAGATCTCGACAATCGAGGTTCAGAAACAAAGGAGTGATGCAGACTCTGCATCGGATCTGGCGTAGATGATGTCGTCGCGTCGGAAAACACCGGAAAGCGCAAACAAGGGACAGAGAGAAATCCAACAGATGAAGGATTCCTCTGATAGCATGAAGACCAGATGTAGCAACACCGTTTCCAAAAGAGGAAGCGAAAACCTAAAGGTACGACGAAAACCCAACCGCGAGAATTCCTGGACTCGAAGAAAAGATAAGAGAGCAGGTTCAAACACGTCGAGATAAGAGGAGAATAGCAGAGGGTAAGGAGTAAAAGCAGACCTAATCAGATCTATCCAACCGATTTTTCAAAATAGCTTTGACACTCTACTTCGGCCGTTAGCTAGGTTATCCTACAGGCTGGACTTGTGGGGTATCGCAACTGCTGAGCTCTGATACCACTCTGTAACACCCTCAGAATCGACCCTATGCAAGTTTCAGCGATTCCCGCCAAACCCGCATAGAAACGATTCAAAGGTGCCCACCAGGCACTTTCGTGCGGGTGGAAAACGAAGTAATAACATTACACAACAGTCCTCGATGGGACCCACAGAACAGGTACATATAACAGCGACTCAATGAGTCAAGAATACAGATATACAATGCAAAGACCCAAATCACCTTGATAAACGATAGAGCGTCCGACTACGGACAAGATGCAAATGGGGCTAAGAGCCCTGAAGAATAACCAATGGCGTCCATAACCCTGCCCAGGCCAAGCCGGAAGGGTAACCCTGCTAACGACGTCGATCTCAAAACCTGCTTAAACAAAAGGGGTGCCCACAAAGGGCCAAGGAAAAAGAGGAGCGTCAGTACTGAGGCCAGTACACGGCGAGACTAGAATTCGGCGGTCCTCGCCTACATAGGTATGGTGGACTGAAGCGGTAGCGGCAGCATGCACTAAACAACCGATAGAGACTCGATACAACTGGCGGCAAGCAGAGAGGGGTAAGAAAGACCTAATCGGAACCAACCTGATACTACCATCAAACAAACCCATCCTGGCGTTTCCCCCTCGAGACCAAACGAGGAAGTCAACCGAGGAACTCACACAGTTGGCAGTTTTATTTATTCAGTTATAGTTGCATCATTTACTAGTCAGGTTTAGATAGTAATCCTGATAAATAAGCAGTGGGCCATTTTAGTTAACCATTCCGTTGTAGTTGCCACACTTACTAGTCAGATACAAATAGCATGAGATAACCCCAAAACCCAGCAGTTGTTGGTACTTTTATTTAGCCATTCCGTTGTAGTTGCAATACTTACTAGTCAGGTACAATGGTCGCAAGCGACAACCCAAACAAGCAATTGTGGGCAGTTTTATTTAGCCATTCCATTATAGTGAAGCTGATTACTAGTCAGTTGCTTAGTCAAATTTATAGCACTACTTTAGTTATGCTTGTCTATGGTCGATATACTGTGCTCCAAGTCGTCCATAACCACGGACACGGCTTTCAGAAAGTTTTAACCCGGCCGGGGTGCACAAATAGCAACACACACACGATCAACCTCGAAAAAACCAAATCAAAACCCAACGAGGCTTTCACAACAAAGCAATCACAGGATTCAGAAATATTTCAGGGGGCCACCCCTTGGAGTACATCCGCAACAAAGTAAGCTAGCTCCGAGACGGACCCGAGGTTTGGGTGGACGGCTGTGAACGACTGGCAACCCAAAACTGAGCTTGTCGACACCGCGAAAACGTGTCCCGATCCTAAACAGTACAGTGTGCTCCTCGCACAATCGTAAATAAGTCAGTAAAGCATGGCATAAGTACAGGATCGTAAATAAAACCTCAAACTAGTTTGTGGCCCCAAGAAATAAGAATGAATTGTAACACCCTCAGAATCGACCCTATGCAAGTTTTAGCGAAAACCCGCCAAACCCGCATAGAAACGATTCAAAGGTGCCCACCAGGCACTTTCGTACGGGTGGAAAACGAAGTAATAACATTACACAACAGTCCTCGATGGGACCCACAGAACAGATATATATAACAGCGACTCCATGAGTCAAGAATACAGATATAATATACAAAGATCCAAATCACCTTGAAACGATAGAGCGTCCCGCTACGGACAAGATGCAAATGGGGCTAAGAGCCCTGAAGAATAACCAATGGCGTCCATAACCCTGCTGTAACATCCCAAAAATCATAGTTTCAAAACTCATTCATATCATCTTTGCATCATTCATCCATTTAGGGTTTTCTCAAAAATCATTTAGAAACAGAAGTTGGAGCTATGATTTCATGTGGAAATTTTATTCCAAAATGACCATCACCCTTTGAAATATGAAAGTTTAAATACTTGTTCACTTGCCTCCATGGTAGGAAAGATTAGGTGAAGCTTTTTACCCAAGTTTTCAAATTTGGAAATGGTTTCAAAATCCTTTCTCAAATATTGCAAACTAGAGCAAGCCTCTGTTTACTTTGAAACCCAAGCTTGATCAAGCCTTACAAAGTAACCACTTAGTTAATATGATTGTTTTGAATCCACAAAACCCTGCAAAAATCCCCAGAACAGTTTGGATTCAAAAGGATTTGAATTCATATCAAAAACCATTCCAGAAAATAGAAATAGAAAAAGAAAAGACTTAAACAAAAGAAAAAGGCCGCGCGGCGAGAATCTGGCCCAGCAACGGATCAAGCCCAGCAAGCCCACCCGGGGATCTCCTTTCCTTCTCACACGCGCGAGCGCACGCAAACAGACGCTGACAGCCCGACCCCACCAAAATCTTGCGTGTTTCGCTGACGAGCGGGTCCAGTCCACGTCGTCCTCGTCCTCCCCAGACTGCGCATGCGACCACGTCGCTGCAGCAGTGATGGCCGGTGATGGCGCGGTGTAAATGGGCATTTATCCTCGAGCGTTTCCTGTCGATTCCCCGGCTATAAGACCCCCTCTGCCCCGCGATCTTTTTCCCCCAAACAACTCGCTCACTCCGCCACCAGGCTGCCCTCAATCCTCCGCGCACCGCCGTTGACAGAACCCTCTCCGGCGAGCGATTCAGGTGAGCCTCGAGTTCCCCTCTGCCTATCGTTCTTGCTATCTGACTTAGTGCATCTTTGCGCACCTCCTGACCTCACTAGTCCATCTTGTACTGCCCCAGGTTGCCGGTTCCACTTGACACCGCGAGCACTGACGGCGACATCAACTCCGACGAGTTTTCCCGGTAGGTACAGACCGCCCCGTGACTTCTAGTTCAAACACACTACCCTGCCTTGACCCCGTGAATCTAACCATGTCCTCGTCATGCCTTGGGGTGGTTCACAGCGACGTCCACGACGACCACCTGACGCACCGACGCCACCCTACCACTCCGGCGAGCAATCG
This sequence comes from Avena sativa, assembly GCA_916181665.1. Classification (NCBI taxonomy): domain Eukaryota; kingdom Viridiplantae; phylum Streptophyta; class Magnoliopsida; order Poales; family Poaceae; genus Avena; species Avena sativa. The sequence continues at coordinate 43,659,818 of OV702285.1, read as the reverse complement.
CAACCGTGTCCGAGCGCCCCTCCGCAAGCCAGTACCACGACGAGCTTCAGCAGCCTCCGGCGAACCTGGTAATGCTCCTCTCCCTCTCGCGGACGATGTAGAACGCCGGCGCCGCCGTAGTCAGACGCGCCGCCGCCTGTCACCGCCGGTAGCGCCGCTCGATTTTGGTTAGGAGATTTTCAGCCGTTAGATCTGAATCCTACGCGTAGAAACACTTCACTTAAACGAAGGGGTATGGACAGATCTGAACCGTGCAGTGTTAGTTAGATCCAACAGCACAGAAGGGTGATCCGGTGCGAATCGGTACGCGCCAGTAATAACGCGACGCGTGGCAAGGTTTAAACTAAAAACAGAATTTAAAACCAGATTTAGATTCAAACTTCAAATGCTTATAACTTTTGAATGCCACGTTGGATTTTTGCAAATTTTATACCGTTGGATTCAGTGAAACAAGGCCTTTCTGAATATCCAATTTGTTTAGCATATAGTAACAGTTAAAATGATTTTATTTGTGGAACAAGTTTTAGGCTATTTTAGATGTAGATTTAATTTGGTAAATTATGATGGGACCAAATAAGTTTTGTTGGCAAACTTGTGACATGTTAAGTTTCTGTACTCATGAGCATACTTGGTATAATTTTCAAAAAATCACCACCTAGTAGATTCTTGCATGCATGCATTCATATTATTTTTGGTTGTATATATTTGTGTGTAATTGTATGCTATTATTTCTTGTGTAGATTTTGCAAGTGATTGTGATTGTGAAGAGTGCTACTCTCCCCACTACCAAGGCAAGTGATATTTACATGAGTAAATTTGTCCTATATTTTGAACTAGCATTAGATATTTTGTTATAGTATTGCATGTTATTTTGGTCTAATGCAAAAGATGGGAAAATCCTATGTAGCCTTGTAGAATTGCTAAGGAATTATCCCTAAGATATTTTGCCATACTTTGCTTAGCCTAGCTTATAGCAAAACAAGGGTTGGTGAAAAACTACATTTACTGTAAAGAAAATTATTTCTAAGTCAAGAGACTTATGCTTTTCTAATAAAACTACTAAGTCAAATGAACCTCCCGGGTGGAATGGAAAGTATGGGTTATGTTGAGTGGTTACACAAGGCCATGGACTTGGGTTGTGTATCTCACTTGTGGAATGCCACCCAGGCACTAAGGGATTTGGAGGCCAAGTGTTGAGAAAGCTTACAGTGCAACCACTTGGCAATATGGGCTCTGCCATGATCATATAGGTTGCTAGAACTTAGTCACTTGGACAGTTGGTGGTAGATGGGTTGATAGGTTGGAGCGCGTCCATTTGACTAAGGAAAAGCTTCTGAAAGGTCCTGTCTTGGGAAACCAAGTCTGGTGGGGAAAGTGCACAACCTCTGCAGATGGAAAACCTAAGTACTTAGCCTTGTCCAAGGAAATGGACACTTTGAGCATCAAGACATGGAAGCTACAAGAATCTCATCACTCCAACTTCTAAATAAAAATTGATGGGTGAACAAGGGTGAAGGACCTCAATGTCTATTGGTGGTTCCTTGGGAATGTTTTTGACAAAGAAAAACTTAGTGATTTCAACTAATAGGTAAAACCTATTTTCAAGCAAAGCAAGCCAAGCTACACTTAGCCAAAATGCATATAGTAATATAGTCCACTTAAAATATAATAAGGTATCACTTGCCAATACTATTCCAAAGTATTGACCCTCTGTGGCTGTAACTTGTGATGTTGCAGGTTACTCCGATGATGAATAGGAGTCATGAGTCTACACTCAACATGCTTTCCTGTGGCACATGAAGATGAAGACTTGTGTTTATTTACTTGTTCCTTAAAACTCTTGTATTAGGCGTATGGCCATGAGTTGTAAAAGACTATATTTTATCTCTGGAATGAATGTAATAAACGACCTTTGTATCTGTGTACTTCATCTTAAACTGTGGATGCTAGCATTGATCCAGGGACTAGCATTGCAATCACAGGGATCCTTTCCTTTATAAAGGAGGGGTCTAACAGATGGTATCAGAGCACTGTGTTGCCTGTAGGATTATGACCCTAGGATTGGAAAACCACTAAGGAAAAAGTTTTTTCAAATACTTCTACACTTGTCTATTCTTCTCGTAAAACTTTTCTAATCTCTTTCAACTTCCTTTGTAGATGAACTCCATCAACGAAGCCGTGAAGAAGGGACCACTCATGACCATGACCTTGGAGTGTGAAACTGAGTTTCCCAATGTTCTCAAGGATCTCATGGAGGCAATGGATGCACATGGTGAAGCCGTGTACAAGGGCTTTCCAGTGATGGATGAAGGAGTGGAGTATTGGTGGGTGCAACTTCACTTGTACAAAAACAAGGAAGACAACCACAAAGAAAGGGGATTCTGCATGTACACCAACACTACAATGCACACCACATTCTTTGAGTCAGCCAGGGATGCAGCTTGGAGGACTATCAAAGAACTAAGTGCTAGAGTCAAGTGCAGAATGCTCAACCTCCAAAAGGACTTAGAGAAAGAAAAGGAGTTTACTCAAGAGTTGGAAGACACCAACCAAGAGATAAGAGGAGATGTTATAGACTTAGTGATAGAGTCAAGGGAGCAAGATTGGTGGATTGCCTCTAGGAACATTGTGTTTAATAATAGATCCCGTGAGATCGGATTGTAAGGACACTTCGTTAGCTGGACCACCACTTATCACCTTATTTTCCAAAATGATACCTTAAATAAGTTGGACCATGTTTGATGTAATGGATTGTGTATGCATGACATATGTGGTATTTGTGTTCCATGGCTATGTATGAGATGGTTGTTTTTGTGTTCATCTTAAATAGTGTTGTTCTAACTTTTCAATTTTATAAATAGATGCCTATTGCCGTCAGCACTGTTGAGGAGTTCCAGGTTACTCGTTTCGGACCCCGTATCGTTGAGCTTACCACTCTGCTCGATCTCCCTCTTCCTACCATCACGGTGTACCCACTCACCAAGTTCGAGAGGAAGGACCTCTGGGGCTTCAAGGTGAACCAGCCCGGACGCCAGACTGAGCCTACTACGGAGGCCATCGTCTTCAAGCTGATGCACGACGACAGGGAGAGAGGCATGGAGGTAGTCATGCAGGACCTGATAGGACGACTGTTAGACCGTCACTCACAACAGGTTAGGGGCACTCACTTCCACGCCTTCGGAAGGCGTGATGTAGATGGAGATTCCATCGACTTTGAGGACGAATCGAGGAGCACTGCAGAGCCGATACGCCTCTATCTTCAGGACTTAGAGACTCTTCTCAGGCACGTAGATACGGACAGGACGAACGTCATGCTGGGCAATGACGAACTTCAGGTGCAGCTACGCGAGAAGGACAAGCTTTTCGCACAGCAGGATGAGATGATCAAGGAAATGGAGACGAAGTTCGAGGCTCAGGATCACAAGTTCAAGAGTCAGGAGAAACGCGTCCAGGAGAGGAACAAGAAAATCCGGGACATGACCGAGGAACTGAAGTCCAAGGACTTCGAGCTTGAGCAGCAGCAGATGGTCATTGAGAGGCTTCGCTCCCAGAAGAGGGCTCTCAAGGCCAAGGTCGATTCCTTGACCACTACGATTGAGGAGAACAAGACCGCGATGGAGAACGCAGGTCTTACCTTCGTTGAGGAGGAGATTGACGCTGATGAGCAGACTTGACTACTCGTTTACCTTTCATATTCATACTTGTTATTGTGAACTTATTATTGGACCATCCGACATGTGGATGGCTTGCCACTTGTGTGTTTACCTCATGAGCTTGTTATGTGGTTGTTGAACTTCTATTCTTATGTTGCTTGTTATGTGTTTGCTTATGATGTATTGTGCATGAAACATCTATGGGTATCTCATTCTTATCTATTTGAACAAACCACAGATGCCTCCCCATCGCGCAAACCCCAACCCCAACAACATCACCCCGGAAATGCAACAAATGATGAATGCGCAAACACAGCTTATGCAAATGATGACAACATTCATCCAAAACCAGAATAACAACAACAACAACGACCCCAACAACAACAACAACAACAACAACCCTCTGGGTTTCGATATGCTCACCAGATTCCTGCGTCTGAGGCCAGCAAAGTTTTCGGGAACAACTGATCCCATGGTAGCCAATGACTGGTTACGTTCTGTGAACAAAGACTTAGTGACCGTGGGCTGCACGGATGCTGAAAAGGTCAGGTTTGCAGCACATCTGTTGGAAGGACCAGCCGCCACATGGTGGGACAACTTCCAAATCACCACTCATATTGATGAGGTGACTTGGGCTATCTTTGAAGATGGTTTTCGCACGGCTCATATCTCATCAGGGATAATGAGTCTGAAAAAGAAAGAGTTTCACAACCTGAAACAGCGCCACCGCAGCGTGGCAGAATACATAGAAGAGTTCAACAATCTGGCGCGCTATGCACCGGATGAGGTTGATACAGATGCCAAGAGAAAGGAAAAGTTCTTGGAGGGTTTGAATGATGAGCTGAACCTACAGTTGTCTGTGGCATATGTTCCAACTTATCAGTCGTTGTGTGACAAGGCTGCTATTTTGGAAAGTAAAATGAAGCAAGTCGAGAGTAGAAAGAGGAAACACTCCGACAAGTACAGCTCGGGATCGTCTCACAAACGATCTCACTATGATGACAGTGGCAGCTCAGGATCCCATAAACATGGGAAATTCAGCAAGCACAACCGTCATGACAACAAGCATCACCGCAGTCATGACAAGGACAAGTACAAGAACCACAAGGGTGGACATAAGAGCCACTATAGTGGAAATGGTAGTGGAAGTGGAGGCCAACCTCCTAAAAAGGACATCAGTCAGGTTGAATGCTTCAAATGCAAGAAGATGGGACACTATGCAAATGAGTGCCCCGAAAAGAAGGTGGAAGGACCTAACAAGCCGAATCCTTTCCAGAAAGGACAGGTTAACCACATCAATGTGGAAGAGGTCTATGAGGAACCTGATGCCGTGACTGGTAAGTTCAGACTTAATTCAATTTCAGCATTTGTACTCTTTGATACCGGTGCATCTCATTCATTCATATCAAAGGCATTTGTGGATAGAAATGGGTTTGCATCAGAAAACATTGGGTGTCCAATAAAGGTTAGTTCTCCGGGGGGAGACATGATAGTAAGCCTTGGATGCCGGGATCTCATCATAGAGTTTGGTAAACATAAGTTTCCAGTAAGCCTGATAATCCTAGATTCCCAAGGACTAGATGTAATATTGGGAATGGATTGGATGGCTAAGTATGAAGGAGTATTAGATTGTGCAAATCGTACAGTTACACTCACAACCCCAGAAGGAAAAAGAATAAAATTTAAGTCAAACTTTGAATCCAAAGTAAGTAAGCTGAATTCTCTTAAGGGGGTTAGCATGGACAGTGTACCAATAGTATGTGAGTATCCGGATGTGTTTCCGGAAGAGCTACCAGGAATGCCACCGGATAGAGATGTGGAGTTTCTGATAGATTTGGTGCCAGGATCAGGACCAATAGCTAAGAGACCGTACAAAATGTCTGTTGATGAATTGAAAGAGCTCAAGAAACAACTAGGAGAACAGTTACAGAAAGGGTTTATTCAACCAAGTTCTTCATCTTGGGGAGCCCCAGTATTGTTCGTGGAGAAGAAGGATAGAACCCAAAGATTATGTATTGACTACCGTTCTCTTAACGAGGTTACCATCAAGAACAAATATCCTTTGCCAAGAATCAACGATTTATTTGATCAGTTAGAAGGAGCATGTGTATTCTCGAAGATTGATCTCCGGTCAGGTTATTTTCAGCTCAAAATAAGAGAACAAGATATACCAAAAACAGCATTCACCACAAGGTATGGATTGTATGAATACATTGTGATGCCTTTTGGTTTAACCAACGCTCCAGCATACTTCATGAATATGATGAACAAGGTGTTCATGGAATTCCTTGACAAGTTCGTTGTCGTTTTCATCGATGACATCTTGGTTTACTCCAAGAGCAAGGAAGAGCATGAGAGACACTTACGCTTGATACTTGAGAAACTAAGGGAACATAAACTATATGCCAAATTCAGCAAGTGTGAGTTCTGGTTAGAGAAAGTGGGTTTTCTTGGTCATGTGATGACAAAGGATGGTGTGGCTGTTGATCCTGCTAAAGTTTCAGCTGTGACAGATTGGGAATCACCCAAGAATGTGAAAGAAGTTCGTAGTTTCCTCGGCTTACCAGGTTACTACAGAAGGTTCATTGAAAATTTCTCGAAAGTTGCTAAGCCTATGACAGAATTGCTAAATAAGGACAAGAAGTTTGCCTGGTCTGAAGGTTGCGAAGTCAGTTTTCAAGAATTGAAGAAGAGACTTGTAACAGCACCAGTTCTATGTCTGCCAGATTTGGAAAAGGATTTCCAAGTGTATTGTGATGCTTCTCATCAAGGTTTGGGTGCCGTACTTATGCAAGATGGTAAAGTCGTAGCCTATGCTTCGAGACAACTCAAAACTCATGAGGTAAATTATCCTACCCATGATTTGGAGTTAGCCTCTGTCGTCCATGCACTCAAAACATGGAGACATTACCTTTTGGGAAAGCGTTGTGAAGTGTTCACCGATCATAAGAGTTTGAAGTATATCTTCACACAGAAGGAAATCAACATGAGACAAAGAAGATGGCTAGAACTTATCAAGGATTACGACTTAAGTTTGCAATACCATCGCGGTAAAGCAAATGTAGTAGCGGATGCTCTAAGTCGTAAGACATTTGTAAATGGCCTTACCAAAGGGGAATTGCCAGATGACTTGTGTAAGCAATTCAAAGAACTCAGATTGGAGATTGTGCCAGAAGGACATCTCATGTCCTTAGATGTTCAACCCACTCTATTGGACAAGATCCGAGAAGTCCAGAAGACTGATGAGGAAATTGAAAAGATTAAGGTAAATATTGGTCTAGGGAAAGCTAAGAGTTTTCATGTTGATGAACAGGGTACTTTATGGCACGGGAAACGTATATGTGTTCCACAAGACCCAGAATTGCGGAAACTGATCTTACAGGAAGGTCACAACTCTCCATATTCTATTCACCCGGGAAATACCAAGATGTACATGGACATGAAGGAAAGGTTTTGGTGGCACAATCTCAAAAGGGACATCGCCGAACATATTGCTTTGTGTGATGTGTGTAGCAGAGTCAAAGCGGAGCACCAGAAACCAGCAGGTTTGCTTCAACCACTGCCTATTCCTGAATGGAAGTGGGAAAATATTGGTATGGATTTCATTACCGGATTACCAAGGACCAGTTCAGGATATGATTCCATATGGGTGGTAGTGGATCGCCTAACTAAAGTGGCTCATTTTATACCAGTGAAGACAACTTATACAAGTGCCAAGTTAGCAAAAATTTATATGAGCAGGATTGTATGCCTTCACGGTGTGCCAAAGAGTATTGTGTCAGATAGAGGAACCCAGTTCACATCTCACTTTTGGAGACAACTTCATGAATCCTTAGGAACGAGATTGGAGTTTAGCACTGCTTTTCATCCTCAAACGGATGGACAAACAGAAAGGACCAACCAAATTCTTGAGGACATGTTGAGAGCCTATGCATTAGATTATGGAGCAAGTTGGGATGAAAGTTTGCCTTACGCGGAGTTCTCTTACAATAACAGCCATCAATCTAGTATTGGAATGGCACCGTTTGAGTTACTCTACGGAAGGAAATATACCACCCCATTATTATGGAATGGTGTGGGAGAAAGAAGCGTATTTGGACCTGATCTTATCAAGGACGCCGAAGAGAAAGTCAAATTGGTTAGGGACAGATTGAAGATAGCACAGTCCCGGCAGAAAAGCTACGCGGATTCTAAGCGTAGAGAAGTCACCTACGAAGTTGGGGATAGAGCTTATCTCAGGGTATCACCACTTCGTGGAGTGAAAAGATTTGGAGTCAAAGGAAAGTTGGCACCAAGATATGTTGGGCCATTCAAGATTCTAAGTCGCAAGGGAGAAGTTGCATATGAAGTTGAATTACCGGAATCTCTATCAGCAGTCCATAACGTATTTCATGCGAGTCAGCTTAAGAAATGTCACCCAGAAATGGAAGAGTCTTCTTTGAAGGATACCATACCTTTGGAAGAAGTTCAGCTAGAAAGTGATCTCACTTATGAGGAAAAGCCTGTCAAAATTCTAGAGACAGCAGAAAGAGTCACCAGGACCAAGACTATCCAGTTTTGTAAAGTGCAATGGAACCATCACTCCGAAGAGGAAGCAACATGGGAAAGAGAAGATGATCTTCGGAAAGACCACCCTCACCTATTTGCTAGCCAAACCGAATCTCGAGGGCGAGATTCATCTTAAGGGGGTTAGATTTGTAACATCCCAAAAATCATAGTTTCAAAACTCATTCATATAATCTTTGCATCATTCATCCATTTAGGGTTTTCTCAAAAATCATTTAGAAACAGAAGTTGGAGCTATGATTTCATGTGGGCATTTTATTCCAAAATGACCATCACCCTTTGAAATATGAAAGTTTAAATACTTGTTCACTTGCCTCCATGGTAGGAAAGATTAGGTGAAGCTTTTTACCCAAGTTTTCAAATTTGGAAATGGTTTCAAAATCCTTTCTCAAATATTGCAAACTAGAGCAAGCCTCTGGTTACTTTGAAACCCAAGCTTGATCAAGCCTTACAAAGTAACCACTTAGTTAATATGATTGTTTTGAATCCACAAAACCCTGCAAAAATCCCCAGAACAGTTTGGATTCAAAAGGATTTGAATTCATATCAAAAACCATTCCAGAAAATAGAAATAGAAAAAGAAAAGACTTAAACAAAAGAAAAAGGCCGCGCGGCCAGAATCTGGCCCAGCAACGGATCAAGCCCAGCAAGCCCACCCGGGGATCTCCTTTCCTTCTCACACGCACGAGCGCACGCAAACAGACGCTGACAGCCCGACCCCACCAAAATCTTGCGTGTTTCGCTGATGAGCGGGTCCAGTCCACGTCGTCCTCGTCTTCCCCAGACTGCGCATGCGACCACGTCGCTACAGCAGTGATGGCCGGTGATGGCGCGGTGTAAATGGGCATTTATCCTCGAGCGTTTCCTGTCGATTCCCCGGCTATAAGACCCCCTCTGCCCCGCGATCTTTTTCCCCCAAACAACTCGCTCACTCCGCCACCAGGCTGCCCTCAATCCTCCGCGCACCGCCGCTGACAGAACCCTCTCCGGCGAGCGATTCAGGTGAGCCTCGAGTTCCCCTCTGCCTATCGTTCTTGCTATGTGACTCAGTGCATCTTTGCGCACCTCCTGACCTCACTAGTCCATCTTGTACTGCCCCAGGTCGCCGGTTCCACTTGACACCGCGAGCACTGACGGCGACATCAACTCCGACGAGTTTTCCCGGTAGGTACAGACCGCCCCGTGACTTCTAGTTCAAACACACTACCCTGCCTTGACCCCGTGAATCTAACCATGTCCTCGTCATGCCTTGGGGTGGTTCACAGCGACGTCCACAACGACCACCTGACGCACCGACGCCACCCTACCACTCCGGCGAGCAATCGCAACCGTGTCCGAGCGCCCCTCCGCAAGCCAGTACCACGACGAGCTTCAGCAGCCTCCGGCGAACCTGGTAATGCTCCTCTCCCTCTCGCGGACGATGTAGAATGCTGGCGCCGCCGTAGTCAGACGCGCCGCCGCCTGTCACCGCCGGTAGCGCCGCTCGATTTTGGTTAGGAGATTTTCAGCCGTTAGATCTGAATCCTACGCGTAGAAACACTTCACTTAAACGAAGGGGTATGGACAGATCTGAACCGTGCAGTGTTAGTTAGATCCAACGGCACAGAAGGGTGATCCGGTGCGAACCGGTACGCGCCAGTAATAACGCGACGCGTGGCAAGGTTTAAACTAAAAACAGAATTTAAAACCAGATTTAGATTCAAACTTCAAATGCTTATAACTTTTGAATGCCACGTTGGATTTTTGCAAATTTTATACCGTTGGATTCAGTGAAACAAGGCCTTTCTGAATATCCAATTTGTTTAGCATATAGTAACAGTTAAAATGATTTTATTTGTGGAACAAGTTTTAGGCTATTTTAGATGTAGATTTAATTTGGTAAATTATGATGGGACCAAATAAGTTTTGTTGGCAAACTTGTGACATGTTAAGTTTCTGTACTCATGAGCATACTTGGTATAATTTTCAAAAAATCACCACCTAGTAGATTCTTGCATGCATGCATTCATATTATTTTTGGTTGTATATATTTGTGTGTAATTGTATGCTATTATTTCTTGTGTAGATTTTGCAAGTGATTGTGATTGTGAAGAGTGCTACTCTCCCCACTACCAAGGCAAGTGATATTTACATGAGTAAATTTGTCCTATATTTTGAACTAGCATTAGATATTTTGTTATAGTATTGCATGTTATTTTGGTCTAATGCAAAAGATGGGAAAATCCTATGTAGCCTTGTAGAATTGCTAAGGAATTATCCCTAAGATATTTTGCCATACTTTGCTTAGCCTAGCTTATAGCAAAACAAGGGTTGGTGAAAAACTACACTTACTATAAAGAAAATTATTTCTAAGTCAAGAGACTTATGCTTTTCTAATAAAACTACTAAGTCAAATGAACCTCCTGGGTGGAATGGAAAGTATGGGTTATGTTGAGTGGTTACACAAGGCCATGGACTTGGGTTGTGTATCTCACTTGTGGAATGCCACCCAGGCACTAAGGGATTTGGAGGCCAAGTGTTGAGAAAGCTTACAGTGCAACCACTTGGCAATATGGGCTCTGCCATGATCATATAGGTTGCTAGAACTTAGTCACTTGGACAGTTGGTGGTAGATGGGTTGATAGGTTGGAGCGCGTCCATTTGACTAAGGAAAAGCTTCTGAAAGGTCCTGTCTTGGGAAACCAAGTCTGGTGGGGAAAGTGCACAACCTCTGCAGATGGAAAACCTAAGTACTTAGCCTTGTCCAAGGAAATGGACACTTTGAGCATCAAGACATGGAAGCTACAAGAATCTCATCACTCCAACTTCTAAATAAAAATTGATGGGTGAACAAGGGTGAAGGACCTCAATGTCTATTGGTGGTTCCTTGGGAATGTTTTTGACAAAGAAAAACTTAGTGATTTCAACTAATAGGTAAAACCTATTTTCAAGCAAAGCAAGCCAAGCTACACTTAGCCAAAATGCATATAGTAATATAGTCCACTTAAAATATAATAAGGTATCACTTGCCAATACTATTCCAAAGTATTGACCCTCTGTGGCTGTAACTTGTGATGTTGCAGGTTACTCCGATGATGAATAGGAATCATGAGTCTACACTCAACATGCTTGCCTGTGGCACATGAAGATGAAGACTTGTGTTTATTTACTTGTTCCTTAAAACTCTTGTATTAGGCGTATGGCCATGAGTTGTAAAAGACTATATTTTATCTCTGGAATGAATGTAATAAACGACCTTTGTATCTGTGTACTTCATCTTAAACTGTGGATGCTAGCATTGATCCAGGGACTAGCATTGCAATCACAGGGATCCTTTCCATTATAAAGGAGGGGTCTAACACCTGCCCAGGCCAAGCCGGAAGGGTAACCCTGCTAACGACGTCGATCTCAAAACCTGCTTAAACAAAAGGGGTGCCGACAAAGGGCAAAGGAAAAAGAGGAGCGTCAGTACTGAGGCCAGTACACGGCGAGACTAGAATTCGGCGGTCCTCGCCTACATAGGTATGGTGGACTGAAGCGGCAGCGGCAGCATGCACTAAACACCCTATAGAGACTCGATACAACTGACGGCTATTAGAGAGGGGTAAGAAAGTACTAGTCGGAACCAACCTGATGCTACCATCAAACAAACCCATCCTGGTGTTTCCCCCTCGAAACCAAACGAGGAAGTCAACCGAGGAACTCACACCGTTGGCATTTTTATTTATTCAGTTATCGTGGCAGCAATTACTAGTCAGGTATAGATAATCATCCTGATAAAATAAGCAGTGGGCACTTTTAATTAACCATTCCGTTGTAGTTGCGGCACTTACTAGTCAGATACAAATAGCGTGAGATAACCCCAAAAACCCAGCAGTTGTTGGTACTTTTATTCAGCCATTCCGTTGTAGTTGCAATACTTACTAGTCATGTACAATGGTCGCAAGCGACACACCAAACAAGCAATTGTGGGCAGTATTAATTAGCCATTCCATTATAGTGAAGCTGATTACTAGCATTATAAAGTCAAATTTATAGCAATAAACTTTAGTTATGCTTGTCTATGGTCGAGATACTGTGCTCCAAGTCGTCCATAACCGCGGACTCGGCTTTCAGAAAGTTTTACCCGGCCGGGGTGCACCAATAGCAACACACACTCGATCAACCTCGGAAAAACCAAATCAAAACCCAACGAGGCTTTCACGACAAAGCAATCACAGGATTCAGAAATATTTCAGGGGGCCACCCCTTGAAGTCTTACCCGCAACGAAGTAAGCTAGCTCCGAGACGGACCCAAGGTTTGTGGGGCCGGCTGTAAGCGACTGGGAACCCAAAACTGGGCTTGTCGATACCGCGTAAACGGGTCACAATTCCTAAACAGTACAGTGTGCTCCTCGCACAATCGTAAATACAAAAGTAGCATGGCATAAGTACAGGATCGTAAATAAAACCTCAAACTAGTTTGTGGCCCCAAGAAATAAGACTGAATCAAGCTCTGGCTCAGGGGGGTCCCATATACCTCCTGGATGTGGATAGCGTGATAAATCAAGGAACAGGTATCAAGTACTCGGGGTCCTACGGGACACAAGTGGGCGTTCGGAAACCAAATATTTTCTATCACCCACCGATGCCTCTGCTTACTTCAATTTTAGTTGTTAAACAGGAATTAAAGTGAACGATAAGTAAAACCATGATCATATCCAACATCAACATGTGGCAATACATCAACAACTGTGGCACTTGACGACACGAAACAGCACTTGAGCAAGCGACTACGACGCGCAAGTCCAACTATCTACCAAACAACAGGTAATAGGATGTGTCCAAGGCAATATAAGGCTGCAAGGGATATCACGGGTACGAAACACTAGAGCATCGCAACACAGATAGCAATAGATCAACAGGAGGGAACAAATACTATAAAGGTAAGATAGGTAGAAAGGGGAAGATGCTCGCCTGAAAACATTGCCGAAAGGTACAACCGAAGATCGAGGCGAAGCTCACATCAACTCAACGGCATTATCCGCGAAGAGGCAAAACACTAGAATAAACACCGGATGCAATATTTAATACAACGGCAGAAGATCGGCATGATGCATGGTTGATGCATGGCATGGCAAAGGTGTGATGCAATTAGACAATATTAAGCGGAACCGGGGTTCCGACAATTAATTAAACGGTTCAAGTTGTTTAGAACCCCCGCAATTTAAATGTTGTTTAACAAGGCAGAATATATCACCGGTTCGCTGCAAAAGTTTAAATGAGGCCAATATGAGACTAGATTTGCCCGCATATGGGCCCCATATTTAATTATGAGGTGAATCGGCATAAGGCCCCCAAACCACATGATTATGCATGCAAGCATGGCAATTAATATGCAACAAGTTGTTATATATGATAAAATAGGGTTTCGGGAAGGGGTCACACATTAGGGTTCGACGATCTTGGGGTTCCGGGGTTCGGGGTCGGTCTCGGGGTTCAGGGTTCGACAGGATCGGTCTCGGACTCCGGGGTTCGGTCTTCGGATCGGGGAAGGGAGACTTGGTTCGGCGTCGGGGCGCATCGGGTCTGGGGGCGAGCGGAGGCAAGAGAGGTAAGGCGCGGGGCGGTGGCCGGGCCGGAGGCGGCGAGGACTGGGGAGGCGCGGGCGCGGAGTGAGGTGGGGAGGAGGCCGGCGGAGGGTGCTGGGAGAGGGGAGAGAGAGGAGAGAGAGGGGGGTGGAACAAGTGGTAGATGGGGATTGGGTAGAGGGGGGGAAGAGGGTGAGGTGTCGAGAGGGGGTTGGTTGGGGTGATGTGGAGGAAGGGGTGGGTAGACTAGGTTGGGTAGATTTAGGAATAAGGGGTGGACCGATTTGAAAATGGGGGTGGTCGTTTGGGTCATTCGGCCCGTTCGACTGCCCCCGCTAAAAGTAATTGTAACTTTTATTTGTTTTAAACATGGCTCTTGCAATTCGATAGCCGGCAAACAAAATATTCCGGAGACCCGGTTTTGGTTTTGAATAAAGATGGGGCGTTTTAGAAAACAAAACTAGGTTTATCTGCAAATAGTTTTATGCCAGCAAATGCAAGATGATGACGATGCTCAAATGCAATGTGGCATGTTGACATGAGCATGTGGTCATGATGATGCAATGCACAAAGACAACACGATTTTCTAGTAGTGGTTTTTGCGGGATGCCACAATTCGACACCACTAACAAGGGATCTCGCCCTCGAGATCCGCCTCATGGTACCGGGAAGAAGGCCGGCGGTCTGAATCTTCTCGCTTCGTGTAGATCCTCGCGACACCACTAACGAGGGTTCATCCTCCATCTTGAAATCGGCGACACCACCAACAAAGGTTCGTTGTTCCTGATCGACGAGAGAACACTCCGGAGAACAAAGGACGAAGGTAGAGGTATCAAACGATAAGGCCACCTTTAACTTCCATTAGAAGAGGAAAAGTTACATTGATCCACCAGTTTGATGTATAGAGCGAACAGTAAGAGTCGGGTAGGGTGATCAGTCCATCCCGTACCCAAACTATCAACTCTATACATGAGTAGGAGAATCAGGCAACTCAACTCTCGAGATTTAGACTGAAGATCTTCATAGGCGGTATCCGGAACAAAGGGATGATGCCAGCAGAAATCGTATGAAAGACACAATGATTAGGTTCCGCGATGGTTCCATTGGCATGAACAACACATGCTCAAGGTATACTCCAACTTCACTAATGCTCGTCTTTCTCATATGTTTTTCAACGATACGGATATCCAGCAAGGAACACATATGGATAAAGAGCTCAAGAACAAAAGATTGGAGGAAGGGTACAACAGACAAGTTGCAGATTGATGATCGTAGCACCTCCGTTACAAAAGGGAGAAAGTGAAACCCTGAAGGTACGACGGAAACCCAACCACGAGAAATCCTGGACTCGAAGAGAGAGAAGAGAGCGGATTCAAAACACGTAGAGGTAAGAGAGGAATAGCAAAGGGGTAGGGAGTAAAATCAGACCTAATCAGATCTATCCAACCGATTTTGCAAAATAGTTTCGACACTCTACTTCGGCCGTTAGCTAGGTTATCCTACAGGCTGGACTTGTGGGGTATCGCAACTGCTGAGCTCTGATACCACTCTGTAACACCCTCAGAATCGACCCTATGCAAGTTTTAGCGAAAACCCGCCAAACCCGCATAGAAACGATTCAAAGGTGCCCACCAGGCACTTTCGTACGGGTGGAAAACGAAGTAATAACATTACACAACAGTCCTCGATGGGACCCACAGAACAAATATATATAACAGCGACTCCATGAGTCAAGAATATAGATATAATATACAAAGATCCAAATCACCTTGAAACGATAGAGCGTCCCGCTACGGACAAGATGCAAATGGGGATAAGAGCCCTGAAGAATAACCAATGGCGTCCATAACCCTGCCCAGGCCAAGCCGGAAGGGTAACCCTGCTAACGACGTCGATCTCAAAACCTGCTTAAACAAAAGGGGTGCCGACAAAGGGCAAAGGAAAAAGAGGAGCGTCAGTACTGAGGCCAGTACACGGCGAGACTAGAATTCGGCGGTCCTCGCCTACATAGGTATGGTGGACTGAAGCGGCAGCGGCAGCATGCACTAAACACCCTATAGAGACTCGATACAACTGACGGCTATTAGAGAGGGTAAGAAAGTACTAGTCGGAACCAACCTGATGCTACCATCAAATAAACCCATCCTGGTGTTTCCCCCTCGAAACCAAACGAGGAAGTCAACCGAGGAACTCACACCGTTGGCAGTTTTATTTATTCAGTTATCATTGCAGCAATTACTAGTCAGGTATAGATAATCATCCTGATAAAATAAGCAGTGGGCACTTTTAATTAACCATTCCGTTGTAGTTGCGGCACTTACTAGTCAGATACAAATAGCGTGAGATAACCCCAAAAACCCAGCAGTTGTTGGTACTTTTATTCAGCCATTCCGTTGTAGTTGTAATACTTACTAGTCAGGTACAATGGTCGCAAGCGACACACCAAACAAGCAATTGTGGGCAGTATTAATTAGCCATTCCATTATAGTGAAGCTGATTACTAGTCATTATAAAGTCAAATTTATAGCAATAAACTTTAGTTATGCTTGTCTATGGTCGAGATACTGTGCTCCAAGTCATCCATAACCGCGGACACGGCTTTCAGAAAGTTTTACCCGGCCGGGGTGCACCAATAGCAACACACACTCGATCAACCTTGGAAAAACCAAATCAGAACCCAACGAGGCTTTCACGACAAAGCAATCACAGGATTCAGAAATATTTTAGGGGGCCACCCCTTGAAGTCTTACCCGCAACGAAGTAAGCTAGCTCCGAGACGGACCCAAGGTTTGTGGGGCCGGCTGTAAGCGACCGGGAACCCAAAACTGGGCTTGTCGATACCGCGTAAACGGGTCACAATTCCTAAACAGTACAGTGTGCTCCTCGCACAATCGTAAATACAAAAGTAGCATGGCATAAGTACAGGATCGTAAATAAAACCTCAAACTAGTTTGTGGCCCCAAGAAATAAGACTGAATCAAGCTCTGGCTCAGGGGGGTCCCATATACCTCCCGGATGTGGATAGCGCGATAAATCAAGGAACAGGTATCAAGTACTCGGGGTCCTACGGGACACAAGTGGGCGTTCGGAAACCAAATATTTTCTATCACCCACCGATGCCTCTGCTTACTTCAATTTTAGTTGTTAAACAGGAATTAAAGTGAACGATAAGTAAAACCATGATCATATCCAACATCAACATGTGGCAATACATCAACAACTGTGGCACTTGACGACACGAAACAGCACTTGAGCAAGCGACTACGACGCGCAAGTCCAACTATCTACCAAACAACAGGTAATAGGATGTGTCCAAGGCAATATAAGGCTGCAAGGGATATCACGGGTACGAAACACTAGAGCATCGCAACACAGATAGCAATAGATCAACAGGAGGGAACAAATACTATAAAGGTAAGATAGGTAGAAAGGGGAAGATGCTCGCCTGAAAACATTGCCGAAAGGTACAACCGAAGATCGAGGCGAAGCTCACATCAACTCAACGGCATTATCCGCGAAGAGGCAAAACACTAGAATAAACACCGGATGCAATATTTAATACAACGGCAGAAGATCGGCATGATGCATGGTTGATGCATGGCATGGCAAAGGTGTGATGCAATTAGACAATATTAAGCGGAACCGGGGTTCCGACAATTAATTAAACGGTTCAAGTTGTTTAGAACCCCCGCAATTTAAATGTTGTTTAACAAGGCAGAATATATCACCGGTTCGCTGCAAAAGTTTAAATGAGGCCAATATGAGACTAGATTTGCCCGCATATGGGCCCCATATTTAATTATGAGGTGAATCGGCATAAGGCCCCCAAACCACATGATTATGCATGCAAGCATGGCAATTAATATGCAACAAGTTGTTATATATGATAAAATAGGGTTTCGGGAAGGGGTCACACATTAGGGTTCGACGATCTTGGGGTTCCGGGGTTCGGGGTCGGTCTCGGGGTTCAGGGTTCGACAGGATCGGTCTCGGACTCCGGGGTTCGGTCTTCGGATCGGGGAAGGGAGACTTGGTTCGGCGTCGGGGCGCATCGGGTCTGGGGGCGAGCGGAGGCAAGAGAGGTAAGGCGCGGGGCGGTGGCCGGGCCGGAGGCGGCGAGGACTGGGGAGGCGCGGGCGCGGAGTGAGGTGGGGAGGAGGCCGGCGGAGGGTGCTGGGAGAGGGAGAGAGAGGAGAGAGAGGGGGGTGGAACAAGTGGCAAATGGGGATTGGGTAGAGGGGGGGAAGAGGGTGAGGTGTCGAGAGGGGGTTGGTTGGGGTGATGTGGAGGAAGGGGTGGGTAGACTAGGTTGGGTAGATTTAGGAATAAGGGGTGGACCGATTTGAACATGGGGGTGGTCGTTCGGGTCATTCGGCCCGTTCGACTGCCCCCGCTAAAAGTAATTGTAACTTTTATTTGTTTTAAACATGGCTCTTGCAATTCGATAGCCGGCAAACAAAATATTCCGGAGACCCGGTTTTGGTTTTGAATAAAGATGGGGCGTTTTAGAAAACAAAACTAGGTTTATCTGCAAATAGTTTTATGCCAGCAAATGCAAGATGATGACGATGCTCAAATGCAATGTGGCATGTTGACATGAGCATGTGGTCATGATGATGCAATGCACAAAGACAACACGATTTTCTAGTAGTGGTTTTTGCGGGATGCCACAATTCGACACCACTAACAAGGGATCTCGCCCTCGAGATCCGCCTCATGGTACCGGGAAGAAGGCCGGCGGTCTGAATCTTCTCGCTTCGTGTAGATCCTCGCGACACCACTAACGAGGGTTCATCCTCCATCTTGAAATCGGCGACACCACCAACAAAGGTTCGTTGTTCCTGATCGACGAGAGAACACTCCGGAGAACAAAGGACGAAGGTAGAGGTATCAAACGATAAGGCCACCTTTAACTTCCATTAGAAGAGGAAAAGTTACATTGATCCACCAGTTTGATGTATAGAGCGAACAGTAAGAGTCGGGTAGGGTGATCAGTCCATCCCGTACCCAAACTATCAACTCTATACATGAGTAGGAGAATCAGGCAACTCAACTCTCGAGATTTAGACTGAAGATCTTCATAGGCGGTATCCGGAACAAAGGGATGATGCCAGCAGAAATCGTATGAAAGACACAATGATTAGGTTCCGCGATGGTTCCATTGGCATGAACAACACATGCTCAAGGTATACTCCAACTTCACTAATGCTCGTCTTTCTCATATGTTTTTCAACGATACGGATATCCAGCAAGGAACACATATGGATAAAGAGCTCAAGAACAAAAGATTGGAGGAAGGGTACAACAGACAAGTTGCAGATTGATGATCGTAGCACCTCCGTTACAAAAGGGAGAAAGTGAAACCCTGAAGGTACGACGGAAACCCAACCACGAGAAATCCTGGACTCGAAGAGAGAGAAGAGAGCGGATTCAAAACACGTAGAGGTAAGAGAGGAATAGCAAAGGGGTAGGGAGTAAAATCAGACCTAATCAGATCTATCCAACCGATTTTGCAAAATAGTTTCGACACTCTACTTCGGCCGTTAGCTAGGTTATCCTACAGGCTGGACTTGTGGGGTATCGCAACTGCTGAGCTCTGATACCACTCTGTAACACCCTCAGAATCGACCCTATGCAAGTTTTAGCGAAAACCCGCCAAACCCGCATAGAAACGATTCAAAGGTGCCCACCAGGCACTTTCGTACGGGTGGAAAACGAAGTAATAACATTACACAACAGTCCTCGATGGGACCCACGGAACAAATATATATAACAGCGACTCCATGAGTCAAGAATATAGATATAATATACAAAGATCCAAATCACCTTGAAACGATAGAGCGTCCCGCTACGGACAAGATGCAAATGGGGATAAGAGCCCTGAAGAATAACCAATGGCGTCCATAACCCTGCCCAGGCCAAGCCGGAAGGGTAACCCTGCTAACGACGTCGATCTCAAAACCTGCTTAAACAAAAGGGGTGCCGACAAAGGGCAAAGGAAAAAGAGGAGCGTCAGTACTGAGGCCAGTACACGGCGAGACTAGAATTCGGCGGTCCTCGCCTACATAGGTATGGTGGACTGAAGCGGCAGCGGCAGCATGCACTAAACACCCTATAGAGACTCGATACAACTGACGGCTATTAGAGAGGGTAAGAAAGTACTAGTCGGAACCAACCTGATGCTACCATCAAATAAACCCATCCTGGTGTTTCCCCCTCGAAACCAAACGAGGAAGTCAACCGAGGAACTCACACCGTTGGCAGTTTTATTTATTCAGTTATCATTGCAGCAATTACTAGTCAGGTATAGATAATCATCCTGATAAAATAAGCAGTGGGCACTTTTAATTAACCATTCCGTTGTAGTTGCGGCACTTACTAGTCAGATACAAATAGCGTGAGATAACCCCAAAAACCCAGCAGTTGTTGGTACTTTTATTCAGCCATTCCGTTGTAGTTGTAATACTTACTAGTCAGGTACATTGGTCGCAAGCGACACACCAAACAAGCAATTGTGGGCAGTATTAATTAGCCATTCCATTATAGTGAAGCTGATTACTAGTCATTATAAAGTCAAATTTATAGCAATAAACTTTAGTTATGCTTGTCTATGGTCGAGATACTGTGCTCCAAGTCATCCATAACCGCGGACACGGCTTTCAGAAAGTTTTACCCGGCCGGGGTGCACCAATAGCAACACACACTCGATCAACCTTGGAAAAACCAAATCAGAACCCAACGAGGCTTTCACGACAAAGCAATCACAGGATTCAGAAATATTTTAGGGGGCCACCCCTTGAAGTCTTACCCGCAACGAAGTAAGCTAGCTCCGAGACGGACCCAAGGTTTGTGGGGCCGGCTGTAAGCGACCGGGAACCCAAAACTGGGCTTGTCGATACCGCGTAAACGGGTCACAATTCCTAAACAGTACAGTGTGCTCCTCGCACAATCGTAAATACAAAAGTAGCATGGCATAAGTACAGGATCGTAAATAAAACCTCAAACTAGTTTGTGGCCCCAAGAAATAAGACTGAATCAAGCTCTGGCTCAGGGGGGTCCCATATACCTCCCGGATGTGGATAGCGCGATAAATCAAGGAACAGGTATCAAGTACTCGGGGTCCTACGGGACACAAGTGGGCGTTCGGAAACCAAATATTTTCTATCACCCACCGATGCCTCTGCTTACTTCAATTTTAGTTGTTAAACAGGAATTAAAGTGAACGATAAGTAAAACCATGATCATATCCAACATCAACATGCGGCAATACATCAACAACTGTGGCACTTGACGACACGAAACAGCACTTGAGCAAGCGACTACGACGCGCAAGTCCAACTATCTACCAAACAACAGGTAATAGGATGTGTCCAAGGCAATATAAGGCTGCAAGGGATATCACGGGTACGAAACACTAGAGCATCGCAACACAGATAGCAATAGATCAACAAGAGGGAACAAATACTATAAAGGTAAGATAGGTAGAGAGGGGAAGATGCTCGCCTGAAAACATTGCCGAAAGGTACAACCGAAGATCGGGGCGAAGCTCACATCAACTCAACGACATTATTCGCGAAGAAGCAAAACACTAGAATAAACACCGGATGCAATATTTAATACAACGGTAGAAGATCGGCATGATGCATGGTTGATGCATGGCATGGCAAAGGTGTGATGCAATTAGGCAATATTAAGCGGAACCGGGGTTCCGACAATTAATTAAACGGTTCAAGTTGTTTAGAACCCCCGCAATTTAAATGTTGTTTAACAAGGCAGAATATATCACCGGTTCGCTGCACAAGTTTAAATGAGGCCAATATGAGACTAGATTTGCCCGCATATGGGCCCCATATTTAATTATGAGGTGAATCGGCATAAGGCCCCCAAACCACATGATTATGCATGCAAGCATGGCAATTAATATGCAACAAGTTGTTATATATGATAAAATAGGGTTTCGGGAAGGGGTCACACATTAGGGTTCGACGATCTTGGGGTTCCGGGGTTCGGGGTCGGTCTCGGGGTTCAGGGTTCGACGGGATCGGTCTCGGACTCCGGGGTTCGGTCTTCGGATCGGGGAAGGGAGACTTGGTTCGGCGTCGGGGCGCATCGGGTCTGGGGGCGAGTGGAGGCAAGAGAGGTGAGGCGCGGGGCGGTGGCCGGGCCGGAGGCGGCGAGGACTGGGGAGGCGCGGGCACGGAGTGAGGTGGGGAGGAGGCCGGCGGAGGGTGCTGGGAGAGGGGAGAGAGAGGAGAGAGAGGGGGGTGGAACAAGTGGCAGATGGGGATTGGGTATAGGGGGGGAAGAGGGTGAGGTGTCGAGAGGGGGTTGGTTGGGGTGATGTGGAGGAAGGGGTGGGTAGACTAGGTTGGGTAGATTTAGGAATAAGGGGTGGACCGATTTGAAAATGGGGGTGGTCGTTCGGGTCATTCGGCCCGTTCGACTGCCCCCGCTAAAAATAATTGTAACTTTTATTTGTTTTAAACATGGCTCTTGCAATTCGATAGCCGGCAAACAAAATATTCCGGAGACCCGGTTTTGGTTTTGAATAAAGATGGGGCGTTTTAGAAAACAAAACTAGGTTTATCTGCAAATAGTTTTATGCCAGCAAATGCAAGATGATGACGATGCTCAAATGCAATGTGGCATGATGACATGAGCATGTGGTCATGATGATGCAATGCACAAAGACAACGCGATTTTCTAGTAGTGGTTTTTGCGGGATGCCACATGAATCAAGCTCTGGCTAAGGGGGGCCCATAATTCCCCGTATGTGGATAGCGCGATAAGTCAAGGAACAGGTATCAAGTACTCGGGGTCCTACGGGACACAAGTGGGCGGTCGGAAACCAAATATTATCTATCACCCACCGATGTCTCTGCTTACTTACTTCAAATTTTAGTTGTTAAACAGGAATTAAAGTGACGGAAAGTAAAGCCATAATCGTCTTCAACATCAACATGCGGCAAGGCTCCAACAACTGTGGTACTTGACGGCACGCAACAACACTTGAGCAAGCGACTACGACGCGCAAGTCCAACTATCTACCAAACATCAGGTAATAGGATGTGTCCAAGGAAATATAAGGCTGCAAGGGATAACACAGGTACGGGACTAGAGCATCGCGACACAGATAGCAATAGATCAACAGGAGGGAAATAATACTATAAAAGTAAGATAGGTAGAAAGGAGGAGATGCTCGCCTGGAAACATTGTCGAAGGTTCATCCGAAGATCGGGGCGAAGCTCACATCAACTCAACGGCCTTATCCGCGAAGAACCAAAACACTAGAATAAACACCGGATGCAATATTTAATACTACGGCAAAAGATCGGGCATGATGCATGTATGATGTATGGCATGGCAAAGATGCGCTGCAAATGGGCCATATTAAGCGGAACCGGGGTCCCAACAATTAATTAAATGGTTCAAGTTGTTTATCTACCCCGCAAATTAAATGTTGTCTTAACAAGGCAAGATTATATCATCGGTTCGCTACACAAATTTAAATGAGGCCAATATAAGGCTAGATTTGCCCGCATATGGGCCCCATATTTAATTAGAGGTGAATCGGCATAAGGCCCCCAAACCACATGACAATATGCATGCGAGATAATGATTATTATGCAACAGGTTTTATATTTAGCATTTATTAAATAGGGGCTCGGGAAAAGGTTCACACATTAGGGTTCGGCAGATCTCGGTTCCGGGGTTCGGGGTCGGCCTCAGGGTCCAGGGTTCGACGGAAACGTTCTCGGCGGAAGCATTCTCGGATTACTGGGGTAGATCTTGGCGCATCCGGGAAGAAGTACTTGTCGCACGTGTGGCCTTCGGGTCCGGCGGTCTCGGCGTCCGTGACGAAGATCATGGCATCCGTGTCGAAAGCATCGGGGTTTCCGGGGCTCGGTCCCGTGAGGCAGATCTTGGGGTTCGTCTTCAAACACCGGGGTCGGTCTTCGGGGTTTCGGAGTTGTGGCCTTCGGATCCTTGAGGGCGATCTTGGCGTTCCGGGCATCTTCGGTCCTCGGATCCGAGAGGGGGTACTTAATGTTCCATGTAGGCGGCCTTGTCGTGCGTATCCTCTTCGACGTCGAACTTGAGTTCCAGATCGACCTTCGGGGCACCAAAACGTTGCATCCACCACATCACAGCCACCCTCGAAACACCACTAGCACCTGAAACAGGAGGTGGGTTCGAACATGAGGCGACATGTGCTCGCGTGGCTGCACTTGCAGACAAGGGTGAGGGCACGGGCTCCCTGGACGCGGCGCGGGAAGGGAGCTTGCGAGGGGAGAGGCGGGGAAGCTCTTGGCGGCGGCTCGGGAAGGCGATGCAGAGGCGGGGAGGCGCGGTCGCCGGCGCCGGAGGGGAGGACGACGCCAGGCGGCGGCAGAGGGAGGTCGAGGCGGGCGCGGGGGCCTGGCGGTGCTAGTGGGCGAGGCGACGGGGACGCGGGCCGGAGCACGCGGGGGCCGGGGCGGCGCGGCAAGGCGGGGCCTGGGGCGAGCGGCGGTGCTGGCCTGCGGCGGCGGCGCGCGCGCTGCGAGGGGAGGAGGCGGCGGGGAGCGGCAGACGCAGAGGGACGCAGGCGCAGAGGGAGGCGGGCGAGCCGGAGGCCGCGGGCGGCGGGGAGGGGGCTTGGCGGCTCGCCGGAGGGGGAGGAGAGAGCAGGCGCCGGCGGGTCCGGCCGAGGAGGAGGAGGGGGCGCCTGGGAGGGTCGAGGCCGGAGAGGGGCGGGCCGGCGGAGCGGCGGCCGGAGCGGGAGCGGGTCGGGGAGAGCCGGCAGAGAGGGGGGGGGTCGAGGTGGAGATGGGTGCGGGGCGCCGGCGGCGGGGAAGGAGGCAGCGGTCGCGTGGGAGGCGCGTCGTGGGGAAGAGGGCCACGCGGGGAGGTGGGTCGCGCGGGGCCAGGGGTGGGGCCGGAGGCTGTCGGTGGGAGTGGGGGTCGGGGTGGGGACGGTGTGGGGTGGCGTCGCGTGGGTGTGTGCTGTTGTGTGCGTTGGGTGTTGTAGTGTGGGGAGTAGGGTGAGAGAGAGAGGGAGGGTTGGGGTGAGGTGGCAGCGTGGGATAGGGTAGGGGAAGGGGGTGTTGATTTGTCGTGCCGCGATTGGCCGGGGTGATGTGGCTGAAGGGTGGGTAGACTAGGACTAGGTAGATTAGGGATTTTTGGGGTGGACCGTTTTGTTCTGGGGGTGGTCGTCCGGGTCGATTTGGCCCGTTCGACTGCCCCCACTAAAATAATTTAATAATTTATTCATTTCAAACAAACTTTTGCAAACCGAGAGCAGACAAAACAAGATAATCCGGAGGCCCGGTTTTGCGTGTTGAACATAGACGGTGCGTTTTAGAAAACAAAAATAGGTTTTTCTGCAAATAGTTTTATGCAAGCAAATGCAAGATGATGACGATGCTCAAATGCAATGTGGCATGATGACATGAGTATGCGGTCATGATGATGCAATGCACAAAAACAACGCGATTTTCTAGTAGTGGTTTTGCGGGATGCCACATGGACTCTATAGTGATTCAAGACGGAGAGGAAGAAGTTGGAGATGGGCAGGGAGATGCCGCGTACCAGTTGGGCTTTGAGGTACACCTTTTCTCCGGCTTGGGGAGAGTGTGTAACCTCGCCGGCCGGCGCCGCCCACCAGGCGGGCCCCTCCGTCGCAAGGAGGTAGCCCTCGGTGATCATCTCTTTGATATCACGGTCCGTGATATCTGAGCCGTGCTAGTCTCCCTTGTGCGAATCTGGCTCCTCCTCCAATGGTTCCAGCGCCGCCAGATTAAAGTCGCCTCCGGTGGACTCGATCACCGCCGATGTGGGTTTGACTATGCCCTCCGGAGGCACGACAATGGAGCTCGCCGGCTTTGCCGCGGCTTCGTTCGACGCCGCCATGGAGGGAGAGGTGTTGCTGCTAGCCATGGAGCGAGGATGGGTGTGACTGGTGCGGATTGGAGGCTAGGGTTTTTTTCACGAGTTAGGCGCGGAGAGCTCGAGGGGAGCACGCTGGAGGAAGAAGATGATGCGAGGAGAATGAGGTAAAAGGTGAAAATTCCACCGCTGTTACTATTTATCATCTCCAGCGTCAAGATTCGTGCAGCTTGATCGGACGGTTGCCGCGTAGACGACGTGTTCGCGAACGTGCGCGGAAATTTCGCCACGTCTCCAACCGTCGCCGCCAACAGTTCATATCGCTCACGCGGGAAAATCGGACATGATTACGTTCTCTGCATGTGTGAGTTACGAGGTTTCACTGACCTAAGCCTACGTCGCCCTAGCTGTCACAGGCAGATGAGACGTCACATCGAAGATTCCGGCATGGACGGATCCAGTCCGTCTATGAAAGAGTACGATGGAAGATTCAGCATTTCTCCGACTTACAAGTTGAAGACGGAGAAAGCCTTGCAGGGTTCTTTGGGAGGACTAAAAGATATTGCTTGACGATTTGCCGACATCTATCTAGACGGAGCATTCCACGGGAAGAGGCAAGACGGCGCAAGATCTCGGAGTTCTCCGGGGGCTACTGTTGGGGATATGCTATATGGGTATCCCTATAACATGTCTCTTATCCGGCTAACCCTGGTGGCCCACAGTTGGTAGCATGGCATATGGCCTGCTGTGCAGCCCAGTTAGATGGATCTAGAAGGGAGGCCCATGTCGGATAAAGGAAGGCTACGGTTGGAGTCACCGACGTACCCGGAGCCTTGGAGTGCAAGATACACAAGACTAGTAATAGACGGTGTAGGACTCTGTAACCTGTCCGGCTAGGACTTTTCCCTGTAACCCTGGGACCTGGCGACTATATAAGTCGGGTCTATGGGAGCCTTTAGGGAACGATCATAGACAACCTCGCATAGCGAACCAATCCCTGTAACTCGGCATATTGCCCTTATAGTGATTTATAGCAGGAGTAGAATTCCGCCACCGTCGTGGGATCTGAACCTGGGTAAGCTGTGTTACCTCGTACCCGTCAACCGTCCGCCTTCCCCCACATCTCTAAACACGCACTATGAGTACCCCTCCATGGCGTACTCATCGGCAATACCACGACAGGGCAGAAAGGAGCGAAAAATCTCAAAACAAAGTAGAAATATTTAATGGAGTCAGAGGACGGTCGGCGGTGAACATATTCATGGAGACTTCAGGGATCTTTTTCTCCCCACTCTCCTTAATCAAAAACTGCATCCGAGTCTTGTAATCCTTCGCAGAGTTGCGAGTTAGACTGACACTCAGGCTGTCTTTCCGGTCTCTGATGACTGTATGCATCAAGAGGTCTCTGGGATACTGCAATGGCGGAATCTGCCGATCCAGCCAGCTGTGGCTCAAGTTGGATCCACGGGGCCCCTTGTTCTTCATCAAAAACTCGGTCCGCCTTTTGGCGAGGACAAAGTATTCGAACAGTTCCGACGCTTTTGCATCCCATGATTCTTGGTGGGGAGCAGCACCGTCGACAAAGGCCGGAAGACCTTCCGCCTTGTCTAGAGCTAGAATATCCTTATGATAAAAGAAGGTTCTGGCCCATCTTTTTACTGATTCACTAGCATTAATCCTAGGATAAACTCGGTTTATCCTAAGGACTAGGCTAAGGGTATGTAGGGTTCGCAACATAGAAAACAAAAAATTTCCTACGATGGGAACAACTATGTACCAAGATCTATCTGCCCGGATACAAACAACGGGCAGATGTATATCCGTAGAGAACATACCCTTGAAGACCGACAAAGCATAACGAGTCAAACTCGTGGTTGATGTAGACGATCTCTTGCCGATCTCAAGATCGAGAGGAAGTCCTTAGCACAGCAACTTAGTAGTGCATCTATGCTCGCACACACGTTCGAGGCACCAAGCAACCACTGCCTCCTCGCTCCAGCGATGCAGCGGAAGCACAACTCTTTCTTGCTGAATAGCCAGCGGGAACATGTATCTCACTAGTCCGAGACCATGGGGAATAAATACTAGAGGGGAGAGAGATCCTTCACGAGGAGGTGTGAGTGATAAGTGAGGAGGGGGTGCCTTTTATAGGATAGGGGGAACCCCAAGGGGGTGGCTCGTGCATGGGGGCTGCCCCCTTGCCCTCCCCTCATTCATGTGGGTGGACACTCCACTCACAAAAATCCTGTCAATTCCCTCCACTCAAAATCCCACTCAAATTCCCATTAAATTTCCACCAAATTTAATGCAAACTCTCATTAAATAAAAATCCTTTTATTTATTCAGAATTTTTTCAATTACTTTAATGACAAACATTCACATATAACCCCTTGCTAGTATTTCATTTCATATGCAAAAACACTTTTTGGAATTTCACCCGAAAAACTGTTTCGATATCTAGTGAAATAAATTCCTGCGCTTGTTATTCTTTCTGGCATGAAAATTTTGCTCCAATTGGATGTCGGTGTCTCTTAAGTGTGCCACCCTACGGTTCACGAAAAATGCGGACATGATCGAGACCCTTCTCTGATCAATAATCAGAAGCGGGATCTAGAGACCCATACTGACTCCCCACACATTCAACGATGACTTTCTTGTGATCGTCGGAACCTTTTACGCTAGTATCTTAATCCTTCTGTTTTGCGCTATATTACATGTCTGAGATTCGATCATCGGTATCTCCATACCTAGTTTTATCTCGTTACTAACATGCGCTCTTTTCTCGTTCCCGTGGTATAACATTCTAGTGATCAAATCACTATCTTGCAAGCTAACCAATGTGATATCACCGAGAGGGCCCAGAGCATATCTATCCGTCATTGGGATGAACAAATTCCACTATCGATCCATGGGACTCAACATAACAATTTAATAGTTCTGAACCCATCTTTATAATCACCTAGTTACGGTGTGACGTTTGATGTTATCAAGAAACTCTTTCGGTGTTAGTGATTGACATGATCTCATGGTCTACGGATTAGGATCACTTCGTAAGTTGTTATAGAAATATAAACTCAATGACTTTGATCGTAATTCTATACTTCGGATGAATGTTCATCACACCATTACACTAATGTTGTGACCTCGTTATTAACAACATCCAATGTCTATGATCAGGAAACCTTGATCTTCTTGTTAATCAACGAGCTAGTTTATGAGAGAGGCATAACTAGGAACTTTCTATTTTGTTTATTAAACAAACATGTATGAACATTTCCGTATTAATACAATTATAGCATGAAAAATAAACATCTATCATATACTTGGAATACACATAATAAATACTTTATTATTGCCTCTCAAGACATATTCCCTTCAGTCTCCCACTTGCACTAGAGACAATAATCTAGTTACATAGTGATGAATCTAACACCCATGGAGTTCTGTTGTTGATCATGTTTTGCTCTAGGGAGAGTTTTAGTCAACGCATATGCTACATTGAGATCTGTATGTACTTTACAAATCTTTATATCTCCATCCTTGACATGTTCACGAATGGAGTGAAACCGGCGCTTAATATGCTTGGAATACTTGTGAGACCTTGGTTCTTTGGCAATGGCACCATTGTTGTCACAATAGATCACCATTGGGTCCAACGCGCTTGCAACCACACCTAGTTCGGATATGAACTCTTTCATCCAAACCGCTTCCGAAGCAGCAACATATTCGGCCTCCGTTGTTGATCCCGCCACCACGGGTTGTCTGGAACTCCTCCAACTAACCGCTCCGCCATTCATGAGAAATACGTATCCGGATTGAGACATAGAGTCATCCTGATCGGTGTCAAAGATAGCATCGACATAGCACTTAGCGATGAGATCTTCTTCACCTCCGTACACATGAAACATATCCTTAGTTCTTCGCAAGTACCGAAGGATATTCTTGACCGCTATCCAGTGTTCTGAACCTGGATCCGATTGGTACCTACTAGTCAAAATAATAGCATGTGCCGCATCCGCTCTTGTACATAGCATGGCGTACATTCTAGAGCCGATGGCTGAAGCATAGGGAACTTTGTCCATTATCTCTCTTTGTTCCGCCATAGTCGGACTTTGAGTCTTACTTAATGTCTTGCCTTGCAACATAGGTAAGAATCCCTTACTTTCGTCCATTTTAAACTTCTTTAAAATCTTATCAAGGTATGTACTTTGCGATAGCCCTATTAGGCACCTAGATCTATCTCTATAGATCTTTATGCCTAATATGTATGACGCTTCACCTAGGTCCTTCATTGAAAATTTACTGTTGAGATAACTTTTAACACTTTTTAAAAGATCTATATCATTTCCGATCAATAATATGTCATCCACATATAATATAAAAAATTCCAAATTGCTCCCACTAACTTTCTTGTAAATACAAGCTTCTCCATCAGTTTGGACAAATCCAAACTCTTTGATCACCTCATCAAAGTGGAGATTCCAACTTTGTGATGCTTGCTTCAATCCATAGATGGATCGCTGAAGCTTGCACACCTTGTTAGCATCCTTAGGATTGACAAAACCCTTTGGTTGTATCATATACAACTCTTCTTCAATATCCTTAGGAATGCGGTTTTGACATCCATCTGCCATATCTCATAATCAAAATATGCAACAATTGCTAACATAATCCTAACTGACATTAGCATCGCTACGGGAGAGAATGTCTCATCGTAGTCAACTACTTGAATTTGTCGAAACCCCTTTGCGACAAGTCGAGATTTATAGACGGTCAGATTACCATCAGCATCAGTTTTCCTTTTGAAAATCCATTTATTAGCCATGGCCTTTCGGTTGTGAGGTAAGTCCACCAAGTTCCAAACTTGATTTTCATACATGGATTCCATCTCGGATTTCATGGCTTCTAACCATTTTTTGGAATTTGGGCTCATCATCGCTTCTTCATACGTCGCAGTGTCATCAATTTCATCAACCATGAAATTCATAACAGGGTTTCCGTACAGCTCGGGAGCTGCACGCGTCCTGCTGGACCTGCGAGGTTCGATAGTACTCTCTTTTGGAGTTTCATGATCATTATCATTAGTTCCCTCTTCAACTGGTGAAGCCAACTCCGGAACTTCTACTTTTGCGCTACTCGCCATACTTTGAAGAGAAGGTTCAATAACCTCTTTGAGTTCTACCATCCGACTACTCACACCTTTTGCGAGAAACTCTTTCTCTAGAAAGGATCCATTCTTGGCAACAAAAACCTTGCCCTCAGATCTGTGATAGAAGGAATACCCAATTGTTTCCTTAGGGTATCCTATGAAGATGCATTTTTCCGCTTTGGGTTCGAGTTTATTCGGTTGTAGTTTATTCACATAAACATCGCATCCCTAAACTTTAAGAAATGATAGCTTAGGTTTGTTTCCAAAACACAATTCATACGGTGTCTTTTCAACGGATTTAGATGGTGCCCGATTTAAAGTGAATGCAGCAGTTTCTAGTGCATAACCCCAAAATGACAACGGCAAGTCCGTCAGAGACATCTTAGATCGAACCATATCCAATAAAGTATGATTACGACGTTCCGACACACCATTTCACTGTGGTGTTCCGGCAGGTGTGAGATGTGAAACTATTCCACACTCTTTCATATGAGTGCTAAACTTGTAACTTAGATACTCTCCTCCATGGTCAAACCGTAGAAATTTGATCTTTCTATTACGATGATTTTCCACTTCACTCTGAAATTCCTTGAACTTTTCAAAGGTTTCAGACTTGTGTTTCATCAAGTAGATATAACCATATCTACTCAAATCATCCGTGAAAGCAACAAAATAACGATATCCACCTTGCGTCGACACACTCATTGGACCACATACATCAGAATGTATGATTTCCAATAAATCTGTCGCCCGTTCCGTTGAACCGGAAAACGGTGTTCTCATCATCTTTCCCATAAGGCATGGCTCACATGTATCAAATGATTCAAAATCAAGTGATTCCAAAAGTCCATACGATTGGAGCTTTTTCATGCGTTTAACGCCAATATGACCTAGACGGCAATGCCACATATATGCAGATATATCATCATTCAGCTTAATCCTTCTAGTATCAACATTATGAATATGTGTAACTCTATTATTGAGATCCAACAAAAATAAACCATTCATCATCGGTGCATGACCATAAAAGATTTCATTCATATAAATAGAACAACCATTGTTGTCGGATTTAAATGAATAACCACTTCGCATCAAACATGATCCAGATACAATGTTCATGCTCAGTGCAGGCACCAGATAAAAATTATTCAAGTTTATTACTAATCCCGATGGTAAGTGGAGAGGTAGCGTTCCGACGGCGATCACATCAACACTTGATCTATTGACGACACGCATCTTGACCTCACCCCTTGCTATCGGTCACTTGTTCTGCAGCCCCTGATTCGAGTTACAAATATTAGCAACTGAACCGGTATCAAATACCCAGGTGCTACTGCGAGTACTAGTAAAGTACACATCAATAACTTGTATATCATATATACCTTTGTTTGCCTTGTCGGCCTTCTTGTCTGCCAAATACTTGGGGCAGTTATGCTTCCAGTGGACAGTCCCCTTACAATAATAGCACTCGGTATCAGACTTAGGTCTAACTCGGGGTTTCTTTTCAGGCACGGCAACCGGCTTGCCGCCCTTACTTCCCTTCCGTTTTTCCTTCTTGTCTTTCTTGAAACCAGTGTTCTTATTGATCATCAACACTTGATGTTCTTTCTTGATCTCCATTTCTGCAGTTTTAAGCATTGACAGAAGCTCGGGGACAGACTTCTTCATGCCTTGCATATTATAGTTCATCACGAAGCTCTTATAGCTAGGTGGCAGAGATTGCAGAACACGATGGATGCCTAAGTCAATGGGAATCGATATTCCCAAGGACACAAGCTTATCGGCGTAACCCGACATCTTGAGTACATGCTCACTTACGGAGCTGTGCTCTTCCATCATGCAGCTAAAGAACTTTTCTGAAGCATTGTACCTCTCTTCAGCAGCATGTGTATCGAAAATCATTTTCAACTCACCCATTGTACCAAATGCATTGCCATTTTCGAAACGCTTTTGAAGTTCTGGCTCTAGCCCATACAATATGCCACAATGAACTAAGTTGTGGTCCTCCGGACGAGTCTGATATACATTCTTCTCCTTGTCAGGGGCATCATTGAACGGTGGGGGGCCTAGCGGCGCTTCTAGCACATATTGCTTTTGTGCAGCAGAGAGGAGAATCCTCAAATTCATGGCCCATTCGGTAAAGTTGCCACCGTTCATTCCAAGTTTCTCTTTCTCCATGAACACATTGAAATTAAAAGCAGGTGGTGCCATCTACAAAAGAATTTATGATAGATTTAGTTCAACTAATCCACATTACGAATGAACTCCCACTCAAAAACGACATCCCTCGTGCCTTTTTGGTGATTACATGAACCAAATCCACTACACCAAGTCCGATCGTCACGTGAGTCGGTGTAGCTTCAAAGGCGAGCATCAAATGGGCATCATATCTACCATATGACTCATGCTTAACCTTTCGGTCTGTGTTCCGAGGCCATGTCTGTACATGCTAGGCTCGCCAAGTAAGAACCTTAGTATTCGCGTGTGTAACTATCTTACACCCGAAATATGGTCGTGGCTCCAAGAACACTCGATCATCACGTGATGTCTTGGAGCGACGAAACATAATGGGTGCATACTTAAGGAAGAACACATTCTTATCCTGATATTTAAATGAGGGATCATGTTATTATGCTAATAAAAGCCAAACAAGCAATATAAGATGCAAACAAACATCACATGTTTATAAGTGAAATGATATGGTTCCGCATATGATCTCCATCATGTGCTCCGTGGTATGATCACTATCATACCTATATGTGTAAGGCCAAGCTCTATGGAACTTACATGTTATGTGTGTTGTAAGAGTATCATCTCATACTTCTACTTACAACATCACCATATCATAACACTAGCCCAGCAACAATCTAAACTAGACGCCTCTAATTTATCCATTACAAGTTTTACGTGGATTAGGGCTTTCGAAGATAGAACCGTTCTTACCTACGAACATGAACCACAACGAGGATAACCAAATTGTTGACAACTCGTTGCAAATTAGATATTGACTATAGTAGGAGAGACAGACACCCGCAGCCACTTATGCAAACTAGTTGCATGTCAAGCGTGAAACAGGTCTCATGTGCGAGGACATGTAAATTTTGTCCGGGCCGCTTCATCCCACTATGCCACCAATATCCAAAATACAATTAAGAAGAAATAACATGATCATCATCGCCCACATACTCTTATGTGTACTACCCGTGTAAAGAATCTACGCAGAGATCCGGCTCTGATACCACTGTAGGGTTCGCAGCATAGAAAACAAAAAAATCCCTACGATGGGAACAACTATGTACCAAGATCTATCTACTAGATACAAACAACGGGCGGATGTATATCCGTAGAGAACATACCATTGAAGACCGACAAAGCTTAATGAGTCAAACTCATGGTTGATTTAGATGATCTCTTGCCGATATCAAGATCGAGAGGAAGTCCTTAGCACCGCAACTTAGAAGTGCATCCGTGCTCGCACACACGTTCGAGGAACCGAGCAACCTCCGCCTCCTCGTTCCAGCCATGCAGCGAAAGCACAACTCTTTCTTTCCGAATAGCCACCGGGAACATGTATCTCGCTAGTCCGAGACCATGGGAGATAAATACTAGAGGGGGAGAGAGATCCTTCACGAGGATGCGTGAGTGAGAAGTGAGGAAGGGGGTGCCTTTTATAGGAGAGGGGGAACCTTTTGGGGATATGCTATATGGGTATCCATATAGCATGTCTCTTATCCGGCTAACCCGGGTGGCCCATAGTCGGTAGCATGGCCTATGGCCTGCTGGTCGGCCCAGTTAGGTGGATCCAGAAGGGAGGCCCATGACGGATAAAGGAAGGCTATGGTGGAGTCACCAGCGTACCCGGAGCCTTGGAGTGCAAGATACACAAGACTAGTAATAGACAGTGTAGGACTCTGTAACCTGTCCGGCTAGGACTTTTCCCTGTAAACCTAGGACCTGGAGACTATATAAGTCGGGCCTATGGGAGCCTTTAGGGCACAATCTCAGACAACTTCATACAACCTCGCACAGCGAACATATCTCTGTAACTCGGCGTATCGCCCTTATAGTGATTTATAGCAGGAGTAGGATTCTGCCACCGTTGTGGGATTTGAACCTGGGTAAGCTGTGTTACCTCGTACCCGTCAACCGTTCACCTTACCCCACGTCTCTAAACATGCACTGTGAGGACCCCTCCATGGCGTACTCGTCGGCAATACCACGACAGTTGGCGCCCACCGTGGGGCATGAGGCGCTTCAGGCTCTTCAGCGGGCGAGGACCAAGATCTTCGCGGGAATCAGTGAAACCGTAGCCATCGGACGCGTTCTCTTCTTCGGCAACGTTCCGATCGTCCCTCCTGACGAGTTCTGGATCCCGGCGAAGACAAACCCTACGCGGTGTTCGATCGTTCCCATCGGAGACATCCACCTCTTCATCGGCAAAACCAACTCGGGCACTAGTTCCCTAGGAGTCGGAGGAGCATCAAGACCCGCACGGACCGCCTACGGGCAAGATACGTTCGTGGACGGATCAATGTCGGATCTCTCTTCGGAGTTTGCCGGCAAAGATCGGAAAAATTCAAGGCCCATCCAAATCGCCCCTGTGCAGGATATAAAGGTGGAAGATCACTGCAAATCCGCCGGCTTCGTCCGTGCGTCTGGACAGCAGAGATCCAAGTTCGTCGGCGTGGTTAACATCTTCGATCTAGCGCGTTGCGTTTAGAGAGAGGACGAAAACCCCCGCGATTACCTAGCTGGGTGGCTCCATGTACGAGCCGATCTAGCCCACTACCCCGATGATAATGCTTTCTATCACTTCATGGAAGGACTGGACCGCAGCACGCTTCTCTGACATTCTTTAAGACGGCAGCAGGCAACAGGACGCCTTACCCTCGAAGAGATGGTAAGCACCGTCAACAGCTACGCGGCAGCTGACGCGGCATCCCAGATGTAGCTTGCGCTCAGAGATGGAGAACCTCCGATTCAGCAGCCACCGCCTCCCGCCGCCATCGTCGCAGCAGAACCACCACCTCTGATCATCGTCG
The DNA here is from genome assembly GCA_916181665.1 of Avena sativa. Classification (NCBI taxonomy): domain Eukaryota; kingdom Viridiplantae; phylum Streptophyta; class Magnoliopsida; order Poales; family Poaceae; genus Avena; species Avena sativa. The sequence continues at coordinate 43,623,988 of OV702285.1, read as the reverse complement.
ATCCTGTTGCACCTCCACCGCCCATCATCGAGGAAGTCCTGGCACCCTCCGACTCTGTCATTGACGCGCTTTATGCTGATTTCGGTGCAGATTCAGAGGAGATAGACTTTAGTCCAGAAGAGCTAGACTCCGCTATGCAGGAGATGGAGGAGGAGTACTCGCGCGACGAGCAAGCCAACAACACCGTCACGTCTCGAGGGGTGTTCTTCACCATTGGGACGGCGATGGATGAAGATCAGCCCGGGCAAGCTCCGCCTACAGCGCTGGACAAAGGCAAGGGGCCGCTTATTGCCGCTGACATTGATCGCGCAAAGGTTATGCCTCCCCCACCTAACCCAGTGCAACAGCCGCAGGAACTCGGCACCGGTCCGAGCAACAATAACACCGCAAACTTGCCACCTCCAGCATCTACGTCGGCAGCAGCCCATGTTACTCCAGTTGATAGAGTGATGTACGACAACCTCCTCGTCGAGCCACTAACCGTTGCTCATATCCGGAACGTGACTCAGCTTGACAAGAAGTGCCAGCAGGTGCTGGAGGAGGCGAAAGCCATCACGGAGCAAGGCGCTAAACTAGATCGAGATCTGGTCAACGCGCAGAAGTCCATAGAGAAAGCTAGAGCAATGGAGGCCGAGTACAAGACTTTGCTACAGCAGCAGAAGGCTAAGAAAGCTCCAGCTCGCGTCATCAACGATCCTGGTGTACGGCGCAACCTAGGATGGGATCCCTCGAAGCCAGCACAGGCCAAGCCATACATTGACAGTGAGGCAAGCAGGTGATGCCCACCCCACTCCTTTGTTGGGAATATGCCCTAGAGGCAATCATGTATGATGATATTTCCCATTGTATTCATAAAGTTATTAAGTAGTCCTTGTATGAACATCTGATGTGTATCATTGAATATGTGATTCGGTTGTGGAACTATGCATTCATGTTGTTTGTACTAAATATCCTTGGTCATTGAGGTTGTGCTGGACACACAACTTATACCAATGTGAAAGTTGGCTTGATGACTCGGTTACACTGGTCATGGGCATGGAGATGCTATTCCAACTTACACAGATTCGGCTAAAGAGTTTAGCGAGTCGGATTGACCCATATTGAGGTACAACGAACTAGCTGTCATTTGTATATCTCAATCAATGTAATCCTTAGACCTGAGGTTGTTGCATAGTCCGAGTTGACGATCACCGACTTAGGTTCTGTCAAACGCTGATCCGTAACTGGGCAGTTAAAAAAGGCAGGGTTCGGGTCGACTGAGAATCAAGCTGCCTGATGTGAATAACCAAGATGGGATTTTGCCCCTCCACTCGGAGAGATATTCTCTGGGCCCTCTCATGAGATATGATTCGGAAAGCATGGCAATGCACGACTCGGTTAAGTGTTAACCGAGGCGATCGACTAAGAGTTAGTCGGGTGAATCACTTATCTCGGATCGAGAAGAGAGTCGAACTATTTAAGGGATGACATATATTCGCCTATAGTCTGACAAGGTATATCGTGAGGCAAAAGGGACTCGGACGTAAGTCGCATTGGAAAGGCAAGTCGTCATGACTCTTTGGTACTTGGGAGTCGGCACGTTCTGCTAGGAGCCGCTACCGACTAATCGATTGAGAGTCGGACTCCAATCGTCTCCAAGTAGACATGAGCATGCGAGGTCACACACTTAAGAGCGGGAGCAAGTTCGGATTGGATCCGAATCTGTAATGTGGTTGGGTTGGACCTAAACCAGATTAGGACTGAGTTAGTGAGTTGGACTCACGGTGACTAGTGTTATATGGGCTTTAGTGAATGGGTCGCGCGAGCAGATCCCACGTTCACTCCCTATATATAGTGGAGCACCGTAACCCAGAAAGTTTAATCGTTGTTCGGTTAGGTCATTCCATGTGTTGGAAACCCTAGCTCCATAGCAGTCCAGCCGTCGTAACGAACAAAGCAGTTCGCCGCCGGTGCTCCTCCTTGTACGTATGGATACCAGCAGAGGTGTTGTGCGATCAGCACCAGGACGATCGGATCGTGAGGACTGCACTGCATCAACTGACGCGCTTCATCAGTAATCCGCAACCGCGCGTCTAGTGGTAAACCTCGTGGCCTTCTACCTCAGATAGATCTTGGGATCACCACGTTAGAGGAAAATTTTGTTCTATCTCCGCGTGGCCCAACATCCTTAACCTCGCCGTTACCAAGACCCTTCTGGAGCAGGATATTGCCTGAGGCAGTGGAACAGGTCTATTGTAGCATCCCGGGTAAACCCTAATTATAATATCGTCTGTTGTCATATGTTTTGTGCACCATCTTTGCATCATGTATTTATTTTGCCTCTCAAAATGTTTCAACCAAAGCTATTTTTGTTTACTGCAATACCTCTCCTCTTGTTTCAAAACAAAATCCTATATTTATCTGCTAAACTATTTGCCTAAAAACTATTTGCTAAAACATTACAAAACAAAAATAATATTTTATAAAAATAATAAACCTAAAAAAACAGACCTAAACTGGCCAGGCCCAAATGGCCCAACCAGTGGAAACCCTAGACCAACCAAACCCCACCCTACCTAATCCCCACTGCCGCCGCCACCCCCTGGACACCCCCTGGACCCGGCCCCACCGCCCTCAACCCGACACTCCCAGTCAACCACCGTTCCGCGTACTCCAAGCCTCTACCGATAGATCCCTGGCCCCAACCGCGCCCCGCAACCTGGTCGCCTCTCCTCGCGGCCCCACCATCCCCACTTCTCCTCTCTCTCGCGGATGCCACCAACCCCCCGACCCCGCACGCTCTCGTGAGCGCCTCCCTCTCTGTCCCAATCCGCCGCCGCCAGCGTCCCACCCGCGTGCCTCCCGAGCGCCGCTGGCCACAGGACCCTGCCGACGCCCTGCCTCTCCTCTCCTCTGGTCGCGTCGCCGCCTCTCGCCCGCGTCACCGAGGCCGCGCCCGTCCCGCCACCGAGTTCCGCCGCCAGGGAGCCGCCCGCCGCCTCTGCCTCGCCCGCCACCGCGAGCACCTCCTCGTCCGCCGGCCTCCAGCACCCGGCTCGCGTCCGGCCCTTCCTACAGCGCGCCCTCGCCTCTGCACCACTGACCCTCTCCTCGAGCCGCCGCGACCTCCACCATGCGCTCGTATCCGGCCTCGCCGGCCCCCTCCGGCCATCGCTGCAACCTGCGTGCCGCCGACGCCCGCCGGCCCGCCGTTTCCCTTGGCTCGTCTCCCCGGCGCCCCTACGAGCACGAGGGCTCCGCTACCGGCCGTCGCCCCTCTCCGTCGTCTGCCTCATCCGTCTCGTCCTCATCCTTGTCGCAGCAGCCCCGGGTCGGCCCCTCCTCTGCCGGCCGTCGCCCCCAGCTTCTTCCCCTAAAACGCCTCGCTCTGCCCGCGCATGTCCCCGAGAAGCCTCCTCCTCCCTGGCCTGTACAGGACATCTGGTTCTGCCCTCTAATGTTCTGATGATGTTCTGTACGTGTGTGCTTCGTGTACTAGTGTGTCCCTGGGCTAGAAAACACTACTGTTGCCGAACAGGACCTACAAGATCTTCTAGCGGTTCAAGTTCCGAGGCCCCGAGACCGGCGCGATGCCGAAAAATGTACAAGACGCTCCTCGAAGACCCCGACATCATACCGCAAGATCGTTCCCGGGAACCGAAGACCGATCCGGGACGCCAAGGCCTTCTTCACGGATGTGGTTCCGGAGGCCGATTCCGTCGAGACCGAACCTGAACCCCGTCGAACCTCGGCGCCCAAGACCTTCGACCCATGTGTGACCCTCTTTTCCGAGCCCTATATTTATAAATATAATACAAACTTGTTGCATATCATGCTTGCCTACATACATTGTAATTTAGGGGCACTATGCCGATTCACCTCACAAGTAAATATGGAGATCATATATGGACTATTCTAGTCTTAGTTTGTCTCCATTTAAATTTGTGTAGCGAACCGATGATATATTTTGCCATGTTAAGACAACATTTAAAATGCAGGGTAGCTAAACAACATGAACCACCTAAATATTTGTCGGGACCCCGGTTCCGCTTAATCTTGCCTAATTGCATCGCACCTTGCCATGTCATACACCATACATGCATCATGCCCGATCTTTTGCCATAGTATTAAATAGTCCATCCGGTGTTTCTTCTAGTGCTTTGCTTCTTCACGGATTAGGCCGATGAGTTGATGCGAGTGTCGAACCGATCTTCGGTTGAACCTTCGGCAATGTTTTCAGGCGAGCACCTCCCCCTTTCTACCTATCTTACTTTTATAGTATTTATTCCCTCCTGTTGATCTATTGCTATCTGTGTTGCGATGCTCTAGTTTCCGTACCCGTGATATCCCTTGCGGCCTTATATTGCCTTGGACACATCCTATTACCTGTTGTTTGGTAGATAGTTGGACCTGCGCGTCGTAGTCTCTTGCTCAAGTGCTGTTGCGTGTCGTCAAGTACCACAGTTGTTGGAGTATTGCCGCATGTTTAATGTTGGAGATGATCAAGGCTTTAATTATTGTTTAATAACTAAAATTGAAGTAGGTAAATGCAGAGGCACAGGTGGGCAATAGATGTTATTTGGTTGTTAACCGTCCACTTGTGTCCCGTAGGACCCCGAGTTCTTGACACCTGTTCCGAGATCGAGCGCGCTAACCACAGGTGGGGTGTATGGGCACCCCCATCGATTAGTACCTGATTTCAAAGTATTGTACCGGGGGCCACAAGTAGTTTGGGGCTTTATTACTATCCTGTACTTATGCCATGCTTTACTGCTTAATTTAAATTGTGCGAGGTACTGCACCTGTACTGTTTAGGTAAGCGGAGTGTTTTCGCGGTATCGACAAACCCAGTCTCATTTTCGGGTTCCCAGTCGTTTACAGCCATTGACGCAAACCCTGAGTCCGTCTCGGAGACCGGCCGACTTCGTTGCGGGTAGCTTAGTGGGGTGGCCCCCATGTACTTGCTTTGGGTCTGGGAAACGTCATGACTTAGGCCCCGCCGACATACCGATGGGTGTATGTTAACTGATCTGGCAAAAAGGGTCGAAGTGCGTGTGGATACTTTGGTGCACCCCTGCAGGGTTAAATCTTTTCGAAAAGCCGTGTCCGCGGTTATGGACGACTTGGAGCACAGTTCTCGATCATAGACAACATAACTAAAGTTTACTGTTATAACTTGACTTGTATCCGATATGACTAGTAATCAGCTTCACTGCAACGGAATGGCTAAATAAAAGTACCAACAACTGCTGGGTTTGGGGATATCTCATGCTAATCGTATCTGACTAGTAAGTGTTGCAACTACAACGGAATGTTTAACTAAAACTGCCCACTGCTTATTATATCAGGATGACTCATGCCATCTTTATTTGACTAGTAATTGCCGCAACTATAACGGAATGAATAAAACTGCCAACGGTGTGAGTTCTCGGTTGACTTCCTCGTTTGGTCTCGAGGGGAAATACCAGGATGGGTATGTTTGGTGGTAGCATCAGGTTGGATCCGAATAGGTCTTTCTTATCCCTCTCTGATAGCCGACAGTTATATCGAGTCTATATAGGTTGTTTAGTGCATGATGCGCTGTCGCTTCAGTCCACCATACCTATGTAGGCGAGGACCGCCGAATTCTAGCCTCGCCGTGTACTGGCCTCAGTACTGACGCTCCTCTTTTTCCTTTGCCCTTTGTCGGCACCCCTTTTGTTTCAGCAGGTTTCGACATCGTTAGCAGGGTTACCCTTCTGGTTTGGCCTGGGAAGGGTTATGGACGCCATTGGTTATTCTCCAGGGCTCTTAGCCCCATTTGCATCTTGTCCGTATTCGGACGCTCTATCAATTTCAAGGTGATTTGGATCTTTGTATTGTACATCTGTATTCTTGACTCATTGAGTCGTTGTTGTATATATGTTCTGTGGGTTCCATCGAGGACTATTGTGTAATGATATTACTTCGTTTTCCACCCGCACGCAAGTGCCTGGTGGGCACCTTTGAATCGTTTCTATGCGGGTTTGGCAGGAAGCGCTGAAACTTGCATAGGGCCGATTCTGAGGGTGTTACAGAGTGGTATCAGAGCTCAGCAGTTGCGATACCCCACAAGTCCAGCCTATAGGATAAAACGGCCGAAGTAGAGTGTCAAAACTATTTTTGCAAAATCGGTTGGATAGTTCTGATTAGGTCTGATTTACTCCTTACCCCTCTGCTGCTCTCCTCTCACCTCTGCGTGTTTTGAATCCTCTCTCTTCTCTCTCTTCGAGTCCAGGATTTCTCGTGGTTGGGTTCCATCGTACCTTCAGGGTTTCGCTTCCTCCTTTGGTAACGGTGTTGCTACATCTGGTCTTCATGCTATCCGAGGAACCCTTCGTCTGGTGGACTTCTCTTTGTTCCTTCTCGTGCCTTCCGGTGTTTTCCGACGCGACGACATCATCTACGCTAGATCCGATGCAGAGTCTGCATCACTCCTTTGTTCCTGAACCTCGATTGTCGAGATCTTTAGTCTGATTCCAATAATGGTTGCACGCTTTTCCACTGATTGTGCAGAGTAATAGTTTGGGTGCGTGATGCATTGGCCCCCATACCGACTACTCACTCTATTCGCTTGTGTACATTGAAGTGGATGAGAATGCATCGATTCTCTCTTTCTATCGAAGTTAGAGGTGGATTGATTGGTTGATACCTCTACCTTCGCCTTTGTTTCCCGGAGTGTTCTCTCGTCGATCACGGATAACGACCTCTTGTTAGTGGTGTCGCGAAGATCTACACGAAGCGAGAAGATGCAGATCACCGACCTTCTTTCCGGTACCATGAGGTGGATCTCGAGGGCGAGATCCATTGTTAGTGGTGTCGAATTGTAGCATCCCGGGTAAACCCTAATTATAATATCGTCTGTTGTCATATGTTTTGTGCAACATCTTTGCATCATGCATTTATTTTGCCTCTCAAAATGTTTCAACCAAAGCTATTTTTGTTTACTGCAATACCTCTCCTCTTGTTTCAAAACAAAATCCTATATTTATCTGCTAAACTATTTGCCTAAAAACTATTTGCTAAAACATTACAAAACAAAAATAATATTTTATAAAAATAATAAACCTAAAAAAACAGACCTAAACTGGCCAGGCCCAAATGGCCCAACCAGTGGAAACCCTAGACCAACCAAACCCCACCCTAACTAATCCCCACTGCCGCCGCCACCCCCTGGACACCCCCTGGACCCGGCCCCACCGCCCTCAACCCGACACTCCTAGTCAACCACCGTTCCGCGTACTCCAAGCCTCTACCGACAGATCCCTGGCCCCAACCGCGCCCCGCGACATGGTCGCCTCTCCTCGCGGCCCCACCATCCCCACTTCTCCTCTCTCTCGCGGATGCCACCAACCCCCCGACCCCGCACGCTCTCGTGAGCGCCTCCCTCTCTGTCCCAATCCGCCGCCGCCAGCGTCCCGCCCGCGTGCCTCCCGAGCGCCGCTGGCCACAGGACCCTGCCGACGCCCTGCCTCTCCTCTCCTCTGGTCGCGTCGCCGCCTCTCGCCCGCGTCAGCGAGGCCGCGCCCGTCCCGCCACCGAGTTCCGCCGCCAGGGAGCCGCCCGCCGCCTCTGCCTCGCCCACCACCGCGAGCACCTCCTCGTCCGCCGGCCTCCAGCACCCGGCTCGCGTCCGGCCCGTCCTACAGCGTGCCCTCGCCTCTGCACCACCGAACCTCTCCTCGAGCCGCCGCGACCTCCACCATGCGCTCGTATCCGGCCTCGCCGGCCCCCTCCGGACATCGCTGCAACCTGCGTGCCGCCGACGCCCGCTGGCCCGCCGTTTCCCTTGCAGGCTCGTCTCCCCGGCGCCCCTACGAGCACGAGGGCTCCGCTACCGGCCGTCGCCCCTCTCCATCGTCTGCCTCATCCGTCTCGTCCTCATCCTTGTCGCAGCAGCCCCGGGTCGGCCCCTCCTCTGCCGGCCGTCGCCCCCCGCTTCTTCCCCTAAAACGCCCCGCTCTGCCCGCGCATGTCCCCGAGAAGCCTCCTCCTCCCTGGCCTGTACAGGACATCCGGTTCTGCCCTCTAATGTTCTGATGATGTCCTGTACGTGTGTGCTTCGTGTACTAGTGTGTCCCTGGGCTAGACAAACACTACTGTTGCCGAACAGGACCTACAAGATCTTCTAGCGGTTCAAGTTCCGAGGCCCCGAGACCGGCGCGATGCCGAAAAATGTACAAGACGCTCCTCGAAGACCCCGACATCATACCGCAAGATCGTTCCCAGGAACCGAAGACCGATCCGGGACGCCAAGGCCTTCTTCACGGATGTGGTTCCGGAGGCCGATTCCGTCGAGACCGAACCCGAACCCCGTCGAACCTCGGCGCCCAAGACCTTCGACCCATGTGTGACCCTCTTTTCCGAGCCCTATATTTATAAATATAATACAAACTTGTTGCATATCATGCTTGCCTACATACATTGTCATTTAGGGGCACTATGCCGATTCACCTCACAAGTAAATATGGAGATCATATATGGACTATTCTAGTCTTAGTTTGTCTCCATTTAAATTTGTGTAGCGAACCGATGATATATTTTGCCATGTTAAGACAACATTTAAAATGCAGGGTAGCTAAACAACATGAACCACCTAAATATTTGTCGGGACCCCGGTTCCGCTTAATTTTGCCTAATTGCATCGCACCTTGCCATGTCATACAACATACATGCATCATGCCCGATCTGTTTCTGTAGTATTAAATAGTCCATCTGGTGTTTCTTCTAGTGCTTTGCTTCTTCACGGATTAGGCCGATGAGTTGATGTGAGTGTCGACCCGATCTTCGGTTGAACCTTCGGCAATGTTTTCAGGCGAGCACCTCCCCCTTTCTACCTATCTTACTTTTATAGTATGTATTCCCTCCTATTGATCTATTGCTATCTGTGTTGCGATGCTCTAGTTTCCGTACCCGTGATATCCCTTGCGGCCTTATATTGCCTTGGACACATCCTATTACCTGTTGTTTGGTAGATAGTTGGACCTGCGCGTCGTAGTCGCTTGCTCAAGTGCTGTTGCGTGTCGTCAAGTACCACAGTTGTTGGAGTATTGCCGCATGTTTAATGTTGGAGATGATCAAGGCTTTAATTATTGTTTAATAACTAAAATTGAAGTAGGTAAATGCAGAGGCACAGGTGGGCAATAGATGTTATTTGGTTGTTAACCGTCCACTTGTGTCCCGTAGGACCCTGAGTTCTTGACACCTGTTCCGAGATCGAGCGCGCTAACCACAGGTGGGGTGTATGGGCACCCCCATCGATTAGTACCTGATTTCAAAGTATTGTACCGGGGGCCACAAGTAGTTTGGGGCTTTATTACTATCCTGTACTTATGCCATGCTTTACTGCTTAATTTAAATTGTGCGAGGTACTGCACCTGTACTGTTTAGGTAAGCGGAGTGTTTTCGCGGTATCGACAAGCCCAGTCTCATTTTCGGGTTCCCAGTCGTTTACAGCCATTGACGCAAACCCTGAGTCCGTCTCGGAGACCGGCCGACTTCGTTGCGGGTAGCTTAGTGGGGTGGCCCCCATGTACTTGCTTTGGGTCTGGGAAACGTCATGACTTAGGCCCCGTCGACATACCGATGGGTGTATGTTAACTGATCTGGCAAAAAGGGTCGAAGTGCGTGTGGATACTTTGGTGCACCCCTGCAGGGTTAAATCTTTTCGAAAAGCCGTGTCCGCGGTTATGGACGACTTGGAGCACAGTTCTCGATCATAGACAACCATAACTAAAGTTTACTGTTATAACTTGACTTGTATCCGATATGACTAGTAATCAGCTTCACTGCAACGGAATGGCTAAATAAAAGTACCAACAACTACTGGGTTTGGGGATATCTCATGCTAATCGTATCTGACTAGTAAGTGTTGCAACTACAACGGAATGTTTAACTAAAACTACCCACTGCTTATTATATCAGGATGACTCATGCCATCTTTATTTGACTAGTAATTGCCGCAACTATAACGGAATGAATAAAACTGCCAACGGTGTGAGTTCTCGGTTGACTTCCTCGTTTGGTCTCGAGGGGGAAATACCAGGATGGGTATGTTTGGTGGTAGCATCAGGTTGGATCCGAATAGGTCTTTCTTATCCCTCTCTGATAGCCGACAGTTATATCGAGTCTCTATATGTTGTTTAGTGCATGCTGTGCTGTCGCTTCAGTCCACCATACCTATGTAGGCGAGGACCGCCGAATTCTAGCCTCGCCGTGTACTGGCCTCAGTACTGACGCTCCTCTTTTTCCTTTGCCCTTTGTCGGCACCCCTTTTGTTTCAGCAGGTTTCGACGTCGTTAGCAGGGTTACCCTTCCGGTTTGGCCTGGGCAGGGTTATGGACGCCATTGGTTATTCTCCAGGGCTCTTAGCCCCATTTGCATCTTGTCCGTAGTCGGACGCTCTATCAATTTCAAGGTGATTTGGATCTTTGTAAAATACATCTGTATTCTTGACTCATTGAGTCGTTGTTGTATATATGTTCTGTGGGTTCCATCGAGGACTATTGTGTAATGATATTACTTCGTTTTCCACCCGCACGCAAGTGCCTGGTGGGCACCTTTGAATCGTTTCTATGCGGGTTTGGCGGGAAGCGCTGAAACTTGCATAGGGCCGATTCTGAGGGTGTTACATCTATGACCTAGTGGCTAAGGCGGTGAAGCAGCAGGAAAAGGCTACCTCTCAGAGGCTTGAGTCTGACCCAGCGCTCTGCCGATCTAACCAGTACAAACCGCCAAGGGATAGATCTCCTCAGGATGTCGGGTCACGGACGGGTTCATCAGAACGAAGACAGAGGGATGCGCGCAACAGGAAGGATGCTATCCCCATATCCTCCAACCATGGAGAAAAGGCCCAACCTCGTCGCCCATCGCCACCGCCCCGATCCCCCCGACATCAGGAAGATTACAAAGCTCACCATCGTACGGATATGCCCCCACCAAAGCAGTGTGGCATCGTCATCCGCGACAACACGGCGCAGACCCGTCATGATGAAGAGCGCCACCAAGGAGACAAGAGCAGGTCACACCATGACCCTCCATGTCCGACAAGCAACCGTGACAGGCATGAGGCATCGCTGGAGGGTAACAACAAAAAGGCTAACCCACCGCCACCTCCGCCTCCGTCGCCGCCATGCAGTCACCATGGCAGAAGAGGCCCACGTCGTTCACGCATCACATCCCCTGTTGACAAAAGGAAGAAGAACCCGGAGCCATACGATGCACGTTCGCGGATTGATAAGATCCATGAGGCCCGGGAAGGACCATACCTGGGACCACGTTGTTTTGGACCTGCAATACGGTCCGCAACTTACCCCAAAGGTTTCCGGATTGACAAGACCATCAAGCCCTATGACGGCACCGCCAAGCTAGCCACATGGTTGCAGGACTACGTCAACGCAGTGGAGATTGCCGGAGGCAACCCCAACGTCGTCGTCAAGTACCTCCCGTTAATGTTCGTGGGCACGGCCCGTCAATGGATCGATGACTTGCCGGAGAAATCTATCTACAACTGGCTAGACATGCAAGAAGAGTTCACCAAGAACTTTGAGGGTACATACAAGCGTCCCTGCACTGTGGGCGATCTTTAGAGGTGCGTGCAAAAAAAAGACGAGACATCTCGCGCCTACCTCTCACGATGAAGAATTCCTGCGCAGGAGTGCACGCTCAGACCGCCATGGCCGCCTTCATCGATGGGTTGGAAAGGGGCACGTTGCTCCTACATAAGCTGAAGCGCTTGCAGGACAATCACCAGCTTGACTTGAATCAGATGATTCAGCTAGCCAGTGAGTTCGCAGCTGCCGACAACGATGCTCGTGGCTCTTTGCCGGCAACGGCCGTTCCAACCCAAGCTCGGAGGAACAGCAGTACAAAGCGGAAAACCGCTCCAGAAGAAAAGCAATCTACCGACATGGTCGCTATGACTTTTGCAGGACGAGGAGAAGGCGGACAACGTGGCCGAGGAAGGGGAGCTGGCCGCGGGCAGCAACGAGGAAGTGAAACCACCTCGGCGCCGCTCCGCGTTCCCCAAACCTACGAAGAGTACCGTGATATGTCGTTCCTCGTACACCTCGACACCAACGGCAAGGCCACCCATACCAATCGACACTGCAAGTTCGTCAACGACCTTAAGGAAGACCCGGAGTCCGGCTACAAGCAAAGTCGGAAGAACAGACCGCGAGGCAAGGGAAAAGGGAAGAAGAAGGAGGAGGAGTCCAAGGATTCAAGTGACATGGACGAGGACGTTGACCCCAAGAACGCCGCCAAGAGCGACGACAAGGGCAAGAACCCCTTCGCAAAGAAGGCTCCAGTCTACCGCACTTTCCTTGGCACCCCCACCGTCCGACAACAGAAGACTTCTCTCAGGATTCTGATGGCCACTCTCCCCCTAGTCCCCCAGTACATACGCTGGTCATAGGTTCCAATAACTTGGGATAGGACGGACCACCCAGACCTTGTGCCCACGGAGAACCAATACGCCATGGTCATCAACCCCTTGATTGACGGCGTGGAGTTCACCAAGTGCATGGTGGATAGTGGAAGCAGCATCAACATCATGTACCTGGATACATTGTAGAAGATGAACTTGACGGAGGCAAACCTAAGGCGGACCAACACCATATTCCATGGCGTAGTCCCTGGTCGGGAGTCTCGGTCCCTTGGGTGCATTACACTTTAGGTTGCCTTTGGCGATGTTAATAATTACCGCCAAGAGTGCATGACCTTCGAGGTGGTCCCCTTCAAGAGCGTGTACCATGTCATATTCGGCCGCGACATATTCCCCATGTTCATGGCCAAGCCATGCTTCGTCTACAACAAACTCAAGATACCCGGACCAAAACGGCATTATCACCGTATCCAGAAGCTTTACCAAGGCAAGGGACTGCAAGATCAATGAAGCAGCCGTTGCAGAAGCTGTCCTCTATAGCGAAGAATTCAAAGAGATCCATAGCAAGGTCAATGACTCAGAGATGCCCGTGTCGAAGAAGAAGATCTCCGACTCCGCTCCTGCGTTCAAGGCCGCCATCGAAACCAAGCCGGTGGAGCTTGTGGTAGGCGATGCCTCCAAGACCGTCGCCATTGGGACGAACCTGGATCCTAAATAGGAAAGCGCGCTCATCGAGTTCCTCCGTGAGAATAGGGACATCTTTGCCTGGCAACCTGCCGACATGAATGGTGTACCTAGGGAACTTGCCGAGCACAGCTTAAACATAGTTCCAAAATGTAAACCAGTGAAACAACCTCTACGACGCTTCGGAGATGAGAAGATATGCGCCATTGGCAAAGAGATAGCTAGGTTTCTTAAAGCTGGGTTTATCCGAGAAGTCCTTCACACCCGATGGGTGGCCAATCCTGTACTAGTTCCCAAAAAGGGAACCAATGAATTAAGAATGTTCGTTGATTACACCGGCTTGAACAAAGCATGTCCCAAAGATCCGTTTGCTTTGCCTCGCATTAACCAAGTCATTGACTCGATGGCTCGCTCGGAACTTTTGTGTTTTCTAGATGCATACTCAGGATACCACCGGATCAAGATGAGGAAGTCGGACCAATTGGCCACTTCGGTCACTACCCCATACGGCACGTTTTGCTATGTCACGATGCCCTTTGGGCTGAAAAACGCAGGTGCTACTTACCAGCGGACAATGCAATGTTTCCTTCACGACCAAATTGGTCGGAACGTTCACGCCTATGTGGACGATATCGCGGTGATGTCTAAAAAGTCAAACGACTTAATCTCTGACTTAAAAGAAACATTCGATAATCTCCGGAAATACAACATGATGCTCAACCCTAAGAAGTGTGTCTTCGGGGTTCCAGCCGGCAAATTGTTGGGCTTCATCGTTTCCCAACGTGGAATCAAAGTCAACCCGGAGAAAATCAAGGCCATCTTAAACATAAACCGTCCGACATGCCTAAAGGACATTCAACGACTAACAGGTTGTGTTGAAGCAGTTAGTCGGTTCGTCAGCCGACTTGGAGAGAAAGTCCTGCCACTGTACAAGTTGCTGAAGAAAGCGGACAAATTCACGTGGACGGACGAAGCAGACGCAGCATTGAGGCAGCTCAAGGAGATTCTTTCCTCAGCGCCCATCCTTGCAGCACCCGAGCCTGTAGAGCCCCTGTTAATTTACATGGCGGCAACCAACTGGGTTATCAGCATCGTCGTCGTGGTAGAACGGAAGGAACCAGGCTATAAGCACGGACTTCAACGACCAGTTTACTACGTAAGCGAGGTCTTGACGGAGTCCAAGCAGCGTTACCCGCACTACCAAAAGATAGCTTATGGAGTATTCCTTGCTTCTCGGAAGCTGAGGCATTACTTTCAGGAGCACCCAATCACAGTGGTGAGAAAGACTCCACTGTCCGACATTATCAATAACAGCGACGCTACAGGAAGGGTCACGAAGTGGGGCATTGAACTTGCCTCCTTCGAGATCACCTACAAGAGACGCGACGCTATCAAGTCACAATCCTTGGCGGATTTTATTGCAGATTGGACAGAGATGCCAGACGCTACTCCGTTGCCAGAACCAGAGTACTAGGTAATGCACTTTGACGGATCAAAGCTGCTCAACGGCTCGGGGGCTGGTGTATTGCTACAGTCACCAACAGGAGACAAGCTACACTACATTCTGCAGATCCACTTCGAGGCTACAAACAACATGGCGGAGTATGAAGCACTCATTCAAGGACTGCGTGTAGCCAAAAATATTGGCATCAAGCGCATAGTTTGCTGTGGAGATTCCGACTTGGTTGCCTAGCAGGTGGCTGGCACCTGGAATGCGCAGAACCCTATGATGGCGGCATATCGAGACGAAGTGGACGATATAGCCATGAGCTTCTTGGGCTACGAAGTCAAGTATGTGCCTAGGGAGCAAAACGAGGCGGCTGATCTGCTGTCCAAGCTTGGGTCAGGGTGCAAGCGAATTCCGCCAGGAGTTTTCCTAGAGCATCTGCGCACACCATCCATGAAGGGAGCCGACATCGACAACCCGGATAGAGCTAACTCTTTCGTCAACATAGTGACTAAGGTCCCTCCGGCTTGGACAAAACCGTTCATGGAATACCTCGAACACGAAACTTTGCCCGATGACGAAGTCGAAAGACGGCAAATAGTACGACGAGCAAAGGGTTATACCATAATCAATGGGCAACTCTACAAAAGAATCACTACTGGTGTATACCTAAAGTGTGTTTCCCAGCTAGAAGGTATGGAAATCCTACGTGAAATCCATCTCGGAGATTGCGGGCATCACGCCGCTCCTCGATCGTTGGTCGCGAAAGCCTTCCGGCAAGGATTCTACTAGCTGACCGCGAAGGCGGACGCCGACAAGCTGGTTGAGACATGCATGGGATGCCAGTATTATGCCCGACAACCACATGTTCCTGCTGAAGAACTGCGAACAATACCAATAACTTGGCTGTTTGCGGTCTAGGGGATAGACATGGTGGGACCGTTACAGACGGCACCTTGTGGGTTTACGCATCTGCTTGTAGCAGTTGACAAATTCACCAAATGGATAGAAGCTAAACCCATTAGAAAGCTTGATGGGGCAACTGCCCTCAGGTTTGTCCGGGATCTAGTGGTGAAATTTGGTCTCCCACATAGCATTATCACCGACCATGGAAGCAACTTGTCACTCGGAGAAGTGGAGGCTTATTGCTGGGAGAAACGCATCCGAATTGACCTTGCATCTGTGGCACACCCACAATCCAATGGTCAGGTTGAGTGAGCCAATGGATTAATTCTGCAGGGAATCAAGCCACGTCTTGAGGCACCGCTACGTAGAGCAGCTAGAGCCTGGGCGGAAGAATTGCCATCTGTGCTGTGGAGTTTACGAACTACACCCAACAGATCCACCGGCTACACCCCTTATTTCATGGTATATGGAGCAGAAGCCATTCTGCCTTCCGACATCCTCCACGATGCACCAAGAGTTGCCGCCTACGACGAGGATGACGCCGAAGAATCCAGACGCCTAGATGTGGACCTTCTCGAGGAGGAGCGCGTTTTGGCATGCCAAAGATCCGCCATCTACCAGCAGAAGCTACGCAGCTACCATAGTCACCGCGTTCGGCATCGCTCGTTTAAAGAGGGGGATTTGGTGCTCTGACTTAAGCAGAAGAAGTCACACAAATTATCCCCGCCATGGGAAGGACCGTTCATCATAAGCAAGGCGCTACTCAATGGGTCTTACTATCTTGTTGACAATCGTGAACTAAAGGATAGACCCAACGAGGATCATAAGCGTAAGCGACATGACCCGGATGATGACTACCCGGAGCTTGATCGGCCATGGAACATAGCAAAGCTACGTCCTTTTTACACTTAGCATTTTTATCTAATTGTGTACCTTTTATATGATGAATGAAATAAAGCTCTTTGGTTCACTCATATTTTTGAGTCTTTTACCTCCTTTAGTGTTCATTTTTGGATCATGTAAAACCTTTATGCACAAGTCTTGCGTTTGCACTTGTGAAAATTCTGCCTACGGGCGTTAGCTTAAGTTTTCTGGTCTACACGTTCTTTGTCATTTTTATGTGGATTCTAGAGTAGTGACTTTCGGCACTTATTGTCGGCGATTTTGTGCTCGGGTTATTGACGGTGCCATTGGGCATCATCACCTAAGCGCTTGGTTCCGACAACGAGTCTTCCGACTCATGAAAAGTCAAGCATAAGAACCAAAGTAATGGATAAGCCAGCACTTGCTTAAAAATATATACATGCTGGAAATTAGTTCTTAAGTAGCAGGACATAACAATCATTGTTTTCCGCCTTAAGTTACATCGCCAAGTTTTTTCTGTGCATACACCAAAGGTGAAACAAATATTACATAGTGTTTTCATTCCTTGGGCGCAGGAGACTTGGAAGCAGCATTGTCACCAGCTGGAGAATCACCCTCACCATCGGCACTATGATGAGACTCGTAGGAATCTTGGTTGACGCTGTCGATGGTGTTCATGGGCACAAAGATGTCGATGTCCACCAACTCGGCAACTCTGGTGTCATAACCCGCTAGTGATGACAAGATGGCTTCGTGATCAATTTCTTTGCCGTCATTGTCAACGTCGGGGATGCCAGAGGTCACCGTGTCGATGTCGGCATCTTCGTAGTGTGCCTTCACCATTGACAGCGCCATCCTTGCGCCAGCCCCTGCACATGAAGCTTTCCAGCTTGTGACACGCTCGAGGGCTCGGCGCAGAATCTCCGAGTACTTCGTCACGGAGTCCGAGGCCTTGATGTATATCTGGAGGGGCTTGGCAATCTCTTTGGCCTGGGTGATGGCGGTGTTGATGAAGTTGCCGTCATGAACCATGCATTCCTTGTCCGAAGGAGGCGAGCGGTTTAAACCCATAGGTGCTGCAAATTCCGACAAGGAGCACATGAGTTCAATAAACTCTAAGTATCCAGACTACAGAAATACAAGGCGGAGGAAACTTACTGAAGATGCTGGCCTTCGCCTGCCAGAGGGTGTCCGCCAGGGATTCTTTCTCTTGCTGGAGGAGCTTAAACGCCTCGTTGTGGCGTTGTTTTTCTCATCAGCAGCTTGCTTCTGATCTTTTAAGATCGCAAGCTCCTCCTTCAAGCGATTGATTTCCGCGGAGGCGGAATCCTGCAGGGCCTTCATGGAATCCTCATGCATCTTCAGCATCTCTTCCCTCTCCTTCTTAAGGATTTGGTTCTCGCTGTCTAGCTGCTGAATGTGCTTGGACTGCTCGACAATATCCTTGGCCTTGGAGACATGTTCTGCAAGTCGGAGAAAATAAAGTACACAGTGATTTCACGGAGAAAGTGGGCACAAAAACTAGACGGAATGCGCAAAAAGAAAACAGACTCTTGTTTTTGATGATCTGTTGCTTCAAGATGGCAGTTTTACCCTTTTCAGCTTCAAGATCTGCGTGCATCTTCTGATACCTGTCGTTGGCCATGCCCCTCCGAGCATTCTCGTTATGTGGAAAAAAGGAAAAAAGTTAAACCGTTGTTCAGTCTGCTTGGAGCACCTAGTCGGAACGTTCCCACCTAGGCACTCGTGGGCTACAGCGAGAGTTTTTAACTTAGCAATATGCTTAGTTTTTCTTTAAGCATCTAGTCGGAGCTAATTCAGTTCTCGATTAGAAGCTTGGGGGCTATAGTATAAAGTTTTTTACTCGGAAAATGCTTAGCTTTTCTTTAAGCATCTAGTCAGAACTAATTCAGTTACAACTAGAGGCCTGGGGGCTACAGTATTGGAAATTATAAACACTATGTATGCTACTCTTAAAGCATCTAGTCGGAATAATTTGTTCCATCTAAATGCTTGGGGGCTACAGTGAGAGTTTTTTCTAACTTAGTCACTCTTAGAGCATATAGATGCAAAACCTATGGTTTTCCATCTACATCCTCGGGGGCTATAGTGGGATACTCGTATGAAATGCAAAAGGCAAAGTAAACTTACAAGTGCAATGATCTTGAGATTTGTAGTGCTCTCGGCTAGCAGCTTGCCAAAGGAGATGCTATTTCCTTGCAAGATGTCCGCTTGTCGGAGAAGATCCTCAAGATCGCACGTCGGAGATGACGGTACTCCTCCAGGAACCAGAGTTGTGTTATTCGGCGTGAGCGCTGGGTAAACTATCTTCGGGAACTCAAAGGGTTTCTGGGGAGCAGGGGTGCCGCCTTCGGCAGAAGTACCAGCCTCCACCACTGACTTGCCGCTACCGATGGCATCCTTAGCCGGAGCTTCAGCCATTTGAAGAGCGGTGCTCTCCTGCGTCGCCTGCTCACCGACAACAGCGAGTTTGGTAGAGGCGCCAGAATCCACTTCCATGACGGAAGGGCCTGGTGCCTCCTTAGCTTGTGAGCTTGTTGGGACGGACGAGGGCTTGACGGCAGGAGTAGCAGGGGCGATGGAGGGGGAGGCATCGCGATGCAGTATGTCTTTGATATTTCGAGAAGACCCCAAAGTCTTGGAGGTCTTCTTGAGGCTGGTCGTGGCTTTCTTCCTCAGACGTGCAAAATGCATAAGTACAGGAACAAGACAGACAAAATAGACAAATGTCGGAGATTGAGAATCTTACACTAGGGGGGCGCTTTGGCAAAAATCCCGGTGGCTTTTCTCTTCTCCGCCTCCAGGGCGGCGGTAGTCTTCTTGGAGGCTCCACCCTTCGCCTTCTTCTTCTTGCCTCCGTCGGCAGCGTCAGAGGTGGAGCTCTTACACTTTCGCACCAACGGGACATCGTCGTCGGACACGACCGTGAGTTCCTTCATCTTTGGATCATAGATTTGGGCAGCCAGCTTGCCCTCATCTAGATCGCTAAGCTGTTAAGTGAGAAATCACCGTGTTAGATAAGATGGTATTGGCAAGACGGAAAAACTGGAGCAATGTCGTACACAGAAAATAAATACCTACCTTTGGGCACTTGCCATCTACGAACATGTCGTAGGTGATGGTGAAGCCACGCTTCTTATCCTTCACCTTGACGATGTCCTTTAGGCGGAGCTTGACGGAGTCACTCGAGAAGTTATCTACGGAGATCTGCAGGCTATCCCTTCGGTCACTGGTATACTCATGCATGAACTTCGCGCGGTGCTGTAGAGGTTGGATTCGCCTGATGAACCAGCACATGGCTAGGTCCAAGCCGGTCAAACCCGTCTCTACGAACCATTCGATCCGCCTTATTGCGCGAGAAGCGTCGAGGTCGGAGGAAGGGAAGCATGGGATCTCCATGTAGAAACTTCAGCGGCGGCTCCATCCACAAAGTCTGGGTACGTCACTTCTCGGCCCGCCAAAGGAATGTCGGGGCCATAGAAGTACGTCCGCTGCCAGTTCTTGCAGGACTCGTGGCCGACGATGTCGGGGAACCGCCGTCCAGGTCGAATCTTGAAGATTATGGTGCCGCAGTTCCTAAGCTCCTCCTTACTATGTCCGGCTTCACGTTTGACGGTGAAGAAGTACACGAACAAGTCTAACCTAGGCCTTATCCCTAGGTAACCCTCGCAAAGTGCCACGAAGTTGCTAAGCACTAAGATGCTATTGGGGGAGAGGTTATGGGGTTGGACCTTATAGTGGTTCAAGACGGAGAGGAAGAAGTGGGAGATGGGCAGGGAAACTCCGCGTACCAGCTGAGCCTTGAGGTACACCTTTTCTCCAGCTTGGGGAGAAGGTGTCACCTCGCCGGCCGGCGCTGCCCGCCAGGCGAGCCCCTCCATCGCGGGGAGGTAGCCTTCGGCGACCATCTCGTGGATGTCGCGGTCGGTGATGTCCGAGCCGCGCCAGTCGCCCTTATGCGAGTCTGGCTCTTCTTCCAGTGGCTCTAGCGCCGCCAGATTGTGGTCTCCGCCGGTGGACTCGATCACCGCCGATGCGGGGATGACCAAGCCCTCTGGGGGCACGACGACGGAGCTCGCCGGCTTCGCCGCGGCTTCGCCGCGGCTTCGCTCGATGCCGCCATCGACGGGGAGGTGCTGCTGCTGGCCATGGAGTGATGAACGGGTGACACAGATGGAAGATAGGGTTTTCGAGGTTTCTCGCGGAGAGCTCGAGGAGGCATGTGGCTGGAGGAAGAAGACGATGACGCGAGAAGAATGAGGTAAAAGGTGGAAAATTCCCCACGGTTACTATTTATCATCCTCGACGTCAAGATTCGTGTAGCTAATTGGACGGTTGCCGCGTAGACAACGTGTTCGCGAACATGCGCGGAAATTTCGCCACGTCTCCAACCGCCGCCGCCAACGGTTTGTATCGCTCGCGTGGGAAAATCGGATATGATTGCGTTCTCTGCATGTGTGAGTTACGAGGCGTCGCTGACCTAAGCCTACGTCGTCCTAGCTGACACGGGTAGATGAGCCGTCACATCGAAGATTCCAGCATGGATGGATTTAATCCGACTACGGAAGAGTACGATGGAAGATTCAGCATTTCTTCGGCTTACAAATCAAAGATGGAGAAAACCTTGCAGTGTTCTTTGGGAGGACTACAAGATATTGCTTGACGATCTACCGGCATCCATCTAGACGGAGCATTCCACGTGAAGAGGCAAGACGGCGCAAGATCTCAGAGTTCTCCGGGGGCTACTGTTGGGGATATGCTATATGGGTATCCTTATAGCATGTCTCTTATCCGGCTAACCCGGGTGGCCCATAGTCGGTAGCATGGCCTATGGCCTGCTGGGCGGCCCAGTTAGGTGGATCCAGAAGGGAGGCCCATGCCGGATAAAGGAAGGCTACGGTGGAGTCACCGGCGTACCCGGAGCCTTGGAGTGCAAGATACACAAGACTAGTAATAGATAGTGTAGGACTCTGTAACCTGTCCGGCTAGGACTTTTCCCTGTAACCCTAGGACCTGGCGACTATATAAGTCGGGCCTATGGGAGCCTTTAGGGCACAATCTCAGACAACTTCATACAACCTCGCACAGCGAACCTATCTTTGTAACTTGGCGTATCTCCCTTATAGTGATTTATAGCAGGAGTAGGATTCCGCCACCGTTGTGGGATTTGAACCTGGGTAAGCTGTGTTACCTCGTACCTGTAAACCGTTCGCCTTACCCAACGTCTCTAAACACGCACTGTGAGGACCCCTCCATGGCGTACTCATCGGCAATACCACGACAGAACCCCAAGGGGGTGGCCGGGGCATGGGGGCTGCCCCCTTGCCCTCCCCTAATTCATGTGGGTGGACACTCCACTCACAAAAAATCCTTTCAATTCCCTCCACTCAAAATCCCACTCAAATTCCCATTAAATTTCCACCAAATTTAATGCAAACTCTCATTAAATAAAACTCCTTTTATTTATTCAGATTTTTGTCAATTACTTTAATGACAAACATTCACATATAACCCCTTGCTAGTATTTCATTTCACATGCAAAAACACTTTCTGCAATTTCACACCGAAAACCTGTTTCGGTATCTAGTGAAATAAATTCCTGCGCTTGTTATTCTTTTCGGCATGAAACTTTTGCTCCAATTGGATGTCGGTGTCTCTTAAGTGTTCCACCCTATGGTTCACGGATAATGCGGGCATGATCGAGACCCTTCTCTGATCAATAATTAGAAGCGGGATTTGGAGACCCATACTGACTCCCACACATTCAACGATGACTTTCTTTGATCGTCGGAACCTTTTATGCTAGTATCTTAATTCTTTTGTTTCACGATATATTACATGTCCGAGATTCGATCATCGGTATCTCCATACCTAGTTTTATCTCGTTACTGACATGCACTCTTTTCTCGTTCCTTGATATAACATTCTAGTGATCAAGTCACTTGCTTGCAAGCTAACCAATGTGATATCACCGAGAGGGCCCAGAGCATATCTATGCGTCATTGGGATGAATAAATTCCACTCTCGATCCATGGGCCTCAACATAACACTTTAGTAGTTATGAACCCATCTTTATAATCACCCAGTTACAGTGTGACCTTTGATGTTATCAAGAAACTCTTCTGGTGTTAGTGATTGACATGATCTCATGGTCTAAGGATTAGGATCACTTTGTAATTTGTTATAGCAATATAAACTCAATGACTTTGATTGTAATTATATACTTCGGATGAATGTTCATCACACCATTACACTAATTTTGTGACCTTGTTATTAACAACATCCAATGTCTATGATCAGGAAACCTTGATCATCTTGTTAATCAACGAGCTAGTTTATGAGAGAGGCATAACTAGGAACTTTCTGTTTTCATTATTAAACACACATGTATTAACGTTTCTATATTAATACAATTATAGCATGCAAAATAAACATCTATCATATACTTGGAATACACATAATAAACACTTTATTATTGCCTCTCAGGGCATATTCCCTTCAGGGTACCGGTGGTGTATGGAACACCGGCACTGATGGAGTTCTTCTAGGTACCATAGTAGTACCGGAAAAGGGTGAGACTCGGCTTAATGCCAAGAAACCCCTCACTAAGAGCTGCGTGGGCACTAAGCTCAAGCAAGAAGTTGGGAGGAGATTGTGAAGTTGCACACCGTAATGTTGGAGAACTTCGGTGAAGAACTTTAATGGTGGAAGACTAAGGTCGCGGTCGGCGTGCGTGCCGAAGAGGACTCGCTTGCTGTCGCGCGGTGCGGGAACGGCATCTCCAATGCCGCTCTGCCACACTCCGGCGATGAGGTAGCCCTCGTCCTCCATGACCTGTCGCTTGGCGTTATCTAGGCGCTATGGACCTAAAGGCCCCGCAGCTTCCTCTCGTCCGTTGCTGCTGTGCATGTCGCCGCTGTCGCTCCGGAGCTGGATGGCGTTTCCATCTCGCCGGAAAAGATCAAAGTCCAGCAACGCTAAGGGTTTTTTGGGGTGTGCAGATGGGAGTAGATGCAGAGCGCTCTAGGAGTACGAGGATGCAATGAAGAACAGCGAGGAATGAATCTGGGACAAAGGGATTTCTTCTTTTATTAACCTCCACGTCAAGACTCGTGCTGATTCGCGCGATTTACGGCACACGTATAGTAGATAGAGAGGAGGCTTCCTCACGACGTCTCCGCCCCCTCGATTCTCACGCGATCATTGAAACAGTGTTCTGTTCCATAAAGGACGGACCCACCAATGGTCTTGCTGACAGGATGTTTGTTAGTGACAAGACCTGGTCTGAAAATGTTTTCGGACAACACGGCACTATTTAAATTTGGCTCATGTTTTGAAACGAGCAGGAAAATGACTAAAGTCAAGAAGACATATCCGACTCAGATAAGACTTGGAATCCTACACTACTCAAGATGAAGAAACCATCAAGCTAGACGATTTATCTGACTTTGGATCTTGGAGACTTCTGGGGGCTACTATTGGGGATATACTTTCTAAGAATACCCACACGACTCGCTGACTAGGGTGGCCCACCAATGGGTTAGAGCTTTTTTTCACGGCCCACACGACTCGCTGACTAGGCTGGCCCACCAACGGGTTAGAGATTTTCTTCATGGGTGGCCTAGTCAGAGAAAGAGGAGGAGTCACTTCTGGCTACGACATGGCCCAGAAGAGTTACCGACTTAGGCTTGTAGTACTACTTGTAGTCCAAGTTGTATCTAGTTACCGACTCTGTAACGTAGCCAGATAGGTCTCTCCTATAACCCTAGGCCCCGGTGAATATATAACGCCGTTAGGGCACCAGATCATAGGGGGCCTTTAGGGCACCAGATCATAGATCAACCAAAACCAACTCGCACAGGCGAACCTCTCTTGTAATCCGGTGTAACATCTGACTTTCGTCGATATATTACTGGATTGCTAGCAGGAGTAGGATCCGATCACCATAGTCGGGTCTGAACCTAGGTAAACTTGTGATCACCGCTCTCAGAACACCATACGTCTCACACACCATCTTTTCTCAACGCCTTCAGGACCCCCTATGGCATACTTGTCGACAATCCGACGACACACGCCACTAGTAGAAGATAGTGGTGGCATCTTTGGCGAACACCACCAGTAGTGTATCTAGTGGTGGTGTTTCCACTAAATGCCACCATTACATATCATAATAGTAATTTTCACGTTAACTTGAGCACCACAATTTATTTTTCGAAAATTAAAAAGAAATCTGGTGCATCCAATTGAATATTCGTAGAACAACAAAATATATTCATAGAAATGGTGTAATATAACATCACGAAATGCATTATCACATAACAAGCGGTTCAACACATCACAAGCGGTTCACCACAAAATATTAACAAGTGGTTCATAACATTAAACGGTTCAACACAACTTGCATCTACACTAATAAACCATCACAAGAAACTAGCTAGTTATCACGAAAGATAATGTCAATGACGAACATCATATCAATATTATGGTGTGAAGTGGTCCTGCTAGTGAGAAGAATGGCTTTCCCAACTTGTAGATAATCATGATGAGCTTCAACAAAGGTCTTCCACTCTGGTATGTTGAAGATGATGCGACCATTACTCACTGTCTTGTACGAAATGACGCTTACGACACCTAGTGCTCTAAGTCGTATTCCAGCCACGCCTTCTTCAAAAATTTGAAGATAAAAAACCATTGTCGATGGTAGTTTCTAATTAAGATGTAGAAGTTAGAAATCTTGCAACAACATAAACACAATATGAACTAAAAAGAATGATAAGTGAAAACATATCATATCATGTAGCTGAATATGCGTCCTGGTCAAGTGAGTGACAAATGTTAGGCCGACATAGGAATTTTTTGAAGGAATGTTGTGGACGAGATAGCACTCTTCACTCTAGATAATCTTGCATCTCTGAGCAACAATTTTATAATCCAAATGTCCTTCTTTCTCCTCATCCTCGTCCTCATCGCCGCCCTCATCCTCATCACCCTCATCCTCCTTGCCCTCATCCTCCTCGTCCTCATTCTCCTTGTCGTTCATATATAGAAGAGTGATACTTGGACTAGGAGCTCCCATTGAAAAAACAGGTACACATCAGAGGCGATTTGGTTTTCATAAATAAACCTTCTCCATAAAAAACCTCCAAGGTGAGTCATTGCTCACTCTTTGCGTATGTCGACAACATATGTTCGCCCAAGAGCTTGAAACTCCATGATTTGTCATGTTATTCTATTAAAGTCCCTCCTTAAATTGCATGGGGTAGTCTAAACATGAAAAATATCAGTAAATAAATTATAATAGTATGGAAATAAAATTCAATTAATTTAAATAGGAAAAATTATCCCTACCAATGAACGCTCAAATCGACCCCGTATGAGACGGACACTAAATAGCAAGCCTGACTTTGCTTTATCACCATAGTCTGTGAAACAAACTTAACACAGTGCCATGCCCTACAATAAAAATGTAAAGCACTTGTTCGTTAATCATAAGGCTCACTAAGATTAAAAAGGGCCTCATATTTGCAATGGACGCTAAATAATTTTTGGGACTGAGTGAGTGAGCCAAGTAGGATGCATAAATTATTTATTTGTGCATATCACAAGGCTCACTCACACCACCCCCGACATTGCATCCCCACATTGTAATTAATCATCGACCATATGTAAGTACAAAACCATAATCAACCTAAAAGTAGGGCCTCGTATTTGCATTGGACGCAAAATAATTAAAGGGATGGGGTAAGTGAGCCAAGTAGGATGCACAAATTATTTATTAAAGCATATCATAAGGCTCACTAACACCACCCCCGACATTGCATCCTCACATTGTAATCATCGGCCTAAAATCCATATATCTATCACTATCTAATTAACAAACTCATATCTCTATATCTACAATTTGAGCCAAAACTTAATATCTAAAAAACTATCTAACATGTTTCTCTCTAGAATTTCTAATATCTAACACTATCACTATCTAATTAACATATGCATCTACAATCTCAAAAACGCATTAAAACGGGGATTGCAGGGGTGTCCGGTGGCTCACCGAGGTCGTGGACGGGGAAGCTATGGGGAACGACTCTAGGACGTGTAGGGTTTGTTTCATGGAAAACAAAAATAATTCTATCTCAACAACGAATAAAACCAAGATCCAATCAATGGCAAAGCCAAGATCCAATCTACGAGATCAGTGCAACGAGATAGAAGAACTAACCCTCGTAGATCGAAAGTGTTTAACGCGGTCGGATATTGTGGTTAATGTAGTCGATCGCTTGCCGATATCAAGATCGCAAAAACGATCCTTCCAGCGCCGCGTTCCGGCAGTGCTTCCGCACTCGGTCACACATACGGAGTCGATGAAGACCTTCCTCTCCTTGTTCCAACGGGCAGTGAAGGTAGTATATCCCCTTGGAATCCCAGCATCACGACGGCGTGGTGGTGGTGGTCGAGGAGAGATTTCTACAGGGCTTTGCCTAAGCCGGAGCAGGAGGAAGGAGGAGGGAGGTGGCGGATAGGGTTGGAGGAAGAAGGGCAAGGGGAGGAGCCCACCCCTCCCCTCTTTATATAGAGGGGGTGCGGCCTAGGGTTCCCCTTGGTCCACCTGTTGGAGATATGCCCAAGAGGCAATAATAAAATGGTTATTATTATATCTTTGTGTTTATGATAAATGTTTATGTCCCATGCTATAATTAAATTAACCAATGTGCATTCAACACCATGATAAATGTTTACATCCTATGCTATTATATCGTTGTGCCTTCACTTCATAAACACAACTTATCACTAAAACAATGTGAGGGATGTTGTTTTGAGTGGGATGTTGTTTCCTATTAATACAATTATAGCATGGGGTGTAAACATTTATCATAAACACAAAGATATAATAATAACCACTTTATTGTTGCCTCTTGGGAGTATCTCCAACAGTCTCCCACTTGCACAAGAGTCAATAATCTAGTTTGGAAAAACTTGTGCATTCAACACCTATGGCTTTCTGGAGTTGTATATACACAATTGCTTGTGGTAAACATAATCTTCAGATCTGACACTTCCAGGCATTGTTCAAAAAATCGGCCGATATGCCAATTAATTATCCGATTTATCGCTACTCGAGGGTGGCCGATATGCCGATTTTCTGATTAATCGTCCGATTTTCCGATTTATCGCCCGATAAATTGGCCGATAAACTGAAAAATCGCCAATTTTAAGTCGGTCGATAAATTACCGATAAACGATATCCTTAACATTGCTTCCAGGTCCGTGTGCATTTGCATGTCTTTGCGTTTCTACGCATCACTCATTCTCCAATGAGATGGCATTTTATAAATTTGGTCCTTTGGTGAGACCTTTAGTTCCTTGGGGTTAAATCATGTCGATACAATTGGCGTACAATATATCTTCATAGTACTAGCCCGCTGTGAACCACAACTAGTTTGATAACAAACTACTTGGCAGTCATATGCTTAGCCTTTTGTTGTAGTATATGTCATAATGTCTTAACTTTGGAACTCATCCAAATCCGTTATGGAATCTCCTTTCCATTACATTGTGTCACCCATAGTTTAAATTGAGATAAACTTAATTTGTATCTTGTTACAAAACAAGTATCAATGTAACACTTTACAATGAACTATCTATCTATTTGTCACCTCTATATAAATAACATATTCTTAGTTCTTCCAAAGATCATAAGAATATCCTTACTATCATCCAATGATTATCTTATGAATCATTATATTATATGCTCATAACATTTAGAGCATAAGACATATCTGGATGTGTACATATCACAGTATGATTGATCAAAATATTCTTGTGATTTCACTCACCAAGTGTCAAAACACTTGAATCTCGTTTCACTTATTAAGTGTCAATACACTTGAATCGTGATTCAATCCTTCATGTGCGACAAGTACTTTTCTTGTTATTTCCATATTGAACTCATTCAATATTTCTTGTGCAACAAGTACCTTTCTTGTTGTTTCCATATAGACATTGATACCTAATATTCAGGTTTTGCCTAAGTCTTTCATCAAGATGAAATTCTTAACCTGTGTCAATAAAAGATACATCATTTCCAATAAAGAATATGTATTTCACATAATGTATTATAAATATGTCTTAGCACTCCCACTTAATTTCTTGCAAATGCAAGCATCCTCATCGTCTCTGATGAAATCAAACTCTTTTAACATTTTCATCATGGTGAAGATTCTAACTCCGTGATGCTTACTTCAACCATTCAAGTTTGCATTCAATTTTAGCATCCTTTGACTTAACAAAACCCTTTGAATCGTGTCATGTACACGTCCTAGGTAACCATTCTATTATAAGAACTTTGCTTTGTTCATTCAACTACCATATATCAAAAGAATATGTAGTGGTTCTACATTAATCCGTCAAAACTAAATATCGCTATAAAAGATCAAATCTTGTCATAGTCAACTCCTTGAACATTGTCAGAAACTCTTTCCTGACATGTCGACTATTTCATAGATGTGAAACATCCATGTCTATTTACTTTATAGATCCAAATATGACTGAAATATTTTACACCTTTATAGAGGGTCTTCCAAGTTTAAAACTTGATTTCTCGTGTATGGAACTATCACGAATTTTATGGCTTCAAGCCATTTGACGGAGTCAGGGCCCATCATCGCTTCTTTGCATGTAGTCAGTTCATCATTGACAAACAATAATGATTTACTCTCAAATCTTAGTATTTGATTGTTTACCCGACCAACTTGGTTTAATAGGAACTTAGACCTCCGTAACCAGAACCTTTGAGGTGTGTGAGCCATGAGCATTGTTGCTGCCTCCAGGACACTTTCGGGGGCTGCGCAAGTCAGCACATATAGCTAAGGTTCAATAACCTTATCAAAGTTCTATTGTCCTCCCACTTAACTTTTCACGAAAAATTCCTACTCAAGAAACTTGTTCTAAGCGACAAACACTTTTGACTTCGTTGTTATGGAGGAACAACCAACGGTTATTCGAAATAAAATACAAAGACATAATCATCCGACTTTGGTTGTAATTTTTTTACTTATGCCTAGTATACCAAAATTTAAGAAAGGACAACTTGGGTTGTATCCCAAACCATAACTTAGATGGTGTCATTTCAACGGATCACGATGGAGCTATTTTTTAGTTTAAAAGCGGAATTCACTAAAGCTTTAATCTTTAAAATATAATGGTAGTTTTATAACTGACACCTTTGATCTCACCATGTCAAACAAGGTTCCATTACATATCTCGAACACTCCATACTCTTATGGTATTTCGGGAAATGCAAATCCATGGAACGATTCCTCAAATCTTAGGTATTATGCTAAACTTGTAACTCAAATATCTTCCTTGATGATCCAATCATAAATTCCTTATTTTCTTGTTACAATGATTTTCCACTTCATCTTAAAAGGCTTTGAACATTTTCAAATATTTCACACGTCTTCCTCATTAAGTAAATATACACATATATTCACTCAAATTTCTGGAGAAAGCATATGAAGTTGAAATCCATGGCTCACGACTACAAATAATGGACTACATGCATCAATATGTATAAATTCCAATAAGTTAGTAGTTCGTTCTTTTTTGGCCTTGAAACGAAGTTTCAATAATCTCTAGGAAAGTCTCACAAGCGTCATTTGATAAAAAATAAAAGGACTCCAAAATTCCATCAACATGGAGTTTCTACATGTTTTCTTTCTGATATAATTTAAACGGTGATGTCACTTCTTAAGTGATCTTTCAATCATTTGTCTTTCGATATTTTTAGCATTAGTTTTATGGACGTAATTTCTCCAACTAGATTTGTAAATCATCCATCTTTTATGGATTACGGCAATTATTTGAACAACCTTTTGTTCTTATAATACCTTATCAAACCAACAATTATTGAAACAAATCTTGAAGGAAAGCTTTAATGTCAATGATAAACACAAAAACACTTTGTTTGTTTTTGATGAACATCATCACATATTCTCTTGCTAGTTACTTAGGCCATTGCAGTTCATGAATTGTTTTGTCCTATATGACATATCACACCAACCAATTCGGTATCCAATACCCAAGAACCACATCATTTAACAATCAAAGAATACAGCCATAACATGTATATCATCTATATACCTAAGCTAGATATTTCCAGTCTTTTCTTTTTCTGCCAAATATTTCTAAGATTCTCTTTCTGCATTTCCTTTCCCTTTTAAAAGAATCTATAAACGTCAACAGTGGCACCATACACATGACACACAATCCAAAGCGTGTATAGTAAAATATTAATACCTTTGGACTTGCACTTTGAAGTAGATCACCATCATAAAAAAATTGGCGTTCTTTCAAAAATCCATTCTTTAGTAATCTTTTAGTGTAGTAAACTTTTTACCTACATCTTCTATTCATCCCTATCATGACAACTTTCATGATCTAGCTACTATAGCTTGTAAAGGCAAATCGCGAGTATAATGTTACTTTCCAAAACCTTTTGGAGATTAGGACGTCTAGCATCTCCAACCTTCACAAATTCTCATCAAATATGAGAACATGATTTTTTCTAAATTATACTCTATCATGTTGCAACCAAAGACATTGTCTCAGATATCGAAATATCTTCCATACACGACGGTTTCTGAAACATTTCTTTTAGCTCCTAGATAACCTTGATATTAAAACAATCTTTTGAATATCAAGAATCATGGAGGCAAACATGATACTTTAGATACTAACACTGGAATTGTTACTCTTGATTTAATACCATCACGGAGTAAACGGAGTTTGTTGAAAGTTTGCAGTAGGACTTTTAAACTTTAGATTGGCACTCAAAACAATATGATACCAGTTCGTAAAGTAACTATCCAGAATGCTATAGTTCTATTATCTCAATTATAACTAAGCATACGGTGGTGAACGGATGCCAATGACTACAAAAATTATGCAAATTCACTTTGATTTAATTTATGATAAACTGAGTTTAACTTTAATCATATTACTTTTTGAACCGCCACTCAAAACCAACATCCCTCGAGTTGTTTTGGTGATTACAAGAACCAAATCCACTACACCAAGTCCGATCATCACGAGAGAAGATGTAGCTTCAAAGGCGAACAATCAACATGTTCCTCATATCATCCATATGACTCATGCTTTGCCTTTTGGTATTCCATGTTCCGAGGCCATGTCTATACATGCTAGGCCCGTCAAGGTTAATAACCTTAGTATCCACATGTGGAAATTTGCACCCGTTGTGTACACACGTAGAATCTATAACATGTAGAGTTTTAGCAATGGTGCCTACTAAGTACGAACACTTTATTACTTTATATTTAGTGAGAGGGGTCATCTTATAATGCTACCGTCACGATCTAAGCAATAAAAGATGCATAAAAAGGATTAACATCACATGAAATTCATAATATGTGATATGATATGACCTTTATTCTTGTGCCTTTGATCTCTATCTCAAAAGCACGGACATGATCTCCATCATTACCAGCATGGCGTCAAGGTCCGTGGAGCTGCTTCATGGTTTTCCATCACTAATATCAACTAATACAACGACTTGGAATAAAGCTATTACATAATAAATAGACACGCAGGTCTTAACAAATTTAAATACAATCATTAGGCTCCTGTCGGTTGCCATATTACAATAAGGATCATCTCATACATCAAAATATAATCACAATCACATCATGGCCATATCACATCACATGCCCCTGCAAAAACAAGTTAGATGCCTCTAATTTTCTTTGCATGTTTTACGTGGCTTGGGGATTTCGAATAAGAATCGTTCCTACCTATGTGTAGGGGTCCCAACCTTTAATAAGATTGATCCCTCCTGTGTTTTACAATGCTAGTCCCTGGATCAATAGCTAGCATCCACAGTTTAGATGTAATATCAAGAAACAAGGGTCATAATATAACTTTATAACCAGGAATAACATAATTTTATTACATCAAACATAGCTCATTAGGCTATTACATTACATTGCAGCGGAATAAATATAGTCATGGGTCCTTCACCTTCAAAGTGCCACAGGCAGATGTTGGTTGTAGACTTTGTAATCCTAATCAAACATTCTTCACTAAAACAATCAACCTGCAACATACAAGTTACAGCCACAAGGGTCAATACATTTGAATTGTATTGGCAAGTGATACTATGGTAGTATAGTGGAGTCTAACATCTATATGCATTTGGCTAAGTGGAGTTGAGGCTTGCATTGCTCAAAATAGATTTTTCTTATCATTTTGAAAATACTAAGTTTTGCTTGACAAAATCATTTTTCCTCAATCAAAGATTTCCAGATCCTTGTACCAAGCCATCTCTCCATCAATGATTGAAGAATTCAAACAACCCTTGTTCAAACCACAAGATTTTAATTTAGAAATTGGAATGATGAGATTCTTGATTGCTTCCATGTCTTGATGCCCAAATTGTCCTTTACCAGGGACATGGCTAAGTACTTAGATTTTACACTCTGCAGAGGTGGTACACTTTACCCACAAGACTTGGTTTCCCAAGACAAGATCTTTCAGAAGCTTTCCCTTAGACCAAAATGGACGCGCTCCAACCTATCAAACACTACCACCCACTGTCCATTTGGCTAAGTTCTTGCAACCTATATGATCATGGCAGAGCCCATATTGCCAAGTGGTTGCACTTGAAGCTTCTCAATATTTGACATCTCAAATCTCTTTGTTTCCTGGGTGGCCATCCACAAGTGAGATACACAATCCAAGTCCATGGCATTGTGAACCACTCAACATAACCCAATCCTTCCATTTCCACCCAGGTGATTCATTAACTTAGTTGTTTTATTAAACAAAACCTAAGTCCTCAGACTTAGAATATTTTTCCATAGTGTGAATATATTTCCACCCATGTTTTCTATTAGCTAGGCTAAGCTTGGTAGTAATAGGAAACTTAACTTAGGAAAAATCCTACTAAGGATTCATCTACTAGGTATTCCTATAGCAAGATCTATACTTAGCAAATCATGCAAGTTTTACTTAGCAAAATCACTAATGCATAATAAAAGTATTGGGATAGAAAGTATGAAGCATCACTTGCCTTTTTGGTAGAGTATAGGTTCACTTCTTGATCTTTGCAACAATCACACTCTTCAAGTCACTACAAATCAATCAAGCAAGGCACAAACTCAATCTACCAATCAAGCAAAACAACACTCATAAATAACAAAGTCAAAGAGATGCATGCAAGCATGCCAAGCTTTGTTTTGTTTGAAAAAGTGGTTCCTAGTGGGTCATAGACATTTGGGTACATCTAATGGTCATTTCCTAAAGTGGCCAAGTCATTTGCAAAAGGTTTCACTTTAAAACCATTTTCAAAACAAAGTGTTATTTTATGTGGTGTAGAAATATTTTTTTTTTACTAAGGCATTAGCCTATAGGGTTCACCAAATGAGTTGCTATTGCAAAACTTGGTGTTTTTGGGTCAGTAGGTTTGGTCCAAAACATTTCCTTGAAGTTTTCTTTTCATAAACATTTTTATAACAAAAACCATTCTTTTTATTTGGCTAGAAAATGGCTAAGTCAATTAATCTAACCTAAATCTTTCAAAAATCATTTTTTTAATACCAAGGTTGGTTCCTAGGGTCAGTAAGGTCACAACACACCATTTTGCAAAGGTTTTAATCCAAAAATCATTTTTAAACAATTTTTCTACTCTAAATAAGTACACAAATGTTTCTGCAAATTCAAACAAGTTAACAGGTACTATTTTCTAAACTAAGGCCATGGTTGGCTAGGGCTTGTTCTCCTGATTTCATTGATATAAAATTTGCCAAATTTGGACGTGTGGATCAAAAGTTATAAGGGTTTGAAAATGGCATCAAATTCTGATTTCATTTTCTGTTTTTAAACATACAGGTGACACGCGGGGTCATTCTACTGGTTGATACCGGTTCGGCCGGATCGGACGACGCTGGCCGTTGGATCTAATTATCATCGCGCGGCTCAGATCTTTCGATACCCCTTTGCTCACTTTCTTTCCTAGCCATTGGATCAAGATCGGACGGTGCTCAGGAGGTTGACCAATAGCTGGCGGCGCCGGCGGCGACGACTGGCGGCGCACGCTCTGTCCGAGGTGGTCTGGCCGTTCTAGGAAGCGAGAGAAGAGGAGGAGAGGATCACCGTGATCGCAGGGTCGTGGGGAAGCTCGACGTGGTTTCGAGGAGGCGAGGGGCGCACTGGGGCGGTACTAATCGCTCGCCGGAGTTCCTGCTTCCGTCAGGCATGCTCGGTTGTTGTCGGGAACGAGGCTACAAGGCACGCCGGTGCATAACAGAGGGAGCGTTAGACACGTACGAGGAAGGGGAGTACGATAGTGTCCACTAGAGAGGAGAGGGCGGTCAGGGATTACCAGAGGAGCTCGTCGGAGAATGGCAGACGCGGCGGCGTTCGAAAGCTTGATGTAGCCCACGCTATGGGGCGCCCGCGGTTGAGAGGAGGATGCTGGGAGATGCGTCTGGTTGTGGGAAAGCTGTGAGCTTGGTCAATGAAGCAAGAGGAGGTCTGGTTTCGCCGGAATCATCACCGGAGCATCATCGGAGACAGGGCAGCCGAGGAGAAATTGGGATGGACTGGAGGCGTGCTCGGGGAAGGAAACAGAGGGGAACGAGAGAGGAGTCACTGGCGTTTAAGCGTGTGTGGTCAGGGGGCGTTAATCGCACGGCATTGAAGCGAATTGACGAGGCAATCAATCGGCAGTAACAGCCAGGGCGACGAGGTCATGTTGAAGACGATGAATAGGAGGGGGTGGGGTCGGCTTGTCAGCGTTTGAGTGAGGGGGAGAAGAGGGTCCACACGTCGGTTGCTTTGCGGGTTAGGGAGTTGGTTCGAATCGTTTTCTGCGGAGAGAACTGGGCTAAGTGGGCTGTTGGGCTGGCTCAGTTGGGTCTGGTCCACTTCCATTTTTTTTTATTCTGTATCCTTTTCTTTTTCTATTTCTAATTCCTGATTTGTTATTTCAAACAATTATTCAAGCATTCAAATATTTCAAACAATACAAACAAACACTCAACTTTACACTTTGAATTTGGTTCTGTTTGTCAACATAATCCAAATCCAAAATAATTTAATATTTTTATATTTAATTTAGGATCCATTTAATAATTGAATATAATGGACTATGGTTTATTAATAAATTAGGGTTTGGTTTAATTAATAAAATCCCCATTTGAAATCCAAATATTTTCATAACCAAATCAGTAGGTTTTATTTGAAAATCTAAGATACTTAAAATACTTGTTTAAAATAAAATAATCCTTTTACTTTAGGGTCCATTAATAATTAAATAAAATGGAACTTAGTTATTAAATCAAAATAGGTTTGATTTTATTAATAAAATCTTTATTTGAACTTAAATATTTTCAAAATAAAATTGGTAGGTTTAATTTGGGAAATATATAATATTTGGAAATTTGTTTTAAAACAAAATAACATTTTATTTTGGAGTCCATTATTAATTAAATAAAATAGACTTTCATTATTAAATCAACTAGGATTTGTTTTATTTGAGATGTTTATTTTGAAATCTAAAATAAAGCTAAAACACTTTAGTAGGTTGTATTTAAGAAAATAAAATACTTGGAAAACTTATTTAAAATAGTTTAATAAGTTTGATATTTTAATTAAATGATAAAACCTTTTATTTAAACAAAGTTGGATATCAAATCCTTATTAATTTATTTAAATAAAACCCTTGTTATTTTCATTCAAAACAAAATGTTTAATTCAAAGGTTTGGCCAAGGTTTTAATTTGGTTCTGTAAAATAATCTTTATTTATAAATCCATCTTTTCTTTTGAATACCAAATCTTTTATTAACAAATCCAAAATAATAACTTTAAAACATTTTAATTTCCTTTAATAAATGTTTATCTTTATAAATCTCTTTAGGATTTATTTTAATTCAATTGGGTTTGAAGTTCCAATTGAGTTCAAAAAGTTTCTTCTGGCTCTGAAAATCAAACAAAGTTTTATTTTATTAATTTATTTTCACATTACAAGATTTGGAAAATCTTGGGATGTGACACTATGAAAAAGAACCACAATGCTGATACAAGTGTTGTCAGGTGTAGATTGTAAATTGAATCTTAACTATGGTGCGAGAGACAGACACCCACAAATCCACTTGTGCAAGGCAAGTTGCATGTTGAGCGTGGAGCAAGTCTCATGTGCGACGACATGTAAGGTTAGCCCGGGCCACTTCATTCGACCATCCCGCGAGATGCAAAGTACACGAAAATCAAGCAACAACAAGAGCATCAACACCCACAAAAACATTGTGTTCTACCCATGCAACAGATCCGCATAGATTCGGCTATAATAACACTATAGGGTTCATTGCATGGAAAACAAAAAAATTCTATCGCAACAACGAATAAAACCAAGATCCAATCTATGGCAAAGCCAAGATACAATCTATGAGATCGGTGCAACTACATATAAGAGAACTAACCCTCGTAGATACAAAGCGTTTAACGAGATCGGATGTCATGGTTGATGTAGTCGATCACTTGTCGATCTCAGGATCGCAAAGATGATCCTTCCGGCGCCGCGTTCCGGTAGCACTTCCGCACTTGGTCACACATTAGGAGTCGATGAAGACCTTCCTATCCATGTTCTAGTGGGCAGCAGAGGTAGTAGATCATCCTCGGAATCCCATCAGCATGATGGCGTAGTGGTGGTGGTGGAGGAGAGAATTCTGTAGGGCTTCGCCTAAGCTGGAGCAGGAGGAAGGAGGAGGGAGGTGGTGGCTAGGTTTGGAGGAAGAAGGGAGAGGGGGAGGCGCCCATCCCTCCCCTCTTTATATAGAGGTGGGTGTGTCCTAGGGTTCCCCTTGGTCCACCTCCTCCAAGTGGCGGCCAAGAAAGAGGGAGTGGGGGGAAACTTGCCCCCCAAGTTTCCCCTTTCTTTTTTTAGGGTTTTGCCCCTTTCCTTTTGGGTTGGCCGGTTGGGACCTTTGGGTCTTGTTGCAGCTGGACCATGGCCCCTGCAGCATCCCTCCAACCCATCTGGCCCCTCCCGGGGTGGTGGGCCTACTAGTGGCCCCTTCTATAACATTCTAGAAGGTCTGGTCAAAATACCAAAACTTTTTCCGAACCCCGGAAAATGACTTCCATTATATGAATGTTATTCTCCAGACCATTACGGATATCCTCTTGATGTCCTGGATCCAATCCGAGGCTCCAAAAAACATTCGGTCTCCAACTCAGATTCCATATCTACTTAAACAACATCGAACCTTAAATGTGTCACCCTACGGTTCGCAAACTATGCAGACATAATCGAGAAACCTCTCCGATCAATAACCAATAGCAGGACCTGGAGATCCATAATGGCTCCCACATATTCAATGATGACATCATGATCTAATGAACCATTAACATATGATACCAATTCCCTTTGTCGCGTGATACTTTACTTATCTGAGGTTTGATCGTCGGTATCTCCATACCTATTTCATCCTCGTTACCGATAAGTACTCTTTACTTGTTCCATGATATGACATCCCTTGTGACCTAGTCACATTCTTGCAAGCCAATTGAATGAAATTCCACCGAGAGGGCCTAGAGTGTATCTATCTGTCATTTGGATAGACAAATCACACTCTTGATCCATGCGCTTCAACACATACTTTCAGAATACCCAATGACACCTTTATAACCACCCAGTTACGGAAGTGGTGTTTGATGTTATCAAAGTACTCATCCAGTGACGGTGATTAACATGATCTCATGGTCGAGGGATTAGGTTACTATGTATCTGAAAGCTTGTATCAAAACAAACTTAATGACTTGATTTTATGCTATGCTTACTATGGGTGTGTGTCCATCACAACATTCTCCTAATGAAATGATCTTGTTATTAATAACATCCAATGTCCATGATCAGGAAACCATGATCATCTAGTAATCAACAAGCTAGTTTAACAAGAGGCTTACTAGGGACTCTTTTATGTTTATAGATCACACAAGTATTAATGTTTCCTATTAATACAATTATACCATGGGATGTAAACATTTATCATAAACACAAATATATAATGATAACCACTTTATTATTGCCTCTTGGGCATATATCCAACAGGACGATGCAGGGAAATTGCAGCGACCGTCAGGGATGGCGACAGTGGTCATGGCGGCCAGCAGCTCGGAGAGGAGGAGAGAGGCATGATGGTGAGCGTTGTCGGGGGAGGCGCGAATCAGAGAGGCATGGCGGGGATGGGGCCGTGTCGGGACGGGGCAGCGCGAGGTCGGCGCGGCGTGGCACGGGTTGGGGCGGCGCGAGGTCGGGGCGGGGCAGCGCGGGTCGGCGAGCTCGGGTCAGGGAGGGTCGGGGCAAGGCAGCGAGGTCGGGGCAGCACGGGCGCGATGATTTGGGGACGGGACGAGCGAGTGGAAGTTGGAATGAGAGAGAGGAAAGGGCGCGGCACATGTTAAGTTTCTACCGAATTTTTGGCTGTAACAGTGATGGCATATATTACTCTTTGAACGCCACCACAACAACATAGTGGCTGCATTCAAATTTGCCAAATGCCTGGGCTACATTGGTCCCGGATAGCATCATGGTCCCTACTTAGTGCTGGAGTTTACTGTCTGCCGAACGCCAGTACTAATTTATAGTGGTGGAGCTCGCACTTTTATGAACTCCGCGACTATTTTGCCTTGCAGTAGTGGTGCCCATTTTTTAGACGCCACTAGAAAAATGACTGCTATAAGCCTTTTCCTACTAGTGGTGGCAAAAAATCATATCACAGCCATTGCTGAAAAAGTTATTCGGCCTACGCAAACAGGATTCATGCCCGGAAGACACATCCTTGAAGGGGTCATGGTGTTGCATGAAATTATCCATGTTCAGTGGAATAAATGGGTGGTGTGTTGTTTAAAATCGACTTTGAAAAGGCTTATGATAAGGTAAAATGGCCTTTTCTTTAACAAACTTTGCGCATTAAAGGATTTGCACCCGAATGGTGCAAATTCCACTACTGGAAAAACTATCTTCGGTTCGATGTGAACAAGGCCAGCAGTCCCGGCCTGGCACAGCCCGCGACTAGTGGGAGCACCAGTGCCGGGCCATGAGGCCTCTAACGGCTAGAAACGGCCGTAGTGACTAGTCCCGGGCCGGACCAGGTCATTAGTCCCGGTCCATATTACGGCTCGGGACTAATAACCTGGAGCAGGCCAGCTGGTCCTTTCGTGGACTATTAGTCCCGGGTCGTATCACTGCCCGGGACTAGTTGTCTACGACTATATATTCTGCCTCCTGTCCTGCTGCCCTAAAGCATATGGTGGCCATTTTTCTCAAAGAAGCAAGAGAGTTCATGCTATTTTTTTCTCAAGATTTGTCAAGATTTAGTTTGCAACACCTAAATCCAAAGCTTTAAAAGGTTAGAACTTCATTCTTTCATCTCTTATTGCTACTTTAGCTCTATAATGCTCTAGAAGTATAGATATATGGATCAAATGCATGCATGCTCTAGAAGTAGCTAGAAGGATTTTGATATATATGTGTAACAAATTTTTATTAGGCACATAGTTACTGAAAATTTAAATGTGTAATTTTAGAGTTTCAGAGCTTAGAATAGAATGAGGTTTTCACTGATAGAACAATAATAAAAAACTCCACATTTATCATGTTGATTGTTTTCTCCAATTCACAAATTGGTGCATGTAAATTTTTCAAAATTCAAAATTAATGCTCTAGAAGCTCTCAATATAACTTGTAATAATTTTATCATGTTGTGTAATGGTTTTTGATATACTTTTACTATAATGCGGATGGTCCGGGAATGGATGTACGATACTGACCGACGCTCTGGCGAGTTCATTAATGGCGTGCATGAATTCATCCGTGTTGCTGATGCAAACAAGCGTAATGGTTTTGTATTCTGTCCATGTAATGGATATAGGAATCAGAAGGATTACTCTGACTCAAAAACCCTTCACAGCCACCTGTTGAAGTCCGGCTTCATGCCCAGTTATACTTGTTGGACCAAGCACGGAGAGAGAGGGGTTATAATGGAAGACAATGAAGAAGAGGAGGAGGATGACAACTATCATGGTTTCCCTGAGTACGGAGATACTTCCATGGGGGATGCTGAAGGGGAGGATGAAGAAGAGACACATGATGAACCCGCTGATGATCTTGGTCGGACAATTGCCGATGCACGAAGATATTGTGAAACTGAAAAGGATAGGGAGAAGTTCAATCACATGTTAGAGGATCACAAAAATTTGTTGTACCCAAATTGCGAAAATGGTCTGAAAAAGCTGGGCGGCACACTAGAATTGCTGCGATGGAAGGCTGAGTGTGCTATACCTGACTCCTCATTTGAAAAGTTGCTGAAAATGATGAAGAATATGCTTCCAAAAGATAACGTATTGCCCGCCAGTACGTACGAAGCAAAGAAGGTTGTCTGCCCTCTAGGTTTAGAGGTTCAGAAGATACATGCATGCCCTAATGACTGCATCCTCTACCGCGGTGAGGAGTATGAGAATTTGGATGCATGCCCGGTATGCACTTCTCTTCAGTATAAGATTTGACGAGATGACCCTGGTGACGTTGAGGGCGAGCCCCCCCCCCTCTCGGAAGAGGGTTCCTGCGAAGGTGATGTGGTATGCTCCTATAATACCACGGTTGAAACACTTATTCAGAAACAAAGAGCACGCCAAGTTGTTGCGATGGCATAAATAGGAACGTAAGTCACACGGGATGTTGAGACACCCCGCTGATGGGTCGCAATGGAGAAAAATCGATAGAAAGTACCCGGAATTTGCAGATGACGCAAGGAGTTTAAGGTTTGGTCTAAGTACAGATGGCATGAATCCCTTTGGGGAGCAGAGCTCCAGTCACAGCACCTGGCATGTGACTCTATGCATCTATAACCTTCCTCCTTGGTTGTGCATGAAGCGGAAGTTCGTTATGATGCCAGTGTTGATCCAAGGTGCGAAGCAACCCGGCAATGACATTGATGTGTACCTAAGTCCATTAGTGGAAGAACTTTTACAGTTGTGGCACGAACCCGGGATACGCGTGTGGGATGAGCACAAGCAGGAAGAATTTAACCTCCGAGCATTGCTTTTCGTAACAATCAATGATTGGCCTGCTCTTAGTAACCTTTCAGGACAGTCAAACAAGGGATACAATGCATGCACACACTGTTTAGATGAGACTAAAAGTATATATTTGGAACATTGAAAGAAGAATGTATACAATGAGCATCGTCGATTTCTTTTGGCCAAGCATCCCTTAAGAAAGAAAGGCAAGCATTTCAACGGTCTGGCATGTCACCAGACGAAGCCTAAGGAGCGTACTGGTGCTGATATATTTGATATGGTCAAAGATTTGGATCAAATGGTAACCTTTGGAAAGGGTCCTGGAGGAAAATCTGTTCCGAAGGACGCTGAAGGACACGCACCCATGTGGAAGAAGAAATCTATATTTTGGGAGCTACCATATTGGAAATTCTTATAGGTCCGCTCTGCAATTGATGTGATGCATGTGACGAATAATCTTTGCGTGAACTTGCTAGGCTTCTTGGGCGTGTATGGGAAGACAAAAGATACACCGGAAGAATGAAAGGACCATCAACGTATGAAAGACCCAGATGGCCTGCATCTAGAATGGTTTCAAGGTCATGCCAGCTACGCTCTTACCAAACAAGAGAAGGAAATATTTTTTGAATGACTAAGCAGTATTAAGGTACCGTCTGGCTTCTTGTCGAATATAAAGGGAATAATCAATATGGCAGAAAAAGTTCCAAAACCTAAAGTCTCGACTGCCACGTGATTATGACGCAAATGCTTCCGATTGCATTGAGGGGGCTTCTACCAGATAATGTTCGGGTACCCATTATGAAGCTATGTGCATTTCTCAATGCAATCTCTCAGAAGATAATCAATCCTGAAGATCTACCACGGTACAGAATGATGTGGTCCAATGTCTTGTCAGTTTTGAGTTGGTGTTCCCACCATCCTTCTTCAATATTATGACGCACCTGCTGGTTCACCTAGTCGAAGAGATTTCCATTCTCGGTCCTGTATTTCTACACAATATGTTTCCCTTTGAGAGGTTCATGGGAATCTTAAAGAAATATGTTCGTAACCGTGCTAGGCCAGAAGGAAGCATCTCCAAGGGCTATGGAATAGAGGAGGTCATTGAATTTTGTGTTGACTTTGTTCCTGACCTAAATTCGATTGGTCTTCCTCAATCGCGGTATGAGGGGAGACTGAGTGGAAAGGGTACTCTAGGAAGGAAATCAATAATATGTAGGGACGAACATTCTTACACCGAAGAACATTACACCGTTCTACAGAATTCTATCTTGGCAGCCCCATATATCGAGGAACACAAGAAAATCATACGCTCCAACAACCCTGGAAAGCATGACTCTTGGATTAGAGATGAACACATGAAGAGTTTCGGCGGTTGGTTGCAACATCTCATCAAAAACAACACTCTTGGAGATCAGCTATACTTGTTGTCTAGGTCACCATCTTCGACTATATCGACTTTCCAAGGGTACGAGATAAATGGGTATACATTTTACACGATAGCCCAAGATAAAAAGAGCACCAACCAAAACAGTGGTGTCCGCTTTGATGCAACATATTGTGTAACTTCTCTAACTAGATCAATACGCCTGGGAGCTAAATAATTTCACATATTAGGGAGTGCCTCTATGACCAGTTTCTCGGAGATGCCGGAGGACTGGGCTCCGGCGGCATCTCCCTGAAACTGGCCGTAGTGGTGTCCCTGCTCTCGAAAACCATCTTGGAGATGCCTCAAACTGGCTGGAGGACTGGACTCACAAGGATGCCTCTTTATAGTACAAGCAGCTCGGCATAATGTCGACACTCACGACATAATGTCGACACTCACCCCTATTATTAGTGCTGACTCATGTTTTGTCCCGGTTGGTGTCTTCCAGGTTCATCTTTATTCCCGGTTGGTGACACCATCCGGGACAAGGTACAAGCCGCACGACATAATGTCGACACTCACCCCTATTATTAGTGTTGCCTGGCCCAGTCTGCCGCAATCCCTTCAGTCGCGGTTGGTTCCTCCAACCGGGACTAAAGATGAACCCTCTCTTTATAGGCATTTCCCTCTATTTATTAGGTAACACTCAAGACATTTATTAATATTAAAAACCGGGAAAAACCGGGACTAGCTAACACGCGGGACTAAAGCCGCCCCCTTTAGTCATAATCATGCCTAGTCCTATAGTACGCAGCTTCAGGGTCTTCTTCGTCATCGTCATCATCATCGTCATTGTCACCTGCCACTCCGGGGATCCTCGGCCCATCCATGGCATATACCAGGGGCCATTCCAGCCTCGGATTCACGACGGGCGGAAGAGGGGTCTCCTGGAAGACGATGCCGCTACCGCCGGGCCGGTGTGGGGCCTTTTTGTGGCTCTGTGGCGGGTGGACTCGTGGGCACCGTAGGCGAGGATGGT
This sequence comes from Avena sativa, assembly GCA_916181665.1. NCBI lineage: Eukaryota > Viridiplantae > Streptophyta > Magnoliopsida > Poales > Poaceae > Avena > Avena sativa. Next base: position 43,580,186 of record OV702285.1, on the reverse strand, counting down.
CTCCCCTGGCGATGTAGCGCATCACTCCGATGATAGTACGGTTCGCCCACCACAGACGACGGCCGACTTCGTTGTGGTTCACCGGGGGTGGGCCATCACCCTCGTACCTGGCGATCTCCCTTTCCCGCCTATTAGCGAAGAAGGCATTCCAGGTGTCGTAGTTGTCGGGATCCCACTGGGGATCCATCCGCTGCTCCGGCGTGAGCTCGTGCTAGAAGTGGTTTGTGATGGCCGCCTGGCGTGCGTAACCTTGAGGGACAGGAGGGACAGGAACCCCTCCAGCGCTCAGCATCCAGCTGGCGGGCGGCCGGTAGCCCGGCGGACAAGGGTAGTTGGAGGAGCACAGCGCCTCGGTCTCCTCGAGGGTCAGAATGGCCCAGTAGGCGTTGTCCATTGTTCTAAGAGAGGAAGGTGTGGATGTGTGGATAGCCATGTCGCGATCGCCCTAAATATAGAGGGAAAGGGCGGGAAAACTTGGCGTGAAGCTTTGGGAAATGGCGGGAAATATCTTTAGTCCCGGTTAGTGACTACATCCGGGACTAAAAGCTCTCGTAGAAAGGAAAGGGCGGGAAAACTTGGCGGGAAGCGGTGGGAAATATCTTTAGTCCCGATTTGTGACTACAATGGGACTGAATGGATATTATATTAAGATTCTTTATATTTTTCTGATAATAATAGACATATTATTTGTTTTATTTGGATTATTACAATAAAAGTTATGATTTTCCAAAGTTTTTATATTTGATTTGAATTAAAAAAAGAAAATTTACAAATGAAATAATTTATAAATGATGCAAACAGATAAATGGATATTATATTAAGATTATTTATATTTTTCTGATAATAATAGACATATTATTTGTTTTATTTGGATTATTACAATAAAAGATATGATTTTCCAAAGTTTTTATATTAGTTTTGAATTAAAAAAAGAAAATTTACAAAAAAACAATTAGTCGCGGGTCGTGGCTGGACCCGGGACTAAGGGTGCCTGCGTGCGCGAAAACAAAGCGGCCGAAAAAACCCTTTAGTCCCGGGTCGTGGCTTAACCCGCGACTAAAGGGGGGTCTTTAGTCGCGGGTTAAGCCACGGCCCGGGACTAAAGACCCTTTAGTCTCGTACCGTGGCTTAGCCCGGGACTAAAGGGTGTGACCCTATATATTCTGGCGCCAGGGGAGGTGCTGCCCCAACAGTTCGCATTTCTCAACGAAGACGAAGCACACATAGACGAAGACGAAGCAGGGGAGGTGCTGTCCGATTCCGTCGTCGCTCCGCCGTGCGTACGTGCTCTGTCTTGCCGCCGCTCCGCCGTGCTACCGCGAGCCGCCTTGCTGCCTAGCCGCTCCGGCGCCGTGCTCGATCTCCGCCTTGTCTCGTGCCGCCTCGCGTCGCGCGCCTCGCCGCCTCGCCGGGCGCTGTCCCGCCGCGCGCCGCCCCGCTGCGTGCCGCCCCGCCGTGCCTCGATCGGTGGGAGCTCGAAGGGAGTACGGGCGGGTGTGGTTTTTTTGTAATTATTAGTTATTAGCTACGGTTATTAATTATTGTAATTGTAATTAGCTAGGATTAGGGTTATATTGTTAGCTAGGGTTATTTTAATTATAATTAGCTAGGGTTATTTTTTAATTATAATTAGCTAGGGTTATTTTTTTAATTATTGTTTTAATTATAATTAGCTAGGATTAGGATTATATTGTTAGCTAGGGTTATTTTAATTATAGTTAGCTAGGGTTATTTTTTAATTATATTTAGCTAGGGTTATTTTTTAATTATAATTAGCAGGGGTTATTTTTTTAATTATTGTTTTAATTATAATTAGCTAGGGTTATTTTTTTGTTTTAGTTATTAGCTAGGATTATATTGTTTTACCACAATTAATATTAGGATTATTGTTTTACCACAAATAATATTAGGTTTTACCACAATTAATATTAGGAAATGTTATAGTTTTTTTCTATAGTTTTTTTATATTAGGGTTTTTTGTTTTAGTATTAGGATTATTGTTTTAATTAAAATATTAGAATTAGGATTAGGATTATTGTTTTAGTGATTTTTTTGTTTTATTTATTAAGATCAGAATTAGGATTAGGATTAGGGTTATTTTTTTGTTTTAGTTATTATGATTATTATTTTAGCACAAATAATATTAGGATTATTATAATTAGAATTATATTGTTTTAGTTATTAGGATTATTGTTTTTTCTAACCTGTTTAACTCTCTTTTTGTTATAGATAATTAAGTCATGGATCCATCTGAAGATCCTGGTCGCATCGGTGAAGGTTTTCTTCAGGGCATGATAAGAGGTGAATTTCCTCTTAATATTACTACAGGTACGAAGATATTTTGTTCCAGGAAGAGATATCCTCATATCTGAATCCATCCGGTGATGGTGAAAGAACATTTTATAATCCCTAGTGTTTTGTGTGTTAGATAATAATATCAAGGATTATTTGATGTGTGTTGAAGTGTTGCAGCTCTCTCTGAGAAAAAGGGATAAGGATTCTACCTTTGGGGGGCGGATAATCCGCCCCTCCCTCTTCCCTAACAGGCGCAAGCCCCAGAAGGGGGCGGAGTTTTGGCCGGATTTTCCGGCCCCGCCGGATAATCCGCCCCCCGGGGGGCGGATAGTCCGCCCCCTTGCTCACCGCCAAGGCGCAAGCCCCAGAGAGGGGGCGGAGTGTTGGCCGGACTTTCTGGCCTGGCCGGATAATCCGCACCAAGTCACGCAGGCGCCAGCCCCAGAGAGGGGGCGGAGTTTCCCCCGGAAAATCTTCCATTGGGGCGGAGTTTCCCCAAGGGGCGGATAATCCGCCCCCAAAGTTTCTCAACGGACAGATCTGGGGAGGGGGTATTTAAGCCAGCCTTCCCCCTCCTGCCAGACTGCTTGATTCATTCGAAAAAGACGAGATCTGATCTGCAACCTTCATACAAGAGAGCTCCACCTAGATCCACCCAAAGGCCCCGTCCCTTGGGGAATCGAAGGAGGAGAACTCGATCTTCATCATCAGCAATCAAGCGCTTCATCTCCTCTCCATTCATTTGGAGAACCATCGATCTAGTATTTCTCGCAAATACCTAGATCCTTGTGTTTGTTTATATTGATAAACCTTGTTCTTGTGGTAGCTTGTTGTCATCTTGGGAGCCCCCAATTCAGTTGTGGGTGTGTGACCCGATAGTATTGTAAAAGGCACTGGTTCCCGCCTCGAAGGGATCCAATAGTGGAGAAGGTGGATCAGGCCTCTCGTGGCGAGATCCATCGGAGAATAAGGTGAGGCCTATTGTGGCGTGGTGGTCTTAGAACCGCCCACCCCTCCAACACAGATGTACTTCCCTTAACAAGGAAGGAACTACGGTAAAACAAATCCCTCTGTCTCCGCGTGCTCCACTACGGTTTCCTCGCTCCTCTCTTTACGTGCTTAGTAGTTAGGGTTGCATATAGGGAAATTCTCGTAGTTGCATATCTAGAGAATTTACTTTGTGTCAAGCCTAAAATTGAAAAAGTATTAAAAATTGGTTAGCCCTCATCGCCGCCCTCATCCTCATCACCCTCATCCTCCTTGCCCTCATCCTCCTCGTCCTCATTCTCCTTGTCGTTCATATATAGAAGAGTGATACTTGGACTAGGAGCTCCCATTGAAAAAACAGGTACACATCAGAGGCGATTTGGTTTTCATAAATAAACCTTCTCCATAAAAAACCTCCAAGGTGAGTCATTGCTCACTCTTTGCGTATGTCGACAACATATGTTCGCCCAAGAGCTTGAAACTCCATGATTTGTCATGTTATTCTATTAAAGTCCCTCCTTAAATTGCATGGGGTAGTCTAAACATGAAAAATATCAGTAAATAAATTATAATAGTATGGAAATAAAATTCAATTAATTTAAATAGGAAAAATTATCCCTACCAATGAACGCTCAAATCGACCCCGTATGAGACGGACACTAAATAGCAAGCCTGACTTTGCTTTATCACCATAGTCTGTGAAACAAACTTAACACAGTGCCATGCCCTACAATAAAAATGTAAAGCACTTGTTCGTTAATCATAAGGCTCACTAAGATTAAAAAGGGCCTCATATTTGCAATGGACGCTAAATAATTTTTGGGACTGAGTGAGTGAGCCAAGTAGGATGCATAAATTATTTATTTGTGCATATCACAAGGCTCACTCACACCACCCCCGACATTGCATCCCCACATTGTAATTAATCATCGACCATATGTAAGTACAAAACCATAATCAACCTAAAAGTAGGGCCTCGTATTTGCATTGGACGCAAAATAATTAAAGGGATGGGATAAGTGAGCCAAGTAGGATGCACAAATTATTTATTAAAGCATATCATAAGGCTCACTAACACCACCCCCGACATTGCATCCTCACATTGTAATCATCGGCCTAAAATCCATATATCTATCACTATCTAATTAACAAACTCATATCTCTATATCTACAATTTGAGCCAAAACTTAATATCTAAAAAACTATCTAACATGTTTCTCTCTAGAATTTCTAATATCTAACACTATCACTATCTAATTAACATATGCATCTACAATCTCAAAAACGCATTAAAACGGGGATTGCAGGGGTGTCCGGTGGCTCACCGAGGTCGTGGACGGGGAAGCTATGGGGAACGACTCTAGGACGTGTAGGGTTTGTTTCATGGAAAACAAAAATAATTCTATCTCAACAACGAATAAAACCAAGATCCAATCAATGGCAAAGCCAAGATCCAATCTACGAGATCAGTGCAACGAGATAGAAGAACTAACCCTCGTAGATCGAAAGTGTTTAACGCGGTCGGATATTGTGGTTAATGTAGTCGATCGCTTGCCGATATCAAGATCGCAAAAACGATCCTTCCAGCGCCGCGTTCCGGCAGTGCTTCCGCACTCGGTCACACATACGGAGTCGATGAAGACCTTCCTCTCCTTGTTCCAACGGGCAGTGAAGGTAGTATATCCCCTTGGAATCCCAGCATCACGACGGCGTGGTGGTGGTGGTCGAGGAGAGATTTCTACAGGGCTTTGCCTAAGCCGGAGCAGGAGGAAGGAGGAGGGAGGTGGCGGATAGGGTTGGAGGAAGAAGGGCAAGGGGGAGGAGCCCACCCCTCCCCTCTTTATATAGAGGGGGTGCGGCCTAGGGTTCCCCTTGGTCCACCTGTTGGAGATATGCCCAAGAGGCAATAATAAAATGGTTATTATTATATCTTTGTGTTTATGATAAATGTTTATGTCCCATGCTATAATTAAATTAACCAATGTGCATTCAACACCATGATAAATGTTTACATCCTATGCTATTATATCGTTGTGCCTTCACTTCATAAACACAACTTATCACTAAAACAATGTGAGGGATGTTGTTTTGAGTGGGATGTTGTTTCCTATTAATACAATTATAGCATGGGGTGTAAACATTTATCATAAACACAAAGATATAATAATAACCACTTTATTGTTGCCTCTTGGGAGTATCTCCAACAGTCTCCCACTTGCACAAGAGTCAATAATCTAGTTTGGAAAAACTTGTGCATTCAACACCTATGGCTTTCTGGAGTTGTATATACACAATTGCTTGTGGTAAACATAATCTTCAGATCTGACACTTCCAGGCATTGTTCAAAAAATCGGCCGATATGCCAATTAATTATCCGATTTATCGCTACTCGAGGGTGGCCGATATGCCGATTTTCTGATTAATCGTCCGATTTTCCGATTTATCGCCCGATAAATTGGCCGATAAACTGAAAAATCGCCAATTTTAAGTCGGTCGATAAATTACCGATAAACGATATCCTTAACATTGCTTCCAGGTCCGTGTGCATTTGCATGTCTTTGCGTTTCTACGCATCACTCATTCTCCAATGAGATGGCATTTTATAAATTTGGTCCTTTGGTGAGACCTTTAGTTCCTTGGGGTTAAATCATGTCGATACAATTGGCGTACAATATATCTTCATAGTACTAGCCCGCTGTGAACCACAACTAGTTTGATAACAAACTACTTGGCAGTCATATGCTTAGCCTTTTGTTGTAGTATATGTCATAATGTCTTAACTTTGGAACTCATCCAAATCCGTTATGGAATCTCCTTTCCATTACATTGTGTCACCCATAGTTTAAATTGAGATAAACTTAATTTGTATCTTGTTACAAAACAAGTATCAATGTAACACTTTACAATGAACTATCTATCTATTTGTCACCTCTATATAAATAACATATTCTTAGTTCTTCCAAAGATCATAAGAATATCCTTACTATCATCCAATGATTATCTTATGAATCATTATATTATATGCTCATAACATTTAGAGCATAAGACATATCTGGATGTGTACATATCACAGTATGATTGATCAAAATATTCTTGTGATTTCACTCACCAAGTGTCAAAACACTTGAATCTCGTTTCACTTATTAAGTGTCAATATACTTGAATCGTGATTCAATCCTTCATGTGCGACAAGTACTTTTCTTGTTATTTCCATATTGAACTCATTCAATATTTCTTGTGCAACAAGTACCTTTCTTGTTGTTTCCATATAGACATTGATACCTAATATTCAGGTTTTGCCTAAGTCTTTCATCAAGATGAAATTCTTAACCTGTGTCAATAAAAGATACATCATTTCCAATAAAGAATATGTATTTCACATAATGTATTATAAATATGTCTTAGCACTCCCACTTAATTTCTTGCAAATGCAAGCATCCTCATCGTCTCTGATGAAATCAAACTCTTTTAACATTTTCATCATGGTGAAGATTCTAACTCCGTGATGCTTACTTCAACCATTCAAGTTTGCATTCGATTTTAGCATCCTTTGACTTAACAAAACCCTTTGAATCGTGTCATGTACACGTCCTAGGTAACCATTCTATTAGAAGAACTTTGCTTTGTTCATTCAACTACCATATATCAAAAGAATATGTAGTGGTTCTACATTAATCCGTCAAAACTAAATATCGCTATAAAAGATCAAATCTTGTCATAGTCAACTCCTTGAACATTGTCAGAAACTCTTTCCTGACATGTCGACTATTTCATAGATGTGAAACATCCATGTCTATTTACTTTATAGATCCAAATATGACTGAAATATTTTACACCTTTATAGAGGGTCTTCCAAGTTTAAAACTTGATTTCTCGTGTATGGAACTATCACGAATTTTATGGCTTCAAGCCATTTGACGGAGTCAGGGCCCATCATCGCTTCTTTGCATGTAGTCAGTTCATCATTGACAAACAATAATGATTTACTCTCAAATCTTAGTATTTGATTGTTTACCCGACCAACTTGGTTTAATAGGAACTTAGACCTCCGTAACCAGAACCTTTGAGGTGTGTGAGCCATGAGCATTGTTGCTGCCTCCAGGACACTTTCGGGGGCTGCGCAAGTCAGCACATATAGCTAAGGTTCAATAACCTTATCAAAGTTCTATTGTCCTCCCACTTAACTTTTCACGAAAAATTCCTACTCAAGAAACTTGTTCTAAGCGACAAACACTTTTGACTTTGTTGTTATGGAGGAACAACCAACGGTTATTCGAAATAAAATACAAAGACATAATCATCCGACTTTGGTTGTAATTTTTTTACTTATTCCTAGTATACCAAAATTTAAGAAAGGACAACTTGGGTTGTATCCCAAACCATAACTTAGATGGTGTCATTTCAACGGATCACGATGGAGCTATTTTTTAGTTTAAAAGCGGAATTCACTAAAGCTTTAATCTTTAAAATATAATGGTAGTTTTATAACTGACACCTTTGATCTCACCATGTCAAACAAGGTTCCATTACATATCTCGAACACTCCATACTCTTATGGTATTTCGGGAAATGCAAATCCATGGAACGATTCCTCAAATCTTAGGTATTATGCTAAACTTGTAACTCAAATATCTTCCTTGATGATCCAATCATAAATTCCTTATTTTCTTGTTACAATGATTTTCCACTTCATCTTAAAAGGCTTTGAACATTTTCAAATATTTCACACGTCTTCCTCATTAAGTAAATATACACATATATTCACTCAAATTTCTGGAGAAAGCATATGAAGTTGAAATCCATGGCTCACGACTACAAATAATGGACTACATGCATCAATATGTATAAATTCCAATAAGTTAGTAGTTCGTTCTTTTTTGGCCTTGAAACGAAGTTTCAATAACCTCTAGGAAAGTCTCACAAGCGTCATTTGATAAAAAATAAAAGGACTCCAAAATTCCATCAACATGGAGTTTCTACATGTTTTCTTTCTGATATAATTTAAACGGTGATGTCACTTCTTAAGTGATCTTTCAATCATTTGTCTTTCGATATTTTTAGCATTAGTTTTATGGACGTAATTTCTCCAACTAGATTTGTAAATCATCCATCTTTTATGGATTACGGCAATTATTTGAACAACCTTTTGTTCTTATAATACCTTATCAAACCAACAATTATTGAAACAAATCTTGAAGGAAAGCTTTAATGTCAATGATAAACACAAAAACACTTTGTTTGTTTTTGATGAACATCATCACATATTCTCTTGCTAGTTACTTAGGCCATTGCAGTTCATGAATTGTTTTGTCCTATATGACATATCACACCAACCAATTCGGTATCCAATACCCAAGAACCACATCATTTAACAATCAAAGAATACAGCCATAACATGTATATCATCTATATACCTAAGCTAGATATTTCCAGTCTTTTCTTTTTCTGCCAAATATTTCTAAGATTCTCTTTCTGCATTTCCTTTCCCTTTTAAAAGAATCTATAAACGTCAACAGTGGCACCATACACATGACACACAATCCAAAGCGTGTATAGTAAAATATTAATACCTTTGGACTTGCACTTTGAAGTAGATCACCATCATAAAAAAATTGGCGTTCTTTCAAAAATCCATTCTTTAGTAATCTTTTAGTGTAGTAAACTTTTTACCTACATCTTCTATTCATCCCTATCATGACAACTTTCATGATCTAGCTACTATAGCTTGTAAAGGCAAATCGCGAGTATAATGTTACTTTCCAAAACCTTTTGGAGATTAGGACGTCTAGCATCTCCAACCTTCACAAATTCTCATCAAATATGAGAACATGATTTTTTCTAAATTATACTCTATCATGTTGCAACCAAAGACATTGTCTCAGATATCGAAATATCTTCCATACACGACGGTTTCTGAAACATTTCTTTTAGCTCCTAGATAACCTTGATATTAAAACAATCTTTTGAATATCAAGAATCATGGAGGCAAACATGATACTTTAGATACTAACACTGGAATTGTTACTCTTGATTTAATACCATCACGGAGTAAACGGAGTTTGTTGAAAGTTTGCAGTAGGACTTTTAAACTTTAGATTGGCACTCAAAACAATATGATACCAGTTCGTAAAGTAACTATCCAGAATGCTATAGTTCTATTATCTCAATTATAACTAAGCATACGGTGGTGAACGGATGCCAATGACTACAAAAATTATGCAAATTCACTTTGATTTAATTTATGATAAACTGAGTTTAACTTTAATCATATTACTTTTTGAACCGCCACTCAAAACCAACATCCCTCGAGTTGTTTTGGTGATTACAAGAACCAAATCCACTACACCAAGTCCGATCATCACGAGAGAAGATGTAGCTTCAAAGGCGAACAATCAACATGTTCCTCATATCATCCATATGACTCATGCTTTGCCTTTTGGTATTCCATGTTCCGAGGCCATGTCTATACATGCTAGGCCCGTCAAGGTTAATAACCTTAGTATCCACATGTGGAAATTTGCACCCGTTGTGTACACACGTAGAATCTATAACATGTAGAGTTTTAGCAATGGTGCCTACTAAGTACGAACACTTTATTACTTTATATTTAGTGAGAGGGGTCATCTTATAATGCTACCGTCACGATCTAAGCAATAAAAGATGCATAAAAAGGATTAACATCACATGAAATTCATAATATGTGATATGATATGACCTTTATTCTTGTGCCTTTGATCTCTATCTCAAAAGCACGGACATGATCTCCATCATTACCAGCATGGCGTCAAGGTCCGTGGAGCTGCTTCATGGTTTTCCATCACTAATATCAACTAATACAACGACTTGGAATAAAGCTATTACATAATAAATAGACACGCAGGTCTTAACAAATTTAAATACAATCATTAGGCTCCTGTCGGTTGCCATATTACAATAAGGATCATCTCATACATCAAAATATAATCACAATCACATCATGGCCATATCACATCACATGCCCCTGCAAAAACAAGTTAGATGCCTCTAATTTTCTTTGCATGTTTTACGTGGCTTGGGGATTTCGAATAAGAATCGTTCCTACCTATGTGTAGGGGTCCCAACCTTTAATAAGATTGATCCCTCCTGTGTTTTACAATGCTAGTCCCTGGATCAATAGCTAGCATCCACAGTTTAGATGTAATATCAAGAAACAAGGGTCATAATATAACTTTATAACCAGGAATAACATAATTTTATTACATCAAACATAGCTCATTAGGCTATTACATTACATTGCAGCGGAATAAATATAGTCATGGGTCCTTCACCTTCAAAGTGCCACAGGCAGATGTTGGTTGTAGACTTTGTAATCCTAATCAAACATTCTTCACTAAAACAATCAACCTGCAACATACAAGTTACAGCCACAAGGGTCAATACATTTGAATTGTATTGGCAAGTGATACTATGGTAGTATAGTGGAGTCTAACATCTATATGCATTTGGCTAAGTGGAGTTGAGGCTTGCATTGCTCAAAATAGATTTTTCTTATCATTTTGAAAATACTAAGTTTTGCTTGACAAAATCATTTTTCCTCAATCAAAGATTTCCAGATCCTTGTACCAAGCCATCTCTCCATCAATGATTGAAGAATTCAAACAACCCTTATTCAAACCACAAGATTTTAATTTAGAAATTGGAATGATGAGATTCTTGATTGCTTCCATGTCTTGATGCCCAAATTGTCCTTTACCAGGGACATGGCTAAGTACTTAGATTTTACACTCTGCAGAGGTGGTACACTTTACCCACAAGACTTGGTTTCCCAAGACAAGATCTTTCAGAAGCTTTCCCTTAGACCAAAATGGACGCGCTCCAACCTATCAAACACTACCACCCACTGTCCATTTGGCTAAGTTCTTGCAACCTATATGATCATGGCAGAGCCCATATTGCCAAGTGGTTGCACTTGAAGCTTCTCAATATTTGACATCTCAAATCTCTTTGTTTCCTGGGTGGCCATCCACAAGTGAGATACACAATCCAAGTCCATGGCATTGTGAACCACTCAACATAACCCAATCCTTCCATTTCCACCCAGGTGATTCATTAACTTAGTTGTTTTATTAAACAAAACCTAAGTCCTCAGACTTAGAATATTTTTCCATAGTGTGAATATATTTCCACCCATGTTTTCTATTAGCTAGGCTAAGCTTGGTAGTAATAGGAAACTTAACTTAGGAAAAATCCTACTAAGGATTCATCTACTAGGTATTCCTATAGCAAGATCTATACTTAGCAAATCATGCAAGTTTTACTTAGCAAAATCACTAATGCATAATAAAAGTATTGGGATAGAAAGTATGAAGCATCACTTGCCTTTTTGGTAGAGTATAGGTTCACTTCTTGATCTTTGCAACAATCACACTCTTCAAGTCACTACAAATCAATCAAGCAAGGCACAAACTCAATCTACCAATCAATCAAAACAACACTCATAAATAACAAAGTCAAAGAGATGCATGCAAGCATGCCAAGCTTTGTTTTGTTTGAAAAAGTGGTTCCTAGTGGGTCATAGACATTTGGGTACATCTAATGGTCATTTCCTAAAGTGGCCAAGTCATTTGCAAAAGGTTTCACTTTAAAACCATTTTCAAAACAAAGTGTTATTTTATGTGGTGTAGAAATATTTTTTTTTACTAAGGCATTAGCCTATAGGGTTCACCAAATGAGTTGCTATTGCAAAACTTGGTGTTTTTGGGTCAGTAGGTTTGGTCCAAAACATTTCCTTGAAGTTTTCTTTTCATAAACATTTTTATAACAAAAACCATTCTTTTTATTTGGCTAGAAAATGGCTAAGTCAATTAATCTAACCTAAATCTTTCAAAAATCATTTTTTTAATACCAAGGTTGGTTCCTAGGGTCAGTAAGGTCACAACACACCATTTTGCAAAGGTTTTAATCCAAAAATCATTTTTAAACAATTTTTCTACTCTAAATAAGTACACAAATGTTTCTGCAAATTCAAACAAGTTAACAGGTACTATTTTCTAAACTAAGGCCATGGTTGGCTAGGGCTTGTTCTCCTGATTTCATTGATATAAAATTTGCCAAATTTGGACGTGTGGATCAAAAGTTATAAGGGTTTGAAAATGGCATCAAATTCTGATTTCATTTTCTGTTTTTAAACAGACAGGTGACACGCGAGGTCATTCTACTGGTTGATACCGGTTCGGCCGGATCGGACGACGCTGGCCGTTGGATCTAATTATCATCGCGCGGCTCAGATCTTTCGATACCCCTTTGCTCACTTTCTTTCCTAGCCATTGGATCAAGATCGGACGGTGCTCAGGAGGTTGACCAATAGCTGGCGGCGCCGGCGGCGACGACTGGCGGCGCACGCTCTGTCCGAGGTGGTCTGGCCGTTCTAGGAAGCGAGAGAAGAGGAGGAGAGGCTCACCGTGATCGCAGGGTCGTGGGGAAGCTCGACGTGGTTTCGAGGAGGCGAGGGGCGCACTGGGGCGGTACTAATCGCTCGCCGGAGTTCCTGCTTCCGTCAGGCATGCTCGGTTGTTGTCGGGAACGAGGCTACAAGGCACGCCGGTGCATAACAGAGGGAGCGTTAGACACGTACGAGGAAGGGGAGTACGATAGTGTCCACTAGAGAGGAGAGGGCGGTCAGGGATTACCAGAGGAGCTCGTCGGAGAATGGCAGACGCGGCGGCGTTCGAAAGCTTGATGTAGCCCACGCTATGGGGCGCCCGCGGTTGAGAGGAGGATGCTGGGAGATGCGTCTGGTTGTGGGAAAGCTGTGAGCTTGGTCAATGAAGCAAGAGGAGGTCTGGTTTCGCCGGAATCATCACCGGAGCATCATCGGAGACAGGGCAGCCGAGGAGAAATTGGGATGGACTGGAGGCGTGCTCGGGGAAGGAAACAGAGGGGAACGAGAGAGGAGTCACTGGCGTTTAAGCGTGTGTGGTCAGGGGGCGTTAATCGCACGGCATTGAAGCGAATTGACGAGGCAATCAATCGGCAGTAACAGCCAGGGCGACGAGGTCATGTTGAAGACGATGAATAGGAGGGGGTGGGGTCGGCTTGTCAGCGTTTGAGTGAGGGGGAGAAGAGGGTCCACACGTCGGTTGCTTTGCGGGTTAGAGAGTTGGTTCGAATCGTTTTCTGCGGAGAGAACTGGGCTAAGTGGGCTGTTGGGCTGGCTCAGTTGGGTCTGGTCCACTTCCATTTTTTTTTATTTTGTATCCTTTTCTTTTTCTATTTCTAATTCCTAATTTGTTATTTCAAACAATTATTCAAGCATTCAAATATTTCAAACAATACAAACAAACACTCAACTTTACACTTTGAATTTGGTTCTGTTTGTCAACATAATCCAAATCCAAAATAATTTAATATTTTTATATTTAATTTAGGATCCATTTAATAATTGAATATAATGGACTATGGTTTATTAATAAATTAGGGTTTGGTTTAATTAATAAAATCCCCATTTGAAATCCAAATATTTTCATAACCAAATCAGTAGGTTTTATTTGAAAATCTAAGATACTTAAAATACTTGTTTAAAATAAAATAATCCTTTTACTTTAGGGTCCATTAATAATTAAATAAAATGGAACTTAGTTATTAAATCAAAATAGGGTTTGATTTTATTAATAAAATCTTTATTTGAACTTAAATATTTTCAAAATAAAATTGGTAGGTTTAATTTGGGAAATATATAATATTTGGAAATTTGTTTTAAAACAAAATAACATTTTATTTTGGAGTCCATTATTAATTAAATAAAATAGACTTTCATTATTAAATCAACTAGGATTTGTTTTATTTGAGATGTTTATTTTGAAATCTAAAATAAAGCTAAAACACTTTAGTAGGTTGTATTTAAGAAAATAAAATACTTGGAAAACTTATTTAAAATAGTTTAATAAGTTTGATATTTTAATTAAATGATAAAACCTTTTATTTAAACAAAGTTGGATATCAAATCCTTATTAATTTATTTAAATAAAACCCTTGTTATTTTCATTCAAAACAAAATGTTTAATTCAAAGGTTTGGCCAAGGTTTTAATTTGGTTCTGTAAAATAATCTTTATTTATAAATCCATCTTTTCTTTTGAATACCAAATCTTTTATTAACAAATCCAAAATAATAACTTTAAAACATTTTAATTTCCTTTAATAAATGTTTATCTTTATAAATCTCTTTAGGATTTATTTTAATTCAATTGGGTTTGAAGTTCCAATTGAGTTCAAAAAGTTTCTTCTGGCTCTGAAAATCAAACAAAGTTTTATTTTATTAATTTATTTTCACATTACAAGATTTGGAAAATCTTGGGATGTGACACTATGAAAAAGAACCACAATGCTGATACAAGTGTTGTCAGGTGTAGATTGTAAATTGAATCTTAACTATGGTGCGAGAGACAGACACCCACAAATCCACTTGTGCAAGGCAAGTTGCATGTTGAGCGTGGAGCAAGTCTCATGTGCGACGACATGTAAGGTTAGCCCGGGCCACTTCATTCGACCATCCCGCGAGATGCAAAGTACACGAAAATCAAGCAACAACAAGAGCATCAACACCCACAAAAACATTGTGTTCTACCCATGCAACAGATCCGCATAGATTCGGCTATAATAACACTATAGGGTTCATTGCATGGAAAACAAAAAAATTCTATCGCAACAACGAATAAAACCAAGATCCAATCTATGGCAAAGCCAAGATACAATCTATGAGATCGGTGCAACTACATATAAGAGAACTAACCCTCGTAGATACAAAGCGTTTAACGAGATCGGATGTCATGGTTGATGTAGTCGATCACTTGTCGATCTCAGGATCGCAAAGATGATCCTTCCGGCGCCGCGTTCCGGTAGCACTTCCGCACTTGGTCACACATTAGGAGTCGATGAAGACCTTCCTATCCATGTTCTAGTGGGCAGCAGAGGTAGTAGATCATCCTCGGAATCCCATCAGCATGATGGCGTAGTGGTGGTGGTGGAGGAGAGAATTCTGTAGGGCTTCGCCTAAGCTGGAGTAGGAGGAAGGAGGAGGGAGGTGGTGGCTAGGTTTGGAGGAAGAAGGGAGAGGGGGAGGCGCCCATCCCTCCCCTCTTTATATAGAGGTGGGTGTGTCCTAGGGTTCCCCTTGGTCCACCTCCTCCAAGTGGCGGCCAAGAAAGAGGGAGTGGGGGGAAACTTGCCCCCCAAGTTTCCCCTTTCTTTTTTTAGGGTTTTGCCCCTTTCCTTTTGGGTTGGCCGGTTGGGACCTTTGGGTCTTGTTGCAGCTGGACCATGGCCCCTGCAGCATCCCTCCAACCCATCTGGCCCCTCCCGGGGTGGTGGGCCTACTAGTGGCCCCTTCTATAACATTCTAGAAGGTCTGGTCAAAATACCAAAACTTTTTCCGAACCCCGGAAAATGACTTCCATTATATGAATGTTATTCTCCAGACCATTACGGATATCCTCTTGATGTCCTGGATCCAATCCGAGGCTCCAAAAAACATTCGGTCTCCAACTCAGATTCCATATCTACTTAAACAACATCGAACCTTAAATGTGTCACCCTACGGTTCGCAAACTATGCAGACATAATCGAGAAACCTCTCCGATCAATAACCAATAGCAGGACCTGGAGATCCATAATGGCTCCCACATATTCAATGATGACATCATGATCTAATGAACCATTAACATATGATACCAATTCCCTTTGTCGCGTGATACTTTACTTATCTGAGGTTTGATCGTCGGTATCTCCATACCTATTTCATCCTCGTTACCGATAAGTACTCTTTACTTGTTCCATGATATGACATCCCTTGTGACCTAGTCACATTCTTGCAAGCCAATTGAATGAAATTCCACCGAGAGGGCCTAGAGTGTATCTATCTGTCATTTGGATAGACAAATCACACTCTTGATCCATGCGCTTCAACACATACTTTCAGAATACCCAATGACACCTTTATAACCACCCAGTTACGGAAGTGGTGTTTGATGTTATCAAAGTACTCATCCAGTGACGGTGATTAACATGATCTCATGGTCGAGGGATTAGGTTACTATGTATCTGAAAGCTTGTATCAAAACAAACTTAATGACTTGATTTTATGCTATGCTTACTATGGGTGTGTGTCCATCACAACATTCTCCTAATGAAATGATCTTGTTATTAATAACATCCAATGTCCATGATCAGGAAACCATGATCATCTAGTAATCAACAAGCTAGTTTAACAAGAGGCTTACTAGGGACTCTTTTATGTTTATAGATCACACAAGTATTAATGTTTCCTATTAATACAATTATACCATGGGATGTAAACATTTATCATAAACACAAATATATAATGATAACCACTTTATTATTGCCTCTTGGGCATATATCCAACAGGACGATGCAGGGAAATTGCAGCGACCGTCAGGGATGGCGACAGTGGTCATGGCGGCCAGCAGCTCGGAGAGGAGGAGAGAGGCATGATGGTGAGCGTTGTCGGGGGAGGCGCGAATCAGAGAGGCATGGCGGGGATGGGGCCGTGTCGGGACGGGGCAGCGCGAGGTCGGCGCGGCGTGGCACGGGTTGGGGCGGCGCGAGGTCGGGGCGGGGCAGCGCGGGTCGGCGAGCTCGGGTCAGGGAGGGTCGGGGCAAGGCAGCGAGGTCGGGGCAGCACGGGCGCGATGATTTGGGGACGGGACGAGCGAGTGGAAGTTGGAATGAGAGAGAGGAAAGGGCGCGGCACATGTTAAGTTTCTACCGAATTTTTGGCTGTAACAGTGATGGCATATATTACTCTTTGAACGCCACCACAACAACATAGTGGCTGCATTCAAATTTGCCAAATGCCTGGGCTACATTGGTCCCGGATAGCATCATGGTCCCTACTTAGTGCTGGAGTTTACTGTCTGCCGAACGCCAGTACTAATTTATAGTGGTGGAGCTCGCACTTTTATGAACTCCGCGACTATTTTGCCTTGCAGTAGTGGTGCCCATTTTTTAGACGCCACTAGAAAAATGACTGCTATAAGCCTTTTCCTACTAGTGGTGGCAAAAAATCATATCACAGCCATTGCTGAAAAAGTTATTCGGCCTACGCAAACAGGATTCATGCCCGGAAGACACATCCTTGAAGGGGTCATGGTGTTGCATGAAATTATCCATGTTCAGTGGAATAAATGGGTGGTGTGTTGTTTAAAATCGACTTTGAAAAGGCTTATGATAAGGTAAAATGGCCTTTTCTTTAACAAACTTTGCGCATTAAAGGATTTGCACCCGAATGGTGCAAATTCCACTACTGGAAAAACTATCTTCGGTTCGATGTGAACAAGGCCAGCAGTCCCGGCCTGGCACAGCCCGCGACTAGTGGGAGCACCAGTGCCGGGCCATGAGGCCTCTAACGGCTAGAAACGGCCGTAGTGACTAGTCCCGGGCCGGACCAGGTCATTAGTCCCGGTCCATAATACGGCTCGGGACTAATAACCTGGAGCAGGCCAGCTGGTCCTTTCGTGGACTATTAGTCCCGGGTCGTATCACGGCCCGGGACTAGTTGTCTACGACTATATATTCTGCCTCCTGTCCTGCTGCCCTAAAGCATATGGTGGCCATTTTTCTCAAAGAAGCAAGAGAGTTCATGCTATTTTTTTCTCAAGATTTGTCAAGATTTAGTTTGCAACACCTAAATCCAAAGCTTTAAAAGGTTAGAACTTCATTCTTTCATCTCTTATTGCTACTTTAGCTCTATAATGCTCTAGAAGTATAGATATATGGATCAAATGCATGCATGCTCTAGAAGTAGCTACAAGGATTTTGATATATATGTGTAACAAATTTTTATTAGGCACATAGTTACTGAAAATTTAAATGTGTAATTTTAGAGTTTCAGAGCTTAGAATAGAATGAGGTTTTCACTGATAGAACAATAATAAAAAACTCCACATTTATCATGTTGATTGTTTTCTCCAATTCACAAATTGGTGCATGTAAATTTTTCAAAATTCAAAATTAATGCTCTAGAAGCTCTCAATATAACTTGTAATAATTTTATCATGTTGTGTAATGGTTTTTGATATACTTTTACTATAATGCGGATGGTCCGGGAATGGATGTACGATACTGACCGACGCTCTGGCGAGTTCATTAATGGCGTGCATGAATTCATCCGTGTTGCTGATGCAAACAAGCGTAATGGTTTTGTATTCTGTCCATGTAATGGATATAGGAATCAGAAGGATTACTCTGACTCAAAAACCCTTCACAGCCACCTGTTGAAGTCCGGCTTCATGCCCAGTTATACTTGTTGGACCAAGCACGGAGAGAGAGGGGTTATAATGAAAGACAATGAAAAAGAGGAGGAGGATGACAACTATCATGGTTTCCCTGAGTACGGAGATACTTCCATGGGGGATGCTGAAGGGAAGGATGAAGAAGAGACACATGATGAACCCGCTGATGATCTTGGTCGGACAATTGCCGATGCACGAAGATATTGTGAAACTGAAAAGGATAGGGAGAAGTTCAATCACAGGTTAGAGGATCACAAAAATTTGTTGTACCCAAATTGCGAAAATGGTCTAAAAAAGCTGGGCGGCACACTAGAATTGCTGCGATGGAAGGCTGAGTGTGCTATACCTGACTCCTCATTTGAAAAGTTGCTGAAAATGATGAAGAATATGCTTCCAAAAGATAACGTATTGCCCGCCAGTACGTACGAAGCAAAGAAGGTTGTCTGCCCTCTAGGTTTAGAGGTTCAGAAGATACATGCATGCCCTAATGACTGCATCCTCTACCGCGGTGAGGAGTATGAGAATTTGGATGCATGCCCGGTATGCACTTCGCTTCAGTATAAGATTTGACGAGATGACCCTGGTGACGTTGAGGGCGAGCCCCCCCCCTCTCGGAAGAGGGTTCCTGCGAAGGTGATGTGGTATGCTCCTATAATACCACGGTTGAAACACTTATTCAGAAACAAAGAGCACGCCAAGTTGTTGCGATGGCATAAATAGGAACGTAAGTCACACGGGATGTTGAGACACCCCGCTGATGGGTCGCAATGGAGAAAAATCGATAGAAAGTACCCGGAATTTGCAGATGACGCAAGGAGTTTAAGGTTTGGTCTAAGTACAGATGGCATGAATCCCTTTGGGGAGCAGAGCTCCAGTCACAGCACCTGGCATGTGACTCTATGCATCTATAACCTTCCTCCTTGGTTGTGCATGAAGCGGAAGTTCGTTATGATGCCAGTGTTGATCCAAGGTGCGAAGCAACCCGGCAATGACATTGATGTGTACCTAAGTCCATTAGTGGAAGAACTTTTACAGTTGTGGCACGAACCCGGGATACGCGTGTGGGATGAGCACAAGCAGGAAGAATTTAACCTCCGAGCATTGCTTTTCGTAACAATCAATGATTGGCCTGCTCTTAGTAACCTTTCAGGACAGTCAAACAAGGGATACAATGCATGCACACACTGTTTAGATGAGACTAAAAGTATATATTTGGAACATTGAAAGAAGAATGTATACAATGAGCATCGTCAATTTCTTTTGGCCAAGCATCCCTTAAGAAAGAAAGGCAAGCATTTCAACGGTCTGGCATGTCACCAGACGAAGCCTAAGGAGCGTACTGGTGCTGATATATTTGATATGGTCAAAGATTTGGATCAAATGGTAACCTTTGGAAAGGGTCCTGGAGGAAAATCTGTTCCGAAGGACGCTGAAGGACACGCACCCATGTGGAAGAAGAAATCTATATTTTGGGAGCTACCATATTGGAAATTCTTATAGGTCCGCTCTGCAATTGATGTGATGCATGTGACGAATAATCTTTGCGTGAACTTGCTAGGCTTCTTGGGCGTGTATGGGAAGACAAAAGATACACCGGAAGAATGAAAGGACCATCAACGTATGAAAGACCCAGATGGCCTGCATCTAGAATGGTTTCAAGGTCATGCCAGCTACGCTCTTACCAAACAAGAGAAGGAAATATTTTTTGAATGACTAAGCAGTATTAAGGTACCGTCTGGCTTCTTGTCGAATATAAAAGGAAAAATAAATATGGCAGAAAAAGTTCCAAAACCTAAAGTCTCGACTGCCACGTGATTATGACGCAAATGCTTCCGATTGCATTGAGGGGGCTTCTACCAGATAATGTTCGGGTACCCATTATGAAGCTATGTGCATTTCTCAATGCAATCTCTCAGAAGATAATCAATCCTGAAGATCTACCACGGTACAGAATGATGTGGTCCAATGTCTTGTCAGTTTTGAGTTGGTGTTCCCACCATCCTTCTTCAATATTATGACGCACCTGCTGGTTCACCTAGTCGAAGAGATTTCCATTCTCGGTCCTGTATTTCTACACAATATGTTTCCCTTTGAGAGGTTCATGGGAATCTTAAAGAAATATGTTCGTAACCGTGCTAGGCCAGAAGGAAGCATCTCCAAGGGCTATGGAATAGAGGAGGTCATTGAATTTTGTGTTGACTTTGTTCCTGACCTAAATTCGATTGGTCTTCCTCAATCGCGGTATGAGGGGAGACTGAGTGGAAAGGGTACTCTAGGAAGGAAATCAATAATATGTAGGGACGAACATTCTTACACCGAAGAACATTACACCGTTCTACAGAATTCTATCTTGGCAGCCCCATATATCGAGGAACACAAGAAAATCATACGCTCCAACAACCCTGGAAAGCATGACTCTTGGATTAGAGATGAACACATGAAGAGTTTCGGCGGTTGGTTGCAACATCTCATCAAAAACAACACTCTTGGAGATCAGCTATACTTGTTGTCTAGGTCACCATCTTCGACTATATCGACTTTCCAAGGGTACGAGATAAATGGGTATACATTTTACACGATAGCCCAAGATAAAAAGAGCACCAACCAAAACAGTGGTGTCCGCTTTGATGCAACATATTGTGTAACTTCTCTAACTAGATCAATACGCCTGGGAGCTAAATAATTTCACATATTAGGGAGTGCCTCTATGACCAGTTTCTCGGAGATGCCGGAGGACTGGGCTCCGGCGGCATCTCCCTGAAACTGGCCGTAGTGGTGTCCCTGCTCTCGAAAACCATCTTGGAGATGCCTCAAACTGGCTGGAGGACTGGACTCACAAGGATGCCTCTTTATAGTACAAGCAGCTCGGCATAATGTCGACACTCACGACATAATGTCGACACTCACCCCTATTATTAGTGCTGACTCATGTTTTGTCCCGGTTGGTGTCTTCCAGGTTCATCTTTATTCCCGGTTGGTGACACCATCCGGGACAAGGTACAAGCCGCACGACATAATGTCGACACTCACCCCTATTATTAGTGTTGCCTGGCCCAGTCTGCCGCAATCCCTTCAGTCGCGGTTGGTTCCTCCAACCGGGACTAAAGATGAACCCTCTCTTTATAGGCATTTCCCTCTATTTATTAGGTAACACTCAAGACATTTATTAATATTAAAAACCGGGAAAAACCGGGACTAGCTAACACGCGGGACTAAAGCCGCCCCCTTTAGTCATAATCATGCCTAGTCCTATAGTACGCAGCTTCAGGGTCTTCTTCGTCATCGTCATCATCATCGTCATTGTCACCTGCCACTCCGGGGATCCTCGGCCCATCCATGGCATATACCAGGGGCCATTCCAGCCTCGGATTCACGACGGGCGGAAGAGGGGTCTCCTGGAAGACGATGCCGCTACCGCCGGGCCGGTGTGGGGCCTTTTTGTGGCTCTGTGGCGGGTGGACTCGTGGGCACCGTAGGCGAGGATGGTCTCCCCTGGCGATGTAGCGCATCACTCCGATGATAGTACGGTTCGCCCACCACAGACGACGGCCGACTTCGTTGTGGTTCACCGGGGGTGGGCCATCACCCTCGTACCTGGCGATCTCCCTTTCCCGCCTATTAGCGAAGAAGGCATTCCAGGTGTCGTAGTTGTCGGGATCCCACTGGGGATCCATCCGCTGCTCCGGCGTGAGCTCGTGCTAGAAGTGGTTTGTGATGGCCGCCTGGCGTGCGTAACCTTGAGGGACAGGAGGGACAGGAACCCCTCCAGCGCTCAGCATCCAGCCGGCGGGCGGCCGGTAGCCCGGCGGACAAGGGTAGTTGGAGGAGCACAGCGCCTCGGTCTCCTCGAGGGTCAGAATGGCCCAGTAGGCGTTGTCCATTGTTCTAAGAGAGGAAGGTGTGGATGTGTGGATAGCCATGTCGCGATCGCCCTAAATATAGAGGGAAAGGGCGGGAAAACTTGGCGTGAAGCTTTGGGAAATGGCGGGAAATATCTTTAGTCCCGGTTAGTGACTACATCCGGGACTAAAAGCTCTCGTAGAAAGGAAAGGGCGGGAAAACTTGGCGGGAAGCGGTGGGAAATATCTTTAGTCCCGATTTGTGACTACAATGGGACTGAATGGATATTATATTAAGATTCTTTATATTTTTCTGATAATAATAGACATATTATTTGTTTTATTTGGATTATTACAATAAAAGTTATGATTTTCCAAAGTTTTTATATTTGATTTGAATTAAAAAAAGAAAATTTACAAATGAAATAATTTATAAATGATGCAAACAGATAAATGGATATTATATTAAGATTATTTATATTTTTCTGATAATAATAGACATATTATTTGTTTTATTTGGATTATTACAATAAAAGATATGATTTTCCAAAGTTTTTATATTAGTTTTGAATTAAAAAAAGAAAATTTACAAAAAAACAATTAGTCGCGGGTCGTGGCTGGACCCGGGACTAAGGGTGCCTGCGTGCGCGAAAACAAAGCGGCCGAAAAAACCCTTTAGTCCCGGGCCGTGGCTTAACCCGCGACTAAAGGGGGGTCTTTAGTCGCGGGTTAAGCCACGGCCCGGGACTAAAGACCCTTTAGTCTCGTACCGTGGCTTAGCCCGGGACTAAAGGGTGTGACCCTATATATTCTGGCGCCAGGGGAGGTGCTGCCCCAACAGTTCGCATTTCTCAACGAAGACGAAGCACACATAGACGAAGACGAAGCAGGGGAGGTGCTGTCCGATTCCGTCGTCGCTCCGCCGTGCGTACGTGCTTTGTCTTGCCGCCGCTCCGCCGTGCTACCGCGAGCCGCCTTGCTGCCTAGCCGCTCCGGCGCCGTGCTCGATCTCCGCCTTGTCTCGTGCCGCCTCGCGTCGCGCGCCTCGCCGCCTCGCCGGGCGCTGTCCCGCCGCGCGCCGCCCCGCTGCGTGCCGCCCCGCCGTGCCTCGATCGGTGGGAGCTCGAAGGGAGTACGGGCGGGTGTGGTTTTTTTGTAATTATTAGTTATTAGCTACGGTTATTAATTATTGTAATTGTAATTAGCTAGGATTAGGGTTATATTGTTAGCTAGGGTTATTTTAATTATAATTAGCTAGGGTTATTTTTTAATTATAATTAGCTAGGGTTATTTTTTTAATTATTGTTTTAATTATAATTAGCTAGGATTAGGATTATATTGTTAGCTAGGGTTATTTTAATTATAGTTAGCTAGGGTTATTTTTTAATTATATTTAGCTAGGGTTATTTTTTAATTATAATTAGCAGGGGTTATTTTTTAATTATTGTTTTAATTATAATTAGCTAGGGTTATTTTTTTGTTTTAGTTATTAGCTAGGATTATATTGTTTTACCACAATTAATATTAGGATTATTGTTTTACCACAAATAATATTAGGTTTTACCACAATTAATATTAGGAAATGTTATAGTTTTTTTCTATAGTTTTTTTATATTAGGGTTTTTTGTTTTAGTATTAGGATTATTGTTTTAATTAAAATATTAGAATTAGGATTAGGATTATTGTTTTAGTGATTTTTTTGTTTTATTTATTAAGATCAGAATTAGGATTAGGATTAGGGTTATTTTTTTGTTTTAGTTATTATGATTATTATTTTAGCACAAATAATATTAGGATTATTATAATTAGAATTATATTGTTTTAGTTATTAGGATTATTGTTTTTTCTAACCTGTTTAACTCTCTTTTTGTTATAGATAATTAAGTCATGGATCCATCTGAAGATCCTGGTCGCATCGGTGAAGGTTTTCTTCAGGGCATGATAAGAGGTGAATTTCCATTTAATATTACTACAGGTACGAAGATATTTTGCTCCAGGAAGAGATATCCTCATATCTGAATCCATCCGGTGATGGTGAGAGAACATTTTATAATCCCTAGTGTTTTGTGTGTTAGATAATAATATCAAGGATTATTTGATGTGTGTTGAAGTGTTGCAGCTCTCTCTGAGAAAAAGGGATAAGGATTCTACCTTTGGGGGGCGGATAATCCGCCCCTCCCTCTTCCCTAACAGGCGCAAGCCCCAGAAGGGGGCGGAGTTTTGGCCGGATTTTCCGGCCCCGCCGGATAATCCGCCCCCCGGGGGGCGGATAGTCCGCCCCCTTGCTCACCGCCAAGGCACAAGCCCCAGAGAGGGGGCAGAGTGTTGGCCGGACTTTCTGGCCTGGCCGGATAATCCGCACCAAGTCACGCAGGCGCCAGCCCCAGAGAGGGGGCGGAGTTTCCCCCGGAAAATCTTCCATTGGGGCGGAGTTTCCCCAAGGGGCGGATAATCCGCCCCCAAAGTTTCTCAACGGACAGATCTGGGGAGGGGGTATTTAAGCCAGCCTTCCCCCTCCTGCCAGACTGCTTGATTCATTCGAAAAAGACGAGATCTGATCTGCAACCTTCATACAAGAGAGCTCCACCTAGATCCACCCAAAGGCCCCGTCCCTTGGGGAATCGAAGGAGGAGAACTCGATCTTCATCATCAGCAATCAAGCGCTTCATCTCCTCTCCATTCATTTGGAGAACCATCGATCTAGTATTTCTCGCAAATACCTAGATCCTTGTGTTTGTTTATATTGATAAACCTTGTTCTTGTGGTAGCTTGTTGTCATCTTGGGAGCCCCCAATTCAGTTGTGGGTGTGTGACCCGATAGTATTGTAAAAGGCACTGGTTCCCGCCTCGAAGGGATCCAATAGTGGAGAAGGTGGATCAGGCCTCTCGTGGCGAGATCCATCGGAGAATAAGGTGAGGCCTATTGTGGCGTGGTGGTCTTAGAACCGCCCACCCCTCCAACACAGATGTACTTCCCTTAACAAGGAAGGAACTACGGTAAAACAAATCCCTCTGTCTCCGCATGCTCCACTACGGTTTCCTCGCTCCTCTCTTTACGTGCTTAGTAGTTAGGGTTGCATATAGGGAAATTCTCGTAGTTGCATATCTAGAGAATTTACTTTGTGTCAAGCCTAAAATTGAAAAAGTATTAAAAATTGTTTAGCACCTATTCACCACCCCCCCCCCTCTAGGTGCCCATACGATCCATTTCAGATGGACTAGAGGAAAACCTAATGTACCAGGGTGTAGCACCCTGGGTAAAACCACTACTAGAAAATCGTTGTTGTTTTTCGTATGTGCATCATCATGCATGCATATTGTTTACTTAAAAACTATTTTGCTATAAGACATATTTTGTTTTCTATATTAGCCCTCTCCTTGTTATTCAAAGTGCAACCCTAGGTCTTCCTGCATATTTTGTATGTCTAAAAACAGTTTACCAAAGTCTTCTAAAATAATAACAAAAATTTTATATTATATTTTTAGGAGGCAGACAGCCAGGCCCAAAAGCCCAGCCGTCCACCTCCAAACCCTAACTACCCCAAACCCTAACCGGATCCTATACCCTCCACCATCAGCCGCCGCCACCCCCCCTGATCCAAACTCCCCATGCCGATGCACGCCCACCACACATGCACGCTGTGCGCCCCCTGTCTGGACCCGTCAACACACGCACACCCCACCCTCCCGATC
Organism: Avena sativa; assembly: GCA_916181665.1. Lineage (NCBI taxonomy): Eukaryota > Viridiplantae > Streptophyta > Magnoliopsida > Poales > Poaceae > Avena > Avena sativa. Next base: position 43,554,087 of record OV702285.1, on the reverse strand, counting down.
GACCCCGTCCACCAACCGCCCACCCTGCCTGCGTCCCTGGACCCACCCCGTCGCCCCGCTCCTGACCCTCTTCCGCAACCCCCAACCTCGCGTCCCCCTCCTGAACCGTTCCTGGACCACCCCACCTCGTGGCCCTCTCTGCTCGACCTCGCACCCACCTCGTCTCCCCAACGCAACCCCTGCCTCCCTGTTCTCTCCTTCCTCCCGAGAGCCGCCGCCACCAGCAGGCCTCCTCCCGCTCGCGAGCAACCGTCGCCGACCTTGCTCCTCCTCGCTACCGTCCTACGCCCGCCGCCGTTCCCCCTGGCCTCCTCCCTCCTCTCACCCTCTGCGCCACCGCGGCCACCCTGCATCGTCGGCCTTCTTCTCCTATCCTCTGGCTACATCTCGACCACCTCGCGCCGCCTTGCGCCACGCAGCAGCGCGCGCCTCGCCAGCCTCTGCCTGGGCTTCTTCTCCCCAAGATCTGGCGCCCGTGGTCCGTCCTCGCGCAGGCCCGGACCCGACGCCGTCTCCCCGCCGTCCTCTGTGCTCCCCATGCACCGATGACGCGAGCAAGCTCCGCCACCAGGCCCGTACCCCGGTCGCCACCGAGCTCGTCGTCCTCCCACGCGTCCCTGCCATCGGCCTCTGCACCTCCACCTCTCGCTGCCATGCGTCACCCTGCGAGCGACCCCGCGAGCGCCCCCGCGTCCTGTCCGCCCCTCGTCGCCCTTCAGTGCCGCCGGGCCCGACCTCGCCCCAGGCTCGGTCACCCTGCTGCACGTACCGACCAGGACGGCCTCAAGCCCGCGTGTGAGCCCTGCGAGCGATCCTCCGCAATCCCTTGTTGTCGCCTATTTGTGCTTGTGTTGCTGACCGAAAGCCTTTTATTTTTGCCTCCGTGTACCGCGAGCACCTGTGTGTAATCTTTGTGACTGTGAGTTCTGCGGGTGTCGTGTACTCGTGGCCCGGACAAGAGTTCACGACGCCAAGATTCGCCAAGATCGTCTTTGGATGTCACCACAAGATCTTCACCAAGGCCATGTCGTGTGTCGTCAATCACTAAACCCCAAGTTCACCACCTCGCCAAGATCGTCAGTCGAGCTAAGACCCCAAATACGCCGACATGGAACGCCAAGTCGTCCTACCCGAATCCGATGAACCCCGGTGCCCATCCGAGTCCGACATCGACCACCCCGACGCCGAGGACGCCTACACGGAGCAACAAGATCGCCACACGGAAGCGAATCCCAAGACCCTGAGTCCCCGATCCGAAGCCGATCCCGGTGCGACCAAACCCGTCGAACCATCGGAACCCCAAGATCGTCGATCCAATGTGTGACCCCTTTTCCAAGCCCCATATTTTTATAATAAATAATATCTACCTGTTGCATATAAATGTTCATGCTTGCATACATATGGTTATGGTTTGGGGGCATTATGCCGATTGACCTCATAATTAAATATATAGACCATATGCGGGTGTTTCTAGCCTCTTGTCTCTATGTAAATTTGTGTAGCGAACCGGTGTCATTGCTCTGCCTTGTTAAGACAACATTTAAAATTGCGGGGTACCTAAACAACATAAGCTTAATAATTAATTGTCGGGACCCCGGTTCCGCTTAATATGGCTTAATTGCATCGCATCTTTGCCATGCCATAGATCATATATGCATCATGCCCGATCTTTTGCCGTAGTATTAAATAGTGCATCCGGTGTTTTCTCTAGTGCTTTGCTTCTTCACGGACTAGGCCGATGAGTTGATGCGAGTGTCGATTCGATCTTCGGATGAAAGTCCAACAATGTTTTCAGGCGAGCAATCCTCCCCCTTTCTACCTATTTTACATTTCTAGTCTTTACTTCCTCCTGTTGATCTATTGCTATCTGTGTTGCGATGCTCTAGTTTTCGTACCCGTGGTATTCCTTGCAGCCTTATATTGCCTTAGACACACCCTATCACCTGTTGTTTGGTAGATAGTCGGCCTTGCGAGTCGTAGTTGCTTGCCCAGGTGTTGTTTCGATGTTCTCAAATACCATCGTTGTTGGAAGAATGTCATATGCTTTATGTTGGAGATGATCATGGCTTTAATTACCATTTAATAACTAAAATTGAAGTAAGTAAATAATGCAGAGGCACAGGTGGGCAATAGATGTTATTTGGTTTTTAACCGTCCACTTGTGTCCCGTAGGACCCCGAGTACTTGATACCTGTTCTTTGAATATTCGCACTATCCGCATGTGGGACCATGAATCCCCCTAGCCAGAGCTTGAGTCATATTTATTTCTTGGGGCCACAAAGTAGTTTGGGGCTTTATTACTATACTGTACTCATGCCATGCTTTACTGCTTTATTTACGATTGCGCGTGGAGCGCCTGTACTGTTTAGGAACAAATGTGGAATGTTTTCGCGTTATCGACAAGCCCAGTCACACTTTCGGGTTCCCGGTCGTTTACAGCCATTGGCACAAACCTCTGGGTCCGTCTCGGAGCCGGCCAACTTCGTTGCGGGTAGCTTGGTGGGGTGGCCCCCTGAAATTTATATGAATCTTGCAATTGCTCTGTCGTGATGCCTCGTTGGGTTTTTATTGGTTTTTCTCGAGGTTGATCGTGCGTGTGTTGCTATTTGTGCCCCCCTACAGGGTAAAACTTTCTGAAAGCCGTGTCCGCGGTTATGGACGACTTGGAGCATAGTATCTCGATCATAGACAACTATAACTAAAGTAGTGCTATAAATTTGAATTTATAATGACTAGTAATCAGCTTCACTATAATGGAATGGCTAAATAAAAGTGCCAACAATTGCTTGTTTGGGTTGTCACCTATTACCATTGTATCTGACTAGTAAGTATTGCAACTACAACGGAATGGATAAATAAAATTAGCAACCACTACTGGGTTTTGGGATGCCTCATGCTATATGTATCTGACTAGTAAGTACTACAACTACAACGGAATGGTTAACTAAAAGTGCCCACTGCTTATTATATCAGGATGACTATCTATACCTGACTAGTAATTGCTGCAACGATAACCGAATAAATAAAACTGCCAACTGTGTGAGTTCCTCGGTTGACTTCCTCGTTTGGTCTCGAGGGGGAAATACCAGGATGGGTATGTTTGGTGGTAGTATTAGGTTGGTTCCGAATAGGTCTTTCTTATCCCTATCTGATATCCGCTAGTTGTATTGAGTCTCTATAGGTTGTTTAGTGCATGCTGCGCTGCCGCTTCAGTCCACCATACATATGTAGGCGAGGACCGCCGAATTCTAGTCTCGCCGTGTTCTGGCCTCAGTACTGACCGCTCTCTTTTTCCTTTTCCCTTTGTCGGCACCCCTTTTGTTTAAGTAGGTTTTGAGATCGACGTCGTTAGCAGGGTTACCCTTCCGACTTGGCCTGGGCAGGGTTATGGACGCCATTGGTTATTCTTCAGGGCTCTTAGCTCAATTTGCATCTTGTCCGTACTCGGACGCTGTATCGTTTTCAAGGTGATTTGGATCTTTGTACTGTATATTGTATTCTTGACTCATGGAGTCGTTGTTGTATATATCTGTTCTGTGGGTTCCATCGTGAACTATTGTGTAATGGTATTACTTCGTTTTCCACCCGCTCGCAAGTGCCTGGTGGGCACCTTTGAATCGTTTCTATGCGGGTTTGGCGGGATTCGCTAAGACTTGCATAGGGCCAATTCCGAGGGTGTTACACAGGGGGAAGACCAGATGGATGAAGGGCAAACAAATAACAACAATAATGATGGCCCCTCGACAGGATCCGGCGAGGTACATATATATATAAAGTCTCGTGTTACCTCTATTCATTAACTGATCTAGATATATATTAATCACTCTCTCTTCTTCTTTTAGCCCACCGGATCGAAGCAATCGACAGCTCGAACGCAACAAGGGCCGAACAAAAAGTTGGATGGTTATCAGAGGTTCACCATCGAAGAAATAGATGATGATGGTGAACCGATTGCTCTAGAGAAGCACCGGAGGATGTTTATAAATCAATGTGGGGTGCTTGTTAGGGACAACCTGCCGATCACCATCTAAGAATGGAATAAGTCAAAGAAACCCGGTGAAGAATCCAATAGCTATGTCACCTATGATGCCAAAGATGACCTTTGGCAGAAGCTCATAGCGCATTTCATACTACCTCCAGAGTATGAGGAATTTTAGGTAGATGGTATTACTGAAGGGAATATGCCCGAGAGGCAATAATAAAGTGGTTATTATCGTATTCCTTATTTATGATAAATGTTTATTGTACATGCTATAATTGTATTAATACGGAAACGTTAATACATGTGTGTTTAATAAACAAACAGAAAGTTCCTAGTTATGCCTCTCTCATAAACTAGCTCGTTGATTAACAAGATGATCAAGGTTTCCTGATCATGGACATTGGATGTTGTTAAAAACGGGATCACAACATTAGTGTAATGATGTGATGAACATTCATCCGAAGTATAGCATTACGATCAAAGTCATTGAGTTTATATTGCTATAACAACTTACGAAGTGATCCTAATCCTTAGACCATGAGATCATGTCAATCACTAACACCGGAAGAGTTTCTTGATAACATCAAACGTCACACCGTAACAGGGTGATTATAAAGATGGATTCAGAACTAATAAAGTGTTATGTTGAGGCCCATGGATCGAGAGTGGAATTTGTTCATCCCGATGACGGATAGATATGCTCTGGGCCCTCTCGGTGATATCACATTGATTAGCTTGCAAGCAAGTGATTTGATCACTAGAATGTTATATCACGGGAACGAGAAAAGAGTACATGTCGGTAACGAGATCAAACTAGGTATGGATATACCGATGATCGAATCTCGGACATGTAATATATCGTGAAACAAAAGGATTAAGATACTAGCGTAAAAGGTTCCGACGATCACAAGAAAGTCATCGTTGAATGTGTGGGAGTCAGTATGGGTCTCCAGATCCCGCTTCTGATTATTGATCTGAGAGGGGTCTCAATCATGTCCACATTATTCGCGAACCATAGGGTGACACACTTAAGAGACACCGACATCCAATTGGAGCAAAAGTTTCATGCCGAAAAGAAAAGGAAAGCGCAGGAATTTATTTCACTAGACACCGAAACTGTTTCGGTTGAAATTGCTGAAACTGGTTCTGCATGTGAAATGGAATACTAGCAAGGGGTTTTATGTGAATGTTTGTTAATTAAAGTAATTAACAAAATTCTGAATAAATAAATAAAAGAGTTTTATTTAAATGAGAGCTTGCATTAAATTTGGTGGAAATTTAATGCATGTGAGTGGATTTTTGAGTGGAGGCTTTTTAATGGGAGTGGAGGCTTTTCATTTTGAGTGGGAGATCCACCCACATGAATGTGTAAGAGGTGGGGGCAGCCCCATGGCTGGGCGCCATGCCCCTTGGGTGCCCCCCTTCTCCCCTATAAAAGGCCCCCCTCTCCTCCTCTCACAACACACCTCCTCGTGAAGGATCTCTCTCCCCCTCTAGAATTTATCCCCCATGGTCTCGGACTAGCGAGATACATGTTCCCGGTGGCTATTCGGAAAGAAAGAGTTGTGCTTCCGCTGCATCGCTGGAGCGAGGAGGCGGAGGTTGCTCGGTTCCTCGAACGTGTGTGCGAGCACGGATGCGCTGCTGTTTTGCGGCGCTGGGACTTCCTCTCGATCTTGAGATCGGCAAGAGATCGTCTACATCAACCACGAGTTTGGACTCGTTAAGCTTTGTAGGTCTTCAAGGGTATGTTCTCTACGGATATACATCCGCCCGTTGTTTGTATCTGGTAGATAGATCTTGGTACATAGTTGTTCCCTTCGTAGGAAAATTTTTGTTTTCTATGCTGCGAACCCTACAGTGGTATCAGAGCCGGATCTATGCGTAGATACTTTGCACGGGTAGTACACATATGAGTATGTGGGCGATGATGATCATTTTATTGCTTCTTAGTTGTACTTTGGATATTGGTGGCATAGTGGGATGAAGCGGCCCGGACAAACTTTACATGTCCTCGCACATGAGACCTGTTCCACGCTTGACATGCAACTAGTTTTGCATAAGTGGCTAGCGGGTGTCTGTCTCTCCTACTATAGTCAATATCTAATTTGCAACGAGTTGTCAACAATTTGGTTATCCTCGTTGTGGTTCATGTTCGTAGGTAAGAACGGTTCTATCTTCGAAAGCCCTAAGCCACGTAAAATTTGCAATGGATAAATTAGAGGCGTCTAGTTTAGATTGTTGCTGGGCTAGTGTTATGATATGGTGATGTTGTAAGTAGAAGTATGAGATGATACTCTTACAACATACATAACGTGTAAACTCCATAGACCTTGGATTTACACATAAAGGTATGATAGTGATCATACCACGGTGCACATGATAGAGATCATATGCGAGAACCATATCATTCCACTAATAAACATGTGATGTTTGATAGCATCTTATATTGCTTGTTTGGCGTTTTATTAGCATAATAAGATGATCCCTCATTTAAATATCAAGATAAGAATGTGTTCTTCCTTTAGTATGCACCGATTATGTTCTCGTCACTCCAAGACATCACGTGATGATCGGGTGTTTTTGGATCCACGACCATATTTCGGGTGTAAGACAGTTACACACGCGAATACTAAGGTTCTTACTTGGCGAGCCTAGCATGTACAGACATGGCCTCGGAACACGGACCAAAAGGTTAAGCATGAGTCATATAGTAGATATGATGCCCATTTGATACTCGCCTTTGAAGCTACGCCGACTCACGTGATGATCGGACTTGGTGTAGTGGATTTGGTTCATGTAATCACCAAAAAGGCACGAGGGATGTCGTTTTTGAGTGGGAGTTCATTTCTAATTTGGATTAGTAGAACTCAATTTATCATAAATTAAATCAAAGTGAATTTGCATAATTTTTGTAGTCATTGGCATTCGTTCACCGCCGTATGCTTAGTTATAATTGAGATAATAGAACTATAGAATTATGGATATATACTTTACGAACTGGTATCGTATTGTGTTGAGTGTCAATCTAAAGTTTAAAGTCCTATTGCAAACTTTCAGCAAACTCTATTTACTCCGGGAAATTTAATAGTTGGTATTAAATCGAGAGTAACAATTCCAGTGTTAGTATCTTAAGTATCATGTTTGCCTCCACGATTCTTGATTGTTTTAATATCAAGTTTATCTAGGAGCTGAAAGAATTGTTTCAGAAACCATCATGTGTGGCAGATATAACGATATCTGAAACAATGTTTTGGTTGCAATATGATAGAGTATAATATATGTTCTCATATTGGATGAGAATTTACGAAGGTTGGAGATGCTAGACATCCTAATCATCCAAAAGGGTTTTGGAAAGTAATGTTATACTCACGATTCTCCTTTATAAGCTAAATTAGCTTGATCATGAAAGTCGTCATGATAAGGATGAATAGAAGATGTATGTAAAGTGTTTACTACACTAAAAGATTACTAAAGAATGGATTTTGAAAGAATACCGATCATTTTGATGATGGTGATCTACTTCAAAGTGCAAGTCCAAAGGTATTATTATTTGAATATACACGCTTTGGACTATGTGTCATGTATATGGCGCCACTTTTGATGTTGATAGATTCTTTTAAAAGGAAAAGGAAATGCTGAAAGAGAATCTATAAAATATACTTGGCAGAAAAGAAAAGATTGGAAATATCCAATTTAGGTATATGGATGATATACATGTTATGGTTGTATTCTTTGCTTGTTAAACAATGTGGTTCTTGGGTATTGGATACCGAATTGGTTGGTATGAAATTTCATACGGAACGATGCAATTCATGAACCACAATGGCCTAAGTAACTAGCAAGAGAATATGTGATGATGTTCATCAAAAACAAACAAACCGTTGTTTGTATTTCTCGTTGACATCAAGGCTTGACTTCAAGATTTGTTTTAATAATTGTTATTTGCATCAGGTATTATGAGAACAAAGGTTGTTCAAATAATTACCGTATTCCATATAAGATTGGATGATTTACAAATCTAGTTGAAGAAATCACATCCATAAAACCTAATGCTAAAATGTCGCAAGACAAATGATTGAAAGATCACTTATGAAGTGACATCGCTGTTTAAATTATATTGGAAAGAAAACATGAAGAATCTCCATATTCATGGATTTTTGGAGTCTTTGATTTGATCAAGTGACGCTTGTGAGACTTTCCACGTGATAATTAAAACTTCGTTCAAAGGCCAAAGAAGAACGAACGACTAAATTATTGGAATTTATACATATCGATGTATGTAGTCCATTATGTGTAGTCGTAAGCGATGGGTTTCAACTTCATATGCTTTCTCCGGAATTTTGAGTGAATGTTCACTTAATGAGAAAGAAGTATGAAATATTTGAAAATGTTTCAAAGACTTTCAAGATGAAGTGGAAAATCATTGTAACAAGAAAAATAAATGAATTATGATTTGATCATAAAGGGATTTATTTGAGTTACAAGTGTAACAAGAAAATAAATGAATTATGATTTTATCATAAAGGGATTTATTTGAGTTGCAAGTTTAGCAAAACACCTAGATTTACATCTCCCGAAACACCATAGGAGTATGGAGTGTTTGAGATTTGTAATGAAACCTTGTGAGACATGGTTGGATCAAAGGTGTTATTTATAAAACTGCCATTATGTTTTAAAAGATTAAAGCTTTAGAGACTACCGCTTTTACACTGAAAAGAGCTCCATCTTGATCCGGTGAAATGACACCATGGAAGTTATGGTTTGGGGTAAAACCCAAGTTGTCATTTCTTAAATTTTGGTATGCTAAACATAAGTAAGATATTTACAACCGAAGTCGGATGAGCATGTCTTTGTAGGTTATTTCGAATAACAATTGGTTATTCCTCCATAACACCGAGGACAAAAGGGTTTGTCGCTTGAAATGTGAAGTTTCTTGAAAAAGGAATCTTTCGCAAAAGTTAAGTGGGAGGACAATAGAACTTTGATAAGGTTAACGAACCTTAGCTAAATGTGCTGAGTTGCGCAGCGCCGGAAATCGTTCTGGAGGCTGCCATAATGCTCATAGCTTATGTGCCTCAAAGGTTGTGGTCACGGAGGTCTAAAGTTCCTATTGAACCAAGAAGGTCGGTTAAACAATCAAATGCTAAGATTTGAGAGTAAATCATTATTGTTTGACAATGATGAACCGAATACATACAAAGAAGCGATGATGGGCCCTGACTCCGTCAAATGGCTTGAAGCCATAAAATCCGTGATAGTTCCATATACGAGAAATCAAGTTTTGAACTTGGAAGACCCTCCGGAAAGGTGTAAAAACCTATTGGTCATATTTGGATCTATAAAGAAACAGACATGGATGTCTCACATCTATGAAATATTCGACATGTTGTAAAGTATTTTATGACAATGTTCAAAGAGTTGACTATGACAAGATTTGATCTTTCATAGCGATATTTAGTCTGAACGGATTAAAGTAGCAACCAATACATATAATTTGGTATATGGTAGATGAATAAACAAAACAAAGTTCTTTTAATAGGATGGTTACCTAGGACGTGTACATGACACGGTCCAAAGGGTTTTGTTAAATTCAAAGGATGCTAAAAGGGCATGCAAACTTCAATGGTTGAAGTAAGCATCGCGGAGTTGGAATCTTCACCATGATGAAAAATGAGTTTTTCATCTGGAGACGATGAAGATGCTTGCATTTGCAAGAAATTAAGTGGGAGCGCTGAGACATATTTCTAATACATTATGTGAAGGACATCTTGTTGATTAGAAATGATGTATATTTTATATACAAAGGTTAAGAATTTCATTTCGATGAAAGACTTAGGCAAAACCCCAATATTTAGCATGAATGTCTATAGTGGATAGACTGTAACGCTAATATGTTTATGCCAAACGTACATATATGAGATATTGAAGGAGTTCAATATAGAAACGACAAGAAACAGTTCTTGTTGCATGGAAAGGAATTGAATCAAGATTCAAGTGTATCGACACTTGATAAGTGAAACAAGATTCAAGTGTTTTGACACTTGATGAGTGAAATCACGAGAATGTTTTGATCAATCATACCATGATATGTACACATCCAGATATGTCCTATGCTCTAAGTGTTATGAGCATATACCAGAATGAATCATAAAACGATCATTGGACGATAGTGAGGATATTCTTATGATCTTTTGGAAGAACTAAGAATATATTTGTGTAGAGGTGACAAACAATTACAAATAGTTCATTGTAAAGCGTTACATTGATACTAGTTTTGTCACAAGATACAAATTAAGTTTATCTCAATTTAAACTATGAGTGGCACAATGAAATGGAAAGAAAGTTTCCATGATGGATTTGGAAGAGTTCCAAAGTTAAGACATTGTGACGAATACTACAACAAAAGGCTAAGTATATGATTGCTATAGTAGCAGCAAAGGAGGGAATTTGTGTCAAGAAGTTTGTTATCAAACTAAGGTGTGGTTCGCAATGGGATAACACTAAAGATATATTGTATGACAATAGTATCGACGTGTTTTAACCCCAAGGAACTAAAGGTCTCACCGAAAGACCAAATTTATACAATGCCATCTCATTGGAGAATGAGTGATGCGTGAAGACGCAAAGACATGCAAATACACACGGACCTGAAAGCGTCAGATCCGTAGATTATGTTAACCACTTGCAATTGCGTATATGGAACACCAGAAAGCCATAGGTGTTCAATACGCAAAGTTCTCAAACTAGATTATTGTCTCTAGTGCAAGTGGGAGACTGAAGGGAATATGCCCGAGAGGCAATAATAAAGTGGTTATTATCGTATTCCTTATTTATGATAAATGTTTATTGTACATGCTATAATTGTATTAATACGGAAACGTTAATACATGTGTGTTTAATAAACAAACAGAAAGTTCCTAGTTATGCCTCTCTCATAAACTAGCTCGTTGATTAACAAGATGATCAAGGTTTCCTGATCATGGACATTGGATGTTGTTAAAAACGGGATCACAACATTAGTGTAATGATGTGATGAACATTCATCCGAAGTATAGCATTACGATCAAAGTCATTGAGTTTATATTGCTATAACAACTTACGAAGTGATCCTAATCCTTAGACCATGAGATCATGTCAATCACTAACACCGGAAGAGTTTCTTGATAACATCAAACATCACACCGTAACAGGGTGATTATAAAGATGGATTCAGAACTAATAAAGTGTTATGTTGAGGCCCATGGATCGAGAGTGGAATTTGTTCATCCCGATGACGGATAGATATGCTCTGGGCCCTCTCGGTGATATCACATTGATTAGCTTGCAAGCAAGTGATTTGATCACTAGAATGTTATATCACGGGAACAAGAAAAGAGTACATGTCGGTAACGAGATCAAACTAGGTATGGAGATACCGATGATCGAATCTCGGACATGTAATATATCGCGAAACAAAAGGATTAAGATACTAGCGTAAAAGGTTCCGACGATCACAAGAAAGTCATCGTTGAATGTGTGGGAGTCAGTATGGGTCTCCAGATCCCGCTTCTGATTATTGATCTGAGAGGGGTCTCAATCATGTCCACATTATTCGCGAACCGTAGGGTGACACACTTAAGAGACACCGACATCCAATTGGAGCAAAAGTTTCATGCCGAAAAGAAAAGGAAAGCGCAGGAATTTATTTCACTAGACACCGAAACTGTTTCGGTTGAAATTGCTGAAACTGGTTCTGCATGTGAAATGGAATACTAGCAAGGGGTTTTATGTGAATGTTTGTTAATTAAAGTAATTAACAAAATTCTGAATAAATAAATAAAAGAGTTTTATTTAAATGAGAGCTTGCATTAAATTTGGTGGAAATTTAATGCATGTGAGTGGATTTTTGAGTGGAGGCTTTTTAATGGGAGTGGAGGCTTTTCATTTTGAGTGGGAGCTCCACCCACATGAATGTGGAAGAGGTGGGGGCAGCCCCATGGCTGGGCGCCATGCCCCTTGGGTGCCCCCCTTCTCGCCTATAAAAGGCCCCCCTCTCCTCCTCTCACAACACACCTCCTCGTGAAGGATCTCTCTCCCCCTCTAGAATTTATCCCCCATGGTCTCGGACTAGCGAGATACATGTTCCCGGTGGCTATTCGGCAAGAAAGAGTTGTGCTTCCGCTGCATCGCTGGAGCGAGGAGGCGGAGGTTGCTCGGTGCCTCGAACGTGTGTGCGAGCACGAATGCGTTGCTGTTTTGCGGCGCTAGGACTTCCTCTCGATCTTGAGATCGGCAAGAGATCGTCTACATCAACCACGAGTTTGGACTCGTTAAGCTTTGTCGGTCTTAAAGGGTATATTCTCTACGGATATACATCCGCCCGTTGTTTGTATCTGGTAGATAGATCTTGGTACATAGTTGTTCCCTTCGTAGGAAAATTTTTGTTTTCTATGCTGCGAACCCTACAATTACCCCAAGGCCGGGTGGGCTTGAAAATATAGCGAAAGTCAAGGAGTGGGCGCTAAGCAAGGTGGCTGAACTGTACCGGAACCACAATAAAATTTTATACGCGAAATATGTCGTGAAAAAGAAAACTCCAGACTTCAAAGGAGTAAACGAGAAGTTGAGAGAACAGTGGCCCGATTTTGTACAGTACAAGCAATCTGATAAAGCAAAGGCAAAGTCGGCAAAGAACGCGTTAAATGCTGCCAACAAGAAATACCATCATAAAATGGGGACAGGTGGCTACAAGAGTTCCGTCCCTAAGTGGGAAACTATGGAGAAGGAAATGAGGGCTAGAGGCGTCACTCCTCGTACAGATGGATTGCCCGAGAGGTCAAAGCACTGGTGGTACGGGTACGGGGGATCCTTGGACCCAGAAACAGGGAAGACATTATTTCATGAGAAAATTCTAAAACCCTCCCAAGACCTTATTAAAGCAACGAACGATGCTCAATTGGGATTGTTCCGTCCCGAGAGAGAGAGAGAGAGAACAACGAGCTGACACGCGCCCTAGGGAATCCTAAAAAGGGAGGACGAACACGAGGCAAAGGCGCCGGTGTCTCGTGGAAGAAAGGGTTTCCTCAGTACGATGCCAGTTACAGAAGCCGTCAGAGAAAGAAGGACCAGGAGGCAGACCGGATCTCCTGGGTAGAGCAGGACCTAGCTGATCTGAAGAACCTCATGCATGAAATTATCCAAAGGCCGCCATCGTCAACTCACCCGCGGTCTGATGATCCTGCATTGGATCTTAGCCAACGGAGAAGCAGCGTGGCTTCCACGGAGGTCCGTGCTGATGATCAAGCACTGCTGGATAATGCACCGGCTCCTCACTACCCCGTGGATGATGTCAGAGAGATGGCACAATGTGAGCTACATCAGCCAATGAACAACCTATCCTTCAAGGTGGCGATCGGCACTGCTTTACCTTGTCTACCTGGAGCACTCCACCATTCACTTCCGATTCCACCAGGCTATGCTCGTGTCACGGTGGATGACATAGTGGAGGATTTTGCGAACCTAGAGATAGAAATCGCTACGCCTGAAGGCCTTACGAAACTAGAAGATTTCAAGCGCAACATCATTCTATCGAATAAGAAGTACATCAATTTTCCAGGCTCGGCTCCAAGGCCACCGACTCCAAGGAATCCAATTCCACCCCGCATCGAATATCGTCAACCTCCAAGTCCACCCCAACACGATTATCGCCAACCTCCAAGTCCACCCCAACCCGATTATCGCCAACCTCCAAGTCCACCCCGCCCCGCTGACGATCGCCGTAGCAGGAGTACATCAACTCGATCTCCACCTCCGCCTCCGTGCAATACTACTACCTCGTCGAAGAAACGGAAGTTCGATGGTCCCCCGCGCCCCACATCGAAGAAAGGTCAAACGTCGAAGATAGTCGATATCATGTCGGCTCTTCCAAAGAGACCTTATGACAAGACCGATGAGGAAACTAACGCGGATGTGGCTGCCCAAGTTAAGGCGCATTTTGCACCCAAAAAGCCTGAGCCAAAGCCGGTATATAATGAAAAAACCAAAAAGTGGGCTAAGTCCTTTCTTGAGCAACCATCCCAGATATCGATGAATCTAGAATCAGACTATGACCAGGAGATTATTAAGCAAGCACAGAAGGAAAAAATCACAAGTGCAAAAAGCGGGAAGCAAGTTGCCCAGCTCGGAGCACATAAGAATCAATCGGTCGCCCCGCTCAAAGTCATTTCAGACCTCGACAAGGCCTTCAGAGCTGAAATGGATATGGACATGCAAATAATGGACCGTAGAGCCAGTAATAATGCTGCACTTATGGGAATCACTGTATCGCAGGCCAAAGCACTTGCTAACGAAGCAAATATGTCTCTTGGTCAATATTTAGGCTATGAGGATACGCTAGTTGGTCAGATAGTACGACAGTATGTCCAAGGGGAGCCTCTAGTCAGTAATGAGGAGCTCGCGCGTCTATCCACACATATGCGAAATCTGCACGAATGGTACATGTCGCAAGCAGAAAAAAGCATCAGAAAGATTCATTTTTGGTGGACGTTAGAATGGAGCATCACTTCAAACCATACTCGATACAGGTTCAAATGACCGAACTGTTTCAGTTATACAACCAGCGCGCCTCGACAAATCTATCATTTGTTGCTACTGTCTGTAAGTTATTTATTTCTATAATTAAGTTTGTAGCTTTAGCTCGTTTATTGCATTTAATATATTATCCCAACTATATATCCTTTTGTATGATGATATTATATTCTGCAGAATGAAGATGCTTGAATGCAAAAGATCAAGAAGATACGACGTTGGGTTCATTGACCCATATATCATTAATGAATATACGTTAAACAATCACCCCAAGGACGTGGAGGAAGACCTGTGCAGGTTCTTAACCGAGAATAATTTTGTTAAGGAAATACTATTTTCTTACAACTTCAAGTGAGTGTTTATATCTTGTACACATTTTGTTTTGCTTACTGAATGATCTATGCATATATGCTTATGTAAATGTCCGCATATTCCACTGGATCTTGCTAAACATTCAAGTTGACAAGTTCCTAGATGAAATCCACGACTCATTAAGTTGGGACCAAGAGCAGTGGAGCGACATGAAAACAATGCTCCATAAGTAATTTCAATCATTATCGCATTATATCGTCCTCTTTTATTCATTTCCTGATATAAGTAACTAATAACTCCTTTGTTCATTTTCTTTGCCGAGCAGGAGTTGGACATGGTTCAGACAGAAAATACCAGGTCCATTCATAGAGGAGCTAACTTATAAAATGGCGAAGAGTTTACAACAGCCACCGGGAACTCATTTATGTGGATACTACGTCTGCGCGTACATCTGCGAGTTGACCAGTGAGCGAAAAGTTGACTCACATTATATTTATGATTTGCGGGAGAAACTAGAGCTAGACCAACGCATAAGACCAATTCAAGAGGAGCTGGCGGGATTTATGATGAAGGAAGTCCTTGATGTACATGGAGAGCATTATGCGGATGACGTGGAACTCGATTTTCCTTAGTCATCTTCATGTATCTCATATGATATATATATTCATCAATGACCATGTAATTTCAAAACATTTCTTCCTTTTGATATGATTGATTATATGTATGCTTGCAAGGGATCGATTAATTATAAAAATGCATCGACGTGTAGTGTGTATGTAGTAGCGTATAATATGTATACTGGAATATATGTTTGAATTATAGTGAAACACAAAACGAAAAAGAAACGAAATGGCAAAAAAAAAGGAAATACACAATCTCTGTCGCGGCAGAAAAAGACACAATTCTCTGCCGCAGCAGGAAACCTTATAGTCCCGGGTGGTGTTACGGCCCGGGACTAGAGGGTTTCCGTCCCCCGCGGTGCTGAAACAGCCACGTGGTTGTTATCAGTCGCGGGCCGTAGCGAGCCGGGACTAGAGGGGGGGCCTCTAGTCCTGTTTTCATAGTCCGGGGCCCAAAACTGGGACTAGAGCCAGTTGCGGCCCGGGACCGGAGGCCCTTTTTCCACCAGTGTTCATTGAATAGTTCGTTCAAGGAGGTAGTGTGGGAATTAAGATCAATGACAACATTGGCTATTATTTCCAAACTAGGAAAGGGCTAAGACAAGGGGACCCTTTTTTACCAATGTTACTCAATATAATTGTAGATATAATGGCCATTTTAATCGCTAGGAAAAATTAAAATGGTCAAGTTGGAGGACTTATTCCTCATCTTGTTGAAGGAGGACTTTCAGTTCTGCAATATGCGGATGACACGATTTTATTTATGAAACATGACATAGATAAGGCAAACAATATGAAGCTAATATTGTCTATTTTTGAGAAATTATCTAGTCTAAAATTTATCTTTCATAATAGTTAAATCTTCTGTTTTAAAAAGGCTAAAGAGGACGAGGACCAGTACAACGATTATATGGTTGTAATCGGGATCTCTTCCTTAGAAAACTTAAAAAAATTGAATGGTACCCAGTAGAAAGTCGGTTTGAGGGCAAACTCGGCTGTTGGGCGGGCAAGATGTTATTATATGGAGATTGTCTTGTGCTAATGAATTCTGTCCTAACTAGTTTACCGATGTTTATGTTGTCTTTCTTAAAAATACCAATTAGAGTACGAAAGCGTCTGGACTTTTACAGATCTCTTTTCTTCTGGGAAAGCAAAGATGAAAAGCGTCAATATCATTTGACTAAATGGGATATGATATGTAGACCAAAAGAATAAGGGGGCTGGGAATTGAGGTACTCGAGATTAAAAACAAGTGTCTTTCAAGTAAATGTCTTCAAATTACTAAATGAAGAGGGTGTGTGGCAATAATTGTAGCATAATAACTACCTTTCGCAAACAAAATTAGCCCACGTTACAAGTAAACCAATCGGATTCGCCAATTTGGAAAGGACTTATGATAGTTAAAGATGAGTTCTTTAGCAGGGGAATTTTCAAAATTAGTGATGGCCACATAGCTAGAATTTGGGAAGATACATGGTGCAACGAAAGATTAGGATCAACACCGCTAGTCCAACAATACGCCTCTTTATATAACATTGTGCAACGAAAACATGTAACCGTAGCCAATGTTATGTCAACAGTCCCACTAAACAGTGGTATTAGACGATTGTTGACCGGTAATAAGAGCATCTCCAAGAGCTTACCCATATATAGGTAAGAGGGGTAATAACTGCTTTTTTGGATAAGAGTAGGTAAAAACACAGCTCCAACAGTTTACCCAAAAGTGGCCCCCCACCAAAAAAAATTGGGTGATCACCCATTTTCCAGCCCCTCCTACCAATATATGTGTAAGACTAGCTAGATTTTGGGTAAGCCGCCACGTCAGCGAGACCACCGCGGGAGGCTCCAACTGCTAGGCGTGAAAGTTTTCCCCGCTTGATTCCAACGCTGGTCGGCGTTGTACCCGCCGTCTCCGTTCGTCAGTGACCATCCCCCACGCCGCCCAACCTCTCCCCCAACTCCCCAACACCCGACGCCCTCCTCCCGGCAGGAATTGAGCCAGAACAGGTGTAACACCCTAGTTTTAGCTAAAGCTACATTAGGGCTTGATTGTGCATTCATGAGCATCATATCTAAAATTGTATGCAAAGAAAAATAAGACAAAACCCTAAACCCTAGTTTTTCCCTCTCTCTGAAATACCTTCAAATGGTTTTGAATTTGAAAAGTATCAAAATGTGTGGAGCCCAATCTGAATATAAGGGCCCCCTAAATATTTTCTACACTTATATAAACCCCTATGGTATTTTCAAACTACTCAAAACAGTTTTGAATAGGAAAATACAAACAAAAAATAGAAAACAGAAATGGTAAAACGTTTCTGCTAAAAAAATAGTCAGCCAAGCTAACAGGCCACAGCCCAGTTCCTCTCCCTTCTCTTCCTGCCGCCCGCGCTCCCGCAGATGGCCCAGCAGCAGCCCACCCCGGCCGTGTACCGCTTCGTTCCCCCTGTTCGTCGTCTTCCTCAGTGAGGAAGCAGCTGGCTGTCGTCGCTGGCGTCGTTGATCCGCGCCGCTCGCCTGCCGCCGTCCATTGCGTCCCGGGGAGGGATAAGATCACCATGTTTACGCCATGCTTGACCTCATCCATTCCCGCTCTTCCCCGTGACCTCCCTCTCGTGTTCCTCCCCTCTGCTCGAAACCCTAGACGGAGGTTGCCGCTATGCCCCCACCGTCTCGTGCCTTCCCTCGCCTCCCTGAGCATGTCGGAAACTCCTCTTCGCAGTCCTCCTCTCCTCCGCCAACGGAATCGATCCGAGGATGCGTAAATCAACAATGCCATCCATTTCTTCCTCGAGCCCGACGAGCTTTGTCGAAGACCTCGCCGACGCTCTGACCATCACCTCGCCTCGACATCACCACCAACCGCTCCAGGGTGAGCTACTGGTGCCCAGGCGCCCCTCCGTTCGCCCTCTCCCGCTCTGTTATGTCATCGCCGCAACCACATGCAAGCACTGCCGCCGCCTCTCACCGTAGTTGCTTCTCCGGTGACCAATCTGTAGCGGCGCCGCCCTCTTTAGGTTCGTAGTGAAGCCTCGGTTCGAGTAGGACTAGTCGCAAGCCCTAGCTCGCGATCCTCCGCCGTCACTGGCCGCTGGCCGACGTTCTCTCCGGCGAGCCCGCGTGGCTTGTCGACGTGGCCCCGACCCCACCCATCAGCCTCTGGGCTAGGATCTGCCCTGGTAAAAATTAGCCACCCTTGCGCTGACCCCGCCTGGCCAATGTGGCTACATACATGGCCGGGGCCCCTCTATCAGCCGCAGTGGCTAGCCACAGGCACGGTGTAAAACGTTTAAACCCCTCGCTGACGTTATAGTGATGCAGTAAACCTTTTTAAATTGGTTTAATAAATCCAAAAAATGAATAAAACTTGTAAAATCAATAACTTAATATTTATAAGTCAGAAAAAATATGTATAATATATCAAAATATTCAGAAAAATGAGAACCATCTAATAGAGCTATAATCATGCATTATTAAGAAACTTACATGACAAGTTTAATTATAAGAACATAGTAACCCTCACAGGTGATTACGGAGTTCTCCCGAGTTAGGGTTTATACCTCTCGGAACCCCGATTAAACTGCTGAGCATGTATTACGGTTACATTTCAGTACTAATCAACTTGTCATATCATCATACTTGCTTGAGTATTGCATTGATGCCATGTGTTGATTGCTTCCCTCTCTTTCCGGTGTTTGGTTTTTCCCGGTAGAATACGAGATCGAGATCGAAGACAGAGACCAAGACCATCGAAGATCGACGAACAATACTTGACCAAAAATAATCAAGTCAAGTACAAGGCTTCCGAAGATCTGCTTATTGGTTATCAACAGGCAAAGGCAGGCATAGCCCCACCATGATATAATCCTATGATTTTCAAAAGCATTTCAATTCTTGCCATGATGCATACGATTCTACTGTGGTCTTTTATCGATAGATAGAGTATCCTATCTGTTGCATTACTCCCTTTGAGATTATATTACCTGATCCACTGCTTCTAGCATAACTAGGTTTGGCTTGTGTGCACTGCTAGAGCTTATATTTGTGTTTGCTTAGCCATGCATAACTGTTAGTGCTGGTTCATCTATATGATGTATCAGATGCAGAGAATCTAGTATGATAGGAGAACGTGATGAGATGAGATCAGTGATATGAGTTAAACATGCTAAGGCTTGTATGGGAGGCCATGGTGGGATGTTGTTTTTCTAGTCCCATGCTCGCCACCACTAGGACCTGAGTTCTTGCCTTTGGAACCGAGATGAGCGTATAGCCACACGGGGTTTGGGAACCCCTCGCCTGATTAACTTGCCTAGTAGATTACATGAGTCACATAGTTCGGGCCTTCCATTCGACATGCATTCTGGATCTTCTCGAAGGTGGTGAAGGAGGTGCATTCATAACAGGTAGGGAAGCGTGGACCGGGTTGATTGGGGTAGATAGCGCCCCTGGTAAACCAACCTCGCCTCACATCTTTAAGTACCGGCTTCGGGATTTGACCCTTTACGGCGAAACCATACTTATTGCGTGACTCATGGTCTCGGCGAAAGCAAGGTAAAGGTCGTGTCCAACCACACCCTCTGCCGGCCTTCCAAGGAAGAGGGCTAATGACTGGCATTAAGAGTTGGTTGGTACGTGTGGGTAAATCTGTACACCCCTGCAGGGTTAAATATTTTCGAAAAGCCGTGTTCACGGTTATGAACGCTTGGTGACCAGATTCTAAGATCATAGAGAAGATCAACCTAATCGTAAAACTTGGCAGATCAACGTGTGCTTAAGGATGCTTTCTCATGGGTACGAGGGGGTGATCCTAGTTGGTAGATGATGATCATTGGTGGATATCAAAAGATGAAGATCAATATTTTGGAGATGTCGCTCTCTTATCCCTTTTTAAATTACTCTGAGTAGATGAGCTCTTCTCTTGCTTGTTTTATAAACAAAGATGGCTTTATGCAAAACAACTCCACCAGCCATAAGTCTTGCGGAGTACACCCTGTACTCACCCTTGCCTTGTTGATACTTTTGGCAGAGTAAGTGCTCCCTTGAAGACGAGTTCCGTACTGCATCGACATCGAAAAGTAGCTTGGGGTTCCCGGCCGGCATCCTGGAATCTATGGGCTGGGACGTCATCATTATGCTTAATAGCTTGGGGTGGGACGTCATCTATGGGCTGGGACGTCATCATTAGCTTGGGGTTCCCGGCCGGCAGCCTGAAATCTTAGTCCATTTGTTAAGTTTTCTATACTTAATAGCATACTTTTCCTTCTGTTGTTTGATGTTTGTGGTCAGTGACCTCTGCTTGTAATAATTTGGTTCTCTGCTCAGTTATGAGCTTGCTGTAATAATTTTTGTGTCGTAGGGTCACTGTTGTGTTACTGATTCTTCACTGGATATTCTCGAGCTCAAGGTTAAGCTTATGTCAGACAGAGGTCTGGTATTTGTTTAGCCCTGATCTCGGGGGTGTCACAACAGACTCGTGCATCGGCGTGGCGGCGGCCTCGATTCATCCAAGCCTACACCACCCCTGTTGCGAGCTCTGACGACACACACATTGCCGACCCCAACCGAGTCACGGACGATCTCCCCCGCATCCGCCATGGATGATTTCCCCCGCCGCCAGCAAGCCCCTGTGTGGGTCCGACGAGGCTGGGCGCAGTGGCGCGTCTGGGGGCGGTGGCGTGTCCGAGAGTGGTCGGCGTGGTCGGAGCCACGGCTGGGCACGGTGGCGTGGCTAGGCACGGTCGGCGGGGTCGGTGGTCACGGCGGTGGGACTGGGCGGAGATGGAGGCGGGGTTGAACAAGTTGGGGAAGAAGAAAGAGGAGAAAAAAAGAATGCCCCGCTGACATATGGGCCCTAACTGCATAGCAAATTTTAGGTAATCTCATATGGGTAAGCTAGAAAATCTCAAACTTTCATATGGGTAAGCTAGAAAATCTCAAACTTTTTTGCTTACCTATACCCTCTCTCTCCTCTTACCTATACCAGATATGGGTAAGATGGCTGTTGGAGTTGCTCTAAGTCGAACATGTGGATACATTTATGCCAAAGGTTGATGGGAGTGTCTTTGAATAACGAATCAGACATTTTTCATTGGAAATTAACACTCTCTGACAATATACAGTTAAAAGTATGCATGCTGACCTCATTAATAGCCATATGAATTTCCCCCATCTACGGAAGTTGAAAATCCCACTTAAGTTAAAAATATGGGCCTCTCTATGTCACAGTCGAGTGTGACATACGGTTTCGTCACAGTGAGCTGATGTCATCGAAAACCAATAGCAAAAGCTGTCATTTCGTTTCGTCTAGCTAAGCCGATGGATTCGTAGACAAAGCGTTTGTGCTTATCTTTCCATACAACATATGCATGTATCCACTAATCCCTCACGGCTCATTAACACGCGCCGACAGTCCAGTTAACTATATATAACTAATTAATTTTCATCTATTAGCCCATAATATACTTTCTTTATTTAGAATAACTGATTTATGTTTGTCTAGATTCGAATGCATCTATATATTAAAATACGTCTAGATACATTTGAATCTAGACAAACGCAAGTCAGTTATGAGGAAGTAGTATATAAACTTGGCAACACATATACGTATTCTTGGGTTTTTCCTAAATATGGATATATACCTCTGGGCGTGTATTCTGAATATATTATATATTATTCTTAGAAAGTGGACATTTTATTATCATATATGAATAAGCGCCAGGGGCGTGAAAAATCTAGATACACGTCCATATACAACTTCCCCTTTAATAGTCAGTTACAAGTTCACATACTACTTATGATGAAAAGAAGCGGAGGACATTATGAGGACAAAAATATTTTAGTTGCAAGCCTAGTTGTAACCGGGTACAAGTCCATATGGATCTACCTCTGTACAAAATCCAGTTGCAACCAGGTCAAGTAAAAAAAATATCTTAGTTGCAACTAGGTCGAGTAAAAATCCAGTTACAAGTTCAGATGAAACTACCTCCATACGAAAACCAATTGTAACCCCAGTTGGAACTAGATCGAGAAAAAATCCAGTTACATGTCCAAATGAAACTCCCTCCTATAGAAAGCCCAGTTTCAAGGTCAGATGCAACTCATGGTGAAGGAGAACGTAGGAGCGGACACAAAAATACCTTAGTTGCAAGCGTAGTTGCAACTAGGCTGAGAAAAATTCAATTACATATCTAGATGCAGCTCATGGTGAAAAGAAACATGGAGGACATTATGAACACACACAAAATATCTTAGTTGCAAGCCTACTTGCAACTAGGCCTACAAGTTCGTATAGAACTCTCCACTCCTGTCCTACAGAAAAAGTTAGTTATAAGTCCAGATATAATTCATGGTAAAAAGAAGCTGGAGATAATTATGGGCACACAAAAACCTTAGTTGCAAGCCTAGTTACAACTAGGACGAGAAAAATTCAGTTACAAGTCCATATGGAACTCCACCCCTCCCGCCCTACAGAAAAAATCATTTACAAATCCAGACACAACTCATGGTGAAAAGGAATGGCAAGGCATACTATGGACACAAAATACCTTAGTTGCAAGTCTGGTTGCAACTAGGGCAATAAAAATCTAGTTACAAGTCTAGATGGAACTACCTTAGTATAAGACATTGACAAAAAATCTAGTTATAATCCCATGTGCGACAAAACAAACGATACGCTAAAAATTCTGACCAGGCCAAAAAAAAATCTAAACTGTGATTCCAAAGGAGTACTAAGTTAAGCCAATCTGAAAAAAGAAAAAAACTAAGCACCAAAACTCACTAAAAACATGCAAAAATAAAAATAAATTGGTCACACCTGAAAAAAATGAATGTTTGAGAGTTATTCAAACCACACACTAGCGCAACAGGCAAAAGAAAAAAAGTGAAGTCAACCTAACAGCTAGCTCTCTCTAATGGCCCAAGACTAGAATCCGACGATCTGAAAAAAAAAACTAGAATCAGACTTGTGCTAACCAAAGCCAACTACGGCATCTGACAAAAAAAAGGCAACATGCGGGGCAGCTCAATCGATACGCAACATGCAGTGACACCAAGCGGACCATCTGAACAATCGGCGACGTACGGGCGCACCAATCTTGATGACGACCAAATCAATGGTACACAAGCTAGTTGCGACGTAAGTTACGTCACAGCTAGCTGTATTTTAGCAATTCCGTAAAAATATTCATGTGGTTCCTAAGTAAAAATGTATTATTAAATTGGGATAACCTAGCTAAGTGAAACCGGAATGGGAGAAAAAAGTGTTGTTTCTATGAGCGGAGAAAACAGTTCAACATCTTTTTCTCACTTGTCCTTTTGCTGAGATTATCTGGAGAATTGTGAATGTTACATATAAATATATCACCATCAAACAGTATAACAAATATTTATGGAAATTGGTTAAATGGGATCCACATGGACATTAAAGCTAGGATTCGTATTGGGGTTTGCGCTATAGTTTGGTCGATATGGAATTGTAGAAATAGTATTGTTTTTAACAGGAAGGATAATACAGACGTTTTGCAGGTTATCCGTATGGTTGTCCATTAGGTGCAGCTATGGAATTTTAGGCTTCCAGGATCAGCGGGAATGCATAGTCTCTGGATGCAACTGGCTCCTATTGGTTGCTTCAGATATCTTCTACCGGGCTACTTGGCGGCCTAATAATAAGATTCAACATGTTTACACTACTAAGCATTTTGCTTATTTTTCTTTAGTTGATCTTCGTATCGACACTTTCGGATCCATGAGTTGTAAAATTTGATACCTGTCTGACACGCAATGACGGGTTGTGTGCATAGATCTGATGCAGAGGCCGGGGTCATACCCATTTCGACGAAAGAATGTCAAACAATGCCTTCTTGGCCTCATGTTCATCAAAA
Source organism: Avena sativa (assembly GCA_916181665.1). Taxonomy (NCBI): domain Eukaryota; kingdom Viridiplantae; phylum Streptophyta; class Magnoliopsida; order Poales; family Poaceae; genus Avena; species Avena sativa. The sequence goes on along the minus strand of OV702285.1, from coordinate 43,529,725 downwards.
GGAGCATCAAGGTTTTGCCTCATACTTGAATCCACCCTTACGGCAGACGCGTACAAATGGTAGTAGAACTCGTTCACCATACTCCCCATGATACTCTCACCACTAGTAGATGAGCCATCTGATTTTCCCAGCTCCACAACTTGGTTTTTCATCTTGCTCTGACTAGCGCGCATATGAAAGAACCTCGTATTATTATCACCCTCGGAAAGCCATTGGATGCATGACCTCTGCCTCCACATAACCTCCTCTCGGTGTAGAACCTCCGTCGGTCATTCGACAGTCTTGAGCTCCACATAAGATGGCTCAGTCCGCCCTGGTTGGCTACGCAAAGTGCTCAGCACATTGTGCAATGTCCTAATCTGCATGCGGATACTACCAAACGTTTCCTTAACCTAGACCGTCAGCCTACTTGCCACTAATCTTAGCTTCTCCTTTAATTCTGCCACGTTCTGGATCCTTTCAACCGAACTCCACGAGTGCATAAGTTTCCCCAAGAAATCCCCATGGTTTACCACATGACTTCATACCTAAAAAGTCGCCCACCCTGCTGAGATTGTTGCTGGCTAGTCTCAAACTTCCAACAGAATTGGAAGATGGTCAGAGATCGTGTAACTCGGAAGGTGAGTCACCTTCTCCTCGGGGAACCGGGCACACCCAAACGGCGAAGCCAACGTTCGATCCAAACATACTCGACAGTACGAGCCCCTATGACTTTCTTATCGAATGTCCACGCCACACCTCTATACTCTAGGTCACAAAGACCACACACATCGACAATATCACGAAAGCCTGCAATTGGCTAGCATTCCTCTTGTTCACACCCTCGTGCTCCTCACAGTGCAGAAAGTCACTGAAGTCACTGATGCAAAGCCATGGAAGGTCATGACCGTATAAACTTGAGCGTATCCCACGTTTTATGGCGCTCATTCATCTGGGCCTCACCATAGACAATAGAAAGACATATCAAGATGGTACTAGGAATAGGATAAAATATCAACCTTTATGGAATCATTCCAGAAAATATTCCAATGCCGTCATTGTGACCTAAACTTTTTTTTTTGAAATGGACGCATTTATTAACATAAATTTTTTAATGCATACACCCGGCCTCTGCATAGCCAAGATGTACACAGCCATACGAACGACGGAACTAGAAAAAAAAAGGTAGACAAGCATTATAAAAAGGCACTATCGAAATAATTGTCTTCAACCTAAGGTAGATCAATTTTCAAATCACGCGGCCATCCATATCGTGAGAAAATAATTATGGCCTAAACTACTAATAGCAAAAACTTTTATTAAAACCTAAAGAACGAGACAATTTTTCAACACTCGTAGTGCATAGTAGATGGGTCTCCACCACACAAAGCACGGTCGTCGGAACATGCTTCTCCGCCAAAAGGCCAAGGTCTCTAACTTCCATAGCGTTGTCCGAACTATGACAGTTAGTACTTAAGACACTCATGACGTCTGGTGGCCCTCCATACATGCATAGTTCAGATCGAATCGAAGGGTTGTTTTCGAGTAACTAGCACGGTGGTCCTCACAAATGCGAGGGCGTCATCTTTAAGTATTTGGGAATAATTTCAATGGTTGGATGAAACAAAAAAAAGAGTGCATGATGTTCGTGTTAGGAAGCATTTCTTTGGAGGACCATTGTGTTGCTTGGATGGTGTCAAAGTTGGGGTTTAAGTTGAAGATCAATTATTCATGTCGATCATTCTTTTCTTTATATACAATAAATGCATAAAAAAACAACATTATAGGAATATCAATGATGAGAATTTTCATTTTCCCTCATCCACATATTACTTCTCTCATTTAGTATCGTCGTATGGAATATAAATGATGTTTTCTCCACCCATTTTGATATATGTGGCATCATAGACATAGACACGGTCTCGAAGATAAAATTTTGACAAAAATTCTTTACGTGTGAGACATAGAAATAGGCTACAAATTAAGTATTAAATATTCAACCGTTGGCATATTTTAAGTCATGTCACATGAACCGCATGCCTCTTCTCACTCCATCGGGAGCTACGTGGCATCAAACGTGTTTGATAGTGTCAATTCTATATGGAAAGTAGCCTCTTTCTCACTGTTATAGGCTAGTTCTGTCTTCTACATAGGTTAGTTTACGTTACATCATAGTCAATCGTAGCCGTTAAGTAATTATCAAACAGTCTACAGAGTTTAAGTGATTTTGGACTAACATGATGTGTCTATTTTAGAGCCTGGTTATTTTTTTTTTGGCAAAAGAGATTCCGGCTATTTTCACTGAAAAGATATATGTATTTTCGTATATCCAGGCCAGTTTATTTCGGGTCTAATGCATACACACGGACGATCCAGTCATGTGAAAAAGAAACTACAAGAGGGTAGCCATAACACGTTTGGTGTAACTACTGTATACGTGATTTGTACTCATGTCGCAGCTAAAAAAAGGTATGCACCTAACATGTGTGCCACGTGTTTGGCCCAGCTAAATATTTTTACAATTGAAATACATCATAATTGTTACTTGAATTTTAGAGTTGGGATGTAAATATCTATACTACATCAATTTTAGATCTCACACATATTTTTTCAGGTAACCGTTTGTTGGTTTTGGCCGATTGCCGACTTTAAACTACTCGTGGTTCGACTACTAATTAAGTCAAAGTTCACCGGTATTTTGCTTTCGGGCCAGCTGGTTGCTCACGGGTTTCAATTTTTTTTTTTTGGCCCGGCATGACTAAGACCTTCGTTTTGGCCTAGCTGGTTGCTTCTCTTTAAAAACAAAAGGTTAACGTGACTACTAACTTTAATTTGGTACGAAACAGTTTACGGAGTTAAACAGAATCTTGACCGTACATATTAGATCTAACCACTAAAATAATTCTAATGATATGGATCGACGTGGTGTCTCGAAAAACAATCTTATATTACTTTTAGTATATAATAGAAATAGAAGATGTTTCTGCTCCCTAGCAGAGGGTGGATGAGGAGGAGAGTACCCTCACGTGGAGAGTAGTACTTGTCAGATGCTACATCTCCAAAAACAAGCTGCTTCTATACTCCCTCCTTTCACTGTCAGATTGAATTACCCCAGGTTATTTCCATGTCTGTATTAACTGAGTCTCGGTCAGCCCCAGCTTCTGGGGACTCACTTCCGTCAATCGAGAAGCTGTAGAAGATCAATTGCGGCTCTCAGTTATTACAGCACCATCGCCACGACTACGTCCGTCTTCAAGTGGGTTCCGACCAGCTCCACGTCCAGCACCACGTCCAGCTTGGGTGCCTGCCGCTCCTGACCAGAATGGCCAGCTACACCACCGCACAATGTCACCTGGTTCCAACTTCCATGGCGTATCCGTGAGCAACCATGTACGGATGTAGCGCTCCTGACCAGAACCGCTCCGGGTGACTGCTCTCTTGTGTCGCATTCCTCCTGTTTTGTGACCAAGGAAGCCACAAACGGCACAGTATTGAGATTCTTTTTTGGCATCCATCCAAACCCGGCCCTCACACGTATTAAGTCACCCCCTTCCAAACCCAATAAGTTGTTCATGTCCACCATAATTACCTCTCCTATGCTCTCCTATCGATAAGCCAGTGATCAGAGGTTTCTTGCGGTATAACTCTGGAATGTTGTGGATCTGCACCCACGCGTGAATATGGTTCACCTCCATCGCAGACACGCCCTACAACTCCCATCATACTTCTCCATGAGCAGGACATTGTTGATGTTAATCTTGTCGGCCAAGTTTTAAGTCTTAAGATTAGGAAAGTTTTCGTTTTAGTTTAGAAAAATTTAAGGAGTTTAAACCGTGTACGACTAGGTGCAGGCGTCACGTCGTGTTGGGTTTAGCTTGGCTGTTTCGTGTTAGGCATGGAGTCGTATTGTAAATGCCTATATAAAGAGAAGAAAGAAACAAGAAAAGGTGCGATCGTTGTGCATCACCAAAATTTCGTTTTGTCTCTATCTCTCGCACGTACGTACAGCTTGACTTCTTGTTTTTCGATTTGTTTTGCTCGTAAGATTCAGGATAGAAAACCAACAAGTGGTATCAGAGCCTTGGAGAGCTAGAAGGGCCGATCGGACAAGAGACGATGTCAAGCGACGACGAGAAGAAGAAGGCTTTGGTGGCAGCGTCCGAAGGTAGCGGCAAGCCGATCATGATGATGCCGAGGACGAGCTTCGTGCCAATTCAGTATCCAATGCTGACCGACACAAACTATATGGTTTAGGCCACAAAGATGAAGTTTATCCTCCGTAATCTCCGTGTGTGGAAGGCTATAGAAGGCGACGACGAGGTCGACGAGGGCGCCATGGCTGCCCTCTCGCAGTCTGTACCAGACTCCATGGTGATGACACTCGCAAACTATGCGACGGCAAAGGAAGTATGGGAAGCGATACGGGAGATGCACGTGGGCGAAGATAAGGTGAAGCGTGCACATGCACAAGTGCTAAAGCGGCAGTTTAACAAGTTGGAGATGTCCCGAGGAGAAACGATCGCTGAGTACTCCGTGAAGATCACAAACTTGGTGAGCGAGATTAAATCTCTTGGAGGAGCCATCTCGGATACAGAGGTGGTTGAGAAGTTGTTTTCGTCGGTCACCGACAAATTCACAGATATTATCGGGACGATCGAGCAGTTCAGCGACATAACCAAGATGATGATACCTGAAGCGATCGGAAGACTGAGGACACATGAAGAGAATCGGAAGGGGGAGAAAGAGGCGAAGGACAATGGCGAGAAGCTGTTGTACTCACATGGTGATCTGGAAGCTCGTATTGCTAAAGAGCGGAAGAAATATGAAGGTTCTAGCAGCAAGAAAACCGACGGCCATGGTGGCGGCAAGGGTCGCGGACAAGATCGTCCGCAAGGGGCTGGTCGGGGCAAAGGTGATCGTTTCGTCGATGAAAGAAGGCCACGCAATTATGACATATCAGAGGTGAAGTGTTTTAATTGCAACGAAAAAGGTCACTTTGCAAAGGACTGTAAGAAGCCGGATAGAAGGTTGAAGGAAAATCTGGTGAAGAAAGGAGATGATGAAGAAGAACATCTCATGTTGATGGAGAAGTGTGTGCTCACGCTAGATGTTTCAGGTATGAACCAGAAGGTGTTCTTGAACGAGAGGAAAGTCATCCCCAAGCTGAAAGGTACCCATAATATTGCATGGTGTCTGGATACGGGAGCGAGTAACCATATGACCGGTTTCCGAGAGAGTTTGTCGAGCTAGACACCAAGGTGACGGGCTCAATTAAATTTGGGGTTGGCTACATAGTTGAAATCTTTGGAAAAGGATCGGTCTTGTTCGAGTGCCAGAACGGCGAGCATCGGATACTCACCAAGGTGTACTATATACCACGGTTGAGGAGCAACATCATCAGTATCGGGTAACTCGATGAGTATGGTTGCTAAACGCTTGTCGAGGGCGGTTATATGACACTCTAGGACACAACAAGGAAGGTGCTCGCAAGGGTGAGGCATTCCAGCAATCGGTTGTATATTCTCAATATCAAACAGTCCATGGAGGAGAGTTGGCTAGCTAAATCAAAAAAGATGCATGGTTGTGGTATGCAAGGTACGACCATGTGAATTTTCGTGCCCTCAAGAAGCTAGCTGACAAGGAGATGGTGAATGGGATGCCACAAATCGATTATATTGAGCGCGTGTGTGATGGATGTCTTATTGAAAAACAACACAGGGCTTCGTTTCCAAGTGTGTCGAGCTTTCGTGTTGATTCCCCATTGAAACTGCTGCATGGTGATCTTTGTGGACCAATTACGTCGGCCACAAATGCAGGAAAGAAATATTTTCTTCTCCTAGTATATGACTTCTCAAGGTACATGTGGATCGTCTTGAAAAGAAGTAAAGATGAAGCTTTCGAGATGTTCCTGAAAGTCAAGGCATCAACGGAGATGGAATTGAAGCTGCAAGTACGTTCTCTACGTGCTGACCGAGGAGGAGAATTTATGTCAAGAGAGTTCAATGACTACTACGAGAAGAAGGGAATAAAAAGATTTATCACCGCTCCTTATTCACCGCAGCAGAACGGAGTTGTAGAGAGAAGAAACCAGATTGTCGTAGCCATGGCTCACAGTTTGCTAAGGAGCAAGAACTTGCCTAACACGTTTTGGGGAGATGCGGTCACTACTGCAGTGTATCTCCTAAATCGGGCACCAACGAAGAGTGTGCCTGACAAAACTCCCTACGAAGTGCTCTATGGAAGGAAGCCAAACGTGTCTCATATGAGGACTTTTGGTTGTGTTGGGCATGTGAAGAAGCCAATGCCTCACTTCACCAAGCTAGAAGATCGCAGCACAAAGATGGTTTTAATTGGCTATGAAACTGGTGCTCACTCGAAGGCCTATCGGATGTATGACCTGGTGGCGAAGAAAGTGCATATTTCTTGAGATGTGGTGTTCGAGAAAGATAAAGCTTGGGCGTGGAGCAGCGAACCAGCGAGTAATTCTGCCGGTGAGCCGTTCATTGTTTAGTACTCAACTCACGTTGATGCAGGTGATGGAGCGCCCAAGGATGTCTTGCACGACACGCATGTTGCAGGCAACCACGACGTGTTGGACGCAAGCCATGATGGTGGTCATATTGACGAGGATGGCAGCGACGTCGACCAAGACCCCGAGCTACAAGATGAAGGGGTTTCGGTAGCTTCGCCGAAATCAGCACCTTCATCGGCAACACCTACACTGGCCACGCCGGGCTCCCCAAAGACGCCGGTTGCAAGCGCGACTACGAACGCGTCCTCGGAGAGTGAACCACTAAGGTTGTGAAATATCTCATCCATCTACAGGGACACCGCTCCTATAGACCTCGAGTACTCCGGGCTTTGCCTTCTCGGGATCGAGGAACTAGCCAACTTCAGCGAGGCAAATGGAATGCCAAGTTGGAGGTGTGCCATAGAAGAAGAATTGTCGTCAATTCATGACAACAAAACATGGACTTTGACCACGTTGCCTGCTGGTCACAAAGAAATTGGTTTGAAGTGGGTGTTTAAATTGAAGAAGGACAGGAAAGGAAAAGTTGTGAAGCATAAGACGCGGCTAGTAGCGAAAGGATACATACAAAGGCAGGGCATTGATTTCAAGGAAGTTTTTGCGCTTGTCGCTCGTCTTAAAATGGTGAGATTGTTGATAGCTCTTGCAGCACAAGAAGGATGGCAAGTCCATCATATGGACGTGAAGTCAGCGTTTCTAAACGGAGATCTAGTTGAGGAGGTGTACGTAGCTCAAGCGTCTGGCTTTGAAAAGAAAGGAGAAGAGCACAAGGTGCTGAAATTGCACAAGGTGTTGTACAAACTCCGACAAGCACCTAGAGCATGGAATTCTAAACTCGATAAGTCACTTGTTGTTCTTGGTTTTGAGAAGTGTCCACTAGAGCACGATGTGTATAAGAGAAGCCGGCAAGAAGAAAGACTCATGGTTGAAGTGTACACACATGATTTAATCATCACTGGAGGAAGTACTAGAGAGATTGAAGCATTCAAAAAATAGATGAAGAAGTTGTTTAGCATGAGCTACCTTGGCTTGCTCAGCTATTATCTTGGTATTGAAGTGCATCAAAACTCCGGCAACATTTCTTTGAGTCAATCGGCATATGCAGCGAAGGTGATGGACAAGTGTGGGATGAAAGATTGCAACCCAACTCTGATTCCCATGGATCCACGAACAAAGTTGACCAAGGAGAGCTCAAATCCTCTTGTGGACGGCACTCAATACCGAAGCATCGTGGGCAGCCTAAGGTACTTGATTCATACACGGCCAGATATAGCTCACTCAGTTGGGATTGTGAGTCGTTTCATGGAGAAGCCGACTACTAAACATCTTGTTGCTGTAAAACAAGTGTTGCGGTACGTCAAAGGAACCTTGGATCATGGCTATGTGTATAAGAAAGGAGAAGAAGGTCTAAAGCTTCATGGTTACTCGGACAGCGATATGGCGGATGATATAGATGATCGGAAAAGCACTTCGGGTATGATATTCTATCTCGGCCGTAACCCGGTCAGTTGGTGCTCTAAAAAACAGAAGGTAGTGGCGCTCTCCTCTTGCGCGACGGAGTATATTGCAGCAAGTACGGCGGCATTGCTAAGGCCTATGGTTAGGGAGACTATTAGCTGATCTGATGATAAAGACAAATGTGGAACTAGTGGTGCTCCGAATTGATAATCAATCAGCTATTTCGCTCTGCAAAAATCCGGTACTCCATGAGCAAAGCAAACACATTGAAACTCGGTTTCATTTTATCAGGGACTGCGTGAACGCTGGAAGTATTGACGTGCAGTATTTTTGCACAAACGAGCAGCTCACTGATATTCTAACTAAGCCATTGAGTCGGCCAAAGTTTCAGAAAATGCGAGGTAAGATCGGCGTTCAAGCGATGAAGGAAGGAAGGATACGACAAGCTTAAGGAGGTGATTTTGATGTTAATCTTGTCGTCCAAGTTTTAAGTCTTAAGATTAGGAAAGTTTTCGTTTCAGTTTTAGAAAAGTTTAAGGAGAGTTTAAACCGTGTACGACTAGGTATACGGGGGTCACGTCGTGTTGGGTTCATCTTGGCTGTTCCGTGTTGGACGTGGAGTCGTATTTGTAAACGCCTATATAAAGAGAAGAAAGAAACAAGAAAATATGCGATCGTTGTGCACCACCAAAATTTCGTGTTGCCTCTATCTCTCTCACGTACGTACAGCTTGACTTTTTGTTTTTCAATCTGTCTTGCTTGTAAAATTCAGGGTAGAAAACCAGCAGACATGATCCTGAAAGAGCCACGGTCCCTCTGCTCGGTTATCCTCTTCCAATCCCTTAGGCAGTTTGCTTGAACCAAAATTATTAACAGTTACGGAAGTTATTGTTATATGTTCTTCACCTTCGTATATATTTGAACCCTTGTTGTGACATAATGAGATATCCATGTCAGTCGCATGCGATGCTCATCGAGACATCAACAAAAGGCAAAAGGAGAAGTGTGGTGTTCGGGAGCAGAGGAGCGTGATGTACGTGCATCTGGTTAAGATGGCCTTAGTGTGATACAAGCTAAATGCCGACCTAAATAGAATGGGTAGAAAATTATTGTAATTCACTAAGAGAACTGAATAGAACGTCATTCCCAAACAATAAAAAATGCTCATCAAGACCTCAACAGAAGGGTAGAAGATGCTTGTAATTCTCTCCTAAAAAGTTTCATGCCGAGCTAACATTTTATTATGAATCAGAACGGACATGTATACAGGGGCGAACCCACCATCCCTACAGCCCGGGCAGTCGCCCAGGCTTGCCAAAGCACGATGCCTTATAATTTTTGACTTTCTATAGCGATTTTGTTTTAAAAAATAACGTTTTAGACATGTTTTCTCAGGCTTTCGGAATCTTCTAGATCCGCCACTGCATGTATGCATACCTACTTGATTAGCATTCCCCATTAGACAACTGACTGAGCACTGAGCATGCATGTATGACCCGGCAATAGAGAAAATTGCCGTGCCATTTCTTGTCGCCAATGACTAGGACATGGCAATGTGCCAGACTGCCAGGCATAGCTAGCAGCACCTAATGCACCCTGAGATTCCAAAGGATCACACATGTGGTAGTTAATAGCACTAGTAGAAACATGGCAGCGATGCTCATCCATGAACATATTGTGTTGCCTCGGAGCCTGGAGGTCAACTGTTCCCCACCACTAATATGAACCAGATCTTACTCTTATCATTTCGCTCCACGCTCACCAATCTCAAGATCTCGATCTGGATCTGACTATATGCTCGTGCAGATGATTTTGCCCTTCATAGTAGAGACATGACAGGACTAATGGTAGCATAGACTAATACTAGTTAGAGATGCTAGTTGCACTAATCATCAAGCATAAAAAAGTATCAGACTGTCATGGAAATGGGTGGCTTTATTGCAGCAGCACAACAACCAATCAACATCGACATTCTTGTTGTCTACAAAGTCAGCCATTGCAAGGATTCTGCTATATAGAGACATAAACCATACCATTCAAGCACCATCGCGGCATAGTTTCTCTTCTCTGAATCTCCTCTCTTCCACCCCCTATTACATCCATCGTAGTCCTCTCGGATCTATGACTGGCGCCAGATACAAAGGGCGAACATCTCTTCACCTTCTGCTATTACCATTGAAACAATACTTGATGGTTTAAGCAGGTGTGTAGATGTCTACAACAACATCGAGGAGATCATATGCTTGTCAAGCGGCCAAATTATCCTTTGCCAACACCAACAAAGGAAAATCATGGAGATTGTGCACTATCTTTTCTGAGCTCAAGAAAAGTGCTTCGGAAATTCAATTGGTTCATAACAAAGGAGATTACACACCTGGTCAAGCCAAGATACAAAACCTTCATCAGCCTGACACGGAAGGAACATAAACAGTCCAAAAAAATGAATGTACGGTGGTCAAACTGTTTGCAACAGAGGTCGATGCATCGATGCTTGAATCATCCAAGAAGCTCATATTTAAGAAAATTGCAAGCCAATTTATACAATGGTATCTTGTCTCCAAGAAAATGAGGAGCAAATGCTAACACCGGAGTTGACATTGTTGATCTTGAGAGGAGTGTTGATATTTTGTTTAGGAGATTGGTCCAGAGAAGAGTTTATCTTTTGAATGCTAAGCTTGTAGATGGATGATACATTAACTATTATTCATTGTGTGATTAGAATCCACTTTTTAGACGATGTGCTAATCATGGTAGATACTTGCAATGCATGAATGGGAGAAATTATATAGAAATATAATTGGCTGAGAAACACACAAAAATGGATCCATTACCTGATGTTAATGCTTGCGCTATCAAAATTTGGAGCATTAACTTAGATCGTATTTCGATAAAAAAACTAAAAAAATGCTAATCATCACTGGCCGTCATTCAAGTTAGCACGCTGTTCAAAATAAATTTTGAAATGCTTCACTACAAGATGGACATACTATTCAAATGGTAGTTGTCACACCAACAAGCAAAGGATCCTTGTATCGTGGGCTAGATATACATAACTAAAACAAGCCAGCTGCAACACTTAAGGTTGACGACACATGTAGTATGAATTGGGCAAGATAAATATATGCCCACATAAATTACCAATTTTCCAGTAACTAGATAGCACATATACACCACCCAATGAAGAAGGCACAAGAATATCTAAGGGAAGTTAAGAAGGTAAATACTTCTCATGTCTACTTAGGAGTACATAACAGTATGGCCAGATTACTTACAAAAGAGAAAGAAACAAGTGTCATGCTACTTGAGCAAATATTGCAGCATCCGGAAAAAAATTGATGATAAACATCCAACTAGAGTCAAATATTAATCATCAGGAGATCAGCAGTACAGGAAGATCGAAAACATGAGTTTTTGTTCTAAATAGTTGCAACTACTTAATTTTTTTCCAAGGATACTTTCAACTACATTTCTATAAATCTATGTGATTGGATCTCACATCTCAAATGAATTGCTAGTTGACCATTCAAACAAATCTCAATGTGCAAAAAAGTTAAAATGCACGTCAATGAAAAGAAATTACACTATGGTTTCCAACTTTTATGATGTCAGCTCCATTGCTTTAGATGTATGGGCCATAGTATATGTCTAGAATATTGCACTTGGTGTTTTATCGATCTGGAGATATGTTCTTCCATGCGCCACTTTTTTAGAATTTAGTTAATTTGGTTCCCTACAGAAACATTGGAATGAAAAAAATTAGTGATTTAGAAGGATTAAGTTTTGCTTATTTAAAATTTTGCAACAAATAAAGATCGTCATGTTTAAGAAACAATTTGCATGACTAACAAGTGACAAGATTTCAAAAACAAATATAATCTAGGAATATGGTGACCAGGGACACACACACATCAAAACTCATTTTTTAATGGTTTCCCATAAAATGGTGATGCTTTTATAAAGGGGTGGCTTATGCTGAAAAGGTAGCAATATAATTTTGAAAAAATAACAAGCCCATGATTGTTGGTAGTTGATCTTGTCTTCCATGTCCTAAACATGCCAACTCCAAAGCACAAGGATTACAAAGCGCCAAGTTAGCAATCCATGAAATAATGGCATGGGTCTAATTTGATCAGAATACACCACCATACAATACCATACTGCTAGTTCTTGCTAGAAATTTCTCAAGATGATATGTTGGCACACCCCAATGACAACAGACACACTAACATATGTACTAAATAGGAAACATGAGGCGACTTTGTTGCTGGAATTGCTAGCCTTCTACCAGATTCCCATCCATGGAAGACAGCATCTACAAAATTAAATGGCATGATTCTTCGTGTCTATAAGTCAAATACTCCTACTTTTATGCTTCTTATGTATAAATAGGCCTCAGAGGAAAAGTAGACACATCAAAGCAGAAGTTCTCTTTATTACTCCTCTCCTCAACCACAATACAGAGAAAAAGCTTCAAGATAAGAAATGGCTTTCCACCAAAGATCCATAAGTTTGCCTTCAAGGCCTCAGGCCAGCGAGGTGGAAATTGAGCAAGAGCTTCTAAGCCTAGAGGCAAGCATCTCTTCGTCCACCACCATCAGCATGATGTGTGATGGTCTGAGGAGGCTTGGAGACATCTACAATGGTGTTGAAGAGATTGTTGGCCTGCCAAGCAACCAAGTCGAGAAGTTGTTGGAAGGAGAGATGGAATGTTCTCTTGAGTTGTTGGATCTCTGCAGCACCATGCAAGAGATCTTCATGGAGATGAAGGCCATCATCCAAGAGCTGTAAATGGCTCTAAGAAAAGGAGATTATGCAGCTGCTCAGTCCAAGATCCAGTCCTATTCGCGTTTGGTGAAGAAAGCAAAGAAACATTTCAAGAAGACCGCGAAGAAGGCTACTTCTGCAGGTTGCAGGATGGTCATGCTATTGACCAAGGCTAGAGACTTATCTGTATATCTATTGGAGTCCCCGGTCCATCTCTTGTCGAAGGAAATCGGTATCCCTAAGCAGTCACTTGTCTCCAAAGCATTTCACAAGAAGAAGACAGCTGTTTGCGAGGAGGATCAATTGCAGGCGCTAGAGTGCAGTATTGGAGATCTTGAGAACGGAGCGGGTCATATGTTCAGGAAATTAGTCCAGATCAGGGTTTCCATCCTGAACATTCTTAGCTCATAGATACTCCACATCACTCTTGGTACATTGTGATTGGCATCCGCCTTTTTAAGGACTAGCTGATCTTGGTACAATTTTCCCAAGATGTAGTTATGTATATAGTACAAATGTACATGAAGTTATAGAGAGAAACCAAAGTTTTGATCCATTTGCCCATTTTATGCTTCAGATGTGTTATGTGATCTAAGTACATACTTTATTTTTTTTCTGCACAGTAAGTATATACTCAGTTACAATATCCTTGGTTGGTGGATCTTGTTGAGCGTATACTAAACATGACACGTCGAAGTCTCAAGGGCTAAGCCTGTTGTTAGAAGAATAAATCGATTTAATTACCAAGATTCCCCACCACCACCAACAGCTCCACCACATGGATGTGTAGTCTGACACTGCAGTTGAATATATCTAGCTTCATAATGCATATGCAATTTTTTAAACAAAAAGAGTTCCTACGATCTTCGTCCATATCATCCAACCATGTTCGTGTACAATATTATGAATCTGGAGGAACAAGAAAAGGCACAACCATGTATCCTAGTACCACAAATAAAATTGTTGTTTCTTACATATCAAGATGGAGTCGCACAAAATTAACATCGTTAAATCGTGCGACCAGTGCAGCCGAGTGTGCACAAGGAGAAAACGACGTATGCAGCGGTGGCGCCAGAAACTAGACTGCTAGTTATACTAATCATTGACTTAGACTTGCAAAATAGACAGTTGTACATGAGAACAGCTCTGTTGGTCCCGCTAAATCGCATATAGTCCATAGTAACCTAGTAGGCTAGCTAACACAACCAAAATTTCCGATATTGCCGTGACGAATATTCTCAGCTTCAGCTTCAGCTTCAGAGTCTTTTATAGCTAGCAGGTCAATTTTATTCGGTCAGTCAAAATCGCATCCAAGATACACGACAATACTGAAAGCTATCTCAGTTCAGTCAATCTCGCGGGCTGAGCATATTCTGGATAATCTTGATTAGTACAGAAGTAGGACATTTTGTTAGAATAATCTTGATTGTGTTCCGGTGTTTTGCATGGCTATTCTACGCAGTTTGGAAAGTGACCAGGGTTGGGTTCGATTAGGGGGAAACAAACTTAACAGACGTGTATGCATTGGAATAATCTTCCTCTTCCTTATCAAGAATTTCATTTGGGATGGTGTTTTGGCTCACAGGTGTAAATGAACCCGTTAGATAAAATGCATAAAAAATCAAAAGGCTAAAAAGTTCGAAAAAAATATTCACATGTATATCCATATTCTATGTTTGTACACAAGTTTTCGAGAAAAATGAACATTTTACATGACATGCGTAAAAGGACAAACAACATGTCCAGTGAATAGCACATTGGAGCATCGAAATTTGTCCTTTTACACGGGACACAAAAAATATTCTTTTTTCTGAAAATTTGTGGGTGAACATAAAATTTTCAGACGTACATGCAAACATTTTTCTGAACTTTTAATATTTAGAAAAATGTTTTCGAACAACGGGTTCATTTGCACCCGTGTGCTGAATTGGATTTCCGCTCTTTGATCTACCTCCATTCTCATGTGACCCACACTTGTAGTTTCCTCTGTTTCGGCACCATCCACGAACTAGCAAGCGAATAAAAATATTATCATTATTTATGTCAATATTGCACGGTAGATGAAGTCTTAAACTTGCTACTAACAGAAAGTTGATAGTGATGATAGAATGCAAGAAACGATGTTCCAAATCTCAAACTCTTCATACTTGAGTCTGAAGGCCTGAATGCTCTCCAGTTTTCCAAACTTCACAAGTTGGTTCCAAAAGGACTTCACAACATATTAAACATGGGGTATTTTATTTCCTTGAACGCAAACATGCATCATATGGCAAAGCCCAGTGTACAATCATTTTTCTTTGTTTTCAAGGAGATATTTTTCAGTACACGCGAACATGTCACTAGTAGAAAATAGGGCTTTCGTCCAGAGCTCTTCGGAGCATTAGTCCCGGGTGTGTTAGGGACCGGGACTAATGCTCACATTAGTCCCGGTTCTAAGCTTGGACGCCGGCGACCTTTAGTCCCGGTTCGAACGGGACAAACCGGGACTAAAGGGGTGGAGACGGGTGCGAACGTGGGCGACACCCTTTAGTACCGGTTGGAGACACAAACCGGGACTAAAGATGGACCTTTAGTCCTGATTTGAGAAATCAACCGGGACTAAAAATAATTGGCAAAACAACTTTGACTGGTCCTGCCACGGCAGAAAAATGGGCAAAAATCCTGCTACGGCAGGATATTTCTACCCACCGCACCCCCTCCCCCCCAGAGTTCGAAAGCATGCCACAAAATTATAAAAAATTCTAAAAGTAAAATCCTTCAGACTGTAGTTATATTAAGTGATTTAGTTGTTACGAAAATAACAAACAAGAATTTCGATATATTTTAGCAAAAACTGTTATGAAAACTTCAAACGGCTATAACTTTTGCGTACGATGTCGGAAAAAACATACGACCTATCAAAATGTGCGGAAAAAAATTTAGAGTTTGATTTCGACCGCCTTAGGCCGTTTGGGATTTTTTTATATTTTTAAAATTCGAAAAGGAAAAAAAGTTATTTAAAAAATTATTTTTTTTAGAAAAATATTTTATGCCATATTTGGATTCCTCACAATAATGGATATATTATTTGTCCAATTTCGATTTATGGATTGAAAGATATTATTTATGCCATATTAAATGAATAAATGGCAAAAAAAGAATAAAATATTATTTTAATTAGTTTTTCACTTTTATTGGATTAAAAAATTATTATTAGATATTTATTGTTGTTTATTTAAATAGTTGTTTGTAGTTTCAAAACATAAAGACGTGTGACATATTGATATGACCTAATGGGATTGATATAGTAGTGTTGACAAAAAGGTACTAATGGGCTTCGCGCAAGAACATTCGGATGGAACAGAGAAGTTAAGCGTGCTGGGGTGGAGTAGTGCTAGGATGGCTGACCGACTGGAAAGTCTACGATTTGATCTAAAATTTTGTATAGTTAATGTTAAAAATGTTCCAAGTGAGTGAGAGAGAGATATTAACGAGTCAGATAATTCAAAAGTTAAAAAAGAATTGGAAAAAAAATTTGGAAAAAAAAAATCTTTTGTCCCGGTTTGTACCCGGGAGGGCCTTTAGTCCCAGTTTGTGGCATAACCGGGACTAAAGGGAGGACCTTTAGTCCCGATTCCGTTGTTCCGATTGCAAAACCGGGACTAAAGGTTCTTATAACCCGGGACTGTTGGCATGTTTTCTACTAGTGTGTACACACCAATGGATAGGATGTACCTTTCTTATGTATTCCAATAGCCTGAGGGTGGCCAAGGACAGTATAAAGTTGTATATATTCCTATTTTTTTTAAATGCTTCAATAATTGGTTTCAACATGTCGATCCTGATAAAATGGCTAATTAGAAGCTCATCTATACAGAACACTGATTTTTTTCAACTTAAGTTCAAATATGAAATTTCACTTAGGATATGCTTGATGGCTGGTATGACTGTTTTCTAGCTTGTATGGCTGCTTTCTAGAAATTGGAAATTATGAGATGATCATGCAGAGTGGCATGTGATGCTAATCAAGTCCTCAATAAAAGGTAGAAAATGTTTGTAATGCTCCCCTAAAAAGTTCCGTGCCAAGTCGGTACTACTTAAGAATTACTATTTTTCTTATCAAACAGAAAGGGCATGTATGCAAACCTACTTGATTCGCACTCCCCGTTAGACAACTGTTTGAGCATGCACGTATGACGAGACCTAGCAATAGAGAAAAATGTTGTGCCTTTTATTGTCATCGATAACTAGGACATGGCCATGTGACAGGCCTAGCTAGCAGCACCTAATGCACCCTGAGATTGCAAAGGATCACATGAGTTAGTTAATATCACTAGTGGAAACATGACAACGATGCTCACCACATGAACAAATTGTGTTGTATCCGAGCCTAGAGGTCAATTGTTCCTCCATCACCAATAATGAGCACCAGCTCACCAATCTCACGATCTCGATCTAGATCTGAGTATACGCTCGTGCAGATGACTTTGTTGTCCATAGTAGAGACATGACAGGGGTGATCATAATACAGACTAATAGTAAGAGATGCTACTTGCACTGATCATCGAACATATAAAAAAGCATCAAATTGTCGTGGAAATGGGTGGCTTTATTACAGTAGCACAGCAACCAATTAGTGACAAGATTCTTGTTGTCTACAAAGTCAACCATTGCATGGCTTCTTCTTATATAGAGACGTAAATTGTACCAGTCAAGCACCATCGGGACACACTTTCTCTTCGCTCGACATCTTCCATCTCCGACCCAGCCATGGTAGTCCTCTCAGATATGCAAGCGTGCCAGGAACAAAAGGAGAGCATCTCTTCACCTTCTGCTAGTACCGCTGAAACAATGCCCAATGGTTTCATGAGGTGTGTAGATGTGTACTCCCTATGTTTCAAAATATAAGATATTTTAGGTTTGTGAAGAAAATGTATTAGACTTATTTTATTTTGTAGATTCATTTCAAATTTGAGTGAACCTATATACTAAGTAGTCTAGATATATTTGCTTCACGAAGCTAAAACATCTTATATTTTGAAACGGAGGGAGTACAACGCTATTCGAGGGGGTCATAGGCTTTCCATGCAGCCAGATTATCCTTTACCAGCACCAGCAAAGGAAAGTCATAGAGATTGTGCACTATCGTTTCTGAGCTCAAGACAAGTGCTTAGGAAAATCAATTGGTACATAAGAAAGGAGATTACCCACCTGTCCAGGTCAAGATACAATCCTTCGTCCGTGTGACACAGAAGGCACATAAACAGTCCAAGAAACTGACCGCACAATTGTCCAACTATTTATAATAGAGGTTGTTGCCTTGGTGCTTAAATCGTCTAGGAAGCTCATATTAAAGCAAACTGCGAGCAGAGTTATACAAGTGGTATCTTGTCTCCAAGATAATGAGGAGTAAATAGTGAAACGAGAGTTGCACATTGTTGATCTTGAGAGGAGTGTCGACATTTTTTTTAGGATATTGGTCCATAGCAGATTTTCTCCTTTGAATGCTAAGCTTGTAGATGGATGATACACCACCTCTAATTCCTTGTGACTAGCATCCACCTTTTAGACGATGTATTGATCATGATAACAAATTTTAATGCATAAATGGGAGAAATTGTACGGAAATATACTTGGCTAAGAAATACAAAAAATGGGTCCATTTCCTGTTGTCAACTTATTTTTATGCTTGCGACTACCTAAATTTGGAGTATATTAACTTAGACCATATCTCAACTGAAAAAACTCAGAAGTGCTCATCATCATTTGCCGTCATTCAAATTATCACACTATTTAGAATGTATTCTGAAATGCTTTGCTACAAAATTGACATACTATTCAAACGGTAATTCTCACACCAACAAGCAAAGGATCTTGTGTCGCTTTGTACCTATACATAGCTAAAATAGGAGCTGCAACAGTGCAGGTTAACAACACATGTAACATAAATTGTGCATGATAAATACCTACATAAATTACCAATTATAAAATAGCTAGATTGCACATATACACCACTCGATGAAGAAGGCACAATAATGTATGAAATAAGTTAAGAAGAAAATACTTCTAACGTCTACTTAAAAGGAGTACATAATAGTAAGAGATGCCAATTGCACTAGAATGGAGTTGGATATTAATCATATAGAGAGCAACATAGATTGTACATGAAGATCCAAAACATGAGTTTCTGTTCTAAAATGGGCTTAACTGCTTCATTATTTTGCCAAGGATACTCTCAACTTCTATATACAGTTCTATGAATCTATGTGATTAGAGCTCACCTTTCACACAAATTGCTAGTAGACCATTAAAAAATCTCAATGTACAAAAATGTTAAAATGCCCATCGGTGAAAGGAAATTGTAGTTGTTTTCCTACTTTTATTATGACAGTTCCATTGTCTATAGATGGATGGACCATCATATTTGTCCAGAATATTGCACTTGGTGTTTTCTCGATCAGGAAATATATTATTCCATGTGCCACTTTTTTATCATATAGTTAATTTGGTTTGCTACAGAAGCAGTGCAATGAAGAAAATAACAATTTATAAGGATTAAGTTTTTCTTATTTAAAACTTTGAGACAAAGAAAGATCGGCATGTTTGAGAATCATTAGCATGACTAACAAGTGACAAGATTATATAAACAAAATATAATGGGAAAATATGGTGACAAGGGACACACACACATCAGAAACTCATTTATGTAATGGTTTGCTATAAAATGGTGATACTTTTCACACGGTTGGTGTCTGATGCTGAAAAATGGGGATACAACTTTGAACAAATAACAAGCACATGATTGTTGACAGTTGATCTTGTCTTCCATCTCCTAAACATATGAACTCCAAAGAACAAGGATTAAAGATCATACCTTAAAGAACTGAGAACATGGTGCTAGCTAGTATGACACCTCACAACAAAAAACGAAATTAGAAATCCATGAATAATGGCATGAGCATGTAATTTGACCAAAATGCACCATTAGAAAATACCATACTGCTAGTTCTTGCTGGCAATTTTTTAAGATAATATGTTGGCTCATCCAAAGTTACGAGACAAACTAAAATATGTACTAAGCAGGAAACATGATATGACTTTGATGTTGTAATCGCTAGCCTTCTGCCAGATCCCCGTCCATAGCAGACAACATCTACAAAATTAATTGGCATGATTCTTCGTGTCTACAAGTCAAATGCTCCTACTTGTATGCTTCTTCTGTATAAATAGGCCTCATAGAAAAAGTAGACACATCAAAGAAGAAGTTCTCTTTTGTACTCCTCCTCCTCTCCTCAACCATAATATAGAGAAAAAACTTCAAGATCAGAAATGTCTTTCCACCAAAGATCCATAAGTTTGCCTTCAAATCCTCAGGCCAACGAGGTGGAAGTTGAGCAAGAGCTATTGAGCCTAGAGGAAAGCATATCTTCTGCCACCACCATCATCATGATGTGTGATGGTCTGAGGAGGCTTGGAGACATCTACAATGGCGTTGAAGAGATTGTTGGCCTGCCAAGCAACAAAGTCGGGAAGTTGTTGGATGGAGAGATTGAATGCTCTCTTGAGTTATTGGATCTCTACAGCACCATGCAAGAGATCTTCGTGGAGATGAAGGCCATCATCCAAGAGTTGCAAATGGCTCAAAGAAAAGGAGATGATGCAACTGCTCAAGCCAAGATCCAGGCATATTCGCGTTTAGTGAAGAAGGCCAAGAAGCATTTCAAGAAGACCGCAAAGAAGTCTACCTCTATAGGTTGCAGGATGGTCATGATATTGACTAAGGCTAGAGAGATATCTATTTCTCTGTTGGAGTTGTCGATCCATCTCTTGTCAAAGGAAATCGATATGCCTAAGCAGTCACTTGTCTCCAAGGCATTTCACAAGAAGAAGGCAGTCATTTGCGAGGAGAAGCAATTGCATGCGTTAGAGTGCAATATTGGAGATCTTGAGAATGGAGGAGGACATATCTTCAGGAAATTAGTCCAGATCAGGGTTTCTCTCGTGAACATTCTTAGCTCATAGATACTCCACACCACTCTTGGCGCTTTGTGATTGGCATCCACCTTTTTGAGGATTTGCTGATCTTGGTACAATTTTCCCAAGATGTAATTATGTATACAATATAGATGTATATGAATTTATAGAGAGAGAAACAAAAGTTTTGATCCATTTGCTCCTTTCATACTTCAGATGTGTTATGTGATCTAAGTATATACTTAGTTGCAATATCCTTGGTTCATGGATCTTGTTGGGCGTACACTAAACATGACATGTCAAAGTCACAAGGGCTAAGCCTGTTGTTAGCTGAATAAATCAATTTAGTTACCAAGATTCTCCACCACCTCCACCACATGGAAGTCTGACACTAAAATTGAATGTATCTAGTTTTCAGAATGCATATGCAATTTTCTAAAATAAAATGAGTGCCTACAATCTTTATCCATATCACCCAACCATGTCACTATACAATATTATGAATCCAGAGGCCCAAAAAGGCACAGTCATGTATCCTATACCAAGAAAAAGATTCTCTTTTCTTACATATCTTGGGTCGCACAAAATTTGCCAAGACACAAAATTTCTCATTTTCACATCATTCTCGGTACAGTAATGAAACCTGATTGATGAGAGGTGAGCAGCACGTATGACAAACGATGTCTAGAGCATGAAATTATGCTAAGATTCACTAGCAGACTAGCTACTTTCCCTCAAAGAAAAAGATTTAAGTGCACTTCTTTTTGCGCCCAGGTTAAGTGCACTTGTAATTGTGCACATATACTTGCGTGCGTGCTAAGAGCAGTATAGTACTAATTGTGGAGTACTTTTGCCAATTACGGTATGGGCCACTATGTTTTGTCAAATAAAATTTCCATGCATGATAATCATTTACCCCCCCCCCCCCCCCCCCATATTTATCGTTAATTTAGTAGAGTTACACTGAATCATTGATTTGTACTATCATTGATCTGTACTTGCAAAATAGAGCAAGCTATTGTAAGCCAATCTAATCACTACTAGCAGTTGTACGAGAGAGCAGCTCCGCCGGTCATTCCACAGGACCACAGGAGGGAAGTTCCGAGCATATGGCGCATTCTGTGCCCCTATCAAATTCCGTATAGTCCATAGTGGGCTAGCTAATGCAACAAAAAATTCCTATATTTTCATGACTAAAGTTGTGTTCGTTCTCAGCTTCGGAGTCTGATGGAATATGCCGAATAGAGTATGCTCAGTAGGACGTTTCCTACTAGATTTGACTCTCAGCGAGTAGGCCTGCGGGATGGTGACCGGATCACGACTCAAGAAGAAGCCTGCGACTGAAAGCTGAAGGCCTAAGAGTATAGTTAGGCCCAGTCGGATTAGGTCAAGCTTCCGAGTCCTTAACTGATTCGGTAGAATATCTATCTCTAAACTGTAGCGAGGTACCCCTATATAAACCTCCTTAGGGTACTCTCTGTATTCACGTTCCATCATACACCCCATCAACTCGCCATCTAGCCGCCGAGCTCACCACCCTTGTAATCTCTCGATAATACAATCTAGCAGAGTAGGTATTTACCCTCTAGGAGGCGAACCTGGGTAAAACCTTGTGTCGCTGCCCTCATCTCGCATCGCAGATGGCTCGCTGCCCCTGCCCTTTTCCTACTACTCACACCGTAGATGGTTGGCCGCCCTTGCCCCTCCTCCTACTCGCTGTCAGTCGCAGCATCTGTCGTGGACATTCCCACGATAGTGGCGCCCACCGTGGGGCCTGGCCGGACCGGTCTGAGTTCTGCGGCGAGACCCTACTTGCTAATCAACCGGTTGATCGGCACCGGCCGCATGATCGCGTGCGGCGAGATCCTACAGATCTTGCCCAGCAGCTACGTCCCGGCATCACGCCTGGTCACACACAGCGTCATCATGTCAGTCGGTACCATCAACCTCTTAGTCGGCTTCACGGACATTATCGTCTCTAAGGATACGATGATCATCGACGAGTCACTACCATGTGATCGGCTCTCTGAGAGCCAGATCCGCACCATCCATCGCCTCGCTTCCGAGTACGACTCGGCCAACAGCAACATGTCCGAGACTGACGCGGCTGCGGACGACACGGCCCTCCACGACGACGCCGACTAGGAGAACCCGGCCTCAACCACCGGGTCCATCGTTGCCGCGTCACCAGAAGGCTCCATCGCGCGACTCTCCAACACGGGGGACTTCGAGGAGTCCCCAATCCTTGAGATCTTTGAATCCGACCCGGGTCAGAAAATTCCGGTGACCTCTATGGCGGCTCCGGTCGCTTCGTCGCGGCCTACATGGCGGGCAGGACGAGCGCACCCCTAGATCATTTCTCCATGCCGATCCCGCCGACCGCGAAGGCGGTGGAGGTCGAGGAGGCCCGCCTACGACTGGAGGAGGCGACACACAAGGAGTAGGCGGAGCGCGAAAAGTTCCGCCTCAAGCAAGCGATGTGCAGGAGCTGTCGCTCTACCACCAGCGCCGCATCAGGACGCGCCTGAACCCCAACGCTCAGGTCCGCATGATACATCGGAAACGTATCTATAATTTTTGATGTTCCATGCTTGTTTAGTATCTACTTTGCTTTGCTTTGTATTTACTTTGAGGTGTTTTTATATGTTTTCTAGTACTAACCTATTAACAAGATGCCACCGTGCTAGTTGTCTGTTTTCTTCTGTTTTTTGGTTCCAGAAAGACAGAAATCAATATTCTCGGAATTGGACGGGACAAAAGCCAAAGTCATTATTGTGGGGAACACGGAGCCAGAAGATGAGACGGAGGAGGGCCTCGAGGGGGCCACACCCTCTGGCCGTGCGGCCAGGCTTGGCCTGCGCCTGGGGGGTGTAGCCGCCTCGAGCACCCCCTCGGCCTCCCTCTTCGCCTATAAGAAGCCCCTGATGCATAAACCCTAAGTACCCGATCAAGATTCCACGAAACTGTCTGTAGCCGCCGCCACCACCGTCCCTAGATCGGGGGATCTGAAGTTCTTCCCGGCACCCTGCCGGAGGGGAGATCATCCCGGAGGCCTTCTTCTCCGATATGAAGCGTGAGTAGTTCCACCTTGGACTACGGGTCCATGTAGTAGCTAGATGGTTGTATATCCTCCTTTTTGCTTTCATGTCTAGATCTTGTGAGATCCGTTCATGATCAAGATCTCATCTATTTGTAATCATGCATGTTGTGTTTGTGGGGATCCAATGGATATTGAGATTACTATGTCAGATTGATTAATGGTTTTGTCTTATTGATTCTATCATGTCTGTGTTGTTTGTGATCTTGCATGCTCTCTATTGTTAGTAGCTATCTTGGCCGAATAGTTGCTAGTGACTCCAAGAGGGGTTATTTATGCTCGATAGTGGGTTCATGCCTCTATTTAATCGAAGGAAAGTGACAGAAATCTCTAAGGTAGTAGATGTGATGTTGCCACTAGGGAGAAAACAATGGTCTCTTGTTCATGGAACAAGTGGATTGTTTACCTTACACACTTTGCTTAAAGCAGTTGTCTATTGCTTGCAACTTAATACTGGAGGGGGTTCGGATGATAACCTGAAGGTGGACTACTAGTCATAGATGTAGTTGGATGGCGTTCTATGTATCTAGTTGTATTGCCCAATCGAATCTCATAGGATCTTGATGTCTAGTATTGCATTGTTATGCCTTGCTCGGTCCTGTCAATTTCCCTGCTGTAATTTGTTTACCCAACATGCCATATTTGTTTATCTAAGGAGAACACCTCTAGTGAACTATGGACCTCGGTCCAATATTTACCATTGATACATCTTCCACGGTTACTGTTTACTTTCTACAAACCTTTATCACCTTCCACACCATATAGTTAATCCTTTGTTATAGCAACCGGTGAGATTGACAACCTCACTGTTCGTTGGGGCAAAGTCTTGAGTTTGTGTTGTACAGGTTTCCAAGTTGCTTGCAACACCTTTGAGACGTTTCCTTCCTCCTACTGGTTCGATAACCTCAGTTTCTTACTGAGGGAAGACTTGTTGCTGTGCTCATCACACCTTTCTCTTGGGGTCTCCCAATGAAGTGCTCCCACGTCGATAAGAGCTATCACCGCACCCTGAACTTCGATGAAGATAACGACCACGCCCGCGCGGCCGAACGCGTGATCTGCGAAAACGTGCCACCTGGCTTCAGCGCCCGTCCACCACCAGGAGCACCAGCGAGTGGGGCTCCCCTGCCACCACTCAGCCGCACGCCTCTGCCCAACCAGACAGGAGTACTCATCTCTCCGCAAGAGCATGACGTGAATGGCCTCCCGTTGTACTCCACCCCGATGGACAATGTCATCGCGGGTCAAGCTGCGGTCGCCAACCTCAACATCACGGGGGAAGGGGCCCTGTAAGTCAAGTATGCCCTGCCTCTACTCACCAGGGCTGTCGAGCAACAGGCCATGGGAGCCGACTCGCGGGGCGGATGTACTCCTGCTCCTCCGTAAGTAGGGCGGAGTCGAGCGGCCGCCCAATGGTCGCCAACACCCTGAACTGCCTGCCGCCCGAGCCCCTGCAACATCAACCACGGGTCGCGCATCCAGTGCTTTCCACCAATGACCCGCGACCACTGAACAACACAGTCGCCGCCAACGGGCAGCCGATCGACGCGCAGACCCACATCATCAACAACCAAACCTGGCGAGCATGCCAGCCCAGCGACCTGAGGCACACCCTCACCAACCGCGGCGACGGCGAGCCAAGAGGCTCCCTCAGTTGAGTCGTCCTACAGTGCTTCGGACCCATGATCCGAGGCAAAAAATACACGGCCAACTTCTAAGCGTCGAAGGAGATTGAGAAGTATGACCCTACGTACGACCTAGCCGTGTGGCTAGACACATATCTCATGGAGATGGGAATCGCCGGCCACACCGACCTCCCGCCGCCCACTACCTCCCCCTGATGATGGAGGGAGCGACACGGCAATGGATGAACACCCTCCCACCGGATAGCATCGACTCGTGGGAAGAGATGCGTGAGGCCTTCGTCAGGAATTTCGAGGGATCCTACACACGAGCCACCACCATCGAAGACCTACAGCGATGTGTCCAGGGGCCACGCGAGTTGACCCGCCACTGGGTCCAACGGTGGCAAGACCTATCGATCAACACTGCCGGCATCCACCCGGACACGGCGATCCACTTCTTCAAAAACTCATGTCGGTACAAGCCATTGGTCGCCAAGATCAAGAGGGTGTACAAAACACTCAAAAATATCCCGGATCTCCTCGAGATCGCCAAGCGCTACGCGGAGGAGGACCAGAACCAAGAAACCAATGACGAGTTAGGTGAAAACCCCCGCATGAGAAGCCACAACAACGGCAGGCAGCGCGAGCTGCGCTACAGCAACACTCGCCTCACCGGCAAACGCCGCGGTGACGGGCGAGTCGACTTTGTCGCCAATGCCGGCTACGCACTGTGCGAGCCTAAGAACTTTCTCCGCAAAGGAGGGAACTACCGCGATAGCGGAAACTACCGCATGAGTCCGAAATTCAACAACACAGCTCTCCTCAACCAGCCCTGTATCTATCATGGCAGGGAGGGGAAGCCCGCCACCCACACCACCGCCGACTGCCACTCCCTGAAGGAGATCGAGAAGGCAAGGCGAGCAAGGGAAGATCCCAACAACAACCTGCCAAATGCCGGGGCATTCGTCAATGATGTTGGCTCACTACACACCTTCACCGGGCTCGGCACCAAGCGCGAGAACAAGGTCATCGCCCGCACCGTCGCCATCAACATGGTGTCATAGGTCGATGTCCCTCGCTTCCTCAACTGGTCTGAGCAGCACATCACATGGAGCCGTGAGGACCACTTGCCACAGATTGAGTACCTTGGGCGAGTCACCCTGGTAGTCAAGCCCAAAGTGGGCGACTACTGGCTTCCCACGACATTGATGGATAGCGGGAGCTCCATCAACATTCTCTACCTAGACACATTCATGCGACTGCATCTCCCGCAGTCAATGATCGAGACGACTCTCACCACCTTCCACGGCATCGTCCCTGGTCAGAAGGCATACTCGATCGGCAAGGTGACGCTTCCAGTCACCTTCGGTACACCAGCGAACTTCTGCACCGAGCGGATCGTCTTCGGGATGGTGAACTTCCACAGCTCGTACCACTTCTTCCTGGGGCGACAAGCATTCCCCAAATTCATGGTTGCGCCACACTACCCGTACAACATGATGAAACTCCCAGGACCATGCCGCATCATCACCGTCCACGGCGACCCCGACATGGTCGTGGAGTGCGAGGACAAAGGCGCCAAAATCGCGGACGCCGTCATCGCCGCGGATACCAACCACACCGAGGAGCTCGCTAGATACGCGAGTGGGGTCGACAAAGACGACCCCCACAATCCTGAAGAAGCCCAACGCGAAGAACGCCCGGTCGACAGCGTTCGAAGCCACCACGCACACCCCCACTGTCGAGCTGGTCCCAGGCGACTCTAGCCAGACGGTCACCATTGGGGCAGGCATGAGCCCAGAATAGGAAAGCACGCTTATCGAGTTTCTCCGTGAGAATTGCGACATCTTCGCATGGAAGCCATCTGACATGCCGGGCATCCAAGGGAACTCGCTAAGCACAAACTTAACACCGACCCCAAAGAGCGACCTATCAAGCAGTCGCTGCAGCCCTTCAATGAAGAGCGTCGCCGAGCAATCGCCGAAGAAGTGCATCGTCTACTCACCGCAGGCTTCATCCGGCCAATCAAGTACTCCAAGTGGCTGGCAAACCCAATCCTGGTCATAAAGAAGAACAAGACCTGGAGGATGTGTATCGAATACACCAACCTCAGCAGTGCCTGTCCAAAGGAGCAGTTCGTCCTCCCGCGCATTGATAAGATCATCGATTTGACTGCGGGTTCGGAGTCGTTGTGCTTCCGCGACGTGTACTCTGGTTATAACCAGATCAAGATGGCGGTCGAGGACGAGGAGAAGACGGCGTTCATCACGCCATTTGATGCCACTGCTACACTGCCATGATGTTCAGCCTCAAGAACGATGGCACGACCTACCAACAGTGCATGCAGGAGTGCCTCACGATACAAATTGGCCGCAACATCCACGTCTACATCGGCGGCGTGGTGGTCAAGTCCAACCGCCAGAGCGACCTACTCGCCGACCTGGCATAAACCTTTGGAAATATGCGGTGGTACAAGATCAAGCTCAACCCATGGAAGTGCACCTTCGGCGTTCCCACCGGACAGCTCCTGGGATACGTAGTCTCCAAGCGACGCATCGAGGCGACCCCCACCAAGATCGACACAATCGCACGGCTCGGAAAACCCGAGTGTCTTCGCGACATACAGAAGCTGGCTGGGCGAGTCGCGGCTATCGGTCCCTTTATTCCCTGGCTAGGCGAGAAGGCAATGACTCTCTATCTCCTCATGCGCAAGAACCCCATGTTCCAATGGGACAAGGAGGCCGACTACGCGCTCAACACACTCAAAGAAGTGCTACTCGTTGCGCCCCTAATCGCCGCCCCCATCGACAAGGAGCCGATGCTCGTTTATGTCGCGGCATCGATGCAAGTCGTCAGCGTCGTCATGGTCGTCGAGCGACCCGCAGTCTACTACATAAGCGAGGTCTACTACATAAGCGATGCCCCCATCGACAAGGAGGATTGAAAGGAGCGCCTTGTATAGTGCCCGGTCTACTACATAAGCGAGGTCCTCATGGACTCACGACATCGCTACCCGCAGTGCCAGAAACTGGTATACGCGGTCTTCAGAGCCTAGCGATGTCTAACGCAGTACTTCTAGGAGAACCCAATCACGGTCGTCTCCTTCGCGCCACTGCAGGACATCATCCCCAACCGCGAGGCGACCGGGCGGGTCGCCAAGTGGGCCGTCGAAATCAGCGTCCACAACATCAAGTATGAGTCGTGCAAGGCGAACAAGTCGCAGGCTATAGCGGATTTCCTCGCCGACTGGGAAGAGGCACAGCAGCCAGAGAAGCTACCGTACCTCCACTACTGGTCACTCCACTTTGAAGGGTCTAAGATCACGGACGGGGCAGGGGCAGGAATCATACTCACCTCACCCAAAGGCGACAAGATCCGCTACATGGTGTACCTCGACTTTACCCCCTACACCAACAACATGGCCGAGTACGAGGCCTTTCTTCATGGCATGCAGGCCACCAAGGAGATGAATGTCAATCGCCTACGATGCTACCGTGACTCCGACCTCGTTGCCACGCAAGTCACCGGTACCTGCGACACCATCTCCCCCACCATGGCGGCATACCGCCAAATAGTGGACCAGCTGGGGGGCACTTCACCGGCTACTCTATCGAGTGGATAGACAGGCACGATAATGAGGAGGCCGACGCTCTCTCCCGCATCGGTTTGGCTCGGCAAACCCCACCCGCAGGCGTCTTCCTCCACACAATCCACAAGCCCTCCGTCTCTCCCCCAAAGGAGATCGACCTCGGGATCCCGCTACAACCCGAGCCCGCCCTGGTCGCCATGGTCACAGAACCAAGCGAATGTACTGCGATACCTCGCATACCCTAAGAGCGGGACATTTCCAGCGGACGAGACGGAAGCCCGCATGATCGTGCAGCGCTGCAAATCATTCGTCATTATCAACGGCGAGCTCCACTAGCACAGCTAATACGTCGTAAACGTATCTATAATTTTTGATGTTGCATGCTTGTTTAGTATCCACTTTGGTATGTTTTGTCTACACTTTGAGGTATTTTTATACACTTTCTGGAACTAACCTATTGACAAGATGCCACAATGCCAGTTGCCTGTTTTCTGCTGTTTTTGGTTTCACAAATCTAAAAAAATGAATATTCTTGGAATTAGACGGGACAAAAGCCAAAGTTCATATTTTTCCCTGAACGATACGGAAAATCTAAGACGAGACGGAGGAGGACACCAGGGTGGCCACACCCTAGGTGGGAACGGGTCCCACCCTGGTCATGCCCATAGGGGGTGTGGGCCCCCTGGACCTCCATCGACCTTGCCTCCTTCGCCTATAAGAATCCCCCGACTCAGAAACCCTAAGGGATCGACTAGAAATCCACGAAAAGTTCTGCAGCGCCGCCGCCACCGAAGGGGAGATTCGAGGGACAGAAAGTCTCTATTCCGACACCCTGCCGGGACGGGGAAGTGCCCTCGGATCCATCTCCATCGATCTCCACCACCATCTCCATCACCGTTGTTGATTCCCATGATGAGGAGGGAGTAGTTCTTCCTCGAGGCTAAGGGCTCTACCAGTAGCTATGTGTTCATCTCTCTATGCATGATCTTGATGTGGTCATGAGCTTGGTAATCAAGTGGATCTACCTTGCTACTCAAGTGCTTCAATAGATCTCTGCTCTCGCCATGTGTGTGAAAGTGACAGCGTGCACGCCATGGTGGCACTTAGGCTAGAGTCTACATAAATACTCATTTGCTTTAATAAATCTATGTTTTTCCACATGTGTGTGACAGTGACAGCGTGTGCGCCGTGTGTGGCACTTAAGCTAAATTACATATATATTCATGAGTTATATTTGGAGTTGGATGTCTTTATGAAATTGTGGTGTTTGTTGGAACCATCTAGCGCTCAAGGTGACAGTGTGGGGTTATCTAGATGGGGAAGGCAGACTTTGAGGTGTGCTTTGTAGGCCTACCATGGATTAGTGTGTCCAACCGGAGAGTAGTTCAGGGTAGTATCATGAATAGAAGATATTTATATGAGAGAGTGTTCACTAGTGAAAGTACGATCCCTAGGCCTTGCTTCTAAGCATTGAAACACTATTTGCATCTAGATCTGTTGCATGTTTCCTTGCTTCCATCCTTTAAGCTTGCCTTTAGTTTCTCCACGTCAAGCTCCATCAAAGCTATTTTCTGGCACCGTTACCACTTGTATTTCACTATATCTTCACCGAACTAGTGCACATATACACCTGACAAGTGTAATGGGTGTGTTGGGGACACAAGAGACTTCTTGTATCTTGATTTTAGGGTTGCTTGAGAGGGATACCTTTGACCACTTCCTCCCTGAGTTCAATAAACCTTGGGTGATCCACTTAAGGGAAACTTGTTGTTGTTCTACAAACCTCTGCACTTGGAGGCCCAACAACTGTCTACAAGAATAGAAGCGCGTAGACATCAAGCTATTTTCTGGCGTCGTTGCTGGGTATGTTTTGGGCTTTTACCTTACCTCACAGTCAAGCTATTTTTTTGTCTCCGTTGTCGGGGAGGAAAGGTAAAAGGAACTCACACACGTTAGCCCCAACAGGAAGCCAGAAAGCTATTTTCTGGCGCCGTTTCCGGGGAGGAAAGGTAAAAGGCACTCACACACATTACCCCATGGCAACAGCAAGCCAGAAAGCTATTTTCTGGCGCCGTTTCCGGGGACTTAAGGTAAAATGTACTCACATCTTCCGGTATGAGTGCTCGAAGTTATTTCCTTTATATTCTGCAATTTTGTCTTTTTGTTTCTTGTTTTCACTAGTTAGGCTTAATGGAAAACAACAACAAAATTAGAG
This sequence comes from Avena sativa, assembly GCA_916181665.1. Lineage (NCBI taxonomy): Eukaryota > Viridiplantae > Streptophyta > Magnoliopsida > Poales > Poaceae > Avena > Avena sativa. The sequence goes on along the minus strand of OV702285.1, from coordinate 43,498,516 downwards.
AGCTTTATAATGTTTATCTTGAGTTAGGACATGAAGTGTTTGAAGAGAAAATTAAAAAAACCTATGGAACTTTATTTGCATGCTAATAGCAATGTTATTAGTATGAATTCTTTGAACACCATTATTGCTAATGCTATGGAAAAGTCTAAGCTTGGGGAAGCTGGTTTTGATGAGCATGATATTTTTAGTCCCCCAAGCACAGAGGAGGAAATTTACTTTGATGATACTATGCCTCCAATATATGATGATTACAATGATGAATATGATATTTTCAGTCCACCTACTATAGAGGAGAAAATTAATTATGATTACAATATGCCTCCTATATTTGATGACCATGGTGATGAGAATAACAATGATAGCTATTTTGTTGAATTTGCTCCCACTATAATTAATAAGAATGACTATGCTTATGTGGAGAGTAATAATCATTTTATGCATGCGGCTCATGATAAGAATGTTTTATGTGATAGTTATATTGTTAATTTTGTTCAAGTTGCTACTGAAAGTTATTATGAGAGAGGGAAACATGGTCTTATGTATCTCAACAATATTAAGTTTCCCCTCTTTATGTTGAAAGTCTTGAATTGCACTTGTTTTGCTTTCCTATGCTTGTTGCTTTGTGCTTTCATGACTTGTTTGTTTACAAGATTACTATGCATAGGAATTGGTTTAGACTTAAATGTGTTTTGAATTTGCTTCTTGATGCTCTCTTTTACTCCAATTCTTATTTCTTATGTGAGCATCTTTTCAAACTATCAAGCCTAACTTAAAGGCGTTAAAGAAAAGTACTTGTTGGGAGATAAACCAAGAGTTTTTTTGAGTCTTGAAAGTTATTAATTCAGTAATGACCTCTCCTTATCCTTTTTGTTTACTTTTTGTGCCAAGAATGACCTCTAATGAGAGGGAAGTAAGATTTTGGGAGTTGCTGTCCCGAAACAGATTTTTATGCTCCACCGTAAAAATTCGTGAGTAATATATGTAAGTCGGATTGAGCTGATATTTTCTGAATAAATCTCCTAGTATGTTAGATAACTTTCGTTAGTTCAATACTTTTTGATTTGAGCAACAGAAGGTCTTAGAAAAAATCGGTTTCTACCTGCTGGTCTGTTTTGACAGATTTCTGGCATTATTTGCATTTGCTTCTTATTGATTTCTTTTTGGGTTATTTTTGGGAAACTGAGCTTTTTGAGGGAATTGCTACAGCAGATTGTGTTTTTAGTGAAAGTTTTGCTGTTCTAAAGCTAAACCCAAAGGTCTATTATCTTTTGAATACACTAATGTTGCTAATGAAGATTGTGTGATGTTTTGTATGAAGGAAAATTTTCAGGTGTAGGGAAAGAATGATGTAATGAGATGAAGAATGGACAAAAGCTCAAGCTTGGGGATTCCACCCCGTGTCACCCCAAGAAATATTCAAGAGGTACAAGCGTCAAAGCTTGGTGATGCCCAAGGTATCCCCTTCTTCATCAATAAAAATCTTAGGTCTTTCTAGACACTTCGTTTTTATTGCTTCATGCATTGTTGTGTTGTTCTTGGAGCGTCTTAGTTTTCAATTTTGGTTTTAGTTTTCTTATTTTGCTTGAATAAGTTGGTTGGAGCTCAGCACACTTCTTTTGGAGAGAGACACACTCTGTTTTCCTTGCCTAGGACACTCTAGTTTTCATTATTATTGTTTTGTGAGTGTTCACTTTTGCTAGCACTGTGTTTAGCCTTAGTTTTATTGTGCTTTCAGATTAGAACTTTTTAGTTCTTCCTTGTGGATTTGTGAGATAGTCTCACTTATCTTTATCGATTATTATCTTTGTGAGTTGTTTCAAATAAGTCGATTGGTGTTGGAGAGGAGTAGAAAGTTCTTGCTTGAGTAGTACAAGAGGAGCTTTCTTTGACTATGACTCAGACTTTATCATGTCATGCTAGGTGTTGTTTTGACCTTATGCTTAGTGATTATTGCTATAGCATGACTTGTTCCATACAATTGGGATTTCTTAGTGTGCCTTGAAAGAATCATGCGTTGTTTTAGCATACAAAAGCATAGTATTATGGTATTCTCCTTTGATGCTTTGTTTGGGTTGACTTGGCGCATGATCACACCATGTTATGACTATGAAAAAGTCACCATAGCCTCTATGATCATTTAGTCCTTTACTTGTAGTACCACTTTATGCTTTGATTAGCAATGTTTTGTCGCTCTGCATGTTTATGGCCATTATTGCTCTCTTAGTTGGTCGCTGCCAGTCTTTTGCTAGCCTCCACTTGTATGAGTAAGCTCTACTCATGCATCCAACTCCCAAGAAACAAAGTTATTCCGAAGTGTCCACTATAAATTCCTATGCATGGTGTGTTACACCATTCCAAGTATATTCTTGTTTTCATCTATCTTCCAATTAAAAATTCACTTTGTTATGTGAAACTTAGTGATTAAAGATCTCACAAACTTGATGGCACACTTTATATTTCTTGCCCCTAATAAACTTGAACCATTGTGTCATCTATGTTGTATATGGTTGCACTTATACGTTGGAATTAGCATAACCATATTGTCATGGGGAACGCTTTCAACATTGCACTTGTACTTTGTACACAGTTGATATCATGCTCTTTTGTCTATGGATGTCGTCGGTGTGAAATGAAAGGGGAGCTTGTAAGTCCATGGAGTTATGTATGTGTGTTAGAGAAACGCCTGGACCACTAGCCTAAGCCATGCCTAATCATGGTGGAAACTTGCAGCATCACCATAGTGACATCTATGAAGCATTCTTCTTATAAAAAAGAGATTGAGAAAAAGAGACATATGAGAAAAGAGGAAAGAGATAAAAAGCACCATATTCCCATGGTAAATAAGAAGAATGTTGAGATGCTCATTGTATGCTTGCCTTGTCATTTTAGTTATGGGATAGCTCTTGTACCATGTGCAAGGGGTACCCCGTTGGCGGTTCTCTATGATACATGTGTACTTACTATAACAAGAACTTGCAAGTAACTAAACTCGAGTAGCATGAGGAGCAGCCCACATATTCAAGGGACATGAGATTGCCAACTTATACTTTATCAAGCATATAGTCCATAGTTTGTTCACTTTAACCTTAATCACTTCAAGACGCTTATGATAGGGCAATGAGAGCTAAAAGCTAACAAGTACCCTAAATTTTGGAAGCTCTTTTTGAAACTTGAAATCCCTGATTCCCTTTATGAAGGGCCTTTCATCCACTATTATATTGAGTCTCCACCTTCTATCCTTAGGCACCAATTAAGAGATCATAGTTGCCATTCATAGTTCTATGTGCATTGTCCCAAAACTTATTGATTGATTCATATTGTTGATATTGCTTGTCCTTGTGCTATTTGTATCTAGTCACTCTTATGAATGTTGAAGGTGTCCTATGCACCTAGTTGCTACTCCATGAGGGACAAGCTGAATGCCACTATGCCATGTTTTATGTATGTGAAACAAACAAACGTTTTTCAATGCATTGTTATTCATGATCTTTGTTTGTAACCTTTCATGTTGCATGCATAGTTACTTTGTCTTATTGTTAGAACTCCATCTTTAATGCACATGTTTAAAGTTCTTTGATCCCAGCTTTCAATGCTTGTAAATGGTTTGATCTTGATGTTCATGGTGCATGTCACCACAAAAATTATTCTTTTATCACTTACCTACTTAAGGATGAGCAGGAGTTAAGCTTGGGGATGCTTGATACGTCATAAACGTATCTATAATTTTTAATGTTCCATGCTTGTTTAGTATCCACTTTGTTATGTTTTGTCTACACTTTGAGGTATTTTTATACACTTTCTGGAACTAACCTATTGACAAGATGCCATAGTGTTAGTTGCCTGTTTTCTGCTGTTTTGGTTTCACAAATCTAAAAAATGAATATTCTCGGAATTGGACGGGACAAAATCCAAAGTTCATATTTTTTCCTGAACGATACGAAAAATCGAAGACGAGACGGAGGAGGACACCAGGGTGGCCACACCCTGGGTGGGCGCGGGTCCCACCCTGACCGCGCCCATAGGGGGTGTGGGCCCCCTGGGCCTCCACCGACCTTTACTCCTTCGCTTATAAGAAGCCCCCGACTCAGAAACCCTAAGGGATCGACCAGAAAGCCACGAAAAGTTCCATAGCACCGCCGCCACCGAAAGGGAGATTCGGGGGACAGAAAGTCTCTGTTCAGGCACCCTGCTGGGACGAGGAAGTGCCTCGGATCCATCTCCATTGATCTCCGCCACCATATCCATCACAGTTGCTGATTCCCATGATGAGGAGGGAGTAGTTCTTCCTCGAGGCTAAGGGCTCTACCAGTAGCTATGTGTTCATCTCTCTCTCTCTCTCTATGCATGATATTGATGTGGTCATGATCTTGGTAATCAAGTAGATCTACCTTGCTACTCAAGTGCTTCAATAGATCTCTACTCTCCCCATGTGTGTGAAAGTGATAGAGTGCACGCCATGGTGGCACTTAGGCTAGAGTCTACATAAATACTCATTTGCTTTAATAGATCTATGCTTTTCCCCACGTGTGTGACAGTGACAGTGTGCGCGCCGTGTGTGGCACTTAAGCTAGATTACATATATATTCATGAGTTATATTTGGATTTGGATGTTTTTATGAAATTATGGTGTTTGTTGGAACCATCTAGCTCTCAAGGTGACAGTGTGGGGTTATCTAGATGGGGAAGGCGGACTTTGAGGTGTGATTTTGTAGGCCTACCGTGGATTAGAGTGTCCAACCGGAGAGTAGTTCAGGGTAGTATCATGAAGAGAAGATATTTATATGAGAGAGTGTTCACTAGTGAAAGTATGATCCCTAGGCCTTGTTTCTAAGCATTGAAACACCGTTTGCATCTAGATCTGTTGCATGTTTGCTTGCTTCCATCCTTTCATCTTGCCTTTAGTTTGTCCACGTCAAGCTCCATCAAAGCTAATTTCTGGCACCGTTACCACTTGTATTTCACTATCTATTCACCAAACTAGTGCACCTATACACCTGACATGTGTATTGGGTGTGTTGGGGACACAAGAGACTTCTTTTATCTTGATTGCAGGGTTGCTTGAGAGGGATACCTTTGACCACTTCCTCCCTGAGTTCAATAAACCTTGGGTGCTCCACTTAAGGGAAACTTGCTGCTGTTCTACAAACCTCTACACTTGGAGGCCCAACAACTGTCTACAAGAATAGAAGTGCGTAGACATCAACAGTGTAACCGGCGTGTTCCAACACTGTGTGCAACTTGGGGAAGGGCGCAAGATCCTCCAAGACATCCACGCCGGTGACTGCGGCCACCACGCCGGCGCCCGGTCTCTGGTCGCCAAGGTCATGTGACACGTCTTCTACTGGCTCACCGCGCATGCTGATATCGTCGACATCGTCCAACGCTGCGTCGGGTGCCAGAAGTATGCCAACCAGACGCATGTCCCTAGTTCGGTGCTCAAAAAGATCCCCATCACCTGGCCATTTTCCGTATGGGGCATGGACATGGTGGGCCCCTTTAAGAAGGCCCCTCCGGCTACACCCACCTTCTAGTTGCAGTCAAAAAATTCACCAAGTGGGTCGAAGCCAAGCCAGTCTGGAAGTGCGACGGCAATACCGCAAGCAAGTTCATCCACGAGCTCATCTAACGCTACATATTCCCGCATGGCATCATCACGGATAATGGCACCAACTTCACAAAGGATGCCATGGCCGAATTCTGCGAGGAGCAAAACATACGGCTCGACCTCGCCTCAGACGCCCACCCAGAGTCCAACGGCCAGGCGGAACGCGGTAATCAAAGCATCCTCCATGGCCTCAAGCCGCAACTACAAGTTCCCCTCGAGCGAACTCCAGGATTCTATGTCGAAGATCTCCCCTCTGCCATATGGGGCATACACACCTCCATCAACCGGTCAACAAGGTTCACGCCCTTCTTCATGGTGTACGACGCCGAAGTTGTTATGCTGACTGACCTGGAGCATGACTCGCCCTGGGTCGTCAACTATGTGGAGGCCGAAAACGAGCTCGCACGCCAAGACAGGGTCGACCAGCTTGACAAAGCACGTGACCTAGCTCGCTCCTGTGCCGCCATCTATCAGGAGGGGATCCGCCGCTACCACAGCCGCTGAGCCCAGACTCGCGCCTTCCAGGAAGGCAACATGGTCCTGCGGCTGATCCAGGACAAGAAGGGCATGCATAAGCTCTCTCCCCCATGGGTGGGACCATTCTCCATAAGGCGAGTCCTCAACAACGACGCCTACTACCTCATCGACGTTTGAGGCGACGGTCAGCTCGACGTCAAGCGGACGTGGAATGTAAATCTCCTAAGGAAGTTCTACACGTAAAAATACGACATGTACTCCTCCCGCCATGCAATATAATATAACCGAGGAATATATCCGAATCTTCTACCAATCGCACTCGTAATTACAGCAATACGCTACCCACGGAAGTCAACCCTTGGCTATGCGACCGGCACGGATAACTAGTGCGGTGTGTTGGGAATATTCCCTAGAGGCAATCATGTATGATGAGATTTCCCATTGTATTCATAAAGGTATAAAGTTGTCCTTGTATAAACATCTGATGTGTATAATTGAATATGTGATTCGGTTGTGGAACTATGCATTCATGTTGTTTGTACTAAATGTCCTTGGTCATTGAAGTTGTGCTGGACACACAACTTAGACCAATGTGAAAGTCGGCTTGATGACTCGGTTCCACTTGTCATGGGCATGGTGATGCCATTCCGACTTACACAGACTCGGCTAAAGAGTTTAGCGAGTCGGATTGACCCATATTGAGGTACAACGAACAAGTAGTCATTTGTATATCTCAATCAATGTAATCCTTAGACCTGAGGTTGTTGCATAGTCCGAGTTGAGGATCACCGACTTAGGTTCTGTCAAACGCTGATCCGTAACTGGGCAGCTATAAAGGCAGAGTTCGGGTCGGCTGAGAATCAAGCTGCGTGATGTGAACAACCAAATGGGATTTTGCCCCTCCACTCGGAGAGATATTCTTTGGGCCCTCTCGGAAGATATGATTCGGAAAGCATAGCCATGCACGACTAGGTTAAGTGTTAACCGAGGCGGTCGACTAAGAGTTAGTCGGGTGAATCACTTATCTCGGATCGAGAAGAGAGTCGGACTATTTAAGGGATGACGAATATTCGCCTATAGTCTGACAAGGTATGTCGTGAGGCAAAAGGGACTCGGACGTAAGTCACATTGGAAAGGCAAGTCGTCATGACTCATTGGTACTTGGGAGTCGGCACGTTCTACTAGGAGCCGCTGCCGACTGATCGATTGTGAGTCGGACTCCAATCGTATCCGAGTAGCCATGAGCCTGCTGGGTCACACACTTAAGAGCGGGAGCAAGTTCGGACTGGATCTGAACCGGAAATCTGGTCGGGTTGGACCCAAGTCAGATTAGGACTAAGTCAGTGAGTCGGACTCACGGTGACTAGTGTTATATGGGCTTTAGTGAATGGGCCACGAGAGTGGATCCCACGTTCACTCCCTATATATAGTGGAGAACCGTAAGCCAGAAAGGAACATCATTGATTGGTTAGGTCATTCCATGTGTTGGAAACCCTAGCTCCACAGCAGTCCTGCCGTCGATACGAACCTAGCAGTTCGTCACCGGTGCTCCTCCTTGTACGTGTGGATACCAGCAGAGGTGTTGTACGATCAGCACCAGGACGATCATATCGCAAAGGACTGCACTGCATCAATTGACGCGCTTTATCAGTAATCCGAAACTGTGCGTCTAGTGGTAAACCTCGTGGCCTTCTACCTTGGCTAGATCTTGGGATCACCACGTTAGAGGAAAATTTTTTGCTTTATCTCTGCGTGGCCCAACAGTGGTATCAGAGCGATCGCTTCTGGTTTTAGGCTAGAGATATCGCATATGTGATATGCAGTAGGCTGTAGATGAGATCTATATGCTGTTTTGGTGGTCGATCTATGAGATAGATCAGTTTTGTACGATGTTGATTGGATCAACTGTACTCGGGGAAAGGTAGATCTGATTTCCGTAATCATACTGCTGAGGTCGTGGAACGACATACCCCTACCGGTCGGTTTCCGCCATCGGGGTAGACGGTGACACGTAAATACAAAGGCGGTGATCGAAGATCAAAATGTTTGATCGAATCGGAATAATGGTCGGAATCCATGTCCAGATCGTAGATGAGATCTACTTTTTCGGAAAAATCGTTGGGCGCTGCCCGCACCCACGAGGGACGCTGCCCCTTCGATCCCCGCCCGCTATCCGGCTAGCGGGACTGCCGACTTTGCCCTGACATAGCGCCTTAGATGTCGTTGCGAGTTTCACAATGCCGGTAGATATTGTATCTATGCATAACTTGTTTTTGCAGGAAGTTGTGAATGGTATGGTTCATGTGCATGTGATGTATGTGTGTAATCCATACGTGATCTGCGAATCACGGTTTTTGTCAGCCGGCTGGAGCCTAGGTGCTGTCATTTTATTGTATAACGACCTGCGTGTCGGATTCTCCTTGTAATTTACTTTACTAAGCTAGTGTAGTTGTTTGGAGAATCTGGATGGCATGCAAGGCGATGTACATGTCGGCGACATGGAGTAAGACGGCAAGTGACAAGAGTTGGCACGAGTCGGATTACAAGCTTTGTGGAGATGGAGATCGCCATGAAGGGAGCCATACCATTTCACATTATAAATGCTTTATTTTGTATTATTGTTATGTATATGTTTTACCTCTATTAGATAGTCGGTAAAATTGAATCCCTTAAAGAAGGTCTAGTCGGTTTTCCCGCCAGTGTTTGCACCATCACAAGTCAGACATTTTTGGTAGTGGGCTCATAATATTGAGGTGCTGCCAATTCTTTCCGACTAGGTGGGTTCGATTCGGACTCTTACTGCGGAAACACTCGGTAAGCTAGACGGGTCTGTCACAACGGTTGTGGGGCTCGGGGAAAATTCGGATGGGAGCCGGGGCATGTGATGCCACCCGTCCAACAGGAGTCGTATGAGATACGGTTGACAAGGAGTTGTCTACCTAGATCACTTGGCGGCTAGCGGTGATGCTAAAGCTCACTAGTCGACTTGCTTATTTAGGGTCCTGAATCACTAAGCAACCATCGGAGGGGTGTTGGTTCTAGTGGGACCATAAAATATTAAATTATTTAATATGCTTTCTCTTTTATGAATACAAGTCTTAAGTGTTTTGCATATTTTGTGTTGTAGATCATGGCACCAAGTATCAGTCACTCTCAGATATCCGTTTTTGCGTTGAGAACTATCCTTGAGAAAGTTAAACTGAACGACACTAATTTTACCAACTGGTATCGAAATTTGAGAATTTTTCTCAAACAAGAAAAGAAGGACCATGTCCTAGACAACCCACTTCCAGATGAGCCAAATGAGAATGTGACTATCGCTGCCACTACTGCCTACCGTCGGGCTAAGGATGAGTCCACGGATATTAGTTGTCTTATGCTTGCTCACAAGGAACCGGACTTGCAAAAGCAGTTCGATAATGTTGAGGCCTACGATATGATCAAAAGCCTCAAAAGTATGTTCTAGGCTCGGGCGAAGACTGAGAGGTATCGAGTCTCTCAAGCTTTGCTGAGTTGCAAGCTTAAGGATGGTGATCCACTGAGCCCGCATGTGATCAAAATGGTTGGTTATGTGCAGTATCTGGAGAGGCTTGGCTACCCCATTAGCGAAGAGTTCGCTATGGATATAATTCTGAACTCTCTTCCTAGTGCATACGGGCAGTTCATTTCGAACTACCACACGCATGGTATGGATAAGAAGCTCACTGAAATGCATGGGATGCTCAAGCAGGCAGAGGCGGATCTCAAGAAGGGTGCCAGTCAAGTGTTGATGGTGCAGAATAAGGCTAAGTTCAAGAAGAGTTCTTGTACTAAGAAGAAGGCTAAGTCAGAAGGAAAGCAGGCTCAGGACCCGGTCGGAATCGCTTCCTCAGGGACTAAGCCATCTCCTTCAGCCGGATCCACTTGCTTCTATTGCAAGGCGGATGGCCACTAGAAGAGAAACTGCAGCAATTATTTGGCCGACAAAGCCAAGAGTGGAGGTATGACTTCCGACTCAGGTACACTTGTTTGCAATGTTATAGACATATATCTTGCTGATGCACCTAATAGTTCTTGGGTATATGATACCGGATTAGTTATTCACATCTGCAACTCGTTGCAGGGACTGGTAAGAACTAGGAGCATAGTAAGAGGCGAGGTTGATATTCGAGTCGGCAACAAAGCAAGAGTTGCTGCGTTGGAAGTCGGCACGATGGAGCTTCATTTACCTTCCGGATTCATTATGGAACTGAATAATTGTTATTATGTTCCAGTGCTTAGTCAAAACATTATTTCTGCTTCATGTTTGATGAGGCAAGGCTATGAGTCGAATATCAAGAATAATGGTTGTTCTTTGTATTTGAATGATATGTTTCACGGCTTTGCACCTGTCGGCTTGGTCATATAAGTTGGAAACGCATGAACAAGCTCCATGATGATGGACTCCTAACTTCGTTCGACTTGGATTCGTTCGAGACATGCGAATCTTGCCTACTCGGCAAAATGACCAAGACACCTTTTGCAAAGAGTTGCGAAAGGGCGTCCGACTTGTTGGGACTAGTACATAGATATGTATGTGGACCAATGAGCACGACAGCCAGAGGTGGTTATGAGTACTTCATTACCTTCACTAATGATTTGAGTAGGTATGGATATATCTACTTGATGAAACATAAGTCGAAAGCCTTTGAAAAGTTCAAAGAATTCCAGAATGAAGCACAGAATCAACTCAGCAAGAAAATAAAGTTTCTTCGGTCGGACCGAGGAGACGAGTACATGAGCCATGAGTTTGATGACCATCTGAAAAGTTGTGGAATAGTTCCTCAACTTACTCCGCCGAGAACGCCGTAAAGGAACGGTGTTTCGGAAAGGCGGAATCGAACCTTGTTGGACATGGTACGATCAATGATGAGTCGGGCAGATCTGCCTTTATCATTTTGGGGTTATAGTCTAGAAACAGCGGCGTTCACACTAAACAGAGTACCATCAAAATCGGTAGAGAAGACACCGCAAATGTGGATAGGCAAAAAGCCATGTTTGTCTTTTCTTAAATTTTGGGGTTGTGAAGCATTTTTCAAGCGACTTCAATCGGACAAGCTTACGGCCAAGTCGGATAAGTATATTTTTGTGGTGTATCCGAGGGAAACCTTGGGTTACTACTTCTACAACCGAGAAGAGGGCAAAGTGTTTGTCGCTCGGAACGGTGTCTTCCTTGAGAAAGAGTTTCTCAGTCGGGGAGTAAGTGGGAGCACGGTGCAGCTCAAAGAAATTCGAGAGGAACCGGCTAGTAGCGAGTCGGAAAAAACCTTGGAGGTTGAGCCGGTCGTGGTAGCTAAGCCAGCAGTAGCACCTGTACTACGAAGATCGGCGAGATTACGAAGTGTTCGTGATGTGTTACTGTTAGACAGTGATGAGCCGGCGAATTATTTGGAAGCGATGATGGGATCTGATTCCGAGTCATGGCTTGGAGCCATGAGATCCGAGTTAAAGTCCATGGATGAAAATCAAGTTTGGAACTTGGTTGATCTGCCAGACGGTGCAAGACCCGTCTAGTGCAAATGGGTCTTTAAGAAGAAAACTGATATGGATGGAAATGTTTCCGTCTATAAAGCATGTCTTGTCGCGAAGGGTTTCCGACAAGTTCAAGGAGTTGATTACGACGAGACCTTCTCGCCTGTAGCGATGCTTAAATCAGTTCGGGTCATGTTAGCTATGGAGAAGAACTTGTTGGCATTGACGATGACCACGATCGGTGATGGCGGGGACGATGTGGCGATGTTATTGGTGTAGATGGTTGTCAGCGATGATGACCAGGTGCAGCCTTGTATTGACAGCGAGATGCGTACTCGGGACGTGCATCACGGTCGATGTTGGCGAAGACGATCTGGCGCGGTTGATGATAAGGAATAGCTGGAGATGCATCGACGCCAAGGCTGGTGTAGAGGCGCATGACGACTTGGCAATGACATGGTGGCAAGAAGACATAGATCTAATTTGGAAAATGAAAAATTGCTAAAGCTAGAAAAAATAGATCTATAGATTGGAAGAAAACTAGCTACGAGATTTGGTGCCCCCGGCGAAGATCATGGAGCTCGATCTCGTCGGGGACGGCGCGACGGAAGTAGTGGCTAAACCCTACGGGGAGCGAACCGCTCCGATACCATGAAAGATTTCAGAAGTATAGATTGTATTGATATTGATTGGGATGATTACATCGTGAGCCCTTAGGCTGTTTATATAGTACTAAAAGACTTTCGAGGGCAAGAAGCCTAATAGATATAGACTTAGATTACAATATTAAACTACCAAATATGTTAGCATGGAGAAATAACCTCCCGCACGCGCCGCTCTCGGGGGACGGCATGGGAGGATCCCCAAGCCGCTGTCGCCCCCGAATCCTCCTCCGTTCCTCCCTCGCTGCCACCGGAGGATGTCGGCGGGCTAAGCTCGGTCGACCGACGGTGGCGGCAGGGCTGCCTCCTCGTGTGGTGGCCTCTCCCCTGCAGGGAGCCCTTTGGGCGCTTGATGGTTGTCACCCTGATGGCGATCTGATGGCGGTGGGGTTTCGAAGCCAGGGCGACGGACTCAGGATTTGATGGCGGTTCTCCCTCGACGGATGGTGGCGCGAGTCGCATCTGCTAGCAGGGCGCGGTCCTAGGGTCTCTCATGCCAAGACAAAGATGTGACACCCCCGGGACCAGGTCTAAACAAATCCCAGACCTCAGTCTGAACATAAGCTTAACCTTGAGCTCGAGAATATCCAGTGAAGAATCGGTAACACAGCAGTGACCCTACGACACAAAATTTATTACAGCGAGCTCATAACTGAGCAGAGAACCAAATTATTACAAGCAGAGGTCACTAACCACAAACATCAAACAACGGAAGGCTTTTAAATTATGCTATTAAGTATAGCAAACTTAACAAATGGCCTAAGAGGCCTGAAGCATAACGATGACGTCCCATCCCATAGATTCCAGACTGCCGGCCGGGAATCCCAAGCTACTCGTCGATGTCGATGTAGTACGGAACTCGTCTTCAAGGAACACTTACTCTGCCAAAAGTATCAACAAAGCAAGGGTGAGTACAGGGTGTACTCCACAAGACTTATGGCTGGTGGAGTTGTTTTGCATAAAGCCATCTTTTGTTTATAAAACAAGAGAGGGAGAAGAAGCTCGTCTAGTCAGAGTAATTTTAAAAGGAGATAAGAGAGTGACATCTCTGAAATATTGATGATCATATCTTTTGATATCCACCAATCATCATCATCTACCAACTAGGATCACCCCCTCGTACCCATGAGGAAGCATCCTTAAGCACACGTTGATCTACCAAGTTTTAAGATTAGGTTCAAGTTCTCTATGATCTTATAATCTGGTCGCCAAGTGTTCATAACCGTGAACACGGATTCTCGAAAAGATTATTACCCTGCAGGGTTGTACAACTTTACCTACACGTACTAACCTTCTCTTAATGCCACATGATTAGCCATCTTTCTTGGAAGGCCGGTAGAGGGTGGTTAGACATGACCTTTACCTTGCTTTCGCCGAGACCATGAGTCACGCAATAAGTATGGTTCCACCGTAACGGGTCAAATCCCTAAGCCAGTACTTAAAGATGTGAGGCGAGGTTGGTTAACAAGGGCTCCATCGACCCCAAGCAACCCCGGCCACGCTTACCTACCTGTTATGAATGCACCAACTTCACCCGTCAAATCTTTCAAAAGATTTTCTATGCATATGTCGAATGGAACGCCCGAACTATGTGACTCATGGAATCTACTAGGCAAGTTAGTTGCTCGTGAGGTTTTTCAGGCCCCGTGTGGTTGCACGCTCGTCTTGGTTCCAAAGGCAAGAACTCAGGTCCTAGTGGTGGCGAGCATGGGACTAGAAAAACCACATCCCACTGTGGCCTCCCATACAAGCCTTAGAAAGTTTAATCTCATATTACTGATCTCATCTCATCACGTTCTCCTGTCATACTAGATTATCTGCATCTGATACATCATCTGGATGAACCAGCACTGACAGATATGCATGGCTAAGCAGAACACATATATAAGCTCTAGCAGTGCACACAAGCCAAACCTAGTTATGCTAGGAGCAGTGGATCAGGTAATATAAGCTCAAAGGGAGTAATGCAACAGATAGTATATTCTATCTATCGATAAAAGACCACAGTAGAATCGTATGCATCATGGCAGGAATAGAAATGCTTTCGAAATCGTAGGATTATATCATGGTGGGGCTATGCTTGCCTTTGCCAGTTGATAGCAGATAAATAGATCTTCGGAAGCTTTGAACTTGACTTGGTTAGAGTTGGTCAAGTATTATTCGTCGATCTTTGATCTTCGATGATGTGATCCTCGGTCTTCGATCTCGATCTCGATCTCGTATTCTACCGAGAAGAACCAAACACCAGAAAGAAAGGAAAACAATCAACAATGGCATCGATGCAATGCTCAAGCAAGGATGATGATATGAAAAGTTAAATTGCATTGAATTGAAACCCTAAAGCATGCTCGACAACTTAATCGGGGTTCAGAGGGGTGAAAACCCTAATTCAGGGAAACTCCGGAAGCATATGAAAGGGGTTGATTTTATTCTCTAATCAAACTTGTCTTGAGAGTTGTTGAACAATGCATGATTATAGCTTAGAGAGGTAGGTTTAATTTTTCTGAACATTTTGATATATTATACACATTTTTCTAATTTATAAATAATTAGATATTGAATTTAAAAGTTTTATTCAAATTCTGAATTTATTAAAAGCTTGTTAAACTTTTTACACCGCAGGCTTACCTAGCCACAGTGACTAACTGAGGGGCCCCAGGGCCACCTCATCAGACACACACGCGAGGTGGGGTTAGGGGTTTTCTTCACCATGGCTGGGTCTAGCCAAAGGGGCTCACAGGTGGGACCTGGCCACGCAGGCACCATGTGGACGCCATACGGGCGCCACGTCGGCCTCGCCGGCCAACGGGCCAGACGGCGGCGCGGAACGGCGGAGGAAGGCGTGCGCTCTTGCGTGGATGGGGGCGTTGGAGGCGCACGGGTGCGGGGGCCAGAAACTGGCGGCGCTGGGCAAGTTGGTCGCACGAATCGCCGGCGGCGAGCGATACTGCGGCGGCGGGCGGCGGTGCGCGGCGGGAGCGAGCTACAGAGAGAGATGAAGACGGTGGGAAGGCTCCGAAGAACCAAACAGCTCACCAGGATGCCCGTGGGAAGGTCGTCGAGGCAGGGGGAGGTCGGGTGTGACCGGAATCAGCGACGAAAGCGGCGGTCGGCGTCGGACATGACAACTCGATTCTCCCTATCCGAGGCTTCTCCGGCTTTGCTGCTTGTCTGGGAGGAACGAGGAGAGCGAGGGGGTCACTACGGTGGTCTTGGCTTGGGCTGGGGCTGCCGGAGACGACGGGGACAGAGGGGTCCTGCGAGCTAGGGTTCCCAGCCATGGCGATAGGGAGAAGAAGAGGGGGAAACTGGCGTCTAGGGTACTCCAGGGGCGAGGTCGGGGTCCTTATAGGCGCTGGCGGGCGGCGGCGCACATCTTAGCGCACGCCGGCGGCGGACGCGCGGCCAGCGAGGTGCTTCGGCCGATCGGGAGGTCGACGATGGCTCAAGGAAGACGACGAACAGGTATGGGCCCGGGTGGGCTATTGCTGGGCCAGCTGCGGCTGCGGACTGCTTGCACGGGCGGCAGAAAGAGATAAGAGGGAAGGTGGGCTAGCTGGGCCGGCCTGGCTGGCTGCTGCTAGTTCTATTTTTTTTAAAATAGTTTTTCTAATTTCTGTTTTGCCTTTTGTGATTGTAAATTCAAATTCAACCCTGTTTTGAGAGATTTCAAAATACCAGAGGTTTTTTATAGAACATATGAAATAAAGTGGGGCCCTTTTTATTCCATTTGGGCTCCAATTGTTTTGGTAACTTTTCAAATTCAAAAACATTTGAATGTTTTTCAAATAGAGGGAGAGAATAGGGGTTAGGGTTTGGCATTATTTTCTTGCATGCATTTTTATTATATGATGATCATGATGCACAATCAAACCCTAGATATGATTAACTAAAACTGGGGTGTTACAAAAGATCTGCCTTCAGTCTGTTTCCATAGATCTGGTGGCAGTGTCGTCTTCCGGAAGGCTCCACCGGCGAACTCTCATGGGTGATTCATGCCTTGAGATTGCTAGAACGAATGGAATTCGGTCACGCGCAACCGTTGTTTTCTGACCGTTTGGTTTCAGAGGGAGCGAGGTGAAACTCTACAGTCTGTTGCCATCGTGGAACATATCTTTAGTTCCATGGTGACATCAGTTTGCGGATAAGGTCATGGAAGCCAAGATTTGTGGACTAGCTATGGTGGATCGAGTCATGGTGGCGATGAGTAATTGGCTTGGTGATTCATGAATTGTAGCAGTGACATCTGAAAGTGGGGACGGCAGCACAGGAGGAGTTCATAGTCTTACCTTACAGGGTGAAAATCCAAGGTCTGGCCTTAATTGGTTGTGTCTTGCAATGACCTTGTTGAAGGCATTGTTTTGTGAGCGAGGACATTCTCCAGGGTGAAAACCTATGATCTTTGATCGGGCAATGACGGTGTGTGTGCTCTGTTTCCTTCTTAAAGACGTCTCTATTGGAGATGTTGGACTTCTAGTATTGTTCTGGTTGGGTTAGTGTTGCTGCTACTAAGGATCTAGTCGTTGTAGATCACTTTGTCGTCCATAGTAGGGACATGGCAGGGCTGATCGTAGCACAGGAGGAGTTCATAGTCTTACCTTGCAGGGTGAAAATCCAAGGTCTGGCCTTAATTGGTTGTGTCTTGCAATGACCTTGTTGAAGGCATTGTTTTGTGAGCGAGAACATTCTCCAGGGTGAAAACCTATGATCTTTGATCGGGCAATGACGGTGTGTGTGCTATGTTTCCTTCTTAAAGGCGTCGCTATTGGAGATGTTGGACTTCTGGTATTGTTCTGGTAGGGTTAGTGTCGCTGCTACTAAGGATCTAGTCATTGTAGCGGAACTTTTCTTTTTTGTAATTCTTCTTTTTTTTTGCTATGTGCATCCATATTGCCAATAGGGTATGCGTTATTACAAAAGCTGAGTGTAATTGGTATCCATGTGATATTAATATATGCTCATTTCCAAAAAAAAAAAATATTAGCCGTAATATATTCTAACAGCGTGGTGTACGTGTAGCCAGTTCAGATGGCTTTAGTGCGATAAAAGCTAAATGACAACATAGCAGCACAGCGGTAGCTGCAATAGCACCGAATAGGATGTCAATGCAAAACAATAACAAATGCTCATCAAGGCCTCAACATAAGGGCAGACGATGCTTGTAATTCTCTCCTAAAAAGTTTCGTGCCAAGCTAGCACTACTTAAAATTAATATTTCCTTATCAACCATAACGGATACGTATGCATACCTACTTGATTAGCATTCCCTATTAAACAACTGACTAAGCATGCACGTATGACGAGACCTAGCAATAGAGAAAGTTGTTGTGCCATTTCTTGTCGTCAATGACTTGGACATGGCAATGCGGCAGGCGCATCTTGAGATTGCAAAAGATCACATGTACTCCCTCCGTTTCAGCACCTAATGGACATGACCACACTGTGTTGCTTCGGAGTCCGGAGGTCAACTGTTCCTCCACCACCAATCAGCACCAGCTTCTTCTCTCACAATTTCCCTACACGCTGACCAATCTCACGATCTCGATCTGGATCTGACTACGTACACGCTCGTGCATATCACTTTGTCGTCCATAGTAGAGACATGACAGGGCTGATCGTAGCACAGATTAATAGTTAGAGATGCTAGTTGCACTGATATCAAGCATAGAAAAGCATCAAACTGTCATGGAAACAGGCGGCTTTATTGCAGCAGCACAACGACCAATCAACAACGATATTCTTGTTGTCTACAAAGTCAGCCATTGCATGGCTTCTTCTTATATAGAGACGTAAACTGCGAGACAAGCACCATCGTAGCATAGTTTCTTTTCTCTGAATCTCTTCTCTTCCATCTCCCATTCCATCCATGGTAGTCCTCTCAGATCTGCGAGCGTGCCAGATACAAAAGGCGAACATCTCTTCATCTTATGCTATTACCATTGGAACAATGCTCGATGGTTTCAGGAGGTGTGTACTCCCTCCGTTTCAAAATATAAGATGTTTTAGGTTTGTAAAGAAAATGAATCTAGACTTGTTTTAGTATGTAGATTCACTCAACTTTGGAATGAATCTATACACTAAAACAAGTCTAGATTCATTTTCTTCACAAACCTAAAACATTTTATATTTTGAAACGGAGGGAGTAGATGTCTACAACAACATCGAGGAGATCATATGCTTGTCAAGCAGCCAAATTATCTTTTGCCAACACCAACAAAGAAAATTTTGAACCAACTAGATGGATTGAGTTTTTTTATCTAAAATTTTCCAATAAAGAAAGATCGTCATGTTTGAGAACCAACTAGCATGACTAAAAAGTGACAAGATTTCATAAACAGATATAATGTAAGAATATAGTGACCAGGGACACACACACACATCAAAACTCATTTTTGTAATGGTTTGCCATAAAATGGTGATGCTTTTCAAATGGTGGGTGGCTCATGCTAAAAAGTGGGGATTTAATTTTGAACAAATAACAAGCCCATGATTGTTGGTAGTTGATCTTGTATGTCATCCATCTCCTAAACATGCCAACTCCAAAGCACAAGGATTAAAGATCATATCTTATATAACTAAGAACTGAGTACTAGCTAGTATGACACCTCACAGCAAAGCGCCAAGTTAGCAATCCATGAAATGATAGCATCAGTGCAATTTGACCAAAATGCACCACCATAGAATACCATACCGCTCGTTCTTGCTGGCAATTTATCAAGATGATATGTTGGCTCATCCCAAGGATAGCAGACACACTAAAATATGTACTATAGAGGAAACATGAGACGACTTTGTTGTTGTAATTGCTAGCCTTCTGCCAGGTTCCCATCAGTGCCAGACAACATCTGCAAAATTAAATGGCATGATTCTTCATGTCTACAAGTCAAATACTCTTGCTTGGATGCTTCTTGTGTATAAATAGGCCTCAGAGAAAAGGTAGACACATCAAACCAGAAGTGCTCGTTTGTACTCCTCCTCTCCTCAACCACAATACAAAGAAAAAGCTTCAAGATCAAAAATGGCTTTCCACCAAAGGTCAATTAGTTTCCCTTCAAGGCCTCAGACCAACGAGGTGGAAGTCGAGAAAGAGCTTCTAAGCCTAGAGGCAAGCATCTCTTCCTCCACCACCATCAGCATGATGTGTGATGGTCTAAGGAGGCTCGGAGACATCTACAATGGTGTTGAAGAGATTGTTGGCCTGCCAAGCAACCAAGTCGGGAAGTTGTTGAATGGAGAGACAGAATGCTCGCTTGAGTTGTTGGATCTTTGCAGCACCATGCAAGAGATATTTGTGGAGATGAAGGCCATCATCCAAGAGCTGCAAATGGCTCTAAGAAAAGGAGATGATGCGGCTGCTCAAGCCAAGATCCAGTCATATTCACGTTTAGTGAAGAAGGCCAAGAAACATTTCAAGAAGACCGCGAGGAAGGCTACTTCTACAGGTTGCAGGATGGTCATGTTATTGACCAAGGCTAGAGAGTTATCGGTGTCTCTGTTGGAGTCCTCGGTCCATCTCTTGTCAAAGGAAATCGATATCCCTAAGCAATCACTTGTCTCCAAAGCATTTCACAAGAAGAAGGCGGTTGTTTGTGAGGAGGAGCAATTGCAGGCGTTAGAGTGCAGTATTGGAGATCTCGAGAATGGATCATGACATATGTTCAGGAAATTAGTCGGTTTCTCTCCTAAACATTCTTAGCTCATAGATACTCCACAACACTCTTGGCACACTGTGATTGGCATCCGCCTTTTTGAGGACTAGCTGATCTTTGTACAATTTTTTCCAAGAAGAAATTGTGTATACGGATACAAATGTACATGAAAAGATAGAGAGATAAACCAAAGTTTTGATCCATTTGCCCATTTCATGCTTCAGATGTGTTATGTGATCTAAGTATATTACTTAGCTAGTGGATCTTGTTAGGTGTACACTAAACATGACAGGTCGAAGTCACAAGGGCTAAGCTTGTTGTTAGCAGAATAAATCAATCTAATTACCAAGATTCCCCGCCACCACCACATGGAAGTCTCACACTACAGATAGGCTTCTTAAATATTTTTCGAAATGGGGATATCACACCGTCGTTTGCATCGGCTAATGCATATGGCCTTTATTACTTTATTAAAAAAAATTATTACAAAATAAGTTCCTACAGTGTTCATCCATATCATCCTAGCACGTCAGTGTACAATATGAATCCAGAGGCCCAGAAAAAGACACAACCATGTATCCTAGTACTCTCTCCGTTTTTTATTACTTCGCGTTCTAGGTTTTTTTAAGTCAAACTTTGTCAACTTTGATCAAGAATATAGAAAAATATATCAACATTCATTATTCCAAATGCATATATTATAAAAATATTACTTACAAAGATTCTAACACTATAAGTTTTACATGATAGATACTTTTATTTTTTGCTGAATATTTGGTCAAACTCTAAAAAGATTGACTTTGACTAAACCCAGAATGCGATCTAATTGTGAACGGAGGGAGTATCATAGAAAAAATTCTCATTTCCTACATATCAAGATGGGGTCCCAGAAAACACGAGATTTCTCCTTTTCATATCGTCCTCAATACTGTAATTGATGCAAATTACAGTATGGGCATGTGCCACGGTGTTTTCTCAAATAAACTTTCCTTGCATGTTAATACAAACACTCCCTTGGTAATAACAACGTTAAATCGTGGGATTGCAGCAGAGTGTGCACAGCGAGAAAACAAGCAGCAGAGTGTGCACAATGAGAAAAACGAGCGATGGCGCCAGAAACTAGATTGCTAGTAGTAGTAAGTACTCCCTCCGTCCCGAAATAACTGACGCGGGGGAGAAAATATTTCAGCACAAGTCCGTTTTACACTTTCACCCTGCACATCTCAAATTCAAACGAAACGATCCATCCTAATCGATCTGTCTCCGGCTGCGCCTCTCGCTCCGCTCCACCCCGCCGATGAACGCTCCGCTCCGCTCCGCCGACGAACGATCCGTCTCCGGCACAGCGCGCGTTCACTTCTCCAGCTTCCCTAGCACAGCGCGCATCCGCGTCTCCCGCTGGCCCAGCACAGCAAGCCGTTGACAAATCGCCCAGCCGGGCGTGCCTCCATCCCGCCGGCCTATGTCCCTAGCTGCCCCAGCTCTGCTCCCCGGCCTCCTCCTCGATCGCCAGCACAAAGATCAGCTCACACAGTAGCTCGCCGAACCTGGTGCTTCTCCGACGCCTGGACGTGAGTCGTCTCTGCCGGCCGCGCGTGGGTGGTGCTCCAGAGACCCCCACCTCGTCGCCTCCTTACACGATCTCGACGCCGAGCTCGCCGTCGTCCTCGACGTCCTGATCGCCGTCTTTTGGTGGCCTGCTGCTCCACCGGCTCATGATGCTCGACGTGCTTGCTGCCGGTTCATGCTCTGCTGCACTGCTCTGCCGGCTCATGCTGCTCGCCGCCGGTTCCTACTCTGCTCCGCCGGCTCGTGCTACTCGAAGCGCTCGCCGCCGGCTCGTGCTACTCGACGCGCTCGCCGCCGGTTCCTACTCTGCTCTGCCAGCTCGTGCTGCTCGAGGCGCTCGCCGCTGGTTCCTGCTCTGCCGGCTTGCGCTGCTCCTCGACGGTGCGCCGCGAAAGGGCTACATCTCTGACGCCACGAACATCTGCTTCCAAGAAGAACCATCAGCAGAATCAGTTGCCACCTGAAGAACAAGTGCAGTACCTGAAGAACAAGTGAAGTTCCTGAACAACATGTGCAGTTCCTGAAGAACAAGTGCAGTACCTGAAGAACATGATCTGACCGATTAGCAAACTAATCTACATCAACGCTTCTATATTTTCAGACTAAGGGACAGCTTGGTTGTAATGTCATGCTTCGTAGTCAAATAGTGCTGCAGATGTTCAGATGCCTGGTATGATGGTACAAGAATAAGAAAAGGAAGGGAGATGTACTTGTGCAAAGAAGATTGCCAACCATCCGACATTGCGTAAATGTTGTACAAGAACAAGCCCTGCATTTAGTCAAGGACCTGTATCTGCATTTAGTTTACCTACATCATCTAGTCCTTGAGTAAGAATAGTAAGAACAGAAGCTTTTCACTAATCTAAGAACAGTAAGAACACGCCGAACCTGAACAAAATTGATGAAACAATGGTGAATGGAACTGAATAGAGTGATTTCAGATAAGTACCAACTTATCTGAGTCCTGGTAGTGGCATGTATAAATCGTATGAGATGAAGAAAGGAGATCCAAGAATTAAGTTTGCTCCTCTTGCGTCATCTCTGTCTACAGAGTTTAAGTGTATCTCCAGTTCAAGTTAGGAGTGGTTGAACTTGCACTAAATAAAATCTCAAGTTGTTAACTGAACCATTTCAGTTTTCCTATTCCTGAGAAGTCAACATAGATTTGACATAGCTTATTATGAAATCCTATGACAGCTTTTTACTGTTAGGATATCAGGAATTCATTGCTGCAATGCTAATCCTAGGAGTATTTGTTCAATGCAACTCTCCGCGAACCAACTACCAGTGTAGGATAGAAAGGCATGCATTGGGTGAGATCCTAACTGAACTGCAGCAAAATTCGATCGGAATCGAAATGGGGATCGAGGAGGCGCTCACGGGGTGCTGGAGGACGTTGGAGACGAGGTAGTCGTAGAGCGGCAGCTCCATGCCCAGCTGCTTCTGCCCGCCAGTGCTGCCATAGCCGTTCATGCCGACGACGCTGCCGAGGAGGCGGAGGATCACAGGCTGCTGCGGCGCCGGTGGCATGGCGACAAGAAGGTGTGACGCCGAATACGAGAGCTGTGCCGCTGCCGAAGGAAGGGAGTGGCGAGCCACAACGGAGCCTTGCCGTCGCCGTACGCATCTCCAAAGCCCGAGGACTCCGGCGTTGGTGAGGGCCCCAGGGCCACCAGGGATGCCGAATATCAAAGCTTTCCGGATCCCTAGGATGCCTACGCCGCCATGGATGCCCCAGGGCCACAGATCTATGGCGCCATGGATGCCCCAGGATCCCAAAAATCGAACCTTTCCAGAGCCTGGACTAGGGTTTGTGGTGGTGGCAAGGGATCGAGGGTTCTACGGAGTGGAATGGATAGAGGGGGAGGAAGGGGTGCTGGGCGGTTGTCGGCGGGATAGGGACTCGCCGGAGTTGGCCGGAATCGGTCTGAGACGGAGGAGGCGGCACTGGGAGTGGCGGAAAGCGGAGGCGCGTGCGACGGGAAGGAGATGGGGAATAGGACCGCGCGTTTTGTCGGTAAAAGCTAGAGGGGTTTTCTGTAAAATTGCCGCTGCGTCAGTTATTTCGGGACGGAGGGAGTACTATATTTGTACTAGTACCAAAATAGAGCAAGCTGTTGTGAGCCAAACTAATCACTAGTGGCAGTTTTACAAGAGAAGAGCTCTGCCGATCATTACACGGGAGGGAAGTTTTGAGCAAAGGGCGCATTCTGTGTCCCTGCCAAATCTCATATACTAGTCCATACTAGGCTAATGCAACCAAATTTCCTATATTGCCCTGACAAAAGCTGCGTTCGCTCTCAGATTCAGAGTCTTTCCTAGAAGGTCAATTTTACACGCTCAGCTTCTGTCAAGCTCGTGGGCTTGAAGTTGAGCATATTTCTGGATCTAGCCTTCTTCGGGGCCAAATGTGATTCCTTTCCTTCTAGCTGCAAGGGAAGACGGCTGGGTTGAACCTATTGACAGAGAAAAATGACTGTCATCTTGCTCTAAGGATCAGAGTCGGCTGCTTCGGCTGTATCTACAGCCATCTCGGAAGACGAGTCCCCAGCAGTGTAATCGAAGCTTTCTGGGGGTTGTTGATTTGGAGAGCCCGGGCTTGCCTTCCTTGCATCAACATTGCCGTCAGAATTTATTGTGCTAGAGGCAGGTGAGAGCGGAGACTGCGTATCTTCCAGATCTGAGTGTCTGCCAGCCACGTTCGCCATTGCAGTATTCTTAGAGAAGCTAATTCTAGCTTCTAGCTTGGGCTTCTTCCGAATATTCCCATCTGTATCTTTGCCGTCCGATGAGCTGGTAATTCTAGCTTCTGCAGGTCTTTTGGGAGGTGGTTTATGATCTTTGTCGTCATCATGATCCACAAGACCACCAGATTTAGGCCTGAAAATACCAAAGACCAATGAAGCACAAGTATGTTTATGAGTGCAGAAATTACATGATTAGCACAAAAGTAGGGACATTTTGTTAGAATAATCTTGATTAGGTGTTTGGACCCTTTGGATGGCTGCTCTACACAGTTTGGAAAGTGACCAGGTTTGGGTCCAATTAAGAGTCATAGTTGATTGAGAACACATGGTGGCGGCAGTATGTGTCGTGTCATACTATGAGTTTGTGTTAGTCTTCCTAGCTAGCTTCTGGTCTGAATTGGTGTGTACATATACGCATGTAAAGGTGCTTTGTACCGTGACATTGAGAAAAAAAAATAGAGGAAAAAGGAGGCAGGATACGTGCCACTGGCAAGATGAATCAGATTGTGTGTTTTGCGTGTGTTCTTGCTATTTTGATGTGGCGAATCCTTTGGCTAAATCTAACATATTTCACAAAAATAACCGAGTTCTTAACGATGTAAACCAGTAAAATACAACGACTAAATATTAAACACAATACAGCTGGTAATATCTCCAGTTGTGGAAGATGGGATACCTTGCAGGGATGTGATGGATTTGACTTCCATCATCTGGCTTAACCATGCATTGCTGTTGTGATCGTGTCGTCGGTGTAGCAGAATCTTCTTCATTGCTACTGTAAATTGTAAAATGGAAATTTTACGTTGGTTAAGTAAAAAATGAAACAATCAGATTTTTAAGAAGCAATATCTGCAATCCATTCGACCCACCAACATAGAATAAGAAGCAAACGAGGAAAATAAACTTAACAGACCTGTCTGTATTGAAATAATCTCCCTCTTCCTTATCAAGACCTTTTTCATCTGCCTTCTTTCTCATGTGACCCACACTAGTAGTTTCCTCTGTTTCAGCGCTATCCATGAACTAGCAAGATAACAAAAAATATCATCGTTGTTTATGCCAATACTACATAGTATTCTAAGGCCTAAACTTGCTAGTGACAGAAAGTTGACAGTGATGACAGAATGCAAGAAACAGAAGTCCCAAGTCTCAACCTCTTGATACTTGAGTTTGAAGGCCTGAATGCTCTCCAGTTGTCCAAACTTCACAAGTTGGTTCCAAAAGGACTCCACAACATGTACAACAAGGGATTTTTTATTTTCCTGAACACAGACATGCATCAGATGGCAAAGCCCACTGGATAGGGATTTCACTTTGTTTTCGAGAAAAATAGTAGATATTTTGCGGTACACACCAATGGACAGGATGTACCTTTCTTATGTATTCCAACAGCCCAAGGGCCGTGGACTGTAGCAAGTTGTACCTATTCCCATGTTCGACAAATGCTTCAATAATTGGTTTCAATGTGTTGAGCACGATAACATGGCTAATTAGAAGCTCATCCTACAGAACACAGAATTTTTTTAACAAGGAAATTAAAGTTAGGATATGCTTGCTACTTGCTAGCTGGTATGACTGTTTTCTAGCAATTAGAGGTATAACTTGTACCACACAGTTTTGCTACAAAAAAGCAAGCATGCATGATTGACAAACATGTTTACTATTGCCTCCGCGCAAGAGAGCTAATTCCGCACCTTGGAATCATCAGTTGATTATTTGGTTTTATATCGTGCTGCGCCAGCCAGGGGCGGAGCCACGCCCCGGGCAACCAGGGCCATGGCCCGGGGCGCGGCGAATTTTCCGGCCACATAGCCGTATGTATTTTGTATTTTGCCCTAGGTACAGTCCAGTAATCGGTTATCTTTTCTGGCCCACTATACCCGGCATGACTGAAACCAGGTGGAAACAAGAGACGTCGATCAGCGCCGCTGGAGTGTCGCACTGCCGGCCTCCGTCCCCTCGCTCGATGCGGCTCCATCGTCTCTGGCCAGCCGGCTGCCGCCCTGGGATGCACTCTCCCCGAACGTGATTGAAGTCAGGAAAGCTCATCTTCTCGAACGCGGCTCTGCCCGCTCGCTAGGCTGCTCGCCACTGAACCGCCTTCACAGGATTGCGCCCCTCATCGCACGACGTCTGCCAGCGTCGCTCGAGTGTTGCATCTCTAGGCCTCTGCCTATCCTAGAGTCATAGTCCAGGTTCAAGTTAGGACTCAGCTACGGCTCCCCCTCTACAGGAACTAGGTAATTTCTGTTCATCTCACATATTTTAATTTTAGTTTAACTGATTTATGTGATCGTATAAAATTGAGTTGATTCATTTTTCTACCGATTTCATACTTTAGGAATATAAGATTTAGAGATTTTATACATGAAAGTGACAAACATGGATGCTACAATTTTTTCCTATTGATTTCATGTTTTTGGTATGATTCCAGAAATACGAAGGATGGAAAATGCATTTTTTTGTCCATTTCATGTTTTTTTCATCACTTTCGTATTTTTTTTGGATCATTACTAATCGAGTCAGTAACTTGTAATTATACCTTTGCAATGGTACAAAAAAAATTTGCTATTACATGTGGTTTTTAAAATTTGTCTTTTTCGCGCTTAGTTTTTGGCCCGGGGTTTGTTCCAATCCTGGCTCCGCCACTGGCGCCAGCTGGTACCACTTCTAGTACACTTGTACATAAAAGGCGAATTTGACTATAGAAATCAAGAGATATTTGCTATAAATTATTCTTTACTTTGTTACAACATACGGGGCGTATGTAACACAGCGCACACAAGCCTAGGTGCAATCCTGCAAGCTCACATGTGGATCATTGCATTAAGGATGAGTTAGATTTGGGTGTTTTGATACTCCACTCTTGAGAACGTGGGAACCATCATAATTATGTTAGCAACATGTAAGTGGGTCATCCGTCATTCAATGGTCTAGATCTAGTTTTAAGTTGGCAGTCATAGACGTAGTCAAGAAGGATCAATAAGCTTAATGGTGCATAGAAGAACAGAAATATTCAATTATATAGTACTCCCGGACATAAAAGAACCCTGAACCATGCAGTGCTTAATTTATTTATGGGACAAAGTAAACTTACGTTTGTGCCAATAACAGTACGCATAAAACGGACAGCTGCCACGACCAAAACCCTCTCTCTTCGACGGGTTAGAGTAAGGATTTTCTCCATTGAATTACTTTCTAAAAAGTTGATACTGCAAGATCGAGAGCCACGTGTTAGCAAACACACAAAAAGTAACATGTCCAAATGAACGGATGAATAACTAAAGGAGGGGGAGGGGGATTTGTATCGAGCATTACTTGGTCTTGTAGGGGTGATGAACTACACAAAAGCATAAGAACTCGCAAATGTTAAGCAATATTTCAGGTGTAGCAGAATATTCTTCAACTCTTGTACCAACACCACCTGAACCACATGTTGACCGCACAATGCTCTTTGGAAGACAAGATGATTCTACTATATCAGGCAACCAATCAAAGTACTTCTTGTAAAATAACTCGATGACGGCTCTCTGCAACAGAATTTCATACCACAATCTAGTTAAACACCAGCATTTGAAACTTACACTATTTTGTAATGACCACAAAGCTCATAGCTATACATCGGACAGCAGAGGAGCAGAAACATGGAAAAATCAATATTCATCTATTTCCAGAAAAGATTCACAATACCGCGGATGTGTATTGTTTAATGTTCTCAATACAAAATGCCAAAAGTTCATGCTACAGTCAGCATCTTACACATTGTGTAACCATATCCAGAGATGATTCATTCAGCAGCATCCTCAGAATTTCCTGAAACTGCCAGAGCGTTTCGCCACTGAAGTCAGTTACCATGCCTTTAACCTGAAATTTGACAACTGTTAGAAGTATCCACAAATATTACTCCAAAATGAGTAAGAAGTGTAACACAAGTTTGCGTAAAAATATTCTGAGAAGCACAGAGGAAAATACAGTCGCCTGATAAAACTAAAACAATGATTGGTACAACTTAATGGCTCAACTACCAAGACACATGATAAAACTTTCGGATCACTGGTTAAGCCCAATGCTTCCATTTCATGGCTCAGCACTCACTAAGCAAACAAAACTAACTTAGCACAAGATATTGCAAATTAGAAAGGTGGGCTTGGCGCAGTGGTAGAGTATCACCACTTGCATCCTGGAGGTCTTGGTTTCCAGTCAGCCTCTTTGCATAAAAGCAGGGAAAAGCTGCTTAGAAATTCCCCTCCCCAGGCCCCACAATGTGTGGGAGCTTTTGGCACTGGGTACAAGATATTGCAAATTGGTGAATCAGATGTAAATCACATCCTCACCTGTCACAGCCATGCTATCGTTTGCAGTGTCAAAATGAACAGAAAAAGGGCAAGCGATTTGCATGGATTTAAAAGGAGAAAAACAGAGTGGACATGCAAATACACAACTCAATGCCCAAATGCTCCACCAAAATATAAGATAATCGCACAGTTCACAAACGGACAGGACATACCCACAATACCAGAAGGTCCAAAATTTAGGGTGCATTTGGATCCAAAGCTAGATTATTCCTAACCTTTACTGGCCAGACTTGGTGTTTGATAGCAGCATATAGAACTTAGAAGTATTAGCTTTGCCAGGCAAGAGAGTAGTTGGGCCACAGAAAACCTTGCCAAGGAGAGCAGAATTGGCTCTCCTCCGATGGTCAGCTTGACAGATCCAGATAACATATGATGCCTTTACAGGAATGTAATTTCAAGGTTTGGAGCAAAAGTACTGGGCACACATCCTTTAGGGAGAACAAATAAAGGGGTGCTACTTACCAGAATCCCAAGAAGAGAAATGTCTTCTCCAGAATTTTCTTCATGATTTGCAATGTATGATCTCAGTAAGTTAGGATCTTGATTAAGAAAATGTAAAAGGATGTCTGTCCTGCATTTACCCAAAATATAGTGCAATTAGAACGGACACAGAAACAACCAAAGAAGTATCCATGCATTGCTCCAGAGGTTACCCAGCTGAGACAAGCACTTTATCCTGACTCCGCAACACATCAGAAATTATATCAAGGACACCTTGATTTGCCAGATCCCTGAATAGAGAAACATGATTACTAAACTGCTAAGATAGTCTCTGATTATACACTTATAAGAAATTGTACTTAAATGGTGTTTAGTTCAGATTGACTTATATTGAACAAGAGGCATGTCTTCATTGCATCAAAGAAGGTACATATTGATCAAAACACAAACTATAGGAACTTTTAAGTTTCAAGCCTCGTGGGCTTTTGACAGAAGAGTAATAATAACAACAAGTGTGAACCAGCCTAGAGGGAGAGAAAGGAAAAAAGAAACACTGCAAACTAGTGGTTTATTCCATCCATAAAATGATGCAACAAATACCCACCAACTAAGAAATAAATTTTGCCACAATCATGAGCAAAACCTGATCTACATTATCATAGATACAGGGTTGCACGCTCCCAGGTTATAATATATTTGATAGACAGATAACTTTCACAAAAGAAAATTTTGATTATAATGAGAAGAAGAGAAAATAGATCATCCAGATACCAACCTAGATAGTTGTATTTGTTGATCAGACTGCATGCTGACAGTGCAAAATTCACGCAAAAGAAAGACCTGCGAAGAACCAACATATAAATGGCATTCAAAACAAGATCCCTTGTTGAACTGAGTGCATACACACCACCACCCTCCCCAAACCGAACACACACAATGCTATATAATATCAATATACAGAACTGGCAGAACAACCTAGAAACGTGGTAAGGTGCTTGGTACAAACTACAAAGATTCATAACCCACAATCATATCATCTCTCAACTGATGAAGGCCAATGCCCAAGCAGAGATGAAATATTTTCTAATCTAATTCAAAATTATCCCGTAAAAGTACAAGGTGAACAAATAAATTGCTTCATCTAGACACTAGCATCAGCAAAGGCCCACACCCAGTTCATTCAGACACATCCTTAGTTTCATTGTTTATTTTATTTCCTACAAGTGCCAACTTCTCATGACACATCATGTGCGATCCATAAAAGGAACAAACAATCACTAACATTTCTTCTTTTCTGGCAGTTCAACAGTGGCAACTCAATAGTTCTCTCAACAGATTAACAAAAAAGATCATAACATTAATATATCAATTATAACTAGTAATATAGTGTTCCAGGTTCTGCCACAGAAGGGCATGTCTAAAAGAAACAAGCAATAGAATGAAAAATGCTAGTTTCACCAGTTCGCTCTTTGATCCAGCAGAAACATTTGAAGATCTCATCGTTTCAAACAGTTCATGGATAAAATAAGCATCATCCTTCAGGAAAGAAACAACCTACAGGAGAATCATACAATTCAACATTACAGAAAGAAATTTTGATTTAAATCATGTGAAAAACTTTGCAAGTTATAACACTAACAAAAGCGTTGTTCGCCTGAA
This sequence comes from Avena sativa, assembly GCA_916181665.1. NCBI lineage: Eukaryota > Viridiplantae > Streptophyta > Magnoliopsida > Poales > Poaceae > Avena > Avena sativa. Next base: position 43,467,862 of record OV702285.1, on the reverse strand, counting down.
TAATTCTGTCAAGGCTTGCCTTAGTAGCATCATTCAGTACTTTCAATAATATAACATCCTGTAGATTCCAAACACCTCAGTTATAGTTAAGCATAAAAGTTGGCAACAGAAACCAAATAAATAAAAACTCCAGCTAGCAGAAGTGCAGAGCGGTGCGGGGGAGCACTGACCTTTATATAACGTATTCTGTATGTTTGATGAATCCTTGAAACCACAGAAGCATTTCTAATGGGCTTGGCCTATGAGAAGGAAGCCTCACTAAATAATCATTTCAACTCAACCAGATTAAGATACATAACATATGATACTCCAGTTACCTGCTTTAGAACTGCATGGTCCTCCAAGAATGCACGATGACTTTGCACAATATGAACCTCTGGATCGTCTGCATAGATCAGAATTCGTTGAAGAATGGTGCATGCAGTTCTAAAGGTATGTCATTTTGTAGAACATGGCAGGAGTTTATAGTTTACTGATGTAGAGCATGAATGGGAGGTATAAGGTATTGTGTTTACATTCAAGGACATCAATTATGTCAAGAATAAAAGCATCAGAGAGAATCTTGTCAAATATATCAGAGCTGTTCAACAATACTGCACAATCAGAAACAACATCAGTGGCATGCTGAAATGATCTATGGCGATGCTTACTAATTATGTACTTACTGATTGCCTTGACTAATTTGAAGATCATATGGAGACCATCCCTGTCTCCTAAATCCTTGCACTTTCTGAAAAGGTTCACTATCTTGGGGAAAAAATCACACTGCAACATGTTGGAGAAGTGTAAATAGACTAGTTAAAAACATCTCAGTATACTGTATACATACATAAATATATCAAGTTCAGCAAAGCATGAGTGCAAATGCAATCTATTGACTGTCTAGTTAGTTACTACCATTTCTATTACAGGAATAAGAATCCCCTGTCTTATTCTGTTCTCCCTTCGTTCCATAATTCTTGTCATGGTTCTAGTTCAGATTTGGCGTGGGTGTTCGTCCGTTTCTACGGTCTTGTACATGAATCTTCTTTTTCTATCAATGCATCGAAAAGCAAGGCTTTTGAGTTTTCACGAAAAGAATTATGAAACGGAGGGATTACTAGAAACATGGATGATGGGTGCTGGTTGCACCTACTTTGTGCAAGTATGAGAGGAATTGCAGTGAATACTGATAAAACTTGATTTTGTGAAGTCCAAGACTAGTAAGGCACTCGCTCACTGATTAGCCTGGCGACGTGGAAGATCTGGCGCCTCTGCAGTGAATGTGTATTCGAAGATGGGACGCCCAACTGCCAGCAGATTGTCAACTACATCCTCCACGAGGAGAGCCTATGGAAGGATGCTAGGGCCCCAAGGTGCTGCGCCACTTACCTTTGCACGTGCGGCCTCCAGATGTAGCCGCTGCTTGATCCGTTGTAGGCGGTTCTTTGCTTTCTCTCAGTTTTTTCTTAGTTAAGCTATACGGCTATAGGCCCCCTTTTACTAGCTTCCTTTGCCTGTTTCTGGTCATTTGGCCTTTGCATGTATTTAGCATCAACTTGACGTTTTCTCTCTCCATTACAAAATGACACGCGTGTTCGAGAAAAAAATTAATCCAAGACTTAAAGCTGCACATATTAAGGTGTGTTCCCTTTTGAAAATCCGGTTTGAAGATAAAGTATGTAAGAGGAACACTGCACATATTAAGGCATGTGCGCTTCTGAAAAACAGGTTTGAAGTAAAATATGTAAGAGGAACTTTCTGGTTCTGCAAAGAATTTTGTGGAAGCTGACAAAATATTGGAAGATGAGTACCAGACTAACTGTCGAGTCTTAATCTCATCAGGCAAATGTATGATTGGTACTTCATTTTCCCCTTAGATTATTCTGAACTCAGTGTACATGAACAATATGTGATTTGAACAAATTATATGTTATACATTTGTGTGTTTAAAATTAAAAATGAATATTGTACTAATCATGTGTCGGCACACCCTCCCTGCGCTGCATTTGACTTGACAGTTGCGTCAAATCTACATGTATGCACATAATTGCGCTGAGAGAAATATGCTACATGGAGCATCATGACACATTTAAACAAGTAGATGACTTACATCTTTTGATATTGAATCTGCAACACCCATGATCTGCTCCGCCGTGCCTTGCAATGTAGTCTGTACATTCTGGTGAACAATATTTCAATATTCAATATGTACAACATTGTTTGAGAAAATGTAGGACTAAAGGGGGAGAACCCCTTGGTACAACTGATATATAAGAATAAGATCCAAAGTTTGGGCCAGTGAGGGTTGAACCATGGTGGTCCACCTGTACAATTTTAAAGAATAAAACATTGTATAATTCATTCTAAAAGTTTTCTCCAGGCATTTTGACCAAGTTGAATTGAATCCTACAAATACATGAAGACTCCCTAATTTGCTAAATCTCTTCCCAATACATTGGAGCTCCTAATATCTGCTTGCAAAATATATGATGTTCTACTTTGGCAACCAAGAAGACATCATCAAATTCAGTATTATGAAAACACAAAATGTTAAAAGGTTTACATGAAAGATCACTGAAGGTAAATCGCACCTTTAAAATAACAGAAAGACTGGAGAACTCAAGAGGAGGAAGTTCCTTCAGTTCACCATTAACAGAACTTAAGGGCTTACCTGCCGGTAAAGCAATAGTTGATTAATATTCTGAGCCTTCCAAGTTCCAAGTGATCAGGTCACAAATATTTTCCCAGTTGAACAAATAAGTATAAGAACATAATTATTTATTAAACTTAAGTCTGTGATATCAAATCTAATGCAATCAGGACACCAAATAACTATTTAAGGATCAAGCGAAGTTCTTGAGATTGTTGAACCAAAATGGAAAATAGTAAGGATAACTCAGCACTGAATCTTAGCAGTGTGATAGACATTACACGCACATACTGTACCATAACAACCAATATTGAATTATAAAGATTATTTTGATCCAAAGTTTATCAAGTATATATAGAGCATATGTTGCACGTGAAAGGAATAAGTACTTAGCATGCAAAAGAGAACCTTTTGAGGCTACTAGAGATCTCAGTGCCGGCTTTCGACCAACTTCACGAGCTGCAGAACATGGCTAAGTAATTACAAGGAAGCATGAGACCAACCAGAAAAAAAAACTGATTTAACGAACTCACGGAGAATGATCTTAGATTGTAGGTCTTTCCGTATATTACACATGTTCTCCCTACATAAAGTCATCAGAATGTAAAGCAGATGATTAAGACGCTAAAGAAACAGAACAATAACACCAATAATCGATGAATCACCATATGTACGAGCATCCTTCAGCTTCTTGAAAGCTCAGAGCTAATTCTAGCGCCTTTTCAGGATCCCTCCATAAGATGATTGTTTCTGCCAAATAAATAGGCAAAACAGTTGTGTTAGGGAAAGAAATGGCTCTCAAAAAAGGATAGAATGCCAGTTCACCTTCTTGTTTCCTGTAGATATCATCAGGAGTAATGTTGTGAAGCAGTAGGGTGTCATTATCCTCTTCATCCACAACAGCCAGAACAAGTTCTTTTGACCCCTAAGTCAGAAAAAGGTTGACAAAGTAAATGTTGAATGACAAACAACAACACTTATAAAGATTTTGTTGCCAATCACTGCTTCATGCCTTACTTTTTGTCAAGTAATACACAAACTGAACTCCAGGCTCCATCACAGGGTAATGTCATGTAAAGATGCAACTGACCCACCGGACCACTTCCATGCTATGTTAATAACTCAGTTCTCACTCAATCAGTGGTCCACTTTGCATACATACTTAAAAAAAGTTATTAAGCAAACATACAATGGGTCAATGGGTTGGCTCGGGTCACTTGCATCCCTAGTGTCATGAGAGGCACTATGTGTATGTGTGGTACTATAAGTTCCCATACAGCAAGTATGATGTCCTGCAGACAACTATAAATATTATTAAATCCAACATACTTGTGTACTAAACAAGAAAAAGAAAGATGATAATGTCATCAACAAAATAGGAAAATTAAAATTTTAAATCAGACTATTGAGAGAGAAATGAGATCGAGTAATCATGTGAACAACATGTACATCACCACATGATTGTAGAAAATTCAAATTATTTGGGGTATCAGCAAAGACACCATACTTTACTATACCAATGCAGCTTTCATTTTAGTGAAGGATAACCCATCATGAGAGCATGAGGTTTTTTAATCAATAAAATCATGGAAGAATAGTCAAAGTACCTCTATATAGTCAATGGTCACGTGACCCGTTCCCTGATCATCCCATTTCCCATTATCTTCTAACCGGTACACTTTGACACGCTGGAGCAATTTTTAAATGTCAAAAATGCTTAAATAAGAATTATGGTTAAGATAATAAGTAGATTAACAATTGCAAGAAGAGAATATTGCACACGAGGTCCTGGGTCTGGTTAATAAGAGGTGAAGAATACGATGTATAGTCATGCTAAGGTACTTGTAAAATTATTACCACACCAATTTGTAATTTGCAGTTGAAACACGATTCAAATAATAATAAAGTTGTGCAGTATCATAATTCCCCCATACTGATCTATAAATTACTGTAATATGACACTGAAAAAATTCATGCTTGGGAATTTTGAAAAACCCACTAACTACTGTCTGGAAAAAAAATATCAGTAATATCTAAAGATACTCAACCAAGAGGAACTAGAACGTTCACTGTTGTGGCCTCCCCTACAGTTTCCCGGTAGAAAAAAAAGGCACTAGCACCCGTGTCATTTCCATTAAGAAGACAAAAATGATCATGGGCATACCCCACAAAGACTAAGGCCCAAACATGGTGAGCTGGGCAGTGAGCACGCACCCGCACCTTTCGCCAGCAGGGCAACGCTCAGTTACTCCTCTGCCCAAAATAAACGTAGTATGCAAATTACTGTAATATAGCACTGAAACTTCATGCTGTGAAGTTTCCCAGGAACCCATATCTGGGGATAGAAAATGATTAAGCTACAGCCCAAAAAATAAAATATCTATCGCAGTAATACAATACTGTTATACTCTTTTACCAATGATTCCCCTCCTTACCAAACAGAACTTGATAAGAAGAAACCTAAATATTCAAATAAACAGATCACAACATTTCAACAAGCCCGAATCCCTTATCCTAACCTATTTACTAATCCACAGTTGTGCTGTGCACCAGTACAGTATCACCCATATACAGTATAACATATTGTAGCGACCACACAACTGTCTAGAGTCCATCTACCCTTACAATGCTCTGATCCCCTTCAAGGCATGAAATTTAGCCTTCTTTTACATTGAAGTTCCCAACGCTGACACCAGGTTACTAACTGATATTAGATAAAATCTGATAGTTCATGCAACATCAAGCAGTTGAACATGATATAGCCTCGAAGTAAGGAGCTCAAAATAATTAGACGAAATACATTGCATACTTACAATTAGCCAGTTGCGTAAAATGTTAAGCACGAAATTTCCTTTGTCAATACAACTCCACAGCAGCAATGGGGTTTGTGTAGACCCTTACTTTGCAGCAAGTTTGAAATGGAACTGTAATGTCTTGCGTAGAAAATTTATTCAGCAAAACTGTGCTACACAGTTCTTCTAGATTTACACGAGAGGGCGAACTGCATTTACATTCATGAACTGGACAAGTGAAATACCTCTGGTACTCCTCTCTCGGAATTGTGAACTATAATCAGTAAGTGGTAACCGAATGTATGTGCCAATTGGCAAGAGATCGTCTCCTATAGGACTTAACATAACAAGATTATCCCAAATTTCTCCAACCGTCCCGAAAACTACGCCCGCATTTCACTGTCCTGAACACGAACGGAACAACAAATTGCCACCTCTCGGTTCCAGAACACGAGCCTCGTCAATCCCAGGGCCCGCGCGACTTCTGAAAACACCAGGATACCTAGAAATGGAATCACGCGGAGGCTTCGACGACAGGCCGCGAAACGAAAGCAGGGCGCGCGCCTACAAACCTCACTGCCGCGAGCGGATCTACCGCTCCAACTCGCCAACAGAAGCTTCTAGAAACATAGAGGAGAGACGGTGATCGGGAGGAGCTCACCTTCATGCTCGTGTGCAGCGCCTTGCCGTGCCACGCGTCGTTCCCGCCCCAGCCCCGGCCCGGCTTCTCCCCCATCGCTGGAGACCCCGCGCGCGTCCCACGGGTGGGTGGAGCAGCAGCTTCTGGAATCGTGCCGCGGCTAGAAGCGGAGGAGGCTAGAGGCGAAACCCTAACCGACATTGGCGAGCTCCCTCACCAGTCCCTCCCTCTCTCCCTCTTCCTCTCCCTCCCCCTCTTCTCTCTCGCTTCGCGGGGTTCTCTCCGCCTTTCTCTTTTTGCCCCTCACTTTTTCCCTTTCTTCTTCTAGTGTCCTGTACTCGCGGAGTGGGAAACTGCGAGGGGTGGGAAGATGAAATGGGAATCCGGGATATTTATGTGCGCTTTTCCGTGTACGCCGAAATTGAACTTCTTCTGTAAAGTAGACAATTTACGGATTTTTTTTCGTCAGGGAAAGAACATTTACGGATCTTAGCAAATAAATGGTAGTACAACATATAAGACGCACTAGCACTATGTGTTTCCAAAATGCATCCTTGAAATTTTTAAAAAATAAATCTGACTTTATTGATCAATTAACCAAAATGTGTCTTTGATTAGGTCAACAATATATATGCAATACAAAATTGTAACTATTTTATACCACAAAATAGAAAAACATGTGTATTGTTGGCTGGGGATGGGGCTTCAGAGGTATCTATTTGTAGATTTCATTATGATCTTCACTGACACTGGTTGCACGAACAGAGCCAGGAAAACTATTTAGAGGAAACCAATTGTACATTTGATTACTTAGAGGAAGCAAATAGGCAAATTTTTGTAACGTAGGAATAAACCTACATACTTTAGAGGAGGTCTTTCAAAAATCAGCATTGGGGGGGGGGGGGGGGGGGGCGTGGCCCTACCTTGGTAGACCATTGGCCGAAGCCACCGGCTATGGTTAACCTGCTCACTTCACGGTAATCATGTGTGCAACTTACATGGTTAGAGACATGTTTATGAAAAAGATTAAAAATACTCCCTCCGTTTCAGGGTTTAAGTCGTCCTCGTTTTACGTGTTTTTTCTTTGACCAAGAATTACTCTAAATACATAAAGAGTTTTGGTATAAAACTAGTATCACTGGAAAGTATTTTTCAATACGAATCCAACGGTACTAATTATGTATAATATAATCAAGATTTTGTTGCTCAATTCTTTTGATCAAACTTTGCTTTGAAAGCGTGTGCGCCTTAAGCCTTGAAACGGAGGTAGTGGCTAAGAGGAACCATTCACTTGTAGTGCTTGTTTGTTCGTAGCATTCTAATAAGCACACAAAAATAGAATAGCTATGCACATGCAACATAGAGAATTGAAAATACGGTTTTTTAAAAAAAAAATGATGCTTAGTTTATATGAGTGGAAACACACATGAATCCTAATAAACATGGTAAGTAGGAGTCAATCTACTTGGGGAGTAGCATAAGAGTGATGGGTAAGAGTGCTAGGTTCAGCTTAGGGAAAGCTCGTAGAGGCGTTGGAACATGTCGAGATGTCTTGTTGATCATGTCTTAGCACACGCATAGGGACCCCAACCGTGAAACTGTAAGGTCCCAAAGCTTTGCATGAGGGCAGCCTCTTGGTTGCCTTCTAGATTTCATCCTCTCCAAATGGCACGTCCAGGTCCAAGAGGTCCTCGTCATTGTCGAGGAGATCAGCGAACCCCAACTGTCAGGGGCGGAGCCATGATTTAGGTATATGGGGGCGAGGTAGAAACGGAGCTAAAGTTTTTCCTTTCCCAAACAAACTTAGAAGTTTTATATCTAAGTATCATCCGTGTTAAATTTTGCCCCTACATGATGAATAAATCTATATACAATGTTGACGAGGTTGGTAATCAAGCTACTTCGTTATATTCTACAAAGTACTTTGCCACAAAAACATATCATATCAAAGTTTTAAGATATATTGATGATATTAATCATTTTAACTAAATTGTTGGATTTAGCTAGCAATTACATAGGTTTGGTTGGACCATGACTAAAATTAGGCTTGATAGCTAGGAACTCGTGTAGATGAAAAATTAAATAGGATTACTAATTAATCAGTACTCCCTTCGTTTTAAAATATAAGATGTTTTAGCTTTGTGACGCAAATGTATCTAGACTACTTGTAGTATGTAGGTTCACTCAGATTTAGAGTGAATCTAGACACTAAAATGGTCTAGATATTTTTTTTTTCACAAATCTAAAACATCTTATATTTTGAAACGGAGGGAGTAGTGTGTAAGGAGTAGCGAAGAACGTTGTAGGAATACATACCTTGAGTGAATTAAATCTGGGTCATGGTTTTCCATTCCGCAAATGAGTAGAATTAGAGGTTGAAGGAGTTGGTGGCAAGCGCGCAGGGAAATCCATTGTTATTTGCTAGCATTTGTTGCAGCTTGTTCCCACGATCAATTGATCTTAGGCTCTTCGGGGGCAATTCTATTGGAGATATGCCCAAGAGGCAATAGTAAAATAGTTATTATTATATCTTTGTGTTTATAATAAATGTTTATGTCCCATGCTATAATTGTATTAACCGGCAACATTAATACTTGTGTATTTTGTAAACATAAAAGAAGTCCCTAGTAAGCCTCTTGTTAAACTAGCTTGTTGATTAATAGATGTGCTGGGCCTAGCAAAAGAGAAATCGCCGTATACTAGGCCCTCCAACTTCTTAAGAGGTTTATCTAAAAGATTCGCGATATAACTAGGAAGACCTTTCAAATATCATGGTTTCCTGATCATGAACATTAGATGTTATTAATAACAAAATTATGTTATTAGGAGAATGATATGATCAACACACTCCTATAGTAAACGTAGCGTAAGATCAAGTCATTTAGAATTTGTTTGCTACAAGCTTTCAAGTACATAGTAACTTAATCCTTCGACCATGAGATCATGTTAATCATCATCACCGGATGAATGCTTTGATGACATCAAACACCATTTCCATAACTGGGTGGTTATAAAGGTGGCATTAGGTATTCTGAAAGTATGTGTTAAGGCACATTGATACGTCCAATTTGCATCACCATTATATATCATAAATTGCCTCTATTCATTGATATATTTCCTATTAAGAGGTGATACTTATGTCTTTTCATCTGTTTTTGCATGTTGGATAATTCTTGGAGGATGGACTGTCGGAGTCAGGATTCTGATGGAAAAGGAGGTGTTTCGATGCAATTTCGCGAAGATCAGAAAAATACTAGAAAAAATACGAAAAATAATATTTTTCCAGAAGACGAAGGAAGCCAGAAGGGGAGGCGGAGATGGGCCACAGGGGGCCCACCCCCTCCCCCCAGGCGTGGGCCACCCTTGGGCCGCGCCTACAGGGGGTGTGCCCCACCTGGCCGGCCTCCGGCTCCGCCCTCTCGCATATATCTTCTCCTCGAAATCCTAAGACAGGGGGGCGACCACAAAAAGATTTCTCCGCCTCTGCGGGGCGGAAAACACCGAGAGAGAAAGAGCTCTTCGGTAGATAGATTAATATCGGGGAAATTCCTTTCCGGAGAGGGGATATCGTCGCCATCAACACCGTCATCAAGCTAGACTTCATCGGGATCATCATCATCATCCACACCATCATCTTCATCAGCACCATCATCACCACTCCATCCCGATGTAACAATTGTGTTGAATACTTGCATAGCATAGTTCTTAGGGGAAACTTTCTGGTGTTGATTACTATTGTAGTTGATGCTTTTGAGTGGAACCATTGGATTATTGTTTATGTTCGGATTGTTATCCATCACCATATCATCTTTGATCTTGATCCATATGATGTCTTGTGAGTAGTTCGTTTAGTTCTTGAGGACATGGGAGAAGTCATGTTGTTAGTAGTGGATTTGTCTTGAGATATTATTCAATGGTTTAGTATTTAAGTTGTGGTGCTATTCTTCTAGTGGTGTCATGTGAACGTCGACTACATGATACTTCACCATTTATGGTCCTAGGGGAATGCATTGTGTATTTGGCTACTAATTGTGGGATTTCCGGAGTGATAGAAACCTGACCCCCCGCTAGGACACCATTGCATAAGGGAGTGTAGGATCTCAGAGTTTAAGGCTGTGGTTAGGTTTATATCTTAATTACTTTCCTGTAGTTGCGGATGCTTGCAGGGGGTTTAATCACAAGTATGTATTAGTCCAAGTAAGGTCGGTAAATTAGCACAGGTTCACCCACACAACACTTACAACACCAAAGAAGGGTACTCAGCTATATGAAGCGAAAGAACTTGACAGAATTACCATGTGTCCTCGAGAACGTTTGGTCCTTATAAGTATTTCCACCGACTTGTCCTTTGCTAAGAAAGGATTGGGCCACTTGCTTTAGTTGTTCGTTGTCTTTATTATTTGCACTTTGTTTCTTTGCTTTATCATAAAACCCCTAAAAATTCGTTTGCTAAGTATTTACAGAGATTTCCTGCTCCATACCACTAGTCAACACCTTCTGCTCCTCGTTGGGATCGACACTCCTATTTATCGAAAGTACTATGATACACCCCCTATACTTGTGGGTTAGCAAGACTATTTTCTGGTGCCGTTGTCGGGGAGTGAACCGCTATTGAAGAGTGGAACTGGTAAAGGAAACATCTACTCTGAGTACTGCTTTTTATTTTTGTTTGTTACTTTGTTTCCAATATGGATAACCCACTTGGTTTTCTGTTTGGGAAAACTACTACCACTGTTAGGGTAGTAGATGAACCACCACCAGTTGAGATAGATCCTTTTAAGATACCTACAAGTATTATTGATCGTGTTATGGATAATTATTATTAGGGGATGGAACTGTCCACCCTGGTGATCATTTGCTTTTTATCCATGAATTATGCGGGTTGTTTAAGTGTGCAGCTATCACAACTGAATAGGTGAAGAAGAAGTTACTCTCTATATCCTTGAAAGGGAGAGCCGAATAATGGTATAAGCTGCTGAAGAATGGGAAATCCATGGAATGGGAGGAAATAGTACCTCTCTTTTATTCTAAATTTTATCCTCCTAGTGAGATTCATAAGGATAGAAATCTGATATATAACTTTTGTCCTCGTGATGGAGAGAGTACAGCTCAAGCTTGGGGGAGATTGAAGTTACTAATGCTTAAATGTCCTATTCATAAACTCCCTAACAATATTATTATCAATAACTTTTATGCTAGGCTTTATCTTCATGATAAAGATTTACTAGATGCTTCTTGTGCTGGATCATTCACACGTATGAAGGAAGAATCTAAATGGGATCTCCTAGACCGTATTTAAGAGAACACTGAAGCTTGGGAGAATGACAAAGGAAGGAAGTCAGGTATAAACTATGATTATGAATGCATTAAATCCTTTATGGGAACTGATGACTTCTGTGATATTAGTAATGAGTTTGGTCTTGACTCCCAAAGTATTGTCAATTGTTTTAAAGCCTTTGCCTCTTACATAGAAATTCCGAAAAAGAAGTGGAATAAGTACCATGCACCTTATAAAGATGTTGTTAGTCATGTTCCTGTTAGAAGCACTGAAGTTTGTACTAATAATCATATTGTGCATGAACCTGATGTTGAGAAAATACCTTTCCCAGCTAAGGTAAAGGAGTATTCTATGATGATTAGTGCAAATAACAAAGGTACAACAAAAACTGTGGAACCTGATGAGCAAATGAACATTGAACCTGTGGTAGCTATTGTGAAAGATCTTGTCACTAAAAATATAGAGGATGAGCACATTGTATTTTGTGAAGACGCTTCTAGTATTGTCTCCCATCCTAGAAAAGCTAGAAAAGCTAGTGTCCATGTACTTTCAGTTAAAATTGGTGATCATTGCTATTATGGTTTATGTGATATAGGTGCTAGTTCTAGTGCTATACCTTATGAGCTTTGCAGGGAAATTATGCATGAAATTGGTCCTTGTGAGCTTGAGGACATTGATGTGGTTATTCACCTTGCTAATAAGGAAACTATTTTCCCTATTGGTATTGTAAGAGATGTGGAGGTCCTCTACGGTAAGATTAAGTATCCTGTTGATTTTCTAGTGCTTAATTCAGCAGCTAGTAAAACTTGTCCTATCATTTTTGGTAGACCTTTCTTGAACACTTGTGGAGCTATTATAGATTGTAAGAAGGAGAAAGTTTTAATTAAGTTTGATGGAGATTCTTATGAGTTTAACTTTTCCAAATTTGCTAAAGCTCCTTGTGAAAATAGCTTGCCTAATGAAGATTTCAGGATGGAACAACTTGCTTCTGTTGATTTAGTTCATGACCTTGGTCCTCTTTTTGGTGGTTGTAAGTATGCTCATTCTGATGATAGAATTGCTTCCTGTGACAGTTATATTGTCAACTTTATTCAAGGTTCTACTGAAAGTTATTATGAGAGAGGGAAACATGGTTTTATGCATATCAATAATGTTAAGTTTCCCCGTTTTATGTTGAAAGCTTTAAAGTTACATTTGTTTTGTCTTCCTATGCTAGTGACTTTTTGTTTCAACAATTTGTTTTCTTATGATACCCCCATGCATAGGAAGTGGGTTAGACTCAAATGTGTTAGTTAATTGCTTCTTGATGCTCTCTTTCACTTCAGATATTTATCTCCTATGTGAGCATCTTTGAAACTTTCAAGCCTAACTTAAAGGCATTAAAGAAAAGTACTTCTTGGGAGATAACCCAATAGTTTTGGTCGAGTCTTGGAAGTTATTACCTCGGTAATAACCGCTCCTTATCCTTTTTGTTTTGTTTTTTGTGTCAAGTTCAACTACTTTTGAGAAGTGGAGGAGTTGTGAAAAGTGGCTGTCCTGGGACAGGTTTTTGTGCTGCATTGTGAAAATTCATGAAGGAGCTCAGTACTTCGGATGGAGATGTATTTTTCTGTGCTTGTTCTCCAAGTTGTTATCCAACTTTCATTAGTTTTGCACTTTTTTATTTGATCAACAGAAGGTTTTCGAAAAAATCAATCTTTACCTGTTGGTCGGTTTTGACAGATTTCTATCATCATTTGCATTTGCTTCTTATATTGATTCCCTTCCAGATTCTTTTTGGTTTTTGGAAAGGAGTTGCTACAGTAGCTTTTGTTTTGATGGATTTCATTTGAAGTGTGAACCTAAAGGTTTATTGTTTTTGCTTACACTAATGTTGCCATTAAAATTTGTGTAATGCCTTGTGAGAAATGGAATTTCCAGGAGAAGGAGAAAAGGAATCTGCAGAGTTCATTTTTGAATAGGTAAAAGTGGTGAAAACAGAAGGTTCGTGAAAACCCTATCTTTTTATATTTTTGATGTTTTTAATACATATAAAAGGTTACGAAACGAAACAGAGGAGGAAACGGAGGCCAGGGTGGCCACACCCACCCCAGGCGCGGGCCCCAGCTAGTCACGCCTGGAGGGGGTGTGATCCCCCTGAGCTCCATCTCCGCCTCGATTTTGCACTAGTACTTTCCTTATGCTTTGAAACTTCGTAATATATAACCCCCCGGATCCCCTGATGTTCGTGTATCGTGTTCTTGTTGTGTTTTCATTTTGATCTGTTTCTATTAGTAAATCTTCTAAAGTTTAGAGCACCATGGTCTCCGCCAACGACAAAGGCAAGAGGCCCGTGGAAGAAGAAAGGGTCGCTGCTAGGCGCGAAGACATGGATTGGAGCGTCGAGGAGAAAGTAAAGATGGAGAAATAAACCACCGCAGGGTCAAGGGCAAGGAAACCTACTTTTTTAGGAGCAATTAACACAGGACGTGCTTTTCTTGTAACATGCATGGGATTATAGCCTCCGTTCTAGATTCCAGATCCTGTCCTGAGGCAGTGGAAGCCCTCCGAACCACTGACGAGTTTTGTGATAAGTACCAAGCTTTGAGGATGAAGGTAGATATACTTCAAGAGGAGAATGACAGGCTTCGTAAGATGCTGGGGGGTTTCCTTACCCTAAACAAGAGAACGCCACCACCACCGAAGGAGTAATTCGTCATCAGGTTTGGCATCCCCTTGGCTTGTTCCAAGCTTGGGGGAGTGTCGCGGTATCACATCATTATCTTTTATCTTTTACCTTTTTAGTAGAGATTTATCTTTTGTAGATAAGTTATCTTATAGGTTGGTTTGCATGTGGAAGTATCTCTCCTTTAGTTGATTATCTATGTATCCCTTGGTGTGAGTGCCTTTATGGAATATTAATGAGAAGTTTCATCTTTTACTTTTTGCACTTCTTATTTTAGTTTGCAATCTCTATTATATTGTTTGATCTTGTTGATCAGTATTGGCATCACTTTGGGAGCATCAAGTAAATCTAAATTGGTTTTGGCAAACTGAGCTCTGGTCAGTAGCAACACTTTTTGAGATTTGAAAGGAAAAGAGAAAAATCTTACAGGTATTTTGTATCATTTATTTTCTTTCCTAATTGGCTCATAAGCTTAGTATTCTTTATTTAAGATCTTTTGTGTCTTCAAGGAAGATTGCATGTTTGGCTTTATCACTTGTAAGTTTGCTTGTTTCCTTCAACTCTTTTGCTTGCTACCCATCCTTGCTAGCCAAAAACCTGTTTTGAGAAGGCATACTTCTCATGCATCCAACCCTTTTGAACCAAACATGTGCCATTTGTGTCCACCATATCTACCTATTAGCATTATTGCTATTCCAAGCAAATTCTCAAGCTTCATCTATCTTTCGAATTAAAAATTATTTTGTTATGTGAAAACTAGTTAGTAAAGCTCTCACGAACTTGATGGCACACCTTATTTTCTTGCCCCTAATAAACTTGAACCATTGTGTCATCGAAGTTGTATATGCTTGCATCTATACATTAGGATTAGCAGAACCATGTTGTCACGAGGAACGCTTTTAACACCTATGGATACATATCCAGTTGATATCATGCTCTTTTGTTTGCGGATGTCGTTGGTGTGAAATAAAAGGGGAGCTTGTAAGTCCATGGAGTTATGTATGTGTGTTAGAGAAACGCCTGGGCCGCTAGCCTAAGTTGTAACATCCCAGCATATAGGAGCTAACGAAGGGTAGATTTAGGAATATGTATTATTGCATGCATTCATTTGAGAAAATGTGAGTAAAATTTTCGCCAAATAAAAACCTTGAGGGATCAAAGTTTCTTTCTTACTTTGAGAGTAGGTTTAGTCTTAAAGGAGGATTGCTATAAACTTTGATATGATCTTAAAGGAATTTTGTGTGTTTTGAAATGAGTTTGAATTTTTAAAACTTAAGTGTTTGATAATTTAAATATAAGATTTGAATCTTAATTAATTAAGAGAAAAGTATTAGAACTTAAATCTTATTTAAAAGTAATATGGTATATGAAGTTCATTCTTATTCATAAACAAATTACAAAGAATAACTTACTAAAGTTATTTCAAACTTTACAATTCACACAAGAATAAAGAATAAAATATTCTTTATTAATAAATATATAATCTTTATTACAAATGAACCAAACAAAGATTACAAGAATTATAAAAGACAAATTACAAAAGATTAAGAAAAATACATTTAAATCTCTACTAACTATCCTATATCTAAAACAATACTAAATCTTCATCTTTATCTTTGTACCTGCAAAACAAAGATCAAATAGAAAATAAAATAGGATTAGTGTTAGTATATTTCTCTCAGATATGTCAGTGTGATGCACTTGACAATCTCATCATTGAGAAATGTTAAAAAGGGGCAAGTTTCACCAACCTGAAAGATCTCATCTTTCATAAATTCAAGCCAAAATGCAAATGACATCCAGAAGGGACCAGTTCACCAACCAGAGTAAAAGTAGATTGGTAATTGTAAGTTCAAATTTTCTGAACTTATCCATATGTGCATAGCAGGCACATAGACTGCACACACACAAGCATGCAGATGGTGTGCTGTCGACCACACAAGCACAGCCAGGATCACAAAACCACAGCACAACCGAGGAGAAGCACCTTAGTGCACCACTCGACTACACAACACACCAGCACAACCAGGGTGAACAACAGTTTAACCAAGAACAACAACCAAACCAACCACCCAGATCAACCCAAACATCACCAGAATGGTGACATAAGGAGGGGGATGGATCTGGTGGATAGCAAGGTCAAGACCAGAAGCTAGGAGGAGCAGGCAAGCTCAAGAGCAAGCTCAGGAGCACAGTTAAAGCAGATCAAGATCCAGACCAAGATCAAGATCAACAATCTACTACACCAACATCAAATCTTGTGGTGAGTCTCATAAAACCATCACATGCTTTCATCAGAATATCTAAACAAAAGCATGTGTTGCTTTATGTAATGATGTCTCAATGTGCACCCAAGGGGGGTGAATCTATCCTAGAGATTTCAAGCATAAGGATAAGAAATCAAGCTCAACCACAAACACTAAACCCTCAGACCAGCATCACTGGTTTTAGTATTATTTTTGCAACTTATATCATTTTCATTTGATCCTATGAGATCATGGCACATCTCTCAAAGACAGAGTAGCACCTCTAATCCTATAAGATTCAAACAAATTATTGCCCAACTAACTAGGAATTAAATCCTAGAGCCTCAGATCCACATCATAGGCAGGCAAGATAAGAAAGCTACCATATCATCTTATCAATTCTAATCACAAGCATAATCAAGCTAAGCCCAGAAATAAAAACCCAATCACTTGTGTGCCAAAATACAATGGTATCACAAGGACAAGTTCTTAATGATCTAAAAACATCTTTGCTTAGTTCCCACAGGAAAAGGAACAAATCATTATATATCATTTTCTTGAAGCTAAGTGCCAGGAATCAACATTTAAAAGGAATATATACATCCACAGATAATCATTACCTATAATGATTTGATTCAGAGTGTATCATCTCAAACAAAACCATATTATGATTGCAGTAATTAACCACTAAGAGAAAACTACTGTCAGTATGAGTAATCTGACAGTAGAGTAAACTCTCATACCAACAACATAATCCAATTAAGGATTTGATTGAAACAACTAGCATGGATCATGATGGATTACCACTAGGACAAATCTGACAGACAACTAGTAACATCAAAGCTACTATCAATCCTTAACCATAGCAAGCAATCATTTCACAGGATCAAATCTGATCAACACTTGATCTAAAGCATCATAGATATGATCAACAGGGGATTATGAACCCTAATCAGAGCAAGAACACTAATCGAGAGATGAACTCAACCAACACCTAGTCACTTGACATGAAAGCCACTACATACACAGGTAGAATCATGGCAGTAGCATGGACAAACACCACAGAGACCACTCACTCGAGGTCCTCGCTGATGAATCGAAGAGGAAGAAGAGGGGTCGACGAACCGCGGCGGCACAGGGAGCACCCAGCGGGGCGCTGCAACCTGCACCTGCCATGGTGGCGGCCGCAGCAGCGCACGAGACCAGCACACCACCGCAGGCGGGATCGCGGCGGCAGCGACAACAACTTTTCCGAACCCTAGGGTTCGGGAATGGGGTGGAACTGACCACAGGGAAGCCCCAAAGACAAATCCAAGTGGATAGAACAAAAGAGCATCATCGACAACCCCAACCCGCACCACGGCAGCGGCCAGGACGGCCGACGACGGCGAGAATCGACGGTGGCGGCATCGCCGACCACGGGGGCGAGTCAAAGGAGGAGGAGATAAGGCCGAGAGAGAGAGAGAGGAGGCAGTGTGGGCTGGGTGGGCCAAAACCCTTTGGGGTAGTCATTTGACCCTGCCCTATTGGGCCACCTCGGCCCAATAAGCCCAAGGGGCCAGCCCAAGTTATTTGATAATTCTTTTGATCAATTAGAAAAGACCAAAATGCCCCTGACCTAAATAAAATTATAGAAAATAAAATAAAAGTCCAAAAATTATAAATAAAATACTTTTGGATTCACAACAATCCATTCTGTCCAAATAAAATAATATGTCAAATTTTGGAGATTAAAATTTTTATAAGAATTTTGTAATTTAAATATTCCTTATGGAATTTTACAAAATTATTGAAAGGTGATAAAAATAAATAAAAATCACTTTCATTATTTATTAATATTATAGTATTTTCTAAAAATACTAAATAAATATTTAGTAATAAAATTAATGTATAATTAATAATTCCTAAAAGAATTATTAAATCAATAAAAGTCAAATAAAGAAAAATAAAATAAAATAACTCAATATATGTTATAAATATTAAAAAAAATATTTATAAATCCTTTATTACTCAAAAAGGAACTTTTGGGGGTAAATGTATATAAATTTAAATAATGCATTACATTACTTGCATAATCATTTTGCTTCTTTAAATATTGTCCTTACCGGGCAATAATGATGTTTTTGTAGAACTAGAAGCTCAACGTCTAGTGCAAGCATCAGACTTCACTACCTTGCCATCACAAGGCAAGTTCATCACTTGCTCATGTCCTTTGAAGAGTCTTTATCAAAGTATTTGCAAATTGTGTGTTATCATATATGCTATAAAAGAAATAAAATATTATTTTCATAAACAAAGAAATCTTAGATATCATCCTAAGTGGTGTTATAATGGAGCAATAGAACTTAGAGTTCTAATTGCAACAATGATGATCAAGTAGGGACTTAATAACCCCTGACCTCAGTGATTCTAGCGCCGTATATTACGCGTTAGCCATGAGATTTGGAATGGGACAGAGAAGTCAGATGTATCTTCTTCCTCTCGCATGAAGCCGGATGTGCAGGTCGTGGCTGTTATCCTCGTAGCGTGCATATTATTTGGTAATTCGTAGAGGATATGCAGCATATGGGTGGGAACCCTCATCATCCCATGATAGTTCTGACATCTAACGGTTTGTACAAACCATTGCCGTAATTCATTATGTGGGCATGGTGTACAGCAAGGAGGCATGCGGGGGCGCGAAGGGGGCAGTGATTGGCTTGGACCAACTACTGGGCCCCACATCATGGAATTGTGGACGGTAAAGTACGCCCGGTTGTGCAACAAGGAGTTGATCTCTCATGGGTAAAGTAACGCACCTCTTCAGAGTATAAGAACTATAACTTGTTACTCCCTGTTCCGGGAAGGAGCTACGAACGCGGCAGGAAAGGAACTCCATGAAAGTTCTGGTCAACCTATGAAGGATGATTGTCATAGTTTTTTCGGAATAAAATCAATCTTTGAAGAAAGATTTACAAAAACTGCATAGTGCCAAGGATTTATAATCTGAGGTGGTAGTTAGAGCATCAAACTTCCCAACTTGCATATAATGAACTTGTTGGGTAACGCTGTTACTCATTCTTTCCTTTGAACCCTTGCTTAGACTCTGAGGATCCCAAAGACGTGCCAATGTATGCAGCCGAATGCCAAGAAGACGTGTTCTACGAGGAACCTGATCTATCCGGAGGAGTTGAAGGTGTGGACTACGAGATCTGATATGGTGTCGATGAGAACGCGTTCACTTAAGTGTCTAGTTAGTAGTAACTAATGGAGCCGAGCAGCATGAACTCTATAGAATAAGCTGTTGAGCCCCACTCCTAGTCAGAGTTGGTACTCTTAAGTTTCCGCTCAACACTTTATATTTTGGTTTGTAAGTTGGATCTTTTGGAAGTCTTGAACTTCCGGCAGTAATAATAATAATGTGTGTACTTTTGTAATATGGACCCGCAATGTTTCTGTTGTACCACTCTGAGGGATATGATATTTATGGAACGATATTCTTTCAATGTCATATCAACGACTATAGTGTACTACACATGTAGTGGTATGTTGGGTCACCGCATAACCCATGCCTAATCATGGTGGAAACTTGCAGCATAACCATAGTGAGCAATATGTGAAGCATCCTCAATAAAAACCTATGCAAATAGCAAATAAAAAGATCGTTGAGATGCTTATTGTCTACTTGTCTTGTCATTTTGATTATGGGATAGCTCCTGTATCATGTGCAAGCGGTACCCTGTTGGCGGTTCTTTATGATACACATGTACTTACAATGACAAGAACTTACCGGCAACTAAAGTTGAGTAGCATGAGGAGCGGCCCTCGTACTCAAGGGACATGAGATTGCCAACTTATATTTCATCAAGCATATACTCCATATTTGTTCACTTTAACCTTAATCACCTCAAGATGCTTATGATAGGGGCAATGAGAGCTCAAAGCTAGTAAGTACCATAATCTTTTGGAAGCTCTTTATGACTTGAAATCCCTACTTCCCTCTATGAAGGGTCTTTCTCCTATTTTTAAGTTGAGTCAGTAAACCTACTTCCTCTCCATCTCCAGCAAGCATTTGAGTTGTTGTGTTTCAAGCATTCATATGATGATTTATTCAATCATGTTCTTTATCTTCCTTGATTGCACAAGACTCTTATCTATTGAGTATTACTTTGAAAGCCATCATTTTGAAAAGCCTTTTATGTTTGAGCAAAGAGTACTCTTGTTGTGAAGACTTCTTCAAAAGCTTTTTGTGAAACTGTTTGCCAGCTGTTCTCTGACCAAGAACAAAAGTTTGCCAATTCCAATTATGATTTATCTATATGCATCTCTATTATGACTCCTGTACTTGTTGCAAGCTAAGTTATATAATGGTGAGTGATTTCTTCTATGAGTTGTGTAATGGTAAGTGTGATGCTTCTTGTCCGTATTCTTTTATCGACACTTCACTCCATAAACCAGTGGACATGTTTACTGAGCTCAGTTTTCGCTTGGGGACAAGCGAAGGTCTAAGTTTGGGGGGGAGTTGATACGTCCAATTTGCATCACCACTCTATATCATAATTTGCCTATATTCATTGATATATTTCATATTAAGAGGTGATACTTATGTCTTTTCATCTATTTTTGCATGTTGGATGATTCTTGGAGGATGGACTGCCAGAGTCAGGATTCTGATGGAAAAATAGGTGTTTCGATGCAATTTCGTGAAGATCATAAAAATACCAGAAAAATAATATTTTCCTAGAAGACGAAGGAAGCCAGAAGGGGAGGCGGAGATGGGCCATAGGGGGCCCACACCCTCCCAGGCGCAGGCCACCCTTGGGTCGCGCCTACAGGGGTGTGGCCCACCTGGCCAGCCTCCGGCTCCGCCCTCTTGCCTATATCTTCTCCTCGAAACCCTAAGACAGGGGGCGACCACAGAAAGATTCCGCCGCCTCTGCGGGGTGGAAAACACCGTGAGGAGAAAGAGCTCTCCAGCAGAGAGATTTCTGCTGGGAAATTCCTTCCCGGAGAGGGGAGATCATCGCCATCAAACTGTCATCAAGCTAGACTTCATCGGGATCATCATCATCATCATACACACCATCATCTTCACCAGCACCATCATCACCACTCCATCCCGATGTAACAATTGTGTTGAATACTTGCATAGCATAGTTCTTAGGGGAAACTTTTCTGGTGTTGATTACTATTGTAGTTGATGCTTTTGAGTGGAACCATTGGATTATTGTTTATGTTCGGATTTTTATCCATCACCATATCATCTTTGATCTTGATCCATATGATGTCTTGTGAGTAGTTCGTTTAGTTCTTGAGTACATGGGAGAAGTCATGTTGTTAGTAGTGGATTTGTCTTGAGATATTATTCAATGGTTTAGTATTTAAGTTGTGGTGCTATTCTTCTAGTGGTGTCATGTGAACGTCGACTACATGATACTTCACCATTTATGGGCCTAGGGGAATGCATTGTGTATTTGGATACTAATTGTGGGATTTCCGGAATGATAGAAACCTGAACCCCCGTTAGGACACCATTGCATAAGGGAGTGTAGGATCTCAGAGTTTAAGGCTGTGATTAGGTTTATATCTTAATTACTTTCCTGTAGTTGCGAATGCTTGCAGGGGGTTTAATCACAAGTATGTATTAGTCCAAGTAAGGTCGGTAAATTAGCACAGGTTCACCCATACAACACTTACAACACCAAAGAAGGGTACTCAGCTATATGAAGCGAAAGAGCTTGACAGAATTCCCATGTGTCCTCGAGAACATTTGGTCCTTATAAGTATTTCACCGGCTTGTCCTTTGCTAAGAAAGGATTGGGTCACTTGCTGCAGTTGTTCGTTGTCTTTATTACTTGCACTTTGTTTCTTTGATTTATCAGAAAACCCCTAAAAATCTGTTTGCTAAGTATTTACAGAGATTTCCTGCTCCATACCACTAGTCAACACCTTCTGCTCCTCGTTGGGATCGACACTCCTATTTATCGAAAGTACTATGATACACCCCCTATACTTGTGGGTCATCACACATGGATCAAGAGTGGGATTTGTCCATCCATATGACAGATAGATATACTCTGGGCCCTCTTGGTGAAATTTCATCCAATTGGCTTGCAAGCGTGTGACTAGGTCACAAGGGATAACATATCACGGAACGAGTAAAAAGTACTTATCGGTAATGAGGTTGAACTAGGTATAGAGATACCGGCGATCAAACCTCGGATAAGTAAAGTATCGTGCGACAAAGGGAATCGGTATCATATGTAAATGGTTCATTCGATCACGAAGTAATCATAAAATTATGTGGGAGCCATATGAATTTCCAGATTCCTCTATTGTTTATTGATCGGAGAAGTGTCTCGATCATGTCTACATAATTCACGAACCGTAGGGAGACACACTAAAAGTGTTTGATGTTGTTTAGTAGATATGGAGTGTGAGTTGGATACCGAATGTTTTTCGGAGTCTCAGATTGGATCCAGAACATCACAAGGAGATCCAGAATGGTCCGGAGAATAAGATTCATATAAGGAAAGTCCAATTCCGGGGTTCGGAAATATTTTAGGTGTTTTCACCGGAAGCTTCTAGAAAGTTCTAGAAGGTTAACCACCCCGGAGGGGGCACATGGATGCGCCATGCCCTAGTGGGGCATGCGTCATGGTGCCCTAGTTCAAGTTGTCCAAGACTAGGAAGTGGGAATCAAACTCTAGTTTGAATAGTCAAACTCTAATTTGAAAAGTCAAATCCTAATTTGGAAAGTCAAAGTCCTGGTGGAGGGAGGGAAGGAAACCTACATGGGAGAGGTTTCCCTCTCCCTCCCTAGGCCGCCGGCCACAAGGGAGTTGGGGGAGGACTCGGCCTTCCCCTTGCCGCCTCTCACCCCCATATAAGCAAGGGGTGGGGCGCTCCTTGGCCCTTACCCCAAAAACCCTAGGCCACCGCCCCTTGCTCCCAAGTCACCGGCGCCCTAGACCCTCTAAACCACCGCTGCCTTGCCCAAGACACCGGCGTCCTCATTCCCTCGACGTCTAAACCCTAGCCACTAAGGCCCTCTCTACTCCACCATACATTCTCCAGCTTAGACGAAGCCATGTCGGATCTACTCCTCCACCTCCACCACCACATCATCGTGCTGCGGCAATTGCGAGGAGATATACAACCTCCACTGTCTGCTGGAACAAGGGAGAGGAAGGTCTTCATCGAGTACCGAACGTGTGACCGACTGCGGAAGTGCTGCCGGAACGCGGCGCCGGAAGGATCGTCTTCGCGATCTTGAGATCGGCAAGTGAACGACTACATTAACAACGAGAATCTGATCTCGTTAAACGCTTTGGATATTCGAGGGTTAGTACTCTATGAACTCATTGCACTACTAGGAAATCCTTCTTCAGTGGCGCATTAGTATTGTTCTTATGTGGCGCATGGCTGGGACGCCACTGTTACGTCGCCACTGATGAAAACTTTTGTGGCGCATTCCTAAATGCGCCACATAAGTCATGATACTTCTGTGGCGCATTTCGGTTGATGCGCCACCGGAGTTTGTTCAGTGGCGCATTATGGACAATGCGCCACTGAAACACTATGCGCCACAGAAGGTTAAAACGATGCGCCACTGGTTTGAGTATTAGGTATTAAAAAAAATTGAAACTTGTCCAAATATACAATATTATACAGGTATTATACAGAAACAGTATATTTGACTTAGTATATGAAAACAAATATAATACAAACATGAATATAGTGCCATCACACTACTTAGAGCCCGAACGAGATAGACAAGTGATCATCACATTACAATACAAGTCAAATGAAGTGGTTTGTTACAAGTGTTTGTTACAAAGTTCACCATCTCATCACATTACAAATAAAGTATTCATCTCGCCTACACTAGAATCAAATAGAATACAACTATGACGACGGTGAGCAAGAGCAAGAGAACTAGCAATATCTTCATCCGGTTCTCCTTCCATAGGTGGTTCCTCCACTTGGCTACCGCCTCCTCTCGAGTCGCGTATCCTTTGTAGCTGTTGCCGCTAAACTTGTTCACCTATTTCTGACAGTCCTCCCACTCATCGTAGACTCCTGGAACCCAACCCTTGTACACCACATACCACTTCGTCATCTCTATTGATAAGGCATATTAGTAAATCATGCAACAGAAAGAACTAAATTGGTTTACATGCATATATATTCACATAAACTAAAGCAAAAGATCAGTAAACATAGAAGATAGCACATCGACCATAATCATAGAACTTCGACGACAACGACCACAATAGTGAAGTTTACAACATACGACCACGGTAGTATATAGTTTGTGACACAACACTACACAGAGACATCTATGATAATTCTAGGCGCACACATCGATCAATGTTAAGAACTGCTAACACTCGGCTTCGGGAATGGTAGATAGCCATCCTTCGTCATCCACGTCCTGTTGTCACCCTGTTGACGAAGAATATTTTCAATCTCCCTCTTAGTCAACCCTCTGTTGTGTTTTAGGACCCCTCCCCTCGTGTTGATATCTTCCACGATGATTTCCGACAACTTAACCTAGATGCGATGGAAGTCTTCTCTAAGATCATCATCGTCCCTTCGCGCCAAATTTTTGGCCCATGCTCGGAAACTAGATGGCAGAGTTAGGTTCTGGCAATCCTGGACAAACCCTTTAAGGTGATGCATGGCGTAGAAGGCCTCCTTGGCGCCGCCAGTAGCCGGATCCTTGACGCAGGGGAACTCGAGCACATGCTTGAACACGTGCTTGTCATCCTTGATACATTCCCCCTTGTTGACGAAGGGCATCCCTTTTTTAGCGTAGCCCTCGAGAGCCTCATTCAAAACACCCCTTATTCTGGTGTAGTCCTTCTTCTTCTTCTTACTCGCCGAGTCGAAATACGATGCTATCGAGTACTTTGTGAAAATGACGATGAGTGTGCAGTATTTTTCTCTGCACAACACGATTGAAACGGGATGTTGGAAAAGGGCAATGGAAGAAAGCTATAAGAAAGCCTAAGTTAACAATGCTAGGGGGGTGTGTACTTACTCAGGAAAGAAAGGCAAAAGAAGCGTGTTCGTCCTCTTGTGGTCCACCATGAACTTCTCGAGATACGCCGTCGCCTTGGCACGCGTCTCAGATCCTTCCCTCAACTGGATATCACGCATGTAGTAGGGATCCACTATCGCGATGTAGGGTGTCTGCTCTCTCTTGGTCTTCATCGCCAGATTGAGCGTGAATAGGCGGACCATGTCATAGTCCAGCCGTTTCGAGAGAAACAGCTTGAAGACGTCCTCGTACGATATGAAGAACACGTCCGTGGGGGCTTCATTGATAAAGTCCACGTCCGATGGCACCTTGACAGTGAAAACCGGGTAATTTGGATCTTTGTATTTAAGAAGAATGCCCTCTAGTGTCTTGATACTATCACTCAAAGCGAGCATATGTCCACCAGCAAGGCGAAGCAGATCCGGAGTCAGTATTGCTTCACCGGCTATATGTATCCTGGGCAAGCCATCCTCGCGGGCTGGTACGACGTCATCCTTAGCCCGGATCCTCTTCGGAGGAGGTTGGCTCTCAGCTTTCTTACCTCTCTTCCTGTGCTTCTTCGTCTTCTGAGCAGGCTCCTCCACTGGGGATGCTAAGTGCTCAACGGCCGCCTTTTGGAGTGTGTCAGGGCTAAAGACGAATCCAACTGGTTTCTCATGTTGATCGGCGGCCGGAGGCGTCTCTTGAGATAAACCTCCAAAGACCAGGCGTTGCGTGCATGTAGTGGGACGCACACCTTGACCCTCGCGAGCGATGAAGGTTCTTCATCCACAGCAGACATGTACAATCCTATGCCGGCGCCGGTGTTGATGTAGTCGTCGATGTTGACAAATTCTTCATCATCATCGTTGTTGCCGCCATGTGGTGATGGTGGTGGTGGGGGCGACGGTGGTTGCTTTGCGACGGCGGCATCGCCTTGGGGCGGCCCACACGCTCCCAATAGTTGTTGGTGGCGACTGGTGGTGGCGACGACGACAGGTGGCTTCCTAGGTGGTGGCCGGACGATCGAGGTGGCGCCGGTGACAGGTGGCATCCGAGGTGGTGGCCGGACGATCGAGGTGGCGCTTAGGTGCCCCGTAAGACGGATCTGACTCTTCGGCCATGTCAAGGGCCAGCCGTGGCATTCTGCAAGGGTCTTGTGTTCGTCGGCTCCCTGAGGTTGAAAGGGGGGGTCCATGTCGTCGCACCCTGGCAACACCCGAGCAATCCGGACCCTCATCACGGCATCGTCCATTGCATTGTTGTGCATCGTGCGGTTCGCCGGTTGTATGATATTGCCCTTGGCAACATCCTTCAACTCGCCGTCGGCAACTTTGTGGAGTAGTACGCAAGCAGCGTCCTGAATATCGACACATATGTGTTGGGCATCATGATCAAGGTGGCAATCACCAAAGGCGCATAAAGAAGATGAAGCGGAGTATGATATTAGTTACCTTGGTGAGGGCGTTGAGCTCGGATAATGTCGACACATGGCCGATCCCGGCGGCAGGCCTATCATCAGCATTCTCCCGCGGTACTGGTGCCACCGCCGGCTGTGCGATATTGGTATTTTTGGCGGGAGCAGCAGGGGGCAGCTGTGCGACAACAAGCTCTTGCGGCTGCACCGCGGTGATGGTGGCCGGCGGGGTCACCAAGTCCGGCGACGCGTTAACGTTGATGCTCGAGTTGCTGCTGCTAAAGCTAGGCACGTTTATCGGCCCCTGTCGACCTCCCACATTCCAAACAGCTAGCCCCTCCATCAACCCAGGGGGGATGATCGCGCGAAGCTTCTCCTCCAATAACTTGTCCATTGCTTTCTCGTCCACTTTTGCCTCTAATGTCTTCACATTCAACTTCAGCTCTTCAACCTCGGCTTTATCTTTAGCCGCCGACTGGCTCTTCCTCTCCCTCCTCTTTTTTGCGTCCTCTTTGTAGTACTCGGTAAACTTCATGCTTGTACCGAAGCCGGACACATGGCCAGCTGATTTTGGCGGCAACTTCTTCTCCCTCTTCTTGTAAGTGTTCGTCGCCCTGTTAAAAACAGTGTCCCATGGCTCCGCCGCCGAATCTTGGGACGACAAGTCCTCGCTAGCGTTCAATTCCTTCTCCTGCAGAGATACAAGGAGAGGTGAACCCATGCATGCATTTAGATTCTTGGCTTAATTATTTTAATGAGAGATCCACAGTAAATTCCTTACTAGCTCATGCTCAAAGGCCTTCACATCCGGGTCGTCGGTGACGAACTCCCCTGTAACAGGGTCCAGGTAGTAGCGGGCCCGGCCAAATTGTCGGATCTGCAGGTCTGTAATTTTATGCCATGGGTTCTCTTTACCCTGGCGTTCAAGCTCGGCGTCCTCCTTGTCCCAAATGGGTTGTTTCCTTCTATATCCGCCGCTTCCAAGCCGGTGGTTACCTATGTTATTCTCTCGCATAGTCTTTCCCCACTCAGTCCATGCTTTAGAGGCAGCGGTATCTAAGTCCGCCTTGAATATCTTGAACTCTTCTTCGTCGAGCATCGGATTTTTCCTACTTATAGTCTCCCAGCTTTCACCGTTGTCAATGCTGTTCTTTACCCGGGTTTTCCAGCTGCTCAAGGCGTTGCTCATCTTTGTCAGTGCTAGTTTGTTCACCGGGTTCTTATTACTCTCCAGGTTTCTGAACTTCTCTGGGAATGTGTATCGCTTGTGAAGCTTCTTAAGGAGGTTCTCGACCAAAGCATGATTACGTCGGATGTACTTCGTGTTGATCGACATGCTTTCCCGGATGATGCACCCGAGTTGCATGCCGTACCCGCAGGCAATCGATGAAGGCGCAATGGGTTGGCCACCTTCTGTGACCTCGGTGAACTCATCACAAACGTTGGCGAGCACTTGCGGCTTCCGATCCTTAATATCCTTCTTCTTCTTCTTCTGTATGGTGGCCGGGTTGCCGCTACCACCATCTGTGCGCTCGCCACCATCCGTGGTGGTGTTACCCTCCTCCCCGCCTTCACTAGTTCCATCGTAGTTGTCATCGTCCCCCTCGTAATCTGGATCTTCCTCGCCCCTAGCACCTCCGACGACGATCGTTGGTGGTGGTGTCATTCTCATCTCCTCCGCCTCCTCATGCTCTTGGGACGGCCCCCAGAACGATTTGTTGGCCTCTTGGGCTAGATCCTCGACGCTCATTTGTTTAGAAGGACCGGCCTCATTGTTAGTCGACATGTTTGCGCTTTATTACTAAAAAAAGAGGCAAACAGTTAGCACAAATATCGATTGAAAAATTCGGCATGACCTTTGCTAATTTTTGGACCTACGAGTGCCCATTTCTCAACCGAAACGGAAGTGAATCAACACTTCGGGAGAAACGGGCAACTCAATTGAAATCCCTGCAAGAAAAAACACCCCAGCCCCATTGATAACCCCATTGACACCATCCATAATCATCCAACACCATCTCATTCATAGTTTCAAATGAATATACAAGATCAACAGTACCACAGATCATAAACAACATAATTTCTATAACCAGCAGCATAACCAGATCATAAACAGATCATAACCAGCAGCATAACCAAATCACCACAGCAGCATAACCAGATCACCACAGCAGCATAACCAGAGCATAAACTGCACCACAGATCATAACCATCCCAGAGTTGATCAGAACCATCCCAGAGTTGCATCGTTACTCACATAGAACCATCTCCACAACAATGCTTAGACTGAATTTTAGATTTCATGAACACACAAGAAGTACATTTCCTTAGTCACTCAAACTTTTAGTTACAGCAAATTCACTCAAAATAAAATGACAAGTGTAATGAATCTGTGAGTGGTAGTATATCAACAAAAATTCAGTGTTAGCAAAAGCACTGTGAGCACAAAGCACTGTGTTCACAAGAAGATTTGTTTCCTCATCATACAGTACTAGGACTGTAAGCACAAAGCAGTACTGCTGCTATTCTAGTCGCGAGACTTTGAAGTCTTTGAGTTCTGCTAATAATCGCAGTGGTTGGCTATGTTCATTAACCAGCGCTAGATCAGGAGCAGGGTGTGCTAATACCACACATCTTCTTGTGACAATTATCAGTGAACATGAGGAATAAAACTACTACCACACATCTTCTTGCCCTTTCTCTTTCGAACAAACTAGGAACATTTTCCTTAGGCCAAATTATCAGTGAACATGAGGATGTTTCACATGCTGATTTTTTTAGAAGAAAAGGGCATGCGCAAGTGCCATTGGATCGAAGCTAAGTATTTACAGCATATTGCATACAAGGTTTAAATCACAAACATTCCACAAGCAAGATCAACCACGATCTTTTCGGAGACTACCAAGCCTGGCGGTGGCGAGATGTATACCTGTGGTGGCGAGATGGTGCAGGATGGGGAGGTGGTCCTGGCGGCGGACTGGCCTGCTCCTCCTCCACGGACGGGCTCGTCCTCCACGCACGCCCAGCTCCTCCTCCACACACGGCCTGGCCTGCTCCTCCTCCTAGGGCGCACGGGCTCCTCCTCCTGCGGTGGCGAGATGGCGCGGCCCCTCCTCCACGCACGGCGGCTCCTCCTCCGGTGCGACAGCTCCTCCTTCGGTGCGGCGGCTTCTCCTCCGGTGTGGCAGGAGGCACTTGGGCGGGGGTTCTAGCTAGGGTTCGTCGGGGACGATATCGTTTGAATTGGGGGAAAGTGAAACGGATCGAGGTCGGGAACGAATTGTGAACCGTCCATTTGACTAAGTGCGGAAGTTCTGTGGCGCATACCGCTAGAATGCGCCACATAAGTTGAAAACTTCTGTGGCGCATTCTGTCTATATGCGCCACAGAACTTTCACACTTAGTAAAAACGAACGCGCGGCTGTAGTTTGACACGAAACAGACAATAGCTCAATGGTTGTGAGACAGTTGTTGGACATGAGCACCTAGCAGGCAGGTTCGAATCCTGGCTGCCCCAATTTTTTTCTTTATTTAAAAATTCTATGATACAAATATATTTAAGCCAAGCACATACACATATGTATATTTATTCAAAAAATCTCCCCGAATTATATTTATACATGTGAATTTATACATACACGAATATCACGATATATGTTTAATTAGTCTCTAACTAATACACAAAAAAGATCACACATCGTCGTGTGATATTTCGAGCTAGCTAGCTAGCCTCTCTTCACAATCTTCTTGCCTTTTTTCTTCGCGGTTGAATACTTTATCCCGGGCACTATGAGATTTCTTCTCGTGAACGAACAACCTTTAGTAGGTAGTGTGGTCTTTCTTCTTACTGTAGTAGTAGTAGGCATGTTAAAGTACTTGTCGAACTCCCCTTCGATCTTCGGATCGCCATTCTTGTCGAAGTCTTGCTCGTTGGCGGATCCTTCCATTCCGATGATGCTCCTCTTGCCCCTCCTCACTACAACACGACTGGGCTTTGACGGGTCAGTAATAAAGAAACATTGATCAACTTGGCTAGCGAGTATCCATGGCTCATTTTTCGTGGAGGCCTTCTTTGCCGACTTGGCATCTGGTATAACGCAGGTGGTGAAATATCAGCCTTCTTTTTCGACGTTCTTGGCCCATCTAACACGGAACATCGGTACCGTCTCTCCACAGTAGTTGAGCTCCCATATCTCCTCGATCCTTCCGTAGAATCTTTCCATGACAGTAGTCTCGTCATCGGCGAAGGACATCATAGTAACTCCTGAGTTTTGATATTCGCTATTCATGTCCTTTTCCTCGGTGTATAATCTGTAACCGTTGATGTCGTATGACTGATAGGTCTTTACGTTATGCGCTGGGACCTGTGACAAGGAGAATATGAGTTGTTGATCTTCCGTAAAAGGCGTCTGCGGGGGATTGTCTAGCAGCCTTTTCTTGAACCAACCCGTGAATGTGGAGTTGTGTTCTCTTTTTACGTCTCCTTTCTTCCTCGGGCGGGCCCGGTCCACGTACTCCTGCTCGATCAAGGTTTTGTGCCCTTCCACCCAAGGGCTGACCAATTCAATGTGTTGTAGTGCGACTCGGTGTGCCCTGGCAAAGTCGGCGCGTCGATTAGCAATGCCGACATGCAGTGAGCGGTGGCCCTCGCGGTGACCATACCCAGCGAGCCTACCGAGGTGCTTCTTGGTGGGTATTCCAACATCCTCGTTCTCGGTGGTTAGATAGTTTTGGCAGAAAGAGATGCACTCGTAGATCAGAAAGCCCTTGGCTATGCTTCCATCTGGACAGGACCTGTTGCGAACGAACCCTTTGATTACACCGTTCATCCTTTCAAACGGCATCATGTTATGCAGGAATGTCGGCCCGAGCTGGATGATGTCATCCATGACATGGACAAGTAGATGCACCATGATGTCGAAGAATGCGGGCGGAAAGTAAATCTCGAGCTCGCATAGTATCACCACGATCTCTTCCTGTAGCCTGTCGAGCTTCTTCATGCCGATCGACTTCCTAGAGATGACGTCGAAAAAGTTGCACAAGCCAAACAGCGTCTCACGGACGTGCTCGTCCATTATCCCTCATATGGCAACTAGAAGTATCTGTGTCATCATCATGTGACAGTCGTGGGACTTCATACCGCTGAACCTCTTCTTCGCTATGTCGAGATACCTGCTTATCTTGCCCGAATAACTGTGAGGAACTTTGACTCCTAGGAGGCACCTGAAAAACTGCTCGATCTCCTCCTGACATAGAGTGAAGCAGGCAGCGCGAAGAACAACCACCTCATTCTTCTTAACCCTTTTGCGGCGACCCTGAGTCCCTTCCGTTTGATCGTCATCATCATCACTATCAGGGTACTGAAGCTCCTTCTTGATGCCAAGCAATTTCAGGTCATTTCTTGCTTTCGGCCCATCGTTGGTCCTCTCCGGCATGTTGAGGAGAGTGCCAAGCAGACTCTCGGTAATGTTCTTCATGATGTGCATTACATCGAGGCTATGGGGCGTGTGGAGGACCTTCCAGTACGGCAGGTCCCAGAAAACAGACCTCGCTTTCCATACACCCAGAAGCGGCTTTGTCCTTGGTCGCTTCTTCCCTGGCGCTGGGCACTCATCCCAATTATTCAGAAGCTCCTCGATTTCTTCGCCGCTCCTTGTACGCGGGGATCTTTCGAGCTCGTCTTTACCATTGAACAGGTCACCGCGTTTTCTCCACAGGCCGTATGCGCCACAAAAGTTCAATCTTCTGTGGCGCATACAGGCTGCATGCGCCACAGAACCTTGGCCATAGGGTGCAGTGGGCCAAGTGGGCCCTGACTCAATGTTCTGTTGCGCATGGCCAACGAATGCGCCACAGAACCTGTGGGCCCGGCACTCAGGTTTCTGTGGCGCATACTGTAGTTATGCGCCACAGAAGGTTAAAGTTCTGTGGCGCATGTCCTACCCATGCGCCACAGAACACTGAGGCATAGATCTCTGCACCAAATAAAGGTGGCAGATAGAGCTCTTTAATGACACCCCTCTATATATATGCCACACTCCCTGTCCAAAGCAACATACCTACCCTCATGTCTTCTTCCCACAACTTGTCGAAGACTCGTTGGAGAGCACATCCCGCTCGCGTTCCCTGCAGCCTACTCGCAGTGGAGGGGCGAGGTCGAGGGGCAGTGCTGGGAGTCAGCCGCCGCGGGATTTAGAGGTCAACCTAATCGAGGAGGAGGCCAGACTGCGGCACGAGGCGCTCTACAACAAGGCCATGAGGTTGTACGCCGTGCTCGCGTCTCTGAAGGAGAGGGCGCACATGGCGGAACCAATCGGGTGGCGGTCGGTGCTCGACCCCAACGTGTCCATGGAGGACCACGTCCGCAGGCTGCAGGCGCGCGTGAACAGGGAGGTTTGGCATCTTCCACCGCCATCGCCCCCACCAGCTCTTTGAAGGGATTTGCAATGTTGTAGTTTGTGTATTTGCAATGATCGAATGTATGGCATTGTTGTTTTACTATTCAAGGCTATGCGCATGTGCATTTTGCAACGATGTATGCCACTGCACATGTCTATCTACTAGATTGTCTAGTATATTCTGAGAAGGTACTTGTTTTGCTGTTCAAGGTAATTGTTTAGTCGGGAAAAGCACAAGAGGAAAATAATATGAGAAGCACGAAGCTTTATGTGGCGCATACCAAGCACATGCGCCACAGAAGTTTGTTCTTCTGTGGCGCACAGGCAACAATGCACCACAGAAGCTTGTACATAGGTGAGAAGAGAGTGGGGCCCACATATATCTTCTGTGGCGCATATCGCATTATGCGCCACAGAAGATATAAACTTCTGTGGCGCATCACCCTATATGCGCCATAGAAGTTTGGTCAGAGCACGGTCAGACCCCGCCTGCTGTGGGTCCCACCAAACTTCTGTGGCGCATATGTAGTAATGTGCCACAGAAGATTCATGGTCCAATGGCTTGTGTGGGTCCCACCAAACTTCTGTGGCGCATTGCTCTGGAAGGTGCGCCACAGAAGTTTGGTAGTTCTGTGGCGCATGTCTCCGGATGCGCCACTGGGTAACTTTTGTGGCGCATGGTCAGGACCATGCGCCACAGAAGCTATGTCTATCTATAGCTAGTTTCCTAGTAGTGTTGAACCGATCTCATAGATTAGGTCTAGGCTTTTGTGTGTTCATGCGATAGAATTTTTTTGTTTTCCATGCTACGGACCCCTACAGTGGTATCAGAGTCGTGTCTATCCATAGATCTGTTGCACGAGTAGAACTTAAAGTTTTTGTGGGCGTTGATGCTTTTGTTGTTGCTTGATTTTTGTGTACTTTGCATCTTGCGGGATAGTGGGATTAAGTGGCCTGGGCTAATCTTACATGTCATCGTACATGAGACTTGCTCCATGATCAACATGCAACTTGCATTGCACAAGTGGATTTGCGGGTGCCCGTCTCTTCCACCATAGTGAATATTCAATTTACAACGGCACTTGAAAATACTTGTATCAACGTTGTGGTTCATGTTCGTGAGTTAGAACGGTTCTTATGCGAAAGACCTAGCCACGTAAAAAATGCAAAGAAATTAGAGGCGTCTAACTTGTTTTTTCAGGTCTTATGATGTGATGTCATATGGTCATGATTGTGATTATATAAAATGTATGCAATGATCCTTATTGTAAGTTGGCAACCGGCAGGAGCCTTATGGTTGTTTTTAAATTTCGTTTAATACCTACGTGTCTATTCATCAAAGTAGTTGTAATAGTTGTTGTTGGTGGAGGACAACCATGAAGCGGCTCCATTGACCTTGACGTCACACCAGTGATGATGGAGATCATGTTCGTGCTTGGAGATGGAGATCGAAGGCACAAGAAGAAAGGCCATATCATATCACATATTATGAATTGCATGTGATGATAATCCTTGTATGCATCTTGTATTGCTTAGATTGTGACGGTAGCATTATAAGATGATCCCTCTCACTAAATATCAAGTAATAAAGTGTTCGTCCTTAGTAGGTAACGTTGCTAAGACTCGTCCTTTTGAAGCACCACATGATGATCGGGTGTGATAGATTCTACGTGTGCATACAACGGGTGCAAGCGAGATTTGCACATGCAAATACTAAGGTTAACCTTGACGAGCCTAGCATGTACATACATGGTCTTGGAACACGGAATACCGAAAGGTAAAGCATGAGTCATATGATTGATATGATGAACATGTTGATTGTTCGCCTTTGAAACTACATCATCTCTTGCAATGATCGGACTTGGTGTAGTGGATTTGGTTCATGTGATCACTAAAACAATATGAGGGATGTTGTTTTGAGTGGGAGTTCACCTAGTTAATTTAAGTATTAAATATGAACCCAATTTGTCATAAACTTAGTCTAAACTCTTTGTAAATATGTTGTAGATCATGATGACCCCTACCATCAATTTTAATGCGTTCCTAGAGGAAGAAAAGTTGAAAAACAATGGAAGAAACTTCGCGGATTGGTTCCACAACTTGATTGTCCTCAATGTTGGTCAGTTGGCCTATGTGCTGGATGCACCGCTAGGTGACCCGCCTGCAGATGATGCTACCAATGAGGTGAAGAATGTTTTCCTCACTCGGAAGAATCAATAATCCATAGTTCAGTGTGCTATCTTGTACGGTTTGGAATCAGAGCTTCAGAAGCGGTTTGAGAACCATGAGCCTTATGATATTGTCCGTGAGCTCAAAATGATATTTGAGACTCATGCGGCTTTTGAAAACTATGAAGCCTCCGAGAAGTTATTTAACTGCAAGATGGAAGAGGGCAGCTCTGTTAGCAAGCATGTGCTTAAGATATCTGGGCATGCGAATAAACTCGCAAATCTAGTAATAACGATTCCTAATGCGTTGGGTATTCATCGTGTTCTCCAATCACTATCACCTATTTACAAGAACTTCGTGATGAACTACAACATGCAGCGCATGGATAAGTCGTTACCAGAACTCTTCTCCATGTTGAAGTCTGCGGAAGTGGAGATCAAGAAAGAGCACCAAGTGTTGATGGTCAATAATACCACCAATTTTAAGAAGTAAGGCAAGCCTAAGAAGAAGGGCAACTTCAATAAGGGTGACAATAAAGTTGTTGCGCCTGCAAAGAAACCCAAGGCTGGTCCTAAGCCTGATACTGAGTGTTTTTACTGCAAGGAAGAAGGTCACTAGAAGCAGAATTTCTCCAAGTACCTGGCAGATCTGAAGAACAGCAACATCAAGAAGAAAGGTATATTTGATATACATATTATTGATGTGTATATTACTAGTAGTCGTAGTAGTGCCTGAGTGTTTGATACTGGTTCGGTTGCTCATATTTGTAACTCGAAACAGGTGCTGCAGAATAAGCGAAGATTAGCGAGAGACGAGGTGACGATGCGCATTGGAAATGGCTCCAAGGTTGATGTGATCGCTGTCGACATGCTTCCTCTTCATATACCATCTGGATTAGTTTTATACTTAAATAATTGTTATGTGGTGCCTGTGTTAAGCATGAAAATTATATCTAAATCTTGTTTATTGCAAGAAGGTTACTTGTTTAAATCCGAAAATAATGGTTGTTCTATTTATATAAGTAATATCTTTTATGGTCATGCGCCTATGATAGATGGTCTATTCTTATTGAATCTCGATAGTAGCGATATACATGTTCATATTATAGATGGTAAATGATTGAAATTGAATGATAATTCTACATACATGTGGCACTGTGATGACCCACAAGTATAGGGGTGTATCGTAGTACTTTCGATAAATAGGAGTGTCGATCCCAACGAGGAGCAGAAGGTGTTGACTAGTGCTATGGAGCATGAAATCTCTGTAAATACTTAGCAAACAGACTTTTAGGGGTTTTCTGATAAAGCAACAAAACAAAGTGCAAGTAATAAAGACAACGAACAACTGCAGCAAGTGGCCCAATCCTTTCTTAGCAAAGGACAAGCCGGTGGAAATACTTATAAGGACAAAATGTTCTCGAGTACACATGGGAATTCTTTCAAGTGCTTTCACTTCATATAGCTGAGTACTCTTCTTTGGTGCTGTAAGTGTTGTGTGGGTGAACCTGTGCTAATGTACCGACCTTACTTGGACTAATACATACCTGTGCTAATGTACGAATGGCTAAAATATTGGAATTTATACATATCGATGTATGTAGTCCATTATGTATAGTCGTAAGCGATGGATTTCAACTTCATATGCTTTCTCCGGAAATTTGAGTGAATATTCACTTAATGAGAAAGAAGTGTGAAATATTTGAAAATGTTCAAAGACTTTCAAGATGAAGTGGAAAATCATTGTAACAAGAAAATAAATGGTTTATGATTTTATCATAAGGGATTTATTTGAGTTACAAGTGTAACAAGAAAATAAATGAATTATGATTTTATCATAAAGGGATTTATTTGAGTTGCAAATTTAGCAAAACACCTAGATTTACATCTCCCGAAACACCATAGGACTATGGAGTGTTTGATATTTGTAATGAAACCTTGTTTGACATGGTTGGATCAAAGGTGTTATTTATAAAACTGCCATTATGTTTTAAAAGATTAAAGCTTTAGAGACTACCACTTTTACACTGAAAAGAGCTCCATCTTGATCCGTTGAAATGACACCTGGTTTGGGGTAAATCCCAAGTTGTCCTTTCTTAAAATTTTGGCATGCTAAGCATAAGTAAGATGTTTACAACCAAAGTCGGATGAGCATGTCTTTGTAGGTTATTTCGAATAACCATTGGGTATTTCTCCATAACACCGAGGATAAAATGGTTTGTCGCTTGAAATGTGAAGTTTCTTGAAAAAGGAATTTTTCACAAAAGTTAAGTGGGAGGACAATAGAACTTTGATAAGGTTAACGAACCTTAGCTATATGTGCTGAGTTGCGCAGTGCCGAAAAACATTCTAGAGCCAGCCACAATGCTCATGGCTCATGTGCCTCAAAGGTTGCGGTCACGGAGGTCTAAGTTCCTATTGAACCAAGTAGGTCTGATAAACAATCAAATGCTAATATTTGAGAGTAAATCATTATTGTTTGACAATGATGAACCGACTACTTGCAAAGAAGCGATGATGGGCCCTGACTCCGTCAAATGGCTTGAAGCCATAAAATCTGTGATAGTTCCATACACGAGAAATCAAGTTTTGAACATGGAAGACCCTCCGTAAAGGTGTAAAAACCTATCGGTCATATTTGGATCTATAAATAAACATACATGGATGTTTCACATCTATGAAATAGTCGACATGTCGTAAGTTCAAGGAGTTGACTATGACAAGATTTAATCTTTCATAGCGATATTTAGTCTGGACGGATTAAAGTAGCAACCACTACATATAATTTGGTATATGGTAGATGAATAAACAAAACAAAATTCTTATAAAAGAATGGTTACCTAGGAAGTGTGCATGATACGATCCAAAGGGTTTTGTTAATTCAAAGGATGCTAAAAGGGAATGCAAACTTCAATGGTTGAAGTAAGCATCGTGGAGTTGGAATCTTCACCGTGATGAAAAGGAGTTTTCATCAGGAGACGATGAAGATGCTTGCATTTGCAAGAAATTAAGTGGGAGCGCTAAGACATACTTTTAATACATTATGTGGATGACATCTTGTTGATTAGAAATTATGTATATTTTATTGACAAAGGTTAAGAATTTCATTTCGATGAAAGACTTAGACAAAACCCGAATATTTAGCATGAATGTCTATAGTGGATAGACTGTGACGCTAATATGGTTGTGCCAAACATACATATATGATATATTGAAGGAGTTCAATATAGAAACGACAAGAATTGGTTCTTGTCGCATGGAAAGGAATTGAATCAAGATTCAAGTGTATCGACACTTGATAAGTGAAACAAGATTCAAGTGCTTTGACACTTGATGAGTGAAATCACAAGAATGTTTTGACCAATCATACCATGAGGTGTACACATCCAGATATGTCCTATGCTCTAAGTGTTATGAGCATATACCAGAATAAATCATAAAATGATCATTGGACGATAGTGAGGATATTCTTATGATCTTTTGGAAGAACTAAGAATATATTTTGTGTAGAGGTGACAAACAATTACAAATAGTTTATTGTAAAGCATTACATTAATACTAGTTTTGTCACAAGATACAAATTAAGTTTATCTCAATTTAAACTATGGGTGGCACAATGTAATGGAAAGAAAGTTTCCATGATGGATTTGGATGAATTCCAAAGTTAATACATTGTGACGGATACTACAACAAAAAGGCTAAGTATATGGCTGCTATAGTAGTAGCAAAGGAGGGCATTTGTGTCAAGTAGTTTGTTATCAAACTAAGGTGTGGTTCGCAATGGGCTACCACTAAATATATATTGTACGACAATAGTATCGACATGATTTAACCCCAAGGAACTAAAGGTATCACCAAAAGACCAAATTTATACAATGCCATCTCATTGGAGAATGAGTGATGCGTGAATACGCAAAGACATGCAAATACACACGGACCTGAATGCGTTAGATCCGTAGAATATGTTAACCACTTGCAGTTGCGTATATGGAACACCATAAAGCCATAGGTGTTCAATACGCAAAGTTTTCAAACTAGATTATTGTCTCTAGTGCAAGTGGGAGACTGAAGGGAATATGCCCGAGAGGCAATAAAAAAGTGGTTATTATTGTATTCCTTGTTTATGATAAATGTTTATTTTACATGCTATAATTGTATTAATACGGAAACATTAATACATGTGTGTTTAATAAACAAAAGGAAGTTCCTAGTTATGCCTCTCTTATAAACTAGCTCGTTGATTAACAAGATGATCAAAGGTTTCCTGATAATGGACATTGGATGTTGTTAATAACGAGGTCACAACATTATTGGAATGGTGTGATGAACATTCATCCGAGTATAGAATTACGATCAAGGTCATTGTGTTTATATTGCTATAACATCATACGAAGTTATCTTAGTCCTTAGACCATGAGATCATGTCAATCACTAACACCGGAAGAGTAT
Source organism: Avena sativa (assembly GCA_916181665.1). NCBI lineage: Eukaryota > Viridiplantae > Streptophyta > Magnoliopsida > Poales > Poaceae > Avena > Avena sativa. The sequence continues at coordinate 43,428,173 of OV702285.1, read as the reverse complement.
CTTGATAACATCAAACGTCACACCATAACAGGGTGACTATAAAGATGGGTTCAATGCTAAAAAGGTGTTATGCTGAGGCTCATGGATCAAGAGTGGAATTTGTCCATCCCGATGACGGAGAGATATACTCTGGGCCCTCTCGGTGATATCACATTAATTAGCTTGCAAGCAAGTGATTTTATCACTAGAATGTTATATCACGGGAACAAGAAAAGAGTACATGTCGGTAATGAGATGAAACTAGGTATGGAGATACCGATGATCGAATCTCAGACATGTAATATATTGCGAGACAAAAGGATTGAGTTACATGCGTATAAGGTTCACACGATCACAGAAGTCATTGTTGAATATGTGGGAGTCAGTACGGATCTCCAGGTCCCGCTGCTGATTATTGATCAGAGAGGGGTCTCGATCATGTCTACATTATTAGCGAACCGTAGGGTGACACACTTAAGGGATACCGACACCATTTGGAGCAAATAATATGCCAGAGAAAGAAAAAGGAAAGCGTAGGAATTTATTTCACTAGACACCGAAACTGTTTCAGTTGAAATTGCTGAAACTGGTTCTGCATGTGAAATTGAATACTAGCAAGGGGTTTTATGTGAATGTTTGTTAATTAAAGTAATTAACAAAATTCTGAATAAATAAATAGTTTTATTTAATGATAGATTACATTAAATTTGGTGGAAATTTAATGGAGGTGAGTGGAATTTTGAGTGGCTGGCTATTTATGTGAGTGAGATCTCCACTCACATGAATGTGGAAGAGGTGGGGGCACCTCCATGGCTGCCACGCCATGGGAGGGGTCTGCCCCTCTCCCTATAAAAGGCACCCTACTCCCTCCTCTCATCACACACCTCCTCACGAAGGATCTCTCTCCCCCCTTTAGAATTCCCCCATGGTCTCGGATCAGCGAGATACATGTTCCCGGTGGCTTTTTCTGGAAGGATTTTTTTGCTTCCACTGCTTTGCTGGAGCGAGGGTGCGGAGGTTGTCGGGGTACCCAGACGTGTGTGCAATCACGGATGCACCACTGCTTTGTGGTGCTGGACGTGATGGTGCTGGACCAGATGGACTTCATCACGATCTTGAGATCGGCAAGCATTCGACTACATCATCCATGAGTACAACCTCGTTAACACTATACGGTCTTCGATGGTATGTATTCTATGGATGTATATCCACCCATTGCTTGTATCTAGTAGATAGATCTTGGTGCTTTGTTCCCATCATAGCAAAAAATTTGTTTTCTATGCTGCGAACCCTTCAGTTTTCTGCCCCGCAGAGGCGGAGGAATCTTTCTGTGGTCGCTCCCCTGGTATTAGGGTTCCGAGAGGAAGATATAGACGAGAGGGTGGAGTCGGAGGCCGACCAGGTGGGCCACACCTCCCCTAGGCGTGGTCAGGGGGGACCTGCGTCTAGGGGGTGGGCCCCTTGTGGCCCAGCTATGCCTCTCCTTCTGGCTTCCTTCGTCTTCTGGGAAAATATAATGTTCCAATATTTTTCTGATCTTCACGAAATTGCATCAAAACACCTCTTTTTCCATCAGAACCCTGACTCCTGCAGTTCATCCTCCAAGAATCATCCAACATGCAAAAACAAAGTAAAAGACATAAGTAACACCTCATAATAAGACACATATCAATGAATAGAGGCAAATTATGATATAGAATGGTGATGCAAATTGGACGTATCACACTGTCGTCTTGGTCACATTGGAGTGAAGCGTATGAAGAAACTCCATTCCGATGGACTTCTTGAATCACTTGAAAGATGTGAAGCATGTCTGATGGTAAAAATGACCAAGACTCTATTCTCTGGCATAATGGAGCGAGCTACGAACTTATTGGAAATCATATATACCGATGTGTGTGGCCCGATGAGTGTGGCATCGTGTGGTGGTTATCGTTATGTTCTTACTTTCACGGATGACTTGAGTAGATATGGGTATATCTATTTCATGAAACATAAGTCCGAAACTTTCGAGAAGTTTAAGGAATTTCAAAGTGAAGTAGAGAATCAACGTAACAAGAATATTAATTTTATGCGATCTGATCGTGGAGGTGAGTATCTAAGTTACGAGTTTGGCGAGCATTTAAATAAATGCAGAATACTTTCATAATTAACACCCCCGGGAACACCACAACATAATGGCATGTCCGAACATTGTAATCGAACTCTCTTAAATATGGTTCATTCTATGATGTCTCTTCCAGATTTACCGTTATCATTTTGGGGTTATGCATTAGAAACAGCCGCATTCACTTTAAAATAGGGCACCATCTAAATCCATTGAAACGACACCGTATGAAATATGGTTTGGAAAGAAACCTAAGTTATCATTCCTTAAAGTTTGGGGATGCGAAGCTTATGTAAAGAAGTTACAGCCCGGCAAGCTTGAACCCATAGCGGAAAAATGTGTCTTCATAGGATACCCTAAAGAAACAATTGGGTATACCTTCTATCATAGATCCGAAGGCGAAGTTTTTGTTGCCAAGAATGGATCCTTTCTGGAGAAGGAATTTCTCTCGAAAGAAGTGACTGGAAGGAAAGTAGAACTCGACAAGGTTGTAGAACCTTCTCTCGGATTTGAGAGAAGCGCAGCGCCGAAAGATGTTCTTGTGCCGCCTGCCCGATAAGAGGGGAAGCTAATGATAAAGATCATGAAACTTCAAACGAAGTGACTATGAAACCTCCTGATTGGTATGATCCTGTTATGAATGTCATGTTGGTGGATAACACCAATGATCCTGCGACGTATGAGGAAGCAATGACGAGCCTAGATTCCAACAAATGGCATGAAAGCCATGAAATCCGAGATTGCATCCATGTATTGGTGGACTTACCGGATAGACAGAAGGCTGTCGAGAACAAACGAATTTTCAAGAAGAAAACAAATGTTGATGGTAATGTAACCGTATATAAAGCTCGACTTGTCGCGAAAGGGTTCCGACAAATTGAAGGAGTTGACTACGATGAGACTTTTTCACCAGTAGAGAAGCTAAAGTCTTTGAGGATTTTGGTAGCAATCGCTACATATTATGATTATGAGATATGGCAGATGGATGTCAAAACGGCGTTCCTCAATGGTGACATTGATGAATAGTTGTAGATGGTACAACGCAAAGGTTTTATCGATCCTAAATATGCTAACAACGTATGCAAACTTCAACGGTCCATTTATGGATTGAAGCAAGCATCCTGGAGCTGGAATCAATGTTTTGATAAGGTGATCAAAAGCTTTGGATTTATACAAAGTTGCAGAGAAGCTTGTATTTACAAGAAAGTGAGTGGGAGCTCTGTAGCATTCCTAGTACTATATGTGGATGACATATTGTTGATTGGGAATGATATAGAACTTCTTAAGAGTGTCAAAGACTATTTGTGTAAGATCCCACCTTTATAAAGGTAAAGATCCCTGTGATTGCAATGCTAGTCCCTGGATCAATGCTAGCATCCACAGTTTAAGATGAAGTACACATAAACAAAGGTCATTATTACAAGTCATTCCAGAGACAACATAGTCTTTTACAACTCCATGGCCATAGGCCTAATACAAGAGTTCAAAAATAACAATATAAATAAGTCTTTATCTTCATGTGCCACAGGCAAGCATGTTGAGTGTAGACTCATAACCCCTAATCATCATCAGAGTAACCTGCAACATCACAAGTTACATCCACAGTGGGTCAATACATTGGAATAGTATTGGCAAGTGATACCTTAGTAGAATGTTAACATCTAGATACTACATGAATATGGCTAAGTGTAGCTTAGGCTTGCTTTGCTAAAAATAGGTTTTACCTATCAGTTGAAAACACTAAGTTTTTCTTTGACAAAACTTCCCAAGGAACCACCAATAGAAATTGGTGAACCTTCACCCTTGTTGAACCACAAGTTTTAACTTAGAAAAATTGGGATGAGGAGATTCTTGATAGCTTCCATGTATTGATGCTCAAATTGTCCAATACCAGGGACATGGCTAAGTACTTAGATTCTTCCATCTGCAGAGGTTGTGCACTTTCCCCACAAGACTTGATTTTCACCAAGACAGGACCTTTCAGAAGCCTTCCCTTAGACCAAAATGGACGCGCTCCAAACCTATCATTCCCCTACCACCAACTGTCCATCTGGCTAAGTTATTGCAACCTATATGATCCAGGCAGAGCCCATAATGCCATGTGGCTGCACTAGAAGCTTCTTAACATTTGCCATCTCAAATCCCTTTGTTCCTAGGTGGCTTTCCACAAGTGAGATACACAAGGTAAACCATAGAAATGGGCCTTGTGTAACCACTCAACCAAAAATCCACCAAGCAATTACCATTTCGCCCAGGTGTTTCATTCACTTAGTTGTTTTATTAAACAAAACCATAAGTCAAAGACTTAACAATATTTTCCATAGCATGATTATATTCCACCCTTGGTTGCTATTTAGCTAGGCTAAGCATGGCAATAACAATTATTCTAACTTAAAGGAAATTCTAAAATTTCTACAACTACTAGGATTTCCCAAAGCATAGCATATAGATACTTAGCAAAATAACCATGCAAGTCTTATACAAAATATTTCTAATGCATAGGTAAAAATATTGGGATAAAAACATGAAGCACCACTTGCCTTGGTAGTTTGGGGAGTAGCAACAATCTTCACAACCACAATCACTATTAGCACCAAAATCTACACATAAAATAATGGCACCAAATTCACATATCAAAAATATACAAGCAAAAATATATGAATGCATGCAAATGCCATGTGATGATTTTATACACCAAACAAGACCAGTATACAGTACTAAATCATAAACAAGACCAAGACACACTAAATAAACTTTATTTGATCTTTAAATCATTTTTCAAATCATTTCTATACTCAAAATAAGCCTATAAATGTATCTGCAAAAATAACCAATTTTACAGAAGCAAAACATTAAACACATTGCATAAATGGATATCATTCTTTCTCCTGATTCCAATGATATAAAATTTTCAAAATTTGAACATGTGGATCAAAAGTTATGAATTTTGCAAGTTTGAACAACTAATAGATCTAATTTCTGTTTTAAAAATAAACTCGGGCCACGCGGCGTGTTCTGATTGGCCCGTACTGGTTCGGCCGGATCGATCAACGTGGGCCACATGATATAAGTGAAAACGCACGGCCAGATCTAAAATGCACCCCTTCGATAAGTGATCTATTCCTATGCGCTGGATCTAGATCCGACGGTTGCCAAGCATGCGACCATGGATGGGCGGCGCCAACGAAGGCGGCGGCGCTCTGTCAGTGGTGTTTAGGAGAATACGGAGGGGGATGGGGTTAGCGGAGGTGCTTACCGGACTTGCAAGGTCGCGCTGATGCTTAACTACTTGCTGGCGTGGGCGGGGGTGTGCTGTGGAGGTCACTGGGGCTCGTCGGAGTTGCGAGCGACGTTAGGTTCCTGCAGACGACGATGTTGCCGATGATGTGGACCACCCTAACACAAACCAAAGGCGTCAGGGTGTGCACAACAATTTGGCGATCAAGATAGGGTCAGAGAAAAGGCAAGGGGCGGTCTGGTATTACCTAAATCGTTCACCGGAGTTAGGCGACGGTTCTGTCGTTTGCCGAGGTGGTCGGGGACTGCGACCTGGGTCACGCGCGGGCAAACCAAAGGCATCAGGGAAAGCACAGAGACATGGCTAACTCTACAGGGTCAAGCAGAGGGCGAGGGGCGCTCGGACCTTACCGGAATCAGTCGCCGGAGCTCGACGGGACATCGGTGGTGCAAGCGAGAATTTGCGGAGCCTGGCGGCGCTTCTGGCTAGCTATGTTGGGGGAAATGGCCGCGAAGGGGAGGGGATTAAGTAGCCAGAGCGGGGGCGAGGATTACGCACGCAATCAACGGCATTTAACTGATTTTAAACGCGGAAGTGAAGGAGAGGGAGGAAACGGCGAGGCCAGGTCATGGGCGGGGTTTGGGGACGACGATGACGGGGCATGTGGGGTCGGGTTTTCAGGGAGTGGGTGCGCGTGGTTGCAGTGAGAAACAGAGGGGAAGAGGGAACCCCGGGTGGGCTATTTTGGCTACTGGGTCGAAAGAGTAGTGCCTAGCCCAGTTCTGATTCTTTAACCTTTTTCTTTTTCTGTTTGAATTTCTAAGAACCAAATTCAAATGATTTCAAAAGTGTTTGAATTCAAACTTGTTCTGGATTTTGTAAAGTGAAACCTGCACATATTTAGGTATAAAAGCATGCTGTTTCACCAAACTTGCTTTGGTTCTTTGGAGTTTTAGAATAAAACAGTGCCTTTAACCCAAGTTTTAATAAAGATATAAAAATGGTTCTAAAGTCATATTTTGTTTTGAATTTTTTTACAAGCTTTGGAATACAACCAAACAAACTCATGAACAAACAATCTTGGTTTAAAACAAATAATCTCTCATCAGAGAGTAGCATTGGATCAATTCTTTGCTTACATAAAATAATAAGCATTCAAATGCTTCTGTTTTTGTAATGAATTTGAAAATGATCCCTAAATGATTATGAATGCATGGATGATATGCAAACTTTGAAAACATGATTTTAGGGATGTTACAATTTGAATAACAATTTTTCAATGAAGGATCTTGGCGAAGCTGCATACATTTTAGGCATCAAGATTTATAGAGATAGATCAAGACGCTTAATAACGCTTTCACAAAGTACATATTTGGACAAGGTTCTAAAGAGGTTTGGAATGGAAGATAGCAAGAGAGGGTTCTTGCCCATGTTTCCCAATACGACCTTGAGTAAAACTCAAAGTACAGCTACGGAAGAAGATAGAGAGAGGATGAGCAAAACTCCCTATGTCTCAGCCATAGGATTTATCATGTATGCCATGCTATGTACAAGCACAGATATTGCATATGTTGTTAGTTTGACTATCAGATATCAAAGTGATCCAGGAGTAGATCAGTGGATAGCGGTAAAAAATATCCTAAAGTACTTAAGAAGGACTAAAGATATGGTTCTTTCTTATGGAGGTGATTGATGACCCACAAGTATAGGGGATCGCAACAGTCTTCGAGGGTAGTATTAACCAATTTATTGATTCAACACAAGGGGATACAAATAATACTTACAAGCCTTAACAACTGAGTTGTCAATTCAACTGCACCTAAAAATAGTATTGCTCATAGAAGTTTATCAGTATCAACAGTTCTGTAGTAGCAATAGCAAAGTAACAGCAGCAGTAAAGCAAAGGAAGTAGTAATAATGGTAGGATATGAGTGCGGTAGGCATAGAGATGGATGGACGGGCGTTGCATTGACAAGTATAAACATGTAACTTCAAGATCTAGGGAATTTGCAGATAAATAAGATAAAGCATCCAAGTACTAAACAAACATAGGCATGTGTCCCATATATAGTCATACGTGCTCGCAATGAGAACTTGCACAACATCTTTTGTCCTGCCAGCCGATTGCAGCGGGGCCTCAAGGGAATCTACTGGCAATTAAGGTACTCCTTTTAATAGAGCATCGGAGCAAAGCATTAACACTACATGAACACATGTGATCCTCACATCACAGCCATCCCCTCCGGTTGTCCCAATTTCTGTCACTTCGGGGCCTTTGGATCTGGACAATGATATGTGTACACAACTTGAAGATAAGATCACAAACAATACTATCATCATGAATCAATAATAAGTTCAGATCTGAGATCATGGCACTCTGTCCCTAGTGACAAGCATTAAGCACAACAAGTTGCAACAAAGTCAAATAGCACTAATAGAGTGTTGCCTACCAAAACCCACCGGCGAGCAGCGACGGGCAACACGAAGAGCCGGGAGGCTCCCAGAACTGCTGGTGGGCCCTGGTCCCTCGGGCGACGGCCCGCAAAACTCCGGCACACGTCCTGGCTGGTGCAAGGGCGTGCCACCTGACCTATACCTGGTCAGGAAGGTGATGGATTACTTCGATTGGTTTCCTGCATGGCAAACAAACATACGTAAAATTCGAGCCACGACCGGCTCCCAGGTTTCCCTGTGAATCGGCTCCTGGAGCCGATTATCCCCATGGTTCTGCATTAGATCTACGATAACATGGGGTTTTGCTTCATCAATATAAGTTAAATCGATCTACGACAGTTTAACGTTTTCACCACATAATTGGAACATCCTACACGTAATTGAGCCTGGTAGATACGAAAGATGATAGAAAACTAACCCTAGAGAAGGCCTAACAACCGACGTAAAGTCAATTCCCGGAACAACTCCTCTCGAATTGGCAAACCATATCCTTACATACTACTGGATCGTTCAACCCGTTTGCAAGGCCTGACCATGTGGATATCAAACTAAACCTTGGAAAACAAGGCATAACCGTAACAGATCAAATCAACTAGGTAAAGATCAAGCGAGATGCTGCCCTTACACTCGGGAAAAGGTGCAGAGGCAGCGAGACAACTAGAGGCAGCATAACTAAGCAATCATAACAGAAAAGGCACCGATGCTAGCCCAAACAAATCTATGATAACAGTATTACTCGCCATCAACAAGGCTTCAGCACGAGTAACACTAAAAATCGCATAAGCAGATACTGCCTAGATCGCAAGATGCGATCTAGGCAGCATGACACTTACCCGAGAAAAACCCTAGAAACAAGGGATGGCGATGCGCCGAGATTGTGTTTGTTGTGAACGTGATCGTCCTCCTTTCTCAATAACCTTAGGTACATATTTATAGTCCGGAGACTTTCTATCTTTGGAATAACCCTAACAACTCTATCACTTACTTAAACCGAAACGTAACCTACCATAATATACAGATACACGGGCAATTTATCCCAAATCCACGCACAAGGCTGATCCAGCAATACGTTGCATATATGTATCCTCCAAGCCCATCTTGATCACGGCCCATCTCCTCCTTTGGCCAAAATGTGGCGATAACACATGCCCCCCTGGTTTTGGCAATAATAATTCCAAAACCACTCTGTTTGTTTTTTTATCGGGTTACGCGTTGCAGAGCAGAATCGTCACGCCACCCCTTCATCATGATGCCTTGTCTTCTCAACTTCTCCGCAGTGCATGATTTGACCGTTTTGGCACCACATTATGAAAACTGCTATGGCATTGAACCACCTCCCACTATTCCCCTTATTTAAATTCACCTGAGCAGTTTGCGCCCCCATCCTCTTCCATTAGCCAAAAAACCCTCTTTCTCCGCCATGGCCTCCTCTTCTTCCTCCAAATCATCCGGCCTTTCCTCCCAATCCTCCAACACAATGAGCGACCGGGAGCCGACGCCGGAGCACCCGCCAATGGCGGCGTACGATGCTCTCGCCCCACAATGGTGGGACGAGAGGGACTGGGACTTCGCCGCCTGGTCAGAGGACGACGAGTCCCTGACCGACGGCGAGGAGGGCCTCCAGTTCCTTGTTGACGGGGAACTGGAGGCGGAGAGCACCGACGACGCCGTGTCCTGGGGCGAGGACATCGAACCCTCCGACGAGGAGGAGGAAGCGGAGGAGGACACCTCCTCCGACGAATACCCGCCGGTGAAGCGCTTCCGTGCCGGGTCCAGCGAGGACACCGACGATGACGACGAGGACGAAGAGGCCCCCGCTGACCACTTCAGCAGCAGCGGCGAAGACTACGCCGGCAGCAGCGCCGATGATAGCGAATACGACGACGGCGAAGACAGCGGCGACGACGCCGGCTTCTAGATTAGGAACTAGTAGTAGTACTAGTAATATATTTCCCTTTGTAAGCAATCGACTTCTTTGTACATAACCGTCTTTTGAATCAACAAAGATTGCTTTCCCAATTTGATTTTGTCGATAGTCAAAATACGTCAACGTTCCAGAAGCCGATAGTAATGTATCGGCTTTCACCATACTATGCTCATATGGTCAACCAAATCAGAGCCCAAAGAGCCGATGGTAACACATCGACTTTCCCCACAAACGTTGACAAGGTCAAATTTGGTCGCATATTTAGATAAATCTGAGCAGCCACTTTCCAATTTCAAACGGTAACCTGCGACCTTCTTTAAAAAGGCTAACCCAGATCTCCAATTGCCTCACCGAACAGATCGAGCTTACAGTGACAAGAACCCTCGATCCCCCATCACATAGATCCATCTCTGCCGGCAAACTAGATGGCGGAATCGTCCAATACCAACATGGCAGTCTCTGGTCTGAAGGTACGCCTGCTCCTCGCAGTCTGAACACGGTGCTAGAATTAATAGCAAACACCTGAATTAATGCTTTATTCCACCGTTAATTTTAGGTTTCAGACATCCTGCTGCCGCATCCTTCTCTCCCAAATTCTCTCTGTCTTGGCCCCCGTACCGAATCTAGTCCTGCCCATCTGATCTCTTGCGAGGCAAACAGAATCCCCTTCGTAAGCCAAAACTTAGATTTGAATTCTTGGGCCGACTGCTTGCGAGCCTGGCCTAATCCTCCTGAACATTGGGTCTCTTGGTACAGCAGGGTAGCCAAAACTTACCAATCTCAATAGGAAACCACGGGAATAGCTGATGCCTTGTATTTGTCATTGTCTCCCCTGGAGAAACATGAAAATCTTCTAAAAACCATCGGCTATTTCTGGTCCGATGCTCTGAACTGCTTCATGTTTGGTCATGGCCCCATGACACCAACTCTGTTAGACGTGGTGATGATTACTGGTATGGACGTTACATCACCCAGCCCCTCTGCTTTTAAGCTGACAAAGGTCCCCTACAAGCTTTCTTCCAAAACAGACTGCACGAACTGGGGTGCCTATCTTCAAAAACACATGAAAACTAAAGGCCCTGTCACAGAGAAAGAACACACGGCTTTCCTCAACTTCTGGCTGGAACATTTCATATTCTGTGGCCCTTCCCTGGCTCCAACCAAGAATTATCTCTCCTTGGCCTACGAGCTTGCCAAAGGCACTCAACTTAGCGTCGGCAAACTGTTCCTTGGAGAAGTCTATCGATATCTCCAGTTGATGTCTGTCAAATTATTCTCCGGCCTAGCAGTCAAAACAGGAGGTCCTTGGTGGTTCATTCAGCTATGGTCTCAGCTGTATTTCCAAAACCATGTCCCAAACTTCCCCCTTTTGGCGAGTTGCACCTTTCCAGATGCCAAAGGGAAGCATATCCGATGCACCAGCTACGGCCAAGCTCTGTATAGACTGCCAGGTAGTAAACTGATCCCTCAGGAAGCATCCAAGTGGTTCAGCATTTTCTTCCAAGGCCTAGACAATACTATCTTCTTTCCTTACACGGAAGAATCGGAACATTTTGAAAATCCAATATCCTTCAGGCTAGACAACTTTGCCGATGACACCAGCACTCGGCAGCTATTTTCCACTGTGATCCGTCCCTGCTTCCTTCCAGTTGAGTACATCCAACAGAATAATCAAGCCTGGATACGAATTCTACCAGCCGGTCGTAGTGGCTCGGCAATTTGGCCTTGGACAAGTACCTCCCCATTTCTTTCTCCACCATCTTACAGAGAGCAGAGCTGACCTGCCCGATCCTCTCACCAGTCAAAGGTGTTATTCCTTCTTTGACGCTCTGACCATCCCAATTCCTAGCAACCTCACCTTCGCTTCATCAACCGATGGTTTTGAGAACTGGTGGTCGATGTGGAAGACTCATGCCTTCAGGAGACCTCTGGGACCATTGCTGGAACAGCTCGATGCTGAATATGATATCCCCGTAGAACAGGTACCACTACTTGTAAATTTTCTTGATGCAGCTCACAAATGATTCTTCTAATAACCCGCTCTGTCTTCTTGCAGCAACAAGATGGTCCTGAACCTACACACGGTGATGGCTCCCCCTTCGAATTCTTCCCACCAGCTCCTATGGTCCTTTTCTGCAAAAAATCGCCACCTTTGAAAAAGGTCGTGATGCAGAACCAGCCGATATCACCACAATCGGCTTCCAAGAGCCAAGCAACTTCGGGGTCAGCCGCCTCTCGAGTTCCAACTAAAACAAGAACGGTGGTGAGGAAGGTAGCTGCCAGGAAGACTTTGAGGCGCCGGAGCCCTTCTCCAGAAAGTTCGCATGTACGCTGATCCATGCCTTGGTTGATCTCTTTCATCCTTGCAAACATGCTTGTGCTTACTAGCTCTCCTTTTTCTTACAGGCTTCCATCGAAGACACCTCCAGCGGGGACACACAATCCGATCGAGGAGAATCGGGCCCAACAGACTCTGAGAGGACTACCACACCGAGCCAGCCAGATTTGCCACCATCGGCTCCCAGGAAAAGGCCGGTTCCTGAACCTACTGCCCCCGAGCATCAGTCGAGGCAGGGCCAGTTGTGAGCCCCAAGAGGGCTCGCAAGGGACTGCAAACTTCTTCGTCGAGCCAAGAGGTTTCGAAAGTCATCACCCTCCATGTTCTTACCAATTGTTTTTTTTATCTGCCGATTCATTTACATCGGCTAAGCACCTTCCATGCAGACGACTGACACTTCTAGTGGGAAAGCCGGGGAAGTGCCGATGCCCTCCGTAAGGCTGGATCTAGTAATCCCTGAAGGTGTAGATGAAACGGTCACCACTCTGGCCAAGCCCCCATCAACAACACACGAGCCGATTGTCTCGTCATCTGCTATCCCCTCGATCTTAGGAGAGGTACGTTCGCTTCGCTCGGCTCATCCTTCCATGTTGGACGCATACTGACGCCATTTCGGCCTGCCAGGGTTGTGATATCTCAGGCCTGCTGACATTCGACCCTGAATCCATCGAACCAACTCTCTCTGTCGCCAACGATGAACCACGAGCAAGGGCTGTTCTACCTCAATTCCAGCGTCTCAAAGCCTTGCCGCCCTCCCCGATCGAGAAGTTGATCGAGGGTTCTGAAGAGGTGAAGAGTGTTCTTGCCGAAATCAAGGACCAACTCCCAGTAGCACTGCAGGTGAAGCTTTGGCCAGTCGTAACTCTGTCTTTCTACGGGTCAAGGGTGAAGTTGGCTCGTGAGAGGATTAACCTGCGCCGCGCCCAACTCCCACTGAAGGCCAATATTGCAGACAAATGCCAGCAGCTCAACGAGAAAAAGGCGTCTCTGGATGCCAAAGCTGACACCTCTGTCAGCACCGCCGAGCTTGCATCCTTGAAAAAGGAATTGGGAGATCTTGAAGAGAAGGTCCGGGCGACTAAACAGCTCATTCGTGACAAGGAAGCATTCATCGCCCGCTCCCAAGACGAAGCAGAAGGCCTCAAAGCTCAACTGAAGACTGATCTGGCGGAAATACGTGCCCTGAACAAGCAGCTAGTGATGGGCAAGGACGAAGATGACGAAGCCGAGATCGCTGAGGTGGATCGTGTCCGTGCTGACGCCCTCCACGCCTTCGAGGCATTCCTTCAGTAGCTTATTCATGTAAACTGACACCTGCTCGTAACAGTTTGAACCTCTGGAGTCGATGGCTGTGCATCGGCTATATTTTTTTATTGGCCGATTTCATGTATCGGCCCCCATATTTCACTGTCCATCATCCCACATGCTTGGGAAATATTTCTTGAGATGCTGACCGTTGACAGCCACTGGGAATTTCACGCCGTCCAGCTCCTCAAGCATGTACGCGTTCCCCCTTAAAACTTGATCGACCCTGTATGGCCCGTGCCAATTTGGAGACCATTTACCATATGCTGCATCCTTAGTCCCCAATGGCAATACAGCTTCCCATACCAGATCGCCAATGTGGAACTCCTTTGGTCTCACCTTCTTATTATATGCACGAGCTACCTTGGCCTTGTTCTCTTTGATTTTCTCAAGCGACCACAGCCTAAGCTCAGTTAAATCCTCAACACTGTCACTCATCAGGGCCGTATATTCTTCAGTTGTTAGATCGTTCTGAAAGGTGACACGTCTCGATCCAGCCGTAATCTCCCAGGGCAATACGGCTTCTTGTCCATAGACTAGATGGTATGGCGAGGTTTTTATCGCTCCATGACATGACATGCGATAAGCCCATAAAGCCTCTGACAAAACCTCGTGCCAACGTCTAGGGTGCTCATCGATCTTCCTCTTGATCAGCTTGATAAGGCTCTGGTTGGACGCTTCGGCTTGCCCATTTTCTTGAGCATAGTATGGAGATGATCGGATCAGCTTAATTCCCGTGTCCTCGCAGAACTCTCTAAACTCGTGAGAAGTGAAGACCGAACCTCCATCGGTCGTGATAGTTTGGGGAATCCCGAATCTATGAATGACATGTTCTTTCACAAAATCGATAACATCCTTCGAGGTCACTGACTTCATAGGGACGGCTTCCACCCATTTAGTGAAATAATCCGTAATGGCCAAAATCCACATGTGGCCTTTGCTTGATGGAGGATTGATCTTGCCAATCATATCCATGCCCCAACCTCGGAATGGCCAAGGTTTGATGATGGGGTTCATTGCTGACGCGGGTACCGTCTGAATTTTTCCAAATTTCTGACATGCTTGACACCCTTTGTAGTACTTAAAACAGTCCTCAAGCATGGTGGGCCAATAAAACCCTGATCGCCTGATCAACCATTTCATCTTGTGAGCCGATTGGTGAGTTCCACAGGCGCCTTCGTGTACCTCGTGTAGGAGCCGATTGGCCTCGGTTGGCCCCAGACATTTGAGCAGTAATCCTTCCAGAGTCCTGTAGAACATGTCGTCCCCAATAAGCACATACTTCATGGCCTTGTACCTTATCCGTTTAGGTGCCCCCCGAGCCGAATCTTTCAAGTAATTGAAGATATCAGCTCTCCAGTCGTCTTCCTCCAGGAACTGTACCTGAACATCAGCTCCCTCTGCTACGTCCTGGTAGCCTGAAGCCATTTGTGCGAGATCATTCGCCTCGGTATTCTGCGACCGCGGGATCCAGTTAAAGTTTATGTACCGGAACTGTGCCATCAGCTCACGGCATTGCAACCATAATGGGAAGAGCGACTCGCTCTCGCACTTGTATTCCTCCGTGAGTTGGGAAATCACCAATTTGGAGTCTCCAAAAATTTCCACTGCTTCTGCTCTAGCTTCGATGAGCAACTCCATTCCCTTGCGTATCGCCTCATACTCAGCGACGTTGTTGGTGCAAGGGGTAGATAGCCTGATGGAGAAGGAATATGTTGCCCCCCGGGGCGACACGAGTAGAATGCCGATGCCGCAACCATCATCACAAACCGATCCATCGAAAAACATAGCCCACGCTCGTATAGACAGCGCTGCTATATCAGTGTTGATCCTTTCAGCAATAAGGTCGGCCAACGCCTGACCCTTAACTGCTTTCGCGGGTTGATATCGGATATCAAATTCCGATAATGCAAACATCCATTTGCCGAGTCGGCCTTTCAACATAGGAGCCGACAGCATATGTTTTATGACATCTGATTTGCATATAATGATAATCTCCGCTGAGAGCAAGATGTGGCGCAGCTTGGTGCAGGTGAAAAACAGGCAGAGGCACAACTTATCGATCTCAGGGTACCTTGTCTCTGCGTCCAGCATCCTTCTGCTGATGTAAAACACAACTCGCTCCAGACCATCATAAACTTGCACCACCACCGAGGCGATGGACGTGTCGGCTACTGACAAGTAAATGTAGAATGGCCTATCCGGCTGGGGCGGAACCAACACTGGCGGCTTCGTCAGATATTCTTTGATTTCGTCGAAGGCTCGTTGTTGTTCTGTCCCCCAGCGGAACTCCTCATCAGTTTTAATTTTCACCAGTCCCATGAACGGCTCTATTCTTCCTGACAGATTGGAGATGAATCTTCTGACGAAGTTGATCTTGCCGATGATAGACTGCAGTTCTTTCTTCGTGGTAGGTGGCTTCATTGTTCGCACTGCCTCCTGACTTTTCAGGCCGATCTCGATTCCACGTTCATGGACCAAGAAACCCAAGAACTGACCGGCCGTCACACCGAAGGCACACTTCTTTGGATTCATCCGTAGCCCGAATTTTCTTGTTCGGTCCAGGACGCGTCGCAGATCGTCCAAGTGTCCTTGTACTGAAGCAGACTTGACCACCACGTCATCGATATAAATTTCCACCAGCTTGCCGATCAGATCATGGAAAATGTAATTCATGGCTCTTTGGTATGTGGCGCCGGCATTCTTCAGTCCAAACGTCATGACTACATATTCAAACAACCCCACCGAACCTGGGACTCTGAATGCAGTCTTGTGTATATCTTCCGGAGCCATAAAAATTTGGTTGTAACCGGCATTGCCATCCATGAAGCTCAAAACCTTATGACCAGCAGCTGCGTTGATTAATGTCTCTGCTACCGGCATCGGATACTCATCCTTTGGAGTAGCTCTGTTGAGATCCCGAAAATCTATGGCAACACGCCAGCGGCCATCCTTTTTCTCTACAGGTACGATACTAGAAATCCACTCAGCATACCTGCATGGCCTGATTAACCGAGCTGTCAACATTTTCTCGATCTCTTTCTTGACTTCTTTCAAAATTTCGGCCTTCATCTGTCGTGCTCGCTGCTGGAATGGCCGAAACCCTTTTTTAAGCGGGAGTCGATGCCCAATGATGCTCCTGTCTAACCCGGGCATCTCTGTATAGTCCCAGGCAAAGCAATCCGGATATTCTTTCAACAAAGCTATCATCGGACCCCGCAGATTCGGATCTAACTTCTTGCTGATAAATGTTGGTCGTGGCTTATCCCCAGGACCGATGTCAATCTCCTCTAGCTCATCAGCGGAGGTAAACCCATACCCTAGCTTTCTGTCACCTGCTAAATCGATGCTAAACACGGGGCAAACAGTTGGTGAGGATAACAAAGATAATTTGGGCCGATTGCCAGAATCGGCCCCCTTTTTGATTGCGGGCGTGCCAGAATGTGTTGCCTGCCAAAACCCACCGGCGAGCAGCGACGGGCAACACGAAGAGCCGGGAGGCTCCCAGAACTGCTGGTGGGCCCTGGTCCCTCGGGCAACGGCCCGCAAAACTCCGGCACACGTCCTGGCTGGTGCAAGGGCGTGCCACCTGACCTATACCTGGTCAGGAAGGTTTACAACTTATTTGTGCTCTACAATGGCAGGGAATCTCCCTACTACAACTGCATGACCTGTCTGTCGTAAGATTACTGCTTTTCATGTTTTGTGGCCGATCGCAGGGATCGGCCATACCACGTACGATCGTGGACTTTGCTACTCTGTCAGGCCAGTGGATAAGACCAGCCTCACCCTGTTTTTTGTAGCTTCAATGCGCTCACAGCCGTCTAGACTGATTCCAGAGATCGGCTCTTGGTCCTCTGCCTCCCAGATGTTCATTCCAGCTATAGAGATCTCGATCGAATCATCTGCATGAATGACTTCCACTTCATCTCCATCCCACTGTATTAGGCACTGGTGCATTGTGGATGGAATGCAGCAGTTAGTGTGAATCCAATCCCTCCCCAGCAAGACAGCGTAGGTGCTTTTGCTGTCAACGATGAAGAATGACGTAGGGATGGTTTTTTTGCCCACGGTTAGATCCACGTTCAGAACGCCTTGCGTTTCTGAAGTTTGGCCGTTGAAGTCGCTTAACGTGACGTTGGTTTTGATCAGATCTGCAGTGGAGCGTCCCAAACGCCGTAGCATGGAGTATGGAATTATATTGACTGCCGCTCCGGTGTCAACCAACATCTTGCGGACAGGCTGCCCATTGATATAACCTCGCAGGTACAGGGCTTTCAGATGTTTGTAGCCCTTCTCTCGTGGCTTTTCAAAGATAACCGGCCGTGGGCCGCAGTCAAACTGTGCCACTGGTAGTTCTTTGGTTCTTGGAGCGCAAAACTCTGACGGAAGTGTGAACACCATGTTTGTGCCAGCCGATGTCTTCGCATCGGCTTTTACTGGTTTGGGGCGCCACTCTTTCCTTTTCGGACGAGCCTCCATTTCCAAGGTTTGCCGAACTTTCACGGCCAGATCGGGCCGTGCCTTCCTTAAAGCGTGGAGGTACTGCGCTTCGGCTTCCTCCAAGCTACGCAGTCGCTGAACTCTACGCTTTTGGGTGTGTCTGAGTCCATCGGGACACCACCTTGGCCGGTGATATCTGTCTTCTTCTTCTTTACCCTTTGGCTCCTCGAGATCTTTTGCTCGAGATGACTCCTCTTGCCTGTTCTGGGGCGAGAGAGGCCCTAGACGCTTGAACACTGAAACTGGACCTGTGTCATCCTTCTGCTGTCCACATTCCAGGCAGTTGTCGATTGTAGGCAATCGGCTCATTCCCGCATCCCAGCAATACTTGAAGAAAGGACAATCCCAATGTTTATCCACGCCTTCCTTTCCCTTTGACCTTCCCCTAGCGAGGTGCTCATATCCTTCATCATCTCTATCGTGCCGGCGACGTCGGTCATACTGACGCTCATACTTGTTAAGGAGATGCATGGAGTGTGGCTTCTGATATCGCACGCTTCTCACTTGCTCCTCGGCTAAATACCGCCTGTCATCATAACGGGGCCGGTCACGTGGACCGGACTCCTCTCTTTCTTTGCCCCGAGAGCGACCGCCTTCCTCCTTATATGTGCCATGGTGGTACACAGGCCCTGTCATATTAACATCGAACGAGAAATCTAACTGACGCCTCATGGAGTGGCTGTGTTCTACCATGTTGACGCCGGGAAACGGGTTTGTGTCTACTTTCATGGCGAATTTCCCAAGGATCAGACGGCCCTGTTCTATCGCCGTTTGGATCTGGCGACGTAGCTCTTTGCAATCATTGGTGGTGTGGGTGAATGAGTGGTGCCACTTGCAGTATGGTCTCCCGTTCATCTCTTGAGCCGTAGGGATTTTATGGCCTTCGGGTAACTTCAGCTGCTTTTCTTTCAGCAGTAAATCGAATATCTGCTCAGCTTTGCTCACATCGAAGTCGAACCCTTTCGCAGGCCCTTGCTTTTTCACCCATTTGCAGGACACAGGATCTGCCCCCCGAGCCCATTCAGCCACGGCCACCTCCTGGTCTTGTGCGGGATCATCTTCTTCTGTATCGACCAGGCCTATCGGACGTTTGAACTTGTCTTGGTACAACTCAGGGTGGCGCTCTTCATACATTGTCAGTTTCTGGGCCATGTGCGCCAATGAATTGTATTCTACTTGGAAAGCCAGATCCTTGATGGGTGCTGAGAGACCCAACGCTGCCAGCTCGACTGCTTCTTTCTCAGTTAAACGAGCCGAATAACATCGGTTCTTGACAGTCCTGAAACGCTGAATGTACTCGGCTACCGTTTCTCCCCGCTTTTGCCACACCTGCGCCAGATCTGCAATGCCAGCCTCGGTAGCTTCTGAATGATACTGAATGTGGAACTGCTCTTCCAGTTGCTTCCAGGTCTGGATCGAGTCCGGTGGTAACGAGGTATACCACCCAAAAGCTGGTCCTGTTAGAGATTGCGGAAAGAACCTTACGCGTAACTGATCCGATGCTGAAATCATGCCTAACTGTGCCAGGTATCGGCTCACATGCTCGATCGAGCTCGACCCTTCTGATCCGCTGAACCTCGAGAACTCAGGGAGCCGATACTTGGGTGGCAGTGGAATCAGATCAAACTCGTTGGGGTACGGCTTGGAATAGCCGATTGTCCTTCTCTTCGGCACGAAGCCGAACTGGTCTCTCAGGATGGTACGGATTTGCTCCACTGTTTGAGCTGCAGGGGCTAGATTCTCCTGACTTGTTCCGGTGGCATACTTGGCCAGCCATGCCTGTTTATCAGCGTCCATCCCAGACATCCCTGCTCCAGAAATACCTGCTCCCGAAGCCCCTGCTCCAGAAACTCCTGCCCCAGAAATCCCTGCGGTTGCAATCTGGTTTGTGCGCGGCAGGCTATTGCAGTCCGACACGTAGGTGCACACATATCCATGTGGAATTTCTTTAGGTGGTTCAAACAGGAATTGGCAATCGCCAGGGTCACCTCCAACCTTGTAGACGACGTACGCCGGTGCCCCTGGTGGCTCCGGAGCTGCAAGCGTGAACGGTAGTTGTGGCCTGGTCTGGAGCAGTCTTTCTCCCTGGTGAGTCCCTAGAGTAGGCCCCGACGGAGAGTACTGATGTTTCATGATCTCCTGAACTACGCGAACCGCGACGCGCTCAAAAGCGTTCACTAGGCTCTCAGAATGGCGGTGAAGAGAGTGAGCCACCATGTAATTGACTTCCTGTCGCAGAGCCCTGGTGCGCTCCTCTGAAGGAACAGACAGATCCACCTCATCAAGAGCACCTTCGGGTGAGAACCCTTTCCACCTGATGCCATGCTTACGGGTCCTTTCAAAAGAGCCGATGAGATCGGCTTCGAAGAGAGCTTTGATATCATCATACTTCGCCTTGTGCTCATCAGGCAGATCGTCGTACGTGACCGGTCTGTTCTCCATCGCAGCGTCGGATGTTGATGCAGACGTTGTTGAATGTCCCACCGGGCGTGCCAGGATGTGTTGCCTACCAAAACCCACCGGCGAGCAGCGACGGGCAACACGAAGAGCCGGGAGGCTCCCAGAACTGCTGGTGGGCCCTGGTCCCTCGGACAACGGCCCGCAAAACTCCGGCACACGTCCTGGCTGGTGCAAGGGCGTGCCACCTGACCTATACCTGGTCAGGAAGGTGATGGATTACTTCAATTGGTTTCCTGCATGGCAAACAAACATACGTAAAATTCGAGCCGCGACCGGCTCCCAGGTTTCCCTGTGAATCGGCTCCTGGAGCCGATTATCCCCATGGTTCTGCATTAGATCTACGATAACATGGGGTTTTGCTTCATCAATATAAGTTAAATCGATCTACGACAGTTTAACGTTTTCACCACATAATTGGAACATCCTACACGTAATTGAGCCTGGTAGATACGAAAGATGATAGAAAACTAACCCTAGAGAAGGCCTAACAACCGACGTAAAGTCAATTCCCGGAACAACTCCTCTCGAATTGGCAAACCATATCCTTACATACTACTGGATCGTTCAACCCGTTTGCAAGGCCTGACCATGTGGATATCAAACTAAACCTTGGAAAACAAGGCATAACCGTAACAGATCAAATCAACTAGGTAAAGATCAAGCGAGATGCTGCCCTTACACTCGGGAAAAGGTGCAGAGGCAGCGAGACAACTAGAGGCAGCATAACTAAGCAATCATAACAGAAAAGGCACCGATGCTAGCCCAAACAAATCTATGATAACAGTATTACTCGCCATCAACAAGGCTTCAGCACGAGTAACACTAAAAATCGCATAAGCAGATACTGCCTAGATCGCAAGATGCGATCTAGGCAGCATGACACTTACCCGAGAAAAACCCTAGAAACAAGGGGTGGCGATGCGCCGAGATTGTGTTTGTTGTGAATGTGATCGTCCTCCTTTCTCAATAACCTTAGGTACATATTTATAGTCCGGAGACTTTCTATCTTTGGAATAACCCTAACAACTCTATCTCTTACTTAAACCGAAACGTAACCTACCATAATATACAGATACACGGGCAATTTAGCCCAAATCCACGCACAAGGCTGATCCAGCAATACGTTGCATATATGTATCCTCCAAGCCCATATTGATCACGGCCCATCTCCTCCTTTGGCCAAAATGTGGCGATAACATAGAGATACTAGGCACCATGCCCTAATAATCTTATTCGATTACATGATAGAATTATTCCAATCCCTACCATCCCCATGGCCTACAACGGGGTATTACTCACTCATGGATTGGGGAAACATGGATGGTTGATGGAGAGGCATTGTTGATGATGATGGCGATGATCCTCTCCAAATTCCTCGTCCCGGCAGGGTGCCAGGACAGAGTTTCTGGTTCTGAATCGCGGTTTCTGGTGGTGGCGGTGCAGCTGAACTCTTTCTGGAAAAATGTTGAACCCCCCTGAGTTTTTAGGTTATAAGGTAACTTATAGGCGAAGAGGGAGGCCGAGGGGGTGCCTGAGACGGCCACACCCCCTCCAGGCGCGGCCTGGCCTGGCCCGCACGACAGCGGGGTGTAGGCCTCTCGTGGCCCACCTCCGCCTCGTCTTCTGGCTCTGTGAGTCTTCTGGTGAAATAGGATTTTTGGCATATTTTCCGGGATTTTTCCTGATAGTTTATTTTCTGCACAAAAACTAGACACCAAGATAATTCTGCTGAAAGGTTTCCTGATCATGGACATTGGATGTTGTTAATAACGAGGTCACAACATTATTGGAATGGTGTGATGAACATTCATCCGAAGTATAGCATTACGATCAAGGTCATTGTGTTTATATTGCTATAACATCATATGAAGTTATCTTAGTCCTTAGACCATGAGATCATGTCAATCACTAACACTGGAAGAGTATCTTGATAACATCAAACGTCACATCGTAACAGGGTGACTATGAAGATGGGTTCAGTGCTACGAAGGTGTTATGTTGAGGCTCATGGATCAAGAGTGGAATTTGTCCATCCCGATGACGGAGAGATATACTCTGGGCCCGTGGTAGTTGATTTTTCCCGATAGTCGATTTTCTGCACAAAAACTAGACACCAAGATAATTCTGCTGAAACAGCGTCAGTCCGTGTTAGTTGTATCCAAATCACACAAGTTTAGAGGAGAAATAAGAGCAAAAGTGTTCGTGAAAGTAGATATGTTTTGGACGTATCAACTCCCCCAATCTTAGCTTATTGCTTGTCCTCAAACAATTCAGTTGAAAACTGAATGCGATAAAAGAACTTTCACGAACACACTTTCTTCATATGATGTATATATTCTCAGCACATGAATAGATACTTAGACAACTCATAATAAGGAGTATGCAACTAAGTCTACTTAATAGTCATTGCAAGCTATGAAGAGATTCCAACTCAATAATAATAAGTAGCATGAAACATAAACATAAGCAACATTGCAATGCTCATAAAAAGGTATGATAGAGTGGTATCTCGCTTTCCTTTGTTTGTAGAGCAAAACATAAATGTCAATGCACCTCTGAAGTTCAAGTGAAGACTAGAAGTAAAGATATCAAAGATACAAGAATCAAAGTTATGACATAATTAACCAAGTTTTGAGACAAGCACATTACACTAAGAATGACAACTATGCTCTCAAGAAGGTGCTCATAGAATAAGTGGTCACTCAACAAGTAAGTGAAAAGGTTTTGAAAAGTCTGAAAGGCTTCCAAATGCTGAAAGTATGGTACTCATTAGCTTTCAGTTCTCATTGCCCCTATCATAGGCATCTTTAGATGATTAAGGTGAAAGTGAGGTCCAATATGAGTTATATGTTTGACAGACCATAAACTGGAATTCTCATGTCCCTTGAGTACGAGGGCCGCTCCTCATGCTACTCAACTTTAGTTACCAATAAGTTCTTGTCATAGTAAATACATGCGTATCATAGAGAACCGCCAACGGGTTACCCCTTGCACATAATACATGAGCTATCCCATAATCAAAATGACAAGGCAAGCAGACTGATGGATCAATTGATGTGGAGCCTGCTAGGAACCCCAAGAGCAAGGTGTGAAGCAGGACAACAACAAGTCTTCCCTCAGTAAGAAACCGAGGTTATCAAACCAGTAGGAGGAAGGAAACGTCACACAAGTATTGCAAGCAACATATAAACCTACACAACACAAACTCAAGACTTTGCCCCAACTAACAGTGAGATTGTCAATCTCACCAGTTGCTGTAACAAAGGATTAAACTTATGGTGTGGAAGGTAATGGTTTGCAACAAGTAAACAAGTAACAGTGGAAGATGTATCAATGGTAAAGATTGGACCGGGGTCCATAGTTCACTAGAGGTGCTCTCCTTAGATAAACAACATGGCATGAAGGGTAAACAAATTACAACAGGGCAACTGGTAGGAACTGAGCAAGGCATAACAATGCAATACTAGACAAAAAAGAACCTATGAGATTCGATTGGGCAATACAACCACTATTCAAAAAATAGGCCGAATCAACGATTAATAGGCCGATTACTCGCTACTAGGGACCTGACCATGTCGACTACCACTAATCCTTTGTGTTAATCGTTTAGCCCGATTAATAGGTCTAACACTCCGATTACTAGGTATGTTCCCGCTTAACCACTACACTTGGTCAAAAAAGTTGCAAAATTATCAACACATATCGCCCATCCATCTGCTAGCCCGCCCCAATGAAGTAGGTTTCACGAAGCTCCCGATCGGTCCCTTCCTCCAGGAGCTTGATTTCCGCCATCACCAGCCAGTTACTTGTCATTGTTGACCAGTTGCACGTAGTTGTCGACCAGACCTCAGATACAAGAGCTCAAGCGCCTTGAGGATCTCATCCGAGAGCTTAAGGCTGCCTTTAATAGGTTAGATGGTTGAGGTGCAAGAGAATTCATACGTGTTTTAGATGCTAATTTTTGTAGGCTGCACCGATTAATAGCTAACCGATTAAATCAGTTAATCGTCCGAATTCCGATTAGTCGCTACTCCCAAGCCAACCGAGTAGTTAACGATTACCGATTTCCTTACCATTGAATACAACAATATACATAGACTCTCCATCCAACTGCATCTATGACTAGAAGTCCACCTTCAGGTTATCATCCGAACCCCCTCCAGTATTAAGTTGCAAGCAACAAACAACTGCTTTAAGCAAAGTGTGTAAGGTAAACAATCCACTTGTTCCATGAACAAGAGACCGTTGTTTTCTCCCTAGTAGCAACATCACATCTACAACCGAAGAGATTTCTGTCACTTTCCTTGGAAACTAGAGGCATGAACCCACTATCGAGCATAAATACCCCCTCTTGGAGTCACTAGCAACTACTTGGCCAAGATAGCTACTAACAACGGAGAGCATGCAAGATCACAAACAACACAAACATGATAGTATCATAAATACAAAACCATTAATCAATCTGACATCGTAATCTCAATATCCATCAGATCCCTGCAAACACAACATGCATGATTACAAATAGATTAGATCTTGATCATGAACGGAGCTCACAAGATCTATACATGAAAGCACAAGGAGGATATACAACCATCTAGCTACTACATGGACCCATAGTCCAAGGTGGAACTACTCACGCATCATACCGGAGAGAAGGCCTCCGGGATGATCTCCCCTCCGGCAGGGTGCCGGGAAGAACTTCAGATCCCCCCCTGATATAGGGACGATGGTGGCGGTGGCTATAGAAGGTTTCGTGGAATATTGGTCGGGTACTTAGGGTTTCTACATCGGGGGCTTATTATAGGCGAAGAGGCGAGGCTGGGAGGCGGCCAAGGGGGCCACACCCTGCCCAGGGCCCACTCGCGCCTAGGGGGGTTTGGCCGCCCTGGTTTGTGTCTCCGTCTCGTCTTCTGGATTCGTGTCCCTCACGGTAAAATATTGACTTTGGCTTTTGTCCCGTCCAATTCCGAGAATATTGATTTTCTGCCTTTCTGGAACCAAAAACAGAAGAAAACAGGCAACTGGCACCGTGGCAACTTGTTAATAGGTTAGTTCCAGAAAAGATATAAAAACACCTCAAAGTGTAGAAAAAGCAAAGCAAAGTAGATACTAAATAAGCATGGAGCATCAAAAATTATAGATACGTTTCTGACGTATCAAGCATCCACAAGCTTAACTCATGCTCGTCCTCGAGTAGGTAAGTAATAAAAAGAATAATTTTTGAGGTGACATGCACCGTCAAAACCAAGATCAAACCATTTGCAAGCATTGAAAGATGGGATCAAAGAACTCTAAACATGTGCATGAAATATGGAGTTCTAACAATAGGACATAGTAACTATGCATGCAACATGACAGGATGCAAACAAAGACCATGAATAACATGCATTGAAAAACGTTTGTTTGTTTCACATACAGAAAACATGGCATAGTGGCATTCAACTTGTCCCTCATAGAGTAGCAAATAGATGCATAGGACACCTTCAAAGTTCACAAGGGTGACTAGAAACAAGTAGCGCAAGAACAAGTAATATCAAAATATGCACCAATCAATAAGTTTTGTGACACTGCACACAGAATGACAACTATGCTCTCTTAATGGTGCCTAAAGGTAGAAGGTCGAGACTCAAAAAGGAAGCAGGGATTACAAGTTTCAAAAGGAGCTTCCAAAAATTATGGTACTTGTTAGCTTTCAGCCCTCATTGCCCCTATCATAAGCATCTTGAAGTGATTAAGGTTAAAGTGAACAAACTATGGAGTATATGCTTGACGAAGTATAAGTTGGCAATCTCAAGTCCCTTGAATACGAGGGACACACCTCATGCTACTCAACTTCAGTCACCTGTAAGTTCTTGTCATTGTAAGTACATGCATATCATAGAGAACCGCCAACGGGGTACCCCTTGCACATGGTATAGGAGTTATCCCATAACCAAAATGACAAGGCAAGCAGACAATGAGCATCCCAACGATCTTTTTATTTACCATATGCATAGCTTTTTATTGATGATGCTTCATAGATATCTCACTATGGTGATGCTTCAAGTTTCCACCATGATTAGGCATGGCTTAGGCTAGCGGCCCAGGCGTTTCTCTAACACAAAATACAAACTCCATGGACTTACAAGTTCCCTCTCTATTTCACATCGATGACATCCATAGACAAAAGAGCATGATATCAACTGAGTACAAAGTATAAGTGCAATGTTGAAAACGTTCCCCGTGACATCACGGTTCTACTAATTCCAATGTATAAGTGCAAGCATATAAAACATAGATGACACAATGGTTCAAGTTTATTAGGTCAAAGAATATAAAGTATGCCATCAAGTTTGTGAGGGATTTAATCACTAAGTTTTCACATAACAAAATAGTTTTTAATTGGAAGATAGCTGAAAACAAGAATATATTTGGAATGGTGTAACACACCATGCATAGGAATTTATAGTGGAAACTTTGGAAAACTTGGTTTCTTGGGAGTTGGAAGCATGAGTAGAGCTTACTCATACAAGTGGAGGCTAGCAAAAGACTGTGAGCAACCAACTAAGAGAGCATAATGGCCATAATCATGCAGAGCAACAAAACATTACTAATCAAAGCATAGAGTGGTACTATAAGTCAAGGACTAAATGATCATAGAGGCTATGGTGACTTGGTCATAGTCATAACATGATGTGAGCATGTGCCAGCTTGGGATGCCCAAGGCATCCCCTTCTTCATCAATAAAAAGCTCAGGTCTGTCTAGACACTTCGTTTTTATTGTTTCATGCACAGTTGTGTTGTTCTTGGAGCGTCTTAGTTTTTGTTTGGTTTGATTAGTTTGTTTAGTTTGCTTGAATAAAGTAGTTTGGACCCCCGTTCTCGCTGTGTTGTTTTGCAAATAAGTTGCTTGGTGTTGGAAAGGAGTAGTAAGTTCTTGCTTGTGAGTGCAAGAGGAGCTTGCATTGACTGTGACTTAGACTTTAGCATGACATGCTAGATGCTGTTTTGACCTTATGCTTAGTGATTATTTCTCTAGCATGTCTTGTTCCAAACAATTGGTATTGCTTAGTGTGCCTTGAAAAAAATTATGCGTTGTTTTAGCATGCAAAAGCATAGTATTATGGTATTCTCCTTTGATGCTTTGCTTGGGTTAGTGTATTCAAAATATATTAGACCTCTGGCAAAGCTTTGTAATAGCAAGACTTTTCATTAAAAACACAAGCTACTATAGTAACTCCTTCAAAAATCCCAATTCACCTAAAGAGAACTCAAAAAGGAATCAATAAGAAGCAAATGCAAATAATGACAGAAATCTGTCAAAATAAACCAATAGGTAGAAACCGATTTTTTTGAACATCTTATGTTGCTCAAATAAAAAAGTGTTGAACTAACTAAAGTTATCTAACATACTGGGGGATTTATTCGTAAATTTTCAGCTCAATCCGAGTTGCATAGACTCCTCACGAATTTTTATGGTTGAGGATAGAAATCTGTTTCGGGACAGCAACTCCTCAAATCTTACTTTCCTCTCATTAGAGGTCATTCTTGGCACAAAAAGCAAACAAAAAGGATAAGGAGAGGTCATTACTAAAGTAATAACTTCCAAGACTCAAGGAAACTCTGGGGTTATCTCCCAACAAGTACTTTTCTTTAACGTCTTTAAGTTAAGCACAAGAAGCAAGAAGAATCAAGTATTTTCAAATGAAGAAGCATTCACATCAAACCTTGCTTTTAAAGGAGGAGCAAAAAGCAACTTCTATCTCCTCATAGGGAAGTGTTCAATACCTTTCTTGAATGGAAAATGATATTTGATGATGCCTTCTTTCATATCAATGATGGCACCAACTGTTCAAAGAAAAGGTCTTCCCAAAGTAATAGTGGAAGAAGCATTGTATTCAACATCCAAAACATAGAAATCCACAGGGACATAAGCATTGTTAACCATAATGAGAACATCATTAATACTCCCCATGAGTTTCTTCTTAGCATTATCATTAAGTGGGACATCCAAATAACAATCTTCCAATGGTGGCAAATCAAGCATTTCATAAATATTCCTAAGCATAATAGAGACACTAGAACCAAGATCACATGAAGCTTTGAGGTCAAAGTCATTCACTTGCATATTAATAATGGGCTCCCAACTATCTTCTACTTTCCTAGGAATATAAGCTTTGTGTTTTAGCTTCTCTTCCTTAATCTTAACAAGAGCATCTGTAATGTGTTTGGTGAAAGCAACATGCATATCACTAGCATCAGGACTTCTAGCAATTTTTTGTAGGAACATAATCACTTCAGAAATATTGCAACCATCAATATCAAAATCAAACTTAGCATCACTAGCAATAGGCTCAATATGCTTAGGCATAGTAGTAGGAGGAATAAGGAATACTTGTGGTTTAGTGGTGATAGTGCACACACTATTGTTTCTATCAATTTCAGCTTCCCTTTCCCACTTAGCATGAAGTTGAGCTAACAACCTAACATTTTCATCAATAGTAACTTGTATGGCATGAGAAGTAGCAAAGGTATTTTCTATGGTTTCAGGTTTAGTAGCCATTTTATTAATCAAGGAGGACTGAGCTTTAGACAAAGAGGACATATTTTTCTCAACATTTAAAAGCTTTTCCTCTATAGCCTTATTGAAAGTGGTTTGTTGACTAATAAAGTCTTTGAGCATGACTTCAAGTTCAGAGGGGGTACTTCTAGCATTGTTGTAGGAGTTTCAATAGGAATTGCCATTATTAGGAGGATAAGGCCTATAATTGTTGTTTCTAGCAAAATTATTCCTATAGGCATTGTTGTTGAAATTGTTGTTTCTAATGAAGTTCACATCAACTTGCTCTTCTTGAGCAACCAAAGAGGCTAAGGGAACACTATTAGGATCTAGAGGAGCTTTCCCATTAACAAGCATAGCCATAATAACATCAATCTTATCACTCAAAGAGGAAGTTTTCCTCAACAGAATTTACCTTCTTACCATGTGGAGCTCTCTCAGTGTGCCATTCAGAGTAGTTAACCATCATATTATCAAGGAGTCTAGTTGCAGCACCCAAAGTGATGCTCATAAAGGTACCTCCAGTAGCTGAATCCAACAGGTTTCTTGATGAGAAGTTCAAACCTGCATAAAAAATCTGGATAATCATCCAAGCAATGAGTCCATGAGTGGGGCAATTCTTAACAAAAGATTTCATTCTTCCCCAATCCTGAGCAACATGTTCATTATCAAGTTGTTTAAATTTAATAATGCCACTTCTCATAGATATAATCTTAGCAGGAGGATAGTATTTTCCAATAAAAGCATCCTTATGAAACCCCCGGGATCAGGGCTAAACAAATCCCAGACCTCCATCTGAAATAAGCCTAACCTTGAGCTCGAGAATATCTAGTGAAGAATCGGTAACACATCAGTGACCCTACGACACGAAAATATTACAGCAAGCTCATAACTGAGCAGAGAACCAAATTATTACAAGAAGAGGTCACTGACCACAAACATCAAACAACAGAGGGCAAATTATGCTATTAAGTATAGCAAACTTAAAAAATGGCCTAAGAGGCCTGAAGCATAACGATGACGTCCCATTCCATAGATTCCAGGCTGCCGATCGGGAATCCCAAGCTACTCGTCGATGTTGATGCCGTACCAAACTCATCTTCTATGGTAGCACTTACTCTACTGCAAAAGTATCAACAAAGCAAGGGTGAGTACAGGGTGTACTCTACAAGACTTATGGCTGGTGGAGTTGTTTTGCATAAAGCCATATTTGTGTATAAAACAAGAAGGAGGAGAAGCTCGTCTAATCAGAGTGTTGTAAAAAGGGATAAGAAAACGACATCTCCAAAGTATTGATCATCATCTTTTTATATCCACCAAATCATCATCATCGAACCTCATCTAGGATCACCCCCTCGTACCCAATAGGAAGCATCCTTAATCTCACTTTACTTAGCTTGCCAAGTTTTACGATTAGGTTCAAGTTCTTTATGATCCCACGTCCATTCCCAAGTCGTCCATAACCGTGGACATGGCTTTTCGAAAAGATTTAAACCTGTGGGGGTGTACAACTTTACCCACACGCGCCGACCGACTCTTAGCGTCACATGACACACTTCCTTGGTTTGCTGACAGAGGTTGGTCGACCGAAACCTTTCCCTTGTTTTTGCCTAATCCATGAGTCACCAGAAGGGCTCCCGGCTGCGGTAGTTGGCCATACTCCCAGGCGGTCCTCGACTCTGTGTACCGGGATCCAGTTCAATGCCGAGCATCCTTCACCCGGCCACGTCCTATATGCTTGCACCA
The DNA here is from genome assembly GCA_916181665.1 of Avena sativa. NCBI lineage: Eukaryota > Viridiplantae > Streptophyta > Magnoliopsida > Poales > Poaceae > Avena > Avena sativa. The sequence goes on along the minus strand of OV702285.1, from coordinate 43,397,577 downwards.
TTTTCCAAAACCTTTTTCCATGCGGGTGCCGAATAAATCCTCAAACTACGGACTCATGGATCAGACTAGGCAAGTTGGGGTCAAGGGGGTCCCCTTAAACCCCCGTGTGGTTGTACGCTCGTCTTGGTTCAAGAGGAAAGAACCCAAGGTCCTAAGGGTGGCAAGTATGGGACTGCAAAAACTACAACCCACGTGGCCTCCCATACAAGCCTTAGCATGTTTACTTCACATCACTTGTCATACCATGTTCTCCTGTCCAGCTAGGTTCATTTCGGAGCTCAGAACCATCAACCAAGTGAATCAGCAGAACTTCTAAAGCATGTCTAAGCACAACAGATAAAGTAGCTCTAGCAGCGCTCACAAAGCCAAACCCTAGTTATGCTAGGAGCAGTGGATCAGGGATTATAGGTTCAAAGGGAACATGCATCAGATAGGATCACTCTATCTATCGATAAAAGACCTTATAATCGTATGCACATGGCAAGAATTGAAATACTTTGAAAGCATAGGATTCATATGTATGTGTGGGGCTTCGCTTGCCTTTGCCTGTTGACACCCAATACAGATCTTCGGAGTCATCAGCTTGACTTGCTCGACAACCACAAGGATATAGCTCTTCGGGGTTTATCTTGTTGGCATTGTTCGTCGATGACCTTCGATGGTCTTGATATCGATCTTAAGTATTGGATTCGATCTTGATTCCGATATCATATTCTACCGGAGAAGAACCAAATACCAGAAAGAAAGGGGAAACAATCAACACATGGCATCAATGCAATGCTCAATCAAGTATGATGATATGAAAAGTTAAAAGTTGTTGAAATTTAAACCCTAAACATGCTTGGTTATTTTAAACGGGGTCCGAGAGGTACAAACCCTAGAATAGGGGGATCCTCGGAATAACCTATGGGGTTCATTCTATTCTTCTAATTATACTTGTCATGTGAGTTGGTTAACAATGCATGATTATAGTTTAATTAGGCAGATTTCATTTTTCTGAACATTTTGATATATTATTTGTATTTTTCTAATTTATAAATAATTACGTATTGAATTTATAAGTTATATTCATTTTCTGAAATTATTTAAACCATATTAATACTCTTTTCTGAAAAATATAAGAAACTGGACAAACTTTTTACAATAGGGCATAGCTAGCCAGAGAGACTGACGGAGTGGCCCCAGTGCCAACTCAACCTCCACGTGGACAGAGCGGGTCCCACAACTTGACTGGGTTGACTATGCATGGCTGACATCATGCCGACGCCAGCATGGCGGTGCTCCTCCCAGTTGACGAACAGGACGGCGGAGTAGGGCAAGCGGGCCTGCATGGTCATGTGTGTTGGATGCACGAGTCTATAGGGAGCCAAACGATGGTGGCGCCGCCCCTTTTGGGTTGCCGGAGGAGCGCCGACGATCTTGTTTTGCGGCGCAGCACGACGACGTTCGGCGATAGGGTGAACCAAAGAGGGAGAGGGAGAACGGAGGGCACAGGAAGATGCAGGATCTCACCATGGAGGTAGTGGAGGGGTCGATGAGGCCGGGCAGGGTCGGAGGGCACTGGAATCGACGGCGAGGCAACGGCCGGTGATGGGGAAGGAGGTATCGATTGTGGCGTTAGGGACGGCTCCGGCTTGCGCTAGCCAGGCAAATGAAGGAGTCGAGCACGGAGGTCCCATAGGCATGCTCAAATGAGGGGTGGTCGGAGATGACAGCGACAGACGACTCCGGTGACGGCTAGGGTTCAGCCAAGGGAGAAAATAGAGAGGGGGAGGTCGTTGGGGAGAGGGAAAGTGGATGAGGACGAGAGAGAGGGCCGCGTTGCTTCTTATGCAAATGCTGGAGCTCGGCGGTGGCGGGAATCACGGCGGGGAACATCGACGACGACGCCAGTGATAGAGAGGAGCTTGGCGTCGGGATGAAGACGACAAGGGAGGATGGTCGAAGGGTATCGGGCCGCTGTGGGCTGGGTTGGACTGCAGAGCTGCGCGCTGAGCGGCGTGAAGGAGAAGGAGAAGATATGGGCCACGGCCTGGCTTCTCTGGCTCTATTTTTTTATTTAAAACACTTTTACTTTTCTGTTTTGCCTTTTCTCTACTGTATTTTGATTTCAAATCTATTTTAATAAAATTCAAAATACTAGAAATTTTACAAATATCCAAATATTTCAAGGACCCTTGTAAACAATTTGGGTTCCATAATTTTCATAGTTTTAAAAATTCAAAACCATTTTGAATATGTTTCAATTAGGGAGGGAAAAAATAGGGTTTAGGGTTTAGTTAATCTTGTTTGAATTTTTATCTTAGCAAGATTATATGATGCTCATGAATGCTTAGAATAAGATTTTTATACTATTTGGTAAAACTAGGGTTGTTACAATCCTTGCACTTAGTCCAAGAATCAATACTATTTTTAGGCAAAGATAGCAACCAATACTTAGCTTTTCCTCTCAAGGAGAAAGGAAAAAGCTTGAGCTTAATAATATCTCCATCTACATCCATATACTTCTGCATCTCACAAAGTTCAACAAAGTTATTGAGATGAGCAGCAACATCATTAGAACTAGCACCAGAAAATTTCTCTCTCATCACAAGATTCAACAAAGCAGGCTTAATTTCATAAAAGGTAGCATCAGGAGTAGGTGGAGCAATATGAGTGCTAAGGAAATCATTGTTATTGGTGCTAGTGAGGTCAGACAACTTGGTGTTCTCAGCGGAGTTCATTTTGGCAAAGGTGGGCAAGCCAAAAACAGCAGCAGCAGCTAGAGCAGGAACTATTTTTTTTGTGTTTTTGAATAAAGCAAGCAAACCAAACTAGACTAAATTTTTTTGGTTTTTGAAAAGAGGAAAAAAAAAACCAAGCAAAATAAACAAAGCAAACTAAAAACAAAGTAAAGAGAAAGGAAGTGAAGGAATCCCCTTGTGAAGACGTCCTTAGCCTCCCCAGCAACGGCGCCAGAAAACTTGTTGATGGCTCAGTTGATGTGGAGTCTGTTGGGAACCCCAAGAGCATGGTGTGAAGCAGCACAGCAGCAAGTCTTCCCTCAGTAAGAAACCGAGGTTATCGAACCAGTAGGAGGTAGGAAACGTCACACAGGTGTTGCAAGCAACGTGGAAACCTACACAACACAAACTCAAGACTTTGCACCAACTAACAGTGAGGTTATCAATCTCACTGGTTGCTGTAACAAAGGATTAAACTATGGTGTGGAAGGTAATGGTTTGCAACAAGTAAACAAGTAACAGTGGAAGATGTATCAATGGTAAAGATTGGACCGGGATCTATAGTTCACTAGAGGTGCTCTCCTTAGATAAACAACATGGCATGAAGGGTAAACAAATTACAGCAGGGCAATTGATAGGAACTGAGCAAGGCATAACAATGCAATACCAAACAAAAAGATCCTATGAGATTCAATTGGGCAATACAACAATATACATAGACCGCCATCCAACTGCATCTATGACTAGAAGTCCACCTTCAGGTTATCATTCGAACCCCGGCCCCTCCAGTATTAAGTTGCAAGAAACACACAACTGCTTTAAGCAAAGTGTGTAAGGTAAACAATCCACTTGTTCCATGAACAAGAGACCGTTGTTTTATCCCTAGTAGCAATAGCACATCTACAACGGAAGAGATTTCTGTCACTTCCCTTGGAAACTAGAGGCATGAACCCACTATCGAGCATAAATATCCCCTCTTGGAGTCACTAGCAACTACTTGGACAAGATAGCTACTAACAACGGAGAGCATGCAAGATCACAAACAACACAGACATGATAGTATCATAAATACAAAACCATTAATCAATATGACATAGTAATCTCAATATCCATCGGATCCCCACAAACACAACATGCATGATTACAAATAGATTAGATCTTGATCATGAACGGAGCTCACAAGATCTATACATGAAAGCACAAGGAGGAGATACAACCATCTAGCTACTACATGGACCCATAGTCCAAGGTGGAACTACTCACGCATCATACCGGAGAAAAGGCCACCAGGATGATCTCCCCTCCGGCAGGGTGCCGGGAAGATCTTCAGATCCCCCCGATCTAGAGACGACGGTGGAGGCGGCTATAGAAGGTTTCGTGGAATATTGATCGGGTACTTAGGGTTTCTGCATCGGTGGCTTTTTATAGGCGAAGAGGCGAGGCTAGGAGGTGTCCAGGGGGGCCACACCCTGTCTAACCGCGGGGCAGGGCCCACTCGCGCCTGGGGGGTGGCCGCCCTGGTTTGCATCTCCGTCTCGTCTTCTGGATTCGTGTCCCTCACGGTAAAATATTGACTTTGGCTTTTGTCCCGTCCAATTCCGAGAATATTGATTTTATGCCTTTCTGGAACCAAAAACAGAAGAAAACAGGCAACTGGCACTATGGCAACTTGTTAATAGGTTAGCTCCTGAAAAGATGTGTAGAGGTCCCAACCTTTAATAAGGTAGAGATCCCTGTGTTTACAATGCTAGTCCCTGGATCAATAGCTAGCATCCACAATTAAGATGTAATATCAAGAAACAAAGGTCATATTACAACTTTATAACCAGGAATAAAATAATTCATTACATCTTACATAACTCATTTGGCTATCCCATTACAATGCAGCAGAAATAACTATAGCATGGAGTCCTTTATCTTCAAAGTGCCACAGGCAATCATGTTGGTTGTAGACTTGTAATCCTAATCAACATACTTCACTAACATCAAACAAACCTGCAACATAACAAGTTACAGCCACAAGGGTCAATACATTTGAATTGTATTGGCAAGTGATACTATGGTAGTATAGTGGTAACTATCACCTATATGCATTTGGCTAAGTGGAGCTTAGGCTTGATTTTCTCAAAACAGATTTTCCTTATCATTTGAAAACTCTAAGTTTTTGTCTGACAAATATCACCTAAGGAACCACCAATAGAAATTGGTGAACCTTAAACCCTTGTTCAGCCACAAGTTTTTAACTTAGAAATTTGGATTAGGAGATTCTTGATAGCTTCCATGTCTTGATGCTCAAATTGTCCTTTGCCAGGGACATGGCTAAGTACTTAGATTTTACACTCTGTAGAGGTGGTGCACTTTCCCCACAAGACTTGGTTTCACCAAGACAAGATCTTTCAGAAGCCTTCCCTTAGACCAGAATGGACTCGTTCCAACATATCATCCCCTACCACCAGCTGTCCATTTGGCTAAGTTATTGCAACCTATATGATCCAGGCAGAGCCCATAATGCCAAGTGGCTGCACTTGAAGCTTCTCAACATTTGACATCTCAAATCTCTTTGTTCCTGGGTGGCTTTCCACAAGTGTGATACACAAGGTAAACCATAGAAATGGGCCTTGTGTAACCACTCAACACAAACCACTCTTTCCATTCCACCCAGGTGTTTCATTCACTTAGTTGTTTTATTAAACAAAACACAAGTCCTTGACTTAGAAATATTCCATAGCATGAATATAAACCACCCTTGTTTTCTACTAGCTAAGCTAAGCATGATGGTAGTAGGAATCTTAACTTAGGAAAATTCTACTAAGGATTCATCTACTAGGATTTCCCATGGCTTAGTTTATACTTAGCTAAAATTCCATGCAAGTCCTACTTAGAAATATCACTCATGCATAGTGAAAATAATGGGACAAAAGTATGAAGCATCACTTGCCTTTTTGGTAGAGAATATAAGTTCACTCCTTGATCTTGCAATGATCACACTCTTCAAATTCCACTACAATTCAATCAAGCAAGCAAAAATTCAATATACCATTCAAGCAATTCTTCACATAAAATAATAGAAACAAAACAATGCATGCAAGCATGCCAAAGATTGTTTTGTTTACAAAAATGGTTTCTAATAGGTTATAAACATTCTAAAACACCTATTGGTCATTTTATAAAAGTGTCAAAACCATTTGCAAAAGATTTTACCTATAAACCATTTTTAAACCAAATCAATATTTTATGTGGTTGAAAATTCTTTTTAGCAAAGTAATAATCTATAGGGTTCATCAAAATATATTTTTAAATCATAAAAACTTGTGTTTAGGGTCAGAGAGTTTAAATCAAACCATTTCTCAAAGGTTTTACTCAAAAATCATTTTTTAACCATAAACAATAATTTTTATTTAGCTAGAAATGCCTTAATTCAAAGATTTATTCTTTATATTCACAAAATACATTTTTAAATCCATAAGTTGGTTTATATGGTCAGTAGGTTCAAAATAAACCATTTGCCAAAGATTTTATCACAAAAATAATTTTAGAATGAACTTTATATTCAAATTATGCCTACACAAGTTTCTGCAAAAACAACCATTTTACCAGAAGCAAATCATTAAACAAAGTTCATGGTTGGATAGGGTTTGTCTTTCTGAATCCATTGATATAAAATTTGCAAAATTTGGACGTGTAGATTGAAAGTTATGAATTTTGCAAGTTTACATATCCAATAGATCAAATTCTATTTTTAAAACTAGAGTCTGGCCACGCGGCGCGTTTCTATAGGCTGGTACCGGTTCGTGTGGATCATGCAGCTATGGCCGTTGGATCTAACTAACAACGCACGGACTAGATCAACAGATACCGGTTCGCTAGCTTTCTATCTAAGCCAACAGATCAATATCCAACGGTCCAGACGCAACGACCTTAGATGGGCGGCGCTGGCGACGGTGGCGCGGCGGCGGCGCTCGGGCTGTAAGCTTGCCGGCGATCTAGGTCGCGCGGGAGAGGGAGAGGTTGCTCACCAGTCTTGCAGGAGTGTGGCGAAGCTCAAGGTATGGTCAGTTTGTCGAGGGGCGCTTTGGTTCCCGAGGAATTCCTCACTGGAGCTAGCGGCGGCGTCGGTTTCCTCTGGTCGTCGTTGTTGGCGAGGCTACAGGCCACCCTAAAGCAAAAGGGAAGTTGCGTCAGATGCGGGCGGGTGTAGCGAACGTGAGAGCATCAACGAGAGGGTCTGGGGCGGTCTGTACTCACTGGGAGGGGGGGGTCTCGCCGGAGTCGAGGCAGGAGGCGGCGACGCTCTGATGTTGAGGTTGCCGAGGCTACGGTGCTCGCGCGGGTGTGGGGTTGGTGCTGGGAGATGCGCAAGAAGATGGGGGGCAGGCTCGTGTGCACTGGGAGGCGAGGGGTGGTCGGGCGGCGCCGGAATCTTTGCTGAAGTGTGTCGGAGGCCGCGGTGGTGCAAGGTAAATTCGAGGCAGCCTGGTGGCTCTCTGGCAGCGGGGTTTGAGGGGAAAGAGAGAGAAGATAAAGGGGATTTATCTGTTGGAGATATGCCCAAGAGGCAATAATAAAGTGGTTATTATCATATCTTCACACTTATGATAAATGTTTACATACCATGCTATAATTGTATTAACCGGAGACATTAATACTTGTGTGATTTGTAAACTAAAATAAGAGTCCCTAGTAAAGCCTCTTGTTAAACTAGCTTGTTGGTTAATATATGATCATGGTTTCCTGATCATGAACATAGAGATGTTATTAACAACAGGATCATATCATTAGGAGAATGATGTGATGGACATACTCCTATAGATAAGCGTAGCATAAAGATCAAGTCATTTAAATAGTTCAATTGCTATATGCTTTCTGATACATAGTAACCTAATTCCTTCGACCATGAGATCATGCATATCACCTTTACCGGATGGATGCTTTGATGATATCAAACACCACACCGTAACTGGGTGGCTATAAAGGTGGCATTGAGTGTTCAGAAAGTATTGGTTGAAACACATGGATCAAGAGTGGGATTTGTCCATCCATATGACGGATAGATATACTCTGGGCCCTCTCGGTGGAATGTCATCCAATTAGCTTGCAAGCATGTGACTGGCTCACAAGGGATCACATATCACGGGAACGAGAAAAGAGTACTTATCGGTAACAAGGTTGAACTAGGTATGCAGAGATACCGACGATCATGACCTCGGATAAGTAAACTATCGTGAGACAAAGGGAAATTGGTATCGTATGTAAGTGGTTCATTCGATCGCAAAGTAATCGTAGAAATATGTGGGAGCCATATGAATTTCCAGATTCCTCTATTGGTTATTGTTCGGAGAAGTGTCTCGATCATGTCCGCATAATTCACGAACCGTAGGGAGACACACTTAAGGATTCGACGTTGTTTGAGTAGTTATGGTATTATGAGAAAGAGACCGAATGTTGTTCGGAGTCTCAGATGGGATCCGGGATATCACGAGGTGATCCGGAATGGTCCGGAGAATAAGATTCATATAAGGAAAGTCCCGTTTCGGAGTTCGGGAATGATTCCGGTGTTTTCATCGGGAATGTTCTAGAAGGTTCCGGATTGTCCGGCACTCCGGGGGGGAGGGTACATGAATGTGTCATTACATATTGAATGATTGCATCATGTACTAAGTGTTCTTGCTGTTCCAAATAAAGGATTAAATTGAATCCTAAAACAGAAAAGTCAAATGGCTAGTTTAAAAGTCAAACGGCTAAAACAGGAAACTGTGGGAAACAAGCAAGAGGTGGTTGGAACCGACTTGGGGGAGGAGTCCCTCCAAGCCGGCGCGCCAACCAAGGCCGACTTGGGGAGGGACTCCCCTCCCCTTGGCCGCCCCTCCCACCTATAAAAGGAGGGGCAGGGCCTCCTCCTCTAGACACAAGTTTCTACCTCTAATCTCCGGTTTAGAGCCGTTTTGGTTTAGAGCTTCTAATTGCTTTAGCCTGCGGTTTAGAGCCTTCTAATTGGTGTGTCTAATCTCTAGACCACTAATAGCCCTCTCTCATAATCCACCATACTCGCTCCGGCTTAAGGCAAAGCCCTGCGGGATCTCCCCTCTACTTCCGGTACCACGCCGTTGTGCTGCCGGAATCGCGAGGAGAGTGCTACAACCTCCGCTGCCTGCTGGAACAAGGGAGAGGAAGGTCTTCGTCGAGTACCGAACGTGTGACCGACTGCGGGAGCGCTGCCGGAACGCAGCGCCGGAAGGATCGTCTACACGATCTTGAGATCGGAAAGAGTACAACTACATCACCCACGAGAATCTGCTCTCGTTAACCGCTTTGGAATCTTCGAGGGTAAGTTATTCCATCGACTCGTTGCTACAATCTAGTAGATAGATCTTGGCTTGTTTGTTTGTATGCGATAGAAATTTTTTGTTTTCCATGCTATGAACCCCTACAGTGGTATCAGAGCCGTGTCTATATGTAGATCTGTTGCACGAGTAGAACACAATGGTCATTGTGGGCATTGATGCTTTTATTGTTGATTGCTTCTTGTGTACTTTGCATCTGGCAGTATGTTGGGATGAAGCGGCCCGGGCTAACCTTACATGACATCGTTCATGAGACTTGCTCCACGCTTGACATGCAACTTGTATTGCATAAGTGGCTTTGCGGGTGCCTGTTTCTCCTAGCATAGTTAAGATCCAATTTACAACGGGTGATTGACAATACTACTATCAATGTTGTGGTTCTTGTTCGTAAGTTAGAACGACACTTATTGAAAGCCCCAAACCACGTAAAATATGCAAAGAAAGTAGAAGCGTCTAACTTTGTTTTGCAGGGGTGTGCAGTGATGTGATATGGCCATGATTGTGATGTATGCAATGTTCCTTATTGTAAGTCGGCAACCGGCAGGAGCCATATGGTTGTCTTTAATTTCTGTTAAGACCCGCGTGTCTATTCAAAGTAGTTGTAATAGTTGAAGCCGGTGGACGACAACCATGGAGAAGCGTCATTGACCTTGATGCAATGCCGGTAATGATGGAGATCATGTTCGTGCTAGAAGATGGAGATCAGAAGCACAAAGAAGAAAGGCCATATCATATCACATATTATGAATTGCATGTGATGTTAATCCTTTATGCATCTTGTATTGCTTAGTAGACGACGGTAGCATTATAAGATGATCCCTCATGCACATAAATTTCAATTCATAAAGTGTTCACCCTTAGTTAGCACCGTTGCTAAAGCTTGTTGTTTCGAAGCACCACGTGATGATCGGGTGTGTTAGATTCTACAAGTGTATACAACGTGAGCAAGCCAGATTTGCTCATGCGGAAACTAAGGTTTGATCTTGACGAGCCTAGCATGTACAGACATGGTCTCGGAACACGGAATACCGAAAGGTAGAGCATGAATCATATAGTAGATATGATGAACATGTCGATTGTTCGCCATTGAAACTATATCAACTCTCGTGATGATCGGTTTTGATATGGTGGATTTGGTTCGTGTGATCACTAAAACAATGAGAGGGATATTGTTTTGAGTGGGAGTTCACCTAGATTAATTTAATTATTAGAACTCAATTTATCATAAACTAAATCAAAGTTAATTTGCATAGTTGTTGTAGTCATTGGCATCCGTTTACCACCTTGCGCTTAGTTATAATTGAGATGATAGAACTATAGAATTCTGGTTAGTTACTTTACGAACTGGTATCGTATTGTTTTGAAGTGTTAATCTAAAGTTTAAAAGTCCTATTGCAAACTTTCAGTAAGTTCCGGTTACTCCATGAAGTTTAATAATTAGTATTAAATCAAGAGTAACAATTCCAAGTGTTAGTATATAAGTATCATGTTTGTCTCCATGATTCTTGATATTCAAAGGTTTCTCTTAATATCAAGGTTATCTAGGATCTGAAAGAGTTGTTTCAGAAACCATGATGTGTGGAAGATATTGTGATATCTGAAACGAAGTTTTGGTTGCAACATGATAGAGTATAATATGGCAAAGTTCATGTTCTCATATTTTGATGAGAATTTGCAAAGGGTTGTAGACACTTGTTGTCCTAATCCTCCAAAAGGTTTTGGATAGCAACATTATACTCGTAATTCATCGTTATAAGCTAAAGGTAGTTTGATCATGGACGATTCCATGATAAGGATGAATATTTGATGTAGGTAAAATGTTTACTACACCAAGAGATTACTAAATAAAGGAATTTGAAAGAACACCAAACATTTGATGATGGTGATCTACTTCAAAGTGCAAGTCCAAAGACATTGGTATTTGACTATACATGTTTTGGACTATGTGTCATATGTATGACTCCACTATTGATGTTGATAGATTCTTTCAAATAGAAAAGGAAATATTGAAAGAAAATCTCATAAGTATATGGCAGAAAGGAAAAGACTAGAATTGTTCAGCTTAAGTATATAGATGATATACATGTTATGGCTATATTCTTTGCTTATTAAACAATGTGGTTCTCAAGTATTTGATACTGAATTTGTTGGTGTGAATCGTCATACGAAACAACACAATTCATGAACTACAATGGCCTAAGTAACTAGCAAAAGAATATGTGATGATGTTCATCGAGAACAAATAAAGGGTTATTGTGTTGCTCGTTAAACATCAAAGCTTGCCTTCAAGATTTGTTTTATCAGGTATTATGAGAACAAAAGGGTTGTTCAAATAATTTCCGTAATTCATAAAAGATGGATGATTCACAAATCTCGTTGGAGAAATCACATCCATAAAACTAGTGCTAAAAATGTCGAAAGACAAATTGATTGAAATATCACTTAGGAAGTGATATCGCCGTTTAAATTATATTGGAAAGAAAACATGAAGAAACTCCATGTGGATGGAATTTTGGAGTCTTTTGATTTTGATCAAATAACGCTTGTGAAACTTTCCTAGAGATAATTAAAATTTCGTTCATAGGCCAAAAGGGAACGAATGACTAGCTTATTTGAACTTGTACATATCGTTGTACAAATTCCATTATGTGTAGTCAAGAGCGATGAATTTCAACTTCATATGCTTTCTCCGAAAATTTGAGTGAATATATGAATATTTACTTAATAAGGATGAAGTGTGAAACATTTGAAAAGTTCAAGGACTTTCAAGATGAAGTGCAAAATCATTGTAACAAGAATATAAATAGTTTATGATAAGATCATAAAGGAAGATATTTGAGTTACAAGTTTAGCATAATACCTAAGATTTAAGGAATCGTTCCGTGGATTTGCATTTTCCCGAAACACCATAAGAGTATGGAGCGTTCGAGATATGTGATTAAACCTTGTTTGACATGGTAAGATCGAAGGTGTAATTCATAAAACTGCCATTATATTTTAAAAGATTAAAAGCTTTAGAGATTACCGTTTTTCCACTGAAAAGAGCTCCATCATAATCCGTTGAAATGACACCATATAAAGTTATGGTTTGGGATAAAACCCAAGTAGTCCTTTCTTAAAACATTGGTATGCTATGCATAAGAAAGATGTGTGCAACCAAAGTCGGATGAACCTGTCTTTGTATAACTGTTAAGTATTCCTCCATAAACACCGGAGACAAAAGTGTTTGTTGCTTAGAACGTCAAGTTTCTTTGAGAAGGAATTTTTCGTGAAAAGTTAAGTGGGAGGACAATAGAACTTTGATAAGGTTAAAAGAACCTTAGCTATATGTGCAAAGTTGCGCAGCACCGAAAAGTGTTCTGGAGTTAGCAAACAATGCTCATGGCTCGCGTACTTCAAAGGTTGTGGTCACGGAGATCTAAGTTCCTATTGAAACGAGTTGGTCGGATGAACAATCAAATACCAAGATTTGAGAGTTAAATCATTATTTAACAATAATGATCCGACTACATGCAAAGAAGCGATGATGAGCCCTGACTCCGTCAAATGGCTTGAAGACATAAAATCCGTGATAGTTCCATACACGAGAAATCAAGTTTTTAACTTGAAGAACCCTCGAGAAAGGTGTAAGACCTTACAGTTGTGTCTGGATCTATAAAGAAATAGACATGGATGTTTTACATCTATGAAATAGTCGACATGTTGGGAAAGAGTTCACAACAATGTTCAAAGGTTGACTATGACAAGATTTGATCTTTCATAGTGATATTTAGTCTAGACGGATTAATGTAGCAACCACTACATATAATTTGTTATATGGTAGTTGAATAAACAGAACAAGTTCTTCTAATAGAATCGTTACCTAGGACATGTGCATAACACGGTCCATAGGGTTTTGTTAATTCAAAGGATGCTAAAAGCATATGCAAACTTCAATGGTTAAAGTGAGCATCGCGGAGTTGGAATCTTCACTGTGATGAAACTGTTAAAGGAGTTTAAAAGTTCATTAGAGACGATGAAGATGCTTGCATTTGCAAGAAATTAAGTGGGAGCGCTAAGACATGTTTCTAATACATTATGTGGAAGACATATTGTTGATTGGAAATAATGTATCTTTTATTAACACATATTAAGAATTTCATCCCGATGAAAGACTTAGGCAAAACCCAAATATTTGGCATCTATAGACGCTAATATGGTTGTGCCAGAAGTACATAGACAAGATATTGAATGAGTTCAATATAGAAACTACAAGAGAGGTTCTTGTCGCACAGAAAGGATTGAATGAGTTCAATGTTGATGATATATTCAAGTGTATTGACATTTGGTAAAGTGAAACAAATAATCAAGTATAGATTGATACTTGATGTATGAAATCACAAAGAGTATTTATATCAATCATACTGTGATATGTACAAATCCAGATATGTCCTATGCTCTAAATGTTGTGAGCATATACCAGAATGATTCGTAAGATGATCATTGGACAATAGTAAGGATATTCTTATGATCTTTTGGAAGAACTAAGAGTATAATATTTGTAGAAGTGACAAATAGATGGTTAGTTCATTGTAAAAGTACTACATTGATACTAGTTTTGTCACAAAGTACAAATTAAGTTTATCTCAATCTAAACTAAGGGTGGCACAATATAATGGAAAGTGAGTTCCATAATGGATTTGGATGAGTTCCAAAGTTAAGACATTGTGACAGATACTACAACAAAAGGCTAAGTATATGACTGCTATTTTAGCAGCAAAAGAGGGCATTTGTGTCAAGTAGTTTGTTATCAAACTAGGTGTAGTTCACAGTGGGATAATACTATGAAGATATATTGTGCGACGATATTATCAACATGTTTTAACCCCAAAGAGCTAAAGGTCACACCGAAATACCAAATTTATACAAAGCCATCTCATTAGAGAATGAGTGATGCGTAGAGACGCAAAGACATGCAATTACACACGGACCTGGAAGTGTCAGATCCGGAGATCAGTTGACCACTAGCAATTGTGTACATACAACATCGGAAAGCCATAGGTGTTGAATACACAAAGGTTTGAAACTAGATTATTGACTCTAGTGCAAGTGGGAGACTGTTGGAGATATGCCCAAGAGGCAATAATAAAGTGGTTATTATCATATCTTCACACTTATGATAAATGTTTACATACCATGCTATAATTGTATTAACCGGAAACATTAATACTTGTGTGATTTGTAAACTAAAATAAGAGTCCCTAGTAAAGCCTCTTGTTAAACTAGCTTGTTGGTTAATATATGATCATGGTTTCCTGATCATGAACATAGAGATGTTATTAACAACAGGATCATATCATTAGGAGAATGATGTGATGGACATACTCCTATAGATAAGCGTAGCATAAAGATCAAGTCATTTAAATAGTTCAATTGCTATATGCTTTCTGATACATAGTAACCTAATTCCTTCGACCATGAGATCATGCATATCACCTTTACCGGATGGATGCTTTGATGATATCAAACACCACACCGTAACTGGGTGGCTATAAAGGTGGCATTGAGTGTTCGGAAAGTATTGGTTGAAACACATGGATCAAGAGTGGGATTTGTCCATCCATATGACGGATAGATATACTCTGGGCCCTCTCGGTGGAATGTCATCCAATTAGCTTGCAAGCATGTGACTGGCTCACAAGGGATCACATATCACGGGAACGAGAAAATAGTACTTATCGGTAACGAGGTTGAACTAGGTATGCAGAGATACCGACGATCATGACCTCGGATAAGTAAACTATCGTGAGACAAAGGGAAATTGGTATCGTATGTAAGTGGTTCATTCGATCGCAAAGTAATCATAGAAATATGTGGGAGCCATATGAATTTCCAGATTCCTCTATTGGTTATTGTTCGGAGAAGTGTCTCGATCATGTCCGCATAATTCACGAACCGTAGGGAGACACACTTAAGGATTCGACGTTGTTTGAGTAGTTATGGTATTATGAGAAAGAGACCGAATGTTGTTCGGAGTCTCGGATGGGATCTGGGATATCACGAGGTGATCCGGAATGGTCCGGAGAATAAGATTCATATAAGGAAAGTCCCGTTTCGGAGTTCGGGAATGATTCCGGTGTTTTCATCGGGAATGTTTTAGAAGGTTCCGGATTGTCCGGCACTCCGGGGGGGGGGGGGGGAGGGTACATGAATGTGTCATTACATATTGAATGATTGCATCATGTACTAAGTGTTCTTGCTGTTCCAAATAAAGGATTAAATTGAATCCTAAAACAGAAAAGTCAAATGGCCAGTTTAAAAGTCAAACGGCTAAAACAGGAAACTGTGGGAAACAAGCAAGTGGTGGTTGGAACCGACTTGGGGGAGGAGTCCCTCCAAGCCGGCGCGCCAACCAAGGCCGACTTGGGGAGGGACTCCCCTCCCCTTGGCCGCCCCTCCCACCTATAAAAGGAGGGGCAGGGCCTCCTCCTCTAGACACAAGTTTCTACCTCTAATCTCTGGTTTAGAGCCGTTTTGGTTTAGAGCTTCTAATTGCTTTAGCCTGCGGTTTAGAGCCTTCTAATTGGTGTGTCTAATCTCTAGACCACGAATAGACCTCTCTCATAATCCACCATACTCGCTCCGGCTTAAGGCAAAGCCCTGCGGGATCTCCCCTCTACTTCCGATACCACGCCGTTGTGCTGCCGGAATCGCGAGGAGAGTGCTACAACCTCCGCTGCCTGCTGGAACAAGGGAGAGGAAGGTCTTCATCGAGTACCGAACGTGTGACCGACTGCGGGAGCGCTGCCGGAACGCAGCGCCGGAAGGATCGTCTACACGATCTTGAGATCGGAAAGAGTACGACTACATCACCCACGAGAATCTGCTCTCGTTAACTGCTTTGGAATCTTCGAGGGTAAGTTATTCCATCGACTCATTGCTACAATCTAGTAGATAGATCTTGGCTTGTTTGTTTGTATGCGATAGAAATTTTTTGTTTTCCATGCTACGAACCCCTACATTATCGAGCGTGGTCGCGAGGAGAGATTACTGCGCCATCAACGCGTATTGATGCTGAGAAATTTTCGCCAGAAACGGTCGGGAGGAGGCGCGGTCACCGCGGGTGGAAGGGATGATGACGAGGCAATTGGCGTGGCATGGGGTTCGCGGGTCAGTGAGAGAGGAGGGTAGGTGTGCGATTGAGAAAAGTCCAGGGAGAGAGGGGAGCCGGGTGGGCTGCTGGGCTTGTTGGGCTAGGGTTTGATGGGCTGGGTCTTTTCTTATTTTTTTTGTTTCAGAAACTTTTTCTCTTTTCTGATTTCATTTTCTGTTTTGATTTTATTCAAATAATTTCAATCCCTTTTTCTTTTCAAATCTTTTCAAACTTTTCAGTATGCTTTAATACTGTTTTAAACCTGTATTTTAAATACCATTTTGGTATAATTCTTTTATTATTTTATGGTTTACATTTTATTTAAAAAATGGCACTAGCCTTTATTCGAATAAGATTTTTAAATATAAATCCAACTCTTATTTGAATTCAAATTTTCACCAAACCTTTTTCAGTAGGTTTTATTTATTTATTAGGGTGTCAAATAATTCACTTTGAATTATTTGGAATATTTTTAATATGATTTATTAATCATTGGGTATTTGTCTTTATTCTAATGAAATCAAATATGGTTTTAATTTCATAAATTTTACTTAGGTGATTTCCTTGATTCCATTTTAATTTAATTAAATAACTTTTATTCCACTTGGGTAAATTCCAAATACTAATGTCCCATGATTTAATTAATCATTCTTATTAGTGAATTTGTCTTAATCCAATGAAATAGAATTTGGTTAAGGTCATATTATTTTATTTCAATATTAATTATCCAATCATTTCATTTGAACTTGGATTATGTTTATTCCATTTGTTTTATGGTCTTGGCCAAGTTTTATTTAGCTCTTATCAAATAGTCTTTATTTATTATTTCTTCCTTTGTCTTTTAAAAACCATATCTTTTTATTTAAAGATCCAAATTTGGTGATTCCAACTTTCAAAATTTTATTTAATATTTGTTTACCCTTTTAAATCTCTTTAGTATTATTTACTCACCATTTGGTATGGATTTTATATAGGAGATTTATTAGCTTTGGAAATTAAATTTCCTGATCTTACTAAATTCATAAGATTTTATTTATGGCTCCAAATTAAGTGAAACCAATTTCTATGGTTTTATAATATTTTTATTTGTCATTCTTGATCATTTATAAATGTTTGTTGAAATTTTTTTATATGGATCAAAACCATGGTCTTAGAGATATCTTGAAAATGATTTTATTCCATTAGGGTTTTAGGGTTTGGGTTTATTTCCCAAGTGTTTAAATTCCAAGATGCATTTATGAAGAATGCATTCCACTTGATTTGAATTAGTTGGATTCAAACATTAACCAAAGTTTGTTCAAGATGGGATTTTGAGTTTCCATTTAGAAACAAAAAGTTTCTTTTCACCCTAAATTTCAAGAATTTTTTTTTGTTTATTTATTTTTCACATTACAAAATTTGGAAAAAATTTGGATGTGACAGGCTACCACCCTTAAAAGAAATCTCGTCCCGAGATTTGGGAAATATAGGGGTTACAAGTTGGCTTCAAGGCAACTAGGGTACTACCACCCTTAAAAATTTTCCAACTAGATTACATCTTGGCTTGCTTGGGATCTTGATGAAACTTCTCTGGGCAGACATCTGCATAGTGTCCTTTGTTTCCACACTTGAAACATGTGACAAGGTTGAGATCCTTCATAGGCTTGTTTATCTTGTGCTTCATCTTTTCTGGACAATTGCTTACATAATGTCCCTGGTTACCACAATTGTAACATGTGACAAGATTGAGTTCTATCTTCTGTGGACAAGTTGACACATAATGGTCTAGCTCTTTGCAGTTGTTGCACCACACTTGGCTAATTTCCTTATACTTCTTCTTCTTCTCTGGACATTCATTGGCATAGTGTCCCATCTCTTTGCAATGGCAACACTGCACTTGGCTTTTGTCCTTCTTCTTCTTGGGTTTCTCCAAATCTAGGAGTTCTTCTAGTTCATGCTCTTCATATCTCACCTCAAAGGTGGGAAAGTTTCCTGGTCTCCTTAGTCTTTTCCTTAGATAATACATATGTTTCCTCTTTGGTCCATCAAATTGAGTCATATTGCATGGAGGTGCAAGCTGAGATTTTCCTTTGTCTTCATCCTTCTTGGTAGAAGTTGTTCCCTCATGGGGGTTTACAATTTGTTGATGCACTCCACCATGTTTCCTTTGTTGAACTATAGAATAGATGGGGCATTGGATAGGTACATGATTATTTCCTTCACATAGGAAACAAGTAGCTTGAGATGTGGGGCATTGATTTGTTGGATGTTTCTCTTCACAATTAAGGCATTGATCTTCATGCTCTTTGGAAGTGTGATCCTTGTCTCCACAAATATTGCAAGCTTGAGTTCCTTCTATAATATCATTCTTGACATCATTGTTGTCACCATCTCCTTGCGAAAGGCTGTCTTTCATGTTGATCATTTGATTTGTCACCTTTTGCATCAATTGGGTTTGGGTTTCCAAAAACCTTTGCATGGTTGGGTCTAACTCATTGTTGTTGGCTAAAAACTGAGTTGTCACTTGGTTCAACCGGGTTTGGGTTACTATGAGTTCTCTCATGTTGATCTCTTGGTTGTTGTTGTTGTTGTCACCATCCTTGATGTTGGAGTTTCTTGGAGTAGTCATCTGTTTGGGTTGGATTGGGATTAGAATAGGTAAAATATTTCTAAGGAAGAATTCTACTCACACACAACAATTCACACAAGCAATGTGCAAACAATCACAAACAAACATTCCACTCAAACAACAAGGTTCAAACATATTTTTAGGAAACAAAATATTTTTTCTACACCACATAAGTTGGTGGGTTTAAACTAATCATTAGTATGGTGGTCCAACTATATGGTTCACTTGAGATCATTCCATTCTTCTTAGGTGTTTCTTCTTGAATGAGATCATGGTTTCCTTGGAACAATTCTTTGTGTCTTGGTCACAAAACTTCAAAGGTGATGATGGTTCCATCTAAGTTGTGTTTCCTTAGTCTTTAAGTCTTGAGAAATATTTCTTGTCTGACTTGTAGTCCTTAGTGATATCCAAGTTGAAGTCCTTGGTGAAGATAAGGTTGAGGTCTTTGATAATGTTGAAGTCTTTGCTCATGTTGAGGCTTTGTCCATCAAGTTTGAAAAGGAAGAGATGTACAATCAAAACCAAAATGGTTGAGGAAAGAGTTTACAAGATTGTTTGTAAATAAGTTTTGGAACAAATAAAACTCCTATTTTTTAAGGGGTTTTGTCCAATCCTAGGGTTCAAATCCTACAGGCAACACAGTGCTCTGATACCATCTGTAGATGTCCCAACCTTTAATAAGGTAAGGATCCCTATGTTTACAATGCTAGTCCCTAGATCAATAGCTAGCATCCACAGTTAAGATGTAATATCAAGAAACAAAGTTCATATTACAACTTTATAACCAGGAATAAAATAATTCATTACATCTTACATAACTCATTTGGCTATCTCATTACAATGCAGCAGAAATAACTATAGCATGGAGTCCTTTATCTTCAAAGTGCCACAGGCAATCATGTTGGTTGTAGACTTGTAATCCTAATCAACATACTTCACTAACATCAAACAAACCTGCAACATAACAAGTTACAGCCACAAGGGTCAATACATTTGAATTGTATTGGCAAGTGATACTATGGTAGTATAGTGGTAACTATCACCCTTGTTTTCATAGCATGAATATAAACCACCCTTGTTTTCTACTAGCTAAGCTAAGCATGATGGTAGTAGGAATCTTAACTTAGGAAAATTCTACTAAGGATTCATATACTAGGATTTCCCATGGCATAGTTTATACTTAGCAAAAATTCCATGCAAGTCCTACTTAGAAATATCACTGATGCATAGTGAAAATAATGGGACAAAAGTATGAAGAATCACTTGCCTTTTTGGTAGAGAATATAAGTTCACTCCTTGATCTTGCAATGATCACACTCTTCAAATTCCACTACAATTCAATCAAGCAAGCAAAAATTCAATCTACCATTCAAGCAATTCTTCACATAAAATAATAGAAACAAAACAATGCATGCAAGCATGCCAAAGATTGTTTTGTTTACAAAAGTGGTTTCTAATAGGTCATAAACATTCTAAAACACCTATTGGTCATTTTATAAAAGTGGCAAAACCATTTGCAAAAGATTTGACCTATAAACCATTTTTAAACCAAATCAATATTTTATGTGGTTGAAAATGCATTTTAGCAAAGTAATAATCTATAGGGTTCAGCAAAATATATTTTTAAATCATAAAAACTAGTGTTTAGGGTCAGAGAGTTTAAATCAAACCATTTCTCAAAGGTTTACTCAAAAATCATTTTTAAACCATAAACAATAATTTTTATTTAGCTAGAAATGCCTTAATTCAAAGATTTATTCTTTAGCTTCACAAAATACATTTTTAAATCCATAAGTTGGTTTATATGGCCAGTAGGTTCAAAATAAACCATTTTCCAAAGATTTTATTACAAAAATAATTTTAGAATGAATTTTATATTCAAATTATGACTACACAAGTTCTGCAAAAACAACCATTTTACCAGAAGCAAATCATTAAACAAAGTTCATGGTTGTATAGGGTTTGTCTTGCTGAATCCATTGATATAAAATTTGCAAAATTTGGACGTGTAGATTGAAAGTTATGATTTTTGCAAGTTTACATATCCAATAGATCAAATTCTGTTTTTAGAACCAGAGTCTGGCCACGTGGCGCGTTTCTATAGGATGGTACTTCGTGTGGATCACGCAGCTATGGCCGTTGGATCTAACTAAAAACGCAAGGACTAGATCAACAGATACCGTTTCGCTAGCTTTCTATCTAAGCCAACAGATCAACATCCAACGGTCCACACACAACGACCTTAGATGGGCGGCACTGGCGACGGTGGCGCAGCGGCGGTGCTTGGGCTGTAAGCTTGCCGGCGATCTAGGTCGCGCGGGAGAGGGAGAGGTTGCTCACCAGTCTTGCAGGAGTGTGGCGAAGCTCAAGGTATGGTCAGTTTGTCGAGGGGCACTCTGGTTCCCGAGGAATTCCTCACCGGAGCTAGCGGCGGTGTCGGTTTCCTCTAGTCGTCGTCGTTGGCGAGGCTGCAGGCCACCCGAAATAAAAAGGTAAGTTACATCAGATGCGGGAGGGTGTAGCGAACATGAGAGCATCAACGAGAGGGTCCGGGGCAGTCTGTACTCACCAGGGGGTCTCGCCGGAGTTGAGGCAGGAGGCGCCGACGCTCTGATGTTGAGGTTGCCGAGGCTATGGTGCTTGAGCGGGTGTGGGGTTGGTGTTGGGAGATGCGCAAGAAGAGGGGGAGCAGGATCGTGTGCACTGGGAGGCGAGGGGTGGTCGGGCGGCGCCGGAATCTTCGCTGAAGTGTGTCGGAGGCCGCGACGGTGCAAGGTAAATTCAAGGCAGCCTGGTGGCTCTCTGGCAGCGGGGTTTGAGTGGAAAGAGAGAGAAGAGAGAGGGGATTTATCGAGCGTGGTCGCGAGGAGAGATTACTGCGTCATCAACGCGTATTGATGCTGAGAAATTTTCGCCAGAAACGGTCGGGGAGGAGGCGCGGTCACCGCGGGTGGAAGGGATGATGACGAGGCAATTGACGTGGCATGGGGTTTGCGGGTCAGTGAGAGAGGAGGGTAAGTGCGCGAGTGAGAAAAGTCCAGGGAGAGAGGGTAGCCGGGTGGGCTGCTAAGCTTGTTGGTCTATGGTTTGATGGGCTGGATCTTTTCTTATTTTTTTCTTTCAGAAACTTTTTCTCTTTTCTGATTTCATTTTTCTGTTTTAATTTTATTCAAATAATTTCAATCCCTTTTTCTTTTCAAATCTTTTCAAACTTTTCAGTATGCTTTAATACTGTTTTAAACCTATATTTTAAATACAATTTTGGTATAATTCTTTTATTATTTTATGGTTTATATTTTATTTAAAAAATGGCACTTGCCTTTATTCAAATAAGATTTTTAAATATAAATCCAACTCTTATTTGAATTCAAATTTTCACCAAACCTTTTTCAGTAGGTTTTATTTATTTATTAGGGTGTCAACTAATTCACTTTGAATTATTTGGAATATTTTTAATATGATTTATTAATCATTGGGTATTTTTCTTTATTCTAATGAAATCAAATATGGTTTTAATTTCATAAATTTTATTTAGGTGATTTCCTTGATTCCATTTTAAGTTAATTAAATAACTTTTATTCCACTTGGGTAAATTCCAAATACTAATTTCCCATGATTTAATTAATCATTCTTATTAGTGAATTTGTCTTAATCCAATGAAATAGAATTTGGTTAAGGTCATATTATTTTATTTCAATATTAATTATCCAATCATTTCATTTGAACTTGGATTATGTTTATTCCATTTGTTTATGGTCTTGGCCAAGTTTTATTTAGCTCTTATCAAATAGTCTTTATTTATTATTTCTTCCTTTGTCTTTTAAAAACCATATCTTTTTATTTAAAGATCCAAACTTGGTGATTCCAACTTTCAAAATTTTATTTAATATGTGTTTACCCTTTGAAATCACTTTAGGATTATTTACTCACCATTTGGTATGGATTTTAGATAGGAGCTTTATTAGCTTTGGAAATTCAATTTCCTGATCTTACTAAATTCATAAGATTTTATTTATGGCTCCAAATTAAGTGAAACCAATTTCTATGGTTTTATAATATTTCTATTTGTCATTCTTGATCATTTATAAATGTTTGTTGACAAATTTTTATATGGATCAAAACCATGGTCTTAGAGATATCTTGAAAATGATTTTATTCCATTAGGGTTTTAGGGTTTGGGTTTATTTCCCAAGTGTTTAAATTCCAAGATGCATTTATGAAGAATGCATTCCACTTGAGTTGAATTAGTTGGATTCAAACATTAACCAAAGTTTGTTCAAGATGGGATTTTGAGTTTCCATTTAGAAACAAAAAGTTTCTTTTCACCCTAAATTTCAACAATTATTTATTTTGATTATTTATTTTTCACATTACAAAATTTGGAAAATTTTGGGATGTGACAAGATGTAAAAACACCTCAAAGTGTAGACAAAGCAAAGCAAAGTAAATACTAAACAAGCATGGAGCATCAAAAATTATAGATACGTTTCCGATGAATCATAGACAATGAGCATCTCAGCGATCTTTTTATTTGCTATTTGCATAGGTTTTTATTGAGAATGCTTCACAGATTGCTCATTATGGTTATGCTGCAAGTTCCACCATGATTAGGCATGGCTTAGGCTAGCGGCCCAGGCGTTTCTCTAACACATAATATAACTGATACGTCCAACTTGCATCACCATTCTATATCATAATTTGCCTCTATTATTTGATATATTTCTTATTAAGAGGTGTTACTTATGTATTTTTTATCTGATTTTGCATGTTGGATGATTCTTGGAGGATGAACTGCCGGAGTCAGGATTCTGATTTTGATGCAATTTTGCAAAGATCAGAAAAATACCAGAAAAACTACGGAAAATCATATTTTCCCAGAAGACGAAGAAAGCCAGAAGGGGAGGCGGAGATGGGCCACAGGGGGCCCACCCCCCTAGGCGTGGGCCACCCCTAGGCCGCGCCTACAGGGGTGTGGCTGCGGTGACCCAGCATACCACTGCATGATGTAGTACACTAAAGTCGTTGACATAACACCAATGGAACACCATTCCATTCGTATTATATCCCTCGGAGTGGTACGACAGAAACATTGCGGGTCCAAGACATTACATTTAGATTACATATAACATATTACTAAATATCCAGAGAACTTCTATGAACAGTGAGGAATATTATACAGAAGTAACCAAAAAGATCCACTCGGAGTTTACTTTAGGAGTACTACTATTAGTATATATATAAGGCTTGAAACTGCTACTATAGTATTGTTCTATAGAAGTAGGTTCTAGATTCTAGGAGTTTTATTTATACTCTACGCTTCAGCTTGACTTCCATAGCTTCCGGTAAGGTCTTCGACTCTGTTGATATCCATCAGATGTCTACAACTCTTCAAGTAACTTATTTCCTAGGAACGCCATTGGTTTCTCCGAGATCTAGCAAGGGTTAAGAAGATACGGTTGAGTACGAGCGTACTCAGCAAGTTCACTAGAGAAGTGTTTGATGCACTATCTACAGCCACATACCATAGGTCGTAGGCAATGCAAGTTTTTGAAAACATTTCTTCAAAGGTTGCTTTTATTCTGAAGAGCTATGTCCATCAGCCTTCACAGGTTTACCAGAACTTTCATGGAGTTCCTTTCCTACCGCGTTCGTATCTCCTTCCCGGAACAGGGAGTAACAAGTTACAGTTCTTACACTCTACAGAGGTGCGTTGCTTTACCCATGAGAGATCTTAGCTTTGTTGCACATCCAAGTTATAGGATCGTTCATACTTCCTTGGTATGAGGCCCAGACTAAGATCCAAGCCAATCATTGTCTTTCTCCGCGACCCCGCATACCCGACGGATTGCACATCAGGCCTAGGATAAAACTTGTTTCCAATAGAAGCCTAAGGTGTACAACCCTCATAGATACCAGAAGCCGTGGGACGTTGAGGGATCCCACCTATATTTTGCCAACCCTCTATAAGAGGAGTTACAGCAATAGCCCGGTCATCTGTTGGCATGCGAAAGGGAGCCGATCCAGCTGACTTCTCCGTCCCATTCTAAATCTCATGGTTAACACGTAATATACGGCACAAGAATCACTAGTGACATTGGTTGTTAAGTCCTAGATAATATGTTCCTTTACCACTGGAACTTCCATAGAAGGTTATTACCTCATGGTAAATAACCTATAATCATATTATTATGAAAATAGTGTTTTCTGACCGTTTTGAAATGCAGGTGATGACAACACTGGATTTGCAAAAATACTTTACAGAAAATAATGAAAGGACATGAGCAAGTGTGAACTTGCCTTTTGTGATTGCAAGATTATGCATTCACTGTGTTCGGAACACTAGAAGATCCAATATCTGAAATCATCATCATTGGTCCGGTAAGGACTAATGTTTAAAGAAGCAAGATGCCATTATGCATAAATAATGCTATGCAATTTTATAATTCCCAAAGTGAAATCCTCCGCATTAGAAATGAGTTGATCTTAGGTATCTTCTTGTAGATTGGGTTTATCTTTAAGTTTATTTCATAAGCAATTACCTCTATAAGGAACTTAAATATTGACATATAAGATATGAAATAGGATATCATTATAATCTAAGATTGAGGTTGATTGCTAACTGATGGCTATGATAAAATTCCATGGATTAGGTCGTTAAGAGTTAAAGGACTTACTTTAGGGTTGTCGTTTGAAATGGCAAAAATAATAACATTTGAAGAAACTAGTTTTTAGTTAAGGTTAATCAGTCTTGAGGGTTATTAGGTTTTACATTAGGGTTTGTGATGGTTATGAATGATATTGAGTTATCATATTTTAATTGATGGTACAAGAGACCAAAGTTAACTATAAAAACATGAATAAACTTCAAATGGGATGTTTATGATTGTTTAGACCAAAGGTAACTATAAAAATAGAAGTGAATCTTAAGATGTAGTGAGTTTTTAGAATGTCAATTAGTTTTAGGGTTTTGACAAATATGATTATGGATAATCCCTTTTAATTTAAGTGAAAGATGAGTTTAATAATATGCAACTTATTAATGGGAGCATAATTAGATGATCTTATACATTTGTTAGGGTTTAGATTCATTTTAAGAGTGGTTAAGAGATGAAGATTATTCGCCATCTTATGCATGAGTGATGTATAATATTAATTTAAAAGGAGTTTAATTTGAATTTAAGATTTAAAAAGAGTGTAAAATTTAATAGTTATACTTAAGTTTTATTATGAATTATGATTATGGATTTAGACTTAGTAATTAAACTTAAAGGATTTAGTGTTTTATTAAGAAATGTGATTATTTCTTTCTTAGTAAATAAATTTAAAGAATTAACAGAGTGTTTATTTTATTTTAGTAAAATAGGTAAATGAATTTTATTATCTAATGTTATTAAAATGTTTTTGAATAATAGACATAGTATTTTTCTAGTAAAATATACTTATTAAAGATCTTAAAAATGAATTTTATTTATTTTTAAGCATTATCTTTATTTTAATAAAATTCTTCAAAAATTAAGTGTCTTTAAATATTTGCTTTATGTGTTATTTATAAAACTCTAAGTTACCATTTTTATAAAATAGTAGAGTTATTTTTATACACAAGATTGATTTTTACACATTTTTAGGGCTCTTACTCATTTTCCTAAAATTCCATAAATTTCTAAGAGTTTTTAAATATATGTTTTATTTTATTAGATGAAAATACAAGCTAATATTTTTATTTCAAAAGTATTATATATATTTTTTAAATGGTTTTTAATTATTTTATGTCTTATCCCTATTTTTAGAAAATTCCTTAAAGTATTTCTTACACTAAAATATTTAATTTAAGTTTTATTATGCTAAAAAAAAATATAATTAATATTTTTTATTGGATAGTCTTATATATAAATATATAAAATAAGTTTATATGTTATAAGTATTTTTAGGATTTGATATAATTTCATATGCATTGGAATTATTTTATAGAGTTTATTTAACGGGAAACAAATGTTTGATGGTGGGCAAGTAGTTGGGTTGTGGCCCAATTGGGTGTAAATGGACCTGGTCCAACGGACCGAGTTGGTTTGGCCCAACAGGCCGGCCCAGTTCAGCTTGGGGTCATCACATCTCACCCCTGGCCCTTCTCTTCCTTCTTGCACTTGGGCACCCATGCATGCCCACGACCTTGACCCCGATTCCCCTCACGCGACGCAGCGAGGCGCTGCCACCTCCGGCTCGATTTCGGCGAGGCAGGACGTTGAGGTTGTTGGAATTATGCCCTAGAGGCAATAATAAAGATGTTATTATTATAATTCTTGTTCATGGTAAAGTTTATATTCCATGCAATAATTGTATTAAGCGGAAACTTTAATACTTGTGTGGTTTATGAACAACACCGTGTCCCTAGTACGCCTCTATGGACTAGCTCATTGATTAATGATGGTTAAGGTTTCCTAACCATAGACATGAGTTGTCAATTAATAATGAGATCATGTCATTGGGAGAATGATATGATGGACAGACCCAAATTAAGCAGAGCAATTAGATCGTGTCATCGTGTTCATCTTTGCGAAGCTTTTCTTATGTCAAATATTGTATTCCTTAGACCATGAGATAATGCAACTCTCTGGTATCGGAAGAAAGCTTTGAGGTCATCAAACGTCATCCTATGAGAGGGTGATCATAAAGGTGTCTCTCAGGTGATCGGAAAGTACTTGTTGGGTTGTATGTATCGAGATGGGATTTGTCCCTTCCAAGTCGGAGAGATATACTTCAGGCCCACTCGGTAATCGATATCAACACCGCTTGCAAGCACGTGGTTAAGGATTTAATCACAAAGTGATATCGGATTACGGAACGAGTAAAGTACTTGCTGTGAACGAGATTGAACTAGGTATGCCGATGCCAACGATCGAATCTCGGGCAAGTAAAATATCGCGTGACGAAGGGAATATATATATATGGGATTAATTGAATCCTGGCATCGTGGTTCATCCGATATGATCATCGATGAATATGTGGGAGTCAATATGGGTTTCCAGACCCCGCTGTTGATAATTGATAGAAGATCATGTCTGCATATTCTCGAACCCATAGGGTCACACACTTAACGTGTCTCGACGCTAGGATAGAATGGATAATTGGTTTATGAGTTTTTGTTCGGAGTCTTGGATGAGATCCAGGACATCACGAGAGGTTCCGTAATGGTCCGGAGAATAAGATTCATATAAGGGAAAGCAGTTTTTGGATTTCAGAATTGTTTCGGATTGTTCTATATTGTACCGGAAGGTTCTAGAAGCTTCCAGAGTGGGACCAACGTGGCCCCACTTGTCGGGAGGGGGCGTGGGCCTACGAGGGAGTGCCCTGGCCGCATTGGGCCAAGGGCACAAGGCCCCATAGGCCCAGCCGGCCAAGCCCTATGGGAAACTCTTGGGAGAGCTTCTAGAAGGGGGGGGGGGAACTTGCCCCCCACTCCACCCATGTGGCCGCCGGCCCTAGGGTTTTGGAGGAGGGGCAAGGGAAGTCGGCCATCCCTCTATATAAAGAGGGCAGGGGCGCACCCTCCCCACACACCTCCTCAAACCCTAGCCACCTACCTGTTGCCCTCCTCTCTCTCTCTCTCTCTCTCTCTCTCTCTCTCTCTCTCTCTCTCTCTCTCTCTCTCTCTCTCTCTCTCTCTCTCTCTCTCTCTCTCTCTTCGACTGCGCGTAGGCGAAGCCCTGCCGCAGAAACTCTCCACCTTTGCACCACGCCGTCGTGTTGTAGATCCAATCTATCTCTCTACCCCACTTGCTGGACCGAGGAATGAGGAGACGTCGAGGTTCCGTACGTGTGCATCTCTCGGAGGCGTCGCCACTTGCGGCGTTGGATCGGATCGGATCGCGAGGAGAAGAAGGCTAGTACGAATACATCAACCACGTTCCGTTGAACTTTCCGCTGTGCGATTTCTTCAAGGGTATGAAGATATCATGTATCCCCCCTCGTTGTTTGCATCTCCTAGATTAGATCTTGGCTTCCCCGTTCGCATCCGTAGACATTTTTTGATTTACTATGCTGCGAAACTCATCAGTGGTATCAGTGCTAGACCTATGCGTAGATGTGTTTCACGAGTAGAACGCAACATGCTTGTTGCGGGCGTTGATGTTTTCTGTTGAAAGCCTCTTGTTGTGTACTTCTTATGATGCGGGATAGTGAGATCGAAGCGGTCCAGGACAACTTTACGCGACCTCGTTCACGAGACCGGCTCCGCACTTGACGTGTGGCTTGTTCCACACATGCGGCTGGTGGATGCCAGTTTCTCTCACTATAGTTGTCATGGGATTTACACCGGATGTTGGCAACCATAATATCACCGTTGTGGCTTTCCGTAGGTAAGAATCGTTCTTAGCTTGTTACTCCCATAAGCCACGTAAAACATGCAACAACAAAGTAGAGGCGTCTAACTTGTTTTTGCAGGGAGTGTTTCTGTGATATGGTATGGCCCAAGATGTGATGTGTATGTTGTATGCAATGATCATGTTTTGTAATGTTTCACGACTTGCATGTCGATGAGTACACAACCGGCAGGAGCCATATGGTTGTCTTTATAATTGTGTATGACCTATGTATCAACTTCTTATACGCCATGTAATAGCTTTACTTTATCGCTAAGTAGTTAGCAATAGTTGTAGTTGCTATTCGTGGTGGAGGCAATCATGGTAGAGTGATGGAGATCATGCTGGCACGCACAAGATGGAGATCATTGCGTGGAGATTGGCTATACCATGTCACATAAAATTATATGCATGTGATTTTTATCCTTTTATGTATCTTATTATGCTTAGATCGCGACGGTAGCATTATAAGATGATCCCTCACTTAAAGATCAAGATAAAACTGTGTTCTCCCCATGTATGCACCGTTGCGAAAGTTCGTCGTGTTCAAGCACCACGTGATGATCGGGTGCTATAAACTCTACATTCACATACAACGGGTGCAAGCCAGTTTTGCACAAGCGAAAATACTTGGGTTTGACTTGACGAGCCTAGCATGTACAGACATGGCCTCGGAACACACGAATCGAAAGGTTAAGCATGAGTCATATGAATGATATGATCGATACTTCGTTGTCCACCATTGAAACCACATCTCTTCTCGTGAAGATCGGATTAGGTGTGGTGAATTTGGATCATGTTCACTAAGCAACTTGAGGGATGTTGAATTTAGTGGGAGTTCATCTAGTAATTTGATTAAGTTGAACTAGTTATCATGAACATAGTCTAAATTGTACTTGCAAATTTTGTAGATCAAATGGCTAAGTCCAACTTCAACTTCAACGTTTTTGCTGAGAAAGAAAAGCTTAAGAACAATGGGTCTAACTTCACCAACTGGTTCTGCAATCTGAGAATCATTCTCGCTGGCGGACAAAAGGACTATGTCCTTGAGAAAGTGCTAGGTGACGCCCCTGCTGTAGATGCGCCGGCTGATGAAAAAGTTGTTTATCAGTCGCGCAAAGATGATTATGGTGTGATTAAGAGCACCATGTTGTTTTCTATGGAATCGGACCTTCAAAATCGTTTTGAGGAGTTCGTCGGGCCCTTTGAGATCCTTGAGGAACTGAAAACCATGTTTCAGACTCAGGCCCGTTCTGAGAGATATGAGATCTCTGAGAAATTCTTTAACTGCAAAATGGAGGAAGGGAGTTCCGTTAGTGAGCACGCCATTAAGATGTCGGGCTACACTCAACGCCTTGAGCAACTAGACTGCAAGATTCCAGAGGAGCTCAAGATTGACAGAGTTCTGCAATCACTCCCTCCTAGCTACAAAGGTTTTGTAGTTACTCATAATCAGATTGGTTCCACTAATACGATCACTGAGCTCTTTGCTAAGCTGAAAGCTGCAAAGGTGGACATCAAGAAAGAAAATCATGTGCTGATGGTCAACAAGCCCCTCAGCTTTAAGAAAGGTAAGGGTGCAAAGAAGCCCTTCCAGAAAGGCAGCGGAAAGCGCGTTGCCCCCGCTGAGAAGAAGCTCAAGTCTGGACCTAAGCCGGACACTGAGTGCTTCTATTGCAAGGACAAGGGTCACTGGAAGCGCAACTGTCCGAAGTACTTAGCGGACAAGAAGGCTGGCACCATTAAAGGTATATTTGATATACATGTTATTAATGTTTACCTTACTAGCTCTCGTTGTAGTGCCTGGGTATTTGATACTGGTCCAGTTGCTAATATTTGTAACTCGAAACAGGAGCTACGGAATAGATGGCGGCTAGCGAGGGATGAGGTGACGATGCGCGTTGGCAACGGATCAAGAGTTGATGTGATGGCCGTCGGCACGCTCTCCTTAGTTTTACCTTCAGGATTAGTTTTAAACCTTAATAAATGTTATTATGTGCCTGCGTTGAGCATGAACATCATCTCAGGATCGTGTTTATTGCAAGACGGTTATTCATTTAAATCGGAGAATAATGGTTGTTCTATTTATATGAGTAACATCTTTTATGGTCATGCACCTGCTATGAATGGTTTATTTCTTCTGAATCTCGAAAGCAATGAAACACACATCCATAACATTGAGGCTAAGAGATGCA
This sequence comes from Avena sativa, assembly GCA_916181665.1. NCBI lineage: Eukaryota > Viridiplantae > Streptophyta > Magnoliopsida > Poales > Poaceae > Avena > Avena sativa. The sequence goes on along the minus strand of OV702285.1, from coordinate 43,366,223 downwards.
AGGTAGATAGTGATAATACGACTTATTTGTGGCACCGCCGTCTAGGTCATATTGGTGTAAAACGCATGAAGAAACTCCATTCTGATGGACTTTTGGAGTCTCTTGATTTTGAATCATTTGACACGTGCGAGCCGTGCCTCATGGGCAAGATGATCAAAACCCCGTTCTACAGTATAATGGAGCGAGCAACGGACTTGTTGGAAATCATACATACCGATGTATGCGGACCGATGAGTGTTTCGACGCGCGGTGGATATCACTATTTTCTCACTTTTACTGATGACTTAAGTAGATATCGGTATATCTATTTAATGAAACATAAATCTGAAACGTTTGAAAAGTTCAAAGAATTTCAGAACGAAGTGGAAAACCATCGTAACAGAAAAATTAAATTTCTACGATCCGATCATGGAGGTGAATATTTGAGTTATGATTTTCTCACGCATCTTAAAGCGAGCGGAATCGTTTCGCAACTCACGCCACCCGGAACACCATAGCGAAATGGTGTGTCTGAATGCCGGAATCGAACTTTATTGGATATGGTGCGATCGATGATGTCTCTTATAGATTTGTCGTTATCATTTTGGGGTTATGCATTAGAAACCGCTGCATTCACTTTAAATAGGGCACCATCTAAATCCGCTGAGACGACACCGTATGAACTGTGGTTTGGTGCTAAACCTAAGTTGTCGTTTCTTAAAGTTTGGGGATGCGAGGCTTACGTCAAGAAGTTGATGCCGGATAAGCTCGAACCTAAAGCGGAGAAATGCGTCTTCATAGGATACCCTAAGGAAACTATTGGGTATACCTTCTATCACAGATCCGAAGGCAAAGTGTTTGTTGCAAAGAACGGATCCTTTATTGAGAAGGAGTTTCTCTCGAAAGAAGTGAGTGGGAGGGAAGTAGAGCTAGACGAGGTTATTGAACCTTCTCTTGAGTTGGAGAGTAGCGCAGCACCTGAAATTGTTCTAGTGCCGTCTGCACCAATAATAGAGGAAGCTAATGACGAGGATCATGAAGCTTCGGACAATGCTACTACTGAACATCGCAGGTCGACAAGGTCACGTGCCCCTCCTGAGTGGTACGGCAACCCTATCTTAACTGTCTTGTTGGTAGACAACAGTGAACCTGCGAACTATGAGGGAGCGATGATGAGCCCAGACTCTGAGAAATGGCTAGAGGCCATGAAATCCGAATTGGGATCCATGAGCGAAAACCAAGTATGGACTTTAGTGGACCCTCCTAGCGACCGAAAGGCCGTTGAGTGCAAATGGATTTTCAAGAAGAAAACGGACGCTGATGGTAATGTTACTGTCTATAAAGCACGGCTTGTCGCGAAAGGTTTTCGACAAGTTCAAGGTGTTGAGTACGATGAGACTTTCTCTCCCATAGCGATGTTTAAGTCCATTCGGATTTTATTAGCAATTGTTGCGTTTCATGATTATGAAATATGGCAGATGGATGTCAAGACTGCGTTCCTCAATGGCAACATTGATGAAGAGTTGTATATGATGCAACCCGAAGGTTTTGTCGATCCTAAGGATGCTGATAAGGTGTGCAAACTTCAGCGTTCCATTTATGGACTGAAGCAAGCATCTCGGAGTTGAAACCTTCATTTTGATCAAGTGATCAAGAGCTTTGGATTTGTTACAAATTGCTATGAAGCTTGTATCTACAATAAAGTGAGTGGGAGCTCAGTGACATTTTTAGTACTATATGTGGATGACATATTGATTATTGGAAATGAAATTGTTATGCTTAATGATGTGAAGAGTTATTTGAACAAATGTTTTTCAATGAAAGACCTAGGAGAAGTTGATTATATATTAGGCATCAAAATCTATAGAGATAGACAAAGACACCTAATAGCTTTAAGCCAAAGTACATACCTAGACAAAGTTCTGAAAAGGTTCAGAATGGATAAGGCAAAGAAAGGTTCAGTGCCCATGTTGTCAGTTAAGATATTGAGCAATGCTCAGTGTCCAGCTACGGTAAACGATGGAGAAGCTATGAGCAAAGTGCCTTATGCCTCGGCCATAGGTTCTATCATGTATGCCATGTTGTGTACTAGACCGGATGTGTCCAATGCTCTTAGTTTGACGAGCAGATACCAAAGTGATCCAGGAGAGGAACACTGGACAGCCGTGAAGAACATCCTAAAGTATTTAAATAGGACTAAAGAAATGTTCTTGGTCTATGGAGGTGATGAGCATCTCGTCGTAAAAGGTTACATCGATGCTAGTTTCGACACCGACAAGGATGATTCTAAATCTCAGACATGATACGTTTATATTTTGAATGGAGGAGCTGTGAGCTGGAGAAGCTGCAAGCAAAGCGTGATCACGGGATCTACAGTAGAAGCGGAATACATGGCTGCTGCAGAAGCGTCAAGTGAAGGAGTTTGGATCAGGAACTTCATCACTGAGCTTGGTGTGGTTCCAAGTGCCTTGGACCCACTGGAGATATTGTGTGACAACACTGGCGCCATAGCACTGGCTAAGGAACCAAGATATCATCCAAAGACCAAGCACATCAACCGCAAGTTTCATATAATTCGAGATTATATAACAGATGGAGATTTGAAGATTAGCAAAGTACATACGGATCTGAATGCCGCAGATCCGTTGACTAAACCTCTTCCACGAACAAAACATGATCAGCATCTTAGTGCCATGGGTGTTAGATTGTTGCCAGATGTAAACTAGATTATTGACTCTAGTGCAAGTGGGAGACTCTTGGAATTATGCCCTAAAGGCAATAATACAGATATTATTATTATAATTCTTGTTCATGATAAAGTTTAAATTCCATGCTAGAATTGTATTAAGCGGAAACTTTAACGCTTGTGTGGTTTATGAACAACACCGTGTCCCTAGTACGCCTCTATGGACTAGCTCATTGATTAATGATGGTTAAGGTTTCCTAACCATAGACATGGGTTGTCAATTAATAATGAGATCATGTCATTGGGAGAATGATATGATGGACAGACCCAAATTAAGCAGAGCAATTAGATTGTGTCATCGTGTTCATCTTTGCGAAGCTTTTCTTATGTCAAATATTGTATTCCTTAGACCATGAGATAATGCAACTCCCTGGTATCGGAAGAAAGCTTTGAGGTCATCAAACGTCATCCTATGAGAGGGTGATCATAAAGGTGTCTCTCAGGTGATCGAAAAGTACTTGTTGGGTTGTATGTATCGAGATGGGATTTGTGAAGGGAATATGCCCTGAGAGGCAATAATAAAGTGTTTATTATGTGTATTCCAAGTATATGATAGATGTTTATTTTGCATGCTATAATTGTATTAATACGGAAACGTTAATACATGTGTGTTTAATAAACAAACAGAAAGTTCCTAGTTATGCCTCTCTCATAAACTAGCTCGTTGATTAACAAGATGATCAAGGTTTCCTGATCATGGACATTGGATGTTGTTAATAACGGGATCACAACATTAGTGTAATGGTGTGATGAACATTCATCCGAAGTATAGCATTACGATCAAAGTCATTGAGTTTATATTGCTATAACAACTTACGAAGTGATCCTAATCCTTAGACCATGAGATCATGTCAATCACTAACACCGGAAGAGTTTCTTGATAACATCAAACGTCACACCATAACAGGGTGATTATAAAGATGGATTCAGAACTAATAAAGTGTTATGTTGAGGCTCATGGATCGAGAGTGGAATTTGTTCATCCCGATGACGGATAGATATACTCTGGGCCCTCTCGGTGATATCACATTGATTAGCTTGCAAGCAAGTGATTTGATCACTAGAATGTTATATCACAGGAACGAGAAAAGAGTGCATGTCGGTAACGAGATCAAACTAGGTATGGAGATACCGATGATCGAATCTCGGACATGTAATATATCGTGAAACAAAGGGGTTAAGATACTAGCGTAAAAGGTTCTGACGATCACAAGAAAGTCATCGTTGAATGTGTGGGAGTCAGTATGGGTCTCCAGATCCCGCTTCTAATTATTGATCCGAGAGGGGTCTTGATCATGTCCGCATTATTCACGAACCGTAGGGTGACACACTTAAGAGACACCGACATCCAATTGGAGCAAATGTTTCATGCCGAAAGAATGAACAAGCGCAGGAATTTATTTCACTAGATACCGAAACAGGTTTTCGGGTGAAATTGCATAAAGTGGTTATGCATGTGAAATAGAATTCTAGCAAGGGGTTATTTGTGAATGTTTTTCATTAAAGTAATTGACAAAATTCTGAATAAAATAAAAGAGTTTTATTTAATGAGAGTTTGCATTAAATTTGGTGGAAATTTAATGGGAATTTGAGTGGACTTTTGAGTGGAGGGAATTTAAAGGAGATTTGTGAGTGGAGTGTCCACCCACATGAAGAGGGGAGGGCAAGGGGGCAGCCCCATGCGCCGGCCACCCCCTTGGGGTCCCCCCCTCCTCCTGTAAAAGGAGCCCCCCTCCTCACTTGTCTCTCACACCTCCTCGTGAAGGATCTCTCTCCCCCTCTAGAATTTATCCCCCATGGTCTCGGACTAGCGAGATACATGTTCCCGGTGGCTATTCGGCAAGAAAGAGTTGTGCTTCCGCTGCATCGCTGGAGCGAGGAGGCGGAGGTTGCTCGGTGCCTCGAACGTGTGTGCGAGCACGGATGCGCTGCTGATTTGCGGCGCTAGGACTTCCTCTCGATCTTGAGATCGGCAAGAGATCGTCTACATCAACCACGAGTTGAACTCGTTAAGCTTTGTCGGTCTTCAAGGGTATGTTCTCTACGGATATACATTCGCCCGTTGTTTGTATCTAGTAGATAGATCTTGGTATATAGTTCACATCGTAGGAAAATTTTTGTTTTCTATGCTGCGAACCCTACAATTTGTCCCTCCCAAGTCGGAGAGATATACTTCGGGCCCACTCGGTAATCGATATCAACACCGCTTGCAAGCACGTGGTTAAGGAGTTAATCACAAAGTGATATCGGATTACGGAACGAGTAAAGTACTTGCTGTGAACGAGATTGAACTAGGTATGCCGATGCCAACGATCGAATCTCGGGCAAGTAAAATATCGCGTGACGAAGGGAATATATATATGGGATTAATTGAATCCTGGCATCATGGTTCATTCGATATGATCATCGATGAATATGTGGGAGTCAATATGGGTTTCTAGACCCCGCTGTTGATTATTGATAGAAGATCATATCTGTATATTCTCGAACCCGTAGGGTCACACACTTAACGTGTCCCGACGCTAGGATAGAATGGATAATTGGTTTCTGAGTTTTTGTTCGGAGTCTCGGATGAGATCCAGGACATCACGAGAGGTTCCGGAATGGTCCGGAGAATAAGATTCATATAAGGGAAAGCAGTTTTTGGATTTCGGAATTGCTTCGGATTGTTCGGTATTGTACTGGAAGGTTCTAGAAGCTTTCGGAGTGGGACCAACGTGGCCCCACTTGTCGGGAGGGGGCGTGGGCCTACGATGGAGTGCCCTGGCCGCATTGGGCCAGGGGCACAAGGCGCTATAGGCCCAGCCGGCCAAGCCCTAGGGGAAACCCTAGGGAGAGCTTCTAGAAGGGGGGAACTTGCCCCCCACTCCAACCATGTGGCCGCCGGCCCTAGGGTTTTGGAGGAGGGGCAAGGGAAGCCGGCCAGCCCTCTATATAAATAGGGAAGGGGCGCACCCTCCCCACACACCTCCTCAAACCCTAGCCGCCTACCTGCTGCCCTCCTCTCTCTCTCTCTCTCTCTCTCTCTCTCTCTCTCTCTCTCTCCCGACTGCGCGTAGGCGAAGCCCTGCCGCAGAAACTCTCCACCTTTGCACCATGCCGTCGTGTTGTAGATCCAATCTATCTCTCCACCCCACTTGCTAGACCGAGGAAGTAGGAGACGTCGAGGTGCCGTACGTGTGCATCTCTCGGAGGTGTCGCCACTTGCGGCGTTGGATCGGATCGGATCGCGAGGAGGAGAAGGCTAGTACGACTACATCAACCACGTTCCGCTGTGCGATTTCTTCAAGGGTATGAAGATCTCATGTATCCCCCCTCGTTGTTTACATCTCCTAGATTAGATCTTGGCTTCCCCGTTCGCATCCGTAGAATTTTTTTGATTTACTATGCTGCGAAACCCATCAGAGGTTGCCTCCGTTGTTGCCGGAGCTCCGCCCCCCTAGACTGACCTATCCCTCCAACTAGATTTGGGAATAGTGCTTCTACCAGGTCATATCCAACCCTCACCGGTGATGTGCCGGATGTTGTGGTGTGTCTTAGCGTGGGTCGAGCGCTGTTGTGCTCCTCGTGTCACCCCGCCACGATGTTGCTTTCCACTGCTCCTACGGGTGCAGTCTCTGCTTCCTCTCTGGCGAGCCACGACTCACCACAGGTAGGTGTTGTGGTATCGTTTCTTTTCCGACACCAGCGGGACGGTAGGCTTCTGCAACCTCGGCGTTGGCCTTGTTGACTGTTACAGCAACCATGTCTCCAGACAGGTAATGCTTATGTGACCGGCCTTCAAGCCGATGAATTTGTTTAGGTGTGGAACACAGGCTTAGGTTCTGGAAATCTTGGATTTGATCTGTGGTGCTGATTGGATTAGGGTCAGGCAGTGTATCTGTTGGTTCTAGGGATCATTTGTGATCAGGTAGTGTTACTAGACATGTGCTACTCCTATGATTAAGATAATTAATCTATCTCAATTGGTCAGACTCCTAAATCCTAAACTATTGTTGTGGTGATATACAAATTTGGTGCTCACAAGATAGCCAAGATGCACTTGATTAGGTTATATTGCTAGAAGCTTTAGTTTCTAGATGATTCTGATAGTTTTGCTCTTGGTTTGGATGACAATTAACTATCTCATCATATGCTTGTAATATCTTGAGTAGAATTGTGTTTGTTTGCTTTAGCTTGTACACTTCCCCAACTTCTTTGGTTGTTCAATTGATGAAGTGATTCAGTGTAGATCTTTGATATGAACAGATGTGTAGGATATGCTTGGTTTGGCTACTTGGATGTTCCTTTAGCTCTAGACTGCTTCTATAGATCACTAGATTTTCTACAAGAATGATCTAAATCAAGTACTATGTGTGACCTGATGTACTGAACTTATGGTACAGTGATAATATTTATTTCCCACCAGATGTATCTAGATCTCTCAAAATGATATATAGAAAAAATATGACTAGAGAAATGATTTATTTTAACTTTTAATGACTTGAGGATCTTAGTTACTACTGCTAGTTTGTTTTGGTGGCTTCTGTGGTGGAGATCCTATTACTGTGGTGCCTCTAATGAGTGTGCATAGTAGTGATTTATAGTAACATGATCTGCTACCATATGGCTGGATGTACTAAATGGAACCTCTCTTCCTATGATTTAGTTGCTAGATCAGATGATCCACTAAACAACTGATCCTTCTGATGTACTACATACATAGGAATGTATGCAGATGTGCAAAGTGACCCCTACTGATCTCCTAGACTAGATCTGGATGATGATTAGTTGGATTAGGTTGCTTGTACACTCTTGTACCATTTCCTTGTGTGTACTACTATCTTGTGAGACAAGTTAAATAAAGTCAGATACTTCACTTGCTTCATAAATCTGCCCATGATGCACTAGGCTGAGGTCAAACTCAATATAAGAACAGATGCTGAAGTGTGGCTACCAAACTCTCTATGATGACTCAACATATCATTTCTATGTGGATCTGAGAGAAATCTCTCCTCACAACCCAAAGTTGTGGAGGATGTGGTTGCTAGTTGTCTAATTTCTGGACATGATTTATTTGTTGGCTTTGACTGCATGATTAGCTAAAAATAAACTCATGTGTGGCTGCCTACATGTTCCAAGGCTTGATTATATTTGTATATAAGAATAGATAATTGAATGGTTTTCCTAGCTCAATGATGATACTGGTGTAGCATTTCTACACCAGTATGAGAGCCCTCTATTTCTACCATTTAAACCATGCTCTAAAGAAATAAGTGAACATATCCGATACTATTTCTGTTATAAGCTGCCAACCTGATATGCAGAGTAACAGTTGATGTTACTTGAGTGGATCTTGATTGCTTGCTTGATCAACTTGAATTATTATAACATCTCTCCTACTAACAGCGTGCTTCTCTTGAAGCTATTGTTGATCTTGATTTCTTACCCACTTGTCCTATCTCTTGGATGGCTCTTGGGTGCAACCAGTTGCTGGTGATGGTGTGGTGTGGTGCTATGGAACTATGCGAGAAAAAGAAGTGCTCCTTGTGCCTGTATTGTTTGAGATAAGAACAGGGGTGTGAGACTTGGTCTGGTGGATGTCCTACGGTTGTACCTTCCTCTTCTCTATTTATACCTGGCTTGCTATCTTGACAGCACAGCTGCTGCCTGTAGTGTGTAAGCTGCTAGCTTATGTGCTTCCATCCCAGGTTCATTGTCTCATTAGAAAGATATTTTGTTGTGGATCAGCTCGGTTGGATTGGGTATTATCTGAAGTTGAGCTATATTTTTTGGGTGTTACCAAGTGGATTTCTTAAATAGCCAATGATGGGGTTCTAAGGCAAAAACACTGATATGACCAGATATTACAATCTGGTCCCTACATAAATATACCCAGTGATGAGTTTAGGCAAAGCACTACTTTGCCCTAATCTGAGAGTAAAATCAATACACTAACCAATCTTCTATCTTTTTATTATATTTGTTCTTTTTTCCTTTCCTTCTTGCAGGATCAGGAAGAAAATTTTCAAGACATGAAGATTTAGTTTAGGATTTCTGTTATTAATCTTGTTGTAATTTTTCATTTTAGTAATTTTTTGTATTACTTTTTCTTTTTGGGTAATAGCAAAACATTGTAGTAATATAGTTTAGATTTTTTTCTATAATGTTTATTCTTTTTAATTCATTTATTTATTTGTAAAGATAATGTAATATTTATTTTCTTGCAATAAAGAATTCTTTTATTTATTTCAGTATGTAATTCCTTTTTCTACTTATTTGTTTCCTGATACTTTACTTTTATTCATTTATTGTAAAAGATCAATGTAATACTATATTTATATATATATATTAATAAAGAATTCTTTTTATATCATTTTTGTAATCATTTCATTTCAAAGTTATTAAATATTTCCAATTCCATTTGTGAATTTTTTAATTCATTTAAATTCATATTTGAAATTCAAATACATGTTTGAACAACTTTCCTCCAAAACAAAGAATTCTACAAAGGTCATGTCGAAATCTATCGCACTTGCTCCAAAGTTTCCATCAATACAAGAGAGATCTTGATCCCTCTATAGATCTTTTAGTTTTGCGCAAAAATTTCCCGGATTTTCTTATACATCAATGCAATGCACAAACATGTGTTCTCTCTATTTCTAGGTGTTAATTCTGGGATGTTACAGACTCTCCCCCTTAAAATAAACTTCGTCCTCGAAGTTTGTACCCTCTTACGTTTCGGAAGAAAAGATTGACTTCTTCAGATCCTGGTAACTCTTTTAAATCCAGGATGAAGATAATTGTTGTATCTTCATTCAAGATTTTCCTTGGACCCTCTTCTGATTTGAAATGAGCCAACTACTATCCCATTTGATATATAGACTTCTTTTGAATCTAGCACTTCTACCCTGATCAGTTTCTTCTGAGTGTTTTTAGATTAGGACATCTATCCAAGAAGTGTCTAAGTTTTTAGAAAGTCTCGTTAAGGTAAGATTCTGGTTTATACTTTGGCCAAATATAGCTTGAATCTAATATTAATCTATTTATGGTATACTTAGTGTTATCGCCATATTTTAGCCAAAGGAGGAGATGGGCCGTGATCAAGATGGGCTCGGAAGATACATATATGCAACGTGTTGTTGAATCGGCCTTGTGCGTGGAATTGGGCTAAATTGCCCGTGTATCTTATGTTGAAGTAGGTTACGTTTTAGTTTAAGTAAAGAGATAGGATTGCTAGGTTTATTCCAAAGATAGGAAGTCTCCGGACTATAAATATGTACCTAAGGTTATTGAGAAAAGGAGGACGATCACGTTCACAACAAACACAATCTCGGCGCATCGCCACCCCTTGTTTCTAAGGTTTTTCTCGGGTAAGTGCCATGCTGCCTAGATCGCATCTTGCGATCTAGGCAGTATCTACTTATGCGTTACTTGGTGTTACTCGTACTGAAGCCTTGTTGATGGCGAGTAGCACTATTATCATAGATTTGTTTAGGCTAGCATCGGTACCTTTTTGCTATGATCGTTTGGTTATGCTACCTCTAGTTATCTCGCCGCCTTTGCACCTTTTCCCGGGTGTAAGGGTGGCATCTTGCTTGATCTTTATTTAAGTCGATTTGATCTGTTATAGTTGTGCCTTGTTCTCCAAGGTTTAGTTTGATATCCACGTAGTCAGGCCTTGCAAACGGGTTGAACGATCCAGTAATACGCAAAGATATGGTTTGCCAATCCGAGGGGAGTTGTTCCGGGAATTGACTTTACGTTGGTTTTTAGGCCTTCTCTAGGGTTAGTTTTCTATCATCTTTTGTATCTACCAGGCTCAACTACGTGTAGGATGTTCCAATTACGTGGTGAAAACGTTAAACTGTTGTAGATCGATTTAACTTGTATTGATGAAGCAAAACCCCATGTTATCATAGATCTAATGCAGAACCATGGGGTAATCGGCTCCAAGAGCCGATTCACAGGGAAACCTGAAAGCCGATCACGGCTTGAATTTTACGTATGTTTGTTTGCCATGCAGGAAACCAATCGAAGCAATCTTTCACCTTCCTGATCAGGTATAGGTCAGGTGGCACGCCCTCGAACCAGCCAGGACGTGTGCCGGAGTTTTGCGGGCCGTTGCCCGAGGGACCAGGGCCCACCAGCAGTCCTGGGAGCCTCCCGGCTCTCCGTGTTGCCCGTCGCTGCTCGCCGGTGGGTTTTGGCAGGCAACACATTCTGGCACGCCCGGTGGGACCTTCAACAACATCTACATCAACATCCGACGCTGCGATGGAGAACAGACCGGTCACGTACGATGATCTGCCTGAGGAGCACAAGGCGAAGTATGATGATATCAAAGCTCTCTTCGAAGCCGATCTCATCGGCTCTTTTGAGAGGACCCGTAAGCATGGCATCAGATGGAAAGGGTTTTCACCCGAAGGTGCTCTTGACGAGGTGGATCTGTCTGTTCCTTCAGAGGAGCGCACCAGAGCTCTACGACAGGAAGTCAATTACATGGTGGCTCATTCGCTTCATCGCCATTCTGAGAGCCTAGTGAACGCTTTCGAGCGTGTCGCGGTTCGCGTAGTTCAGGAGATCATGAAACATCAGTACTCTCCGTCGGGGCCTACTCTAGGGACTCACCGGGGAGAAAGACCGCTCCAGACTAGGCCGCAGCTGCCATTCACGCTTGCAGCTCCGGAGCCACCAGGGGCACCGGCGTACGTCGTCTACAAGGTTGGAGGTGACCCTGGTGATTACCAATTCCTGTTTGAACCACCTAAAGAGATCCCACATGGATATGTGTGCACCTACGTGCCGGACTGCCATAACCTGACGCGCACGAACCAGGTGGCGACTGCAGGGATTTCTGGAACATGAGTTTCTGGAGCAGGGGCTTCGGGAGCAGGTATTTCCGGAGCAGGGATGTCTGGGATGGACGCTGATAAACAGGCATGGCTAGCCAAGTACGCCACCGGAGCGAGTTCTGAGAATTTAGCCCCTGCAGCTCAAACGGTGGAGCAAATTCGTACCATCTTGAGAGACCAGTTCGGCTTCGTGCCGAAGAGAAGGACAATCGGCTATTCTAAGCCGTACCCCAACGAGTTTGATCTGATTCCGCTGCCACCCAAGTATTGGCTCCCTGAGTTCTCGAGGTTTAGCGGATCAGAAGGGTCGAGCTCGATCGAGCATGTGAGCCGATACCTGGCACAGTTAGGCATGATTTCAGCATCAGATCAGTTACGCGTAAGGTTCTTTGCGCAATCTCTGACAGGGCCAGCTTTTGGGTGGTACACCTCGTTGCCACCGGATTCGATCCAGACCTGGAAACAACTGGAAGAACAGTTCCACATTCAATATCATTCAGAAGCTACCGAGGCTGGCATTGCAGATCTGGCGCAGGTGCGGCAAAAGCGAGGAGAAATGGTAGCTGAGTACATTCAACGTTTCAGGACTGTCAAGAACCGATGCTATTCGGCTCGTTTAACTGAGAAAGAAGCGGTCGAGCTGGCAGTGTTGGGTCTCTCAGCACCTATCAAGGATCTGGCTTTCCAAGTAGAGTACAATTCATTGGCGCACATGGCCCGGAAGCTGACAATGTATGAACAGCGCCACCCTGAGTTGTACCAAGACAAGTTCAAACGACCGATAAGCCTGGTCGATGCAGAAGAAGAGGATCCTACACAAGACCAGGAGGTGGCCGTGGCTGAATGGGCTCGGGGGGCAGATCCTGTGTCCTGCAAATGGGTAAAACAGCAAGGGCCTGCAAAAGGGTTCGACTTCGACGTGAGCAAAGCTGAGCAGATATTCGATTTACTGCTGAAAGAAAAGCAGCTGAAGTTACCCGAAGGCCACAAAATCCCTACGGCTCAAGAGATGAACGGGAGACCTTACTGCAAGTGGCATCACTCGTTCACCCACACCACCAATGACTGCAAAGAGCTACGTCGCCAGATCCAAACGGCGATAGAACAGGGCCGTCTGATCCTTGGGCAGTTCGCCATGAAAGTAGACACAAACCCATTTCCCGGCGTCAACATGGTAGAACACAGCCAGTCCACGAGGCGTCAGTTGGATTTCTCGTTCGACGTTAATATGGCAGGACCTGTGTACCACGGTGGCGCATATAAGGAAGAAGACGGTCGCACTCGGGGCAGAGAAAGAGAGGAGGCCGGTCCACGTGACCGGACCCGTTATGATGACAGGCGGTATTTGACCGAGGAGCAAGTGAGAAGCGTGCGATATCAGAAGCCACACTCCACACATCTCCTTAACAAGTATGAGCATCAGTATGACCGACGTCGCCAGCACGATAGAGATGATGAAGGATATGAGCACCTCGCTAGTAAAAAGCCAAAGGAAAAAGAAGGCGTGGACAAACATTGGGATTGTCCTTTCTTCAAGTATTGCTGGGACGCGGGAATGAGCCGATTGCCTACAATCGACAACTGCCCAGAATGTGGACAACAGAAGGATGACACGGGTCCAGTCTCAGTGTTCAAGCGCCTAGCGCCTCTCCCTTCTCGAGCGAAAGGCTTCGAGGAGCCAATGGGTGGAAAAGAAGAAGACAGATATCACCGGCCAAGGTGGTGCCCCGATGGACTCAGGCACACCCAAAAGCGTCGAGTTCAGCGGCTGCGTAACTTGGAGGAAGCCGAAGCGCAGTACCTCCACGCTTTAAGGAAGGCACGGCCCGATCTGGCCGTGAAAGTGCAGCAAACCTTGGAGACGGAGGCTCGTCCGAAAAGAAAAGAATGGTGCCCCAAACCAGTAAAAGCCGATGCGAAGACATCGGCTGGCACAAACATGGTGTTCACACTTCCGTCAGAGTTCTGCGCTCCAAGAGCCAAAGAACTACCAGTGGCACAGTTTGGCTGCGGCCCACGACCGGTTATCTTTGAAAAGCCACAAGAGAAGGGCTACAAACATCTGAAAGCTCTGTACCTACGAGGTTATATCAATGGGCAGCCTGTCCGCAAGATGTTGGTTGACACCGGAGCAGCAGTGAATATAATGCCATACTCCATGCTACGGCGTTTGGGACGCTCCACTGCAGATCTGATCAAAACCAACGTAACGTTGAGCGACTTCAACGGCCAAACTTCAGAGACGCAAGGCGTTCTGAATGTGGATCTGACCGTGGGCAGAAAAACCATCCCTACGTCATTCTTCATCGTTGACAGCAAAAGCACCTACGCTGTCTTGCTGGGGAGGGATTGGATTCACGCCAACTGCTGCATTCCATCCACGATGCACCAGTGCCTGATACAGTGGGATGGAGATGAAGTGGAGGTCATTCATGCAGATGACTCGATTGAGATCTCCATAGCTGGCATGAACATCTGGGAGGCAGGAGACCAAGAGCCGATCTCTGGAGTTAGTCTAGACGGCTGTGAGCGCATTGAAGCTACAAAAAACGGGGTGAGGCTGGTCTTATCCACTGGCCTGACAGAGTAGCAAAGTCCACGATCGTATGTGGTAAGTTCGATCCCTACGATCTGCCACAAAAAATAAAAAGCAACAATCTTACGACGAACAGGTCATGCAGTCGTAGCAGGGAGGTTCCCTGCCATTGTAGAGCACAGATAAGTTGTAAACCTTCCTTGACTAATGCAATGAAAAAGGGGGCCGATTCCGGCAATCGGCCCAAACTATCTTTGTTATCCTCACCAGCTGTTTGCCCCGTGTTTAGCATCGATTGAACAGGTGACGGAAAGCTAGGGTATGGATTTACATCCGCTGATGAGCTAGAGGAGATTGACATCGGTCCTGGGGATAAGCCAAGACCAACATTTATCAGCAAGAAGTTAGATCCGAGTCTGCGGGGTCCGATGATAGCTTTGTTGAAAGAATATCCAGATTGCTTTGCCTGGGACTATACAGAGATGCCCGGGTTAGACAGGAGCATCATCGAGCATCGACTCCCGCTTAAAAAAGGGTTTCGGCCATTCCAGCAGCGAGCACGACAGATGAAGGCCGAAATTTTGAAAGAAGTCAAGAAAGAGATCGATAAAATGTTGACAGCCAAGTTAATCAGGCCATGCAGGTATGCTGAGTGGATTTCTAGTATCGTACCTGTAGAGAAAAAGGATGGCCGCTGGCGTGTTGCCATAGATTTTCGGGATCTCAATAGAGCTACTCCGAAGGATGAGTATCCGATGCCGGTAGCAGAGACATTAATCAACGCAGCTGCTGGTCATAAAATCTTGAGCTTCATGGATGGCAATGCCGGTTACAACCAAATTTTTATGGCTCCGGAAGATATACACAAGACTGCATTCAGAGTCCCAGGTTCGGTGGGGTTGTTTGAATATGTAGTCATGACGTTTGGACTGAAGAACACCGGCGCCACATACCAAAGAGCCATGAATTACATCTTCCATGATCTGATCGGCAAGCTGGTGGAGATTTATATCGATGACGTGGTGGTCAAGTCAGCTTTAGTACAAGGACACTTGGACGATCTGCGACACGTCCTGGACCGAACATGGAAATTCGGGCTACGGATGAATCCAAAGAAGTGTGCCTTCGGTGTGACGGCCGGTCAGTTCTTGGGTTTCTTGGTCCATGAACGAGGAATTGAGATCGGCCTAAAAAGTTAGGAGGCAGTGCGAACAATGAAGCCACCTACCACGAAGAAAGAACTGCAGTCTCTCATCGGCAAAATCAACTTCGTCAGAAGATTCATCTCCAATCTGTCAGGAAGAATAGAGCCGTTCATGGGACTGGTGAAAATTAAATCTGATGAAGAATTCCGCTGGGGGACAGAGCAACAACGAGCCTTCGACGAAATCAAAGGATATCTAACGAAGCCGCCAGTATTGGTTCCGCCCCAGCCGGATAGGCCGTTCTACATTTACTTATCAGTAGCTGACACGTCCATCGCCTCGGTGGTGGTGCAGGTTTATGATGGTCTGGAGCGAGTTGTGTTTTACATCAGCAGAAGGATGCTCGACGCAGAGACAAGGTACCCTGAGATCGATAAGTTGTGCCTCTGCCTGTTCTTCACCTGCACCAAGCTGCGCCACATCTTGCTCTCGGCAGAGATTATCATTATATGCAAATCAGATGTCATAAAGCACATGCTGTCGGCTCCTATGTTGAAAGGCCGACTCGGCAAATGGATGTTTGCATTATCGGAATTTGACATCCGGTACCAACCTGCGAAAGCGGTTAAGGGTCAGGCATTAGCCGACCTTATTGCTGAAAGGATCAACACTGATATAGCAGCACTGTCTATACGAGCGTGGGCTGTGTTTTTCGATGGATCGGTTTGTGATGATGGTTGCGGCATTAGCATTCTACTCGTGTCGCCCCGGGGGGCAACATATTCCTTCTCCATCAGGCTAGCTACCCCGTGCACCAACAACGTCGCCGAGTATGAGGCGATATGCAAGGGAATGGAGTTGCTCATAGAAGCTGGGGCAGAGGCAGTGGAAATTTTTGGAGACTCCAAATTGGTGATTTCCCAGCTCACGGAGGAATACAAGTGTGAGAGCGAGTCGCTCTTCCCATTATGGTTGCAATGCCGTGAGCTCATGGCACAGTTCCGGTACATAAACTTCACCTGGATCCCGCGATCGCAGAATACCGAGGCGAACGATCTTGCACAAATGGCTTCAGGCTACAAGGACGTAGCAGAGGGAGCCGATGTTCAGGTACAGTTCCTGGAAGCAGACGACTGGAGAGCCGATATCTTCAATTACTTGAAGGATTCGGCTCGGGGGGGCACCTAAACGGATAAGGTATAAGGCCATGAAGTACGTGCTTATCGGGGACGACATGTTCTACAGGACCCTGGAAGGGTCGTTGCTCAAATGTCTAGGGCCAACCGAGGCCAATCGGCTCCTGCACGAGGTACACGAAGGCGCCTGTGGAACTCACCAATCGGCTCACAAGATGAAATGGTTGATCAGGCGATCAGGGTTTTATTGGCCCACCATGCTTGAGGACTGTTTTAAGTACTACAAAGGGTGTCAAGCATGTCAGAGATTTGGAAAAATTCAGATGGTGCCCGCGTCAGCAATGAACCCCATCATCAAACCTTGGCCATTCCGAGGTTGGGGCATGGATATGATTGGCAAGATCAATCCTCCATCAAGCAAAGGCCACATGTGGATTTTGGCCATTACGGATTATTTCACTAAATGGGTTGAAGCCGTCCCTATGAAATCAGTGAGCTCAAAGGATGTTATCGATTTTGTGAAAGAACATGTTATTCATAGATTCGGGATCCCCCAAACGATCACGACCGATGGAGGTTCGGTCTTCACTTCTTACGAGTTTAGAGAGTTCTGTGAGGACACGGGAATTAAGCTGATCCGATCATCTCCATACTATGCTCAAGCAAATGGGCAAGCTGAAGCGTCCAACCAGAGCCTTTTCAAGCTGATCAAGAGGAAGATCGATGAGCACCCTAGGCGTTGGCACGAGGTTTTGTCAGAGGCTTTATGGGCTTATCGCATGTCATGTCATGGAGCGATAAAAACCTCGCCATACCATCTAGTCTATGGACAAGAAGCCGTATTGCCCTGGGAAATTACGGCTGGATCGAGGCGTGTCACCTTTCAGAACGATCTAATGACTGAAGAATATACGGCCCTGATGAGTGACAGTGTTGAGGATTTAACTGAGCTTAGGCTGTGGTCGCTTGAGAAAATCAAAGAGAACAAGGCCAAGGTAGCTCGTGCATATAATAAGAAGGTGAGACCGAAGGAGTTCCACGTTGGCGATCTGGTATGGGAAGCTGTATTGCCATTGGGAACTAAGGATGCAGCATATGGTAAATGGTCTCCAAATTGGCACGGGCCATACAGGGTCGATCAAGTTTTAAGGGGAAACGCGTACATGCTTGAGGAACTGGATGGCGTAAAATTCCCAGTGGCTGTCAACGGGCAACACCTCAAGAAATATTTCCCAAGCATGTGGGATGATGGACACTGAAATATGGGGGCCGATACATGAAATCGGCCAATAAAAAAAATATATAGCCGATGCACAGTCATCGACTCTAGAGGTTCAAACTGTTACAAGCAGATGCCAGTTTACATAAACGAGCTACTGAAGAAATGCCTCGAAGGCGTGGAGGGCGTCAGCACGGACACGATCCACCTCGGCGATCTCGGCTTCGTCATCTTCGTCCTTGCCTGTCACTAGCTGCTTGTTCAGGGCACGTATTTCTGCCAGATCGGTCTTCAGTTGAGCTTTGAGGCTTTCTGCTTCGTCTTGGGAGCGGGCGATGGATTCTTCCTTGTCACGGATGAGCTGTTTAGTCGCCCGGACCTTCTCTTCAAGATCTTCCAACTCCCTTTTCAAGGATGCGAGCTCGGCGGTACTGACAGAGGTGTCAGTTTTGGCATCCAGAGACGCCTTTTTCTTGTTGAGCTGCTGACATCTGTCTGTGATATTGGCCTTCAGTGGAAGTTGTACGCGGCGCAGACTGATCCTCTCACGAGCTAACTTCACCCTTGACCCGAAGAAAGACAGAGTTACAACTGGCCAAAGCTTCACCTGCAATGCTACTAGGAGTTGGTCTTTTATTTCAGTAAGAACGCTCTTCACCTCCTCAGAACCCTCGATCAACTCTTCGATCGGGGAGGACAGCAGGGTTTTAAGACGATGGAATTGAGGTGGAACAGCCCTGGCTCGTGGTTCATCATCGGCAACAGAGGGAGTTGGTTCGATGTATTTAGGGTCGAACGTCAGCAAGCCTGAAATATCACAACTCTGGCAGCCCGAAAAAAGCGTCAGTACGTGTCCAACGTGTAAGGATGAGCCAAAAAAATCTAGCATACCTCTCCTAAGATCGAGGGGATAGCAGATGAGGAGACGATCGGTTTGTGTGTGGTTGCTTTGGGCTTGGCCGAAGTGGTAGCCGTTTCATCTGCACCTTCGGGGATTGCTGGATCCGGCTTGGCTAAAGGCGTCGGCACTGCCCCAGCTTTCCCACTAGAAATGTCAGTCGCCTGCATGGAAGGTGCTTGCCGATATAAATGATGATGAATCGGCAGATAAAAAGAAGTAAGTGGTAAGAGCATGAAGGGTGATGATTTTCGAAACCTCCTGGCTCGACGAAGAAGCTTGCAGTCCTTTGCGAGCTCTCTTGGGACCCACAGCTGGCCCCGCCTCGACTGGTGCTCGGGGGGCAGTAGGTTCAGGAACCGACCTTTTCCTGGAAGCCGATGGTGGTGAATGTGGCTGGCTCAGTGTGATGGTCCTCTCAGAATCTGTGGGGCCTAGTTCCCCTCGATTGGTCTGAGTGTCCTCGCTAGAGGTGTCTTCGACGGAAGCCTGTAAAAAAGGAGAACCAGTAAGCACGAGCATGTCTGCAAGAATGGAAGAATGAGAAGGATCGACCAAGACATGGATCAGCCTACATGCGAGCTTTCTGGAGAAGGGCTCCGGCGCCTCAAGGTCTTCCTGGCATCTACCTTCCTCACCATCGTTCTTGTCTTAGTTGGAACTCGAGGGGCAGCTGACTTAGGAGTTGCTTGGTTCTTGGAAGCCGATTGTGGTGTGATCGGCTGGTTCTGCATCATGACCTTTTTGAAAGGTGGCGAGTTTTTGCAGAAAAGAACCACAGGAGCTGGCGGAAAGAACTCGAAGGGGGAGGCATCAATGTGCGTAGGTTCAGGGCCATCTTGTTGCTGCAAAGAGAAAGAGTGGGTTAGTGAAAGAATCATTTGTGAGCTGCATCAAGAAAATTTACAAGTAGTGGTACCTGAGCTACCCTGCTGAACCAAGAGACCCAATGTTCAGGGGGATTAGGCCAGGCTCGCAAGCAGTCGGCCCAAGAGTTTAAATCTAGGTCTTGGCTTACGAAGGGGATTCTGTTTGCTTCGCAAGAGATCAGATGGGCAGGACTAGATTCTGTGCGAGGGCCAAGACAGAGAGAATTTGGGAGAGAAGGATGCGGCAGCAGGATGTCTGAAACCTAAAAAATTTAATGGTGGAATAAGGCATTAATTCAGGTGTTCGCCATTAATTCTAGCATCGCGTTCAGACTGCGAGGAGTAGGCGTACCTTCAGGCCGGAGACCTCTGGGTTGGTGTTGGACGATTCCGCCATCTGGTTTGCCGGCGGAGATGGATCTATGCAGTTGGGGATCGAGGGTTCTTGTCGCTGTGAGCTCGATCTGGTCGGTGGGCAGTTGGAGATCTGGGTCGCCCTTTTTTGAAGAAGGTCGCAGTTTACCGTTGGAAACTGGAAAGTGGCCGCTCAGATTTGTCTAAGTATGCGACCAAGTTTTGACCTTGTCAATGTTTGTGGGGAAAGTCGATGTGTTACCATCGGCTCGTTGGGCTCTGACTTGGTTGATCAAATGAGCGTAGTATGGTGAAAGCCGATACGTTGCTATCGGCTTCTAGAGCATCGACCTATTTTGACTATCGGCAAAATTGGGTCGAAAAAAGCAATCTTCGAGTTGGAAAAGCAATCTTCATTCATTCAAAAGACGATTATTTACAATGGAGCTAATTGCTTACAAAAGGAAATCTACTACTGCTAATTCCTAATCTAGAGGCCGAGGTCGTCGCCGCTGTCTTCGCCGTCGTCTTGTTCGCAGTCATCAGCGCTGCTGCCGGCGTCGTCTTCGCTGCTGCTGCTGAAGATGCCAGCGGGGGCCTCCTCATCCTCGTCGTCGTCTTCGGTGTCCTCGCTGGACCCGGCACGGAAGCGCTTCACCGGTGGATACTCATCGGAGGAGGTGTCCTCCTCCGACTCCTCCTCCTCGTCGGAGGATTCGACGCCGTCCCAGGACATGGCATCGTCGGTGCTGTCCGCCTCCAGTTCCCCATCGGCAAGGAACTGAAGGCCCTCCTCGCCATCGGTCAAGGACTCGTCGTCCTCGGACCAGGTGGCGAAATCCCAATCCCTCTCGTCCCACCATTGTGGGGCGAGAGCGTTGTACGCCGCCGTCGGCGGGTGCTCTGGCGTCGGCTCCCGGTCGCTCATTGTGTTGGAGGCTTGGGAGGACAGGCCAGATGAAGAAGAGGAGGCCATGGCGGAGAAAGAGGGTTTTTTGGCTGATGGAAGAAGATGGGGGTACAAACTGTTCAGATGAAGTTAAATAAGGGGAATAGTGGGAGGTGGTTCAATGATATAGCGGTTTCCCAGAATGTGCTGCCGAAATTGTCAAATCATGCACTGCGGAGAAGTGGAGAAGACAGGGCATCATGATGAGGGGGTGGCGTGACGATTCTGTTCTGCAACGCATTCTGGCAACGCGTAACCCGATACAAAAAAAGGAGAAGAGAGGAAAAAACAACAACAGAGTGGTTTTGGAATTATTATTGCCAAAACCAGGGGGGCATGTTTTATCGCCATATTTTAGCCAAAGGAGGAGATGGGCCGTGATCAAGATGGGCTCGGAAGATACATATATGCAACGTGTTGTTGAATCGGCCTTGTGCGTGGAATTGGGCTAAATTGCCCGTGTATCTTATGTTGTAGTAGGTTACGTTTCAGTTTAAGTAAAGAGATAGGATTGCTAGGTTTATTCCAAAGATAGGAAGTCTCCGGACTATAAATATGTACCTAAGGTTATTGAGAAAAGGAGGACGATCACGTTCACAACAAACACAATCTCGGCGCATCGCCACCCCTTGTTTCTAGGGTTTTTCTCGGGTAAGTGCCATGCTGCCTAGATCGCATCTTGCGATCTAGGCAGTATCTACTTATGCGTTACTTGGTGTTACTCATACTGAAGCCTTGTTGATGGCGAGTAGCACTATTATCATAGATTTGTTTAGGCTAGCATCGGTACCTTTTTGCTATGATTGTTTGGTTATGCTACCTCTAGTTATCTCGCCGCCTTTGCACCTTTTCCCGGGTGTAAGGGTGGCATCTTGCTTGATCTTTATTTAAGTCGATTTGATCTGTTATAGTTGTGCCTTGTTCTCCAAGGTTTAGTTTGATATCCACGTAGTCAGGCCTTGCAAACGGGTTGAACGATCCAGTAATACGCAAAGATATGGTTTGCCAATCCGAGGGGAGTTGTTCCGGGAATTGACTTTACGTTGGTTTTTAGGCCTTCTCTAGGGTTAGTTTTCTATCATCTTTTGTATCTACCAGGCTCAACTACGTGTAGGATGTTCCAATTACGTGGTGAAAACGTTAAACTGTTGTAGATCGATTTAACTTGTATTGATGAAGCAAAACCCCATGTTATCATAGATCTAATGCAGAACCATGGGGTAATCGGCTCCAAGAGCCGATTCACAGGGAAACCTGAAAGCCGATCACGGCTTGAATTTTACGTATGTTTGTTTGCCATGCAGGAAACCAATCGAAGCAATCTTTCACCTTCCTGATCAGGTATAGGTCAGGTGGCACGCCCTCGAACCAGCCAGGACGTGTGCCGGAGTTTTGCGGGCCGTTGCCCGAGGGACCAGGGCCCACCAGCAGTCCTGGGAGCCTCCCGGCTCTCCATGTTGCCCGTCGCTGCTCGCCGGTGGGTTTTGGCAGGCAACACTTAGTCCTTATGGTTTATTATTTTTTAAGAATGTTTTGGCTTTCTCCTAAACCTTACTCCGGATATCAACTCTCGATGCTTCATTATTTACTCTCCCCCTTGAGATGTTCTAATGATCTTAGGAGGAACATATGGTACACCCACATACTTGGGAAATAGCGGTGTGAATTCTCTAACTCCTTAAATGCATGTATAAGGTAACTTATATCACTAATAATGCATTGACTTACCACTTGCTTTGTTGTGGTTGTCGCTGTTATTGACTTCATTTATGGTTTCATACTTCCGTTTTCCTGAAGATGTACCTTCTTCACCTTCACCCTCTTTTGATGGTAATCTGGTGGATGTTGTGTCTCTTCCCACTGATGTTCCATAATCCTCCCGATGTTCCGGACAACATGATTTCTTGTGTCCTAGGATTCCACACTTGTTACATTTCCCCTGAAATGTTCCTACATTACCTTCTCTAATTGGATTAGACTTAATATTTTGATTAGATGATAACACCATTATTGGTTCTATTACTTCTACTGTCGATCCATGAGTTAACTGCAAGTTTAAGCAGTTATTTTTCATGTGTCCTGGTTCTCCACATTGGTAACATACTATCTTAGGTTTTGGACACTCCTTTAAAACGTGGCCCCGGATTCCACAGTTGTGACATATTTTCTCTGTTTATATGTCATATGTGGATCCAGACAATTCTTCGTCATATATCATCGGACCTGACATGTTGTGGTCTGTTTTTGAATTCTCCTTTTCTTTCCTTCAGGTGCAACAATCTCATCATCTTCTGATATATGTGCACTATCCACCAATTCCTGGAAATCCTTTGCATGCACAATCCTGATTTGCATCTTCATAACTGCTTGTAGTCCTTTCATGAACTTCCTTTGTCGTTTCTCTTCCATGTTTACTTTCTCACTAATGTACTTGGATAAAGGGTTAAACTCTCGTACATGTTTTAGTACTGGAAGATTCTTTTTCTCTAAGGCTTCATTATCCTTCCTTTTCCCATTGTTCCGATGAACAAATTCTTCTCGAAACTTCTTTTTGAACTCATCCCAGGTATTTTCACCTCCTTCTGGGATCACGAACTTGGACTTCTCCCAACACGTGGCTGCGGTTCCTGTCAATAGATAAGTTGCATAGCGCACATTTTCTTCATCCTTGCATCCCACGCTTTTAAGCTTACGGGATGTATTCATTAACCAATTATCTGCCTCCATAGGTTCTTCTCTCATGGAGAAACTCCAAGGTTTGGTTTCTAAGAATTCCACTAGTTTAACCCTTGGATGTACTTCCTTGAATTGCCTCTCTTGCCTAACCTTTAATATCTCCTGTAAAACTAGTTCTGCCTCTCTGTTTCAACCTTTCTTCCTTCTTCCATACCCCTCATATACTAAAGAAATCCTTCATTGGTGGTTAAATACGGATTTTTATTTGATCATTCCTTTAGAATTGCCTTGTTAGCCTCCTTTTGTTGTATCACCAGCATCTCATGAGCCTTCATCTTTCCAACATCAAAGTGATAATCCGCCTCTCCCTCACGCGAACCCATTTTCCCTTCTAGACCTGTATATCAAGTAAGGACTCCATGTAACATCATGCAAATGCCCATAAAGTTTAAACTTCATGCACGGATCTAGTCACACAATAAAATCTAATAAAATCCAACAAATCCAAATATTACTTCTAGCAAACATACATCAAAAACTTGTAGAAATAGTACTTCGAGTAAAACATCTCTTGTACTTAGGCTTTGATGTTATACACTACATTTTTTAATACATATTAGTGTATGGATTTCTACCATTATATACTATTTGTATGTCTCATAACATTTGTTGCCTCCTAAATTACACTATTTGCCCATTTGCAAAGGGATAACTCTTGGCAAAAATTGGTCCAACTCTAGCGATAGTTTGGTTAATTCACTCTATAACTAGTTATAGCATAATTATCCTTAACTTTATACTAAACATCATCCCCACATTTCTACTCTTGGTTTCTAATCTTAACTTCTCTAACCACATCTATTTGACAACGAATAATTCTCAAGTTTCAACCAGTTTCATAACCTATATAGATTTACTTGTATTACTAGAATACTGCCTTTTTATTCATGCCAGTATGGATGTGGCATATTCCATGGGGTTAGATAAGCATAACACTATTTGTTACTCTCGATAAGATTCTATTCTTCATGTAATAGCTTTTACTTCATTTCATGGCTTCTCTTAGTAAGATAACACCATGATTAACTACTCCCTTATGAGGTACTCTGACTTGGTGATATGCTACTCTAGTCTAGTTGTAGTATAGAATAGTCTAGTAGAAGATATATTGCCTACTTACGAAATACTTGATAGGTACTTCTTAATATAAAAATTAGATAAGTAACCATTCTATAAGAAAAATAACCTAAAACTTCCACTAAGGTGTGACAAGGTTATTCTCAAGTGAATATCTATCACTCATACAAGAAGATATTGTGCAGATAAGATGGCTTCCTATTGTCACTATCCAACCTACAAGTTCTACCCATTTACTAGGTTTCCAACCTAAGGTCAAAGCATATGCTCTGATACCAGCTGCGATGACCTAGCATACCACTACATGATGTAGTACACTATAGTCATTGACATAACACCAATGGAACACCGTTCCATTCGTATTATATCCCTCAGAGCGGTACAACATAAACATTGCGGGTCCAAGACATTACTTTTAGATTACATATAACATATTACAAAATATCCAGAGAACTTCCTCGAATAGTGAGGAATATTATATAGAAGGAACCAGAAAGATCCACTCGGAGTTTACTTTAGGAGTACTACTATTAGTATATATAAGGCTTGAAAGTGCTACTATAGTATTGTTCTATAGAAGTAGGTTCTAAATTCTAGGAGTTTATTTATACTCTACGCTCTAGCTTCACTTCCATAGCTTCCGGTAAGGTCTTCGACTCTGTTGATATCCATCAGATGTCTACAACTCTTCAAGTAACTTATTTCCTAGGAACGCCATTGGTTTCTCCGAGATCTAGCAAGGGTTAAGAAGATACGGTTGAGTACGAGCGTACTCAGCAAGTTCACTAGAGAAGTGTTTGATGCACTATCTACAGCCACATACCATAGGTCGTAGGCAATGCAAGTTTTTGAAAACATTTCTTCAAAGGTTGCTTTTATTCTGAAGAGCTATGTCCATCAGCCTTCACAGGTTTACCAGAACTTTCATGGAGTTCCTTTCCTACCGCGTTCGTATCTCCTTCCCGGAACAGGGAGTAACAAGTTACAGTTCTTACACTCTACAGAGGTGCGTTGCTTTACCCATGAGAGATCTTACCTTTGTTGCACATCCAAGTTATAGGATCGTTCATACTTCCTTGGTATGAGGCCCAGACTAAGATCCAAGCCAATCATTGTCTTTCTCCGCGACCCCGCATACCCGACGGATTGCACATCAGGCCTAGGATAAAACTTGTTTCCAATAGAAGCCTAAGGTGTACAACCCTCATAGATACCAGAAGCCGTGGGACGTTGAGGGATCCCACCTATATTTTGCCAACCCTCTATAAGAGGAGTTACAGCAATAGCCCGGTCATCCGTTGGCATGCGAAAGGGAGCCGATCCAGCTGACTTCTCCGTCCCATTCTAAATCTCATGGTTAACACGTAATATACGGCACAAGAATCACTAGTGACATTGGTTGTTAAGTCCTAGATAATATGTTCCTTTACCACTGGAACTTCCATAGAAGGTTATTACCTCATGGTAAATAACCTATAATCATATTATTATGAAAATAGTGTTTTCTGACCGTTTTGAAATGCAGGTGATGACAACACTGGATTTGCAAAAATACTTTACAGAAAATAATGAAAGGACATGAGCAAGTGTGAACTTGCCTTTTGTGATTGCAAGATTATGCATTCACTGTCTTCGGAACACTAGAAGATCCAATATCTGAAATCATCATCATTGGTCCGGTAAGGACTAATGTTTAAAGAAGCAAGATGCCATTATGCATAAATAATGCTATGCAATTTTATAATTCCCAAAGTGAAATCCTCCGCATTAGAAATGAGTTGATCTTAGGTATCTTCTTGTAGATTGGGTTTATCTTTAAGTTTATTTCATAAGCAATTACCTCTATAAGGAACTTAAATATTGACATATAAGATATGAAATAGGATATCATTATAATCTAAGATTGAGGTTGATTGCTAACTGATGGCTATGATAAAATTCCATGGATTAGGTCGTTAAGAGTTAAAGGACTTACTTTAGGGTTGTCGTTTGAAATGGCAAAAATAATAACATTTGAAGAAACTAGTTTTTAGTTAAGGTTAATCAGTCTTGAGGGTTATTAGGTTTTACATTAGGGTTTGTGATGGTTATGAATGATATTGAGTTATCATATTTTAATTGATGGTACAAGAGACCAAAGTTAACTATAAAAACATGAATAAACTTCAAATGGGATGTTTATGATTGTTTAGACCAAAGGTAACTATAAAAATAGAAGTGAATCTTAAGATGTAGTGAGTTTTTAGAACGTCAATTAGTTTTAGGGTTTTGACAAATATGATTATGGATAATCCCTTTTAATTTAAGTGAAAGATGAGTTTAATAATATGCAACTTATTAATGGGAGCATAATTAGATGATCTTATACATTTGTTAGGGTTTAGATTCATTTTAAGAGTGGTTAAGAGATGAAGATTATTCGCCATCTTATGCATGAGTGATGTATAATATTAATTTAAAAGGAGTTTAATTTGAATTTAAGATTTAAAAAGAGTGTAAAATTTAATAGTTATACTTAAGTTTTATTATGAATTATGATTATGGATTTAGACTTAGTAATTAAACTTAAAGGATTTAGTGTTTTATTAAGAAATGTGATTATTTCTTTCTTAGTAAATAAATTTAAAGAATTAACAGAGTGTTTATTTTATTTTAGTAAAATAGGTAAATGAATTTTATTATCTAAGGTTATTAAAATGTTTTTGAATAATAGACATAGTATTTTTCTAGTAAAATATACTTATTAAAGATCTTAAAAATGAATTTTATTTATTTTTAAGCATTATCTTTATTTTAATAAAATTCTTCAAAAATTAAGTGTCTTTAAATATTTGCTTTATGTGTTATTTATAAAACTCTAAGTTACCATTTTTA
Source organism: Avena sativa (assembly GCA_916181665.1). Taxonomy (NCBI): domain Eukaryota; kingdom Viridiplantae; phylum Streptophyta; class Magnoliopsida; order Poales; family Poaceae; genus Avena; species Avena sativa. The sequence continues at coordinate 43,338,871 of OV702285.1, read as the reverse complement.
TAAAATAGTAGAGTTATTTTTATACACAAGATTGATTTTTACACATTTTTAGGGCTCTTACTCATTTTCCTAAAATTCCATAAATTTCTAAGAGTTTTTAAATATATGTTTTATTTTATTAGATGAAAATACAAGCTAATATTTTTATTTCAAAAGTATTATATATATTTTTTAAATGGTTTTTAATTATTTTATGTCTTATCCCTATTTTTAGAAAATTCCTTAAAGTATTTCTTACACTAAAATATTTAATTTAAGTTTTATTATGCTAAAAAAAATATAATTAATATTTTTTATTGGATAGTCTTATATATAAATATATAAAATAAGTTTATATGTTATAAGTATTTTTAGGATTTGATATAATTTCATATGCATTGGAATTATTTTATAGAGTTTATTTAACGGGAAACAAATGTTTGATGGTGGGAAAGTAGTTGGGTTGTGGCCCAATTGGGTGTAAATGGACCTGGTCCAACGGACCGAGTTGGTTTGGCCCAACAGGCCGGCCCAGTTCAGCTTGGGGTCATCACATCTCACCCCTGGCCCTTCTCTTCCTTCTTGCACTTGGGCACCCATGCATGCCCACGACCTTGACCCCGATTCCCCTCACGCGACGCAGCCACAGACCATAGGTCGTAGGCAATGCAAGTTTTCGAAAACATTTCTTCAAAGGTTGCTTTTATTCTGAAAAGCTATGTCCGTCAGCCTTCACAGGTTTACCAGAACTTTCATGGAGTTCCTTTCCTGCCGCGTACGTAGCTCCTTCCTGGAACAGGGAGTAACAAGTTACAGTTCTCACACTATACAGAGGTGCGTTGCTTTACCCATGAGAGATCTTAGCTTTGTTGCACATCCGAGTTAAAGGCTTGTTCACACTTCTTGGTATGAGGCCCAGACTAAGATCCAAGTCAATCATTGTCCTTCTCCGCGACCCCGCATACCCGACGGATTGCACATCCGGCCTAGGATAAAACTCGTTTCCAATAGCAGCCTAAGGTGTACAACTCTCATAGATACCAAAAGACGTGGGACGTTGAGGGATCCCACCCATATTCTGCCAACCCTCTATAAGAGGAGTTACAGCAATAGCCCGGTCATCCGTTGGCATGCGAAAGGGAGTCTGTCACATCCCAAGATTTTCCAAATCTTGTAATGTGAAAAATAAATTAAACAAAATAAAATTTTGTTGAAAATCAGGGTGAAAAGAAACTTTTGTTTCTAAAAAAAAGAAAGCTTTAGCCAAGGTTTGTTAAAGATGGGATTCTAAAGTTTGAATCCAACAAAATCCAAATCAAGGGAATTGCATTCCTCAATGAATGTATCTGGAATTTAAACACTTGGAAAGTAAATCCAAAATCCAAAACACTAAGCCCTAATGGAAGGAAATCAATTTCCAAAGTATCTCCAAATCTATGGATTTGATCCATACCAAAGTTGATCAACAAACTTTCTCAAAGGATCAAGAAAGACCTTAAAAGTTGGTTTCACTTAGTTTGGAACCATAAGCAAAATCTTAGAAGTATAATAAGAGAAGGAAATTGAAATTTCCAAAGCTAATGAAGCCCTTACCAAAAGCCCATACCAATTGGTGAGCAAATAATCCTAAAGGGATTTAAAAACATAAAGCATTTATCAAAGGAAAATAAATTGTTTTGGAAACACTGATTTAGATCTTTTAATAAAAGACTTTGATTTCAAATGAAAAGGTGAGCCAAATTAATTTTGGCCAAGCTTTTGTAATAAAATATCTTGTTTTGATAAAAATGAGTAAAGGTTTATTTAAATAAAATAATAAGGGTTTAAATATCCAATTTTATTTAAGTAAAGGCTTTTCCCATTTTAAATGAACACCAAGTATTTTATTACTACTTTGAAATCTTTTATTAAAAGGTTTTGCTTTGATTAAAATGAGTAAAGGATTATTTAAATAAAATAATAAGGATTTAAATATCCAATTTTATTTAAGTAAAGGCTTTCCCATTTTAATTAAAACACCAAAACTTATTTATTTATTTAAATAAGTTTCCAAGTATTCTTTTATTTTTCAAATAAAACCTTCTGGTTTGGTTTTGAAAATAATTGGATTTCAAATGGAAATTTTATTAAATAAATCAAAACCCTATTTTATTAATAACTAAAGATCCATTTTATTTAATTATTAAATGGATCCTAAAATAAATAAAAATACTATTTTATTTTGAGATTTGGATTAAGTTAATAAACAGAACCAAATTCAAAATATAAAGTTGAGTGTTTGTTTGAATTGATTTGAGTGTTGTTTGAATGTGTGAATAATTGTTTGATTTTCAAAACAGAAAAATAGAAAAAGAAAAGAATGCAGAGACAGGAAAAAAATAGGAAAAGACAAGCCAGCCCATCAAGCCCAGGAAGCCCACCTAGCCCAGCTCTCCCTCCCCCGAAGCGTTACTTTTCTCACCGCCGAAACAGCCCATAGAGTCAATGACCGGTGGACCCATCCTCCCTCTTCTTTTCTCACTGACGCTGGATCCCACACCTCCTGTTCTTCTTCCCCACCCGCAGACCACGCCCACCCCGTCGCCCGGCCGTTGCAGACAGAATAACTCCGGCGTAATTCTCCTTAAACACGCATTGAATTAGCCCTCTGACCACGCAGGTTAAATCGTCACCCTCTCCTCTCTCGTTCCCCTCAGACTCCTCCCCAAAGCTCGCCCCCAGGCCGCTCCATTTCCTCCCCGAACGTCCTCTGCTCCGACGAGCTGTCGCAGCAATTCCGGCCAACTCCGACCACCCCTCTGCCTCTACTTCACGCGAGTGGACTCCTCTCGACCTCACGCATCTCCTAGTACTCCTGGTTCGCCCGCGGGTGCACCAGAACCCCGACTACGACAAACTCCCGACGCCGCCGCGTCTGCCTTCTTCTCCGACGAGCTCCACAGGTAGACTCCGGTCGCCCCTCTTCTTCTAGTTCTCGCACACGACTCTGTCTCGATCTTGCGCGTCTAACCACGTCTTCGCCTTGTCTTGGGGTGATCCATAGCGACGTCCACGACGACCACCCGACGCACCCGACGTCGTCCTCCACTCCGGTGAGGAATTGCCGCAGACCCCGAGCGCCCCTCGCCCGACCAACACCTCCCCGAGCATCGCCGTAACCCCCTGAGCCCGGTGAGCTACTCCTCCTTCTCCCTCACCCCCTGTAGCGTCGCCTCCGTCGTCGACCGACCGCTCCGCCGCCGTTAGCCACCGCAGCGCCGCCAGTTGATGGTCTGAGTGATTGCAGCCGTTCGATCTAGATCGGACGGATACGATAGAACCACTTAAACGCGAATGGGTACGCACCCGGTACCGTGCGATCTAACTTAATCCAATGCTCCACGTTGCCGATCCAGACGAACCGGTATCAACCAATGATATCACGCCGCGTGTCACCTATCTGTTTAAAAACAGATTTGAAAACAGAAACTTTTGCCATTTTCAAACCCATGTATCTTTTGATCCACACGTCCAAATTTTACAAATTTGATGTCGTTGGAATCAGCAAGACAAGCCCTAACCAACCCTACCCTTAGTTTGACAAATAGTATCTGTTAGCTTGTTTGAATTTGCAGAAACTTATGTATGCTTGTTTAGAGTATAAAAATTGTTTAAAAATGATTTTTGGATTAAAACCTTTGCAAATGGGATTGTTGTGACCTTACTGACCCTAGGAACCAACCCTTGGTGTTAGAAATGATTTTTGTAAGATTTAGGTTAGATTACTTGACTTAGTCATTTTCTAGCCAAATAAAAAGAATGGTTTTTGTTATAAAAATGTTTATGAAAAGAAAACTTTAAGGAAAATTTTTGGACCAAACCTACTGACCTAAAAACACCAAGTTTTGCAATAGCAACTCATTTTGTGAACAACTTAAGAGTTTTTGCCTTAATAAAAACATTTTTCACCACATGAAATAATGAATGGATTTAAAAATAGTTTTTGGACAAAACCCTCTTGCTAATGACTTTGCCACTTTGGTAAATGACCAATTTGGATCTTAAAAAGCTTAGAAACCCAATATAAGCCCTCTTTGCAAAATAAAACTATCTTGTGCATGCTCCCATGCATGACTTAGATTCCATTACTTTGTGTGTGTGAAGAATTGTTTGTTTGACTTTGGTTTGGAATGTGAATTGAATTTGTGTTTGCTTGATTGATTTGTAGTGAAGTGTGAGACTAGAAAGATCAAGGAGTGAACCACCATTCCCTACCAAAAAGGCAAGTGATGCTTCATACTTTCTATCCCATTACTTTTTCTATGCATTAGTGATTTTGCTAAGTAAACTTGCATGGATTTTGCTAAGTATAGATCATGCTATAGGAAAACCCAATAGATAAATACTTAGTAGGATTTTACCTAAGTTAAGATTCCTACTACTATCAAGCTTAGCCTAGCTAATAGAAAACATGGGTGGAATATATATTCACACTATGGAAAAAATATTCTAAGTCTAAGGACTTGTGATTTTGTTTAATAAAACAACTAAGTTAATGTATCACCTGGGTGGAAATGGAAGGATTGGGTTATGTTGAGTGGTTACACAAGACCATGGACCTGGCTTGTGTATCTCACTTGTGGATGGCCACCCAGGAACAAAGAGATTTGAGATGTCAAATGTTGAGAAGCTTCAAGTGCAACCACTTGGCAATATGGGCTCTGCCATGATCATATAGGTTGCAAGAAATTAGCCATATGGACAGTGGGTGGTAGTGTTTGATAGGTTGGAACGCGTCCATTTTGGTCTAAGGGAAGGCTTCTGAAAGATTTTGTCTTGGGAAACCAAGTCTTGTGGGTAAAGTGCACCACCTCTGCAGAGTGTAAAATCTAAGTACTTAGCCATGTCCCTGGTAAAGGACAATTTGAGCATCAAGACATGGAAGCAATCAAGAATCTCATCATTCCAATTTCTAAAATTAAAATCTTGTGGTTTGAACAAGGGTTGTTTGAATTCTTCAATCATTGATGGAGAGATGGCTTGGTACAAGGATCTTGAAATCTTTGATTGAGGGAAATGATTTTGTCAAGCAAAAACTTAGTATTTTCAAATGTTAAGGAAAAATCTATTTTGAGCAATGCAAGCCTCAACTCCACTTAGCCAAATGCATATAGATGATAGACTCCACTATATTATCATAGTATCACTTGCCAATACAATTCAAATGTATTGACCCTTTGTGGCTGTAACTTGTAATGTTGCAGGTTTGATTGATTTTAGTGAAGATTGTTTGATTAGGATTACAAAGTCTACAACCAACATCTGCCTGTGGCACTTTGAAGATGAAGGACCCATACTGATAGTTAATCCGCTGCAATGTAATGTAATAGCCAAATGAGCTATGTTTTGATGTAATAAATTATGTTATTCCTGGTTATAAAGTTATATTATGACCTTTGTTTCTTGATATTACATCTTAACTATGGATGCTAGCTATTGATCCAGGGACTAGCATTGTAAACACAGGAGGGATCAATCTTATTAAAGGTTGGGACCCCTACAGAGTCGATCCAACTGAATTCTCCATCCCATTCCAAATCTCATGGTTAACGCGTAATATGCGGTGCAAGAATCACTGGCGACATTGGTTGTTAAGTCCTAAATAATATGTTCCTTTTACCACCGGAACTTCCATAATGAAAGGACATGAGCATAGGGCTGGAATTATAACTCGAAACTCGTGAGCTAAATGAGTAACTCGTGACATAGCTCGACTCGGCTTGAACTTGGTGTCTAACGAGCCGAGCCAAGTTTTTGATTTGAGCTTGTTTGTTCACCCAAGCTAAATGAGCTACTCGCGAGCTACTCATTTAGCTCGTTAAACTCGTTCAAATATAGAGTTTGAAAAAATTGATGATAAGTGCCATACTATGAATGTTCTTTAAACCTGTAATGGTGTAGAGCTACTATATTTTTGTTGATCTTCCTTTGTGTTATTATGGAAGTACTATTGTTGTTCTAGTTTCAAATTAGTAGAATAATTACTAGTTTTTCTTATATGTCCTCATATTCATAACTTATAACAATCTAAACGAGCTGCTCGCGAACTACTCGTGAGTTTACCGAGTCGAGCCGAGTTTCAAATATGAGCTCGTTCCGTAAACGAGCCGAGTTGAGTTAACTCGTTAGTTGAACGAGCTTTAGCGAGTCGAGCCGAGTTGGCTCGGCTCGGCTCGAATTCCAGCCCTACATGAGCAAGTGTTTTTTAAATAGTGTTTTCTGACCCTTTTGAAATGCAGGTGATGACAACACTGGATTTGCAAAATTACTTTACAGAATAATGAAAGGACATGAGCAAGTGTGAACTTGCCTTTTTTGATTGCAAGATTATGCATTCACTATCTTCGGAACACTAGAAGATCCAATATCTGAAATCATCATCATTGGTCCGGTAAGGACTAATGTTTAAAGAAGCAAGATGCCATTATGCATAAATAATGCTATGCAATTTTATAATTCCCAAAGTGAAATCCTCCGCATTGTAAATGAGTTGATCTTAGGTATCTTCTTGAATATTGGGTTTATCTTTAAGTTTATTTCATAAGCAATTACCTCTATAAGGAACTTAAATCTTGACATATAAGATATGAAATAGGATATCATTATAATCTAAGATTGAGGTTGATTACTAACTGATAGCTATGATAAAATTCCATGGATTAGGTCGTTAAGAGTTAAAGGACTTACTTTAGGGTTGTTGTTTGAAATGGCAAAAAGAATAACATTTGAAGAAACTAGTTTTTAGTTAAGGTTAATCAGTCTTGAGGGTTATTAGGTTTTACATTAGGGTTTGTGATGGTTACGAATGATGTTGAGTTATCATATTTTAATTCATGGTACAAGTGACCAAAGTTAACTATAAAAACATGAATAAACTTCAAATGGGATGTTTATGATTGTTTAAACCAAAGTTAACTATAAAAATAGAAGTGAATCTTAAGATGTAGTGAGTTTTAGAACATCATTTAGTTTTAGGGTTTTGACAAATATGATTATGGATAATCCCTTTTAATTTAAGTGAAAGATGAGTTTAATAATATGCAACTTATGAATAGGAGCATAATTAGATGATTTTATAAAAAATATTAGGGTTTAGATTCATTTTAAGAGTGGTTAAGAGATGAAGATTATTCGACATCTTATACATGAGTGATATATAATATTTATTTAAAAGAAATTTAATTTGAATTTAAGATTTAAAAAGAGTATGTAAAATTTAATAGTTATACTTAAGTTTTATTATGAATTATGATTATGGATTTAGACTTAGTAATTAAACTTAAAGGATTTAGTGTTTTATTAAGAAATGTGATTATTTCTTTCTTAGTAAATAAATTTAAAGAATTAATAGAGTGGTTATTTTATTTTAGTAAAATAGGTAATTGAATTTTATTATCTAAGGTTATTAAAATGTTTTTGAATAATATACGTAGTATTTTTCTAGTAAAATATACTTATTAAAGATCTTAAAAATGAATTTTATTTAATTTTAGTTATTATCTTTATTTTTATAAAATTCTTCAAAGAATTAAGTGTCTTTAAATATTTGTTGTACGTTTTATTTGTAAAACTCTAAGTTAGCATTTTTATAAAATAGTAGAGTTATTTTTATACACAAGATTGATTTTTACACATTTTTAGGGATCTTCCTCATTTTCCTAAAATTCCATAAAGTTATAAGTGTTTTTAAACATATGTTTTATTTTATTAGATGACAAATGCAAGCTAATATTTTTATTTCAAAAAGTATTATATACATATATTTTTAAATGATTTTTAATTATTTTATGTCTTATCCCTATTTTTAGAAAATTCCTTGAAGTATTTCTTACACTAAAATATTTAATTTAAGTTTTATTATGCTAAAAAATATATAATTAATTTTTTATTGGATAGTCTTATATATAAATATATATAATAAGTTTATATGTTATAACTATTTTTAGGATTTGATATAATTTCATATGCATTGGAATTATTTTATAGATTCTATTTAACAGGAAACAAATGTTTGATGGTGGGCAAGTAGTTGGGTTGTGGCCCAATTGGGTGTAAATGGACCTGGTCCAACGGACCGAGTTGGTTTGGCCCAACAGGTCGTACCAATTCGGCTTGGGGTCATATCATCTCACCCCTGGCCCTTCTCTTCCTCCTCGCACCTGGGAACCCACGCACGCCCACGACCTTGACCCCGATTCCCCCCACGCGACGCAGCGAGGCGCCACCACCTCCGGCTCGATTTCGGCGAGGCAGGACATTGCGGTTGCCTCCGTTTCTTGCTGGAGCTCCGCCCCCTAGACTGACCTGGCCCTCCAACTCGATTTGGGAATAGTGCTTCTACCAGGTCGTATCCAACCCTCACGGGTGCTAGGGTTCTGTTGCCCATGGCGCCGCCGTTCACCGGTGATGTGCTGGATGCTACGGTGTGTCTCAGCGTGGGTCGTGCGCTGTTGTGCTCCTCGTGTCACCCCGCCACGATGTTGCTTTCCACCGCTCCTACGGGTGCAGTCTCTGCTTCCTCTCTGGCGAGCCACGACTCGCCATAGGTAGGTGTTGTGGTATCGTTTATTTTTCGACTACAGCGGGACGGTGATGGCTCAATTGATGTGGAGCCTGTTGGGAACCCCAACAGTAAGGTGTGAAGTAGCACAGCATCAAGTCTTCCCTCAGTAAGAAACCAAGGTTATCGAACCAGTAGGAGGAAGGAAACGTCACATAGGTTTTGCAAGAAACGTGGAAACCTGCACAACACAAACTCAAGACTTTGCCCCAACTAACAGTGAGGTTTTCAATCTCACCGGTTGTTATAACAAAGTATTAAACGTATGGTGTGGAAGGTAATGGTTTGCAACAAGTAAACAAGTAACAGTGAAGATGTATCAATGGTAAAGATTGGACCGGGGTCCATAGTTCACTAGAGGTGCTCTCCTTAGATAAACAACATGGCATGAAGGGTAAAAAAATTACAGCAAGGCAATTGACAGGAACTGAGCAAGGCATAACAATGCAATACTAGACAAAAAGATCCTATGAGATTCGATTGGGCAATACAACAATATACATAGACCGCCATCCAACTGCATCTATGACTAGAAGTCCACCTGCAGGTTATCATCCAAACCCCCTCCAGTATTAAGTTGCAAGCGACAGCAGCTGCTTTAAGCAAAGTGTGTAAGGTAAACAATCCACTTGTTCCATGAACAAGAGACCGTTGTTTTCTCCCTAGTAGCAACAGCACATCTACAACCGAAGAGATTTATGTAACTTCCCTTGGAAACTAGAGGCATGAACCCACTATCGAGCATAAATACCCCCTCTTGGAGTCACTAGCAACTACTTGGCCAAGATATCTACTAACAACGAAGAGCATGCAAGATCACAAACAACACAGACATGATAGTATCATAAAGACAAAACCATTAATCAATCTGACATAGTAATCTCAATATCCATCAGATCCCCGCAAACACAACATGCATGATTACAAATAGATTAGATCTTGATCATGAACGGAGCTCACAAGATCTATACATTAAAGCACAAGGAGGAGATACAACCATCTATCTACTACATGGACCCATAGCCCAAGGTGGAACTAGTCACGCATCATACCGGAGAGAAGGCCTCTGGGATGATCTCCCCTCCGGCAGGGTGCCGGGAAGAACTTCAGATCCCCCCAATCTAGGGACGACGGTGGCGGCGGCTACAGAAGGTTTCGTGGAATATTGATCAGGTACTTAGGGTTTTTGCATCGGGGGCTTATTATAGGCGAAGAGGCGAGGCTAGGAGGCATCCAGGGGGGCACACCCTTCCCAGGCGCGGGGCAGGGCACACCTGCGCCTAGGGGGGTTTGGCCGCCCTGGTTTGCGTCTCCGTCTCATCTTCTGGATTCATATCCCTCACGGTAAAATATTGACTTTAGCTTTTGTCCCGTATAATTCCGAGAATATTGATTTTCTGCCTTTCTAAACCAAAAAAAGAAGAAAACAAGCAACTGGCACCGTGGCAACTTGTTAATACGTTAGTTCCAGAAAATATATAAAAACACCTCAAAGTGTAGACAAAGCAAAGCAAAGTAGGTACTAAACAAGAAGGAGCATAAAAAATATAGATACATTTCCGACGTATCAGACGACAGGCTTCTGCAACCCCGGCGTCGGCCTTCTTGTCTGCTACAGCAACCATGTCTCCAGACAAGTAATGCTTATGTGACCGGCCTTCGAGCCAATGAATTTGTTTAGGTGTGGAACGCAGGCTTAGGTTCTGGAAATCTTGGATTTGATTTGTGGTGCTGATTGGATTAGGGTCAGGCAGTGTATTTGTTGGTTCTAGGGATCATTTGTGATCTGGTAGTGTTACTAGACATGTTCTACTCCTATGATTAAGATAACTAATCTATCTCAATTGGTCAGACTCCTAAATCCTAAACTATTGTTCTGGTGATATACAAATTTGGTGCTCACAAGATAGCCAATATGCACTTGATTAGGTTATATTGCTAGATGCTTTAGTTTCTAGATGATTCTGTTATTTTTGCACTTGGTTTGGATGACAATTAACTATCTGATCATATGCTTGTAAAATCTTGAGTAAAATTGTGTTTGTTTGCTTTAGCCTGTACACTTCCCCAACTTCTTTGGTTGTTCAATTGATGAAATGATTCAGTGTAGATCTTTGATATGAATAGATGTGTAGGATATGCTTGGTTTGGCTACTTGGATGTTCCTTTAGCTCTGGACTGCTTCTATAGATCACTAGATTTTGTACAAGCATGATCTAAATCAAGTACTATGTGTGACCTGATATACTGAACTTATGGTCCAGTGATAATATATGCTTCCCATCAGATGTATCTAGATCTCTTAAAATGATATCTAGCAAAAATATGACTAGAGAAATGATTTATTTTAACTTTTAATGACTTGAGGATCTTAGTTACTACTGCTAGTTTGTTTTGGTGGCTTCTATGGTGGAGATCCTATTACTGTGGTGCCTCTAATGAATGTGCATAGTAGTGATTTATAGTAACATGATTTGCTACCATATGGTTGGCTGTACTAAATGGAACCTCTCTTCCTATGATTTAGTTGCTAGATCAGATGATCCACTAAACAACTAATCCTTCTGATGTACTACATACATATGAATGTATGCAGATGTGCAAAGTGACCCCTACTGATCTCCTAGACTAGATCTGGATGATGATTAGTTGGATTAGGTTGCTTGTATACTCTTGTACCATTTCCTTGTCTGTACTACTATCTTGTGAGACAAGTTAAATAAAGTCAGATACTTCAGTTTCTTCATAAATCTGCCCATGATGCACTAGGCTGGGGCCAAACTCAATATAAGAACAGATGCTGCAGTGTGGCTACCAAACTCTCTATGATGACTCAACATAGCATTTCTATGTGGATCTGAGAGAAATCTCTCCTCACAACCCAAAGTTTTGGAGGATGTGGTTGCTAGTTGTCTGATTTCTGGACATGATTTATTTGTTGGCTTTGACTGCTTGATTAGCTAAAAAGAAACTCATGTGTGGCTGCCAGTGATGCATGGTCCAAGGCTTGATTATATTTGTATATAAGAATAGATGCTTGCATGGTTTTCCTAGCTCAATGATGATACTGGTGTAGCATTTCTACACTAGTATGAGAGCCCTCTATTTCCCCATTTAAACCATGCTCTAAATAAATAAGTGAACAAATCAGATACTATTTCTGTTATAAGCTGCCAACCTGATATGCAGAGTAACAGCTGATGTTACTTGAGTGGATCTTGATTGCTTGCTTGATCAACTTGAATTATTATAACATCTTTGCTACTAACAGCGTGCTTCTCTTCAAGCTGTTGTTGATCTTGATTTCTTACCCCCTTGTCCTAGCTCTTGGATGGCTCTTGGGTGCAACCAGTTGCTGGTGATGGTGTGGTGTGGTGCTATGGAACTATGGGAGAAAAAGCCGTGCTCCTTGTGCCTGTATTGTTTGAGATAAGAACAGGGGTGTGAGGCTTGGTATGGTGGATGTCCTACGACTGTACCTTCCTCTTCTCTATTTATACCTGGATTTCTATCTTGACAGCACAGCTGCTGCATGTAGTGTGTAAGCTGCTAGCTTATGTGCTGCCAGCCCAGGTTCATTGTCTCATTAGAAAGATATTTTGTTGTGGATCAGCTCGGTTGTATTGGGTATTATCTGAAGTTGAGTTATATTTTTGGGTGTTTCCAAGTGGATTTATTAAATAACCAATGATGGGGTTCTGAGGCAAAAACACTGATATGAGCAGATACTACAATCTGGTCCCTACATAAATATACTCAGTGATGAGTTTAGGCAAAGAACTACTTTGCCCTAATCTGAGAGTAAAATCAATACACTAACCAATCTTCTATCTTTTTATTAGATTTGTTCTTTTTGTCTTTCCTTCTTGCAGGAATCAAGATCAGGAAGAAAATTTTCAAGATATGAAGATTTAGTTTAGGATTTCTGTTATTAATCCTGTTTCTATAATGTTTATTCTTTTGTAATTCATTTATTTATTTGTAAAGATAATGTAATCTTTATTTTCTTGCAATAGAGAATTCTTTTATTTATTTCAGTAATGTAATTCCTTCTTCTACTTATTTGTTTCCTGATACTTTAATTTTATTCATTTATTGTAAAATATCAATGTAATACTATATGTATATATATATATTAATAAAGAATTATTTTTATATCATTTTCGTAATCATTTCATTTCAAGTTATTAAATATTTCAAATTTCCATTTGTGACTTTTATAAATTCATTTGAATTCATATTTGAAATTCAAATACATGTTTGAACAACTTCCCCCCCAAAACAAAGAATTATACAAAGGTCATGTCGAAATCTATCGCACTTGCTCCGAAGTTTCCATCAATACAAGAGAGATCCCGATCCCTCTATATCTCTTTTAGTTTTGCGCGAATATTTCCCGGATTTTCTTATACATGAATGCAATGCACAAACATGTGTTTTCTCTATTTCTAAGTGCTAATCCTGGGATGTTACAGTGGCCCACCTCTGGCTTCGCCCTCTCGCCTATCTCTTCTCCTCAAAACCCTAAAACATGGGGGGAACCACAGAGAGATTTTGCCACCTCTGCGGGGCGGAAAACACCGAGAGATAAAGAGCTCTCCGGCAGACAGATTTCTGCCAGGAAAAATCATTCCCGAAGGGGGGAGATCGTCGCCATCAACACCATCATCAAGCTAGAATTCATCGGGATCGTCATCATCATCATCATCCACACCATCATCTCCACCAGCACCATCATCACCACTCCATCCCGCTGTAACAACTGTGTTGAATACTTGCATAGTTCTTAGGGGAAACTTTCTCGGTGTTGATTACTATTGTAGTTGATGCTTGTGAGTGGAACCATTGGATTATTTTTTATGTTCAGATTGTTATCCATCACCATATCATCTGTGATCTTGATCCATATGATGTCTTGTGAGTAGTTTTTTTAGTTCTTGAGGACATGGGAGAAGTCATGTTGTTAGTAGTGGATTTGTGTTGAGATATTATTCAATGGTTTAGTATTTAAGTTGTGGTGCTATTCTTCTAGTGGTGTCATGTGAACGTCGACTACATGATACTTCACCATATATGGGCCTAGGGGAATGCATGTGTATTTGGCTAATAATTGTGGGTTTCCCAGAGTGATAGAAACATGAACCCTTGTTAGGACACCATTGCACAAGGGAGCATAGGATCTCAGAGTTTAAGGTTGTGGTTAGGTTTATATCTTAATTTCTTTCCTATAGTTGTGGATGCTTGCAGGGGGTTTAATCACAAGTATGTATTAGTCCAAGTAAGGTCGGTACATTCGCATAGGTTCACCCACACAACACTTACAACACCAAAGAAGACTACTCAGCTATTTGAAGCGAAAGCAATTGACAAAATTCCCGTGTGTCCTCGAGAACGTTTGGTCCTTATAAGTATTTCCACCGGCTTGTCCTTTGCTAAGAAAGGATTGGGCCACTTGTTTCAATTGTTTGTTGTCTTTATTACTTTCACCTTATTTCTTTGCTTTATCAGAAAACCCTTAAAAATCTGTTTGCTAAGTATTTATAGAGATTTCCTGCTCCATACCACTAGTCAACACCTTCTGCTCCTTGTTGGAATCGACACTCAAATTTATCGAAAGTACTACGATACACCCCTATACTTGTGGGTCATCAAGACTATTTCCTGGCGCCGTTGCCGGGGAGTGAAGCGCTATTGAAGAGTGGAACTGGTAAAGGAAACTTCTACTGTGAGTATTGCTTTTTATTTCTGTTTGTTACTTTGTTTCCAATATGGATAACCCACTTGGTTTTATGTTTGGTAAAACTACTACCACTGTTAGGGTAGTAGATGAACCATCATCTGTTGAGATAAATCCTTTTAAGATACCTACAAGTATTGTTGATCTTGTTATGGATAATTATTATTGTTGATCCACCCTGGTGATCATTTGTTTTTTATCCATGAATTATGCGGGTTGTTTAAGTGTGCAGGTATAACAACTAAAAAGGTGAAGAAGAAGAAGTTACTCTCTATATCCTTGAAAGGGAGAGCTGAAGAATGGTATAAGCTGCTGAAGAATGGGCAATCCATGGAATGGAAGGAAATAGTACCTCTCTTTTATTCTAAATTTTATCCTCCTAGTGAAATTCATAAGGATAGGAATCTGATATATAACTTTTGGCCTCGTGATGGACAGAGTACAACTCAAGATTGGGGCAGATTGAAGTTACTAATGCTTAAATGTCCTATTCATGAACTCCCTAACAATATTATTATCAATAAATTTTATGCTAGGCTTTATCTTCATGATAAAGATTTACTAGATGCTTCTTGTGCTGGATCATTCACACGTATGAAGGAAGAAGCTAAATGGGATCTCCTAGACTGTATTCAAGAGAACACTAAAGCTTGTGAGAATGACAAAGGAAGAAAGTCAGGTATAAATTATGATTACGAATGCATAAAATCTTTTATGGGAACTGATGACTTCTGTGATATTAGTAATGAGTATGGTCTTGACTCCCAAAGTATTGCCAATTGTTTTAAGTTTTTTGCCTCTTACATATAAATTCCTAAAAAGAAGTAGAATAAGTACCATGCACCTTATAAACATATTGTTAGTCATGTTCCTGGTAGAAGCACTGAAGTTTGTACTATTGATCATATTTTGCCTGAAACTTATGTTGAGAAAATACATTTCCCAGCTAAGGTAAAGGAGTATTCTATGATGATTAGTGCGAATAACAAAGGTACAAAGAAAACCATGGAACCTGATGATCAAATGAATATTGAACCTATGGTAGCTATTGTGAAAATCTTGTCACTAGAAATATAGAGGATGAGCACATTGTCTTCTGTGAAGACGCTTCTAATATTATTTCTCATCCTAGTAAATCTAGAAAAGCTAGTGTCCCTATGCTTTCTGTTAGAATTGGTGATCATTGTTATTATGGTTTATGTGATATTGGTGCTAGTTCTAGTGTTATTCCTTATGAGCTTTACAGGGAAATTATGCATGAAATTGGTCCTTGTGAGCTTGAGGACATTGATGTGGTTATTCATCTTGATAATAAGGAAACTATTTTCCCTATTGGTATTGTAAGAGATGTGGAGCTCCTCTGCAGTAAGATTAAATATCCTGCTGATTTTCTAGTGCCTAATTAAGCAGCTAGCAAAACTTGTCCTATCATTTTTGGTATACCTTTCTTGAACACTTGTGGAGCTATTATAGATTTTAGTAAGGAAAAAGGTTTTACTAAGTTTGATGGGGAGTCTTATGAGTTTAATTTTTCAAAATTTGCTAAAGCTCCTTGTGAAAATAGCTTGCCTAATAAAGATTTCAGGATGGAACAACTTTCTTCTATTGATCCGGTTTATGACCTTGGACCTCTTTTTTGCGATTGTAAGTATGCTCATTCTGACGATAAAGTTGTTGACAGTGACAGTTATATTGTCAATTTTATTCAAAGTGCTACTGAAATTTATTATGAGAGAGGGAAACATGGTTTTATGCATCTCAATAATGTTAAGTTTCCCCATTTTATGTTGAAAGCTTTGAAGTTGCATTTGTTTTGTCTTCCTATGCTAGTGCCTTTTTGTTTCAACAATTTGTTTTCTCATGATACCCCCATGCATAGGAAGTGGGTTAGACTCAAATGTGTTAGTTATTTGCTTCTTGACGCTCTCTTTCACTTCAGATATTTATCTCCTATGTGAGCATCTTTGAAACTATCAAGCCTAACTTAAAGGCATTAAAGAAAAGTACTTCTTGGGAGATAACCCAATAGTTTTGTCGAGTCTTGGAAGTTATTACCTCAGTAATAACCGCTCCTTATCCTTTTTGTTTTGGTTCTTGTGTCAAGATCAACTACTTTTGAGAAGTAGAGGAGTTGTGAAAAGTGGCTGTCCTGGGACAGATTTTTGTGTTGCATTGTAAAAATTCGTGAAGGATATCAGTTCTTCGGATATAACTGTATTTTGATGTGCCTGTTCTCCAAGTTGTTACCCAACTTTCATTAGTTTTGCACTTTTTTATTTGAGCAACAGAAGGTTTTCGAAAAAATCAATATTTACCTGCTGGTCTGTTTTGACAGATTTCTGCCATCATTTGCATTTGCCTCTTATATTGATTCCCTTCCAGATTCTTTTGGGTTTTTGGAAATGGGTTGCTGGAGGATCTTTTGTTTTGATGGATTTTAGTTTAAGTGTGAACCTAAAGGTTTATTGTTTTTGCATACACTACTGTTGCCATTGAGGTTTGTGTAAAGCCTTGCATGAAAGAAATTTTCAGGAGAAGGAGAAAAGGAATCTGCTGAGTTCGTCTTTGAATAGGTAAAAGTGGTGAAAACAGAAGGTTCATGAAAACCCTATCTTTTTATATTTTTGATGTTTTTATTACATACGGAAGGTTACGAAACGAAACGGAGGAGGAAACGGAGGCCAGGGTGGCCACACCCACCCTAGGCGCGGGCCCAGTTGTCCGCGCCTGGAGGGGGTGTGAGCCCCCTGAGCTCTGTCTCCGCCTCGTTTTCGCACCAGTACCTTCCTTATGCTTTGAAACTTCGTAATATATAACCCCCGGGTCCCCCGAGGTTCGTGTATCGTGTTCTTGTCATGTTTCTCAAAGTTTAGATCACCATGTTCTCCTCTAACGACAAAGGCAAGAAGCCTGAGGAAGATGATCCTCAAAACCCTAAGGAGGAGGAGATTTTGGTAGGGGATGAACAAGACAAGGAGGAGGACGAGCATCCGAACACCCGCGCTACCGTCGCAAGTATTGGAGTGGTGGCAAATTCTACCAAGCTTAGGAGGACATCACGAATGTCTAGAGGAGGGAAACCTCCACGTCTTGTCTCTGTTCCACAGTGCGGTGACCCAGCATACCACTGCATGATGTAGTACACTATAGTCGTTGACATAACACCAATGAAACACCGTTCACTAGTATTACATCCCTCAGAGTGGCACAACAGAAACACAGCAGGTCCAATACATGGCTAAAGGTTACAACTCACTCTTTACACAAGATCTAGAGAACACTCTAGGTTAAAGAGAGAGAAATAACTTCTTACAAAGAAGAATCAAAGATAAATAATGCACCAACTATTATACTTTTAAGGCTAGTATTTTAACTAAGGGGTTGGCAATTGCTGCTACTGCAATACGCTAAAGAAATAGGTTTTATGGCTAGATATTATATTTCTATCAAAACAGTAACTTCGTCTTCACTGGAGTTAATGTATCTTTTGACTTCCTTGTCTTCATTAAAGAACTTTAGATTTGGATGATGAATCCTGGAGCATACTTTGATGTAGATGTTGTCTCCACTGGCTTCATAATCTAGAAAGGGTTAAGAAGATACGTTGAGTACGAGCGTACTCAGCAAGTTCACTAGAAAAGGAGTGTTTGATGCACTATAACTATAGCCACAGACCGTAGGTCATAGGCAATGCAATTTTTCATAAACATTTCTTCAAAGGTTGCTTTTATTCTGAAAAGCTATGTCCGTCAGCCTTCACGGGTTTACCAAACTTTCATGGAGTTCCTTTCCCGCCGCGTTCGCAGCTCCTTCCCGGAACAGGGAGTAACAAGTTACAGTTCTTACACTCTGTAGAGGTGCGTCACTTTACCCATGAGAGATCAACTCTTTCTTGCACAACCGGGCAGCTTATTCCCGTCCACAATTCCATGATGTGGGGCCTAGAAGATGATCCAAGCCAATCACTGCCCCCTTCGTGACCTCGCATGACTCCTTGGTGTACACCATGCCCACATATTGGATTACGGCAATGGTTTGTACAAACCGTTAGATGCCAGAACTATCGTGGGACGTTGAGGCTTCCCACCCATATGTTGCATATCCTCTACGAATTACCAATTAATATGCATGCTACGAGGATAACAGCCACGACCTGCACATCCGGCTTCATGCGAGAGGAAGAGGATACATCTGACTTCTCCGTCCCATTCCAAATCTCATGGTTAACGTGAAATATACGGCGCAAGAATCACTGGCGACATTGGTTGTTTAGTCCTAGGTGATATAGTTCTGAACAGTGGTATTCCAACTGTCAGATTTAATAGATTAGCCGATCACCCTGGATCAGTAACCAATAGTTCACATTATTATCGAAAATAGTGTTTTCAGACCTTTTTCAAATGCAGGTGATGACATCCTTGGATTTGTAAAATACTTTATAGAAAATAAACAAAGGACATGAGCAAGTGTGAACTTGCCTTTTGTGATTGCAATATTATGCACTCACGGTCTTCAAGACAATATAAGATCCAAAATCTGAAATCATTATCATTGGTCCGGTAAGGACTAATGTTTAAAGAAGCAATATACTTTTATGCATAAGTAATGTGATGCACGTTATAAACGCGAATCCCGGGGATAACATTGTTCTAGGGTTTGGATTTCGGAAATGGTTACTTTAAAATGTGTGGTCCTTTTAGATAAGTTTCTCATTTGTGCTTCTATTAGAGCTTGTGAGTGTGTGTGAGCAACACATATTTATGTAGCAATAAAATATACACCTATGAAATGCTAGTCAAGATTGCTTAAACAAGAGTTCTTGTTTGAAGTGGCAAAGAGGATAACCTTCGAAGAAAAGGTTTCTCTTCTAAGGTCTAAACAAGCTTTGTGGTTAGTTGAGTTTGGTTGATGCTATTTATGTTTGCTCGAATGGTTTGGGTTTGAGATGCTTTACGACTTAACTATATCAGACCAAAGTTAACTATAAAACATATAATAATGTTTATAGTGTTATATTTAGATTCTTGTAGACTAAAGTTAACTTTAAAACAAGGATAGTTTGGAAGTATAATTCTTATGATATTTGTACCTTGAGTATCTATAATGTTTCCTTTAGGTTACTTAAAAATGGTTATTCTTTTACTTGGTATAGTGGTTTCTTGATTTTATAATGGAGTAGTATCATTTATCTTTTATGGATGAGTGATTATAGTTTATGAACCAAGATATATTATTACTTAACTACTTATGAACTTTCTATAGTGTTGTGGTAGTTTTTGTAATTTGGTGGTTAATATAGATAGAAAGGATTTGATTTATTCACAAGTTGTGCTTTAAGTTTTATTATGAATAGGAATCTTTTTAGAATATAATCTTCACTTAAGATTGAAGATAATTTAATAATAAGGTATTTGTAGTATTTTAAACCATTATGGCTTATATTATTAATACTCAAGATTAATAATATTTATTAAACTTAATTGACTAATTTAGAAATATTAATAATTGTTATTTATCCTTATATGGATTTTTAAACTAAGTAAATAAGTTTAAATTCAAGTTATTAAAATATTTGAATTTTTAATTAACTCAAAAGTGGAATATTATATTTTTAACATGTAGATATTCTTTTTGTGATCATTTTGGTATATTATATTTATTTTTATGATTTATAAATAATAAGATATGATTTTTATAAGATTTAATACTTTTAAAATACTTAATAAATAATAAATATTTAAGTGAAATAATAATGCATGATTATAGTTTCAAATTATAGTTTTTATTTTTCCAATATTTTTGGTATTTTATTTATGTTATTAGCATTTATTATTATTAAGATATGAATTCTTAAAGTTTTATTATTTATAAAACCTTTATTAAATAATCATCATAATAATATTGGATAATAATTTTAAGTTGTAGATTTATTTTTCTACAAATTTTCATATATTATACACATTTTTCTGAATTATAAATCAAAAGTTATGAATTAAACAAGATTTAATCATTTATTTGATTTCTGGAATATTATTAATTGATTTATAACATTCTATTTATTTCTTAAACAGGAAATACTTTTTGCACCATATCTACACTTAGCCTGAGTCACTGACCAGTGGGCCTAGGTCCACCTCAGCTCTCAGGTTTAGAAAATGTATTTATTACCGACACTGTCTCTATCCCTAGACAATGACATATGGGCCCAAGGCCATGTCATCAACCACGCAAGACAAAGACTGGTCAAACTTGCTGACGTGGTTCGATCCTGAGGTGAGCATGACATCACCTGGTACGATCCTCACTGGTTGAGGATCGATCGATCGATCTGGGGCGCGCGCGGGGCTGTGGTTAAGTTCGTTGGACAGGGGAGATCAAGGCGAACCTATTGGTGGTGGCGCCGCCCATTTTTGGTCATCGGAGATCAACCGGCGACGAGCTCATGCGGCGGTGCTTGCGGTCGATCACGGTGGTGTGGATTTAGGAAGCAAATGAAAGATCTATGCATACTAGGAGATTCAGTGACTCACCAGGAACGCGATGGTGTGCTTGGTTTGGCGAGGTCGATGAACAGCGTCGGGAACGAGGGTTCGAATTGGTTGATCCACGCCTTCTCCACTAGTGCGAGTTGGGGCAAACAGACGAGAAGACCACGGCGGTCTCCACCGTGGTCTTACATGGCCGAGGCGAGCACGGAATCGCCGGCTCCAGCTCACCTCCGAGCAAGGGTTCTCGGGTCAGAAGAAGAAATTGAGAGAGAGAGAGAGAGAGTTGTAGAGGGGTAAATTGAGGATGAGGACAAGCAAGGACGTCGCAGTGGCCTTCTTATCCTCTCCTGGCGACGGCGGCGTTGATCTTGGCGCAAGGACGACGATGACGGCATCGAGCTGCGGCGAGCTCCTCCAGCGAGTTGTCTGTGTACGTGAGGATGACGACGACGTGTTTTTTTGAAGATAACCCCCTAGCGTTTCTTTCCTCTCAACCCACAGTCCTTTCCTGACCCCACTTGTCAGTCACAGATTAGAAAGAGCTGGGCTGGCTGTTGGACTATTGTGGGCTGCACCTGGGCGTCAGATAAGGAAAGAGATGTTGGGCCACGGCTAGGTAATGTTTTTATTTGTTGTTTCCTTTTTCTATTCTCTGTTTTCCTTTTCAAATTTGAATTTGATTTGTATTTTGCACTTTTCTTTGTAGAATTTATTTGCTGGATAATTGTAGTAATACTAAAATATATTTAGTATCATTTGTGAACTTTTCTTATATAATCTTTTTATATTTCTTTTATTTTCTCAATATGAACCCCTTTTAATATTTTGTAGAAGTTTTTCTCATTATTTATCTGTCCACTTTCAACCATGGTTTTATTAAATGATATTTTCTTATTTGTTTATAAAACTTAACTCTAGTTGGCTCATAGTTTGAATAGAAATTTTTTATATATAATGATTCTATATCATTATTTGATGCCTGAAATACAAAAGAATTTAATATAGTTAATACTACTTCCATTAAGTTAGAAAATGGCAATGTATATGTTCTAACATAAAAGTGTAGGGTTTGAATTGTAAATGTTTATCCTAGGGTTTAGGGTTTTTATCATACTTATATTCCTTTGTGGATATGAGTAAAGATTTAATGACTTAGCATGTTGTTTTCTGTTTGGGATATTTGGTGACATCACCCTTAAGAGTAGAAAGTTATATTTAGAATGTTTTATAGAAAGGAATTGATAAAGATACTCATAAGCACATATAATTATGATGGTTGGAATTGGCAGAGATGTGCTTATGTGATTTGTTATAGGGAAATGTTCCTATCAAGTGATATAGATGTAAGATGAGGAATTCTTGATATGAAATGGATATTATACTTGGTCTTAATATTTAAAGTTGATTGTTTACCAAGAATTACTATCCTCCATAATTCATAATGCTAGACTTCTTATTAAGGGATTCCTTTCGTAGATATACTACCTTTTCCTATTTATTATCCTCATTAACATGATGAGTTTTACTTCATAGAAATATTCTCATTCACTGATTAACCTTCAAAACTCATGGATGAATCCAATGAGTTTGATACCAAAGTATTTCATAACTTCCTCATATCCTTGCTTGGTTGTATCTACTACTCTACTGTTGATAGCCTTCCATCCAACAAGTAGTTCCTTCAAACTCTACTCATAATCTTCCTTAATCATTCATCACTAATGTATCTCTAATAGTTGTATACATCCAACTACCTTTCTCTAAAGTTGACTATCCTTTAAGATGAATAAAACCACTTCTGTAACTCTATGCTACAATATCTTTGATTGAATCATACTATCTTACAGTTACTTACTCTAACAACTCACACTCCAACCTTACCTTATATTAGTATGGCTTGTAATGACTACTCTAGGATAACTTATCCCTACTAGGGTTTCAATCATGTTCTACCAACCAATATCTTTTACACTAGATATAGGTAGACCATCCTGGTGAGTAGGGCATGATCATTTTAATCCCTTAATCATTTATATCTTAGATTTGTAGTTGGCTAAACAAGGCTTTAGCAATACAACCTTTCAATTGTCTTGAAATTATCTTCTTAGTATCTTTAATTGGATTAATACTGTTGTTCATGGACTATGCCCACTTAGTCTAATAGAATTACTACTGGTAACTATCTTCAGGTTTCATCCTTGTAATCTTCTTAACTACCATATAATTAGATGGTATAAATAATTCTTCTATTTTTTTAGGAGTGATTTAGATCCATCAATTATCCTATTGATTTGATTCTCTTCAATCATTCCCATCCTATAGATGATGTCTAAAACTAGAATTGCTATTTACCTCTTCTTAGTTGTTTCTTTATAAACACTTATTTGTAAACTATATTCTGGTCAAGAGTTGATAGATTGAGAATTGGTGAATCAACAGTTGATTTCTCAAGAGTTACCAGATAGATTGATAGATTGATAAGCAACAGATCTTGAAATACAACTCAATAGAGATGATAAGGATTGATATGGAAAGAAAGATATAGGGTGAATAATCTAAACTTAGTTTCTTTCCTACTCAATCTTACTTAAGAAGTAGGGTTAGGTATTACCATGATACTCATGGTACATGTAGATGACATTAAGATATAATTGTTACTTTCTTATTATTTGTGTTATATCCTTAACTTGGTACTCATGAGTGATTATAATGAATTCTATGATATGATCACCTAAGGATCAAATATAAATCATAATTTATTAGGGTTTAACTTTTATTACATTTGATCTACCCTTAGATCAAATCTCCATTTCCCAAAGTAGGGTTTTAGCAAAGGTCATATTGAAACTTATCGCAGTTAACTTGATGATCTTCTTCAATTCCATCAAGTTAAGAGAAGCTTCCATTACTTTGACAAGTTTTGTTCAAAAGCGCGAAAATTATTCAGATTTTCTATGCATGAATGCAATGCACACATCTGGGTTCAGCTTATTTCTAGGCTCTAATGCTGGGATGTTACACACAGTCACCTCCTCCACGTACCAATAATCCCTTCCATACTCCTATACATGAGCAACAATACCAACATGTTCCCAAAGGGAACTTGCCCTCGGTTTGGGATCTGCCTCGCTCTAACCATGCAGGGAAGGAACACACTAAGAAGGAAGAGTGGGGAAAGAATATCAAGGACTGGGACTCTCGGTCCGATATGATCATGAACCGCATTGACCAAAATTTGGAGTTGATTCGTACTCTGACCTTCGAGATTGAGGATTTGAGGAAACTGATTGAGGATATTATCAAGAGAACACCACCGAATGAGTAATTCATCATCAGGTTTGGCACCCCCTTGGCTTGTTCCAATCTTGGGGGAGTGTCGTGGTATCACATCATTATCTTTTATCTTTTCAGTAGATTCATATCTTTGGTAGTGAACTTATCTTATAGGTTGGTTTGCATTATGGAAGTATCTCTCCTTTAGTTTCTATGTATCCCTTGGTGTGACTGCCTTTATGGAATATTAATGAGAAGTTTCATCTTTTACTTTTTGCACTTCTTATTTTAGTTTGCAATCTCTATTATATGATTGATCTTGTTTATCAGTATTGGTATAACTTTGGGAGCATCAAATATATCTAAATTGGTTTTGGCAAACCGAGATCTAGTCAGTAGCAACACTTTTTGAGGTTTGAAAGGAAAAGAGAAAAATCATACAGGTATTTTGTATCATTTATTTTCTTTCTTGATTGCCTCATAAGCTTAGTACTCTTTATTTAAGATCTTTTGTGTCTTCAAGAAAGATTGCATGTTTGGCTTTATAACTTGTAGGTTTGCTTGTTTCCTTCAACTCTTTTGCTTGCTACCCAGCCTTGGTAGCCAAAAACCTGTTTAGAAGGCATACTTCTTATGCATCCAACCCCTTTGAACCAAACCTCTGCCATTTGTGTCCACCATATCTACCTATTAGCATTATTGCTATTCTAAGCAAATTCTCAAGCTTCATCTATCTTTTGAATTAAAATTTATTTTGTTATGTGAAAACTAGTTAGTAAAGCTCTCATGAACTTAATGGCACACCTTATTTTCTTGCCCCTAATAAACTTGAACCATTGTATCATCGAAGTTGTATATGCTTGCATCTATACGTTGGGATTAGCAGAACCGTGTTGTCACGGGGAACGCTTTCAACACTTATGGATACATATCCAGTCGATATCATGCTCTTTTGTTTGCGGATGTCCTCGGTGTGAAATAAAAAGGGAGCTTGTAAGTCCATGGAGTTATGTATGTGTGTTAGAGAAACGCCTGGGCCGCTAGCCTAAGCCATGCCTAATCATGGTGGAAACTTGTAACATAACCATAGTGAGCAATCTGTCTGCTTGCCTTGTCATTTTGATTATGGGATAGCTCCTGTATCATGTGAAAAGGGTACCCCGTTGGCTGTCCTTTATGATACACATGTACTTACAATGACAAGGACTTACCGGTAACTAAAGTTGAGTAGCATGAGGAGCGGCCCTCGTACTCAAGGGACATGAGATTGCCAACTTATATTTCGTCGAGCATATACTCCATCTTTGTTCACTTTAACCTTAATCACCTCAAGATGCTTATGATAGGGGCAATGAGGGCTCAAAGCTAGTAAGTACCATAATCTTTTGGAAGCTCTTTATGAACTTGAAATCCCTATTATCCTCTGTGAAGGGCCTTTCTTCTATTTCTAAGTTGAGTCAGTAAACCTATTTCCTCTCTATCTCTAGCAAGCATTTGAGTTGTTGTGTTTCAAGCATTCATATGATGATTTATACAATCATGTTCTTTATCTTCCTTGTTTGCACAAGACTCTTATCTATTGAGTATTACTTTGAAAGCCATCATTGTGAAAAATCTTTTATGTTTGAAGAAAGAGTACTCTTGTTGTGACTTCTACAAAAGCTTTTTGTGAAATTGTTTGCCAGTTGTTCTCTGACCAAGAACAAAGTTCGCCAATTCCAATTATGATTTATCTTTATGCATCTCTATTGTGACTCCTATACTTGTTGCAAGCTAAGTTATATAATGGTGAGTTGTTTTCTTCTATGAGTTGTGTAGTGGTAAGTGTGATGCTTCTTTTCCGTATTCTTTTATCGACACTTCACTCCATAAACCTGTGGAAATGTTTACTGAGCTCAGTTTTCGCTTGGGGACAAGCGAAGGTCTAAGTGTCACATCCCAAGATTTTCCAAATCTTGTAATGTGAAAATAAATTAATAAAATAAAATTTTGTTTAATTTTCATGGCCAGAAGAAACTTTTTGAATTCAAATGGAACCTCAAACCAATTGGAATTAAATAAATCCTAAAGAAATTTAAAAAAAAAGATAAACTTTTATTAAAGGATAATAAAAACATTTAAAATGCTATTTTGATCTCTTAATAAAAAAATTTGGTATTCAAAAGAAAAGATGGATTTATAAATAAAGATTATTTTATAAAGCCAAATTAAACCATGACCAAAGCTTTTGAATTAAAACATTCTTATCTTAAATAAAATAGCAAAATTAAAAATAATAAAGGATTACTTAAATAAAATAATAAGGATTTAATATCCAAGTTTTATTAATAAAAGTTCTGTCATTTATAAACCATCAAAACTTATTTGTTTAATTTAAAATAAGTTTTCCAAACATTTGTAAATCACAAATAAAATCTACTAAAATGCTCTGGCTTTATTTTTAGATTCAGAATAAATATATCAAATAAAACTTGTTTGAATTAATAATGAGAGTCTAATATTTTTAAAATATTAATGGACTCTATAATAAAATGTTTTCCAAGTATTTAATATTTCCAAATAAAACCTACTAATTTGGTTTGGAAGATATTTTAATTTCAAATAAAGATTTTAATAATAGAATCAAACTCTATCTAATTTAGCTAAGGCCCATTTTATTTAATTACTAATGGACCCTAAAATAAGAGGTTATTTTGTTTTAAAACAAATCTTCCAAATATTCTTTATTTTCAAATAAACCTACTGTTTTAGATTTGAAAGTGTTTTCCAATGAGAATTATTATTAAATAAATCAAACCATGATAAATAAATAAAACTCCATTTTATTTAATTAAAGAATGGATTAATAAAGTTATTTTATTTTGGGCTTTTGACCATATTACTAAACAGAACTAATTTCAATATTACAAAATTTGAGTGTTGTTTGAATTGATTTGGTTGATGTTTGTTTGATTGGAAATTCAAAACAGAAAATAAAATAGAAAAGGAAAAGAACACAGAATAAAAAAAAATAAGAAAGGAATCGACCCAACCTAACAGCCCAGCAGCAGCCCACCTAGCCCATCTACTCTCTCCCCGAACCGTTTTCCTCACCGCTGAAACAACCCGCAAAGCAACTGACTAGTGGACCTCCCCCTCGTTTCTTTTCCCACTGACCAGCGGACCCCACACTGCCTCCTCCTTCTTCTTCCCCGCATGACCCCTTCTCCCCTCACCGCGCGGCAGTTTCTGCCCGTTGATAGCTCCATCAATCAGCGTTAATCCGTGCATTAAACCTCGTCGCGGCCCCGTCCATTTAACCGCCTGCTCCTCCTCCTTCTTTTCCCCCAGACACCGCCTCCCCTCTGCCTCCAGGCCGCCCCAATTTCCCTCTGTGTCGCTGCTACTCCGACGATCCTCCTCGCCAATTCCGGCCAAGACTCACCGCCCCTCTTTCCCCTGACCAAGCTCACAGCATCCCCACTCTCAGGCGCATCTGTTAGTGCATCCAGCTCGACCGCGGGTACCCTGTAACCTCGCCTTCGACAACGACCACCGTCGCCACCGTCTGCTTCATCTCCGGCGAAGTCCACAGGTAGTATCTGACCGCCCCGACCTCTCTCGTTCACGCACCCAGCATCTCCTTGCTCTTGCGCATCTAAATATGCTCCAGTTTTACCTTAGGGCAATCTGCAGCGACGACTCCTACCGTCACCGTCGTTCGCCTCAACTCCGACGACGCCCACAGGTTAATTCCGACCACCCCGTACCCTCTGGATCACGCGCACATCTTTGCCATGATCCTACGCAGCTAACCCAACCCTCCGTTTGTCTTCTCGCGAACCACAGAGCCGTCTTCGACCTCGACCGAGCGCGTCCATCGCCAGAACCAACTCCGGCGAGGAATTCTGCCCGACCCCGAGCGCCCCTTGCCTCGTCAACCGCACGTTGAGCATCGCCGTATTCTCCTGAGCCTGGTAAGCATCCCTCCCTCTTTTTCGCGTCCTATTTCGCTAGCGCTGCCGCCAGCTAGCCGTTCCGCCGCTCGCCGTCGACCTAGCGCCGCCAGCTTCTAGTCAAGCACACGAGAACTGTTAGATTTCCATCCTGCGGCGTAGACAGAGTGACTTAAGCGAAACGGTACAGGAGCATCTGAGCCGCACGATTCACATCAGATCCAACGCTCCACAGCGTGATCCGCAGCGAACCGGTATCGCCCAATCAGAGTGTGCCGCGTGTCACCTGTCTGTTTAAAACAGATTTTGAAAACAGATTTAAATGCCATTTTCAAACCCTTATAACTTTTGATCCACACGTCCAAAAATTACAAATTTTATATTAATGAAATCAGGAGAACAATCCCTAGCTAACCATGGCCTTAGTTTTGAAAATAGTATCTGTTAGCTTGATTGAATTTGCAGCAACATTTGTATACTTGTTTAGAGTATAAAAATTGTTTAAAATTGAATTTAATGACAAAACCTTTGCAAAATGATTTGTAATGACCTTACTGACCCTAGGAACCAACCCATAGTGTTAAAAATGATTTTTGAGAAATTAAGTTGAATTATTTAACTTAGCCATTTTCTAACCAAATAAACTCCTTGATTTTATCATGGAAATGTTTTGCAAGGAAAACTTTGGGAAAATGTTTTGGACCAAAACTTACTAGCTCAAAACCTCAAAACCTTGCCAAGGGCAACTCACTTGGTGAAAAACCTAAAGTTTTGCTTTGATAAGAATAATTTTCACCACATAAAATGTTGAAGGGATTTTAAAATATACTTTGAGCAAAACCCTCTAACTAATGACTTTGCCATTTTGGTAAATGACCAATTTGGACCATACAAAGTTTATAAACCTAGTAGAGACCAACCTTGCAAAAAGAACCCCCTTTGCATGACTTAGACTCCATTACTATGTGTGTGAAATTGTTTGTTTAACCTTGGTTTGGAATGATAGTTGATTTGGTGATTTGCTTGATTGACTTGTAGTGAGATTAGCAAAAGAGTGAGTCTATCAAGATCAAGAAGTAAAACTCTCATTCCCTACCAAAAAGGCAAGTTACACTATCATACAAAAGTCCTACTATATTCATTATATACTTAGTGGATTTTGAAAACATGCATGAAAAGATATTTTATACTTATGCTATGCTAAATCCTAATAGGATTCACTAAACACTCCTTAGTGAAAACATCCAAGTTGTACATGCTTAGCCATGCTATATGCTATAATTTGAAAAGAGATACATGTTGAGATTTTACAAAGATTGAGAAAAAGACTTGTGTTTTCAATAATAAAACAAGGACTCAATGAACCACCTAGGTGGAGGATACTTTAAGTTTTGGAGAAGGTGGCAACAAAAGGGAACCATGTCTATGGCAATCACTTTGTGTTGTGCTCCAAAAGAAAACCACCTAGGAAACTTAGAGATAAAACATGCTTCTCCAATTGTGGCTTTCGTGTGCAACCACATGCTATTATGGCTCTGGCTTAGTCAATTACATTAGGAAGACCCATACATTGTCTTTAGTTACTGGACATGGGGATCTGGAATGCTTCATGAGGGCTGAAGACAAAGCTAGCAATGATGTATGGGAGGACCTTTTGGAAAGACTTCGTCACATTCTCAATCTGCCAGTACTCCAACTTGGTGAGCACTAATCCAGTAGGCCACTGGTGGCAACAAGATGGGATTGTGTCATGTGGGTAAAGTGTACTCCTTCTGCAGAAGTAATAAAATCTAAGTACTTAGCCGTGTCCTCGGTTATGGACAATACTGAGCAACTAAAGTTTGAACTATGGGAGATCTCGACATTCCAACTTCTAATATAAAAACTTGATGCCCTTGTGTGTCTACCAAGGAATTCAAAGAGATTTTGTAAAGCTTGTTGCACTTGGGGTTACCAAGGTGCTCAAGAGCATGATGTACTTGGGGCTTTACCAAGGAACTCATGAGTTTTTGATAAAACTTGTTGCACTTGGGGTTACCAAGGTGCTCAAGAGATTTTGACAAGGATTGAACACTTGAGTTTTTACCAAGGAGTTCAAGAAACTTGGAAAAGAAATTTGTCAAAAGACTTTAAAACCTTTTTTTTGAAAAGATAGGATAAAATATTGCTTTATGCAAATAAGCCTTAAACTCTACTTAGCCAAATGTGCATATAATGATAGGATCCACTCTTATCATACATAAAAGTGAAGCTTGCCAATACAAATTCAAAATGTATTGACCCTTGTGGCTGTAACTTGTAATGTTGCAGGTTGATTGTTTTAAAAATGAAGATTGTTTGATTGACTAGGACTACAAAGTCTACAACCAACATCTGTCTGTGGCACTTTGAAGATGATGGACCCATACTTATATTTATTCCGCTGCAAATGTAATGTAATAGCCAAATGAGCTATGTTTGATGTAATAAACTTGTGTTATTCCTGGTTATAAATTTATATTATGACCTTTGTATCTTGATATTACATCTTAACTGTGGATGCTAGCTATTGAACCAGGGACTAGCATTGTAAAACACAGGAGGACTCTACCTTATTGGGTTGGGACCTCTACACTAAGCTTGGGGGGAGTTGATACGTCAAATTTGCATCACCATTCTATATCATAATTTGCCTCTATTCATTGATATATTTCATATTAAGAGGTGATACTTATGTCTTTTCATCTGTTTTTGCATGTTGGATGATTCTTGGAGGATGTACTGCCAGAGTGAGGATTCTGATGGAAAAAGAGGTGTTTCGATGCAATTTCGCGAAGATCAGAAAAATACCAGAAGACGAAGGAAGCCAGAAGGGGAGGCGGAGGTTGGACACTGGGGGCCCACACCCCCTAGGCGCGGGCCACCCCTAGGCCACGCCTATAGGGGGTGTGGCCCACCTGGCCGGCCTCCGGCTCCGCCCTCTCGCCTATATCTTCTCCTCGAAACCCTAACACAGGGGGCGACCACAAAAAGATTCTGACGCATCCGCGGGGCAGAAAACACCAAGAGAGAAAGAGCTCTCCGGCAGACAGATTTCTGCCGAGGAAATTCCTTCCCGGAGAGGGGAGATCGTCGCCATCAACACCTTCATCAAGCTAGACTTCATCGGGATCATCATCATCATCCACACCATCATCTTCACCAGCACCATCATCACCACTCCATCCCGTTGTAACAATTGTGTTGAATACTTGCATAGTTCTTAGGGAAAACTTTCCCGGTGTTGATTACTATTATAGTTGATGCTTGTGAGTGGAACCATTGGATTATTGTTAATGTTCAGATTGTTATCCATCACCATATCATCTTTGATCTTGATCCATATGATGTCTTGTGAGTAGTTCGTTTAGTTCTTGAGTACATGGGAGAAGTCATGTTGTTAGTAGTGGATTTGTGTTGAGATATTATTCAATGGTTTTGTATTTAAGTTGTGGTGCTATTCTTCTAGTGGTGTCATGTGAACGTCGACTACATGATACTTCACCATTTATGGGCCTAGGGGAATGCATTATGTATTTGGATACTAATTGTGGGGTTGCCGGAGTGACAGAAACCTGAACCCCCGTTAGGACACCATTGCACAAGGGAGTATAGGATCTCGGAATTTAAGGTTGTGGTTAGGTTTATATCTTAATTGCTTTCCTGTAGTTGCGGATGCTTGCAGGGGGTTTAATCACAAGTATGTATTATTCCAAGTAAGGTCGGTACATTAGCACATGTTCACCCACACAACACTTACAACACCAAAGAAGACTACTCATCTATTTGAAGAGAAAGCACTTGATAGAATTCCCATGTGTCCACGAGAACGTTTGGTCCTTTTAAGTATTTCCACCGGCTTGTCCTTTCCTAAGAAAGGATTGGGCCACTTGCTGCAATTGTTTGTTGTCTTTATTACTTGCACCTTATTTCTTTGCTTTATCAGAAAACCCCTAAAAATCCGTTTGCTAAGTATTTACAGAGATTTCCTGCTCCAAACCACTAGTCAACACCATGTGCTCCTCGTTGGGATTGACACTCCTATTTATCGAAAGTACTACAATACAACCCCTATACTTGTGGGTCATCAATAACTCCATGTACTTACAAGATCCCCTTTTATTTCACATCGACAACATCCGTAAACAAAAGAGCATGATATCAACTGGGTACAAAGTACAGGTGCAATGTTGAAAGCGTTCCCCGTGATAGCACGGTTCTGCCAACTCCCAACCTATAATTTGCAAGCATATAACTTTCATGGACAGCCACAATGGTTCAGGTTTATTCAGTGCAAGAAATAAACTGTGCCATCAAGTTTGTGAGAGATTTACTAACTAACTTTCTCATAACAAGCAAACATTTTATTTGGAAGAAAACAAGGCATAATAAATATGCACGGAATAGCAAATGATGCTAGTAGGTAGGTATGGTGGA
Source organism: Avena sativa (assembly GCA_916181665.1). Taxonomy (NCBI): domain Eukaryota; kingdom Viridiplantae; phylum Streptophyta; class Magnoliopsida; order Poales; family Poaceae; genus Avena; species Avena sativa. The sequence goes on along the minus strand of OV702285.1, from coordinate 43,306,405 downwards.
CACTTTGGCAATATTGGTTTTGGGGAGTTGGATGCACAAGTAGAGCACATACTCAGTGCAAGTGAAGGCTAGCAATAGAGAGGGAGCGACAAACGAGAGAGCAATAACTGTCATAATCATGCTTGCAACAAAACAGAATTAATTATGGCATAAAACTGATACAAGAACTCTAAGGCAAAATAAATCATCGAGGCTTAACTGACTATTGTTCAGTCATATGCATGCGTGAGCATGTGCCAAGTCGATTCAAATGAGACATTCAGAGGAGGCTACCACAATATCATACCAAGTTATGAATAGAACAATGTAAGCAAACATTCATATGACATGCTACAAACTATTAGGAAGCTGGAGCTAATCATAAGAGAGCAAGAACTACTAAGCATCCATAAATAAAATAAACCTTACATGAACAGACTAAGCATGCCCACAATGATGAGTATATGTAGAAAAATGAAAACAAATAGAGTTCATTACCAGCCTCTTACCACACCTCAAGTTGTCATTAATCTTCATTATTGCTCTTCACTTATGTGGCTTGAATAATAACATAACACCAAACTCCACTGAGGACTGCTGAACCCTGCAAAGAACTTCACAAAACCAAGGAAGAACAACAAATATTTTTGGTGTTTTCGACTTTTTAAAGCAAGCACACAAAGAAAAGCAAAATCTTTTTGGATTTTTCTTTTAAGGCAAACCAAAGCTGAAAAGCAAAGAAACAAACCAAGAGAAACAACGAAAATATTTTTGGTCTTTTTTTGTTTTAGGAAAACAGAAACAAAAACCAAAGAGAAAGCAAAACATGGATAAACAAAGAATCGACGAAACATGATATATATATGAGTGTGATGTCAGTATACCTCCCCCCCCCCCAAGCTTAGGCTTTTGGACTAAGTGGGGCTCAATAGCGCGGATAGTAACCCCAAGCTGGTGGGTCATCGTAGGAATGATCATAATATGGCCCTCGCGAAGAAGAAGAAGACGCACTCCAATCGTACGAGGACTGCTGGTATGAAGACTCCCCCATGTTGGAGGGCTGAATCGAATCATCTTAGGCATCCTCTCCAACATTCTCCTCTTGTTGGGAGAGCTCCGCCACGTATGTGTCAAAATCTTCCTCCGTGAGCGACCATCCTTCCCTGTTATCAAAATTAATCAAAGCAGGTGCAGGCAAATAGACTACTTTCTCAGTCCTACCCCCTCTCCAACCATGCTTGACAAAGGATATCTCATACGGTAAATATCTCACAGTAGCCCAATAAGAAACAAAATTATGTTGAACCATGGAATTGAGATCGAGTCTCTCTATGGGGAACCAATAATCTGAATGGTGAGGCTATAAACCATGAAAAACTAGCAAACGAGAGGCAATGAGGCCTCCACAAATTCCACCCTTCTCATGGTTAGTGGTAAGACGATAAGCTATCAAAGCACCCGGGTTATAAAATCTATCCATATTCAAAGTAGCTGAGATAAAAGCTAGATCAAATGAATATAAATTTTTAGTAGTCTTTCTATCAAGAACACACTTGGTAATGAAATAGGCAAAATATCTAATGGATGGGAACTGAATGTTCCGAATTTTACCACTTTCCTTTGAAAAGTCGCAACCTTGGAAAATTTCAGCATATAAATCCATAAGTGGCTTAGGCCTCTCTCTGATCTTCTCACAAAGATCAACAAAAGGCAGGTTGACAACTATGTTGTAAATTTTATAATGGACCATGGGGTTAGACAAGGACTAAATAAACCGGAAGTCCTGCACCATAGCCATGGTTAGCTTAATATATTGATATGGTTCCTCTTCAACAAAGTGTTCCAATCCTGCATTAGTAATCATAGTTTGGAAATCCTGGAAGATTCCCGCAGCTCTCATAAATTCATGGCATGGATATATGGAAGGGAAGACTTCCTCCTCACGATGGACTTTCATTGGTTCAGGTACCATCAAACCATGTTGATTCAGTTGGTATGCACTCATATTCTTTTCTAAAAAAATTATACAAACATCAAACCAAGTAATTTCCAAGTTGATAAATGATGAGGAACTACAATAGGAACTTGCTAGAGGACTAAGCATGCATCAAAATGAAATCTCTAAGCATAGAACAAGCATGCAAGCTCACACAACCTGTCACCTACAGTAGAAAAATAATCAAGATACAATCTACCAATCAAAAATATAATTGGACAAGCAGAAGAGGCACATACCAAGAAGCAGTCCCTCCAAAAATCAGCAGCAAAGATGGGTTGAGCAAAGAGATCGAAATTCATGAGCAAGAACAACAGGAACTCGAGCTTGAGAAAGTTTTCCTGTGTTTTTCGGGAGAGAGAAAGAAGGTGACTGGGAGGAGACACTTTGGAGGGCCACATGTGGGCCACCGATGGCGCCTGAGAATGCTTCGTCGGGAAACCTTAATAGCAAGGTGTGAAGAGAACAACAGCAAGTCTTCCCTCAGTAAGAAACCGAGGTTATCGAACCAGTAGGAGGAAGGAAATGTCTCAAAGGTGTTGCAAGAACCTTGGAAACCTGCACAACACAAACTCAAGACTTTGCCCCAATGAACAATGATGTTGTCAATCTCACTGGTTGTTGTAATAAAGGATTAACTATATGGTGTGGAAGGTAATGGTGGTTTGTAGCAAGTAAACAGTAACAGTGGAAAGTATATCAATGGTAACGATTGGACCGGGGTCCATAGTTCACTAGAGGTGTTCTCCTTAGATAAACAAACATGGCATGCTGGGTAAACAAATTACAGCAGGGCAATTGACAGGAATGAGCAAGGCATAACAATGCAATACTAGACATCATGATCCTATTGATGGGTTCGCAGCATAGAAAACAAAAAAAATCCTATGATGGGAACAACTATGTACCAAGATCTATCTACTAGATACAAGCAATGGGTGGATATACATCCATAGAATACATACCCTCGAAGACCGAATAGTGTTAACGAGGTTGTACTCATGGATGATGTATTCGAACACTTTCCGATCTCAAGATCGAGAAGAAGTCCATCCGGTCCAGCAGGTCCAGCACCATCCAGTCCAGCACCGCAAAGCAGTGGTGCATCCGTGATCGCACACACGTCCGGGTACCCCGACAACCTCCGCGCCCTCGCTCCAGCGAAGCAGCGGAAGCAACAAATCCTTCCAAAAAAAGCCACCGGGAACATGTATCTCGTTGATCTGAGACCATCGGGAAATTCTAAAGGGGAGAGAGAGATCATTCACGAGGAGGTGTACTTTGAGAGGAGGAGAGGGAGGCCTTTTATAGGGAGAGGGGGAGCACCCAAGGGGCATGGCGCCCAGCCCATGGTGGCTTCCCCCACCTCTTCCACATTCATGAGGGTGGATCTCCCACTCAAAATGAAAAGCCTCCACTCACATAAACATGCCTCCACTAAAAAATCCACTCACATGCATTAAATTTCCACCAAATTTAATGCAAGCTCTCATTTAAATAAAACTCCTTTATTTATTTATTCAAAATTTGTTAATTACTCTAATTAATAAACATTCACATAAAACCCCTTATAACATTTCAATTTCACATGCAGAACTAGTTTCAGTAATTTCAACCGAAACAGTTTCGGTGTCTAGTGAAATAAATTCATGCGCTTTCCTTTTTCTTTCTCTGGCATATTATTTGCTCCAAATGGTGTCGGTTTCCCTTAAGTGTGTCACCCTACGGTTCGCGAATAATGTATACATGACCGAGACCCCTCTCTGATCAATAATCAGCAGCGGGACCTGGAGATCCGTACTGACTCCCACACATTCAATGATGACTTTTGTGATCGTGTGAACCTTATACGCATGTAACTCAATCCCTTTGTCTCGTGATATATTACATGTCCGAGATTCGATTATCAGTATCTCCATACCTAGTTTGATCTCGTTACCGACATGTACTCTTTTCTCATTCTCGTGATATAACATTCTAGTGATCAAATCACTTGCTTACAAGCTAACTAATATGATATCACCGAGAGGGCCCAGAGTATATATCTCCGTCATCGGGATGGATAAATTCCACTCTTGATCCATGAGCATCAACATAACACCTTCGTAGCACTGAACTCATCTTTATAATCACCCTGTTATGGTGTGACGTTTGATGTTATCAAGATACTCTTCTGGTGTTAGTGATTGACATGATATCATGGTCTAAGGACTAATATTACTTTGTATGATGTTATAGCAATATAACCACAATGACCTTGATCGTAATGCTATACTTCGGATGAATGTTCATCACATCATTCCAACAATGGTGTGACCTCGTTATTAACAACATCCAACGTCCATGGTCATGAAACCTTTGATCATCTTGTTAATCAACGAGCTAGTTTATATGAGAGGCATAACTAGGAACTTCCTTTTTGTTTATTAAACACACATGTATTAACATTTCCGTATTAATACAATTATAGCATGCAAAATAAACACATTTATCATAAATAAGGAATACGATAATAACCACTTTATTATTGCCTCTCGGGCATATTCCCTTCAGTCTCCCACTTGTACTAGAGACAATAATCTAGTTTAGAAACTTTGCGTATTGAACACCTATGGATTTCTGGTGTTCCATATACGCAATTGCAAGTGGTTAACATATCTATGGATCTGACGATTCAGGTCCGTGTGTATTTGCATGTCTTTGCGTCTTCACGCATCACTCATTCTTCAATGAGATGGCATTGTATAAATTTGGTCTTTTGGTGAGACCTTTAGTTCCTTGGGGTTAAAAAATGTTGATACTATTGTCGTACAATATATCTTTAGTCTTAACCCGTTGCGAACCATACCTTAGTTTGATAACAAACTAGTTGACATAAATGCCCTCCTTTGCTGCCACTATAGCAGTCATATACTTAGCCTTTTGTTGTAGTATCCGTCACAATGTCTTAACTTTGGAATTCATCCAAATCCATCATGGAAACTTTCTTTCCATTTCATTGTGCCACCCATAGTTTAAATTGAGATAAACTTAATTTGTATCTTGTGACAAAACTAGTATCAATGTAACGCTTTACAATGAACTATTTGTAATTATTTGTTACCTCTACACAAATATATTCTTAGTTCTTCCAAAAGATCATAAGAATTTCCTTACTATCGTCCAATGATCATTTTATGATTCATTCTGGTATATGCTCATAACACTTAGAGCATAGGACATATCTGTATGTGTACATATCATGGTATGATTGATCAAAACATTCTTGTGATTGCACTCATCAAGTGTCAAAGTACTTGAATCTTGTTTCACTTATCAAGTGTCGATACACTTGAATCTTGATTCAATTCGTTTCCATGCGACAAGAACCGTTTCTCGTTGTTTCTATATTGAAATCCTTCAATATCTCATATATGTACGTTTGGCATAACTATATTAGCGTCATAGTCTATCCATGTAAACATTCGTGCTAAATATTCAGGTTTTTCCTAAGTCTTTCATCGAAATGAAATTCTTAACCTTTGTCAATAAAAGATACACCATTTCCAATCAACAAGATGTCCTCCACATAATGTATTAGAAATATATCTTAGTGCTCCCACTTAATTTCTTGCAAATGCAAGCATCTTTATCGTCTCCTGATGAAAAATCCTTTAATAGTTTCATCACGGTGAAGATTCCAACTCCGCGATGCTTACTTCAACCATTGAAGTTTGCATGCCCTTTTAAGCATCATTTGAATTAACAAAACCCTTTGGATCGTGTCATGCACACGTCCTAGGTAACAATTCTATTAGAAGAACTTTGTTTTGTTTATTCATCTACCATATACCAAATTATATGTAGTGGTTTCTACTTTAATCCGTCCAGACTAAATATCGCTTATGAAAGATCAAATCTTGTCATAGTCAACTCCTTGAACATTGTCGTAAAATAATTTACGAGATGTTGACTATTTCATAGATGTGACACATCCATGTCTGTTTCTTTATAGATACAAATACGACCGATAGGTTTTTACACCTTTCCAGAGGGTCTTCCAAGTTCAAAACTTGATTTCTCGTATATGGAACTATCACGGATTTTATGGCTTCAAGCCATTTGACGGAGTCAGGGCCCATCATCGCTTCTTTGCATGTAGTCGGTTCATCATTGTCAAACAACAATGATTTACTCTCAAATCTTAGCATTTGATTGTTTATCCAACCTACTTGGTTCAATAGGAACTTAGACCTTCGTGACCGCAACCTTTGAGGCACATGAGCCATGAGCATTATGGCTGGATCTAGAATGTTTTTCGGCGCTGCGCAACTCAGCACATATAGCTAAGGTTTGTTAACCTTATCAAAGTTCTATTGTTCTCCCACTTAACTTTTGCGAAAAAATCCTTTTTCAAGAAACTTCACGTTTCAAGCGACAAACCCTTTTGTCCTCGATGTTATGGAGGAATACGCAATGGTTATTCGAAATAACCTACAAGGACATGCCCATCCGACTTTGGTTGTAAACATCTTACTTATGCTTAGCATACCAAAATTTAAGAAAGGACAACTTGGGTTTTACCCCAAAGCATAACTTACATGGGGTCATTTCAACGGATCAAGATGGAGCTCTTTTCAGTGTAAAAGCGGTAGTCATCTTTTAAAAACATAATGGCAGTTTTATAAAACACCTTTGATCCAACCATGTCAAACAAGGTTTCATTACTAATCTCAAACACTCCATATTCCTATGGTGTATTGGTAGATGTAAATCTAGGTGTTTTGCTAAACTTGCAACTCAAATAAATCCCTTTATGATAAAATCATAAATCTTTTATTTTCTTGTTACACTTGCAACTCAAATAAATCCCTTTATGATAAAATCATAAATCATTTATTTTCTTGTTATAATGATTTTCCACTTCATCTTGAAAGTCTTTGAACGTTTTCAAATATTTCATACTTCTTTCTCATTAATTGAATATTCACTCAAATTTCCGGAGAAAGCATGTGAATTTGAAATCCATCGCTTACGACTACACATAATGGACTACATACATCGATATGTATAAATTCCAGTAATTTAGTCGATCGTTCTTTTTTGGCCTTTGAACAAAGTTTTAATTATCCCGAGGAAAGTCTCACAAGCGGCACTTGATCAAATCAAAGACTCCAAAAATCCATGAATATGGAGATTCTTCATGTTTTATTTCTAATATAATTTAAACAGCGTTGTCACTTCGTAAGTGATCTTTCAATCATTTGTCTTGCGACATTTTTAGCATTAGTTTTTATGGATATGATTTCTCCAACTAGATTTGTAAATCATCCATATTATATCGAATACAGTAATTATTTGAATAATCTTTGTTCTCATAATACCTGATTTAAATAACGATTATTAAAACAAATCTTGAAGGCATACTTTAATGTCAACGAGAAATACAAACAACGACTTGTTTGTTTTCGATGATAATCATCACATATTCTCTTGCTAGTTACTTAGGCCATTGTAGTTCATGAATTGCATCGTTCTGTATGAAATTTCATACCAACCAATTCGGTATCCAATACCCAAGAACCACATTGTTCAACAAGCAAAGAATACAACCATAACATGTATATCATCTATATACCTAAACTGGATATTTCCAGTCTTTTCTTTTCTGCCAAATATATTTTATAGATTCTCTTTCAGCATTTTATTTTGTTTTTAAAAGAATCTATCAACATCAAAAGTGGCGCCATATATATGACACATAGTCCAAAGCATGTATATTCAAATGCTAATACCTTTGGACTTGCACTTTGAAGTAGATCACCATCATCAAATGATAGGCATTCTTTCAAAATCCATTCTTTAGTAATCTTTTAGTGTAGTAAACACTTTACATACATCTTCTATCCATCCTTATCATGACCACTTTCATGATCAAGCTAATGTAGATTATAAAGGTGAATCGTGAGTATAATATTACTGTCACATCCCAAGATTTTCCAAGTCTTGTAATGTAGAAAAATAAAATAAACAAAATAAAATTTTGTTGAAAATCAGGGTGAAAAGAAACTTTTGTTTCTAAAAGGAAACTTAAAACCCCATCTTGAACAAACTTTGGTAAAAGTTTGAATTCAACAAAAAATCCCAAATCAAGGGAAATGCATTCCTCAATGAATGTATCTGGAAATTTAAACACTTGGAAAATAAATCCAAAACCCTAAACCCAAATGGAATAAAATCATTTCCAAGTTATCTCCAAATCCATGGATGAGATCCATATAAAAATTTGTCAACAAACATTCACAAATGATCAAGAAAGACAAATAGAAATATTATAAAGCCATATAGATTGGTTTCACTCAATTTGGAACCATAAATAAAATCTTATGAATTTAATAAGATAAGAAATTGAATTCCCAAAGCTAATAAAGAACCTATCTAGAAACCCATACCAAATGGTGAGAAAATAATCCTAAAGAGATTTAAAAATATAAACAAATATAAAATAAGATTTCACAAATTGGAATCACCAAGTTTGGATCTCTAAATAAAAAGATATGGATTTTATAAGATGAAGAAAGAAATTATTAAATAAATAATATTTAAAGACCAAAACAAATCTTGGCCAAATCTATTAAGCAAATGTATTGATTATAACCCAAATCCAAATAAAATATTGGATAAAGATTTCCAAAATAAAATCAAATGGCTTAAACCAAATCTTATTTGGAATAAAGACAAACCCAAATTTTAAATGATTAATAAATCTTATTAAAAGCTTTTTCCAAATAATTCAAGATGAATTATTTGACACCCTTTTAAGCAAACAAAACCTACTGAAAAGATTTGGAAGGTTTAAAAGAATTTAAATGATGTTTGAAACATTATTTAATCCTATTTGATTTAAAACTAGGGCCTTTTTGAATAAATAAAAGACCCCAAAATGAATAAGGTTTTATTTACAAATTGACATCAGAATACAATACTAATCAGTGTTTAAAGCTACACAAATTTTGGCAAAGGTTTGAATTCAAATAGTTGTTTGAATTGATTAATCAAAATCAAAACAAATAAATAGAAAAAGAAAAGGGAAAAACAATCAGTAAAAAAAAATATGAAAGAAGCCAGCCCAACCTAACCTAGCCCAGTCCAGGCCCAACTAGCCCATTTATTGCTCCCCCGCAGGAAAACGATTCGCACCAGAGTTTTAACCCGCAGAGACACTGACCGCTGGACCCCACACTTTCTTTCTCTCTCACGCTGACGAAATGACCCCACTTGCCAGACCTTCGTCCTCACCCACGCGATGACCACGCCGGCCGTTTCTGCTTGTTAATCCTCGGATCAATTCGCGTAATCACGCCAGTAATTCCTCCCCTCGTTTACTCTCATTTAACCAGCACCCTCTCCCCCCCCCATTTCCCCCCAACCAGCGCCACCAGAGAGCCACCAGGCTGCTCTAATTCCCTTTTGCACCGCCGCGGCCTCCGACGCACTCCGGCGACAAATATGGTGAGTACACGCCGCCCCTCCCCTCTGGTTCACGCTCACTGGATCTCCATCACTTTGCGCATCCACTGACCCCAGCCACACTTCCTCTGGTGACCCAGAGCGTCGGCAACCACCTCGACTGAGCGCCGCCACGGTCTGCTTCAACTCCAGCGAGCAGTAGCCGACAAACCAGCGTGCCCCTTTCCCTCTGGTAAGTTCTTTCACAACCTAGGCAACCTTGCGCACCCTCCTGACACGTTTACTTGATCAGTTGCGACCCAGATGCTCGCCTTCGACCACGGCCGTGCGTACTCGTGCCAGAGAGCAACTCCGGCGAGAGATTGACCGCAACCTCGTGCGCCCCTTGCCTTCCCGCTGATACCTTGAGCTTCGTCGTGATCTCCTGAGCCTGGTAAGCATCTCCTTACTCCTCCTTGCCTCCTCTAGCGCCAGCTCCGCCGTAGCCAGACACGCCGCCGCCACCTACCACCGCCAGCGCCGCCAGTCTCTGGCAAGTGTGCTATGTGCCGTGCGATTAGGATCCAGCGGCTAGGATAGAAGCTAGACAAAGGGGTAAGTAGCACCTGCGCACCGTGCGATGTAACTTAGATCCAACGGCTGCCATCGCACGATCCAACCGAAGTGGTATGGGCGAATAGAATTAAGACACGTGGCTCAGTTCGTTTGATTTAAAACAGAATAGATCTATTGGATGTACCAATTTGAAAAATCCATAACTTTCAAACCACACGTCCAAATTTTACAAACTTTATATCAATGGATTCAGAAAAACAAGCCCTAGCCAACCATGCACTTTGTTTAGTAAAAAGCTTCTGGTAAAATGTTTGTTTTTTTCAGAAACTTATGTATGCTTGTTTAGGTTATAAAATTTAGTTCAAAATGATTTTGATGATAAAATCTTTGGCAAATGGTGTGTTTTGAACCTACTGACCATAGGAAACAAATTGTGGTTTCAAAAATGTATTTGGTGAAACAAAATAATGAATCTTTGATTTAAACCATTTCTAGTCTAATAAAAATATGGTTTATTTATTAAAAATTGGTTTTGGAGGAAAACCTTTGAGAAATGTTTTGGAATTAAACTTTCTGACCCTAAACACAAGGTTTTATGGTTTGAAAACATATTTTGTGAAACCTATAGAATTTTGCCTTATTAAAAGCATTTCTTCACCACATAAAATAATGACTTAGTTTAAAAATGGTTAGTGAAGGAAAACCCTTTTGCAAATGGTTTTGCCACTTTATAAAATGACCATTAGGTGTTTTCAAATGTTTGAGACCCATTAGAAACCACTTTTGCAAATAAAACAATATCTTGCATGCTTGCATGTATTGTTTTGTTTCTATAATTTTATGTGATGAATTGCTTGAATGGTAGATTGAAATATTGTTTGCTTGATTGAATTGTAGTGATTTGAAGTGAGTGAACATTGCAAAGATCAAGGAGTGAACTTATACTCTCTACCAAAAAGGCAAGTGATGCTTCATACTTTTGTCCCATTATTTTCACTATGCATTAGTGATATTTCTAAGTAGGACTTGCATGGATTTTTTGCTAAGTATAAACTATGCCATGGGAAACCCTAGTAGATGTAACCTTAGTAGAAATTTCCTAAGTTAAGATTCCTAATACTATCATGCTTAGCTTAGCTAGTAGAAAACAAGGGTGTAATATATATTCATGCTATGGAAAATTTCTAAGTCTGAGGACTTGTGTTTTGTTTAATAAAACAACTAAGTGAATGAATCACCTGGGTGGAATGGAAGGAATGGTTTGAGTTGAGTGGTTACACAAGGCCAGGGGACTGGTGAACCTTGTGTATCTCACTTGTGGATGGCCACCCAGGAACAAAGAGATTTGAGATGTCAAATGTTGAGAAGCTTCAAGTGCAGCCACTTGGCATTATGGGCTCTGCCTGGATCATATAGGTTGCAAGAACTTAGCCAAATGGACAGTTGGTGGTAGGGGTTTGATAGGTTGGAACGCGTCCATTTTGGTCTAAGGGAAGGCTTCTGAAAGATCTTGTCTTGGTGAAACCAAGTCTTGTGGGGAAAGTGCACCACCTCTGCAGAGTGTAAAATCTAAGTACTTAGCCATGTCCCTGGTAAAGGACAATTTGAGAATCAAGACATGGAAGCTATCAAGAATCTCATCATCCAAATTTCTAAGTTAAAAATCTTGTGGGTGAACAAGGGATTGAAGGATCACCAATTTCTATTGGGAGATGCCTTGGGAAAGATTTTGTCAAGCAAAAACTTAGTGTTTTCAAATGATAAGGAAAATCTATTTTGAGCAAAGCAAGCCTAAGCTCCACTTAGCCAAATGCATATAGATGATAGACTCCACTATACTACCATAGTATCACTTGCCAATACAATTCAAATGTATTGACCCTTGTGGCTGTAACTTGTTATGTTGCAGGTTTGTTTGATATTAGTGAAGTTTAATGATTAGGATTACAAGTCTACAACCAACATGTCTGCCTGTGGCACCTTGAAGATGAAGGACCCCATGCTGTTGCTATATTCTGCTGCATTGTAATAAGATAGCCAAATGAGCTATGTAAGATGTAATATATTATTTTATTCCTGGTTATAAAGTTGTATTATGACATTTGTTTCTTGATATTACATCTTAACTGTGGATGCTAGCTATTGATCCAGGGACTAGCATTGTAAACACAGGGATCTCTACCTTATTAAAGGTTGGGAACCTTACAATTACTTTCCAAAACCCTTTTGGATGATTAGGATTCTAGCATCTACAACCTTTGCAAATTCTCATCCAATATGAGAACATATATTATATTCTATCATATTGCAACCAAAACATTGTTTCAGATATCGTTATATCTTCCACACATGATGGTTTATGAAACAATTCTTTCATCTCCTAGATAAACTTGATATTAAAACAATCAAGAATCATGGATCCCCCCTCAAAAAAAAGAATCATGGAGGCAAACATGATACTTAAGATACTAACACTAGAATTGTTACTCTCGATTTAATAACAATTATTAAATTTCACAGAGTAAACAGAGTTTGTTGAAAGTTTGCAATATGACTTTAAACTTTAGATTGATACTCAACACAATACGATACCAGTTCGTAAAGTAAATATCTATAATTCTATAGTTCTATTATCTCAATTACAACTAAGCATAAGGTGGTGAACGAATGCCAATGACTACAAAAAAATATGAAAATTCAGTTTGATTTAATTTATGATAAATTGAGTTCTACTAATCCAAATTAGAAATGAACTTCCACTCAAAAACGACATCCCTCGTGTATTTTTGGTGATTACATGAACCAAATCCACTACACCAAGTCCGATCATCACATGAGTCGGTGTAGCTTCAAAGGCGAGCATCCATATGGTCATCATATCAAAACATATGACTCATGCTTAACCTTCCGGTCCGTGTTCCGAGGCCATGTATACACATGCTAGGCTTGACAAGTAAGAACCTTAGTATTTGCGTGTGTAAAACTGTCTTACACCCGAGAAATGCTCGTGGATTCAAGTACACCCGATCATCACGTGATGTCTTGAAGCGACGAAACATTGTCAGTGCATACTTAAGTAAGAACACATTTTTATCTTGATATCTAAATGAGGAATCATCTTATTATGCTAATAAAACGCAACAATATAAGATGCAACAAACATCACATGTTAATAAGTGAAATGATATGGTTCTTGCACTTGATCTCCATCATGTGCGTCGTGGTATGATCCTCATCATTCCTTTATGTGTAAGTCCAAGGTCTATGAAACTTACACGTTATGTGTGTTGTAAGAGTATCGACTTATACTTCTACTTACAACGTCACCATATCATGACACTAGCCCAACAACAATCTAAACTAGACGCCTCTAATTTATTCATTGCAAGTTTTACGTGGCTTAGGGCTTTCGAAGATAGAACCGTTCTTACCTAAGAACATGAACCACAACGAGGATAACCAAATTGTTGACAAGTCATTGCAAATTAGATATTGACTATAGTAGGAGAGACAGACACCCGCTAGCCACTTATGCAAAACAAGTTGCATGTCAAGCGTGGAACAGGTCTCATATGCGAGGACATGTAAAGTTTGTTCGGGCCGCTTCATCCCACTATGCCACCAATATCCAAAGTACAACTAAGAAGCAATAACATGATCATCATCACCCACATAGTCATATGTGTACTACCCGTGAAAAGCAGTTACGCATAGATCCGGCTCTGATACCACTGATGGGTTCACAGCATAGAAAACAAAAAAAAATCCTACGATGGGAACAACTATGTACCAAGATCTATCTACTAGATACAAGCAACGGGTGGATATATCCATAGAATACATACCCTCGAAGACCTAATAGTGTTAACGAGGTTGTACTCGTGGATGATGTAGTCGAACGCTTGTCGATATCAAGATCGAGAAGAAGTCCATCTGGTCCAGCAGGTCCAGCACCATCCAGTCTAGCACCGCAAAGTGACATGGTTATACCCAATGGGTACACGACTTCAGCATACCTGGTCCAGCCCAAGGAAGGCCCACAAGAATATACACGGCCCATGAAGATTTTCGGGTGGCCCAAGCCCATGACGTCTTCGAATCCTTGGAGAATAAGACTAGAATAGATAGAATATTCAAAGGGGCAACCCTAAACCTGTAACCGACTCGATCTATTCCCGAGACCTGCCTATCTCTATATAATGGCTAGGAGGGCACGATGAGGAGTCTCTCTTACACACACCACAGCATACACACCTCCACGCCAGATTGCATCTGCGCACCCCTGTAACTTTCGGTTCCGCCATAATCAAGAGCAGACAAGCAGGAGTAGGGTTTTCCCTCCGGGGGCCTGAACCTGGGTAAATCTCGTGTTCCCTTGTTGCTTGTCTGTTAACCATTCCGCGATCTCCAGCATCCCCATCTTCTCCAAAACCCAAGCTCATAACAATGGGCATTGACGAGATTAAACCTCGTCCATTCGCGTCGTCTGTGAGAACCGGGGGCGCTGATTGTGCGATCGTGACGGTCCCGAGCAAAGCGATCTACAACTCCTCGGCGACGGAGAGCCATCTCCTCTTTGGCGCTTTCGACTTCACCGCCCACTCGCCAGCCACCCTGAAGTACTTCGAGCCCGTAGGCGACGGGCTCGAGATCCTGTTCGGAAGCTTCTGCTTCCAGGTGGGACAGACCGACACCCTCCGCCTCCCAGAGCGGGTGCCTCTGCCATCGATCAGGCCCGCTTCATGGGCCCCGCATCCCGACGTGCTATGCACGAAAGCATCGACAAATGATTCATACGACAGTAGAAGCTGCAACTTAGATCTGTGCGACCACCCATCGGATGAAGGGACCTACGGTTCCGGATCCGAAAGCTGCGGCAGTAGCGACCCGCCCTACGGATGCTAAAAATGCGTCGTGGTCATCCAAAGCGATGTGGACCAGCAACCACCAGGTTCGGGTGCCCACGTGCCTCCGCCGCCCAACCCACAAGGCAGAAACAGCGACAACAGGAGGCAACCATCCCCCCCCCCCCGCCCAACGAGGATGACACTGACGCCAATCGAGTAATCCACCTCAGCGAGGAAGGATGGAATCAGGCACGTGAAGCTGTGGCGGGCAACAAGATCCTGCCCGTGGGTGCCTCACGGGACCTACTGATGGCATACCACCTGCTCCTCATCGAAGAGCACAAAAAGCAGGTGAAGATGCAAGAGGTGCTTGACAAACACAAGCAAGCAACCTTAGAGTCCAGCGCGCGGAGAGCTGCGCTCTCCGCCATTGGTGGATCTAGCTTGCACGGCAACCAAGGCAACAAGCACCGCTCTCGCATGGACAACATGGATCCCGCTGCATATCGCGAGGTGACCCGAACCCTCAACGCATCCTTCATGGAGATGGACGCCAATGGCAACGTCATCCCGAAGACGCCACAAGCTGTGATCATGGCAGCCACTACATATCTCGCATCCCATCCACCTCCGGTGGGGGACCCGAAGAGAGCCATGCACAAGTCCGCACTAGCCGGGCTCGGACTCGTTGGAGCTGCGCTCCACGAGGAAGCTCTTGTCGAGCCGAAAAAGAAAGCTGCAGTCAAATTCAATCGTAGCCCCACACCCTGATCCGAAGAGGATGAGCACGACCTACCTCAATAGCACAAGAGCTCACAACGTCGCAGTCGCGACTATGACGCTCGAAGCAAACTCACTTAACACAAGATCGACAAGGCACGCGCCAAGGGCATGTGCTCATCCAAATCCGAAGAGGATGACAATGAGGGAGAACTCCGCGGAGCCCGATGCTTCGGCAGATCTATTCGGTGGACACGGATGCCAAGAAACTTCAAGCTTCCATCGGACACTCCAAAGTTCGACGGCACGCAGGACCCTAAGGCGTGGCTCAGCGACCACCTGTCGTCCGTCAAGCTACACGGCAGAAACAAAAACACCGCCCTGCAATGCCTTCAGCTGCAGCTGACAGGCACAGCCCGGATTTGGCTCAGCAGCTTATCCTCGAGATCCATCCGAAGCTAGGAGGAATTGGCATACAGTTTCATCCGAAACTTCAAGGGTACCACCAAGAGGCTAGCCTCGATAGAAGAGCTGCGAGCCTGCACCCAACGAACGGGCGAATCCATTTGCTCGTACATACTACGCTGGTCCAACATCAAGAACTACACGGCACACATCTCCGAGGAGAGAACAATTGACGCCTTTAAAGATGGCATCAAATGCCAGGACTTTAAGGAGGAACTTGGGCACGTCAAGCCCAAAACACTCGACCACCTCATGGACATCGCCAACAGATGGGCAAATGGCGAGGACTCCGTCCACCGAGCGCACTCAGATGAGGAGGATGATTACGGCCGCCGATGCAAGCACCGTACCAAGCAAAGACCGCGTGTCTATGAAGATCACGACGGACCCTACATGGTCGCGGCTGGCTACGCCGACCGCCGCAACGAAAGAAATCGTAGCAGCGGCGGATACCGTGGAAACAACTTCCGCGATGAAGGGCGCCCAACGCAAACGTGGCAACACCGCGGCCTAAACAATGAGCCCTCGGCATACGACAAGCTGTCGGGCCCATGCACCATCCACTTCTACATCGACAAGCAGGATGGCAAAAAGAAGGCCAGCCATATGCTCAAGGATTGCCGTGAGTTCCAGAAACTCAGCGAGAGTCTGTCCCACATGAGACAGCAGGCCCCGAACACTGGGTTTGGACATGCACCTGCACCGGGTGACATCGCCAATGGAGCTCCTCCACCACGACCCGCGGGACCTTCGAGTCATCCGGTCACGCCCACGCAGAACAACGGCAACGGAGGGTACCTGCCGTCGAAAGGGGCCTTGATGATCTAGAAGGGGCACCCAACAAACAGGGTGCAAAAGAAGATCACCCGCCAGGTCAGTTTGGCTGTGACCGCACCGCCCGCCATCCCTGAGTACCCCAGCGGTTTGGAGTCCTGCATCACGTTCAGCCGTTCGGATCACCCTCGCACAGGTCATGCTGCCCTGGTGCTCGAGGCGCAGATCGGAGGGTTCGAGATGAGTCGTGTCTTCATGGACGGCGGCAGCAGCATCAACCTGATGTTCGCTAGCACCCTAGCAGCGATGCGGATTCCGCCGTGTAGCCTGGAACAATTCGACACAATGTTCCACGGCATCGTCCCAGGGAAGGGCATATTTCCCATGGGAAAGATATGGCTCGACGTCATCTTCGGCAAGCCCGACAACTTTCGGTGTGAGCGACTCGAGTTCTAAGTGGTGGACTGGCCATCACAATACCACACCATCCTCGGGCGCGTGGCATTCGCAAGGTTCCTGGCAGTACCGCACTATGCGTACCTGCTACTCAAGATGCCAGGACCTAGGGGCGTCATCACAGTCCAGGGGAGCTTCACCCGATCGGACCACTGCGACAGGGACTTCAACAGAATCTCCCAGTCATTCGGCATGCAGGAGGAGCTCATAAGGCTCCGAGAGGTGACAGACAGGGTGTAGGAGTTCGTAGCATGGAAAACAAAAAAATTCTACCGCATGAACACACAATCAAGATCTAATCTATGATCAAGCCAAGATCTATCTACTAGATTGTAGCAACGAGTCAACAGAGTACTAACCCTCGAAGATCCAAAGCGGTTAACGAGAGCAGATTCTCGTGGATGATGTAGTCATACACTTCCGATCTCAAGATCGCGTAGACGATCCTTCCGGCGCTGCGTTCCGGCAGCGCTTACGTAGTCGGTCACACGTTCGGTACTCGATGAAGACCTTCCTCTCCCTTGTTCCAGCAGGCAGCAGAGGTTGTAGCACTCTCCTCGCGATTCCGGCAGCACGACGGCGTGGTACCGGAAGTAGAGGGGAGATCTCGCAGGGCTTCGCCTTAAGCCGGAGCGAGTATGGTGGACTATGAGAGAGCCCTCGGTGTTCTAGGTTTTAGACACACCAAGGAGGGGGTGCTAGGGCCGGCAGCTAGGGCTTGGAGGTGCCCAAGTCGGCAGCTAGAGGAGAAACCCTAGGCGGCGGCTATGGTGGGCGGCGGCGGCTAGGTTTAGGTTTAGAAGGGGCAACCTTGTGTACTAGGAGGGGAGCCCTGCCCCTCCTCTTATAGGAGAGAGGCGCCGGCCAAGGGGAGGGGAATCCCTCCCCAACTCGGATCCCAAGTGGGCCGGCGGTGGAGGAGGGACTCCTCCCCAACTCGGTTTCCCACTTCCCCTCCACTTTCCAAAATAGCCGTTTGACTTTTCAAATTGGCGTTTTGACTTTTCAAACTAGGATTTGATTAAACCCTTTATTTTGTTCAGAGATGACACCTAGTACATGATGCAATCATACCAACTTGATATAACATATTCATGCACCCTTCCCCTTCGGAGTGCCGGACATTCCGGAACTTTCTAGAACATTCCTGATGAAAACACTGGAACCATTCTCCAACCCCGAAACAGGACTTTCCTTATATGAATCTTATTCTCTGAACCATTCCGGATCTCCTCGTGATATCCCGGATCCCATCCGAGACTCCGAACAACATTCGGTCTCTTACTCATCATTCCATAACTACTCAACAACATCGAATCCTTAAGTGTGTCTCCCTACGGTTCGTGAATTATGCGGACATGATCGAGACACTTCTCCGATCAATAACCAATAGAGGAATCTAGAAATTCATATGGCTCCCACATATTTCTACGATTACTTTGCAATCGAATGAACCACTTACATACGATACCAATTTCCCTTTGTCTCACGATAGTTTACTTATCCGAGGTTATGATCGTCGGTATCTCTGCATACCTAGTTCAACCTCGTTACTGATAAGTACTATTTTCTCGTTCCCGTGATATGTGATCCCTTGTGAGCCAGTCACATGCTTGCAAGCTAATTGGATGACATTCCACCGAGAGGGCCCAGAGTATATCTATCCGTCATATGGATGGACAAATCCCACTCTTGATCCATGTGTCTCAACCGACACTTTCCGAACACTCAATGCCACCTTTATAGCCACCCAGTTACGATGTGGTGTTTGATGTCATCAAAGCATCCTTCCGGTGAAGGTGATATGCATGATCTCATGGTCGAAGGAATTAGGTTACTATGTATCAGAAAGCATATAGCAATTGAACTATTAAAATGACTTGATCTTTATGCTATGCTTATCTATAGGAGTATGTCCATCACATCATTCTCCTAATGATATGACCCTGTTGTCAATAACATCTCTATGTTCATGATCAGGAAACCATGATCATATATTAACCAACAAGCTAGTTTAACAAGAGGCTTTACTAAGGACTCTTTTATGTTTACAAATCACACAAGTATTAATGTTTCCTGTTAATACAATTATAGCATGATATGTAAACATTTATCATAAGTATGAAGATATGATAATAACCACTTTATTATTGCCTCTTGGGCATATCTCCAACAGTCTCCCACTTGCACTAGAGTCAATAATCTAGTTTCAAACCTTTGTGTATTCAACACCTATGGCTTTCTGGTGTTGTATGTACACGATTGCTAGTGGTCAACTGATCTCCGGATCTGACACTTCCAAGTCCGTGTGTAATTGCATGTCTTTGCGTCTCTACGCATCACTCATTCTCTAATGAGATGGCTTTGTATAATTTTGGTCCTTTGGTGAGACCTTTAGTTCTTTGGGGTTAAAACATGTTGATAATATTGTCGTACAATATATCTTCATAGTATTATCCCGCTGTGAACTACACCTAGTTTGATAACAAACTACTTGACACAAATGCCCTCTTTAGCTGCTATTATAGCAGTCATATACTTAGCCTTTTGTTGTAGTATCTGTCACAATGTCTTAACTTTGGAATTCATCCAAATCCATTATGGAACTTACTTTCCATTATATTGTGCCACCCTTAGTTTAGATTGAGATAAACTTAAATTGTACTTTGCGACAAAACTAGTATTAATGTAGTACTTTTACAATGAACTAACCATCTATTTGTCACTTCTACAAATAATATACTCTTAGTTCTTCCAAAAGATCATAAGAATATCCTTACTATTGTCCAATGATCAACTTATGAATCATTCTGGTATATGCTCATATTTAGAGTACAGGACATATATGGATTCGTACATATCACAGTATGATTGATATAAATACTCTTTGTGATTTCATACATCAAGTATCAATCTATACTTGAATCTTTGTTTCACTTACCAAGTGCCAATACACTTGAATATATCATCCATATTGAACTCATTCAATCCTTTCTGTGCAACAAGAACCTTTCTTGTAGTTTCTATATTGAACTCATTCAATATATATCATCTATGTACTTTTGGCACAACCATATTAGCGTCTATTGATGCCAAATATTTGGGTTTTGCCTAAGCCTTTCATCGAGATGAAATTCTTAATATGTGTTAATAAAAGATACATCATTTCCAATCAACAATATGTCTTCCACATAATGTATTAGAAATATGTCTTAGCGCTCCTACTTAATTTCTTGCAAATGCAAGCATCTTCATCGTCTCTGATGAATTTAAACTCTTTTAACAATTTCATCATTGTGAAGATTCCAACTCCGCGATGCTCACTTCAACCATTGAAGTTTGCATATGTTTTAGCATCCTTTGAATTAACAAAACCCTATGGACCATGTCATGCACACGTCCTAGGTAACAATTCTATTAGAAGAACTAGTTTTGTTTATTCAACTACCATATAACGAAATTATATGTAGTGGTTGCTACATTAATCCGTCTAGACTAAATATCGCTATGAAAGATCAAATCTTGTCATATACAACCTTTGAACATTGTTGTGAACTCTTTCCCAACATGTCGACTATTTCATAGATGTGAAACATCCATGTCTATTTCTTTATAGATCCAAATACGAATGTAAGGTCTTGTACCTTTCCAGAGGGTCTTTCAAGTTCAAAGCTTGATCTCTCGTATATGGAACTATCACGGATTTTATGGCTTCAAGCCATTTGACGGAGTCAGGGCCCATCATCGCTTCTTTGCATGTAGTCAGATCATTATTGTCAAATAATGATTTAACTCTCAAATCTTGGTATTTGATTGTTTACCCGACCTACTTGTTTCAATAGGAACTTAGATCTCCGTGACCACAACCTTTGAGGCACGTGAGCCATGAGCATTATTGCTGCCTCTGGAACACTTTTCGGCGCTGCGCAACTCTGCACATATAGCTAAGGTTCTTTTAACCTTATCAAAGTTCTATTGTCCTCCCACTTAACTTTTCACGAAAAATTCCTTCTTAAAGAAACTTGACGTTCTAAGCGACAAACACTTTTGTCTCCGGTGTTATGAAGGAATACTTAACAGTTATTCGAAATAACATACAAAGACAGGTTCATCCGACTTTGGTTGCAAACATCTTTCTTATGCAAAGCATATCAATGTTTAAGAAAGGACAACTTGGGTTTTATCCCAAACCATAACTTTATATGGTGTCATTTCAACGGATTATGATGGAGCTCTTTTGAGTGGAAAAACGGTAGTCTCTAAAGCTTTTAATCTTTAAAATATAATGGCAGTTTCTGAATTACACCTTCGATCTTACCATGTCAAACAAGGTTTAATTACATATCTCGAACGCTCCATACTCTTATGGTGTTTCGGGATATGCAAATCCACGGAACGATTCCTTAAATCTTAGGTATTATGCTAAACTTGTAACTCAAATATCTTCCTTTATGATCTTATCATAAACTATTTATATTCTTGTTACAATGATTTTGCACTTCATCTTGAAAGTCTTTGAACTTTTCAAATGTTTCATACTTCATCCTTATTAAGTAAATATTCATATATTCACTCAAATTTTCGGAGAAAGCATATGAAGTTGAAATCCATCGCTTTTGACTACACATGATGGACTTTGTACAACAATATGTACAATTTCCAATAAGCTAGTCATTCGTTCCCTTTTGGCCTATGAACGAAGTTTTAATTATCTCTAGGAAAGTTTCACAAGCGTCATTTGATCAAAATCAAATAGACTCCAAAATTCCATCCATATGGAGTTTCTTCATGTTTTCTTTCCAATATAATTTAAACGGCGATGTCACTTCCTAAGTGATCTTTCAATCAATTTGTCTTTCGACATTTTTAGCACTAGTTTTATGGATGTGATTTCTCCAACGAGATTTGTGAATCATCCATATTTTATGGATTACGGCAATTATTTGAACAACCCTTTTGTTCTCATAATACCTGATAAAACAAATCTTGAAGGCAAGCTTTGATGTTTAACGAGCAACACAATAACCCTTTATTTGTTCTCGATGAACATCATCACATATTCTTTTGCTAGTTACTTAGGCCATTGTAGTTCATGAATTGTGTTGTTTCGTATGACGATTCACACCAACAAATTCAGTATCAAATACTTAAGAACCACATTGTTTAATAAGCAAAGAATATAGCCATAACATGTATATCATCTATATACTTAAATTGAACAATTCTAGTCTTTTCTTTTCTGCCATATATTTATGAGATTCTCTTTCAGTATTTCCTTTTCTGTTTGAAAGAATCTATCAACATCAATAGTGGAGTCATACATATGACACATAGTCCAAAGCGTGTATATTTAAATACCAATGTCTTTGGACTTGCACTTTGAAGTAGATCACCATCATCAAATGTTTGGTGTGCTTTCAAATTCCATTCTTTAGTAATCTCTTGGTGTAGTAAAAAAAATTTACCTACATCAAATATTCACCCTTATCATGGAATTATCCATGATCAACCTACTTTTAGCTTGTAACGGTGAATCACGAGTATAATGTTGCTCTCCAAAACCTTTTGGAGGTTTAGGACAACTAGTGTCTCCAGCCTTTTGCAAATTCTCATCAAATATGAGAACATGTCTTTTACCATATTATACTCTATCATGTTGCAACCAAAATTTCGTTTCAGATATCACAATATCTTCCACACATCATGGTTTCTGAAACAACTCTTTCAGATCCTAGATAACCTTGATATTAAGACAATCCTTTGAATATCAAGAATCATGGAGACAAACATGATACTCACACACTAACTCTTGGAATTGTCACTCTTGTTTTAATACCAATTATTAAACTTCATGGAGTAACCGGAACTTACTGAAAGTTTGCAATAGGACTTTTAAACTTTAGATTAACACTTCAAAACAATACGATACCAGTTCGTAAAGTAACTAACCAGAATTCTATAGTTCTATCATCTCAATTAAAACTAAGCGCAAGGTGGTAAACGGATGCCAATGACTACAACAACTATGCAAATTCACTTTGATTTAATTTATGATAAATAGTGTTCAACTTTTAATCATATCGCCGTTGAACTCCCACTCAAAACAATATCCCTCACATTGTTTTAGTGATCACTCGAACCAAATCCACCACATCAAAACCGATCATCACGAGAGTTGATGTAGCTTCAATGGCGAACAATCAACATGTTCATCATATCTACTATATGACTCATGCTTTACCTTTCGGTGATCCGTGTTCCGAGACCATGTCTGTACATGCTAGGCTCGTCAAGATCAAACCTTAGCTTCTGCATGAGCAAATCTGGCTTGCTCACGTTGTATACACTCGCAGAATCTAACACACCCGATCATCACGTGGTGCTTCGAAACAACGAGCTTTAGCAACGGTGCTTACTAAGGATGAACACTTTAAAACTTGAAATTGTGTGCTTGAGGGATCATCTTATAATGATACCGTCGTAAACTAAGCAATACAAGATGCATAAAAGGATTAACATCACATGCAATTCATAATATGTGATATGATATGGCCTTTCTTCTTTGTGCTTCCGATCTCCATCTTCAAGCACGAACATGATCTCCATCATCACTGGCATTGCATCAAGGTCAATGATGCTGCTCCATGGTTGTCTTCCACCAGCTTCAACTATTACAACTACTTTGAATAGACACGCGGGTCTTAACAGAATTTAAAGACAACCATATGGCTCCTGCCGGTTGCCAACTTACAATAAGGAACATTGCATACATCAAATATAATCACAATCATGGCCATATCACATCACAGCACACCCCTGCAAAACAAAGTTAGACGTCTCTAATTTTCTTTGCATGTTTTACGTGGTGTGGGGCTATTAATAAGTGTCGTTCTAACTTACGAACAAGAACCACAACATTGATACTAGTATTGTCAATCGCCCGTTGTAAATTGAATCTTAACTATGTTGGGAGAAACAGGCACCGCAAAGCCACTTATGCAATACAAGTTGCATGTCAAGCGTGGAGCAAGTCTCATGAACGATGTCATGTAAGGTTAGCCCGGGCCGCTTCATCCCACCATCCCGCAAGATGCAAAGTACACAAGAAGCAATCGACAACAAAAGCATCAATGCCCACAATGACCATTGTGTTCTACTCGTGCAACAGATCTACATATAGACACGGCTCTGATACCACTGTAGGAGTTCGTAGCATGGAAAACAAAAAATTTCTACCGCATGAACACACAATCAAGATCTAATCTATGATCAAGCCAAGATCTATCTACTAGATTGTAGCAACGAGTCAACAGAGTACTAACCCTCGAAGATCCAAAGCGGTTAACGAGAGCAGATTCTCGTGGATGATGTAGTCGTACACTTCCAATCTCAAGATCGCGTAGACGATCCTTCCGGCGCTGCGTTCTGGCAGCGCTTCCGCAGTCGGTCACACGTTCGGTACTCGATGAAGACCTTCCTCTCCCTTGTTACAGCAGGCAGCGGAGGTTGTAGCACTCTCCTCGCGATTCTGGCAGCACGACGGCGTGGTACCGGAAGTAGAGGGGAGATCTCGCAGGGCTTCGCCTTAAGCCGGAGCGAGTATGGTGGACTATGAGAGATCCCTCGGTGTTCTAGGGTTTAGACACACCAAGGAGGGGGTGCTAGGGCCGGCGGCTAGGGCTTGGAGGTGCCCAAGTCGGCAGCTAGAGGAGAAACCCTAGGCGGCGGCGGCTATGGTGGGCGGCGGCGGCTAGGGTTAGGTTTAGAGGGGGCAACCTTGTGTACTAGGAGGGGAGCCCTGCCCCTCCTCTTATAGGACAGAGGCGTCGGCCAAGGGGAGGGGAATCCCTCCCCAACTCGGATCCCAAGTGGGCCAGCGGTGGAGGAGGGACTCCTCCCCAACTCGGTTTCCCACTTCCCCTCCACTTCCCAAAATAGCCGTTTGACTTTTCAAATTGGCGTTTTGACTTTTCAAACTAGGATTTGATTAAACCCTTTATTTTGTTCAGAGATGACACCTAGTACATGATGCAATCATACCAACTTGATATAACATATTCATGCACCCTTCCCCTTCGGAGTGCCGGACATTCCGGAACTTTCTAGAACATTCCTGATGAAAACACCGGAACCATTCTCCAACCCCGAAACAGGACTTTCCTTATATGAATCTTATTCTCCGGACCATTCCGGATCTCCTCGTGATATCCTGGATCCCATCCGAGACTCCGAACAACATTCGGTCTCTTACTCATCATTCCATAACTACTCAACAACATCGAATCCTTAAGTGTGTCTCCCTACGGTTCGTGAATTATGCGGACATGATCGAGACACTTCTCCGATCAATAACCAATAGAGTAATCTGGAAATTCATATGGCTCCCACATATTTCTACGATTACTTTGCGATCGAATGAACCACTTACATACGATATCAATTTCCCTTTGTCTCACGATAGTTTACTTATCCGAGGTTATGATCGTCGGTATCTCTGCATACCTAGTTCAACCTCGTTACTGATAAGTACTCTTTTCTCGTTCCCGTGATATGTGATCCCTTGTGAGCCAGTCACATGCTTGCAAG
Source organism: Avena sativa (assembly GCA_916181665.1). NCBI lineage: Eukaryota > Viridiplantae > Streptophyta > Magnoliopsida > Poales > Poaceae > Avena > Avena sativa. The sequence goes on along the minus strand of OV702285.1, from coordinate 43,280,578 downwards.
CTGTGGCATCCCGCAAAACCACTACTAGAAAATCGCGTTGTTTTTGTGCATTGCATCATCATGACCGCATGCTCATGTCATCATGCCACATTGCATTTGAGCATCGTCATCATCCTGCATTTGATTGCATAAAACTATTTTCGGAAAAAACTATTTTGTTTTCTAAACGCCCCGTCTTTGTTCAAACACCAAAACCCGGGTCTCCAGAATATTTGTTTTGTCTACTCGCGGTTTGCAAAAGTCCCGTTTGTAAATAAAAAATATTTAATTATTTTTAGTGGGGCAGTCGAACGGGCCGATTCGACCCAGTCGACCACCCCCAGAATAAAATCGGTCCACCTTAGACCCCACCCCAAATCTTTTCTTACCCCAGTCCTATCTACCCACCCCTCCAGCCACATCACCCCATCCTATCAGTGTTCGCCACGTCACCATGTCCCCAACCCCCACCCAACCAGACACCGCCACCTCACCCTCTCCCCCAATTCCTACCCACTCCGCCACCTCAGCAATCCTTGATCCAGCCCCCCCCTTCCTTCTATCACCCCTTTCCCACCTACCCATCTCTCTCCTCTCTCCCTTACAGGTTGGCCCCACCCCAAACCGCGGCCTACACCCCCCACCAACCCCTCTCTGCCCCAGCGCCCGACCCCACCAGGCCCCACCACCTGTCGGCCCCCTCCTCCCGCACGCGCTCTCCCCTCCCCCCACGCGCTCGCCTCTTCCTTCCCTCCTCCTTCCTCCTCCCGTCTGCCACCGTCGCCGTCGGCGCCCTCCCCCTCGCCGGCGTGCTCCCTCACCTCTCCTCCCGCGCCTCCCCGCCGTCCTGCGTCGGCCCGCGCCGCCGCGGCCTCCTCCGGCGCCGCCTCCTCCTCGCCGCGTCTGCCTCTCCGGCGCCCGCCACAGCCTCCGGCCTCCTTCCCCCTCCTCGTCGCTCGCCCTGCCTTGCCCCTCCGGCGCGCTCGCCTTCACCGCGGCACCTCGCCGGCCCGGCCTCTGCCCCGCCGCCAACCGCCAGCCTCGCCTCGGCCTCCTCCGGCGCCGCCTTCCCGGCCTCCGCCTCGCCTCCTCTGCCCCGCCACCAGCCCGCCACGCCCTCCTTCCCCTCCGCCCCGAGCCGACACCACCTCCGGCCCTCCTCCGGCCGCTGCCGCGTGCCCGCCGCCGGCGACCCCTCTCCCGCACCATCGCCTCCTCCCGCCGCTCCTCCTCCGACCTCGCTCCGGCCGCCCTCGCCGCCGAGCGTCGCTGCTCCCCTTCCTCCGGCGAGCTCCCTCTAACCACCGTCGGGCCCCGCCCGCTCCTCGCCTTGCCTCTGCAACATCTCGCAACCGGGCCCCGCCTCACGCCTGCAGCGACCTGCGGCCGCACGCCTCGCTGCCAAGCCCGGCCCCCTCCGGCCCTGTCCCTGGTGGGTCCTAGGCCGCGCGAGCCCGCCCTGTCCGCCACCTCCCCGCAGTCCCTCCTTTTCTTCGCGCATCGTCGCCACGGACGCCGAGACCGAACCCGGACCTTGGTGCCGATCCCAAGTTCGCCACCGGCGAATAAGGTGGTACCTCAAGGCCTTCGTCATGGGACGCCGAGAACCCGAAGGACGACCTCACCGAACCCGACCCGCCAAGTTCTTCAATCGGATCCGAGGGCACCGAAACCCCGGTGCGACCAGTACTTCTTTCCGGACGCCAAGGTCGCCGATGCGATACGACAAGTACATCGACCCGAAACGCCAGGACCCGAACCTGAAGAACGCCAAGATCGCCGACGCGGGTACGCCAAGTTCCTCGCCCTCAATGCCAAGACCGACTCGATGGCGCGGCACCGACAAGGTCGTCACGACGACAAGAACGGCACCGACCAGAACGAATCCGATGCGCCCCGACACCGACCCAAGTCCTTCTTCCCGGAACGCCAAGATCTACCCCGTTATCTGAGAACGCTTCCGCCGAGACCGAACCCCAGATCCGAACCCTGAGACCGACCCCGAACCCTCGGACCAAGATCGTCGAACCCTAATGTGTGAACCTTTTCCCGAGCCCCTATTTTATAAATGCTAAATATAAAACCTGTTGCATAATAATCATTCATCTCGCATGCATATTTGTGTGGTTTGGGGGCATTATGCCGATTCACCTAAATTAAATATGGGGCCCATATGCGAGCAAATCCAGTCTTATATTGGCCTCATTTAAATTTGTGTAGCGAACCGGTATCTTATCTCGCCATGTTAAGACAACATTTAAAATGCGGGGTATCTAAATAACTAGAACCATATATTTAATTGTCGGGACCCCGGTTCCACTTAATATGACCTAATTGCATCGCACCTTTGCCATGTCATACATCATACATGCATCATGCCGATCTTCTGTCATAGTATTAAATAGTGCATCCGGTGTTTCTTATAGTGTTTTGCTTCTTCGCGGATAAGGCCGTTGAGTTGATGCGAGCTTCTCCCCGATCTTCGGATAAACCTTCGGCAATGTTTTCAGGCGAGCATCTCCCCCTTTCTACCTATCTTACTTTTATAGTATTTATTCCCTCCTGTTGATCTATTGCTATCTGTGTTGCGATGCTCTAGTTTCCGTACCCGTGAAATCCCTTGCAGCCTTATATTGCCTTGGACACATCCTATTACCTGTTGTTTGGTAGATAGTTGGACCTGCGCGTCGTAGTCGCTTGCTCAAGTGCTGTTGCGTGTCGTCAAATACCACAGTTGTTGGAGCATTGCCGCCTGTTTAATGTTGGAGATGTTCATGGATTTATTTATTGTTCACTTTAATTATTGTTTAACAACTAAAATTGAAGTAGGTAAGCAGAGGCACAGGTGGGCAATAGATGTTATTTGGTTGTTAACCGTCCACTTGTGTCCCGTAGGACCCCGAGTGCTTGATACCTGTTCCTTGATTTATCGCGCTATCCACATACGGGGAATTATGGGACCCCCCTGAGCCAGAGCTTGATTCATTCTTATTTCTTGGGGCCACAAACTAGTTTGAGGTTTTATTTACGATCCTGTACTTATGCCATGCTTTACTACTTTATTTACGATTGTGCGAGGAGCACACTGTACTGTTTAGGTAAGCGGAGTGTTTTCGCGGTATCGACAAGCCCAGTTTTGGGTTCCCAGTCGTTTACAGCCATTGACGCAAACCTTGAGTCCGTCTCGGAGTCAGCTAGCTTCGTTGCGGGTGTACTCAATGGGGTGGCCCCCTGAAATATTTCTGAATCCTGTGACTGCTTTGTCGTGAAGGCCTCGTTGGGTTTTGATTTGGTTTTTCCGAGGTTGATCGAGTGTGTGTTGCTATTTGTGCACCCCGGCCGGGTAAAACTTTCTGAAAGCCGTGTCCGCGGTTATGGACGACTTGGAGCACAGTATCTCGATCATAGACAACTATAACTAAAGTAGTGCTATAAATTTGACTTTATAATGACTAGTAATCAGCTTCACTATAACGGAATGGCTAACTAAAATTGACAACAATTGCTTGTTTGGGTTGTCGCTTGCGACCATTGTACCTGACTAGTAAGTATTGCAACTACAACGGAATGGCTAAATAAAAGTACCAACAACTGCTGGGTTTTTGGGTTATCTCATGCTAATTGTATCTGACTAGTAAGTGTTGCAACTACAACGGAAGGATTAACTAAAAGTGCCCACTGCTTATTTTATCAGGATGATTATCTATACCTGACTAGTAATTGTTGCAACGATAACGGAATCAATAAAACTGCCAACGGTGTGCATTCCTCGGTTGACTTCCTCGTTTGGTCTCGAGGGGGAAACACCAGGATGGGTTTGTCTGATGGTAGAATCAGGTTGGTTCCGAATAGGTTTTTCTTATCCCTCTCTGATAGCCGCCAGTTGTATCGAGTCTCTATAGGTTGTTTAGTGCTGCCGCTGCCGCTTCAGTCCACCATATCTATGTAGGCGAGGACCGCCGAATTCTAGTCTCGCCGTGTACTGGCCTCAGTACTGACGCTCCTCTTTTTCCTTTGCCCTTTCTCGGCACCCCTTTTGTTTAAGCAGGTTTTGAGATCGACGTCGTTAGCAGGGTTACCCTTCCGGCTTGGCCTGGGCAGGGTTATGGACGCCATTGGTTATTCTTCAGGGCTCTTAGCCCAATTTGCACCTTGTCCGTACTCGGACGCTATATCGTTTTAAAGGTGATTGGACCTTTGTACTGTAAATCTGTATTCTTGACTCTCTGAGTCGTTGTTGTATATGTCTGTTCTGTGGGTCCCATCGAGGACTGTTGTGTAATGTTATTACTTCGTTTTCCACCCGCACGAAAGTGCCTGGTGGGCACCTTTGAATCGTTTCTATGCGGGTTTGGCGGGTTTCGCTAAAACTTGCATAGGGTCGATTCTGAGGGTGTTACACAAGCTAATTGGATGACATTCCACCGAGAGGGCCCAGAGTATATCTATCCGTCATATGGATGGACAAATCCCACTCTTGATCCATGTGTCTCAACCGACACTTTCCGAACACTCAATGCCACCTTTATAGCCACCCAGTTACGGTGTGGTGTTTGATGTCATCAAAGCATACTTCCGGTGAAGGTGATATGCATGATCTCATGGTCGAAGGAATTAGGTTACTATGTATCAAAAAGCATATAGCAATTGAACTATTAAAATGACTTGATCTTTATGCTATGCTTATCTATAGGAGTATGTCCATCACATCATTCTCCTAATGATATGACCCTGTTGTCAATAACATCTCTATGTTCATGATCAGGAAACCATGATCATATATTAACCAACAAGCTAGTTTAACAAGAGGCTTTACTAGGGACTCTTTTATGTTTACAAATCACACAAGTATTAATGTTTCCTATTAATACAATTATAGCATGATATGTAAACATTTATCATAAGTATGAAGATATGATAATAACCACTTTATTATTGCCTCTTGGGCATATCTCCAACACAGGGCACCCCAAGTCTCAAGGCAAAACCCACCCGACATGTCGTTCGACTCAACAGTCAACACGAAGAAGGTGCAGGTCCACCCAACGGACTCCTCCAAGACGGTGCTGATCGCCAACTTCCTTAGTCCCGCATAGGAAAGCGCGCTCGTCGAATTCCTCCGTGAGCACTAGGAAATCTTCTCCTGGTGTCCTGCGGACATGCCAGGAGTTCCCAGGGAATTCGCCGAGCACGCACTCAATGTGTTCCCAGATACCAAGCCCGTTAAACAGTCCATCTGACGACTGTCCGAGCCACGGGCCGAAGCCATCGGAGTTGAGGTCAACAGACTGCTCGTCGCTGATTTCATCAGGGAGATCAAGGAAAGCGAGTGGCTGGCCAACACCGTGATGGTCCCTAAAAAGGACACGAACATCCTATGGATGTGCGTGGACTTCACATCACTGAACAAGCACTGCCCGAAGGATCACTTCCCTTTCCCTTGGATCGATCAGATTATCGATTCGACTGCAAGATGCGAGAAACTCTCCTTCCTCGACGCCTACTCAGGCTACAATCAGATTCGACTGAAAGTCAAAGATCGGGAGAAAACGGCGTTCATCACGCCGTTCGGAGTGTTCTGCTACAACAAAATGCCCTTCGGGCTGAAAAACACAGGTGCTACGTACCAGCGGTGCATGCAGGCATGCCTAATGAGCCAGATCGGCCGCAATGCACAAGTCTACGTCGACAACATAGTAATCAAGACAAGGGAGGCCAGGACACTGATCGACGATCTCCGCGAGACATTCGACACCCTTGATCGCTACAAGATCAAGTTGAACCTAGAAAAGTGCGCCTTCGGCGTCCCATCTGGCCAACTGCTTGGCTACTTCATCTCCCAGAGAGGAATTGAGGCAAACCTGAAGAAAATACGGGCCATACTGGCCATGGAGAAGCCGAAGAACCTCAAAGGTATCTAGCAACTCGCTGGGCGCATCGCGACACTAAGCAGATTCATCAGCCGCATGGTGAGAAGGCCCTGCCTTTTTACCAGTTGCTACGCAAAGCAGACAAATTCGAGTGGACACCTGAAGCGGACGACGCATTCGAAGATTTGAAGCGGCTGCTCTCCAGCTCGCCCGTCCTGGTCACACCAAAGGAACGCGAGCCTCTCCTGCCATACATATCAGCCACGCATCAGGTGGTGAGCACTGTGCTTGTGGTCGAGCAACCCGAAGATGGCAAGACCCATGGGGTTCAACGCCCAATCTACTACCTCGGCGAGGTATTGACGCAGACAAAACAGAGGTACCCTCACTACCAGAAACTCGCCTATGGCGTGTTCATGACGTCTCGTCGGCTGAGCCACTACTTCCAGGAGCATCAGGTGATAGTCGTCAACGAAGCACCTCTGAACAGCATCCTGAACAACCCGGAAGCCACAGGACACGTGGCCCTGTGGGGCATCGAGCTGTCTACTCTAGACATAATCTACGAGAAGCGTCATGCGATCAAGTCTCAGGTCCTATTGGACTTCCTCGTCCACTGGATGGAGCTGCAGCTGTCCGACACCCCAAATATGACACAGTCATGGACGATGCACTTCGATGGCTCCAAGCGCGAGGCTGGAGCAGGAGCCGGGGTCATAGTGACATCCCCGTAGGGCAACAAGATGAAGTACGTCCTCCGGATGAAATTTCGAGCTTCCAACAACGAAGCCGAATACGAGGCCCTCATCCACGGCAATGAGGATGGACAATATTTGCGGTGCAACGCGGCTAGTCATCTACGGTGACTCGAACCTCGTCGTCCAGCAGACGATGAACGAGTGTGACGCACACGCCGCAATCATGATCGCGTACCGTGCACTCTACAACCAGCTCGAAGGAGACTTTGACGGTTGTGAGCTTCGGCACGTTGGAAGATAAAGCAACGAAGAAGCCGATAGACTCGCCAATATCGGCTCCACCGGCGCACGGGTGCCGCCAGGTGTGTTCCTCGAACAAATCTGCGTACCATCCATCAAAAGGAAATTTCCCAAGGGATCACCCGAAGAGGCAGAACACTCGGGGGCTGCACTACCCAAAGGACAGGAAGGACCCGAAAAGCTCGACACAGAGGTCGCAGTGGTCAACCTGATGCAGGTCATGGCAATCAAAGAAACATGGATGCAGCTATACATGCAGTACCTGATAAACAAGGAATTGCCTGATGACCCGACAGATGCCCAGCGCATATCTCGCCAGTCCAAGGCCTTCACCATCATAAATGGCGAGTTGTACAAGCGTAGCATTTTTGGTGTACTCCAAAGGTGCGTCACCATCGGTGACGGCAAAACCATCCTCCAAGACATCCATGAGGGTATCTGCGGCCATCACGCGGGCAGCCGCGCCCTCGTCGCCAAAGCTCTGCGAGCTGGGTTCTGCTGGCCAACGGCCATGAACGATGCCAAGGATATCGTCCGAAGATGCAACGGGTGCCAGAGGTTCGCAGACAAACCGCACGCAACAGGATCAGAGCTCAGGCCCATACCCTTGGCCTGGCCTTTCGCCCAATGGGGCCTCGACATGATCGGCAAACTGCCCAGATCTTCGAAAGGAGGTCACGTCTACCTCCTAGTCGTAGTCGACAAGTTCACCAAGTGGGTCGAAGCCATGCCCGTTACCAACCAAAAGGGTAAAACGGCCGTGAAGTTCTTCGAGTCCATAGTCTACAGGTTCGGCGTGCCGCACAGCATCATCACAGACAACGGGTCGAACTTCATCTCCAAATAATTCCAGGACTTCTACGAAGGCCTCGGAATCAACATTATTTATGCCTCCGTGGTGCATCCGCAAACCAACGGACAAGTCTAAAAGGCCAACGGCCTCATAGGCGGCGGCATAAAGAAACGCCTAATAAGCCCGCTCGAGGGGCTTGTGGGAGCATGGACAGGAGAGCTACCCTCCGTCCTCTGGAGCTTGTGCACAACGCCAAACAGCTCAACAAGCTACATGCCTTTCTTCATGGTGCACGGAGCCGAAGCCGTGTTACCTGCCGAAGTACGCCATAAGGCCCCATGGGTCGTCGCTTATAGTGAAGCCGAATCGACGGCCGCACTCGAAGACGCTGTCGACACACTCGACGAGGCACATGACATCGCCGCGGCCTGATCAGCGGTGTACCAGCAGATCCTCCGCAACTATCATAGCCGTCGGCTGCGCCCACGGTCCTTCGTCGAAGGAGACCTAGTCCTGCAACTCAAGCAAGAGCTCCCGAAAAAGCTCGAGTCACCATGGAAAGGACCCTACATCATCACCGAAGTCATACCAGGTGGCGCCTACCGCCTCAAGCACGTGGAGTCTGGAGTCGCGTACTCCAACCCATGGAGCGTCGCACAACTGTGAGGGTTATACCCCTAGCTATCCCCCCTTTACTTTCAATATGGCTACTCAGCCAAGGCTACTCAGTCGAACAATGTACCTCCATCATTACGCTATGAATAGAGCTAAGTGCCTCGCCCGAAAAATTATCTTTCTCTTACATTTTCTTTATGCTACAACACACTCGGGGCTCCCCCTAACCTCACGACTTCGTCGACTAAGAATAATGCATGTACACCTGAGTAGCTGATCACGTCAGGCTAACGAAAAGGGCATGCATACAAACAAGCACCACGTGATAATACAATCAACCCTCACAGCAAAGGGCATAACATGCCTAGTCGAATACATAAAAGTTTTTACATCTATCTTTTCATAGGTCCTATCTATTCTGAAGAATCACCTGCGCATGATGCTCAAAGAGATCTACATTTGTTCAGCATACTGCCTCATAGCCGCATAGTGCAGGCGCATGTCCCACATATCACCATCTAGCCGAGGGGACGGCCCAGCCGCAACAGCAGCAAGATCCACATCAGGGCGATGCAGCCACAGGAGGGAAACAGCGGCCTTCACCCCGGCAACTAACTGGTGCCGCACCAGCTCCCTGACATGACGCGCATCTCGAAACTTTGCCAGCAAACCCCAGAGAGTCTAGGTCGCTTCATCCAGGGGAAACATGACGTGCAACATCGACGCCAAATAAGTCTTCACCTATCGCATCACTCGCGATACCTGGTGAACACGATCCTGCACAGTCGCAAAAACCATGGCACGGTCGCGATCCATCCAGAAAAATCCACCAGCTTCCATATCCTGTTGGGTCAAGAAATTGATCTGAACTGCAACGTGCTCCTTCTCCTCCCTCGGAACAAGGTTCGCACCAACAACATCTACAAAGTAAGATGACCAGCCAATAGGCGCATCCGAAAATGAGTAGCAGCTCAAAGAAACTTACACTATAGCTGTTCGGCCAAACGCCGTAGCTCCACCATCAGATATTCCTCTCTGGTGGCACCTCGCTCCGCCTTTGACTTCCAAACGTCCGCATGGCCTCGGATGCCAAGCAACTCCTTCTCAAGATTGCGGACGCGGTCACGAAGAAAAATAAGCTGCGACGCATCATCCAAGGATGGTCGCGGTTGCAAAGCAGACGAAGTATCGACGGGGTCATCACCTGAAGGTCCCTAGAGGAAAACAGACAAAGATATGAAAAACACACGAATGGGCAACAACTCGAAGGCTCATTATATACAACAAAAGCCACTACTTGGCACAGTAAGTGTTCATAAAGATATTACAACAAAAAGAAGACGACAACCATCCTACAACTACAAGGCCTAAGAAGTTGCGTCCTGAGTGGCCTTGGAGCCAGATTGCCTTCTTTTGACCTCTTCCTGCTGCCTCGCCGCATACTCAGCCAGCAGGTCAATCAGCTTCGGCCCATAGCGTTTACAGTGGGCAGCGTAGAGAGCGAAGGCTACCTCGGAACCATCGGGAGCCGTTGGCATCTAGGAGGTGACCTGATGAAGATCCAGCTCCGCTCCAGACGCCATGGCCATCGCCAGCCCCATGGACGCGTCGATGCCCTTCTGCTTGCGCTTGTACGCCGCAGGCGCATCCGCCAACAGTGCATCTGCCAACAAGTCGACATCCTCAAGGGTAACACCCTTGGGGACGAGCTCCTTATAGAAGCGCCCGAGAACCTCCTTGGCTTTGGCAAGAGAGCCAACCACAGTACTGCAGCGGTCTTCGACCGCCGCAGCAGCATCATCCAGAGCACTACCGTGCTCCAGAGCACAGCGGTCGAACTCAATGCCTGTGGCATCTAGCAAAAAAAAGTACAGTAAGAATCAAACAAAGCCAGAGATACTAGGCAGCCGAAATGGAACATACAGGCAAAATTACTCACCCGAAATAGCCTTGGTAGCAGCCATCAGCTTCTCAGCTACCTCCTTCTCGCGCGAAGCTGCGACGGTGGCGAGCTTCTCCTCGCGGTCTGTAGCTTCCTGTTGCAGGCGCTCCTTGGTCGTAGCTGCGTCATCTAGCTCCCGCTCGAGGCGCTCCTTCACACCAACGGCGTCCTTGGCCTTTTTCTCCGCTCGCCCGAGGCTCTTTTTGAGAGCATCAAGCTCACGGAGGGCAGTGTTATTTTCATCTGTAGAAAGTAACAAGAACATGCATGAGCTTCACAAGCCAGCAAGCAGACAAAGAAGTAGAAGATCTAACTAAGGATGTACCTTGAAGCCACTGCAGGCTGGCCTCCACCGCCAGATGCTGCTTCACCAGCTGGTTGGCACCTTGCACAAAAGGCTGCAAGAAGAAACAACTTGTCAGGAAAAAGGCTCGGGGGCTGCGCCCAAGAAACGAGCAAAAAGAAATCAAACACGCAAAAAACTCTCGGGGCTCCCCCCGAGACACACAAAAAACAAAAGCAAAGACCAGCAGATCATACGAAAAATGCTCGGGGGCTTCCCCCCATGGCAAGAACGAAAACACTTACATGATCAGACGGAGACTCCGAAGGCTTGGCTATAGTCTTCTGGGAGACGATCACCCGAGCCTCCTGCGGAGAGGGGTTTGGACCAACGCCCCCAGAGGTGGCCACCGTCTGAGAGGGAAGAGGTGTCACCCTCGACTCCCCATGGCCTCCTGAGTGGCATCACTAGAAGAGCCATCGGAGGAGTGGTTGAACAAGAAAGCACCAGTCAAAGAAAAGGAGACAAAGGAAATAAAGAATCGCATTCGAAGACACTTACGAGTCCATGCCACTCAAATCAAAGACAGGAAAGGCCCTCTTTCCTTTCTTCTCTTCCTTCTTCTCTTCCTTCTTCTGCTTCGTCGGCGGCTGCGGTGCTATAGCCCACACAGGCACGGTCGGAATGAGGTAGGAAGAGCCACCATCATCTCCACTGTGACGAACAAGGCATGGCGGGTTCCTAGGCGTCGGCAGAGTCGACGCATCCGAAGATTCGCTCGAGCTCCGTGATCGCTTTCGGGTCTGCTCCTCGCTCGCCTCGGGAGATTCCTCAACCGATGACTGCACCAAGGGAAGCTCAGACATGGAGTCTACTACCTCATTGTTCAGCGCATCTGGAAACCGTTAGGATAGTGGAGGCACCATGCCAGGTACCTTGAAATCCTGCACAATGACAACAAACTTTCAGAAAAAGGAAGTATAAAAAACGCATTCGGAAAAAGCGCTACGCGCACGTCCCAAGATCTACACCTGCGGAACCGGTCGAGAGGCACTGAATGGAGGAGTCCGTGACTTCCCCGGAAGATCCTCGTCAGCTTTGAACTTCAGCAGCGGCTGAAGGACTCTGTCGAGGTCCCCCTTGGAGAGCTCCTCATCCTCAACTCTCGTCGGGTCATGGCGACCATAATAAAGGAATATCGAGTGGGCCCTAGCCTGGAGTGACTGCACCCGACGTTTGAGGAAGCTGCGAATGATATCCACACCATTCACCTCCTTCTCCGGAATCACCTAGAGGTCCTCCACCCGACGATAGAGCTCCTCTATCTCCTCCACCTCACCCTCCAAGATGTGGTTCTTCCGGGACCTCTTCGGCTGGATTTTTTGGGTGGAGTCGAAAGGGGCAAGGCCAAAGTTTTGCTTGTCCACTATGGAATCGCGGATATAAAACCACCTCTTCCGCCAGTATTGGACGGACTCGGACATAGAAAAAGAGAAGAAAAGAAAGTTGGATCGAAGGGAAATGATACAGCCACCAATCGGATGAACTCCGTTGGAGCCGAATTTCCTCTTCACGGAATAGAGCTTCCGGAAGAGACCAAAGTGCGGCTCGATACCGAGCCAGCACTCGCAGAAAGTGATGAAACAGGCGATGTGGAGAAGAGAATTTGGCAAAATATGGTGGAGTTGGATGCCATAGAAAAACAGCAGTCCACGGAGAAAATTGTGGACTGGGAGTGAAAGGCCGCGATGAACAAAAGCAATGAACATCACCCAAAACCCAGCAGGTGGACGGGGAATTACCTCATCGCCGGGGACCCTGGCGGCGTCCCTGTCCTGCGAGATCAAACCCGTCTCGCATAACTTGCGCAGGTGGCCCTTGCGCGTCTCCGAGCGCCGCCACCCACCATCGGTGACACGAGTGGCGGCGATGCTTTTCTTGCCTCCGGCAGTAGCGTTGGTTCCCGCCACGGTGGAGGCCTTCTTTGACTTCCCCATTGCAGTACAGCGATGGCGGTGGTGTGAGCGCAGAAAGGAGGAAGGAAATGATCAGAGAACGTCCAGCGTGCGACGGGAAAAGCTCGAGAAAGTGGAAGCAGTGCAAAAGCAAATAGCTACGGTGAAAACAAACAACAAATTTTTCCCCAGAGTTATAAAGACGAAGGAGATGAACGGGGACCATTCATCTGGAAGCCCTAGCGCCAGCATAAATCCAACCATCCACGTGTTAGCATCGCAGCGAACCGTCGCTCGCACGCCGTCCATTACGCACGGAAATCAAGGAGACGCCGTAATTCTTGCCACGTCGCGCGTGACCAGTCAACTCCAAGTCAAAAAATGGGACCCACGTTCGTCCAGTCACGTCACTTCTGGCGCTGCAGACGATTGAGGTCACCGATCGTCAGCAATGACGTCATCAAAGCCATACTGGCAACGGTTACAAATCTTCGGCTAAACAGCTAAAGTACTCACTCGAATCTACGATTCGAGTAACTACTCGGGGGCTACTCCTATCAGGAGCGTTGGCCGCGCACCCAAAACTTGAACTGCCTGTTCTTTTCTTCGAGTCCTATGTCGAGTCTACGACTCCACTACGGACTCGGGGGCTACTCCGATAGGGAGGATTAATTCAAGCATCCGAAAAAATTGTGTCCTATGGACCTGAAGCAAACAATGACTAAATTAAAGTCTCTGCTCGAGTCTACGACTCGAACAGACACTCGGGGGCTACTCCCATAGGGAGCACTGGTCGCGCACCCTATGAATTCTTCGACTACGATCCTTCGGATCAAAATGCAAAAAAAAAATCGGCAACTTTGCCCCAACTAAACGCTAAGTGAGTAACATCCTCCTTGGCTATCCGAAACACCTCCGCGGTGATAAAATTTCGGATGTTGCATCTACGATGCAAAGATAAGACCTACAGATATCATCTGATAGCCTGGTAACGCACATGACTGCGCTCTGCTAGTGAAAATCCATGCAAATAGGCGCGATGAAAATCCCGACGGACGCGTTGGGTACATCAATCAAACAATTACTGGGATTCCACTCATGTACGTCCTCAACAGCCTGAGTCGAATTACGCCAGCATCTGTTCCGGGTTTGAGTCGAGGGACTCGAATCTGAAGAAGATCGTGTTGTTTTGTCCTAAGAAAGTTAACTGACCCTAATCCGTCAGGAGAGTCAGGCACACGCATCAACAATCCCTACACATCCTCTGGTAAACAGAAACCACTGCACCCGAAAGATTGAAGAGTCCTCGGTCAAATCTACGATTCGACTGAACACTCGGGGGCTACTGACATGGTTATACCCAACGGGTACACGACTTCAGCATACCTAGTCCAGCCCAAGGAAGGCCCACAAGAATATACACGGCCCATGAAGATTTTCGGGTGGCCCAAGCCCATGACGTCTTCGAATCCTTGGAGAGTAAGACTAGAATAGATAGAATATTCAAAGGGGCAAACCCTAAACCTGTAACCGACTCGATCTATGTGCGAGACCTGCCTATCTCTATATAAAGGCTAGGAGGGCACGACGAGGAGTCTCTCTTACACACACCACCGCATACACACCTCCACACCAGATTGCATCTGCGCACCCCTGTAACTTTCGGTTCCGCCGTAATCAAGAGCAGACAAGCAGGAGTAGGGTTTTACCTCCGAGGGCCTGAACCTGGGTAAAACTCGTGTCCCCTGGTTGCTTGTCTGTTAACCGTTCCGCAATCTCTAGCATCCCCATCTTCTCCAAAACCCAAGCTCATAACAATGGGCATTGACGAGATTAAACCTCGTCACAAAGCAGTGGTGCATCCGTGATCGCACACACGTCCGGGTACCCCGACAACCTCCACGCTGTCGCTCCAGCGAAGCAGCGAAAGCAACAAATCCTTCCAGAAAAATCCACCGGGAACATGTATCTCGCTGATCCGAGACCATGGGGAAATTCTAAAGGAGGGAGAGAGATCCTTCGTGAGGAGGTGTACTTTGAGAGGAGGAGAGGGAGGCCTTTTATAGGGAGAGGGGGAGCACCCAAGGGTCATGGAGCCCAGCCCATGGTGGCTGCCCCCACCTCTTCCACATTCATGTGGTGGAGCTCCCACTCAAAATGAAAAGCCTCCACTCACATAAACATGCGTCCACTCAAAAATCCACTCACATGCATTAAATTTCCACCAAATTTAATTCAAGCTCTCATTTAAATAAACTCTTTTATTTATTTATTCAGAATTTTTTAATTACTCTAATTAACAAACATTCACATAAAACCCCTTATAACATTTCAATTTCACATGCAAAACCAGTTTCAGCAATTTCAACTGAAATAGTTTTGGTGTCTAGTGAAATAAATTCCCGCGCTTTCCTTTTTCTTTCTCTGGCATATTATTTTCTCCAAATGGTGTCAGTATCCCTTAAGTTTATCACCCTACGGTTTGTGAATAATGTAGACATGATCGAGACCCCTCTCCGATCAATAATCAGCAGCGGGACCTGGAGATCCGTACTAACTCCCACACATTCAACGATGACTTCTATGATCGTGTGAACCATACGCATGTAACTCAATCCCTTTGTCTCGCGATATATTACATGTACGAGATTCCATCATCGGTATCTCCATACCTAGTTTGATCTCGTTACCGACATGTACTCTTTTCTCGTTCCCGTGATATAACATTCCAGTGATCAAATCACTTGCTTGCAAGCTAACTAATGTGATATCACCGAGATGGCCCATAGTATATCTCTCTGTCATCGGGATGGATAAATTACACTCTTGATCCATGAGCCTAAACATAACACATTCATAGCACTGAACCTATCTTTATAATCACCATGTTACGGTGTGATGTTTGATGTTATCAAGATACTCTTCTGGTGTTAGTGATTGACATGATCTCATGGTCTAAGGACTAAGATTACTTTGTATGATGTTATACCAATATAAACACAATGACCTTGATCGTAATGCTATACTTCGGATGAATATTCATCACATCATTCCAACAATGTTGTGACCTCGTTATTAACAACATCCAATGTCCATGATCATGAAACCTTTGATCATCCTGTTAATCAACGAGCTAGTTTATAAGAGAGGCATAACTAGGAACTTCCTTTTCGTTTATTAAACACACATGTATTAACTTTTCTGTATTAATACAATTATAGCATGCAAAATAAACATTTATCATAAATAAGGAATACGATAATAACCACTTTATTATTGCCTCTCGGGCATATCCCCTTCACCTATGAGATTCGATTGGGCAATACAACAAGATACATAGACCGCCATCCAACTGCATCTATGACTAGAAGTCCACCCTTGGGTTATCATCCGAACCCCCTCCAGTATTAAGTTGCAAGCAACAGACAGCTGTTTTAAGCAAAGTGTGTAAGGTAAACAATCCACTTGTTCCATGAACAAGAGACCGTTGTTTTATCCCTAGTGGCAACAGCACATCTACAACCTTAGAGATTTCTGTCACTTACCTTAGATTAAATAGAGTCATGAATCCACTATCGAGCATAAATACCCCCTCTTGGAGTCACTAGCAACAACTTGGCCAAGATAGCTACTAACAATGGAGAGCATGAAAGATCACAAACAACACAGACATGATAGAATCAATAAGACAAAACCATTAATCAATCTGACATAGTAATCTCAATATCCATCGGATCCCCACAAACACAACATGCATGATTACAAATAGATGAGATCTTGATCATGAACGGAGCTCACAAGATCTAGACATGAAAGCACAAAGGAGGAGATACAACCATCTAGCTACTACATGGACCCATAGTCCAAGGTGGAACTACTCACGCTTCATACCGGAGGCTGGCATGATGAAGAAGAAGGCCTCCGGGATGATCTCCCCTCTGGAAGGGTGCCGGGAAGAGATTCAGATCCCCCGATCTAGGGACGATGGTGGCGGCGGCTACAAACGGTTTTGTGGAATATTGATCGGGTACTTAGGGTTTAGGCATCAGGGGCTTCTTATAGGCGAAGAGGCAAGGCAGGAGGGCGGCCAGGGGACCACACCCTGCCTAGGCACGACCTAGGGTGGGCCCACGCCTGGGGGGTGCGGCTGCCCTGTGGCTCCCCTCTGTGTCTCCTCTGGACTCCGTGTTCTCGTCAGTGAAATATTAACTTTGGCTTTTCTCCTGTCCAATTCCGAGAATATTGATTTTCTACCTTTCTTGAACCAAAAACATAAGAAAACAGGCAACCGGTACTGTTGCATATTGTTAACAGGTTAGTACCAGAAAACATATAAAAACACCTCAAGGTGTAGATAAATCAAAGCAAAGTAGATACTAAACAAGCATGGAACATAAAAAATTATAGATACGTTTCTGACGTATCAGCCACACCTAGGCCAGTCGCCACCTAGGGCTGGCCGCACCACCAGGGGTTGTGCTGGCCTGGTGGGCCCTCCTGGGCTACTCCAGGTGTCCCTCTGTCCCTTTTTTCAAGGAAAAATTTAATGTGAATTTTCTGGAATTTTTCGGGAAACTTTATTTTTGGCCAATTTTCAGGGTATGGAAATTGATTTTCTCGCAGAAAAAGATTTTTTTAGAAGAAGCAAAAAGCAAACCAAAACCAAAACTACAGAAGTTCTAAGACACTCTAACAAGCAAACAACTAGCAAAACTAAAGCTAACGAGAGGAAGAGCAAATACTAGGAAGGAGAAAAATAAAAGTGAGCAAGTATAACCACTGTGAAAGCATTGTTTTGTCCATTAAAATCCTTTTGTTAACAAGGTTGATAAAGTCTTGTTACCAAAACAATTTCAAATGAGACAAAACTTTTCATTCCACAAAGTGATTATGTTACCTCAAACTTGATAGCAATGGTCCCAATCATAATAGTTTCAAAACTTTCTTGTGGAATGGGACAATATATTTCTCCAACTTTGATGCTTTCAATATTTTCAATGGAATTCAGGCAGTATCTCTTATCAATCTTCTTGGGGAAATAGAAAGTCTGCTCTTTGTCATTAATATTAAAAGTTACTTTTCCTTGATTATAATTGATGACAGCACATGTAGTATTAAAAAAAGGTATGTCAAGAATAATAGACATATTATCATCTTCGGCATCTCAAGCACAACAAAATCAGTTAAAACCAAGCAATTATGAGCCACTTGAAAAGGAACATCCTCACATATACCAACATGAATAGTAGTTGACTTATCAGCCATTTGCAAAGATATATCAGTTGGTATCAACTTTTCTAGCTGGAGTCTCTTGTAGAAAGAAAAAGGCATAACACTAACTCCAGCTCCCAAATCACACAAAGCAGTTGTATCATAATTATTCTTAATAGAACAATGAATAGTTGGGATACCTGTATCACCAAGTTTCTTTGGAACCTTACTATCGAAGGAATAATTAGCAAGCAAAGTAGAAATTTTCTCATTAGGAATCTTCCTTTTATTAGAGACAATATCCTTCATATACTTTGAATAAGGAGGCAACTTAATAGCATCAGTCAAAGGAATTTGCAAAATAAAGGTTTCATCCACTCACAAAACTTGTTATAGTGTTCTTCCTCCTTTGACTTGTGTTTCTTATTAGGAAAAGGCATAGGTTTCTGCACCCAAGGTTCTCTTTCTCTACCATGTTTATTAGCAATAAAATCTTCCTTAGTGTACCTAGTGTTCTTAGTGTGCTTCTCAGGTTCTTCCTCAACTTCCTCCTTATTAGGAGTATCATTTTTATCATTACCACTTTTAGTTTCAACATCAGAGACAGATATACTATTAGGATCTACAGCAGGTTCAGAGGGTTCCTCAACTATTTTATGTTTCTTTTTCTTTCTCTTACAAGGGATACCACTACTTTCCCCTTGTTGAGAATCCTGCTCAATTCTTTTAGGGTGTCCTTCAGGATATAAAGGATCTTGAGTGGCTATACCACTCCTAGTTCTAATTCCATAAGCATGTTTAGCTCTAGAAGCATTAACTAGCATATCCTTTTGTACCTTAGCAAGTTGATCAATTTGGGTTTGAACCATTTGAAAGTGTTTGCAAAGCATTTTAACATCATTACAGTTCTTTCCACAATATCTTTCAACTCATTAATAGCTCTAGAGTTTTTCAATAAATGATTCTGAACTTGTTTATTAAAATTACCTTGCTTAACAATAAAAGTATCAAGTTCCTCTAAGCATTGATCAGGAGGTTTACCATAGGGAATATCACCTTCATCAAAGTGTTGGAGAGAGTGTACCTCAATAGTAGATGAGTAGGTGTAACACCCTCAGAATCGGACCTATGCAAGTTTTAGCGAAACCCGCCAAACCCGCATAGAAACGATTCAAAGGTGCCCACCAGGCACTTTCGTGCGGGTGGAAAACGAAGTAATAACATTACACAACAGTCCTCGATGGGACCCACAGAACAGATATATACAACAGCGACTCAAAGAGTCAAGAATATAGATATAATATACAAAGATCCAAATCACCTTGAAACTGATAGAGCGTCCGACTACGGACAAGATGCAAATGGGGCTAAGAGCCCTGAAGAATAACCAATGGCGTCCATAACCCTGCCCAGGCCAAGCCGGAAGGGTAACCCTGCTAACGACGTCGATCTCAAAACCTGCTTAAACAAAAGGGGTGCCGACAAAGGGCAAAGGAAAAAGAGGAGCGTCAGTACTGAGGCCAGTACACGGCGAGGCTAGAATTCGGCGGTCCTCGCCTACATAGGTATGGTGGACTGAAGCGGCAGCGGCAGCATGCACTAAACAACCTATAGAGACTCGATACAACTGGCGGCTATCAGAGAGGGGTAAGAAAGACCTATTCGGCTCCAACCTGATACTAGCATCAAACAAACCCCTCCTGGTGTTTCCCCCTCGATACCAACGAGGAAGTCAACCGAGGAACTCACACAGTTGGCAGTTTTATTTATTCAGTTATCGTTGCAGCAATTACTAGTCAGGTATAGATAATTGTCCTGATAAAAGAAGCAGTGGGCCCTTTTAGGTATTCATTCCGTTGTAGTTGCAGCAATTACTAATCAGATACAGATGGCATGATATAATCCCAAAACCCAGCAGTTGTTGGTACTTTTATTCAGCCATTCCGTTGTAGTTGCAATACTTACTAGTCGGGTACAATGGTCGCAAGCGACACGCCAAACAAGCAATTGTGGGCAGTATTAATTAGCCA
The DNA here is from genome assembly GCA_916181665.1 of Avena sativa. NCBI lineage: Eukaryota > Viridiplantae > Streptophyta > Magnoliopsida > Poales > Poaceae > Avena > Avena sativa. Next base: position 43,260,902 of record OV702285.1, on the reverse strand, counting down.
TTCCATTATAGTGAAGCTGATTACTAGTCATTATAAAGTCAAATTTATAGCAATAAACTTTAGTTATGCTTGTCTATGGTCGAGATACTGTGCTCCAAGTCGTCCATAACCGCGGACACGGCTTTCAGAAAGTTTTAACCCGGCCGGGGTGCACAAATAGCAACACACACACGATCAACCTCGGAAAAACCAAATCAAAACCCAACGAGGTCTTCACGACAGAGCAATCACAAGATTCAGAAATATTTCAGGGGGACACCCCATTGAGTAGACCCGCAACGGAGTAAGCAAGCTCCGAGACGGACTCAAGGTTTGCGTCAATGGCTGTAAGCGACTGGGAACCCGAAAGTGTGGCTGGGCTTGTCGATACCGCGTAATCACTCCGCTTACCTAAACAGTACAGTGTGCTCCTCGCACAAATTAAATAAAGCAGTAGCATGGCATAAGTACAGGATCGTAAATAAAACCTCAAACTAGTTTGTGGCCCCAAGAAATAAGACGGAATCAAGCTCTGGCTAAGGGGGGCCCATACTCCCCATATGTGGATAGAGCGATAAATCAAGGAACAGGTATCAAGTACTCGGGGTCCTACGGGACACAAGTGGGCGTTCGGAAACCAAATATTTTCTATCACCCACCGATGCCTCTGCTTACTTCAATTTTAGTTATTAAACAGGAATTGAAGTGAACGATAAGTAAAACTATGATCATCTCCAACAACAACATGCGGCAATACATCAACAACTGTGGCGCTTGACGACACGAAACAGCACTTGAGCAAGCGGCTACGACGCGCAAGTCCAACTATCTACCAAACAACAGGTAATAGGATGTGTCCAAGGCAATATAAGGCTGCAAGTAATATCAAGGGTACGGAAACTAGAGCATCGCAACACAGATAGCAATAGATCGACAGGAGGGAAATAAATACTATAAAAGTAAGATAGGTAGAAAAGGAGGAAGATGCTCGCCTGAAAACATGTCGAAGGGTTCAACCGGAGATCGGGGCGAAGCTCACGTCAACTCAACGGCCTTATCCGCGAAGAAGCAGAACACTAGAAGAAACACCGGATGCAATATTTAATACAACGGCAGAAGATCGGCATGATGCATGTATGATGCATGACATGGCAAGGTGCGATGCAATTAGGTCATATTAAGCGGAACCGGGGTCCCGACAATTAATTAGATGGTTCAAGTTATTTAGAACCCCCGCAATTTAAATGTTGTTTAACAGGCAGAAAATAGTACCGGGTTCGCTACACAAATTTAAATGAGGCCAATATGAGACTAGATTTGCCAGCATATGGGCCCCATATTTAATTATATGGTGAATCGGCCTAAGGCCCCCAAACCACATGACAAAGGATGTATGCATGGACAATTCAATATGCAACAATTTATAATTATGGCATTTATAAAATAGGGTTCGGGAACAAGGGGTCACACATTAGGGGTCTCGACGATCTTGGGGTTCCGGGGTTCGGGGTCGGTCTCAGGGCTCGGATCTGGGGTTCGACGGAAGCGTTCTTGGACTCCGGGATCTAGGGTCTTCGGATCGGGGTGGTAGATCTTGGCGCATCCGTGGTCTTCGGGTCATATTGACGGTCATGGTGTTCAGGGGGGAAGTTCGCGGTGTCCGGGGTGAAGCACTCGGCGTTCTACGGTTCCACGTCGACGGCCTTGGTTTCCTCGATGGAGAACTTGGTGTGTCCGTGTCGGGGTTCTTGTCGGGTCCTCGGCTTCGGGCGTCTGGCGTCAGTAGACCTTGGCGATTCCATGAAGGAGGCCCGGGTGCTCCAGTCTTGTGTCGATCCCCGGGTGTCGCGGAGTGGCCTGCGAATATGGCGACGCATGTCGAAGATCTTGTCGGTGGCCTTGTCAACGGGAAGATCTTGTCGCCTCGGACCTTTGTCGAATCATCTACGGAAGATCTCGGCATGGGCGATTCTCGTCGGGGTCATCCGGGCGGCATACAACAATCTCCCTCGGGCGTCCCTTCTACACTGTCTCGCCATGTTTCCTCGACACGTGACCACACGTCCATCATCTGAACTTGGACGGCCGCGGCAGCTCGCCGGAGGGGCGAAGGGGTCGGCAGCGAGCCGGCGAGGAGCGGTCTCCGGCGAGCGGGGCGGCCGGTGCTGGGAGCGGCGGGCTCTGCCTGGGGCGAAGCGGGGCGGAGCTCCGGCCAGGCGGCACTGACGGCGTCGGGCTCGGGCCGGGCTGGCGAGGACGGAGAGGCGGGAACCGCGGCGGGGGGGGAGAGGCCGGAGGCGGCGGCTGCGCGCGAGGACGGCGGTCCTGACTCGGGCCCGGGGCGGCCGCTGCTGGAGGCGTGCCCGGCGCCGCAGGGCGAGCGAGCGCTGGAGGAAGGCGGGGCAGGGGCGCCGGTGGCGGCGGGGTTGGAGCGGAGGGCGGACGCGGCGGGTCTGGCGGCGAGGCGGAGGCGCTCGTGCTACGGGGTCGCCGGCGGGAGCGCGCGGCCGGGAGAGGAGGCGAGCTCGCCAGCGGCGCGAGGCGGACGATGGAGGCGCGGAGGGTGCCTGGCGAGCGCCGGCGGGGAGGGAGCATGGTCGGGGAAGGGAGAGGTTGAGCGGGGCGGAACGGGGCGGAGCGCGGAGGCTCGCCGGCGACGTGGCGTGGGGGGGCTGTGCGCGGAGGGAGAAGGAACGCGGGGAGAGGGAGAAGAGAAGGATGAGGGCGTCGGTGGGGTGGGTCCCGCGGCGGGGCCCGCGTGGCAGGGACGTGGGGTGGGAAAAGGGCAGGCGGGGTGGTGCGGGTTGGTTCAGGTGGGGAGATGGTGGACCGGGGGAGGTGGGACCAAACCTGGCCATCGGGCCGTGCCTGGGCGGGCTGGCCCGCGGCACGCAAAAAAATCCCGGCCCGAGCACGGCCCGACACGTGGCTTAACGGGCCGTGCCCGGCCCGTGGCACGCGGGTGCCGTGCCCGTGCCGCCTTCCCGGGCACGCGGGCCGGCCCGGCACGGCCCGTTAACAGCAGCGGCGGCGATTTTCTGAACATATATGCAAAAATAGGTGCTGCAGGGGGTCGAACCTCGGACCTCTTGGTCTTCCACGCCACACTCTACCATAAAGACAATGAATTCTAGCTGTTTTAGTTCAGGTTAACACGTTTTTAAGGCTAAATTTTGACGGGCCCGCAGAAAAAGGCCATGGCCCAGCGTGCTTGACGTGCCGCGGGCCGGCCCGTTTAGGCCAGGTGCCGGGCTCGGGCCGCCATGCGGGGCACGTGGCACGGCCCGGCACGGCACGTGGCTTGGCGGGCCACGACGTGTCGTGCCGCGTGCCGGCCCGTTTGGCACGTGCCGGGCCGGCCCGTTGGCCAGATCTGGGTGGGACTGAGGGCGTGGGAGGGCGCACCCAGGCGGTGGCGTGTGTGGTCTGAGAGGGTTGAGAGGAGAGAGAGAAAGGAGAGGGGGTGGAACAAGTGGCAGGTTCTGGTTGGTTGGGGGGAAGAGAAGAGGTGAGGTGGCACATGGCTATTGGAGGGAGTGAGGTGGCTAAAGGGGGTGGGTAGATTTCCAGGTAGCTTTAGGATTTGGAAGGGCGGGTGTAGTTGGACCGTTTTAATTTCTGGGGCGGTCGTTCGGGTCAATCGGCCCGTTCGACTGCCCCGCTAAAATAATAAATATTTTTATTTGTTTTACAAACACCGTTTGCAAACCGATATCAGACAAAACAAAATATTCCGGCGACCCGAATTTTGGTGTTTGAATAAGAGACGGGCGTTTAGAAAATAAAGACAGGTTTTCTGCAAATAGTTTTATGCAAGCAACGGCAAGATGACGACGATGCTCAAATGCAATGTGGCATGATGACATGAGCATGCGGTCATGATGATGCAATGCACAAAATCAACGCGATTTTCTAGTAGTGGTTTTGCGGGATGCCACAGTAGGGAATTGGCTTACATAATTCTTCTATAGGAGATAGATTCTTCACATCTTCAGCTCTAATACCTTTCTCCTTAAGACATTTCTTAGCTTCTTTTATCACTTCATCATTTAATGCAATCACTCCCCTCTTCCTTGGTGTTGGTGTTGGAACTGGTTCAGGCACCACTGGTTCAGGAGTAGTAGGCTCAGGTGTATTTAGCTCAGTTGAAGTCCAATCATCATAATTCTTGCTTACTTTAGCCATTAATTCTTCGGCATATGTAGCAGTTCTTTTCCCGAAAACACAATCAGAAAAACTATATAGGTATGTCCTAGAATCATCAGTTAGTCCATTATAATAAATATCAAGAAGCTCATTTTTAGGTAATGGACATCCAGGACCTGCATGAATCAAGGCACAGAACCTTGTCCATGACTCAGGCAATTTCTCTTCTTCTCCATGTTTAAAATCAAAAAGTTTCTGCAAAGCAGCATGTCTAGCACTAGGAGGAAAATATTTCTGAAAGAAAGAAGCAATCAAGCAATCAGGGCTATCAATGGACTCAGGAGGTAATCTATTAAACCAAGCTTTAGCTTCTCCTTTTAGTGAAAAAGGGAAGATTTTCGTAACAAAGTACTTGCGCATCTTAAAATCATCAGATAATAAGGCACTTATAGTGGAAAGCTCATTCGTATGAGCTACAACACTTTCATTTTTAGTCCCACAAAAAGGTTCTTTCTCAATAATGTTTATATAGGATAAATTAAGAGAGAAATCGTAATCTTTATCTTTAATGTCTATGGGAGAAGTTGCAAATTTAGCATCAGAAGACAGTTTAGGAATAATGCTACGTCTCTCAAGGAGACTCCTAATAGCACTAGCACCATATGTGTTTTGGTACTCTTTAATAAATTCATCAGTCATTTCAATGTAACCATCATTAATATCATATCTCTCTCTTGAAGGGTTTCGCGGCATAGTAAATCAAAATTTTCTACGGAGCGAACAGAGGGAAAGCCAAGATCTAATCTAGGAGATGCAAACAACGAGAGAGATTGGATTAGATCTTCATACCCTTGAAGATTCGCACAGCGGAACGTTCGTCGGAACGTGGGTGATGTAGTCGTACTCGCTTCTCCTCCTCGCGATCCGATCCGATCTAGCACCACAAGTGGCGGTGCCTCCGTGAGATGCACACGTGCAGCACCTCGACGTCTCCTCCTTCCTCGGACCAGCAAGTATGGTGGAGAGATAGATTGGATCTACAACACGACGGCGTGGTGTATATGGTGGAGAATTTCTGCAGCAGGGCTTCGCCTACAAACAGTCGGGAGGGAGAGAGGAAAGCTAGCAAGGCGGCTAGGGTTTGGAGGAGAGGTGTAGGGGGTTAGTGCGCCCCCACCCCTCTTTATATAGAGGGGGGGCGCAGCCCTAGCCCCTCCCCCAAGCCCAAAGGATAAGGAGTGGGGGGCATGGACTCTCCCCTCTTCTAGAAACCCTATCTCTAGTTTAAACGATTTAAACTCTCTAGGATCGGCTGGGCCCTATGGGGCCTTGTGCCCCTGGCCCAATGCGGCCAGGACACTCCCTCATAGGCCCATGCCCCCTCCCGGAAGGTGGGGCCACGTTGGTCCCCTTCCGGAAGGTTCTAGAAGCTTCCGGTACAATACCGATTAACCCGGAACAATTCCGAACTCCAAAAACTGCACTGCCTTATATGAATCTTATTCTCCGGACCATTCCGGAACCTCTCATGATGTCCCGGATCCCATCCGAGACTCCAAAAAAAATTCATAAACCAATTATCCAATCTATCCTAGCGTCAAGACACGTTAAGTGTGTGACCCTGCGGGTTCGAGAATATGCAGACATGATCTTCTATCAATAATCAACAGCGGGGTCTGGGCACCCATATTGACTCCCACACATTCATCGATGATCATATCGGATGAAACACGATGCCAGGATTCAATCAATCCCATATATATATTCCCGTCGTCTCGCGATATTTTACTTGCCCGAGATTCGATCGTCGGTACCGTCATACCTAGTTCAATCTCGTTCACAGCAAGTACTTTACTCGTTCCGTAATCCGATATCACTTTGTGATTAACTCCTTAACCACATGCTTGCAAGCGGTGTTGATATCGATTACCGAGTGGGCCCGAAGTATATCTCTCCGACTTGGGAGGGACAAATTCCATCTCGATACATACAACCCAACAGATACTTTCCGATCACCTGAGAGACACCTTTATGATCACCCTCTCATAGGATGACGTTTGATGACCTCAAAGCTTTCTTCCGATACCAGGGAGTTGTATTATCTCATGGTCTAAGGAATACAATATTTGACATAAGAAAAGCTTCGCAAAGACGAACACGATGACACGATCTAATTGCTTTGCTTAGTTTGGGTCTGTCCATCATATCATTCTCCAATGATATGATCTCATTATGAATTGACAACTCATGTCTATGGTTAGGAAACCTTAACCATCATTGATCAATGAGCTAGTCCTTAGAGGCGTACCAGGGACACGGTGTTGTTCACAAACCACACAAGTATTAATGTTTCCGCTTAATACAATTCTAGCATGGAATATAAACTTTATCATGAACAAGAATTATAATAATAACATCTTTATTATTGCCTCTAGGGCATAATTCCAACAGTCTCCCACTTGCACTAGAGTCAATAATCTAGTTTATATCTGGAAACAATCTCACACCCATGGCACTGAGGTGCTGATCATGTTTTACACGTGGAAGAGGTTTAGTCAATGGATCTGCGACATTTAGATCCGTATGTACTTTGCTAATCTTCAGATCTCCATCTGCTATATAATCTCGGATTATATGAAACTTGCGGTTGATATGCTTGGTCTTTGGATGATATCTTGGTTCCTTAGTGAGTGCTATGGCGCCAGTGTTGTCACACAATATCTCCAGTGGGTCCAATGCACTTGGAACCACGCCAAGCTCAGTGATGAAGTTTCTGATCCAAACTCCTTCACTTGATGCTTCTGCAGCAGCCATGTATTCCGCTTCCACTGTAGATCCCGCGATCATGCTTTGCTTGCAGCTTCTCCAGCTCACAGCTCCTCCATTCAAAATATAAACGTATCCTATCTGAGATTTGGAATCATCCTTGTCGGTGTCAAAACTAGCATCGACGTAACCTTTTACGACAAGCTGTTCATCACCCCCATAGACTAAGAACATTTCTTTAGTCCTATTTAGGTACTTTAGGATGTTCTTAACAGTTGTCCAGTGTTCCACTCCTGGATCACTTTGATATCTGCTCGTTAAACTAAGAGCATTGTACACATCCGGTCTAGTACACAGCATGGCATACATGATGGAACCTATGGCCGAGGCATAAGGCACTTTGCTCATAGCTTCCCTATCATTTACCGTAGCTGGACACTGAGTCTTGCTCAATATCTTACCTGACAACATAGGCACTGAACCTTTCTTTGCCTTATCCATTCTGAACCTTTTCAGAACTTTGTCTAGGTATGTACTCTGGCTTAAAGCTATCAAGCGTCTTTGTCTATCTCTATAGATTTTGATGCCCAATATATAAGCAGCTTCACCTAGGTCTTTCATTGAAAAACACTTGTTCAAATAACTCTTCACATCGTTAAGCATGTTGATGTCATTTCCAATAATCAATATGTCATCCACATATAGTACCAGAAACGTCACCGAGCTCCCACTCACTTTCTTGTAGATGCAAGCTTCGTAGCAATTTGGAACAAATCCAAAGTTCTTGATCACTTGATCAAAACGAAGGTTCCAACTCCGAGATGTTTGCTTCAGTCCATAAATGGAACGCTGAAGTTTGCATACTTTATCAGCATCCTTAGGATCGACAAAACCTTCGGGTTGCATCATATACAACTCTTCATCAATGTTGCCATTGAGGAAAGCAGTCTTGACATCCATCTGCCATATTTCATAATCATGAAACGCGGCAATTGCTAATAAAATCCGAATGGACTTAAACATCGCTACGGGAGAGAAAGTCTCATCGTAGTCAACACCTTGAACTTGTCAAAAACCTTTCGCGACAAGCCGTGCTTTATAGACGGTAACATTACCATCCGCGTCCGTTTTCTTCTTGAAAATCCATTTGCACTCAACGGCCTTTCGGTCGCTAGGAGGGTCCACCAAAGTCCATACTTGGTTTTCGCTCATGGATCCCAATTCGGATTTCATGGCTTCTAGCCATTTCTCAGAGTCTGGGCTCATCATCGCTTCCTCATAGTTCGTAGGTTCACTGTCTTCTACTAGCAAGACAGTCAAGACAGGGTTGCCGTACCACTCAGGGGGGGCACGTGACCTTGTTGACCTGCGACGTTCAGTAGCAGCATCGTCCGAAGCTTCATGATCCTTGTCATTAGCTTCCTCTATTGTTGGTGCAGGCGGCACTGGAACAATTTCAGGTGCTGCGCTACTCTCCAATTCAAGAGAAGGTTCAATAACCTCGTCTAGCTCTACTTTCCTCCCACTCACTTCTTTCAAGAGAAACTCCTTCTCAAGAAAGGAACCGTTCTTTGCGACAAACACTTTGCCTTCGGTTCTGTGATAGAAGGTATACCCAATAGTTTCCTTAGGGTATCCTATGAAGACGCATTTCTCCGCTTTGGGTTCGAGCTTGTCCGGCATCAACTTCTTGACGTAAGCTTCGCATCCCCAAACTTTAAGAAACGACAACTTAGGTTTAGCACCAAACCACAGTTCATACGGTGTCGTCTCAACGGATTTAGATGGAGCCCTATTTAAAGTGAATGCAGCGGTTTCTAATGCATAACCCCAAAATGATAACGGCAAATCAGTAAGAGACATCATTGATCGGACCATATCTAATCGGGTTCGATTCCGGCGTTCAACACACCATTGCGCTGTGGTGTTCCGGGTGGCGTGAGTTGTGAAACGATTCTACTTGCTTTAAGATGCGTGAGAAAATCATAACTCAAATATTCACCTCCACGATCGGATCGTAGAAACTTAATCTTTCTGTTACGATGGTTCTCCACTTCATTCTGAAATTCCTTGAACTTTTCAAATGTTTCAGATTTATGTTTCATTAAATAGATATACCCATATCTACTTAAGTCATCGGTAAAAGTGAGAAAATAGCGATATCCACCGCGCGTCGAAACACTCATCGGTCCGCATACATCGGTATGTATGATTTCCAACAAGTCCGTTGCTCGCTCCATCATACCGGAGAACGGGGTTTTGATCATCTTGCCCATGAGGCATGGTTCGCATGTGTCAAATGATTCAAAATCAAGAGACTCCAAAAGTCCATCAGAATGGAGTTTCTTCATGCGCTTTACACCAATATGACCTAGACGACAGTGCCACAAATAAGTAGTATTATCACTATCTACTTTGCATCTCTTAGCCTCAATGTTATGGATGTGTGTTTCATCCCTTTCGAGATTTAGAAGAAATAAACCATTCACAAGAGGTGCATGACCATAAAAGATGTTACTCATATAAATAGAACAACCATTATTCTCCGATTTAAATTAATAACCGTCTTGCAATAAACACGATCCAGAAATAATGTTCATGCTCAACGCAGGCACATAATAACACTTATTAAGGTTTAAAACTAATCCCGAAGGTAAAACTAAGGAGAGCGTGCCGACGGCCATCACATCAACTCTTGATCCGTAGTCAACGCGCATCGTCACCTCATCCCTCGCAAGCCGCCGTCTATTCCGTAGCTCCTGTTTCGAGTTACAAATATTAGCAACTGAACCGGTATCAAATACCCAGGCACTACAACGAGGGCTAGTAAGGAAAACATCAATAACATGTATATCATATATACCTTTGATGGTACCAGCCTTCTTGTCCGCTAAGTACTTCGGACAGTTGCGCTTCCAGTGACCCTTGTCCTTGCAATAGAAGCACTCAGTGTCCGGCTTAGGACCAGACTTGAGCTTCTTCTCAGCAGGGACGCGCTTGCCGCCGCCCTTCTTGAAGGGCTTCTTTGCACCCTTACCTTTCTTAAAGGAGGGTTTGTTGACCATCAACACATGATTATCCTTCTTGATGTCCACCTCCGCAGCCTTCAGTTTTGCGAAGAGCTCGGTGATCGTATCAGTGGAACCAATCTGATTATGAGTCACTACAAAACTTTTGTAGCTGGGAGGGAGTGATTGCAGAACCCTGTCAATCTTGAGCTCCTCTGGAATCGTGCATTCCAGTTGCTCAAGCCGTTGAGTGTAGCCCGACATCTTTATGGCGTGCTCACTAACGGAACTCCCTTCCTCCATCTTGCAGTTAAAGAACTTCTCAGAGATCTCATATCTCTCAGAACGGGCTTGAGTCTGAAACATGGTTTTCAGCTCCTCGAGAATCTCAAAGGGCCCGGGATAGGTTTCAAAACGATTTTGAAGTTCCGGTTCCATAGCAAACAACATGGTGCTCTTAATCACACCATAATCATCTTTGCGCGACTGATAGACAGCTTTCTCATCAGCCGGCGCAGTTGCAGCAGGGGGGTCACCTAACGCTTTCCCAAGGACATAGTCCTTTTGTCCGCTAGACAGAATGATTCTTAGATTGCGGAACCAATTGGTGAAGTTAGACCCATTGTTTCTAAGCTTTTCCTTCTCAGCAAAAACGTTGAACTTGAAGTTGGACTTGGCCATGTGATCTACAGTATTGGCAAGTACAATTTAGACTATGTTCATGATAAATAGTTCAACTTAATCAAATTACTAGATGAACTCCCACTAAATTCAACATCCCTCAAGTTGTTTAGTGAACACGATCCAAATTCACCACACCTAATCCGATCATCACGAGAAGAGATGTGGTTTCAATGGTGGACAACGAAGTGTCGATCATATCATTCATATGACTCATGCTTAACCTTTCGGTTCTTGTGTTCCGAGGCCATGTCTGTACATGCTAGGCTCGTCAAGCTAGACCCAAGTATTTCCGCGTGTGCAAAACTGGCTTGCACCCGTTGTATGTGAGCGTAGAGTCTATAGCACCCGATCATCACGTGATGCTTGGACACGACAAACTTTCGCAACGGTGCATACTTGGGGAGAACACAGTTTTTATCTTGATCTTTAAGTGAGGAATCATCTTATAATGCTACCGTCACGATCTAAGCATAATAAGATACATAAAGGGATAAACATCACATGCATATAACTTTATGTGACATGGTATAGCCAATCCTTGCGCAATGATCTCCATCTTGTGCGTTCCGGCATGATCTCCATCACTCCACCATGATTGCCTCCACCACGAATAGCAACTACAACTATTGCTAACTACTTAGCGATAAAGTGAAGCTATTACATGGCGTATAAGAAGTTGACTCGCAGGTCATACACAATTATAAAGACAACCATATGGCTCCTGCCGGTTGTGTATTCATCGACATGCAAGTCGTGAAACATTACAAAACATGATCATCGCATACAATATACACATCACATCTTGGGCCATACCATATCACAGAAAACACTCCCTGCAAAAACAAGTTAGACGCCTCTACTTTGTTGTTGCATGTTTTACGTGGCTTATGGGAGTAGATGCTAAGAACGATTCTTACCTACGGAAAGCCACAACGGTGATATTATGGTTGCCAAACTCCGGTGTTAATCCCATGACAACTATAGTGAGAGAAACTGACATCCACCAGCCGCATGTGTGGAACAAGCCACACGTCAAGTGCGGAGCCGGTCTCGCGAACGACGTCGCGTAAGGTTGGCCTGGACCGCTTCAATCTCACTATCCCGCGTCATAAGAAGAACACAAACAAGAGGTTTGCAACAGAAAACATCAACGCCCGCAACAACCATGTTGCGTTCTACTCGTGAATCACATCTACGCATAGATCTAGCTCTGATACCACTGAAGGGTTTCGCGGCATAGTAAATCAAAATTTTCTACGGAGCGAACAGAGGGAAAGCCAAGATCTAATCTAGGAGATGCAAACAACGAGAGAGATTGGATTAGATCTTCATACCCTTGAAGATTCGCACAGCGAAACGTTCGTCGGAACGTGGGTGATGTAGTCGTACTCGCTTCTCCTCCTCGCGATCCGATCCGATCTAGCACCACAAGTGGCGGTGCCTCCGTGAGATGCACACGTGCAGCACCTCGACGTCTCCTCCTTCCTCGGACCAGCAAGTATGGTGGAGAGATAGATTGGATCTACAACACGACGGCGTGGTGTATATGGTGGAGAATTTCTGCAGCAGGGCTTCGCCTACAAACAGTCGGGAGGGAGAGAGGAAAGCTAGCAAGGCGGCTAGGGTTTGGAGGAGAGGTGTAGGGGGTTGGTGCGCCCCCACCCCTCTTTATATAGAGGGGGGGCGCAGCCCTAGCCCCTCCCCCAAGCCCAAAGGATAAGGAGTGGGGGGCATGGACTCTCCCCTCTTCTAGAAACCCTATCTCTAGTTTAAACGATTTAAACTCTCTAGGATCGGCTGGGCCCTATGGGGCCTTGTTCCCCTGGCCCAATGCGGCCAGGACACTCCCTCATAGGCCCATGCCCCCTCCCGGAAGGTGGGGCCACGTTGGTCCCCTTCCGGAAGGTTCTAGAAGCTTCCGGTACAATACCGATTAACCCGGAACAATTCCGAACTCCAAAAACTGCACTGCCTTATATGAATCTTATTCTCCGGACCATTCCGAAACCTCTCGTGATGTCCCGGATCCCATCCGAGACTCCAAACAAAAATTCATAAACCAATTATCCAATCTATCCTAGCGTCAAGACACGTTAAGGTGTGACCCTGCGGGTTCGAGAATATGCAGACATGATCTTCTATCAATAATCAACAGCGGGGTCTGGGCACCCATATTGACTCCCACACATTCATCGATGATCATATCGGATGAACCACAATGCCAGGATTCAATCAATCCCATATATATATATATATTCCCGTCGTCTCGCGATATTTTACTTGCCCGAGATTCGATCGTCGGTACCGTCATACCTAGTTCAATCTCGTTCACAGCAAGTACTTTACTCGTTCTGTAATCCGATATCACTTTGTGATTAACTCCTTAACCACATGCTTGCAAGCGGTGTTGATATCGATTACCGAGTGGGCCCGAAGTATATCTCTCCGACTTGGGAGGGACAAATTCCATCTCGATACATACAACCCAACAGATACTTTCCGATCACCTGAGAGACACCTTTATGATCACCCTCTCATAGGATGACGTTTGATGACCTCAAAGCTTTCTTCCGATACCAGGGAGTTGTATTATCTCATGGTCTAAGGAATACAATATTTGACATAAGAAAAGCTTCACAAAGACGAACACGATGACACGATCTAATTGCTTTGCTTAGTTTGGGTATGTCCATCATATCATTCTCCAATGAAATGATCTCATTATCAATTGACAACTCATGTCTATGGTTAGGAAACCTTAACCATCATTGATCAATGAGCTAGTCCTTAGAGGCGTACCAGGGACACGGTGTTGTTCACAAACCACACAAGTATTAATGTTTCCGCTTAATACAATTCTAGCATGGAATATAAAATTTATCATGAACAAGAATTATAATAATAACATCTTTATTATTGCCTCTAGGGCATAATTCCAACATCTCTAAACTCAGGGGAGCTAACATGTGTAATAGTGTCTTCACTAGGAGTTTCAGTGTTTCCCAAAATAGTTCTAGCAATAGTAGCATCTAGGAAAGGACCTAATGAACCACTTGCATCAAGCACAATAGAAGTAACATCATGAGTATCAAAAGCAATTTCAGATTCAGCAATAGTAGCAGTGTGTGTGGCATGAGTATGTGGTGGTGGTGTAACAAGCTTACTTATAACAGACGGTGAATCAAGAGCAGCAGAGGTGTTTAGGACTGTACCTCTTCTTGTAGTGGATGGTAAAATAGGAAACTTTCCATCACGATACTTCCCCATGATGAAAGGAATAACAGTGAACAATAATAGATCCAAGTGAACTTACAAATAAAGCTATGCTCCCCGGCAACGGCTCTAAAAAATAGTCTTGATGACCACAAGTATAGGGGATCACAACAGTCTTCGAGGGCAGTATTACCCAATTTATTGATTCGACACAAGGGAAGACAAAGAATACTTATAAGCCTTAGCAACTGAGTTTTCAATTCAGCTGCACCTAGAAATAGTCTTGCTCACAGAAGTTTATCAGTAGCAACAGTTTTGTAGTAGCAATAGCAAAGTATCAGCAGCAGTAAAGCAAAGATAGTAGTAACAACAGTAGGATATGAGTGCGGTAGGCATAGGGATGGATGGACGGGCGTTGCATGGACAAGTCTAAACATGTAACTTCAAGATCTAGGGCATTTGCAGATAAATAATATAAAGCATCCAAGTACTAAAAAATCATAGGCATGTGTCCCATATATAGTCATACATGCTTGCAATGAGAACTTGCACAACATCTTTTGTCCTGCTAGACGGTTGCAGCGGGGCCTTAAGGGAATCTACTGGCAATTAAGGTACTCCTTTTAATAGAGCACCGAAGCAAAGCATTAACACTCCGTGAACACATGTGATCCTCACATCACAGTCATCCCCTCCGGTTGTCCCAATTTCTGTCACTTCAGGGCCTTTGGATCTAGATAATGATATGTGTGCACAACTTGCAGATGAGATCACAAACAATACTATCATTATGAATCAATAATAATTTCAGATCTGAGATCATGGCACTCCGGCCCTAGTGACAAGCATTAAGCACAACAAGTTGCAACAAAGTTAAATAGCACTAATAGAGATACTAGGCACCATGCCCTAACAATCTTATTCGATTACATGATAGAACTCATCCAATCCCTACCATCCCCATAGCCTACAGCGGGGGATTACTCACTCATGGATGGGGGAAACATGGATGGTTGATGGAGAGGCGTTGTTGATGATGATGGTGATGATCCTATCCAAATTCGCCGTCCCGGCAGGGTGACAGAATGGAGTTTCTGGTTCCGAATCGCGGTTTCTAGTGGTGGCGATGCAGCGGAACTCTTTCTGGAAAAACGTCACCCCCCCCCTGAGTTTTTAGGTCAGAAGGCAACTTATAGGCGAAGAGGGAGGCCGAGGGGGTGCCTGAGGCGGCCACCCCCCTCCAGGTGCGGCCTGGCCTGGCCCGCGCGGCAGGGGGTGTGGGCCTCTCGTGGCCCACCTCCGCCTCGTCTTCTGGATCCGTGAGTCTTCTGGTGAAATAGGATTTTTAGCATATTTTACGGAAATTTTCCTGATAGTTGATTTTTTGCACAAAAACTAACCAAGGTAATTCTTCTAAAAATAACGTCAGTCCATGTTAGTTGTATCCAAATCACACAAGTTTAGAGGAGAAACAATAGAAAAAGTGTTCGGGAAAGTAGATACGTTTTGGACATATTATTGATGAACAACTCATTGTAAACGGTTACACTGATGCTAGTTGGAACACCAATCCGGATGACTCTAAGTCGCAATGTGGATACGTATTTACTTTCAATGGTGCAGCAGTGAGCTAGAGGAATGATAAGCAAAGAGTTGTGGCAAAATCTTCAACTGAATTGGAATACGTATGATGGACACACTCCTATAGTAAGCGTTGTGAAGAATGATATGATGGACACACTCCTATATTAATTGTAGCGTAAGATCAATTTATTTAGAGTTTGTTTGCTACAAGCTTTCAAATAGATAGTAACCTAATCCTTCGAGCATGAGATCATGTTAATAACCATCACCGGATATATGCTTTGATGATATCAAACACCACTTCCGTAACTGGGTGGTTATAAAGGTGGCATTAGGTATTCTAAAAGTATGTATTGAGGCACATGGATCAAGAGTGGGATTTGTCCATCCATATGACGGATTATACTCTAGGCCGTCTCGGTGGAATGCCATCCAATTGGCTTGCAAGCATGTGACTAGGTCACAAGGGATAACATATCATGGAACGAGTAAAGAGTACTTATCGATAACGAGGTTGAACTAGGTATATAGATACCGACGATCAAACCTCGGATAAGTAAAGTATCGTGCGACAAAGGGAATCAGTATCGTATGTAAATGATTCATTCGATCACGAAGTAATCATAGAAATATGTGAGAGCGATATGAATTTCCAGATTCCTCTATTGGTTATTGATCAGAGAATTGTCTCGACCATGTCTGCATAGTTCACGAACCGTAGGGAGACACACTTCAGGATTCGATGTTGTTTAGTAGATATGGAATGTGAGTTTGAGACCGAATGTTGTTCGGAGTCTCGGATTGGATCCAGGACATCACGAGAAGATCCGAAATGGTCCGGAGAATAAGATTCATATAAGGAAAGTCCAATTCCTTGGATCAAAAATGTTTTCGATGTTTTCACCGAATGCTTCTAGAAAGTTTTGGAAGGTCAACCGCCCCGGAGGGGGGCTCATGGATGCACCATGCCCTAGTGGGCCATGCAGCATGGTGCCCAAGGTCAAGTCCACCAAGACTAGGAAGTGGGAATCAAACTCTAGTTTGAATATTCAAACTCTAATTTGAAAAGTCAAATCCCAATTTGGAAAGTCAAGGTCCTAGTAGAGGGAGGGAAGGAAACCTACATGGGAGAGGTTTCCCTCTCCCTCCCCAAGCCACCGGGCACAAGGGAGTTGGGGGAGGACTTGGCCTCCCCCTTACCGCTTCTTACCCCCATATAAGCAAGGGGTGGGGCGCCCCTTGGCCCTCACCCCAAAAACCCTAGGCCGCCGCCCCTTTCTCCCAAGTCACCGGCGCCCTAGACCCTCTAAACCACCACTCTCTTGCCCAAGCCGCCGGTGTCCTCTTTCCCTCGGCGTCTAAACCCTAGCCACTGAGGCCCTCTCTACTCCACCATACATGCTCCGGCTTAGGCGAAGCCCTATAAGATCTACTCCTCCACCTCCACCACCACACCGTTGTGCTACTAGAATCGCAGGGAGATCTACAACCTCTGCTGCCTGCTGGAACAAGGGAGAGGAAGGTCTTTATCGAGTACCGAATGTGTGACCGACTACGGAAACGCTACCAGAACGCGGCGCCGGAAGGATCGTCTTCGCGATCTTGAGATCGGTAAGTGAACGACTACATCAACCACGAGAATCCGATCTCGTTAAATGCTTTGGATCTTCGAGGGTTAGTACTCTATAAACTCATTGCACCGATCTTGTAGATTAGATTTTGGCTTTTGTGTGTTCATGCGATAGAATTTTTTATTTTTCATGCTACGAACCCCTACAAATTCTGACTATGCATCTG
Organism: Avena sativa; assembly: GCA_916181665.1. Lineage (NCBI taxonomy): Eukaryota > Viridiplantae > Streptophyta > Magnoliopsida > Poales > Poaceae > Avena > Avena sativa. The sequence goes on along the minus strand of OV702285.1, from coordinate 43,243,725 downwards.
CCCATGTCCTAGATCGGTGAAACCTGGCGATGAAAATTAATACCCCCTCTTAAAATAGATGTCTTAACTTTTTCAAAAATTGTATGAATCTAGACACTTTTTAGTATATAGATTCATATAATTTTTGACAAATCTAAGACATCTATTTTGAGACGGGGGAGTAGATAATTTGACTAAAACACTAAATACAGCTGAAATAGCGCCTCACATCCGTCGGTGAGAAGTGAAATTTAACGGTGACCAGCAAAACCGCATGGCGAGCGACGGCAAGAGAAAACGTCCTAGAGCCCTAGCAGTTGATGACATGAAAGAGGTGGCAGTCACCTACTCAGCTTCCATCAATGAATCGTGGAACAAACTGCAGTCACGATGGCCTAAATCTGTACAGGTACATGAGCTAGGGTATTTGGAATTCTTGCTTCCGTATGAGATGGACTAATTAATTAATAATGGGCTAATCAAGTGATTACTTCTGGCCATTAGCACATATATGAAGGAGTTTATTACTAGTACCGTCTACTAAAAATTGTTAGGGGAGCCAACCATTGGGGGGTTTATCCCCTTATACCCCCCCCCCCTTGTCTCTGCCCCTGCCAACAATGAGGGCATCAACCCTATTATTGTTTTGGTAGTACGAGCATTGTCTAAGGAAGAACGAGGTGTTGGTATGGCCTTCCTTGAGGGACGCGGTTCGGGCTCTCTGTCATGCCATGGGTGCGTTGAGGTGATGCGAGGCCTAGATAGGATGGTTTGATTTCTCTGTGTAGTTAGTATTAGTGTGGCATGAGGGCTCTATCCTCCTGGGATTTGTCAAAACGCAATAGCAACTCATGGGAGATGGTGAGATTATGCCACATGTTACCAAATGTGTGTGCCCCGGCTCGTAAGCCTGTGCGTCGTGGCTTGCATGCATAGCATGACATAGAGGAAGGGGTCATCCTCGACGATAGAGTGCCATGTCGTGGCCACGATGTCTTGGAAGTCATCCATGTGTGTCCAGAAGTCCTCAAAGTGAAACCTCCTATGAGTAGGTGGCAAGGGGGAACGACCTAGGAGCAGGGGACTATGATCGAAGACCACCGATGCGATTAAGCGCAGGTGGCAATGATAGTGATGCTCCTCCCAGTCCACAGTGCACAAGACACTATCAAGGTGAACCAAGTGTTCTACCATGTGTAGGGGCACCCATTGAGGTATACCTCCAGGTAGATTTTTAAATTCATGTATTATAATAATCAAAGGAAATTTTTGTGTATTTATCCTCCACTCCATTCATCTGAACCAAATCGGACGAACAGTTATCACCATAGACGTGCGGCACGACGGCGGCAGACTTTCCTCGGGCGTCGATTTGGGGAGCGGTAGTGGCGCATGCTCTAGCAACTCCAGCAGCAATGCTGCGGGGTGACGGCGACCTAGCCATGGCAACAGCGGTGGGCAGCGGAGTTTCTTCTCATAGCTCCTGATGTTGACCTCCTGTGGTGTTTCATGCACGCGCTCCTCGACGTGCAAGTATTCTTGTAGTACAAGGATTCCGGGGTAGCGGCCCTAGACATGGCGGTGGCGACTTCCTTCTCATCGTAGGTTGTCGGTCAATTGGTGTCTAGCTGTGGCGGATCTATGGGTCCCATGTCTAGTCACATATGCAGTCGAGCTTGGGAGGCATGGTTGCTGTGAAAACTGAGCTCCGGCTCTGGAACCATAGCCTTCTCTCTTAGACCAGGGGGAAACTCTAGGTCTGGGTCTCCCAATTCAAATAATGACAGCGCTTTCAGTGTCATGATCCATCTTGAGGGCATTTTTTTTGGAGTAGGCGCTAGATGGAGGTGGCAAGAGGTGGAGCTACTTCGTCTTGCACGGAAACTCCGGTGGATATGGCAATTCATTCCTAACCGCCGGATGAGTCATGCTTGGTTGGATAGGTGCTACGCATGACAGACCTCCCGGTGGTTTCAAGAGTGTCGGATGGCGGGACTCAACGACATGGTGTCGAGAGGTCTCGATGTCGACCGCGCCTGCGTGTTGGACGCTCACAGTGTGGTAGAGTTGTTTGGCGTTGATGGCAGGCCTCGCAAGGTCATTGCATTCATTTCTCTTGAAGATGGGTATGTGAAAGACAAAGACGGTGAGGACTTCAGTAGTGTGTATGCTGGTACGCGCTTAGTGTCTGTCGGACCGGTTGTGGTACCTGCTCGCCATTGAGCGACTTGTCGAGGCCTTCGTTTTTTAGATGATGAGCGTTTGTGTGATGTTAGGGTGTTGGTCTTGTTTATGGACACTCTCTTCATCATGGTTGCAGGAGTAGCAAGTTGTCGATAGTTTGGTGGTTTTAGTATGATTTTTGTAATTTCTTTTATAAACGGTTGTGAATAATTTAATAAAAAGCTTGTGTGATCATCCCCATTTTTCTAAAAAGTTATCACCATAGAAAAAATCTATTCCACCATCTACTTTTCCTTAAAACCGAAGAGGACCGTAGTAGAAAAGAGCACAAAACTTCGTGTGGTTATCACCTGCAAATGGCTACCAGACAATATGAAGATCTTTTTGCAAAAAGACAAACAATATGAAGATCATGCTTAAGGGCATCTTTATCGGGCTGACCCAAACGGTCTACGCGTGTCCGAAACTGTACGCGCACGCTGTGCGGGGCGACCAATCCGGTGAAACGCGTCCGGCCCGATCTATCCGTGCATCTAATCTGGGACTCGGTTGCGTCGGTCCGGACGCGTGCGGATAGCGCGGACGTCGTGTCCGCGCGTGCCACTGGCCCACCCGCCAGCCACACGCGGCATTGATTTTGGATACGGTCAGCAGCACCAATTCAGACGCAACCGCGACAGCGATTCGGAGGCGCTGTGCGGAAGGCTAACCGGCAGCAGCCTGCCCCATCAATGGCGACGCGACGACACACTGACCCACTGGGTGCCGCCTGCGTTCCCGCGCCAGCATTGATGGCGAAGGAGCTGAAAGCTGCGTGTGTTCGCGGGCGAAGGGGCTATTTAACCCTGCGTCCGTCGGTGCCACACTCCTCACCTCTCGCTATCACAAACCCTAGCCGTCGCCACCACCACCACCGCCAACGATGAAAACGTCGCCGTGGCTGAAGAAGGAGAGGGGGCAAGAACGACCACGAGGCGTCTGGATCTAGCAGCCAGCGCCCCGGGATGCTGGCCTTCCTCCATGGAACGTCTGTGCCGCCTCCGCCGCGGCCGGAAGGAGGACGCCGCGACCGCCAGTACTTCCACATCACGGAGTGCGAGCGCTGCTGGAGGGAGGGACGGGGCATCCAGCACAACAACGTGTCTCTCCCCCACCGGTTGACACCTCAACCGGGACTGTGTCCCAGTGCCGCCCGTGCCCAAGGAGGGCAAAGGGCTGGAGAAGGAGATCCGCCGCCGGATCAGGGGCCTCCCGCTGGTCCACCGCTATGACCCTGCCTACCAGAGCGTGGCCTATTGGAAGTAGTGGCTCGCCTGGGAGCACAAGGTGCGCCGCGCCACCACCATCCGCCGTGACCTGCAGCCGGGGGAGGTCTACGACGTCCCCGACATCGACTCAGATAAGGAGGGCGCCGTCAACCACTCCGACGCCGAGCTCGGAAGCGAGGACGGCAACGACGAGGGCAGCAACGACGACATCGTCGTCAAGCAGGAGGCGGTGGACGACGTCGCCGCCAACCTGCCCCCGGAGTATCGCGAGGTACTGACGCGGGGCTACGACGAGGACGCCTTCACCGAGCAGGCCATTGCAACCAGCGCGCGGGAGGAGGAGGCCTAGTGGCGCGGCTACGGGAAGGCCCTCGCGCTCACCCACATGGTGGCTGAGACGAACGCCCAGCTGCCACCACCACCGCTGTTGCCGGTTTGGGCGCCTCCGATCGCGTCGGAGGTGGGGATGGAGCTAGCGTACCTCCAGCTGTGGGATCCGTGGCCTGTGCGGACGATCAATCCGCATGCGGCCGCTCTCGCTCCCGCTCCGGCCCTGCCGTCGTCCAACCTCTGGACGCCGCCGAAGTACATCGACTTCGACCGTAGATGAACAAGGTGGCGCCGGTGTGTGAAGATCGGTAGCTAGGGCTAGTAGTTTAGATTGTGTTTTTTATATTTTGAATGTAAATTAAGTATGAACTTTGCTAGTTTTTTGTACGAGTTGTTTGTGTTTGAATTAAAAAAATTGTCTCGCCCAGCACAGTCAAATAGGTCGCGCCGCTGGACGCGATTGACCGAACAGGCCAGACCCTCTATCCATAATACTAACCGTGATCTGATTCAAACGGACACAAATTGTTCAGGGTGACAGTTTAGGTTGGGCCGGTGGAGATGCGCGCTAACGAGCCAGCCAGGGCGATCCAGGCTATACAAATCACGAGCTACGGGCGTGCAAGACGGCCTAGAGGCAGACGCACGTGCAGGACGGCACTACGTACACTGCTGGGTGGGCCTCACTTCGCATCGTCTTCTCCACCCCTCCCCGCCTGGAGTACTCCGCCCCTCTCGCTTAAACCCCCGGACAGGCACACTCCCCACCTCGCCTTCGCCGCCCGCGCTTCCCCTCTTCCCTTCCACATCACACGTGACACGCCTCGCGCGCGCCAGCCTCCTAGCCATCCTCTCGCCCTCGCCATGCTCTCCGTCTCCCTCTCCGCCTCCGCCTCGGCGATCGCCAGCGGACGCGCCAGATCCGAAGCGGCGGCGGGGCGGCGGCCCGGGATCCGGCTCCGCGGGCTCCGGGGCGATGCTCCCGCTTGCGGCGCACTGCGGCTCTCCCAGGCCGCGGCGTCCGCGGCCACGAGGCGCGCCGTGCCGAGGGCGGCTGCGACGGCGAACGGCGCGGTGGGCGGCGGGTTCGATTACGACCTCGTCATCATCGGAGCCGGTGTAGGCGGGCACGGTGCCGCGCTCCACGCCGTCGAGGAGGTCAGTGCGGCTTGTGCTCATGCTCTTCCGCGAACTCGTCAGCGTCAGAGTTTTTTCATAGTACTCTGCTCAAATTTACATTCGAATTGGAAGCGTTGGTAAGCAGCTGGTGCTGGAGCTGGAAATTTGCGTGAATCTAGTGAGGCGATGTTTGTTTTTTACCCTAGGATTTCACGCACTAGCTCCAGTGCCACTCGTGGTCTGTTAAATTCAGGCCTGGCGGTGGTGAAATCATCCTGTCGTTACTTTGAAATTAGAGCACCCTTTCCCACCAAGTAGTTAGTTGAACTGTTTGTTAATTTCATTTCAGTGTCCACAAATGGGTGGAATATATAATTTGCAACTTATGCCCTTTGAAATAAATGTAAACTTATTTACTGCGCCAGGACTAGTCGCTGATCTGTTGTTTTAGTGTTTTGTCCATATATGGGTTGGATGTTGACGCACCTGGTGTTAGTGTAGTTGGATTGTTGGTGTTAGTTGACCTAATACACATTTGGTGATACAACCAAGCAATAGAAATTATGTCCACCTTTTTTTGAAGCTAAACTCCTTATCATACAAGCAAAGAAGCTTGCAGAATTATAAGCATGTCGTCATTACTACTTATTTCTTCTAATTTTTATCTTGCCCAATTTGTGCAGGGGTTGAAAACCGCCATTATTGAGGGCGATGTTGTGGGTGGGACTTGTGTGAACAGAGGCTGCGTTCCATCAAAAGCACTTCTTGCTGTCAGTGGTCGGATGAGAGAGCTTCAGAATGAACATCACATGAAGTCCCTGGGTCTACAGGTATAACAACTGGATGGATTGATACTGGTTAAAAACTGTTAAGAGAATGTGTGACGATTGCGCAGATATTTTCTAGGCACCAGGAGTCTATTCTAGTAGGTTCGCAAAGTCAATAATTCAGCATTAAGCATAGGAAAGACAAACAGCGCGAGTTTCAGCTTGCCTGTTTTGCATTTCCCTCATGAAGTGTATATAACCTTGATAAGTATCTTTTTTTTAAGTTACCTATGTCATCTCTGTTCATCATCTCCTGTTTCTTTTTTCACAATGCTGAGTTCTCTATGTGTTCATGTTGTCCTTTATCATGGGAGATTTTCCTAAATTTACTACTCCCTCCGTCCCAAATTAATGACTCAGCTTTGCCTAGATACTCATGTATCTACACACTAAAATGCGTCTAGATACATGCGTATCTAGACAAAGTTGAGTCAATTAATTTGGGATGGAGGGAATATATTTAACTAGGAGTCTGCTCTGTTCTCACATGGTACGAGCATGCGTCATTTTCAATCATTACCTGTTGCAGCCTTTTCATTCTTACATTTACATCAGTTCTGCATAATCATTGAACTTTTTTTTTGTCTTGTAATAGGTTTCTGCTGCTGGATATGACAGACAAGCTGTTGCTGATCATGCTAATAATCTTGCCTCCAAAATCCGAAGCAACTTGACTAACTCAATGAAAGCTATCGGAGTGGATATATTGACAGGATTTGGCACAATTGTGGTATGCCCTCTTACCAATCATTAAAATGTTGAGTACCATCAGAATTTTGTATAATCATATACACATTCTGTCAAAACCATGATAAGCTTTGCAGGCAAACCATTTTTGAATTATTTATGCTAGCATATCCTACAAACAGGCCTGACTTAAACGGTTGATGGTTGTATCTGGGAATGCATTTTTATTTGCATGCATCATGTTTGTTGATTTTGCTAAACGTTGCACTGATTGCTGAAAAAGTGAGTGCAAGCCACAACTGAAAGAAGGCATGGAAACTTTCTTGATTCTAGTTAGTTATGGAGCCACTGAAAGTCCGAATAGGCATATAAATATATGATAAAAGCAACAATTGTCTATGGTGTTTTTTTAATAACACGATTTTATTGTTTATGGTGATTTTTTACAACGATTGTATTTTGGTAGAGTATGCTTGCAATAATATCGCATCTACAAGCATGGTATATACGTGGCTCTGTTTACAGCCTACTAGGCAGGAGTTATCATAGAGAACTGCATGTAGTCTAACCATCACAATTCATGTATTGATCTACTATTTTTCTGTCCATGATTTGATCAGGGAAAGCAAAAGGTACGGTATGGAAAAGTTGGTTCCCCCGATAAAGAGATCACTGCGAAGAACATCATCATTGCCACTGGATCAGTTCCTTTTGTTCCCAAGGGCATAGAAATTGATGGTAGTACTTGTACTTCTCTTGATGGACCATTCTTCTAAATCAATTAGGGTACTGATTTGAAATTCATTTTTTTCCTCACCAATCTGACTGAAGTAAGTTTTTTTTAACTCCAATCTCCAAGTAAAAATGTAAAGAGGCATGTACTAGCTATGCTGATAACGTACTATCCTATGTTTTGATGCCAAACGATGACCATTTTTCATATACACTTCATTGTACTTAACTGTGATTAACTTCTGTTTATGAAGGTTTTCAGCTTCAATTTTTAGTATTTTTTCCAGCTGCCCTTCATTTTAGTTCAAGTGAAGAACATTCTGTTTCTCATATGTGACATGAAGGGACTATGTTATTACAAAAAAATGATAACCACTTCCAATGATTGCCAACTCCATTTGCACGAATCTTGACTCGCTTGTTTTTCCCTTTTGAGGAATTTTTGACACTTTTGTTGCTGGCGCATTGTACTGGTTATCATTTCTTATTTTATTTCCCTCATACTGTTTGTTACTGTGCAGGCAAGACCGTATTTACCAGCGATCATGCACTAAAACTTGAGTCAGTGCCGGACTGGATAGCTATTGTTGGAAGTGGTTATATTGGACTTGAATTCAGCGATGTATACACAGCTCTAGGAAGCGAGGTAACGGAAGTTCTTGCTGTCAATATTTTTGAAGGCGTAGATTGTAAATAATCATGTTATAGGAATATGTATCTCTATTGAGTAGTGTTCCCAGGTAATCACTTCAGGGCGTGCAGAATCATGGTTACCTGATTACTCACAAAAGATTCCCAGAACATTTGCATCTTTAAATCTTGGACCAGTGGATCTGTTAGAGCTTCTGTTGTGCACATATTATTACTTTACTGGCATGCTGAATTTTGACAAGATAAACTGATTATAGGTGTATGCTGAATTTTGTTGCCGTGTATGGCCTGAATCAATTTACACAATTTTAATCGAGCAGGTTACCTTCGTTGAAGCTCTTGACCAGTTGATGCCTGGTTTTGACCCTGAAATCGCAAAATTGGCTCAGAGAGTCCTTATTAATACTAGGAAAATCGACTATCACACTGGTGTCTTTGCAAGCAAGGTTAATGTCAACTCGAGCTTTCTTCAGATAGTATAATGTTAAGATTATCCATCATATGTATGTTGAATGGTTGATGCATTTTCCTGAAGATTACTCCTGCAAAGGATGGAAAACCTGTGCTGATTGAGCTCATTGATGCGAAAACAAAGGAACACAAAGAAACCCTTGAGGTAAATTACAGTTTAATAGTTTCTTTGTTCTTGACTTGTACACAGGTATTGCAATTTCTGTTCTGCTGGCCATGTTTATAATAGGATATAAAACATGCATACTTCATTATTTCTATTGTCCTGTGATGGATGATTTAATTGAACAAATACTTGCTGCATATGTTCCATCCTACCTCTTGCCAATACTGACTATATATTTGACCCATTCTTGTTTAGCTCATCAATGCAAGTTGGAAATATAAACATTTTGCTGCCTTTTGACAATGACTTTATGTGAGGGAATTTTTTTGTGTAGGTTGATGCAGCCCTTATAGCCACAGGAAGGGCACCATTCACCAATGGACTTGGCTTGGAAAATGTGAGTACTTGTTAGTTGGAAGTTTTAGCTATCAGAAGAAAATGCTACAGTTTAATTACATGAGTCATGGATATAATTTGTTTTTCTTCAGCTTAATGTTGTCACACAACGTGGTTTTATTCCTGTCGATGAGCGGATGCAAGTCACGGATGCTGATGGCAATGTGGTATGTTGCAAAAACTCAGTTGATACACTTGGACTATTGTCTCCCAAGGGCCCATTTGGAAACTAGCATATGCTACTTTGTAGGTACCGAATTTATTTTGCATCGGAGATGCCAATGGTAAACTCATGCTTGCCCATGCTGCCAGCGCACAGGGAATCTCAGGTTCGTTCGAATTTTGTTGATACATGCTCTCTTTCTGTTGTTGCTCCTATGAGTGTATAGTTGTGTTAATGTGTAATTCTATATGAAAATGTAGTCGTCGAGCAAATCTCTGGGAGGGACCACATTCTAAATCATTTAAGCATCCCCGCTGCTTGTTTCACTCATCCAGAAATCAGTATGGTTGGGCTGACAGAGGTAAGTCAAGGATTTTTACTCTTATAGGTGTCTTGTTCATGCATTGTCCATCTATACTAAAAAATCACATTTCTTACATTTTCCTTATTGAAATAAATTTGATACATCCTTTTACTGCACTTGATATGTACTGTAACTCGAAAAGACAAAACCACTTGACTCGTTGTGTTGAGTATGTTGCAGCCACAAGCCAGAGAAAAAGCTGATAAAGAAGGATTCGAGGTAAGTGTTGTTAAGACCAGCTTTAAGGCCAACACTAAAGCTTTGGCAGAAAATGAAGGTGATGGGATTGCTAAGGTGATTCTGTTTTCCCCATTAAGTTATCTACTCGTTGTGTTGTCTCCAGATTTTGCATGTGTGGACATAGTTTGAGTTTGACAATGTTTATTCCACTCTGCAGTTGATCTACCGACCTGACACGGGAGAAATTCTTGGGGTTCACATCTTTGGTTTGCACGCTGCTGACCTCATCCACGAGGCATCAAATGCCATTGCCCTGGGAACTAGTTTGCAAGTGAGTATAGCTGATAATTTTTCTTTACTTATGTTTAGCAATTTAGCTTGAACTAGCGCATCATCGTCTCCACCATGCAGGAACTCAAGCTTGCTGTTCATGCGCATCCAACATTATCTGAAGTGCTCGATGAACTCTTCAAAGCAGCCAAGGTATAGATCGATGCATTTTCTACTGAGCGTTTGAACAATTCTTAGGCCACGATTCTGAACAACTGCAAGCCATGTTTCTCTTCCAACAGGTTAACTCGAGTGTTTCTGTAAATGAACCAGTTGCAGCCTGAAGAAGTGCAGGAGCACAAGCAGCACCATCCACCACAGCCGCTCCTGAAGGTCCTTAGTTTCATCACCAGCCTGTTGTCTTCCCAGAAACTAGATCGGCAATCCTAGTCTGACGATGAGCTTTTGCAGCCAACTGGTGCCACTGCACGGTACCAAGGAAACAAGATTCATCGCGTTGGTCGGTTCTTTGTGTATGAAATAGTTACAAATTTTGTAGCGTGTTTAGATATGGGTTATGTGCTTATGGTGATGGTGATTTGGTTCTTGTGGCCTTCATTTCTTTGTTGTTTTACATGCGAGTTGTAAGTCTAGGCGGTGTTGTTCAAATAATCATTGTCGCTACGCTGTACTAAAACATTGATAAGTTTCAACATCGACGGTCTTTGAAAAGAAGCTTGGAAGTTGAAAGAACGTGTCCCTTTTTTCGTTCTGATTGTTGAAGGACATGTTTCTAGAGTAATCATAAGAGCTGTTACTTTCAGCTCGAAACTCTGGGTGATTTAAGTATACTTGTAGTCGTTTGGATGCAGACATTGTTCAAAGCAAACTACCGCCTAAGCTCTGGAAAATTTGGAGAATATTCATGGATGTACACATATTGGTACACCTGCGAAGATTTGTGAAAAATATGATAATTCGCGTGCTATGAGAAAGGACGTGTAGTTACAAACACTTTTCTTTGATGTTGGATAGTTGCAAACACTCTTTTTGTCATGACTCGGTAGGGAATTGCGAATTGTTTGGAGTGACAAAGTTTCAGGTTACGGGCCCGTCTAGAACAAAACAAAAAACATGGAATAGAATTATGGCCTCTTTGGATCTCCGAGAAATTTCATAAGAATTTTAGAGGATTTTAATTAATAGAAAATTTCCCTAGGGAATCCCTTTGGATCATATGATTGAGGTCACCAAATTCCTATGCCATCCATTTTATAGGAATCTCAACATGACTCAAACCTTATTTTATTTTCAGGAGTATTTGAGAAGTCCGATGCACTTACACTTCACCTCTCTCTCTACTCTCTTCTAAATCCACTTACACTTCATCTCTCTCTCTACTCTCTTCTAAATCCTGCGAAATTCTCCCTATGCACCATCCAAACACACGATGTTACAAAATTCTTGTGTGTTCAAAACTACGTAGGAATTCACCATACATCACATCTCAATATAACGTTTTTTCCTATTCCTATGTTTCTAAATTCCCACGATCCAGAGCCCCTATTGAAAAAAGTTCCAATAGAACTGTTGAATCTTTGAAAAATTCTAGGATATATGCTATTCCATAAATTTTTTTGGAAGAAAACAAACATGTGGTTCTAACTCATGGTTTTATATGTTTGTCTCTAGAGCTCCTTTTCCTAGTTGATATCTTAAATATGGATCTCAAAGTTTTCATGTGGTTTTAGTTTCTAGTGAAATTCAGGATAGATGATATCTTAAACCCTATATTTTTATATGATACTGCCCTCCGTACGACTCTACTCCAACACCACAAAGCCCACTAAGCGGACCAGAACTTGAGCACGCGCTAAAGCGATAGATGATAAGGTCCACTCGCTCCTAGCTATGTGTGATTTTGATTCTCCTTTAGATGTTGTGCTTCTTCGTTCCGATATATTATGTATGATCATGTATGACCGATAAGGAGCAATGCAAAAAAAATCTAGAACCGAAGTTGGAGAAGAAGAACACCAATAAGAGCTAAAGAAGGAGAAGAGACAGCCCGGACTGCCCCCCCCCCCCCTGTAGGGTTCGCAGCATAGAAAACAAAAATTTTCCTACGATGTGAACTATATACCAAGATCTATCAACTAGATACAAACAACGGGCGGATGTATATCCGTAGAGAACATACCCTTGAAGATCGACAAAGCTTAACGAGTTCAACTCGTGGTTGATGTAGACGATCTCTTGCCGATCTCAAGATCGAGAGGAAGTCCTAGCGCCGCAAATCAGCAGCGCATCCGTGCTCGCACACACGTTCGAGGCACCGAGCAACCTCCACCTCCTCGCTCCAGCGATGCAGCGGAAGCACAACTCTTTCTTGCCGAATAGCCACCGGGAACATGTATCTCGCTAGTCCGAGACCATGGGGGATAAATTCTAGAGGGGGAGAGAGATCCTTCACGAGGAGGTGTGAGAGACAAGTGAGGAGGGGGGCTCCTTTTATAGGAGGAGGGGGGAGCACCCAAGGGGTGGCCGCCGGCCATGGGGGGCAGCCCCCTCCCCTCCTTCATTCATGTGGGTGGACACTCCACTCACAAAATGCCCTTTAAATTTCCTCCACTCAAAAGTCCACTCAAATTCCCATTAAATTTCCACCAAATTTAATGCAAACTCTCATTAAATAAAACTCTTTTATTTTATTCAGAATTTTGTCAATTACTTTAATGACAAACATTCACAAATAACCCCTTGCTAGAATTCTATTTCACATGCATAACCACTTTATGCAATTTCACCCGAAAACCTGTTTCGGTATCTAGTGAAATAAATTCCTGCGCTTGTTCATTCTTTCGGCATGAAACATTTGCTCCAATTGGATGTCGGTGTCTCTTAAGTGTGTCACCCTACGGTTCGTGAATAATGCGGACATGATCGAGACCCCTCTCGGATCAATAATCAGAAGCGGGATCTGGAGACCCATACTGACTCCCACACATTCAACGATGACTTTCTTGTGATCGTCGGAACCTTTTACGCTAGTATATCTTAATCCCTTTGTTTCACGATATATTACATGTCCGAGATTCGATCATCGGTATCTCCATACCTAGTTTGATCTCGTTACCGACATGCACTCTTTTCTCGTTCCTGTGATATAACATTCTAGTGATCAAATCACTTGCTTGCAAGCTAATCAATGTGATATCACCGAGAGGGCCCAGAGTATATCTATCCGTCATCGGGATGAACAAATTCCACTCTCGATCCATGAGCCTCAACATAACACTTTATTAGTTCTGAATCCATCTTTATAATCACCCTGTTATGGTGTGATGTTTGATGTTATCAAGAAACTCTTCCGGTGTTAGTGATTGACATGATCTCATGGTCTAAGGATTAGGATCACTTCGTAAGTTGTTATAGCAATATAAACTCAATGACTTTGATCGTAATGCTATACTTCGGATGAATGTTCATCACACCATTACACTAATGTTGTGATCCCGTTATTAACAACATCCAATGTCCATGATCAGGAAACCTTGATCATCTTGTTAATCAACGAGCTAGTTTATGAGAGAGGCATAACTAGGAACTTTCTGTTTGTTTATTAAACACACATGTATTATCGTTTCCGTATTAATACAATTATAGCATGCAAAATAAACATCTATCATATACTTGTAATACACATAATAAACACTTTATTATTGCCTCTCAGGGCATATTCCCTTCACCCCCCCTAGGTTTTGAATCTTGGAGTTGTACAAGGCTACAAGCCCTCTCATTGCACTCAGGTCTTTGCCAAGAGCAAACTCTGTTGCTATTACTATTTTCTTTAGAATTCTATCAATTTGCAATCTCTTTGCTCTTGATATTCTATCTCTGTGCTTGGCGATCTTTCCTTTGAGGAACTCTACCACACGGGTCTATTTCTTAAGATTCTATCGAGATGGTGATTCAGACCAACGAGGGCAACAAGCATGCATGTGGTGTGTTTGTATCCCGATTTCCCCTCAGTGTTCATCACGTCCATCTGTGATTCGTCATCCCCACACGAGTCAATCTGTGAAGATCGGGCATCTCATAGAGGAAGACCCTCATCATTATATTTCTAGGCTTTTTCGTATCTTGATTTCCCCTTTGCTTCCATGGCCTCCATCGTGTTCCTCCTCCCTAAGTGAGTTAATTCGTTAAGATCGGGCATCCCACATATGAAGAACCTCGTCATTGCCTGACTTTGGAGGTTCTCGGGAATGACCTCTTGGGAGCGGACGTGACTAGGTGAGTGAGCCTCTCATGTCTAGTTGCGGACGACCGTCGGTCTTCGATACCGTGAGGTCGTTTCGGGGCCCTTGTCTTTAGAGCATCTCTAGCAGTACCCTCACATCGCGCAAACCCTTATAATAATCACTTGTTTGCGGGTTTGGTCTAGAAAATGGCCCGAACAGTGAACGTAAAAACATATAACCCTTAAAACTTTTAAAGGGCACATACAAAAGAGCTCCCCGACCTATAGAATCAGAGGTTGCAATGCCGAACCGAGTGTGCCCCGTATTCTCTAGATTGGGTTGGCGGGAATGAACCTTCAGCGTGATTTCTCGCCTCCCTTCTGCCGATGGCCAGATCCATGTCGCCTCCACTCTATCCTAGCTCATCACAGATCCCTAGCACCGGCATGGGAACCTCCCTGACGTCGCCCGTTGGTAGCACCATCGCTAGGGGACGAATCGACCCTGTCCCCACCGGCAGCGAGCGTGGTCGTACCCTGCACCCACCCAATCGTGTCGTTGTCCACTCAATCCACATCTGCGCCCTTTATTGATGTGAAACGCAAGTTCTAGGGCATCCATGTCATCCACGGGAAGGTTAGCATCTGATGGCGCCTCGTTGATGTGGGAGCGCTTCGTTGGAAACCCTAAGAGCAAGGTGTGATGAGCACAACAACAAGTCTTCCCTCAGTAGAGACCGAGGTTATCGAACCAGAAGGAGGAAGGAAACGTCTCAAAGGTGTTGCAAGCAATGTGGAAACCTACACAACACAAACTCAAGTCTTTGTCCCAACGAACAGTGAGGTTGTCAAGATCACCGGTTTGCTGTAACAAAGGATTAAACGTATGGTGTGGAAGGTAATGGTTTGCAAGAAGTAAACAAGTAACAGTGGAAGTTGTATCAATGGTAAAGATTGGACCGGGGTCCATAGTTCACTAGAGGTGCTCTCCTTAGATAAACAACATGGCATGAAGGGTAAACAAATTACAACAGGGCAATTGACAGAAACTGAGTAAGGCATAACAATGTAATTACTAGCCAGAAAAATCCTATGAGATTCGATTGGGCAATACAACAAGATACATAGACCGCCATCCAACTGCATCTATGACTAGAAGTCCACCTTCAGGTTATCATCCGAACCCCCTCCAGTATTAAGTTGCAAGCAACAAACAACTGCTTTAAGCAAAGTGTGTAAGGTAAACAGTCCACATGTTCCATGAACAAGAGACCGTTGTTTTCTCCCTAGTAGAAACACCACATCTACAACCGAAGAGATTATTGTCACTTCCCTTGGAAACTAGAGGCATGAACCCACTATCGAGCATAAATACCCCCTCTTGGAGTCACTAGCAACTACTTGGCCAAGATAGCTACTAACAACGGAGAGCATGCAAGATCACAAACAACACAGACATGATAGAATCATAAAGACAAAACCATTAATCAAACTAACATAATAATCTCAATATCCATCGGATCCCCGCAAACACAACATGCATGTTTACAAA
Source organism: Avena sativa (assembly GCA_916181665.1). NCBI lineage: Eukaryota > Viridiplantae > Streptophyta > Magnoliopsida > Poales > Poaceae > Avena > Avena sativa. The sequence goes on along the minus strand of OV702285.1, from coordinate 43,228,203 downwards.
TATATTAGATCTTGATCATGAACGGAGCTCACAAGATCTATACATGAAAGCACAAAGGAGATACAACCATCTAGCTACTACATGGACCCATAGTACAAGGTGGAACTACTCACGCATCATACCGGAGAGAAGGCCTTCGGGATGATCTCCCCTCCGGCAGGGTGTCGGGAAGAACTTCAGATCCCCCTGATCTAGGGACGATGGTGGTAGCGGATACAGACGGTTTCGTGAATATTTGATCGGGTGCTTAGAGTTTTGTGCATCGGAGGCTTCTTATAGGTGAAGGGGGAGGCCGAGGCGGTGGCCAGGGGCCCCACACCCCTCCCAGGCACGAGGCAGGTCCCACCCGCGCCTAGGGTGGGTCTGGCCGCCCTGGCCGGCCTCTCCGACTCCCCTCTGGACTTCTTGTTCCCCACGGAAAGTAATTGACTTTGAGTTTGTCCCGTCCAATTCCAAGAATATTTCTTTACTAACTTTTCTGAAACCAAAAACAGCAGAAAACAGGCATCTGGCACTGTTGCAACTTGTTAATAGGTTAGTACCACAAAACATATAAAAAGCACCTCAAAGTATAGACAAGTAAAGCAAAATAGATACTAAACAAGCATGGAGCATAAAAAATTATAGATACGTTTCTGACGTATTAACATCCCAAGCTTAACTCCTGCTCGTCCTCGAGTAGGTAAGTGATAAAAGAATATTTTTTTAGGTGACATGCACCCTCACAATAAAGATCCAACCATTTGCAAGCATTGAAAGCTGGGATCAAAGAACTCTAAACATGTGCATGAAAGATGGAGTTCTAACAATAGGACATAGTAACTATGCATGCAACATGAAAGGCTACAAACAAAGATCATGAATAACATGCATTGAAAAACGTTTGTTTGTTTCACATACAGAAAACATAGCATAGTGGCAATCAGCTTGTCCCTCATAGAGTAGCAAGTAGATGCATAGGACACTTTCAAAGTTCACAAGGGTGACTAGAAACAAATAGCACAAGAACAAGTAATATCACAATATGCATCAATCAATAAGCTTTAAAACACTGAACATAGAATGACAACTATGCTCTCTTAATGGTGCCTAAAGGTAGAAGGTGGAGACTCAATAATGGTGGAAGAAAGGCCTTTTTGTAAAGGAAGAAGGGATTACAAGTTTCAAAAAGAGCTTCCAACAATTATGGTACTTGTTAGCTTTTAGCCCTTATCATAAGCATTTTGAAGTGGTTAAGGTTAAAGTGGCAAAGATGGAGTATATGCTTGACGAAGTATAAGTTGGCAATCTCAAGTCCCTTGAATACGAGGGCCACACCTCATGCATACTCAACTTTGGGCCCAGGTAAGTTCTTGTCATTGTAAGTATTTGCATATCATTGAGAACCGCCAACGGGGTACCCCTTGCACATGGTACAGGAGCATTCCCATAACCAAAATGACAAGCCAAGCAGATAATGAGCATCTCAGCGATCTTTTTATTTACCATATGCATAGCTTTTTATTGAGGATGCTTCATAGATATCTCACTATGGTTATGTTGAAAGTTTCCACCATGATTAGGCATGACTTAGGCTAGCGGCCTAGGCGTTTCTCTAACACAGAATACAAACTCCATGGACTTACAAGTTCCCTCTTTATTTCACACCGGTGACATCCATAGACAAAAGAGCATGATATCAACTGAGTACAAAGTACAAGTGCAATGTTGAAAACGTTCCCCGTGACAACACGGTTCTGCTAATTATAACTTATAAGTGCAAGCATATACAACAAAGTTGTCACAATGGTTCAAGTTTATTAGGGGCAAAGAATATAAAGTGTGCCATCAAGTTCGCGAGGGCTTTAATCACTAAGTTTTCACATAACAAAATAGTCTTTAATTGGAAGATAGATGAAAACAAGAATATACTTGGAATGATGTAACACACCATGCATAGGAGTTTATAGTGGACACTTTGGAAAAACTTGGTTTCTTGGGAGTTGGAGGCATGAGTAGAACTTACTCATACAAGTGGAGGCTAGAAAAATACTGGGAGAAACCAACTAAGATAGCATAATGACCATAATCATGCAGAGCAACAAAGCATACTAATCAAAGCAAAGAGTGGTACTACAAGTCAAGGACTAAATGATCATAGAGGCTAGTGGTGACTTGTCATAGTCATAACATGGTGTAAGCATGTGCCAAGTCAACTCAAGCAAAGCATCAAAGGAGAATACCACAATATTATGCTTTTGCATGCTAAAACAACACATAATTTCTTCAAGGCACACTAAGCAATCCCAATTGTTTGGAACAAGACATGCTACAACAATAATCACTAAGCATAAGGTCAAAACAACACCTAGCATGTCATGCTAAAGTCTAAGCCACAGTCAATGCAAGCTCCTCTTGCACTTCAAGCAATAACTTACTACTCCTTTCCAACACCAAGCAACTTATTCGCAAAACAATACAACGAGAATGGGGTTCCAAACTACTTTATTCAAGCAAACTAAACAACCTAAGCAAAGCAAACGAAAACTAAGACGCTCCAAGAACAACACAACTGTGCATGAAACAATAAAAACGAAGTGTCTAGACAGACCTGAGCTTTTTATTGATGAAGAAGAGGATGCAGGCATCCCCAAGCTTTGACGCTTGTACCTCTTGGATATTTTTTGGGGTGACACCATGGTGGCATCCCCAAGCTTGAGCTTTTGTCCATTCTTCATCTCATTGCATCATTCTCTCTTTACACCTGAATTTTTTTCCTTCATACAAAGCTTCACACAATCTTCATTAGCAACATTAGTTTATTCAAAAGATATTAGACCTCTTGGCAAAGCTTTGGAACAACAATACTTTTTACTAAAAACACAAGCTATTGTAGCAAATCCTTCAAAAATCTCAATTCACCTAAAAAGAACTCAAAAAGGAATCAATAAGAAGCAAATGCAAATAATGGCAGAAATCTGTCAAAACAGACCAGCAGGTAGAAATCGATTTTTTTGAACATTTTCTGTTGCTCAAATAAAAAAGTGTTGAACTAACGAAAGTTAGATAACATACTGGGGGATTTATTCGTAAATTTTGAGCTCAATCAGAATTACATAGACTCCTCACAAATTTGTTTGGTGAGTACAGAAATCTGTTTCTGGACAGCAATTCCCCAAATCTTACTTCCCTCTCATTAGAGATCATTCTTGGCACAAAAAGCAAACAAAAAGGATAAGAAGAGGCCATTACTGAAGTAATAACTTCCAAGACTCAAGAAAACTCTTGGGTTATCTCCCAACAAGTACTTTTATTTAACACCTTTAAGTTAGGCACAAGAAGCAAGAAGAATCAAGTATTTTCAAATGAAGAAGCAACCTTCTTGTTCTTTCCTTTCTTACCTTTCTTCTTTTCCTTAGGGAAGATATGATTGCTTACCGGAGGAGCAAAATGTATGATGCCTTTTCCCACATCTATCATTGCCCCAAGGTGTTTTAGTAGAGATCTTCCAAGTGTGATATGTCCCATGCCTACACATTCAATAATAAGATAATCAGTAGTCACCATTTTTCCTGAGATTTTTGTAAACACACCTTCAGCTATTCCAATGGGTAATATAGTGGAATTTTGGTAAGAGAGATTTCCTCTCCTCCTTCAATAAGCCCCCAAAGACTCAAGGAATAATAAATATCTTTAGGCATGAGACAAAATTCAGACATGATATCACAACGAGCATAAAAAATGTAGTGTTTATTGAGACTTTGATTGTGTAAAACCACTTTGAAGGCTCAGAATTTATGCGAACATAATCATGGTAAGCCCTAAGCGTGTGATAGCAGCTATTCATAGCAGCAATACTGGTCTCAAGAGTGTTCAACCTAGCAAAAATATTTGTGAAAGAGGAATCAGACTTGCCAGGTGTACCATAAATCATGATTAATTTCCTTATGGCATCAAAAGCTTCATCCTCAGTACATAGAAAAAAATCTTTCTCAGCCAATAACGAAGAGCATATCTATAACGAAGAGCAATACCGCGGTAGAAACTATCAATAACCAAGCTATGACTTACCTTAGGCTCGGTTTTCCTCTGGAAAGCAGAGATTCTAGACCAAGCTTCTTTAAAACTTTCTTCACTTTTTTGCTTAAAAGTGGAGATTTCTACCATAGGGGAAATAAAGGTTGGTCCAAAACCAGACATGGTAGCAACTAGAGCAGGAACTAATTTTTTTGTGTTTTTGAATAATGCAAGCAAACCAAACTAGACTAATTTTTTGGGGTTTTTTGAAAAGAGGCAAACAAAACCAAGCAAAAGAAACAAAGCAAAAACTAAAAATAAAGTAAATATAAAGGAAGTGAAGGACTCCCCTTGTGAAGACGTCCTTATCCTCCCCGGCAACGTCGCCATAAAACTTGTTGATGGAGCCTTGTTGATGTGGGAGCGCTTCGTTGGAAATCCCAAGAGCAAGGTGTGATGAGCACAGCAGCAAGTCTTCCCTCAGTAGAGACCGAGGTTATCGAACTAAAAGGAGGAAGGAAACGTCTCAAAGGTGTTGCAAGTAACGTGGAAACCTGCACAACACAAACTCAAGACTTTGTCCCAACGAACAGTGAGGTTGTCAAGCTCACCGGTTTGATGTAACAAAGGATTAAACGTATGGTGTGGAAGGTAATGGTTTGCAAGAAGTAAACAAGTAACAGTGGAAGTTGTATCAATGGTAAAGATTGGACCGGGGTCCATAGTTCACTAGAGGTGCTCTCCTTAGATAAACAACATGGCATGAAGGGTAAACAAATTACAGCAGGGCAATTGACAGGAACTGAGCAAGGCATAACAATGTAATTACTAGCCAGAAAAATCCTATGAGATTCGATTGGGCAATACAACAAGATACATAGACCGCCATCCAACTGCATCTATGACTAGAAGTCCACCTTCAGGTTATCATCCGAACCCCCTCCAGTATTAAGTTGCAAGCAACAAACAACTGCTTTAAGCAAAGTGTGTAAGGTAAACAGTCCACATGTTCCATGAACAAGAGACCGTTGTTTTCTCCCTAGTAGAAACACCACATCTACAACCGAAGAGATTATTGTCACTTCCCTTGGAAACTAGAGGCATGAACCCACTATCGAGCATAAATACCCCCTCTTGGAGTCACTAGCAACTACTTGGCCAAGATAGCTACTAACAACGGAGAGCATGCAAGATCACAAACAACACAGACATGATAGAATCATAAAGACAAAACCATTAATCAAACCAACATAATAATCTCAATATCCATCGGATCCCCGCAAACACAACATGCATGTTTACAAATAGATTAGATCTTGATCATGAACGGAGCTCACAAGATCTATACATGAAAGCACAAAGGAGATACAACCATCTAGCTACTACATGGACCCATAGTTTCTAAGGTTCAGAGGTTGTTGAAAAGTTTTTAAAGTTTGACTCAGATTTTTCTAGCCACTTGTTTTTCATTCATTCATTCATAGCACACGATACAAACACACACCATAGCAAAGGAAAACAGATGGTTTTAAGAACCATTCTGGAAACTACGATACAGTGGGACCGAATACAATTCACTAACGCTAGTGCTCAAGTGCTACTACTCCTTGGAGTTAGTGTACTCATCCTCCTCCTCATCATCATCGCCATTGATGAAGGCGAAATCATCCTCATCAGTGAAGAAGTCCATGGTCTGATCCTCTAGAAAGTCATCATCATCGCTGAGATAGGAGTAGGGGTCTCCACGAAGGTCTTCTCCGGCATTCTCCCTCTCCTCCAGCTGCATGTCTCTCTCGTGGATGGTCTCCTCCAAATCCGTGATCCGGTGGCGAAGACGGGCAATGATGCGCTCCTTCTTGTCGAGCTGGTGGCGACGAGACTTGCGATCCTTCACTAACATGGCAAGGGTCTGATCCTTCTTCTTGGTGATGGCGTACTTGTGGTTGGCGTAGGCACGGGCATTGTCCAACTCCTTCTGACGATTGTACATCATGAAGCTGAGGTGGTCCAATTGACTCTTCATCTCGGGGTGGTATGGGGCCTCCAGTGGCTGTCCCATAACATCACGCCTTGGGTAGAACTCAAAGCGGGTACCCTTGATCTTATTGATACTCTACCCACACAGACAGGCAAGATCTTCCTGCATTGCCCTGGCCAGTCCATCGAGCCAGTTGTTTTTTCTTAAGGTGAACTGAATTCCCTCGGCAGTGGGAGGTTCAATCTTTCCTCGGAGAATTGCAACAACTAGCCACTGCATATCTTCTCCTTCCTGATCATTGAGCTGAGCTCTGAAGAACTCGGGGTGCGGATTCTCCAGAAGTTCCGAAAGCTGGTCCAAGTCACGCTCAAAGATGAGGTCTCCTCCATTCCCCAACTGGTAAAACTTGTTGTGCTTCACGTCCATCTATAAGAATATAGGATGAGTAAGTTAGTAGAGTGATCAAGTGTGTCAAATTTTATGTATTTTGCAAGAATTTTTGAGGAACATGAAATTTTGATGAAAGAGTCCAAGTGATAATAATGGGAATAAGTTTTTGTAAATACTCACTTCCTTTGGTTTTGAAACTAAGTTTTTGATTCAAACGTCCATTCTAACTAGGGTCTCCTATGGTCAGGATGGCTCTGATACCAACTTGTCAACACCCGGATTTTTAATCCCAGATGCCTGTTATACCATACATCGCAATCCCAGGATTACCATTTTTGTGAGACATAACAGATTTGGATATCATAGTACATCATCCATTACAAACCATACATAAGGTCTTACACAAATAAGGATCTCATGATCCAGTTCTTAATACAATTCAAGCAGCGGAATAACATAATAGTAACGCTAGCGTCGGCGAAACTCCATCTTCAGGGTCACAGGCAATGCTGACGATGGGAGATGATCCTAGTTGTCGTAACCTTCCTGCGGTCCGTCATCCTGATACTCCTCTTCATAGTCTGGCCACGGGAATAGCCAGGGACAAAGCCATGAGTACTCTTTAAGTACTCGCAAAATAATACTAATAAGTTAAGGGGGTTTTGTAGTAGGATACTAAGCTCTAGGGTTGTTTTGCAAAAAGCCAGATTTACCTCAACTAAGTTCAGAAGCAAGAAATTTAGTTGAAAGTTGTATAACACCTAAGTGGGAATTTGAATTTCATATCACAACTCTTGAAAGTATCGTATGGGCACCTAGAGGGGGGGTGAATAGGTGCTACTTCAAATTTTCTTCTTTTTCAAATTAGGGTTTGACAAGAAAGGTAAGTTCTCTAGATTATGCAACTATGGTGAATTTACCTATATGTCAACCATGCAATAACTATCACAACACTAAGCAAGAACAAGTAAGTAAAGTGCGGTAAAGGATAGAAGTAACCAAAGGAGTGGACGCGGAGACACAAGGATTTGTTTCCCGTAGTTCCTTCCTTTTGAGGGGAAGTAGGTCTACGTTTGGAGAGGGGGTGGTTTCAAACCACCAATGCCACGAGAGGCCTCCCTTGTTCTCCGATGAATCTCACCCCAACGGGCTCGATCCACCTTCCACTATATCGGCAACCTTCGAGGTGGAAACCGGCAGCTTTACAACAAGTTCAGGGCACACATCCACAACTTAATTGGAGGCTCCCAAATACAAGCAAGCTGTCAAGACAAATCAAAGACAAGCTTGTAAGAACCAAATCAAAGTTAGGGTTTCCAATGAAACACTAGAGCTTGGGGGCCCTCAAGTGAATGAGGGGGAAATGAAGATTTCTCTTGGTGAAGATGTAGATCAAGGCCTCCTCCTTCGATTCTCCAAAGATCAATGACTTTGGATGGTTGGATGAAGAGATCTTGTAGGTTTGGTGGCTCTAATGGAGTTGGTGTTTTTGAGCAGCTCGAGCAACTGGAGGAAGAAGATAAGGGTCCCTTTTTATAGGCAGCTCCCTCCACGAACCATTTTCTGTCCGTTGTAGAAAAGTCAGACCAGAGACTCCGGTCTGTAGACCGGAGACTCCGTCTACACCGGAGATTCTGGCCAATCTCCGGACCAGCCTCCGGACCGTCCATCTGAATGACCCAGGCCATCTATGACCCAACATGACCGGAGACTCCGATCTTCCAACACCAGAGACTTCGGACTGAGCCAGCACCAGAGACTCCGGCCAATCTCCGGACCACCCATCAGAATGTCCCAGCCCAGATCCTGAAGTCACCACCGGAGACAGATCCGGAAACTCCGGACCACACCGGAGACTCCGGTCTTGGCAGACCGGGGACTCCGGTCTGGAGTTTCCAGAAATTTGTCACTTGAGTATGGACTTTTCCCAAGTGTGAGGGTGATTTTCACTTATCATAATACCAACCTGTGGACAATCACAAACTGTAAAAAGATCTACTTGTTGTTAACGAACACCAAAAGTGATTATGACAATAAATTCCCTTTCAATCTCCCCCTTTTTGGTGTTCGATGACAACAAGTGATTTGCATGGAATAAAATTATATATGGGGCTCCCCTGACTATGTGCAACAAGATAATTAAGTAAATCATGCAAGGTAGATAGTATCAACGGTAACACACATAAATCCCACATGAGTTACAATAGATAGTGCACGTAAGCACATGGTCACACACATGAACAGCAAATAACACACATGAAGTTCAAGTTCGAATAATGCAAATAAAAGCAGATAGTAGCAAATCCAAAGTCCCAAACCCATGCAAACCGATGAGAGTGTCTTCTCCCCCTTTGGCATCGAAACGCCGAAAAGGGAAAGACCTAAACTAGCGCCCCAATAGCTCAGTAGTCATCGTCATCCTCGGCATCCTCATCCTCATCCTGGTCATCACCACCCTCATCATAGTCATCATCGTCTTCAAGGACAGCAGGCCCTTTGCCGTGAGGGCGAGAAGAGGAGGTACCCGAAACCGGAGGTGACATCAGCAAAGGTTTTCCAATCCACCAGACTATCCTGTTGGGCATTCCATGCCCCAAATGAGAGTGTGTGATCATACTCTATGGACTGCTGAGCCCCATGCTCATCATTGTATTCATCCTCACCTTCCTCATTATCCTCGGCACCTTGTTCCTTGATCTCCTTGAGGAGCTTCTCAATGCGACGGTTGCTTTGGTAGGATGCATGCTGCTGCTTACGGATGTCGATGTTCATGCAACAAAGGGTCCTCTCCCAAAAGCTGGCCTTCTTGACTCGCTCATGCACATAGTCTCGAGTCATAGTAGGCATAGGGGCATTGGAGGTATTCTTCCTCCGAACTCTAGGTGGGGAGGGAGCCCTCTCAGTCTCAATCTCCTCATCATCATCCCCATAGCGACGCATCAGAGCAGGCCCCATACACCCCTTCTGCTGTTGTGAGACCAAAGTGTGCTCAGTGAGGTGTGGTGGTATGCCAAATGGAGAATCATGCTCCTGGGAGTTGATGAGCCTCATAACCAAGGGTGCATATGGAGGATATTTCTTGTAAAGAATGGCATGGAACATCTCCTCGGAAATAAAGTCCATCACATCAATAGGTGCAGCATCTGCCTCTGGTCCAGCATTGTAGGTCCGGTGAGTGTGGTACAGAAGGTTGACGAGCCCACCCCTAATTGCATCATCATTCCCAGCACTTGGTGCAATGGTATGACGGAAAATCCTCAACATAAGGTTGTAGAGGGTCTTGAGTCCCTTGGACCCCCCACAACACCATCATCATACAGAGGTGCCAGCTTCAACTTGCTCTCACCCAAAGCTGTAGAGTGCATACGCAGCCCAACAGGAGTGGATACTCCATGAAAGGTCTCAAAGATGACGTTGGCAAAGTCATGAAATGTAGCTGTGCAGCGAGTGGTACCAGACATCCACACCATGGTCCTGTATAGATCAGACCCAAACACAACGGTGGCATAGAACTGCTGTACAAGGTGGACATTGTAGTCTTCACGCATCTCCATCAAGTTATACAATCCCAGCTTCCCACAGATCCACAAAGCATCATTGAAGTAGGTACTGAGGCACATTTGCTCAAAACTCATGAACTTCTAAGGGCATACAGGTGATTTGGTGAGCACACCATACACATCCTTCATGAACACAGCCTGTTCTTTCCTCCAGAAACGAGGGTCATCACCGGTACGAGTCAGCGCATAGAAATCTGTCTTTCTCAGCTCACGGTACTCCTATTTTGACATTTTGGCTAAGGACTGAAGGTTGTCATACTTGGCCTTCTTGGCACAGTCCTCTCGTTCAGCCCTCTCCCGATCCCTCTTCAAGTAAGCTGCATCACGTGCTTGCTGTTTCCGGTTGGACGGAGGCACGATAAATTGACCTCGAGCTTCATCATAGCGAGGATTGCCCCTTTGGGACTTGGCCTTGGTACGACGAGGACGACTAGAACCATCACCTGTGAACAACAGTGAGGGAGATAGCATGGATATGAGTATATATGTCCCAATGATGCAGTACAAGAGCTTTGATGCATTTCTGGTCTGTTTTGATTCACCCAACACCGGAGTCTCCGCACCTTATACCGAAGTCTCCGGTCCTGAGGACAGGAGTCTCCGGCCTGGACCGGAGTCTCCGGACCTAAGTCCGGAATCTCCGGTCGGGAGGCTCGGGCATGAGATGGGGAGATGCTGGTGAGGGTGAATCTAGTAGATCGGGCAATGCAACAAGGCTAAAGTACTAGAGTGCTCGCAAACAAGTGATTCCAATGGACAAATCAGCATCAATCCTCAAAAACACATCTAGAGATGAACCCTAGGAGAAAAAGTAGAGGAGAGGTACCAGATCTGTCCATGGGATCAATTCCTCCGGTGGGAATGACCCAATGGAGGAGAGGGGAAGGTTGGCCAGCGGCACGGCGGATCCCGGGGGCTTCTTGACCTCCGGGGAGGAGTTTTGGAAGAGGAGGCGACGGGTTTGGAGGTAGGGGACGGGGTGAAGAATGAGGAACTGTTGTACCAGTTCACCCCGACCCCCTACTTTAAGTGGCAGAAACCGTCTGGACCAGAGACTCCGGCCTACACCAGAGACTCCGGTGTATGTACACCGGAGACTCCGGTCCTCCTTGACCAAAAGCTCCAGGATGGGTGTTTGGGGACACATATGAGAGATAGACAAGTTTAGGATAGGGAAAGGGCTTGGGTTGAGACATCAAACTACGAAGAGCCAACAAGAGCCATAGGAATTTCATAAAAATATTCAGAAAAGCTCCAAGAGACTAAGATCAGGCGAATGACAAACATGAGTAAGTGCAAACCTCTCTAATGTGAGAGGACGGTGGCCTAGGCCACCATATTTGAGTATACTCAGCTTGTCACCACGAAGATATATCTTGGGTCCATTACCGAAACTCATCATTAAGCTCACATATCACATCATGATATTAAGAGGAATGAATTTGATTGCTTTGGGCATAATGGGGGGAGGGATAGTCCAATCAATTAGGACCGCTCTCCCCCTATATCCATGCCTACACCTAAACCAAATATGGGTTGAAACATAGGTGAGAATGCAAGAAAATCAAGTCAAGCTCCTTGAATCTATGACATTTAGTTCATTCCTCAAATAGCAAAACCTTGCTTCATCATGTGGCTTCGTGAAGATATCGGCAAGTTGATCTTTGGTTGACACATATGATAGATCAATATCACCTCGAGCAACATGATCTCTAATGAAGTGATGGCGAATCTCAATATGCTTTGTCCTTGTGTGATCCACCGGGTTGTAGGCAATCTTGATGGCACTTTCATTGTCACATAGAAGAGGCACTTTGTCACAATGGACACCGTATTCCTTTAAAGTTTGCCTCATCCATAGCAATTGGGTGCAAGCATTAGCAGCTGCCACATACTCGGCTTCGGCGGTGGAGAGAGATATACAATTTTGCTTCTTAGAAGACCAACATACCAAGGACCTACCAAGGAATTGGCAAGACCCGGATGTTTATTTTCTGTCATCCTTATCACCCGCCCAATCCGAATCCGTGTATCCACAAAGAGCAAATGTTGAGCCTCGAGGATGCCAAAGACCATAAAATTGGGTATGAACTAAATATCGAAAGATTCTATTGAACGCCATCAAATGGCTTTCTTTATGAGCCGCTTGATATCTTGCACACACACCTACACTCAACACAATATCGGGTCTAGATGCACAAAGGTAAATCAAAGAACCAATCATGGACCGGTATACCTTTTGATCCACATCTTTACCATTTGGATTTTGTTCTAGATGAGTCTTTGTAGCCATGGGAGTAGGAGCTCCATTTAAATCTTGCATTTTGAATATCTTGATCATATCTTGAGTATACTTGGATTGATTGAAGAATGTACCTCCTCTAACTTGCTTGATCTCGAAACCAAGAAATACTCTCAACTCCCCCATCAAATACATCCGGAACCTACTAGTCATAAGTTTTGAGAATTCATCATTAAAAGCTTTGTTAGATGAGCCAAAGATAATATCATCAACATATATTTGGCATACAAAAAGCTCCCCATTGACTTTCTTAGTAAAAAGAGTGGGATCAATTTTCCCAACCTCATATCCACGGTCAAACAATAACTCTCTAAGGTGCTCATACCACGTGCGTGGGGCTTGCTTGAGCCCATAGAGCGCCTTATCAAGTTTGTAGACATGGTTTGGGAAGTTGTGATCCTCAAATCCCAGGGGTTGCTTAATATATACCAACTCATTTAGTGTACCATAAAGAAATGCACTTTCTACATCCATTTGTTGCAACTTGAAGTTATGATGTGCCGCATTAGCAAGAAGGATACGGATGGACTCGAGGCGAGCCACGGGTGCATAAGTATCTCCATAGTCAATGCCTTCAATTTGAGAGAACCCTTGTGCAACCAATCTAGCCTTGTTCCTTGCTATAATTCCATGCTCATCTTGCTTGTTCTTAAATATCCACTTTGTTCCAATAACATTGCGGCAATCCTTTGGCTTCTCTACTAACTTCCATACTTTGTTTCTCTCAAAGTTGTTGAGCTCTTTGTGCATAGCTTCTAACCAATCAGAATCTTCAAGAGCTTCCCACACTTTCTTAGGTTCAATCATGGAGATGTGAGCTTGATGTTCACTGAACCTCTTCAATTGTGCTATTGTGGAAATGCATTTCCTTAGGTCACCAACTACATTTTGTAGAGAGTGGTCTCTTAATTCCAACATTCTTTCCTTTCTAGCTTCGCGACGAGCGTGGATCTCCGTGTTGTTTCTTGGGGGACCCTCTTCATCATTTTGATCCTCGTCTTGACCATCAACTTGACCTTGATCATCATTGGAATCATTCGCTTCATCTAGAGGCAAAGATTCACCTTGGTCTTGATCAAGTGCTCTTCTAGCATCAATCAGAGCTTGTTTCAAAGCAGTTTGTATGGATCTTCCTTGAGCAATTGCCTTGGCACCACTTGACACCCTGGCGAATGAATCAAGCTCCCCTTGACTAGAGTTGTCACTATGATCATCATGTTGAGGGTCCACCTCTTGTCTTTGGCTTGAGTCATTGTCCTCCTCGGTGGATGGAGCTTGTTGATGTTGTGAAGATGAGGGATCCACTTGAGTGGAGCATAGTTCTTCTCGATCCGCCATAAGGGGTTCCTCAACGGGGCGGATATATCCCACACCCATTCTTCCTATGGCTTCCTGAGGCATTTCATCATGTGCATCACAAGCATCAACACGCCCCCCTTGGGGACCATCATATTCTTCGAAGGTCACACTACAAGATTCTATGACGGCTCCAGAGAGCTTATCATAGATTCTATAAGTGTGAGATTCGAGACCATAGCCAACAAAAATACCCTCTAATGCTTTAGACTCGAATTTGGACAAATGAACACCCTTTATGAGATAGAAACACTTACAACCGTACACCCGGAAGTAAGATATGTTGGGATTGTTACCGGTAAGTATTTCATATGGAGTCTTGTTGATTTCTTTGCGGAGGTAGAGCCGGTTTGAAGCATGGCAAGCGGTGGAGATGGCTTCGGCCCAAAAGTTGTATGGAGATTTAAACTCCGCCAACATGGTCCTAGACATCTCAATAAGAGTCCGATTCTTCCTTTCGGCCACACCATTTTGTTGAGGGGTGTATGCAACAGATTATTGATGTTTTATCCCCTCATCACTAAGCAAATCATTCAAGGTGTAGTTCTTGAACTCGGTGCCGTTGTCACTTCTTATGATCAACACGGGAAGATTGTATTGACGTTGGACCATGTTGATGAAGTCGATGAAGGTCTTTTGTGTCTCACTCTTCAACTTGAAGAAATATACCCATGAGTATCTTGAAAAGTCATCGACAATCACCAAACAATATTTCTTCCCACCAAGACTTGCATGAGATGGAGGACCAAAAAGGTCCACATGGAGGAGCTCCAAGATCTTGGTAGACTTGATGCGGTTCTTAGGCTTGTGAGGAGCATCATGCATCTTCCCTAGAACACATGCCCTGCAAACACGATCTTTGGCAAAGGAAACATTTTCTTTTAGTCCAAAAATATGGCCCTCCTTGTGGAGACTTTGCAAAGTTCTCATATTCACATCGCACTTGTAGTGGCTTGCCCTGAAAAGTCCACCACATACAAGTCATGTTCGACGTACCCAACGAAAGCGACCTTGAGAGACTTGCTCCACATGAGGACCCCAATATCATCATCAACAAAGACGGCAAAAACCATCTTACCAAGAGCACGGACTGAAAGTAAATTGTATCCAAGGGTCTCAACAAGCATGACATTCACAAGTGTAATGTCGTGAGCAACCACTACCTTGCCAAAACCCATTACCTTAGACTTTGACTTGTCGGCATATGTCACGGTGATTTGATCATCATTTGGCTTTAAGTCCTTGACAATAGATGAGCTTCCGGTCATATGACTCGTGCAACCACTATCAAGCACCCACTTTGACCCTCCGGAAGCATAAGTCTACAAAAGATCAAGCTAATTTTTAGGTACCCATTTTTCAATGGGTCCTCTTTTGTTAGCAACAAGGGTCTTGGGAACCCAAATAGACCAAGCAATATAACTGTCAACACCCGGATTTTTAATCCCAGATGCCTGTTATGCCATACATCACAATCCCAGGATTACCATTTTTGCGAGACATAACAGATTTGGATATCACAGTACATCATCCATTACAAACCATACATAAGGTTTTACACAAATAAGGATCTCATGATCTAGTTCTTAATACAACTCAAGTAGTGGAATAACGTAATAGTAAAGATAGCGTAGGCGAAGCTCCATCTTCGGGATCACAGGCAATGCTGACGATGGGAGATGATCCTAGTTGTCGTAACCTTCCTGCGATCCATCATCATGGTACTCCTCTTCATAGTCTGGCCACAGGAATAGCCAGGGACAAAGCCATGAGTACTCTTTAAGTACTCGCAAACTAATACTAACAAGTTAAGGGGGTTTGTAGCAGGACACTAAGCTCTAGGGTTGTTTTGCAAAAATCTAGATTTACCTCTACTCAGTTCAGAAGCAAAGAAAACTAGCTGAAAGTTTGATAACACCTAAGTGGGAACTTGAATTTCATATAACAACCCTATTGTGATCAAGTCAAAGTCTCAATTCATTTCACAAGTCATTTTGAAAACATCTGACGGGGGAACAGTATGGCCACTCCAACTGTCCATAACCATGGACGCGGCTATTCGAATAGTTTGACACTCTGCAGAGATTGTACACTTTCACCACAACATTCGATACATCCGTCAGGAACAAATCCTGAATTCACCATACTCAGTATACGGATAATCAATCCTAACCTTTCAATTACACGCCCTAGTATAGGCACCTCTCCTGTGAGTTTGGCCTCCCAACCATGACCAACTGTCATCTTGGGTACTACACAGGTAGACAATCTTCACAAGGTAGCCTCAGCTCAGACCTTGGCCGCGAGGGAACCCATACTAAGGTATATAAATTTCCATTCAAGCCCTACCCAATTTTCGGGTATTGTGGTTGTACGGTAAAATTGGAATGGTATCACATCCAGACAACCATCAGTTTTATAAAAGTGCTAAGGCTCATGCCTCAACATTTTCATCATCAAAATCATCTAGTGTTCGAGAACACATGTCAAAACATTTTAGTAGAATGACTCGTCATTCTAAGGTTTTCACAAACATTTTCACCAAGTATTCCCATCTAAAGTTGATCAAGTTTTATGCTTAGCACTAGCATCTACAAGTGAGGGTAAGTACTAATGAGGGGTGGTAAACAAGTGGATATTAATGAGGTTCAGTCTAATGCCTTAGGATGACATCAAGATTATCTCCTTAGGCCAAATTTAATGCTCTTTATGCAACCTTCAATTATATTTCTAGAATCTACAAGTCACTTAAGTAAACTCTAAGAAAAACTTTGATAAAGAAATAAAGTAGAAAGCTTGTAAGTAAAACTAGGATGGTTTATCAAGTGGTATAAACTTGCAAGTAAAACTTGCATGGTTTGGCTTGCTAAGATAGTGGTGTAAACTTGCTAGGTTGCAAGTGTTAGCTTGCATAGGTCAGCTTGGTTAGTAAGGCTTGCCTTGTACAGAGCAGTGGTTGAAGTTCTCATCGGCTTCCTCCTCGTAGTATCCTCCTTCCTCCTCGTATCCTTGGTCGGTACTAGCGTCTATAAATAAATACGAGGTACATAATCACCAAACAATACTTAACTATTTTCAACCATCACACAAAGGTGCACTATAGATGATCTAACATCATCACTAGAATCACAAGGATTAAAGCATTTGTCTTATTTATTTTAATTTGAGAAAAGTAATTTCTACTCATTGAAAAACTACTTAAGATTTAATATTCTCCAACTCAAACATGGTATCATGTTGACACATGTCATCACCACATATTTCAGTACATGGGAATATGATTTAAAGTGGTGTCACAATTTAATAAGGTTTAACCTTTTTATTTTAATTAAATAAAGTGACTAGAAATGCCCATGTTGCATTCTTTTATTACTTGAACATTATTTCTGCAAGTAAACACATATGTTTTTATATATTCTAAAAGGTATGATCAAATGTGATTTTTGGGAGTTGGAATCAACTCAAAAGATTTTATGGTTGAATTTGGAAAAATGTTTGAATGCAGAAAAGCTTTTGCCTTGTTATTTTTACCACGGCTGATCTGTAACTCCAAATGATTTGAATCCAATGGGCTTGGATTAAGCATTTCAGTACCTTTCTAGCAAAATTGGTTCCATGCATTTTGGTTCAGTGAATCGAGCTGGGTTGATTTTTGAATATAGGTACAGAACTGTGTTTGAAATTAAAAGAATAAAGCTTAATTTGAATTGTTGGGTCGCGCAGGATGTTTTACTGGGCCGGCCCATTACACACAGCGCGTACGCGGGCTGGTTAAGTGTCTGTCCCCACGCGTCAATGAGACGGGGAGGGGCGAAGCGGTACGGGGTGATCTAGGCCGCACGATCTAAACCTAATCGAACGGCTACGGTTCATCGTCCACGTCGGGCAGCGACGACGATACAAAACCCTAACGCGGCAGGTGGGGGTCGTGTAAGGCTCATCGGGGCTCAGGCGAGGGTCGACGATGGGGGCGAATGACGAAGTCGATGACGGCGGTTCTCCTGGTACCGGCAGCTCCTCCTGGGGCGGCTCCAATCGACGACTCCCTTCTTCTCTAGCAGCGGTGGGCTCCGGCCAAATTCTGGCGATGCGCTGATCACCTTGCTCCGGTAGTGAGGTAGGGTGGTTCTGGGTGAGAGGAAAGTGAACTGGTGTGGCAAAAACAAGCGGTGGAGGCCTCTATTTATAGTGGCGAGAGGGGACCGACGGGCGCGGGCTGAGCTCGTCGTGGTCGACGACACAGGTAGCTATTGGCATGGGCGACAGTAGGAGGCGGTGCTATGTTCCCTGGTGAAGCTCAACGACGTGGTGGCGAGGCGTGGGGCGGTGCTGATCGGTCGGAATGCTTCGACGCTCTGGGCGGGTCCGACGGAGGTGTTGATGGCGCACAGCGCACGTGGTCCGCACGGCGGCGAACGAGCATGTCTGGCAGGGTGCTGGTGATCATCTCTGCAAACGGCGAGGGCGGCGCGCGGTCTGTGGGTGCTGGTCGAGCGTGGCGCACGGGCGCGCTCTCGGCATGGTCGCAAAGAGGTTTGGCATGGGCGTGGCGTGTGGTCTAGGGGCTGGCATTGCTCGGGGCTGGGACAGAGAGTGGCGGTAGACGGTGCTGCATGTCCCAGACAAGGTTGGCGAGGCTAGTGCGGCCTCTAGCTCGCTGGCGACAATGGGGTGGCAAGTTTGTCCTCGGCATGCTCACCATTGATGGCTAGGCTTGCTTACAGTGGTGCTAAAGATAGTTAAAGGGGATAGATGATCTACCAAGGGCTGGTTGCAACCAGAGAGGGAACAAGTTAGGCCAATTTTACTGCACACTATAGTGTTTGTTGTTTGTTTGATTTGAATCTGCAAGGTGTTTGATGAAATGGCCGCAAGAACTTTAAATTTGAATTTTGAATTCAAACTTTGTGGGTTTGCTAGGCACATACTAGGGAGTGTCTGTTTAGTTGGATTAGTCAAGGGGCACTAGTTTGGTTGAGTTTTGAAAATGTGTGATCTTCACATATGGTAAAGATTCAATTTTGAATTGTGATTTAAATGGGGTTGCCAAATGTTTCTGCAAGTTTGAAAGGTGGGCCTTGATTCACATTTACTAGTTCTATCAAGGGGTGAAAAGAATTGGGAAAGTTTCTGTTTGAAATCTTGGACTAGAAACACTCAAAGTGACCCAGTGAACAAGATTGGCAAAAATGACCATTTGCTTTATTTGGTTTGTTTTTGATTTTCTCTTTATTTGTTTCTGTTTGAAAATATTTTAGATTATTTTATATTTGTCTTTAAACCATTTCTTGCTATTTAGGTTAATCACACGAGATCATTCATGCATTTGTCAAATCATTTCATTCACACATGCATTCATATGATTTTAATTAATCAAAGTTTTTGTTAACCCTAATTTTAGTGATTAGAGTTTGATGATCCTTGTTTTATATTTTTGGGATGTTACACCGAGGCGGTGGCCAGGGGCCCCACACCCCTCCCAGGCGCGGGGCAGGGCCCACCCATGCCTAGGGTGGGTCTGGCCGCCCTGGCCGGCCTCTCCGGCTCCCCTCTGGACTTCTTGTTCCCCACGGAAAGTAATTGACTTTGACTTTTGTCCTGTCCAATTCCGAGAATATTTTTTTACTAACTTTTCTGAAACCAAAAATAGCAGAAAAAATGCATCTGACACTGTTGCAACTTGTTAATAGGTTAGTACTAGAAAACATGTAAAAATCACCTCAAAGTATAGACAAGTAAAGCAAAGTAGATACTAAACAAGCATGGAGCATAAAAAATTATAGATATGTTTCCGACGTATCAGCACCGCTTCCCCTGCAGCTGCGGCTGCGCCCGCGGTGACCATGGCACCACCACCCGTGCCAAAGCTAAGAAGAATGTGTTAGTTGTGAAGCCCCGGGAGAAGATGACGGTGGTGCCAAAGGGGGACGGCGCCAAGGGCAGTCAATGCTGCTATTGCTGCCACAACATCGATCCTCGCTACACTCCCAACACCATGGAAACCGCTAGGTGTTTGACGCTACGCCCTCAAGGTATGATTCTGATTCATACATGGATTTATTGAATGCCAATTCCATTGATCTTGAGGATACGTCGCTCAGAGAGTTTGATCATTCATAACCTTCCGGTGTGGATGAGGGTGATGGTGAGGAGGGAGATGGAGACAATGTTGAGGATAAAGAGGAAGAGGTGTTCAATTCCATGCAACTTATCCAATGGAAGAGAACCGCCAACTATACCGAGGTGAAAGATGCTATGTTGCTAAAGGCATGGGAGGAAGTGTCGCACGATGTTGTGGCCGGCAATGATCAAACTGGAAAGAGTTATTGGCAAAGGTTAGAAGACAAATTTTACCAATTCATGCCTCGCCTTGCTACCTCCATGCACGGCAGCTATAGATCACTCCAAGGTCGTTGGATGTGATCAAAACAGCTTGTAGCCGTTGGAGTGGAGCTATGGAGCAAGTGAGGAATTGCCCTCCAAGTGGTGCAGACATTGACGATATTGTAAGTGAGAAATGCATGGTTTCTTTTTGTGCAACGTATGTGATAAAGTGCAATGCCTTATGATTGTAGGGTTGTCTTGCTCAAGAAAGACACAAGGATATGAAGGCTCAAACATTGTTGGATGCTACTTGTAGGTAGCCATACTAGAAGGTGCGGCTAGATCACCTTCTTTTCGGGGAGATTTAATGCTTATGCTTATTGGGTATTTTGGTTTGATACTTCTTCACGCCCAAAAAGAAGGTAGCTATGTCTGAGCTAAACTTAGATATGGTTCGTAGCGAGAAATGGAAATTGAGGGAGCACGAAGTTGTACCGAGAAAGAAACAATGATCTAGTTGGATGATGATGAGACTGACGAAGGAGGGAGAAACAAGAACAAGGCAGAAGGAAATAAGAAGGCAAATGAGAGAATTAGGAAGAAGCCGAGGTATCAAGCTTGAGGGCAAGATCAATGACATGATGAAATCAAAGGAGATTTTGACGACCAAGGCATTGGAAACATAGATTCTCATCGCGGAGAAAAAGAATCAAGAGAAGCAAGCAAGGTGGAAACTACTCCGTAAAGATCAACTAAGGAGAGCGGCCTTAGACGAGATATGAGCCCGTGCCGAGGAGAAAAAGGCAATGGCATAGCTCATTGCCGAGGAGAACAAGACCATGACTGTGGATCCAACTACTATCAACTCTATCACAAGGAGTGGTGGCATTTAGCAAAGTTGGAAAGCTCCTTTTGGTGGTGCTACGGCTAGATCCGGTGGGGGTGATGGCGGAGTCGTGGCTAGTGGCGGTGGAGGTGACATTGGAGCTGTGGCTAGTGGTGATGGACGTGACCGTGGGGCTTGATAGTGCTTTCTAGACATGTTGGTTATCCTTTTGGCAAGAACTATGACGTCCAAACAAGCACATATTTGATTTTTTATGTTTAAAAACTATATACTATATTGTTGGATGTTGTTTGTCTACTATTAGATTTGATAATGTTTTATGGGTTTGATTAAGGGCTAGGTTGGACTGCGGCCGAGCAGTACCCGCAATCTAGCTCTTATATTACACCGCTAGAGTTGCTCTTATATTTTTACTACTCTCTCTGTCCTAGAATAAATGTCTTAGGTTTTTTAAATTTTAGACGAATTTATATATTAAGTGTCTAAATTTATTTAAATTTTGATAAATTTTAGAGATCTATTTTGGGATGGAGGAAGTACGTTTTTTTTGGATTTTTATTATGTTTCAAAAAGATGGTCTACGGGACGGAAAAGCCAGCAACCCGGTGCGCCTGAAAATTCGAAATTTGCGCGCATTTGTCGCATTTTGAGCTCCCCGAAGTCGCATCTTTCCTCCGTCTCGTCACCTCCCGCTTCCCCCACACCGCGCCATTCCCCTTCAGCCGTCCAGCGACTCCCACTCCACCCTACTCGCAGTTGGTGGGCGCCTCAACCCTTTGCGCCCAACCGAAGCAAGCCTCCAAAACCCTAGACCACCACCTCCGCCGGCAGAGCCCCTCCTCCTCGCCCGCCTTCCTCCGTCGTCCCCGAGGCTGTAACCCTAGACGTGGCACCCGCCGCCGCCGGGGAAGCAGGAGGACGACGACGGCGAGATGCCGCGCGAGATCATCACGATACAGGTGGGGCAATGCGGGAACCAGATCGGGATGGAGTTCTGGAAGCAGCTCTGCCTCGAGCACGGCATCGGCAAGGACGGCCTCCTCGAGGACTTCGCCACCCAGGTCCGCCCCCTCCCCCCCGCGCGCCTCCCCCTCCCTCTCCGCCCGATTCGTTGACCCGCTCCTGTCGCTCGTCCGGTACCGGCCCATTTTCCGCTGCGGATTGCCGTAGATCGGCGAGCGCCGCTGCGTGTTCGATCTGTCATTCAGTTCGTGCGGTTCCTCCTGGATGTGGCACGGTTTTTCTTATGTTCTCTGGGTTCAGGGTTTAGTGAAATGGCGCCTCTAGGTTACTTTTCTCGGCATCGGCATGGTAGGGCTGTAACTTCAACGCTAGTAGTATAATTCAACAATTTCACCCCAAAGGTGAACCTTAGCAGATTTCAGTCGACACAGTCGCTGCTGTTAGTGTTATCTTTCTGACATTAACCGCTGTGAGTTTTGGTTTGGAGCATGCCAGTGATATTTCTTCTGGACGTTTTGTTATTCATGAACAAGCACAGTGCCTAAATGGATATTTATAGGGTTATTAAGTGCAGGGTGTCTTCAG
Source organism: Avena sativa (assembly GCA_916181665.1). Classification (NCBI taxonomy): domain Eukaryota; kingdom Viridiplantae; phylum Streptophyta; class Magnoliopsida; order Poales; family Poaceae; genus Avena; species Avena sativa. The sequence goes on along the minus strand of OV702285.1, from coordinate 43,205,902 downwards.
TTAGATGAAAGCAATTTGGACTTGCTTATGTGTGCACATGCAAGTTAAATACACTAAACCGAATGAGAACATCACTTGATAACCTGGAGAAATACTTGTGGCCATAATGCGACTTGCTTATGCGTGATTATACCAGCAAGTGAACCTGGTTCCCATCTATTTCAGTGCTTGTGTTTTTGTCTAAGATGAACGGATGCAGCATCTATTGTTTCTGTGTATCATGCCTATTCTGGTAGCTGGGTTAAGACGAGAGAGCTCTAAAGGCCCAAGTTTCTCTGCAGGGAGGAGACAGGAAGGACGTTTTCTTTTACCAGGCGGATGATCAGCACTACATACCCAGGGCTCTTCTTATGGATCTAGAGCCGAGGGTGATCAATGGGATACAGAACAGCGAGTACAAGAACCTATTCAACCATGAGAATATATACTTGTCTGAGCATGGTGGTGGTGCTGGGAACAATTGGGCTAGTGGATATCATCAGGTACAGCTGCGTCTATCTGTCTCTGTTTTCAGCTAATAGACTGGTGATTGTTACTGTAAGTTTGTCAATGGATAACAAACATTACACTCTTTCTTGTATTTCATGTCCGTAAGCTAATTGTGTTTTGTATTTCAGCTACCAGTACACCTTTTAGATTATAATGCTCCTTTCTGTTCTCACATTTTAGGGTGAACAAGTCGTTGATGATATCATGGACATGGTAGATCGAGAAGCAGATGGAAGTGACAGCCTTGAGGGCTTTGTTTTATGCCACTCCATTGCTGGTGGAACTGGTTCAGGTAACCGGCAATCGTAGTTTGATTTCCTCACTCTTCACTTTACTATTCCTTCTCCCAGTTCTTTGTAAAAATCTGTATTGCAAGAGTACATATCATGCAATTTGCTGCATACATGTATTGTCTTGCAATCACTGACATGCAGATACTTCTTAATTGCCTAATGCCGTCCATGTTGTTGACCTTGATCAGGTATGGGTTCTTATGTGCTGGAGACCCTAAATGATCGATACAGTAAGAAGCTTGTCCAGACATATAGTGTCTTTCCAAATCAGATGGAAACGAGTGATGTTGTTGTCCAACCATACAACTCCCTTTTAACTCTGAAGCGGCTGACACTGAATGCTGACTGTGTGGTTGTTCTGGACAATACGGCTCTTAATAGAATTGCCGTTGAACGTCTTCATTTAGCAAATCCTACTTTTGCGCAAACAAACTCTTTGGTCTCCACTGTGATGTCTGCAAGCACAACCACCTTGAGGTATCCTGGATATATGAATAATGATCTGGCTGGCCTTCTTGCCTCCTTGATCCCTACTCCAAGGTGCCATTTCCTTATGACAGGTTATACTCCATTGACCGTTGAACGCCAGGTAACTTTGCTTCCCCAGTTGTTATGTTGGTCGTGCATCATGTTGAAATTTAGGTCTTCTGTACTTGCTGACTTTGTAGTTACCTATGGTTGACTGTAATTTTGGGACCAGTGGATTTTTTTCATACATAATACATTATGCTTTCCAGCTTTTTGAGTGACAAAGCTTGATCTGATTTAAGTATCTGTGCCACTGCAGGTTAACATGATACGCAAGACGACGGTGTTAGATGTTATGAGACGACTTCTGCAGGTATTACTTACTCATCTAGGAAAATTTCTTAACTTTCTCATCTTCACGTCTTTCAACCTTTATCTATGCTATCTTGCAGACAAAGAATATAATGGTATCATCTTACGCTCGTACCAAGGAAGCTAGCCAGGCTAAATACATCTCCATTCTTAACATCATTCAAGGAGAGGTGGACCCAACACAGGTACAGTTCTCTTGAATAGATTTACTGGTGAAATGCTTGTTATGCCAACTTGATTGATTATTAAATGATATTGCCAATTGTGGTGCCATGCATTCAGATAAAACACGGCCGGAGGCTCTATTTCTATGTTTTGACTTTGTACCACACTTTGCTTTATTTGTACGAAGCATACCTTGTCTGTCCACTTAAGTATCAGAAGTTCCTACAATACATATAGGTGTGTGATGTGTCAGTACTGTAGATTTTCATCATGATGTTGAGCAATAAGAATAATTGTATCTATTTCCCCTCATAAGCTCTTTTTGGCCTGTAAGAGGTGAAAATAACATGGACATGCATTCCATTTGTAAATATATTGCTGTACATACTACATGATATTTGTTGGTCAGTAGCTATTAACTGTAGCAAAGTGATGCTTTTTAGCATGACTTTTCATGCATGTGTATCATCGTGGATTTATCTATTTGTCTGTGCTTATCTTTGGTCATCTCATGGATGTAGGTTCATGAGAGCCTACAAAGGATACGTGAAAGGAAGCTTGTTAACTTCGTAGAGTGGGGACCTGCAAGCATTCAAGTAATTGACCCAACTAGAACAATTTTCATTTTAACTTTTTGACGTATTAATTTATGAGCATCTCAACTTCTACAGGTTGCATTGTCAAGAAAATCACCATATGTTCAAACCACTCACAGGGTAAAGTGATACTTCTTTCTTGTGATGTTATTTTTTTAGCCTAGCATTTTTTTTTTGAAACGAGGATAGCCTAGCATTCTAATAACCACTGTTGTGCCACAGGTTAGTGGTCTGATGTTAGCAAATCATACCAGTATACGTCACTTATTCAGCAAATGTCTGGGGCAGTATGAAAAACTGAGGAAAAAGCAAGCCTTTCTTGACAACTACAGAAAATTCCCAATGTTTGCGGTAAGAACTCTATATTTCTTTGTTATTCTCTTGGTTTTGATTTGCCTGCTTTTAAGTCGTTATGAATATTATAAGTCTTAAGGAGTTAATGCATATTTTGCACCTCAAACTCAATGGTAATGTCATGATTTAAGATCCTATTTGATACCACACAACTGAGGCACTCCGCTAGCAGTTTACATAATGCTGACTGGAAATCAGATCTATATTACTTTCTTTAAGTAACATAATCACCCATGTGATGTTCTTAGGACATACCCTCGAGTACTACATATTATTGCGGCAAACTTATCCTTTTGTGCAATATACTAAATTGCTGATCGCCTGGCCATGTCATGTAGGACAATGATCTTTCTGAATTTGATGAATCTCGAGAAATTATCGAGGGTCTGGTTGATGAATACAAGGCTTGTGAATCACCTGACTACATCAAATGGGGAATGGAGGTACTCTCAGGCTCCACTTTATGATGTGTGTTCTATAGTACGAAATGCTGAGCTTTCTGTAACGAAACAGGACCTGGGAGAGGCAAATGTTGCGGCCGCACTTGATTCAAAGTTAGTTGTGTAAATACCAAGGTAATGTCTCTGTCCTAATATAGTTTATTATATGGGCATTTTAAATCAAATAGCTACTTGAAACCTTGTTGAACGGTTGGATGATTGTTCTTACATGACCTTGTTAAACAATCCTTGCATTATTGGCGATCAACTTTTGTTTGTAAAACATTGTGGTCTGAAAATAGATATGTTCCAACCACGAACAGTGACATTACTAAGTCCTTTGACCATGATAATCATTAACCATGTTCTGCTGTTATATATCTGTAATAACAAAATACACACCTCTTAAGTCATGGCTTCTAAAATCCCCTTCTCTGAAGAATTCCAAGGTTAACTTTCAGTATTAAGTAACAACAGAAATTTTGCAATTACCAAAAGCAGTTAGGTGACAAGTTCAGTAATTTGTGAGGTGCTCCACGACGAGGGAATCAAGGGTTTATACTTTGTAGCAGTTAATGTAGTTTGACATTATTGCAGCAAATTACTTACTGAAAGAGCTTTCTACACGCAGGTCCTGCTGGATATAGAAAGGTGCAACTGTAGGTGTCCGATGGCAGCTGCTGAAGCTCAACCCCATCCCAGCGTTGTGCTAGTGTTGAATGGAATTGGTTGCTGCAGTTCTCTAGTTTATTAGACTTTTGTCCTGTGTGCCATGTATATTTCGGAATCCACTGCAATCAGGTGTTTGTGCTGTTCTGCTTTCGTGTGTACAATCTGTAGCGATGATGCTTTTTGGTGCTGCTTACAGGTTTTCTGCTAAGTTATTATGCCGGCCTCCTTTACTGGTGACATAACACTTGCCAGAACGTAATCTAGTTTGTAAACAGCACATGTTGTATTTTGAAACCTATGCTGTTTGCAGCTTCATTTGTCCCGGAGATTTCCCTATCTGTTTGAGGCATATATCTTTTGTCGACTCTTTTTTCGTGTGATTCTTTCTGTCATACCCCACTATAGAGCCATACAAGCACTTGCAACATTCTCTGAGAATATACCTCAGCATCTGGACTGTGGTTTGTTTGCGCTTTGTTGTGATAATATTGTCTGTAGGGCTGCTTTTTAGATTTTAGCAGATCCTCTTTTGAAAATAAAGTTGCTGGTTGATGTATTAGTTTGTAATCTCTCTTTTCCAAAATATTTAATTTAGACCACATCAAATATTTTGGAACGGAGGTACTAGCAAATGTTTGCTTGACAATGGAGCTTTAAAAGTATGGCAATGGTACATAACCCCGATTAATCTGGTTCTCTCCTGTGCCTTTCCTCTCTGCTGATGTTCTCTCCTGTGCCTTTCCTCTCTGCTGATGTTCTCCGCAGCATCTCTTCTGCAGTTCACCCCTATTAATCTTAACTATCTTGGAACTCACAAGTCATGACCTCATGGTGGAGATCATACTCTTTCGTGGTCTTTCCTTTATCGACTCTTGTTCCATCACCTAGATGGACACCTCGCTGCCATGATGGAGATTTTGGAGCTCGGAACAGTCATGAACTCATGGTGGAGATCTTTGAGATTTTGGAGCTCGGAACAGTCATGAACTCATGGTGGAGATCTTTGTACTATTTCGCGGTCTCCTCTATCCACTCTTCTTCCATCACCCAGATGGAGCTCATACACCTTGCTGCCATGGCTTCTAGTTGGAGCTCAAAAGATGGTGAGCCAAGGGGAGTGAGTCCAGTGGTTGCCTAACCCAAAGTTGGTGCGTCCAATGTAGGTGAGAGGCTAGCGAATTCCTTTTTTTATGCTGAATTTCCATGCTGTAAATGTGTTTTTGCGTTGCTGTACAGGCTATATGGTTTATGTCTGCAACAATCTTGCATGCAGGATTTCCATGTTGCAACAATCAGGTGGTCTAGATTTCATGTTTAAGTGAGCGATGCCTCATATTACAACAGTAATCAGTAGATAAACAACGATGCATGACAAACAAGTCACCAACTGAGATGCCGTCCTATAATCAGTAAAAACTTTGCGAATATAAGCTACAATTCTATGGACATTGTATTCCAGCAGTACAAGTATTGAAGTACAGTTCATTTTTATACTTCCTAATACTACAAAGCTGTTAAGAGCATCAAATCGAGAAAGGATCTAGAGGAAAAAAATAAGCTGCTAATATTACCAACGAAAAATCACATACACGCACCAGATAGGCAACATCATTGGTGCTTCTTCCTATGCAAGCTACTTGGAAAATTTCCTTGAGGAACCACCTCAAACAAGTAGCTGCAGCCAAGAGTGAAAAGCCACCAGTTTTACGCAAGAACATCCTTCAGCTTAGCCTTCTGATCGTCCGTCAGGGTTTTCGGGAACAACACCTCGAACGTCACGTACAGATCACCTTTCTTGTTGCTTTGGAACAATGGCATGCCCTCTCCTTTGAACTTCTTTACCTCCTTGGGTTTAGTGACACCCTGATGATTTGTAATGAAACAGAGTTGATGCAGATGAGTTAACGGGATGGTAATCTTCTGCAGTCATGATCAGGATTTGGTGATTTACCTTGGAGCCGATTTGGACCAGATGGTCGTCGAGATGCTTGATGGTCTTCTCAAAACCAACCAGAGCTTGCAGCTGTAACAGCAAAACATTATCATATCATCAGATATGTAGAACTAAACTCCAGCACACCATATGGGAAACAAGAGAAATTTGGTGGATTACATGAAGTTAGTTTCAGAGGATGACAAATACACAACTCGTAGACCCCTGTTCGGAACACTGGAGGAAAGAGAACATTCACCCAGTGGATAGAGTTTTTACTATGTATCTTCCGCAGGAACCTTATGTCCCAAACTGGACGTAAATGTTCAAATGATCATTTTTGGTAGAACTGAACAATACTTCGTTGGAGAGTTGGCTTTTTGATGTATGATGTAGCAAGGAGGCTATAGCTGGAGTAGTGAGTGACAAATTAAGTTACGTACCAAGTTACAAATACACTAATTTTCTCCGCATAAGTGTTTACACTTTATAGTAATGTAAACCGTAATAGGTACAAGAGAGGAGCAGTACCAGGGGGATTGTAACTGTTGCATGCAGGTCATTGCCTTCTCTTCTGAAGCGGTCATGTGGTGCTGTCCGAATCCGAAACTGCTCATGGAGTCATTTTTTACCAGGACAAAATTAGTCACATCAATTAGTTCCCAAGGTGATTTGAACCAACAAGGCAAAAAAACAAACCTTCAAATCTCCAGGTTCTCCATCAATCTTAGGCTCTCCTTCCTCAAAGAATGAAACCTCCTGAAGTATAAGATGACATTGCCAAATCAAACGTCTAAGCAGTAAAGTAGAAATATCACAATGGATACACATCATGATAAACTTGTCAACTCAACCAATTATATATAATTGTCTCTTGATCAGGAGGTAACTTGTTGCAACATGGCATCATAGTTTATAGGCAATCAGATATATTCACAGTTCACATCAAAAGTGACAAATGTACCTATTTCGATCATTTAAACTGAGGATTTTTTATTCTTAAAGTCTTGACTAACTGTAGGCAACTAAGTGATCATTTAAACTGATTTATTTTGAGTTAACCAAGGTTCAGTACTGGACAGAAAATACGACAGCTGCTTCATACCTGTCCATCTTGCATACCCTTCTCAATATCAACAGTCAAAAAATCACCATCCCGTACATACTTCACATTTGCACACTGGTCGCAGACCTGTAAGACGACAAAAAGGATACACAAGCATTGTGCATTAGAGAGATATGCTATTATTAAAATGAAAAATTATTTTGATAAAAAATATATGAAATTTCCTAATGTTCAGTATGTTATACATCAACTGCAGAACAACATAGCATGGTGAATTTAGGAAAGTACCTGCTCAGTCATTTGTTGATACATTCCAGGACCAATTTGACGGTGGTAAACTTCATTCCTGCAGTTACATTGCCTCTTTCCTGGTGCTGGTTTTATGATATTTTTCTCTCTCCAAACCTATCATGCACATGAAAACAATAAATTAAATTTTATGCTATACTTCTCAATTAAGCGTTTGTAGCATGAAAACTAACATCATGCTACAAAATATAGCGACTAGCTAATGTAATAACTGGGTGCAGCATTTATCCAGTGTCTTATGTGATAATCTGGGATACCTAACTTAGCTATATCTTCCTGGTTTATTAGCTAGGCAAACTTTGTTACCTTTAGTGAACCACCCATGTACAGGTCCTCTAGCGAAGCATCCAGTTCGACAATCACATCATCACCTTTCATGATCCTTTCTTCCTCCTCTTCCATACCACCACCACCACCTCCGAAGAAACTGAAGAATATTGTGAAAATAACAACAAAGTGATCACTAAAACTGTAGCACTCATGTGGTATAAATACAATAAACACAAATAAATCGTTAAGATTGAGTTGCCACCATCCAAGTTACTACTGAATCATTAACAAAAACGAAAACGGTAGCATAAGAGAAATACATCCATAGATTTTTTTTTAAATGTGCTTCAGCACAAGAAGCACACCACATCTGTGTATGCCAAGACTTCATGAGTTATGCATGCTCATACGGAATTTTAGTTGGCAGGAAACAGTGTTGTTGATCCTACGGAAAATGGCTTTTAATTGCACATGCTAATATGCATAAAAGACAATAATTCGTCTAGTATATCCCTTAATATTTCAAAATTATTACTCATGATCTTTTGCACTAATGACAAACATAAAAGTCATGCATTTGACAATGCTGAATACAAGCATAATAAATGTTTGATATGTCGATAGTTGACAATGCAAGATCCTACAGAGTGGAACCATACGCTTAGCTGTGTAAGAAAACTTGAACGGGCAACTCAGGGAATATTTGAACTCAAATACTCCCTCCGTCATGAAATAAGTGACTTGAATTTTTCTAGATTTGCATGTATCTATACACTCAAACACGTCTAGATACATGCGAATCTAGACAAAGCCATGTCACTTATTTTGGGACGGAGGGAATACATGAAGTTCCATCTCCATGTATTCAACAGGTTCATATGAATCGGCTAAGTCACTATCAAATGATGAGCAACTAACATCCTGACAGATTCCTATATCATCTGTAAACATAAGATCCATGTGATGGAATATCTATCTTGATACTTAGAGCAACCTAAGGACGACCGAAACAGGTTTCGTGATATGTCACTAGCAAGCATGGTGCATTATGCGTTATGGACTGCTGAGAGTTTGTTGTTCTAACTTGTTGTAAGTTAAAATGTTTTTCCCTGCATTTTGAAATCACTCTAGGGTTGATAGATACTAGATAACGCCATCCAGCATTCCCCTCACCTGCTGAAGATGTCTTGCATGTTCATCCCGCCGCCGCCTCCTCGCCCACCTTGACCTTGGAACTGCTTCAGCCCCTCCTCGCCGTACCGGTCGTAGATCTTCCTCTTCTCCGCATCGGTCAAGACCTCGTACGCTGCAATACATGATAGCAACATGTTCACACACCAATTCCTTTCAAGAACTGGAATTATTCAGCTCCTCTTAACTCTAATAACAGGCCAGTACCATTATTGATCTCGGCGAACCGCTTGGTGGCCTCCTCGTTGTCGGGGTTCTTGTCGGGGTGGTACTTGAGCGCGAGCTTGCGATAGGACCGCTTGATCTGATCCTCCGACGCGCCCTTGGGCACTTGCAGCACGTCGTAGAAGCTCTTCCTGATCCATACCAAATGAAAAAAAAGCACAGATTATCAGCTGAATCAAAATGCCGACCCAGTGTCCGGACCAGACAGAACACGGACACACAGATCTTCAATCCCGTATGAGCGGGATCGAGAGCGTCAGAGCCGAATAGAGAGGGGGTAAATAACAAGATCTTGAAGGAAACCACAAGGGAATCGACAGCTGTTTCGAGCATTACCCCTCGATCACGGCGGCAAGATGCAGTAACAGCGCGAGGACGGCCGCGAGCCGCGCCCCTCTCCTCCGCGGCGCCGCCATGCCCCCTCGCCGTGTTCCGCGCGGCCTGTGCCTCTCCTCCTCACCCGCCGTCCAGGAGTCAGGGTCAGGGTACCCGCTGCTCGAGGATCCGCGCCTACGCCCACGCGGTGCTGCCTGCCTCTCGTCTTCGTCGTCGTCGTCTTCCTCAGTGGAAGGTTGATCGTGCCTCGCGGGTTAAGAGATTCTAGAAGGAAAGGGATCCGGAGCTCCTTTTCGGGGAGACGTGGCGGAGGGTGACGTGGGCCAATGGGAGGCCTGAAGTGCGGGTCTCCGGCCAATGGGGTGGCTCCACGTCGATAAGGAGACCGCATTGCAGTTGCAGGAATAGCACCACGGCAGGTTGACTCGGCGATGCAAGTAAACGGCCTGCCTACCATGGACGTAGCTAAAACACCGCACTTCACAACACATGTTGTTCAGACATCGTGTCATGAGAAAACATTGGAATTTTGCGCATCATTTGTGTGTGTGCAGATTGAGAATGTGGTGCGTATGTGATATGTCTTTTTTTTCGAAATGGAGGACAATACCTGGTATCCGTATTAAAAAGATGTATACAACTATTTTTATTATTTTGTTCAACAAAGTACTGGCAAAGAGTATATTGAAAATACCAGAAGCCATCATACGACATCTACAAACCCGACAAGGGGTGAAGATCATGTCAGCAGGTCACCTTATGCTATGAAAAAGTGAAAAACCCCGTTAACTAGAAACCCGAACATCGCATACCCCGAGACACTTTTTAGGCAAAATAGGAGCGCTCGTCCTAGCAGACACTTAGCATTCACCTTATACACACACCCTACCATCAGACCGCTAAGCCAACTTCAGGGCAAAGATTTGTAGCCCTCGCCAGACCTACATCATCGTCGCCACAACGCCTTTGTCCTGTGTGAGTCCATCGCGTCACGCCCAACTTCCGATACCCTATAAAAGGATAGAGATGTCGCCTAGAGAGGGGGTGAATAGACAATTTTAAAACTATTACGTTTTTAGCTTGATAGAATGCGAAATTAAACTAACGTTTATTTTACAAGCACAAAACCTAAATACGCTAGGCTCAACTAAGTGCACCAACAACAAGTTAAGCTAATCAAGATAGCACAAGATAAATATACCACAAGTGATAAGAAAGATATAAGTACTTCAAGCTCGATGGCTATCGCAAGAAAAGTAAGCTCGGGTATAGAGATAACCGAGGCACGTGGAGATGAAGATGTATTCTCATGTTCCCTTACAAGTAAGGTACGTCACGTTGGAGAGGTGTGAGATTCCTCGAAGGATTTCCCAACGCCACGAAGGCTTACCTTCTTCTCCTAGTCTATCCCACGAAGGAATATGCCCTTTCCTTATGGCTAGTTTTTCCTCCACTCCGGAGATGGCAAGCTCCACAACCACTTCACAAGCTTCACGAAGGGGAAACCCGAATCTTTTCACAATCTTCCACGAAGAAGACACCGCGGCACCAACCGCCAAGCCAACTAGGAGGTCACCCTCCAAGAGTAACAAGCTCACGGTCTCTCACTCGAAAAAATCGTAATGGAAAGCTCAACACTTATGCAAGAATGCAAAGCAAGAACACCAAGGGTTCTCATATCCTTCACTCTCAAATCCCACCAAAGCAACAAGTGCTAGGAGGAATTAGAGAGGAAGAACTATGGTGGAAATCAACAAATGACTCCAAGATCTAGATCCAATGGGTTCCCCTCACTTAGAGGAGGAATTGATTGGTGAGGATTGCAGATCTAGATCTCCTTTCCAAAGCCCTCAAAAAGATGCAAGAATCATAGGAGGGAAGGGGGAGGAAGAAAGCTCAAGAGGTTCAATAATGGAGGTCAATTTCGTGGTCAAGAACACTCAATAACGTTGGGGGAAGAACCCCCTTTTATAGGGGAAATCAAATATGACCATTGGGAGAAAACTGTACGAATCCCGGTTTAAAAGCCGGTTGGACCGGCCCCAGGACCGGGAAACTCGGTCCGCCGGCCGGTGGACCGGCCTACACACCGGAATAACACTGTAAACCAACTCAGATAGACTCGGTATAAGAAAACCGACAATCCCGTTTATCCGGTGCTGGCACCGGACCACCCGGTCTGGTAGCTAGTTGGACCGGATCCACAACCGGGATGAAACAGACTTCACGAAAAACGCAATAACTTTTGCATCCGGACTTCGATTTTGATGATCTTAGGCTTGTTTTGACGAGGACAACAAGCTATACAAGATTGTGCAGAGAAACATCATAGCCCTACAAAGGAGGAAAGAACCAAATGAAGAAAGGTAAGAAGCCTCCCTAAATAAGAACCGATAAAACCTTTAAACCCGAAAACGCCATAGAAGATGCATACGAATTCTGTTTGCAATTAACTTGGGCTTGTTGAAGAGCTAGCAACAAGCTTAAGAACTGTAACATCCCAGCATTAAGGAACCTAACGAAGGGTAGATTTAGGATTATGTATTGTTGCATGCATCTATTTGTGAAAAAGTGGGTAAAATTTTCGCCAAATAAAATCTTAAGTGATCAATGTTTATTTCTTACTTTAAGATTAGGTTTAGGCTTAAAGTAGGATTGTTATAAACTTTGATGTGATCTTAAAAGAATTATGTGTGTTTTGAAAGGGGTTTGAATTTAAAAACTTAAGTGTTTGAATAATAATTTAAATGATTTAGATATAATATTTGAATCTTAAATTAATTAAGATATAGGTAGTATAACTTAAATCTCAAAACAATAGAAATTATGAAATTCATTTTCATATTATAAAGACATAAACAAGTTACAACAGAATAAAGAATAAGAATCTTCTTTATTAATAATAACATAATCTTTACAATTAAATAAAATAAAGATTACAATAATTATAAAAGACAAATTACAAAAGATTAAGAAAATTACATTTAAATCTCTACTAACTATCCTATATCTAAAACAATACCAAATATTCATCTTTATCTTTGTACCTGCAAAACAAAGATCAAACAGAAAATAAAATAGGATTAGTGTTAATATATTTCTCTCAGATATGTCTGTGAGATGCACTTGACAATCTCATCATTGAGAAATGTTAAAAAGGGGCAAGTTTCACCAATCTGAAAGATCTCATCTTTTATAAATTCAAGCCAAAAGGCAAATGACAGCCAAAAGGGACCAGTTCACCAGTAAAAAGTAGATTGGCAATTGTAAGTTCAAAGTATCTGAACTTATCCATATGTGCATAGCAGGCACACAGACTGCACACACACAAGCATGCAGATGGTGTGCTGTCGACCACACAAGCACAGCCAGGATCACAAAATCACAGCACAGCCAAGGCAAATCACCTCAGTGCACCACTCGACTACACAACACACCAGCACTGCCAGGGTGAACAACAGTTCAACCAAGAACAGCAACCAAACCAACCACCCAGATCAACCCAAACATCACCAGGATGGTGACATAAGGAGGGAGATGGATCTGGTGAATAGCAAGGTCAAGACCAGGAGCTAGGAGGAGCAGGCAAGCTCAGGAGCACAGTTAAAGTAGATCAAGATCCTGACCAAGCTCAAGATCAACAACCTACTACACCAACATCAAATCTTGTGGTGAGTCTCATAAAACCATCACATGCTTTCATCAGAATATCTAAATAAAATCATGTGTTGCTTTATGTAATGATCTCTCAATATGCACCCAAGAGGGGTGAATCTATCCTAGAGAATTCAAGTATAAGGATAAGAAATCAAGCTCAACCACAAACACTAAACCCTCAGACCAGCATCACTGGGTTTAGTGTTATTTTTTACAACTTAGATCATTTTCATTTGATCCTATCTGATCAGGGCACATCTCTCAAAGAGAGAGTAGCACCCCTGATCCTATAAGATTCAAACGAATTATTGCCCAACTAACTAGGAATTAAATCCTAGAGCCTCAGACCCACATCATAGGCAGGAATAATAATAAAAGCTTCCATATCATCTTATCAATTCTAATCCCAAGCATAATCAAACTAAGCCCAGAAATAAAAACCTAATCACTTGTGTGCCAAAATACAATGGCATCACAAGGACAAGTTCTTAATGAGCTAAAATCATCTTTGCTTAGTTCCCACAGGAAAAGGGACAAATCATTATATATCATTTCCTGAAGCTAAGTACCAGGAATCAAACATTTAAAAGGAGTCTATACATCCACAGAAAATCATTACATATAATGATTTGATTCAGAGTGTTTCATCTCAAACAAAACCATATTATGATTATAGTAATCAACCACTGAGAGAAAACTACTGTCAGTATGAGTAATCTGACAGTAGAGTAAACCTCAGATCAACAACCTAATCCAATTAAGGATTTGATTGAAACAACTAGCATGGATCATGGTGAATTACTACTAGGACCAATCTGATAGGCAACTAGTAACATCAAAGATACTATCAATCCTTAACCACAGCAAGCAATCGTTTCACAGGATCAAATCTGATCAACACTTGATCTAAAACATCATAGGTATGATCAACAGGGGATTATGAACCCTAATTTCGAGATGAACCCAATCATCACATAATCACTCAACATCAGAAGCCACTAGCTACACACCAAAAAGGATCAAGGCAGTAGCATGGACAAACACCACAGAGACCACTTACCCGAGGTCCTCGCTGATGCATCGAAGAGGAAGCAGAAGGGCCGACGAACCGCGGCGGCACAGGGAGCACCCAGAGGGGCGCTGCAACCTACACCTGCCACGGCGGCGGCCGTAGCAGCGCACAAGACCAGCTGAAAGGATCGTATGGGCACCTAGAGGGGGGTGAATAGGTGCTACTTCAAATTTTCTTCTTTTTCAAATTAAGGTTTGACAATAAGGTAAATTCTCTAGATAATGCAACTATGGTGAATTTACCTATATGACAAATATGCAAGAGCTACCACAACACAAAGTGGTAACAAGTAAGTAAGGTGCGGTAAAGGATAGAGGTAACCGAAAAGTGGACGCGGAGACACAAGGATATGTTTCCCGTAGTTCCTTCCTTTTGAGGGGAAGTACGTCTACGTTTGGAGAGGGGGTGGTTTCAAACCACCAACGCCACGAGAGGCCTTCCTTGTTCTCCGATGAATCTCACCCCAACGGGATCGATTCACCTTCCACTATATCGGCAACCTTCAAGGTGGAAGCCGGCACCGTTACAAGTTTGGGGCACACATCCACAACTTAATCGGAGGCTCCCAAATACAAGCAAGCTGTCAAAGCAATCAAAGACAAGCTTGTAAGAACAAAAACAAGAGCTAGGGTTACCAACAAAACACTAGAGCAAAGGGGCCCTCAATGAAATGAGGGGGAAATGAAGATCTCTTTTGGTGAAGTAGTAGATCGGGGTCTCCTCCTTCGATTCTCCAAAGATCAAGGACTTTGGGTGGTTGGATGAGGAGATCTTGAAGATTTGAGTGGCTCCAATGGACTCCAATGGTGGGGATTGACTTTAATGTGCTGAGCGATTTGTCCCAAGGTAGGTGGAGGGGTATTTATACCCCTCCACGAAATATATGGCCGTTGGAGCATTTAATGACCGGTAGTACGGTACTCAAGCGGTAGTACCGCTTGCATGCGGTACTACCGGTCCAGTACCGGACCAGGTACCGGAGGTGACTCTGTTCTTCAGTGCTCTTCAGTCTTTGGGCGGTACGCCCTTGCGGTACTACCTCCAAGCGGTAGTATCGGAGGTAGGAAGCGGTACTACCGGTTCGGGCGGTAGTACCGGTCCCAAGTACCGCTTGGTACTAACCAAAACGAAGAGGGGTGGGTGCTAGTCAGTATGCCACGGTACTGACGAGCGGTACGACCGCCTCAAGCGGTAGTACCGCTTGTACCAAGCGGTACTACCGGTTGGGCCGGTAGTGCCGCTTCGTGGTACCGGTGGGTACTGACTAGTACGCACCCTTCTCTCTTTTGATCAGTGCCAACCGGTACTGGAACCGGTAGTATCGGTGTCAAGCGGTAGTACCGGTTGCAGGTCCGGTACTACCGGTTGAAACAGAAGTTTTTGCAAGGGGAAATGCTATGCCATAACTTGTGCCTCCTTTTATCAATCCTGTGATAAACTTAGTACATAGTTAAATCGATAAGTGTATTGTTATCAAACATCAAAATCATAGGGATAGAAAAATGCTCTTTCAATCTCCCCCTTTTTGGTGTTTGATGACAATACACTTTTGCAGGATGATTTTAACAATAGGCGAATGATATTTGTAAAATAGAGAAGAGACTCCCCCTAGATGTGTAGAGACAAACCTCCCCCTCTATTTTACAAACCCAACATGGGTACACAAGTATGGATGCTGGCATTTGAAAACATACATTTGCACAAAATATGTGATGAGGAATATATAGACAATAGATATTGCATAACGTCACAAGATGGATCCAAAGAAATAAACCACATAGTCGCATAAGATGGATCCAAACACATAGTTTCACACGACATAAACCACATAGTCTCACATGACATAAACACACAGTCTCACACATAAAATAGAGAGAAATCGAAGTTCACAAGCAATAAAAGGATCAAAGAGAAGAACGAGCTTGTGACTTCCCATGCAACACCCGTGCCTAAAGTGCAACTTCTCCCCCTTTGGCATCAAGACGCCAAAAAGGGACAAGTGCAGAGCTACCGCCCCAAAGGTCAATCATCATACTCCTCCTCCTCCTCATCCTCATCCTCATCCTCAAGATCCTCCTCATCCTCATACGTAGGTGGGCGCGCGGTGCGAGGAAGAGACATCATCGTCCCAACGGCTGTGCTGAGAAATCCACTGATCTTCTAGAGTGATGTTGTTCTCGGATCCCTCGGAGATGGTCAACCCTTGAGCAGACATTAGTTCCTTCTGACGAGCACAGGCTTTCTTTGCATACACGTGCGCCTCATACATACGCTTCTGGTTGTCAACCTGGAAGCAGAAGATCTTCTTGAGCTTGACCTCCATCCTTTTGGCCCAAGAGGGCTTGGCATTCTTGCGGTGAGAGACAACATAGTCAGTGTCATGACCACTGTCAGCATGCTCAGAGTCATACTCATCCTCATCCTCCTCACCTGGCGCAGCGCGAGGTTTAGCATGTGCCTTGATCTTGAGTGCCTTTGGCTTGTCCACAACGAGAGAGTGAGAGGAGAGCGTCCTAGCAATGACGGGACACTTGGACACAATGAGGGCCATAATGTAAGGAGCAAATGGTGGAACCCTCCGAGTGTGTGCGGCAGCAACCATTTCATTCCAAATGAAGTCCATCACATCAAGAGGTTGGCCTGATTCTCTGTTGAGGAAGGTGTTGAACAGCAAGTCAACGGAGAACCCATGTATCTCGTCCTTGTTGCCCGCACGAGGAGCAACAGTCTCGCGGAAAATGCGATGGAGAATGTCATATGTGGGGTGGAGATCCTTGATCTTGCCAGCAATCCCACGGCCTCGAATATACAAAGGTCTGAGAACATCCTTTTTGGAGGGATGCTCCCGCATGTGACAGCGGAAACCACAAGGAACGTCCCGGCCGCGGTCCTCATACCCCAAGATGGCAGCAAACTCCGCAAGTGTAGCTTCCTTGACAGCACCTTGAGTCATCCAGGTAATCTTCCGATTGCGACCATTGTGGAAGTGTGCAGTGGCATAAAACTGGCAGATGAGTAGGGGATCATAGTCATGCTGAAACTCCATAATGGGAAACATGCCAAGGTTTGAGCAGATTTCCTTAGCTTCAGCAAAGTAGTCAGAGTTCTTGTCAATATGTCCCATGTCAATCCACTGCTGAGGCACCACCAGCTGGGTATTGGTCAAAATAACCTCATGATACACACGCTCTTGGAAGTCATCATAGAAAAGACTGTCTGCCCTTGACTCGCTCCTGTTGCGGGAGTATGCATTGTCCACCCGGAGAGCCCTAAAGTCTGCCTCAGAGATGTCTGAAAGTTTCTTTGGTCCAGATGGCCCAGAGCTGAGACTCTTGGTACGCCCAGTGGAAGGGGGGCGAGAGGGAGGGGCTCTGCCACGCCAAGCTGAGCGCTTGGTAACCCCTTCATGACCCCCACGACCACCTCGATTGGTAGGCAACTTGGAACGGTTTCTTGGCTGTGGCATAACTTCTTCCTCAGACTCAGTCTCTTCCTCAACAATCTCACGGTCAGACTTGGAGCGCTTGCGTGCACCCCGAGAACCACCTGCATCTGTGAAAGCACGAGGGAGGATAGCAAGGAGATAAGGACACAAGAATCAAGAAGGAAAAAACCAAGAGAATCTACAATTTGGGAAGAACAATGTGGTCAGAGTGGACCGGTACTACCGGACCTGACGACCGGTAGTACCGCTTGCAAGCGGTAGTACCGGAAAAAGTTCCGGTACTACCGGTTGAGCGGCACACCAGTTGTCAGATCTGATGGGAACGGCCCAAATTGACGGTATGAACTGCTAAATTGAAGATTCTACGCGGTAACAAGGAATAATATGGCAGTACAACCTTGCAAGTAGTCAATTTCTCCATAAATCTAAGCCAAAACCTAGATCTAATGGGGAAATCAAACAAGAAGAGAAGGGGCGGTTGTACCGGGATCCATGGCGGTGGAAAGTAGTGGGAGCCCGCCTAGAGACCGAATCCAAGGAGAATCCGGAGAGAGGAGGGCGCGGCAGGGCTCCGGTGGCTTCAAAATCTCCGGTGGCGGCGCAGGTTTGAGTGGAGGACGTGGGAAATAATGAGGCACTGAGGGGTGCCTCTCCCCACGCGTCCAATATATACCTGGAAACCGTCAACCGGTAGTACCGGTTGTTGGAGCGGTACTACCGCTTGTAAGCGGTAGTACCAGTTCCACGACCGGTAGTACCGGTGGCCGGTAGGACCGAACATGCGGGCGGTAGTACCGTTCCTGGAGCAGTTCTGCCAGGAGCCAACCTGGGAACTTCCCAGGTCCGGTAGTACCGCTCGCGCATCCGGTAGTACCGGTCCCATCTGAGTCCAAGGCCAGGGATCAAGGATGATTCTTGTGCGGATAGAGAGAGGGTTCTCGTGAGGGGGTACGGAGGCTTGGGTTAAGACAAGTGAGCTGAGAAGCACATGCACTCTAAAAAACAATGGAAGAAACAAATAAATACCAAACTAGAGTGCATGAGACTAAGAATGATGAAGACAATTCAAATAGATGACAATCATGAGTGAAGACCAATTCAACTAAGTGACAAACATGAGTAAGCACATCAACCTCTCGATTGAGAGGGGGCGGTGGCCTAGGCCACCATATTTGAGTATACTCGGCTTGGCACCACGAAGATGTATCTTGGGTCCATTACCGAAACTCATCATTGAGCTCACATATCACAAAATTATATTAAGAGGAGTGATTTTTGTTTAATTTGCGCATAATGGGGGGAGGGATAGTCCAATCAATTAGGACCGCACTCCCCTATGTCCATGCCTACACCTAAACCAAACATGGGTCAAGTATTAGGTGAGAGTGCAAGATAATCAAGTCAAACTCCTAGAATCTACGATATTTAGTTCATTCCTCAAGAAGAAAAACCTTGCTTCATCAAGTGGCTTCGTGAAGATATCGGCAAGTTGATCTTTGGTTGGTACATAGGATAGATCAATATCACCTCTAGCAACATGATCTCTAATAAAGTGATGTCGAATCTCAATATGCTTTGTCCTTGTGTGATCCACCGGGTTGTATGCAATCTTGATGGCACTTTCATTGTCACATAGAAGAGGCACTTTGTCACAATGGACACTGTATTCCTTTAAAGTTTTCCTCATCCATAGCAATTGGGTGCAAGCACTAGAAGCAGCAACATACTCGGCTTTGGCGGTGGAGAGGGATATACAATTTTGCTTCTTAGAAGACCAACATACCAAGGAATTGGCAAGCCCCGGATGTTGATTTTCTATCATCCTTGTCTCCCACCCAATCCGAGTCCGTGTATCCACAAAGAGCGAATGTTGAGCCTTGAGGGTACCAAAGACCATAAAATGGGGTATGAACTAAATATCGAAAGATTCTCTTGACCGCCATTAAATGGCTTTCCTTAGGAGCCGCTTGATATCTTGCACACACACCTACACTCAACACAATATCGGGTCTAGATGCACAAAGGTAAAGCAAAGAACCAATCATAGACCGGTATACCTTTTGATCCACATCTTTACCATTTGGATTTTGTTCTAGATGAGTCTTTGTTGCCATGGGAGTTGGGGCTCCATTCAAATCTTGCATTTTGAATCTCTTGAGCATATCTTGAGTATACTTGGCTTGATTGAAGAATGTTCCTCCTCTAACTTGCTTGATCTCAAAGCCAAGGAATACTTTCAACTCCCCCATCAAGGACATCCGGAACCTACTAGTCATAAGCTTTGAGAATTCATCATTAAAAGCTTTGTTAGATGAGCCAAAGATAATATCATCAACATAGATTTGGCATACAAAAAGCTCCCCATTAACCCTCTTAGTAAAAAGAGTGGGATCGATTTTCCCAACCTCAAAGCCACGGTCAAACAATAACTCTCTAAGGTGCTCATACCACGTGCGTGGGGCTTGCTTGAGCCCATAGAGCGCCTTATCAAGTTTGTAGACATGGTTTGGGAAGTTGGGGTCCTCAAATCCCGGGGGTTGCTTAACATATACCAATTCATTTAAAGGACCATAAAGGAATGCACTTTCTACATCCATTTGTTGCAACTTAAAGTTATGATGTGCCGCATAAGCAAGAAGGATACGGATGGACTCAAGGCGAGCCACGGGTGCATAAGTCTCTCCATAATCAATGCCTTCAATTTGGGAATAACATTGTGCAACCAATCTAGCCTTGTTCCTTACAATAATCCCATGCTCATCTTGCTTGTTCTTGAATATCCACTTTGTTCCAATAACATTGCGGCAATCCTTTGGCTTCTCAACTAACTTCCACACATTGTTTCTCTCAAAGTTGTTGAGCTCTTTGTGCATAGCTTCTAACCAATCCGAATCTTCAAGAGCTTTCCACACTTTCTTTGGTTCAATCATGGAAATGTGATCTTGATGTTCACTGAACCTCTTTAATTGTGATCGTGTGGAAATTCCTTTCCTTAAATCTCCAACAACATTTTGGAGGGTGTGGTCTCTTATTTCCAACATTCTTTCCTTTCTAGCTTCGCGACGAGCATGGATCTCCTCATTGTTTCTTGGAGGACCCTCTTCATCATTTTGATCCTCGTCTTGACCATCAACTTGACCTTGATCATCATTGGATTCATCCTCTACATTGGGAGGCAAGGATTGACCTTGGTCTTGATCAAGTGTTCTTCTAGCCTCAATTTGAGCACGTCTCAAAACAGCTTGGATGGATCTTCCTTGGCAAATTGACTTGGCTCCACTTGACACCCCATCGAATGGACCAAGCTCCCTTTGACTAGAGTTCACACATTGATCACTATGTTGAGGGTCCACATCTTGTCTTTGGCTTGAGTCAATGTCCTCCTCGGTAGATGGAGCATGTTGAGGTTGTGAAGATGAGGGCTCCACTCGAGTGGAGCATAGTGTTGGAATTATGCCCTAGAGGCAATAGTAAAGATGTTATTATTATAATTCTTGTTCATGATAATGTTTATATTCCATGCTAGAATTGTATTAAGCGGAAACTTTAATACTTGTGTGGTTTGTGAACAACACCGTGTCCCTAGTACGCCTCTATGGACTAGCTCATTGATCAATGATGGTTAAGGTTTCCTAACCATAGACATGAGTTGTCAATTGATAATGAGATCATATCATTGGGAGAATGATATGATGGACAGACCCAAACTAAGCGAAGCAATTAGATCGTGTCATCGTGTTCGTCTTTGCGAAGCTTTTCTTATGTCAAATATTGTATTCCTTAGACCATGAGATAATACAACTCCCTGGTATCGGAAGAAAGCTTTGAGGTCATCAAACGTCATCCTATGAGAGGGTGATCATAAAGGTGTCTCTCAGGTGATCGAAAGTATCTGTTGGGTTGTATGTATCGAGATAGGATTTGTCCCTCCCAAGTCGGAGAGATATACTTCGGGCCCACTCGGTAATCGATATCAGCACCGCTTGCAAGCATGTGGTTAAGGAGTTAATCACAAAGTGATATCGGATTACGGAACGAGTAAAGTACTTGCTGTGAACGAGATTGAACTAGGTATGACGGTACCGACGATCAAATCTCGGGCAAGTAAAAATATCGCGAGACGAAGGGAATATATATATGGGATTGATTGAATCCTGACATCGTGGTTCATCCGATATGATCATCGATGAATGTGTGGGAGTCAATATGGGTTTCCAGACCCCGCTGTTGATTATTGATAGAAGATCATGTCTGCATATTCTCGAACCCGCAGGGTCACACACTTAACGTGTCTCGACGCTAGGATAGATTGGATAATTGGTTTATGAGTTTTTGTTCGGAGTCTCGGATGGGATCCGGGACATCACGAGAGGTTCCGGAGTGGTTCGGAGAATAAGATTCATATAAGGCAGTGCAGTTTTTGGAGTTCGGAATTGTTCCGGGTTAATCGGTATTGTACCGGAAGCTTCTAGAACCTTCCGGAAGGGGACCAACGTGGCCCCACCTTCCGGGAGGGGCATGGGCCTATGAGGGAGTGCCCTGGCCGCATTGGGCCAGGGGCACAAGGCCCCATAGGGCCCAGCCGGCCAAGAGAGGTTTAAACTCTAGATAGAGCTTCTAGAAGGGGGGTTTCCTTGCCCCCCACTCTTCCTCCTTGGGGCCGCCGGCCTTGGCTTGGGGGAGGGGATAGGCTGCGCCCACCCCTCTATATATAGAGGGTTGGGGGCGCACCAACCCCCTACACCTTCCCCTCCAACCCTAGCCGCCCTGCTGCCCTCCTCTCTCCCTCCCGACTACTTGTAGGCGAAGCCCTGCTGCAGAAATTCTTCACCAATTGCACCGCGCCGTCGCGTTGTAGATCCAACCCATCTCTCCACCATACTTGCTGGACCAAGGAAGGAGGAGACGTCGAGGTGCTGCACGTGTGCATCTCACGGAGGCACCGCCACTTGTGGTGCTAGATCGGATCGGATCACGAGGAGGAGAAGCGAGTACGACTACATCACCCACGTTCCGCCGAACGTTCCGCTGTGCGAATCTTCAAGGGTATGAAGATCTAATCCAATCTCTCTCGTTGATTGCATCTCCTATATTAGATCTTGGCTTTCCCTCTGTTTGCATCCGTAGAAAATTTTGATTTACTATGCCGCGAAACCCTTCAGTGGTATCAGAGCTAGATCTATGCGTAGATGTGTTTCACGAGTAGAACGCAACATGGTTGTTGCAGGCGTTGATGTTTTCTATTGCAAGCCTCTTGTTTGTGTTCTTCTTATGACGCGGGATAGTGAGATTGAAGCGGTCCAGGCCAACCTTACGCGACGTCGTTCGCGAGACCGGCTCCGCACTTGACGTGTGGCTTGTTCCACACATGCGTCTGGTGGATGTCAGTTTCTCTCACTATAGTTGTCATGGGATTAACACCGGAGTTTGGCAACCTTAATATCACCATTGTGGCTTTCCGTAGGTAAGAATCGTTCTTAGCATCTACTCCCATAAGCCACGTAAAACATGCAACAACAAAGTAGAGGCGTCTAACTTGTTTTTGCAGGGAGTGTTTTCTGTGATATGGTATGGCCCAAGATGTGATGTGTATAATGTATGCGATGATCATGTTTTGTAATGTTTCACGACTTGCATGTCGATGAGTACACAACCGGCAGGAGCCATATGGTTGTCTTTATAATTGTGTATGACATGCGAGTCAACTTCTTATACGCCATGTAATAGCTTTACTTTATCGCTAAGTAGTTAGCAATAGTTCTAGTTGCTATTCGTGGTGGAGGCAATCATGGTGGAGTGATGGAGATCATGCCGGAACGCACAAGATGGAGATCATTG
Source organism: Avena sativa (assembly GCA_916181665.1). Classification (NCBI taxonomy): domain Eukaryota; kingdom Viridiplantae; phylum Streptophyta; class Magnoliopsida; order Poales; family Poaceae; genus Avena; species Avena sativa. The sequence goes on along the minus strand of OV702285.1, from coordinate 43,182,711 downwards.
CGCGAATATTGGCTATACCATGTTACATAAAGTTATATGCATGTGATGTTTATCCTTTTATGTATCTTATTATGCTTAGATCGCGACGGTAGCATTATAAGATGATTCCTCACTTAAAGATCAAGATAAAAACTGTGTTCTCCCCAAGTATGCACCGTTGCGAAAGTTCGTCGTGTCCAAGCATCACGTGATGATCGGGTGCTATAGACTCTACGCTCACATACAACGGGTGCAAGCCAGTTTTTCACACGCGGAAATACTTGGGTCTAACTTGACGAGCCTAGCATGTACAGACATGGCCTCGAAACACATGAACCGAAAGGTTAAGCATGAGTCATATGAATGATATGATCGACACTTCGTTGTCCACCATTGAAACCACATCTCTTCTCGTGATGATCGGATCAGGTGTGGTGAATTTGGATCGTGTTCACTAAACAACTTGAGGGATGTTGAATTTAGTGGGAGTTCATCTAGTAATTTGATTAAGTTGAACTATTTATCATGAACATAGTCTAATTTGTACTTGCAAATACTGTAGATCACATGGCCAAGTCCAACTTCAACTTCAACGTTTTTGCTGAGATAGAAAAGCTTAGAAACAATGGGTCTAACTTCACCAAATGGTTCCGCATTCTGAGAATCATTCTCACTAGCGGATAAAAGGACTATGTCCTTGAGAAAGCGCGAGGTGACGCCCCTGCTATAGATGCGCCGGCTGATGAAAAAGCTGTTTATCAATCGCGCAAGGATGATTATGATTTGATTAAGATCGCCATGTTGTATGCTATGGAATTGGATCTTCAAAATCGTTTTGAGGAGTTCGCCTGGCCCTTTGAGATTCTCGAGGAGCTGAAAAACATGTTTCAGACTCAAGCCCGTTCTAAGAGATATGAGATCTCTAAGAAATTCTTTAACTACAAGATGGAGGAAGGGAGTTCCGTTAGTGAGCACGCCATTGAGATGACGGGCTACACTCAACGCCTTGAGCAACTAGACTGCAAGATTCCAGAGGAGCTCAAGATTGACACTCCTAGCTACAAAAGTTTTGTAGTTGATCACAATCAGATTGGTTCCACTGATATGATCACTGAGCTCTTTGCTAAGATGAAAGTAGCGGAGGTGAACATCAAAAAGAATAATCATGTGTTGATGGTCAACAAGCCCCCCACCTTCAAGAAAGGTAAGGGTGCAAGGAAGCCCTTCAAGAAAGGCGGCGGCAAGCGCGTTGCCCCTGCTGAGAAGAAGCTCAAGTCTGGTCCTAAGCCGGACACGAGTGCTTCTATTGCAAGGACAAGGGTCACTGGAAGCGCAACTGTCCGAAGTACTTAGCGGACAAGAAGGCTGGCACCATCAAAGGTATATTTGATATACATGTTATTGATGTTTTCCTTACTAGACCTCGTTGTAGTGCCTGGGTATTTGATACCGGTTCAGTTGCTAATATTTGTAACTCGAAACAGGAGCTACGGAATAGACGGCGGCTTGCGAGGGATGAGGTGACGATGCGCGTTGGCAACGGATCAAGAGTTGATGTGATGGCCGTCGGCACGCTCTCCTTAGTTTTACCTTCGGGATTAGTTTTAAACCTTAATAAATGTTATTATGTGCCTGCGTTGAGCATGAACATTATTTCTGGATCGTGTTTATTGCAAGACGGTTATTCATTTAAATCGGAGAATAATGGTTGTTTTATTTATATGAGTAACATATTTTATGGTCATGCACCTCTTGTGAATGGTTTATTTCTTCTAAATCTCGAAAGGGATGAAACACACATCCATAACATTGAGGCTAAGAGATGCAAAGTAGATAGTGATAATACTACTTATTTGTGGCACTGTCGTCTAGGTCATATTGGTGTAAAGCCCATGAAGAAACTCCATTCTGATGGAATTTTGGAGTCTCTTGATTTTGAATCATTTGACACATGCGAACCATGCCTCATGGGCAAGATGATCAAAACCCCGTTCTCCGGTATGATGGAGCGAGCAATGGACTTGTTGGAAATCATACATACCGATGTATGCGGACCGATGAGTGTTTCGACGCGTGGTGGATATCGCTATTTTCTCACTTTTACCGATGACTTAAGTAGGTATGGGTATATCTATTTAATGAAACATAAATCTGAAACGTTTGAAAAGTTCAAGGAATTTCAGAATGAAGTGGAGAACCATCGTAACAGAAAGATTTAATTTCTACGATCCGATCGTGGAGGTGAATATTTGAGTTATGATTTTCTCACACATCTTAAAGCAAGCGGAATCGTTTCGCAACTCACGCCACCCGGAACACCACAGCGCAATGGTGTGTCTGGAAGCCGGAATCGAACCTTATTAGATATGGTCCGATCAATGATGTCTCTTACTGATTTGCCGTTATCATTTTGGGGTTATGCATTAGAAACCGCTGCATTCACTTTAAACAGGGCTCCATCTAAATTCGTTGAGACGACACCGTATGAACTGTGGTTTGGTGCTAAACCTAAGTTGTCGTTTCTTAAAGTTTGGGTATGCGAAGCTTACGTCAAGAAGTTGATGCCGGACAAGCTCGAACCCAAAGCGGAGAAATGCGTCTTCATAGGATACCCTAAGGAAACTATTGGGTATACCTTCTATCACAGAACCGAAGGCAAAGTGTTTGTCGCAAAGAACGGTTCCTTTCTTGAGAAGGAGTTTCTCTCGAAAGAAGTGAGTGGGAGGAAAGTAGAGCTAGACGAGGTTATTGAACCTTCTCTTGAATTGGAGAGTAGCGCAGCACCTGAAATTGTTCCAGTGCCGCCTGCACCAACAATAGAGGAAGCTAATGACAAGGATCATGAAGCTTCGGACGATGCTGCTACTGAACGTCGCAGGTCGACAAGGTCACGTGCCCCTCCTGAGTGGTACGGCAACCCTGTCTTGACTGTCTTGTTAGTAGAAGACAGTGAACCTACGAACTATGAGGAAGCAATGATGAGCCCAGACTCTGAGAAATGGCTAGAAGCCATGAAATCCGAATTGGGATCCATGAGCAAAAACCAAGTATGGACTTTGGTGGACCCTCCTAGCGACCGAAAGGCCGTTGAGTGCAAATGGATCTTCAAGAATAAAAACGGACGCGGATGGTAATGTTACCGTCTATAAAGCACGGCTTGTCGCGAAAGGTTTTCGACAAGTTCAAGGTGTTGACTACGATGAGACTTTCTCTCCCGTAGCGATGTTTAAGTCCATTCGGATTTTATTAGCAATTGCTGCGTTTCATGATTATGAAATATGGCAGATGGATGTCAAGACTGCGTTCCTCAATGGCAACATTGATGAAGAGTTGTATATGATACAACCCGAAGGTTTTGTCGATCCTAAGGATGCTGATAAAGTATGCAAACTTCAGCGTTCCATTTATGGACTGAAGCAAGCATCTCGGAGTTGGAACCTTCGTTTTGATCAAGTGATCAAGAGCTTTGGATTTGTTCCAAATTGCTATGAAGCTTGTATCTACAAGAAAGTGAGTGGGAGCTCGATGACGTTTCTGGTACTATATGTGGATGACATATTGATTATTGGAAATGACATCAACATGCTTAACGATGTGAAGAGTTATTTGAACAAGTGTTTTTCAATGAAAGACCTAGGTGAAGCTGCTTATATATTGGGCATCAAAATCTATAGAGATAGACAAAGACGCCTGATAGCTTTAAGCCAGAGTACATACCTAGACAAAGTTCTGAAAAGGTTCAGAATGGATAAGGCAAAGAAAGGTTCAATGCCTATGTTGTCAGGTAAGATATTGAGCAAGGCTCAGTGTCCAGCTATGGTAAATGATAGGGAAGCTATGAGCAAAGTGCCTTATGCCTCGGCCATAGGTTCTATCATGTATGCCATGCTGTGTACTAGACCGGATGTGTCCAATGCTCTTAGTTTGACGAGCAGATATCAAAGTGATCCAGGAGTGGAACACTGGACAATCGTGAAGAACATCCTAAAGTACCTAAATAGAACTAAAGAAATGTTCTTAGTCTATGGGGGTGATGAACAGCTTATCGTAAAAGGTTACGTCGACGCTAGTTTTGACACCGACAAGGATGATTCTAAATCTCAGACAGGATACGTGTATATTTTGAATGGAGGAGCTGTGAGCTGGAGAAGCTGCAAGCAAAGCGTGATCGCGGGATCTACAGTAGAAGCGGAATACATGGCTGTTGCAGAAGCGTCAAGTGAAGGAGTTTGGATCAGGAACTTCATCACTGAGCTTGGCGTGGTTCCAAGTGCATTGGACCCACTGGAGATATTGTGTGACAACACTGGCGCCATAGCACTCGCTAAGGAACCAAGATATCATCCAAAGACCAAGCATATCAACCGCAAGTTTTATATAATCCGAGATTATATAGCAGATGGAGATCTGAAGATTAGCAAAGTACATACGGATCTGAATGTCGCAGATCCGTTGACTAAACCTCTTCCGCGTGCAAAACATGATCAGCACCTCAGTGCCATGGGTGTGAGATTGTTGCCAAATGTAAACTAGATTATTAACTCTAGTGCAAGTGGGAGACTGTTGGAATTATGCCCTAGAGGCAATAATAAAGATGTTATTATTATAATTCTTGTTCATGATAATGTTTATATTCCATGCTAGAATTGTATTAAGCGGAAACTTTAATACTTGTGTGGTTTGTGAACAACACCGTGTCCCTAGTACGCCTCTATCGACTAGCTCATTGATCAATGATGGTTAAGGTTTCCTAACCATAGACATGAGTTGTCAATTGATAATTAGATCATATCATTGGGAGAATGATATGATGGACAGACCCAAACTAAGCGAAGCAATTAGATCATGTCATCGTGTTCGTCTTTGCGAAGCTTTTCTTATGTCAAATATTGTATTCCTTAGACCATGAGATAATACAACTCCCTGGTATCGGAAGAAAGCTTTGAGGTCATCAAACGTCATCCTATGAGAGGGTGATCATAAAGGTGTCTCTCAGGTGATCGGAAAGTATCTGTTGGGTTATATGTATCGAGATGGGATTTGTCCCTCCCAAGTCAGAGAGATATACTTCAGGCCCACTCGGTAATCGATATCAACACCGCTTGCAAGCATGTGGTTAAGGAGTTAATCACAAAGTGATATCGGATTATGGAACGAGTAAAGTACTTGCTGTGAACGAGATTGAACTAGGTATGAAGGTACCGACGATCGAATCTCGGGCAAGTAAAATATCGCGAGACGAAGGGCATATATATATGGATTGATTGAATCCTGGCATCGTGGTTCATCCGATATGATCATCGATGAATGTGTGGGAGTTAATATGGGTTTCCAGACCCCGCTGTTGATTATTGATAGAAGATCATGTCTGCATATTCTCGAACCCGCAGGGTCACACACTTAACGTGTCTCGACGCTAGGATAGATTGGATAATTGGTTTATGAGTTTTTGTTTGGAGTCTCGGATGGGATCCGGGACATCACGAGAGGTTCCGGAGTGGTCCGGAGAATAAGATTCATATAAGGCAGTGCAGTTTTTGGAGTTCGGAATTGTTCCGGGTTAATTGGTATTGTACCGGAAGCTTCTAGAACCTTCCGGAAGGGGACCAACGTGGCCCCACCTTCCGGGAGGGGGCATGGGCCTATGTGGGAGTGCCCTGGCCGCATTGGGCCAGGGGTACAAGGCCCCATAGGGCCCAGCCGGCCAAGAGAGGTTTAAACTCGAGATAGAGCTTGTAGAAGGGGGGGGTTTCCTTGCCCCCCACTCTTCCTCCTTGGGGCCGCCGGCCTTGGATTGGGGGAGGGGCTAGGGCTGCGCCCACCCATCTATATATAGAGGGCTGGGGGCGCACCAACCCCCTACACCTTCCCCTCCAACCCTAGCCGCCCTGCTGCCCTCCTCTCTCCCTCCCGACTGCTTGTAGGCGAAGCCCTGCTGCAGAAATTCTCCACCAATTGCACCGCGCCGTCGCGTTGTAGATCCAACCCATCTCTCCACCATACTTGCTGGACCAAGGAAGGAGGAGACGTCGAGGTGCTGCACGTGTGCATCTCACGGAGGCACCGCCACTTGTGGTGCTAGATCGGATCGGATCGCGAGGAGGAGAAGCGAGTACGACTACATCACCCACGTTCCAACGAACGTTCCGCTGTGCGAATCTTCAAGGGTATGAAGATCTAATCAAATCTCTCTCGTTGATTGCATATCCTAGATTAGATCTTGGCTTTCCCTCTGTTCGCATCCGTAGAAAATTTTGATTTACTATGCCGCGAAACCCTTCACATAGTTCTTCTCGATCCGCCATAAGGGGTTCCTCAATGGGGCGGATATAACCCACACCCATTCTTCCTATGGCATCCTGAGGCATTTCATCATCTGCATCACAAGCATCAACACGCCCCCCTTGGGGACCATCATATTCTTCGAAGGTCACACTACAAGATTCTATGACGGCTCCGGAGAGCTTTTCATAAATTCTATAAGTGTGAGATTCGATACCATAGCCAACAAAAATACCCTCTAATGCTTTAGATTCGAATTTAGACAAATGAACACCTTTGATGAGATAGAAACACTTACAACCGAACACCCGGAAATAAGATATGTTGGGCTTGTTACCGGTAAGTATCTCATATGGAGTCTTGTTGATTTTCTTGCGGAGGTAGAGCCAGTTTGAAGCATGGCAAGCGGTGGAGACGGCTTCGGCCAAGAAGTTGTATGGAGATTTAAACTCCGCCAACATGGTCCTAGCCATCTCAATAAGAGTCCGGTTCTTCCTTTCGGCCACACCATTTTGTTGAGGGGTGTATGCGGCGGAATATTGATGTTTAATCCCCTCATCACTAAGAAAGTCATTCAAGGTGTAGTTCTTGAACTCCGTGCCGTTGTCACTTCTTATAATCAACACGAGAACATTGTGTTGCCGTTGAACCAAGTTGACGAAGTCGATAAAAGTCCTTTGAGTTTCACTCTTAAACTTGAAGAAATAAACCCAAGAGTATCTTGAAAAGTCGTCAACAATCACCAAACAATATTTCTTCCCACCAAGACTTGCATGAGATGGAGGACCAAATAGGTCCACATGAAGGAGTTCCAAGATCTTGTTAGACTTGATTTGGTTCGTGGGCTTATGAGGAGCATCATGCATCTTCCCTAGAACACATGCCCTGCAAACACGATCTTTGGCAAAGGAAACATTTTCTTTTAGTCCAACAATATGGCCCTCTTTATGGAGACTTTGCAAAGTTCTCATATTGACATGGGCTAGTCGGCGGTGCCATAGCCAACCCACATCGGCCTTTCCGTATAAGCACATCGGACCTGCAGTGGCTTGCCCCGAAAAGTCCACCACATACAAGTCATTTTCGACGTACCCAACGAAAGCGACCTTGAGAGACTTGCTCCACATGAGGACCACAATATCATTATCAATAAAGACGGCAAAGCCCATCTTTCCAAGAGCACAGACAGGAAGTAAATTGTATCTAAGGGTTTCAACAAGCATGACGTTCACGAGTGTAATGTCGTGAGCCACCACTACCTTGCCGAAACCCATTACCGTAGATTTTGACTTGTCGGCATATGTGACGGTGATTTGATCTTCATTTAACACCAAGTCCTTGACAATAGACGAGCTTTCGGTCATATGACAAGTGCAACCACTATCAATCACCCATTTTGAACCTCCGGAAGCATAAGTCTACAAAAGATCAAGATAGTTTTTAGGTACCCATTTTTCAATGGGTCCTCTTTTGTTAGCAACAAGGGTCTTGGGAACCCAAATAGACCAAGCAATATAACCATCATAAGGACCAACATATTGTGCATACACATCACCATAGTAATCACGCATTAGAACATAGTGAGGGTTAGCACTTCCCGCAAAATCATCATGAGACATAGTTTTGCCAATTGTGGTCTTACTTTCCACAATGGTCTTGTTGGTCTCTTTTGCGGGCTTGTCCTTCTTCTTCTTCTTCTTCTTCTTCTTCTTCTTCTTGTTGTTGTTCTTCTTCTTTGTTTTGGAGACAAAACCAATGCCCCCTTTATCACCACTACGCCTTTGCTTGCTCAAAAGATCATCAATAGACTTGTTACCTTGTGGAAATGTGGTCTTCGCAAGCTCCCCCTTCAACCTAGCATTCTCTTCAAGGATAGTTGTGCTACTCGATGGAATGAAGTTACTAGGTGAAGGAATATTGGCCAATTGAGTTTGAAGCGTTTCATGGGACTTTGTGAGAGACAAGAGTTCACTCTCCAAGGCTTTGTGGGCCTTGTTAAGCAAGCTAAAGTCCTCGACAAGTTTTTCATGAACCACACCAAACTCAACCTTGTCCTTTTTAGCTCTTTTGTATTTAGCAATAGCATGATCACGCTCTTTAATGAGTTTGTTAACAATGATGTCATTGGCCTCATCAATCCCTTCAAGTTTTGACTCAAGGGACAACCTAGTCTCTTGTTCTTCTTCTAGAGCATTGCTTAAAGCCTCTAGTTCAATCATATGTTCATGCCCAAGTTTACATCTAACATCTAGAAGCTCTTGAGTGTGGGAGAGTTGATCTAAGATGTTCCCAAAATGTAGTTTAGCATCACCTTCTAGGTTAGTCATGAACTCATCAAAGGCAATTAATTCCTTTTTAACATCAAGAGACATTTCACCATCAATTTCATCATTATCTAATTGAGTAGAGTGGGATGATGAGGATACCTCCGTTCCTCTTGCCATAAGGCAAGTGACGTTCTTGGAGGAAGAGTTCTCATTTGGAGAGTCGAAGAGTGAGAGTGTCGGAGTAGAGGTGGTAGCTAGAGCATCCATACCATGTGAGGTTTCTTCTTCTTCCTCAACTTCACCATCTTCATTATCGGAGGAGTATTCTTCATGAGTGATCAAGACAATTTCTCCCGATTTCTTGTTGATGGGGTTCTTTTTGATGAAAGGTTTCTTGTAGGGTGCCTTGAGAGTCTTCTTCAACACGAGCTTCCCACCATTATCTTCTCTCTTCTCATAGGGGCAGCTTGCCACAAAGTGATAGCGGTCACCACAATTGAAGCAAGTTCTCAACCTAGTGGCATTCTCTCTTTTCCCATTTGGATTGCTTCTTCGTTGCATTTCCATCTTGGCCTTGGCGGGGTTCTTCCAAAAGTTCTTTGCATAGAAATCCATATATTGACTATGAGCAATCTTGACATCATCGGGATGGTCCAAGGAGAGGCCTTCATCACTATCATCTTCATCTTCAAAGTCCACAACTTTGGCCTTTAAAGCAACATTGACCACATTGCTCATACCGAGGGCACAAGCACGGGCATCTTTGGTGTTCTTGGCGGCGACCTTGAAAGCGGCCATCTCTTGCATAACTTCATTTGAGGTCATGAGATGGTAGTTGTGTCTTCCTTGTAAGCTCTTCAAGTCGGTGGGCTCAAAAGGCATCAGTGCACTCACATATTTCCTTTTTATCCATGCATCATCCACATGTGAGGCACCCACATTTCTAAAAGCGGTGGCTGTGGTCTTGAGCCTTCGATACATGTCTTCGTGATCTTCACCTTCTTTCATGTAGAAACCTTCGGCTTCATTGCTTAGAGCATCATATCTGTTCCTCCTCATACTCTCATTTCCAACAAACAACACAGTGAGAGCATCCCAAGGTTCCTTGGCAATGCTAAAGTGCTCAATGTGTGGATAATCCTTTGTTCCCAATCCTTGTTGAATCATATGCAACGTAGTGGCATTGAGTTGACTATTGACAACCTCTCTTCTTGTCAAGTTGTTTGGATCCCCAATGAAGAGTCCATGCTCGATGATGTTCCATAGTTCAATGTAAGAGATGCGCATATGAGTTCTCATTAGTGATTGCCATTGAGCAAAAGTAGCAGACTCTTCTAGCTTAGGTGGGTCACCTCTATTGTACACATGAGGGTGAGGGATGGGAGGATCAGGAGAGTACCAAGAATCACGGTGCTCGCCCTTCCCCCCATCAAGTCGTGTGGAGGAATTAGCATTGTCTAGTTTATCCCCTACCACCATACCTTCGGGGGATACCGGAGTATTCCCTTTAGGTACGAATGGTAGTTCCTCTTGAGGAGATGGGGGTGATGAGCCATCTTTGTCTTTAAGAAGTTGCTAAAGCATCTTCTTGACTTCGTTGACCAAGGAAGAGCTCAGTCTTGTTTCCAAGTTTTTGAGATCTTCCATGGTCACCGGGGTTGACTCACTACCACCATCCCCTTCTTGGCTACCCATATTCTCTTAGGCGGTAAAGCCCGAATAAAGAGCCGAGGCTCTGATACCAATTGAAAGGATCGTATGGGCACCTAGAGGGGGGGGGGGGTGAATAGGTGCTACTTCAAATTTTCTTCTTTTTCAAATTAAGGTTTGACAATAACGTAAATTCTCTAGATAATGCAACTATGGTGAATTTACCTATATGACAAATATGCAAGAGCTACCACAACACAAAGTGGTAAAAATTAAGTAAGGTGCGGTAAAGGATAGAGGTAACCGAAAAGTGGACGCGGAGACACAAGGATTTGTTTCCCGTAGTTCCTTCCTTTTGAGGGGAAGTACGTCTACGTTTGGAGAGGGGGTGGTTTCAAACCACCAACGCCACGAGAGGCCTCCCTTGTTCTCCGATGAATCTCACCCCAACGGGATCGATTCACCTTCCACTATATCGGCAACCTTCAAGGTGGAAGCCGACACCGTTACAAGTTTGGGGCACACATCCACAACTTAATCGGAGGCTCCCAAATACAAGCAAGCTATCAAAGCAATCAAAGACAAGCTTGTAAGAACAAAAACAAGAGCTAGGGTTACCAACAAAACACTAGAGCAAAGGGGCCCTCAATGAAATGAGGGGGAAATGAAGATCTCTTTTGGTGAAGTAGTAGATCGGGGTCTCCTCCTTCGATTCTCCAAAGATCAAGGACTTTGGGTGGTTGGATGAGGAGATCTTGAAGATTTGAGTGGCTCCAATGGACTCCAATGGTGGGGATTGACTTTAATGTGCTGAGCGATTTGTCCCAAGGTAGGTGGATGGGTATTTATACCCCTCCATGAAATATATGTCCGTTGGAGCATTTAATGACCGGTAGTACCGGTACTCAAGCGGTAGTACCGCTTGCATGCGGTACTACCGGTCCAGTACCGGACCAGGTACCGGAGGTGACTCTGTTCTTCAGTGTTCTTTAGTCTTTGGGAGGTACGCCCTTGCGGTACTACCCCCAAGCGGTAGTACCGGAGGTAGGAAGCGGTACTACCGGTTCGGGCGGTAGTACCGGTCCCAAGTACCGCTTGGTACTGACCAAAACGAAGAGGGGTGGGTGCTAGTCAGTATGCCATGGTACTGACGAGCGGTACGACCGCCTCAAGCGGTAGTACCGGTTGGGCCGGTAGTGCCGCTTCGTGGTACCGGTGGGTACTGACTAGTACGCACCCTTCTCTCTTTTGATCAGTGCCAACCGGTACTAGAACGTGCCAAGCGGTAGTACCGGTTGCAGGTCCGGTACTACCGGTTGACATAGAAGTTTTTGCAAGGGGAAATGCTATGCCATAACTTGTGCCCCCTTTTATCAATCCTGTGATAAACTTAGTACACAGTTAAATCGATAAGTGTATTGTTATCAAACATCAAAATCAGAGGGATAGAAAAATGCTCTTTCACCAGCACACCACCGTAGGCGGGATCGCGGTGACGGCGACAGCATCTTTTCCGAACCCTAGGGTTCGGGAATGGGGTGGAACTAACCACAGGGAAGCCCAAAGTCAAATCCAAGTGGATAGAACGAACAAACGTCGTCGACAACCCCAACTCGCACCACGGCGGCGGCCAGAATGGCTAACGACGGCGAGAATCGACGGTGGCGGCATCGCCGGCCACAGGGGCGAGTCAGAGGAGGAGGAGATAAGGTCGAGGGAGAGAGAGGAGGCAGTGTGGGATGGGTGGGCCAAAACCCTTCAGGGTAGTCATTTGACCCTGCCCTATTGAGCCACCTCGGCCCAATAAGCCCAAGGGGCTAGCCCAAGTTGTTTAATAATTCTTTTGATTAATTAGAAAAGACCAAAATGCCCCTGACCTAAATAAAATTATAGAAAATAAAATAAAAGTTCAAAAATTATAAATAAAATATTTTTGGATTCACAATAATCCATTCTGTCCAAATAAAATAACATATCAAATTTTGGACAGTAAAATTTTTATAAGAATTTTGTAATTTAAATATTCCTTATGGAATTTTACAAAATTATTGAAAGGTGATAAAAATAAATAAATAATCACTTTCATTATTTACTAATATTACCACTATTTTTGAAAAATACTAAATAAATATTTAGTTATAAAATTAATGTATAATTAATAATTCCTAAAAGCATTATTAAATTAATAAAGGTCAAATAAAGAGAAATAAAATAACTCAATATATGTTATAAATATTAAAAATAAACATTTATAAATCCTTTATTTAAAAAGGAACTTTTGGGGGTAAATGCATATAAATTTAAATAATGCATTACATTACTTGCATAATCATTTTGCTTCTTTAAATATTGTCCTTACCAAACAATAATGATGTTTTTGTAGAACTAGAAGCTCAAGGTCCAGTGCAAGCATCAGACTTCACCACCTTGCCATCACAAGGCAAGTTCATCACTTGCTCATATCCTTTGAAGAGTCTTCATCAAAGTATTTGCAAATTATGTGTTATCATATATGCTATAAAAGAAAGAAAATATTATTTTCCCAAATAAAGAAATTATGGATATCATCCTAAGTGGTGATATGATGGAGAAATAGAACTTAGGGTTCTAATTGCAACAATGATAATCAAGTAGGGACTTAATAACCCCTGACATCAGTGATTCTAGCGCCGTATATTACGCATTAGCCATGAGATTTGGAATGGGACAGAGAAGTCAGCTGTATCTTCTTCCTCTCGCATGAAGCCGGATGTGCAGGTCGTGGCTGTTATCCTCGTAGCGTGCATATTAATTGATACTTCATAGAGGATATGCAGCATATGGGTGGGAACCCTCAACGTCCCACGATAGTTCTGGCATCTAACGGTTTGTACCATTGCCATAATTTATTAAGTGGGCATGGTGTACACCAAGGAGGCATGCGGGGTCGCGAAGGAGGCAGTGATTGGCTTGGACCAACTACTGGTCCCCACATCATGGAATTGTGGACGGGAAAGTACGCCCGGTTGTGCAACAAGGAGTTGATCTCTCATGGGTAAAGTAACGCACCTCTGCAGAGTGTAAGAATTGTAACTTGTTACTCCCTGTTCCGGGAAGGAGCTACGAACGCGCCAGGAAAGGAACTCCATGAAAGTTCTAGTCAACCTGTGAAGGCTGATTGTCATAGTTTTTTTTAGAATAAAATCAATCTTTGAAGAAAGATTTACAAAAACTGCATAGTGCCAAGGATTTATAATCCGAGGTGGTAGATAGAGCATCAAACTTTCCACCTTGCATATAATGAACTTGTTGGGTAACGCTGTTACTCATTCTTTCCTTTGATCCCTTGCTTAGACTCTGAGGATTCCGAAGACGTGCCAATGTATGCAGCTGAATGCCAAGAAGATGTGTTCTACGAGGAACCTGATCTATCCAGAGGAGTTGAAGGCCTGGATTACGAGATCCGCTACGGTGCCGATGAGAATGAGACCAACTAAGGATCTAGTTAGTAGTAACCATCGGAGCCGAGCAGCATGAACTCTATAGAATAAGCTGTTGAGCCCCACTCCTAGTCGGAGTTGTTACTTTTAAATTTCCGCTGAACATCTTATATTTTGGTTTGTAAGTTGGATCTTTTGGAAGTTTTGAACTTCCGGTATTGTAATAATAATAATGTGTGTACTTTTGTAATATGGACCCGCAATGTTTCTGTTGTACCACTCTGAGGGATGTGATATTTACGGAACGCTGTTATGTGGATGTCATGTCAACGACTATAGTGTACTACACATGCAGTGGTATGCTGGGTCACCGCAAGAACCTCACATGGAGAAACACCAAGAAGAAACAAAATAGGAAGATGCAAAGTATGCAAAGGATTGATCTCCCTATGACGATGTGATCAAGTTACCCAACTGAAAGCCCCTCTTGATAGTGCGGCTATCTATCCTATAACCTGTCTCCCAACAACCACCTTGAGACCGGTAAAATGAAAACCTATCAAGGCCATACCTTTGTCTTGCGCATCCCACTTGATCTTGACGAAAATTCTTCAGGCTCTATCCAAGCTAGAATGCATCACTTGATCATTGTTGCTTCGTGAAGACTCATAATTTGCTCCCCCATACACCACTATGGGATAGCTTCATTAATACATGTCTTCACATATCCATTACCACCAATATGGACGACAAGCTTTAAGCAAATGATCTTCTCGAGATGCTTATCTTGAACTTGCCCTTGATGTCATCCTCTCATGGGCATTATCTTGAACTTGCCCATTATCACCAATATGGATGGCAACCTAGATGACAATCACCACTTGATGTCATCCTCTCATGGGCTATATAAGATCTTCACTTTTGAAGCATGCTGACGGAAAGATACAGATCCCATATAGAAAACGCAAAGGCACATATATAATGGGTTAGTTCATGATGCATAATTGACAAGGCTTGCCATATCACAAGATCCATGTGGTACATTCTTTATGCTTCATGTGTTGACCAACTTGAAATCACTCTTCACTCTTTGTATTGGTCAACCATGTACCTTCTCGTGCTCCATCTCAATATCTTGAGGTACATAAAGAACTCTTTATTTGATTACATGCTCTAAATCTTAGTCAACCATAGCTCAACTAATGAGGTTATCATGACACCGACTTTAGAGCCATATCTTGAATTCTTCTATTGAGATCACACTCTCAAGATCTCGATCATATCATATTCTTTTTCAACTCGATGATCTTGATGTCAATGCTCAAGGTATATCTTTATCTTCATGGCATCCATACTTGAATCCAGCATATGAACTACAAGCATGACCTATGAAATATTTCTTCATTGTCGGGGGTGTACCCCCGGGTACCCCAGAGTTGATGAATTAAGTGATCTCTGGATAGAACTTTCTATAAAAGAATATGGAGCTACAAAGAATAAATGTAAGATATAGAGAGAGAAAACATAAAGGAAAAAGGAAAGAAGGCAAACCAGGCCGAATCAAGCCTAATTCGGCCCAGCCTAGATCCCATAAGATAGAATGCTCACCTCCTGGACCGTCTCACACAGCTTGGGCCGAGTTACTGCATTCGGCCCACCAGACTACCCGGCCTACACGACGCTAACCCTCACCAACCTCCCGCGCTTCCTCTCCGGGGTCACCCCATCGCCTTCGGGTCAACACCAGCTCCCGAAGTGCTCCCGCCAAACCTCGCCCCCGCGTCCTCCAGCGGCGATCCCGCGCAAGCTTCTCGCCACCTCCTCTGCTTCGCCGGGCGGGCCGCATTCGGCCCACCACGAGGAGCCTCCCCAGCGCCACTCGCCTCCCCCCGGGTGGGCCGACTCAGGCAAAGTTCGGCCCACCGCGGGAATCAGCAGGTTGCTCCCTCCATTACCCCGGCTGGGCCGAATAAGGACCACCTCGGCCGGGCTATGCCAAGACCCGGCTGGGCTGACATCTCACCGCCTGGGCCACTGCTTCTCCCAGGCTGAATCAGCCAAGACCTGGGCCGAGTTTATCCTTCGCCTGGGACGTCTAGGCTGAATCAGTTTACCCTAGACGCCCTGTTATTCACCCCCGAACGCTACCTCGACCGCTACATCGACATACCTTCAGGCCAAGACAAGATCAACAAGTCCCGTGCCCGTCTTAGGACGCCCAGGGCTCAGACTGGCACATGGCATAAGGAATATGCCCTTGGTATCAAGAATGTGCTGAGGAATATGCCATGGCATCTCCAAAGATGCCAAGGAATATGCTGAGCATCTGAGAAGATGCTGGGAATATGCTGCCTAGATACCAATCGTGGGGAACAAGATTTGTCCCCTGGGCTCCCCTTTATAAGGAGCACCAGGGGGATCGTTCAAAGAGAGGCCCCGAAGGGCTCCTCCCCTCTCTGCTCATTAGGATCTCTCCTTCTTCTTCTTCCTCCACTCTCACAGAGAGACCTAGATAGAAGTATAGGAGATACAGCTCAAGGAGCATGGTTGTAGCCACAAGTATGGCAAGATTATAAGAGATAAGATGTATAGAATGAGGGGTTATCTCCACTTGAGAGCTTCAATCCAATATGCATTGTATTTCTCTTTGTTCATACGAGTGCGGTCTTCACTGCATCATCCCTCCCCGGATTCCTCCACGTCCATCGGCCCCAACTTTAGCCTACCCAGCATATGCCGTGATACCACCACGACATTTGGCGCCCACCGTGGGGCCCTTAGTGGCGTTGGTTGGGTTTCCATCCGGACGGGAGCATCTTCATCAACCTCTTCCTCATAAAGCTTTTTCAGTTCCTCCAAGCAAACAGAGAACAGAGAGGTAAGCACAGAGGCACTCCAAGTCTGACTCATCAAAGCAGGTAAGACTCAGCAAGGACTCAATCGCTACACCAAGCTTACTGTAAGTATCAAGTAACTCAGCAGGGCAGATAAGGCTTAGCGAGACTCACTCAAACACTTCTCCAGGTATGCTGTAAGTGCCAGATAACTCAGCCGCCTACACTCAATCCTTCATCCCAGGGAGAAAATAACTCAACCCGGGGACTAGTCAACTTATCCGTAGAGTCACTTTAATTTAAGAAAGCATTATGTTGATTTAGATCTGTACTCCAGCCAGCTTATTTATAACTCGGCCATATGTTGAATCAGCTCATTTGTGATTCATATAGATTTTGAGTCAGTTAGTTTATGCTTTGGGTTATCCTGTGACTCAGCTCACAGGCCAGCTTATTTATAACTCGGCCATAAGTTGAATCAGCTCATTTGTGATTCATATAGATTTAGAGTCAGTTAGTTTATGCTTTGGGTTATCCTGTGATCAGCTCCCCCAGCCAGCTTGTTTATAACTCGGATAGAAGTTGAATCAGCTAATTTATGATACAGATAGAATTTGAGTCAGCTTACTTATGAGTCGGATAGAATTTGAGTCGGTTTATTTATGCTTTGGATTGTCCTTTAACTCAGCTTACCAGCCATCTTATTGTTGATTCAGATATAACTTGAAGTCAATTTGTTTATGCTTCGAATTAACCTTTAACTCAGCTCAGTAGATTGTCTCTGATTCGGACTAACATTTAATTCAGCTTGCCAGGGTATATTATAATTCGGATTGGTATTCAGACTCGGCGTACTAATCATATCTCTGATTCAGGCCGAAGCTTTGTTCAGTTCGCCAGATTGCCAGGTTATGTTATGACTCGGATTGTTATTTCACCATCTTGCCAGGTTATCCCATATCTCGGATGACTATTGGCCATCTTATCATATCTCAAATCTATATCTCATATCTACATCCCGAATCAGATCTCTCAGCGGTTAGCCCTATTATCATATCCCAAAGCTTAATCTCGGATCTATATCTCGGATCTATATCAAAGGCAAATTATCGTCATCACGCCAAATCAAGTTATATCGTGGCAAACAGGTGATTCGGATTTGAGTAATATAACTTGGATTTGAGCCAGATGACTCAGACTTAAGACATAAAGTCAATATTGAGTAAAGTAACTCAAATTTGGGATGAGTTAACTCGGATTTGAGTCATATAACTCGGATTTGAGTCAGGTGACTCAGACTTAAGACATAAAGTCAATTTTGAGTAAAGTAACTCGGATTTGGGATGAGTTAATTCGGATTTGAGTCATATAACTCGGATTTGAGTCAGGTGACTCAGACATAAGACATAAAGTCAATTTTGAGTAAAGTAACTCGGATTTGGGATGAGTTAACTCGGATTTGAGTCATATAACTCGGATTTGAGTCAGGTGACTCAGACTTAAGACATAAAGTCAATTTTGAGTAAAGTAACTCGGATTTGGGATGAGTTAACTCGGATTTGAGTCATATAACTCGGATTTGAGTCAGGTGACTCAGACTTAAGACATAAAGTCAATTTTGAGTAAAGTAACTCAGATTTGGGATGAGTTAACTCGGATTTGAGTCATATAACTCGGATTTGAGTCAGGTGACTCAGACTTAAGACATAAAGTCAATTTTTAGTAAAGTAACTCGGATTTGGGATGAGTTAATTCGGATTTGAGTCATATAACTCGGATTTGAGTCAGGTGACTCAGACTTAAGACATAAAGTCAATTTTGAGTAAAGTAACTCGGATTTGGGATGAGTTAACTCGGATTTGAGTCATATAACTCGGATTTGAGTCAGGTGACTCAGACATAAGACATAAAGTCAATTTTGAGTAAAGTAACTCGGATTTGGGATGAGTTAACTCGGATTTGAGTCATATAACTCGGATTTGAGTCAGGTGACTCAGACTTAAGACATAAAGTCAATTTTGAGTTAGGTAACTCGGATTTGGAATCAGATGACTCGGATAATAACTTACCCAATAGGGTTAAAAGAGCAATGCCCAAGGAGGCAAAAACTCATAACTTACCCAATGGGGTTAAAAGAGCAATGCCCAAGAAGGCAAGAACTCATAACTTACCCAATAGGGTTAAAAGAGCAATGCCCAAGAAGGCAAAAACTCATAACTTACCCAACAGGGTTAAAAGAGCAATGCCCAAGAAGGCAAAAACTCATAACTTACCCAATAGGGTTAAAAGAACAATGCCCAAGGAGGAAAAAACTCATAACTTACCCAATGGGGTTAAAAGAGCAATGCCCAAGAAGGCAAGAACTCATAACTTACCCAATAGGGTTAAAAGAGCAATGCCCAAGAAGGCAAAAACTCATAACTTACCCAATAGGGTTAAAAGAGCAATGCCCAAGAAGGCAAAAACTCATAACTTACCCAATGGGGTTAAAAGAGCAATGCCCAAGAAGGCAAGAACTCATAACTTACCCAATAGGGTTAAAAGAGCAATGCCCAAGAAGGCAAAAACTCATAACTTACCCAATGGGGTTAAAAGAGCAATGCCCAAGAAGGCAAAAACTCATAACTTACCCAATGGGGTTAAAAGAGCAATGCCCAAGAAGTCAAGAACTCATAACTTACCCAATAGGGTTAAAAGAGCAATGCCCAAGAAGGCAAAAACTCATAAATTACCCAATGGGGTTAAAAGAGCAGTGCCCAATAAGGCCAGAGCTCATAACTTAACCAAAAAGGTTAAAAGAGCAGTGCCCAATAAGGCAGGAACTCATAACTTACCCAATGGGGTTAAAAGAGCAGTGCCCAAGAAGGCCAGAAGACAAGAACTTACCTAAAAGGGTTATGACCAATGCTCAAGAGGGCCAGAGGTTAAGAACTTAACCAAAGGGGTCAAAAGACCAGTGCCCAAAATGGCCAGAAGTCATAACTTACCCAAAGGATAATAAGACCAGAGCCAAAGCGGGCCAGAAGTCAAAAAACTTACCCAAGATGGTTAAGACCAGAGCCAAAGCCGAATAAACAACTCTGGGGATATTATGCATACAGCCTATGCACGATTCTACGAATCCCACATAGCCTCGGGGACTAATGTCGGGGGTGTACCCCCGGGTACCCCAGAGTTGATGAATTAAGTGATCTCTGGATAGAACTTTCTATAAAAGAATATGGAGCTAGAAAGAATAAATGTAAGATATATAGAGAGAGAAAACATAAAGGAAAAATGAAAGAAGGCAAACCAGGCCAAATCAAGCCTAATTCGGCCCAGCCTAGATCCCATAAGATAGAATGCTCACCTCCTGGACCGTCTCACATAGCTTGGGCCGAGTTACTGCATTCGGCCCACCAGACTACCCGGCCTCCACAACGCTAACCCTCACCAACCTCCCGCGCTTCCTCTCCGGGGTCACCCCATCGTCGTCGGGTCAACACCAGCTCCCGAAGTGCTCCCGCCAAACCTCGCCCCCGCGTCCTCCAGCGGCGATCCCGCGCAAGCTTCTCGCCACATCCTCTGCTTCGCCGGGCGGGCCGCATTCGGCCCACCACGAGGAGCCTCCCCAGCGCCACTCGCCTCCCCCCGGGTGGGCCGACTCAGGCAAAGTTCGGCCCACCGCGGGAATCAGCAGGTTGCTCCCTCCATTACCCCGGCTGGGCCCACGGACGAGCCGCCCCATCTGGGCCGAATAAGGACCACCTCGGCCGGGCTATGCCAAGACCCGGCTGGGCTGACATCTCACCGCCTGGGCCACTGCTTCTCCCAGGCCGAATCAGCCAAGACCTGGGCCGAGTTTCTCCTTCGCCTGGGACGTCTGGGCCGAATCAGTTTACCCTAGACGCCCTGTTATTCACCCCCGAACGCTACCTCGACCGCTACATCGACATACCTTCAGGCCAAGACAAGATCAACAAGTCCCGTGCCCGTCTTAGGACGCCCAGGGCTCAGACTGGCACATGGCATAAGGAATATGCCCTTGGTATCAAGAATGTGCTGAGGAATATGCCATGGCATCTCCAAAGATGCCAAGGCATATGCTGAGCATCTGAGAAGATGCTGGGAATATGCTGCCTAGATACCAATCGTGGGGAACAAGATTTGTCCCCTGGGCTCCCCTTTATAAGGAGCACCAGGGGGATCGTTCAAAGAGAGGCCCCGAAGGGCTCCTCCCCTCTCTGCTCATTAGGAGCTCTCCTTCTTCTTCTTCCTCCACTCTCACAGAGAGATCTAGATAGAAGTATAGGAGATACAGCTCAAGGAGCATGGTTGTAGCCACAAGTATGGCAAGATTATAAGAGATAAGATGTATAGAATGAGGGGTTATCTCCACTTGAGAGCTTCAATCCAATATGCATTGTATTTCTCTTTGTTCATACGAGTGCGGTCTTCACTGCATCATCCCTTCCCAGATTCCTCCACGTCCATCGGCCCCAACTTTAGCCTACCCATGGCATATGCCGTGATACCACCACGACATTCATATAAAACTCAACGAAAACATTAGTCCATATGAATTGTCATTAATCACCAAAAACACACACACGAGCAATTACCCTTTCACCCTGCTACTATATGCTGCCAATACTTGCCTTCGTCGACGAGGTAGATGTACACCACTCCACCTCTTGCATCCTCCTTCCAGCATCAGCTCCAAAAAGATGTCCTCATAAGGGACAACAACGCCTAAAGCGCCACCATATTCTGATTCGGAAAATACCTAGGTATGGGGTTTCCTCGGAGCAGTGAGTAAGTACACGGTAGCGACAACGACGATGTCTTGAACAAGATAATGACACGAAGATGCCACGATCACCCTCCATGATCAAAGTCAGCGCACGGTTTTCACCGGTAGCCGCACCTCCCCACTCGTCATCGGGACTAGATGCGGGATCAAGGAATATGGTTTGTGATATGTCTGTGTGACCGAGTTTTTGCGATGAGACCATTCAAGTGTATATGTTTGATGATGTAGGAATATAGGGAATATGTAATTCCTCGATTGTTTCATTCCGTTGGCACTGTATAACTTTTTCATGCGGGTCACATACCCATGAGTTCAGATGAAACATGATGCCGGTATCATCCTATCTGATATGGATGGGGTTCAACTAGCTAAGTGAAAACGTGTTGCCGAGAATCTCTATGTTGACTTTCGTCCTGACATTCAAATTTTGCACGTTGTTTGTGTGGTCTGTAAATTGATAATTTGGTTTTGTGGTATTGCCGGTGTTACTGAATTTTTGTGACAAGACCATTTTGCCATACGTGTTTGATGTTTCATGATGTAGGACGATAAGAATGCTGTGAGTTCTCGCATTTTTTCGTTATGGTACTGTACCATTTATAATTGATAGTATGAATTCGTTGTAGCGTAGGACGATAAGAACTTGCGCATCGAGCAGGCAGCTGAACGCACTAAAGATTGTAGATGATCTATGCTAATTTATCAGCGTCGTTTATGTGCCCTCCTTGCCTACAACACGATGTCACCGTGGGCATCATATATCTCGCAAAAATATATTGACACGTGATTCCCTCTTGTTCTCTTTTCCTTTTGTACACTTGTACCTTGCCACTTTGGGCCACATACCAATCAAAAAATTCAGGACTCGCCACTTGGTGATCATTTGAAAAACTAATGGAAAACGTTATGTTATTTTATACTTCCTTCGCTCCGAAATAAGTGATCTGGTTTGTCTAGATTCACATATATCTAGCGTATTAAGGTATAGATACATGTAAATTTAAACAAATGCAAATCATTTTTTTCTGGAACGGTGGGAGTACTAGAAAGCTCAAAATAAGGCCATCTTTACAGTGAAAACACCAAACTGATGCAACCAGTAGAACTGTCAATCCCATCAATTTTATCCTCAGATAGTATAGTACTCCGGATGATACATATTCAGAATGGGAATTGGCTTTGGCATATACCTCATCCTAACATCGATTACGAAATGTAGGAATCATCGTTTAGAACCAGCTCCAACTTGACAAGTGACCAGACTATCAGGATTACATGTGTATCACAACAATCATCATGAAACCTGATTTACTTGCTAGCTACAGTCCGGAGGTCCTGGCCAGCGACAACGAATTGCAGCGTCGGTCTCGTGATCAGAACAAGGCTACCAATCTTGCTTTGGCAAAATTCCGCGACAAACTTTAGTTTATATAGTACTAAATCAAAAACTAGACACAAAGCTGGAATAGCTCAGTTGGCCAGAGCGTGTGGCTGTTAACCACAAGGTCGGAGGTTCGAGCCCTCCTTCTAGCGTTTTTTCATAATGTTTTTTTCCCAAACGAGAAAGGTAGTCTATCTGCATGCCAATTTTTTTCCTTTCAAAGGGATGTGCGACCGCTCGAGGTATGAATCGACTAATTAATGCAGCCAATCATTCTCATTTCTTCCCCTTTCAGTTATGATTTTTTATCATGAAATTTTCTTTACTACTTATTGTCAAAATTATCTGCTTGATGATACATATTGTCATATACACATCATAGAAAAATGGCTTACTATAAGATGGATATTCAAATCGGCTCCCATGAGCATATGCTCCCGGTTTAATAAATATTATTTAAAAATTCTGAAAAAGGTTACACATGTATATATAAAAATGTGCGTATTAATTCTTCAAAAAGAGTTTCATGGACGAAACATACATTATGTGTCTTGTGTAAAAGAACCAAAAAAGGAGGTCCTCCAAAAATTGTTTGTTTAAGATGCCAACTTTTGCTTAAAGATGTATTTTCTTCATGAACTTTACTTGCACGTATAAACTTGCACATTTGTAAAAGCACTCTAGATTTTGGTTATATTATTTTTTCTATTGTTCAGCGGGCATCATATGCTCTCGGGAGCCAAAACGCCTACTCATAACTCTAAGATATCTAAGAATTTTATTTTCTACAATAAGAATGTGTGACCCCATGGGATCTACATCGAGAGAAGTACCCCAACCCCTTTCTAGGTCTCTCTTCTCACCGCATGCTACTCCGATAGACACGCGCGACCGCCCCCTCTCTGACATCCATGAGGTGTTATGGGATGACCCTTGGGTTGCCCAATCTTTCTCGATTTCACGGTGATTCACGGTGAATTCGAAGGGGGAGAGGAAGCATATGAACTCGATGAACTCGACACACGAAGAACACGACAAACAAACGCAAGACACAAACATAAATACACACTGTTGGCTCACACCGGTGGCTATCGGTCCAATACAATCCGATGGGATCGGTATTGGCCAAGAGATTCTTGATGAGATCTTGATAACTTCATAAGAGTGATATTCCACAAATATAGGGGATCGTGTGTAGCCTTTTCGATAAGTAAGAGTGTCGAACTCAACCAGGAGCTAAAGGTAGGATAAATATTCTTTCAAGTTCTATCAACTACTGATACAACTCTACGCACACTAAACGTTTGTATTATCTAGAAAATAAAACTAGAGCAATAAAACGAGTACTAGAGAAATCTTTGCAAGATAATAAATAACAAGAAAGTAAAGCTAGTTGTTGCAGCAAAAAAATACACTAAACTAACATAACCATGAGTGTGGAATAGTGGTGGTAATTGTGGTGACTTTTTTCCAAATTTAATTAGCGAACAAATCAGGTTCATTGTTTTCGATACCGTTTTCTATGTGGGAGAGGCTAAATATACATGCGCTTCACTACTTGGAATTACATGCAGGCCTGGCCCTGAGCCTATGCAGGCTGTGCAGCCGCACAAGGCCCCGATTGTTAGGGGCCCATTCAGATACGTACAAGCAGGCTAGCAGTTTAGATGAAACGCAGCGTAGCTCATTTTTTTCTCAAAAGATACCGATTCTACTGAGCGCGGACGTGAACGTTTCCCTTCGCACGGTTGTTCAAGGACAGGCCCGCGCCCAGCGGCAATAGAATTTCAGGCCGGTAGTGGCAGCACAAAAGATAGAGAAAAAACCTCTATAGGCTATAGCTATTTCTATAAGTGGGGCCCAAATTTTTGTTATGCACCGGGGCCTATAATTTTCAGGGCCAGCCCTGATTACATGTAGTATATGATTGGATTGTTAGCAAACATCCGTAACTACTAACAATGCATTAAGGTTGAAGCAACCATAGTCTTAAGTTAATGGTCCTCTTACTCCCATACGTGCAACGTTCCGGTTCGCGCCCTTAGGTTTCTGTCACTCCGGTAGAACTTCCCCCTTTCTCTTACACATACTACAAACCTTATGATGTTTAATCCATGCACGCACAAATATAATGGACACCAAAGGAATATACCATATCAACATACAACTCTAATAAACCAAAGACGTTCAACCATTCAATCTAAGAACAAAGAAACCACACAAACATGACATAGATCATAGGATTATAACTTATAGCATCAAACACCATGTTTACATAGGACGGTACAGAGGTGTGTGAGAGGATGAACCACTGCATACTAGAAGGATTAGGTGATGAATATGGTGAAGAGGGCGGCGGCAGCGGCGGACTCCTTCCTCGCCGCCGGTATCATGGAGGAGCACCGCCCCTTAGCCCTCTTCCTTCATGGCTTCTTGGGAGCCCTCTCCCATAGAGATGGGATTCATGGGGGAGGAAAAAACGTGGCTTTCGTGGCTGCAAATTCATGGGTGGAGGTGTCTTCCATGAATTAGGTTTTCTCCCTTTATATAGCTTCTCGGATTCCCGTCACCCCATCTTGAGCTGCAGTAAATTGGGCCTAGTGGGCCCGTCCGGACTCGGAATAATCTAAATTTTATGTGCAGAACGATTGTCGCAAAATTTCCTACAACTTTATAGTTGAAGAGTTTTCCGTTTGACGTCGTATTCGACCCTAAACGTGACCATCTTCAAAAGAATTCTGAGACAGATTTTTGGAAAATCCCAATTTGACTCCAACAAGGGTTCCACTTGTATTATTGATAATTCCTACACATCAAAGTGCAAAACAAGAACATTGTGCACTTTTACAACTATTATTAGGTTAGTCCAAATAACTCATGAACTTTATATAAAAAGAAGTATCAAAAGCATAATAATATCATGAAACCATCAAAAATTATAGATACGTTATGGACATATCAAAGAGCAAACTCAATATGAAGATCTTGTACAACCGAACGTTATTAAACAAGATCTGAGAAGTTTGTGATTGAAAGAGCATGTGGGCCCCCATATGTGTGGTTTCGGTAATTAATGACAATCTCTATGGACTAATGCTTATATCAAGTTGCACTTGTAGGAGTTGTCCTTTGGCATCACTTGGAGCATGTGTTAGATTCAAGGTAGAAAAAATGAAGAACATCAAGTGTTGATCGAAGATTCAATGAATGATTCGGAGATTGGTCAAGTAGAAGTTGAGCCTATGGCAAGTGTGTCTTGAATAACAAGATGGTTTGATATCTCATGTGTACATTTAAGACACCAACATAATAAACAAAGAATAAAGGAAGTGAAAGTTCAAGATGTGCCCATCTCGAAGAGATCATATGCTTGAAGCTTGCCATCCTTATGGTGATCATGGATATGTGAGGATATTCCTAAAAGAGAGGCTCTTCCATAGTAGAGTATGGGGGAGCAAATTCTAAGTCTTCACCAAGCTAGCGCAATCAAGAAAGGTGCTCCATATCGAGGTGTACAAGATTGTCATCATCAAGATCAAGTGGAATATGCGCAAGACAAAAGTATGATCTTGATAGGGTTTCTTTCTTACCGGTCTCGTGGTGTTAGTTGGGGAGATTGCTTTATAGGATAGATAACCGTACTATCAAGAGGGTCTCTCGAGTGAATAACGTGATCATATCTTTCAGAGAGAGTTCAAACCTTTGCATACTTAGCATCATATTTCTTGGTTGTTATTTGGATCTTATCCGTGTGAGATTCTAGAGCTTGTGGTAATATTCATTACAAGATCTAGTTCATCAAAAATGGATTTCCCTTTTATATCTTATTGCGTTTTTTTATCTTGGAGGTTTTCCAGTTTCTCACCAAGGGAGGTATCTCACATTATAATACATGAAATATTCTCAGCTGGTGGTATCCAATATTTTCCAACAAAATTGGTTTCGGGTCAATCGGAGTTTCCAAACTCTAGATATCACTATTTTAAGTTTGCCACTTATTTGGTTCTATCCCCCTTGCTGGACTATGATGGTTCTCTCGCCGGATTTTGTCCGGAATCTCTGGTGTGAAGTTGCAGGACGGAATCTCCGGCGTGCAAATACCAAAGTTTTTGGTGTTCCCGGAACCTGAGTTTCGGCTCAAATCTCCTAAGTGGTCATCAAACCAAGTCCGTGCCAGTCAGTATAGCGGTCCGGAGATTGTCCGAAGATGGACTGGTATCTCCGGTGTGAGTTACCTACAGACCGGAATCTCTGGTCCCCAGACCGGAGTCTCCGGTGTGGTTTTTCCCCAACGGGCAGAAAACAGTTTGAAATGAGTGGGCCTATATAAGGGGCCCTTATTCCCCAATGGTCATCACCTGACGTTGGCAAGTTTTCCCCTCCATTGTTGACCTTATTGAGATTGCTATTCCTCAATCCCTCCTATGATTCTTGCATATTATTGAGTGATTTGGTAGAGAATATCTAGATCTACAACCCCACCAATCAGTCTCTCCTCTAAGTGAGGGGAACATCTTGGGATCTAGATCTTGGAGTCTTTTGTGAATTTTCTTTATTGTGCTTTCTCTATTATTCCCCCATAAGCTTTTGTAGCTTTTGTTGGAGATATGCCCTAGAGTCAATAATAAAAGTGGTTATTATTATATCTTTGTGTTTATGATAAATGTTTACATTCATGCTATAATAGTATTGACCGGAAACATTAATACTTGTGTGATTTGTAAACTAAATTAGAGTCCTTGGTAAAGCTTCTTTATAATACTAGCTTGTTGGTTAATAAGATGATCGTGGTTTCTCGATCATGAATATTAAGATGTTATTAACAACAAGA
The DNA here is from genome assembly GCA_916181665.1 of Avena sativa. Classification (NCBI taxonomy): domain Eukaryota; kingdom Viridiplantae; phylum Streptophyta; class Magnoliopsida; order Poales; family Poaceae; genus Avena; species Avena sativa. Next base: position 43,155,276 of record OV702285.1, on the reverse strand, counting down.
TCATATCATTAGGAGAATGGTATGATGGACATACTCCTATAGATAAGCGTAGCATAAAGATCAAGTCATTTCAATAGTGCGTTTGCTATAAGCTTTCTAATACATAGTAACCTAATTCCTTCGACCATGAGATCATGCTAATCACCATCACCGGAAGGATACTTTGATAACATCAAACACCACACCGTAACTGGGTGACTATAAAGGTGGCATTGAGTGTTCGGAAAGTATGTGTTGAGGCACATGGATCAAGAGTGGCATTTGTCCATCCATATGACAGATAGATATACTCTAGGCCCCCTCGGTGGAATGTCATCCAATTGGCTTGCAAGCATGTGACTGGCTCACAAGGGATCACATATCACGAGAACGAGAAAAGAGTACTTATCGGTAACGAGGTTGAACTAGGTATGCAGAGATACCGACGATCAAACCTTGGACTAGGTAAACTATCGCGAGATAAAGGGAAATTGGTATCGTATGTAAGTGGTTCATTCGATCGCAAAGTAATCGTATAAATATGTGTGTGCCATATGAATTTCCAGATTCCTATATTGGTTATTGATCGGAGAAGTGTCTCGGTCATGTCCGCATTATTCACGAACCGTTGGGAGACACACTTAAGGATTCAATGTTGTTTAGTAAATATGGAATGTAAGTAGGGATAACGAATGTTGTTCGGAGTCTCGGATGGGATCCGGGATATCACACGGAGATCCAGAATGGTCCGGAGAATAAGATTCATATAAGGAAAGTCTGATTCCAGAGTTCGGGAATGATTTTAATGTTTTCATCAGAGAGGTTCTAGAAGGGTCTAGAATGTTCACCGGACCGGAAGGGGAATGATTCATGAATGTGTCATGGTTAAGTGGAATGATTAGGTCATGTCCTAGGTCACTTGTTTGGGCATTTGCGAGAGAGAAATAAAGCTCTAAATTGAAAGTCAAAAGGGAGGTTTGAAAAGTCAAACCGGAACAATAGTTTCCTAGTGGAATAAGGAAAGAGTCCTTCCTTCTCTCCAACTTGGGTTTAGGGAAGGCTTCAAACTCCCCTATCCCAAGCTGCCCTCCATCTCATAAATAGAGGGGAGGGGCTGCCCCAACGAACCACAACAAGCCCTTCCCACCAAGCCCCCCCGCCGCTGCCACCGCCCCCCCGCGCCGTCGCCGCAGCCGCCGTCCCGTCGCCAACATCTCCTCCTCCTCTCCGGCCCTCTAAACCTAGATCGCCGGAAACCCTAGATCCACCATAACCCGCACCGGCTTAGGCCAAGCCCTGCAGGATCTTCCCTCTACTTCTAACACCACGCCGTCGTGCTGCCAGAATCGCGAGGGGAGAACTACAACCTCCGCTGCCTGCTGGAACAAGGGAGAGGAAGGTCTTCATCGAGTACCGAACGTGTGACCGACTGCAGAAGCGCTTTCGGAACGCAGCGCCGGAAGGATCGTCTACGCGATCTTGAGATCGGCAAGTGTACGACTACATCACCCACGAGAATCTGCTCTCGTTAACCGCTTTGGAATCTTTGAGGGTGAGTACTCTAATCGACTCGTTGCTACAATCTAGTAGATAGATCTTGGCTTGTTTGTGTGCATGCGGTAGAATTTTTTTGTTTTCCTTGCAACGAACCCCTACAGTGGTATCAGATCCGTGTCTATATGTTGATCTGTTGCACGAGTAGAACACAATGGTCATTGTGTGTGTTGGTGCTTTTATTATCAATTTATTTTTATGTACTTTGCATCTTGCGGTATGATGGTATGAAGCGGTCCGGGCTAACCTTACATGACATCGTTCATGAGACTTGCTCCACACTTAACATGCAACTTGTATTGCATAAGTGGCTTTGCGGGTGTCTGTCTCTCCCATCATAGTATAGATTCAATTTACAACAGGCACTTGATAGTTTAAACATCAACGTTGTGGTTCTTATTCGTAAGTTAGAACGACACTTATTGAAAGCCCCAAACCACGTAAAATATGCAAAGAAAATTAGAGGCGTCTAACTTTGTTTTGCAGGGGTGTGTTGTTATGTGATATGGCCATGATTGTGATTATATTTGATGTATGCAATGTTCCTTATTGTAAGTCGGCAACCGGCAGAAGCCATATGGTTGTCTTTTAATTCCGTTAAGACTTGCGTGTCTATTATTCAAAGTAGTTGTAATAGTTGATGCTGGTGGATGACAACCTTGGAGTAGCTCCATTGACCTACGCAATGCCGGTGATGATGGAGATCATGTTCGTGCTTGAAGATGGAGATCAGAAGCACAAGAAGAAAGGCCATATCATATCACATATTATGAATTGCATGTGATGTTAATCCTTTTATGCATATTGTATTGCTTAGTTCACGACAGTAGCATTATAAGATGATCCCTCTCACAAAATATCAAGTTATAAAGTGTTCATCCTTAGTAAGCAACGTTGCTAAAGCTCGTTGTTTCGAAGCACCACATGATGATCATGTGTGTTAGATTCTGCGAGTGTATACAACGAGAGCAAGCCAGTTTTGCTCATGCAGAAGCTAAGGTCTGATCTTGATGAGCCTAGCATGTACATACATGGTCTCGGAACACGGATCACCGAAAGGTATAACATGAGTCATATAGTAGATATGATGAACATGTTGATTGTTCGCCATTGAAGCTACATCATCTCTCGTGATGATCGGTTTTGATATGGTGGATTTGGTTCGTGTGATCACTAAAACAATGTGAGGGATATTGTTTTGAGTGAGAGTTCACCTAGATTAATTTAACTATTAATTAGAACTCAATTTGTCATAAACTTAGTCTAAACTATTGCAAATATGTTGTAGATCAATGGCGGCCCCTACCATCAATTTTAATGCGCTCCTACAGAAAGAAAAGTTGAAAAACAATGGAAGCAACTTCGCGGATTGGCTCCGCGACTTGAGGATTGTCCTCAATGCTGGTAATTTGACCTATGTGCTGGATGCACCGCTAGGTGACCCACCTGCAGCTGATGCTACCGATGAGGTGAAGAATGTTTTTCTCACTCGAAAGAATTAGTACTCCACAGTTCAATGTGCTATCTTGTACGGTTTGGAATCAGAGCTTCAGAAAAAGTTTGACAACCATGACCCACATGATATTGTCCGTGAAATCAAAATGATATTTGAGGCTCACACGGTAGTTGAGAGTTATGAGGCTTCTGAAAAGTTCTTTAACTACAAGATGGAAGAGGGCATTTTCGTCAGTGAGCACGTGCTTAAGATGTCTGGGCACGGAAGCAAGCTTCAAAGCTCAGGTATAGTGATTCCTAACGCTTTGGGGATTCACCGTGTCCTCCAATCACTACCACCAAGTTACAAAAACTTTGTGATGAACTACAATATGCAAAACATGGACAAGTCGTTGCCCGAACTCTTATCCATGTTAAAGTCTGCAAAAGTGGAGATCAAGAAAGAGCACCAAGTGTTGATGGTCAATAAGACCACCAAATTCAATAAGCAAGGCAAGTCTAAGAAAAAGGGAAACTTCAAGAAGGGCGGTAAGAAAGTTACCGCACCGGCGAAGAAGACCAAGGCTGGGCCTAAGCCCGATACTGAGTGCTTTTACTGCAAGGGAGAAGGTCACGGAAGCGGAATTGCCCTAAGTACTTGGCGGATTTGAAGAACGACAACATCAAGAAGAAAGGTATATCTGATATACATGTTACTGATGTGTATCTCACTATTAGTCGTAGTAGTGCCTGGGTATTTGATACTGGTTTGGTCGCTCATATTTGTAACTCAAAACAGGTACTGCAGAATAGACGGAAACTAGCAAAGAACAAGGTGACGATGCGCGTTGGAAATGGATCAAAGGTTGATGTGATCGCGGTCGGCATGCTACCTCTTCATCTACCATCGGGATTAGTTTTATACTTAAATAATTGTTATTTGGTGCCTGTGTTGAGCATGAACATTATATCCGGATCATGTTTATTGCGAGACGGTTACTTGTTTAAGTCCGAGAATAATGGTTGTTCGATTTATATGAGTAATATGATTTATGCACATGCACCTTTGATATATGGTCTATTCTTGTTAAATCTCGATTTTAGTAATACACATATTAGTAACATTGAAGCTAAACGTTTGAAATTGAGCGATAACTCGACCTATATGTGGCACTGTCGTCTTGGTCACATTGGAGTGAAGCGTATGAAGAAACTCCATTCCGATGGACTTCTTGAATCACTTGAACGATGCGAAGCATGTCTGATGGGTAAAATGACTAAGACTCCATTTTCTGGTATGATGGAGCGAGCTACGGACTTATTGGAAATCATACATACCGATGTTTGTGGTCCAATGAGTGTAGCATAGCGCGGTGGTTATCGTTATGTTCTTACCTTCACGGATGACTTGAGTAGATATGGGTATATCTATTTCATGAAACATAAGTACGAAACTTTCAAGAAGTTTAAGGAATTTCAAAGTGAAGTAGAGAATCAACGTAACAATAAGATTAAGTTTATACGATCTAATCGTGGAGGTGAATATCTAAGTTACGAGTTTGGAGAGCATTTGAAGAAATGCATAATACTTTCACAATTGACACCGCCGGGAACACCACAACGTAATGGTGTGTCCGAACATCGTAATCGAACTCTCTTAGATATGGTTCGTTCTATGATGTCACTTACAGATTTACCGCTATCGTTTTGGGGTTATGCATTAGAAACAGCCGCATTCACTTTAAATATGGCACCTAAATCTGTTGAAACGACACTGTATGAATCATGGTTTGGGAAGAAACCTAAATTGTTGTTCCTTAAAGTTTGGGGTTGCGAAGCTTATGTAATGAAGTTACAACCTGACAAGCTTTAACACAAAGTGGAAAATTCATCTTCTAGGATACCCGAAGAAAACTATTGGGTATACCTTCTATCATATATCCAAGGGCAAAATCTTCGTTGCCAAGAATGGATCCTTTCTAGAGAAGGAGTTTCTCTCGAAAGAAGTGTTTGGAAGAAAAGTAGAACTCGACGAGGTTGTCGAACCTTCTCTCGGACTTGAGAGTAGCACAGCACCGGAAGTGGTTCCTGTGGCGCCTACACCAATAAGAGAGGAAGCTAATGATGTTGATCATGAAACTTCGGTTGAAGTTACTACGAAACCTCGCAGGTCAACGAGAACTCGTACCACTCCTGATTGGTATGATCCCGTTATGAGTGTCATGTTGGTGGACAACACCGACGATCCTGCGACATATGAGGAAGCAATGATGAGCCCAAATTCCAATAAATGGCAAGAAGCCATGAAATCCGAGATTGGATCCATGTACGTAACCAAGTATGGACTTTGGTGGACTTACGGGATGGCCGGAAGGCTGTCGAGAACAAATGGATTTTCAAGAAGAAAACAGATGCTGGTGGTAATGTTACTGTCTATAAATCTCGACTTGTTGCAAAAGGGTTTCGACAAATTCAAGGAGTTGACAACAATGAGACTTTCTCACCGGTAGCGAAGCTAAAATCTGTGAGGATTTTGTTAGCAATCGCTGCATATTATGATTATGAGATATGGCAGATGGATGTCAAAACGGCGTTCCTCAATGGAGACATTTATGATGAGTTGTATATGGTACAACCCAAAGGTTTTGTCGATCCGAAAAATGCTAACAATCTATGCAAGCTTCAACGGTCCATTTATGGATTGAAGCAAGCATCCCGAAGTTGGAATCAACGTTTTGATAAGGTAATCAAAAGCTTTGGTTTTATACAAACTTATGGAGAAGCTTGTATTTACAAGAAAGTGAGTGGGAGCTCTGTAGCATTCCTAATACTATATGTAGATGACATATTGTTGATTGGCAATGATGTAGACCTTCTTAATAGTGTCAAGGATTATTTGAATAATAGTTTTTCAATGAAAGATCTTGGCGAAGCAGCTTACATATTAGGCATAAAGATTTATAGAGATAGATCAAGACGCCTAATATCATTGTCACAGAGTACATATTTGGACAAAGTTCTAAAGAGGTTTGGAATGGAAGATAGCAAGAAATGGTTCTTGCCCATGTTTCCCAATACGACCTTTAGTAAAACTCAAAGTCCAGCAACGGCAGAAGATAGAGAAAGGATGAGTAAGACTCCCTATGCCTCAGCCATAGGATCTCTCATGTATGCCATGCTATGTACTAGACCCGACATTGCATATGCTGTTAGTTTGACTAGCAGATATCAAAGTGATCCAGGAGTGAACCATTGGACAACGGTAAAAAACATCCTTAAGTACTTGAGAAGGACTAAGTATATGGTTCTTTCTTATGGAGGTGATGAACATCTCGTTGTTAATGGTTACACTGATGCTAGTTGGAACACCAATCCGGATGATTCTAAATCTCAATCTGGATACATATTTACTTTGAATGGTGCAGTAGTTAGCTGGAGGAGTGCAAAGCAAAAAGTTGTGGCGAGATCTTCAACTGAATCGGAATACATAGCTGCTTCGGAGGATTCACAAGAGGCGATATGGATAAAGGAGTTCATTATAGAGCTCGGTGTGGTTCCAAGTGCACTGGACCTAATGTCTATCTACTGTGATAACATGGGCGCCATAGCCAATGCGCAAGAACCAAGGTCACACAAGAAGCTGAAGCATATCAAGCTACGTTTTCACGCTATTCGAGAGCATGTCCAAGATAGTGACATAAAGATTTGCAAAGTACACACAAATCTGAATGTGGCTGATCCGTTGACTAAACCTCTCCCGAGGGCAAAACATGACCAACACCAAACTGCCATGGGTGTTCGGTATATTACCATGTAATCTAGATTAGTTGACTCTAGTGCAAGTGGGAGACTAATGGAGATAAGCCCAAGAGGCAATAATAAAAGTGGTTATTATTATATCTTTGTGTTTATGATAAATGTTTACATTCATGCTATAATAGTATTGACCGGAAACATTAATACTTGTGTGATTTGTAAACTAAATTAGAGTCCCTGGTAAAGCCTCTTTATAATACTAGCTTGTTGGTTAATACGATGATCGTGGTTTCCCGATCATGAACATTAAGATGTTATTAACAACAAGATCATAACATTAGGAGAATGGTATGATGGACATACTCCTATAGATAAGCATAGCATAAAGATCAAGTCATTTCAATAGTTCGTTTGCTATAGACTTTCTGATACATAGTAACCTAATTCCTTCGACCATGAGATCATGCTAATCACCATCACCGGAAGGATACTTTGATGACATCAAACACCACACCGTAACTGGGTGGCTATAAAGGTGGCATTGAGTGTTCGGAAAGTATGTGTTGAGGCACATGGATCAAGAGTGGGATTTGTCCATCCATATGACAGATAGATATACTCTGGGCCCTCTTGGTGGAATGTCATCCAATTGGCTTGCAAGCATGTGACTAGCTCACATATCATGGGAACGAGAAAAGAGTACTTATCGGTAATGAGGTTGAACTAGGTATGCAGAGATACCGACGGTCAAACCTCGGATAAGTAAACTATCGCGAGACAAAGGGAAATTGGTATCGTATGTAAGTGGTTCATTCGATCGCAAAGTAATCCTAGAAATATGTGGGAGCCATATGAATTTCCAGATTCCTCTATTGGTTATTGATCGGAGAAGTGTCTCGGTCATGTCCGCATAATTCACGAACCGTAGGGAGACACACTTAAGGATTCGATGTTGTTTAGTAGATATGGAATGTAAGTAGGGAGACCGAATGTTGTTCGGAGTCTTGGATGGGATCAGGTATATCACGGGGAGATCCGGAATGATCCGGAGAATAAGATTCATATAAGGAAAGTCTGATTCCGGAGTTCGGGAATGATTTCGATGTTTTCATCGGAGAGGTTCTAGAAGGGTCTAGAAGGTTCACCGGACCAGAAGGGGAATGGTTCATGAATGTGTCATGGTTAAGTGGAATGATTAGATCATGTCCTAGGTCACTTGGTTGGGCATTTGCGAGAGAGAAATAAAGCTCTAAATTGAAAGTCAAAAGGGAGGTTTGAAAAGTCAAACTGGAACAATAGTTTCCTAGTGGAATAAGGAAAGAGTCTTTCGTTCTCTCCAACTTGGGTTTAGGGAAGGATTCGAGATCCCCTCTCCCAAGCTGCCCTCCCTCTCATAAATAGAGGGAAGGGGCTGCCCCTGTAGCATCCCATTTGTCTAACAATTGTAATGCTACTTGGTTTAGTAATATAATGTCTACTTCATATAGATAATTGTTGCATCATCATTATATCATGCTCATGTCATCATGCCACCTTGCATTTGAGCATCATATAAAACCCCTTCCATTTGGTTCTTCTTCCATATGCATTGTCCTATTAATTGTATTTGTATCTTGATACACTGTAGTTGGTTTTTGATAAATTATTGAATGCCCAAATTGAGTTGGGGGCATCTCTCTTATTGTTTCTCTCACCACTAAAATGTTGACATCATCCCTTGCCTCAATTCTAATTCCCTACATATGGGCCCCTCATCTATTTAAATCTTAATTCAATCCCATGTGGTCTTCTTCTCACTCAAACCTTTTACATCCTCTGAGGGAGTGCATTAAATGTAATGCATGTCCCATGCAACCATACCCCTTACATGATCATCCCTTTCTCCTTGTTGAGTTTGAGTTTTATTTGTATGTGTTCTCTCTTCTTAATAATGTGTGACCATACCATCTTGCCATATCCAACCCCAAATCAAGCATTCTAGCCTTCTTTTATTTTTTTCTCTAAAATCTACTTGTGCTTTGGCCTTTTGTCCCTCTCTATCTATCTAAGATCCTACCCTAATCACCTACATCTCTACTACCATCTATCACCATACCCTTTCTCTCAAAAACCCTACCCCGAGCCATACTTCCCTTACTCCAAACCCTAGCTCCCTTCCTATCTCTATCATGCATGCCCACATGGTAACCCCTCTCCCTGGCCCCACATCCCATCTACTCCCTCTCTCTCTCCACCCCAACCCTAAAACAAACCCTAACCGAGCCTAGCTCCAACCCTAGCCCGAGCCTCTCCTCTCCCCTCTTTCTCTCTTCTCCCTGCCTCAGCAGCCCCACCCCGAGCTCCCTCACCGCCTGGCCCACCTGCAGACCCTCCCCCATGCCTACCTGCCCTGCCTGCCTCCCAGCTCGATCACGTGCTCGAGGAGGAGGGAAGGTGGCACCCGAGCCACCTTTTCCCCTCTACCCACTCCCGCACGCTGCCTCCCTCTCCCTCTCTACTTTATCTTCTCCCGGCTCTCCTCTGCCTCTCCCAGATCCCCAGAGCCGTGCCCTACCCCCTCTTCCTCCCCCTTCTACCACACACCCACCCCGACGACCTCATCGTCGGCCTCTACCCCACCTAACCGTTGCAAGCCGGCGGCGTGTTGTTGGGTTGTCGAGGAAGACCGGCGCGTCCCTCTGCTTCGCCCCGTACACGCCAGCGAGGAGGAGGAGCCTCAGAAGCCCCAGGCCGACGCCGCTCCACCGCGAAACCCTAGAACTCCGGCCGCCAGCCTCGACGTCGATCGGCTGCTCCCCAGCCCGAACCACCTCCACCGACGCAACCGCGGTGAGCCCCTCTTCCTCCCAGACAACCTCCCTCCGTTCATCGTTTCCTGTGTGCGCCACGCCACTGGACGAGCGCCCTCAGTGCACCGCCGTTCGCTGCTGTCTGCACGCCCTCTCATCGCGCAAAAACCCTACCTAGCCGCGCCACAGCAACCTACCAACAACCCCTTCGAGCCGCAGCGGTAGCCACCGCCGCGCGCGCACGCGAGGTTGCGGGTTTGAACCCTGCATCGCGCCCCGACTGTCGAACGTCGTCCGTCATCAGAAAGTTCAGGGAAGATCCACAGTACCGCGGCGACGTTTTCTAGAAAACCCCCCACCTTTTTGTTTTCCTCAACCCGCACTCCCTCTAGGCCCGCTGTCAGCCTCCCGTGGCGTTTTGCAAAAAGGGACCCAACCTTCCTTTTCGCCAACCCGCGGCCCCTAGATCCCCTACGTGGCAGCCTCTAGTTCGCTCGCTGTCGTGTGGGCCTGCGCGCCGCTGGACCCACTCGCCAGTCACCTGGGCTAGCTGAGCTCGTGGTGCAGAAAGACCGCCACGCGCCGTTGGCTGCCCAGTCAGCACTGGCCCACCCATCAGTGACTCGGGCTAGAACAATCTGGGTACAAAAAGTCTCTGTGTGATTCTGTTTTAATAAAACAAGTTCTGAAAATGTTTTAATATAAATTTAATTCTGTTTTTTTTAACTTTAAATTTGTAAATCCATTTAATACAAATGATATATGTTTTGAAATCAGAAAAATGTGAGGATTTCAAATATGCTATCCAAAATATGTTTTGAACAATTAAAATTTCAAGTTGATTAAAATTACAATAAAATGCCCTTTTCCCTTAATTAATTAATAACTTTGGTTTTATAACTCCAAATTTAATAAATGATATGTATAAAATGATTAGCTCGACGAGACCTTTCCGTTTATGCATTCCATGTTCTGTTTTGCAGCATGCATCATATAAATATAATGTAAACAGCAACTAATATGAGGACAAAATGTGGCCAAAACTCAATAAGATGATTTATTCTGGTATTCCACACCTCACCCATGCCATGCTACTTTATTGCCATGCAAATTGTGCATCATTCATCATGGCATGATTGTTTGCTTGTCGCATTTTATTCATATGTTTGTGCACTTTATTTATATTGGCCCTTGTTTGTTTGGTTCTTCTTCGAATAGACGCTGAGCAGGGGATATATCAAGAAACCCAGGAGCACTACCCAGATCCTTGTCTCGCTTCAACTGAGCTGCCAGGAAAGCACTACCACATGCTTGCATACATACAGTACCTATTGCCTCTATCTTATTCTTGCATCATCGAGTCGCGATTGCATTAAACTGAATCCCAAGTATTGCATAGCCTTTACTTTTAAACCCCACCGAAGCTTGTTCCTTCATCCCATGAGCCATTAATACAGGAGTTGTTTGAGCCATGCGGGTCGTAGAACAGCATGTGTAGGGTATGTGAGTGTCTGATGGATAACGAGGTACCTAAACAACTTAACCTGAGTAGTAATGGGATAACTAATGAAAGCGGCACCGGTGAGCAATATTTGCTATTTGGTTTTTTATGCTCACTTGTGTCCCGTAGGACCCCGAGTACTTGATTCCTGTTCCTTGAATATTCGCGCTATCCACATCCGGGAGGCTTATGGGACCCCCCTGAGCCAGAGCTTGATTCATTCTTATTTCTTGGGGCCACAAACTAGTTTGAGGTTTTATTTTACTATCCTGTACTTATGCCATGCTTTACTGCTTCATTTACGATTGTGCGAGGAGCACCTGTACTGTTTAGGATCGTGACCCGTTTTCGCGGTATCGACAAGCCCAGTCACACTTTCGGGTTCCCAGTCGTTTACAGCCGGCCCCACAAACCTTGAGTCCGTCTCGAAGTCAGCTAACTTCGTTGCGGGTATACTTAATGGGGTGGCCCCCTGAAATATTTCTGAATCTTGTGATTGCTTTGTCGTGAAAGCCTCGTTGAGTTTTGATTTGGTTCTTCCGAGGTTGATCGAGTGTGTGTTGCTATTTGTGCACCCCTGCAGGGTAAAACTTTCTGAAAGCCGTGTCCACGGTTATGGACGACTTGGAGCACAGTTTCTCGATCATAGACAAGCATAACTAAAGTACCGCTTTTAATTTGACTAAGTATCTGACTAGTAAATAGTGCAACACTCATGGAATGAATAATAAAACTGCCAACGGATGGGGGTTGTTCGTCCGCTTCCTCGTTGATAAGCGAGGATGAGGATGGATCTGTTGATATTACTGTTATAACTGTTGTCATTAATTCACGGACATCCGTCTATCTTTGGTTAGGCGGATGGTTAGCGAGTATCTATAGAATTGTTAGGGTTTATCTTTTGCTGCAATTGCGTCACCCCAGGTTGTGTCCCCTTTAGAGGCATAAAGACTTGCTGAGCACCCCTAGGGTCTCACACGATAAATTATTTGATTCAGATGAACAGGTACACTCACAAGATGGATACTGGGTGGAGGAGGCGGACGATGTGGGCAACGATCGTTCGGTGTAGAGATTCCGGGAACGGGGATCCGTGAGATCTGTGGGCGGGATGTGTTTATTTATGGGGCATCTTATGCCGATTTGCTTCTTATCCGTACTCGGATCTTGTTTGCCGCTTCCGCCTGATACTCTGATGTTTGATGTATGAGGAGATATCCTAAACTATTATATCTATCTAGGACATTTGAATCTTGCCGTATGGCGTTGCTATATTTCCTTTCTTTTTAGATGGAATGGCTCTGATGTACTGTTGTATGGTGGCTTGCATACATACTCATTTGTGTATGTAGTTGATCCCTTCGCCTGCCGATTACGCCGCCCGTTCTTGTCCCGATGTTTGAAAATGGTTGGGACGGCCGCAAGGTCTACCTGTGAGTGGCATTTGGGCCCCACCGTACTATTTCAACCATTTCCGCTCATCCAGGCTTGTAACTAGGAGCGTAATTCACCGAGGTAGTTACAATTGGTATCAGAGCCATCCCGCCCTTCAGGGTCTCAGCCAAATGGTCGTTGTCAGTCTAGCAAATATTTTTGGTAGTTATGTATACTAGGGAAAAACAAAACGTGAGAGTAGGACTGCTTCCACTTTTCTTCTTACCCACCCACCCACCCTTTTCTGGTAAGGGAGTGTAACGTTTTCAATCCTCTTCTTAAAAGTTCAAACTAGGATTCACGTGTTCCGGGTTTCCGTAGTACCATAGGTTGTGTGTGTGCGTGTGTGTGTGTGTGTGTAATTCTTTGTCTATCTGTTGCATCCAACATGTTATCTTTATCGGCCTTTTTGGTTATCAACTGTTGGTACATTCCATACTGATAGGCTTTTGCAAACCGACGCGATCTATCTGATTCATTGTATACCGCCGCGATCTGTCTTACTCTTTGTTATCCGACGTTATCTTGTTTGGGGTGTTCGTTTCCGTAGTTACTAATCTTTAGGTTCATCGTGAGAAGAAGGGGTTAGGATATGTGTCCTACTTATTCATGTGCGGAGTAATGCTTTGAGTGCGGGATGGAGTCGCGACCATACCACTACTCTTATCATTCGCTTTGGTATATTGAATTGATAGAGTCGCTAATCTTGATTCGTTAAGTGAATTTGCGCACCATTGGTATTTTAATGCCGAAATTGCGGAAATTTTTTCTTTGATATATCTGTGTACCACACTCCTTTTCAGTCGTGTGCGATATGCTTAATATCTTCTAGGTGCTTTGAACTTTGTTGATATTTTAATATCATCTTAGTAAATTGTATCCTTTAATCTTGGTTAATTCCATCTTGGTACTATTTTGGATTATTATTATTCTCCATTATAGTACTGACTTGTGTTTTATATCAATCACAGGATGGCACCGCCACGCCGTTCTGATGAGGACATACCACCTGAACTGGGGTCCGCGTTGTCAAACATCGCCAATGCCTTGGCAGCAATGCAGCAGAACCAGCAGCGTTTTGAAGAAAGTGTTCGGAGGAATGAGTTTGCTCCGCTACCTCCACCTCCCAAGCGAGGAGACATCAAAAGCTTCCTGAAGTTCAACCCACGCCAATTTGATGTTTCTGATCAACCACTTGATGCTGATGATTGGTTGCGTGAGATGTCAAGGCTACTGGAGACTGCTGATGTTCCTGAGCAAGAATGGGTAAAATGTGCTACTCACCTTCTGAAGGGAGATGCAGCTCTCTGGTGGGAGAATTACCTGAAGGCAAACTGCATTGGTTTTCAGCCTACTTGGGAACAGTTCACTGGAGCGTTCAAAGAGCAGTATCTGTCAGAAATTGTCATGGAGAGGATGAAGGAAGTGTTTCTCAACCTCAAGCAGGGAAATGACAATGTCAATACCTACATCAGGAACTTCATGAACCTTTCTCGTTATGGTGGCGATGAGATCTCTGATGACAAGAAGCAGCAAAAGAGGTTCCGGCAAGGGCTCAATGCATCGATTAAATATGCAATCACACATGCAAGACCGGCGTCTTTTCTGGAACTTCAGCATACAGCTCTCCAGGAAGAAGCAAGTAGGCAAGTGTTTGAGGAGTCAAAGAAACACAACCGTGAGGCAGCAAGCTCTTCAGCTATGTCAACTCCTTCTAAGCGTCGTGTCTGGGTTCCTAACACCCCACCGTCGCTCCCGGCTCCACCAAGACCTGCAAGCTTCACGGCAAGGCCACCAAACTTCCTCACTGCTGCTCCCAGGGGCTACAACCACCACTACCCTGGAGCTCCTGGCGGAGTCCCTGGCTACGTTGCTCCACGTCCACCTGGTGCTTGTTTCACGTGTGGAGACTCTGGGCATCAAAACTGGAACTGTCCGATGAAAAACAAAGCTCTTCCTCCACCACCTCCAAGATCTGCGGCAAGCTCTCCTATGGTTCGTGCACCACCACCTCGGGCTCTCAACATCAACACCAAGCCCGGGTCTACTGTTGCTCGTGCCAACTGTGTCAACGCCGCTCAAGCTGAGCATGCACCTGGAGTTGTGATGGGTATGCTTCCCGTTAACTCAGTCCCTGCACGAGTTTTGTTTGATTCTGGTGCTTCGCATTCTTTTGTTTCGCATAAGTTTGCACAAGAGCATGACCTGGCTAGGGTTCCTTTATCACGTCGTCTGGTGGTACTATCTCCTGGTTCAAACATGAGGGCTGCTCATATCAGCCATGGCAATCAAATTGAGGTTGGTGGCTCTTCGTTCTCGGCGTCCTTAATTCTTCTGGGCAATTCTGACATTGATGTCATCTTGGGCATGGATTGGTTGACAGCAAATGCAGCTGTGATTGATTGTGCTGAACGCTCGGTTTCTCTGAAGATTCCTGAAGGCCATATAGTCTTTTCTCCAAGTCTGACTCCTGCTATCCAGCTTTTCTCTTTGGCGGCTCTGAATGATGATGCTATGGAAGCTATTCAGAGTGTTCCGGTGGTCTGTGAGTTCCCAGATGTCTTTCCTGAAGAGTTGCCGGGTATGCCTCCGGATCGTGAGGTTGAGTTTGTAATTGAGCTTGAACCTGGAACGGCTCCTATCTCCAAGCGGCCTTATAAAATGGGTCCTGCCGAGTTGGCTGAACTCAAACGTCAACTTGATGAACAAGAGAAGTTGGGTTTCATTCAACACAGTACCTCTTCTTGGGGTAGCCCAACCATCTTTGTGAAGAAGCGAGACAGGACTGATAGACTTTGTGTTGACTATCGGGCTCTCAATGCTAAAACCATCAAGAATAAATATCCCCTTCCGCGGATTAATGATCTCTTCGATCAGCTAGCTGGAGCTGTGGTATTCTCTAAGCTGGACTTGAGAAGTGGTTATCACCAAATCAAGATTCGCAAGGAAGATGTGCCTAAAACAGCTTTCACCACCCGCTATGGCCTGTATGAGTACACGGTCATGTCCTTCGGTCTCACCAACGCACCTGCTACCTTCTCGAGGCTTATGAACTCGGTTTTCATGGAGTATCTTGATAAGTTCGTTGTGGTCTATCTGGAAGACATCTTAGTCTATTCTAAGTCAAAGGAAGAGCATGAAGAACACCTTCGGTGTGTCCTAAACAAGCTTCGTGAGAACCGCTTGTATGCAAAGTTCTCCAAGTGTGAGTTTTGGCTGCCTCAAGTAACCTATCTTGGTCACGTCATCTCTGCCAAGGGCATTGCCGTCAACCCGGAAACTGTGAAGACAATTGTTGAATGGCTTCTTCCTGTTAATGTCAAAGAAATGCGGAGTTTCCTTGGTTTGGCTAGTTATTGCCGTCGCTTCGTTCAGAACTTTTCGAAGATAGCGAAGCCTCTTACCGATCTCCTCAAGAAAGGCAAGAAATACCTTTGGACTCCTGCATGTCAAGCAAGCTTTGAGACACTCAAAGAGAAGCTCACTTCCACGCCAGTCTTGGTTCCTCCGGACACATCTAAGCCTTTCCAGATATTCTGTGACGCCTCTTTGCAAGGATTGGGTGCGGTCCTTATGCAAGAAAAACAAGTTGTTGCTTATGCCTCTCGACAGTTGAAGACGCATGAGATCAACTATCCTACACATGACCTCGAGCTCACAACAGTTGTCTTTGCTTTGAAACTATGGAGGCATTACTTGCTGGGCAACCGTTGTGAAATCTTTTCTGATCACAAGAGTCTGAAGTATATCTTCACTCAGCCTGATCTCAACCTTCGGCAGAGGAGATGGATTGAAGCAATCAATGATTTTGATTTGACCATCAACTACACTCCGGGCAAAGCTAATGTCATGGCCGATGCTCTCAGCCGCAAAGCTTATGTCAATAACCTCATGATGGAAGAACAACAGCCTCTCTTGTGCGAGGAATTCCGTCAGCTCAACCTTGAAATTGTGGAACAAGGGTATCTCCTGAACCTTCTGGCCACTCCTCTCTTGGAAGAAAAGGTCCGCTCTCGTCAGCTTGGTGATCCGCACACTAGAAAGATCATCTCCAAACTTCAGCTTCCGAAGTATGAGTCCTTCCACGTCGATGATCAAGGCACGCTTTTCTTTGAACACCGGATGTTTGTTCCGAACTACCCGGGTTTGAGAGAGCAAGTTCTCAAGGAGGCGCATGATTCTGTTTTTTCTATCCACCCTGGCAGCACAAAGATGTACATGGACTTGAAAACACAATATTGGTGGCCGGGATTGAAACGATATTGTGCCAAGTATGTCTCGGAGTGTGATGTCTGCCACAGAGTGAAAGCTGTCCATCAGAAACCTTTCGGTCTTCTACATCCATTGAAACCCCCGGAATGGAAATGGGAGAAAGTAGAGATGGACTTCATCACTGGTTTTCCAAGGTCGCAGAAGGGCAACAATGCAATCTTTGTTGTCATTGACAGGCTTTCTAAAGTGGCTCACTTCTTCCCCGTCAAGGAAACAATTTCTGGAATTCAGTTGGCTGAGCTCTATATCAACAGAATTGTCTCTCTGTATGGGGTTCCGCTTGAGATCAGTTCAGACCGTGGGAGCATCTTCACTTCCAAGTTCTGGGAAAGTTTCCAAAATGCTTTGGGAACAAAATTGAACTTCAGCACAACTTACCACCCTCCGTCGCAAGGACAAGTTGAAAGGATCAATCAGATTCTGGAGGATATGCTTCGTTCTTGCGTCATCTCTTTTGGCATGAAGTGGGAGGAATGTCTTCCTTATGCTGAATTCTCTTACAACAACAGCTTCCAGAAAAGTCTGAAGATGGCACCATTTGAGGCTCTCTATGGCCGCAAATGCAGAACTCCGATTGGTTGGTCGGGTGCAGGAGAAAGAATTTGGTTTGGCCCTAACATTGTAACTCAAGCGGAGGAGAAGGTGCACATCATTCTTGAAAATCTGAAGATTGCTCAAAGTCGCCAGAAGAGCAATTATGACAGGAAGCACACGGACATGGTGTATGTTCCTGGTGATCTCGTTTACCTTCGTGTCACTCCCATGAAAGGCACGCACCATTTTGGTATCAAAGGAAAGCTGGCTCCTAGATACATCGGTCCTTTCAAAATTCGTGGAAGAAGAGGAGAAGTTGCTTATGCTCTTGAGCTCCCGGAAAAACTCAAGGTTCATGATGTTTTCCACATCTCTCAACTCAAGAAGTGCTTCAAGGATCCCGGCAGGACCGTGGATCATGAGCTAATCAATCTCCAAGAAGACCTGTCTTATCAAGAACACCCCACAAAAATCATGGAAGTCGCAGAAAGAAGGACTCGCAACAAGTCCATCAAGTTCTGCAAGGTGCAGTGGTCGCACCATTCCGTTGATGAAGCCACTTGGGAGAGTGAAGATGAACTCCGTGCCAACTATCCTACCCTCTTTGAGTCTTCTTCTTTTTCCTAGAATCTCGGGGCGAGATTCCTGTTTAGTGGGGGAGAGTTGTAGCATCCCATTTGTCTAATAATTGTAATGCTACTTGGTTTAGTAATATAATGGCTACTTCATATAGATAATTGTTGCATCATCATTATATCATGCTCATGTCATCATGCCACCTTGCATTTGAGCATCATATAAAACCCCTTCCATTTGGTTCTTCTCCCATATGCATTGTCCTATTAATTGTATTTGTATCTTGATACACTGTAGTTGGTTTTTGATAAATTATTGAATGCCCAAATTGAGTTGGGGGCATCTCTCTTATTGTTTCTCTCACCACTAAAATGTTAACATCATCCCTTGCCTCAATTCTAATTCCCTACATATGGGCCCCTCATCTATTTAAATCTTAATTCAATCCCATGTGGTCTTCTTCTCACTCAAACCTTTTACATCCTCTGAGGGAGTGCATTAAATGTAATGCATGTCCCATGCAACCATACCCCTTTCATGATCATCCCTTTCTCCTTGTTGAGTTTGAGTTTTATTTGTATGTGTTCTCTCTTCTTAATAATGTGTGACCATACCATCTTGCCATATCCAACCCCAAATCAAGCATTCTAGCCTTCTTTTATTTTTTTCTCTAAAATCTACTTGTGCTTTGGCCTTTTGTCCCTCTCTATCTATCTAAGATCCTACCCTAATCACCTACATCTCTACTACCATCTATCACCATACCCTTTCTCTCAAAAACCCTACCCCGAGCCATACTTCCCTCACTCCAAACCCTAGCTCCCTTCCTCTCTCTATCATGCATGCCCACATGGTAACCC
Organism: Avena sativa; assembly: GCA_916181665.1. Classification (NCBI taxonomy): domain Eukaryota; kingdom Viridiplantae; phylum Streptophyta; class Magnoliopsida; order Poales; family Poaceae; genus Avena; species Avena sativa. The sequence continues at coordinate 43,136,587 of OV702285.1, read as the reverse complement.
CTCTCCCTGGCCCCACACCCCATCTACTCCCTCTCTCTCTCCACCCCAACCCTAAAACAAACCCTAACCGAGCCTAGCTCCAACCCTAGCCTGAGCCTCTCCTCTCCCCTCTTTCTCTCTTCTCCCTGCCTCAGCAGCCCCACCCCGAGCTCCCTCACCGCCTGGCCCACCTGCAGACCCTCCCCCATGCCTACCTGCCCTGCCTGCCTCCCAGCTCGATCACGTGCTCGAGGAGGAGGGAAGGTGGCACCCGAGCCACCTTTTTCCCTCTACCCACTCCCGCACGCTGCCTCCCTCTCCCTCTCTACTTTATCTTCTCTCGGCTCTCCTCTGCCTCTCCCAGATCCCCCAGAGGCGTGCCCTACCCCCTCTTCCTCCCCCTTCTACCACACACCCACCCCGACGACCTCATCGTCGGCCTCTACCCCACCTAACCGTTGCAAGCCGGCGGCGTGTTGTTGGGTTGTCGAGGAAGACCGGCGCGTCCCTCTGCTTCGCCCCGTACACGCCAGCGAGGAGGAGGAGCCTCAGAAGCCCCAGGCCGACGCCGCTCTACCGCGAAACCCTAGAACTCCGGCCGCCAGCCTCGACGTCGATCGGCTGCTCCCTAGCCCGAACCACCTCCACCGACGCAACCGCGGTGAGCCCCTCTTCCTCCCAGACAACCTCCCTCCGTTCATCGTTTCCTGTGTGCGCCACGCCACCGGACGAGCGCCCTCAGTGCACCGTCGTTCGCTGCTGTCTGCACGCCCTCTCATCGCGCAAAAACCCTACCTAGCCGCGCCACAGCAACCTACCAACAACCCCTTCGAGCCGCAGCGGTAGCCGCCGCCGCGCGCGCACGCGAGGTCGCGGGTTCGAACCCTGCATCGCGCCCCGCCTGTCGAACGTCATCCGTCGTCAGAAAGTTCAGGGAAGATCCACAGTACCGCGGCGACGTTTTCCAGAAAACCCCCCACCTTTTTGTTTTCCTCAACCCGCGCTCCCTCTAGGCCCGCTGTCAGCCTCCCGTGGCGTTTTGCAAAAAGGGACCCAACCTTCCTTTTCGCCAACCCACGACCCCTAGATCCCCTACGTGGCAGCCTCTAGTTCGCTCGCTGTCGTGTGGGCCTGCGCGCCGCTGGACCCACTCGCCAGTCACCTGGGCTAGCTGAGCTCGTGGTGCAGAAAGACCGCCACGCGCCGTTGGCTGCCCAGTCAGCACTGGCCCACCCATCAGTGACTCGGGCTAGAACAATCTGGGTACAAAAAGTCTCTGTGTGATTCTGTTTTAATAAAACAAGTTCTGAAAATGTTTTAATATAAATTTAATTCTGTTTTTTTAACTTTAAATTTGTAAATCCATTTAATACAAATGATATATGTTTTGAAATCAGAAAAATGTGAGGATTTCAAATATGCTATCCAAAATATGTTTTGAACAATTAAAATTTCAAGTTGATTAAAATTACAATAAAATGCCCTTTTCCCTTAATTAATTAATAACTTTGGTTTTATAACTCCAAATTTAATAAATGATATGTCTAAAATGATTAGCTCGACGAGACCTTTCCGTTTATGCATTCCATGTTCTGTTTTGCAGCATGCATCATATAAATATAATGTAAACAGCAACTAATATGAGGACAAAATGTGGCCAAAACTCAATAAGATGATTTATTCTGGTATTCCACACCTCACCCATGCCATGCTACTTTATTGCCATGCAAATTGTGCATCATTCATCATAGCATGATTGTTTGCTTGTCGCATTTTATTCATATGCTTGTGCACTTTATTTATATTGGCCCTTGTTTGTTTGGTTCTTCTTCGAATAGACGCTGAGCAGGGGATATATCAAGAAACCCAGGAGCACTACCCAGATCCTTCTCTCGCTTCAACTGAGCTGCCAGGCAAGCACTACCACATGCTTGCATACATATAGTACCTATTGCCTCTATCTTATTCTTGCATCATCGAGTCGCGATTGCATTAAACTGAATCCCAAGTATTGCATAGCCTTTACTTTTAAACCCCACCGAAGCTTGTTCCTCCATCCCATGAGCCATTACTACAGGAGTTGTTTGAGCCATGCGGGTCGTAGAACAGCATGTGTAGGGTATGTGAGTGTCTGATGGATAATGAGGTACCTAAACAACTTAATCCGAGTAGTAATGGGATAACTAATGAAAGCGGCACCGGTGAGCAATATTTGCTATTTGTTTTTTTATGCTCACTTGTGTCCCGTAGGACCCCGAGTACTTGATTCTTGTTCCTTGAATATTCGCGCTATCCACATCCGGGAGGCTTATGGGACCCCCCTGAGCCAGAGCTTGATTCATTCTTATTTCTTGGGGCCACAAACTAGTTTGAGGTTTTATTTTACTATCCTGTACTTATGCCATGCTTTACTGCTTCATTTACGATTGTGCGAGGAGCACCTGTACTGTTTAGGATCGTGACCCGTTTTCGCGGTATCGACAAGCCCAGTCACACTTTCGGGTTCCCAGTCGTTTACAGCCGGCCCCACAAACCTTGAGTCCGTCTCGAAGTCAGCTAACTTCGTTGCGGGTATACTTAATGGGGTGGCCCCCTGAAATATTTCTGAATCTTGTGATTGCTTTGTCGTGAAAGCCTCGTTGGGTTTTGATTTGGTTCTTCCGAGGTTGATCGAGTGTGTGTTGCTATTTGTGCACCCCTGCAGGGTAAAACTTTCTGAAAGCCGTGTCCGCGGTTATGGACGACTTAGAGCACAGTTTCTCGATCATAGACAAGCATAACTAAAGTACCGCTTTTAATTTGACTAAGTAACTGACTAGTAAATAGTGCAACACTCATGGAATGAATAATAAAACTGCCAACGGATGGGGGTTGTTCGTCCGCTTCCTCGTTGGTAAGCGAGGATGAGGATGGATCTGTTGATATTACTGTTATAACTGTTGTCATTAATTCACGGACATCCGTCTATCTTTGGTTAGGCGGATGGTTAGCGAGTATCTATAGAATTGTTAGGGTTTATCTTTTGCTGCAATTGCGTCACCCCAGGTTGTGTCCCCTTTAGAGGCATAAAGACTTGCTGAGCACCCCTAGGGTCTCACACGATAAATTATTTGATTCAGATGAACAGGTACACTCACAAGATGGATACTGGGTGGAGGAGGCGGACGATGTGGGCAACGATCGTTCGGTGTAGAGATTCCGGGAACGGGGATCCGTGAGATCTGTGGGCGGGATGTGTTTATTTATGGGGCATCTTATGCCGATTTGCTTCTTATCCGTACTCGGATCTTGTTTGCCGCTTCCGCCTGATACTCTGATGTTTGATGTATGAGGAGATATCCTAAACTATTATATCTATCTAGGACATTTGAATCTTGCCGTATGGCGTTGCTATATTTTCTTTCTTTTTAGATGGAATGGCTCTGATGTACTGTTGTATGGTGGCTTGCATACATACTCATTTGTGTATGTAGTTGATCCCTTCGCCTGCCGATTACGCCGCCCGTTCTTGTCCCGATGTTTGGAAATGGTTGGGACGGCCGCAAGGTCTACCTGTGAGTGGCATTTGGGCCCCACCGTACTATTTCAACCATTTCCGCTCATCCAGGCTTGTAACTAGGAGCGTAATTCACCGAGGTAGTTACAGCCCCAAAGAACCACAACAAGCCCTCCCCACCAAGCCCCGCCCCCGCTGCCCCCCGCGCGCCGCCGCCGGCCCGTCGCCGTCGTCCTAGCCGCCGCTGACATCTCCTCCTCCTCCTCTCCGGCCCTCTAAACCTAGATCGCCGGAAACCCTAGATCCACCATAACCCACACCGGCTTAGGCGAAGCCCTGCGAGATCTTTCCTCTACTTCCGACACCATGCCGTCCTACTGCTGGAATCACGAGGGGAGAACTACAACCTCCGCTGCCTGCTGGAACAATGGAGAGGAAGGTCTTAATCGAGTACCGAATGTGTGATCGACTGCGGAAGCGCTGCCGCAACGGAGCGCCGGAAGGATCATCTATGCGATCTTGAGATCGGCAAGTGTATGACTACATCACCTACGAGAATCTGCTCTCGTTAACCGCTTTGGAATCTTCGAGGGTCAGTACTCTAATCGACTCGTTGATACAATCTAGTAGATAGATCTTGTATTTTTTGTGTGCATGCGGTAGAATTTTTTTTGTTTTCCTTGCTACGAACCCCTACAGCTTTGGTGGAATTTGGGAGAGAAGGACTTGAGCACTTCTTGTGTTCTTGCCATTGCATTTGGTGCATCGGTATGAGTTCTCGGTGAGGATTCAATTGGGTGAAACGCAAAAAGCTTTTTACTCTTGGGTTCTTGGTACCCTAGATGGTTTAGTTGTTTTAAAGGTTTGTGGATTACTTGGGGCCTCCAATTAAGTTGTGGAGCTTTCCTCAAGCTTGTTTGTTGGGAGCCTCCAATTGAGTTGTGGAGAAGTGCCCCAACCTTGTTAGAGGTTTCGGATTGCCACCGACAAGTGCACCAATAGTGGAAGTGTGGATCGATCCTATTGCGGTGAGATTTACAGGAGAACAAGGGAGGCCTTTTGTGGTGTTGGTGGTTTGAAACCACCTCCTCTCTAAACGAGACATACTCCATTGTTGGGAGGAACTCGACAAAACATCGTCATCTCCGCATGCCTCGGTTATCTCTATACCCGAGCTCTTACTTATGCACCTTACTTTGTGATAGCCTTCGTGCTTGAGTCTATATCTTGCTATCACATAGTTGCTTGTCTTGCTTAGCATAAGTTCTTGGTGCACATAGGTGAACCCTAGTTATTCTAGGTTTTGTGCTTGACAAAGTAAATGCTAGTTTAATTCCGCCTTTGTTGATCCCCTCTCAGAAAAGTTTTTAAACCGCCTATTCACCCTCCTCTAGGCGGCATCCGTGATCTTTCAGTGATACTAGGTGCTCCTCGTGAAGGAGCATGAGACTAACTAGATAGAGATCCTCAAGAGTGAGTCTTCTTCTAGCCTAATATCAAGTCGAGGGTTTACAATAGAGGAGTGGGGCTATTTATAGGCCAACCACTAAAATAGGGGTAGTTTGGGGATAAAGGGAAAGGCTGGACGGAATTGGGGGTGTTACATGGGCCAACCACTAAATGACATAATTCTTTGTTATGTGATAAATTGTTTTACAAAAAGGAGGTGTGACCACCCAAACTTTGTATCAAGTAATGCGCGTAACCATTCTCTAGAAAATCATTTCTTAATTTTTTTCACTATAAACAAAATCTAGCAAGCATGCTAGAGCTCATCCTCCTACTCCATTTGTTTGAAACTACCCATAAATCCATCTAGCGTATTTGTAGAGAGAAGTGATCAAGGAAACCCGATGAATTAAAGATGTCATCTTGGAGGGGAGGGTGATTAGATGACTTTAAAATTAATCAATTTCATTGATTTAGGGATAATTGCAAGTAAGTATAAAACTTTAAAGAACAATTTGGTGGACAATATTATGTTTGCAGAAAAATACACAACATAATAAGCAAAAAGTAACCTAGCACAAACAAAGGAGTGATCAAAATAACCAACGTGGAGGGAGGCAAGCGCGAGGTGATGTATCCAACGAGTTTAAGTCATGAGAAGGACTATAATTTCCACTGAAGAGACAATGGCTAACCAAGGCCATACCAATCCCTTAAGCTAAACACAATGTATAAACTATTCCACTAGTCATAGGTTGAGGTGATCACCGGACGTTTACAAACTCCTTGAGGCAGTCCACAAATTTGGACATTCACAAAGCACTACCAACTGTCTAGGGTTCTGCACAAACCCAAGAGTACAAAAGCACAAAGTAAGTTTAAAGGGGGAATTAACTTTTGGCTATGTGGAACCATGGATCTACATCTCCTCTTTTTTCACTCACTTGGATGCAACTTTGAATGCAGGGATGAATAAATATCAAACTTTTGAAGGTTAGCAATGACATGTTTAGCTCAGATCCAAAGGTGTGTCTCTTCGGAGGAGAACACACGATTATATAGATGCCACTCATTTCAAATTATTACTCATCGAAGTTTAGAAATTCCTAGCGCTTCAAAACTCTTTGAACCCCTCAGGACACTCCACGATTTGTTGAGCATTATATCCAAGCTATCTAGGAGCTTCCTAGATAGGCTTGATGGCAAGCTGAGAGTCTCCGTGCCTAGGAGGTGAGAAATTCCGGAAATATGAGGCATATGGTTTCCACCTTGGCAGGTCTGAGTGTTTCTTATATGTTTACAACTCGAAAAGGTACAATTGTAGTCGTGTCCGTAATGTTTGATTTATATTGGCTGGATATTAACTAAAATTTCATAGAACAAAGAGTTCACAATAACACTATTTTGAAGGATGCAAAAAAAAAGAGGACGCTGTATATCATAAGTACAATTGTACAAAATTGAATGAGGCTAGGAAATTACATATCTCATGACTATTAATGTTTTAGATTCTCAGGTTATTTTAAAACTTTAAAACTTTGAGCCGTTTACTTAATACTCAATCTTGGTTGGGAAGGACAAATCTAATTTACTCAATCTTAGTGGCTTTGATGGCAACCACCAATGCCTATCTGCATAATAAAGACATGTCCATTCTAAGCGCTAGGATGATATATAACTAAGCTCTCACAAGAACCGTTTGGTGTTTTTAGGTAGAAAAAATTCCGCGCACGACACTATGCGTCTGAGTTGGCTGCCTCTGATATACCACTGGGAAGGATCAAGAATTTCAGTTGCCACTAGTTCTATTGATCCGGCTATGACATAATGGTAGGTGGTGTAACATGATGCTCCATGGCGCTGGCAGGGTATTAGTCATATATACACAGTTGCTAGTTAGAGCCACTGCACGTGTACACATATGATCAACAACATACATCAAGGAAACAACAGATACTCGAGTTTTTGGAGATTGGACTGAATGATACACACGAATCCCTTGCACGGAAGACATTTCTCCTTGAAGCGCCTTGTCTATGAGCCGAGTTGCTAGCTGCATAATCCAAGTCAGAGCTAGAAGTATCGTTCATGTGATATACTCCCTCCGTTCTAAAATAGATGTCTCAAGTTTTTCAAAATTTGAACAAATCTATATATTAAATAGTGTTTAAATTCATTCAAATTTTAACAAATCTGAAACATCTATTTTAAGACGGAGAGAGTAGTTAAAAACTCAAACTTTATTGATCTCGTGTCACTTGTTTGATTAAAGAAACTAGTTGGCAGTCCTTTCGATGCTTAGCAAGTGTTTTCTTTTCCGTGGCAATGATTACATAACAATGGCGGTGAAGACTGATCAAAGGTATATTCTGGTGGTCGTATTAGAATATTCTCCAGAGAATTTTTACCTTATAGTAGAAGTATCTGTTAAATCTATGAGCTCGTTTGATTTGCAGGATTGAACAGGAAAACCATAGGATTTAAGTGGCATGACCTATTGAATTCTATAGAAATATAAAACTATAGGAATTTGGATCAAGTACGTGTTTGAATCATAGGAAAATCAAAGAAATTCTAACATGAGGTTGTAGTGGATGAAAAATTTCCTACAAAATAGAGGGCAAAGAAATCCTTTGAAGAAATTCCTAAGAATTGTAATCCTTTAAATCAAACGGCCAGTGTAGAAATATTTCCTAAGGAATAAAATCCTTCATAATCATTTGAAATTCCTTTGAATCAAACAAGCCCTATATAGTTGAACTGTCGGAGTTGCTAAAGAAAAAAAATCCGTACTCGAAAAGCTCACTCCAGTGTCACAACTCCACTCATCTGCCAAGAACGAACTCGACTCATTCCCCTGTATCTTGTAGGTCTCGGATGTGCCTCCACTCTGGCTGGAATGACCCATCTCTCCAGCCTACGCCTCCAATCCCAAATCCAGGCTAGTGAGGTAGGCGCCCGCCACCGCAGTCCACGCTGTTAGAATTTATCCACAGATAGACTACATCAATTTAGAATTAAATAAACAAGCACGCTCAAAAAATCTGATTGCCAAAGGCACATATTGTGTCCTTACTTTTTCTTTATTTAAAATAAGTAAAGCACAAACAACACTAGCAACTATCGAGCAACACTAGCAACTTTATCAAATTTTTGCATGAACCCACTAGCGAACATAAATACTCCTTCTTAGAGTCACTAGCAACTATTTGGCCAAGATAGCTACTAACAACGCAGAGCATGCAAGATCACAAACAACACAGACATGATAGAATCATAAAGACAAAAACATTAATCAAACCAACATAATAATCTCAATATCCATCGGATCCACGTAAACACAACATGCATGATTATAAATAGATTAGATCTTGATCATGAATGAAGCTCACAAGATATATATATGAAAGTACAAGGAGGAGATACAACCATCTAGCTACTACATGGACCCATAGTCCAAGGTGAAACTACTCATGCATCATACCGGAGAGAAGGCCTCCGGGATGATCTCCCCTCCGACAGGGTGCCGAGAAGAACTTCAGATCCCCCCGATCTAGGGACGACGGTGGTGGCAGCTACAGAAGGTTTCGTGAAATATTGATCGGATACTTAGGATTTCTGCATCGGGGGCTTCTTATAGGCAAAGGGGGAGGCCAAGGAGGTGGCCAGGGGCCCCACACCCTTCCTAGGCACGGGGCAGGGCCCACCCGCGCCTAGGAAGGGTCTGGGCACCCTGGCCCACTTCTCCGTCTCCCCTCTGGACTTCTTGTTCCCCACGGACAGTTATGGACTTTGACGTTTGTCCCGTCCAATTCCGAGAATATTTCCTTACTAGCTTTTCTGGAACCAAAACAGCAGAAAACAGGCAACTGACACTGTGTCAACTTGTTAATAGGTTAGTACCAGAAAACATGTAAAAATCACCTCAAAGTGTAGACAAAGCAAACAAAGTAGATACTAAACAAGCATGAAACATAAAAAATTATAGATACGTTTCCGACGTATCAGTGGTGGATGGGGATGATCGTTGATGAGTGTGGTGGTACCGGGGTGTGGTGCTAGAGAATCTTGTCAAGATCGTCGTTCGAGAGAGTATGAGTCAAGAAGTCAAGTGTGTGCAAGGTAGCACGTTCAGTCGATGTTGCGTCTGTGAGTCGTCGTTGTGTCCAAGTCCTTGTCTATGTGAGGATTCATTGTGGCTGAAGCGAATGAAGGTTGAGGGACTATTCATCGCGAGGACGAAGACACAATTTGTGTGCCTCGATGAGGTCGTCTACTTGTCTCGACGAGAGGATCAAGTTCAAGTGTGAAGGGGGCGGTAAACCAGTGAAGGGGAGTCTCTTCAATGAGGACCTCTACATGAGGCTGGAGTGGGCGGTGTAGTTCACAAGGTAGTCGGCATGTATCGTGCTAGGGTGGTGTGTTCCACGGTTTGCTAGCATGGCTGGATAGTCCGGATCATGCCTAAGTTGTTCCGAAATTTGCCAAGTCGAAATTGGGGAGAGCCATCAGAGTTGTCGTGGTGTGGGACCTAAGACAAGACGCAAATTTACAACGAATCAAGATCAGAAGAAACACGGAAGGCAAAAAGTCATTGATCAAGATTAGGGAGAGATTGTTAGCACTAATCTTGATTAGTGGTGAGTAAGAGTTTACGTGTGTCCTATATATATGTGTCCTACTCCCTCCGGTCCAGTTTATTATGCACACACGTAGTTTAAGAAAAACATTGATATATGTCTAAAAAAATATACCATTAGAAACTACTTTTAAAGATGAATCCAATGGTATAATTTTTGTGACATATTATATAAAATTTGTTGACCAAAATTATTGATCAAAGTTTTTCTTAAATTACGTGCGTGCCTAATAAACCGGACCGGAGTAATTAGTCTAAATAGGTTTGTTAATTAGATAAGGTCTATACACGTGTGTTTGTCTAATCTGATATAATCTATCCGTGGGAATTCTAACACGCGCCTCCTGTCTCCAAATCCAGGCGAGTGAGGATGGCACCAGCGGAATGTGTCCTTACCAGGCGATATGTTGCGGGAGATCCTCCTGCGCTTATTCCACCTGCCACCAATCCTCCCTACCACGCTCCGTGACATGCAGGCACCACCGCTAGCGAATAGGGCCACGTTCATGGTGGCTTCCACTCAGGCCCATTCAAGGTGGTGTTGATGTTCATGTACATAGAAGATAATAAACTGGCAATCTCATTCCTCAAAGCAAGAGAGACTCATTTTGAGATTTTATAAACCTGCTATCCTTGTTGGTAATTTCCTTTACTTGTTGAGTGATGACATACTTGAGGCTGAAGATGGCGCTCTTGGCTATGAAAAATTGCCTTATCCTTGTTTCCAAATATGGCAAAGAAGTTATAATGATCATGGTGTTGCTACATGGGTGTCGTGGAAGACCATTCAGATGCGCACAATTTTTGGGCTCCCTTCTTCCAAGGAGGGAGTGTGGGAACAAATGTGGGGGCATGATGAGGATATTGAAGTTGTATTTTTTGTATGTGGTGGATTGTGTCTGAAATCTGTTATACTAGACTCACTATTACCCTTTCTTCATAAGTTTCTATGCATCGTGGATGAGTTACGTAAACACCTAAAGATACTAAACCTCAATTCCAAAAAATTCTATCTTCTAGCAAGACATTCACCAAGCAAGCGGAAATCCTGCCCGGGGAGTATGTTCGCAAGAATGAAACTCAAAGAAATTAACGGGGACCCGCACAAGCGGACTTTCCAGATAGATAAGGACATGCAAAATATTTCTCTTTGGATTTGGACCTACAGTAACCACTTGTAAGAGCTGGTTTTGAACCCACTGAGGTTCTTAGTCTTTATTTTGCAGGAGGAGCCTAATCTGGTTACGTGTACGATCGCTAACAATTTCAATTTGCTATCGTTTACTGTCTTGGGAGATCCAAAATCAAATACTACTGTCTTAATTTAGTACTAATATACGTAGTACTCCTTCTCATCCTAATAAGTGTCGTTGATTTAGCATTTATTATGCCTTGTTTGGCACCAGGGATTTGTAAAGTTTTTTGGTGTAATATCCACCTGCGGTTTGGTGAAATTACCCTTCACCCAACACCCTTCCCCTCTCTTCCTAATACACTTCCTAATCAATCCCCTTCCTCAACTCATACCGGTGGAAGAGGTTCGACGTCGCGAGAGCTACCTGTGCTGCGGCCGCCACGAAAGCCTTTGCTCGTGAGTGGAAAAAAACACGACCCAACCTCGAGTCTCAGATACTCGTAAATCCGACATATTTTGGGGCTTTTACTCGGACTTACACTCGTGCAAACCGGGCTGCCAAACAGGTTGAGAGTGTATTTTTGAGTAATGGGTGATGCTGGTTAAATACACGTGTGGGCTGCCAAACAAGGCCTTATGGATTGAACGTGGTATGAAATGAAATGAGTAAAAATATAAAATCAAATATCTTGGCAATTAGCACATTCTCGTGTGGTTGTTAGAAACAGACCGGCTGACGGCCAGTAAACCACCTCCTTTAATTACATCCAGAATGCTTAGAGGGTCCTCGCCGGATATATATATCGCAGATGCCATGAGCTCGCTTGAACACCTTGCGGCAGCGCCGAGCTAGCAGGCCCGACTTCAGTCGCAGCTCCCCTCCCTCGTCGTACTCGACAGCGAACGATCGAGGTGACGCAGATCACGATGCGTGGAGGTGGAACGTGCCCCACGGTCTCCCTGGCCTTGCGCCTGGAGTCGCATGCTCTGGACGACGCAGAACCTAGCGCCGCCCGTGTAGACGAGCCTGGCGCCCAGGTGCAGCGGCGCATCCCGGTCGAACAGCCTGTCCTCGCCGAGGATCGTCCAGCGCGGCAGGGTCGTGCGGCGCCCGGCGTCGTCGAGGGGCGCGACGTCCGAGGAGCAGAGGTGGCCGGTGCCGCCCTTGTGGCGGCAGAGGCCCACCCACGCGTCCAGCTCGGCGACGTAGTGCGCGCGGCCAGAGAAAGGCAGCAGCCAGTCGCCCCGGCGTGTCCACTCGAGCAGCTCGGCGTCGAACGAGAAGGTCCCCTTCTTCTCGGCGGACACGAAGAGGGTGCGGCCGTCCGGGTGCGAGGCGTAGCCGAGGACGGAGTTGAAGTCGAACGGCACCGGCGAGCCGATGGTCGTCCAGCAGGCCCAGGGCCTCTTCTCGGGCGGCGGCGCTGGCGGGTCGCCGAGGCAGTAGGACTCGCTGCAGACGAACAGGAAGAGCTTGCCAGCCATGGATACGACGAGGGGGAAGCCGAAGTCCATACGCAAGAGCCAGCGGCGGATCGGTGAAGGGCTCCGGCTCATGGTCGTCGTCGGGATGATGGAGCTGGAAGGCGTCCACGTCCAGCTTTCGGACGCTGTAGCCATTCTAACAGTCGTCCAGCACCAGGTAGAGGAACTGCTGATGCTCCTGTTTCGCCGGCCTCTTGGCGGTGGCGGCGGCGCTGTGGTCAGCACAGCTCTTGCGCTTTGACATGCTTCTGGCCCTAGGCTTGTTCTCGTACGTAGCTGGACAAGTCCGGCCCGTATATTCAAGGGAGCGGTGATTTGTTTCGTGTCGAATCGGGATATGGACTCCGATTTGGATTTTGGACACTCCCGTAACTAACGAGACGTACTCTGCAGATTACACGTGACGAACTCGGCTACACTCTGCCCCAGTGCCTCATGGGCTCGTCGCCTGCCGAACCCGGCCTCTTTCCTCACGGACTTGTCTGATTGCCTCTGCTAGCTCTCCTTTTTTTTCTTCCAGGGACGCGCATCGATCAGCTCGCTTGATCATTGTTCTTTTTTGACCATCATGTTATTAGCGAATAGTACACGATAAAGATACATAGACTGTTTTCAACAATTATAAAATAAAGTTTTTAAACAAGCAAAACTTGAAGGTCTTTAAGATCTTCTTTCATAACCCAATTTTGCACTCATCTGAAGACAACCCAATTAACATGACATATATGTCAAACGATACATACCAATGAGGGTTTTTCTATAATTTTAATTTGAGCCGCAATGCCAAGGCTAGATGCACACGCGTAACCATTAGAGTAATCCGTCAACATCGGCAAAAGTATCACCATCAATATTTCAGGGAAAAGAAACCCAACAACCTGATCAACGTCGTAGAGGAGTCGAGAGTTACAAATCTCCATTGTTGAGGACGTAGCAGCCATGACGAATATTGCGAGGATAAACCTCCTCACAACAACTATGAGAAAAAAAATTCAAGATGGATCTGGCGAAGCAAGTTCCGAAAGACCGTACCTATAGAACTTTAATCTTACAACACCATCATTGACGCCGGGAAAACCTCGTCGTCGAACGAAGGACCGAAGATCACTTATTGCGAACGAAGATATCTCCATTGACGTAGACATTAAAAAGATATCTACCAAAACCCTAACCTAATCTTCTAAAAACACTACTTTTACTGAGAATTTCACTCATAGATCGGGTTCGCCATCCCTCACGACCCGACAAAGCCGGAGAAAAAGGAATCGATCTATGGTGGAAAAGGTGTTGGCGACGGTTAGCTCTAGAAGAAGCGGCAGCTGGGAGAGAAAAACCTAGACGGTTCTTTTTTCCCCTCTCACGCATAACCGCTAGGGTGGCAAGCGGGGCGGGTTGCGGACAGAGGTTTTTACTAAGCCAGCTTAATTTCTGTTCCCTTAGCCAACTCATTTTAGCCTAGATTTGAGTTTTGCGGGCAGGATGCGGGTGCCGCCTGCAACCCTAATAACCGCCTGGGAAACAAAACAAGAAAAAAAACGACTCGTGCTCCAATGAAACTTCCAAAAAAAAAGGACGGGTCGATCGATCGATCCTACGTACGCACCGTACCCTGCCTCTGCGACCGGCTGTGATGGACGAGGTTCTAGACCGGTCGATGGCGCGATCGAAACAAGATAAGAGAGTCCACTTGCTGATACTCCACCCTATACACTAACTAAGAGGCAGTAAAGGCATCAACAATGCAAGGTGTTTAAAGACAGTGTTTAAAAAAATAAACCGATTTTTGCTAAGCATTGATGCTTATTTATACTAGATAGATGTCTAGTAGACATCTTTCCTATACACATAGACACCGGTGCTTCACAAAATGATTGGTTTATTTTCTTAAGCACCTATCTAGACACCTTGCATTTTACATGGCCTAACGAAGCTAGACAAGTCACGAGGACAAAAACTAAACAATTGCAATCCCTCCGTTCACTAGTAGTACTGCTCCTCTAATGCCAAGTACTTCTGTATAATTGAATCAACACCACCAAAATGACATATGGTGGTATTTCCGACATAGAACGTCTAGCGTGACATGAGTGACTCATCCAATAAGAAAGACTGTTTTAGAGTTGTCTTTCTCGACGGCTTAGGCTAGTCATAGTTGAGTAACTTTTTTTTTACGAAATTCTACCAATCTATTAAAAATCATCAATAGCATTACAAAGAGACCTAAAAATATAGGTCATTGGATCACCTAGCGACGACTACAAACACTAGCGCGAGCCGAAGGCGCGCCGCCATCCTCGCCCCTCCATCACCAGAGTTGGGCAAAGCTTATCGTAGTAGAGCTTATAGAGCTTGTTGTAGTAGACTGACGGGAAGTTGTCGTGCCAAGGTCACAATGGACCAGCACACCAGAGCAACAATCATCACCAATGATGACAACCATAGATCAGAAGAGACTGATTTGAAATCACACCAATGAAGACGAAAAAGAACCGGATCCCAGGAGATCCACCGGACAAACTACTCCACGCGTTCTCCGTCGGTGTTAGAAACACCACCGGAGCGAGGATAGAGCGGGGATGGCCTTATTCTGACTTCAGGACGTAACCGTCGCCTCAACATCCCAAAGAAGACACTAAAAAACTGGCAAAACTAAGATCGGAAAACCTCCCGCCGGCGAGAGGCCGTGGTCCGCCACACCTCCAAGGCCCTAGGGCCACCGGAGGCGAAGCGGACCGACGACGTCGCCGACGAGGAGACGGAACCCTAGATGGGTTTTAGCTAGTCTTTTCCTGGCGGCAGCTACGCACCGGTTCCGGTTTCATAGTTAAGTAACTCAGCTAGTAACATACATGTACATGCAATGACAACTAAGCAAATTGATGACATGACATGCCAACTAGCTAGTTATCATAACAACACACATATCAAGACCATATGGGTCTTTAACCTAATTAATTAGAGGAAGTAGACATCGTGTGGGTGCTTATATTTGGTGGAAAGCGTGTTTGTGTATGCTATACACGCTGTTTTTTAAAGAACACTTATTGAGATAATGTGTATGCTATACAATGTGCAACTTCAATGTGTTGATAGCAATATCGACAGTTAATTTAGAACAAAAAATAACTTTATTAAAAAATATGTACGCCCTCTGTTCTAAACATATACAGTGTGCAACCATCTTTATCCTATATATATGGATAATGACCACCAAGGACCATGTCCGGTCTCACTCCAGTCGACAGCCGTCACCCCTCTTTAGGACCATGTAGTACATGCCTTGCTCCACTGGTTTGCGAGGTGGAAGCTCCAAGCTTCTGGAACCTTGCCGCGGTGAAATGCTGATAACCTCGTTGGTGGCTTCTTCGCCATGTACTACTGCCTACTTGCACTCGCTTTCCTAGAGGTATATGTTGTTACCCTACATTTTTAACTTATATATAGTACAAATCTATCATGTAGTTAGCAATACTGGATCCATTTGAATATTATCTTAGGACTGCTTGTTTGGTTTTTATACACATTAGCACATTTAGCAAGACTGGTTCATTAAAATATTGTGTCAGGATCGTTGTGTATGCTTGCTTGATGTATATCTTCTATTGTATGGCTGGATTTGATTGTTAGATCTATATGTTATATTTTGTATGACTGAATTTTATTGTTCAGTTTATTGAATCTGCAGCTACACTCAACATTTTATTTTACTAACTTTATATGTTTTCTATGTGTGGAATAATCTATTTTTGCCACTACTTCATGTGGTTGCTTATGTGTGCAATCATCATCTTCTTATTATAGGGATGATATTTTAGTGACCTTGCATAGGATTTTGACTTCCTTAGCCTTGTAAAAGAACTTCTGAGTAAGAATACAAATCATTTGAACTTGCATTTATTTATTATTAGTTTTCTATGTTTATATTCTAACGCCAAATATATATTTCTACATTTATCTCGTGTTGTGCCGTGCACTTAAGGAAGTGATACGTCCAATTTGTATCACCATTCTATATCATAATTTGCCTCTATTTATTGATATATGTCTTATTATGAGGTAATACTATGTCTTTTCATCTGTTTATGCATGTTGGATGATTATTGGAGGATGAACTGCCGGAGTCTAGTTCTGATGGAAAAAGAGGCGTTTTGATGCAATTTCGCGAAGATCAGAAAAATACCAGAAAAATATGGGAAAATTATATTTTCCCAGAAGACAGAGGAAGCCAGAAGGGGAGGCGAAGAAGGGCCGCAGGGGCCCACACCCCCCTAGGCGCAGGTCCACCCTAGGCCACGCCTATTGAAGGTGTGGCCCACCTGCCCGACTCTCGACTCCGCCCCTTCGCCTATATCTTCCCTACGGAACCCTAACACCGGGGGAGCGACCACAGATAGATTTCTGCCGCCTCTGCGAGGCGAAAAACACCGAGAGAGAAAGATCTCTCCGACAGACAGATTTCTTGTTGGAGATATGCCCTAGAGGCAATAATAAATGTAGTTATTACTATATCTTTGTGTTTATGATAAATGTTTACATTCATGCTATAATAGTATTAACAAGGAAACATTGATACTTGTGTGATTTGTAAACTTAATTGGAAGTCCCTAGTATAGCCTCTATACATCACTAGCTTGTTGGTTGATAAATGATTGTGGTTTCCCTATCATGAACATTGAGATGTTATCAACAACAAGATCATATCGTTAGGAGAATGATATGATGGACATACTCCTATAGATAAGCGTAGCATAAAGATCAAGTCATTTCAATAGTTCAATTGCTATATGCTTTCTGATACATAGTAACCTAATTCCTTCGACCATGAGATCATGCATATCACCTTTACCGGATGGATGCTTTGATGACATCAAACACCACACCGTAACTGGGTGGCTATAAAGGTGGCATTGAGTGTTCGGAAAGTATTGGTTGAGACACATGGATCAAGAGTGGGATTTGTCCATCCATATGACGGATAGATATACTCTGGGCCCTCTCGGTGGAATGTCATCCAATTAGCTTGCAAGCATGTGACTGGCTCACAAGGGATCACATATCACGGGAACGAGAAAAGAGTACTTATCGGTAACGAGGTTGAACTAGGTATGTAGAGATACCGACGATCATAACCTCGGATTAGTAAACTATCGTGAGACAAAGGGAAATTCGTATCGTATGTAAGTGGTTCATTCGATCGCAAAGTAATCGTAGAAATATGTGGGAGCCATATGAATTTCCAGATTCCTCTATTGGTTATTGTTCGGAGAAGTGTCTCGATCATGTCCGCATAATTCACGAACCGTAGGGAGACACACTTAAGGATTCGACGTTGTTTGAGTAGTTATGGTAATATGAGAAAGAGACCGAATGTTGTTCGGAGTCTCGGATGGGATCCGGGATATCACGAGGTGATCCGGAATGGTCTGGAGAATAAGATTCATATAAGGAAAGTCCCGTTTCGGAGTTCGGGAATGATTCCGGTGTTTTCATCGGGAATGTTCTAGAAGGTTCCGGAATGTCCGGCACTCCGGAGGGGAAGGGGTACATGAATGTGTCATTGCAAATTGGAATGATTGCATCATGTACTAAGTGTCATCGCTGTTCCAAATAAAGGATTAAATTGAATCCTAGTTTGAAAAGTCAAATAGCTAGTTTGAAAAGTCAAACGGCTAAAATTGGAAAGAGGAAAAGAGGAGGAAGTGGGAAACCGAGTTGGGGAGGGAATCCCTCCTCCAACCGGCGGCGCCACCTCCAAGCCGAGTTGGGGAGGGACTCCCCTCCCTCCCCTTGGCCGCCGGCCCCTCCACCTATATAAGGAGGGGCAGGGCTCCCTCCTCTAGACACACAAGTCCCTCACCTCAAACCGTAGAAGCTGCAGCCCTCCATAGCCACCGCCACCACCTAGGGTTTTGCCCTAGCTGCCGACTTGGGGTCCCCGGAACCCTAGTTGCCGGCTCTAGCATCCCCTCCTTGGTGTGTCTAAACCCTAGAACACCGAGGGCTCTCTCATACTCCACCATACTCGCTCCGGCTTAAGGCGAAGCCCTGCGAGATCTCCCCTCTACTTCCGGTACCACGCCGTTGTGCTGCCGAAATCGCGAGGAGAGTGCTACAACCTCCGCTGCCTGCTGGAACAAGGGAGAGGAAGGTCTTCGTCGAGTACCGAACGTGTGACCGACTGCGGGAGCGCTGCCGGAACGCAGCGCCGGAAGGATCGTCTACGCGATCTTGAGATCGGGAAGAGTACGACTACATCACCCACGAGAATCCGCTCTCGTTAAACACTTTGGAATCTTCGAGGGTGAGTTATTCCATCGACTCGTTGCTACAATCTAGTAGATAGATCTTGGCTTGTTTGTTTGTATGCGGTAGAAATTTTTTGTTTTCCATGCTATGAAACCCTACAGTGGTATCAGAGCCATGTCTATATGTAGATCTGTTGCACGAGTAGAACACAATGGTCATTATGGGCGTTGATGCTTTTATTGTTGATTGCTTCTTGTGTACTTTGCATCTTGCGGTATGTTGGGATGAAGCGGCCCGGGCTAACCTTACATGACATCGTTCATGAGACTTGCTCCACGCTTGACATGCAACTTGTATTGCATAAGTGGCTTTGCGGGTGCCTGTTTCTCCTAGCATAGTTAAGATCCAATTTACAACGGGTGATTAACAATACTAGTATCAATGTTGTGGTTCATGTTCGTAAGTTAGATCGACACTTATTGAAAGCCCCAAACCACGTAAAACATGCAAAGAAAGTAGAGGCGTCTAACTTTGTTTTGCAGGGGTGTGCAGTGATGTGATATGGCCATGATTGTGATTATATTTGATGTATGCAATGTTCCTTATTGTAAGTTGGCAACCGGCAGGAGCCATATGGTTGTCTTTAATTTATGTTAAGACCCGCGTGTCTATTCAAAGTAGTTGTAATAGTTGAAGCCGGTGAACGACAACCATGGAGGAGCGTCATTGACCTTGATGCAATGTCGGTGATGATGGAGATCATGTTCGTGCTTGAAGATGGAGATCGGAAGCACAAAGAAGAAAGGCCATATCATATCACATATTATGAATTGCATGTGATGTTAATCCTTTATGCATCTTGTATTGCTTAGTAGACGACGGTAGCATTATAAGATGATCCCTCATGCACATGAATTTCAAGTCATAAAGTGTTCACCCTTAGTTAGCACCGTTGCTAAAGCTTGTTGTTTCGAAGCACCACGTGATGATCGGGCGTGTTAGATTCTGCAAGTGTATACAACGTGAGTAAGCCAGATTTGCTCATGCAGAAACTAAGGTTTGATCTTGACGAGCCTAGCATGTACAGACATGGTCTCGGAACACGGATCGCCGAAAGGTAAAGCATGAATCATATAGTAGATATGATGAACATGACGATTGTTCGCCATTGAAACTATATCAACTCTCGTGATGATCGGTGTTGATGTGGTGGATTTGGTTCGTGTGATCACTAAAACAATGTGAGGGATGTTGTTTTGAGTGGGAGTTCACCTAGATTAACTTTATTATTAATTTGAACTCAATTTGTCATAAACTTAGTCTAAACTATTGCAAATATGTTGTAGATCAATGGCAGCCCCTACCATCAATTTTAATGCGTTCCTAGAGAAAGAAAAGTTGAAAAACAATGGAAGCAACTTCGCGGATTGGTTCCGCAATTTGAGGATTGTCCTCACAGCTGTTAATTTGACCTATGTGCTGGATGCACCGCTGGGTGACCCACCTGCAGCTGATGCTTCCGATGAAGTAAAGAATGTTTACCTCGCTCGGAAGAATCAGTACTCCATAGTTCAGTGTGCTATCTTGTATGGTTTGGAATCGGATCTTCAAAAAAGGTTTGAGAATTCAGACCCATATGATATTGTCGAGGATCTCAAATTGATTTTTGAGACTCATGCGGCAATTGAAAGCTATGAGGCTTCTGAAAAGTTCTTTAACTGCAAGATGGAAGAGGGCAGCTCCGTCAGTGAGCATGTGCTTAAGATGTCTGGGCACGCAAACAAACTTCAAAGCTTGGGTATAGTGATTCCTAATGCTTTGGGGATTTACCATGTCCTCCAATCACTACCACCAAGTTACAAGAACTTTGTGATGAACTACAACATGCAGAACATGAACAAGCAGTTTCCAGAACTGTTTGCTATGTTAAAGTCTGCAGAAGTGGAGATCAAGAAAGAGCACCAAGTGTTGTTGGTCAATAAGACCACCAAATTCAAGAAAGGCAAGTCTAAGCAGAAGGGACACTTCAAGAAGGGTGGTAAGAAAGTTACCACGCCGGCGTAGAAGACCAAGGCTGGACCCAAGCCTGATACTGAGTGCTTTTACTGCAAGGGAGAAGGTCACTGGAAGCGGAATTGCCCAAAGTACTTGGCGGATCTGAAGAACGGCAACATCAAGAAGAAAGGTATATCTGATATACATGTTATTGATATGTATCTCACTAGTACTCGTAGTAGTGCCTGGGTATTTGAAACTGGTTCGGTTGCTCATATTTGTAACTTGAAACAGGTGCTGCATAATAAACGGAAGCTAGCGAAGAACGAGGTGACGATGCGCGTGGGAAACGGATCAAAGGTTGATGTGATCGCGGTCGGCACGCTACCCCTTCATCTACCATCGGGATTAGTTTTATACTTAAATAATTGTTATTTGGTGCCTGCGTTGAGCATGAACATTATATCGGGATCTTGTTTATTGCGAGACGGTTACTTGTTTAAGTCCGAGAATAATGGTTGTTCGATTTATATGAGTAATATGTTTTATGCACATGCACCTTTGATAGATGGTCTATTCTTATTGAATCTCGATAGTGGAAATACACATATCAACAACATTGAGGCTAAACGTTTGAAATCAAGCGATAATTCGACCTATATGTGGCACTGTCGTCTTGGTCACATTGGAGTGAAACGTATGAAGAAACTCCATTCCGATGGACTTCTTGAATCACTTGATTTTGAATCACTTGAAAGATGCGAAGCATGTCTGATGGGTAAAATGACTAAGACTCCATTTTCTGGTAAGATGGAGCGAGCTACGGACTTGTTGGAAATCATACATACCGATGTGTGTGGTCCAATGAGTGTAGCATCGCGCGGTGGTTATCGTTATGTTCTTACCTTCACAGATGACTTGAGTAGATATGGGTATATCTATTTCATGAAACATAAGTCCGAAACTTTCGAGAAGTTTAAGGAGTTTCAAAGTGAGGTAGAGAATCAACGTAACAAGAAGATTAAATTTCTACATTCTGATCGTGGAGGTGAATATTAAGTTACGAGTTTGGCGAGCATTTGAAGAAATGCGGAATACTTTCACAGTTGACATCGCCGGGAACACCACAGCGTAATGGTGTGTCCGAACGTCGTAATCGAACTCTTTTAGATATGGTTCGTTCTATGATGTCACTTACAGATTTACCGCTATCATTTTGGGGTTATGCATTAGAAACAGCCGCATTCACTTTAAATAGGGCACCGTCTAAATCCGTTGAAACGACACCGTATGAATTATGGTTTGGGAAGAAACCTAGATTATCGTTCCTTAAAGTTTGGGGTTGCGAAGCCTATGTAAAGAAGTTACAGCCGGACAAGCTTGAACCTAAAGCGGAAAAATGCGTCTTCATAGGATACCCGAAGGAAACTATTGGGTATACCTTCTATCATAGATCCGAGGGCAAAATCTTCGTTGCCAAGAATGGATCCTTTCTAGAGAAGGAATTTCTCTCGAAAGAAGTGACTGGAAGGAAAGTAGAACTCGACGAGGTTGTCGAACCTTCTCTCGAAATTGCGAGTAGCGCAACACCGGAAGAAGTTCTTGTGGTACCTACACCAATTAGAGAGGAAGCTAATGATGATGATCATGAAACTTCGGTTGAAGTTGCTACAGAGCCTCAGAGGTCAACGAGAACTCGTACCACTCCAGATTGGTATGATCCCGTTATGAGTGTCATGTTGGTGAACAACACCGATGACCCCGAGACATATGAGGAAGCGATGATGAGCCCAGATTCCAATAAATGGCAAGAAGCCATGAAATCCGAGATTGGATCCATGTACCAAAACCAAGTATGGACTTTGGTGGACTTACCGGATGGCCGGAAGGCTGTCGAGAACAAATGGATTTTCAAGAAGAAAACAGACGCTGATGGTAATGTTACTGTCTATAAAGCTCGACTTGTCGCAAAAGGGTTTCGACAAATTCAAGGAGTTGACTATGATGAGACTTTCTCACCAGTAGCGAAGCTAAAGTCTGTGAGGATTATGTTAGCAATCGCTGCATATTACGATTATGAGATATGGCAGATGGATGTCAAAACAGCATTCCTCAATGGAGACATTGATGAAGAGTTGTATATGATGCAACCCAAAGGTTTTGTCGATCCTAAAGATGCTAACAAGGTGTGCAAACTTCAACGGTCCATCTATGGATTGAAGCAAGCATCCCGAAGTTGGAATCAACGTTTGATAAGGTGATCAAAAGTTTTGGTTTTATACAAACTTATGGAGAAGCTTGTATTTACAAGAAAGTGAGTGGGAGCTCTGTAGCATTCTTAATACTGTATGTGGATGACATATTGTTGATTGGGAATGATGTAGACCTTCTTAATAGTGTCAAGGAATATTTGAATAATAGTTTTTCGATGAAAGATCTTGGCGAAGCAGCTTACATATTAGGCATAAAGATTTATAGAGATAGATCGAAACGCCAAATATCATTGTCTCAGAGTACATATTTGGACAAAGTTCTAAAGAGGTTTGGAATGGAAGATAGCAAGAAAGGGTTCTTGCCCATGTTGCCCAATACGATCTTGAGTAAAACTCAAAGTCCGACATCGGCAGAAGATAGAGAAAGGATGAGTAAGACTCCCTATGCCTCAGCCATAGGATCTCTAATGTATGCCATGCTATGTACTAGACCCGACATTGCATATGCTGTTAGTTTAACTAGCAGATATCAAAGTGATCCAGGAGTGGATCATTGGACAGCGGTCAAAAACATCCTTAAGTACTTGAGAAGAACTAAGGATATGGTTCTTTATTATGGAGGTGATGAACAGCTCGTTGTTAATGGTTACACCGATGCTAGTTGGAACACCGATCCGGATGATTCTAAATCACAATCTGGATACGTATTTATTTTGAATGGTGCAGCAGTTAGCTGGAGGAGTGCAAAGCAAAGCGTTGTGGCGAGATCTTCAACTGAATCAGAATACATGGCTGCTTCGGAGGCTTCACAAGAAGCGATATGGATGAAAGAGTTCATTACAGAGCTGGGTGTGGTTCCTAGTGCGCTGGACCCAATGTCTATCTACTGTGATAACATGGGCGCCATAGCCAATGCGCAAGAACCAAGGTCACACAAGAAGCTGAAGCACATCAAGCTACGTTTTCATGCTATTCGAGAACATATCCAAGATGGGGATATAAAGATTTGCAAAGTACACACAGATCTGAATGTGGCGGATCCGTTGACTAAACCTCTCCCGAGGGCAAAACATGACCAGCACCAAACTGCCATGGGTGTTCGGTATATTACCATGTAATCTAGATTAGATGACTCTAGTGCAAGTGGGAGACTGTTGGAGATATGCCCTAGAGGCAATAATAAATGTAGTTATTATTATATCTTTGTGTTTATGATAAATGTTTACATTCATGCTATAATAGTATTAACAAGGAAACATTGATACTTGTGTGATTTGTAAACTTAATTTGAAGTCCCTAGTATAGCCTCTATACATCACTAGCTTGTTGGTTGATAAATGATTGTGGTTTCCCTATCATGAACATTGAGATGTTATCAACAACAAGATCATATCGTTAGGAGAATGATATGATGGACATACTCCTATAGATAAGCGTAGCATAAAGATCAAGTCATTTCAATAGTTCAATTGCTATATGCTTTCTGATACATAGTAACCTAATTCCTTCGACCATGAGATCATGCATATCACCTTTACCGGATGGATGCTTTGATGACATCAAACACCACACCGTAACTGGGTGGCTATAAAGGTGGCATTGAGTGTTCGGAAAGTATTGGTTGAGACACATGGATAGTGGGATTTGTCCATCCATATGACGGATAGATATACTCTGGGCCCTCTCGGTGGAATGTCATCCAATTAGCTTGCAAGCATGTGACTGGCTCACAAGGGATCACATATCACGGGAACGAGAAAAGAGTACTTATCGGTAACGAGGTTGAACTAGGTATGTAGAGATACCGACGATCATAACCTCGGATTAGTAAACTATCGTGAGACAAAGGGAAATTGGTATCGTATGTAAGTGGTTCATTCGATCGCAAAGTAATCGTAGAAATATGTGGGAGCCATATGAATTTCCAGATTCCTCTATTGGTTATTGTTCGGAGAAGTGTCTCGATCATGTCCGCATAATTCACGAACCGTAGGGAGACACACTTAAGGATTCGACGTTGTTTGAGTAGTTATGGTAATATGAGAAAGAGACCGAATGTTGTTCGGAGTCTCGGATGGGATCCGGGATATCACGAGGTGATCCGGAATGGTCTGGAGAATAAGATTCATATAAGGAAAGTCCCGTTTCGGAGTTCGGGAATGATTCCGGTGTTTTCATCGGGAATGTTCTAGAAGGTTCCGGAATGTCCGGCACTCCGGAGGGGAAGGGGTACATGAATGTGTCATTGCAAATTGGAATGATTGCATCATGTACTAAGTGTCATCGCTGTTCCAAATAAAGGATTAAATTGAATCCTAGTTTGAAAAGTCAAATAGCTAGTTTGAAAAGTCAAACGGCTAAAATTGGAAAGAGGAAAAGAGGAGGAAGTGGGAAACCGAGTTGGGGAGGGAATCCCTCCTCCAACCGGCGGCGCCACCTCCAAGCCGAGTTGGGGAGGGACTCCCCTCCCTCCCCTTGGCCGCCGGCCCCTCCACCTATATAAGGAGGGGCAGGGCTCCCTCCTCTAGACACACAAGTCCCTCACCTCAAACCCTAGAAGCTGCAGCCCTCCATAGCCGCCGCCACCACCTAGGGTTTTGCCCTAGCCGCCTACTTGGGGTCCCCGGAACCCTAGTTGCCGGCTCTAGCATCCCCTCCTTGGTGTGTCTAAACCCTAGAACACCGAGGGCTCTCTCATACTCCACCATACTCGCTCCGGCTTAAGGCGAAGCCCTGCGAGATCTCCCCTCTACTTCTGGTACCACGCCGTTGTGCTGCCGGAATCGCGAGGAGAGTGCTACAACCTCCGCTGCCTGCTGGAACAAGGGAGAGGAAGGTCTTCGTCGAGTACCGAACGTGTGACCGACTGCGAGAGCGCTGCCGGAACGCAGCGCCGGAAGGATCGTCTACGCGATCTTGAGATCGGGAAGAGTACGACTACATCACCCATGAGAATCCGCTCTCATTAAACACTTTGGAATCTTCGAGGGTGAGATATTCCATCGACTCGTTGCTACAATCTAGTAGATAGATCTTGGCTTGTTTGTTTGTATGCGGTAGAATTTTTTTGTTTTCCATGCTACGAAACCCTACATTTCTGCCGGGGAAATTCCTTCCCGGAGAGGGGATATCGTCGCCATCAACACCATCATCAAGCTAAGATTCATCGAGATCATCATCATCATCATCCACACCATCATCTCCACCAGCACCATCATCACCACTCCATCCCGCTATAACAATTGTGTTGGATATTGCTTTAGTTTTTAGGGGAAACTTTCTCGGTGTTGATTACTATTGTAGTTGATGCTTGTGAGTGGAACCATTAGATTATTGTTTATGTTCAGATTGTTATCCATTATCATATCATCTTTGATCTTGATCCATATGATGTCTCGTGAGTTGTCCGTTTAGTTCTTGAGGACATGGGAGAAGTCATGTTGTTAGTAGTGGATTTGTGTTGAGTTATTATTCAATGGTTTAGTATTTAAGTTGTGGTGCTATTCTTCTAGTGGTGTCATGTGAACGTCGATTACATGATACTTCACCATTTATGGGCCTAAGGGAATGCATCGTGTATTTGGCTACTAATTGTGGGGTTGCTGGAGTGGCAGAAACCTGAACACCCGTTAGGACACCTTTGCACAAGGGAGTATAGGATCTCAGAGTTTAAGGTTGTGGTTAGATTTATATCTTAATTACTTTTCTGTAGTTGCGGATGCTTGGAGGGAGTTTAATCATAAGTATGTATTAGTCCAAGTAAGGTCGGTATGTTAGCACAGGTTCACCCACACAACATTTACAAACACCAAAGATGAGTACTCAACTATTTGAAGCGAAAACACTTGACAGAATTCCCATGTGTACTCGAGAACGTTTGGTCCTTATAAGTATTTAAACCGGCTTGTCCTTTGCTAAGAAAGGATTGGGTCACTTGCTGCGTTTGTTCGTTGTCTTTGTTACTTGCTCTTTGTTTTGTTGCCTTGTCATAAAACCACTAAAAATCCGTTTGCTAAGTATTTGCAGAGAGTTCCTGCTCCATACCACTAGTCAACACCTTCTGCTCATCGTTGGGATCGACACTCCTATTTATCGAAAGTACTGCGATACATCGCCTATACTTGTGGGTCATCAAGATTATTTTCTAGCGCGGTTGCCGGGGAGTGAAGCGCTATTGAAGAGTGGAATTGGTAAGGGAAACTTCTACTGTGAGTATTTCTTTTTGTTACTGCTAGTTGCTTTGTTTCCAATATGGATAACCCACTTGGTTTTCTATTTGGGAAAACTACTACCACTGTTAGGGTAGTAGATGAACCACCACCTATTGAGATAGATCCTTTTAAGATACCTACAAGTATTGTTGATCATGTTATGGATAATTATTATTTTGGGGATGGAACTGTCCATCCCGGTGATCATTTGCTTTTTATCCATGAACTATGCGGGTTGTTTAAGTGTGCAGGTATCACAACTAAACAGGTGAAGAAGAAGTTACTCTCCATTTCCTTGAAAGGGAGAGCTGAAGAATGGTATAAGCTGCTGAAGAATGGACAATCCATGGAATGGGCGGAGATGGCATCTCTCTTTTATTTTAAATTCTATCCTTCCAGTGAGATTCATAAGGATAGAAATCTGATATATAACTTTTGTCCTCGTGATGGAGAGAGTATATCTCAAGCTTGGGGGATATTGAAATTACTAATGCTTAAATGTTCTATTCATGAACTCCCTAACAATATTATTATCAATAACTTTTATGCTAGGCTTTCTCTTCATGATAAAGATTTGCTAGATGGTTCTTGTGCTGGATCATTCACACGTATGAAGGAAGAAGCTAAATGGGAACTACTAGACCGTATTCAAGAGAACACTGTAGCTTGGGAGAATGACAAAGGAAGAAAGTCAGGTATAAACTATGATTATGAATGCATTAAATCTTTTATGGGAACTGATGACTTCCGTGATATTAGTAATGAGTTTGGTCTTGATCCTCAAGTTCTTGCAAAATGTTTTAATGCCTTTGCCTTTTATATTGAAATTCCCAAGAAAGAGTGGGACAAGTACCATGCTCCTTATAAAGACATTGTTACCCATGTTCCTGCCAGCATAGAGGTTTGTACTGTTGATCCTATTTTTCCTGAACCTTATGTTGAGAAAATCCCTTTTCCTTCCAAGGTAAGGGAACATTCTATTATAGCTAATGTGGTTAGCAAAAGCACAAATAAAACCGTGCGACCCGATGAGCTTATTGATATTGAGCCTGTGGTAGCTATTGTGAAAGATCTTGTCACTAGAAATATAGAGGATGAGCACATTGTCTTATGTGAAGACGCTATTAATATTATTTCTCATCCTAAAAAAACTAGAAAAGCTAGTGTCCCTATGCTTTCTATTAGAATTGGTAATCATAGCTATTTTGGTTTATGTGATATTGGTGCTAGTTCTAGTGCTATCCCTTATGAGATTTACAGGGAAATTATGCATGAAATTGGTCCTTGCGAGCTTGAGGACATTGATGTCGTTATTTACCTTGCTAATAGAGAGCAAGTTTGCCCCATTGGCATTGTAAAATATGTGGAAGTCCTTTGTGGTAAGATTAAATATCCTACTGATTTTCTAGTACTTGGTAAAGAAGCTAGTAAAACCTATCCTATTATCTTTGGTAGACCCTCTCTGAATACTTGTGGGGCTATCATAGATTGTAGGAAGGAAAAAGTTTTGACTAAGTTTGCTGGAGAGTCTTATGAGTTTAATTTTTCCAAATTTGCCAAAACTCCATATGAAAATGAACCGCCTGATGAGGATTTCAGGGTTGAACAACTTTCTGCTATTTCTCTTGCTCCTAACAATTCCTTGCAACAGTTTATGGAAGATCATGAAAGTTATGCCTTCATGAAGGAAAGAAATGAGATTGACGAGGTTTTCCTTTGTCAGCCGGAGCATCTTAAGCACAATCTACATGTGGAAGACTTGGGAACCACACTACCACCTAAAGAGGACCCTGTTTTCGAATTAAAACCTTTACCTGATGAGCTTAAATATGCTTATCTTGATGATAAGAAAATATATCCTGTTATTATTAGTTCTAAACTTTCAGGAAAGGAAGAAGAGAGGTTACTGGAAATACTGAAGAAACACCGAGGAGCTATGGGTTATACTCTTGATGATTTAAAGGGGATTTCTCCTACTCTATGTCAGCATGCTATTAATATAGAAGCTGATGCAAAACCAGTTGTTGAGCACCAACGCCGTCTAAATCCTAGGATGAAGGATGTGGTAAGAAATGAGGTATTAAAACTCCTTGATGCTGGTATTATTTATCCTATTGCTGATAGTAAATGGGTTATCCATGTTCATTGTGTTCCCAAGAAAGGGGGAATAACTGTTGTGCCTAATAAAGATAATGAGCTTATACCCCAAAGAGTAGTGGTTGGGTATAGAATGTGCATCGATTTTAGGAAGATTGATAAAGTTACTAAGAAAGATCATTATCCTTTGCCCTTTATTGATCAAATGCTAGAGAGGTTGTCCAAAAAGACTCACTTTTGCTTTCTTGATGTTTATTCTGGGTTTTCTCAAATTGCTGTGAAAGCACAAGACCAAGAGAAAACTACTTTCGCTTGTCCTTATGGTACTTATGCTTATAGGCGTATGCCTTTTGGTTTATGTAATGCTCCTGCTACCTTTCAGAGATGTATGTCTGCTATCTTTCATGTTTTTTGTGAAGAAATTGTGGAGGTTTTCATTGACGATTTTTCCGTCTATGGAACTTCTTTTGATAACTGTTTGCACAACCTTGATAAAGTCTTGCAGAGATGTGAAGAAACCAACCTTGTTCTTAATTGGGAGAAATGCCATTTCATGGTTAATGAAGGGATTGTTCTTGGACACAAGGTCTCTTAAAGAGGCATTGAAGTTGATAGAGCCAAAATTGAAGCAATTGAGAAGATGCCTTGCCCTAGAGATATTAAAGGTATTCGTAGTATCCTTGGTCATGCTGGTTTCTATAGGAGGTTTATTAAAGGTTTCTCCAAAATTTCAAAGCCCCTTACTAATCTTCTTCAAAAAGATGTACCTTTTGTTTTTGATGATGATTGTAAGGAAGCTTTTGAAAATTTGAAAAAAGCTTTGACTACTTCTCCTATTGTTCAACCACCTGATTGGAATTTAACTTTTGAAATTATGTGTGATGCTAGTGATTTTGTTGTGGGTGCTGTCCTTGGACAACATGTTGATAAGACATTGGATGTTATTCATTATGCTAGCAAGACTCTAGATGCTACTCAAAATAATTATGCTACTACTGAAAAAGAGTTCTTAGCTGTAATATTTGCTTGTGATAAGTTTAGACCTTATATTGTTGATTCAAAGGTTACTATTCATACTGATCATGCTGCTATTAAGTTCCTTATGACAAAGAAGGACGCTAATCCTAGGATTATTAGGTGGGTGTTGCTTTTGCAAGAGTTTGATCTGCATATTATGGATAGGAAAGGTGCTGATAATCATGTTGCTGATAATTTATCTCGTTTGGAAAACATTTCTTTTGACCCATTGCCTGTTAATGATAGTTTTCCAACTGAGCAGTTAGCTGCAATAAGGGTAAGTCCGCATGAGAGTCCTTGGTATGCTGATTATGCTAACTTTATTGTTTCCAAGTATTTGCCTCCAACCTTTATAGCTCAGCAAAGAAGAAAATTCTTTTATAATCTAAGGCATTACTTTTGGGATGACCCATACTTATATAAAGGAGTAGATGGCATTATGCGAAGATGTGTTCCAGAATTTGAACAACAAGAGATATTGAGAAAATGTCATGGCAGTGCTTATGGAGTACATCATGCTAGGGATAGGACTGCACAAAAGGTTTTACAATCTGGATTTTATTGGCCTACCCTTTTTAAAGATGCAAGGAAGTTTGTCTTATCATGTGATGAATGTCAACGAGTAGGTAACATTTCTAGACGCAATGAAATGCCTATGAATTATTCTCTTGTTATTGAACCTTTTGATTGTTGGGGATTTAACTTTATGGGGCCTTTTCATCCTTCAAAAGGGTATACTCATAGTCTTGTTGCTGTTGAATATGTTACAAAGTGGGTAGAAGCCATACCTACAAATAGTGCTGATGGTAAGACCTCTTTAAAAATGCTTAAATATGTTATTTTTCCTAGGTTCAGTGTGCCTAGATATCTCATGACTGATGGAGGCTCTCATTTTATTCATGGGGGTTACAGAAAAACTCTCACTAAGTATATGTAAACCATAGAATTGTTTCAGCTTATCACCCCCAAACCAGTGGGCAAGTAGAACTTTCCAATAGGGAAATTAAATCTATCTTGCAGAAGACTGTCAATAGATCTAGGAAAAATTGGGCTAAAAAGTTGAATGATGCTTTGTGGGCTTATAGAACTACTTATAAAAATCCTATGGGGATGTCTCCTTACAAAATGGTCTATGTGAAAGCTTGTCACTTGCCTTTAGAATTAGAACACAAAGCTTATTGGGGAGTGAAAGAGTTGAATAGAGATTTTAGACTTTCTAGTGAGAAAAGACTGCTCGACTTAAGTAATCTAGATGAGTGGAGAAGTGAAGCTTATGAAAATGCTAGGCACTTTAAGGAAAAAGCAAAAAGATGGCATGATAGGAGAATTCTCAAAAGGGAGTTCCATGTTGGTGAGTTCTTTTGTATAGGTCTCGTCTTAGATTTTTTGTAGGGAAACTACTCTCAAAATGGGAAGGACCTTTTGTTATCAAGGAAGTATACCGTTCAGGTGCCATCAAAATATCTTCTCTGAAGGATGACACAACACAGGTGGTGAATGGTCAAATACTAAAGCATTATATTTCTGGAGATTCATATAATGAAGACGTTGACATAATTCAACTTGTGACTCCGGAAGAATTTATTAGAATCCAAACACCAGATTCTGCAGAGTTCGTCTTTGAATAGGTAAAAGTGGTGAAAACAGAAGTTTCATGAAACCCCAATATTTTTATATTTTTGATGTTTTTAATACATAAGGGAAGTTACGAGACAGAACAGAGGAGGAACCGGAGGCCGGGGTGGCCAAACCCACCCCAGGCGCGGGCCCAGCTGGCCGCGCCTGGAGGGGGTGTGCCTCCCCCGAGCTCCGACTCCTCCTCGTTTTCGTATCAGAACCTTCCTTATGCTTTGAAACTTCGTAATATATAAACCCCCGGGGTCCCCGAGGTTCTTGTATCGAGTTCTCTTCGTGTTTTTGTTTCGATCTATTTCTGTCAGGCAAATTCTCAGATTTGGAGCCTCAATGTCTTCCTCTGGATCATCCACGGAGGATTCCTCTGTGGACATCCTCAACCCGTACATGTATGAGTTGAGGATTCATCCCAAGGAGTTGATTCTCAAAGAGGGGAAGGTACAGATGAAAGAAGTTCAAGGCCCTAAAGGAGAAGGCAGTCTGGAAGACAGGATGGAAGCATTGGAGCAGGAAGTTTTCAGGTACAAGAAGATGGCAGAATGCAAAGTGGATGTTATTCACAAGATAAGTTTAGAACTCATCACCAAGCACGCGGGAGAAGTTGCTAAGCTACGAGAAGAGATCTTCTCACTCCATCAGACCACCAACCAATTCCAAGCACAACTCTATGACATACAGAACCAAAACTGTGAGTATGAGGCTAGATTTGATCGCATAAGCTCTGCTGCTAGTTTCAGGATTGTGGAAACCAAGACATCCTTTTTGGATGGGGGACCTTTACCTTGGAAGTCTTATGATTACAAGGGACCACCACCACCGAAGGAGTAATTCTTCATCAGGTTTGGGGGGAGTGCCGCGGTATCACCACCATTATCTTTTATCTTTTACCTTTTTAGTGGATTCATATCTTTGGTAGAAAAGTTATCTTATAGTTTGGTTTGCATGTGGAAGTATATCTCCTTTAGTTGGTTATCTATGTATCCCTTGGTGTGAGTGCTTTTATTGAATATTAATGAGAAGTCTCACCTTTTACTTTTTGCACTTCTTATTTTAGTTTGCAATCTCTATTATATGATGGATCTTGTTGAACAGTATTGGAATCACTTTGGGAGCATCAAGTAAATCTAAATTGGTTTTGGATAACCAAGCTCTGGTTAGTAGCAACACTTCCTTTTGAGATTTGAAAAAAAAGAGAAAAAGCTTACATGTATTTTGTATCATTTATTTTCTTTCTTGTTGGCTCATAAGATTAGTGTTCTTTATTTAAGATCTTTTGTGTTTTCAAGGAAGGTTGCATGTTTGGATTTATTACTTGTATATTTGCTTGTCTCTTTCAACTCTCTTGCTTGCTACCCAACCTTTCTAGCCAAAAACCTGTTTTGAGAAGGCATACTTCTCATGTTTCCAAATCCTGTTGAACCAAAAACATGTGCCATTTGTGTCCACCATATCTACCTAGTAGTATTGTTGCTATTCCAAGCAAATTCTCAAGCTTCATCTATCTTTCGAATTAAAAAGTATTTTGTTTATGAAAACTGGTTAGTAAAGGTCTCACGAACTTGATGGCACACCATATTTTCTTGCCCCTAATAGACTTGAACCATTGTGTCGTCGGAGTTTTATATGCTTGCATATATACGTTGGAATTAGCAGAACCATGCTGACACAAGGAACGCTTTCAACATTGCACCTGTACCTTGTACACAGTTGATATCTTGCTTTTTTGTCTATGGATGTCAACAGTGTGAAATAAAGAGGGAACTTGTAAGTCCATGGAGTCTGTATTTTGTGTTAGAGAAACGCCTGGGCCGCTAGCCTAAGCCATGCCTAATCATGGTGGACACTTGCAGCATCACCATAGTGAGCTATCTATGAAGCATCCTCAATAAAAAGCTATGCATATAGTAAATAAAAAGATCGCTGAGATGCTCATTGTCTGTTTGCCTTGTCATTTTGGTTATGGGAAAGCTCCTGTACCATGTGCAAGGGGTACCCTGTTGGCGGTTCTCTATGATACGCATGTACTTACAATGACAAGAACTTACCGGTAACTGAAGTTGAGTAGCATGAGGAGTGGCCCTCATATTCAAGGGACATGAGATTGCCAACTTATATTTCGTCAAGCATATACTCCATCTTTGTGCACTTTAACCTTAATCATATCAAGATGCCTATGATAGGGGCAATGAGGGCTCAAAGCTAGTAAGTACCATAATCTTTTGGAAGCTCTTTATGACTTGTAATCACTGCTACCTTCTATGAAGGGACCTTTCTCCTACTTCCAAGTTGAGTCAATAAACCTACTTCCTCTCCATCTCCAGCAAGCAGTTGAGTTGTTGTGTTTCAAGCATTCATATGGTGATTTATTCAATAATGTTCTTTATCTTCCTTGTTTGCACAAAACTCTTATCTATTGAGTATTACTTTGAAAGCCTTCATTGAAAAACCTTTTTAAGCAAAGAGTGCTCCTGTTTTGAAAACTTCTATAAAAAGCTTTATTTGTGAGACTGTTTGCCAGCTGTTCTCTGACCAAGAACAAGAGTTTGCCAATTCCAATTATGATTTATCTTTATGCATCTCTATTGTGATTCATGTACTTGTTGCAAGCTAAGTTATATAATGGTGAGTTGCTTTCTTCTATGAGTTGTGCAATGGTAAGTGTGATGCTTCTTGTCCGTACTCTTTTATCGACACTTCACTCCATAAACCTATGGACATGTTTACTAACATCAGTTTTTGCTTGGGGACAAGCGAAGGTCTTAGCTTGGAGGGAGTTGATACGTCCAATTTGCATAACCATTCTATATCATAATTTGCCTCTATTCATTAATATATGTCTTATTATGAGGTAATACTTATGTCTTTTCATCTGCTTATGCATGTTGGATGATTCTTGGAGGATGAACTGCCGGAGTCTGGATTCTGATGGAAAAAGAGGCGTTTTGATGCAATTTTGCGAAGATAAAAAAATACCAGAAAAAGGAAGCCACAAGGGGAGGCGAAGAAGGGCCGCAGGGGGCCCACACCCCCCTAGGCGTGGGTCCACCCTGGGCCGCGCCTAGGGCAGGTGTGGCCCACCTGTCCGGCTCCCAACTCCGCCCCTTCGCCTATATCTATCCTACGGAACCCTAACACCGGGGGAGCGACCATAGATAGATTTCTGCCGCCTCTGTGGGGCGGAAAACACCGAGAGAGAAAGATCTCTCCGGCAGACAGATTTCTGCCGGGGAAATTCCTTCCCTGAGAGGGGAGATCGTCGCCATCAACACCATCATCAAGCTAGGATTTATCGGGATCATCATCGTCATCCACACCATCATCTCCACCAACACCATCATCACCACTCCATCCCTCTATAACAATTGTGTTGGATATTGCTTTAGTTCTTAGGGGAAACTTTCCCGGTGTTGATTATTATTGTAGTTGATGCTTGTGAGTGGAACCATTGGATTATTGTTTATATTCAGATTGTTATCCATTATCATATCATATTTGATCTTGAACCATATGATGTCTCGTGAGTAGTCCGTTTAGTTCTTGAGGACACGGGAGAAGTCATGTTGTTAGTAGTGGATTTGTGTTGAGTTATTATTCAATGGTTTAGTATTTAAGTTGTGGTGTTATTCTTCTAGTGGTGTCATGTGAACATCGACTACATGATACTTCACCATTTATGGGCCTAGGGGAATGCATTGTGTATTTGGCTACTAATTGTGGGGTTGCCGGAGTGACAGAAACCTGAACCCCCCGTTAGGACACCTTTGCACAAGGGAGTGTAGGATCTCAAAGTTTAAGGTTGTGGTTAGATTTATATCTTAATTACTTTCCTCTAGTTGCGGATGCTTGCAGGGGGTTTAATCACTAGTATGTATTAGTCCAAGTAAGGTCGGTATGTTAGCATAGGTTCACCCACACAACACTTACAAACACCAAAGAAGAGTACTCAGCTATTTGAAGCAAAAGCACTTGACAGAATTCCCATGTGACCTCGAAAATGTTTGGTTCTTATAAGTATTTCCACCGGCTTGTCCTTTGCTAAGAAAGGATTGGGCCACTTGTTGCGTTTGTTCGTTGTCTTTGTTACTTGCTCTTTGTTTTGTTGCCTTGTCAAAAAACCACTAAAAATCTGTTTGCTAAGTATTTGCAGAGAGTTCCTGCTCCATACCACTAGTCAACACCTTCTGCTCCTTGTTGGGATCGACACTCCTATTTATCGAAAGTACTGCGATACACCTCCTACACTTGTGGGTCATCAGGAAGTTAACCACTATATCTAGATTAGGGCCAATAGATTGAAGAATCTTTTTTATGATGCAACAACTCTAATGATACTAGTAAGTATCTATGCATAGACAAGAAAAACAATCAATTTTATTGAAGCATGTCACTAATTTACTTCTCTATTTTCTATGTACAAACATTTAAGAAGAATTCCATTCCACGTGCTATGCCTCCAACCGTCTCTATTGTGAGAGCACTTTTTTTATTAAGAGTGTCCTATGTAGTGTTACCAAAATATCACAAAGGTGACGAGGAGATTGCACTGAAGGTTCTAAACAAATGGGCTATTACCAGGTGTGGTGTGGAATATCATGCTAGCAGAACCTGTCATGGCGACAACAAACGTAACCAAGAATTATTCATGCAGCTCTCTCGTTTGTATAGCTATCAACTGAATCTATGTGTAAATACATGTAAACATGTGGTGTATGAAATGTATAAT
The DNA here is from genome assembly GCA_916181665.1 of Avena sativa. Classification (NCBI taxonomy): domain Eukaryota; kingdom Viridiplantae; phylum Streptophyta; class Magnoliopsida; order Poales; family Poaceae; genus Avena; species Avena sativa. The sequence continues at coordinate 43,100,267 of OV702285.1, read as the reverse complement.
CAAATAAAATTCAGTTCTGCTAATTTATTTGCATGCAATATTGAGTTATGTGTTGTTGGGTACAACATACATTTGCTACATGTTTTTGCTAGTACCACTTGTTATGGAATAGCTAAACCTTGTGTGGTCCTTAAAATAAGCATACAACTGGACTAAACAACCACATATGGCACCTTAGTCGAACACATAAGCTACAACCAAAATTTCCATTTGCGATCCTCAAATTTGCCAACGGTTGAGCAGACAAAAACATGTGCAAATACCCTAACTATCGCAAACTATCAACATAATAAAATCATCTGGGAAAGATCATCCCTTTGCACATGGTTCAATAAACCATGTGTGTAGTAGAGGCTCATCACACCCACCCTCAGACAGCGACGGTTCGATTTATCGCATGTGAAGGACGATTTCCACTGTGTGCGAAGGCCCGATCTGTACTAGTGGCTCTTGTTGGCATTTTGAACTCCAAACTAGCTTTATGCAAAAGAAACCCCAAATTTGAAGATAGGTCATACCCCTTATGCGTGTATTGCATTATGTTGTTTATAGGTATAACTTGCGAGTACATTCAATGTACCCATGTGCTAGGTATTGATGTGCAGACTTGGAGCAATAATGAATAGACGACTTAGGGTTCCAGTTCTATACTCCGTGAATATGGAATATTTTTCGTGTATTTTGTAGTATCTCTAGTGTGATGTAATAAAGTACTCTAGAATCAATCGTTGTAGTAGTGATATGCCACTTTCTAGTGGAATCACCTATGTTCTAGGAAGATCAAAGGACTAGGCTTTATCATGGCAAGTACAATAAGCTTACATAAGCGGACTATAAGATTTTAAATAATATATTTTAGATAAGGTCAATGAGAGAGAAGAGGAGAGAAAAGATAAGTAGACTCTCATGCAAGAGCTAGCTGCAACACGTGCTCCTATAAATTTTGTGAGAGTGTAAGGTGGATCATGGACTACTAAAGTAGTAGTTATTTATAGCTAATATTGTATATATGATGGCTATATATATGATATGGAGGTGGCTCATAGACAAATGGCGGGCTTTACATCTGAAGTTGCTCTCATAAGATTTGGACCCACCCAATGTTTAAATTTGTCACATCAAACTGGATTTATAATAGAGATTAGGATGGCGAATTAATCATGTTGATTGGCTAACATTTTGGCTCAAAATTTATTACTCCACCTCTCTCCATTTGCACGTTGGTGATATAACTAGGGCTGTAATTTGAACCGAGCCAAGCCAGCTCAACTCGACTAGCTAAACCTTGTTCAATTAACAAGGTAGCTCAGCTCGTCTCGTTAGCTCAACGAGCTCAGATTTAAAACTTCACTTGACTCGGTAAACTAGCGAGCTACTCGAGTAGCTCGTTTAGCTTGTCATAAGTTGCGAACAAGAGCATATATAACAAAATCTAGTAATTCACACTAATTCAAAACTAGCATAATGATAGTACTTCAATAATTCCACAAAGGAAAGATAAATGAAAAATATAGTTCTACACCAGTACATGTGTAAGAAACATTATCAGTTTGGCATTCACCTATAAAAATTCTCAAACTTTGTATTTTTTTGAGTTTAACGAGCTAAACGAGCTAAATAAGTAGCTCGTTTATCTTTGTTAAACAAATGAGGTCAAATCTAAAACTCGGATCAACTCGTTAGACATCGATTTTGAGCCGAGTCGAGTCGAGTCATGAGCTACTCGTTTAGCTCATGAGTTTCGAGTTATAATTCCAGACCTAGCGATACTCCATCCTATACACCTAACTAGAGAGAGTAGCGAAGCTAGACAAGTTAAGACGACAAAAACTAAACAATTGTACATGATAAAAAATAACAATGCCTAGGGAGCTGATCGAAGTAGATTTCCCATTCATCATCGAGTTCCACTACATGCATGATGCTAAGAAAAGTTTATTGAATAATTGAAGAAACAACACCAAACCGACATATCGTTGTTCACCCAGCCACAACGTGAACACATACTAGTAGTACTACTAGTGTAATGCCAAGTACTTATGCATAATCGAATCAACACCACCAAAATGACATATGGTGGTATTTCCGACATAGAACGTCTAACATGACATGAGTGCATCATCCAATCAGAAAGACTCTGTTTTATAGTTCTCTTTCTTGACGGCTTACAAAGCGCAGTAGCACAACCAGACACATAACCAGTGCAGGAGATGAAAGCCTAACTAGCCATTGCATTCCCAACGCCTCACATACCCATGCCGAGTTTTTTCTGGCTTATACAATATTCATGAACACCTCGAATGGAGAGTGAAATTGGTTTCTTTTTCTAGGATACACCTAGAGATGTGTACCATTGTTATAGACATAGGGCATATATAGAAGAAAGAAGAGAGCTAACAAAGAGCATATATAGAACGCCAAGTGCATGTGGTTGATACACGATTAAATAAGAGTAGATGCATGCATGCATTACAGATAAAAAAAGAGACCAGCTCAGCTACTCAGAAGCAACATTGTTGTATCATGGTAGCTAGAGTTAGGGCCCGCATACACCTTCTAACACCTTAAGTATCTAAATGCGCCATTTATCTCTAAATAATTGCATGGAGATGGCTAGCCTTTACGAAGTTGATTCTTGACTTGGATCCTAAAAGGTGAAGACAGTTTTTAGAACCACAAAATTCCATGAGAGCTGAATCTTTCGATTCACATGTAAACATACTGAACTGAGAGAGCTTTTGGGTTTCAAGCGACAAATAAAAAGTAATTGAACAAAATAAGAAAATCAAAATTGGGTGCATTTTATTGTGAAATCATATCTAGATTTTTGTTTATCCTATCAAAGTCCAAGGGGGTGTCAATTCTCTAGCTGAACAGGCTCAAGCCACCTCAACGAAAAGTTTCATGCCCAAAAGAAACAGCTTCTTGTCGCCGTGTAAGCAGGACTCTTCTAAAGATTCTTTGAGCAAAATTCAGGGATATATCAAAGCGCCTTTGCTCGAATTGGCAAGGTGAAAAAGCACACATGTGTGTGCATAATTATTGCACTATGACTCCCTCCGGATATGCATTGCTGCAAGTTTTTATTGTTATATTGTGATCTACGTTTAATAAGAAGACTAAAGACGGAGTGAAGCGAGGCCCGTCTCCTCTGATGCGAAGCGGAGGCATTAGCTCATAGCGTGCCCAACAAGAACACCTAGAGGGTGTGGGGGTGCGAATCGCCCCTCCCCCACCCCCACGATGTGGTTCGTTGATGACCTATGTTTTCACCATTATATATACCTCTCGTAATCCCCGGTTGGGATAAGATGCACCTGAGAAAATCCCAGTGTTTTGTGAACATTCCCTATATAGTGAAGTTTCGCTGGCTAACGCCCGTGATTTTTTCCTCTCTTTGTTGGAGAAGTTTTCCATGTTAAATCTTGTTTCCCATTGGGTGTGGTTTGTCTGTTCTTCGTTTTATTGTTTGTCGTGTTTATAACATGTATGAAGCTACCAATTTGGATCAAGAGATCACATGGGACACGTGATTGGAAATTCCAAACTAGAAACAAAATCATTTTGGGTGTCCTTTGCTGAAAAAACTATGAACAACGCAAAATAAACCATGAATATATAAAGTTTTCGTTTGTGCAGTGTGTACACATCCAAACAACTTTAGACAAAAATCCAAACTTCTAGTTGGACGATATCACACTCGGGAGAGCACAAATCATCTACTCACCTACTTTTTTCAGTAGAGATACTACCATATGGCAACTATTAGGTTTTCAAGGCTAGTTTTTTTTCGAAAAGGGGAATAAGACGCCGGCCTCAGCATCGGTTGATGCACACAGCCATTTATTATAAAAATTCAAGAATCAAAAGTTATTACAAATCAAGGATCACTCAAGGTCGACACATGTATCAACCATAGGAATAAAAGAGTCAAAAGACTAAAACTCATGTTCTAGTCTATTAAAACGCAACCAGCCAGACTGGTTGAAAATGTGCCCAGCGACCATCAGAAGACGGCTGCACCCAGTAGCCATGATATTCCGCTGGTCATGCGGAGATAGGAGCGCCCATAGTTGCACCCAATGTGCTACCATATGGATAACCTGCAAAATATTAAAAGTTTTTGTTCTGTTAAATATAATATCATTTCGACATCTCCAAATAGACCAACATAAGGCTGAAACGCCAATACAGATACTAGCCTTAGATGATTTATCAATATTATTCAACCAACTACCAAACATGTTTGTAACAGTAGTTGGAGGGGGTAAACTATAAGCAAAATGAATAATACGCCACAAAAGACGAGCAAAAGGACAAGATATAAATAGATGTTCTATGGTCTCCGGTGATCCACAGAAACAACACTTAGTACATCCTATCCATTTCCTTTTAACTAGATTATCCTTTGTAAGGAGCACCTTATTATTGAGGAACCACATAAAAATCTTTATCTTGAGTGGGATTTTTATTTTTCAAAGATATTTCTGAAGAAAGACCGTATGATCATTCATAAGGTCTTCATACATAGATTTGACTGAAAACACCCCGGATGATGTCAAGTTCCAAACGAACTTATCCGGATCATCCGACAACTGAACCAACATCAGTCTTTGACACAAATGTATCCAAAGATTCCTTATTTATTGAATTGAACGATCTCTTCTCTTTAGCCAACACAAAAAAACACAATTAAGTTACTTCCACACCTATTATTCATGTGTGCATCTGTCAGAGAAAAAAATCGAGGAAGATCATATACTCATTTAGTTGGACTTTTTACCGTAACTATGGTAGGCCGGGGCCAACTTGAACCCTTTATATCATCTTCCATACATATTATTCATGTGTGCATCTATCCAAAAATCCACATAGTGAGGAAGACTATAGTCAATCTGTTTCGTTTTTTTCATTTTGGACTGTAACTACAGCGGTTCGGGGCAGTATGAACACTTCATATAATCAAATGATTTTACAATGTAGCATGCTGTTGTAACAAGTCCGAATTTCCTCCTCTATACTTGCCTACTATGTGATTTTTTCGAGAGATATTGGACGACATCCAACTTAGTTTTTGTTTTCTTTATGCAAATTGAGATATTTTTTCAAATCATACAGGTGAACTGCATGTGATATGTTAATATGAGAGAGATTACAAAACAATCTCATCATCATAAGGAAAGCCAAAAACATTAAAATAATTAGACAACAATGCAAACTTCGTAGAGTACTGAACATGGAATGCGCCCCAGAGAGTTATAGGCAAAAATACTATGTGAGAGCACGTATGTTCTCACGGTATCGAATGGAGTGTCTAGATGATCATTCTAGATAGTGGCGTTAATTCAGGCCGTTAATTCACGCATGGAGGGTCGAATGCTATTGCAAAAGTACATTAAAACTAAAGAAAATCACACAATTTTTTCATCAGCGCAGGCTTCCTCGTTGATCCTTTGATATGCCTGTGTTATGTGGCCTTTGGTTGGGTGTGTTGCTTTGTTTAGCACATGGGTCGCCACAAAACATTAGAATCGGTGTCGTGTGTCCATCACATGAGGACGGTGGCATTGGCAAAGCTGTCCAAAGCTCACCAGTACAAAATCAAGCATTAGAGTCGTCGTCTAGAGCTGGTTTACCCAAATTAGAAAAAACCACAGCCATGATTCAGGACACGTCTCTAATACTCTTTGAGCCGGTTCAGAATATACGCCATCTCTAGAAAAATATCAAGTGCAGGCGGGTAGAAAACACAACCCTCTCTAAAAGAGTCCTTAGACCGTCGTGAATAGTGACCATCTCAAGTATTAGAGACAGGCATTATTCGATGACGCATCATGACGATTAGAGGTGATTCACAATTTTTCCCGACTCCAAAGTACTCCCTCCGTTTAGAAATATAAGATTTTTTAGGTTTGTGAAGGAGATGTATCTAGACATCTTTTAATGTATAGGTTCAAATGATCTAGACACTAAAAAGTGTCTAGATACATCTCATTCACAAACCTAAAAATCTTATATTTCCAAACGGAGGGAGTACGTATTAATGGAGCCTGTTTGTACTATAAACCGGCTTAGCTCTCCTTCACGCGGATTTATAATGTAGACACTACTAGTCTTCGTGCCAATGATGCCATGGAGATTTACTAATTATTGTCAAGGATTGCCAGAAAACCGGAGGGTCTACCTTTAGTTGGACTATTTGAAGGTGCGTTTTAATATTTCACAAAATCCTGTCCACTAGTATCCATGTTCAAATGTAACATACGAATTTTGATTCCCACATATAGTGCTCACAATTTCCTTCCTTATTAATTTGTTTTTTTGTCTACAACCATAACTACTACTACTTCACACATCTAAAATATCCGGATACACCGATTATAACCGCGACTAGAATAACAATGGCATCGAATGCGTATTGTAGACACATTTTCTTCCTAAGAGCATATTTCTTGATCTTATTCATTTCCAACCTAGTTGTTTGCCTAATTTTTTCTTATTGATGTTGTGTTCATCGATGAAATCAGCCAAGTCTAACTATATTTTCCTCTTCTCTTCCACAACTCTATGTATTTTTTCTTGATGGTTTTCATTGCTTGCTCCACCTTCGGATTATCTCATGAGCTAGCCTTAGCTTTTCTTCGGTCTTCTTCAACTCTTCATCAGTCTTTCTCTAGTTCTCTCTTGTAAAGTTCAATTATTCGAAAGGAATGATTTTCCATGTAGACAATTTTTACTGGAGAAGTACGTTTTAAAAAGCCATCTCCAATTATTTTACTAAAATTTTGTCTCCAAAACAAGTTTTACTGAAGACGTACATTTTAAAAAGCTGTCTTCGAAACAATATTGTTTAGAGATGGCTATTTCCGTCATACTAGTGGAGTCGGTCAAAAAAAAAGCTTCCTTAGGTGATCAAACTATTTGAGACGTCTGAAAAAAAAGCTCTATCGGGTGGTCAAACTATTTGAGATGGCTAGGAAATACTAGTTGTCTCAGATAGTTATAAGAGACGGTTCCTATTTTCTTCTGCCCGAGGGTCTAGTTGTAGAGCTGTATAAAAAATCGCCTCAAAGGGTGCGATCACTATAGGCTTAAGTGATGGCTATTCTTTAGAGATGGCTATTCATCATGTTTCATGTATTAGATGATTAAGAGAATTGTAAATTATTTATGATCCAGTTGCACACTTCTCCCGTCTTCACATATAAGTTTTGTTTTCAAGCAGCCTAAGGTATTTTGCGAATTTCAAATAATAGTAAACCTGCAACCACATGAGCTTTCATAGATCTTCGTGGCTCATTCATTTGCCATGCTTACTAGAATTCTTCGTCTCTAATGCACTTGCAACATGATTAAAGGTTTCAAGAATATGCATGAATAGTAAGAAATCATCACTTGAAACTAGGCACATTCTTGTATGGGAATTTCGTTCTGAGCTCAAGGACAGAGAGACAAAGGAACCAACGAAGTATTGCCATTTTCCAGTGAGAGGTACATCATTCTTGTTGGAGAGCGATGACGGATTAAGTCTTTATTATGTTGTATTGAATGACATGTACAATGTTTGGTGATTCCAGGTAAGTTTTTTTTATGGAGAAGTCCAGTTGAGTTGGATACATGTTTTGCAAGTTGTTTATGTAAAATATTTCCATTATAAATACAGAAAAATCCAATAAAACCTGTGCGAGGTGTATTTCCTAAAAAAATGTACATAAGTTAAAAAGATAGGAAAATATCATAATTAGGCTTGATAAAGACTCAACAATGTTTATCATGATATCTAGCAAATGCACATATCGCTATATGGGTTCATGTTGAAGGGGAAACACATGTTGATAAAGTGAAGAAACTCTTCCACTTTGAAACATAAGTTGACAAATGGAATAATTACTCCATTTTCGCAATGTTGATCTTCTTGAGTAATAAATTATTATGAGCAGATAAATCTCCATATGCGCTCACAGTAATATGATGCATTGCACTATATTTCTGGTATTCAATTGTTTTATTCAACCTTTTCTTCTACTAACAATGTTCAAATATTGTAAACTAATATGCCCCACCACCTATATAAAAGTATTGTAATTTGAAAGGTTCATATTTTATCACATGGTTGTACTGCTGCATTATTTCAAAAAAGTAAATCAATACTTCCCCTATGATGGACGAACATGCGCCTTAACGGTCTAGTTATACCTTAGGAGTCTCATCACGTGAAGAAGACAAAGACAAACACACAACAAAGAAAACTAGATTATCTATGTGTATCTATCTCTTTTGTATAGCCATCAATGAATCCATGTAAAAATGCATGCATATGAGGTGTATGAATTATGCAAACAAATATCAGTGATATCATACTATTATATGTTACTACATAAGCTGGGTATAGATTGTAGGGGTTCGTAGCATGGAAAACAAAAAATTACTACCGCATGCACACAAACAAGCTAAGATCTATCTACTAGATTGTAGCAACGAGTCGATAGAAGCACTCACCCTCGAAGATTCCAAAGCGGTTAACGAGAGCAGATTCTCGTGGGTGATGTAGTCGTACACTTGCCGATCTCAAGATCGCTAGACGATCCTTCCGGCGCTGCGTTCCGGCAGCGCTTCCGCGGTCGGTCACACGTTCAGTACTCGATGAAGACCTTCCTCTCCCTTGTTCCAGCAGGCAGCGGAGGTTGTAGTTCTCGCTTCGTGATTCCGGCAGCACGACGGCGTGGTGTCGGAAGTAGAGGGAAGATCCCTCAGGGCTTCGACTAAGCCGGATGCGAGTTATGGTGGATTAGGGTTTCCCGGAAATCTAGGGTTTAGAAATCTGGGAGGAGGAGGAGGAGGTGTCGGCGGCGGCGGGCTCGGGTGGAGAGGGCTTGGAACTTGTGTGTTGTGTTGGGGCAGCCCTCCCCCTCTATTTATGAGAGGGGGGCAACCTTGGGAGGGGTGGGTTTGAATCCAAACCCAAACCCAAGTTGGATTGAGAGAAGGACTTGTTTCTTCTCCCACTAGGAAATCATTGTTCCAGTTTGACTTTTCAAACTTCCGTTTGACTTTCAATTTAGAGCTTTATTTCTCTCTCGCATATGCCAACACCAAGTGACCTAGGATATGATCCAATCATTCCACATACCCATGACACATTCATGGACCATTCTCCTTCCGGACCGGTGAACCTTCTAGACCCTTCTAGAACCTCTCCGATGAAATCATCGGAAACTTCCCCGAACTCCGAAATAGGACTTTCCTTATATGAATCTTATTCTCCGGACCATTTCGGACCTCCTCATGATATCCCGGATCCCATCCGAGACTCCGAACAAAATTCGATATCCCTACTAACATTCCATATCTACTAAACAACATCGAATCCTTAAGTATGTCTCCCTATGTTTCGTGAATTATGCGAACATGATCGAGACACTTTTCCGATCAATAACCAATAGAGGAATCTAGAAATTCATATGGCTCCCACATATTTCAACGATTACTTTGCGATCAAATGAACCACTTACATACGATACCAATTTCCCTTTATCTCACGATAGTTTACTTATCCGAGGTTTTGATCGTCGGTATCTCTGCATACCTAGTTCAACCTCGTTAGTAATAAGTACTCTTTTCTCGTTCCCGTGATATGTGATCCCTTGTGAGCCAGTCACATGCTTGCAAGCCAATTGGATGACATTCCACCGAGAGGGCCCAGAGTATATCTATCCGTCATATGTATGGACAAATCCCACTCTTGATCCATGTGCCTCAACCCATACTTCCCGAACACTCAATGCCACCTTTATAGCCACCCAGTTACGGTGTGGTGTTTGATGTCATCAAAGCATCCTTCCGGTGATGGTGATTAGCATGATCTCATGGTTGAAGGAATTAGGTTACTTTGTATCAGAAAGCTTATAGCAAATGAACTATTAAAATGACTTGATCTTTATGCTACGCTTATCTATAGGAGTATGTCCATCATACCATTCTCCTAATGATATGATCTTGTTATTAACAACATCTCAATGTTCATGATCGAGAAACCACGATCATCTATTAATCAACAAGCTAGTATTATAAAGAGGCTTTACCAGGGACTATAATTTAGTTTACAAATCACATAAGTATTAATGTTTCCTGTTAATACTATTATAGCATGAATGTAAACATTTATCATAAACACAAAGATATAATAATAACTGCTTTTATTATTTCCTCTAGGGCATATCTCCAACAGTCTCCCACTTGCACTAGAGTCAACTAATCTAGATTACATGGTAATATACCGAACACCCATGGTGGTTTGGTGCTGGTCATGTTTTGCCCTCGGGAGAGGTTTAGTCAACGGATCCGCCACATTCAGATCTGTGTGTACTTTGCAAATATTTATGTCACCATCTTGGACATGTTCTCGAATAGCGTGAAAACGTAGCTTGATGTGCTTCAGCTTCTTGTGTGACCTTGGTTATTGCGCATTGACTATGGCGCCCATGTTATCACAGTAGATAGACATTGGGTCCAGCGCACTTGGAACCACACCAAGCTCTATAATGAACTCCTTCATCCATATCGCCTCTTGTGAAGCCTCCGAAGCTGCTATGTATTCCGATTTAGTTGAAGATCTCGCCACAACGCTTTGTTTTGCACTCCTCCAGCTAACTGCTGCACCATTCAAAGTAAATACGTATCCAGATTGGGATTTAGAATCATCCGGATCGGTGTTCCAACTAGCATCGGTGTAACCATTTACAACGAGCTGTTCATCACCTCCATAAGAAAGAACCATATCCTTAGTTCTTCTCAAGTACTTAAGGATGTTTTTGACCGCTGTCCAATGATCCACTCCTAGATCACTTTGATATCTGCTAGTCAAACTAACAGCATATGCAATGTCCGGTCTAGTACATAGCATGGCATACATAAGAGATCCTATGCTGAGGCATAAGGAGTCTTACTCATCCTTTCTCTATCTTCTGCCGTTGCAGAATTTTGATTTTTACTCAAGGTCGTATTGGGCAACATGGGCAAGAACCCTTTCTTGCTATCTTCCATTCCAAACCTCTTTAGAACTTTGTCCAAATATGTACTTTGTGACAATGATATTAGGCGTCTCGATCTATCTCTATAAATCTTTATGCCTAATATGTAAGCTGCTTCGCCAAGATCTTTCATTGAAAAACTATTATTCAAATAATCCTTGACACTATTAAGAAGGTCTACATCATTCCCAATCATCAATATTTCATCTACATATAGTATTAAGAATGCTACAGAGCTCCCACTCACTTTCTTGTAAATACAAGCTTCTCCATAAGGTTGTATAAAACCAAAGCTTTTGATTACCTTATCAAAACGTTGATTCCAATTCGGGATGCTTGCTTCAATCCGTATATGGACCGTTGAAGTTTGCATACCTTGTTAGCATCTTTAGGATCGACAAAACCTTTGGGTTGCATCATATACAACTCTTCATCAATGTCTCCATTGAGGAACGCCGTTTTGACATCCATCTGCCATATCTCATAATCATAATATGCAGCGATTGCTAACATAATCCTTATAGAATTTAGCTTCGCTACTGGTGAGAAAGTCTCATCGTAGTCAACTCCTTGAATTTGTCGAAACCCTTTTGCGACAAGTCGAGCTTTATAGATAGTAACATTACCATTAGCATCTATTTCTTCTTGAAAATCCATTTGTTCTCGACAGCCTTCCGGCCATCCGGTAAGTCCACCAAAGTTCATACTTGGTTTTCGTACATGGATCCAATCTCGGATTTCATTTTCTTGCCATTTATTGGAATCTGGGCTCATCATTGCTTCCTCATATGTCGCAGGGTCATCGGTGTTATCCACCAACATGACACTCATAACGGGATCATACCAATCAGGAGTGGTATGAGTTCTTGTTGACCTGCGAGGTTCCGTAGTAACTTCAATCGAAGTTTCATGATCAACATCAGTAGCTTCCTCTCTTATTGGTGTAGGCGTCACATGAACTACTTCCGGTGCTGCGCTACTCGCAAGTTCGAGAGAAGGTTCAACAACCTCGTCGAGTTCTACTTTCCTTCTAGTCACTTCTTTCGAGAGAAATTCCTTCTCTAGAAAGGATCCATTCTTGGCAACAAAGATTTTTCCCTCGGATCTATGATAGAAGGTATACCCAATAGTTTTCTTCGGGTATCCTATGAAGACGCATTTTTCCGCTTTGGGTTCAAGCTTGTCCGGCTGTAACTTCTTTACATAAGCTTCACAACCCCAAACTTTAAGGAACGACAATTTAGGTTTCTTTCCAAACCATAATTCATACGGTGTTGTTTCAACGGATTTAGATGGTGCCCTATTTAAAGTGAATGAGGATGTTTCTAATGCATAACCCAAAAACGATAGCGGTAAATCTGTAAGTGACATCATAGAACGAACCATATCTAAGAGAGTTCGATTACGACGTTCGGACACACCATTACGCTGTGGTGTTTCCGGCGGTGTCAATTGTGAAAGTATTCTGCATTTCTTTAAATGCTCGCCAAACTCGTAACTTAGATATTCACCTCCACGATCATATTGTAGAAATTTAATCTTCTTGTTATGTTGATTCTCCACCTCACTTTGAAATTCCTTAAACTTCTCGAAAGTTTCGGACTTATGTTTCATGAAATAGATATACCCATATCTACTCAAGTCATCCGTGAAGGTAAGAACATAACGATAACCACCGCGCAATGCTACACTCATTGGACCACACACATCGGTATGTATGATTTCCAATAAGTCCGTAGCTCGCTCCATCATACCAGAAAATGGAGTCTTAGTCATTTTACCCATCAGACATGCTTCGCATCTTTCAAGTGATTCGAAATCAAGTGATTCAAGAAGTCCATCGGAATGGAGTTTCTTCATACGCTTCACTCCAATATGACCAAGACGACAGTGCCACATATAGGTCGAGTTATCGCTTAATTTCAAACGTTTAGCTTCAATGTTATTAATGTGTGTATTTCTATAATCGAGATTCAATAAGAATAGACGTTCTATCAAAGGTGCATGTGCATAAAACATATTACTCATATAAATCGAACAACCATTATTCTCTGACTTAAACAAGTAACCGTCTCGCAATAAACATGATCCAGATATAATTTTCATGCTCAACGCAGGCACCAAATAACAATTATTTAAGTATAAAACTAATCCCGATGGTAGATGAAGAGGTAGCGTGCCGATCGTGATCACATCAACCTTTGATCCATTTCCTATGCGCATCGTCACCTCGTTCTTCACTAGCTTCCGTTTATTCTGCAGTACCTGTTTCGAGTTACAAATATGAGTAACCGAACCGGTATCAAATACCCAGGCACTACTACGAGTACTAGTGAGATACACATCAATAACATGTATATCGGATATACCTTTCTTCTAGATGTTGCCGTTCTTCAAATCCGCCAAGTACTTTGGGAAATTCTTATTCCAGTGACCTTCTCCCTTGTAGTAAAAGCACTCAGTATCAGGCTTAGGCCCAGCCTTGGTCTTCTTCGCTGGCACGGCAACTTTCTTACCGCCCTTATTGAAGTTTCCCTTTTTCTTAGACTTTCCTTGCTTCTTGAATTTGGTGGTCTTATTGACCAACAACACTTGGTGCTCTTTCTTGATCTCCACTTCTGCAGATTTCAACATAGAGAAGAGTGTTGGAGATATGCCCTAGAGGCAATTATAAATATAGTTATTATTATATCTTTTTGTTTATGATAAATATTTGCATTCATGCTATAACAGTATTAAAAGGAAACATTAATACTTGTGTGATTTGTAAACTAAATTAGAGTCCTTAGTAAAGCCTCTTCATAATACTAGCTTGTTGGTTAATAGATGATTGTGGTTTCCCTATCATGAACATTGAGATGTTGTTAACAACAAGATCATATCATTAGGAGAATGGTATGATGGACATACTCTTATAGATAAGCGTAGCATAAAGATCAAATCATTTTAATAGTTCAATTCCTATAAGCTTTTTGATACATAGTAACCTAATTCCTTCGACCATGAGATCATGCTAATCACCATCACCGGAAGGATGCTTTGATGACATCAAACACCACACCATAACTGGGTGGCTATAAAGGTGGCATTGAGTGTTCGGAAAGTATGGGTTGAGGCACATGGATCAAGAGTGGGATTTGTCCATCCATATGACGGATAGATATACTCTGGGCCCTCTCGATGGAATGTCATCCAATTGGCTTGCAAGCATGTGACTGGGTCACAAGGGATCACATACCACGGGAACGAGAAAAGAGTACTTATCAGTAACGAGGTTGAACTAGGTATGCAGAGATACCGACGATCAAAATCTCGGATAAGTAAACTATCGTGAGACAAAGGGAAATTGGTATCGTATGTAAGTGGTTCATTCGATCGCAAAGTAATCGTAGAAATATGTGGGAGCCATATGAATTTCCAGATTCCTCTATTGGTTATTGACCGGAGAAGTGTCTCGGTCATGTCCGCATAATTCACGAACCGTAATTAGACACACTTAAGGATTCGATGTTGTTGAGTAGTTATGGAATGATGAGTAAGATACCGAATGTTGTTAGGAGTCTCGGATGTGATTCGGGATATCACGAGGAGATCCGGAATGGTCCGGAGAATAAGATTCATATAAGGAAAGTCCTATTTCGGAGTTGGGGAATGATTCCGGTGTTTTCACCAGTAATGTTCTAGAAGGGTTCGGAAGGTCCGACACTCTAGAGGGGAAGGGTACATGAATGTGTCATGACAATATGGAATGGTTGCATCATGTATTAGGTCACTTGGCTGGGCAAAATAAAGAGAGAAATCAAATCCTAGTATGAAAGTCAAATGCCAATTTGAAAAAGTCAAACGGCAAGTTTGCTTGGTGGAGGGAGTGTAGGAAACCTACTTGGGAAGGAAGTCCCCTCCCGCCACCCGCCGGCCAAGGAGGCCGAGTTGGGGGAGGACTCCCTCCTCCCAACCGGCCACCCTCCACCTATATAAGGAGGGGTAGGGCGCCCCTACCCCTACCCCTCACACCCAAAACCCTAGCCTCCAAGTCGCCGGCCACCTCCAAGCCGCCGCCTAGGGCCTCCTCTAACTCGGCGAGTTAGGGTCTCCCCAAACCCTAGCCACCGGCCAAGCCCTCCCCTTGGTGCCCTCTAAACCCTAGATCACCAAGGCCTCTCTCATACTCCACCATACTCGCACCGGCTTAAGGCGAAGCCCTGCGGGATCTCCCCTATACTTCCTGTAGGGTTCGCAGCATAGAAAACAAAAAATTTCCTACGATGGGAACATCTATGTACCAAGAACTATCTACTAGATACAAGCAACGGGTGGATATACATCCATAGAATACATACCCTCGAAGACCGAATAACGTTAACGAGGTTGTACTCGTGGATGATGTAGACGAACGCTTGCCGATCTCAAGATCGTGATGAAGTCCATCTGGTCCAGCCGGTCCAGCACGATCAAGTCCAGCACCTCAAAGCAGTGGTGCATCCGTGATCGCACACACGTACGGGTACCGCGACAACCTCCGCGCCCTCGCTCCAACGAAGCAGCGGAAGCAACAAATCCTTCCAGAAAAAGCCACTGGGAACATGTATCTCGCTGATCCGAGACCATGGGGAAATTCTAAAGGGGGGAGAGAGATCCTTCGTGAGGAGGTGTGTTTTGAGAGGAGGAGAGGGGGGCCTTTTATAGGGGAGAGGGGGGGCACCCAAGGGGCATGGCGCCCAGCCATGGGTCTGCTCCCACCTCTTCCACATTCATGTGGGTGGAGCTCCCACTCAAAATGAAAAGCCTCCACTCCCATTAAAAAGCCTCCACTCAAAAATCCACTCACATGCATTAAATTTCCACCAAATTTAATGCAAGCTCTCATTTAAATAAAACTCTTTTATTTATTTATTCAGAATTTTGTTAATTACTTTAATTAACAAACATTCACATAAAACCCCTTACAACATTTCAATTTCACATGCAGAACCAGTTTCAGCAATTTCAACCGAAACAGTTTCGTTGTCTAGTGAAATAAATTCCTGCGCTTTCCTTTTTCTTTCTCTGGCATATCATTTGCTCCGAATGGTGTCGGTATCCCTTAAGTGTGTCACCCTACGGTTCGCGAATAATGCGGACATGATCGAGACCCTTCTCCGATCAATAATCAGTAGCGGGACCTGGAGATCCATACTGACTCCCACACATTCAACGATGACTTATGTGATCGTGTGAACCTTTTACGTTAGTATCTTAATCCCTTTGTTTCACGATATATTACATGTCCGAGATTCGATCATCGGTATCTCCATACCTAGTTTGATCTCGTTACCGACATGCACTCTTTTATCGTTCCCGTGATATAACATTCTAGTGATCAAATCACTTGCTTGCAAGATAATCAATGTGATATTACCGAGAGGGCCCAGAGCATATCTATCCGTCATCGGGATGAACAAATTCCACTCTCGATCCATGGGTCTCAACATAACACTTTAGTAGTTCTGAAGCCATCTTTATAATCACCCAGTTATGGTGTGACGTTTGGTGTCATCGAGAAACTCTTCTGGTGTTAGTGATTGACATGATATCATGGTCTAAGGATTAAGATCACTTCATAAGTTGTTATAGCAATATAAACTCAATGACTTTGATCGTAATGCTATACTTCGGATGAATGTTCATCACATCATTACACTAATGTTGTGACCTCGTTATTAACAACATCTAATGTCCATGATCAGGAAACTTTGATCATCATGTTAATCAACGAGTTGGTTTATAAGAGAGGCATAACTAGGAACTTCCTTTTTGTTTATTAAACACACATGTATTAACGTTTCCGTATTAATACAATTATAGCATGTAAAATAAACATTTATCATAAATAAGGAATACGATAATAACCACTTTATTATTGCCTCTCGGGCATATTCCCTTCAGTCTCCCACTTGCACTAGAGACAATAATCTAGTTTGAAAACTTTGCATATTGAACACCTATGGCTTTCTGGTGTTCGTAATACGTAACTGCAAGTGGTTAACATAATCTAAGGATCTGACACTTTCAGGTCCGTGTGTATTTGCATGTCTTTGCGTCTTCACGCATCACTCATTCTCCAATGAGATGGCATTGTATAAATTTGGTCTTTCGGTGAGACCTTTAGTTCCTTGGGGTTAAAACACGTCGATACTATTGTCACACAATATATCTTTAGTGTTAGCCCGTTTCGGACCACACCTTAGTTTGATAACAAACTACTTGACACAAATTCCCTCCTTTGCTGCTACTATAGCAGTCATATACTTAGCCTTTTGTTGTAGTATTCGTCACAATGTCTTAACTTTGGAATTCATCCAAATCCATCATGGAAACTCCTTTCCATTACATTGTGCTACCCATAGTTTAAATTGAGATAAACTTAATTTGTATATTGTGACGAAACTAGTATCAATGTAACGCTTTACAATGAACTATTTGTAATTGTTTTTCACCTCTACACAAATATATTCTTATTTCTTCCAAAAGATCATAAGAATATTCTCACTATCGTCCAATGATCATTTTATGATTCATTCTGGTATATGCTCATAACACTTAGAGCATAGGACATATCTGGATGTGTACATATCATGGTATGATTGATCAAAACATTCTCGTGATTTCACTCATCAAGTGTCAAAGCACTTGAATCTTGTTTCACTTATCAAGTGTCGATACACCTGAATCTTGATTCAATTCCTTTCCATGCGACAAGAACCGTTTCTTGTTGTTTCTATATTGAACTCCTTCAATATCTCATATATGTACGTTTGGCCCAACCATATTAGCGTCACCGTCTATCCACTATAGACATTCATGCTAAATATTCGGGTTTTGCCTAAGTCTTTCATCAAAATGAAATCCTTAACCTTTGTCAATAAAAGATACATCATTTCTAATCAACAAGATGTCCTTCACATAATGTATTAGAAATATGTCTCAGCGCTCCCACTTAATTTCTTGCAAATGCAAGCATCTTCATCGTCTCCAGATGAAAACTCCTTTTTCATCATGGTGAAGATTCCAACTCCGCGATGCTTACTTCAACCGTTGAAGTTTGCATGCCCTTTTTAGCATCCTTTGAATTAACAAAACCCTTTGGACCGTGTCATGTACACATCCTAGGTAACCATTCTATTAGAAGAACTTTGTTTTGTTTATTCATCTATCATATACCAAATTATATGTAGTGGTTGCTACTTTAATCCGTTCAGACTAAATATCGCTATGAAAGATCAAATCATGCCATAGTCAACTCTTTGAACATTGTCATAAAATACTTTACGACATGTCGACTATTTCATAGATGTGAAACATCCATGTCTGTTTCTTTATAGATCCAAATACGACCGATAGGTTTTTACACCTTTCCGGAGGGTCTTCCAAGTTCAAAATTGATTTCTCGTGTATGGAACTATCACGGATTTTATGGCTTCAAGCCATTTGACGGAGTCAGGGCCCATCATCTCTTCTTTGCATGTATTTGGTTCATCATTGTCAAACAATAATGATTTACTCTCAAATCTTAACATTTGAGTGTTTAACCGACCTACTTGGTTCAATAGGAACTTAGATCTCTGTGACCACAACCTTTGAGGCACCTAAACCATGAGCATTATGGCTGCCTCCGGAACGATTTCCGGCGCTGCGCAACTCATCACATATAGCTAAGGTTCGTTAAACTTATCAAAGTTCTATTGTCCTCCCACTTAACATTTATGAAAAATTCCTTCTTCAAGAAACTTCATGTTTCAAGCGACAAACCCTTTTGTCCTTGGTGTTATGGAGGAATAACCAATTGTTATTCCAAATAACCTACAAAGACATGCTCATCCGACTTCGGTTGTAAACATCTTACTTATGTTTAGCATACCAAAATTTAAGAAATGACAACTTGGGTTTTACCCCAAACCATAACTTCCATGGTGTCATTTCAACGGATCAAGATGGAGATCTTTTCAGTGTAAAAGCGGAAGTCTATAAAGCTTTAATCTTTTAAAACATAATGGCAGTTTTATAAATGACACCTTTGATCCAACCATGTCAAACAAGGTTTCATTACAAATCTCAAACACTCCATACTCCTATGGTGTTGTTATCGCCATATTTTGGCCAAAGGAGGAGATGGGCCGTAATCAAGATGGGCTTGGAAGATACATATATGCAACGTGTTGTTGAATCGGCCTTGTGCGTGGATTTGGGCTAAATTGCCCGTGTATCTTATATTGTAGTAGGTTCCGTTTCGGTTTAAGTAAGAGATAGAGTTGTTAGGGTTATTCCAAAGATAGAAAGTCTCCGGACTATAAATATGTACCTAAGGTTATTGAGAAAAGGAGGACGATCACGTTCACAACAAACACAATCTCGGCGCATCGCCACCCCTTGTTTCTAGGGTTTCTTTCGGGTAAGTGCCATGCTGCCTAGATCGCATCTTGCGATCTAGGCAGTATCTGCTTATGCGTTATTTGGTGCTACTCGTACTGAAGCCTTGTTGATGGCGAGTAATACTATTATCATAGATTTGTTTAGGTTAGCATCGGTACTTTTTGCTATGATTGCTTACTATGCTGCCTTTACTTATCTCGCTGCCTTTGCACCTTTTTTTGGGTGTAAGGGTAGCATCTTGCTTGATCTTTATTCAGTCGATTTGATCCGTTATAGTTTTGCCTTGTTTTCCAAGGTTTAGTTTGATATCCACGTAGTCAGGCCTTGCAAACGGGTTGAACGATCCAGTAGTACGTGAGGATGTGGTTTGCTAATTCGAGAGGAGTTGTTCCGGGAATTGACTTTACGTCGGTTGTTAGGCCTTCTCTAGGGTTAGTTTTCTATCATCTTTCGTATTTACCAGGCTCAATTACGTGTAGGATGTTCCAATTACGTGGTGAAAATGTTAAACTGTCGTAGATCGATTTAACTTGTATTGATGAAGCAAAACCCCATGTTATCATAGATCTAATGCAGAACCATGGGATAATCGGCTCCAGGAGCCGATTCACAGGGAAACCTGGGAGCCGGTCACGGCTCGAATTTTACGTATACTTGTTTGCCATGCAGGAAACCAATCGAAGCAATCCATCACCTTCCTGACCAGGTATAGGTCAGGTGGCACGCCCTCGAACCAGCCAGGACGTGTGCCGGAGTTTTGCGGGCCGTTGCCCGAGGGACCAGGGCCCACCAGCAGTTCTGGGAGCCTCCCGGCTCTCCGTGTTGCCCGTCGCTGCTCGCCGGTGGGTTTTGGCAGGCAACACATTCTGGCACGCCCGGTGGGACCTTCAACAACGTCTACATCAACATCCGACGCTGCGATGGAGAACAGACCGGTCACTTACGACGATCTGCCTGAGGAGCACAAGGCGAAGTATGATGATATCAAAGCTCTCTTAGAAGCCGATCTCATCGGCTCTTTTGAGAGGACTCGTAAACATGGCATCAGGTGGAAAGGGTTCTCACCCGAAGGTGCTCTTGATGAGGTGGATCTGTCTGTTCCTTCAGAGGAGCGCACCAGAGCTCTGCAACAGGAAGTCTATTACATGGTAGCTCATTCTCTTCATCGCCATTCTGAGAGCCTAGTGAACGCTTTCGAGCGTGTCGCGGTTCGCGTGGTTCAGGAGATCATGAAACATCAGTACTCTCCGTCGGGGCCTACTCTAGGGACTCACCAGGGAGAAAGACCGCTCCAGACTAGGCCACAGCTGCCATTCACGCTTGCAGCTCCGGAGCCACCAGGGGCACCGGCGTACGTCGTCTACAAGGTTGGAGGTGACCCTGGCGATTGCCAGTTCCTGTTTGAACCACCTAAAGAAATCCCACATGGATATGTGTGCACCTACGTGCCGGACTGCAATAACCTGACGCGCACGAACCAGGTGGCAACTGCAGGGATTGCTGGGGCAGGAGTTTCTGGAGCAGGGGCTTCGGGGGCAGGTATTTCCGGAGCAGGGATGTCTGGGATGGACGCTGATAAACAGGCATGGCTAGCCAAGTACGCCACCGGAGCGAGTTCTGAGAATTTAGCCCCTGCAGCTCAAACGGTGGAGCAAATCCGTACCATCTTGAGAGACCAGTTCGGCTTCGTGCTGAAGAGAAGGACAATCGGCTATTCTAAGCCGTACCCCAACGAGTTTGATCTAATTCCGCTGCCACCCAAGTATCGGCTCCCTGAGTTCTCAAGGTTTAGCGGATCAGAAGGGTCGAGCTCGATCGAGCACGTGAGCCGATACCTGGCACAGTTAGGCATGATTTCAGCATCGGATCAGTTACGCGTAAGGTTCTTTGCGCAATCTCTGACAGGACCAGCTTTTGGGTGGTACACCTCGTTGCCACCGGATTCGATCCAGACCTGGAAGCAACTGGAAGAACAGTTCCACATTCAGTATCATTCAGAAGCTACCGAGGCTGGCATTGCAGATCTGGCGCAGGTGCGGCAAAAGCGGGGAGAAAAGGTAGCTGAGTACATTCAACGTTTCAGGACTTTCAAGAACCGATGTTATTCGGCTCGTTTAACTGAGAAAGAAGCGGTCGAGCTGGCAGTGTTGGGTCTCTCAGCACCTATCAAGGATCTGGCTTTCCAAGTAGAGTACAATTCATTGGCGCACATGGCCCAGAAACTGACAATGTACGAACAACGCCACCCTGAGTTGTACCAAGACAAGTTCAAACGTCCGATAGACCTGGTCGACACAGAAGAAGAGGATCCTACACAAGACCAGGAGGTGGCCGTGGCTGAATGGGCTCGGGGGGCAGATCCTGTGTCCTGCAAATGGGTGAAGCAGCAAGGGCCTGCAAAAGGGTTCGACTTTGATGTGAGCAAAGCTGAGCAGATATTCGATTTACTGCTGAAAGAGAAGCAGCTAAAGTTACCCGAAGGCCACAAAATCCCTACGGCTCAAGAGATGAACGGGAGACCATACTGCAAGTGGCATCACTCGTTCACCCACACCACCAATGATTGCAAAGAGCTACGTCGCCAGATCCAAACGGCGATAGAACAAGGCCGTCTGATCCTTGGGCAGTTTGCCATGAAAGTAGACACAAACCCGTTTCCCGGCGTCAACATGGTAGAACACAGCCACTCCACGAGGCGTCAGTTAGATTTCTCGTTCGATGTTAATATGACAGGGCCTGTGTACCACCATGGCGCATATAAGGAGGAAGGCGGTCGCTCTCGGGGCAAAGAAAGAGAGGAGGCCGGTCCACGTGACCGGCCCCGTTATGATGACAGGCGGTATTTAACCGAGGAGCAAGTGAGAAGCGTGCGATATCAGAAGCCACACTCCACACATCTCCTTAACAAGTATGAGCGTCAGTATGACCGACGTCGCCGGCACGATAGAGATGATGAAGGATATGAGCACCTCGCTAGGGGAGAGTCAAAGGGAAAGGAAGGCATGGACAAACATTGGGATTGTCCCTTCTTCAAGTATTGCTGGGATGCCGGAATGAGCCGATTGCCTACAATCGACAACTGCCCAGAATGTGGACAGCAGAAGGATGACTCAGGTCCAGTCTCAGTGTTCAAGCGCCTAGGGCCTCTCCCTCCTCGAGCAAAAGACCTCGAGGAGCCAATGGGTGGAAAAGAAGAAGACATATATCACCGGCCAAGGTGGTGCCCCGATGGACTCAGGCACACTCAAAAGCGTCGAGTTCAGCGGCTGCGTAACTTGGAGGAAGCCGAAGCGCAGTACCTCCACGCTTTAAGGAAGGCACGGCCCGATCTGGCCGTGAAAGTGCGGCAAACCTTGGAAACGGAGGCTCGTCCGAAAAGAAAAGAATGGCGCCCCAAACCAGTAAAAGCCGATGCGAAGACATCGGCTGGCACAAACATGGTGTTCACACTTCCGTCAGAATTTTGCGCTCCAAGAACCAAAGAACTACCAGTGGCACAGTTTGACTGCGGCCCACGACCGGTTATCTTTGAAAAGCCACAAGAGAAGGGCTACAAACATCTGAAAGCTATGTACCTGCGAGGTTATATCAATGGGCAGCCTGTCCGCAAGATGTTGGTTGACACCGGAGCAGCAGTCAATATAATGCCATACTCCATGATACGGCGTTTGGGACGCTCCACTGCAGATCTGATCAAAACCAACGTAACGTTAAGCGACTTCAACGGCCAAACTCCAGAGACGCAAGGCGTTCTGAATGTGGACCTGACCGTGGGCAGAAAAACCATCCCTACGTCATTCTTCATCGTTGACAGCAAAAGCACCTACGCTGTCTTGCTGGGGAGGGATTGGATTCACGCCAACTGCTGCATTCCATCCACGATGCACCAGTGCCTGATAAGTGGGATGGAGATGAAGTGGAGGTCATTCATGCAGATGATTCGATCGAGATCTCCATAGCTGGAATGAACATCTGGGAGGCAGGAGACCAAGAGCCGATCTCTGGAGTCAGTCTAGACGGCTGTGAGCGCATTGAAGCTACAAAAAACGGGGTGAGGCTGGTCTTATCCACTGGCCTGACAGAGTAGCAAAGTCCACGATCGTACGTGGTATGGCTGATCCCTGCGATCGGCCACAAAAAATAAAAAGCAGCAATCTTACGACAAACAGGTCATGCAGTCGTAGTAGGGAGGTTCCCTGCCATTGTAGAGCACAGATAAGTTGTAAACCTTCCTTGACTAATGCAATCAAAAAGGGGGCCGATTCCGGCAATCGGCCCAAAATATCTTTGTTATCCTCACCAACTGTTTGCCCCGTGTTTAGCATCGATTTAGCAGGTGACGGAAAGCTAGGGTATGGGTTTACATCCGCTGATGAGCTAGAGGAGATTGACATCGGTCCTGGGGATAAGCCACGACCAACATTTATCAGCAAGAAGTTAGATCGAAATCTGCGGGGTCCGATGATAGCTTTGTTGAAGGAGTATCCAGATTGCTTTGCCTGGGACTATACAGAGATGCCCGGGTTAGACAGGAGCATCATTGAGCATCGACTCCCGCTTAAAAAAGGGTTTCGGCCGTTCCAGCAGCGAGCACGACAGATGAAGGCCAAAATTTTGAAAGAAGTCAAGAAGGAGATCGAGAAAATGTTGACAGCCAAGTTAATCAGGCCATGCAGGTATGCTGAGTGGATTTCTAGTATCGTACCTGTAGAGAAAAAGGATGGCCGCTGGCGTGTTGCCATAGATTTTCGGGATCTCAATAGAGCTACTCCGAAGGATGAGTATCCGATGCCGGTAGCAGAGACATTAATCAACGCAGCTGCTGGTCATAAGATCTTGAGCTTCATGGATGGCAATGCCGGTTACAACCAAATTTTTATGGCTCCGGAAGATATACACAAAACTGCATTCAGAGTCCCAGGTTCGGTGGGGTTGTTTGAATACGTAGTCATGACGTTTGGACTGAAGAATGCCGGCGCCACATACCAAAGAGCCATGAATTACATTTTCCATGATCTGATCGGCAAGCTGGTGGAAATTTATATCGATGACGTGGTGGTCAAGTCTGCTTCAGTACAAGGACACTTAGACGATCTGCGACGCGTCCTGGACCGAACAAGGAAATTCGGGCTACGAATGAATCCAAAGAAGTGTGCCTTCGGTGTGACGGCCGGTCAGTTCTTGGGTTTCTTGGTCCATGAACACGGAATCGAGATCGGCCTGAAAAGTCAGGAGGCAGTGCGAACAATGAAGCCACCTACCACGAAGAAAGAACTGCAGTCTCTCATCGGCAAGATCAACTTCGTCAGAAGATTAATCTCCAATCTGTCAGGAAGAATAGAGCCGTTCATGGGACTTGTGAAAATTAAAACTGATGAGGAGTTCCGCTGGGGGACAGAACAACAACGAGCCTTCGACGAAATCAAAGAATATCTGACGAAGCCGCCAGTGTTGGTTCTGCCCCAGCCGGATAGGCCGTTCTACATTTACTTATCAGTAGCTGACACGTCCATCGCCTCGGTGTGCAAGTTTATGATGGTCTGGAGCGAGTTGTGTTTTACATCAGCAGAAGGATGCTGGACGCAGAGACAAGGTACCCTGAGATCGATAAGTTATGCCTCTGCCTATTTCTCACCTGCACCAAGCTGCGCCACATCTTGCTCTCAGCAGAGATTATCATTATATGCAAATCAGATGTCATAAAGCACATGCTGTCGGCCCCTATGTTGAAAGGCCGACTCGGCAAATGGATGTTTGCATTATTGGAATTTGACATCCGGTACCAACCCGCGAAAGCGATTAAGGGTCAGGCATTGGCCGACCTTATTGCTGAAACGATCAACACTGATATAGCAGCGCTGTCTATACGAGCGTGGGCTATGTTTTTCGATGGATCGGTGTGTGATGATGGTTGCGTCATTGGCATTCTACTCGTGTCGCCTCGGGGGGCAACATATTCCTTCTCCATCAGGCTAACTACCCCTCGCACCAACAACGTCGCCGAGTATGAGGCGATACGCAAGGGAATGGAGTTGCTCATCGAAGCTGGAGCAGAGGCAGTGGAAATTTTTGGAGACTCCAAATTGGTGATTTCCCAACTCACGGAGGAATACAAGTGTGAGAGCGAGTCGCTCTTCCCATTATGGTTGCAATGCCGTGAGCTCATGGCACAGTTCCAGTACATAAACTTTAACTGGATCCCGCGATCGCAGAATACAGAGGCGAATGATCTCGCACAAATGGCTTCAGGCTACAAGGACGTAGCAGAGGGAACTGATGTTCAAGTACAGTTCCTGGAGGCGGACAACTGGAGAGCCGATATCTTCAATTACTTGAAAGATTCGGCTCGGGGGGCACCTAAACGGATAAGGTACAAGGCCATGAAGTATGTGCTTATCAGGGACGACATGTTCTACAGGACTCTGGAAGGGTTACTGCTCAAATGTCTGGGACAAACCGAGGCCAATCGGCTCCTACACGAGGTACACGAAGGCGCCTGTGGAACTCACCAATCGGCTCACAAGATGAAATGGTTGATCAGGCGATCAGGGTTTTATTGGCCCACCATGCTTGAGGACTGCTTTAAGTACTACAAAGGGTGTCAAGCATGTCAGAAATTTGGAAAAATTCAGATAGTACCCGCGTCAGCAATGAACCCCATCATCAAACCTTGGCCATTCCGAGGTTGGGGCATGGATATGATTGGCAAGATCAATCCTCCATCAAGCAAAGGCCACATGTGGATTTTGGCCATTACGGATTATTTCACTAAATGGGTGGAAGCCGTCCCTATGAAGTCAGTGACCTCGAAGGATGTTATCGATTTTGTGAAAGAACATGTCATTCATAGATTCAGGATTCCCCAAACTATCACGACCGATGGAGGTTCGGTCTTCACTTCTCACGAGTTTAGAGAGTTCTGCGAGGACACGGGAATTAAGCTGATCCGATCATCTCCATACTATGCTCAAGCAAATGGGCAAGCTGAAGCGTCCAACCAGAGCCTTATCAAGTTGATCAAGAGGAAAATCGATGAGCACCCTAGGCGTTGGCACGAGGTTTTGTCAGAGGCTTTATGGGCCTATCGCATGTCATGTCATGGAGCGATAAAAACCTCGCCATACCATCTAGTCTATGGACAAGAAGCCGTATTGCCCTGGGAGATTACGGCTGGATCGAGACGTGTCACTTTTCAGAACGATCTAACAACTGAAGAATATGCGGCCCTGATGAGTGACAGTGTTGAGGATGTGACTGAGCTTAGGTTGTGGTCGCTTGAGAAAATCAAAGAGAACAAGGCCAAGGTAGCTCGTGCATATAATAAGAAGGTGAGACCGCAGGAGTTCCACGTTGGCGATCTGGTATGGGAAGCTGTATTGTCATTGGGGACTAAGGATGCAGCATATGGTAAATGGTCTCCAAATTGGCACGGGCCATACAGGGTCGATCAAGTTTTAAGGGGGAACGCGTACATGCTTGAGGAGCTGGACGGCGTGAAATTCCCAGTGGCTGTCAACGGTCAGCATCTCAAGAAATATTTCCCAAGCATGTGGGATGATGGACAGTGAAATATGGGGGCCGATACATGAAATCGGCCAATAAAAAAAATATATATATATATAGCCGATGCACAGCCATCGACTCTAGAGGTTCAAACTGCTACGAGCAGGTGTGAGTTTACGTGAAGAAGCTACTGAAGGAATGCCTCGAAGGCGTGGAGGGCGTCAGCACGGACACGATCCACCTCGGCGATCTCGGCTTCGTCGTCTTCGTCCTTGCCCGTCACTAGCTGCTTGTTCAGGGCACGTATTTCCGCCAGATTAGTCTTCAGTTGAGCTTTGAGGCCTTCTGCTTCGTCTTGGGAGCGGGCGATGAATGCTTCCTTGTCACGAATGAGCTGTTTAGTCGCCCGGACCTTCTCTTCAAGATCTTCCAAGTCCTTTTTCAAGGACGCGAGCTCGGCGGTACTGACAGAGGAGTCAGTTTTGGCATCCAGAGACGCCTTTTTCTCGTTGAGCTGCTGACATTTGTCTGCAATATTGGCCTTCAGCGGGAGTTGGGCGCGGCGCAGGGTAATCCTCTCACGAGCCGACTTCACCCTTGACCCGTAGAAAGACAGAGTTACAACTGGCCAGAGCTTCACCTGCAATGCTACTGGGAGTTGGTCCTTGATTTCAGCAAGAACACTCTTCACCTCTTCAGAGCCCTCGATCAACTTCTCGATCGGGGAGGACAGCAAGGCTTTGAGGCGCTGGAATTGAGGTAGAACAGCCCTTGCTCGTGGTTCATCGTTGGCAACAGGGAGAGTTGGTTCGATGGATTCAGGGTCGAACGTCAGCAGGCCTGAAATATCACAACCCTGGCAGGCCGAAATGGCGTCAGTTTGCATCTAACATGGAAGGATGAGCCGAACGAGGCGAACGTACCTCTCCTAAGGTCAAGGGGACAACAGATGACGAGACAATCGGCTTGTGTGTTGTCGCTGGGGGCTCGACTAAAGTGGTAACCGTTTCATCTACACCGTCAGGGATTACTAGATCCGGCCTTGCGAGAGACATCGGCGCTGCCCCGGCTTTCCCACTAGGAGTGTCAGTCGCCTGCATGGAAGGTGCTTGCCGATGTAAATAGTGATGAATCGGCAGATAAAAAAACAATTGGTAAGAGCATGGAGGGTGATGTTGCGAAACCTCCTGGCTCGACGAAGAAGTTTGCAGTCCCTTGCGAGCCCTTTTGGGGCTCACGACTGGCCCCGCCTCGACTGATGCCCGGGGGGCAGCAGGTTCAGGAACTGGCCTTTTCCTGGGAGCCGATTGTGGCAAATCTGGCTGACTTGGTGTGATGGTCCTCTCAGAGTCTGTTGGACCCAATTCTCCTCGATTGGATTGTGTGTCCTCGCTGGAGGTGTCTTCGACGGAAGCCTGTAAGAAGGGAGAGCTAGTAAGCACGAGCATGTTTGCAAGGATGAAAGAGATCAACCAAGGCATGGATCAGCGTACATGCGAACTTTCTGGAGAAGGGCTCTGGCGCCTCAAGGTCTTCCTGGCAGCTACCTTCCTCACCATTGTTCTTGTTTTAGTAGGAACTCGAGAGGCGGCTGACCCAGAAGTGGCTTGGATCTTGGAAGCCGATTGTGGTGATATCGGCTGGTTCTGCATCACGACCCTTTTAAAAGGTGGCGAATTTTTGACTTGGTTGACCATATGAGTATGGTATGGTGAAAGCCGATACATTGCTATCGGCTTCTGGAACGTTGACCTATGTTGACTATCGGCAAAAGCGAATCGGAAAAGCAATCTTTGTTGATTCAAAAGACGATTATTTACAATGGAGCCGATTGCTTACAAAAGGAAATCTACTGCTAGTACTACTACTACTACTACTACTAGTTCCTAATCTAGAGGCCGGTGTCGTCGCCGTTGTCCTCGCCGTCATCGTACTCGCTGTCCTCAGCGCTGCTGCCGGCGTCGTCTTCGTCGCTGCTGCTGAGGATGTCAGCGGGGGCCTCCTCGTCCTCGTCGTCGTCTTCGGTGTCCTCGCTGGACCCGGCGCGGAAGCGCTTCACCGGCGGGTATTCATCGGAGGAGGTGTCCTCCTCTGCTTCCTCCTCCTCGTCGGAGGATTCGACGCCATCCCAGGACCAGGCGTCGTCGGAGCTCTCCACCTCCAGTTCCCCGTTGACAAGGAACTGGAGGCCCTCCTCGCCATCGGTCAGGGACTCGTCGTCCTCCGACCAGGCGGCGAAGTTCCAGTCCCTCTCGTCCCACCATTGTGGGGCGAGAGCCTCGTACGCCGCCATTGGCGGGTGCTCCGGCGTCGGCTCTCGGTTGCTCATCGTGTTGGAAGATTGGGAGGAAAGGGCAGATGATTTGGAGGAAGAAGAGGAGGCCATGGCGGAGGAAGAGGGTTTTTTCGGCGGAGGAAGAGGGTTTTTTGGCTAATGGAGGAAGATGGGGGCTGCAAACTGCTCAGATGAATTTAAATAAGGGGAATAGTGGGAGGCGGTTCAATGCCATAGCAGTTTCCATAATGTGGTGCCAAAACGGTCAAATCATGCACTGCGGAGGAGTTGAGAAGACAGGGCATCATGATGAGGGGGTGGCGTGACGATTCTGCTCTGCAACGCGTAACCCGATATAAAAAAAAGGGGGAAGAAAAAAACATCAGCAGAGTGGTTTTGGAATTATTATTGCCAAAACCAGGGGGGCATGTGTTATCGCCATATTTTGGCCAAAGGAGGAGATGGGCCGTAATCAAGATGGGCTTGGAAGATACATATATGCAACGTGTTGTTGAATCGGCCTTGTGCGTGGATTTGGGCTAAATTGCCCGTGTATCTTATATTGTAGTAGGTTCCGTTTCGGTTTAAGTAAGAGATAGAGTTGTTAGGGTTATTCCAAAGATAGAAAGTCTCCGGACTATAAATATGTACCTAAGGTTATTGAGAAAAGGAGGACGATCACGCTCACAACAAACACAATCTCGGCGCATCGCCACCCCTTGTTTCTAGGGTTTCTTTCGGGTAAGTGCCATGCTGCCTAGATCGCATCTTGCGATCTAGGCAGTATCTGCTTATGCGTTATTTGGTGCTACTCGTACTGAAGCCTTGTTGATGGCGAGTAATACTATTATCATAGATTTGTTTAGGTTAGCATCGGTACTTTTTTCTATGATTGCTTAGCTATGCTGCCTTTACTTATCTCGCTGCCTTTGCACCTTTTTTGGGTGTAAGGGTAGCATCTTGCTTGATCTTTATTCAGTCGATTTGATCCGTTATAGTTTTGCCTTGTTTTCCAAGGTTTAGTTGGATATCCACGTAGTCAGGCCTTGCAAACGGGTTGAACGATCCAGTAGTACGTGAGGATGTGGTTTGCTAATTCGAGAGGAGTTGTTCCAGGAATTGACTTTACGTCGGTTGTTAGGCCTTCTCTAGGGTTAGTTTTCTATCATCTTTCGTATTTACCAGGCTCAATTACGTGTAGGATGTTCCAATTACGTAGTGAAAACGTTAAACTGTCGTAGATCGATTTAACTTGTATTGATGAAGCAAAACCCCATGTTATCATAGATCTAATGCAGAACCATGGGATAATCGGCTCCAGGAGCCGATTCACAGGGAAACCTGGGAGCCGGTCACGCCTCGAATTTTACGTATACTTGTTTGCCATGCAGGAAACCAATCGAAGCAATCCATCACCTTCCTGACCAGGTATAGGTCAGGTGGCACGCCCTCGAACCAGCCAGGACGTGTGCCGGAGTTTTGCGGGCCGTTGCCCGAGGGACCAGGGCCCACCAGCAGTTCTGGGAGCCTCCCGGCTCTCCGTGTTGCCCGTCGCTGCTCGCCGGTGGGTTTTGGCAGGCAACAGGTGTTTCGGGAGATGTAAATCTAGATGTTTTGCTAAACTTGCAACTCAAATAAATCCCTTTATGATAAAATCATAATTCATTTATTTTCTTGTTACACTTGTAACTCAAATAAATCCCTTATGATAAAATCATAAACTATTTATTTTCTTGTTACAATGATTTTTCACTTCATCTTGACAGTCTTTGAACCATTTTCAAATATTTCATACTTCTTTCTCATTAAGTGAATATTCACTCAAATTTCCGGAGAAAGCATATGAAGTTGAAATCCATCACTTATGACTATACATCATAATGGACTACATACATCGATATGTATAAATTCCAATATTTTAGTCGTTCGTTCTTCTTTGGCCTTTGAACGAAGTTTTTAATTATCCCGATGAAAGTCTCACAAGCGTCACTTGATCAAATCAAAGACTCCAAAAATCCATGAATATGGAGATTCTTCATGTTTTCTTTCCAATATAATTTAAACAGCGTTATCACTTCGTAAGTGATCTTTTAATCATTTGTCTTGCGACATTTTAGCATTAGGTTTTATGGATGTGATTTCTCCAACTAGATTTGTAAATCATCCATCGTATATGGAATACGGTAATTATTTGAACAACCTTTGTTCTCATAATACCTGATTCAAATAACAATTATTAAAACAAATCTTGAAGTCAAGCTTTGATGTCAACGAGAAATACAAACAACGGTTTGTTTGTTTTCGATGAACATCATCACATATTCTCTTGCTAGTTACTTAGGCCATTATGGTTCATGAATTGTGTTGTTTTGTATGAAATTTCATACCAACCAATTCGATATCCAATACCCAAGAACCACATTGTTTAACAAGCAAATAATACAACCATAACATGTATATCATTTATATACCTAAATTGGATATTTCTAATCTTTTATTTTCTGCCAAATATATTTTATAGATTCTCTTTCAGCATTTTCTTTTCCTTTTAAAAGAATTTATCAACATCAACAGTGGCGCCATATACATGACACATAGCCCAAAGCGTGTATATTCAAATAATAATACCTTTGGACTTGCACTTTGAAGTAGATCACCATCATCAAAATGATCGGTATTCTTTCAAAATCCATTCTTTAGTAATCTTTTAGTGTAGTAAACATTTTACATACATATTATATTCACCCTTATCATGACGACTTTCATGACGAAGCTACTTTAGCTTATAAAGGCGAATCGTGAGTATAACATTACTTTCCAAAACCCTTTTTGGATGATTAGGATGTCTAGCATCTCCAACCTTTGCAAATTCTCATCCAATATGAGAACATATATTATACTCTATCATATTGCAACCAAAACATTGTTTCAGATATCGTTATATCTGTCACACATGATGGCTTCTGAAACAATTCTTTCAGCTCCTAGATAAACTTGATATTAAAACAATCAAGAATCATAGAGGCAAACATGATACTTAAGATACTAACACTGGAATTGTTACTCTCGATTTAATACAAATTATTAAATTTCACGGAGTAAATAGAATTTTGCTAAAAGTTTGCAATAGGACTGTAAACTTTAGATTGACACTCAACACAATATGATACCAGTTCGTAAAGTATATATCCAGAATTCTATAGTTCTATTATCTCAATTACAATTATGCATAAGGTGGTGAACAAATGCCAATGAATACAACAAATTATGCAAATTCACTTTGATTTAATTTATGATAAATTGAGTTCTACTAATCCAAATTAGAAATGAACTCCCACTCAAAAACGACATCCCTCATGTCTTTTTGGTGATTACATGAACCAAATCTACTACACCAAGTCCGATCATCACGTGAGTCGGTGTAGCTTCAAAAGCGAGCATCAAATGGGCATCATATCTACTATATGACTCATGCTTAACCTTTCGGTCTGTGTTCCGAGGCCATGTCTGTACATGCTAGGCTCGCCAAGTAAGAACCTTAGTATTCGCGTGTGTAACTGTCTTACACCCGAGATGTGCTCGTGGATTCAAGTACACCCGATCATCACGTGATGTCTTGAAGCGACGAAACATTGTTGGTGCATACTTAAGGAAGATCATATTTTTATATTGATATCTAAATGAGGGATCGTCTTATTATGCTAATAAAACGCTAAAATAGTAATATAAGATGCAATAAAACATCACATGTTTATTAGTGAAATGATATGGTTCCCGCATATGATCTCTACCATCTGCACCGTGGTATGATCACTATCATACCTTTATGTGTAAGGCCAAGGTCTATGGAACTTACACGCTATGTGTGTTGTAAGAGTATCATCTCATACTTCTACTTACAATATCACCATATCATAACACTAGCCCAGCAACAATCTAAACTAGACGCCTCTAATTTATCCATTGCAAATTTTACGTGGCTTAGGGCTTTCGTAGATAGAACCGTTCTTACCTACGAACATGAACCACAACGAGGATAACCAAATTGTTGACAACTTGTTGAAAATTAGATATTGACTATATTAGGAGAGACAGACACCCGCTAGCCACTTATGCAAAACTAGTTGCATGTCAAGCGTGGAACATGTCTCATGTGCGAGGACATGTAAAGTTTGTCCGAGCCGCTTCATCCCACTATGCCACCAATATCCAAAGTACAACTAAGAAGCAATAAAATGATCATCATCGCCCACATACTCATATGTGTACTACCGTGCAAAGTATCTACGCATAGATCCGGCTCTGATACCACTGTAGGGTTCGCAGCATAGAAAACAAAAATTTTCCTACGATGGGAACATCTATGTACCAAGATCTATCTACTAGATACAAGCAACGGGTGGATATACATCCATAGAATACATACCCTCGAAGACCGAATAGCGTTAACGAGGTTGTACTCGTGGATAATGTAGACGAACGCTTGCCGATCTCAAGATCGTGATGAAGTCCATCTGGTCCAGCCGGTCCAGCACGATCAAGTCCAGCACCTCAAAGCAGTGGTGCATCCGTGATCGCACACACATACGGGTACCCCGAAAACCTCCGTGCCCTCGCTCCAGCGAAGCAGCGGAAGCAACAAATCCTTCCAGAAAAAGCCACCGGAAACATGTATCTCGCTGATCCCAGACCATGGGGAAATTCTAAAGGGGGAGTGAGATCCTTCGCGAGGAGGTGTGTTTTGAGAGGAGGAGAGGGGGGCCTTTTATAGGGGAGAGGGGGGGGGCACACAAGGGGCATGGCGCCCAGCCATGGGGATGCCCCCACCTCTTCCACATTCATGTGGGTGGAGCTCCCACTCAAAATGAAAAGCCTCCACTCCCATTAAAAAGCCTCCACTCAAAAATCCACTCACATGCATTAAATTTCCACCAAATTTAATGCAAGCTCTCATTTAAATAAAACTCTTTTATTTATTTATTCAGAATTTTATTAATTACTTTAATTAACAAACATTCACATAAAACCCCTTACAACATTTCAATTTCACATGCAGAACCAGTTTCAGCAATTTCAACCGAAATAGTTTCGGTGTCTAGTGAAATAAATTCCTGCGCTTTCCTTTTTCTTTCTCTGGCATATCATTTGCTCCGAATGGTGTCGTTATCCCTTAAGTGTGTCACCCTACGGTTCGCGAATAATGCGGACATGATCGAGACCCTTCTCCGATCAATAATCAGTAGCGGGACCTGGAGATCCATACTGACTCCCACACATTCAACGATGACTTCTGTGATCGTGTGAACCTTTTACGTTAGTATCTTAATCCCTTTGTTTCACGATATATTACATGTCTGAGATTCGATCATCGGTATCTCCATACCTAGTTTGATCTCGTTACCGACATGCACTCTTTTCTCGTTCCCGTGATATAACATTCTAGTGATCAAATCACTTGCTTGCAAGCTAATCAATGTGATATCACCGAGAGGGCCCAGAGAATATCTATCCGTCATCGGGATGAACAAATTCCACTCTCGATCCATGGGTCTCAACATAACACTTTAGTAGTTCTGAAGCCATCTTTATAATCACCCAGTTACGGTGTGACGTTTGGTGTCATCGAGAAACTCTTCCGGTGTTAGTGATTGACATGATATCATGGTCTAAGGATTAGGATCCCTTCGTAAGTTCTTATAGCAATATAAACTCAATGACTTTGATCGTAATGCTATACTTCGGATGAATGTTCATCACATCATTACACTAATGTTGTGACCTCGTTATTAACAACACCTAATGTCCATGATCAGGAACTTTGATCATCATGTTAATCAACGAGCTGGTTTATAAGAGAGGCATAACTAGGAACTTCCTTTTTGTTTATTAAACACACATGTATTAACGTTTCCATATTAATACAATTACAGCATGTAAAATAAACATTTATCATAAATAAGGAATACGATAATAACCACTTTATTATTGCATCTCGGGCATATTCCCTTCACTTCCGACACCATGCCGTCGTGCTGCCGGAATCGCGAGGAGAGTGCTACAACCTCCGCTGCCTGTTGGAACAAGGGAGAGGAAGGTATTCATCAAGTACCGAACGTGTGACCGACTGCGGAAGCGCTGCCGGAGCGCAGCGCCGGAAGGATCGTCTACGCGATCTTGAGATCGGCAAGAGTACGACTACATCACCCACGAGAATCTGCTCTCGTTAACCGCTTTGTAATCTTCGAGGGAGAGATCCTCTATTGACTCGTTGCTATAATCTAGTAGATAGATCTTGGCTTGTTTGTTTGCATGCGGTAGAATTTTTTTATTTTCCATGCTACGAACGCCTACAGTGGTATCAGAGCCGTGTCTATATGTAGATCTGTTGCACGAGTAGAACACAATGGTCATTGTGGGCGGTTGTGCTTTTATTATCAATTGCTTTTTGTGTACTTTGAATCTTGCGGTATGATGGGATGAAGCGGCCCGGGCTAACCTTACATGACATCGTTCATGAGACTTGCTCCACGCTCAACATGCAACTTGTATTGCATAAGTGGCTTTGCGGATGTCTGTCTCTCCCATCATAGTATAGATTCAATTTACAACGGGCACTTGATAGTTCAAACACCAACGTTGTGGTTCTTGTTCGTAAGTTATAACGACACTTATTGAAAGCCCCAAAACACGTAAAATATTCAAAGAAAATTAGAGGTGTCTAACTTTATTTTGCAGGGGTGTGCTGTGATGTGATATGGCCATGATTGTGATTATATTTTATGTATGCAATGTTCCTTATTGTAAGTTGGCAACCGGTAGGAGCCATATGGTTGTATTTAAATTCTGTTAAGACCCGCGTGTCTATTCAAAGTAGTTGTAATAGTTGAAGCTGGTGGACGACAACCATGAAACGGCACCATTGACCTTGACGCCATACCGATGATGATGGAGATCATGTTCGTGCTTGAAGATGGAGGTCGGAAGCACAAGAAGAAAGGCCATATCATATCACATATTATGAATTGCATGTGATGTTAATCCTTTATGCATCTTGTATTGCTTAGTTAACGATGGTAGCACTATAAGATGATACCTCAAGCACACAAATTTCAAGTTTTAAAATGTTCATCCTTAGTAAGCACCGTTGCTAAAGCTCGTTGTTTCAAAGCACCACGTGATGATTGGGTGTGTTAGATTCTGCGGGTGTATACAACGTGAGCAAGCCAGATTTTCTCATGCGGAAGCTAAGGTTTGATCTTGACGAGCCTAGCATGTACAGACATGGTCTCGGAACACGTATCACCAAAAGGTAAAGCATGAGTCATATAGTAGATATGATGAACATGTTGATTGTTCGCCATTGAAGCTACATCAACTCTCGTGATGATCGGTTTTGATGTGGTGGATTTGGTTCGTGTGATCACTAAAACAATGTGAGGGATATTGTTTTGAGTGGGAGTTCACCTAGATTAATTTAACTATTAATTAGAACTCAATTTGTCATAAACTTAGTCTAAACTATTGCAAATATGTTGTAGATCAATGGCGGCCCCTACCATCAATTTTAATGCGTTCCTAGAGAAAGAAAAGTTGAAAAACAATGGAAGCAACTTCGCGGATTGGTTCCGCAATTTGAGGATTGTCCTCAATGCTGGTAATTTGACCTATGTGCTGGATGCACCGCTGGGTGACCCGCCTGCAGCTACTGCTACCGATAAAGTAAAGAATGTTTACCTCACTCGGAAGAATCAGTACTCCATAGTTCAGTGTGCTATCTTGTATGGTTTGGAATCGAAGCTTCAGAAAAGGTTTGAGAACCATGACCCACATGATATTGTCCGTGAACTCAAAATGATATTTGAGGCTCACGCAGCAGTTGAGAGTTATGATGCTTCTGAAAAGTTCTTTAACTGCAAGATGGAAGAGGGCAGCTCCGCTAGTGAGCATGTGCTTAAGATGTGTGGTCACGCAAACAAACTCCAAAGTTTGGGTATAGTGATTCCTAATTCTTTGGGGATTCACCGTGTCCTCCAATCACTACCACCAAGTTACAAGAACTTTGTGATGAACTACAATATGCAAAACATGGACAAGACGTTGCCAAAACTCTTCTCCATGTTGAAATATGCAGAAGTGGAGATCAAGAAAGAGCACCAAGTGTTGTTGGTCAATAAGACCACCAAATTCAAGAAAGGCAAGTCTAAGCAAAAGGGAAACTTCAAGAAGGGCGGTAAGAAAGTTGTCGCGCCGGAGAAGAAGACCAAGGCTGGGCCTAAGCCTGATACTGAGTTCTTTTACTGCAAGGGAGAAGGTCACTGGAAGCGGAATTGCCCAAAGTACTTGGCGGATTTGAAGAACGGCAACATGAAGAAGAAAGGTATATCCGATATACATGTTATTGATGTGTATCTCACTAGTACTCGTAGTAGTGCCTGGGTATTTGATACTGGTTCGGTTGCTCATATTTGTAACTCGAAACAGGTGCTGTAGAATAAAAGGAAGATAGCGAAGAACGAGGTGACGATGCGCGTTGGAAATGGATCAAAGGTTTATGTGATCGCGGTCGGCACGCTACCTCTTCATCTACCATCTGGATTTGTTTTATACTTAAATAATTGTTATTTGGTGCCTGCGTTGAGCATGAACATTATATCTGGATCATGTTTATTGCGAGACGGTTACTTGTTTAAGTCCGAGAATAATGGTTGTTCAATTTATATGAGTAATATGTTTTATGCACATGCACCTTTGATAGATGGTCTATTCTTATTGAATCTCGATTGTGGAAATACACATATTAATAACATTGAAGCTAAATGTTTGAAATTGAGCAATAACTCGACCTATATGTGGCACTGTCGTCTTGGTCATATTGGAGTGAAGCGTGTGAAGAAACTCCATTCCGATGGACTTCTTGAATCACTTGATTTCGAATCACTTGAAAGATGCGAAGCATGTCTGATGGGTAAAATGACTAAGACTCCATTTTCTGGGATGATGGAGCGAGCTACGGACTTATTGGAAATCATACATACCGATGTGTGTGGCCCAATGAGTGTAGCATCGCGCGGTGGTTATCGTTATGTTCTTACCTTCACGGATGACTTGAGTAGATATGGGTATATCTATTTCATGAAACATAAGTCCGAAACTTTCGAGAAGTTTAAGGAATTTCAAAGTGAGGTAGAGAATCAACGTAACAAGAAGATTAAATTTCTACGTTCTGATCGTGGAGGTGAATATCTAAGTTACGAGTTTGGCGAGCATTTAAAGAAAGGCGGAATACTTTCACAATTGACACTGCCGGGAACACCACAACGTAATGGTGTGTCCGAACGTCATAATCGAACTCTTTTTGATATGGTTCGTTCTATGATGTCACTTACAGATTTACCGCTATCGTTTTGGGGTTATGCATTAGAAATAGCCACATTCACTTTAAATAGGGCACCATCTAAATCCATTGAAACGACACCGTATGAATTATGGTTTGGG
This sequence comes from Avena sativa, assembly GCA_916181665.1. Lineage (NCBI taxonomy): Eukaryota > Viridiplantae > Streptophyta > Magnoliopsida > Poales > Poaceae > Avena > Avena sativa. The sequence goes on along the minus strand of OV702285.1, from coordinate 43,061,555 downwards.
AAGAAACCTAAATTGTCGTTCCTTAAAGTTTGGGGTTGCGAAGCTTATGTAAAGAAGTTACAGCCGGACAAGCTTGAACCCAAAGCGGAAAAATGCGTCTTCATAGGATACCCGAAGGAAACTATTGGGTATACCTTCTATTATAGATCCGAGGGCAAAATCTTCGTTGCTAAGAATGGATCCTTTCTAGAGAAGGAATTTCTCTCGAAATAAGTGAATGGAAGGAAAGTAGAACTCGACGAGGTTGTTGAACCTTCTCTCGAACTTGCGAGTAGCGCAACACCGGAAGTAGTTCCTGTGGCGCCTACACCAATAAGAGAGGAAGCTAATGATGATGATCATGAAACTTCGGTTGAAGTTGCTACAGAACCTCGTAGGTCAACGAGAACTCGTACCACTCCTGATTGGTATGATCCCGTTATGAGTGTCATTTTGGTGGACAACACCGATGACCCTGCAATAAAGGATGCCACTCCTGATTGGATCCATGTACGAAAACCAAGTACGGAATTTGGTGGACTTACCGGATGGCCGGAAGGCTGTCGAGAACAAATGGATTTTCAAGAAGAAAACAGATGCTGATGGTAATGTTACTGTCTATAAAGCTCCACTTGTCGCAAAAGGGTTTCGACAAATTCAAGGAGTTGACTACGATGAGACTTTCTCACCAGTAGCAAAGCTAAAGTCTGTGAGGATTATGTTAGCAATCGCTGCATATTATGATTATGAGATATGGAAGATGGATGTCAAAACAGCGTTCCTCAATGGAGACATTGATGAAGAGTTGTATATGATGCAACCCAAAGGTTTTGTCGATCCAAAAGATGATAACAAGGTATGCAAACTTCAACGGTCCATATATGGATTGAAGCAAGCATCCAGAAGTTGGAATCAACGTTTTGATCAGGTAATCAAAAGCCTTGGTTTTATACAAACTTATGGAGAACCTTGTATTTACAAGATAGTGAGCGGGATCTCTGTAGCATTCTTAATACTATATGTAGATGACATATTGTGATTGGGATAGATGTGGACCTTCTTAATAGTGTCAAGGATTATTTGAATAATAGTTTTTCAATGAAAGATCTTGGCGAAGCAGCTTACATATTAGGTAAGATTTATAGAGATAGATCGAGACGCCTAATATCATTGTCACAAAGTACATATTTGGACAAAGTTCTAAAGAGGTTTGGAATGGAAGATAGCAAGAAAGGGTTCTTGAGTAAAACTCAAAGTCCCGCAATGGCAGAATATAGAGAAAGGATGATTAAGACTCCCTATGCCTCAGCCATAGGATCTCTAATGTATGCCATGCTATGTACTAGACCCGACATTGCATATGCTGTTAGTTTGACTAGCAGATATCAAAGTGATCCAGGAGTGGATCATTGGATAGCGGTCAAAAAATCCTTAAGTACTTGAGAAGAACTAAGGATATGGTTCTTTCTTATGGAGGTGATGAACAACTCGTTGTTAATGGTTACACCGATGCTAGTTGGAACACCGATCCGGATGATTCTAAATCTCAATCTGGATACGTATTTACTTTGAATGGTGCAGCAGTTAGCTGGAGGAGTGCAAAGCAAAGCGTTGTGGCGAGATCTTCAACTGAATCGGAATACATAGCTGCTTCTGAGGCTTCACAAGAAGCGATATGGATGAAGGAGTTCATTACAGAGCTCGGTGTGGTTCCAAGTGCGCTGGACCCAATGTCTATCTACTGTGATAACATGGGCGCCATAGCCAATGCGCAAGAACCAAGGTCACACAAGAAGCTGAAGCACATCAAGCTACGTTTTCACACTATTCGAGAACATGTCCAAGATGGTGACATAAAGATTTGCAAAGTACACACATATCTGAATTTGGCGGATCCGTTGACTAAACCTCTCCCGAGGGCAAAACATGACCAACACCAAACTGCCACGGGTGTTCGGTATATTACCATGTAATCTAGATTAGTTGACTCTAGTGCAAGTGGGAGACTGTTGGAGATATGCCCTAGAGGCAATAATAAATATAGTTATTATTATATCTTTGTGTTTATGATAAATGTTTGCGTTCATGCTATAACAATATTAAAAGGAAACATTAATACTTGTGTGATTTGTAAACTAAATTAGAGTCCCTAGTAAAGCCTCTTCATAATACTAGCTTGTTGGTTATAGCCAGGCACTACTACGAGTATCAAATACCCAGGCACTACTACGAGTACTAGTGAGATACACATCAATAACATGTATATCGGATATACCTTTCTTCTTGATGTTGCCGTTCTTCAAATCCGCCAAGTACTTTGGGAAATTCTTATTCCAGTGACCTTCTCCCTTGTAGTAAAAGCACTCAGTATCAGGCTTAGGCCCAGTCTTGGTCTTCTTCGCTGGCACGGTAACTTTCTTACCGCCCTTATTGAAGTTTCCCTTTTTCTTAGACTTTCCTTGCTTCTTGAATTTGGTGGTCTTATTGACCAACAACACTTGGTGCTCTTTCTTGATCTCCACTTCTGCAGATTTCAACATAGAGAAGAGTGTTGGAGATATGCCCTAGAGGCAATTATAAATATAGTTATTATTATATCTTTTTGTTTATGATAAATGTTTGCATTCATGCTATAACAGTATTAAAAGGAAACATTAATACTTGTGTGATTTGTAAACTAAATTAGAGTCCTTAGTAAAGCCTCTTCATAATACTAGCTTGTTGGTTAATAGATGATTGTGGTTTCCCTATCATGAACATTGAGATGTTGTTAACAACAAGATCATATCATTAGGAGAATGGTATGATGGACATACTCCTATAGATAAGCATAGCATAAATATCAAGTCATTTTAATAGTTCAATTGCTATAAGCTTTCTGATACATAGTAACATAATTCCTTCGACCATGAGATCATTCTAATCACCATCACCGGAAGGATGCTTTGATGACATCAAACACCACACCGTAACTGGGTGGCTATAAAGGTGGCATTGAGTGTTTGGAAAGTATGGGTTGAGGCACATGGATCAAGAGTGGGATTTGTCCATCCATATGAAGGATAGATATACTCTGGGCCCTCTTGGTGGAATGTCATCCAATTGGCTTGCAAGCATGTGACTGGCTCACAAGGGATCACATACCACGGGAACGAGAAAAGAGTACTTATCAGTAACGAGGTTGAACTAGGTATGCAGAGATACCGAAGATCAAAACCTCGGATAAGTAAACTATCATGAGATAAAGGGAAATTGGTATCGTATGTAAGTGGTTCATTCGATTGCAAAGTAATCGTAGAAATATGTGGGAGCCATATGAATTTCCAGATTCCTCTATTGGTTATTGATCGGAGAAGTGTCTTGGTCATGTCCGAATAATTCACGAACCGTAGGGCACACTTAAGGATTCGATGTTGTTGAGTAGTTATGGAATGATGAGTAAGAGACCGAATGTTGTTCGAAGTCTCGGATGGGATCCGGGATATCACGAGGAGATCCGGAATAGTCCGGAGAATAAGATTCGTATAAGGAAAGTCCTGTTTCGGAGTTGGGGAATGATTCCGGTGTTTTCACCAGGAATGTTCTAGAAGGGTCCGGAAGGTCTGGCACTCCGGAGGGGAAGGGTACATGAATGTGTCATGACAATATGGAATGGTTGCATCATGTACTAGGTCACTTGGCTAGGCAAAATAAAGAGAGAAATCAAATCCTAGTTTGAAAGTCAAATGCCAATTTGAAAAAGTCAAATGGCAAGTTTGCTTGGTGGAGGGAGAGTAGGAAACCTACTTGGGGAGGAAGTCCCCTCCCTCGACCCGCCGGCCACCTCCATGCCGCCGCCTAGGGCCTCCTCTAACTCGACGAGTTAGGGTTTCCCCAAACCCTAGCCGCCGGCCAAGCCCTCGCCTTGGTGCCCTCTAAACCCTAGATCACCAAGGCATCTCTCATACTCCACCATACTCGCACCGGCTTAAGGCGAAGCCCTGCGGGATCTCTCCTCTACTTCCGACACCATGTCATCGTGCTGCCGGGATCGCGAGGAGAGTGCTACAACCTCCGCTGCCTGCTGGAACAAGGGAGAGGAAGGTCTTCATCGACTACCGAACGTGTGACCGACTGCGGAAGCGCTGCCGGAACGCAACGCCGGAAGGATCGTCTACACGATCTTGAGATCGACAAGAGTACAACTACATCACCCACGAGAATCTTCTCTTGTTAACCGCTTTGGAATATTCGAGGGTGAGTTCCTCTATCGACTCATTGCTACAATCTAGTAGATAGATCTTGGCTTGTTTCTTTGCATGCGGTAGAAAATTTTTGTTTTCCATGCTACGAACCCCTACAAAGAGTTCTGGCAATGTCTTGTCCATGTTTTGCATATTGTAGTTTATCACAAAGTTCTTGTAACTTGGTGGCAGTGATTGGAGGACACCGTGAATCCCCAAATAATTAGGAATCACTATACCCAAACTTTGGAGTTTATTTGCGTGCCCAGACATCTTAAGCACGTGCTCACTGACGGAGCTGCCCTCTTCCATCTTGCAGTTAAAGAACTTTTCAGAAGCCTCATAACTCTAAACTGCCGCATGAGCCTCAAATATCATTTTGAGTTCACGGACAATATCATGTGGGTCATGGTTCTCAAACCTTTTATGAAGTTCCAATTCCAAACCATACAAGATAGCACACTGAACTGTGGAGTACTGATTCTTTCGAGTGAGGTAAACATTCTTTACTTCATCGGTAGCAGTAGCTGCAGGCGGGTCACCCAGCGGTGCATCCAGTACATAGGTCAAATTACCAGCATTGAGGACAATCCTCAAATTGCGGAACCAATCCGCGAAGTTGCTTCCATTGTTTTTCAACTTTTCTTTCTCTAGGAACGCATTAAAATTGATGGTAGGGGCCGCCATTGATCTACAACATATTTGCAATAGCTTAGACTAAGTTTATGACAAATTGAGTTCTAATTAATAGTTAAATTAATCTAGGTGAACTCCCACTCAAAACAATATCCCTCACATTGTTTTAGTGATCACACGAACCAAATCCACCACATCAAAACCGATCATCACGAGAGTTGATGTAGCTTCAATGGCGAACAATCAACATGTTCATCATACCTACTATATGACTCATGCTTTACCTTTCGGTGATCCGTGTTCCGAGACCATGTCTGTACATGCTAGGCTCGTCAAGATCAAACCTTAGCTTTCGCATGAGAAAATCTGGCTTGCTCACGTTGTATACACTCGCAGAATCTAACACACCCGATCATCACGTGGTGCTTCGAAACAACGAGCTTTAGCAACGGTGCTTAATAAGGATGAACACTTTAAAACTTGAAATTGTGTGCTTGAGGGATCATCTTATAATGCTACCGTTGCAAACTAAGCAATACAAGATGCATAAAGGATTAACATCACATGCAATTCATAATATGTGATATGATATGGCCTTTCTTCTTGTGCTTCCGATCTCTATCTCCAAGCACGAACATGATCTCCATCATCACAGGTATGGCGTCAAGGTCAATGGCGCCTTTTCATGATTGTCTTCCACCAGCTTCAACTATTACAACTACTTTGAATAGACACGCAGGTCTTAACGGAATTTAAAGAACAACCATATGGCTCCTGCCGGTTGCCAACTTACAATAAGGAACATTGCATACATCATATATAATCACAATCATGGCCATATCACATCACAGCACACCCCTGCAAAACAAAGTTAGACGCCTCTAATTTTCTTTGTATATTTTACGTGGTTTGGGGCTTTCAATAAGTGTCGTTGTAACTTACGAACAAGAACCACAACGTTGATGCTTAAACTATCAAGTGCCCGTTGTAAATTGAATCTATACTATGATGGGAGAGACAGACACCCGCAAAGCCACTTATGCAATACAAGTTGCATGTTGAGCGTGGAGCAAGTCTCATGAACGATGTCATGTAAGGTCAGTCCGGGCCGCTTCATCCCATCATACCGCAAGATGCAAAGTACACAAAAAGCAATTGATAATAAAAGCACCACCGCCCATAATGACCATTGTGTTCTACTCGTGCAACAGATCTACATATAGACACGGCTCTGATACCACTGTAGGGGTTCGTAGCATGGAAAACAAAAAAATTCTACCGCATGCACACAAACAAGCCAAGATCTATCTACTATATTGTAGCAACGAGTCGATAGAAGAACTCACCCTTGAAGATTCCAAAGCGGTTAACGAGAGCAGATTCTCGCGGGTGATGTAGTCATACACTTGCCGATCTCAAGATCGCGTAGACGATCCTTCCGGCGCTGCGTTCCGGCAGCGCTTCCGTAGTAGGTCACACATTCAGTACTCAATGAAGACCTTCCTCTCCCTTGTTCCAGCAGGCAGCGGAGGTTGTAGTTCTCCCTTCGTGATTCCGGAAGCACGACGGCGTGGTGTCGGAAGTAGAGGGAAGTTCCCGCAGGGCTTCGCCTAAGCCGGATGCGAGTTATGGTGGATTAGGGTTTCCCGGAAATCTAGGGTTTAGAAATTCGGGAGGAGGAGGAGGTGTCGGCGGCGACTAGGGTGGCAGCGACGGACCGGAGGCGGCGCGGTGAGGCGGCGAGTGGCGGAGGCGGCGCGGGCGGCGGCGCGGCGGCGACGGGCTCGGTTGGAGAGGGCTTGGAACTTGTGTGTTGTGTTGGGGCAGCCCACCCCCTCTATTTATGAGAGGGGGGCAGCCTTGGGATGGGTGGGTTTGAATCCAAACCCAAACCCAAGTTGGATTGAGAGAAGGACTTGTTTCTTCTCCCACTAGGAAATCATTTTTCCAGTTTGACTTTTCGAACTTCCGTTTGACTTTCAATTTAGAGCTTTATTTCTCTCTCGCATATGCCAACACCAAGTGACCTTGGACATGATCCAATCATTCCACATACCCATGACACATTCATGGACCACTCTCCTCCCGGACCGGTGAACCTTCTAGACTCTTCTAGAACCTCTCCGATGAAATCATCGAAAACTTTCCCGAACTCTGAAATAGGACTTTCCTTATATGAATCTTATTCTCTGGACCATTCCATATCTCCTCGTGATATCCTGGATCCCATCCGAGAATCCGAACAAAATTCGGCATCCCTACTAACATTCCATATCTACTAAACAACATCGAATCCTTAAGTGTGTCTCCCTACGGTTCGTGAATTATGCGGACATGATCGAGACACTTCTCCGATCAATAACCAATAGAGGAATCTGGAAATTCATATGGCTCCCACATATTTTAACGATTACTTTGCGATCGAATGAACCACTTACATACGATACCAATTTCCCTTTGTCTCACGATAGTTTACTTATCCGAGGTTTTGATCGTCGGTATCTCTGCATACCTAGTTCAACCTCGTTATTGATAAGTACTCTTTTCTTGTTCCCGTGATATGTGATCCCTTGTGAGCCAGTCACATGCTTGCAAGCCAATTGGATGACATTCCATCGAGAGGGCCCAAAGTATATCTATCCGTCATATGGATGGACAAATCCCACTCTTGATCCATATGCCTCAACCCATACTTTCCGAACACTCAATGCCACCTTTATAGCCACCCATTTACGGTGTGATGTTTGATGTCATCAAAGCATCCTTCCGGTGATGGTGATTAGCATGATGTCATGGTCGAAGGAATTAGGTTATTATGTACCAGAAAGCTTATAGGAAATGAACTATTAAAATGACTTGATCTTTATGATACGCTTATCTATAGGAGTATTTCCATCATACCATTCTCCTAATGATATGATCTTGTTATTAACAACATCTAAATGTTCATGATCGAGAAACCACGATCATCTATTAATCAACAAGCTAGTATTATAAAGAGGCTTTACCAGGGACTCTAATTTAGTTTACAAATCACACAAGTATTAATGTTTCATGTTAATACTATTATAGCATGAATGTAAACATTTATCATAAACACAAAGATATAATAATAACTGCTTTTATTATTGCCTCTAGGGCATATCTCCAACATAGATATGCATTGTGAGAACATGTAAAATAGTACCTATCAGCATACAAATGGTTTATTTAAAACAAAACATTTTCAAAAAGAGCCGAACACATATTACAAAACGAAAGATGTCATTTGAGATTATCCAGAATCGGGAATGATAGACGCAATAATAACATATGTGAAGACCCAATAGTTTCCAGATTGTTGGTATCTGAGTAGCGTGTGCTCATTCGCACACGGTTCGTGAAACCGTTTGTGCAATAGAGGCTCATCGAGCACCCTCGGGTAGCGACGGTTCGATTCAACGTGTGTGAAGTGCCATTTCCACCGTGTGCAAAGGCCCGCTTCGTATTAGCATCAGCCAGTACAATCTCTTTAGATATGATTCTAGATCCAGCTCAAAGGATGTATCATCCAGAAATCCCCAAAACGACGGGCTCTAAAAAAGGAGCCCCATATATTGTGTAAGATAAATAAATTTCATTATAATTTTCAATGAATTATTGATAGGGTTTTTCTTAGTGATGAAGCCAAGGATAAAAGAATGTGGGGCCGAACTTCCTATAAACCAATGATCAACACCTAAATATCCGAGAAGTGAAAGGTGTTTTACCGAAAATATGTGTGGTCAGTTGACCCAGTCGCCTACACACAGCTCCGCACTGGTTTTTCTTGAATGTCAATTGTACGAAATGCAGATCTTATCATATGTTGTTCTATACCTTGATAAATCTTTTGTTAATATCTGTAATGGCCATCTCTTAACAAGAACACTTTTGCTTTGGTGTTCCCCTTTCTTTTCAAACTTTGACAACAAAAACTCGATACTGATTCATTTTGAAGACCGTATGAACCTACCCGAAACCCGTATGGTCCTTTTTGAAGTATACTCACCATACAAGTATGCTCACGTGCTTACGGGAGGCAAAAATCGGGAGATATATAGCAAAAATAATTTTTTTCAAAATGTGGCATGCAAAGACGTATATCGCGATAACGGGAGATGGGATCAACCGATGAGAACGTGGAGTATGTGGGTGGTGATCTCATGTTCTCTAGTTTGAATCATCATAGAAGTTTTGGCACATTGTTGCCAAATGTGTTTTGATTGTCTCAGACAAATACAATTGCATAGGATGAGGACTAGTTTACTTGGATTAACCGTGTACAATATTTTTTGACCCAAATTTCCTATAAATGGGACCGTTCTTCCACAGTCGGACCGTTTCTTTCGCAAGAAATTACAAGTTGACTGTTGTCTCCTCAATAAGCAAACACCATTCCTGTTATTGCTTACAAAATCTCTGCAATCCGCTGAGGATCTTACCGTTACTGTTTGTTTTTAGGTTATTTACTTGTATTCTTATTAGTTCTAGAAAGGAGTGGACAACAACGAGTACAATATTTATTTGTCATTAGAATTCATCGATGATAAGATGGCATTTCTCTTTCCTCTACATAAGTAGCTTTGCTATTTGTTCGTGTCGACAGCGGATACCCTGCCGCTGTTTGATAATTTATTAGTAACTCTGGCATGCCGGCTCGATCGATGGTATTACCGACGGACGGAGCTATACCTGCACCAAACTACTGTGAAGGGAATGGTAGCCTAAAGTGCAGAGGAAGGTTCTGCACGCCGCCTCTACTTTTGTGGACGTCTTGGAGAACAAATTTGAAAGAAGCAAAAGGGCACCAAGACTATAGCACCGTCTGACAACCAGTTCATTCTTGATGTCTCGCATACCCATCCTGAGTTACTATGACTTCCACAGGGTGCTCCTAGATATTGTGGTTTCAACTTGTATTGGCATTGAGCGGCTAGTGCAGGTGATTGATATACTACTAGCCAAACATAAAGCTGTAGGGTAAAATGTGAGCAGAGGCGTTACTACACTTATGGTAGCCTGAAATAATACATAATGAAACATTTTCTTCCACAAACATGGTAGGAAAGTATGCAGCATATAGACTTAAAAGCTTTGGTTCTTAGAGCATCATGGTACAAAGTATAGAAACATCTATAACCTATACAGGATACTAGAGAAAGAAATGTTAAACGATATTGGTTGTAACAGGAGCTATGACACGATCACAACACATTTATCAAACAAAGTATGTTCAGGATAGATCTTAGAATAGTTAGGCTAATGATCTGGTTGTTGTAATCCTAACCGTGTATGGTATGGCACAAACCAATCTCTTGTTGTTTCATATGGTATCAGAGTCGTTCCTCCTTTGCAGGTCACCAATGGTACGCATATCCCTATTTTACATGTTGGTGAATTCTTTTTACCCATCTCAAAATGACCTTTGCATCTAAAAAATATTCTTCATGCACCCAAAATTTGCAAAAAATATATTTCCGCCAATAAACTCTCTTTTGATACAAGTGCTTTGTTGAACTACACAATGACTCCTTTTTCATTAAGGACCGCCCCACGAGAGCAACCTACTACATGGTAGATCACAAGATGGCCTATACTCAGTTCCTCCTCATCGCCCTCGCCAAGTACCAAGTCATCCCAAGGCTCATATCACCACACCCACCAAGGAATCATGGCACATGCGATTTGGATGTCCAACGTCACATATCATTCAAGAAATTATCCATGCCAATAAATTAGTGACTTGGGTCAGTAAAAGAGTATGTCTCTGATGTGTCAATGCTTGTCAACAACTCAAAGTCCATCAACTCCCTTATGAGTTATCTGGAAGAGTCTAAATTTCCTCTTGAATTAATCTAAACAGATGAATGGGGACCAGATATGAAATCTTCTAGTGGTTTTATCAATTATGTGAGTTTTTTTTCATGATTTTAGCAAATTTACCTGGGTGTATCTCTTGAAACACAAATGTGATGTCGAACATGTTTTCTATCAGTTCCAAGAACGATTTGAATTGTCTCTAGGCACCAAAATTTGTTTGATACTATCCGATTGCGAGGAGGTGGGGGAGTACCAAAAGCTGCACAGGTTTTTTACTAATATGGGCGTTACTAATCATATTTCATTCCCTCACATGCATCAACAAAATGGTGCCATAGAGCAAAAACATTGCCATCTTGTTGAAACAACACTTGTTGTCCTAGCTCAAGCATCAGCCCCTCTTTGTTTATGGGATGATGCGGATCTACAGCCTGTTTATTATTAACCGGATGATGATAACCCATGATAGTAACGGATCACTGTAGCACCTCTCAATGTGGAAGTATGGGTCTCGATCTAAATGAGAAAGAAGGAAAATCTATTTACTCTCTCCAACTAGATTCTCACAATTCTAGTTGTCTATGCACTAAACAAGATTAAGAAATAAGGAGATCAATTTAATGCTTGGAAGTAAAATGCAAGAAAATATTAAATATAAAAGTATCCCAATTATCTAATATGCAAGAGAACGAGACAAATGTCCAACTCTTATTTGAACAATTGACATGGGTTCATGGTCTCACATTTGTCTTTCCCCAACAATGGCGGTGATCATGTTACAAGATGATAAAAGTTACACACAATTGTGATGCTTTGAAAGGATAACATTTATAGTGGATACATGTTCAAAAACACATAGTTGAAAAGAAAATACCCATATGTGTGTTGTTTCAGGCATGGTGAGATTATTTTCACTTCTATACGTCATACTTCTTCCCTTTTTACCCCTAGATACACGTATACCAAGGATGCGGTGATAGGTGTCACTTTAGTGCCACATTTCTATGACTCATCTACACCCCCAATACCGCACTAAATACATCATGCTCATTTATGTAAAAAACACACTACGACACTATAGAAAATATTTTGTTTGTTGTGTGCATCCAACAATTCTCTTATCTATCTACACTCAATGTTGTTGACATGGGCAGACAAGGCATTACCACTATCATTATCCCAATGCTTAGGTGATGTATAATAACAAATCAATGCATAGATATCATTACCATACTTCCAAAGTATGACAAAATATAAAGTTTAAATAGAATGGTAAATGCATAACACCTATCATCTCATACCACAATATCCACCATATAAATTACATAGATAGCATCTAAATCATGTAGGAAAGCTCATACGGGTTAGAATAATGATCATACATGGAGAGATTAGATCAAGTTACGACCATAAACCCCAAGTCTAGGGTGTGGACTACTACCATAGCATGATGGAGAGTGATGAGGAAGCCTAGTTGAAGAAGAAGAGGCGGCCAGAGGCGATTCCGACAGCGATTCCCCCTCCAATCTTTCGTCGGTGGCGGACTGTGGACTCTTTTGTTTAGTGGTTTTCGATCTCCGCCTCCATTCTTCGCGAGAATTAGGCCCCGAGGGTATATATATAGATGGATTTAGGTCAAAATGATCGTGACGACATAAAAAACGAGGCAACCGGATGCTCGATGTTTTAGATCCTATGGCTGGTGTGACCTAACTTGTTGAGCATGCTATTTTAATCTCGTTGTGCCCCTGAGGTCCTACTTTAACTCGTTGTATTAGAGGCTCAAGAAGCAGTTACGACGAGACCAAATCTGGTCGCTAAGGTCAAGGGTGCAACGGAATCACACCTCCACGATGCATCCATGGTAGCCGCCACCTTTGTGCCTTCTGCCGAGGAAGAATACGAGGTCAGCCCACGGGATTCGACCACTCAGCAACGCAACAGGGTACGGGGCATTCAGCGGTCGAAAAGGATGCGGCAGGAGGCGGCGGGGGAGCACAAAGTGGTAGCCGAAAGCGCAGGTGGGGTAGAGTAAATTTCAGCGCGCCACTATTTCAGCGTGGATAGATGTCATAGAGGTCGGGGCAGAGAATCGACCCTCCCCCCTGAAATTTTTTCCGGGTCACGCACTTTTACATGATATGCCTGGGACCGTTTTTCGTCCAAAACCGAAAACAAACTGTTATTTTCTAGGCCATGTGGGATATGCTAGAGTTGCTCTAACACTATCCTTTAGATTTCTCTAGTCAACCCATGACATGTCACTCCAACCACCGGTGTCTCTGTCGAAGCACTCTTGGCGGCTTTTAGCCATATTCACTACTCTCATTGGCCCGATGGCACTTCTCCCGTTGACCCAGATGATGCGCGCACCACCCTCCCCTAAACCTAAAAGTAATTCCAATTGCACACACCACCATTTTATCAAGACTAATTAAGAACAAACTATTGGTTGGATGTTTTGGAAGGTGGTGGTGTATCTAACTCACCATGAATCAAACCCCACGCTTGATGTGTTCTGTATGCCTAATTAAAAGAGGATTATTGTTTCAGTGGAAGGCGACCCAGTCTATAGTCAATCTTGAAGCTAACTCCGTGTCTTAAGTAGACATTGTGTGAGTTCTTGTTTATGTTTATGTTGCACTTGACGTTTCTAAAAGACCATTTATCGAGACTAATCTATTTACCACTTCAGTGTGTTAGTAGCAATATTTACAGTAAATTTATACCAAAAGGCTCACTATTGTTTGGTAGATACACCGCCACGGAATAAAATTCTGTGTTTATATTCACCCTCACATCTACAGTTCAGAAAACTACCGTAGTTGTCAAATGGTTTCATTGCTTTCTCCCGGCACTAACAACACACATCTACTTATCTATGGCCACCTTCACAAAGCTGTGATGACATAATCTACGACCCAACCAAACACAGTCATAAGGCGCTCTTCGGGCATGCATGGAGATTCAGATTATGTAAAAATAACTACAACATCAGATTTTGAAAGATCTGCTTTAGTGTTCGTTTTGTTGACAACTTATAAAACTGCATCGGCATACTCAAAACCGCTGCAGGATATACATCGTTGTGTAACTAGTTATTTCCTTCTTGATCCCTCACATACCCACCCCGAGTTCCTACGGCTTATCCATGCTACCGGTTTTCCTCGAGGCCATCACCATGATATGCCCACAACTCAACTTCGGCATAAAGCAATTTATCAAGAAGAATATACAATATATCAAGAGGCAAATACAAGTGATATAATATATAATGCATATGGGATAAGAACCAAATGAAAGGGTTTTTATATGATGCTCAAATGCAAGGTGGCATGGTGACATGAGCATGATATAATGATGATGCAATGCAAAAATGATATGTAGGAAGTAACAATATATAGACTAGAAAAGTAGCATTGCAATTGTTATACAATTGGGATGCTACAAAATCTAACAAAGCTTATATTATATGCATTTTACTATGGCTTCTGTTGTACGCGACTAAGCAAATTAGTAGTGACAAAATATTCAGGAAAGAGATCTATACACAAGTAACCCCATGACACACCTGCTGTACATGAGAAAAAAACTAGTACTGCCGGTTTTGGTTCCAGAGGATCCACACACCCATGACACACATGCTGTATGTGAGAAAGAAATTAGTTCCACCCTGAGTTAAAATTCGCTATATGTACACCATGACACACCTGCCGGCAACTAACGTGCCAACTTTTTTTTTTGAACGGGAAGGCCCCGAGAGGCCAAGTTCTGCATCAATAATACTGTCGGTGGGTTACAAATATACACCAAGGCCCTGCAACGAAAGAAATTACAGGAAACCCCAGCAAATAACACAGAGGACCCTGGGAAAAAAGTGAAAAAAGCAATCAGGTCCCTTATCCTCTTCTCCACCGCCGCTCGCAGGGAGCCACCGTCGGCCACCCTTCCTCTCACCGGGGACGCAACCACTTGGGAGAGAGAGGGCGTTGAGCGCCGTCGTAGCACCCGAGAAAGGCCTCCATCTTGGAGGTTGAAGATATGCCCTCGTTGGCATCATCCATGGCTGCCATCTCAGCCAGAGAACGCATCGGCACACCTCGGCCTCCGCGTGATGAAGATCGTCGGGATGCAGCAGAAATCCCAAGCTCCTCCAGCCGCTGCAGAACAAGACCCTTCCACTCCGCCTCCCCTCGCCTCCACGGCCGTCCAGAGGGAGTAGAAGATCGAAGATCTGCAGAGGACTGAAGAAGCCAACATGCCACTCTCTGCTAGGTACCAGGGAAGGCACTCCGCCACGCATCTCCACCTCGCCTCCACGGCCGGCCAGGAGAAGCAGAAACACAGAGCACCTCCGGAAGCAGCCTCCACGGCCGGCCACGCATCTCAAAACCGCTGCAGGATATACATCGTTGTGTAACTAGTTATTTCCTTCTTGATCCCTCACATACCCACCCCGAGTTCCTATGGCTTATCCATGCTACCGGTTTTCCTCGAGGCCATCGCCATGATATGCCCACAACTCAACTTCGGCATAAAGCAATTTATCAAGAAGAATATACAATATATCAAGAGGCAAATACAAGTGATATAATATATAATGCATATGGGATAAGAACCAAATGAAAGGGTTTTTATATGATGCTCAAATGCAAGGTGGCATGGTGACATGAGCATGATATAATGATGATGCAATGCAAAAATGATATGTAGGAAGTAACAATATATAGACTAGAAAAGTAGCATTGCAATTGTTATACAATTGGGATGCTACAAAATCTAACAAAGCTTATATTATATGCATTTTACTATGGATTCTGTTGTACGCGACTAAGCAAATTAGTAGTGACAAAATATTCAGGAAAGATATCTATACACAAGTAACCCCATGACACACCTGCTGTACATGAGAAAAAAACTAGTACTGCCGGTTTTGGTTCCAGAGGATCCACACACCCATGACACACCTGCTGTATGTGAGAAAGAAATTAGTTCCACCCTGAGTTAAAATTCGCTATATGTACACCATGACACACCTGCCGGCAACTAACGTGCCAACTTTTTTTTTTTGAACGGGAAGGCCCCGAGAGGCCAAGTGCTGCATCAATAATACTGTCGGTGGGTTACAAATATACACCAAGGCCCTGCAACGAAAGAAATTACAGGAAACCCCAGCAAATAACACCGAGGACCCTGGGAAAAAAGTGAAAAAAGCAATCAGGTCCCTTATCCTCTTCTCCACCGCCGCTCGCAGGGAGCCACCGTCGGCCACCCTTCCTCTCACCGGGGACGCAACCACTTGGGAGAGAGAGGGCGTTGAGCGCCGTCGTAGCACCCGAGAAAGGCCTCCATCTTGGAGGTTGAAGATATGCCCTCGTTGGCATCATCCATGGCTGCCATCTTAGCCAGAGAACGCATCGGCACACCTCGGCCTCCGCGTGATGAAGATCGTCGGGATGCAGCAGAAATCCCAAGCTCCTCCAGCCGCTGCAGAACAAGACCCTTCCACTCCGCCTCCCCTCGCCTCCACGGCCGTCTAAAGGGAGTAGAAGATCGAAGATCTGCAGAGGACTGAAGAAGCCAACATGCCACTCTCTGCTAGGTACCAGGGAAGGCACTCCGCCACGGATCTCCACCTCGCCTCCACGGCCGGCCAGGAGAAGCAGAAACACAGAGCACCTCCGGAAGCAGCCTCCACGGCCGGCCACGCATCTCAAAACCGCTGCAGGATATACATCGTTGTGTAACTAGTTATTTCCTTCTTGATCCCTCACATACCCACCCCGAGTTCCTACGGCTTATCCATGCTACCGGTTTTCCTCGAGGCCATCGCCATGATATGCCCACAACTCAACTTCGGCATAAAGCAATTTATCAAGAAGAATATACAATATATCAAGAGGCAAATACAAGTGATATAATATATAATGCATATGGGATAAGAACCAAATGAAAGGGTTTTTATATGATGCTCAAATGCAAGGTGGCATGGTGACATGAGCATGATATAATGATGATGCAATGCAAAAATGATATGTAGGAAATAACAATATATAGACTAGAAAAGTAGCATTGCAATTGTTATACAATTGGGATGCTACAAAATCTAACAAAGCTTATATTATATGCATTTTACTATGGCTTCTGTTGTACATGACTAAGCAAATTAGTAGTGACAAAATATTCAGGAAAGAGATCTATACACAAGTAACCCCATGACACACCTGCTGTACATGAGAAAAAAACTAGTACTGCCGGTTTTGGTTCCAGAGGATCCACACACCCATGACACACCTGCTGTATGTGAGAAAGAAATTAGTTCCACCCTGAGTTAAAATTCGCTATATGTACACCATGACACACCTGCCGGCAACTAACGTGCCAACTTTTTTTTTTTTGAACGGGAAGGCCCCGAGAGGCCAAGTGCTGCATCAATAATACTGTCGGTGGGTTACAAATATACACCAAGGCCCTGCAACGAAAGAAATTACAGGAAACCCCAGCAAATAACACAGAGGACCCTGGGAAAAAGTGAAAAAAGCAATCAGGTCCCTTATCCTCTTCTCCACCGCCGCTCGCAGGGAGCCACCGTCGGCCACCCTTCCTCTCACCGGGGACGCAACCACTTGGGAGAGAGAGGGCGTTGAGCGCCGTCGTAGCACCCGAGAAAGGCCTCCATCTTGGAGGTTGAAGAGATGCCCTCGTTGGCATCATCCATGGCTGCCATCTCAGCCAGAGAACGCATCGGCACACCTCGGCCTCCGCGTGATGAAGATCGTCGGGATGCAGCAGAAATCCCAAGCTCCTCCAGCCGCTGCAGAACAAGACCCTTCCACTCCGCCTCCCCTCGCCTCCACGGCCGTCCAAAGGGAGTAGAAGATCGAAGATCTGCAGAGGACTGAAGAAGCCAACATGCCACTCTCTGCTAGGTACCAAGGAAGGCACTCCGCCACGCATCTCCACCTCGCCTCCACGGCCGGCCAGGAGAAGCAGAAACACATAGCACCTCCGGAAGCAGCTCCCCTCCCCCCCCCCCCCCCCCCCCCCCCGCCACCGCGGCCGGCCAGGAAAGGCGCTGCTCCGCAGCACCACAGCACCAACAGAGAGACCACGACCCCTACCTTATTTGCGGAGACAGTGACCACACCCTCGCCGTCGCCCTCCAACCGATGAAGCAGCAACAGCAAGAGGATGCATCCTACACCCGAGATCTGGCCGCGTAGATCCCAGGACCAGCTCCAAACCTCCCATAAGGGGAAAAAACTAAACCTAAAAAACCTACCACTACTGCCGGCGCCTTGCCTCAGCCATCCCTCGACGGCAGCGCCGCCGCGAGAGGCCTCGGTTTGGCCCGGAGAAGGCGACGAAGCTCTCAGAACACTGTAGCGAAGAGAGAGAAGAGGAAGAGGGAAAATGGGTTACAAGGCTCCCGACTGATCTAACATGCCAACTAGTGAACCCATAAAACTAGCGAGCAATTACCGAGCCCATAACAACTACATGGCCCATCAATCAACTCAGACGAGCAAAACAGGGCCAACAAAAAAAAACGCATGACAAAAAACAACACACATGTCGGCACCAATCTCACCAATACCGACACGACAACAAGATCAACGGTCAAAAAGCTGACTACGAGGTAAGTTTCGTCTCAGCTAGCTATGACTTAGCAATTCCCCTAATATAATTACATCATTAGATTTGGAAAGATCTGCTTTAGCGTTCCTTTTGTCAACAGATAATGAAACTGGATCGACATACACAAAACCACTGCAGGGTATACACCGTTGTGTAACTAGTTATTTCCTTCTTGATGCCTCTCATACCCACCCTGAGTTCCTACGGCTTATCCATGCTACCGGTTTTCTTGGAGGGCATCGCCTGATGAACCCCTTGATTGGAGAGAAAAATATCTTCTTGTTCTAGAAGAGACCCTGTAATGAGTCACGCGAGAAGAGCGAGGGACCAAAAGGTTGTCACCAACTAGGGCAATGTAGAAAGAAGAGAACAGCATGCATAGAAAGCCAAGCGCACATGGTTGACACCTCACTAAATACGAGCAGAGAGGCATATTTATAGATCAAAAAAAATGCGAGGAGGTCACGAGCAACATTGATCTATCGTCTTGTATCGTCGTAACTAGGACTAGTAGGGCCCACCTACACCTGCTAATACCTGAAACATCTTAATGCGCCATTTATAAAATCTCCAAATTATTTCACCGAGCTGTCTAGTCTTGGCTTTAAGGAGTTGATTCAAGACTCGCATCCAAGCAAATGAATTCAGCTTTAACAATATCCTAAGCTGGAATGTACTTGGGCCCAATGACCCTGTGAAAAAAGACGCGATGAGGGAATTTTTGGAGTTGTTGCATGTCAATTTGGCGTGTCTTTAGGAAACAAAAATGGAGCTGATCGATCAGTACACAACTTGCTAGTACAATGCTTGGGTCCTTCCTTTGATGAGTGTGTACCTGCCTGATTCTAATGTGGTTGCCCGTATTAACTGGAACATCACAGGCAGGGCCGGTCCTGTAACGGCCCCAGCCAGCCAGTTACCTCACGTATTTTGGTACAGCTTCTAGGTATAGTTCTCTTGGAAAAAGGCTGAGCCCAAGCAGCTGAGGCCTTTGGAGACGTATCACAGTCTCACAGTGACCAACCGCACTGACTCGTCCAAGAGTCAGGTGGACCGCATTCATTTCTCTCCGCTCTCTCACCTTCTCGTTCTCCGATTACCGACGACGGGGCGGCGCGCTACCTTCGAGATTTCTAGCCGTTTTTACTGAATTTAAGGAGAATTATGTTACAATGTTTAATTTTCTATTAAAATATTTTTTTTTTTTGAGATAAATTGAAATATTACTTCTGTTCCTTATTAAGTGCCATAAAATTTGTCTAAATTTGCATATATACATACTAAACCACATCTAAATACATATGTATCTATACAAATCTGTGACATTTAATATGAAAGCGAATGAAGTATCAGAAAAAACCACTATTTTCTTATGTATAGGGTCCCCACCTGGCCCCCTTACGTGTCAGGACTGGCCCTGATGACAGGGTCCCATTTGGAACTGCCTGCGAATACACGCTTGAAGTCAATTTTCGGCGCCAAGTGGTTGTCTTCAGCCGGACTCTCATTTATTCCCTTTTTCTCATCCTCACCCCGCAACACCCTCTACCCTAAAATTGCTCCTCCAACCACCATTGTCGGCTCTGAAGCACCCTTGGTAGTTTGTAGCTAGAATGCCCTCTTTTTCGTCAGCTCTATACTTCTCTCGCCAACCGGATGACGGGCACGTCCACATGGCCAACCCCTATAAAATTTTCAATTGTACACACACCACCATTCTTATCGAGACTAACAGAACAACCCACAGTTGAATTTTTTTTTTGGAGGATGGTGGTACCGTCATTCTCCATGGATCAAACGCCAAGTTGGATGCTCTATATGTCTTGTTAAAAGAGCATTACCGTTTTAGACTTCATGTGAAACCCCAAGTTGGATTCTCTATATGACATGACAAAAAAGGAAAAGTAGTATCCAAAATACAAAAGGGATTACTCTCCCAAAAATACAACACTCAAAAATTTGGCACCTGCGGTGACACAAATCTTTGGGTCTTCTTTGATGGTTTGAAGTAGGATTGTAGGTGGCGCATACTTCTTTCGGAAGACTCTCGCATTCCTCTTTTTCCAAATCGTCCAAGTAACAAGCATTATAATGGAAGCCATGGCTTTACGGTTGGAAGTGCCTTTGTAAGACATCATCATCCACCAATCTTGAATGGATAGCTCGGTGGTCCACAAGTGAGTTTAAATGTTTGGGATCCCGATCCAATCTTTAACTAAACCCCAAGTCCTCTTGGTGAACCGACATTGGGAGAAAAGGTGGGATGCCGTCTCTTGGGTTTGCTTACAAAGCGGACAAAGCCCACAATTTATCCATCCTCTTTTTTCAAGGCGGTCCACCGTCCAAAGCCTATTTTGAATGGCTAACCACACAAAGAATTTGATCTTGGGTGGTGCCCATACCTTTCATACCATTTTGTTGAAGAGACTGAGGGTAGAGCCAAAGAATTGCGCCTTATATGCCGAAGAAGAAGAATATTCTTCATTTTCGGCGAGTATCTGATGACCCACAAGTATAAGGGGTGTATCGTAGTACTTTCGATAAATAGGAGTGTCGATCCCAACGAGGAGCAGAAGGTGCTGAACAGTGGTATGGAGCAGGAAATCCCTGTGAATACTTAGCAAACGGAGTTCATGAATAGGAGTTCATGATAATATTGATGATAATATTGTTAGGGAGTTCATGAATAGGACATTTAAGTATTAGTAACTTCAATCTCCCCCAAGCTTGAGTTGTACTCTCTCCATCACGAGGCCAAAAGTTATATATCAGATTTCTATCCTTATGAATCTCACTGGGAGGATAAAATCTTCTATTATATACTAAAAGCAATATAAGAGGTTGTTTTGAGGCACCACGTTAATCCACATCATCCAAATTATATTAACTGTTGGATCTAAAATTTAAGGCCACGATTTAAGCGTACGAAAAGTTACGTAGAACTATGGTTATACAAACAAAGTCAACATGTCACGTGCTAGGAGTTAATGAACGTGAAAATCGGCAGGATATGGAACCACCGTGTCCAAACAGATTTGGCCACCTAAAAAAAACCCGATTTGATGAGAGATTGGAGTCCCTGTCATACACGCTAACAGAAGTACGTAGCAGTACGTGCTTTTTTTCCAAACTGATGCGCGTCTTTCTCACTCCTACGTGCTTCTATTCCAAACTGATGCGCGTCTTTCTCACTCCCAACGTGTATTAGACAACAAGAGAATGTGAGTCCGTGGCAAACACATAGGTTAAACCAAAATTATGTACTCTCTTCTTTTAAATTATAAGATGTGTTAGCCTTTTTCCTAAACATATGTGTATAGACGTCTTTTAGTATGTAGGTTTAGAACAACATGAGTGAAGCTACAAGCTAGCAGACGTCTTGATACATAAGTTTTAGCAAAAGTCTAAATCATCTTATATTTTTGGAATGGTGAGAGTACATGTTTAATCGGATAAAATATCTACACATTCATGTGTTCCATCAACTCACAAGGTGTTCTCAGAAAAATAAATAGAGAAGGTAGCTCCCCACTAGAACACAAGAATCGGGTCTGATAAAATGTATGTATTATTTGTAAGTATATAGTATTAGTTATGCATACCAAATGCAAAAATAGACAAAAGTGACTGTATTGCAAATAATAGGAACCAAATATAAATGATATCAAACACTTCAATATTTTTTGCATAATATTCCGAGTTGTATAACTTGATGTTACAACAGATAGAAACTAAATTTCCACATTTGTGCAAAAACATTTTTTTTTCGAGACAAGTAGTTACAATTGATGATATTGTTGGACAAGTAAAAGGATAGACGATTAACGCGTCTGGCTAGCATTAGTTGTTTGTCCATCTCTATATAACAAATTCACAATGTTCTATATATTTAAAATAGTGACTCAACATGACCTTGCCATAAAACTAACATACTTAGTCACCATAAGCTTAGCTTAGGACCAACAAACTTGGTGAAGCACATGAAGGTGGCTACCTCATTGTTCAAAATTTTACATGGAGGAAGGTCGCTATGTCATTTTTCCAAACAAGGACCCACATTAATGTAACATAATAAAAAGTTAAAAAAAAAAGTACTATCTCCCAATTTCTCTACTTGATAATACGAGAGTTCAAACTCAAATTTACTCATTTGTACGAAAAATACATACAATCATACCTGAGAAATAAAATTAAATAATAATTTTCTATAGGTCACGTTAATTGTTCAAGTAAAAGCAAGGACTCCGTATAAAAAATTATCAAGTCCTATATGTTTAAAATATAAATACTCAACATGGCTTCGGCATAAAACTAGCACACATGATCTATTATTACTATGGAAATAATCTTAGCTTAGGACTCGCAAACTAGGAAAGGGCATGAAGGTGGCTATTTTGTTATTCCAAGTTAGAGGTGGGGATAACTCGACTTTTATTATCCAAGTTAGAGGTGGGGATAACTCGACTTTTATTATTAGAAAAATACAGAAAAAATATCACCACTATTTGATCAAAATACAAATATTGCATCTGAGAAACCAAAGCATACAGCTGTCAATTCCGCAAACCCTATTTCTCTAAGTACAATACAAACAAGAAATTTCATAAATTAACTTAAGAGAATAAGAAGGAAGTAGATTTCCATAATGTTAAATAGATTTTTTGTATTTTAATTCAAATTATAATACAATATAAAGGATATACACTAAGTATTCTCGGAAACAAAATAAAACAAAACATCTGACTGTAAATATGGTGAAACCTGTCTTTATTAGCATACCACATTTGATTCAACCATACCTAACCAAACACTACATGTAGGTCAATGATAACCAAAAAGAACACTTGATATTTCCTTTGGACTTCATCTCAAAAAACTTATGACATATTATCATAGTTGTACCTCAAATGAACATTTCATAGTAGGTAGATCTCACAAAAGAACCAAACTTCATCCCAATCGATAGATTTTGATTTTTTTATAAAAAATATAATCAGCGGTCCAAATTTGATCCACTCTAGGGAAACATGAATTAACCAATGCAGCCTATATCAAAATCTTATGATGTGTAGATGATATGTGGAACGCCTATACAAGCATTGGAGGAGGAGCATGAAAGTAGCTTCGCTCTACAATGCCAAGTGGAAGCTACTAAAGAGTGTTGACCCAGCAAGACATAACCTGGCGGTGTGATGGGTTGGGAAAATATTGCATGCCTTAAGAAACACAATAATACTAACTACGATGCTCAAGCTCATACCACTGAATCAGGTGCATTGAATTATACACAAATGCATTCTAAAAGGCATGCATAAGCTAGGATAGTGTGATATAAATAGTCGATATTTTCTAACTTTGGTTCAAAATACAAGATACTTTATACATATTATTGTCAACCTTTATAACTTTATAACATATAAATTCATTAATAAATGTGAATAACCATGATTTTCCACTTTGGAAAATATTTTTCCTATGTAATCATACAACACAATGTGTACTATGTACTAACAAATCTAACAATAGTATAAAATCTCAAAGTGAAGTAAGACAGAATGAGACTACACAAATTTTTATAGTTGCATTTATCCTTTTGAGCATAGTATTTGATGAACTAGAGAGGAAAATCTTGGTTATAGTGATCTATTATATTTTATTATAGTAGACATATAGTTGTTCCTTGCAGGGATATTGGATCATAGTTGATTCATTCTCTTAACTTTGCCTAAACAACCCTTCATATTATTTGACTGAACCCTTATTATCAGTTGCATTAAAATATACAATTTTTTGAAAGCTTAAAAATATACACATTTTATTAAGTGTACCTATAATAAGTAACAATTTGAGTTCCAACTTAGAATACTGATATATAGAAAATAGAGGTTATCTTGTCATGTGATCTTTAGTTCTAGGTTATAAGCTAATATCATGTAAAAAGGGACACATATAGCCAATAGTCTTATCTTAGAAATACCGAGAGCAACATAGATACGTGGACACCACTACCACATGCACACATCACCTACTGAAGATGGGAGTTGTGGAACTTGAAGATTAACGAATCACTATAAAGGCCTCACTATTGACCAGAAAGTTGCCTATGCCCAAATAGTATTCCTGTTGGTTTGGGAGCATAACTCCTAGCCCAACCACATACATGTTCTCATGGTCTATGGTGTGGTATTTTAGAAATTGTTCAATAAGTTTATAGGTCACATTTTAAAAAATTACCACATGATGTTTTATTTGGCATAACATTATTTATAGTGACTACGCTTTATATATTAGTTTATTCATTATGCATGAAATCATAAATTTATTTTAAAAATGGTATTTAGGGATTAAAGATGCTTCCCTCGCATTTGCGAGGGACACTATGCTAGTTTAGAATAAAAGAGAGATGCCATTTCCTCCCATTCCATGGATTGTCCATTCTTCAGCAGCTTATACCATTCTTCAGCTCTCCCTTTCAAGGATATGGAGATTAACTTCTTCACCTGTTCAGTTGTGATACCTGCACACTTAAACAACCCGCATAATTCATGGATAAAAAGCAAGTGATCACCAGGATGGACAGTTCCATCCCCTAAATAATAATTATCCATAACACGATCAACAATACTTGTAGGTATCTTAAAAGGATATATCTCAACATGTGGTGGTTCATCTACTACCCTAGAAGTGGTAGTAGTTTCCCAAACAGAAAACCAAGTGGGTTATCCATATTGGAAACAAAGTAACAAGCAGTAACAAAAGAAATACTCATAGTAGAAGTCTCCTTCATCAGTTCCACTCTTCAATAGCGCTTCACTCCCCGGCAACGGTGCCAGAAAATAGTCTTCACGACCCACAAGTATAGGGGGTGTATCGTAGTACTTTTGATCAATAGGAGTGTCGATCCCAACGAGGAGCAGAAGGTGCTGAACAGTGGTATGGAGCAGGAACTCTCTGCAAATACTTAGCACACGGATTTTTAGTGGTTTTCTGATAAAGCAACAAAACAAAGTGCAAGTAACAAAGAACAAACGCATCAAGTGGCCCAATCCTTTCTTAGAAAAGGACAAGCCGGTGGAAATACTTATAAGGACCAAACATTCTCGAGGACACATGGGAATTCTGTCAAGTGCTTTTGCTTCAAATAGCTGAGTACTCTTCTTTGGTGTTGTAAGTATTGTGTGGGTGACCATGTGCTAATGTACATACCTTACTTGGACTAATACATACTTGTGATTAAACCCCTTGCAAACATCCGTAACTACAGGAAAGTATTTAATATATAAATCTAACCACAACCTTAAACTCTGAGATCCTATGCTCCCTTGTGCAAAGGTGTCCTAACGGGGGTTCAGGTTTCTGTCACTCCGGCAACCCCACAATTAGTAGCCAAATACACAATGCATTCCCCTTGGCCCATAAATGGTGAAGTATCATGTATTCGACGTTCACATGACACCACTAGAAGAATAGCACCACAACGTAAATACTAACCATTGAATAATAACTCAACACAAATCCACTAATAACAACATGACTTCTCCCATGACCTCAAGAACTAAACGAACTACTCACAAAACATCATATGGATCAAGATCAAAGATGATATGATAATGAATAACAATCTGAACATAAACAATAATCCAATGGTTCCACTCACAACCATCAACCTAGTAATCAACACCGGGAAAGTTTCCCCTAAGAACTAAAGCAGTATCAAACACAATTTTTACAGCGGGACGGAGTTGTGATGATGGTGCCAGTGGAGATGATGGTGTGGATGATGATGATGATGATCCCGATGAAGCCTAGCTTGACGATGGTGTTGATGGCGACGATCTCCCCTCTCCGGGAAGGAATTCCCCCGGCAGAAATCTGTCTGCCGAAGAGATCTTTCTCTCTCGGTGTTTTCTGCCCCGCAGAGACGGCGGAAATCTATCTGTGGTTGCTCCCCTAGCCTTAGGGTTCCGTAGGGAAGATATAGGCGAAGGGGCGGAGTCGGGAGCCGGGTAGGTGGGACACACCTGCCCTAGGCACAACCCAGGTTGGGCCCGTGCCTAGGGGGGTGTGGGCCCCCTGCGGCCCTTCTTCGTCCCTCCTTCTGGCTTCCTCAATCTTCTGGAAAAATAATATTTTCCCATATTTTTCTGGTATTTTCTGATCTTCATGAAATTGCATCAAAACACCTCTTCTTCCATCAGAATCCAGACTCCGACAATCCATCCTCCAAGAATCATCCAACATGCATAAACAGATGAAAAGCCATAAGTAATACCTCATAATAAGACAAATATCAATGAATAGAGGTAGATTATGATATAGAATGGTGATGCAAATTGGGCGTATCATTCCACATCATAAAAGTCATAATTTCCCTTAACATAAGAAGATATGGTAACATTATCATTATACTCACATTGAAAAGGGAGGTGTTTATACCTCCTACAACAACAAGATTTATTAAAGCAATAAGTAACATTATAAATAGAGCAAACCTTTCTAGCAGCGGTATGCAATTTATCAATTTGTTCTCATAAGTGTTTTCCTTTTTGTGACAAGCAGTCTTCCTTATAATAATATTTTTGTTCTTCCGTGAACCCACCTTGACAATAAGATCTAGTTTCAAAGAAACCAACCATTAATGAAAGCATAATAAAGCAAGACAATAACAAACCAACAAAAATAACAACTATAGTAGGAACTTTTTTTATGTTTTTGATAAAAAAGCAAGCCAAACAGAACTATTTTTTTTTGTAATTTTGATAAAAAGAAACAAGCAAAACATAGCAAAATAAACTAAGCAAAACAAAAACAAAATAAAGAGATTGGTTGTGAGAGATTCCCCTTGCAAAAATATTCTTTCTCCTTGAAAGGTGACTGACGAGGAGGAAGAGATTGAAGTTGTCCTTATCTCCCCTGCAACGGCACCAGAAATTATCTTGATGTGGCTTAGTTACTGTAGAGCTTCGTTGGGAAACTCCAAGTGGAAGGTATGATGAGCACAACAACAAGTTTTCCCTCAGTTATGAAACCAAGGTTATCGAAAACCAGTAGGAGTAAGGAAACAACTCCAAGATGTTGCTAACAACTTGGAACCTGCACAACACAAACTCAAAACTTTGCCCCAACTTATAGTGAGGTTGTTAATCTCACCGGTTTGCTGAAAACAAAGGATTAAACGTATAGTGTGGAAGATAGTAGTTGCTTGTAGAAAGTAAACAGTAACAGTAGATGGAATATCAATGATAAAGGATTGGACCGGGGTCCATTGTTCACTAGAGGTGTTCTCCTTAAGATAGATAGCATGTTGGGTGAACAAATTACAGCGGGGCAATTGACAGATTGAGAAAGCATAACAATGCACATACTAGACATATTGACTCCTATGATATTTGATTGGGCATTACAACAAAATTCATAGACCTTAATCCAACTGCATCTATGACTAATAATCCACCTTCAGGTTATCATCCGAACCCCTTCCAATATTAAGTTGCCAGCAATAGATAATTGCAATAAGCAATGTGTGTAAAGTAAACAATACAATTGCTCCATGAACAAAGGATTGTTGTTTTCTCCCTAGTAGCAACAACACATTTACAACCTTAGAGATTTCTGTCACTTCCCCAGATTACTACATGAACCTACTATCGAGCATAAATACTCCCTCTTGGAGTTGCAAGCATCTACTTGGCCAAAGCATCTACAGACAACGGAGAGCATGCAAGATCACAAATAACACAGACATGATAGAATCAATAATCAATATAACATAGTATCTCAATATCTATCAGATCCCCGCAAACACAACATGTATGATTATAAATAGACGATCTTGATCATGAATGGAGCTCACAATATCTAAACATGGTAGCATAAAGGAGGAGAAACAACCATCTAGCTACTGTTTGGACCCATAGTCCAAGGGTGAACTACTCACGCATCACTCCGGAGGCTGGCATGGTGATGAAGAAGGCCTCCGGGATGATCTCTCCCATACGATAGGGTGCCGGGAAGAGCTTCAGATCGCCCCCGATCTAGGGACGATGGTGGCGGCGTCTGTAGGGTTCGCAGCATAGAAAACAAAAAAATTCCTACGATGGGAACATCTATGTACCAAGATCTATCTACTAGATACAAGCAACGGGTGGATATACATCCATAGAATACATACCCTCGAAGACCGAATAGCGTTAAAGAGGTTGTACTCGTGGATGATGTAGACGAACGCTCGCCGATCTCAAGATCGTGATGAAGTCCATCTGGTCCAGCCGGTCCAGCGCGATCAAGTCCAGCACCTCAAAGCAGTGGTGCATCCGTGATCGCACACACGTACGGGTACCCCGACAACCTCCGCGCCCTCGCTCCAGCGAAGCAGCGGAAGCAACAAATCCTTCCAGAAAAAGCCACCGGGAACATGTATCTCGCTGATCCGACACCATGGGGAAATTCTAAAGGGGGGAGAGAGATCCTTCGCGAGGAGGTGTGAGAGACAAGTGAGAGGAGGGGGTCCTTTTATAGGGGAGGGGGGCAGCCCAAGGGGGCATGGCCGCCGGCCATGGAGGGTGCCCCCACCTCTCCCTCATTCATGTGGTGGAAGCTCCACTCACATAAAAACCTCTCCACTCACAATTCGACTCACATGCATTAATTTTCCACCAAAATTAATGCAAGCTCTCATTTAAATAAAACTCTTTTATTTATTTATTCAGAATTTTGTTAATTACTTTAATTAACAAACATTCACATAAAACCCCTTGCTAGTATTCCATTTCACATGCAGAACCAGTTTCAGCAATTTCAACCGAAACAGTTCCGGTGTCTAGTGAAATAAATTCCTGCGCTTTCCTTTTCTTTTTCTGGCATATCATTTGCTTCGAATGGTGTCGGTATCCCTTAAGTGTGTCACCCTACGGTTCGCGAATAATGCGGACATGATCGAGACCCTTCTCCGATCAATAATCAGTAGCGGGACCTGGAGATCTATACTGACTCCCACACATTCAACGATGACTTCTGTGATCGTGTGAACCTTTTACGCTAGTATCTTAATCCCTTTGTTTCACGATATATTACATGTCCGAGATTCGATCATCGGTATCTCCATACCTAGTTTGATCTCGTTACCGACATGCACTCTTTTCTCGTTCCCGTGATATAACATTCTAGTGATCAAATCACTTGCTTGCAAGCTAATCAATGTGATATCATCGAGAGGGCCCAGAGCATATCTATCCGTCATCGGGATGAACAAATTCCACTCTCAATCCATGGGTCTCAACATAACACTTTAGTAGTTCTGAAGCCATCTTTATAATCACCCAGTTACGGTGTGACGTTTGATGTCATCGAGAAACTCTTCCGGTGTTAGTGATTGACATGATCTCATGGTCTAAGGATTAGGATCACTTCGTAAGTTGTTATAGCAATATAAACTCAATGACTTTGATCGTAATGCTATACTTCGGATGAATGTTCATCACATCATTACACTAATGTTGTGACCTCGTTATTAACAACATCCAATGTCCATGATCATGAAACTTTGATCATCATGTTAATCAACGAGCTAGTTTATAAGAGAGGCATAACTAGGAACTTCCTTTTTGTTTATTAAACACACATGTATTAACGTTTCCGTATTAATACAATTATAGAATGCAAAATAAACATTTATCATAAATAAGGAATACGATAATAACCACTTTATTATTGCCTCTCGGGCATATTCCCTTCAGTCTCCCACTTGCACTAGAGACAATAATCTAGTTTGAAAACTTTGCGTATTGAACACCTATGGCTTTCTGGTGTTCCATATACGCAACTACAAGTGGTTAACATAATCTACGGATCTGACACTTTCAGGTCCGTGTGTATTTGCATGTCTTTGCGTCTTCACGCATCACTCATTCTCCAATGAGATGGCATTGTATAAATTTGGTCTTTCGGTGAGACCTTTAGTTCCTTGGGGTTAAAACACGTCGATACAATTGTCATACAATATATCTTTAGTGTTAGCCCATTGCGAACCACACCTTAGTTTGATAACAAACTACTTGACACAAATTCCCTCCTTTGCTGCTACTATAGCAGTCATATACTTAGCCTTTTTGTTGTAGTATTCGTCACAATGTCTTTAACTATGGATTTCATCCAAATCCATCATGGAATATCCTTTCCATTACATTGTGCCACCCATAGTTTAAATTGAGATAAACTTAATTTGTATCTTGTGACAAACCTAGTATCAATGTAACGCTTTACAATGAACTATTTGTAATTTTTTGTCACCTCTACACAAATATATTCTTAGTTCTTTCAAAAAGATCATAAGAATATCCTCACTATCGTCCAATGATCATTTTATGATTCATTCTGGTATATGCTCATAACACTAAGAGCATAGGACATATCTAGATGTGTACATATCTTGGTATGATTGATCAAAACATTCTCGTGATTTCACTCATCAAGTGTCAAAGCACTTGAATCTTGTTTCACTTATCAAGTGTCGATACACTTGAATCTTGATTCAATTCCTTTCCATGCAACAAGAACTGTTTCTTGTCGTTTCTATATTGAACTCCTTCAATATCTCATATATGTACGTTTGGCACAACCATATTGGCGTCACAGTCTATCCACTATAGACATTCACGCTAAATATTCGGGTTTTGCCTAAGTATTTCATCGAAATGAAATTCTTAACCTTTGTCAATAAAATATACATCATTTCTAATCAACAAGATGTCATCCACATAATGTATTAGAAATATGTCTCAGCGCTCCCACTTAATTTCTTGCAAATGCAAGCATCTTCATCGTCTCCTGATGAAAACTCCTTTTCATTAAGGTGAAGATTCCAACTCCGCGATGCTTACTTCAACCATTGAAGTTTGCATGCCCTTTTTAGCATCCTTTGAATTAACAAAACCCTTTGGATCGTGTCATGTACACGTCCTAGGTAACCATTCTATTAGAAGAACTTTGTTTTGTTTATTCATCTACCATATAACAAATTATATGTAGTGGTTGCTACTTTAATCCGTCCAGACTAAATATCGCTATGAAAGATCAAATCTTGTCATAGTCAACTCCTTGAACATTGTCGTAAAATACTTTACGACATGTCGACTATTTCATAGATGTTAAACATCCATGTCTGTTTCTTTATAGATCCAAATACGACCGATAGGTTTTTACACCTTTCCGGAGGGTCTTCCAAGTTCAAAACTTGATTTCTCGTGTATGGAACTATCACGGATTTTATGGCTTCAAGCCATTTGACGGAGTCAGGGCCCATCATCGCTTCTTTGTATGTATTCGGTTCATCATTGTCAAACAATAATGATTTACTCTCAAATCTTAGCATTTGATTGTTTAACCGACCTACTTGGTTCAATAGGAACTTAGATCTCCATGACCACAACCTTTGAGGCACATAAGCTATGAGCATTATGGCAGCCTCCAGAACCATTTCCGGCGCTGCGCAACTCAGCACATTTAGCTAAGGTTCGTTAACCTTATCAAAGTTCTATTGTCCTCCCACTTAACATTTATGAAAAATTCCTTCTTCAAGAAACTTTACATTTCAAGCGACAAACCCTTTTGTCCTTGGTGTTATGGAGGAATAACCAATTGTTATTCGAAGTAACCTACAAAGACATGCTCATCCGACTTTGTTTGTAAACATCTTACTTATGTTTAGCATACCAAAATTTAAGAAATGACAACTTGGATTTTACCCCAAACCATAACTTCCATGGTGTCATTTCAACGGATCAAGATGGAGCTCTTTTCAGTGTAAAAGCGGTAGTCTCTAAAGCTTTAATCTTTTAAAACATAATGGCAGTTTTATGAATAACACCTTTGATCGAACCATGTCAAACAAGGTTTCGTTACAAATCTCAAACACTCCATACTCCTATGGTGTTTCGGGAGATGTAAATCTAGGTGTTTTGCTAAACTTGCAACTCAAATAAATCCCTTTATGATAAAATCATAATTCATTTATTTTCTTGTTACACTTGTAACTCAAATAAATCCCTGATGATAAAATCATAAACCATTTATTTTCTTGTTATAATGATTTTCCACTTCATCTTGAAAGTCTTTGAAACATTTTCAAATATTTCATACTTCATTCTCATTAAGTGAATATTCACTCAAATTTCTGGAGAAAGTATATGAAGTTGAAATCCATCGCTTACGACTATACATAATGGACTACATACATCGATATGTATAAATTCCAATATTTTAGTCGTTCGTTCTTCTTTGGCCTTTGAACGAAGTTTTAATTATCCCGAGGAAAGTCTCACAAGCGTCACTTGATCAAATCAAAGACTCCAAAAATCCATGAAAATGGAGATTCTTCATGTTTTCTTTCCAATATAATTTAAACGGCGATGTCACTTCGTAAGTGATCTTCCAATTATTTGTCTTGTGACATTTTAGCATTAGGTTTTATGGATGTGATCTCTCCAATTAGATTTGTAAATCATCCATCTAATATGGAATATGGTAATTATTTGAACAACCTTTGTTCTCATAATACCTGATTTAAATAACAATTATTAAAACAAATCTTGAAGTCAAGCTTTGATGTCAACGAGAAATACAAACAACGGTTTGTTTGTTTTCGATGAACATCATCACATATTCTCTTGCTAGTTACTTATGCCATTGTGGTTCATGAATTGCGTCGTTCCGTATGAAATTTCATACCAACCAATTCGGTATCCACTACCCAAAAACCACATTGTTTAACTAGCAAAGAATACAACCATAACATGTATATCATCCATATACCTAAATTGGATATTTCCAATCTTTTCTTTTCTGCCAAATATATTTTATAGATTCTATTTTAGCATTTCCTTTTCCTTTTTAAAAGAATCTATCAACATCAAAAGTGGCGCCATATACATGACACATAGTCCAAAGCGTGTATATTCAAATAATAATACCTTTGGACTTGCACTTTGAAGTAGATCACCATCATCAAAATGATCGGTATTCTTTCAAAATCCATTCTTTAGTAATCTTATAGTGTAGTAAACACTTTACATACATCTTCTATTCATCCTTATCATGACGACTTTCACGATCAAGCTACTGTAGCTTATAAAGGCGAATCGTGAGTATAACATTACTTTCCAAAACCCTTTTGGATGATTAGGATGTCTAGCATCTCCAACCTTTGCAAATTATCATCCTATATGAGAACACATATTATACTCTATCATATTGCAACCAAAACATTGTTTCAGATATCGTTATATCTGTCACACATGATGGTTTCTGAAACAATTCTTTCAGCTCCTAGATAAACTTGATATTAAAACAATCAAGAATCATGGAGGCAAACATGATACTTAAGATACTAACACTGGAATTGTTACTCTCGATTTAATACCAATTATTAAATTTCACGGAGTAAATAGAATTTTGCTGAAAGTTTGCAATAGGACTTTAAACTTTAGATTGACACTCAACACAATACGATACCAGTTCGTAAAGTATATATCCAGAATTCTATAGTTCTATTATCTCAATTACAAATATGCATAAGGTGGTGAACGAATGCCAATGACTACAACAAATTATGCAAATTCACTTTGATTTCATTTATGATAAATTGAGTTCTACTAATCCAAATTAGAAATGAACTCCCACTCAAAAACGACATCCCTCGTGTCTTTTTGGTGATTACATGAACCAAATCCACTACACCAAGTCCGATCATCACGTGAGTCGGTGTAGCTTCAAAGGCGAGCATCAAATGGGCATCATATCTACTATATGACTCATGCTTAACCTTTCGTTCCGTGTTCCGAGGCCATGTCTGTACATGCTAGGCTCGCCAAGTAAGAACCTTAGTATTCGCGTGTGTAACTGTCTTACACCCGAGATATGCTCGTGGATTCAAGTACACCCGATCATCACGTGATGTCTTGAAGCGACGAAACATTGTTGGTGCATACTTAAGGAAGAACACATTTTTATCTTGATATCTAAATGAGGGATCATCTTATTATGCTAATAAAACACCAAACAAGCAATATAAGATGCTATCAAACATCACATGTTTATAAGTGAAATGATATGGTTCCTGCATATGATCTCCATCATGTGCACCGTGGTATGATCTCTATCAAACCTTTATGTGTAAGGCCAAGGTCTATGGAACTTACACGCTATGTGTGTTGTAAGAGTATCATCTCATACTTCTACTTACAACATCACCATATCATAACACTAGCCCAGCAACAATCTAAACTAGACGCCTCTAATTTATCCATTGCAAGTTTTACGTGGCTTAGGGCTTTCGAAGATAGAACCGTTCTTACCTACGAACATGAACCACAACGAGGATAACCAAATTGTTGATAACTCGTTGCAAATTAGATATTGACTATAGTAGGAGAGACAGACACCCGCTAGCCACTTATGCAAAACTAGTTGCATGTCAAGCGTGGAACCGGTCTCATGTGCGAGGACATGTAAAGTTTGTCCGGGCCGCTTCATCCCACTATGCCACCAATATCCAAAGTACAACTAAGAAGCAATAAAATGATCATCATCGCCCACATACTCATATGTGTACTACCCGTGCAAAGCATCTACGCATAGATCCGGCTCTGATACCATTGTAGGGTTCGCAGCATAGAAAACAAAAAAATTCCTACGATGGGAACATCTATGTACCAAGATCTATCTACTAGATACAAGCAACGGGTGGATATACATACATAGAATACATACCCTCGAAGACCGAATAGCGTTAACGAGGTTGTACTCGTGGATGACGTAGACGAACGCTTGCCGATCTCAAGATCGTGATGAAGTCCATCTGGTCCAGCCGGTCCAGCACGATCAAGTCCAGCACCTCAAAGCAGTGGTGCATCCGCGATCGCACACACGTACGGGTACCCCGACAACCTCCGCGCCCTCGCTCCAGCGAAGCAGCGGAAGCAACAATTCCTTCCAGAAAAAGCCACCGGGAACATGTATCTCGCTGATCCGAGACCATGGGGAAATTCTAAAGGGGGGAGAGAGATCCTTCGCGAGGAGGTGTGAGAGACAAGTGAGAGGAGGGGGTCCTTTTATAGGGGAGGGGGGCAGCCCAAGGGGGCATGGCCGCCGGCCATGGAGGGTGCCCCCACCTAGGGGTGGACATATAGCTCGAGGCTCGAGGCTCGGTTCGGGCTCGTCAAGGCTCGGCTCGGGCTCGACTCGGCTCGGAGGTTGAACAAGCCAAGCCTAAAACCTGAAACTCAGGCTCGAGGCTCGACAAGCCCGCTCGATCAAGCTCACAAGCCGGCTCGAAGGCTCGATGTAATTAAAAAATTCGCCATGACCTTTGCTAAAATTGTAACAATTCACAATTATGATCTACAATTCATCATGAATACATGCATAACATAGTATACCAAGATTCAGAAAGTATGAATGGTGATAACAAGTGCATATGTCACAAGTTCACAACATAAACGTCCATTCCGGTACATAGATATTGTCATACATAACGAACACAAACATATAATGATAGTGGCATACATCATAATCACAAACACATGCACTTAGTTCGACAAGTAGAACATCTGAACCCAAAAGAACCATCATCTCGATCATTTCATCTTCCTCCATCCTTGTTGCATGTTGATTCTTCAGCACACAAACAAAATAAAATCTCATTCACTCTATTTTAAGACCAATTGGCTGCTATATAAAAAGTTTCAGGAGGAAACACACGAAATGAAGACAAACTATTCAGTTTTTTTAGTTAACTTGGTATGTATAAAAAGGTCCAGCAACTAAAGATACAAAAAATCACTATATACACATTTTTGCTTCAGTTTTAGTGTTGCCAAATAAGTTCCAGCAACTTAAAGAGACTAAAGTGGCACTAATTACTCCACTTCCATTGAACTATGCTGATGTACAAAAGAGTCTAGCAAGTAAAGACTAGAAGGCACTAAAAATTGTATGTTTTGCATCAATTTTCTTGCTGTACAAAAAATTACAACAACTAAAAAGACCAACATGCACTCTAAGTTTTGCTTATTCGTACTTACTAGTTGCTCCCCACCATGCTTTTTGGAAATGGAATGAACTCGACATCATCCGCATCATCTGATTCCTGAAAGATTGAAATGGCAATGTTAGATATGCATAAGAAATATGATAGAGAATTAAATCATTAACAATAACACACATATCGGTCCCAACGAGACTTTGTTGTCATTGTGGGCACCCTTAATCCAGCTAGAAGCACACACCAACGCCTCCACCATCGCTGGCTTTAGAGAACTCCTGTAGTCATCTAGAACTCGACCCCCGGTGCTGAAAGTTGACTCCGAAGACACGGACGTGGCTGGTATGGACAAGAAATTATTTGCCATCTTTGCTATAACAGGGTATCTATGTGCATTCAGCCTCCACCACAACAGCACATCAAATTTTTTGTTTAGCAAGCTCTCATTCTCCTCATCAAGATACTTGAGAAGCTCATTCTTTGATGTCTCCAAAGAAGTTTCATTTAAGTACGAGGTAAACTGGCTAGCACTTGAGGGTAGAGAGGAACTTATATCCACAGTTGAAGATGATGATGCACCTGATCTATAAGAATCAGCTTTCTCATGACGGTGATGCATATCATAAGTTTCATACAACTTTGTCAACTTGATGTCAATCAGATTATATTCAGCGAGGGCTTTGCCTTGTTCATAGATCATTCTAAACCCCCACTTAATGTACTTCAGTTTGTACCTTGGGTCAAGAATGGTAGCAATTACCATGACATTATTGGGCTCTTCCCAATACTTGTTGAATTTGTCATTTGTGGAGGCAAATTGGTGGAGGCAAATTGGTTGCTGCCTGCTGCGACAAATTAGGTACTACTGGTTGCGACGATGATGCATGTATAGTTGAAGATATGCCGAGCATAGCCGCAGTCCGCGATTGGATTGCCTTGTTGTATGCATGCCTCTTTCCCTGCCCTTGCGGCTTCCTCAGACGTGCTTGCGATCCTTCACTCTCCCGCCCCGGTTGCATTTTCTCTATAATGAACAGACCAAGACAATATCAAATGAACAGACCAAGACCAAGACAATATCAAATGCATAGACCAAGACAATATCTAGAATTCACAACAATGGTACTAACTAAATAATATCAAAGCAGGGACAAAACAATGACAACTAAGCATAGTGCAATTTTGATTCATTTTGCTTTAATCACAACATATGCTGATGGTTCCTAATGTGTAGGAGGGATGAAATTCAACTAAGCATAGTATAGTAGACTACAGATGAACAATATCTAGATTGCTACGTTTTTCCCACATGCACAGGGACAAAATTCAACTAAGCAGGAACGAAACACAGGAAATTTCAACCAAAATTTTTCATGAATAGGGACTAAGCAGGGAAATTCAACTAAGCAGGCTGCAGGGACAGAAGCAGGTGCCACTGCCGGCCGCGGTCGTCCTCCGCTGGCTCGACTCGACACGAACAGACCCCCACCACCCACCGCACTCCGCAGTGCCGTCCCCATCCTCCTCCTCTCCCAGCTGGTACTGGACGCGGTCGGACGCGGCAAGGCGCACGTCCCGGAGCGTCGCGCCGCCTACTGGGGACTCCTACTGGCGGCCTGGCGTCGCGCCTCCGCCGGGCGGGCGTACCGGCGCCCCCCGCTGCGCTAACCCTAACCCTAGCTAGAGGCGGCCGCGCGGGGGAGCAGAGCACTGGGATTGGGAAGAAGGGAAGGAGGATGGCGTCGGACCTTGGTGGCGCCGTGGCAGCCTGGCAAGCGACGGGGTCGGGGAGGAACAAGGAGGACGGCGTCGGACCTTGGTGTCGGTGTCGCCGTGTTCGTCGCCAGTCGCCAGAGAAAGAAACGAGACGAGAGAGAGTCCACGGGACGGGCGGGGTCGGGGGACTCGGGGGCCGCGGGGATGGGTTTTTTTTCGGGGTAGGGTGGTCGGCTCGTCGAGCCGGTCGAACGAGCCATGAGCCGTTTCGAGCCAAGCCTCGAGCCCTCTTTGCAGTTATTTTTTAGTACGAAGCCGAGCCTCGGTTCGGCTCGATTTTGCCAAGCTTTCACGAGCCGAGCCACGAGCCGGATCATCTCGGCTCGATTCCACCCCTACCCCCACCTCTCCCTCATTCATGTGGTGGAAGCTCCACTCACATAAAAACCTCTCCACTCACAATTCCACTCACATGCATTAATTTTCCACCAAAATTAATGCAAGCTCTCATTTAAATAAAACTCTTTTATTTATTTATTCAGAATTTTTTTAATTACTTTAATTAACAAACATTCACATAAAACCCCTTGCTAGTATTCCATTTCATATGCAGAACCAGTTTCAGCAATTTCAACCGAAACAGTTCCGGTGTCTAGTGAAATAAATTCCTGCGCTTTTCTTTTCTTTTTCTGGCATATCATGTGCTCCGAATGGTGTCGGTATCCCTTAAGTGTGTCACCCTACGGTTCGCGAATAATGCGGACATGATCGAGACCCTTCTCCGATCAATAATCAGTAGCGTGACCTGGAGATCCATACTGACTCCCACACATTCAACGATGACTGCTGTGATCGTGTGAACCTTTTACGCTAGTATCTTAATCCCTTTGTTTCACGATATATTACATGTCCGATATTCGATCATCGGTATCTCCATACCTAGTTTGATCTCGTTACCGACATGCACTCTTTTCTCGTTCCCGTGATATAACATTCTAGTGATCAAATCACTTGCTTGCAAGCTAATCAATGTGATATCATCGAGAGGGCCCAGAGCATATCTATCCGTCATCGGGATGAACAAATTCCACTCTCGATCCATGGGTCTCAACATAACACTTTAGTAGTTCTGAAGCCATCTTTATAATCACCCAGTTACGGTGTGACGTTTGATGTCATCGAGAAACTCTTCCGGTGTTAGTGATTGACATGATCTCATGGTCTAAGGATTAGGATCACTTCGTAAGTTGTTATAGCAATATAAACTCAATGACTTTGATCGTAATGCTATACTTCGGATGAATGTTCATCACATCATTACACTAATGTTGTGACCTCGTTATTAACAACATCCAATGTCCATGATCAGGAAACTTTGATCATCATGTTAATCAACGAGCTAGTTTATAAGAGAGGCATAACTAGGAACTTCCTTTTTGTTTATTAAACACACATGTATTAACGTTTCCGTATTAATACAATTATAGCATGCAAAATAAACATTTATCATAAATAAGGAATACGATAATAACCACTTTATTATTGTCTCTCGGGCATATTCCCTTCAGCGTCTACGGACTCTTTCATGGAGATTTGATCGGGTATTTAGGGTTTATGCATCGGGATGCTTTTATAGGTGAAAGGGCAAGGTCGGTGGGTGCCCGAGGGGCCCACACGTGGTGGCGGCGCTCCCCCTAGGCCGCGAGGCCCTAGGGTGTGTCCACCTCGTGCCCCCCCTTCGGCTACCCTTCGGACTTCGTGTTCCTTCTGGTAAGATATTGACTTTGGGTTTTGTCCCGTCCAATTCCGAGAATATTTCCTCACTAGCTTTTCTGAAACCAAAAACGGCAGAAAACAGACAACTAACACTGCGACATCTTGTTAATAGGTTAGTCCCAGAGTATAAAAATACCTCAATGTGTATACAAAACATAACCAACTTGATACTAAACAAGCATGGAGCATAAAAAATTATAGATACATTTACGACGTATCATTCGGTGAGACAAGCTCTCTAATCTTTATTGATTATTATCTTTGTGAGTTGTTTCAAAAAAGTCGATTGGTGTTGGAAAAGAGTAGAATGTTTCATGCTTATGGTGGTACAAAAAGAAGCTTGTTTTGACTGTGACCTAGACTTTATCATGTCATGTTAGATGTTGCTTTAACCATATGCTTAGTGATTATTGCTGTAGCATGACTTGTTTCAAACAATTCATATTGCTTAATGTTCCATGAAGAAATATGCGTTGTTTTAGCATACAAAAGCATAATATTGTGGTATTCTCCTTTGATGCTTTATTTGGGTTAACTTGGCACATGCTTACACCATGTTATGACTATGAACCAGTCACCTTAGCCTCTATGATCATTTAATTTTTTTACTTGTGATATCACTTTATGCTTTGATTAATAATGTTTTATCGCTCTGCATGATTATGGCCATTATTGCTCTCTTAGCTGGTCGCTCCCAGTATTTTGCTAGCCTCCACCTGTACTGAGTATGAGTTCTACTCGTGCATCCAACTCCCAAGAAACCAAGTTATTTCAAAGAGTCCACTATAAATTCCTATGAATGGTGTGTTACACCATTCCAAGTATATTCATGTTTCTATATATCTTCCAAATTAAATTTTTATTATGTGAAAATTAGTGATAAAAGCTCTCACAAACTTGAAGGTACATTTTATTTCTTGCACTTAATAAACTTGAACCATTGTGACGGTCTTGTATGCTTATATGCTTGCAAGTTATAAGTTGGGAATTAGCAGAACCATGCTGTCATGGGGAACACTTTCGACATTACACTTATTCTAATTAGTTGATATCATGTTCTTTTGTTTATGGATCCCGGGCGGTGTGAAATAAGATGGGAACTTGTAAGTCCATGGAGTATGTATATGTGTTAGAGAAACGCCTGGGCGGCTAGCCTAAGCCATGCCTAATCATGGTGGAAACTTACAGCGAAACCATTGTGGCATTCTATGAAGCATCTTCAATTAAAAACTATGCAAATAGCAAATAAAAAGATCACTGAGATGCTCACTGTCTTTTGCCTAGTCATTTTGATATGGGATAGCTCCTATGTCATGGGGATAGGGGTACCCCGTTGGTGGTTCTCTATGATACACATATACTTACAATGACAAGAACTTGCTTGTGACAAAGTTGAGTAGCATGAGGTCTCGGTACTCGTACTCAAGGGGCATGAGATTTTCAACTTGTGATTTGTCAAGCATATAACTCATATTTGCACTCACTTTAACCTTAATCACTTCAAGATGCTTATGATAGGGGAAATGAGAGCTCAAAGCTAATAAGTACCATATTTTTGGAAGCTTTATAAACCATTTAATCCCTACTTCCCTCTACGAAGGGCCATTCTTTTTTACTTTTTGTAGAGTCTACTTCTTCTATCTTTATGCACTAGCTAAGAGAGCATAGTTATCATTCTAAGGTCAATGTGCATTGTCCCAAAACTTATTGATTGATTCATAATTCTGATATTGCTTACTCTTAAGTTATTTGTATCTAGTCACCCTTATGAACTTTGAAGGTGTCCTATGCATTTATGTTTTCCTATTCCATTAAGGACAAGCTGAATACCACTCTTGCTATGTTTTCCATATGTGAAACAAACAAATGTCTTTCAATGCGTTATTATTCATGATCTTTTTTGTGTAGCCTTTCATGTTGCAACATAGTTGCTATTTCTTATTGTTAGAAATATATCTCTCATGCTTATATTTAGAGTATTTTGATCCCAGCTATCAATGCTTTACAATACCTTGATCAAGATTGTGATGGTGCATGTCACCTCAAAAATTATTTACTGACCTACTCGAGGACGAGCAGGAGTTAAGCTTGGGGATGCTGATAAGTTGAAAACGTATCTTACACCATTTATATTATGTTTTGTCTACACTTTGTGACATTCTTATGCATTTTATGGAACTAATCTATTAACAAGATGCCACAGTGCCAGTTCCTGTTTTTTGCTGTTTTTGGTTTCAGAAAAAGCTAGTAAAGAAATATTCTCGGAATTGGACGAAACAAAAGCAAAAGTTACTATTTTTCTAGACACGACACGGAGTCCGAAGGAGGGACGAATATTAGCCGCGAAGCAACCACACCAGGTGGCCGCGCGTGCCCACCCTGGTCGCGCCGCCATAGGGTGTGGGCCCCTCGGGCGTCCACCGACCTTGCCCCTCCGCCTATATAATCCCCCCGAGGCAGAAACCCTAAGGACCCGATCAGAATTTCACGAAAAAGTCTGTATCCGCCGCCACCGTCGTCCCTAGATCGGGAGGGATCTGGTGCTTTTACCGGCACCCTCCCGGAGAGGGGAGATCATCCCAGAGGCCTTCTTCATCACCATGCCTGCCTCCGAAGTGATGTGTGAGTAGTTCATCTTTGGACTATGGGTCCATAGCAGTAGCTAGATGGTTGTTTCTCCTACTTTGTGCTACCATGTTTAGATCTTGTGAGCTGCCTATCATGATCAAGATCATCTTATTGTAATGCTACATGCTGTGTTTGCGGGGATACGATGGATATTGAGTATTATGTCAAATTGATTATCGATTCTATCATGTCTATGTTATTTGTGATCTTGCACGCTCACCGTTTCTAGTAGTTACTTTGGCCAAGTATTTGCTTGTGACTCCAAGAGGGGGTATTTATGCTCAATAGTAGGTTCATGCCTCTAGTAATCTGGGGGAGTGACAGAAACCTCCAAGATTGTAGATGTGATGTTGCTATTAGGGATAAAACAACAATACTTTGCCCAAGGGCAATTGTATTGTTTAATTTACACACTTTGCTTAATGCAATTATATGTTGCTTGCAACTTAATACCCGAGGGTTGTTCGGATGATATCCCGGAGGTGGATTATTAGTCATAGATGCAGTTGGATTACGGTCTATGTATCATGTTGTAATCCCCAAATGAATCTTATAGTGATCATCATGTCATGTACATGCATTGTTATGCATTCTCTATTTGTCAATTGCCCCGCTGTAATTTGTTTACCCAGCATGTTATTTATCTTATGGAGAAAACACCTCTAGTGAATTGTTTACTGTTTATTCTATCTACTGTTTACTGCTTACTTTCTGCAATTACCACAAGCAATTACTTTCTTCCACACTATACGTTTAATCCTTTGTTTTCAGCAAAACCAGTGAGCTTGACAACCTCATTGCTAATTTGGGGCAAAGTATTTTGGTTGTGTTGTGAAGGTTCCATGTTGCTAGCAACACCTTCGGAAGTGGTTCCTTTATCCTACTGGTTTGATAACCTTGGTTCTATAACTGAGATAAAACTTGCTATGTGCTCATCATACCTTCCTCTTGGGATTTCCAACGGGCTCTATATCAACCGAGCCAACGTCACAGATCTACTCCTCCACCTCCACCACCACACCATCGTGCTGCTGGAATCGCGACGATATCTACAACCTCCGCTGCCTGCTGGAACAAGGGAGAGGAAAGTCTTCATCGAGTACCGAATGTGTGATCGACTGCTGAAGCGCTGCCGGAACGTGGCGCTGGAAGGATCGTCTTCGCGATCTTGATATCGGCAAGTGAACGACTACATCAACCATGAGAATCCGATCTCGTTAAACGCTTTGGATCTCCGAGGGTTAGTACTCTATGAACTTGTTGCATCGATATCGTAGATTATATCTTGGCTTTTGTGTGTTCATGCGATAGAATTTTTTGTTTTCCATGCTAGGAACCCCTACACAACAATTCCATCGTCATGGCTGCATCCAAATCCTCGGGCTGCTGGATAGACACTAATACACGCACAGTCGGATGAAGGCCATCCAAAAAACGTGTCAAATAATGCAAGGGATCATGATGAGTATCATAAGCAGACAGGAGATCCACCAAATCAGCAAAACGTTGCACATAATCCTCAAAGGTGCCAGTTTGAGAAATGTGGTACAGTTGCCTGAGGAGAACCTGGTGTTTATTGGGAAGGAAACGGGTCTAAACTGCCTTCACAAGTTCAGTCCAAGTTGGCTGCAGATGTTTTTTTAGATAAGCATCCAGCCAAGTTGATGCGGCTCCAGTGAACTGCGAAGACCCGTAAGTGACCCAGTGATTTGCCGACGTGTTACACCGCTGGAAGTACTCCTCACAAAGGCGCTGCCAGAGACGGGGATTGGATCCCTCGAAGGAAGGCATTTCCATGCGTGGAGCTGAAGCAGAGGCGTCAGAATTCAGCGCTGGAGAAGGAGAATTCAGGGAAGTAAAATTTCTCTGGCCGGATTTCGTACCTTCTCCCAGAGTAGGCTTGAGAAACCCACGAGCGGGTTACTTGTCGACGAGTGGTGCCCATCGAGGCCAAGTGTATCCCCATCGCGCGATTGTTGTGGAATCGCCTAGAGAGCGCGATTCACCGACGAGGATAGCTGAGCGATCTCGGCGCTAAGCTTGGACTTGACGACGCTCAGTTCCGCACCGAGAGATGCCTTGGCTTCCGCAATCTCGGCGCCCATGTCAGCATGGACGGCATCGACATTGTCGGCGACCGCCTTGATCTGCTCATGGGTCGCGGCGAGATTGATCTGCACGGCATCCAAGATTTCCTTCTTGTGCGCGAGGAAATGGATCTCGTACGCCTCCTTCATCTCTGCTTGGAGGATCTCGTAGAGAGCCTTTGATTCATCAGACATGCCCTCCATG
The DNA here is from genome assembly GCA_916181665.1 of Avena sativa. Lineage (NCBI taxonomy): Eukaryota > Viridiplantae > Streptophyta > Magnoliopsida > Poales > Poaceae > Avena > Avena sativa. The sequence continues at coordinate 43,016,789 of OV702285.1, read as the reverse complement.
ATCTCGCAACGGCGACGCCCAGCAAGACGGGTACCGTGAGAGTGTGTTGGGAAATCCAGATCGGAATCGGCTGGTCTCTGATATCTGGTGTAAGGTGGTTCTCGATCTAGCTAGACATGAATAGATTTACAGGAAATTGGTTTATATTGGCTCGATCCTCCCATCCATCCCCGAGCAAGTTATTACATTAGGGCCATGCCGTCCTTTCCAAGCCAAGTACTACTGCTACCACCGATCTTACTTATAACTGGTTCTTGACGAAGCAATGTTACATGGGCCGAATCAGCCCAATACATGGCCTGCAAGCCAGTTCGGAGCCCGCTGAGACCTCTTGGGCCTTCCAGATACTTCCTCCTTCAGGTCAGGCTCTCCATTAGGCGACGTAGCCATGGTCGGTAGGTCCTGGTCGCTGACAATGTAGTTGTTTTCAGAGAGAAAAACATGCCAGTACTTCAACTACGTAGAATATCTCAACAGCTTGAACGGATGGACTTCCTGCTTTTCAGTTCTGCCTTTATCGACAGCTTGTGCAATCACATCGCCAAAAAAGTATCCAATGCAAGTCTATACCGGCATTTAGTAACTAGTGCATTCTCGATGTCTCACATACCCATCCCGACTTTGTATGACTTAGACATAGTGAATTTATCTCAAGGGCATTGCCTCGTATGAAGATCTTGGTTGGGTATCAGGTTTTAACTGGACAAATAAGAGTGGAAGGAACTACACACACAGAATGCCGAATTGTCAAGTGCATCTGGTTAATATAGGAGTAAATATGAGCGGAGGAGGCGTACTGTCGTATTGAAACGATTGTGTGTCGAGGGGTTAATGCACCATCATGGCTACAGTTGTGGCTACCTATTACGCACCATATTTTTCCTAACAACTCCAAATACTCCGTTTTCTCTTGAGAAGCACTGAATACACAACAAACGCCTCTGAACATTTTGGAACACACATCATCAAATAGTTCATGTTAGTTAATGGGGCAACATCTCTACGGAGTCAAACCAACTATGAACACGTGAACTTTAGACAATGTAAAAATAACTGTAGCAAGTTGCATATCAAACACGGTTATCTGGATTAAATTTTCCAGTCAATAATGATGAAATCATGATGAACTAAAGGAGCCTACAGCCATATCATGGTTTATAACTTGATTTGTTGGTTAGTGTTGAATAAACAACACCTAAAACATTAATATATCACACCAGTCGTACTTTTGTTTCTGAAATCTCGATATTTAGAAGTTAAACCTCAATATAACCGCGGGTTGTAAATTAGCTGCTAGGTTTCTCATGTGATCCGAAAACATAGGCCACGAAGATAGCTAGTAGGGCGTAGAATCACAGTAGTAATTGTTAGAAATAATGGGGCTAATCTATTTAGGCCCATGAGTATTTCAGATTTTCCCTAAATCTCAAAGCCCAAATTTGTGGCAGCCCATATGTGTTTGGGCCCATGTTTGTGGTAGCTCACATGGAAAGTTGGAGGAGAGTTACATCACCTTATAAGGTGGAGTGTTGCACCACTTTGTAAGTGAGTGGCAATAAGAGAGATACACACGCGCGCTCCTCCTCCGACGATGCCGCCGCTCGCACGCACGCTCGCCTCGTCACGTCACGGCGCGCGCGCGCGCCGCGGGTTGCGGGAATCTCGCCGAGCCGAGCTTTATTTTGCTGCTCAGGAAAATTGACAGACGTATCAAACAGTCAGCTTATTCGGGTCGCTCCCGGATCGTGGGCTACTGTAATCGACCCAAACGTGCGTAACGTGGACTCGGCCCACGTTCGCCTCCGTTAGGGTTTCCTGAGCCGCTCTATATAAAGTCCTGCGCGGCTACCGCCACAACACCACCGAAAACCAATCTAGGGTTTTGCCATCCTCTACTTGCGCCGTCACCGTAGTCTACTCCATCCCGCTTGCCGGTGTGCACCGGCAGACGGGAGAGCAGGTCTCCGGAACCACTCGCCCTTGTGATCCTGTACGGGAGAGGGCGAATAAGGTTTTTGGGAAGCGCTCTGCGCGACTGCTCGAGTTCTTCATCACGGGTCGTCTTCCATCCAAGTCAGGCGGTGCTGCCTACCGCCGTCTTCGTCGCCATCTGCTGCGATCACTCTTCCCCAAAGTTTCTACTACTACAACCGAACAGTACGTGCTACGTGATCCTGTTTGGTTGTTCATCATGTTCTGCGAGTACATGTTAAGCTGCTATTTGTTTCCGATCATCCTATTGTTTAGTACATCTAGTATGTTCGAGTTACATGAGCTAGTAGCTGGTTTTGTCATGATTTATATTCTGGAATTAATCGTGGAAATTATGCCTAATAATCCAACAATCCAAAAACCTTATTGCAGGCAATTTTCTGAATTAACAATGGCTGGTTTTACCGATGCACTAAGGCCGGATAAGTTACCGGTGTGCACTTTAAGAGGTGGCAGTACAAGGCTAAGCTTTGGCTGACCACGATGAAAGTGTTCCACATCAGTAAAGGCAAACCTGAGGGAACTATATCTGACGAGGATCAGAAGAAGTTCGAGAATGCCAATACTGTCTTTGTGGGATGTATTCTGAGCATTCTTGCTGACCGTCTGTGTGATGTGTTTATGCACATAAAAGACGGAAAGGAGCTCTGGGATGCACTGGATGCCAAGTTTGGTGCTGCAGATGCTGTCAGTGAACTGTATATCATGGAGAGCTTTCATGATTTTAAGATGACTAAGGACCTTCCTGTGGTTCAACAAGCTCATGAGATACAGTGCATTGCCAAGGAGCTCGAACTCCTTAAGTGTACCTTACCCGACAAGTTTGTGGCGGGATGCATTATTGCTAAGTTGCCCCCTTCATGGAGGAACTTTGCCACAACTTTCAAACACAAGAGACATGAGATATCAGTTGAAAATCTGATAGCGTCCCTTGATGTTGAGGAGAAGGCTCGGGCTAAGGACACTACTGAGAAAGGAGAGGGTCTTGCTACTGCTAACTTTGTGCAGAAAGGCAAATCCATAGGCAAGAACAAAGGGAACTACAAACCCTCCTTTAACAAGCCTGTAAAGACAACAACCTTCAAGAAGAAGAAGACGAACAGGGACAAGAGTGAACTGTCTTGTTACACTTGTGGAGAGCCCGGCCATTTTTCCAAGGACTGTCCAGAACGCGCAGACCGCAGAGGGAAAAAGGCCAAGACTGTCAACGTCCTGACCGCTAGCAATACTGATGGGTATGGTAATTTATTTACTGTTCTTTCAGTATTTCAATCACCGTGTTGGTGGCTTGGCTTGATACGGGTGCTAATGTTCATGTGTGTGCTGACATCTCTATGTTCACTTCTTATCAGGTCGCTCGGGATTCATCCGTCCTAATGGGGAATGGATCACATGCTTCTGTTCGTGGTGTTGGCACGGTGGATCTGAAGTTTACTTCCGGAAAGATCGTGCAGCTGAGGAACGTGCAGCATGTCCCTACTATGAACAAGAATCTCGTTAGTGGCTCCCTTCTTTGCAGAGATGGGTTTAAGGTTGTCTTAGAGTCTAATAAAGTCGTTGTTTCGAAACATGGACAATTTATTGGTAAAGGTTATGAGTTCGGAGGCTTGTTCCGATTTTCACTTTCAGAGTTTTGTAATAAATCCGTGAATCATATTTGTGGTGGTGTTAATGATGATACCAGTATTTGGCATTCTCGTTTATGTCACATTAATTTTGGTTTGATATCTCGGATGTCCAGCATGAGTTTAATTCCAAATTTCACTATTGCCAAAGGTTCTAAGTGCCATAGTTGTGTGCAATCAAAGCAACCTCGAAAGCCTCACAAGGCTGCCGAAGAGAGAAACTTGGCACCTCTAGAACTCATACATTCTGATCTATGCGAGATGAATGGTGTGTTGACAAAAGGTGAAAAGAGATATTTCATGACGTTGATAGATGATGCTACTAAATTCTGCTATGTTTACTTGTTGCAAACTAAAGATGAGGCTTTAGACTACTTTAAAATCTATAAGGCCGAAGTTGAAAATCAACTAGAGAGAAAGATCAAGCGTCTTAGGTCGGATCGTGGTGGTGAGTATTTTCCCAAAATATTTGATGAATTCTGTCAGGAACACGGAATTATTCATGAGAGGACGCCTCCTTACTCGCCCCAATCAAACGGGGTTGCCGAGAGGAAAAACCGCACGCTGACTGACTTGGTGAATTCCATGTTAGCCACTGCTGGTTTATCAAAGGCATGGTGGGGGGAGGCTTTGTTGACTTCATGTCATGTCCTGAATAGATTTCCTAACAAGAATAAAGAAAAGAGCCCTTATGAGGAGTGGGTTGGGAGAAAACCATCACTTTCGTATCTGCGTACTTGGGGGTGTTTGGCGAAGGTCAACATACCGATTCCCAAGAAACGCAAGCTCGGACCCAAGATAGTGGATTGTATCTTTCTAGGATATGCTCCACGGAGTGTAGGTTATAGATTTCTAGTGGTTAAATCTGAGGTACCTGATATGCATGTTGATACTATAATGGAATCTCGTGATGCAACATTCTTTGAGAATATTTTTCCTATGAAAGATATGCATAGCATAGGTAGGATTTCTTCTGAAATACTTCCTGAATCTAGTGCATCTATTGAGAATTCTGAACAACCACATGAGGAATTTCTTGAGAAGGATGACAATGAACCTCTCACGAGGAGTAAGAGACAGAGGGTTGCAAAATCCTTTGGCAATGATTTCATCGTGTACCTTGTGGATGATACTCCCAGATCCATTACTGAGGCATATGCATCTCCTGATGCAGATGATTGGAAAGAAGCTGTCCAAAATGAGATGGACTCGATTCTTTCTAATGGAACTTGGGAATTATCAGAACGACCCTATGGTTGTAAACCTGTGGGATGTAAGTGGGTGTTCAAGAAGAAGCTAAGGCCTGATGGTACTATTGAGAAGTACAAGGCACGGCTTGTAGCTAAGGGCTACACATAGAAAGAAGGCGAAGATTACTTTGACACCTATTCACCTGTCGCTAGACTAACCACCATTCGAGTACTACTATCCCTGGCTGCCTCTTATGGTCTTCTCGTTCATCAAATGGACGTGAAGACAGCTTTCCTTAATGGAGAGTTGGAAGAGGAGATCTATATGGATCAGCCGGATGGGTTTGTGGTAAAAGGTGAAGAGACAAAGGTGTGCAAGTTATTAAAATCTTTATATGGCCTGAAACAAGCACCTAAGCAATGGCATGAGAAGTTTGACAGAACTCTACTTTCTGCTGGCTTTGTCATTAATGAGGCTGATAGGTGGGTTTACTATCGCCATGGTGGGGGCGATAGCGTTATATTATGTTTGTATGTGGATGACATTCTGATCTTTGGTACAAACATGAAAGTGATAAATGAGGTCAAGTCTTTCCTGTCAAAGAGTTTTGATATGAAAGATCTGGGAGAGGCTGATGTCATTCTGAACATCAAGCTTATTAAGAACGAGAATGGGATTACTTTAACGCAATCTCATTATGTTGAGAAGGTCTTGAGCCAATTTGGCTTTAATGATGGCAAGACTTCTCCAACACCTTATGATCCCATTTTGACATTACGAAAGAATAAGAAGGAACCAACAGATCAGCTGAAATATTCACAAATTGTTGGTTCTCTCATGTACTTAGCAAGCGCTACAAGACCCGATATCTCTTTTGCTGTGAGCAAGTTGAGTAGGTTCATGTCTAACCCGGGTATTGATCATTGGCATGCACTTGAAAGGGTCATGCGCTATCTATGTGGTACAATGAGCTATGGGATTCACTATTCAGGGAATCCTGCTATGCTTGAAGGATATAGTGATTCGAATTGGATCTCTGACGTTGATGAACTCTACGCCACGAGCGGGTATGTGTTTACCCTTGGAGGTGGCGCAGTGTCATGGAGGTCTCGTAGACAAACCATATTGACGAGGTCAACTATTGAAGCAGAACTTACTGCTTTAGACACAGCCACTGTTGAGTCAGAATGGCTGCGTGAGCTCTTGATGGACTTGCCTGTGGTTGAGAAACCTGTGCCGGCAATCCTTTTGAATTGTGACAACCAAACTGTTATTGTCAAAGTGAACAATTCTAAGGATAACGCAAAGTCATCAAGACACGTGAAGAGACGTTTGAAATCTGTCAGGAAATTGAGAAACTCCGGAGTAATAACTGTTACGTATATTCAAACAGACAAAAACCTGGCAGATCCCTTTACAAAGGGACTATCACGAAATGTGATAGAAAGTGCATCGAGGGAGATGGGGTTGAGACCCATGGATGTCACACCTTAGTGGTAACCCAACCTATGTGATCGGAGATCCCGTGAATTAGGACCTGGGAAGAACAAGCTAGTGGTTTGACTGAGGAGAGTATTTTGTAACCCTCTCTATGTGAAGATGCATGACTCTCATAATCTGTAAGGCAGGTTGGAAACATGCATTAATGTGTTTCTGTTGGCTTTAATTAGCAAAGATGCCGTCCTACAGGGCATTCTTGAAAGAACACACCTATATGAGCTCGACTGTAAACGTCGCGGTCTATGAGATTTGGGTGATCTCTAGTAAACTCATGAAGAGACCAGGGAGTATGACGCATATGCTCCAACCCGCGGGGTAGGCTACTGACAGCCAAGTACTAGTTATGATTTTGAACGAAATCTATTGGCACCAAACTTGCAATTCAAGGTTCGTCCATTGTTCAAGTTGTTGATAGACGTAGTTCAAGATTCTAGGCGGAAGTTCAACTTAACAGTCTCTGCTGAAACACTGGTATATAAACAAGTAGCAAGGATTGGCAAATCTTCAAATGGGCATTTGAGATTTGGTGGGGGATTGTTAGAAATAATGGGGCTAATCTATTTAGGCCCATGAGTATTTCAGATTTTCCCTAAATCTCAAAGCCCAAATTTGTGGCAGCCCATATGTGTTTGGGCCCATGTTTGTGGCAGCTCACATGGAAAGTTGGAGGAGAGTTGCACCACCTTATAAGGTGGAGTGTTGCACCACTTTGTAAGTGAGTGGCAATAAGAGAGATACACACGCGAGCCCCTCCTCCGACGATGCCGCCGCTTGCACGCACGCTCGCCTCGTCACGCCACGACGCGCGCGCGCGCCGCGGGTTGCGGGAATCTCGCCGAGCCGAGCTTTATTTTGCTGCTCAGGAAAATTGACAGACGTGTCAAACAGTCAGCTTATTCGGGTCGCTCCCGGATCGTGGGCTACTGTAACCGACCCGAACGTTCGTAACGTGGACTCGGCCCACGTTCGCCTCCGTTAGGGTTTCCTAAGCCGCTCTATATAAAGTCCTGCGCGGCTACCGCCACAACACCACCAAAAACTAATCTAGGGTTTTGCCATCCTCTACTTGCGCCGTCACCGTAGTCTACTCCATCCCGCTTGCCGGCGTGCACCGGCGGACGGGAGAGCAGGTCTCCGGAACCACTCGCCCTTGTGATCCTGTACGGGAGAGGGCGAATAAGGTTTTTGGGAAGCGCTCTGCGCGACTGCTCGAGTTCTTCATCACGGGTCGTCTTCCATCCAAGTCAGGCGGTGCTGCCTACCGCCGTCTTCGTCGCCATCTGCTGCGATCACTCTTCCCCAAAGTTTCTACTACTACAACCGAACGGTACGTGCTTGCTGATCCTGTTTGGTTGTTTATCATGTTCTGCGAGTACATGTTAAGCTGCTATTTGTTTCCGATCATCCTATTGTTTAGTACATCTAGTATGTTCGAGTTACATGAGCTAGTAGCTGGTTTTGTCATGATTTATATTCTGGAATTAATCGTGGAAATTATGCCTAATAATCCAACAGTAATTTGATAGCCAATGGCCTTCTGGTTGATGGAACACCAGCTGAGTCATTCTTGACAAAACATACATCAACCAAGGAAAATGCCGATTAGTGCATTCCCGAAGCCTCACATTCCCACGATAAATTTCCTGATGGAGAACTTGAGAAACCTTGATTGGATGGCATATGGTACTTAGCGTACATAGAGGATGAAAGGGGCTGCATGAAAGAGTATGAGTTTGGCAAAATATAATGGATGTATTATTTAGCCTCATGGACGAGTATATATAGCATACATATGTTTATCTTGGAGTACAAGTCAAGTTAGGATTGTACGTAAACAGATCCTAACTCTACCTAAACTATCATAGCAACCGTATATGTCTAATACTCTAACACTCCCCTGTAGTCGTAGCGGTAGCGTCGTAAACAACAAGAACGTCATGGACAGTCAGACTCGAGAGAAACTAAAGTAGAGTCCAGTAGGCTGATATCCCCCCCCCACAGTAGCAGCGAGAGCCTCGTAGACGGCGTGTCATGGCGCAAATGCTTGGATTGTAAGCTGGTGAGATGATCAAGTGAGGTGATAGCCCTTGTGCCGATGTCAAGGGAGCCAAGAACTTGAGGCGGTGCCGACGCCGGGGTAGCCGTTGCGAGGGGTCGCTGTAATCGTTGTCATGGTCGAGGATACCGGTGTCGAGGTAGCCACACGTTAACCGCACGCGCATAGTGCGCGAGGAGGATGACGGAGACGCGTCGAGGGTCCACGAAGGCTTGTCGAGGGTACGCGAGGCGTGCCAGGGTCCGTGGAGGCCTGCCAAGGATGCTTGCCAAGGGTCTACGGAGGCGTGCGGAGGGTCGATGCAGTCCGAGCCGTCGACGACGAGGTGCAACAATGTTTTTGCTAGAACTAGGCTCACATCGGGGCCAAATGCACACTCCGGTTTTGCCGGAACCGAGTATGCAAAGAAGAACTTGTTGGTGATGCGGTCGAGGAAGTCGTAGAGGACGGTGTCAATGCCGAAGAAGACTTTCTCGAGGCCGACAAAGACGAAGCGCCAATCCGAGATTGCCAGGCTCGGGGACGCGTCGGGGATGAAGGAACGCACCGGTGTTGCCAATACCGAGCACGCAAGGAAAGGGACGAAGACGTAGAAGGCGACGAAACCAACGGCAGCCTAGAGTGCTCATGTTGGACGCCTAGATTGGCGCATCGGCGATACTCGAAGTTGGCCAAGAAGAATCTGGCGTGACGAAGACCATGCGCGGACGTAGGCGACCTGCACCATGGGAGGTGGCGAGGAGATAGCCTCGGGCATCGATGCACCCACACGGCGATGTAGACTGCGTGTAGTCATGCTATGACCCGATGGGGCGACATAGTTGCATGACGCGGGTCGATGCAACGGCTGGGATTCCACCAGCGGTGTACACACCAAGGAAGATGCGTTGGGAGCCGGTAGTGTGGACCAAAGGCGGCGGCGCTGCAGCCCGAAGGGGTGAGCAGTGGCAGCCCGTAGCTCGAAGGATGGTAGGCGCGTGCTCGGGGAAGTGGCTGTCGTAGACATGCGCGAGATCGGTTGATCAGACCAACGGTGCGCTGTATGCGCCATGGCGTGGACGACACGTATATCAGAGTGGATGATGGCGTTGTTGGTAAAGTCCTGGACGATGAAGACGAAGACGATCCGAGGGGGGCGGCCGCGACAGCCTACCGAGGAAGGTATAGCATCCAGCCAAGGTAGATCCTCGATGCCGATGGTCAGAGTAGAGGCGCGGTGATGAGGACGACGGTGGGTGACTCAATCCTATCTATGATTGGTAAATCAAAAAAGAAGACCGGCCAAGTGACCGGTAGAGAGAAAAAACGATCTCGAGATCGGAGAAGACTTACCAGGATAGCCGATCACAAATAAGGATGGCAATGGGCAGAGTATGGGCATGATAGAGCAATATCATACCCATACTCGCACGGGCGGAGCTAGAACATTTGAGATGAAGGTGCACTGAGGGTGCCATTTTTAGGGGTGCATCGTGAGATGAAAAAATGCTAGTTTACAAAGAATTGTTTTTCTAGGGGGTGTCCTGTGCACCACCTTGTCTTGTCTTGCATCCAGTCCTGCATACTCGTGTAGTCAATGGGTATAAAAACTTACTCATACCCGTATCCGTGGGTATACAACTTTACCCATACCCATACCCGGCAGGTATCCATACCCATTGGGTACCCGACGGGTATATCCAATAGTATACAAGTTATTCAAAATTTTACTTTCGTCACTAGCATATTTGAAACAAGATAAGAATCCCTACTTACTAATAGTAGACGAGTATATGAAAGGATCAAATTAAAGTCTAGGAGTCGCAATCTCATACTCGTCCCTAGGCTTCTCGGCCGCATAGGTTGAAACTTTATAGGTAAGTTTGACATGTCAGTTTAAACGAGCAGGGTATAGGTATACCCATGGATACAAGTCTATGCACGTGCCGTACCCGTGACTTAACGGATAGGGTATGGGTATTACCAATAGTATAAAAGTGTGCCTATATCCTGTCCATGCGGGTACGATACCCGCTGATACCGTACCTATGGATAAAATTTTCATCTTTAATTACAGATCGGCGGGCGAACCATAAGACGGATCGCTCGGCCCCCGGCGGAGATCATGGAGATTGATCCGCCCAACGGTGGAAGCGTGTTGGCGGCTAGGGTTTGGACCGGTTAGGATGATACCATGAAAGAGTATAAGTTTGGCAGAATATGGTGGATGTATTATTGAGCCTCATGGGCGAGTATATATAGACGTACATAGGATCATCTTGAAGTACAAGTCAAGTTAGAATTGTACGTAAGATTCTAACTTTATCTAAACTACCATAACAACCACGCGTAAAGGATGTCAAATGCATGTACTTCATTCAGAACTAAGAGAAACATATAGGTAAGTCACATCATCATAGACGCACTTAATTATGAATAGATTTTCCGAATCTGTTAATATGATTCAAAAGTCACATCAAGGAATTTGGCATACATTTTTTGAAATAGGAGGTTGAGACCCTCGGCATCTGTATTGAAGAGTGCATTGAGCCTTTATTTGCATTTTATTCGTAAGAGCATACATCAAATAATTCGAGGCCAGCACGCAACACCTATAGCCACCATAATGGAAAAATAAAATGCCATCATAGCCTTATGCCCTATAAACAGAAACAACACCCTACCATCTAGTACCAGGGACATCACCAAGTCACCCTTATTGCGAAATATGAGCACTCATCCAGATCAGTAGATCCTCAGTGAATACCCCATGTACTTTCTTCAAAAGCTTCCATCACCTTACTTGCTTGAGATTTATATTTTTTATCATGATGAGAGAATTAAATACTTATCTTTGAGTGCAAAATTGCCCACTTAATATGGTCAATTATCTAAGTAGCTTCTAACTTATATTCGTCAAGTAGTGTTGCAATTGGCTACATGATATTGACCATAAGTTAGAGTTTTTATTAGGGTGGGAGGTCTAGCCATTATTTGATCGCTTTGCTACATAGAAATGATATAATATTAACAATAAAAATTCTTCTATTATGCATGTGATCCATCCGTGCACAAGTTTGTTCCGTTTATCGTTGTCTATATACCATGTGGAGAATCAAGACATGTTTACGGAAGCATCTATACGGTTGGAGGACACAATGAGAGAATTTTTTATCCAATATGGATGGCAGCGTGATCTACGAATTTATCCTCTATTACCATTGGGGTTATGTTGTTTCTTAATGACCCACTAGTGCAGAGCCCCCCCTTTAACTCTGGTTGGGAGGGCCCTCTAACAGCGGTTCCCCAACCGCTGTTGAGGGTTCGGTGTTAGAGGGGGGGGGCCTTTAACACCGGTTCTGGCGCACGTGGGGCTGCCGCAGGCCTCAGCCCCCCCCTTTAACACCGGTTCGTATCTGGAACCGGTGTTAAAGGTTAGTCTGCCGCGGCAGAGATTTAGGCCGTTTTCCTGCCGCGGCAGGAAAACGGCCTAAATCTCTGCCGCGGCAGACTTCTGCCTCTGCCCCGTTCTGGGCGTATTTCTGCGGGAGGGGGGGGGGAGCGAGGGGGAATCTATCGGGAGCGGTATACACAAACATCGTCATCGGTACATACGAGTACATGAATAGTTAAGCAACTATTATTATACACAAACATCGTCATCGGCACATACATCGTCATCGTTCATTTTGGTGGATATCTAAAGAGTTCTCCGCCAGGCGTGACGACCTCATCAAGTATGAACCCCGTCAATTCCTCTTGAATGGCTCGTATGCGTTCAAATGGTAGGAGTTGGTCCCGCATCCGTTCGATCTGAATATATATGAAGAATGGGCCGTCAATATATATATAAGAATAAAACTCAACACAATTGATGGTAATAAAATAATGTTGTGGACTTTGTTTACTTACTCTAAGTTGTTCTAGTGCGGCTTGTCCCGTCGCACATATAGCTTCACAATGGGTACTCGAACATTTTCAGGTAGAAGCCCCCTCAATGCAATCGGAAGCAATTGTGTCATAATCACGTGGCAGTCATGAGACTTCAGGTTTTTGAATTTTTTCTCTGCCATATTTATTATTCCCTTTATATTCGACGAGAAGCCAGACGGGACCTTGATACTGCTCAGACATTCAAAAAAGATTTCCTTCTCTGCTTTGGTAAGAGCGTAGCTGGCGGGAGTTAAGTGACATCGTTTACCCTTCTTGTTCTCAGGATGCATAGGCTCTTCAGGGGCCTTCAGACGTTGTTGGTCCTGCCGTGCTTCCGGTGTATCTTTTGTCTTCCCATACACTCCTAGAAAGCCTAGCAGGTTCACGCAAACATTCTTCGTCACGTGCATCACGTCGATTGAAGAGCGGACCTCTAAGACTTTCCAATAGGGTAGGTCCTAAAATATAGATTGCTTCTTCCACATGGGCGCGTGTCCGGCATCGTCATTCGGAACAGATAGACTGCCAGGACCTTTTCCAAAGATTACTTCTAGGTCCTTGACCATACCAAATACCTCCTCACCGGTACGGAGGACAGGCTTCCTCCGGGGTTCTGCCAGACGTTTGAAATGCTTGCCTTTCTTTCTTACTGGATGCAGGTTCGGAAGAAATCGGCGATACCCTAGGTACACAACCTTCTTACATTTATCCAAATATACACTTTGAGTATCATCTAAACAGTGTGTGCATGTATTGTATACCTTGTTTGTCTGCCCTGAAATGTTACTAAGAGCAGGCCAATCATTGATGGTTACGAAAAGCAATACTCGTAGGTCAAATGGCTCCCCTTTGTGCTCATCCCACATACGTACACCTGGTTTGGCCCACAGCTGTAAAAGTTCTTCAACTAATGGCCTTAGGTACACATCAATGTCGTTGCCGGGTTGCCTCGGGCCTTGGATGAGCACTGGCATCATAATGAACTTCCTCTTCATACACAACCAAGGAGGAAGGTTATAGATACATAGGGTCACAGGCCAGGTGCTGTGACTGCAGCTTTGCTCACCAAAAGGATTCATGCCGTCTGTACTTAGACCAAACCTTAAGTTCCTTGCGTCACGTGCGAAGTCCGGGTACTCTCGCTCGACTTTTCTCCACTGTGACCCATCAGCGGGGTGTCTCAACATCGCGTCTTTCTTACGGTCTTCCATGTGCCATCGCAACAACTTGGCATGCTCTTTATTTCTGAAGAGACATTTTAACCGTGGTATTATAGGAGCATACCACATAACCTTGGCGGGAACCTTCTTCCTAGGGGCCTCGCCCTCAACATCGCCAGGATCGTCTCGTCTGATCTTATACCGCAGTGCAGTGCATACCGGGCATGCATCCAAATTCTCGTACTTCTCACCGCGGTAGAGGATGCAGTCATTAATGCAGGCATGTATCTTCTGCACGTCTAATCCTAGAGGGCAGACAACCTTCTTTGCTTGGTATGTACTGTCGGGCAACTCATTATTTCTTGGAAGAAGATTCTTCATTTTTACCAACAACTTTGAAAATGCGCTGTCAGTCACACCATTCTCTGCCTTCCATTGCAGCAAATCCAGTGTGGCACCTAGCTTTTTGTGGCCATCTTCGCAAGTTGGATACAACAATGTTTTGTGATCCTTTAACATATGCTCCAGCTTCTCCTTCTCCTTTTCAGTTTCACATTCTTCCTTTGCATCAGTGATGGCCCGACCAAGATCGTCATCAGCGGGCCCATCTGCTCCCTCTTTATCTTCATTATCTACCTCTGTTGCATTATCATCATATTCAGGATACATATTATGATAGTTTTCATCATCCTCTTCTTCTTCGTTGTCTTCCATCACAACCCCTTTTTCTCCGTGCTTGGTCCAACAATTATAGCTGGGCATGAAACCGGATCGAAGCAGGTGGGCGTGAATGGTTCTGGTATTTGAGTAGTCTTTCTTGTTCTGACAGTGAACACACGGACAGCACATAAAACCATTGTGACCACGGTTTGCATTAGCCACAACGATAAAATTTTGGAGGCCCGTAATGTACTCGGAAGTGCGGCGGTCACCGTACATCCATTGCCGATTCATCTGCATTAATATGTAGTATATATCAAAAAATAATAGGGAGATGACCATTTATATATATAGTACATCAATGACACATGAAACTATAGTTGCCGACCTCAACCGAGACGGAAAGAGCAACAAGAAAGCTTATTTTGAGCTCTCGGGCATTTCACCGAACACCTCTAGTGCATATGAAAAAAACACAAACTAGCACTCTTGACACCCTCTTGCTAGGCTTCAAAATGTGAAAGAATGGAAGAGTGGGGTGTGTGTGGGCTGGGGTGGTGTCTTATATAGCCCCCCCCTTTAACACCGGTTAATGCCACGAACCGGTGTTAAAGGGGGGGGGGGTGCGCGGGCCACTGCTGCAGGGACCTTTAACACCGGTTCGGGGGCTTCTTTTTTGCCGCAGGGGCCACGCTGGTACGGCCCCCCCTTTAACACCGGTTCGTAGAAGAACCGGTGTTAAAGCCCCTTTTCGGGATCAACAAAAGACCTCGTTTCCACTAGTGACCACATGTATTTGATATTTTTATGTCTTTGGTCATGGATATGTTGCAGCTATGTACATCCTAATTATGCAGATGCCGAATATAATAATTACTTATTTCAACTAGTAAAACGTGTTTTATCAAAAAGAGTTTAGAGAGCTCAATCTTCCCGCATTTTGGCAAAGCTTCGCTTCCACGCGTGTAACCTGCTCGTAGGGGCTGCTGTGTTGTCGAAGGTACCTGCATTAGGCTTCATCCAAATCGTTATGTGAACAAGGGAAGCCTGTTTTCTGCGATTGTTATTTTTTCTGCCGAAAAAAATCCAAATCTATTTCATAAGTTTATAAGAAGTACAAAGCACTTACATCAAGATTCTTGAACATCTAATAACCACTATTACCGCCAGAGGGAACCGCAGACGCGCTGTTGTCGTCACTCCCTTACCGAAGGGTCGGGCGCGCTCGAGCTGGTATCTGTTTGCCAATCTTGTAGCTTCTCATTGTGAGGTGTGGGCGCCAGGTGAAAGGGCATCATCTGGGTCGTTGCGAGAAATTTCTCCCAAATTCTTCTATTAAGATTTGCACGTAGTCGGCTCGTGCAGCGCTGTCTGTGACTCCCCAAGGCACAGGCACAAGAGGCATTGGGCGGCCATCCTTTCTTCATTAGGAAAAATCAACAGTGTTGCATTTAGGTAGAGTAGCCAATACTCGGCATTGGAGCGGTGCGGTTACTGTTCCAACTCATTTCTTTCTAACAATAGTGAGTTGATCCTTCGAATTGCATCTCGCATGCATGCTGGTGTTGCATAACCCTCTGTCAGCTCCTGGTTTAGCTGTACCTCGTTCAATTTGACAAACACGGACATAATTTCGAACCAACTTATTGTTCTGCAGTGTGCAGTGCCAGACCGAACCTGAACAACGACACATTCTTGTGCTTCGTCATTTTACTCTTTTTGTGCAGTGCCGGAAAAGATAAAACGCGATGGTCGCGATACTCGTTCTGTTCAGCCATGGGTCATGCCAGAAATGGATCTTGAGGTAGCCATCAAGGTTGAATTGCACCGCCATGTTGAATTTGAACAGCTTGACGGGATGAAAATACTGCTTTTGAGTTCTATTTTTGTCCGACAGCTTGTGCAATCACATGGCCAAAACTGTATGCAATGCAATTGTATACCGGCACTTGATAACTAGTGCATTCTCGATGTCTCGCATACCCATCCCGACTCTGTATGACTTAGACATAGTGAATTAATCTCAACGGCATTGCCTTATATATATATATATGAAGATCTTGGTTGGGTATCAGGTTATAAGAGGGCAAATAAGAGTGGAAGGAACTATACAACAGAACGCCGAATGAATTGCCGAGTGTATATGTCGTTAATGTAGTACTACCTCCGTTTCTAAGTCTTGTGGAACATACGGAGGCAGTACTAGCAAATATGAGCGGAGGCGTATTGAAACGAATGTGAGTCGAGGCATTAATAATGCACCATCGTGGCTAGAGTTGGGGCTATTATTAAGCACCAATATTTTCCTGACAACACCAAATACTCAGTTTTCTCTTGAGTAGAACTGAATACACACTATGTAATGTTTTGTGTTATATTGTAATTTTAATTGAATATACATTATGCTTAACAAAAGAACCATCTAACATTTCCAAGTTAATGTCACTGACTCTTTTTTGTGATCCTAGCGTGCATGGACTGTGTGCACCCGGATACTCGTGCAAGGCTGTTTGGAATATATAAAACATGAAACTCGGAAATGAAACTGTCAATTTGGAGAGAAAAATATGAAATTCCGTCTACACACACACGGAGCGTATAAACATACACAGTGACCGTATATCCTTGTATCTGATGTATACATTATCACTAAGTAGAAAATGAGCCTTCTGTCCAGAGCTTTAGAATTGGTCGTGTTTGGGCCGGCCCTGGGTGGGGTAGGGTGGGGTGGGGGGAGGGTGTGCGCTGCCCCGGTCCCCAAAAATCAGGGGCCCCACCTCAGGTATACACATGCATATAATCTTCTCATACGTTTATTGCCTGAAAAAAATTCATAGGCAGCGTTTGGCTGAAATAAACTCATATGGGCCTTACGTTGTGAGCTGCTATGAAAGGCCCGACTAGGATAGGAAACTCAATCGTCGCTGCTCGCTACGGAAAGAGGCAATCGACGCGCGATCGATGGGATCGATGGGTCTGGCGGTGCCCCATCGCGCGTCCTCCTCCTCGGCTCCTTGAACATCGCCCGTCAGGCGGCGCCCCGCGCCCAGTCCGTCACCGACGAAAAGACCACGAGCGCGCCGCGCGCACGGCTCCTTGATCTTACGCGACAGCCGACGGACTGACCAGCACGTGATCGGCGATCCCAATTCCCAACTGTCGATAACCTTCACGAATTTAGCCCACTTCTTATTTCTAAATTTCATCTAATTATGTACTATTGATTGTCAGTTCATCGATTCGTCATCTTGCCGATTTGTTTTTGGGCCCCTGATTCAATCGCGAGAACACCAATATAAGGTATATCCTATATTCAATAGTTGGTACAATCACATGATGCCCCAAGTTTATTGAGAACATATATATATTACACGTATAATATTCATCAGTATCATTGTGAAGTCTATACTAAGGGCCTCAAGTTTTAGTCCCGCCCAGGCCCCCAAAATCTCAGGACCGGCCCTAATTAGTTCCGATTCAAACGGCTAGGAACGTCACACGGGCACGACCAGCTTTAGTCCCGGCTAGGAACTGCTCTCTGTCCACGGCCCTTGTCACCGGTTGCCGTCGGGATTAGCGTCGCCGCCCCCGAACGTTTACAAATATCCCGACGCCGCCGCGGACGAACCACATCACGCCACTTCTTCTTCCTCCTGTCCTCACTCGGGCCGAAACCCTAGCGTCGACTGTCGCCTTTCCTCGTCATTCCTCGTCGCCCCAAGACTCGGCGAGTAGCTCGTCGTCACCGCCTCGTCACCCTCGTTCACCTGGTCAAAGGAATCGATGCCGTCCGGCCTCAATCCGTCCGAATCGTTCTCGGCGGCCTACCATCGCTCGCTTGCGAGTTCCGCCGTGCGGCCATGTCGCCGGAGCTTCCCCGATGACCCAAAAATAGCGGCACAACCCTCTTTTGAAATGAAAAAGAATCGAATGGAAACACAAAATGAAAAGGAAAACACAAAATGAAAAGTAAAACACAAAATTAAAAAGAATTTAATGGAAAATAGCCCCGATGCTCGACAGCAGCCACATGGAGTTACCAACTAGGACTAAAGGTCCTCCGGCCCTAGCGCTCGACCGCAGCCACGTAAAGGGCCTTTAGTCCCGATTTCATAGTCCTGGTTTGATAACCGGGACTAAGCCCATTCCCAACCGGGACTACAGGTCCTTTTTCTACAAGTGTATCGGTACCTTAAAAAAATGCTGGAGTCTATTATAACTTATGATTGAGCGTTCTAACAAGAGTGCAAAATTTCATAAAAAATTTTGGGAAGTCATTTAGAATGATTCAATAGCTAGCTATGTTTGTCCATATACAAGCAAGAGAATTGACTATGCCCAAACTTCAATTGGGGTTATCACCTTATAACCCTAAAAGGCAAATGAAGTTTAGATTCAATATTATATTTATATTTTCCTTTCAAACATAAGATTTAAAATATTTACGAAGGTGGGTACAGATATTATTACTAGGATACCACGTAAAGAGTTTTGACCAACCCAAACCATGTTTACGCCTGCGCAACATATCCTTGAAGGCGTGATAGTTTTGCATAAAAACGCTAATGAGCTTGATAGAAAGAAAATAGATGGCATTGTGTTTAAAATAGACTTCAAAAAAATCTTATGATAAAGTTAAAGGGCCCTTTATGAAAAGACTTTGCATATTTAAAGATTTGATTATAAGTGGTGCGGGTGGATCAAAATGTTTATTCAAGGAGGTAGTGTGGGAATAAGGGTTAATGATGATATCAACCATTATTTTCAAACTTTGAAATAGTTAAGATAATGTGATCCCCTCTCTCCAAATATTTTCAACATAGTGGGTGATATACTGGTTGTTCTTGTTGTGAGGGGAAAATAGGATGGCCAACTAGGTAAAATCATCCCACATCTAGCTAAGGGACCAGTGTCGATTCAACAACATGCAGCTAGTACAATCTTATTCATGGAACATGACTTAGAGAAAGTTGGGAACATGAAATTTATTTCATCCATATTTCTAGCTTAAATATTAATTCCATAAAGGTGATATCTTCTATTTTAGGAAGGCAAAAGATCAAGATGATTACCTTTTAGATGCTTGGGTGTTACTATCAATATTTTTGGTTGTGTGAGTGGTTTTTTACGTTTTATATGCTTGGGTGTTACTATCCAGTATAGAAGGTAACTTAATAATGAAAGCAAGTAGAAGACTGCATTGAAATAAAGCTGAGAGGTAAAGTTTCTCTCATTTGGAGACCGACTAGTTTTTACTAGTCTTATGATACTACTGTTGTCGTTTTTAGAAATACCTAAACGAGTAAGAAAAATATTATACTTTTATGAATCTCTCTTGTTTTTTGACAACCATCTTAAGAACACTAGTTGACTAATGCTATATTATTTTCCCACCTAAGGATTAATAGGGTCCATGGGTTAAGGTAATAGAAATAAAAAACCATTAACCAGGTGACCGTTCAAAATTTGGAATGAGGATGGAGTGTGGAAAGAGATACCATAGAAAAAATACATCAAAGATAAAACTTTATCATAGGTTTATGTGAATCCTTCGCAATGACCTTTTTTTGGAAAGGGTTTACATGTGTCAAATAGGATTTCTTTGAAAGAGGACGGTTTTTAGTTTTGAATGGTATTAGAAACCTATCTTAGAAAGATACTTGGTTGGGAGATACGTCGCTATCTCAACAGTACCCATGTTTATATATAGCATTGTGCTACAAAAGCACAGTCATGTTGCAAATGTCTAATCGGAGCCCCGTGTGAACATTAATAACATTAATACTAGATAGACTTCAACCAATAATAGGTGGAATACATGGTTACATTTAGTTCGACGGTTGATGATGGTACACTTTTCAGATGAATCACACTCTTTTGTGTGGAAAACTGACCACCTAATTTTCTTTCCAAGTAAATTCTATGTGTGTTGATATGTTGGAGATGGAAATATTAGATTTCTTTGAAAATGTCTTTAAAACTTAAGGTATTGTTGAAGATTGAGATCTTTTTATGGTTCCTATATTAAAAAGTTCTAATAACTAAAGATAATAGTGATAAGAAAAATGGAATGGCCATGAATTGTTTTTATTTTTTGTTGTTGCAGAAGAATACATCCATCATTTGTTTATCAATTGTCCATTTATGTGTCTTATTGGGCAGATAGTTGAGTTTACTGTTGATATACCCCCTCACCAGGTAGGGTTGGGTAAATAAAAAATTTAGTGGAGTTCTATTTCAGTTTAGGGAGGAACCAAATATGATTTTTATTTACATGTTTTGTTTGTCAGCTAAAACAATTTATTGTATTATTGTTTTCGAGGATATGCTATGGCTCATCTTGTTTTGCAACATCTTTAGGTCAGTGTGGGGCATGTCCCAAATCATATTAGTTTTGTCTGCTTTTCTATTGTTTTAATTTTCCCTAGATAAGCGTCTGGCGCCTCATTAATCAGACTAGAATTATTGACAAATATAAAACCATTAAGTTCTGCCGTATGATATTCGTTCCGTCCATGTGTACCCCCTGTTTCTGATTGTTGATCTGTTGCCACACGAGGATTGGTCCCTAATCATGTACTCATTGGATTAATTTTGGTCTTTGTTTTTGATCTTTCATTGATCGAATTACCTACCTATTGTAATTCTTTTTCCCCATGAAATATTGGTCCTCAAACCCTTTGAATCACATTGATGTGTATCATGTGTTTGATCCTAATGTTCTAGGAGAATTAAAAAAGGAACTGGTTTATATTCTATGCAATCTTTATATGATATTTTCTCCCTCGTTCTTCCATAGCATTGTCTCATTGTTCACATTATGCACGAGATAACTCGGTGTCCTCCCATGTTGAGTGACTCGTTGGCCACCATATATAGTAGCTCAAGGCAGGGGACTCCCATGACACCATGGTCAAGATGGTACTAGCAGTGACAATGCATGTTACCAAGACCGACAACAAGGAAATATAGGAAGGGGATCAAGGTATGGGGAAATGGTGAAGGCGGTCGTACTGGCTGGGATGCGCATTTTTCTGTGAGGGAGGGGCCACAATGAGGTGTCCTCCAGGGAGAAGGCCGCCATCGGGTGGAAATACAGTCCGTCCACTATGTTCATTTTTTCTTATCACCTTGGGTATGTTTAATTTATGGGATGCCCAACATATTCAGATGCGGTGTTCCTTGAACCATCTTTCGTTGTGGAAATTTTCTTTTGATTTGTTCTCTGTTCGTACATGTTATATCTAACTGGATAAGGAAAAAGTGGTCTTTCTCTTATATGTGCCGTAAATCAAAATGGGCATCGCCCAAGTCAACATGTAGTTTCAGCTAACAATAGCTAAGAAGTTGCATAGATCATGGTATGACATTATGACATTATCTTACTTTTTACATTCTCTCCTTCAATTTTTTTCACTTCATGTTTATAATATAGCATTTATAGTCAACCACTTATGGATTGTGATTCATTGTAGCATATTGATGCATGGCATGATGTTTATTTCCATTTCAGCTACAACCCTGTGCCCGCATCATTGCTTGGATCTCGACGATTGCCTAGTCTTGTAACTCTTAAGAAGATACAAAGTGAATGAAAACAACACCATATGATCATACAATGTAAAGTTGCGCGGGTGCATGAATGAAGGAAAACAACACCGCATTTGACGATCACACATATTACGGAAAGTTGGGACCTTACACAACATGAAACTATGCCTTTCCTTCTCCTTTTTGATTACATGCTAACATCCATCCACTGCTGGTCGATAGATTTGATGTTTAAGAAACTGCTCATATTTTCGAAATCCACTCAGCATGGCAGCAAAGGCACATGCTACTCGTTACAAGTTCAGAGCCTAAGGTGTACATGGTATGCATGGCTTTGATGAGGGGCACAACAGACTTCTATCTCATTCAATCAAATAAGGAGATATGTGGATTTACAACTCGGCTCCAAAGAGCATATGCTTATGCATGCAAAGAGTAATTTTCTCGAAACAGGCTTTACACGCCGCTATATTAATATAACAACCACCCGATACAACATGCCGAACATTGCTAGAGCAGAACAACACAAGCCAAGCCCAAAAGAAAATACAAAAAAAGGAAAATGAAGCCGACATCGGCGGTGCGACAAGAACAAAGGTAACTTGCCACTGTTGCTCCCACTAGAGAAGTACCACCACACGTATAGCATTCCAAAGCGCCGCGTACCAAGCAGCACCTCCAAGAAGGAGAGAGACAACAACGATAGTGCTGCCCGGACAGGTCCTAGGGTTTTCCCTGGTACGCCCCGGGAGGGATGAGAGAGATACACCCGGCGCCCTTCAGGAAAGACAGTGATACCCATGGGAATCACCGCGCCGGAGTCAAATAGGCAAGGATTTCTCCCGAGCTCTCAGCAGTCACACTCCCATACTCCTTGTAATGCTCCACCAAACTCGTCGCCCACGTGCACGCGCCAGCACGGTCTTGAGGTCATCACCGTCGTCACACCGTGAGCCATGGAGTGAGGCCAGTAAGACCGAGCGAGGGGAAAGTTCGATGAGAGGGTCGGCATGACATCAATACGCGGGAGGGAACTACCTCCACTGCTAGAAGGTAGTAGCCGACCGGATGTAGCAGAAAGAAAAACCAGGCCCTCCAGGCCCAGCCGAGCCCGAGTAGGCTCGTGAAGTCTCTCCGCCGCACTGTAGCAAGGGTGCCACCATACACGCGACCCAAGCACCAGGTCCAACCCCATCATCCACCAGGGGGAACCACCACCTCGACAAGTCCCAGCCGTCAAGCAACAACTCCATCGCCGCCGAGCTCACCCGAGCTTGTTGGACCTCCGCCGGTCTGAGGATCACCATCGCAAGTTGCCTCCTGGAGCCGCCTCCGCTGAAGGGACGCCTTGCAGACCACCTTCTAGGGCCACCGCCCCGGCATCCACGAACTCGCACCCACTGAGCCAGGTTCATTGCGTGACCTGCAAGGTGGGGGGGACTGGTTGACACAGGATGGCGGCAGCGGCACAGCCGCTCGGAGGAGACCGACCTCCACCGCCAATGGCTGTTGCTGACCGGGCGCGGGAGCATGGGCACATCAGGTCTCAGGCCCGGCCGTGGATGTTCTGGTGATTACAACACGCGAGCAACAAGGAAATAAACCAGGAATAGAGACCCTCACAAGTTTCAGATTTAATGTATAACCATCTTTGCAGGTACATATCCACCAAATTTCTTCAAAGCAGAAGACGCCACACGTGCGTCCACATGTGCTAAATAATCTGATCCGTTAAATTTTCATTAACTATATAATTAAACGGTGGAGATTTAAAATATATATATGCATACAAAGTATGTCCCGGTTTGGTAAGTAGCACACGATGCCAAAAAAAAATCGCAGATAGACTCGAACGAACGACTCGAGTTGGCCGTGGTCCGATGGTTGAACAGTATTGAGAAGTCCAAATGCTATATACGAGTGCGTGCAATTAGGCCAGCTCAGTTTTACTAGTAGATTTTTTCCATTCGTATTCACACTTGGTCCCAGGAAACCATGCATGAACATAGAGAAGCATGTTCCTTTTTTTTTACCGGCACATCAGCTGGGTTATTATTCAATTTGTATAAAATTTACTTTGCCAAACACACATAATCAGGAGATCTCTGACTCCCAAGACTAAAAATATAGGAGAATGTATCGTCCTACAAACTCTAATTCTCTAGAACTGAATTAGTATCAATAAAGGATTATTTGTGAGAGTTTAAATTATTATGAAAGTTAGTCTTAAAACGTTAGCAAAGGTAATCCCAAGAAAAAATGACTCGGATCTTCCCAAAAAATATAAAGAAAACCCTATAAAAGAGATAGTCCCTAAGGAAAAAACCACAGAGAAGGTAAACAAATACTGCCTCCGTTAGGGATTATAAGGCCTAGGAGATTTTTTTAAAGGTTAGGAATTACAAGTCTTTTCTCATTTATTATTATTTTTTCTTCAATGCATGGTCTTCTTTTTCTTTCTTTTCTCTCATGCACGTATAACTATTGCTGCATGTAGTAATCAAGAGGGTGGGTTATTGATTTTCTTAATCCTATCAAACTGGTCCATAGGCCTTATAATCTCTAATAGAGAGAGTATGCAGCAAAATAAGAGCAAACCTCGTAATTATGCATGGGTAGGTAAAATTGAATGAAACACAAACTTCTGTAGCAAAACTGCATTACGTGTGTCTAAACTATTTTTTTTCCATAAAATCGATAGTATGCATCCCAGTTTCATCTAAAAGCCAACTTGAATAATGGACACAAGGTAGCAAGGCACATGGTCATTTGAGCTATACATTCTACACGATTATATTAACAATGTTAGTTTCTATGCACTAGTGGGAACAGCCTCATTGGTCCAGGTTGGTAAGGGGCATTAGTCCCGGTTACCCAATCGGGACGGGGCAATCGGAACTAAAAACCCCAACCTTTATTAACAATGTTAGTTTCTATGCACTAGTGGGAACAGCCTCATTGGTCCAGGTTGGTAAGGGGCATTAGTCCCGGTTACCCAATCGGGACGGGGCAATCGGAACTAAAAACCCCAACCTTTAGTCCCGATTGCTCCACCAACCGGGACAAAATGGGTATACCCGGTTCATAACACGAACCAGGACAAATAACTCTCTGCCGCGACAGAGATTTGACACATTTCTCTGCCGCGGCAGAGAATTTATTTTGGCAACTTTTGTTGCCGCGGCAGCATTTTAGCCACTTTTTGTGCCGCGACAGAGAATTTATTTATGTTGTTTTATTGTTTATTTAGTGTTTTGCACTCATCAATGAAGGAACCATTATATTACACAAGATCATCATGACAATATTACATTCGATACACGGATCGAGTTCATGCACTACATACAAAAGTTGCTCTTTATACAATCCCTATTGTCTATACACACCCGAATAGTATTCCCCTTTTGGGTTTAGGACTTCTGCATCCAAGAATCCCGCCAATTTCTCCTGAATTGCTCGTACGCGATCCTTTGGCAGAAGACCGTCCCGTAGACGTTCGATCTGATTTAAAAAAGGAGTCAGCCTATATGAATGAAACTAAACACAATTTGATGGTAATTAAAAACTATAGAAATTGTTTACGTACATGGAGTTGCTCTAAATTTTTGCCCTTCTCACAGCACGTCTGCCGGATGAACTCACAAACATAGTATCCACATAGATTGTTACCTGGTCCCTGCGTCAGGCACTTTACGAGAACATAGTTCAATCAAAATAATAATCAAGCATGATAATGACGGTATCAAAACTAGAATCAAAGAGATGCGCGGATATAGCTAGTGGTGTTTACATCTAGTGCTTGAAATGTAAGCTCCGCTTTCCAAACACCCCTAGCCTTGTTGGTGAACCGTTTCCAAGCACTGCCCGGCGAAGAAAACGAATAAAAAAAATTATTAATTACTTGATATTATAAAATTCACAAACGTTGCCGATATAGTGTCATAATGATTAGAATTACCGCTGGAGAAGCATCTGCATGTCCTTCCACTGCTCAAGGGGTTTATGTTTCGAGTCCATGACTAGTACACGCCCTTTATCAAGTTGAATGATTAACAGAATATAGTGAAAGATGTGAATGCATAACTAATCAATTATATACTTAACATCGAGTAAGCGAAATAGAAAGTGTATATAAGACAATAACACTCACTCGAAGTTGTAAGGAAATAGTATTTTCCTTCTGGTTTCTTAAAACCTTAACACGTGTACTATATTATCCTCCGTATCCTGGGGGCTTGTTTTGAGATTAGCTTCATGAACCCAATATGGGTCAATGAAGCCAATGTCATAGATTTGTCCTCTGCTGCATTCGAGAATCTTCATTCTGCATATTACAGTATGATTATATACATGCAATAAACAAGCTGAGATAGCTGGAGACTAAATTAATTACAGAATTAGTATTTATAGACAATAGGCACTGATGATCGATTTGTCCAAGGCGTCTTGATTGAATAATTTAAACAGTTCATCAAATTCAATGGATATCAGGTCATCTATTTCTGTCCCATAATGCTTTTTTGTAACCTTCAGCACTATCCAGTTAGCCCGGCCTTTGTGGCATGCATGTACCAGTTATGCAATGTTCGCATTTTTTTTCGAAGATTATTTACCTCCTCAGGTTTGACGAGAGGTTTGCCATACTGGTATTTATATGCTACTTCACTCACGGGGAAGTACTCTAACTGGGATAAGTACTGGACAATACTCATACCTTCAGCAGCGGCAGCTTCTCCGTATTGTGCAACTACCTCTGGATCATACTGATCTTCAGCCCCATATTTGCTCGATCCCACATTGGTATGGGAAATCACCTTGAGAGGGGCGCAAGACTGTTTTGCTTGTTCTCCGAGCTGGGCAACAGATTTCTCACTTGCATCAGTACTGCTCTTCGAGGCTTGTTGTGCCGCATGTGACTTGAGAATAGAACGCTCATAGTCTGATGACAGCTTTGGCTCGGGTTGATGAAGAGTCTTTAGCATTTTCAACACTCTGGCTTTTTCTTCTTTGGTGCTGGGGAACTCTGGTTCTTTCGGCCGCCTCAGCTTAGCGAAAAACGCTGTCGTTTCCGCATCAACGATAGCCGTAGTCTCCTCTTCAGTACAGTCATAAGCTCTCTTTGGATGAACCTTTGGTACTTTTGGAAGAGGCTCTTGTTTATGTTTCGGCGATCGGTTACCACGACGCAGAGTAGCGGTATGCTTACGCTTTTTATCCTGAGGCGCCCGCGATGGCTGCGCCGGAGATTGGTGAGGCGACGGAGACGGGTGAGGCGACGGGGCCGGGTGAGGTGACGAAGACGGCTGTCCCGGCGGCGACGACCTCGCTGGAGACGGGTGAGGCGGCGGCGAAGATGGCCTTGGCGTGTGATTTCGAAGCACGATACATTTCTTTGGCCATAGAATGGTGACGTTTGTTGCGTCTCCCAGTACAGTCACATCCCCTTCACCTGCAGGGTAGTCAAGATCCAAAACTTCAAAAGTGGGCATGATTTCATCCACCCCGACAATAGCATAGCCCTGTGGAACTGGACGACAGTGGTAAGTTGGCGTGGGTCCAATTGGTAAGGCATAGCCGACCGCTACCTTCACTGATATGTTCACAACTTTGACATGTAGCTCGTCGTGTGTCATCTCTGTGATATCATCCACTGGGTAGCCAACAGGAGACATCGTCGGTGCACCATCATCATCGTCATTGTCATCACCCGGGACCTTGGTGGAAGCCACACTGCTTTTTCGATTATTCGATACGTCGATAGCATCGAATGCAGTGTGCTGCTGAGATGGGCCGGTAGTACTTTACTCTTTAAGTGTGTTAATTTTATCGTGTTGTTGCTTTATTCGTTCTTCAATTATATGCATTCACTCTTTCTGAATATCTGCTTCAACTTCCGCCTTGTCCTTTCTCCTCTGACGGCTTCTATCCGGATATTAATTCCTCTCTTCGGGAAACCCAGTCCTCCATGGTTTGGAGCCACTTGTGCCTCGTGTTCGTCCATCATGTTCCTTATTTCCAAGGGCGAGTGTGAGCTCATCATTCTCTCTATCGGGAATGAAGTCCCCATCTTTAACAACCTTTACTGTTTTTCTCATCTTCTCGATTGGCAAGGGGTCTTCTTTATGTCGTATGTTATATATACACTTCCCTTCCGAGTCCAACGTGCCCCATGCCCATAAAACCAATTCCTTGCACGTTCGACCCAATCGTCTGTCTCTAAGATGATCTTTTTAGCACGCAGTTCATTCTCAAGTTTCTCCCACTTAGGAATGCTAGCCATGTAGCCACCTTGCCCCATAGTATGGTGATACTTCTTGTTAGCAGCATTCAGCTTATTTGTTGCAGACATTTTCTTAGCTTTTTCTGATGTCTTGTAATTCACAAACTCAGCCCAGAATGGTTTTATCTTCTCAAACTGAATCTTCTTGAAATCCGGAGTCTTCTCTTTCACGACATAGTCAAGGTGCAATATTTTATTCCAGTTGGTGAAACACTGGGCCATCTTCTTCATAGCCCACTCCCTGACCTTAGCCTCCATGGCTCTCCCATGTTCTAAGGTGTCCTCAACTGGATCCTCCGCATTTGTATCCAGCTCTATCTTCGGTAGTTTGAAATTAAGCATGAGCCTCTTCCATAGTAAATCTTTGGCCTTGTTAGGGACAAACAAACATGTTCCCTCTTCTTCCGCATCAGCAGACCTATTCCAATTTTGAATGGTGATCGGGATTAAGTCCCTAACGATTACTCCGCATTGTGCCACAAATTTGATTGCGACAACTTCGGGAGCTGTCGGTTTGCCGTCTTCAGCGATATCTTCGATCCTGAACCTCTCATGGTCTTCCAACTTTTTGGTTGGGCCTCGTCCGCTCTTTTCAGTAGATTTGTTCGATCCGGAGGGATAAAAGAAGAAAGATCGTCGTTACTATTTCTATATAGATAGTATATGATTAATTAATGAATTAATTATATTACATGCACCTCGCTAGAGCGGTCGTCTTCTCGATTACACAAGGCATCGCCTTCTCCCTCGCGGAAGGCATCACCTTCAACCTCAAACAAGTCGTCTCTTCCGGCAAAAAGAGGATCACCCTCACCGGAGTTGTTCAGAAACGTCGATACATCTAAATTTTCTTCCCCGCGGATCATACCTTGGATCAACTCTTCCTTTTCTTCGTCTCTGTCGTGTGGGTCCATATTTTCTGCATAGGTGGAAAAACGGATAAGTAAAAGCGGCTAAGGGAGAATGTTAGGTACGGTGTTGAGAGATATAAACCCTAATTCAGAGAAACCCTAATATATACATACACAATAATAAAAATGAATTTACAATATCAGAAACCCTAATTCGGAGAAACCCTCGGGCTGGGATCCTATCGCGAAGAACCAATACCGGAAAGAAAGGCGACAATCAATACATGGCATAATACAATGCGCAATCAATATGTACATCAGCACAGGGGGTAGTTTTTCATCGGGTCTGGGCTACCCACAGTGACTGACCAGTGGGGCCGAAGACTAATAATACCTAACTAATTAATAAACCTTATAATACCTAACTAATAATAAACCTAATAATCCAAACTAATAAACTTAATATGCTAGGAGCAGTGGAACAGGTAATATAAGCTCAAAGGGAGCAATGCAACAGATAGGACACTCTATCTATCGATAAAAGACCACAGTAGAATCGTATGTATCATGGCAAGAATTGAAATGCTTTCGAAATCATAGGATTATATCATGGTGGGGCTATGCTTGCCTTTGCCTGTTGATAGCCGAAAGCAGAGCTTCAGGATCCTTGTCCTTGACTTGATTACAGTTGGTCAAGTATTTGTCTTCGAGCTTCGACGGTGTTGATCTCTGGCTTCGATCTCGATCTCGATATCGTATTCTACCGGGAAGAACCAAACACCGGAAAGAAAGGGAAACATTCAACACATGGCATCGATGCAATTCTCAAGCAAGTATGATGATATAACAAGTTGAATTGCATTGAAATGTAACCCTAAAGCATGCTCGACAATTAATCGGGGTTCCGAGGGGTGAAAACCCTAACTCGGAGAAACTCCAGAACACATGAGAGGGGTGGATTTGTTCTTCTAATTAAACTTGTCATTTAAGTTGTTGAACAATGCATGCTTATAGCTTAGATAGCTAGGTTTCATTTTTCTGAACATTTTGATATATTATTCATATTTTTCTGACTGATAGATTAAAAGTTATTGAATTTATAAGATTATAATTATTTATGAAATTATTAAAAGCTGGTTAAACTTTTTACACCACAGGCATATCTAGCCATAGTGACTGACAGAGGGGCCCGGAGCCACCTCAGCAACCACACAATCAAAAGAGGTTCAGGGGGGCATTTTTCACTCGGGCTGGGGCTAGCCAAAGAGGATGACCTGTGGGCCAGAGGCCACATAGGCAAGCCACGCAGGCAAAGTGGCTCCCGGGCTGGGTCGCGCTGACGCACGGGTGACGTCACGCCGGCGGTGGCTTGCACGACGGTGACGGGGAACGGCGTTAGGGGGCGATCTAGGGCATGTGCGTGCGCGCCTTAGAGAGAGGAGGTTGAGGCGCGCCAAAGAGTAGCGGCGCCGCCTCCAAAAGGTCACCAGAGAGGGAGCACGACGACGGTGAGCGGCGGTGGTGGCAGGTGGTCGATGGGGAGGATGAACCAGAGCGAGAGGGGGCGAGAGAGAGGGTCCACGAGGACCAGCAGCTCACCAAGTGTGCGGTGGTGGTGTCGGGAAGGCGAGGAGAGGTCGGGAGCCAGCGAATCGACGGCGGCGGTCGTCGGGCTCGAGGGTCGTTGGCGACGATTGGGAGCGAGCGGGGCCGATTCCTTCGGGGAGAAGCCTCGGGGCGACGAGGCTAAGCTTCCTGCACGCTTGGCTGGGCGAGGGGCGACCGGTAGGGCGTGCACGGCGGCGGGGCAGCCTGACGGCGTCGTGCGCGAGAAGAGAAGAGGAGGAGAGATGGGGAAGAAGAAGAGGAGGGGCACCCAGTTATAACCAAAGGACCTTTTGTCCCGGTTGATGGCTCCAACCGGGACTAAAGGGTCATATGTCCCGGTTGGAGCCACCAACCGGGACGTATAGTTCAATTTTTTTTCATCAGCCCAAGGGGCACGCGCAGGGGTCTTTAGTCCCGGTTGGTGGCTCCAACCGGGACATATGACCCTGTTGTCAATTTTTTTCAGGAATTTTATCTCTCTTCCCGCCTTATTTTTTATTTTGGGGTTTAAATTTGTAATGTTTTTTAAATGATAATTACTTTGGAATTTAGAAAAACTTTAAACATAAAAAGTGTTTGAATTTGAATTACTAATTCAAAACCATTTTCTGTTTTTAAAAATAATTAATGTAACCATTTAAAATATGAACCATTTAAAATTAAAAATGAATTAACTTATATTTTTTGAATATGAATTTGGAATTTAGAAAAACTTTAAACATAAAAAGTGTTTGGATTTGAATAACTAATTCAAAACCATTTTCTGTTTTTTAAAAAAATTAATGTAACCATTTAAAATATGAACAATTAAAAATTAAAAATGAATTAACTTATATTTTTTAAATATTAATTTGGAATTTAGAAAAACTTTAAACATAAAAAGTGTTTGAATTTGAATAAATAATTCAAAACCATTTTCTGTTTTAAAAAATAATTAATGTAATCATTTAAAATATGAACCATTTAAAATTAAAAATGAATTAACTTATATTTTTTGAATAATAATTTGGAATTTAGAAAAACTTTAAACATAAAAAGTGTTTGAATTTGAATAACTAATTCAAAACCATTTTTTGTTTTTAATTTAGATTTGAATTAACTTATATTTTTTATATATTAATGGGCGGGAAAAAAAGGACGAGAAATAATGGGCAGAAAGAAAATTTTATTAGGATAGAACTGGAATTAAAGTACATAACGCAACTAGCACAAAGTTACATAGAAGAACTGAAAATTAAGATACATGGCCAGATTAAGCCACAATCGGCCGAACTTGTTTTGCAATGTTGGAGTGATTCAGTCATGCTCCTGCCTACACCTGTAATACTCGCAACTGTAGTCGTCGTACTCGCCGCGGCCGTCGTCGCTGTCGTCGTCGGGGTCGCCGTAGTTGAACCTTGAAGGCTGAGTACGAGTGGGCTGGACTTGAGGGTAGCGCAGGCGGGGGCTAGAGTCCGCGGACGTGTCGTAGGCCATGACGCTCTGGAGAGTCCGGCCGCGCCACCACAGCCGACGGCCGGCCTCGTTGAAGTTCGGAGGAGGTGGGTCGTCCTCCTTGTGCCTGGCGAGCGCCCTCTCACGCCGATCCACGAAGAAGGCTTCCCAAGTGGGGAAATAGTCGGGATGCCATCTAGGATTCCTCCGCTGCTTCGGCGTGATCTCGAAGTAGTAGTGGTTCGTGATGGTCATCCGGCCCGCCACACCTAGAGGGACAGGAGGAACCAGCACGCCTCCGGCGCTCAGCATCCAGCCGACAGGGACACAGTAGCCCGACGGGCAGGGGTAGGTCAAGGCGCAAAGCGCCTCCTCCTCCCTAGGAGTTAGTGCTACGGTGGAAGTCATGGGAAAGAGTGATGAGGTTGCAGATATGAGTCTAGAGATATGCAATGACAATGGAGGCCAACCCTACATATATATATAGTGAGAAATGGCAGGAAGATAACTGGAGGGAAGAACTGGCGGGAAAACTGGCGGGAAGAAATGGCGGGAAGAACTGGCGGGAAAAAATGGCGGGAAGAAATGGCGGGAAGAAATGGCGGGAAGAAAAATGGCGGGAAGAAAAATGGCCCATTTAGAACTTGCATTGGATCTCTGAAGAAACCACATATTACGAGTCCAAAAATGATTTTTTCAAAAAATTACGGGCGATAGATCATGTACCTGTAGTACAAATCGGACCCACTTCCTACCGATTCGGCTGACATTTGTCCTTTTTACCCGGGATGGACGAAAAGGTTTGAGATGTCCCGGTTGGGAGATAGTCCATGTAAGGTGGTCTAGTATTTTAGGAAAATGGGACGGTAGCATTCTGAAACAACATTTTGGTGGTTACTTCACAAAACGATCAGTTTTTTGCGCTCGAAAAATGGAAAAGGGATTTTCCGTGCGACAAAAGGAAAACTTCCTCCTGCAACATTGTTCTCCAGACCAATGTCCACATGCATGCATGATATGGACACAACATCACAAACTAAGACGTGATTCAGCACATAACATCGGTCATTTGGACCGAAAGCCATGAAACCTCAAACATGATAGGTCATTTGTGAAGGTTTTTTCGAGACATGATCAATATACCAAGTCTAGTATTTTTACTTTCAACTATGTCACATAATATGACACCACGCGAAGGATTTTCATTGTTTGGATTTTTTTGAATTTCTTATGCCCGTTTTGAATTTTTCCTTGCAACTATGTCACATAATATGACACCACGCGAATGATTTACATTGTTCAGACTTTTTTTGAATTTCTTATGCCCGTTTTGAATTTTTTGAATTTCTAACTATGGTCGAACCGGCGTGCATGAAGATAGGGGACGAGCATCGTTAGAACTTGCATTGGATCTCTGAAGAAACCACATATTGCGAGTCTAAAAATGATTTTTCAAAAAATCACGGGCGATAGATCATGTACATGTAGTACAAACCGGACCCACTTCCTGCCGATTCGGCAGATATTTGTCCTTTTTACCCGGGATGGACGAAAAGGTTTGAGATGTCCCGGTTAGGATATAGTCCATGTAAGGTGGTCTAGTATTTTAGGAAAATGGGACAGTAGCATTTTAAAACAGCATTTTGGTGGTTACTTCACAAAACGACCCGTTTTTTGCGCTCGGAAAAGGGAAAAGGGCTTTTCCGTGTGACAAAAAGTAAAACCTCCTCCTGCAACATTGTTCTCCATACAAATGTCCACATGCATGCATAATATGGGTACAACATCACAAACTATGCCGTGATTCAGCATATAACATCGGTCATTTGGACCGAAAGCCATGAAACCTCGAACATGATAGGTCATTTTGTGAAGGTTTTTTCGAGACATGATCAATATACCAAGTCTGGTATTTTTCCTTTCAACTATGTCACATAATATGACACCACGCGAAGGATTTTTATTGTTCGGATTTTTTTTGAATTTCTTATGCCTGTTTTGAATTTTTTGAATTTCTAACTATGGTCAAACCGGCGTGCATGAAGATAGGGGACGAGCATCGTTAGAACTTGCATTGGATCTCTAAAGAAACCACATATTGCGAGTCTAAAAATGATTTTTTTCAAAAAATCACGGGCGATGGATCATGTACCTGTAGTACAAACCGGACCCACTTCCTGCCGATTCGGTAGACATTTGTCCTTTTTACCCGGGATAGACGAAAAGGTTTGAGATGTCCCGGTTGGGAGATAGTCCATGTAAGGTGGTCTAGTATTTTAGGAAAATGGAACAGTAGCATTCTGAAACAGCATTTTGGTGGTTACTTCACAAAACGACCCGTTTTTTGTGCTCGGAAAATGGAAAAGGGCTTTTTCGTGCGACAAAAAGGAAAACTTCCTCCTGCAACATTGTTCTCCATACCAATGTACACATGCATGCATAATATGGGCACAACATCACAAACTATGTCGTGATTCAGCACATAACATCGGTCATTTGGACCGAAAGCCATGAAACCTCGAACATGATAGGTCATTTTGTGAAGGTTTTTTCGAGACATGATCAATATACCAATTCTGGTATTTTTACTTTCAACTATGTCACATAATATGACACCACGCGAAGGATTTTCATTGTTTGGATTTTCAATATACTAAAGGTTCATCTTTAGTCCTGGTTGGAGGGATTTCGGCAGGCTAGGCCAAGCAGCACTAATGATAGGGGTGAGTGTCGACATTATGTCGTGCGGCGTGTACCTTGTCCCGGATGGTGTCACCAACCGGGACTAAAGATGAACCTTTAGTCCCGGTTGGAGACACCAACCGGGACAAAACACGAGTCAACACTAATAATAGGGGTGAGTGTCGACATTATGTCGTGAGTGTCGACATTATGCCGAGCTGCTTGTACTATAAATAGGCATCCTTGTGAGTCCAGTCCTCCAGCAAGTTTGAGGCATCTCCAAGATGTTTTTCGAGAGCAGGGACACCACTACGGCCAGTTTCAGGGAGATGCCGCCGGAGCCCAGTCCTCCGGCATCTCCGAGAAACTGGTCATAGAGGCACTCCCTAATATGTGAAATTAGTTAGCTCCCAGGCGTATTGATCTAGTTAGAGAAGTTACAAGCTGCAAGATGGTTTTAGAGAGCAGGGACACCACTACGGCCAGTTTCAGCGAGATGCCGCCGGAGCCCAGTCCTCCGGCATCTCCAAGAAACTGGGCATAGAGGCACTCCCTAGTATGTGAAATTAGTTAGCTCCCAGGTGTATTGATGTAGTTAGAGAAGTTACAAGCTGCAAGATGGTTTTCGAGAGCAGGGACACCACTACGACCAGTTTTAGGGAGATGCCGCCGGATCCCAGTCCTCCGGCATCTCCAAGAAACTGGTCATAGAGGCACTCCCTAATATGGAAATTACTTAGCTCCCAGGTGTATTGATCTAGTTAGAGAAGTTACAAGCTGCAAGATGGTTTTCGAGAGCAGGAACACCACTACGACCAGTTTCAGGGAAATGCCGTCGGATCCCAGTCCTCCGGCATCTCCAAGAAACTGGTCATAGAGGCACTCCCTAATATGTGAGCGCGCGTGTTTGGAGATCAGATCTTAATGGTAAGTACGAATCGATACAACTTCTTCATAGTCCCGGTCCAGCCACAAAACGGGACTAACACTCAAGACATTTATTAATATTAAAAATTGAGACTACAAAACTGGGACTAAAGGCCCCCCTATATATAGTCCTAGTCAAGCCACAAACCGCGAAAGATATCCTTCGGTCAAGCCACAAACCGCGAAAGACATGAACTAGAGTTACATAATATGCGCATGAACTTCTTGGCATATGTCCTTCCTTATGATCGCTTCAAACGTAACCATGGAGCATCTTCTTTACTTAACGGAATGCTTGGGTCAGTTTTCACTGTGAAGGGCGGAATTTCATCAAACTTATTATAATCTTCTGACATGTCTGTCTTGTCCTCGATTCCCACGATGTTTCTTTTCCCTGAAAGAACTATGTGACGCTTTGGCTCATCATATGATGTATTCGTTTCATATTTTTTCTTTTTTTCGGTCTGGAGGACATGTCCTTCACATAGAAAACCTGAGACACATCATTGGCTAGGACGAATGGTTCATCTCTATAACCAAGATTTTTGAGATCCACTGTTGTCATTCCGTACAACCGGTATATCTTTACCCCTTCCCCATTCAGGTTGACCCATTTGCAGTGAAACAAAGGGACCTTAAAAGAGACTCCATAGTCTAGTTCTCATATCTCCTCTATGTAACCATAGTATGTGTCCTTTTTTCCATTCTCGTCTATTGCATCAAAGCGGACACCACTATTTTGGTTGGTGCTCTTTTTATCTTGGGCGATCGTGTAGAATGTATTCCCATTTATTTCGTACCCTTGGAAATTCAATACAGTAGAAGATGGTGATGCGGCCAACAAGTATAGCTGATCTCCAACAGTGGTGACATTCAAGAGATGTGTCCGCATCCAACCACCAAAAGACTTCATGTGTTCATCTGTAATCCATGATTCATACTTCCAAGGGTTTTTGGAGCGTACAATATTCTTGTGTTCCTCGATATATGGAGCTATCAAGGTGGAATTATGTAGAACTGTGTAGTGTGCTTTAGTGAAAGAATCCCCGTCCCTACATATCATTGCTTTCTTTCCCAGCGTGCCTTTTCCACTTAGTCTTCCCTCATGCCGCGAGTCAGAAACACCAATCGGCTTAAGGACAGGAATAAAGTCAACACAAAACTCAATGACCTCCTCTGTTCCATATCCCTTGGAGATACTTCCTTCTGGTCTAGCACGGTTATGAACATATTTCTTTAAGACTCCCATGAACCTCTCAAAGGGGAACATATTGTGCAGAAATACCGGACCGAGAATGACAATCTCTTCCACTAGGTGAACCAAGAGATGCGTCATAATATTGAAGAAGGATGGTGGGAACACCAACTCAAAACTAACAAGACATTGTACCACATCCTTCTGTAACCTTGGCAGAATATCTGGATTGATTACCTTATGAGATATTGCATTGAGGAATGCACACAACTTCACAATGGGTACTCGAACATTTTCCGGTAGAAGCCCCCTCAATGCAATCGGAAGCAACTGCGTCATAATCACGTGACAGTCATGAGACTTCAGGTTTTGGAACTTTTTCTCTGCCATATTTATTATCCCCTTTATATTAGATGAGAAGCCAAATGGCACCTTGATATTGTAAAGGACTTCAAAAAATATTTCCTTCTCTGCTTTGGTAAGAGCATAGCTGGCACGACTTAAGTGACGCTCTTTATCCGTCTTGTTCTGTGTATGCATGTTCTTTGGGTCTTTCATAATTTGTTGGTCCTCCCGTGCTTCTGGTGTATCTTTTGTCTTTCCATACACGCCTAGGAATCCTAGCAGGTTCACGCAAAGATTCTTCGTCACGTGCATCACGTCGATTGAAGAGCAGACTCGCAGGACTTTCCAATATGGCAGCTCCCAAAATATAGATTTCTTCTTCCACATGGGTGTGTTTCCTGTAGCGACGTCGTTCGGAACTGATTGACCGTCGGGAACCTTTCCAAAGATTACTTCTATGTCCTTGACCATACCAAATACATCATCACCAACAGGGAGTTCAGGCTTCTTCCGGTGATCTGCCTCACCTTTGAAATGCTTGCCTTTCTTTCTTACGGGATGATTAGTCGAAAGAAATCGTCGATTCGTCAGGTACACAACCTTCTTGCATTTATGAAAATATGTACCTTCAGTCTTATCTAAACAGTGTGTGCATGCCTTATATCCCTTGTTTGTCTGTCCTGAAATGTTACTAAGAGTAGGCCAATCATTGATGGTTACGAAAAGCATCCCTCGTAGATCAAATGGCTCATGTTTGTTCTCATCCCACGCACGTACACCTTGTTTGCCCCACAGCTGTAAGAGTTCTTTAACTAATGGCCTAAGGTACACATCAATGTCGTTTCCCCAAAAGGGCCAGGTGTTGTGACTGGAGCTCTGCTCCCCAAAAGGATTCATGCCATCCGTACTTAGACCAAACCATAAGTTCCTTGCGTCACCTGCAAAGTCTGGGAAGTCTCTCTCGATTTTTCTCCACTATGACCCATCAGCAGGGTGTCTCAACTTCCCGTCTTTCTTACGGTCTTCTTTGTGCCATCGCAACAACCTAGCATGCTCTTTGTTTCTGAACATGCGTTTCAACCTTGGTATTATAGGAGCATACCACATAACCTTAGCAGGAACCCTCTTCCGAAGGGGATCTCCCTCAACATCACCAGGGTCATCTCATCTGATCTTATACCACAATGCATTGCATACCGGGCATTTATCTAAATTCTCATACTCCTTACCGCGGTAGAGGATGCAGTCATTACTGCATGCATGTATCTTTTGCACATCTAATCCTAGAGGACAGAGAGTCTTCTTTGCTTCGTAGGTACTCTCGGAAAGTTCGTTATGTTTTGGAAACTTCGGCTTCATTATTTTCAGCATCTTTTCAAATGAGGAGTCAGTTAGACCACACTCTGCCTTCCATCGCAACAATTCTAGTGTGGTACCGAGCTTTGTGCTGCCATCTTCACAATTTGGGTACAGCAATTTCTTGTGATCTTCTAACATGCCCTCTAACTTCAACTTCTCATTTTCTGTTTCACAATCTCCCTTTGCATCAGAAATGACCCTACCAAGTTCATCAGTCGGCTCATCTGATGCCCGTTCTTCACCTCCTTCCTCTCCATTGTCTTCCATTGCAGTATCACTGTATTCAGGAAACATATGATGACAGTTGTTATCATCATCTTCTTGTTCACCATCTTCCATCATAACCCTTTTTCCCTGTGCTTGGTCCAACAATTATAGTTGGGCATGAAACCTTTCATAATCAGGTGGCCGCGAATGATTTTCGAGGAAGAGTACTCCTTGTTGTTCCGACATTGAACACATGGACAACGTATAAAACCATTCTCTTTGTTTGCCGTAGCCACATCGATAAATTTATCCACGCCTTTCATATACCCGGGTACACGCCGGTCACCGTACATCCATTCCCGACCATTCATCTGCATCATATAAGTAAGTTTATCAAAAACATGACATCATAAATAGTGAAATGACGAATTCACATCGACACATGCATTATATCAATGACAGAGAAAAGATAAGATTGCTAACCTCGATCGAGGGAAATAAAGAGGAGAAAGCTCAAGTGCGTCTCGGACACCTTCTATATTTTTGTTCTATGAGAAATTGAACGGGATCATTCACTCAAACATTTCATCAAACACCTTGAATGCATGCATAGGGGAAAAAACTAGCACACCCCTCACACCTTCCACCAAGAAAAAACAGAGTGGAGGCAGAGGACTGGGGCGTTGCATTTTATAGAGGGCAGAGCATACGTCCCAGTTTGTAACACAAACCGGGACTAAAGATGTGTGCGACGCACGGTTTGGCGTGGCACACACCTTTAGTCCCGGTTTGTGTTACAAACCAGGACGTATTCTCCTCTACCAACCGGGACGCATGCCTCCCGGCCCCGTGCCCGCTCGAACCGGGACGCCTGCCAGCATTAGTCCCGGTTCGTGGTGGAACCGGGACTAATGCTGTTAGGAGGCACGAACTGATATCATTTTTTCTACTAGTGATGCTTTCTTTGGGAGAAAATTAATATGGTTTTCTTATCATTCAAATTTAATGGGGCACATCATTGCACTGCAATCACGTAAAAATATCGATGGATAATGAAGATGCTAAGACTATGATATTCATGCAAGATGTCATGTTGCATGACACGACAAACAAATGTGTGTGAGAGAGTGGAACAGCAAAACTAAAGACTGGTTGGCAAGGAGAGAAAGTTAATAATCAATAATTGAAAGATGATGCCCTCGCATTTGCGAGGGCCACCATGCTAGTTTAATGAATGTAAAAAATCAATGAAAAATTTAGTATTGTGGCGGCGCGATGGGATCTCCCCCGGCGGGGCCTTGGGGAGTCCACGCGAGGGGTTTCTTCATTCATGGAGTTCAGTATTGTGGAGGAGGCCGCCACGAGCTCCACGATCGGTATCGGCAGTTGCCATGGATCAAGATGACTGGCGGAGGCGTCACAGGTAGCATGGCCCGCAAAATGGGGGAGGTGTCTTGGCGGCGAACGGGGCCTGGGTGGCGCTGCAGCGAATCAATCTGAGGGGATTTTATTTCTGTGTGGGAGGAGAGTGGTGCGTGGGTGAGATGGGTCTTCAAGTGTAAGTTTTTTCTTTAGAGAGAGGGTATGCGCATTTTTTTAGATGGTCTGCGTGCAATTTAGTTTCTAGGTTTTAGTTGGAGGGGAGGTTGCTCGGTTCGTACCAAAGCTGAACCGTGGCATGCTCATCTCACGTCCAAAGGAAGTAAGACTATCATAATCAACTCGTGCCTTCCCAGTCTCACCATGTATCAGATGGGCCTTTACCTGCTCCTTGAGGGAACCCATGTAGACTTTGCGAAAGAGCTGTCTAGGTTCTTTTGGCTGGCTAGAGATGGGCACCAAAAGTATCACAGGGTGAAGTGGGTATATATCTACACCCCCAAAATCCTTGGGGGGGGGGGGTTAGGAGTCCTTGACTCGCACCGCTTCAATGTGGCCTTGCTGCTGAAGTGGGTTTGGCGGATCCTCCAGGATGATGGAGGTCTTTGGATCCAACTCATCAAGGCTAAGTACCTCCGGGGTTGTCCTCTGCTGGCATGCGAACGCCGGGAGGGATCCTAGTTCTAGAGGGCCATCCAAGACATTAAGCACTTCAGCCTCCAGGGTTCTCTCTTTGTGGTGGGGAACGGTAGGTAAGTCCTATTTTGGCTCGACCCCTGGTTATAGGGTGTTGCCCCTGTTAGGAATTCGCAACACTGTTTGTCATCTGCGCAACCCCCATGATGTTAGTGGCCAAGACAGCTCTCGTGAAGGCCACTGGAACTTCCCGTCCTAGAGGTCCTTTAACGATGTCGAGGCTGCTGACTTCCTGAGGCTGCGGGGCTCCTTTCCCTTATCTCTCTCAGAGGAGAGGGATAAAGTAACTTGAGGCCAGTCTCCCTCGGGAGTCTTCTCAGTTAGTTTGGATTACAGGACCCTCTTCCAGGGTCTGAGCTACCCTGGACGAATCACCTTTGGCAGTCTCCTCTTCCCTTAAGCGTGTGTATCTTCGTGTGACAACTACTACGAGATCGTCTCCCTTTGGGGGTGGAGGTGTTGAATCGCATATTTTCAAATACTATTCAAAATTGCTGATAATGATACCTTAGAGAGTAGGGTAGAGTTTGATTAAGAGTGTGGCGATTTATGAAGATCATCCATATACGCAAAACAATGATCACTAAATTGTATTTATGTATGGATATGTTTTTATGGAGATGACGGTGTCCTACTTACCCAATGCAAATAGAGAAAGTACTAAAAGAGAACAACTTAAGCATAGGGAGTTTAAACATTCACGAGATTGAGTCCTTTTGCTCGAGTAAGCAATGTAAATTAATATAAATTATTAAAATTTTATTATATTTGTTAACATCATTTGAGAGAATTCAAATATTTTGTGGCCAGAAAACAAACATCACTCCATGAAGAGACATTTTAGAAACTATAATGGATGAACCTCCTTTTTAGAAC
The DNA here is from genome assembly GCA_916181665.1 of Avena sativa. Classification (NCBI taxonomy): domain Eukaryota; kingdom Viridiplantae; phylum Streptophyta; class Magnoliopsida; order Poales; family Poaceae; genus Avena; species Avena sativa. The sequence continues at coordinate 42,975,302 of OV702285.1, read as the reverse complement.
AAAACAATAGTGATTCGCAATTCGAATTTGGTAAGAAAATCGAATGGTAGGAATTTACTCTCTTCAAATCAATGGGTGTTATGATACAATAAGAATAAAATTACCATAGCTTTATTATTTGTTATATTTAATGACATGAGCAAATATCCATATAGCTCAAACGGTACTTTTGCAAATGACATCACAATCATTAAATGGGAAATTAGAGATGCATCATTACTTATGATATTCTAAAGTTGCTGAATTAACTTCCAACCTTATAATATGCATACCTATGAACTATAAATTTACATTTTTGAACACTTTGAAGGAAATATCCCGTCAAAGAAAAACACTTTCAAGTAAATAAATATGATGCCCTCGCAAATGCGAGGGCCACACCTTGCTAGTTATATACTAAAAGTAATATAAGGATGTCTAATAGAGACATCACGTTAATCCACATGTACTAATTTATTCTGATTCGTCCATCTTAATTTTAGTGGTTCAGATTTAAAGCCAAAACAAGTCACGTAAACTATAATTAGGTACAACCTGACACGTGTGTCAAACAAAAGTTATGCAAACTATAATCAGATACAACCTGTCACGTATGTCAAAAACAAAAAGCGACCAACACGCAGGAAAAGCAACTAACGAGGTTATCCCTAAAAAAAACACTGACGATGTTATTTTAGGGATAACCTCGTACAGCCCTCCTCCATCAGAAAAACACTGACGATGTTGGTCACTTCTTGTCACGTACAGCTCTCCTCCATCAGAAAAGAAAAAACAAGATTACATCCTCCCTAGGGACCCTCACGTACACCGCCGTGGAATTCACCTTGGTGCCTCGGGCCGACCGACGAGCTCCAATGTGCGTCGATCGATAGCTAACAGCCGAACTGTGCCAATTGCATGTGCATCGATCAGTGACGGTTTCGATCTTGCTTGACACATGCATGCATCAGACGACCAGTAGGTAAGAGAGATTTCCACACACGTAAGCCTTTTCAATTGAGTTTGAAGCGATCTATTTATTTGATGGCTCCCCATGTGTAGGTATAGGGAGATCAGTTATCGTCAAAAATGAGGGAAAAGTGTAGGAGGTGAACATGAGGGATTGTGGCGAGCAGTATACAAAGAAAAGGATGTCTCTGGAGCGTATAGAAGGATGTCTGGACCGTATAATGGAGTGTGACGACGATGGCAGTAGCATGACCATGGTGCTTACACGTCCTAATACACAGTTATGTACTGTTTGATGGTTTCGCCTGAATTCAGGTTACATGATTTTTTGCCTTATTATAGTATTTGTGATTACAAGAATTCAGTTTATATGACCTTTTTAAACCCAATGGGTTTAAGCTTTTATATATATATATATATATATATATATATATATATATATATATATATATATATATATATATATATATACAACTCGAAACTGGAATTAGTAATAGCTGAGAGAGTAGTACGAGACTGAAGGGCGCTCTAGAGACTTTCTCTCTGTTTCAGAGTAATCTACATAACTGAAGGGCGCTCTAGAGTCTTGCTCTCTGTTCTCAAGTAGTATTTGCTTAAATATCTACCTTTCTGTTTTTCTTCTTATAATTTGTTCGGATTATGGATTCAGTATTGTGTATGCTTTGTACAGTGTTTGTTGGGATTAAAAACTCTTATGATTCCTGTAAGATGCACCTATTCTTTCATTGTCATTTTTATGCACATTATTTGATATTTCAAGATGCACTAATAACCGAAAAACTAGAGGTTGACATCGCGTGCTCGGTTAACATAAGATCTATGGCAAAATCGCAGTCAAAATTGTAATTCGGTGTAGTGATGTATTACCATACACACACACAAAAACAAACATCACATTTAGTGTCTTTAAAAATAACATAATGGTCAAACACTCTCTCTAAATAATATATATGATAAAAATATTTGTCAGGAATATCACAGTTAATCCCCTACATCGAGATGATATAAATGTTCCACTCACATGTGGCATATATAAAGAAGCATTTCATGATTATGAATTGGTATTATTTTAGCATAATGTGAATATTATATCTCAATCACTTTCAATAGAACTAAGGCAATGCTCTCGCATTTGCGAGGGCCATCATGCTAGTTCTTTGAAATATCCATAGGGGTAAGGAGAAGACTTGACTTTTTAGATCAAGATTTTTTTGGCAAAGCGATGGCCATACAATAAAGTAGAAACTTGCTAAATGAAATATTATTTTTTGACGCGTCTCTATCATTCTACTCGCACACTTGCGCTTGCAGATTCATGTGCGTCTACCTCGACACCGGCACCCGACCACGACATCGACCACAACGATCCCTCGCACAACTACCTTGACCAAGGTTGCAGCGCCCAACGCTCTCGGCTACCTCGACATCGGCACAAAGGGCTACCACCTCACTTAAGAGCTCTTTTGTGGTACCCTCAAATGAATAAGAGTTGTTCATTTTTGTTCATCCAAAGGCTCACGTCGCGTCATACTGGTGCCAAAAACACTACAAGTACGATTCATAATGGTGCCTTCGTGAGGGTAAAATTAGCAACAGACCGTAGACGGGCCCCGGCCCAAGAGAGCCCAACTCCTTTTGCCGGTGTGATACCGTTCATAGAAAAAAAACTCAGTTTCTTCCCCTCCTTCACGTCGCCGATCTCCCGATGGGGAACTCCGGCGCCACCGCCACCCCGGCCCTTATCGCACCCGCTGCCCCCGTCCTCCTACCGAACCCTAGCAGCGTCCCGCCCACAGCGCCCTGGCCCTAGGCCCCGATCTAGGACCCCACGCCGCATTCGTGGAGAGAAGGTGGCGCCGCTGGTGTCCGGGATGATGCTGCCTCTCTACTTCGGCACCCGCAGGCTTCAAACCAACGTGGACAGGGTCCGGGGCGTGGCGGCGCGGGAGGAATGGCGATGGTAGGAAGTTTGCCAGGACGTTCACAGTGGTGGTCGCCTGGACCGACATGGCAAGGGGCGACGCCATGAGCGCCAAGGTATGCCTGGGCTCTAGAGGTGTCCTAGTGGCCAGCACCGAGGCACTCAGCGAGTCCCAGCTCTCTGAACAAGACACCGGCGGGCTCATAAGTAAGTTTTGTTCTATGACATTCTGAAATGAATACTGAAATTTCAGAACTTACATATCCTTTTGATTTAAGTTTAGAACTTGCTACCACCAAAAATGTATCAAAGAACTATAGCAATCACAGTGGATAAGCTCATTTTTTAAATTTGCCGGTTTCATGTGAAAACAAAATTTGAATCCATGTCTCCGCAAGAGCTATCCAAATAAAGGAGATACAGTGTTGGTCTTGCAACCCGTTGAAGAATTGCATTATACTCCTTAGAAGAATTGCATTAATGAAGAGTACATTGCATAAGTCAGATAGGTAGAGCATGCATAAGATGCAAGGCTTGTCTATCTCCTTTGCTTGCTTTTCGATTAGCTGACGACCTGAGCTGGGAGGCATCAAGAATTGAGCGTTTACACCTGTGGCATATTTGGCTTCGTCCTAAACCTGCTGGAGAATCTTCACTACTGCAGTACTTTTCAGGTTGGGTTCAGGCAAAAAACTGTCTATGTGAGTTTACACAAAATTTTATATTGCACGCTCCTTGGTTGATGCATAAACAGACTGAGTGCATGCATGCCGTAAATGTCAAAAAAAAGTAGTAGTCTGCTGCCCTACAGGAATGATGAATTCTACATGCAAATATTTCTGTTACAAAGCTAGTGATTTTCCTTGTACAAAAGAGCCAGCGATTAGCTGCACAGAGTACATTCCTCTTTGTCACATTAAGTTCTTGAATTAACAACCCATTAACTTGCTAAAGCTGTACATTGGTAACATTAGGCTGAAAGCATTTTTGGCCATGCTCTGGGCTCGCGCCTGTCTGTTTTCGTTCGCAAGCTGGATAAACCACGTACAAATAATCATTGGTGGTAAGTAGATCAACAAGTACCAAGTGCTCTATACCTTTCATGTGGATAGATAGCTAGATTGCAATGTTTACGACAACATCTTCAATTGGTGCTGCGTATTCTCCACCAATTTTACTAGTCTATTTTTGCCATTTAAGCTAGAAGAGTGTAATGTAAATTTAGCTTGTGCTTCTGAACATTTGAAAAATATCATTTACATAGTAATAAGTTTCAGACTTGTCGGAAATTTGCTAAATGTGATACACGTGACAGAGTTACTATATGTTTGACTGATTGTGGATTAGACACTATTGCCTTAGACCGACTATGTTGCTGCAAATTCATTACTCCCTCCGTCTCAATTTATGTTGCATATAAGGTTCTTTCCAAGTCAAACTTTACAATGTCTGACCAAATAGTTTGATACAAATATAAACTATAAAATGCCAATTAATATCATTAGAATTGATTTAAAATATATTTTCATATTATATGCATTTTATATCATACATATTCATATTATTTTGTATGATGTCTAAATGGTTCTCTGTTTCTCGAGAATTTAAACAAGAGGATCCATCTCACGTTTGAGCCATTGTGGACCACATGTCTGATGTCTTTGACGATTGTGACCTGTCGAAGCCCCAATGTGCTTGCCATAAACCGGTAGTAAGACAAATCTATTACATAGGAAATTTCGAAGCGTGTATGCTTTCTAAAATGCAATGTACTGGATGTGATCTTTATTTTGTATTCATATACAATATTGTGCAATATTCCAACATATTTTTCACTGAATTGCATTGCAATAATTTTTTGCCGGTCTACTGTTACAAATGTACACTAACTTTTTGTTGGTCTACTGTTACAAATGTATGCAGGGTTGTAGTTTGTCAATCTAGGAGGGTATTTTCAACAAGTATGTTGAAGAGATGGCCAACTACTGCACAACAGATTCAAACAATAATCTCCAAGATGCATTGGCTTCATCCGTCTACCTTCTGAATGAGAAGGAACAACAATTTTTCCAATTGGAGAATAACTCCTAGTCCCAATTGTAGTATCAGTTTGTAGAAGACAAAGGACTAACTAATATGATGTGTGTATTGCTAAAATTTGCAAGCAGATGCTATCTGCAATTCAGTATATTTTGGTACACAAAGCCTCTATAAAATCCATGCAATTGATTATCATGTAAGTAAATAGGAAACACTGGAGAAATGGTAAGTTCTAGCTGGATGATTTAGGTATGCATAAGCTTTCGCCTCCCGGCAGCAATGCTTTATATATATTACTCCAACATATTATCATCCTTCTCTCTATGCTTTACCAGATCAGACTAGCATCAAAGCCGGGCAGCAATTTCATTGTATAATAGCTACAACAGACATCACATCTTTGCTGGTCACGTGCACGCCAATCAGGTACAAGTGCATGCCAATCCATTACAATTTGGGAACTAAACTATATATCTTGTAATTGTACAAAAACATGTGCCTTGGTTCTACGATTGAATAGAGGAATCTGGATGGATTGCCTTGCTCCACATCCTTCTGTGTTGTGAGAACCTATCCTGTAGCAGTGAACCTATGAAAGCTATATCAGTACTTTGCAAGAATTTTATCATCACATATGTGCTAAATAACTGGCGAGTACATGGAGTGAGGAGCACATAAGCAAAGCAAGCGAAACAAACACATGCTACTGTTATTCCACGGATACATATGATCCTTGTACAACCAAAGCTAGAAGCTAGCATCTGTGTGGTTCATGATTAGAGAAAACCAGACACACTTTACATGCCAGAGGAACCTGAACGCATACCTTACAAGAATACCATATCCAGACATAGCGTTTACGATTTCTCAAAACTGAAAATCTCAACATTCAGAAAACACAATCCTCCTTTCCAGCATTGTCCTATTAACTGGTTTGCAAATACAGTAGATAAAAACTGAAAATCTCAACATTCAGAAAACACAATCCTCCTTTCCAATGTACATTGAACAGCAGCCATCTTTCTCCTTCAAAACCAAAATGCACGCATGATCTTAGCTGAACTTGTGGCAAAAATATGAGGCACATGCGGAGGCTATGAGAAGGCGAAATTAATGACATCACCTTCTCAGAGCAAACTGATCACAAATATATTACAACAGAAATTAAATTCAAAGAAAACGCCATAGGGCCCTACATATTCGTAGTCATAATCAGGTGGTTCAGATAAAAAATAGAACGGGCAGTAGAATATGAATACAGGGAAGGGGAATGCAATGTTCCAGGCTAGCACTCACAAATTGAAACATTGCAAACCTGCCCTGGCTAACAGTTCTAGTGGCACTGGTGATCACCACCTAAAATTATTGGTTCATTGCATATTACTAATCCCTTCAAACTGTAAGAGATTGTGATAAGCTTTGCATTCTGAAATGATTAATGGCGCAGTTCCCCTTTTTGTTAAGTAGGTATAATTTGTTCCATAGTACTTTGACTCACTAGGGAAACAATTTGCACTAATCGATGGGGGTGGCAAGGAAGCAGCAGCCACGGCAAGAAACGTACTAGCCAACGATCTGGATGCACAGGGCGTCGCGTGGGTGGCGTCGGCGGCGGCTCCCTTCAGGTAGGCCGCATGGGAGGTGGACGAGGCGGCCGCGTTGTGAGCACGTGGGAGCTGGGGGGAGGCGGCGGCGTCCCTCCTCATGTGGGGGCATGGGAGGTGGACGAGGCGGCGGCGTCCCTACTCTTGTGGACGGGAGGCGGCGAACGCGGCGACCCTCCTATTGTGGGCGTGTGGGATTTGGAGGTGGAGGAGGCGGCGGCGGCTCCGTGCACGCGGCAGGTGGAGGCGGCGGCGGTGTCGTGCGGGAGAGGAGGAACTTGTTCGGTGGGCTGGTCTGACTTTCTTTTCTACAAATAATGTATTTTTTCCTAAATATTATGGCTACTGGGCCGGCTGGGCCTAATTTATCTGAGCGGTCCGATGGAATCATACTTCTCCCTCTATGTGACCAGTAAAAGGTATTGTAAAACTTGCCTCACTTAAACACCTCATCAGCTTTCTCTACATTCCAAGCATTCGCGCCGCGACACACCGTCTACAACACTCCCTCTACTACCGTGTGTGTGTGTGTGGGGGGGGGGGGGGGGGGGGATATCAGCCTACTGGATTTTATTTCGGTTTCTCTTCGGTCTAAACGTCTACGACGTTTCTATTGTTCACGACGCTACCGCTATGACTGCGCGGGAGTGTTAGAGTATTAACCATATACGATTGTTATGGTAGTTTAGATAGAGTTAGGATCTGTTTATGTACAGTCATAAATTGACTTGTACTCCAAGATATTCTCTTGTACGTCTATATATATTTATCCATAAGGCTCAATAATACATCCATTATTATATTCTAGCAAAGTCATACTCTTTCACCAACTACGGTGTTGTCATGCAGCAACATCCGCCGACGGCCACCACCGTCCCGTCCATGCCTCAACATAAGAAGGCAACCCTATAGCCTTCATTTGGAGCACAATCTTTGCATGGCCATGTCCTCCACTGGCGTTGAGAGTGCACATGAGCTCGTGAGGTGTCTCTGCCAGCAGTGCCTATGGTCTGCACGACTGCACCCATGGGACACCATGGAAGTGACACGTGGGACGATAAGCGTAATATTGTTGAGATGATGAACCTATGTGTGATCTTTCATCAAAGTAGAGAGAAGGTAAGGCACAGCCACATTGCAGGCTAGAGAAATGTATAACCAATGGTACTGGCATAGAGCTTGACTTATGACATCAAAACAACCAAGAGATAATTTTAATATGCTCTAAAATTATTTATCCATAAGGAAAAAGATGATTTTCTCCAAAAAAAAGGGGCATGCTACCAAGCTTCGTTAACAGGAGTTTATGACCTAGCATCTTTATCACATGGAGGTTTGATAAAACAAGACTTGTTTTTTCAGATCTGGAGCTGCCTAAACGTCGTTATCCATTTTCCAGTGCTCTTTTATCCATACAAAATTAACGGAAGATATCCATTATCTCCAGCAAATCCCATGACAATTCTTTTATGATGCTGATGGTAGCCGATTGAGAGGAATTAACACAGTTGCGTAGTTAAAAAAGATAATGGAATTTCAATAAAAAATAGACACCAATATACATATATCTCTCTATGCCCCCATGGTGCGGTAGTTAGAACGTTTTATGACACGGCGGTGGTAATGTGCCTTGATTAAAAATGTCAGTGAGCATGGCCTTGATGGCGTATGGACGCGACAGAGAGCAGCCTCGCAAGGGGAAACCATTGGGTTTCGTGTTATGGGGCAGCTGATACCACGCGGTCTAAAAAGGACTACAGCTACTGTGCTACCAGAGTGAGCTGGAGTATCACATGGCAGATACGTTCGACAGCGCCTCATCAGACATAAAGGGATATGAACTCCCCGTAGATTGAAGGGAGAAGGTTGCTACACTTAAAGATCAAAGTTATACGAAACCTGCTTCTCAGCGATTTTCATTCCATTCAAAGGTTCCTACACTTAGGGGCGGTTTGGTTGTGCTTATTTATGGTTTTTCACTTTTGGCTTACAAGCCACAAAAACATCTAAATATGAGCTTTTAATTCTGGCTTTTGGCTTATACAATCATACTACTATGTCCAGTTAAAATTCAAAAGCCAAAGCCAAAAACACCTATATGTCGGTGCTTTTACGACTTATAAGTCAAACTCCAAAAACTAGATTTAAGCCAACCAAACAGGCCCGATCAAAGGTTGCTACACTTAAAGCCATTGTTTGAAATTTCCTCCTGGTGACCTTTGTCTAAGCCACCAGTATCTAACGTCAGGGCCTACTGGGAGGCTTTCTCTTGTTTCTTCTTTTCACTTTCTTTGGATGTCGTGGCACAAATGTGTGACAGGCAACAGGCCGGTTCAGTGGCTAGTGTATTCCCGGTGCCTCACACGCGCATTAAGAGTTGCTACAATTTCGTAGTGTGAATTTCTCTTTGAGAGAGACTCACCAGCAAGAGAGGCTTCGTGAAAATTTGAATCGAAAGCAACAAATTTTAGGTGGCCATAGATAGAATCATAGAACTGGATGGATACTACAGTACTTATTACAAACTATGTCCAATGCATCCGGTTGCTAATGGGCTATATGTATACAAGAAGAGATATTATACAACACCAACATACCTGGTGTCAAGGACCCTGCATGTGCTGCCAGTGAGCTGACGGATTAAATGTGCTATTAATCGAAAAATGACAAAAGAGCCTTTGTCACCTTAAAAATTTTGTTGCATAACATATGAAGATTTTTTTAAATAACACTATTTATATAGCTGAAAAAACACAATCGATCAACGACGCAAAGTCTTTCCAAAATTTGCTGAGCTTATTCAATCACTGGCTTATCCATGCATGTAGCTTATGGACTTATTTTTGTGAAGATAGTGTTTTCTTTTTTGAAATGGGAGTAAAAATTCCTCGACCTCGGCCTTTTTTTAAGCCAAAGTAATAAGTAACAAGTCATCAATTCAAGATATAGCTAGAGTTGCCGCATAGATCAACCAACAAAAAAATATTTAAAAAATGACTAAGCATCATGAAGACGACTAGTATGTTGCCAAGTAACCTGGCTGAAGAACTCCGGAGCGGTGACTGTCAATAGCCGTCCGTATCCGGAAGACATGGCATCTTAGTGTTCCGGCGGTAAAAGACATGCCCACAACTACTCCCAGTGCGTTATCATGTGAATAACCTGCAAGAATTTGAAAGATCTCTTTTTCTTAAATATTATATAATTTCTACATCTTTATATGGACCAACACAAAGACAATACACCAGTGTGAATCATAACTTTCGTCTTACTATCCATTCGTCCCAACCATGTACCAAACATATAATCAATACTAGTTGGAGATAAAAGATCAAAAGTAACCGCAACGGTATGCCATATAATTCGTACAAAAGGGCAAGAGATAAACAGGTGATCAATGGTCTATGGAAAAACACAAAAAACAACACTTTGTGCATCCAACCGACTTACGCTTAACCAAATTATCCTTCGTAAGTAAAAAAATTATGCAGGAACCACATAAATATTTTAATCTTCAATGGTATCTTTAATTTCCAAAGATATTTCCTAAGAAAAGGCATATGACCATTCATAAGTTCTTCATACATAGATTTAACATTTAGCTGTAAAAGAACCTGAGGCATTTAATCCCCATACAATTTTATCTGACTCGTCTCATAACTGCACCATCATTAACCGTTGACATAAATGTAACCATTATGTCCATTTATTACCAGTTAGAAATCTTTGGAATGCGATATTCAGCGGTACGTTAACTAGAACATTCGCAACCAAAACCTAGCGTTTGTTGAAAGTTCTTTTTTGTGTGTTAAAGAACGGATCATGGATATTGACAATGACAAATGGAAACTGAGAAGGTTTGAGCTAAAACAAGACTTCTATTTTCACATGCAGAGGCTCCGAAACGCTGTTGTCCATTTTTAGTTTTTTAGGCGCCTGAGAACTTCTTAGGTCTCAGTCAGCTCTCTAGCCATTAGATTTACCTTACGATTCGTACAGCGTGGGACTTCCATATGAGTTACAACTAGGTTGTAACTGGGATTTTAATGAGTTGCAACTAGGCTACAACTGAGAATTAGTACAAATTATATAAGTTGCAACTAGGTTGCAACTGAGAATTAGCACAAATAGTAAATGATGTCAACGACTTAGACATAAGAAGTTCTCAGGCGCCTAAGATCCAGGCACTTCCTTTAACCAAGGGTCGTACTACATGTCCCCCGGGGGATAATTCTCTAAAATCCGTCGGGTCCCCCTGCTGACACATGTCCTCTAAAAGGCCCTAAATTCCGCTTTTGCTATAAATATAGCAGTGTTGCTACACGTAGCAGAAAACGATTCGTTTTAGAAAAGGACAAATATACTGGACCTCGTCGGAGAGTTCGCCGGAGATCTCGCCAGCGACCTTGTAGCAAAATAAATATCCTAATGTAGCAAAACTGACTTCGCCGGAGACACTCGCCGGGAAAAATGTCGTCGGAGACCTCGTAGCAAAATATTTACGCTATTGTAGCAAAATCACAAAACGGTTATAGCAAAATATTTATTCTAATGTATCAAAGGATACATTGTCGGAGACATCTCCGAAGACTCTCGCCGAAGACCTCGTAGCAAAACCGTAGAAATCGGTTGTAGCAAAATAATAGTACGAAAGTAGCAAAAATATATAAATATATAGCAAAAAAAGCTAAGGTAGTAAAACGCTCGTAGCAAAGACAGCGAGCTTTGTGACCGGCTTGTAGCAGAGCGCCATCGCTGTTGTAGCAGAGCGCCCTGCCGCTATAGCGAGCGCCATCACAACTATAGCATCGGGGCCAAACCAGGATGTTTGTAGCATCGCCGCCAGCCACAAGCCGAACCCCTAGGGCAGCTCGTGTGGCAGGCGGAGATGCGCGGCATAGGACTGGCAGCAGCGGAGGCGCGCGGCGACACGAGATGAAGCGCAGCGGCGACGCGAGTAGGGTATAGGTAGAATGGTGACTGACAACAAAGCCGAGTCGTCTGTACGCGGCGCGAGGATGGACCCTTTGATCGCGTATGAGCCACCGTTGAGGCAATGCCATGGAAAGAAGCCACGTGAGAGGCAACTATCGGGTGTGGATTGTGTGGCCGCTGATATAACAGGCTAATGGAAACCGATGTGACTGCACCTACTATGATATTATCAGAGTGTGACCTTTTTTATGGGGCATCACATGGTAGATACGTTTGGCAGCGCCTCAATATTCGCCTCAATATATAGAAGCAAAGGAATATGAACCCTTTGTAGATTTAAGGTAGAAGGTTGCTACACTAAACATCAAGAAGGACTTTGCTACCGGGCAAACGTTCTAGGATTTGTAAATTTCAGTGGGCATTCCGTGCATGCAAATATAAACAAAACTGTTGATGTCAGCGTAACCAAATGTGAAATTTAAAAATTAAAGGTTTTGTAGCTTAAACCATTAATTAGATTTAGGATCCGTTTTTACCGCTGGGCTAGTTGCGACGAGAGCTTCGAAACTAGATCCCATATTGGTATATTTCAATGAATTTTTTTTCGAACCTAAATGTTACCCACCTCTAACACGTAAGTTATCCAGCGGATAACATATAAGTTATCCACCATTACAAAAATGTACCCACGAGAATATAAAAGTTATTCTCACGGCTCGGTTTCGTCGTTTGTCGCCGCTTTCGTGGCATATGAGATACTCAACCTCGAAAGGCTACCGCGTCAAACTAATTTTATTAAAGAACCTAAATCTAAACTTCTCTTACATATGATATAATAAATAAGCTCTTATGCCCCACCCATCCATCATTCTAAGTAATGAATAAACGTAATGCACAACCGCTAGTCTAGTGATTCGGCTTCATCGCCCGTCACTGCTATCGTGGCGTACCAGTGACAAAGCCTCAAATGGTGTTAGGGTACGCATCGACAATGATGAAGTCTATGTACCTAATACTTAGGCTATCGTGTCCCACTTAACTCATATATCACATTTAATTAACTAAAATACATGGGGATCCGAGCCCCCCCCCCCCCCCCGAGAAATGCAAGAATGCCCCCATCCAACCCGTTTATATGGTGGATAATTTATATGATATATGATGGATAACTTACATTTTATAACATAGATCACTCACGTGTTAGGGATGGGTAATCTTTTGTTTACCTAAAAGTTATCAATTTGTAGCACGAGAGTTATCCAGGTTTCATTATGTAAGTTACCTATTCAATAACATGTAAGTTATCCACCGCTATAAAAGTTTATCCACAGATAAAATATGAAAGTTATTCTAACGGCTCGGCTTCGTTGTCCGTCACCATTCTCGCGGCGTACAGACGACTTAACCTCGAAAGACTACGGCGTCAAACATCAATCATAATTTGTTTAAATGAATTAAATATAAGATTTTTTACATACGGTATAATAAATGAGGTCTTATGCCCCCTCTCCACACCGTCACCATAAGTCATAGTGAATAATATAACACATATAGTAGTCTAGCAGCTCAGTTTTATCGCCCGTCGCACTACCACGGCAAATACGTGTGGCACCCGAGATTTTATGAGACAAAAAAATAAAATTTATCCACACGAGACATGCGAAAACGTCTATGCCCAATCTGTTTATATGGTGGATAACTTATATGTGTTATATGGTGGATAACTTATATATTATGACATGGATAACTCACGTGTTAAGGGTGGGTAACCTTTTAGTCCATTTTTTTTCTCCGAAACAATCAACATGGGATCTAGTTTTGAAGATCTCGTCGCGACTAGCTCAACGGTCAAAACGGATTTTCAATCGAAACTGTTTGTCCAATTTAGAATCCGTTTTTATCATTGGACTAGTCACGACAAGATCTTCAAAACTAGATCCCATGTTGATATGTTTCGATGAAAAAAATTAAACCAAAAGTTATCCACCCTTAACACATGAGTTATCCATGTCACAATATGTATGTTATCCACCCTATAATACATACGTGTTGGGTATAGACGTTCTCGCATACATGTTGAGCAAGTTTAATCGAAGCGTGATAGCCTAGTTGTTAGGGTAGTAAGACTTTATTGCTATCAATGCGTCAGCGTCGACGAGCGATGGAGTCTCGGTATCCTAAAACCGTTCTAGGCTTTGTCACCTCTCGGTAGCACCGACGGACAATGAAGTCGAGCCGCTAGACTAATGGTTAAGCGTCACGTTTTTCACTACGGCTTACTGTGGTAGATGATTGGGGCATCAGACCCTATTTATTTATATTGTATGCAAAAAACTTAATTTTAGTTCCTTTAATAAAATTATGTTTGATGTTTCACGCGGTAGCCTTTCGAGATTGAGTAGTCCATACACTACGATAGCGGCGACGAGCAACAAGGCCGAGCCGTTAAAATAACATTTTATATTCTGTTTGTAGGTAAATTTTTATAGTGGTGGATAACTTATATGTTATTGGGTGGATAACTTACATACTGAAGCCTGGATAACTCTCGTGTTAAGGGTGGATAACTTATGAGTAATAAAAAAGTTACCCATCCATAACACGTGACTGTGGGTAATTTTGTAGTAGTGGATAACTTACATGTTATTGGATGGATAACTTGTATGCTAAAGCCTGGATAACTCCGTGTTACGGTTGGATAACTTTTGGTTCAAAAAAAAGTTGTCAGAACATACCAACATGAGATCTAGTTTCGAAGATCTCGTCATAACTAGGCTAACGGTGGAAACGAATCTTAATTCGATCAAACTGTTTGATCTAAAAAAAACATTTTGAATTTTTGTTTTGAACCCTATTTTGCAATTCATAGATCTGTCGCCGGTAGTAAAGTTCATCCTTTTAGCTCGTCACGTGTGGGCCTTATCGAAACAGGTCGCTGTCCAAGCCTGCCAAGTTTTCTTATCGGTAGAACTACTGCCGAGTAGCATCGTCCTTAAATATTTAGGTTTCTACATTAAATGCTGATGTCAAGAGTTTTGAACCGTAATACATGCATGCATGTACTAGTTGTCGAAATGTCCGCCAGAAATTGACGTCTACCGACCGGTCTGAGATTAGAAATCCCGAAGATCAAAGGTAGCTAAGACCTACTTCTGAGAACATGTTTGATTAAGTTTCTAATGTAACCTGATTACACTCGAAACAAGTTACGTTAAAACGTGTTTGGTTCAAAAACTTTGTAAACAGTTACTCTAGAAACGATTCCACCGCTATACAAACGTGTTACCGGTCGTACCCCTCCGAAAACAACTCGCGTTACCGGCAGCGACTCGTGAGCGCCTGCTGTCTCTAGATCCCGATCTCGTTCCTCTTCATGCCCCTCCTTCCACCGAGTTCCGCCGCCAGCGACGGCGTCGGGAGCGCCAGCGATCCATCCCTCGACGTCCTCCACTTGTCCTCGACGTTCCCCACTTGACTGGCAGCGGCGCCACACCAGGGAAATAGAGGAGCAGCGGCGACACGGGAGGAGCGGCGGCATCCAACGATTCCCGATCTTGAGGTAAGTAATGATCCTTGTCTAGAACCTTTCTCCTCCTCTTCCATCTGTTTTTGAGGTCTCCGTATAGATCTTTGTTTAGATTAGGATTTTTTCTTGTGTTCAATGTTGTGACATGTTCTTATTCACCATGAGTAGGTTATTGTGATTCCAATCTTTGGCCATGATAGTACCTTGAGTTCGATGATTGGTTTTCATACGGATTTTCCCTCTCCCGGCCGACTTATACGCCGGTAACCAAGTGAGAAATAAGGTATATATCTGAACATGCATTTTATTTTCTGGAAGAACATGCTTTTATGATCAAGAACACTCCTGATCTGGTCGTTTTGTTACTGCCTCTTCCTTTGGTAGTTTTATATCACTATACAAGATCATTTATAGATGCACAACATGTGGTCTGTTTACTAGCATCACATGGTATCGGCTAAGGAGCAAAGCCAAAGTTCTTGTTAATGATTAGATGTCCTTTTCATGTCATTCGAATATTTGTATTTGCACCAAATTCTGTTTCTCAAGCGTCTATGAACAGAAACAGGAATAAAGAATAATCCAGAACAATTTGGTCTGCTAGCTATAGCCAATCAGTTCTATGTTTACAAATTTGTGTCCACAAAGTGAATGCAGTGTGGCTGGTCTAGCCATGTTCCTGACTTTGTTACCTGGTACATGCGTTCATTGAGTTTTCAATCTTTCATTCCACCACAACGTCCTAGTTCAGAAGCCGTCGTCTGCGTTTAGCCCCACTATACGCATAACTAGTCATGCACGTGGTAATGTAATGTTTTTCAGGCTGGTCATGTACCTGTTCATGTAGTAACTAGTATATACTCATGTCTTTGCTGGAGGGTTTGGAAAAGGAAACCTGGTTACCGTGGGTTACACTTGATCCTTCAAAGGTCGTACCGGCCGTACCACTCTGGAAACAACTCCTGTTACCAGCCACAACTTGTGAGCACCCGGCGTCTCGCGTTACCGATCGTACCCCTCCGGAAACAACTCGCGTAACCAATCAGTTCTATGTCTGCAAACTTGTGTCCTTAAAGTAAATGTAGTGCGGCATGTCCAGCCATGTTCCTTTGTGTACCTAGTACATGTGTTCATTGAGTTTCCAATCTTTCATTCTACCACAATGGCCTAGTTCAGAAGCCGTCGTCTTTGTTTAGACCCACTGTACACATAACTAGTCATGTACCTGGTCATGTACCTGGTAATGTAATGTTCTCCAGGCTGGTCATGTACCTGGTCATGTAGTAACTAGTATATACTCAAGTCTTTACTGGAGTGTTTGGAGAAGGCAACCTGGTTATTATGGGTTACACTTGATCCTTTATAGGTCGTACCGGTCGTACCCCTTCGGAAACAATTCGCGTTACCGGCCGCGACTCGCCTGCCGTCTCTCGTTACCAGTCGTACCCCTCCGGAAACAACTCGCGTAGCCAGTGAGTTCTATGTCTGCAAATTTGTGTCCACAAAGTGAATGAAGTGCGGCTAGTCCAGCCATGTTCCTGACTTTGTGTACCTGGTACATGTGTTCATTGAGTTCCCAATCTTTCATTCCACCACAACGGCCTAGTTCAGAAGCCGTCGTCTGCGTTTAGCCCCACTTTACTCATGACTAGTCATGTACCTGGTCATGAACCTAGTAATGTAATGTTTTTCAGGCTGGTCATGTAGTAACAAGTATACTCATGTCTTTGCTGGAGTGTGTGGACAAGGCAACCTGGTTACCGTGGGTTACACTTGATCCTTCACGGGTCGTACCGGTCGTACCCCTCCGGAAACAACTCGCGTTACCGGCCGTGACTCATGAGCACCTGTCGTCTCGCGTTATTGGCCGTACCCCTCCGGAAACAACTCACGTAGCCAATCAGTTCTATGTCTGCAAATTTGTGTCCACAAAGTAAACGCAGTGCGGCAGGTCCAGCCATGTTCCTTACTTTGTGTACCTAGGTTTTTTTTTGAAATGGGCGCATATATTAACGAAAACGTTTAAAGTTTACACCCGGACTCTGCATAACTAGGATGCACACAGCCACACAAATGACAGAGCTAGAGAATAAAAATTAAACAAACATTACACAAAATCACTATCGAAAAGAATCTTGAATCTAAGGCAGATCAATCCTCAAGTCACGCGGCCATCCATGCCGGGAGAAAATATCCCTCGTCGTATCCTCCAATCGCGTATCCCTCCACAAATAAGTCGCGAAACTTCATACGTTAGAGAATAGTCCATGCTTGGAGAAAAGCCGTAGCTCGATAAATAACCTGCAGAGGTGAAGAGACAATGTTATTAAAAATCTTGTCATTTCTACCAAGCCATAGCGACCATATAATGGCAAGCGCTAGCGCTTCCACCCTAAATAAAGTTTTGTACTTATCAACAATTCCATGCAATCAATTACCAAAAATATTGGTTACTGAACTTGAAGGTGATAAACCAGAAGCTATTTGGATGAGTGACCATATAGAGCGAGCGAATTTACACTGGAAGAATAAATGGTGAATTGTCTCAGCGTGATGACAAAAAACGCACTGTGTACTTCCATGCCAATTCCTCTTTGCAAGATTCTATTTTGTTAGAATTATACCTTTACGTAAATACCATATGAAAATTTTCCTCTTAAGAGGTATTTTCGTTTTCCAAATATTACTATTGTCATCGACTGGGATATCAGGTTGGACCAAAGCTCTATAAAACGAACCAACAGAAAATTTACCACTTTCTAGTAATTTTCATTTGAACACGTCCACACCGTCCGACAGTTGTATCATGGATAATCGTAAAAATAGATTGTTCCAAGATAACTGTCTAGGACCATGAGGCTTCTTCTGAAAGACACATTAGGATGGTTGTTCTCCAACACTGTGGAAATAGGGTCTCCTTTATGTCTAACAATCGAATATAGACCTAGATATTGTTCGCGAAGAGTAGTTTGGCCAAACCACCTATCTTCCCAAAACCTAACCTGTGATCCATCCTTAATCTCGAAAGCACCAAAACGAAAGAAATATTTTTTGGTGGCCATGAGCCCTGCCCAAAATGTGAATCACCGGGTTTCCAAACCACTTGAGACACAACTTTGGACCCTAGATATTTCCTCCATAACATGGTTTGCCAAACGCCATCATCAGTAAGTAGTTTAAAAAGCCATTTGCCCAGAAGCAAGGTGTTTTTGACTTGCAAATCATGTATGCCTAGTCCACCTTACTCCTTTGGATGGCAAACCACATTCCATCTGGCTAATCGATACTTCTTTTTCTCACTATCCCCTTGCCAAAAAAATCTTGAGCGGAAATAATCCACTTTGTTCAAGACACCTTTTGGTATTTGAAAAAACGAGATCATATACAGTACCATGTTAGTAACTACTGAGTTTATGAGTACTAGTCTTCCACCAAGGGATAGCAATATTCCTTTCCAACTATTATGACGCTTCTGTAGCCTTTCCTATACAAGTTTCCATTCAGCTATTGTGAGCCGTCGATAATGAATCGGTATACCCAGATAGTTGATTGGAAATTGCCCCTGACTACCGCCGAAAAGTTCAGCATAAAGATGGGCCTCTTCTTGGGCCTCGCCAAAACAATACATATCACTCTTATGGAAGTTAATTTTAAGTCCAGATAGCAGTTCAAATGCTGATAAAATTAATTTCAAATTCTTAGCCTTTTCCAGATCATGTTCCATAAAAATAATTGTATCATCAGCGTACTGAAGAATAGAAAGACCACCATCAATAAGATGTGGAACTAATCCTTCAATTTGACCATCAGCCTTAGCTCTCTCAATAAGAATAGCCAGCATATCAGCCACTATATTAAATAGTAAAGGAGATAGTGGATCTCCTTGTCTCAGTCCTTTCTTTGTCTGAAAGTATTTGCCAGTATCCTCATTTACTTTAATAGAAACACTACCCCCATACACAAACGACTGAATAAGAGCACGCCACTCGTCAGAAAAACCTTTCATACGGAGTGTTTGCTGTAGAAAAGACCAATTAACTTTATCGTATGCCTTCTCAAAGTCAATCTTGATTAATACACCATTTAAATTTTTTGAGTGTATTTCATGGATTGTTTCATGCAGAATTACCACACCATCAAGGATATTTCTTCCTTGCATAAATGCATTTTGAGAAGGACTAACAACATGATCAGCAACAGAGTTAAGTCTAATCGTGGCAACTTTAGTAAAAATCTTAAAACTAATGTTAAGCAAGCAGATTGAGCGGTACTGTTGTATACGTTCTGCATTGTTAACCTTAGGCAGTAAAATTATGTTGCCAAAGTTTAGACAAAAAAGACCTAACTGGCTGACTTATAGAAAACCAAACAAATTCATCAGGTCCTCCTTGATAACGTCCCAGAATTTGTGATAAAATTCCACTGGGAAGCCATCAGATCCTGGAGCTTTGTTATGTTCCATTTGGAAAACCGCTCTCTTAACTTCATCCTCGGTATATGATGCGATCAGAAAGTTGTTTTCCTCATCAGAAACCTGAGGAATATCGGACGTTTAAGACTCATCCAGAGAGAATGAATTTTCTACCGGGGCCCAAACAAAGATTTATAATAAGCTATAATATACGACTTCATTTGCTCCTGTCCCTCAATCATACCTTCATCCTAGATGAGAGAGTGAATAAATTTCTTCTTATGCTTTCCATTGGGAACAACATGGAAGTATCTAGTATTTGCATCTCCTTCCAGAATAAACTTCGCCTTAGAGCGTTGGTACCATTTGAGTTCCTCTTCGCGTAGAAGTCGGGCGATCTCTGCATTCGATTGGCTTTTAAGCTTAATTTCTTGTGCAGTTAACGGCCTGACCTTCGCGGAAGCCTCTAAGTCATCAATAATAGATGTTAGGCGTATTTTATCGTTTTTGAGGATTCCAGCTGTGTTCCTGGCCCAACCACGAAGGAACTTGCGTAAAACACATATTTTGTTATTCCATCGTAGGATAGGCCTTTGGCCAGCAATCGGTTTCTCCCAAATAGCCTTAACCATCTCCTAGAAACCATCAAGGATCATCCATCCGAGTTCAAATTTAAACTCATTCCTAGACTTCCGTGGTGGTGATCCAAAACTCAAAAGTAAAGGGGCATGATCCGATAAATTGGGTACCTAGTACATGTGTTCATTGAGTTTCCAATCTTTCATTCTACCACAACGGCCTAGTTTAGAAGCCGTCGTCTGCGTTTAGCCCCACTATACGCATAACTAGTCATGTACCCGGTAATGTAATGTTCTCCAGGATGGCCATGTACCTGGTCATGTAGTAACTAGTATATACTCATGTCTTTGCTGGAGTGTTTGGAGAAGGCAACTTGTTTATCGTGGGTTACACTTGATCCTTTATAGGTCGTACCCCTTCGGAAACAACTCGCGTTACCGGCCACGACTCACGAGCGCATGCCGTCTCGCGTTACCAGTCATACCCCTCTAGAAACAACTCGCATAGTCAATCAGTTCTATGTCTGCAAATTTGTGTCCACAAAGTGAACGCAGTGCGGCTGGTCCATCCATGTTCCTTACTTTGTGTATCTGGTGCATGTGTTCATTGA
Organism: Avena sativa; assembly: GCA_916181665.1. Classification (NCBI taxonomy): domain Eukaryota; kingdom Viridiplantae; phylum Streptophyta; class Magnoliopsida; order Poales; family Poaceae; genus Avena; species Avena sativa. Next base: position 42,954,707 of record OV702285.1, on the reverse strand, counting down.
GTTTCCAATCTTTCATTCCACCACAACGGCCTAGTTCAGAAGTCGTCGTATGCGTTTAGCCCCACTATATGCATAACTAGTCATGTACCTAGTCATGTACTTGGTAATGTAATGTTCTCCAGGTTGGTCATGTACCTGGTCATGTAGGAACTAGTATATACTCATGCCTTTGCTGGAGTGTTTGGATAATGCAACCTGGTAATCGTGGGTTACACTTGATCCTTTGTAGGTTATACCGATCGTACCCCTCCGGAAACAACTCGCGTTACCGGCCGTCACTCGCGGGCGCCTATCGTCTCGCGTTACCGGTCGTACCCCTCTAGAAACAACTCGCGTAGTCAATCAGTTCTGTGTCTGCAAATTTGTGTCCACAAAGTGAACGCAATGCGTCTGGTCCAGCCATGTTCCTCACTTTGTGTACCTGGTACATGTGTTCATTGAGTTTCCAATCTTTCATTCCACCACAACAGCCTGGTTCATAAGCCGTCGTCTACATTTAGCCCCACTGTACGCATAATTAGTCATGTACCTGGTAATGTAATGTTCTCCAGGATGGTCATGGACCTGGTCATGGAGTAACTAGTATATACTCATGTCTTTGCTGGAGTGTTTGAAGAAGGCAACCTGGTTACCGTGGGTTACAATAGATCCTTTACAGTTAATATGTCCCTATGCCTACATGATTGCTCTTGATCAAGTTTGAGAATGGTACATATTCACATATTTTGCCAAGTATAATACTAGTTCTTAGGCTTTCTTGTTTTTGCATTAGACCACTTGGTGTTCATGGATTAAACTTTGAGAACTTCTATAATGTGGAGGAATATATTTAATGTTCATGTATGTATGTTCTTCAAATCAGCTACATTGATTAACACCTATAAATGTGGATGAAGATCTGATAGGCTTGCTATTTTAGTTTGCAAACCTGTCACTACAAAGAATAATTTTTAACAATGCAGATTCATCTAATGTTCATTGATTAACACCTCATGCGCATAAGTTCTAGCATTCATAATGCTTCTATTTTTTCCATTCCACTTTTCATTTTCAGTGTTATGGCTTGTCTCTCTTTAAATACGAGATATCGACGAAGGAATGTAGCAACTAGGAATCTCATGACTAGCATCATGCTCTTGTATTATCATATGTAGTTACCTTTTGCATTAGCCTATTGAATAAAGTGTTTGAAAATAGAACGGATGATTAAAATTAGAGAGCTAAGGGCATAATTTGTATGAACTAATTAGTCAGAGCGACACAATGTGTCTAAGTCAGCTTCGTACGGATAGGAGAACATTTAGCATATTGTGTGAGATGGTTCGAGATGTTGGTGGCCTAGAGGGTTCAAGGAATAGGTCATTGGAGGAGATAGTGGCATCATTTCTCTACATACTAACTCATCACATCAAGAACAGGACAATAGGGAATTATTTTTACCGGAGCCCAGAATCAGTTAGTAGAAACTTCACTGCATGCCTTCTAGCTATTTTGAAGCTGCACCGCCTGCTACTTAAAAAACCAAAACCTATACCTGAGTATTACATGGATGGTAGATGGAAACATTTCAAGGTAAATAGCTACTTAATAAAATATAGTATTCCCTAGCTGAAAATGTAATATTTGTAGAAGATAGTAATATTATCTCATGGTTGTTTATGTTGCAGAATTGTTTGGGTTCCCTAGATGGTACACATGTAAAGGTAACTGTCCCGAGTAACCTGAAAGGAAGATATAGGTCAAGGTTGGGTGATATAGATACAAACATGTGAGGTGTATGTGCACCTGACATGAAGTTTATCTATGTATTACCTGAATGGGAGGATTCTTCACATGATGGTCGTGTCCTTAGGGATGTCATCACAAGGCCAAATGGGTTACGTGTCTCCGAAGACCAATAATACCTTGTTGATGCTGGATACACTAATGCTAGAGGATTTTTAGCTCCATATAGAGGTCAAAGGTACTATCTAGGTGGTTGAACAACGCAAAATCCACCTAATAGTGCAGAGGAGTATTTTAACATGCTACATGATAAGGCCCAAAATATTGTAGAAAGGGGATTTGGAAGACTCAAGGGACGGTTGGCTATTTTGACGTCCCAGTCTTTTTATCCTATCAAAACCCAAGGAAGAATTATAATGGCATGTGCACTCTTACATAATCTTATATTGCAAAAGATGTCTTTCGACCCACTCGATAATGAAGACTACATAATGGAAGATAGATGCGATGTTGTGGATGGAGAATTAGCCGAACCTGAATTTGTTACATCTATCTCAACGAGTAATGATTGGACCAATTTTCGGAATGTTCTTGTTTAGGAGCTGTATAATAGCTATAGGGCTGCTAGGAATCATTGAGGTACAATGCTTATGTTGTTTTTATTTAATCTTGTGCATTATGTAGCTTGGTTTTAATTCATGATACCTCGTACATATGTGTTTTGTGTTAATTTTGTGGTTGAATCTTGTAGATATGCATTCTTTCGGTAGCTCAAGTGTGTCACGTGGAAGGGGTAGGAATAAACAGATGTGGACTTCTAATAAGGATGATGAGCTGATTATAGCATTGTATGATTTTTCTTTAGATCCAAGATGGAAAGGAGAAGGTTCTTTCAAGAATGTTTACTCTACAGTTATAGAGAAGATACTTGCTGAGAAGTGCCTGGGTTGTGGTCTTACCGCAGTTCCACATATTGAGTCACGAGTTAGGCACTTTAGGAAAAAATATGGGGCAATTGAAGTAATGCTATCAAGAAGTGGTTTTACATGGGATGGAAACAGGCATATGATTCGGTGCGAGAAGGTACAATACGATGCACACTGTAAGGTAAAGCCTGGTGTTCTTCACTAATGAGTGACCTAGTTGTTCTTTACTTCATTTTCTGTTATGGAATCACATTAGTAGTTTTGTGTTGGAAATTGATACTTTGTTTTAAACTTGTAGATCAACAAAGAAGCCAAAGAATTGCATGGTGTTTCATTTACTTACTTTGAGAAGTTGTGTGCTATCTATAGCAAGGATATAGCAACAGGGGAAGGTGCTGAAGGTTTTGATGAGGCCATGACAAATTTGTCCATTAAAATAGATGCCGAGGAAAGGCAGAGGGGTGAAGAGGATAGGATGTCTAGAGAGACTCCAAGATGGTATGTTGACTCACAAAGCCACTCGTTGGATACATCAAGAAGTGCTAAGAGGCCAAGAAAGGTTGATGGACCGAGAAAGGCACGACAAAGTGATCCAATTGTTATCATGCTTGAAAATGTCAACAATCAGCTTAATGTTGTGTTACAGCATGTGGGAACAATGGTAGTTGTAGCGGAGCATGGAGCTACACTTCATGCGAAGGCGGTCCACGAAGATCCTGACCAAAAGCTGAAAGAGAAGGCTATTGGTGAATTCCACAAGCTTGGCTTCGCTGGAAGTCAGATAGTAGATGCAGCAATAATTTTTGCAAAAGCACCGGATCAGAAGCAAATGATGATGGAACTTCTTGATATTTTGAGGAGGGAGTATGTGCTGAAGATGCTGAATAGTAAGATGATTTCTCATCTGAATTTTTTCTATTAAACCTCTCTCATGTGCGTGCTTATAAATGTTCTATTTTTTGGTAGATGAGGCTGGTAAATGATGCAAATGAGAACATGATAAATTGACAAGGAAGCTTAATTAGGTATATATGCCCTTCTACTATCTTTATGCACAGTTGTTCTTATAATCTAGACAGTGACTTGTCTCTCCTACCATTTTCTAGATAAGCTTAGATATGCATGGTATGCTTTGTTGGCAACTTGTATTGTTCATGTACTTAAGGAATATAACATGATCATGAATTTCGAACTTTTTTTATTTCCAGTTCTTGTTGCTCCTGTTCTTTCATCTCCAACATGTCCACTCAACTATTTTGGCATTATATATGATCTAATCTGTATGTGCAATATCTTCTATGCTTCCAGATCTGGGTTATATGTAGGTATAATCCTCTCTGGAAAAAAAGAATGATAGTATGTGTGTGTGTGTGCGTGTGTACACACAACATTAGTATATTTTATATAATCAAATGCCTACAGTCTTGATTATTTTGCGTTATCATTTGAGTTTCTTTCTCTATTGTTTAACTGTTGTTGTTCATTGTCAGATGAGATGAAGAGTCGAGGGGAGGTTGATTTTGAAGGAAGTGGTTCTCATGAGAACTATGAACAGCTGTATCGATGGCTAATGGTGTCTAAATTTGTATCAAAGGCTAAATCCTTCAACTCTCATGTTATATTTATTTCCAAGTGTGGTCAAATTATGACAAAGAGATGAATCTGTATTTGATGTATGTAAACTGATTTTTAATATTATGTGCTGGTTAATCGTCCTAGTCAAGCACTTGTGAACTGCATGTGAAAATTATTCTATCAAATCTGGCAATTTTAAGCATTTTCTAGTGGTTTCAGTGTGATTTTAAGGTGGAAATCTGTCATTTTGACGCATCTGATGAGGCAACCTTGTACCATTGCTCAACTTGCTGAACCAAACGCTGATAAGGGAATTGTTTCCATTACCCAGCCGAACGAAAAGAATCTATCATTTTTCCATTCCAGTGCAGGTACCTCCCGTAAATTGATACTATTTCCATTTACGTTACCGAGGTTGAACCAAACAGCTTCTTTGTAATTTCCTCGTGGTAACTTTCTAAGCCACCAGCATCTAACGTCAGGAAAGGCCGTAACTTTGGCGCCATACTAAACTCACTTGGTAGGTCACTAATCAGTACATCACTTGCTGGCTGTGTATGTTGTGGATAGGAGATCGCAAGTGCTCCAGGCGAGACCAGATTTCCCAATTTTGAAAAGAGCCTACGGAGAGGGTTTCTCTAATCTCTTCCTTTCACTTCGTTTGGATGTCAACCAGCCACTTTGTAACATGCGACAGGTTTCAAGTATGTGACCAGTGTATTCCTGGTGCCTCACACGCGCATTAGGAATTGCTACAGTTTCATAGTGTGAATTTCTCTTTGAGAGAGTCACCAGCAAGAGAGTCTTCATGAAAACTTGAATCGAAAGCAACAAATTTCAAGTGGACACATATAAAACTGAGATATTATGCATCCAGTTGCTAATGGGCTATATGTATACAAGGGGAGATATTATACATCAAGAATATACTTGGTGTTGAGGCCCCTTGCATGTGCTGCCAGTGCGCTGAGTAGCTAACGGATTAAATGTGCTATTATTCCCAAAATGCGCTGTTATAACCTCAAAAAATAAGCTGGGTAACGAAGATTTTTGAAAGTAAGACACAAAGTCTTTCATAAATGCCCTAACTTATTCATTCGCTGATTTATCCATGCCTATGGTTTATGGACTTATTTGTGTGAAGCTAGCGTTTAATGAAAGTTCATTTTTTGTGTTAAAAAATGGACCATGGATATTAATAATGAAAAAATGAAAACTTATTTGGTTCTTGTTTTCTGGAATGAGCATTTTTGTTATGTAGTTGCAAGAATTTCACTGTTTTTCTTTATTCTGTAACTTCTACGGAACTCATACATCCAAACAAAGCCATTTTTGTAGTTTTTTGGGACAATATCCATGAAATTTAGCCACCCTTGCGGTTCTCGTTCATAACGCACATCATATTGAAATTAACAATGGTCAAATTTACCAACATACTCTATGATTACCACGTGGTTACACGGAAAGGAACCTAAATTTGATAAACAAACATACTCTATGAAAAAGTGTCGTCAAGATGACTTCATGATCCTCACTTGAAATTTGTGTGGGAATCAACTGTTCTACAATGCAGTGTGTATGTGAACATGTAACTTCTGTCAAAATGCATGTTTCAATGATTGGACACTTCAGTGTTCCTGGTTATTACTTATTAGTCACCCACGTTGATCAAAACTGGAATCAACTGTTCTACAATGCAGTGTGTATGTGAACATGTAACTTCTGTCAAAATGCATGTTTCAATGATTGGACACTTCAGTGTTCCTGGTTATTACTTATTAGTCACCCACGTTGATCAAAACTAACAGTTGAGAACATAAAATATTCGTAATAGCTATCTCCAGATCACAAAGCAGGTTCACAAGATCATTCGTCACCGATATTCAGAGAGCACATGACCTGCTAAAAACTATGATGATTTCTCAAACGCAAACCAACCTATTGAACATATGCAAAATATCCCTGGTACAAATAAATACTATGGACACTCCCCAATGACAGTAGCAGAAAAAGGGTCACTACTAAAAATATTTTCGAGTAGCCAAAGAGTCCTTCCTCGAATTAATGGATCGATGCTAGGATACTGACATTGGCAGCATAAATGGTAGCGGAAATATCGTCGGAAGGGGAGGAATTGTTGATGAGTAGATGCACCTATAATTTTGTTGACAACGGTGGCATCGGGCCAACCGGGGTATAGCGCTCCACATAAAACAATTTTCATTTTTGGTACGATAGTAAATGCTCTTGAACATATATTATTGTTACAACTATCATATGCGGTTGAAGTTGGATATGCTACCCAATTTGTTGCCGTAGCCCACGACGGTACCCCTCAAGGTGCAAAACGTTGCGATAGTACCTTTTCAAGGTGTAAAACATCCGGCACGGAATACACCCTATGACATCCATAAGGTACTTTTTTCACGACTGAAACTCCACCAAAAAACGCGCAACGTTTTTCTCCTCCGGCAATTGTGGCTGCACCGACTACAACAAGTACTACATCAACCATGTATATCTCGACTATGGCTACAGCATGATTATATGCCTTAACATCAATATCAACGACAAACCTCTACAGCAGCTCACTGGCAACAACTAGAAGGGATCGTTGTTGATGAGAGTTTAAAAAGAAGACAAAACACAAGACTTCAAATCCTGTCGCAGTCGTTAGCATCACTTTGTTGGGGTAATTTTTGCAGCACCGATAAACCAGAGAGTCTTCAAGAAGCATTTAGTCATGATCGGTGGAAGGCGGTGATGGATGAAGAGTACTCTGCACTCATGTATAATCAGACTTGGTACTTGGTTCCTCGTCCATCTGGTTCTAATATTATTGACTGTATATGGGTTTACAAAGTCAAGCATAGATATGATGGTACTTTTGATCGGTAAAGAGCACGGCTAGTGGCCAAAGGGTTTAAACAAAGGTATGGAATGAATTATGAGGATACATTCAATCATGTGGTGAAAGTTGCAACAATTTGTATTATTCTCTCTGTTGCTGTTTCACAAAATTGGGTTATGTGTCAGTAAGGTGTTAAGAATGTGTTCCTTCATGGCGTCCTGAAAGAAGAAGTTTACATGAAACAACCACCTGAGTATGAGAGTTCTGTTACTCCTAGATATGTGTGCAACCTTGATAAAGCTTTACATGGTCTTAAGCAAGCTCCGTGTGCTTCGTACTCTCGGTTGTCTTCTAAACTTCGTGCTCTTGGTTATGTTGCTTCCCAAGCTAATACTTCACTCTTCTTTTATCACAAACATGGGCTAACAATTTTTATGCTCATATAGGTTGATGATATTATCATCACAAGTTCCTCTATGTAGGTCTTGATGCGGTTCTTGTAGATTTGCACATGGATTTTGCGCTAAAGGATCTTGAATCTCTTCATTATTTTCTTGGCATCGAAGTAAAATCAACTCCGACTAGAATCTCTCTTTCTTAGTAAAAGTATATTTCAGATGTGCTCAAGCGTGTTTGTATGGGGGACTATAACCCAGTTACCACAACGCTTTCTACATCAGAAAAATTATCTCTACATGAAGGTGATCTTATCAATGATGATGATGCTACTCAGTATAGGAGTATAGTTAGTGCGTGTAACATCCCAGTATTTAGGACCTAATGAAGGGTAGATTTAGGAATATGAATTGTTGCATGCATTTATTTGTGAAAATGTGGGAAATTGTTTTGCCAAATAAAAACTTAAGTAATCAATGTTTCTTTCTTACTTTGAGAATAGGTTTAGTCTTAAAGAAGGATTGCTATAAACTTTGATATGAACTTAAAGGAGTTATGTGTGTTTTGAAATGAGTTTGGATTCGAAAACTTAAGTGTTCTATAATTCAAATGATTTCGATATAAGATGTGAATCTTAAATTAATTAAGAGAAAAGTATTATAACTTAAATCTTATCTAAAAACAATATGGTATGTGAAATTCATTTTACATACTTAATCAAGTCACAAAGAACAACTTACAGAAGTTATTCCAAACTTCACAATTCACACAAGAGTAAAGAATAAAATATTCTTTATTAAAGAAAAATTACAAAAGAATAAGAAAACTAAATTTGTATTTCCACTAACTATCCTATACCTAAAACTACATTAAATCTTCATCATTATCTTTTGTACCTGCAAAACAAAGATTAAATGGAAAACAAGATAGGATCAGTGTTAGAATTTTTCTGTCAGATGTGTCAGTGAGGTGCACTTGAAAATCTCATCATTGAGAAATGTTATATAGGGGCAAGTTTCACCAATATGAAATATTTCATCTTTCATAAACTCAAAGCCAGAATGCAGATGATAGCCAAAAGGGACCAATTCACCAGCCAAGGTAAAAGTAGATTGGTACTAGTAAGTTCAAACTTTCTGAGCTTATCCTCATGTGCATAGCAGGCACACAAGATGCACACACACACAAGCATGCAGAGGGGTGTGCTGTCGACCTCACAAGCATAGCCATTATCACAAAACCACAACCAGCCGTGGAGGAGCACCTCAGTGCATCTCTCCACCACACAATACACTAGCACAGCTAGGATGAACAACAGTTAAACAAGAACAACAACCAAACCAACCACCCAGATCAACCCAAACATCACCAGAATGGTGACATAAGGAGGAGAATAGACCTGGTGGACAGCAAGGTCAAGCCCAGGAGCTAGGAGGAGTAGGCAAGCTCAAGAGCAAGCTCAGGAACTAGCAAACGCAGATCAAGATCAAGACCAAGAGCAAGATCAGGATCATCATCAAATATACTACACCAACATCAAATCTTGTGTTGAGTCTTATAAAACCATCACATGCCTTCATCAGAATATCTAAACAAAAGCATGTGTTGCTTTATGCAATCATCTCTCAATAAGCACCCAAGAGGGGTGAGTCTATCCTAGAGATTTCAAGTACAAGGATAAGAAATCTAGCTCAACCACAAACACTAAACCCTCAGACCAGCATCACTGGGTTCAGTGTTATTTTTTACAACTTAAATCATTTCCATTTGATCTTAACAGATCAGGGTACATCTCTCAAAGAAAGAGTAGCACCTCTAATCCTAAAAGATTCAAACAAATTATTGCCCAACTAACTAGGAATTACATCCTAGAGCCTCATACCAACATCATAGGCAAGATAAGAAAGCTTCCATATTATCTTATCAGTTTTAATCACAAGCATAATCAAGCTAAGCCCAGAATTATAAAAACCAATCACTTGTGTGCCAGAATACAGTGGTATCACAAGGACAAGTTCTTAATGAGCAAAAAACCAATCTTTACTTAGCTTCCACAGGAAAAGGGACAAATCATTACATATCATTTTCCTGAGCCAAATTCCAGGAAACAATCTTAAATTCATTTATACATTCACAGAAATCATTGCAAGCAATGATTTGATTCAGTAAGTAAAATCTCAGACAAGCCAACAGTATAATTGCAGTAAGCAAACACTGTTAGTATAAGCAAACTGATAGTAGAGTAAAGCCTCAGACCAACAACATAATCCAATTAAGGATTTGATTGAAACAACTAGCCTAGATCATGGTAGATTACCACTAGGACAAATCGGACAGGCAACTAGTAACAACAAATTTACTATCAATCCTTAACCACAACAAGCAATCATTTCACATGATCAAATATGATAAACACTAGATCGAAAGAATCCTAGATGTGATCAACAGAGGGGTTATGAACCCTAATCCTGAGATGAACCCAATCAACACATCATCACTCAACATCAGAAGCCACTAGCTACACACCAAAAAGAATCAAGATAGTAGCATGAATGAACACCACAGAGACCACTTACCCGAGGTCCTCGCCAATGAATCGAAGAGGAAGCAGAGGAGCCGACGAACCGCGACGGCACAGGGAGCACCCAGAGGGGCGCTGCAACCTGCACCTGCCACGGCGGCGGCCGCAGCAACACACGAGACCAACACACCACCGCAGGCGGGATCACGGCGGCGGCGACAACATCTTTTCCGAACCCTAGGGTTCGGAAATAGGGTGGAACTGACCACGGGAAAGCCCCAAAGACAAATCCAAGTGGATAGATAGAACGAGCGTCTTCGACAACCTCAACCCGCACCACGGCGGCGGCCAGAACGACCGGTGGCGGCGGGAATTGACGGTGGCGGCATCGCCTGCCACGGGGACGAGACAGAGGAGGAGGGGATTAGGTCGAGGGAGAGAAGGGAGGCAGAATGGGCTGGGTAGGCCAAAAACCCTTCGGGGTTATCTTTTGACCCTGCCCTATTGGGCCACCCTGGCCCAATAAGCCCAAGGGGCCAGCCCAAATTGCTTAATATATCTTTTTGATCAATTGAAAAGAACCAAAATACCCCTGACCTCAATAAAATGATAGAAACTAAAATAAAAGTCTAAAAATTATAAATAAAATATTTTTGGGTTCACAATAATCCACTGTGTTCAAATAAAATGAAATATCAAATTTTGAATACTTCAAATTTTATAAGAATTCTGTAATTTATATATTCCTTATGGAATTTTACAAAAATTATTGAAAGATGATAAAATAAATAAAAATCATTTTATTTATCTATTAATATTACAGTATTTATGAAAAATACTAAATAAATATTTAGTAATAAAACTATAATAATTCAAATTCCTATAATGATAAATATTTATAAGATAAGTAAAATACCAAAAATCTTGGAAAAATAAGAATTCTAATTAAAAATATAATCATGTACTATTATTTCACTTAATTAAATATTTAGTATTTATTAAGTAATTATAAAGTAATAATAATAAAAAATAATAACTTATTATTTATTAAACACAAAAAAAATATACCAACAAGATCATAAAAATAATAATAATATATACATGATAAAAAATCTCATAGTCTACTTTGACTTAAATACAAATTCAAATATTTTAATAACTCAAATTTAAACCTAGTCACTTCATTAATAATTCATAAAAGGATAAATAACATTTATTAATATCCTTAAAATGAGTTTAATATATAGTACAAATCTTAAATATTAATGAAATCAAACTCTAAGGGTTTTAAAAACATTATAAACATCTTTATATTAAACTATCTACAACTCTAAGTGAAGATTATATTCTCAAAGGATTCCAATTCATGATAAAAACATCTTATGAATAAATCAGATCCTTTCCATTAACTTTAAATTATCAAATTTCAACAATTACCACAACACTTTAGAAGTTCAAGGGTAGTTAAATGAAAATATATCTAGAATTATAGACTTTACTCATTATCTCTAAAAGATAAATGGTACTACTCTATCATAGAATTAAGAAACCATTATCTCAAGTAACGGAACAAACATCCTTAAAGAAAAACATTTCAGATATACAAGATACCAAAGTGTAAGTATCATATTTTCAAAACTATCTATATTTTAAAGTTAACTTTAGTCTCCAAGAATCTAAATATAATAGCATACACATTACTACATGTTTTATAGTTAACTTTGGTCTGAAATAGTTAATCTATAAAGCAACTCAAGCCAAACCATTTGATCAAAACAAATGACATCAACCACCACTAATTAACCACAAAGGATTAGACTTCGGAAGAGAAACCTTTTCTTTGAAGGTTATCCTTTTTGCCACTTTAAATAAGAAATCTTGTATAAGTAATCCTAACTAGTATGTCATAAGAATGTATATTTTACTCCTACAAATGTAATGTCTACAACCACTCCTAAACTCTAATAAAAGTACAACTATGAAACTTATTTAAAAGGACCACACATTCCAAACTAACCACTTTAGGAATCTAAACCCTAGAACAACGCTATTCTTAGGATCTGCGCTTAGAACGTGCATCACATTACTTATGCAGAAAAGCATACTGCTTCTTTAAACATTAGTCCTTACTGGACCAATGATGCTGATTTCAGATTTTGGATCTTGTACTGACTCAAAGACCGTGAGTGTATAATCTTGCAACCACAAAAGGCAAGTTCACACTTGCTCATGTCCTTTGTTTATTTTCTGAAAATATTTTACAAATCCAGTGTTGTCTTCACCTGCATTTGAAAAAGGTTAGAAAACACTATTTTCAATAATAATGAGAACTATTGATTACTGATCCAGGGTGATCAGCTAATCTATTAAACCTGACAGTTGGGATACCACTGTTCAGAATTATATCACCGAGGACTTAACAACCAATGTCGCCAGTGATTCTTGCGCCGTATATTACGCGTTGACCATGAGATTTGGAATGGGACGGAGAAGTCAGATGTATCTTCTTCCTCTCACATGAAGCCGGATGTGCAGGTCGTGGCTGTTATCCTCGTAGCGTGCATATTAATTGGTAATTCGTAGAGGATATGCATCATATGGGTGGGAACCCTCATCGTCCCACGATAGTTCTGACATCTAACAGAACCATTGCCGTAATTCATTATGTGGGCATGGTGTACACCAAGGAGGCATGCGGGGTCGCGAAGGGGGCAGTGATTGGCTTGGATCATCTTCTGGGCCCTACATCATGGAATTGTGGACGGGTATAAGCTGCCCGGTTGTGCAAAAAAGAGTTGATCTCTCATGGGTAAAGTAACGCACCTCTGCAGAGTGTAAGAATTGTAACTTGTTACTCCCTGTTTCGGGAAGGAGCTGCGAACGCGGCGGGAAAGGAACCCCATGAAGGTTCTAGTAAACCCGTGAAGGCTGACCGACATAGATTTTCAGAAAAAAGCAACCTTTGAAGAAATGTTTATGAAAACTTGCATTGCCTACGACCTACGGTATGTGGCTGTAGTTATAATGCATCAAACACTCCTTTTGTAGTGAATTTGCTGAGTACGCTCGTACTCAAAGTATCTTCTCAACCCTTGCTAGATTCGGAAGCCACTAAGAAGATGTCTACATCAAGTTATGCTCCCAGGAATCATCAAAAGCTAAAGCTTTTTAATGAAGACGAGGAAGACAACATATACCTCAACTCAAGTGAAGACGAAGTTAGTAATTGGATAGAAATATAATCTCTAGCCAAAGAACCTATTTTTGTAGTGCATTGCAATAGTAGCAATGCCAACCTCTTAGCCAAGATACTAGACGCAATAGTATATTTGTTCTTGCGTTATTTATCTTTGATTCTTCTCAGAAAGAAGTTCTTTTTCTCTTTTTAACCTAGAGTGTTCTCTGGATTTTATGTAAAGAGTGAGTAGTAACCTTTAGCCATGTATTGGACCCGTTGTGTTTCTGTTGTGCCATTCTGAGGGATGTAATACTAGTGAACGGTGTTTCATTGGTGTTATGTCAACGACTATAGTATACTACATCATGCAGTGGTATGCTGGGTCACCGCAGTGCGCTACAATATGTGACACTGACACAGTCAGATATATCTTTTTCCTTCAACAAAGTTAGTCAGTTTTTGCACTCTCCTACAACTCTTTATTGGACAGATGTAAAAGGATTCTTCGGTATCTGAAGTATACTCTTTCTATGGGGTGGAAACTTGTAAAAATCCGATTCTGCATTAGTTACTGCATTCTCTTATGCAGATTGGGATGGTTGTTCAGATGATAGAAGATCAACTAGTGGATATGCAGTTTTCCTTGGGTGTAATCTCATAGCATGGAGTGCTCGTAAGCAAGCAACAATGTCCAGATCAAGTACTGAGGCAGAGTATAAGTCTTCAGCAAATGCTATAGCAGAAGTAATATGGGTACATGTTTTGTTGACTGAGCTTGGCATACCTCATTCAAGGCAGCATCACTTTGGTTTGATAATCTTGGTACTACATATTTATCGGTGAATACAGTCGTTCATGCTAGAACAAAACATATTAAAGTGGACTATCATTTAGTTCGAGAAAGAGTTGCTGATAAGCTGTTAAATATTAGGTTTATACCTATAGGTTATCAAGTGGCTGATGGATTTACTAAACCCTTATCAGTTAGATAGATGGAAGCGCAATCTAAACTAAGATAAAGTTATGATTGAGGGAGGGTGTAAAACGAGTTGTATTCAGTAACGTTTGTAGCTAGGATAGCTATGTTAGGTAACCTATAAATCGAACGTGTTGTACAAGATGTAATCTCTTTGTATGCCGGTCGATTGACCCCCTTATTAACATGCACGCGGACCAAGGCCAATGTCACCCTTGACCTCCTGTTTCATAGTTATATCTAACGCATAACCACTAGCAACTACATTATAAATATATTTCTACCATCATCCCTTGTCTGAGTAATAATGCGCTACTAGGATACCACCGGAAGATATAATAGAAGACAGAGATGTTCTATATCCTTTGCATCGCATCGGTGTCGAACCACCTTTGCGTCTAGCAGCAACATGAATAACTTGAGATCTCAACCAGAGTCATCGTGCATAGCAACTGCTGGTAACTTGATGCTTCCTCATGATATTGTGCATAGCACATATGGGTTAAAGGCATGACTGGACACCTCTCAGAGAGATGCCATGCATAGCACCTACCGACCAAGATTGAACATCATCAAGTGGTAGAGGGGGCATCACATATCTCTGCCATCCTTGGAAAGACAATCACCATCACAATATCTAGTATCTTTTTCACCAAAAGGCATGCTACCAAGCTCCGTTAAATTCACTTGAGATCATGTAGAATTTCCTTATGAAGGCTGAATCTTTTCTAATTGAAAACAGGAGTTTATGACCTAGCATCTTTATCACATGGAGGTTTGATCTAAAACAAGACTTGTTTTTTCAGATCCGGAGCTGCCTAAACTTCGTTGTTCACACTACAGGAAAGAAGTAAGGCGCCGACGGCCGGCCGGCTACGCCGATGGCCAAAGGTCGGGGTCGTCGGCGTAGCTGCCTTCTCTGGCCAGCCGACCAGCCCGGCCGTCGGCGTAGATACGGCCGTCGGCGTAGATAACGGTGCCGGGGGTAGCCGTCGGTGTAGTGTGGCCGTCGGCGTAGTAGCGGGGTCTGTGCCGACGGTGGCCCTCGGCATAGATATAGCCCTCGGCGTAGCCCCAGTTCAGACACGACGGCGGAAACGGCGTTAGGCAGATAGGCTGTGCCGACGGCCCGACGGCCTCCAGATTTTTTTCCTTTTTCATTATTTTTTGAAAAATCATAACTAAATCATTCTAATTCAGAAAAATACAAATAATATATCAAAATTTGCAGAAAAATAAAATCTATCTATCTACACTCAAATATTACACATTTATAAACAAAAATTAAGTAAAATATAAAACATTATATATAGTTTAAAACGGGCATTGTAAATTCAAAAACGATCCAAACAATGCGAAACCTTCGCGTGGTGTCATATTATGTGACATAGTTAGAAGGAAAAATATCAAACTTGGTATATTGATTATGTCTAAAAAAACCTTCACAAAATGACCTATCTCGTTCGAGGTTTCTTGGCTTTCGGGTCAAATGACCAATGTTATGGCTAGAATGAACACATGGTTTGTGATAATATGTCGATATTGTGTATAACTGTGCATAATGGGATGGCGAACAATGTTTCAGGAGGAAGTTTTTCTTTTCGTCGCACCAAAAAACCGTTTTCTATTTTCCGAGTGCAAAAAACGGACGGTTTTGTGAAGCAACCACCAAATGGCTAATTCAAAATGCTACCGTCACATTTTTGAAAAATACTAGATCACCTTACATGGATAATGTCATAACAGGGGGATCTCAAACATTTCCGTCTATCCCTGGTGAAAAAGACAAATTCCTGCCGAATCTGTAGGAAGTGAGTCAGATATAAACTACAGGTATATGATCGGATGCTCATGATTTTTAAAAAAAAATCATTTTTAGGTTCAAAATATGTTGTTTCATCATAGATCCACTTCAAGTTTAGCGAGTCTCAGCCCCAAGCTAAGAATCTGCATGCCCGCCCTTCGACAAAGTATAATGATGGTTTAAAACGGGCATTATAAATTCAAAAACGATCCAAACAATGCGAAACCTTCGCGTGGTGTCATATTATGTGACATAGTTAGAAGGAAAAATATCAAACTTGGTATATTGATTATGTCTCAAAAAAACCTTCACAAAATGACCTATCTCGTTCGAGGTTTCTTGGCTTTCGGGTCAAATGACCAATGTTATGGCTAGAATGAAGGCATAGTTTGTGATAATATGTCGATATTGTGCATAACTGTGCATAATGGGATGGCGAACAATGTTTCAGGAGGAAGTTTTCCTTTTCGCCGCACCAAAAAGCCGTTTTCCATTTTCCGAGTGCAAAAAACGGACGATTTTGTGAAGCAACCACCAAATGGCTAATTCAAAATGCTACCGTCACAATTTTGAAAAAATACTAGACCACCTTACATGGATAATGTCATAACATGGGGATCTCAAACATTTCCGTCTATCCCTGGTCAAAAAGATAAATTCCTGCCAAATCAGTAGGAAGTGGGTCAGATATGAACTACAGGTACATGATCGGATGCTCATAATTTAAAAAAAAACCATTTTTAGGTTCAAAATATGTTGTTTCATCATAGATCCACTTCAAGTTTAGCGAGTCTCAGCCCCGAGCTAAGAATTTTTGTGCGTGCCGTTTTAAACGGGCAAATGAAATTATGATAAAAATTACGACGTAGTTTGTGGTAAGTTGATATTGATATCATATTTGGATTCCTCTCATTTTTCTAATCAATTTAGACATATTATTTGCCGAATTCCGATTTACAGATTTAAAGATATTAATTATTACATATTAAATAAAAAATACAAAATAAAATAAAATTATTATATTTTTATTTGAATTCAATAATATTTTTACTTATTCATTGTTGTTTACTAAATAATTGCTTGTAATTTCAAAAAATACAACCATGTGACATAATGATATAAGACTTAATAGGAATGATATCATAGTATTGACAACAATGTATAAATTGCTTTGCGGGAAGAGATTCTAAAGGAACGAGGAAGTTAAGCGTGCTAGAGCTGGAGTAGTGCTAGGATGGGTGACCAAACGGGAACTTTAACTAAGACTGCAATTTAATCAATTATTAACTATAAATAATGTTAAAATGATTAAAGCAAGAGATTAAGGAGTCAAACAATTCAAAGATTAAAAAATAAAAATAAAAAAAATTTAAAAAATATTTTAGGCTATGCCGACGGCCAGGCCGTCGGCGTAGCTCCATTCCTGTGTCGACGGCCTGGCCGTCGGCGTAGCTCCAGGCTAGATCGTTATCGAAGACGGCCGTTGACTGACATGCGGGGCCCGCTGGAAGACGCTATGCCGAGGGGGGAGGGCTGGGCCGATGGCCATGGAGCTGTGCCGACGAGGACGTACGCCGAGGGGGCTACGCCGACGGCAATTTGTCGCTGTGCCGATGGCAGCCAGCCGTCGGCGTAGTAAATTTTTTCTGTAGTGTCACTCCCAGTGCTCTTTTATCCATGCAAAATTAACTGAAGATCTATTATCTCCTAGAAAATCCCATGAAAATTCTTTTCTGATGCTGATGGTAGCCGATTGAGAGGAACACTGTCGCAAAGTTAAAAAAAAATAACGGAATTTCCATACAAAATAGACACCAATATACATATATCTCTCTATGCCTCCCGTGGTGCGGTAGTTAGAATGTTTTATGACACGGTGGTAATGTGCCTTGATTAAAAATGTCGGTGAGCATGGCCTTGATGGCGTATGGACGCGATAGAGAGCAGCCTCGTGAGGGGTGACCATTTGGGTTTCGTGTTATGTGGCAGCTGATACCACGGTCTAAAAAATTCTACACCTACTATGCTATCAGAGTGAGCTGGAGTATCACATGGCTGATAGTACGTTCGACAGCGCCTCATCAGAGATAAAGGGATATGAACTCCCTGTAGATTCAAGATAGAAGGTTGCTACACTTATCAAAGTTATATGAAACCTGCTTCTCAGCGGTTGTCATTCCATTCAGCGGGGCGTTCGAAGCCATTGCTTGAAATTTCCTCACGGTGACCTTTGTCTACGCCGCCAGTATCTAACGTCAGGGCCTACTGGGAGGCTTTCTCTAATTTATGCTTTTCACTTTCTGTGGATGTCGTGGCACAAATGTGTGACAGGCAACAGGTTTCATTACAGTGGCTAGTGTATTCCCAGTGCCTCACACGCGCATTAAGAGTTGCTACAATTTCATAGTGTGAAATTCTCTTTGAGAGACTCACCATCTAGAGAGGCTTCGCGAAAACTTGAATCGAAAGCAACAAATTTTAATTGGCCATATATAGAACTGGATGGATACTATAGTACTTACAAACTATGTCGAATGTATCCGGTTGCTAATGGACTATATGTATACAAGAAGAGATATTATACAACACCAACATACCTGGTATCGAGGCCCCTGCATGTGCTGCCAGTGAGCTGAGTAGCTGACGGATTAAATGTGCTATTAATCAAAAATGACAAAAGAGAAGTTGTCACCTAAAAATACATGTTGCACAACATATGAATATTTTTAAAAACACGGGGAATCTAATTTCAGACCGGTCGGTAATTTGCAAAACCTGACAGAAAATATGAACCCATGGTGTCAGTATTATTTCGAAAATTCAAAATATTTTCTAGATCAAATCGTTTGTCCAATTTAAGCTCCGTTTTTACTGTTAGACTAGTCGCGACAAGATCTTTAAAACTAGATCCCATGTTGATATGTGTTGATGAAAAAAATTTCAAACCAAAAAGTTATCCACCCCAAACACGTGAGTTATCCATTCTATAATATGTAAGTTATCCACCAAGTAACACATAAGTTACCCACTATATATACTTAATGTGGTGGTTGGTTGGACACAAGACCCTATTTATTTATATCGTATATAAAAAACTTAAATTTAGTTATTATGTTTGCATGATGTTGGATGCCATAGCCTTTCGAGGTTAAGTAGTCCGTACAATGTGAGAGCGGCGACGGGCGGCGAGACCGAGCCGTTAGAATAACTTTTTTATATTCTATCCGTGGTTAATTTTTATAGTAATAAATACTTATATGTTATTGGGTAGATAACTTACATGATGAAGTATGAATAACTCTTATGTTACTGATGGGTAACTTGTGGGTAAACAAAAAAATTACCTATTCCTAACACGTGATCTGTGGATAATTTATTTATAATGGTGAATAACTTACATGTTATTAGGTGGATAACTTACATGTTGAAGTCTGGATAACTCGTGTGTTATGGGTGGATAACTTTTGCTACAAAAATAAATTGTCAGAATATGCCAGCATGAGATCTAGTTTCGAAGATGTCATCGCGACTAACCTAACAGTGAAAACGGATCTTAATTCGGACAAACGGTTTGACCTAGGAAATATTTTGAATTTTCATATTTGAAATGAGTTGGCTATAGAAATATACCGTGCATGCATTTGCTGGAAAAATTCTTATCTAAACTCTCGCCAGAATTCTACTTTTTCAGATCGATCGTGGTGTACCAACGTTCTAAAAATAAGACTATATAGCTGAAGAAACACAATCGGTCAACGACGGAAAGTATTTCCAAAATTCGCTGACTTATTCAATCACTGGCTTATTCCATGCATGTAGCTTATGGACTTGAAAGTTCTTTTTTGTGAAATGGACAACGGCGTTTTGGAACCTCTGCATCTAAAAATAGAAGTCTTTTTAGCTCAAACCTTCTATCCTAGCAAAATTATCCGAAGATCCATTATCTTCTAGCAAATCCCATGACAATTCTTTGCTAATGTTTATAATAGCCGATGAAGAACTGTCTTGAAAGGTTTTTTTAGATAACAGGCACTTCTATGCCCAGCTTTGAATTAACAAAACCAACAACGACGAAAGGATACAAAGTGTTGAACCCAGCTTACGAAACAAACCACACACTCATGCGCCTATCAAAGAAGCTACCAACGGAACATTGAACAACATGCTCGACCACTACTAAGACTACGAAGACTCGGAGCAGAGCTAGACAACAACAGTGTCGTGCCGGAGCTCCCCCAAGAGCGAGAAAACGAACACGCTCTGTCACAGAAACGCCACCGGAAGCTGATCACCACCTGGAACCGACCCACGTTGCCCACAGACCGAAAAGCAGCACCAAGGTAGCTCAACAAGGGAAGGGTAAGGGGAAGCCTTGCCAAAGGTCGCCAAACGGAGAGACACCTCCACCACCAGAGCATCGGAGAGCCGCGTGATGTGAGATCCCAGACGGTGTCTTCAAGAAGAGCACAACAGTGGAGTACCACCACCGTCCGATCCGAGGGTTTTGGGTTTTCACCCGGAAGAAGCAGATAAAAGGAGATTATCCACACATCGCCTTCAGAAAGGGAACTGGCTTCTGCAGACGTCGCCGCCATGGCCTAGAGGGGCAATGGTTTCCCTAGGAAAAATCACCATCTACTAGAACTCCCAGGCGGCATCTTCAAGAAGAGCATGACACCAAGGCGCCGCTACCGTCCGATCCGAGGATCCTGGGTTTTTAGTAGGAGCATAAACCACGTCACATGACTCGCGGGCACCACGTTGTCCCTATGACCATGGGAACCTACCAGCACCAGAGCCCTTGACACGCCCGCCAACCACAAGGCTGGCCCTACCATCACCTGAGTCCCTATGTCATGATTTTTATATTGGATCAAAGGTAGCTTAGACACAGTTGAGTTTCAGGAGACAGCTACTCCTAGAACCCTAACCTTCCCGAGCCGTCGTCTCTCGAGCCGCCCCCAGGAGACTCCCCCTAACCCTTTCCGCGTCGTCCGCCGCTGCGCTGTCGGCTCCGGCGGCGGTGGTGGCGCCCCGTCCATCTAAGATGGGGTGAAGGAGAGGAGTCTATGGCAGCGTTCACATGGGGGAGGTACGTCGCTGGCTGTGGGCTTGGTGTGACGCGACCGTCTTGGCCGGGGCCTGAGGTTCTCCGGCGGCCGAGGGGATGGAGGCTTGCCGCCGCCGCCGGGGGTGAGGCTGCGGCCCTGCCACGCCGATCTCATGCGGTTGTTGCCCTCTCCTCCCTTGTTGGTGCTGCATGGAGACGACGGGCAGCGTGTGGGCCTGCTCGTCTGCTGAATAAAGGCGGCGGTCCTAGGATTCGTGTCACGCCAAGACTAGGATCAACTTGTTGCTTGCCCTCTCTGATCTGGTTGCAGTGGCGAGTTCCAGAAGGCTTCTCCTGGAGATTGCTAGATTGGAGTGATTCGGTCATGCGCATCTATGTTTTACTCTGACCGTTTGGGTTTAGATGGGACGCTTCTAAGCTCTATTGGATGTTAATATCATGGGGCATGTTCTCGTTCCATGGTGCTGGCAGAGAATATCATAGAGACCGAGATCTGAGGACTAACAATGGTTGTTCGAGTTCGGGTTCTGCTGAGGAATTGGCTTGGTAAGCGTGACTTGGAGACGTGACATGCAAGTGGAGGCGACTGCACATGAGAGGTTCACAGTCCTACCTTTCAGGGTGAAAACTCAGTAGCTGACCTTAATTGGTTGTGTCTGGCAATGGCCTTGTTGAAGGTATTTTTTTGAGAGCGTGGACTTTTTTCAGGATGAAAACCTAAGATCTATGATGTGGCGATGACGGTATTTGTGTACTGTTCTCTTTTTGGAGGCGTCGTTTTTTGAGATCTTGATTTCTGGTGCTGTTTTGGTGGTGGTAGTACCGCTGTTTCAACGAATGGGTCACTATAACGTAATTTATTTTATAATTCTTCTTTATTTTTTCGCTGTATACGTCCGTATCGCCGCTAGGACAATGCGTTGTTGCATAGGCTGAGTGTAATTCATATCTTTTCATATTAATATACGCTCTTATCCCTAAAAAAAGAGCTTAGACTACAAGGCTGGCCCTACCAGCACAAGAGTCCCTATGTCCATATGTCGTAGATGGTCGTACATCAAAGGTAGCTTAGACCTACTTCCTAGTGGTTGTTGTTCCATTCAGGCGAGCGCCGAAGTGATACATTGTAATTTCCTCACTGTGACTTTCTAAGCCACCAGCATCTAACGTCAGGAAAGGCCATAACTTTGGCGCCACACCGAAATCACTTGGGAGGTCACCGATTACTACGTCACTTGCTGGCTGTATATGTTGTGGATAGGAGCTCACAAGCGCTCCAGGCGAGACCAGATTTCCCATCTTTGAAAAGAGCCTACGGAGAGGGTTTCTCTAATCTCTTCCTTTCACTTTGTTTCGATGTCAACCAACCACTTTGTGACATGGGAAAGGATTCCAGTATGTGACCAGTGTATTCCTGGTGCCTCACACGCGCATTGGGAGTTGCTACAGTTTCATAGTGTGAACTTCTCTTTGAAGCGTCACCAGCCACAAACTTAAAGTGGCGTGCCATACATGGAACTGAGATGAAGACTACATACAAAACTATGTCCAATGCATCAGATTGCTAATGGAGTATATATATACTAGCAGAGACGTTATACAACACCAACATATCTTGTGATAAGCCCCCTACATGTGCTTCCAGTAATAAAGGTCATAGGCATCGTTTAATGCTGAGGACGGGTGCGCCCCTTTTTGAAAAAAGATGCTTCAGTGAGCGCTGAGTTGATTAACTGACGTATTAAATTTGTTATTAGTCAAAAATATGATGAGGCAACTTTTTTCATCTAAAAACATGACCTGGCTGATATATGAAGATCTGTATAAAAGTAAGAAGACGGAGCTGAAAAAACACAAACGGGTAAGGAGTAAAACTCATGCAAAAAATTCCCTCACTTATCAAATCGTTGGTTTATTCATACATGTAGCTTACCAACTTATTATTATGGAGTGTTTAATTAAAGTTCTTTCTTGTGTTCTAAAACCGTTGGTTCAATCCATGCATGTAGATCTCTCCTTTGCACCGCTTTTCCCACCCTCTTCGCCATCTGCACGGATGTTGGATTTCTGTTGCCGTTTTGGTGGTGTTAGCACTGCTGTTTTGAAGGAACAGAGCACTGTAGCAAAAAAAAATTCTTCTATCTTTTTTGGCTATGTGTATCCGTAATACCACTGGGAAAATAAATTGTTGCAGAGGCTGGGTGTAATTGGTATCTTCACTATATTAATACATGCTCTTTGGTGGAAAAAATGATGTTGTTGCATGAGGCAGCACATGAGCGACTCTGAAACATGCCATTCCGGAGGACCTTTAGTCTAGATGAGGTCGCAGACTCCAAAAGGCTGCGGGGATCTCTGCCCGAGTCACTCTCGGAGGAGAGAGACTCGGTAGCCTGGTGGCCTTCCCCCTTGGGAGGTTTTCAGTTACTTCATCCTACCGGACCCTATTCCAAGGTCCGAAGCTAGAGTGGACGACCCCACTCTGGAAGCCGCTTTCTCTTAGCCTTAGTATTTTCGTGTCGCAGCTCCTCTAGATCCATCTATCCTCAGAGGTGTGGAAGTATCCAAACGTAATAGGTCGGGTAATGGACTATGGACATTATGTGGGATGCCAGAAACGTGTGCCCATATTATGTTGGTTTATCCATACATGTAGCTCTCCCCTTTGCCTTGCCTTTCCCACCCTCTTCGCACTCTGCGCAACCCCCATGACAGCTTCTGTGGAGGTTTGTCCGGAAAGCTGTGGGCCTACCTAGCATGTCCAAGACCTCAGTGACTTCCTAAAGATGGAGGCAAACCGTACTGGAAAGTGGTGCTGTCTCTTCTGGTTAGTGTTTGCGACCATAACTTGGACTCCGTGGTATGTCCGTAACAAGATGGTGATTGAGAGGATTTTCCCAAGACGTGCTTGTGACACCATTTTCTCTTTTCTTGCCTATATTTAGCAGTGATTTCTGCTATGTGATACCCCCGGGATAAGGGATAAACAAATACCAGACATCTGTCTGACATAAGCTTAACCTTGAACTCGAGAATATCCAGTGAAGAATCGGTAACACAACAGTGACACTACGACACAAATTTATTACAGCAAGCTCATAACTGAGCAAAGAACCAAATTATTACAAGCAGAGGTCACTGACCACAAGCATCAAACAACGGAAGGCAAATTATGCTATTAAGTATAGCAAACTTAGCAAATGGCCTAAGAGGCCTAAAGCATAACGATGACGTCCCAATCCATAGATTCCAAGCTGCCGGCCGGGAACCCCAAGCTACTCATCGATGTCGATGTAGAACCAAACTGATCTTTAGGGCACACTTGCTCTGGCAAAAGTATCAACAAAGCAAGGGTGAGTACATGGTGTACTCCGCAAGACTTATGGCTGGTGGAGTTGTTTTGCATAAAGCCATCTTTGTTTATAAAACAAGAGAGAGAAAAAGCTCGTCTAATCAGAGTATTTTAAAAAGGGATAAGAGAGCGACATCTCCAAAGTATTTATCATCATCTTTTGATATCCACCAAATCATCATCATCTACCAACTAGGATCACCCCCTCGTACCCATGAGGAAGCATCCTTAAGCACATGTTGATCTGCCAAGTTTTACGATTAGGTTAAAGTTCTCTATAATCTTAGAATTCGGTCACCAAGCGTTCATAACCGTGAACACGGCTTTTCGAAAATATTATTACCCTGTAGGGGTGTACAAATTTACCCACACGTACCAACTGACTCTTAATGCCAAGCTATTAGCCCTTTTCCTTGGAAAGCTGGCAGAGGGTGGTTGGCCACGACCTTTACCTTGCTTTCGCCGAGACCATAAGTCACGCAATAAGGATGGTTCTGCCATAACGGGTCAAATCCTAAAGACGGTCCTTAAAGATGTGAGGCGAGGTTGGTTCACCAAGGGCTCCATCGACCCCAAGCAACCCCGGCGACGCTTACCTACCTGTTATGAATGCACCTCCTTCACCGCCTTCGAGAAGATCCATAATGCATGTCGAATGGAACGCCCGAACTATGTGACTCATGAAATCTACTAGGCAAGTTAGTCAATCGAGGGGTCCCCACAAACCCCATGTGGCTATACGCTCGTCTTGGTCCAAAGGCAAGAACTCAGGTCCTAGTGATGGCGAGCATGGGACTAGAAAAACCACATCCCACCATGACCTCCCATACAAGCCTTAGCATGTTTAATCTCATATCACCTCTAATCTTATCTCATCATGTTCTCATGTCATACTAGATTCTTTGAATCTGATACATCATCTGGATGAACCAGCACTTATAGCTATGCATGGCTAAGCAGGACACAGATAATAGCTCTAGCGGTGCATACAAGTGAAACCTAGTTATGCTAGGAGCAATGGATCAGGTAATATAAGCTCAAAGGGAGTAATTCAATAGATATGAAACTTTATCTACCAATTAAATACCACAATAGAATCGTATGCATCATGGCAAGAATTGAAATACTTTCGAAAACATATGATTGTATCATGGTGGGGCTATGCTTGCCTTTGCTAGTTGATAACCAATAAGCAGATCTTTGGAATCCTTGTACTTGACTTGGTTATAGTTGGTCAAGTATTGTTCATCGATCTTCGAACTTCGACGGTGTTGATCTCGGTCTTCGATCTCGATCTCGATCTCGTATTCTATCGGAGAAGAACCAAATACCGGAAAGAAAGGGAAAACAATCAACACATGGCATCGATGCAATGCTCAAGCAAGTATGATGATATGGCAAGTTAAATTGTATCGAATTGTAACCCTAAGGCATACTCGACAATTTAATCGGGGTTCCGAGGGCTATAAACCCTAACTCGAAAAAACTCCGGAATCACCTATGAGGGTTACCATGTTCTTCTAATTAAACTTGTCATAAGAGTTGTTGAACAATGCATGATTATAGCTTAAAGAGATATATCTCTTTTTATGAACATTTTGATATATTATTTGTATTTTTTTGAGTTAATATGAATTACTTATTGAATTTACAAGTTTTATTCATTTTTTAGAATTATTAAAACCAATTGAAATGGATTACTGTGCAAGACTGAAGTCACAGACTGAAGTCACGTACACAGCCAGAAACTTTTGTTACCACACCGAATCCTACCCACACACTGATAGAAGCCTAAACGGGGGTGCACACATATCGCTTATGACACCCTACTATTTTGTATTTTTAACCGTACATTTCAGTTAACGGGTTAGCGTAACCATTTCCATTAAGAAAAAATAGTACTGTCTGTCCCTAAATAACAAAAAAATAGTTGTATAGTTCCTTGTCAACGAAAAACGAGCAATGGTTATTCAGTTTCTTGCACAATTCGTTCACTACCAAGTAAAAATACACAAATCCATCAACAAAATGTAGCATGTAGCATGGTCCGTCTCTAATTAACGAAGAAAGAACTTTGCGGTTCTTTATCTAGCAAAAAAGAGAAACGGTTGGCATGATCCGTTCACTCCCAAAAAAAATATACACAAATACATCAAGGAAGAATAGATGTGTCCATAGCTACTTAACAAAAAAAAGACTCGTGCCAAAAAGTACCCAACAACGGAAAAAGAGCAATGGTTTCTGGTAGGTGGCCTAGTAAAAATAAGACAGTGTTTCTATTTTTTTTTAAAGAGAACCGTTATTTTGTTTGCGGTAGGATAATAGTCTGTGGATGAAGTGAGTTTTTGCAAAACAAAATACGGCTCACGGTTGGCCGTGACTTGAGCCAAACGGAACATCAATCACAAGGCTACATCCAACAATAGTAAACGTGTGCGTACGTACCACCGTAGACACAAAATCCACGTTCATATATATATATATATATATATATATATATATATATATATATATATATATATATATATATATTCTATATCTAAATAGGAGTCCCCCACTATCTTATTTCTCTCAACATGTAAGCTATCTACATCAGCAAGCCTTTAATTGGTCCATGTCATTTAACCCTCAACGTTTGTTGATGCCATGTCATCTTCTGACACCAACGTTTTTTTAGAGCGAGCTGTTCAGTGACCTGTACCATGCGTATATTCGTCTCATCTTCCCCACGGAACAGTATTGTTTTTCTCTAACTCCCTAAGTACTCCTCTAACTATTGATTCACATCTCCCTCTTCATCTTCTACACACCAACCATACCCCGTTCCTTTTAATTTGGTGCGCACTATAGTTTTGGAAAAGAAACCGATGGATCTTTACTGCAGCAAGAATTAATGGAGAGTTGCTCTCCTATTTAAATACTACGCCTGCTCTGTTCCGTTTTCTCTACAACTCATCCCCGCCCCTGCTCAAGAGCTGTTCCGTTCCCGTCCTCCCTTGGACGATATTTTCCAGCAGATTTTGCCCAGAGACAACGTCATTCTAGATTGGACAAATTCCATGACCCGTCGTCGCTCAATCGCAGATTCGCAACTGGTACCGTAACTAGCTTTTGGCCTTGCTGTCCCGTGCGACCAGTTTCAGTCCACTGCCAGGTTCTTACTGATTCTCCGTTTCCCAGGTTCTATTTGCATGACGTTCTGTTACAACTAAGAGTAAAATTTGAATGGCAATATTCTGACTACGTAGGTGCTTTATGCAGCTGACACTAAAGGTCTCAAGCTAGCTAATCGAGCTTATTAAGGAGCACTTGCCCAACCTCTTGTGCCGACTTAGAAGTTATAGTAAGGTTGTGTCTACTATCCCAGAAACTGATATCCATTGCATGTCCAATGCCCCAGTTTAGAGGTGTCACAAGCTCACAATATCTGACATTTTTTTTGTACCGGCTCAAGTGCAACAATGTTGGAATTAATCCTTTGGATGCCGCAGAAGATGATAAGTCATTTCAAGAAGAAGAAGGAATGGCATGGTGGACATACTCACTCACTACATGCCCATGTGCGAGTCATTCGTTGGTGTTTATCGTTTTCTAAGGCTGTGTCATCTTGGTCCTCTCCAATAGATGATTATTCTGCAATATTTGTGCCAGATGTTATTAACTGTTGGTTACATATTCTTTTCTGGTCCTCTAAAATTGTTTTGAGTATTTTTTTATTGATGGTAGTGTTTTCTTTTATGAAGGGTTCACTAACTGAAAGTGTTCTCTTGCTATTTCTGAATGTATGAGCACGTGCCTTGCAGGTCATTTGCTTCCAAGGTTCTTCTGGATATCCCTTTTCCAATAGTAATCCCTTATTTTTTTATTGGAAAGATATGATTTCCCTATTTCAACTACACATGTACCGATATATATATATACATGTAAACAGTATAGATATAATTTTGCGCATCAGACAAGATCAAATACTAGATACTACTAAAAGTGTTGTCTAGGCTACACATTACTATAGTGTTGTCATGCAATGCATATCTATTACTCAAGTAAATTTACATGCAATATTATCCTATGCATTAAATTTGACAGATTATAAATTCAAAATATCATTGTATTTCTACACTGCCACCGAAAGCATAACAAATTTCCGCAGCAACGCGCGGGGTATTATCTAGTATATATTAATTACCATAACCCACCATGTCATGCAATTCGCAGACGAATGGACGTCCTACTTGATTTTTTTTGTAGTACATATTTTCCTTTTACTATTGACCTTGTTGTATAACACGGACTCATGTTTCTTTTCTGAAGACATGGGACTCTTAAATCACTGCTAATTGAACATTGTTTTTGATAGAACTATATATTTCCTCTTAACCTCTTTTATAATACGGACTCTTCTTTTTTTGTCGGAACACACGGGTTTTTTTGGCCTGAGGAGACTCAACAATCATATGGAGAAATAGTAGTAGTGAAATACTTATAACCATATAACATAAGTAATTCTACTAAGCTCTTTAACCACACCTTATTCAAGGCGCAAGCTACCTTCAGTTTGAGAGCCGAGATGGATTTACCATTTTAGGGAGAAAAATGATGAAGATTCCATGCCGCCAAGTTGATGATTTTTTTTATTTGGAGAGAGGAAGAGCGCCGAGTGTATTCGCATACAGTACATGAAATTGTAATCCTGATCACGCAGTTGATCTTTTTTTAGCTGATCGTTGGTGGTGTGTATGTTTTGCATCGTCCGTCTGACTGTCTCTTACGCCCATGCTCAGCAAACGTTGAATTTTTTTCGGATGATGAGGCCGTTGATCGTTGGTCATGTGTGTCGTTGCATGGTCGGTCACTTAAGCCTATGTTCAGCAAACGTGTGTAGCCACGCGGACACGTGACATAAGTCGCCCCTTGTACATATTTACGTAACACACCTCTTAACCCATGTGCTAAATTTTAGCGGTTAATTTTAGATCTAACTGTAGAAAATAATTGAGATGATGTGGATTAACGTGGTGCCTCAAAAAACATATTTATATTACTTTTAATATATATAACAGATATAGATAGATAGATAGATATATTGGACAAGAGAGCCGTAATCATCTCAAATAAATTGTTTGATAGCATTTTCAGTTTGTATAAACTAGGAACATACGGCTTAAAAACAACCAAGCAACGAGGCAAAGTCATGCAAAAATGTGCTGACTTATCCAATAGCTAGATTATCCATAATTTTGTATATGTTATCTACGCATATGTATGCAGCGTTTAACTAAAGAATATTTTGGGTTATAAAACAAAGGAAAGACAGGGAGAAATGAAACATTTTCAGGCTATGTATTAAGAATGCAGAATTTTCCGATGGACTTGCAAGAATTTCATTTTCGTATGTATCCGCAACTTCTATGAAATTCATGAATTCCAAGAAAATCGTTTGCTGGTAGATTTTGTGCATATATACATCACTCTAAACACTCATGCAAGCCATTTTCATAGCATACCCTTAGTGGTGGTCAAATTGTCTCAACATACTCTATGATGTCCACATGATACACACGGTAGCTACCACTAGTGCAGGCCACCCCCTTTAACTCCGGTTGGGACGGCCCTCTAACAGCGGTTCCCCAACCGCTGTTGAGGGTTCGGTGTTAGAGGGGGGGCCCTTTAACACCGGTTCTTATACGAACCGGTGTTAAAGGGTGGCGCACGTGGGGCTGCCGTAGGCCTCAGGCCCCCCCCCTTTAACACCGGTTCGTATCTGGAACCGGTGTTAAAGGTTAGTCTGCCGCGGCAGAGATTTAGGCCGTTTTCCTGCCGCGGCAGAACTCTGCCGCGGCAGGAAAACGGCCTAAATCTCTGCCGCGGCAGACTTCTGCCTCTGCCCCGTTCTGGGCGTATTTCTGCGGGAGGGGGGGAGAGCGAGGGGGAATCGATCGGGAGCGGTATACACAAACATCGTCATCGGTACATACGAGTACATGAATAATTAAGCAACTATTATTATACACAAACATCGTCATCGGCACATACATCGTCATCGGCACATACATCGTCATTGTTCATTTTGGTGGATATCTAAAGAGTTCTCCGCCAGGCGTGACGACCTCATCAAGTATGAACCCCGCCAATTCCTCTTGAATGGCTCGTATGCGTTCAAATGGTAGGAGTTGGTCCCGCATCCATTCGATCTGAATATATATGAAGAATGGGCCGTCAATATATATATAAGAATAAAACTCAACACAATTGATGGTAATAAAATAATGTTGTGGACTTTGTTTACTTACTCTAAGTTGTTCTAGTGCGGCTTGGCCCGTCGCACATATCGTATTGCGAATGAATTCGCAAATATAGTACCCACATAAGTTATTGCCGTATCCCTGATGCGCGCACTTTACGAGAATAGAGAGTTCAATCAAAATAATAATCAATAAAGCATGATATAATGGAATTGGAAGCTAGCTAGTATTACTTACATTTTGGTCTACAAATTTTAGTTCTTCTGACCATTCACCCACGGCCCTGCCCGTGAACCTTTTCCAAACCCTGTCCAACAAAGAAAATGGATAAAGGAGTAATTAATTACTTATTGTCACGAAAGTTGCCGATCTAGTGCGATAATATGATTGAAATTACCTCTGGAGCATCTCTCTAAAGTTTGCCCATATCTCTTTTTCTTTTCGTAACGAGTCCATGACAAGGACTTTTCCTGAGTCGGGTTGAATGACTAGCAGAATAAAGTGGAACCTACGCACGCATAACTCATCATCAATTACACTTAACATCGAGTAAGCTGAAATAGAATGTGTACAAGAGAAAGAGAGAGGGTAACAGTACTCACGAGAAGTTGTAAAGCAATAGTATTTCCCTTTTGGTTTGTTGTCTCAGTAAAAACGTTAGCAAGTAATCTTCTGTTTGCCCGGGTTTGGTTTCTACCACTTCTTCATGAACTCTATTTGGGTCAACGAACCCAATGTCAAAAGGGCCTCCTTTCCTGCATTCCATAACCTTTTTCCTGCATAATAGTATATACATATATGGTGAGCATATATATATACATGCAATTAATAAAGTGAATGAGATGAGATATAAATTATAGAAATAGTACTTACACACAATAAAGGCTAATGGCAGCTTTGTCAAGTTCCTTCTGATTGAATAGAAAATGCAAGTCTTGAATGTTGAAGTCGATCGCGTCATCTCCGCAGAAGAAAATATCATCTCTTATATGCGCCGTGATCCATTCTACCTTTCTCGTGTTGCAGAAATGAAGGTACCACTTGTGCAATTTTCGCATCTTTGTTGGTAGAGTCTTGAGCTTCTCTTTCTTGACGAGATTCTTCCCATACTTCCATGGCTGTATGGGGTTGGCATCGCATTTGGGCAAGTTGTCTCCCATGACGTTCAAGTATGCAATGTAAGTCATCCCCATCTCATTGGCCTTTCTTTGTAGCTCTGCCTCGTAATCATTTACGGGAGGAGCGTCCCGTGTGTCGAACATTTGGAGCGGGGCACATGATTGGTTTTCCTGCTCTCCGAGCATGGGAACTGTTTTCTGGGGTGCCTCACGACTGCTACTTTCAGTCTCCCTACGGCGCCTTGCATCCGCCTTCAAAATCTGGCGCTCGTAGTCCGGCACAAGTGGGGTTTCAGGTTTCGAAAGATTATTGTAAAACTTCTCCACCACCGCCGGATCTATTTTCTCCTTTGGCTCGGCCCGTCTAGGTGCAAAGAATTTTTTGACCTGTTCTTCCGAGATCCTATTGGTCTCCTCGTCGCTGCGATTCCACGGTAAAACCGGCAATGGCTTGGCGGAAGGCTGCGGGACGTAGTTGTTTGAACTCTTTGGCGTACGGTTTCCTGCGGATTTCTTTGTGGCAGTGCTACTGATGCTCCTCGTGGCAGTGCTCTTCCGCTTACGCTGAGGAGATGGCTGAAGCACCGGAGATGGCTGACGGGCCGGAGATGGCTGCCGCGCAGGAGATGGCTGACGGGCCGGAGATGGCTGCCGCGCAGGAGATGGCTGCCGCGCCGGAGATGGCTGCCGCGCAGGAGATAGCTGAAGCGGCTCAGACTGCTGACGCTACGGAGAAGGCGGGGTGCCAGTGACCTCCAATTTGGAAGCACAATGTGTTCCTTCTTCCAAAGAATGGTTGTTTTCACTGCAAATTTGAGTTGAGTTTCCCCTTCACTGTAGCATGGTCAAGCTGTGCTTCCTCATATTCCTTCACAACCTCATCCACCCCGACAATAGCATAGCCATCTGGAATCGGTCGGCAGTGGTAAGTTCCACCAACTACAAGAGGTAAGGCATAGCCGACAGCCACCTTAATGGATAAGCCCATTAATCTCACATGCAGCTCAGCGTGTTCGCTCTCCGTGATCTCATCCACGGGGTATCGAGGACCCGTCATTTCAAGCGTGGGCTGCACGTTCTCCGTGGAAGCCACACTGCTTTTCCGCGCAGAGTCTGGGCCGCGGGCAGCTTCCAATGCAGGCTCTTCGTGCCGCTGAGATGGGCCGGTAGCTTGATGGCTCTGTTGTGCATTCACTTGCGCCTGCAGCGCCGCAAGTGCATGTTCTATCTGTGTCATCCGCTCTGTACGCTCTTTTTCTTTTCTGCCGCGCCATCTGTAAGAGTCGCTCCAGTCGGCAAACCCATCCTTCCACGTCATACCCCCTGTGCCTCGTGCATGTCCAGGGTGTTCTTTTTTACCGATGGCGCGTGTGAGCTGGTCATTCTCTCTGTCGGGATGGAAGGTCCTGGCGGATGTTTCCTCGTATGCCGTGATGAGTTCAGTGACGGGTTTGGGGTTGGGAAGATACACAATCCTGTTTCTGGGTCCAACCTTGCCCCGATTCCGTAGAACCAAGTCTTTGCACGTAGGTCCCACCCATCTGTCTGGGGTGTGATCCCTCTCTCGCGCAGGGCCTTCTCAGCTTCCTCCCACTTAGGCCTCTGAGATATGTAGCCACCTGACCCCGTCCTCTGGTGATATTCCTTCTTCAGGGCATTAAGCGTATTGGTTTCTGACCTCTTTTTAGCTATAACACTTTTTTTATATGTCTCAAATTCGGGCCAGTGAGGTCTTATCTTCGCATAATATGCGTCTTCGAAATTTGGAGTCTCGCCAGATTTGACAAATTTGTTCAATTTTGTCTTCCAGTTGCGGAAAGCGTCAGCCATCTTCTTTAGAGTCCACTCTTTGACCTTTTCCTTTATAACCGGGTTGTTTTCATCCTCCTCTGGCGGAAGGGTGAAATTTACCAACAACGAATTCCAAAGCGTTTCTTTGGCTTATTCCAATTTTCAATTATGATTGGGATTTGGTCCCTAACAAGAACTCCAGCCTGACGTACAAATTTGTCTGCGGCCTTCTTGGGCTCCATCGGCCTGCCATCAACACGGACTGCTTCGATCGTGAACTTTGCACGATCTTTCAACCGCTGGCTCGCGCCTCGCTTGCTCTTTTTCGTAGAAGAAGATGGTTGCTGGCTGGTCGATCCAGAGGGCTAAAAGAAGAAAGAAGCGTTAATTTGTATACACGAAAGTCAGCAGAGGCTTAATCAATGCATATACCTCGCCGGACTTTGTAACCATTAAATTGCGTTCACCGGAGTCTTCATCTTCTCCATGACTTGTACTTGAGTTGTCGTCATCATGTCCCTCCAAGTTCAGATATTGTGAGGTGTCCTCATCAATAATGTTCTCCATTATTTCTTCTTCTTCAAGGTTTCTACTAAGTGGATCCATAGTTTCTAAAACAATAATATTATCTAGAGTGAGAGTGTAAACATTCAAGTGGACTTGGATTCATACACAAATATACATATTATTCATACCAAAATACACAAATAAATACACAAATGAGTACAATTTATGCATGAGGTCCAATTTGTATACAACTTTTAATCTATGCATGTAGTACAATTTATCGAGCAAACAAGTTTTAATCAGGATGAGTCAGCAATCATACACGTGGCAGACACGTGGCGCTCACCGGTGGGGTGACGTTGGTCTCGTCGGGCGGCGGTGCTCGTAGGGCGGCGGTGCTCGTCGGACGGATGCGGCGGTGCTAGCGGCGGGCTCGTCGGGCGGCGGGCGGCGTCGGCGTTTAGGAGTGGCCTATGAGCTCCGAAGCGGCGATGGCGAGACGCTCCTGCACGGGGAAGAGAGCGAGGTGGTCAGTTAGGGTTTAGGCGTGGCCTATTATAATATCTTTGCTATAAGCTATTTTCTTTTTACTCCACATGCTTCTAATTCACATGTGCAAGGATTAAGGCCTAGATCGTCGGGGTCGATGTCACTACGTTCATCTCGCCCATCTTTGGCACCCTGGAATCGTTCCGAGGGTCACAGCCGCCGCCCGGAGCCGAACGGCACCGGCCAGCTCCAGATGCGCGCCGTGCAGGTCCACCTCGCCGCCCGCGAACCTGTCCGGGTCGAACCACGCCATCGCCCCAGCTTACCGGGTCCCTCGATGGCCCACGCGTTCACGGCCACCCTCGTGCCCGCCGGCACGTCGTAGCCGCCGACGCCGACAGCAGCAGCGTCGTGCCCGCGGCAGCAGCAGCGTCGCCGGGAGCAGCAGGAGGAGGAGGGCCAGGCGCGGGTGGCATCGACGACAGATGTCTACTTCTAAACTAGCACAAGTTCTGGTTGACAGTTCTGAGGTCTACCAACACTATAGTGTCAAGTTTTTTCCGAGTTAATTATGTTCTTCTGAGGTTGCCGGCTCGCCAACATCACCATTGAGGATCAAGGCGACCTGAATATATACCATACTTGTAACTGAAGATGATTTGATTTTAAAAAAACTACATGAAGACCACCTCGTACTTGTCCTTGAGGCAAAATAATATAACTTCAGCCAAAACAAAATTATCACCAAGTATCTAACAGACTACTGCTAACTATTGAAGGTGTGTACCGTGCCGCCGTCACGGGGCTTGACGGTGGCCTGCTCTCAGCCGAACCGCGGGATCGGCGAGGTGTTGGCAGTCGTGGTCGTGGTCGCGACCACTGTGGCTGTGGTCGCCGTGGCCAACGCCGTGGACGGCATCGCCAACGCCGGGAGGAGCGGGGGAGGGCCGGCCGGGCGCGGCCGGAGCAGGCGTCGAACGAAGGAGGTGTTAGAGGGAGGGGAAGGATGCGGGGAAGAGAGGGTCGAGGGCGGCGAACCTCGAGCTTCGAGCGGCGGCGGCGAGACGGCGGGTCGGGGGCGGCGAGACGGCGGGTCGGGCTCCGAAGCGGCGGCGGCGAGACGGCGGGTCGGGGGCGGCGCTTCTCTCTGTGTTCTCGATCGATCTGGCTCAGTGGGGGAAGAAATGAAGGGGAGGAAGGTGAAATAAATACACCCCCCCTTTAACACCCCCCCCTTAACACCGGGTCGTGGCTGGAACCGGTGTTAAAGGGGGGGCGTTTCCCGCGCGCATTTATTACCCCCCTTTAACATCGGTTCGTGGCTGGAACCGGTGTTAAAGGGGGGGCGGGGTGCGCGCGGGAAACGAAATAAATGCCCCCCCCCTTTAACACCGGTTCCTGTCTGGAACCGGTGTTAAAGGGGGGGCATTTATTTCATGCATTAAAGGGGCATTTTTAATTCAAAAATATGATATGAATTTAGAAAATTCATATCTTTTTCATTTCAACTCAGAAAAATATGAATAATATATCATAATTTTCATAAAAATAATTTCTATCCATTCATGTAAATCATTTTATATTTACTTTACATGAAAATTTTCAAAATAATTAAAGCACTTACATATAAATTTTGATTATTCAATTCAAACCAAAATAAATTGTTAAATCCTAAAACTTTGAACATAAGAAATATTAAGCATCTAAAAAATGATTTTTATTAGATCAAATCATATTTTAATGCCGCATCTTTTGTATTAACATTGGTCATAACATTGGTCATTTGACCCGAAAGCCAAGAAACCTCGAATGAGATAGGTCATTTTGAGACAGTTACATAAAGCCGATCTGGAACTGAAAATTAAGATACATGGCCAGATTAAGTAACAATCGGCCGAACTGGAACTAAAAATTAAGATACATGGCCAGATTAAGTAACAATCGGCCGAACTTGTTTCGGAATGTTGGAGTGATTCAGTCATGCTCCTGCCTACACCTGTAATACTCGCCAATGTAGTCGTCGTACTCGCCGCCGCCGTCATCGCTGTCGTCGTCGGGGTCGCCGTAATTGAACCTCTGGAGAGTACGCGTGGGCTGTACTTGAGGGTAGCGCGTGGGCTGGACTTGAGGGTAGCGCAGACGGGGGTTAGAGTCGGCGGCAGGGTCATAGGCCATGACGCTCTGGAGAGTCCGACCGCGCCACCATAGCCGACGGCCGGCCTCGTTGAAGTTAGGAGGAGGTGGGCCGTCCTCCTCGTGCCTGGCGAGCGCCCTCTCATGCCGATCCACGAAGAAGGCTTCCCAAGTAGGGAAATAGTCGGGATGCCATCTGGGATTCCTCCGCTGCTCCGGCGTGAGCTCGAAGTAGTAGTGGTTCGTGATGGCCATCCGGCGCGCCACACCTAGAGGGACAGGAGGAACCGGCACGCCTCCGACGCTCAGCATCCAGCCGACGGGGACACTGTAGCCCGGCGGGCAGGGGTAGTTCGAGGCGCAAAGCGCCTCCGCCTCCCTGGGGGTTAGTGCTACGGTGGAAGCCATGGGAAAGAGTGATGAGGTTGCAGATATGAGTCTAGAGATGTGCAATGACAATGGAGGCCAACCCCCTACATATATATATAGTGAACTAGCGGGAAGAACTAGAGGGAAGAACTGGCGGGAAGAAAAATGGCGTGAAGAAAAATGGCGGGAAGAAGAACTGGCGGGAAGAAAAATGACGGGAAAAAATGGCGGGATGAACCTTTAGTCCCGGTTGGAGACACCAACCGGGACTAAAGATGAACCTTTAGTCCCGGTTGGAGACACCAACCGGGACAAAACACGAGTCAGCACTAATAATAGGGGTGAGTGTCGACATTATGTCGTGCGGCGTGTACCTTGTCCCGGATGGTGTCACCAACCGGGACTAAAGATGAACCTTTAGTCCCGGTTGGAGACACCAACCGGGACTAAAGATGAACCTTTAGTCCCGGTTGGAGACACCAACCGGGACAAAACACGAGTCAGCACTAATAATAATAGGGGTGAGTGTCGATATTATGTCGTACGGCGTGTACCTTGTCCCGGATGGTGTCACCAACCAGGACTAAAGATGAACCTTTAGTCCCGGTTGGAGACACCAACCGGGACAAAACACGAGTCAGCACTAATAATAGGGGTGAGTGTCGACATTATGTCGTGCGGCGTGTACCTTGTCCCGGATGGTGTCACCAACCGGGACTAAAGATGAACCTTTAGTCCCGGTTGGAGACACCAACCGGGACTAAAGATGAACCTTTAGTCCCGGTTGGAGACACCAACCGGGACAAAACACGAGTCAGCACTAATAATAATAGGGGTGAGTGTCGACATTATGTCGTGCGGCGTGTACCTTGTCCCGGATGGTACTATAAATAGGCATCCTTGTGAGTCCAGTCCTCCATCCAGTTTGAGGCAGGGACACCACTACGGCCAGTTTCAGGGAGATGCCGACGGAGCCCAGTCCTCCGGCATCTCCGAGAAACTGGTCATAGAGGCACTCCCTAATATGTGAAATTAGTTAGCTCCCAGGTGT
Organism: Avena sativa; assembly: GCA_916181665.1. NCBI lineage: Eukaryota > Viridiplantae > Streptophyta > Magnoliopsida > Poales > Poaceae > Avena > Avena sativa. The sequence goes on along the minus strand of OV702285.1, from coordinate 42,916,632 downwards.
ATTGATCTAGTTAGAGAAGTTACAAAGCTGCAAGATGGTTTTCGAGAGCAGGGACACCACTACGGCTAGTTTCAGGGAGATGCCGACGGAGCCTAGTCCTCCGGCATCTCCAAGAAACTGGTCATAGAGGCACTCCCTAATATGTGACCGCGCGCGTTTGGAGATCAGATCTTAATGGTAAGTACGAATCGGGACAACTTCTTCTCATAGTCCCGGTCCATCCACAAAACAAGACTAACACTCAAGACATGTATTAATATTAACATGAACTAGAGTTACATAATATGAGCATGAACTTCTTGGCATATGTCCTTCCTTATGATCGCTTCAGACGTAACCATGGAGCATCTTCTTTACTTAACGGAATGCTTGGGTCAGTTTTCACTGTGAAGGGCGGAATTTCATCAAACTTATTATAATCTTCTGACATGTCTGTCTTGTCCTCGATTCCCACGATGTTTCTTTTCCCTGAAAGAACTATGTGACGCTTTGGCTCATCATATGATGTATTCGTTTGCATATTTTTTCTTTTTTTTTGGTCTGGAGGACATGTCCTTCACATAGAAAACCTGAGCCACATCATTGGCTAGGACGAATGGTTCGTCTAAGTTCTTCATAAGATTGTTGAGATCCACCGTTGTCATTCCATACTTCTTGTCTACCTCAACCCCTCCTCCTGTTAGCTTGACCCATTTGCATCGAAACTAGGGGACCTTAAAATTAGGTCCATAGTCAAGTTCCCATATCTCCTCTATGAACCCATAATACGTGGTCTTTTGCCCATTGTCTTCTGCTGCATCGAAGCGGACACCACTGTTTTGGTTGGTGCTCTTTTTATCTTGGCCTATCGTGTAAAATGTATTCCCATTTATCTCGTACCCTTGGAAAGTACATACAGTCGAAGATGGTGTCCTGGCCAACAAGTACAGCTGATCCCCAACAGTGGTGTTATTCGTGAGAAGTCTTTGCAGCCAGCCGCCAAAACTCGCCATGTGTTCACTTATAATCCATTCATCAGACTGCCCCGGGTGTTTGAGGCGTATTAAATTCTTGTGTTCATTGATATACGGGGCAACCAAGATAGATCTTTGTAAAACCGTGTAGTGTGCTTGATTGAGAGAATGCCCGTCCCTACATATCATTGCTTTACATCCTAGGGTGCCTTTTCCACGCAGTCTCCCCTCATGTCGTGATTCTGGAACACCAATCGCCTTAAGGTCAGGAATAAAATCAACACAGAACTCAATGACCTCCTCTGTTACATAGCCCTTGGAGATGCTTCCTTCTGGCCTAGCACGGTTATGAACATATTTCTTTAAGACTCCCATGTACCTCTCAAAGGGGAACATATTGTGTAGAAATACAGGACCGAGAATGGCAATCTCTTCTACTAGGTGAACCAGGAGATGCGTCATAATATTGAAGAAGGATGGTGGGAACACCAACTCAAAGCTGACAAGACATTGGGCCACATCTGTTTGTAACCCTGGTAGGCTTTCTGGATCGATTACCTTCTGAGATATTGCATTGAGGAATGCACATAGCTTCACAATGGGTACTCGAACATTTTCAGGTAGAAGCCCCCTCAATGCAATCGGAAGCAATTGTGTCATAATCACGTGGCAGTCATGAGACTTCAGGTTTTGGAATTTTTTTCTCTGCCATATTTATTATTCCCTTTATATTCGACGAGAAGCCAGATGGGACCTTGATACTGCTCAGACATTCAAAAAAGATTTCCTTCTCTGCTTTGGTAAGAGCATAGCTGGCAGGAGTTAAGTGGCATCGTTTACCCTTCTCGTTCTCAGGATGCATAGGCTCTTCAGGGGCCTTCAGACGTTGTTGGTCCTGCCGTGCTTCCGGTGTATCTTTTTTCTTCCCATACACTCCTAGAAAGCCTAGCAGGTTCACGCAAACATTCTTCGTCACGTGCATCACGCGATTGAAGAGCGGACCTCTAAGACTTTCCAATAGGGTAGGTCCCAAAATATAGATTGCTTCTTCCACAAGGGCGCGTGTCCGGCATCGTCATTCGGAACAGATAGACTGCCAGGACCTTTTCCAAAGATTACTTCTAGGTCCTTGACCATACCAAATACCTCCTCACCGGTACGGAGGAGAGGCTTCCTCCGGGGTTCTGCCAGACGTTTGAAATGCTTGCCTTTCTTTCTTACTGGATGCAGGTTCGGAAGAAATCGGCGATACCCTAGGTACACAACCTTCTTACATTTATCCAAATATACACTTTCAGTATCATCTAAACAGTGTGTGCATGCATTGTATCCCTTGTTTGTCTGCCCTGAAATGTTACTAAGAGCAGGCCAATCATTGATGGTTAAGAAAAGCAATGCTCGTAGGTCAAATGGCTCTCCTTTGTGCTCATCCCACATACGTACACCTGGTTTGGCCCACAGCTGTAAAAGTTCTTCAACTAATGGCCTTAGGTACACATCAATGTCGTTGCCGGGGTTGCCTCGGGCCTTGGATGAGAACTGGCATGAACTTCCTCTTCATACACAACCAAGGAGGAAGGTTATAGATACATAGGGTCACAGGCCAGGTGCTGTGACTGCAGCTCTGCTCACCAAAAGGATTCATGTCGTCTGTACTTAGACCAAACCTTAAGTTCCTTGCGTCACGTGCGAAGTCCGGGTACTCTCGCTCGACTTTTCTCCACTGTGACCCATCAGCGGGGTGTCTCAACATCGCTTCTTTCTTACGGTCTTCCATGTGCCATCGCAACAACTTGGCATGCTCTTTATTTCTGAAGAGACGTTTTAACCATGGTATTATAGGAGCATACCACATAACCTTGGCGGGAACCTTCTTCCTAGGGGCCTCGCCCTCAACATCGCCAGGATCGTCTCGTCTGATCTTATACCGCAGTGCAGTGCATACCGGGCATGCATCCAAATTCTCGTACTTCTCACCGCGGTAGAGGATGCAGTCATTAATGCAGGCATGTATCTTCTGCACGTCTAATCCTAGAGGGCAGACAACCTTCTTTGCTTGGTATGTACTGTCGGGCAACTCATTATTTCTTGGAAGAAGATTCTTCATTTTTACCAACAACTTTGAAAATGCGCTGTCAGTCACACCATTCTCTGCCTTCCATTGCAGCAAATCCAGTGTGGCACCTAGCTTTTTGTGGCCATCTTCGCAAGTTGGATACAACAATGTTTTGTGATCCTTTAACATCTGCTCCAGCTTCTCCTTCTCCTTTTCAGTTTCACATTCTTCCTTTGCATCAGTAATGGCCCGACCAAGATCGTCATCAGCGGGCCCATCTGCTAAATCTTGATCTTCATTATCTACCTCCGTTGCATTATCATCATATTCAGGATACATATTATGATAGTTTTCATCATCCTCTTCTTCTTCGTTGTCTTCCATCACAACCCCTTTTTCTCCGTGCTTGGTCCAACAATTATAGCTGGGCATGAAACCAGATCGAAGCAGGTGGGCGTGAATGGTTCTAGTATTTGAGTAGTCTTTCTTGTTCTGACAGTGAACACACAGACAACACATAAAACCATTGTGACCACGGTTTGCATTAGCCACAACGATGAAATTTTGGAGGCCCGTAATGTACTCGGAAGTGCGGCGGTCACCGTACATCCATTGCCGATTCATCTGCATTAATATGTAGTATATATCAAAAAATAATAGGGAGATGACCATTTATATATATAGTACATCAATGACACATGAAACTATAGTTGCCGACCTCGACCGAGACGGAAAGAGCAACAAGAAAGCTTATTTTGAGCTCTCGGGCATTTCACCGATCACCTCTAGTGCATATGAAAAAAACACAAACTAGCACTCTTCACACCCTCTTGCTAGGCTCCAAAATGTGAAAGAATGGAAGAGTGGGGTGTGTGTGGGCTGGGGTGGTGTCTTATATAGCCCCCCCCTTTAACACCGGTTCATGCCACGAACCGGTGTTAAAGGGGGGGGGGGGTTGCGCGGGCCACTGCTGCAGGGACCTTTAACACCGGTTCGTGGCACGAACCGGTGTTAAAGGGGGGGCTCCTTTTTTGCCGCAGGGGCCACGCTGGTACGCCCCCCCTTTAACACCGGTTCGTAGAAGAACCGGTGTTAAAGCCCCTTTTCGGGGTCAACAAAAGACCTCGTTTCCACTAGTGTACGCATGTTCGGCCCCAGTGAGCTTTTTCGCAATGTGCCGAGATTTTAGTGTTCCTACAGCTGCAGTGACCTTCTCGAGGACCAGCGATCGTTCTCCTTGTAATCACGTGACTAGTGCACTCCCAATGCCTCACATGCACATTCAGAGTCGCTACTCACTATTAGAAAACATGACACTAGTCCCGGTTTATAAGAGGCTTTAGTCCCGAATTGCAATCCGGGATTAACGTATCGGGACTAAAGGTTAGGTCTTTAGTCCCGGTTCTGTTACAAACCAGGACTAGATTGTCTCCACGTGGTCCCGCTGCGCGCTGGGCTGGAGGATATTTAGTCCCGGTTCGTAACAAGTTCTTCTGTCGCGCTAGCGTTTTGCACCAAACTGCTGCCACGGCAGGAGGTGGGGTTTTAGGGTTTTCTTTTTTTTGTGTTTGATTATTTTTCATTTTGTGTTTTCATATACATATTATTCTACGCTACTACATGATGTATACATTGATGCATATATAAGATAATTTCACTCACGATAACATAAATACATATAAATATATACACAACTGAGACTAGAGCTCGTCTAATTGATTTTCACCAAGATCATCATTACAACAGATATTGTCCTTTTGTGTCTATCCACGATTACACGAAGTTCTATCTACGTTGTACTCTCCTTTTGAGTTTATGACGTCCCTGAGCAAAAATCCCGACAACTCCTCTTGAATTGCTAGTAGGCGTTCATGTGGTAGGAGCTTATCCCGCATCGCATCCAACTATATATAAAGAAGTAGATCATTATGAATGGAACTCAACAAAAACTATGGTATAGAATAAATTGTGAATATATTGTTTACGTACTTGAAGAAAGTCTGTGCCCTGCTCCAGACACCCACGAATGAACTCGCATACGTAATATCCACATAAATTAGTCCCCTGTGGCTGCGTCGCACACTTTTCGATCGAGCATATAATTCAATCAGATAATAATCAAGCATGATAATTGTAAGAATGATAATTGTAATATCCACATAAATTAGTCCCCTAGCTCTCGTACTACTTACCGGGACCGTACGAAAAGTGAGCTCCTCACACCATTTATCCTGAACCTCCTTCGTGAACCTTTTCCAAACCCTGTCCAGCAAAAAAGAAATGAATGAGTTATTAATTAGTTTACATCTCATGAAAGAGACATATATAGTGATTGAAATTACTTTTGGAGGCAATCAATTATGCTGCGGTAGTCTTCCATCGGCTTCTTTAACGAGTCCGAGATTTCAACTTTTGCACGGTCAACGTCAATGTTTAGAAGAATCCAGTGGAAGCTGTGCATGTTTATATACACTTAACATCGAGTAAACAAAAATTGAATGTGTACAAGACCGTAAGACTCTTACCCATAGTTGTAAGGAAATAGTATTTGTTTCTTGTAATGTTGCTCCATTAAAAACATTAGCAAGTTATCCTCCGTTTCCTCGAGGTTATTTAATAGCGTATGTCCATTAACTCTGTTTGGGTCAACGAACCCAATGCTATAGATTGAGTTTCTTCTACATTCTTGAATCTTCATTCTGCATATATAATAGCATACAGAACGAGCTATAGTGAGGATAACAACAGGAAATGAATTGAACGAGCTGAGTTATTGACTTAATTACTTACAGACAATATATGCTGAGGAGGGACTTGTCGAGGGCGTCTAGGTTGAATAACTGAAATAGTTTACAAAGTTCAATGGAGATCTCGTCTGGACAGAAGTACTCCTCTCCAACTTTACATAGGAGAAATTGTCTCCCTTCCTTTGTGACTTTCAAGTACCAGATATGCAATAGCCGCATATGTGTTGGCAGATCATCGAATACCTCATCGCTGACCAGAGGCTCCCCGTAGACAAATTTTTGTGCTATTGCTCCCTTGGCAACATTATCTCCGCCGGCTAGAAGTGCTTCGACCGGCACGTTACACTCCTTGGCTAATTTAATAGCTAATTCCATATCTATTCCACCTTGTGTGGGCTGGGGTAACACGTTGAGCGGGGCAATGGATTGTTTTGCCTGTTTGCCGAGCTGGGCAACTTCTTTTGATTTTCTCCCACTTGCAGTACTGCTTGATGACTTCTCTTTTAGTGTCTTCGTAATACAACGCGTATAGTATTTAACACATGTTGGGGTGGTTGCTCAAGGAATGCCTTGAAGTGCTTCTTGACTTTTGGATCAACTAGCACCTGTGGCTCGGGTTGTTTTGGTGCAAAATGGGCCTTCACTTCGGCCCGGGAGATCACCGCGCTCTCCTCATCAGTCCGGTGATAAGCTAACTTGGGAGGAGACGGAGGTACTCTTGGGAGGGGATCTTGTAGTTTTCGGCGTCGGGTCTCCCTCGACGTAGCTGTGTTATTCTTCCGCTTTCTTCCCTTTGATTCAGTGGGTGGAGGTGGAGGCGGAGGCGCCGGAGATGGAGATGCAGTCGCGCTACGATTCCTCTCAGGAAGGGGTGGACTATTGTTTCTTGGTGGAGACGGTGGACTCGGAGGTGATGGTGGCCTTGGAGGTGATGAATTTCTTCTCGGAGGAGAACATTTCCTTGGCGCCCAGCCTGGAAACACGATGTGTTGTTTTTCCAAAGAATGATCCCACCCTCCACTTCTCCAAGTGTTTTCTCCCCTTCGCCTGCAGGGATGTCAAGCTCAAGTGATCGACATGTCAGTTTAATTTCATCCACACCGAAACGAGCATAGCCAGCTGGAATCTGACTTCCATGGTAGGTCGCTTCCGGTGGACAAGGTAAAGCAAAGCCGAGCGCCACCTTCATAGAAATGTTCTTCACTATGACATGTAGCTCACAAGATGTCCTTGCCTCGACTTCATCCACGGGGTAGCGAACCATCGTTGCACCGACCGTATCATCTATCACCGGTGCATTATTGTCCATCATCATTGGATTATTAGCTTGTACCTCCGTGGAAGCCATGCTGCTTCTCCGCTGAGATGGGCCCACCGGACTGTCTAACGCAGGATCTTGCTGTCGGGCCAGTACTCTAAGTTCATTAATCTGCTCCTGCTGCAGCTTGAACATGGCTTGAAATTCCTCGTTCCTTTTTTCAACCGCCTCCAACTGCGCTGCCTCCTCCGCCTTCTGCCAGTTCGTTTTTCTGGATCGGCTTCTATAAGTTTCGATGTCAGCAGGAAACCCTGTCTTCCATGGAACAGATGGGCCAAAGCCTCGTGTTCGTCCGACTTTTTCAGGATTCCCGAAGGCATATGTCAGCTCATCGTTCTCTCTGTCGGGAATGAACTTTCCATCTTTTCTCAGTTGTATCACTTTAACAAGTTCATCTTTGGGTTTATTAATGGCCTCCTTTGTAACAATAATCTCCCCGGTTTCAGTGTCATACGACCCCCCATGCCCAAGGAGCCAATTTTTTGACCTCACGGACCACTTATTTGTAGCTGGCGTGACCCCTTTTTTACGCATTTCTTCCTCGGTTTTTTCCCACTTCGGCGCGGCCGTCTTGTAGCCACCTGTCCCCATAGTATGGTGATATTTCTTTTTGGCCGCATTTATCTTATTCTTTTCTGACTTGGCCATAGCTGCTTCTGATTCCTTGTATTTCACAAATGGGGTCCAGTTATCCCGCTGCTTCTCCAGCGGGCCAGTGAATGGCGGAGTCAGCCCCTTCTTGGCAAAGTTGTTGTACAATCTTTTCTTCCAGTCCTTGAACCGTCCGCCCATCTTCTTAAGGGCCCACTTTCTAACTTGCAACCTCAATGCCTCAGTGAGTTCAGGAGTGTCCAATTCAGGCAGAGAGAAGTGTGCCATGAGTGAATTCCAAAGACCGTCTTTGGCTCTATCATCGACAAAAGTTTCTCCAACTCGATCACTTTTCTTTCCTGGCTTATTCCACTTATGAGTAGTGATCGGGATGGCGTCCCTGACTATCGCTCCGCATTGGTATACAAATACACTTGCGGCCTCTTTCGGCTGCAAAGGTTCGCCGACCTCAGACACTAGATCAATGGTGAAACGCATACCATCGGCCAACTTTTTGGTCGGGCCTCGTTTCCTTGCAGAAGATTCGCCCGATGCGGAGGTCTAAGAGAAGAAACAGTCGTTAGTACATATATATATATGAATCAATTAATGCATCTACTAGCTCGTGATCAGCAGAGGCTTTATATACCTCGCCGGTCTTTGCTATGGTGGTGTCTCCACCGTCAGTTCCACTGTCATATCCACCAAAGAATTCGTCATAGTCGTCTCTTCCGTCGGCTTCATCCAAGTTGAGGTATTGGGAGCCATCATCATCTCCATCATCGTCTGCTCCATCATAATGGTAACCTCCTGTACCCCCATCTATCATGTTGTACATGATGTGCTCTTAATTGTCTCTACCGTCCATAACTTAACTAATACAGAAGAAAGATAAAGCCATTTTGCTTAATGCGTTAAAATAAAGGAAGATAAGGTAATCCAGCTTAAACAATGCGATAAAGAAAGATAAAGTACCAATTAAACAACAATACATCTCGAATAATCCAGCTAGTACAACAATAAAGTACCAATTAAACAACAATACAACCCTTTACACATCTAGCTAGCTCAGCAAAGACGTCGAGCCTCGGCTACTGAGCCGCGGGAGGTGTGCACCCAAAGTGTAGGAACCATCACCAGAGAATATCTCGGGTAAGGTGCCTGAAGAAGCTGCCACGTATTGGCGTCCCGGACTCCTAAAATGTGCATGTAGCGCCGGACGTGCTCGTCCTCCTCCCTGACACGACGCTGTACCACCTCGTCGAGGGTCGGCTCCCTCTGCATCGCACCTGGACCACTCGGCCGCCACCACAGAAGATCCGGGTCGACGACGACACCCGGATTCCTCACGAGACGACGTCCCCCGGCTGGTAGCACCTCCCAGTGCCAGCCCGGCGGAGCCCAGCCCCGTGGATGCCCGGTGATACTGTCTAGTAGCACTCTGGGTGTCACGCCGAGTGAACGAGGATGATGAATCGACATATTCCTAAACACTAAATTAAACCTATATACTTTAAACATGATGAAAATAAATAGTATCAACTAAAATAAACTATATTAAACAATAACTAAATTCACTAACTAAAATAAACTATATTAAACACTAACTAAAATCCTAAAATTCACTAACTAAGAAAAATTCACTAACTAAAATAAACTATATTACACTAACTCAAAATAAAATATATTAAACACTAACTAAAATATCTAAGAAAAAATTACACTAAACTTACTAACTAATTAACCCTAAAATAACCCTAACTAATTAACCCTAAAATATACTAACAAAATTATATACACTAACTAATTAACACTAACAAAATTAACACTAATTAACAAAATTAACACTACTAATTAACTAGAGCTTACCTTGGGGAGGGGCGGCTCCGGTGGTGGTGGACGGTGCGGGCGGCGCCGTGGGCTCCGGTGAGGGATGGCGCCGGGCTGTCGGCGGCGTGCTGGGGAAGGGGCGGCGTCGGAGCGGGACGGCACGGGGCGCGGGAAACACAGGCGGCGCACGAGCGCGAGCGGCACGGGCTCGACCGGCACGGGGGAGGGGCGGCGCGAGAAGGGGCAGCGCGAGGAGGGGCGCGGGCGCGGCGCAGTGGTTGATGGCGCGGCGGCGCGGTTGCTCTGCGCGAGGAGGAAGACGGCGGAGCGGTGGCTCTGGTCGATCTGTGTGCTCCGGTCCGTGCACCGAACCGGGGCGCACAGGGTGGGTATTACCCACCCCCCCTTTAGCCCGGGTAGATAGCACAAACCGGGACTAAAGGGGGACCTTTAGCCCTGGTTTGTAGTACAAACCGGGGATAAAGGGTTTTTGGCGCGCCGCGTTTCGCGCGCAACCCCGCACCCCTTTAGCCCCGGTTTGTACTAAAGGTCCTTTTTTAAAAGCTTTTTTAAAATTAATTATTATATGCCTGTTTAAAACCTTTTTAAAACAAAAAATATTTTTCAAAACATTTTTTAAAAACCTTTTTAAAACTTTTTTCAAAAACCTTTTTAAAAAACATTTTTTAAAACTTGCATTGGATCTCTGAAAAAACGACATATTGTGAGTCTAAAAATGATTTTTTCAAAAAATCACGGACGTTAGATCATGTACCTGTAGTTCAAACCGGACCCACTTCCTACCGATTCAGCAGACATTTGTCTTTTTCACCCGGGAAGGACAGAAATGTTTGAGATCCCCCGGTTGAGATATAGTTCACGTAACGTGGTCTACTATTTTAGAAAAATGGGATGGTAGCATTCTGTAACTAAATTTTGGTGGCTACTTTACAAAACGACTTGTCTTTTTGCGCTCGAAAAATGGAAAATGGCTTTTTCCGAGCGACGAAAAGGAAAAATTCCTCCTTCAACATTGTTCTACATCCCAATATACACATGCATGCACAATATGGGCATCATATCACAAACTATGCCGTGATTCAACACATAACATCCGTCTCTTGGACCGAAAGCCATGAAACCTCGAACATGATAGGTCATTTTGTGAAGGTTTTTTGGAGACATAATCAGTATATCAAGTTTGATATTTTTCCTTGCAACTATGTCACATAATATCACACCACGCGAAGGATTTACATTGTTCGGACCTTTTTTGAATTTTTATGCCCGTTTTGAATTTTTTGCCGTTTCGAACTTAGGTCAAAACGGCGTGCGTGAAGATAGGGGATGATAATGTTAGAACTTGCATTGGATCTCTGAAAAAATGACATATTGTGAGTCTAAAAATGATTTTTTCAAAAAATCACGGACGTAAGATCATGTACCTGTAGTTCAAACCGGACCCACTTCCTACCGATTCGGCAGGCATTTGTATTTTTCACCCGGGAAGGACAGAAAGCTTTGAGATCCTCCGGTTGGTATATAGTTCACGTAACATGGTCTACTATTTTAGGAAAATGGGATGGTAGCATTTTGTAACTGCATTTTGGTGGCTGCTTCACAAAACGACCTGTCTTTTTGCGCTCGGAAAATGGAAAATGGCTTTTTCGAGTGACGAAAAGGAAAACTTCCTCCCTCAACATTGTTCTACATCCCAATATACACATGCATGCACAATATAGGCAACGTATCACAAACTATGTCGTGATTCAACACATAACATCCATCTCTTGGACCGAAAGCCACTACTAGGAAAATGGCTATAGGTAATCAGCACATCCGTGGCTCACATGGTTGAAGTGCCCCACGGCTAAAACAGGCGTGTCTCACCTATGGGCAGTTCCCTACTAGTAACTAGAACAACTGTGGCGCACATGACCATAGTGCGCCACAGATATGTGTGGGCCAGGGCCCTGTTGGCCGCACGCCAGACATCCGTAGCGCACGTAGGGTAGGTGCGCTACGCCTGTTGGTGTTATCCGTGGCGCATGTTGGGGGTGCGCTACGCCTAAGCGCATGCCCCTCTGCTCTGTAAAACAGTCAGACACATCCGTGGCACACTATGGCATGTGCGCCACGGATGTTACTAATTCCTGTGGCGCACTGGGTCCGAGTGCGCCACGGATGTGGCGATTTTTTTTGCCAGCACCACTTTGTGCACATGTGTGATCATCCACCACCCCACACTTCACTTTCCCCTTCTTCTTCGTCCTTAGATTTAGTCGGGATCCTTCTCCTTCCCACCTCAATTTCTCCACCCATTCACCATTTTTAGCATGTAGAACTTGCCTTGGATGTTACATAAGTAATAGAGGAAGCTCTCTGGTCTCTCATCTCCTTCTCCGGTCTCGCGCGCACCTCTCCTTTCCATCTTCTTACGATTGGTCTCTCATCTTGGTAAGTTGTCCATGTAAGGATGTGTTCATGTGTATATGGATGATATGCTCATATGTATGTAGATGATCGATGCTCATGATGTGTGTATGGAGAGGATCGATGGTCATATGTGTGTATATATGGAGAGTATCGATGATGCTCATGCATGTGGGTATGGAGAGGATAATGATATGTTCATGTGTGTATGGATCTCGGTCTCTCTCTCTTGTGTTTGTATGTGAACAAGTTGCCATTTGTTTTGCCAAAATGTTGATTCATTTCCATTTTGGCAAGACTTTGGCATTTCACAAAGGTCCTAATTTTAGGATAGGTCATGCCGAAGTTTTCTATCGACCATTGCATGCATGCATTCATTATGTGGTTCTAATAGACTTCTAATTGTACCGTGTACACCGTGCAGGCAAAAATGGTCCGCATAATGAGCGAAGGCATTGTGGCTAGATTTTTGAAATGTGCGACGGCTGACATGATACGAAATAACAAGACGGATATAAGATGTCCGTGCAGAAGATGCAAACTCAACTGGGTGATCGACCCAGATTCCGAGAATCTGCAGGCGCACCTGCTCCGCCATGGTTTCATGGATGGATACACTCATTGGATAAGCGATGGCGAAGACGATGGAGACGGTGAAGGTGGGAAACATGACGATGATCATCATCACGGCGAGAACGGGAGAGATGATGAAGAGTCTCCTGGAGATGGTGAAGGTGTGGAAGCAGACAGGGATGATGATGATCTAGATGCCGGAGGAGCATACGACGATGGAACAACGTCAGGCTGGGTGCGGGACCCTTATGTGCAAGAGCTGCTTCTCAAGCAGACGAGTAACGCCAGGGCTGCCGCTAGAGAGAAAGCCAAGCTTGCGCAACTTGAGAAAGACGCGGTTACTCCATTGTATGAAGGATGCAGGCCCGATGATACCCGGTTGAATGTAACGCTCAAGGAGATGAAGGCAAAACACAAATTGAGCGACGCAAGCTTCGACGATATGATGGCATTCTGGCACGATCGTCTCCCGGAGGGGAACACATGTCCAACTAGTATCGAGCATGCCAAGAAAATCGTTTGTCCTCTCGATCTACCGCACGTTAGATATCACGTATGCATCAACGATTGCATCATTTATCGGGTCGAGGACGCGGAGAAAACCACGTGTCCGGTGTGCGGCGTGAGTCGATACAAGAAAGGGAAGAAAGTACCTCGAAAAGTGGTATGGTACTTTCCTATCCCTCCTCGTCTGCAGCGCTATTTCGCGGACCCTAAGGAAGCGAAGCTCATGCGATGGCATGCGGAAAGGAAGAATCCAGGAGATGACGATGATGACCCTGAAAAGGATGAGCTGCTGACGCACCCTTCAGATGCTAGCCAGTGGAAAGCATTAGACCTCGAATTCCCAGAATTCGGTGGAGATTCAAGGAACATCAGGCTTGGTGCAAGCACCGATGGACTCAATCCGCTCGGTAGCCAGAGCAGCACACACAGCACTTGGCCCGTGTTTGTATGGATGTACAACCTCCCTCCATGGTTGTGCATGAAGAAGAAGTACATACAAATGAGTATGCTAATTCAAGGGCCGAAACAACCTGGTACCGACATCAATCTGTATCTCGGGCTGTTGAAATAGGAGCTAGCCACGTTGTGGGAATCTAGAGCCAATACTTACGATGCCGTCGTACAAGATTATTTCACTATGAGAGCCGCGTTGGTCACTACGGTGCAAGACTATCCAGGTTGCGGGTATATCTCGGGGCAGGTTATCCAAGGATTATGCGCATGCGTTAGGTGCATGGATAACACAAGCTATCTCCAACTAGAGAAAGATCTAGGGTCATCGAAAACCGTGTTCATGGCGCACCGGAGGTGGCTCAGCAAGAATGATCCATGGAGAAAACGTGGAGACCTGTTCGATGGCAAATCCGAGACCCGAGGAATCCCAGAGCGTAGGAGCAGCGAAGAAGTGGAAGAGTTGCTGAAAAACTAGAAAGATTGTCCTAAGCCTGGAAAGAAGCGAAAGAGGCAGCAACAAGACAAGCCGCTGATGAAGGTATGGAAAACAAGGTCTGTTTTCTGGGAGTTGCCATACTGGAAGTTTCTCCTCACGCCTCATAGCCTCGACATCATGCATATCACGAAAAACGTGTGCGAGAGTCTGGTCACCACCATAATCAACATGCCAGATAGGACGAAAGATGGTCCGAAAGCAAGGCACGACTTGATATGCTTGGGTATCCGGAAGGAGCTTCACTGAGGACGCACTACTCCTGATGATCAGGAAGATGACGATGATCATGAGTCGGAGACGACACAAGGTCGTCGGAAGGGTAAAAAGTTCAAGAAGAACGAATATTACTGCCCTCCTTCTTGCTTCACTCTAAGCCAGGATGAGATCAAACAGTTTTTCAAGTGCCTTCTAGGAGTCAAATTTCCTTACGGCTACGCGGGCAAGATAAGCAGATACCTAGATGAGGCGAAGCAGAGGTTCAGTGGCATGAAGTCTCACGACTGTGCCGTGCTAATGACGCAGGTACTTCCGGTCGCACTAAGAGGGATAATGGACGAGCACGTCCGTGAAACGTTATTTGACCTCTGCAAGTTTTTCGACGTCATCTCTAGGAAGTCGATTGGCGTGAATCATCTCGGGAGGCTACAGGAGGAGATCGTGGTGATACTATGCGAGCTTGAGGTCTACTTCCCACCCGCATTCTTCGACATTATGGTGCATCTTCTGGTCCATGTCGTGGAGGACATTGTCCAACTCGGGCCGATGTTCCTCCGCAGCATGATGGCGTTCGAAAGGATGAACGGACACATCAAAGGATATGTTCACAACAGGTCCCGTCCAGATGGAAGCATAGCCAAGGGCTTTCTGGCCGAAGAGTGCATCTCTTTCTGCACGAATTATCTAGACATCGAGAACCCTGTCGGTCTTCCCGTCAACAGGCACCTTGGCAAGCTCGATGGATCTGGTTATCGAGAGGGTCGTCGCATACTGCATGCAGACTTCGATTTTCGACGTGTAGACTTTGATCGAGCAAACCTCGTCGCGCTACAGCATTTAGAACTGGTCGATCCATGGGTACAGAAGCACAAAAGGTTAATCGAGAAGAAGTACAGTGACTGGGGCATACAGAGGACGTAGGGAGAAATAATCAAAGAGCACAAGTTAGATTTCACGCGTTGGTTTAGGCAGACGCTCCTTGATAATCCCCCGCGATCGCATTCTTCTGACACGGAAAAGATCATATTCACCTTGTCGCAGGGACCGATGCAAAACCTGGTGACCTATCAGGCGTATGATATCAACGGCTACACATTCTACACGAAGGAAAAGGACAACAAGTGTGATTATCAGAACTTAGGCGTAACGTCGGAATTCTACACCGATGACAACGTGAAGGAAAGATTCTACGGAAGAATCGAGGAGATCTGGGAGCTCGACTACTGTGGAGAAAAGGTGCCGATGTTCCGTGTCAGATGGGCAAAGAGCGTCGAAAGAGAAGACCGGTATTTCACAACCATGGTTATACCCGAAGTAGCCAAATCCAAGGCCGCTGGTGCAGACGTAGCCGCGAAAAATGAACCGTGGGTACTGGCTACCAAAGTGGATCAATGTTTTTTCATTACCGACCCGACAAAGCCTAGCCGTGTTGTCGTGAGCAGAGGAAAAAGAAACATCATCGGAATGGATGGAGTCGCCAACGAGCAAGACTTCGACCAGTACGGCGATCCCAAGATTGAAGATGACGACGACTACGATGCAGCAACATACATCACAAGAAGAAAAAGGACAACCCTACCCAAAAAAGGTAGCCCGTTCGAAAGAAGAAACATTAAAGTGCCGAGGCTAAATTATTCAACCGCGACAAAGAAGGGAAAAAAGATTGTAAAACGCTAGCTCAAAAAATATTGTAAAACACGTGGTCGAAAAAGATTGTAATATTCATGGACAAATTATTATGAAATTTAGTTATACTTTGAATCATATTTGTACCACTTTTATAACATATATTATCACTTTTGGGCATTTTTGAAACATTTAAAAGTATTTTAAAAACAAAAAAAAACTTTTATGGCATATATCACCACTTTTGGGGATTTTTTTGAAACATTTAAAAGTATTTTTAAAATAAAAATAAAAAAGTTGGGCACCAGGATTCGAACCTGGGTGCTCACAGGTTTAGAATAGAGCAGTGGGCAGAACTAGTGGGATAACAAAGTGTAGTTGTTAGAAGCAGTGCTGCAGTGTTATTATAGAGTGGCTAGAACCCCATAGTCGTAGCGCACTAGCCCATAGTGCGCTATAGATATCCGTAGCGCACTACGCTAGAGTGCGCTACGCCTATCTGGGTTTTATCCACGTCATCGATCCCAATTTCATCCCCATCTCACATCTCATCCCCATCTCTCACACAGCCCGATCCCGACGATCCCCCCCTCCCGCCATCGCCGCGCTCGATCCGCCAGCCGCCGCGGCGCTCGATCCACCTTCGACCACACTTGCGCTTGCCTGCAGCCACACGCGTCCAAGGACGAGGAGGAGGAGGACGTGGAGGAGTACGCCCGCGCATGCACCGCTCGATCTGTGGAGGAGGAGGGCCGTCGTCGCTTGAGGAGGAGGAGGCTGTGGAGGAGCGTGACATCGTCCGCCCGCCGCTGTCCGCCCGCCATCATCGTCCTTATCTCAGAGGTTAGGGTTGCCCCTCCCCTCTCTTCCTCCCTCCCTCTCTCTCCTATCTCCATCATCTCAGGTTAGGGTTCAGAGTAGGAAGCTTAGGCTCTCACAGTAGCAAGCTTAGGGTCATCTGTCAGAGTAGCAAGTTCGTCAAGAATTGATCAACTCAACTCATCCATCAATGAATGAATCTTTTCTTTGTCTCCTAAAAAACACTACTAGCTGCAGTGAGTTCAGCCATCGCTATGAATGTTGATTTGAGTGTGCCTATGTACTGTTACTGCACCTGGAGGCTCTGGATGAGCTCGGTGAGCTGCTGAATATTTTTCTCTTGTGCCAATTTTATCAATGGATGATACACAATTAGCTTCGCGGGTTTTGTATGAATGCGAAAAACATGACCATGATAAAACAGCAGAAGCACAGATATCAATGGCTAATATTATCTGTGGATGATACACAATCATCTTACCGGGTTTTATATGATAGCAATCGAATTATCGAGTAATTCTACACTGGTATAAAAGAACAGAGACTAGTTTCTTGTGGCATAGCAGTACAAACTGCATTTTCAGGCTTTAGTTGGTGGCACATGTTTTTCTTTTCAAGTTAAATTTTGTTAGTTAAGATCATTTGAACGTGGTTCTGTATTGTGGTTAAATTGACAAGTGTTGTGCTCTAGATACAAAGGTAAATGGCTGAAGCATGCATGAATAGGTTACTATGATGGTTACTATCAGATAAGCATACTCATCCAGCAACTCATGATGCTTATCAGATACACATATAGTTTTTACTATGATGGTTGTAGGTAAGTAGTAGGTTAGCAGTTAGTAGTAGGTCAGCAGAGGTTTTTTGGAGATGAATATATTATGGGTACTTTTATTTGTCAATATTAATGGTTTCTACTGTGATGGGTGTAGGTTTAGATGGTAGATACTCAATATCACTTTTACACAGTGTTAATATTATTTGATGGTTTATACTACTCAAAATGCCGGAGAACATAGTAGTATTGTATGTGCTGCTACTATATGTGCAAAGCTACTGTTTTGCAAAGCTACTATTTTTGCAAAGATATCTAGAGATACTGCTTTGGCAAAGCTACTGTATGTGCTGCTACTATATGTGCTGCTGGTTGCTACTACTATATGTGCTGCTGGATCTGGCCATTTATTTTTATATACCTAGTAATGATCTTGTGCTTGTTGTGCTGGTAATGTGTTGGTGATGTACTGGTTGTGCTCGTTGTGCTTGTGCTTGTACGAAGCACTTTATTATGTCGTGTATGTAGGTTCTTGTATGAAATGAGTCCCGATTTTTGCCGAAATGTTGATTAACTTCCGTTTCGGCAGAAATCGGGCACTCCTAGTTTAAGAAAATTAGCAAAGGTCATGCCGGATTTTTCCGTGCATTTAACCAATTATTTGTTTTTTATTAGTGCAAAGATGTGTGACAACGACGAGGCTGGATGTTCTAAGCGCATCAGCGCTGAAGGAGAACTCAGACCTCCGAATAAACAATTGACATTCTGGGAGGCGGCCCAGCGGCTAGAAGACGATGAAGAATACCATCCTTCGGAGAGCGAGGATGATGAGATGGAAGACGCGGAGGAAGAAGCCGAAGGAACGTCGGGTGATGAAACCACTGATGGCGGTGAGGGCACAGGGAGTGGTAGCAATCCTCCTAAGAAGAAGAAGAAGCCGAAGGAACGGCGCCCGAACACGGTCAGCACCGTCAGGGAGGAAATTACCGAAGTGAGCCCATCAGGGGTTCCTTTGGAGCCCGCCCTTGTCGTCAAAGGGTACGGTGGGCAAGTGGCGGCGATCACCCGGACAACCATCTCGATCAACACCAAGAATCTCCGGCATAAAGATAATGGACACTTGCGCACACTTCTCTTCGAGAAGCTGCACGCAAGATACAAGTTCCCCCTAAGTATCAGAACACAAATTATCATGGGAACAAAGTAAACAAATCCTCCCTCACAAAGATGAGCACCGCCCTGGCCAGCTAGAGAACCCGGATAAAGAAGAAGATCTATAAAGAAGGCAAAAGTCTCGAGGAGATCCAGAAGATTAACCCGAAGATCACCGAAGATCAGTTCCGGGAGTTCAAGGAGAGGTGTGATTCCGAAAGAGCCCTGGCCAATAGTAATCGGGGAAAGGTGCTGCAGGCGATGAATATAGGTCATCACCATCTCGGATCTGGTGGATACAGAACCGCGGAGGCCAAATGGAATAAGGAGGACGAAGAGTATAGATCCAAGGGGATAGAAAACCCCTTTGCGAAATTCGAACCCGGGCAGGTTCAAAACTTCATAAGGGCCCGTTACCATGTGGACCCAAAAACCAAACAACTCACCGCGGATCCTGCGGTGAAGGAATTCGAGGAAATTGTGGTAAGTAATCTAATTACCGCGGATCAACTCGATTGCAATCTAATCGATGATCTAAACGATTCACTGTTACTTCTTCTGCAGGAGGAGGAAATTGTTGCTAGTCATGGATCCCAGGGTTCCTCATCCCAGGGGTCGACTGCGGCCACCCGGTGGGATAACCCTTTTAACAGGGCGATGAACCGGGCCAAGAAAATAGAGCCGGTTACGAAGAAGCCATCGTCGGCTGGCCGTCTGGCCGGCCTCGGGGGTAAGAATTGGGTGGATCATTTTGGTCCACCGCCTAGGACGCATGTGGCGCCGTCGGGAAGGAGCGAGGAGTAAAACCGCGAGGTTCAAGAACTTAAGGAACAAGTGGCGCGGATCCCGATCGTCCAAGACAACCTGGCAATCACCCTCACGTCCTTCCCGCCTACCTTGGTGGAGTCCATAGCAAACTGGAGTGCGGGTGGTCGAGTAGGGCCGTGCCCGATTCCAAGCATGGTCAGCAGCCACTCGAACAACGCGAAGCCGACGAATCAGGCGAACTATGTGTTCGTGACTCCGCCCGCTAGCACCGCGATGCCGCAAGTGTTGGTGACTCCCCCTGCCATCGCCGCGGCGCCGGAGTACATGTTGGTGACCCCCCGCCATAGTCGCGGTGGCACCAGAGCTCCAAGCACCCGTCGGTAGAGAGAATACACCGGCGGCCAGCACCACGCCATCAAGCAGCCCTTCCGTCTCTTGCACGCCCGTCGCCGTATGCGGTGCGTCGACATTAGCTGATCTCGACGCCATCACGGTAAACAAATTGCTTTACCGCCTTTCACGCCATCTATTACTCTTATGGCATATCTGGCGACGCCGTACATGTTTTCCGTAGACGGATGTTCCTTGCACTCTCTTATGCTATGTGAACAACGAGCTGAGGGATGTTGCCAAGGGTACCATCTTTCAACCCTTGCAGTGCATGTTCCACTCAAGGCCGATGCCAGATAGCGTGCACAGGGTTAAAATTAGTCGGGTGCTAAGGGGCTGCGACAACCTGGAACCTCCCATTCAACCCCCAGGAGCGGATGAAGAAGATCCGGCTGTCCTCAGAACTTGCTTCGGCTTATTCTTGCAATGGCCAAAGAGCATGATCCGTTTGGGGACGGCGGGGTCCATCATGCCACAAACAACAACACCGCCTGTCATGCCAGCGACAAGCAGTGGCAATGCCCCCTTACCGCCCTCGCCGTCACCTCCAGGCGGTGGGTCGGATGATCATGTTGATGATATGCACATGGCGCAGGATCCGGCCGAGGATGACGAAGACTGGAATGATCACTTCTTCAACGCTCAGTTTAGCAACAAAGACCTAGCTGGTGGCCCCACAGAGAAAGCCACTATCACCAAGCGTCTGTTTGGTTCTCAGGAGACGCCTCCAGCTTGCGCCTTTACAGAGCCTGCTGATGCAACCAACCGGCCCTTTATTCTAAGACCTGACACACTACATAGGGCGGCCGGTGCTCAGATTGCGGTGCCTGCCCGCTCTCCAAAAGGAAAAAAGGGCAGGAAAAGAAAATCTAGCAGCTCGAGCCAGCCGGTGGCGTCAGCAACTACGAATCCGATCAGGTTTCGGGACGGGCCACCAAGACCCGAGGGTATTATGTGGAGGATTCATGTGGAGGGTGAGCCCATGCTACCTAAGAATTTGCGGAAGCTCGCCAGTTCGGAACTGCAGAGTGTGCATGACGGCGTGCTGACGATAGAGAGACGCCTTCTATCAGAGAAAGATCCCTCACACCCGGTATTCGTGGTTAAGGTGCCACCAGGCTTGGGCTTCGTCGACAATGCCTCTGCGGATCTGTTCTTCCTGCGGTTTGACGACATCTTCAATATGTTCCACCTATACCCGCTGCACTATACCATGGTCCGTCTGTTTTCTCTCAGCCTTGCCATGCAGATCATTAGAGAGAACACACCGGGCATCGCTATAGTGTACCCCTACTACATGCGTGACGGCTGCATGGGTTCCCCCGCCGAACGACGTATCGTGGCCTCGTACCTAAAAAGAATCCTCGTGGAGAACAAGACAAAGTAATACATTCTCGTGCCTTACTTTCCCGAGTAAGTCGTTATTCACTCGCCACCGTCGATTGGCTTTATTAGATTATCATCATTATTTTTCCAACACATTCCATTTGAATTTTTTGCAGAGAGATGAACACTGCACGCTCATCCCTTATCGCCGAAGCATTCCCACGCCACGTGTTTCGACTCGGGGAGTCTAGAAAAGAAGAAAAACTACGACAAGATCAAGGAAGTTCTGGATGATGCTGTTACTGGCTTTGCCTCGACGGAAGGCACCACCTTAGTGCGTACGAAGGTCAAGTTCAGCAGGCACGTCTTCAACCACGTAACGGAGTTCCCCTGCATGAAGAAGCCGAAAAACAGTAAGAAGGAAGCCTACTACGCACTCCATCACATGAGGGCGTTCCTACTTGATCAGCAGAATTCTACGCTGCCAGATCATCTCAAATAGTGGGCCGAAGCAAAGGCCAAGATCACTAATTCAGATATTAGACAAGATATGTATGGCATCCAGCAGCAGTTTGGGGCAATCATCTTTCGTGATGTCATGACTTTGGGGGGGGGGGATCTTCTACGGAGGAAATATCCCGAATAACCATGACATAGAAGATCGCCTAGAGATGCAGGGTGACTATAGGAAGTTCATGACGAGACAAGGCGTCCTCCCGTTCCCTAAGCCGAGCCAGAAGGCTTGATGTTGGCCTAGTTGTAGTTACAAACTATAGATGAACTTTGTGTGTGTGTGGACAAGTGTACATGCTACTATACTTATCTTATTAGGTTTATGAATCATCGCTTACTTCTTTTGCTTATTATTATTATATATAAATCAATGCTTGGTTTTTTTGCTTACTCTTTGGTCCTTTGCTCACTTTTGTCCTTTTTTCCCTTACTTTATTAGTCTTTTTTCGAGAATAATGCCGATGATTGAAATTTCGTGGCACAATATATATGTGAATGTGCTACGACGGGATTGTGAGCCTTGTGATATGCACAAGTCCAGGTCTTGTGCATCCTACTTGGCTCACGGTTCCGTCGTAGCATATTCCTGTGTCCAACGACCTATATATATGAGGCATTCTTTTTGATTTACTTTGGTCTTTTTCAAGAATAATGCCAATGATTGAAATGTTGTGGCACAATATATATGTGAATGTGCTACGACGGGATTGTAAGCCTTGTGATATGCATAAGTCTAGATGATGTGCATCCTACTTGGCTTACGGTTCCATCGTATCATATTCCTGTGTCCAACGATCTATGTATATATATATGAGGCATTCTTTTTGATTTACTTTGGTCTTTTTTGAGAATAATGCCGATGATTGAAATGTCGTGGCACAATATATATGTGAATGTGCTACGACGGGATTGTGAGCCTTGTGATATGCACAAGTCCAGGTCTTGTGCATCCTACTTGGCTCACAGTTCCATCGTAGCATATTCCTGTGTCCAACTACCTATGTATATAAATGAGGCATTATTTTCGAGTTACTTTGGTCTTTTTCTAGAATAATGCCGATGATTGAAATGTCGTGGCACACTATATGTGAATGTGCTGCGATGGGATTGTCCGCCTTGTGCTATGCACAGGTCTAGGTGTTGTGCATCCTACTTGGCGAACAGTTCCATCGTAGCATATTCCTGTGTCGAACAACCTAGTTATATATGGGGCATGTTTTTTGAGTTTAGTCTTTTTGATTTAGGAGTACTTTCTATAAGTGTATCTTCATATGCGAATTTAATTATATATGTTTTTTTTCAATCATCGGTTAATTAATATTGTCAACTTATAGATGACGTGGTACATCGTGTACAAGGGACGGGTTCCCGGAGTCTACGATGATTGGGAAGACTGCCGGAGACAGGTGCACCGTTTCAGCGGCAATAGCTACAAAGGGTACAACACTATGGCGGAGGCGGAAGCTAGTTACATGCGCTATCTAGCGGGAGTTAGGAAGAGGAACCGGATGAATACCTACACATTCGTCGCGGCGGTGATCATGCTTATCTTCTTTGGTTGTTTATCCCGCGTTTGTGTCTAGCTAGTTTAGATGTCTAGGCGAGCTTCCGATCGAGCTCTAACTTGTTCGATCGACACATGTTTTCGCATGTCACCAACTACTTTGTAACTTGATCGAAACAGTGTATAACTTATGTATTCATGTATGAGACTTATCTATATGTATTTGTTTCAATCTTGTTTTGCGAATTGTGTATTTATATATATAACTGTATATCTGTGTGTATATCTGCCTATATAATCTGTATTGTATATCATCTGGCCCTGAAATTTTTTTTTTAAAAAGACACCCGTGGCGCACATGGCACAGCTTTTGTGGCGCACTGCAACTAAAGCGCACCTGCGCAGCTTAGTGGCACACTGCAATGTGCGCCACAGAAGATCTAAGGCGTAGCGCACCTGCCAACATATCCGTGGCGCACTAGCAGGTGCGCTACGCCTATCTCCACATAACCGTGGCGCACCAGGCAGTGCGCCATGGCTAGGAGATAGCTGTAGCGCAAGGCCCGTGGCGCACCACTAGTGCGCCACGGATGGTACTTTTAGGTGCGCCACAGACGACCATTTTCCTAGTAGTGAGCCATGAAAACTCGAACATGATAGGTCATTTTGTGATTCAACACAAAGTCACAGGCCATGTGCTATGACTGCATCTCTGCTCCCCAAAGGGATTCATGCCATCCGTACTTATACCAAACCATAAGTTTCTCGCGTCACCTGCAAAGTCCGGGTACTTTCTCTCAATTTTTCTCCACTGCGACCCATCAGCGGGGTGTCTCAACATCTCGTCTTTCTTACGGACTTCTTTGTGCCATCGCAACAATTTGGCATGCTCTTTGTTTCTGAACAAATGTTTCAGCCGTGGTATTATAGGAGCATACCACATCACCTTGGCGGGAACCCTCTTCCTCGTGCGCTCCCACTCAACATCACCAGGGTCATCTTGTCAGATCTTATACCGCAATGCAGTACATACCGGGCATGCATCCAAATTCTCGTACTGCTCACCGCGATAGAGGATGCAGTCATTAATGCATGCATGTATCTTCTGTACCTCTAATCCTAGAGGGCAAACAACCTTCTTTGCTTTGTAAGTACTGGCGGGCAGTGCGTTATCCTTTGGAAGCAGCTTCTTCATTATCTTCAACAACTTTTCAAATCCCTTGTCAGGCACACCGACCTCTGCTTTCCATTGCAGCAATTCCAGTGTGCTGCCTAGATTTTTATGGCCATCTTCGCAATTGGGGTACATCAATTTGTTGTGATCATCTAACATCTGCTCAAATTTCAACCTCTCCCTTTCGCTATCACATTCTCCCTTTGCATCATCAATGGCCCGACCAAGATCATCATCTGGCTCATATGATGCACGTTCTTCTGCTTCTTCTTCATCATTGTCTTCCATTATAGTACCTCCGTATTTAGGGGACATAGGATAGCTGTCATCATTCTCTTTATCTTTGTTGTCTTCCATCATAACCCCTCTTTCTCCGTGCTTGGTCCAACAATTATAGCCAGACATGAAACCGAACCGAAACAAGTGGCCATGAAGGACTCTTGAGGAAGAGTATTCCTTCTGATTCCGACACTCACCACATGGACAACAGATAAAACCATTCCGCTTGTTTGCCTCTGCCACAACGAGAAAAGAACGCACGCCTTTAATGAACTCGTCAGAGATTCGGTCAACGTACATCCATTGCCGTCTCATCTGCATTTTATAAGTTCATGAAACAAAATCACGATGCTAAGAGTAGTACTAGTCTAAAAATAAAAGAACACATCGTATACATCAAACAAGCACTGATTTAAAAAACTTTCCACTACATCTTTAGTCCCGGTTGGACACACCAACCGGGATTAAAGGGGTTGCGGAAGGTTGGGACCGACATGAGCCCGTTTAGTCCCGAATGGTGTCTCCAATCGGGACTAAAAGTGGGTGACGACACTATATGTCGTGAGTGGACACTATGCCAGTGAATGGCGACACTGTTTCAGTGGGTGGCGACACTATGACAGGGGTGAGTGTCGACATTATGTCATGAGTGTCAACACTATGTTGTGCTGCTTAATCTATAAATAGGCTTCCTTGTGAACTATCAACTGCAAGGAAGATCGTGCGCGAGACCAGGGACACCACTATGGCGGAGCTTCTCAAAGATGTCTTAGGACCTCGTCCTCAGACATCTTCGAGGAGCTCGCCGTAGAGGCACTCCCTAATATGTGAAATTAGTTAGCTCCACCAGCATACTAATTTAGCTAGAAAAGATATGAACTGAAAGATGGTGTGCGAGAGCAGGGACACCACTATGGCAGAGCTTCTCGAAGATGTCTTAGGATGCCTCGTCCTCAGACATCTTCGAGGAGCTCGCCATAGAGGCACTCCCTAATTTAATTTGGTAGCTCCTTGGCGTGTTCATGTTTTTGTTCTTAATTTCTTGCTTAACTGGCCGATGATTAACTAAAATGCTAGAGCGCCACTATATATATGTGTGCCTTCATAGTTTTGGTACTTATTTTTGTTTCAATGGATTTTGTGACAACAGGTAGAAGAAAGAAGAATATTTTGTTGCTCGACGGTGACATGATGCACTGTGAACCGATCGGATTTTAATACAACGTGTCAAACCAAGATATGTATATAGAATGAACTCATGTATCTATGTGCTTCGATGAATCAAATGAATTTCGAGAACTATATGTGCCAAATTAACCAGATATACAGAGATAGAACCCACACAAAATCTATCCATTTCTAGAGCATGAAATGAGCTAAAACAAGCAATGAGAGCTGAAATGATGAAGTTGCTAACCTCTTAGGACCCTTGATAGATGTGGAGCCAAAAAATCTTCACAAATCTTGAGAAAAATGGGGAAGAACTCGAGATTGAGGGGAGAATTTTGAGAGGGATGATTGTGTGAGCTTGAAATGACTCGGGCTGGAAAGGGGAAAAAGATATAGTCGTGGACTTTAGTCTCGGTTTGAGAAACAAACCGGGGCTAAAGGTCCACGCATCTGCTCTTTTCCAGCGTCAGACCCTTTAGCTCCGGTTTATTAAACGAATCGGGGCTAATGTTCCCATACGAATCGGGGCTAATGTCTTCTGGTCCTTGCGGCCGTTTCTAGCCGTTGGGACGAAGGCATTAGTCCCGGTTTATACCAGAACCGGGACTAATGCTCTGGACCAAAGGTCCGTTTTCTACTAGTGACTGTTTCATAGCACGAATTTCTCTTTGAAGCGTCACTAGCTAGCTAGAGAACTGACGAGAACCTTATTCGAAAAGCAAGAAATTGAAAGCTTGCACGTATTAAAGTAAGATGGAGACTACGCACCACCGAAGTATGTCCAATGCTTATGGTTGTTGGTGAGTGTGTGTGTGTGTATATATATATATAGAAACCCTATTCAACACCCAGGGTGTAGAGTAGTTATTTTGCGCCCAACATATTTTTATGTAGTTAGATTGAAAAAATATGTTTTATATACAAATAATTATGTTCATATATTCACCACAACCAAAAAAATTGACAAAAAAATAACTTTTATGAGTCATTATAGTGTAAAAAACACCTAAAATATGTATTTTATGTCCAATTTTTTTACGGCATGTAAATAAAAATAATTATGTCATTTCTAAATTTTATTATGTTCTTCTCGACTTACGAAGTAATACAAAATTTACGTGACGTAAAAATAATATACGGTTCTAAAGATAGAGGGTGGGTGTAGAATAACTATATATATATATATATATATATATATATATATATATATATGTATATATGAGCGGAGATTTTATACAAGACCAACACACACCTGGTGTTGGGGCCGGCCAACATGTGCTTCCTGTAGCTCATACATTTAGTATCTTATTATTCAAAAATAGGACAAGGGAGATGTACTAAGATCGAATTTTTTGATTGATCGCATCCGAACATATGGCGTAAAAACAACCAGGTCACGAGGTAAAGTCATGCCAAAATGCGCTGACTTATCTAATAGCTGGATTATCCTTAATTTCGTGTATGTTATTTTGTAATAAGGGACACTTTATTACTAAAAAGGTTTAAGTGTTACACCCAGCCTCTACTTAACTAGGATGCACTCAGCCGACAAAATCCAAAGATCTAAACATAGAAAATAAAATAGACAGATTACATATCGACAATGAGAAATTGTAAAACGTCTAAGATGTCGAAGGATGGCATATCTGTAGATTATGTTGTCATCCATGATATGTAAAGAAGTACCACGCCGTGTCTTCCAGACATGTACACACCTCCGTAAAAATATCGTGATACTCCACACGATGTAGGTTCGACCAAGAACGCATGGTGTTGGTACACCGGTAGATAACCTGCAAGAGAGAATAATTTACATTATTAAAAACTTTATCATTTCTATATATCCATAGAGACCATATAATTTTAATCGGTCCAACCCGAAGAAGTAACTTATACTTGTGATCTATACCATATAACCAATTTGCAAATATGTTGGCAATACTACATGGAGGATACAAGCCTGAAGCTGCTTTGGTAACTAACCATATACACCTAGCGAAGTTTTATTGGAAAAACTGGTGCTTGATTGTCTCATCGTGATGAGAAAACACACACGCAGGATTCCCACGCGAATTCCACCTAATAAGATTATCTTTAGTAAGGATAACCCCTTGACGAAGATACCAAGCAATTTGTTTTTGTTTTTTTATAGGTATCTTCATTTTCTGGATCATCCTATTATCTAAAGATGGTATGACTAGCTGGACTAGTGCATTGTATAAGAAACTGACAAATAATGCACCATTCTCGCTTAATTTCCATTGGAATGCACCAGGCCAGTTGATAGTTGAATATTAGCTAACCGATATAGTAATGTGAACTAAGAGTCAACTCTGGTTCCAATCAAATCTCTCCTGAAAGTCACGATGGGAGGGAACGATTCCAATATGTTGGCGATCATTTCCTCCCTATAACAGATGATAGAATACAATGTGGGATAACAGACGATAAGAATACAATACAGGATATTGTTCACGGAGTGTAGCAGTACCAAGCCACTTACCCTCCTTAAATCGTATATGAGATCCGTCCTTAATAGAAAATGATTCAAAGTGAAAGAAAATTTTCTTCATCGCCATCAGACCGGCCCAAAGTGAGAGTCACCAGGTTTTCAAACCATTTGGGACAATGCTTTTGTACTAACATATTTTCCTTTAAGTAACGTTTGTCATACCCCATCTCCAGTTAATAACTTGAAGAGCCACTTACTAAAGTAGCGCTCTATTCTTGATCTCCAGATCATGAATACCCAAACCACCATATTCTTTGGATCGACAAAGCCACTACGACACACGGGCTCTTTGCCGTGTGGGAAAAAGACACGGCAAGGCCCCGCGGAACACGGCAAAGCCTTTGCCGTGTGTATGCACACGGCAAAATCCACACGGCAATGATAGCCACGGCAAAGGCTCTTTGCCGTGTGTCTTTGCGCCCGGAACACGGTAGAGCCTTTGCCGTGTGTTTACTGCATCGACTTGGCAAAGTAAAGTACTTGACGATTCCGTCCGTCTGACGGAGCCGACACATCTTTGCCGTGTTCATCCTTTGCCGTGTGTTATGACTCTTTACCGTGTATTTGGTCTTTGCCGTGGGCCTAACCTTTGCCGTGTACTCTCTCTTTGCCGTGTGCCTAAGCTTTGCCGTGTTGGTCATCGTTGCCGTGTGCATACTTGTTGCCGAGTGTGTGATCTTTGACGTGTGCCCGTGTGGGGGGGACACACGGCAAAGTTCACTCCTTTGCCGTGTGTCTGCTGCGAACGGCACACGGCAAAGGCCATGTGACATTGCCCAGCGGCGCACAGGTGGCTCACACGTGTCTCCTTTGCCGTGTGTATACACACGGCAAAGGAGCTGTCATTTTTCAAAAAAAATTATGTTTCCAGTCATTTCCTACAATTCAAAACATAATATATATATATGATCTACAGATCATCAACAACAATAATATACTCATGAACAACAATAATATACTCATCAACAACAACAATATAATCATCACCAACACCAAAATGCATCACCAACACTAGCAAACATCATCACCACGAAAGCAAGAGATTTCACAAATATTACAAGTGTCAAATGCTAGTGTTTATTCTTGCCACAAGTGTCAAATACTACCAAGTGCATTACCAACGACCTAAACTAGACAAATATTACAAGATCATCAACTCCGAGTGCTCCACAAGCTCATGCTCCATCGTGAGATCCTACAAGTTCAAGACAATACATAAATATGACAAGTAAAATCATCAATATGTACAAGTTTCTAGGCAAGTTGATGGAAATGGCAATAACATGGGATTTTGACGAGTCTCATGGCAAATTACATCAAGATGACAAGTAAAATCACGAATATCTACAAGTCCCATGGAAAGGCTAGAATTTCTATAAGTGTCATGGCAAGGCTAAAATTTCTACAAGTGTCATAGCATGGCTAAAATTTTGACAATGGCATAGAATTAACTACAAGTGTCATGGAATTGCTAAATTTGCTATAAGTATCATGGCAAGGCTAAATTTCCTACAAGTGTCATGGAATTGCTAAATTTTCTATAAGTATCATGCCAAGGCTAAAATTTATATAAGTGTCATATCATGGCTAAAATTTCTACAAATGCGATGGCATGGCTAAATTTGACAAGTATAAGAAAACAAACTTGGAGGACCCTGATTCAGCCTCCGGACGACCGACGGATTGTTGACGGTGAAAGACGGCGGCGCCTGGTTGTTCGATCCACCCGCGGACCCACCAGGCGGAGGCATTGCATTGTCCATCTGCAGCATTGGAAATTGTGAGCATTAGACAATAAGGCAAGATTGAAAATTGCGAGCATTGGACAATAAGACACTTGATCACTTACCCACGATAAGGCAAAAGGAGGAGTGGGAAGAGTCCCTGGTTGAGAATTGATGAGCATTTGCTGTGTCATCCACCGCATCATCTGCCCCTGTTGCTCCAGCAACCCCTGCTGATGGGCTATCTGCTGCTCCAGCTGCTGCTGCCGCTGCTCGGCCGCCTCTCTGCGTGCCCTATCAGCGGCCATCTCCTCCTACACCGTGTCGCCACGATTAGATGAACATTGCAACACAAAACATGTAGTAAAACATAGATGACTGAGGAAGAACATACTCGTAACTGCTCGAGATCTACAACCGAAGGTCGTGGGCGGGTCTCTATAGTAGGCTGGTCGCTCGTCCTACCACGCTGGACCTGGCACATAGATGGAACGGTCTTAGGGTCGACGGACCCGTGACTGATCCATAGGCGACCATTCTTCTGGCCTTCTCCCGCCAGAACGGCGACCTCGGGGTCGAAGGGGGCGGTCTCAGGGTTAGAATATTCTCCATGCAACTCCTTGTACTTCTCAGGGTACTTCTCACCCTGGAGCCTAGCTCCCTCGTTCATCCATAGGCTCCTGTTCCTAGGCTCGTCCAACGTGCGTGTCTTCTTCCAAACGGCAAACACGGACGGCTCTTGACCTGTCTTTATTTTCTGCACAAAAGAGCAGGAAGTTAAGTGAAGGGGGACCCCAAAGGGCGAAGTAAAGAATAAAATTACAAGCAAGAACAAATAAAGCATTTTCTCACCTCTTTTTGCCTAAGAAGGGCGAGGGGGATGCTGCCTTGGCGGTGTGATCCACCCCCCATCTCCTCTCGCCGCTTCTTTGCATCGGCGTGTTTCTGGAGGTAATTAGGGTGTGTCGACCACGCTACCATTGCCGTGAAGCACCGCTCGTCATTACCCACGAACTGAGGAGGGTTCTACATCCACAAGACACACGTATTAGTACAATAGAAAATAGAATAAGGTCAAGAAATCAATAAAACAAAAATGCAACTACCTGTAGGTACTGCCACGGCTCGAAGAGCATCTCCCGGGCTTGGCTCTTGTTCATCCAAATCTAGCGATCGCCGAACAGTTGCGGACGCAGTTCACGCGTGCCTCGTAGTGCATGTTTTGCACCTTCCTCTTGGCAAGCTCGTGAATAATCATCAAACACTCCCTTTTGCGCGACCTGTCCATGTCGAAGAACTTCTACAAGTATGCACATAGGGAAAAAGGGGGTCAAAGCCACGAGTTCAAGTATATTTCATCCTCAAGGCGATTGAAATATGACAAGCGAAACAAACTTACCCAGAACAAAACCTGAACCTTCTCCGTGATGGTGGTGTACTTTTTTTCGGGATCTTCGGCATAGTGGTAATGCTTCCAAGTCCAAACCACATCCTTTGAACCATTTGGGAGAGTGACAATCCCAGGAAAATACTTTCTAACCAAGGCTCCAAGGATGCTTGAGTAGCCACGGTATGGCTTGATCCCATCCTCATATAGAAAGGCACTGCAAAGTGAAAAGACAAGGTCAGTATGTGATAAAAATTACAATGTAGGTTTAGGGTCAAATCATGTACCTCGACCCAGCGGGCACGAGTACCTTGTCCGCATAGGGATAAGGTAGGTCGGGGAGTCTCGAAACCCCACGCCGATATGGAGCCTTCTCCCGCGGCACCAGGCTCAGGTCCATAGCCGCGTACTCCTCAATGTACCACGTCTCATCCTCCGGAGGCGCCCACCTCAAGGACGTGTCAAGCTCGTAGGGTAAAGACCCCAACCCCTCATCCTCCTCCTGCTGCTGCTGCTCCTGCTCCTCCTCGTCAGAATCCGAGTGCGTCCTCTCATCCTCCTGACGCCGAACTGGCTCCTCCTCCTCCTCGTCGTCCTCCTGCTCCTGCTCATCCTCCTCGAAGACCGGAGGGGGACTAGGATTCCTCGCACGCCTCCCACGCCCCCGCCGCTGGGAAGTGGGAGCACTAGCAGTAGCACTAGTAGGCTGCTTCCCCCTGACATCTTTTGAACCACCAGTCACAAATTTTGCCAAGCTTTTCAGCTTTCTTGTAACTCCCTTTACCCCCGGCATCTTTCAATCACCTGCAAAACAGAGTGAAAAGAGTAATTAGTACACATCAGTGACACAAGATTCATAACAGTACAATAATACTCAAGTTTTAAACACACACTATATTCGTATCAGCAAAGACGAAAGAAGAGAAATACTTCCATGATCCATATAGCATGGGTATGAGACGCGGAAAGCCAAGGAAAGGATTCGGTCTCCATGGCAACGACTCCTCGAAAGGAATCGTTGTCGTGGATCGAGAATCCTTTCCTGGGCTTGCCATCGTCACATCCCCATGCTATATGAATCTCAAAAATACCTGTCCTCTCTCGACTTTGGGGCTACGAGATGAAGCCTTCCTTATGTTTCTCCAAAGACGAAAGGAAAGGAACCATTTCACGATTCATATAACAATGTCGCCCATGCTATACGAATAGTGAAGTAATGTCTTTCCTTTTGACTTTAGGGCTATCTAATCTATTCCATTTAAGTCACGCTAGCTAATCAATATTCGTATCGGCAAAGACGAAAGAAGACAAATACTTCCATGATCCATATAGCATGGGTATGAGACACGGCAAGCCAAGGAAAGGATTCGGTCTCCACGGCAACGACTCCTCGAAAGGAATTGTTGTCGTGGATCGAGAATCCTTTCCTGGGCTTGCCACCGTCACATCCCCATGCTATATGAATCTCGAAAATACTTGTCCTCTCTCGACTTTGGGGCTACGAGTTATTACAAATACAAAGACAAAAGGAAAGAAATTTTATTACATAGAATAGAGTTCTTACAAATACAAAGACAAAAGGAAAGAAATTTTATTACATAGACCGGCGGGATTACATAGCAAACACTACTACAAAGATTATTACTACTACATGGATCAGAATCCTAAGTCGGGATTATGAATTGGACGAGAGGCTTCGTCACCGCTATCATTTTCCGGCCACCAATAATCATCCACGAAACCTGGAGGTGGTCCCTGTGGATCATTGACGTCAAGGCCTGCATGGAACGCCTCGAGCAAACTCACATCTTGTTGGTTGTGAACCTCCTCAGCTTCATCTTGCGCAGTGTCTTCCTCCTCAGCTTCTTCTTGCTCATCGTCTACGACCATGTCACCATCGGCGGACAAGTCGATAGTGAATTGCCCGGGGAGCCCTTCTTCCTGATAAAACTCGCCATCATTTGTTGAGGGGTCTAGGCGGCGGTAATCATCCTTGTTTGGCAAGGGCAGCGTATTGCGTGTCGGTACCGTCATCACAACATCCCAGTCCTGTAGACGTTTTGTCGAGTTTTGGCATGGGTACGGAAGATAGAATACTTGGAAGGCCTGAGTAGCCAAAATGTAAACATCATCTCCCGCATAAACGGAGTTTCTCTTAACTTCGACCAGTCCAATTTCCGGATCCTGTTTTACCTTATGTGGGTCAAACCAATGGCATTTGAATACAAGCATTTGAATACAACGGGATTTAGCCCTTTGCCAAAACCGTAATTCAGCTCATATATACCCTCGACTCTTCCATAGTAATGGAGGTCATCTGAGCCTTCACAAAAGACCCCACTATTTGTTGTCTTCCGGTTGGGCCGGCTAGTTGTGTATTCATGGGTATGGAAGCGATACCCATTCACGTCATAAGCATTGAACGTGTCGACTGAATGGTTAAATCCCCTGGCAATATTTCTTAGCTCGGGTTGCATCTCTTTGTCAGTTCTTGCCTACAAGTTAGAACGAGAAGTTTAGCATAATAAGTTTATCACAAGAAGTGTAGCACAGCTCGAATAGTACCAAACCACAGAACCAGCTGACGAAACCAAAACCACCACCCTTATCGAAAAGATCCTGCTCCTCTTGAGGGTTAGGCTCCCTATTTGGATTCTTCCAATGTGCACTCTTGAATCGTCTATAACAATTTAAAGGAGAGTTAGGCACCTACATAGCAGTGAATGTTTGCGGAAAACTAAATGGTGATCACTTACTCGATGTACGGCTTCACTTCTTCCATGGTGTTCAAGACATACGAGTGGATCAACTCCCGCTCAAGTTTTTTCATTGCGAACCTCTTTGTGCCACTTGATTTGCCACCTAGCCCAACGAAGATGCTAAGATTGGATACATCTTCAGGGTTGGCGGTATTGTAACGAAACACTGGGTTGTGCTTTGTGGGAATGTTGGCATCATAGTGCTTTGTGGTGAAGTTTGCAACCTTCTCGTTAAGGACTGCCTCGGCTATGGATGCCTCGATCTTGCATTTATTGCCTGTTTTCTTACGAAGCTTCTTTGTTTCTCTCTCGGGCGGAAACTTCCAACGGGCCCACACAGGTCCCCCCTTTAAAGCCTCGTCCGCAAGATGCAAGATCATATGTTGCATCGGATTGAAGAACCCTGGCGGAAGGAGCATCTCTAGATCGCAAAGCAACTCGGGTGCCTGTTCATGTAGCTTCTCAAGCACCTTACGGTCTAACTCCCTAGCACAAATCTGGCGGAAGAAAAAGCTCAACCTCGACAGCACTCGCCAAGTCTCCTCATCGACATAGCCTCGAATCATCACCGGTATTATCCGCTCAAGCCATACGTGGTAGTCATGACTCTTGAGCCCTTGTACTCGCAATGTTTCCATGTTCGCACCCCTCATCCAGTTGGCCGCATAACCATCAGGGAAAAACAAACTTTGCGCAATCCACTGGAAGATTTCCCTTCTTTGGGGCTTTGTTGGGCAGAAAGGAGCCTTTGGCTTAGACCACCTTTTTCTGCCTTTGGCTTCGGGTGGCTGCATGTTCAACTTTGGCCTATCGCACAATGCTTCTTGATCAATTCGAGCCTTGATGTTATCTTTCGTCTTCTCGGTTTGCATTATGGTGCTCCAAAGGGCCTGCAGAGACACACAACAAAGGACCTCTTTGCCGTGTGTTTTGTCCTTTGCCGTGTGCCTTTAGGTACTTTCTATTTTTCTTTTTATTTTTTCTTTCAATTGTATTTATTTAAAGTTTTTACTTAACTTTTTGTTGGCTATTTGTTAGTATTCATACCATGGTAACACTAACTTTGCAATAGACCATAAGGTTCTAGAGGATGCTAGCTGAACTTCATTTCCATTAGGTAGACGATCCGAGGCCCGCAGATCATTAGGGTTTCGCCGGAGGAACACCACGCGAAGGTCGGAATCATCTGAAAACTTGCATGTGTCCCTAGCATATGTGTGTGAGTGTGGTGCAAGGTTGGTATATGTGCTTGCATGTGTCCCCCCTCGCATGCATGCGCTCTAACCTAGAAGCGAAGGTTCTGGACCTGTATAAGGTGGAATCTCCCTGTTCCGGTGAACCGGACCGTATAGTGCCCCAACTTGTGAACCAACATGGTTTCACATCATCCCATGACATAATCAAACACAAAACAACAGAGAGCTATGCCGGGCTACCCCCATCATAAGAATGTCTAGGGGGTAGACGATCCGAGGCCCGCATATCAGGGTTTCGCCGGAGGAAGACCACGAGAACGTCGGAATCAGATGAAAACTTGCATGTGTCCCTAGAATATATGTGTGAGTGTGGTGCAAGGTTGGTATAGGTGATTGCATGTGTCCCCCGTCGCATGCATGCGCTCTAACCTAGAAGCGAAAGGTTCTGGACCTGTATAAGGGGGAATCTCCCCGTTCGGGTGAAACCGGGTACGATAGTGCCCCAACTTGTGAACCAACATGGTATTACATCACCCTACGACCTAAACAAAGACAAAACAAGAGAGAGCTACACTGGTCTACCCCAGTCAGAAGAATGTCTAGGGGGGTAGACGATCCGAGCCCCGCAGATCAGGGTTTCGCTGGAGGAAGACCACGAGAACGTCGGAATCAGATGAAAACTTGCATGTGTCCCTAGCATATGTGTGTGAGTGTGGTGCAAGGTTGGTATAGGTGATTGTATGTGTCCCCCCCCCCCCCCCCCCCCCGCATGCATGCGCTCTAACCTAGAAGCGAAAGGTTCTGGACCTGTATAAGGGGGAATCTCCGTGTTCCGGTGAAACCGGGTAGGATAGTTCCCCAACTTGTGAACCAACATGGTTTTACATCATCCCATGACCTAAACAAACACAAAACAAGAGAGAGCTACACCGGGCTACCCCTGTCAGAAGAATGTCTAGGGGGGTAGACGATCCGAGCCCTGCAGATTAGGGTTTCGCCGGAGGAAGACCACGAGAACGTCGGAATCATCTGAAAACTTGCATGTGTCCCTAGCATATGTGTGTGAGTGTGGTGCAAGGTTGGTATAGGTGATTGCATGTGTCCCCCTCGCATGCATGCGCTCTAACCTAGAAGCGAAAGGTTCTGGACCTGTATAAGGGGGAATATCCCCGCTCAGTTGAAACCGGGTAGGATAGTGCACCAACTTGTGAACCAACATGGTTTTACATCATCCTATGACCTAGTCAAACACAAAACAAGAGAGAGCTACGCCGGGTTACCCCTGTCAGAAGAATGTCTAGGGAGGTAGACGATCCGAGGCCCGTAGATCAGGGTTTCGCCGGAGGAAGACCACGAGAACGTCGGAATCAGATGAAAACTTGCATGTGTCCCTAGCATATGTGTGTGAGTGTGGTGCCAGGTTGGTATATGTGCTTGCTTGTGTCCCCCCTCGCATGCATGCGCTCTAACCTAGAAGCGAAGGTTTTGGACCTGTATAAGGGGGAATCTCACCGTTACGGTGAAATCGGACCGTATAGTTTCCCAACTTGTGAACCAACATGGTTTCACATCATCCCATGACATAATAAAACACAAAACAACAGAGAGCTACGCCGGGCTACCCCCATCATAAGAATGACTAGGGGGGTAGACGATCTGAGGCCCGCAGATCAGGGTTTCGCCGGAGGAAGACCACGAGAACGTCGGAATCATCTGAAAACTTGCATGTGTCCCTAGCATATGTGTGTGATTGTGGTGCAAGGTTGGTATAGGTGATTGCATGTGTCCCCCGTCGCATGCGTGCGCTCTAACCTAGAAGCGAAAGGTTCTGGACCTGTATAAGGGAGAATCCCTCTGTTCCGGTGAAACCGGGTACGACGATAGTGCCCCAACTTGTGAACCAACATGGTTTTACATCACCCTATGACCTAAACAAACACAAAACAAGAGAGAGCTACGCCGGGCTACCCTTGTTAGAAGAATGTCTAGGGGGGTAGACGATCCGAGCCCCGCAGATCAGGGTTTCGCCGGAGGAAGACCACAAGAACGTTGGAATCAGATGAAAACTTTCATGTGTACCTAGCATATGTGTGTGAGTGTGGTGCAAGGTTGGTATAGGTGATTGCATGTGTCCCCCCCCCCGCATGCATGCGCTCTAACCTAGAAGCGAAAGGTTCTGGACCTGTATATGGGGGAATCTCCCCGTTCCGGTGAAACCGGGTAGGATAGTTCCCCAACTTGTGAACCGACATGGTTTTACATCATCCCATGACCTAAACAAACACAAAACAAGAGAGAGCTACGCCGGGCTACCCCTGCCAGAAGAATGTCTAGGGGGTAGACGATCCGAGCTCCGCAGATTAGGGTTTCGCTGGAGGAAGACCACGAGAACGTCGGAATCATCTGAAAACTTGCATGTGTCCCTATCATATGTGTGTGAGTGTGGTGCAAGGTTGGTATAGGTGATTGCATGTGTCCCCCTCGCATGCATGCGCTACCTAGAAGCGAAAAGTTCTGGACCTGTATAAGGGGGAATCTCCCCGTTCCGGTGAAACCGGGTACGATAGTGCCCCAACTTGTGAACCAACAAGGTTTTACATCACCCTATGACCCAAGCAAACACAAAACAAGAGAGAGCTACGCCGGGCTACCCCTGTCAGAAGAATTTCTAGGGGGGTAGACGATCTGAGCCCCGCGGATCAGGGTTTCGCCGGAGGAAGACCACGAGAACGTCGTAATCAGATGAAAACTTGCATGTGTCCCTAGCATATGTGTGTGAGTGTGGTGCAAGTTTGGTATAGGTGATTGCATGTGTCCCCACCCCCTGCATGCATGCGCTCTAACCTAGAAGCGAAAGGTTCTGGACATGTATAAGGGGGAATCTCCCCGTTCTGGTGAAACCGGGTAGGATAGTGCCCCAACTTGTGAACCAACATGGTTTTACATCATCGCATGACCTAAACAAACAAAAAACAAGAGAGAGCTACGCCGGGCTACCCCTGTCAGAAGAATGTCTAGGGGGTAGACGATCCGAGCCCCGCAGATTAGGGTTTCACCGGAGGAAGACGACGAGAATGTCGGAATCATCTGAAAACTTGCATGTGTCCCTAGCATATGTGTGTGAGTGTGGTGCAAAGTTGGTATAGGTGATTGCATGTGTCCCCCTCGCACGCATGCGCTCTAACCTAGAAGCGAAAGGTTCTGGACCTGTATAAGGGGGAATATCCACGTTCAGGTGAAACCGGGTAGGATAGTGTCCTAACTTGTGAACCAACATGGTTTTACATCATCCTATGACCTAGTCAAACACAAAACAAGAGAGATCTACGCCGGTCTACCCCTATCAGAAGAATGTCTAGGGGGGTAGACGATCCGAGGCCCGCAGATCAGGGTTTCACCGGAGGAAGACCACGAGAATGTCGAAATCATCTGAAAACTTGCATGTGTCCCTAGCATATGTGTGTGAGTGTGGTGCAAGGTTGGTAGGTCCCATGTGTAAGTCCCAAGTGTGACCCCCTTTGTAGACATGCGTTGATACTTAGTAAAATCCTGGATATATACGTGGAAACTCCCGCCACTGGTTCTGTCAACCCTCTTGAGGAGCGGACGATAGTTTCTCTTGTAGATATAGCATGTACCAGCTCTTCATAAGTATTGAGACCATGGAAATATGAACTTTGCACTAGACCATAAGCTTCTGGAGGATACTGAACTTCATTTCCATTAGATGGGTGCCTAGTCACAAACTTTGAGAAACAATCCTCAACAAATCGTCAAGAATAGAATTTCCCCTC
Organism: Avena sativa; assembly: GCA_916181665.1. NCBI lineage: Eukaryota > Viridiplantae > Streptophyta > Magnoliopsida > Poales > Poaceae > Avena > Avena sativa. Next base: position 42,877,591 of record OV702285.1, on the reverse strand, counting down.
ACGGTAGAGCTGACCAACAAAACCAAGCAAGCTGTTGGACTACTTTTGAATCTTTCAAGGTCACTCTTTGGGTCAATCAAAAGACCAAGATGAGAGGATTTCACGACAAAGTCTGAAATTTGTTGTTTGACATCCTTTATAGATTGTTCTCAATTTTGAGTATCTCAAGGACATGCATGCATGTGCCCTAGCACATACATGAAAAGTGTGGTGCTATGTTGGAACATACAAAAATTAACTACTAATCTGCGGGTGCTTGCATGTGTCCCCCCTCGCATGCATGCGCTCTAACCTAGAAGCGAAGGTTCTGGACCTGTATAAGGGGGAATCTCCCTGTTACGGTGAAATCAGGTAGTATAGTGCCCCAACTTATGAACCAACATGGTTTCACATCATCCCATGACATAATCGAACACAAAACAAGAGAGAGCTACACCGGGCTACCTCCGTCAGAAGAATGTCTAGGGGGTAGACGATCTGAGCCCCGCAGATCAGGGTTTCGCCGGAGGAAGACCACGAGAACGTCAGAATCAGATGAAAACTTGCATGTGTCCCTACCATATGTGTGTGAGTGTGGTCCAAGGTTGGTATAGGTGATTGCACGTGTCCACCCCCCCGCATGCATGCGCTCTAACCTAGAAGCGAAAGGTTCTGGACCTGTATAAGGGGGAATCTCCCCGTTCCGGTGAAACCGGGTAGGATGGTGCCCCAACTTGTGAACCAACATGGTTTTACATCATCCTATGACCTAGTCAAACACAAAACAAGAGAGAGCTACGCTGGGCTACCCCTGTCAGAAGAATGTCTAGGGGGGTAGACGATCTGAGGCCCGCAGATCAGGGTTTCGCCGGAGGAAGACCATGAGAACGTCGGAATCAGATGAAAACTTGCATGTGTCCCTAGCATATGTGTGTGAGTGTGGTGCCAGGTTGGTATATGTGCTTGCATGTGTCCCCCCTTGCATGCATGCGCTCTAACCTAGAAGCGAAGGTTTTCGACCTGTATAAGGGGGAATCTCCCCGTTACGGTGAAACCGAACCGTATAGTTCCCCAACTTGTGAACCACATGGTTTCACATCATCCCATGACATAATAAAACACAAAACAAGAGAGAGCTACGCCGGGCTACCCCATCAGAAGAATGTCTAGGGGGGTAGACGATTCGAGGCCCGCAGATCAGGGTTTCGCCGGAGGAAGACCACGAGAACGTCGGAATCATCTGAAAACTTGCATGTGTCCCTAGCATATGTGTGTGAGTGTGGTGCAAGGTTGGTAGGTCCCATGTGTAAGTCCCAAGTGTGACCCCCTTTGTAGACATGCGTTAATACTTAGTAAAATCCTGGATATATACGTGGAAACTCCCGCCACTGGTTCTGTCAACCCTCTTGAGGAGCGGACGATAGTTTCTCTTGTAGATATAGCATGTACCAGATCTTCATAAGGATTGAGACCATGGAAATATGAACTTTTCACTACACCATAAGCTTCTGGAGGATACTGGACTTCATTTCCATTAGATGGGTGCCTAGTCACAAACTTTGAGAAACAATCCTCAACCAATCGTCAAGAGTAGAATTTCCCTTCACGGTAGAGCTGACCAACAAAACCAAGCAAGCTATTGGACTACTTTTGAATCTTTCAATGTCACTCTTTGGGTCAATCAAAAGACCAAGGTGAGAGGATTTCACGACAAAGTCTGAAATTTGTTGTTTGACATCCTTTATAGATTGTTCTCAATTTTGAGTATGCATGAAAAGTGTGGTGCTATGTTGGAACATACAAAAATTAACTACTAGTCTGCGGGTGCTTGTATGTGTCCCCCCTCGCATGCATGCGCTCTAACCTAGAAGCGAAGGTTTTGGACCTGTATAAGGGGGAATCTCCCTGTTACGGTGAAACCGAGTAGTATAGTGCCCCAACTTGTGAACCAACATGGTTTCACATCATCCCATGACATAATGAAACACAAAACAAGAGAGAGATACGCCGGGCTACCCCCGTCAAAAGAATGTCTAGGGGGTAGACGATTCGATTCCCGCAGATCAGGGTTTCGCCGGAGGAAGACCACGAGAACATCGGAATCAGATGAAAACTTGCATGTGTCCCTGGCATATGTGTGTCAGTGTGGTGCAAGGTTAGTATAGGTCATTGCATGTGTCCCTCCCCCCCGCATGCATGCGCTCTAACCTAGAAGCGAAAGGTTCTGGACCTGTATAAGGGGGAATCTCCCCGTTACGGTGAAACCGAGTAGTATAGTGCCCCAACTTGTGAACCAACATGGTTTCACATCATCCCATGACATAATGAAACACAAAACAAGAGAGAGATACGCCGGGCTACCCCCGTCAAAAGAATGTCTAGGGGGTAGACGATTCGATTCCCACAGATCAGGGTTTCGCTGGAGGAAGACCACAAGAACGTTGGAATCAGATGAAAACTTGCATGTGTCCCTAGCATATGTGTGTGAGTGTGGTGCAAGGTTGGTATAGGTGATTGCATGTGCCCCCCCCCCCCCCCCCGCATGCCTGCGCTCTAACCTAGAAGCGAAAGGTTCTGGACCTGTATAAGGGGGAATCTCCCCGTTCTGGTGAAACCGGGTAGGATAGTGCCCCAACTTGTGAACCAACATGGTTTTACATCATCCCATGACCTAAACAAACACAAAACAAGAGAGAGATACGCCGGGCTACCCCTGTTAGATGAATGTCTAGGGGGGTAGACGATCCGAGGCCCGCAGATAAGGGTTTCGCCGGAGGAAGACCACGAGAACGTCGGAATCAGATGAAAACTTGCATGTGTCCCTAGCATATGTGTGTGAGTGTGGTGCCAGGTTGGTATATGTGCTTGCATGTGTCCCCCCTCGCATGCATGCCCTCTAACCTAGAAGCGAATGTTCTGGACCTGTATAAGGGGGAATCTCCCCGTTACGGTGAAACCATACCATATAGTTCCCCAACTTGTGAACCAACATGGCTTCACATCATCCCATGACATAATAAAACACAAAACAAGAGAGAGCTACGCCGGGCTACCCCCATCAGAAGAATGTCTAGGGGGTAGACGATCCGAGGCCCGCAGATCAGGATTTCGCCGGAGGAAGACCATGAGAACGTCAGAATCATCTGAAAACTTGCATGTGTCCCTAGCATATGTGTGTGAGTGTGGTTGAAAGGATACGATGTCGCCTAGAGGGGGGGGGGTGAATAGGCGATTAAAACTTTTCCTAGAGTGGCTCAACAATGGCGGAATAAAACTAGTGTTTACTTTGTAAAGCACAACCTAGAAACAACTAAGGTTTACCTATGTGCACCAACAACTTATGCTAAGCAATACAAGAAACAAAGTGATAGCAAGATATATATTACTTCAAGCACGAAGGCTATCACAATATACAGTGCATAAGTACAGGGCTCGGGTATAGAGATAATCGAGGCACGGGGGGACACCGATATTTTACCGAGTTCCTCCCAACATGGAGTACGTCTCGTTTGGAGAGGGGGTGGTATCAAACCACCAACGCCACAAAAGGCCTCCCTTATTCTCCGGTGAATCTCACCCCAATGGGATCGATCCACGCTTCCACTATCGGTGCACTTGCCGGTGGCAACCGGAACCTCTCACAAGGTTGGGGCACAACTCCACAACTTAATTGGAGGCTCCCAACAAATGCCACAAAAGGCCACAATGCCACCAAGGCCACAAAACCGTCTAGGGTTCCAAGAACCCAAGAGGGACAATCTCCAATGAGCAATTCAAACCAAATCCTCCAAAGAGAACTCAAACCGATGCACCAAATGCAAATGGCAAGAACACCACAAAGATGCTCAAATCCCTCACTCTCAAGTTCCAACAAAGCTACTAAAGCTAATGGGGGAACAAGAGAGGAGGAATCAAAGAGAGACACAAAATCCCCCAAAATCTAGATCCCCAAAGATACACTCACAAAGAGATGAATCGGTTGGGTCAAAACGTGGGTCTCGATCTCCTCCAACTACCCCTTAAATATATGCAAGAATCAACGGAGGGGTGAGTAGAAATCAAGCTCAAAGAGTAAAGCAAATGGAGGCAAGCTTGGACAAAAGGAGGAAGAAGAAGTAACCCTAAAAGAAAATGGAAGACTTATATAGGGCTAGCCAAAATATGGCCGTTGGGTATTTTTTCTGGAAGGTACTACCGGACCCAAACAACAAATCGCCAGAAAAGAGCAAGAGGCCAGGCGAGCGAGCGAGCAGAGAAGAAAAAGCAGCAGCTAGGCAGCCAGCAGGCGGGGCCACGCATGCGCGCATGCGAGAGGACCAGCGGCAGCACGCAGCACAGCAGCACGCGGGCCCTGCGCGCAGGCGCGCGCGCGAGGCAATCAGCAAGCGTAGCGGCGGCAGCCGCATGCAGCTATGCGGTAGCACAGCGTCGTAGCAGCGTGCCAGTGCGGGCCCAGCAGCGCATGCGGCCAGGCGCGCGCGCGAGCGCAAGCAGTGAGGCAAGCGACACGCGTAGAGCCAGCGCAGGGCGGGCCCAGGCGGGGAGCGTGCGCGGGCGCGCGAAGCGAGGCGGCGGCATGCGGGGTCAACGCGGGGCCGATGTGCGCGAGGAGTAGATCGAGGCTGAGATTGGATCTGATAATGTAAACGAATCTGGGAAAATAACTGGGCCGACCTTTAGTACTGGCCCACCCGGGCGGTACTACCGGGCCAGACCGGTACAGCCGGTGCGTGTAACGGACCAGACAGAAAATGGGCTGCGCGCCAGGCCCGAGCGGTACTGGGCTGCGGTAGTACCGCTTGGCCCAGTTTTTTTTCTTTTTCATTTAAAAGGTAAATATTCAAACAGTCATAACTTTTGAACGGTAGCTTCGATTGACCCGATTCCAATTGCGTTGGATAGAGGATAACAAGGGCTTCTCAATAGCATATGTGTGTGATTGTGGTGCAAGGTTGGTATAGGTGATTGCATGTGTCCCCCGTCGCATGCATGCGCTCTAACCTAGAAGCGAAAGGTTCTGGACCTGTATAAGGGAGAATCTCCCTGTTCCGGTGAAACCGGGTACGATGATAGTGCCCCAACTTGTGAACCAACATGGTTTTACATCACCCTATGACCTAAACAAACACAAAACAAGAGAGAGCTACGCCGGGCTAACCTTGTCAGAAGAATGTCTAGGGGGGTAGACGATCCGAGCCCCGCAGATCAGGGTTTCGCCGGAGGAAGACCACAAGAACGTTGGAATCAGATGAAAACTTTCATGTGTACCTAGCATATGTGTGTGAGTGTGGTGCAAGGTTGGTATAGGTGATTGGATGTGTCCCCCCCCCGCATGCATGCGCTCTAACCTAGAAGCGAAAGGTTTTGGACCTGTATATGGGGGAATCTCCCAGTTCCGGTGAAACCGGGTAGGATAGTGCCCCAACTTGTGAACCAACATGGTTTTACATCATCCCATGACCTAAAAAAACACAAAACAAGAGAGACCTACGCCGGGCTACCCCTGCCAGAAGAATCTCTAGGGGGTAGACGATCCGAGCCCCGCAGATTAGGGTTTCGCCGGAGGAAGACCACGAGAACGTCGGAATCATCTGAAAACTTGCATGTGTCCCTAGCATATGTGTGTGAGTGTGGTTCAAGGTTGGTATAGGTGATTGCATGTGTCCCCCCCTCGCATGCATGCGCTCTAACCTAGAAGCGAAGGTTTTCGACCTGTATAAGGGGGAATCTCCCCGTTACGGTGAAACCGAACCGTATAGTTCCCCAACTTGTGAACCAACATGGTTTCACATCATCCCATGACATAATAAAACACAAAACAAGAGAGAGCTACGCCGGGCTACCCCATCAGAAGAATGTCTAGGGGGGTAGACGATCCGAGGCCCGCAGATCAGGGTTTCGCCGGAGGAAGACCACGAGAACGTCGGAATCATCTGAAAACTTGCATGTGTCCCTAGCATATGTGTGTGAGTGTGGTGCAAGGTTGGTAGGTCCCATGTGTAAGTCCCAAGTGTGACCCCCTTTGTAGACATGCGTTAATACTTAGTAAAATCCTGGATATATACGTGGAAACTCCTGCCACTGGTTCTGTCAACCCTCTTGAGGAGCGGACGATAGTTTCTCTTGTAGATATAGCATGTACCAGCTCTTCATAAGGATTGAGACCATGGAAATATGAACTTTTCACTAGACCATAAGCTTCTGGAGGATACTGAACTTCATTTCCATTAGATGGGTGCCTAGTCACAAACTTTGAGAAACAATCCTCAACCAATCGTCAAGAGTAGAATTTCCCCTCACGGTAGAGCTGACCAACAAAACCAAGCAAGCTATTGGACTACTTTTGAATCTTTCAATGTCACTCTTTGGGTCAATCAAAAGACCAAGATGAGAGGATTTCACGACAAAGTCTGAAATTTGTTGTTTGACATCCTTTATAGATTGTTCTCAATTTTGAGTACCTCAAGGACATGCATGCATGTGCCCTAGCACATGCATGAAAAGTGTGGTACTATGTTGGAACATACAAAAATTAACTACTAGTTTGCGGGTGCTTGCATGTGTCCCCCCTCGCATGCATGCGCTCTAACCTAGAAGCGAAGGTTCTGGACCTGTATAAGGGGGAATCTCCCCGTTACGGTGAAACCGGGTAGTATAGTGCCCCAACTTGTGAACCAACATGGTTTCACATCATCCCATGACATAATCAAACACAAAACAAGAGAGAGCTACGCCGGGCTACCCCCGTCAGAAGAATGTCTAGGGGGTAGACGATCCGAGCCCCGCAGATCAGGGTTTCGCCGGAGGAAGACCACAAGAACGTCGGAATCAGATGAAAACTTGCATGTGTCCCTAGCATATGTGTGTGAGTGTGGTGCAAGGTTGGTATAGGTGATTGCATGTGTCCCCCTCGCATGCATGCGCTCTAACCTAGAAGCGAAAGGTTCTGGACCTGTATAAGGGGGAATCTCCCCGTTCTGGTGAAACTGGGTACGATAGTGCCCCAACTTATGAACCAACATGGTTTTACATCACCCTATGACCTATACAAACACAAAACAAGAGATAGCTACGCCGGGCTACCCCTCTCAGAAGAATGTCTAGGGGGTAGACGATCCGAGCCCCGCAAATCACGGTTTCGCCGGAGGAAGACCACGAGAACGTCGGAATCAGATGAAAACTTGCATGTGTCCCTAGAATATGTGTGTGAGTGTGGTGCAAGGTTGGTATAGGTGATTGCATGTGTCCCCCCTCGCATGCATGCGCTCTAACCTAGAAGCGTAAGGTTCTGGACTTGTATAAGGGGGAATCTCCCCGTTCAGGTGAAACCGAGTAGGATAGTGCCCCAACTTGTGAACCAACATGGTTTTACATCATCCTATGACCTAGTCAAACACAAAACAAGAGAGAGCTACGCCGGGCTACCCCTATCAGAAGAATGTCTAGGGGGGTAGACGATCCGAGCCCCGCAGATCATCAGGGTTTCTCCGGAGGTAGTCCAGGAGAACGTCGGAATCAGGGGGGTGCATGTATATAGTGATCAAGACCACAATAACCTATGATCATATGTGTGCTCTCATGATCCTATGAAATAATATCACCTAACATATATGTAATAAAAGCCTTGGTAATTAAAGAAAAGAAAAAGGTGAAAAAAAATTCGTTGTCGTGTATACATAATAAAACACACGGCAAAGTTTATCTTTGATCTTTGCCGTGTACCTGACGACGATGGCACACGACAAAGATTCTGCCGTTAGCCCCTGCCGGCGGGTGACCCTGCGAGGCCACGGGGCCCACTTCTTTGCCATGAGTATATCTTTGCCGTGTTTCTTTAGTGACTTTGCCGTGACTCTTTTCTTTGCCGTGTGTTCTCGTCAGTCCATTGCCATGTTCTTTTTCTGCAGTTTGCCGTGCACCTGTGCTTTGCCGTGTTCTTCTTGGTTTGCACACGGCAAAGATACTCTTTGCCGTGTTCCGGGCCTTTTGGCACACGACAAAGGAGTGGGGCGACGGCAACGACATTTTTTCTCGTAGTGAGCACACTTCATTTAGCCAGTCTATAATTCTTTTCTCATTATCTTCCTATCAAAATAATATTCATCGAAAATAATTGAACCTTTGTAAGACTTCTTTTGGAAGTTGGAAAAATAATATCATATACAGTACCATATTATACTGCACTCTGAATGCCCCACATGCACATTTGGGAGTTGCTACCGTTTCATAGCACGAATTTATCTTTGAAGATTCACTAGCTAGAGAAATCGTGAGAACCTTATTGGAAAAGCAAGAAAATGAAAGCTTACACGGATTAATTAAAGTAAGAAGGAGACTACGCACAGAAGGATGTCCAAGGCTTATGGTTGTTGGTGGAGTATATATATACAGGAGTGGAGATTTTATACAAGACCAACACACACCTGATGTTGGGCGTTGGGGCTGTCTTGGTATTGCCGACGAGTACGCCATGGAGGGGTCCTCACAGTGCGTGTTTAGAGACGTGGGGTAAGGCGGACGGTTGACGGGTACGAGGTAACACAGCTTACCCAGGTTCAGATCCCACAACGGTGGCGGAATCCTACTCCTGCTATAAATCACTATAATGGCAATACGCCGAGTTATAGAGATAGGTTCGCTGTGCGAGGTGACTAGAGAGTCTAAGTTATCGTCTGAGATTGTGCCCTAAAGGCTCCCATAGGCCCGACTTATATAGTCGCCAGGTCCTAGGGTTACAGGGAAAAGTCCTAGCCGGACAGGTTATAGAGTCCTACACCGTCTATCACTAGTCTTGTGTATCTTGTACTCCAAGGCTCCGGGTACGTTGGTGACTCCACCGTAGCCTTCCTTTATCCGGCATGGGCCTCCCTTTTGGATCCACCTAACTGGGCCGCCCAGCAGGCCACAGGCCATGCTACCCACTATGGGCCACCCGGGTTAGTCGGATAAGAGACATGCTATGAGGATACCCATATAGCATATCCCCAACAGTAGCCCCCGGAGAACTCCGAGATCTTGCGCCGTCTTGCCTCTTCTTATGGAATACTCCGTCTAGATGGATGTCGGCAAATCGTCAAGCAATATCTTGTAGTCCTCCCAAAGAACCCTGCAAAGGTTTCCCCGTCTTCAAATGGTAAGTCGGAGAAATGCTTAATCTTCCGTCGTACGCTCCCGTTGTCGGATTAAATCTGTCCATGCCGGAATCTTCGACGAGACGGCTCATCTACCATGTCAGCTATGACGACGTAGGCTGTAGGTCAGCGACGCCTCGTAACTCACACATGCAGAGAACGTAATCATATCTAATTTTCCCGCGCGAGCAATACGAACCGTTGGCGGCGGCGGTTGGAGACGTGGCGAAATTACCGCGCACGTTCACGAACACGTCGTCTACGCGGCAACCGTCCGATTAGCTGCACGAATCTTGACGCAGAGTAGGATAAATAGTAACCGTGGGACACTTCCACTTTTTCACCCCATTCTCTCGCGTCATCGTCTTCTTCCTCCAGCCGCACGCCTCCTCGAGCTCTCCGCGGAAAACCTTGAGAAAACCCTAGCCCGTTTCTCTGCACCAGTCGCTTCCTCCCAGTCCTCCATGGCCAGCAGCAGTTCTTCCCCGTCGATGGCGGCGTCGAGCGAAGCCACGGAGAAGCCGGCGAGCTCCGTTGTCGTGCCGCCAGAGGGGCTGGTCATCCCCGCATCGGCGGTGATTGAAACCACCGGCGGTGACCACAAACTGGCGGCGCTGGAGCCTCTGGATGAGTAGCCAGACTCGCACAAAGGCGACTGGCGCGGCTCGGACATCACCGGCCGCGACATCCAAGAGATGGTCGCTGAGGGTTACCTCCCTGCGACGGAGGGGCTCGCCTGGCGGGCGGCGCCGGCCGGCGAGGTGACCCCTTCTTCCCAAGCCGGAGAGAAAGTATACCTCAAGGCGCAATTGGTACGTGGCGTTTCTCTGCCCATCTCCCACTTCTTTTTGTCCGTCTTGAATCACTTCAAGGTCCAACCCCATAACCTCTCCCCCAATAGTATCTTAGTGCTTAGCAACTTCGCGGCACTTTGTGAGGGTTACCTAGGGATTAGGTCTAGGTTAGATTTGTTTGTATACTTCTTCACCGTCAAACGTGAAGCCGGACACAGTAGGGAGGAGCTTAGGAACTGCGGCACCATAAGCTTCAAGATCCGACCTGCCCGGCGGTTCCCCGACATTGTCGGCCACGAGTCATGTAAAAACTGGCAGCAGACGTACTTCTACGGCCCTGACATTCCTTTGTCGGGCCGAGAAGCAACATACCCGGACTTCGTAGATGGAGCCGCCGCTGAATTCTCCACATGGAGGTCCCATGCCTCCCTTCCCTCCGACCTCGACGCTTCTCGCGCAATAAGGCGGATCGAGTGGTTCGTAGAGACGGGTCTAACCGTCTTGGACCTAGCCATGTGCTGGTTCATCAGGCGGATCCAACCTCCGCAGCACCGTATGAAGTTTATGCACGAGTACACCGGTGACCGAAGGGATACCCTCCGAATCTCCGAGGACAACTTCTCGAGTGACTCTGTCAAGTTCCGCCTTAAGGACATCATCAAGGTGAAGGATAAGAAGCGTGGCTTCACCCTCACCTACGACATGTTCGTAGACGGCAAGTGCCCAAAGGTAGGTATATATTTTCCGTGTATGACATTGCTCCAGTTTCTCCGTCTTTCCATTGCCATCTTATCTAACACGGTGATTTCTCACTTAACAGCTTAGCGATCTAGATGAGGACAACCTGACTTCCCAAATCTACGATCCGAAGATGAAGGAAGTCACGGTCGTGTCCGACGACGATGTCCCGTTGGCGCGAAAGCGAAAGAGCTCCACCTCTGACGCTGCCGATGGAGGCAAGAAGAAGAAGATGGAGGGTGGAGCCTCCAAAAAGAGTACTCCCGCCCTGGAGGCGGAAAAGAAGAAAGCCACCAAGATGTTTGTCAAAGCGCCCCCCCCTAGTGTAAGCCTCTTATTCTCCGACATTGTCTTATTTTATCTGTCTTATTCCTCTACTTATGCATTTTGCACGTTTCAGGAAGAAAGCCACAACCAGACTCAAGAAGTCCTCCAAGACTCTTGGGGCTTCTAGAAATATTAAAGATATGCTGCATCGCTACTCCTCCCCTGCCATCGCCCCTGCCACTCCTGCCGTCAAGCCCTCCTTTGCTCCGACAAGCTCCCAAGTCCAGGAGGCACCAGGCCCTTCCTCCATGGAAGTAGACTCTGGCGCCTCAACCGAGCTTGCTGTTGTCGGCGAGCAGGCGACGCATGAGAGTGCTGCTCTCCAAATGGCTGAAGCTCCGGCTAAGGATGCCATCAGTAGCGTAAAGGCGGCGGTGGGAGCTGGTACTTCTGCCGGAGGCGGCGCCTCTGCTCCCCAGAAACCCCTCGATTTCCCGAAGATTATTTACCCGGCGCTCATGCCGAGTAACACGACTATGGTTCTTGGAGGAGTGCCATCATCTCCGACGTGCGGTCTTGAGGAGCTACTCCGGCAAGCAGACATCTTGCGAGGAAACAGCATTGCCTTTGGCAAGCTGCTGGCCGAGAGCGCTACAAGCCTCAAGATCATCGCACTTGTAAGTTTTACTTTACCTTTTTCATTTTATATGAGCATCCCACTGTAGCCCCCGAGGATGTAGACGGAAAACCATAGGTTTTGCATCTATATGCTCTAAGAGTGACTAAGTTAGAAAAACTCTCACTGCAGCCCCCAAGCATTTAGATGGAATAAATTATTCCGACTAGATGCTTTAAGAGTAGCATACACAGTGTTCATAATTTTCAATGTTGTAGCCCCCAAGCGTCTAGTTGTAACTGAATTAGTTCCGACTAGATGCTTAAAGAAAAGCTAAGCATTTTGCGAGATGAAACTTTATAATGTAGCCGCCAAGCTTCTAATCAAGAACTGAAGTAGCTCCGACTATATGCTTGTAAATAAAAGCTAAGCATTTTGCTAATTTAAAAACTCTCGATGTAGCCCCCGAGCGTCTAGATGGAAATTCTCCGACTAGGGGCTCCAAGCAGTCTAAACAACGATTTAACTTTGTATTTGTTGCCACAAAATGAGAATGCTCGGCGAGGCATGGCCAACGACAAGTACCAGAAGATGCGCGCAGACCTTGAAGCTGAAAAGGGTAAAACTGCCATCTTGAAGGAACAGATCATCAAAAACAAGAGTCTGTTTTCTTTTTGCGCATTTCCGTCTTACTTTGTGCCCATACTCTCCGAGTACTCACTGTGTATATGGGTTTTTCCGACTTGTAGAGCATGTCGCCAAGGCCAATGATATTGTCGAGCAGTCCAAGCACATCCAGGAGCTGGACAGCGAGAACAAGATCCTTAAGAAGGAGAGAGAGGAGATGCTGAAGATGCACGAGGATTCTATGAAAGCCCTGCAGGACTGCGCCTCCGCGGAAATCACTCGCTTGAAGGAGGAGCTTGCGATCCTTAAGGATCAGAAGCAAGCTGCTGATGAGCAAAATCTTCGCCATAGCGAGGCATTTACGCTCCTCCAACAAGAGAAGGAATCCTTGGCGAACACCATCTGGCAGGCTAAGGCCAACATCTTCAGTAAGTGTCCTCTGCCTTGTAGCTTTGTAGTCTGGATACTTAGAGTTGATTGGACTAATGCGATCCTTGTCGGAATTTTCAGCGCCTCTGGGTTTAACCCGATCACCTCCTTCGGACAAGGAATGCATGGTTCTTGCCGACAAATTCATCAATACCGCCATCGACCAAGCCAAGGAGATTGTCAAGCCCCTCCAGATTTATATCAAGGCTTCGGACTCCATGGTGAAGTAGTCGGAGATTCTACGCCGAGCCCCCGAGTGTGTCGCGAGATGGAAAGCCTCATGTGCATGGGCTGGCGCAAGGATGGCGTTGTCTATGGTGAAGGCACACTACAAAAATGCCGACATCGACACGGTAACATCTGGTATCCTCGACGTGGATGATGACGGCAAGGAGATCGATCACGAAGCCATCCTGTCATCACTTGCGGGTTATGATACTAGAGTCGTCGAGTTGGTGGACGTTGACGTCTTCGTGCCCAGGAACTTCATCGACAACGTCGACCAGGATTCCTCCGAGTCTCATCACAGTGCCGACATTGAAGGTGATTCTCCGGCTGGCGATGATGTGGCTTCCAAGTCTCCTGCGCCCAAAGAATGAAAAGTACTTTGTAATTTCTGTTTCACCTCTGGAATGTGTGCGGGAAAAAACTTGTCGATGTAATCTTAAGGCGGAAAACAATGGTTGTTATATCCTGCTACTTAAGAACGAATTCGCAGTATGTATATATTTTTAAGCAAGTGCTGGCTTATCCACTACTCTAGTTCTTATGTTTGACTTTTCGTGAGTCGGAAGACTCGTTGTCGGAACCATGCACTTAGGTGATGATGCCCAATGGCACCGTTAAGAACCTGAGCACAAAATCGCCGACAACAAGTGCCGAAAGTCACTACTCTAGAATCCACATAAAAAACGACAAAGAATGTGTAGACCAGAAAACTTAAGCTAATGCCCGTAGGCGGAATTTTCACAAGTGTAATCGCAAAACTTGTGCATAAAGGTTTATATGATCCAAAAATGAACACTAAAGGAGGTAAAAGACTCAGCAATATGAGTGAACCAAAGAGATTTATTTCATTGATCATATAAGAGGTACACAATTAGATAAAAAAATGCTAAGTGTAGAAAGGACGTAGTTGTGCTATGTTCCATGGCCGATCAAGCTCCGGGTAGTCATCATCCGGGTCACGTCGCTTACGCGTATGATCCTTGCTGGGTCTATCCTTGAGTTCACGATTGTCGACAAGGTAGTAAGACCCATTGAGCAGCGCCTTGCTTATGATGAACGGTCCTTCCCATGGCGGGGATAATTTGTGTGACTTCTTCTGCTTAAGCTGGAGCACTAAATCCCCCTCTTTAAACGAGCGATGCCGAACACGGCGACTATGGTAGGTGCGTAGCTTCTGCTGGTAGATGGCGGATCTTTGGCATGCCAAAACGTGCTCCTCCTCGAGAAGGTCCACATCTAGGAGCCTGGATTCTTCAGCGTCATCTTTGTTGTAGGCGGAAACTCTTGGTGCATCGTGGAGAATGTCGGAAGGTAGGATGGCTTCTTCTCCATATACCATGAAGTAAGGGGTGTAGCCGGTGGATCTGTTGGGTGTAGTTCGTAAACTCCACAACACAGATGGCAATTCTTCCGCCCAGGCTCTAGCTGCTCTATGTAGTGGTGCCTCTAGACGCGGCTTGATTCCCTGCAGAATTAATCCATTGGCTCGCTCAACCTGACCATTGGATTGTGGGTGTGCCACAGATGCAAGGTCAAGTCGGATGCCTTTGTCCCAGTAATAGGCCTCCACTTCTCTGAGTGACAAGTTGCTTCCGTTGTCGGTGATGATGCTATGTGGGAGACTAAATCTCACCACTAGATCCCGGACAAACCTGAGGGCAGTTGCCCCATCAAGCTTTCTAATGGGTTTAGCTTCGATCCATTTGGTGAATTTGTCAACTCCTACAAGCAGATGCGTAAACCCACATGGTGCCGTTTGTAACGGCCCCACCATGTCTAGGCCCCAGACTGCAAACGGCCAAGTTATTGGTATTGTTCGCAGTTCTTCAGCAGGAACATGTGGTTGTCGGGCGTAATACTGGCATCCTGTGCATGTCTCAACCAGCTTATCGGCATCCGCCTTCGCGGTCAGCCAGTAGAATCCTTGCCGGAAAGCTTTCGCAACCAACGATCGAGGAGAGGCGTGATGCCCGCAATCTCCGAGATGGATCTCGCGCAGGATTTCCATACCTTCTAGCTGGGAAACACACTTTAGGTATACACCAGTAGTGCTCCTTTTATAGAGTTGCCCATTGATTATGGTATAACCCTTTGCTCGCCGTACTATTTGCCGTCTTTCGACTTCGTCGTCGGGCAAAGTTCCGTGTTCGAGATACTCCATGAACAGTTTTGTCCAAGCCAGAGGGATCTTTGTCACCATGTTGACGAAAGAGTCAGCTCTATCTGGGTTGTCGATGTCGGTGCCCTTCATGGATGGTGTACGTAGATTCTCTAGGAAACTCCTGGAGGAATTTGCTTGCGCCCTGATCCAAGTTTAGACAGTAGATCAGCCGCCTCGTTTTGCTCCCTAGGCACATACTTGACTTCGTAGCCCAAGAAGCTCTTGGCTATCTCGTCCACTTCGTCGCGATATGCCACATCATAGGGTTCCGCGCATTCCAGGTGCCAGCCACCTGCTGGGCAACCAAGTCGGAATCTCCACAGCAAACTATGCGCTTGATGCCAATATCCTTGGCTACACGTAGTCCGTGAATGAGTGCTTCATACTCCGCCATGTTGTTTGTAGCCTCGAAGTGGATCTGCAGAACGTAGTGCAGCTTATCTCCTTTTGGTGATTGTAGTAGTACACCAGCCCCCGATCCGTTGAGCAACTTTGATCCGTCAAAGTGCATCACCCAGTACTCTGGTTCTGGCAGTGGAGTAGCATCTGGCATCTCCGTCCAATCTGCAATAAAATCCGCCAAAGCTTGTGACTTGATAGCGTCGCGTCTCTTGTGGGTGATCTCGAAGGCGCCAAGTTCAATGCCCCACTTCGCGACCCTTCCTGTAGCATCGCTGTTGTTGATAATGTCGAACAGTGGAGTCTTGCTCACTACTGTGATTGGGTGCTCCTGAAAGTAATGCCTCAGCTTCCGAGAAGCAAGGAATACTCCATAAGCTATCTTTTGGTAGTGCGGGTAACGCTTCTTGGACTCCGTCAAGACCTCGCTCACATAGTAAACTGGTCGTTGAACTCCGTGCTCGTAGCCTGGTTCCTTCCGCTCTACCACGACGATGATGCTAATAACCCGGTTGGTTGCCGCCATGTAAATTAACAGGGGCTCTCCAGGCTCGGGTGCTGCAAGGATGGGCGCTGAGGAAAGAATCTCCTTGAGCTGCTTCAATGTTGCATCTGCTTCGTCTGTCCATGTGAATTTGTCCGCCTTCTTCAGCAAATTGTATAGCGGCAGATCCTTCTCTCCAAGTCAGCTGACGAACCGACTAACTACTGCAACACAACCTATTATTCGTTGAATGTCCTTTAGGCATGTCGGACAGTTTATGTTTAATATGGCCTTGATTTTCTCTGGGTTGACCTCGATTCCACGCTGGGAAACGATGAAGCCCAACAGTTTGCCGGCTGGAACCCCGAAGACGCACTTCTTAGGGTTGAGCATCATGTTGTATTTCCAGAGATTATCAAAGGTTTCTTTTAAGTTGGAGATTAAGTCATTTGACTTTTTAGAAATCACCGCGATATCGTCCATGTAGGCGTGAACGTTCCGACCAATTTGGTCGTGGAGGCAACGTTGCATTGTCTGCTGGTAGGTAGCACCTGCGTTTTTCAGCCCAAAGGGCATCGTGACATAGCAAAACGTGTCGTATGGGGTAGTGAACGAAGTGGCCAATTGGTCCGACTTCCTCATCTTGATCTGGTGGTATCTTGAGTATGCATCGAGAAAACACAAAAGTTCCGAGCCAGCCGTCGAGTCAATGACTTGGTCAATGCGAGGCAAAGAAAACGGATCTTTGGGACATGCTTTGTTCAAGCCGGTGTAATCAATGCACATTCTTAATTCATTGGTTCCCTTTTTGGGGACAAGTACAGGATTGGCCACCCATCGGGTGTGAAGGACTTCTTGGATAAACCCAGTCTTAAGTAACCTAGCTATCTCTTTGCCAATGGTGCGTCTCTTCTCATCTCCGAAGCGTCATAGAGGTTGTTTCACTGGTTTACATTTTGGATCTATGTTTAAGCTGTGCTCGGAAAGTTCCCTAGGTACACCTTTCATGTCGGCAGGTTGCCAGGCAAAGATGTCCCTATTCTCACAGAGGAACTCGACGAGCGCGCTTTCCTATTTGGGATCCAGGTTCGTCCCAATGGCGACGGTCTTGGAGGCATCGCCTACCACAAGTTCCACCGGCTTGGTCTCGATGGCGGCCTTGAACGCAGGAGCGGAGTCGGAGATTTGCTTCTTCGACGCGGGCATCTCTGAGTCATTGACCTTGCTCTGGATCTCCTTGAATTCTTCGCTGTAGAGGACAACTTCTGCAATGGCTGCTTCATTGATCCCGCAGTCCCTTGCCTTGGTAAAGCTTCCGGATACGGTGATGACACCGTTTGGTCCGGGTATCTTGAGTCTGTTGTAGACGAAGCATGGCTTCGCCATGAACGTGTGGAATATGTCGCGGCCAAATATGACGTGGTACACGCTCTTGAAGGGGACCACCTCAAAGGTCATGCGCTCTTGGCGGTAATTATTGATGTCGCCAAAGGCTACCTGAAGTGTGATGCACCCAAGGGACCGAGCTTCTCGGCCAGGAACTACGCCATGGAACACGGTGTTGGTCCGCCTTAGGTTTGCCTCCATCAAGTTCATCTTCTATAGTGTATCCAGGTACATGATGTTGATGCTGCTTCCACTATCCACCATGCACTTGGTGAACTTGTAACACCCTCAGAATCGGCCCTATGCAAGTTTTAGCGGAACCCGCCAACCCGCATAGAAACGATTCGAAGGTGCCCACCAGGCACTTGCGTGCGGGTGGAATTCAAAGTAATAACATTACACAACAGTCCTCGCTGGGACCCACAGAACAGATATATATACAGTAGCGACTCAAAGAGTCAAGAACACAGATATAATATACAAAGATCCAAATCACCTTGAAAATGATAGAGCGTCCGACTACGGACAAGATGCAAATGGGGCTAAGAGCCCTGAAGAATAACCAATGGCGTCCATAACCCTGCCCAGGCCAAGCCGGAAGGGTAACCCTGCTAACGACGTCGATCTCAAAACCTGCTTAAACAAAAGGGGTGCCGACAAAGGGCAAAGGAAAAAGAAGGAGCGTCAGTACTGAGGCCAGTACACGGCGAGACTAGAATTCGGCGGTCCTCGCCTACATAGGAATGGTGGACTGAGCGGCAGCGGCAGCATACACTAAACAACCTATAGAGACTCGATATATCTGGCGGCTATCAGAGAGGGGTAAGAAAGACCTATTCGGAACCAACCTGATACTATCACCAAGCAAACACATCCTGGCGTTCCCCCTCGAGACCAAACGAGGAAGTCAACCGAGGAACTCACACAGTTGGCAGTTTTATTTATTTCAGTTACAGTTGCGGCAATTTACTAGTCAGGTTTAGAGAATCATCCTGATAAAGTAAGCAGTGGGCACTTTTAGTTAACCATTCCGTTATAGTTACAACACTTACTAATCAGATACAATTAGCATGAGACAACCTCAAAACCCAGCAGTTGTTGGTACTTTTACTTAGCCATTCCGTTGTAGTGAAGCTGATTACTAGTCAAATCGGATACAAGTCAATTTATAACAGTAAACTTTAGTTATAGTTGTCTATGATCAAGCACTGTGCTCCAAGTCGTCCATAACCGCGGACACGGCTTCTCGAAAAGATTTAACCCTGCAGGGGTGCACCAAAGTATCCACAGGCACTTCGACCCTTTTTGCCAGATCAGTTAACATACACCCATCGGTATGTCGGCGGGGCCTAAGTCACGACGTTCCCAGACCCAAAGCAAGTACGCGGGGGCCACCCCACCAAGTCGACACCCGCAACGAAGTCGGCCGGTCTCCGAGACGGACTGGGGTTTGGGCAAACGGCTGTGAACGACAGCAAATCCCCAAACGGGGACTGTCGACACCGCGAAACGTGGCCCGATCTTAAACAGTACAGGTGCTATCTGTCGCACAATTTAATTAAAGCAGTAAAGCATGGCATAAGTACATGATCGTAAATAAAACCTCGAACTAGTTTGTGGCCCCCAGTACAATACTTTGAAATCAGGTAATAATCAATGGGGGGCCCATATCTCCCAACCTGTGGTTAGCGCGCTCGATCTCGGAACAGGTGTCAAGAACTCGGGGTCCTACGGGACACAAGTGGGCCGTCGGAAAACAAATAATATCTATCACCCACCGATGCCTCTGCTTACTTCAATTTTAGTTGTTAAGCAGTAATTAAAGTGAACAATAATTAAAGTCATGACCATCTCCAACATTGAACATGCGGCAATTCTCCAACAGCTGTGATACTTGACGACACGCGACAACACTTGAGCAAGCGACTACGACGCGCTGGTCCAACTATCTATCAAACATCAGGTAATAGGATGTGTCCAAGGCAATATACGGCTGCAAGGGATTTCACGGGTACGAAAACTAGAGCATCGCGACACAGATAGCAATAGATCAACAGGAGGGAATAAATACTATAAAAGTAAGATAGGTAGAAAGGGGGAGATGCTCGCCTGAAAACATTGCCGAAGGTACAACCGAAGATCGGGGCGAAGCTCACATCAACTCAACGGCCTTATCCGCGAAGAAGCAAAACACTAGAAGAAACACCGGATGCACTACTTAATACAACGGCAGAAGATCGGGCATGATGCATGTATGATGCATGACATGGCAAATGTGCGATGCAATTAGGTCAGATTAAGCGGAACCGGGGTCCTGACAATTAATTAAACGGTTCCAGTTATTTATCTACCCGCAATTTAAATGTGGTTTTAGCATGGCAAAAGATAACCGGTTCGCTACACAAGATTTAAATGAGGCCAATATGAGCCTAGATTTGCCCGCATATGGGCCCCATATTTAATTAAAGGGGAATCGGCATAAGGCCCCCAAACCAATGATATGCATGCGAGAATGACAATTTAATATGCAACAAGTTTATTTAGTTGACAATTTATAAAATAGGGTTCTCGGATAAGGGTCACACATTGGGGTTCGGCAGATCTTGGGGTTCCGGGGTTCGGGGTTCCGCCTCAGGGTCCGGATCCGGGGTTCGGTCTCAGCGGCTCATTCTCGGACTCCGGGGTTAGGGTCTTCGGATCGGGGTAGGAGCACTTGGCGTTGCCGAGCGGGAGTTCATGTCGCAACCGTGTCGACGACCTTGGCGTCCGAGAGATGATCTTGTTGCATCCGCGGCCTTCGGGTACGGTTTCTCCGGGCTCCCATGTAGGAGATCTTGTCGTTGCGCCGAAGAACTCGGGTTCGGGTTCGGTGGACCACTTGACGTTTCCCCTTAGAAGATCCACGGGTACGGGTGGCAGAACTCGGTGTTCCGTGACGAAGATCTTGCTCGGTTCCCGGTTGTTGGCATGTGGTGATTGTTCCGTTCCTTGGCAGAGGCTTGGATTGGCACCGAACTGGACAAGACAGACACTTACACGGGCACCTGCAACTTTTCACACACACGCACAGGAGGCTACAGGGAGAAACCGGCGGTCGGCTCGCGCGGTGCTTGGTGGAAGCGACGGGGTGTGCTGGCCATGGGGCTGAGGCCAGCGGGACCAGAGGGGGCCGACGAAGCGGGACCCGCCGGCGACGGCGGCGACAGGCGAGGCAGGCACGCCCAGGGGGAAAGCTCGGGGACGCGGGTCTGCAGAGGGGACGGCGAGGTCGACCGGTGCCGAGGAGCCACGGGGGGGGAAGAGCGTGCTAGGGCGGTGCCGCGGACGGGGAGAATGGCCGAAGAGGCGGGGCTCGGCTCGCGGGAGGTGGAGGCCCGGACGGCGGAGGCGGGCGGCGGCGCAGAATCGTCGGGGGAGCGAACAACGAGGCGGGGGGGCGAGGGAGAACGCGCCGGCGGCGGGCGAGGCGCCGCGGGCGGAGGGGCAGAGACGGGCGGGGCGGGGGTCGGCCTGCGGGCGCGGACGGAGGGGGTCGACGGCGCGGCGGCCTCGGGAAGAAGAGGGAGGCGCCGGCGACGGCCGAAGGCGAGGTGGCGGGGCCGGCCGGTCTTGGCGGCGGGGTCGGGTGCGGGGCGAGCTCGGGCCGAGGAAGGCGAGGGTGAGACGGGGCCGGGGTCGGGGGAGCAGGCGCCGGAGGCGGGCTCAGGTGGTTGTCGGCGGAGGGCTGCGTGCGGGAGGCGGACTGCGCCGGCTCGGGGAGGGGAGGCGCAGCGGATGGGGCTAGAGGGCGGGGACGCGTCGAGGGAGGAGGCGGGGTCGGCGCTGCCACGAGGTGAGAGAAGGGAGGAGGGAGGTGGGCCTGCAGGTGGGGCCGGACGGGGCAGGCAGGTGGTGATCCGGTGTGGGGGAGAGTGGCTGCGTGCGTGTGTGGTGTTGTGTGGGAGTGTGGCCAGGTGGGGAGGGAGGAGAGAGGGCTGGGCCAAGTGGCGGTTTGGGATTGGTAGAGGGGGAAAGAGGGTGAGGTGGCAGCGGTCTATTGGCCAGGGTGAGGTGGAGGCTGGGTGTGGGTAGGGTTTTAGGTAGCTGTAGGATTTGTCTGGTGGACCAGATTTAAAAATGGGGGTGGTCGTTCGGGTCGATTCGGCCCGTTCGACTGTCCCCGCTAAAACAATTAAACTTTTTATTTGTTTTAAACGGGCCGTATGCAAACCGATAGCGGCCAAAATAATTAATCCGGAGAACCGGGCTTTGCGTTTGAATAAAGATGGGGCGTTTTAGAAAACAAAACGGGCTTGCGAAAATAGTTTTATGCGAACAATGCATGATGACGACGATGCAATGCACAAATTCAACGCGATTTTCTAGTAGTGGTTTTGCGGGATGCCACAATTCGACACCACTAACAAGGGATCTCGCCCTCGAGATCCGCCTCATGGTACCGGAAGGAAGGTCGGCGATCTGCGTCTTCTCGCTTCGTGTAGATCTTCGTGACACCACTAACAAGAGGTCGTAGTCCGTGATTGTCGAGAGAGCACTCCGGAAACAAAAAGGTCGAAGGTAGAGGTATCAGCAAATTAAGCCACCTCTAGCTTCCGTGGAAGGAGTAAAATTGCATCGATCCACCATTCAATGTACATAAGCGAATGATAAGAGTAGTGGTATGGTCGCGACTCCATCCCGCACTCAAAGCATTACTATGTACACGAATAGACAGATTATGCAACCAACCCTCAGGATTCAGACTGAAGATCTCGACAACCGAGGTTCGGATCAAAGGAGTGATGCAGACTCTGCATCGGATCTGGCATAGAGGATGTCGTCGCGTCGGAAAACACCGGAAGGCACAAACAAGGAACAAAGAATGGTACCACAGAAGATGGATTCCTCGGGCAGCATGAACACCAGACGTAGCATCACCGTTACCAAAGGAGGAAGCGAAACCCTGAAGGTACGACGGAAACCCAACCACGAGAATTCCTGGACTCGAAGAAAGAGACGAGAGCGGATTCAAAACACGTAGAGGTAAGAGGAGAACAGCAGAGGGGTAAGGAGTAAAATCAGACCTAATCAGAACTATCCAACCGATTTTTCAAAAATAGTTTTGACACTCTACTTCGGCCGTTAGCTAGGTTATCCTACAGGCTGGACTTGTGGGGTATCGCAACTGCTGAGCTCTGATACCAATCTGTAACACCCTCAGAATCGGCCCTATGCAAGTTTTAGCGGAACCCGCCAACCCGCATAGAAACGATTCGAAGGTGCCCACCAGGCACTTGCGTGCGGGTGGAATTCAAAGTAATAACATTACACAACAGTCCTCGCTGGGACCCACAGAACAGATATATATACAGCAGTGACTCAAAGAGTCAAGAACACAGATATAATATACAAAGATCCAAATCACCTTGAAAATGATAGAGCGTCCGACTACGGACAAGATGCAAATGGGGCTAAGAGCCCTGAAGAATAACCAATGGCGTCCATAACCCTGCCCAGGCCAAGCCGGAAGGGTAACCCTGCTAACGACGTCGATCTCAAAACCTGCTTAAACAAAAGGGGTGCCGACAAAGGGCAAAGGAAAAAGAAGGAGCGTCAGTACTGAGGCCAGTACACGGCGAGACTAGAATTCGGCGGTCCTCGCCTACATAGGAATGGTGGACTGAGCGGCAGCGGCAGCATACACTAAACAACCTATAGAGACTCGATATATCTGGCGGCTATCAGAGAGGGGTAAGAAAGACCTATTCGGAACCAACCTGATACTATCACCAAGCAAACACATCCTGGCGTTCCCCCTCGAGACCAAACGAGGAAGTCAACCGAGGAACTCACACAGTTGGCAGTTTTATTTATTTCAGTTATAGTTGCGGCAATTTACTAGTCAGGTTTAGAGAATCATCCTGATAAAAGTAAGCAGTGGGCACTTTTAGTTAACCATTCCGTTATAGTTACAACACTTACTAATCAGATACAATTAGCATGAGACAACCTCAAAACCCAGCAGTTGTTGGTACTTTTACTTAGCCATTCCGTTGTAGTGAAGCTGATTACTAGTCAAATCGGATACAAGTCAATTTATAACAGTAAACTTTAGTTATAGTTGTCTATGATCAAGCACTGTGCTCCAAGTCGTCCATAACCGCGGACACGGCTTCTCGAAAAGATTTAACCCTGCAGGGGTGCACCAAAGTATCCACAGGCACTTCGACCCTTTTTGCCAGATCAGTTAACATACACCCATCGGTATGTCGGCGGGGCCTAAGTCACGACGTTCCCAGACCCAAAGCAAGTACGTGGGGGCCACCCCACCAAGTCGACACCCGCAACGAAGTCGGCCGGTCTCCGAGACGGACTAGGGTTTTGGCAAACGGCTGTGAACGACAGCAAATCCCCAAACGGGGACTATCGACACCGCGAAACGTGGCCCGATCTTAAACAGTACAGGTGCTATCTGTCGCACAATTTAATTAAAGCAGTAAAGCATGGCATAAGTACAGGATCGTAAATAAAACCTCGAACTAGTTTGTGGCCCCCAGTACAATACTTTGAAATCAGGTAATAATCAATGGGGGGCCCATATCTCCCCACCTGTGGTTAGCGCGCTCGATCTCGGAACAGGTGTCAAGAACTCGGGGTCCTACGGGACACAAGTGGGCGGTCGGAAAACAAATAATATCTATCACCCACCGATGCCTCTGCTTACTTCAATTTTAGTTGTTAAGCAGTAATTAAAGTGAACAATAATTAAAGTCATGACCATCTCCAACATTGAACATGCGGCAATTCTCCAACAACTGTGATACTTGACGACACGCGACAACACTTGAGCAAGCGACTACGACGCGCTGGTCCAACTATCTATCAAACATCAGGTAATAGGATGTGTCGAAGGCAATATACGGCTGCAAGGGATTTCACGGGTACGAAAACTAGAGCATCGCGACACAGATAGCAATAGATCAACAAGAGGGAATAAATACTATAAAAGTAAGATAGGTAGAAAGGGGGAGATGCTCGCCTGAAAACATTGCCGAAGGTACAACCGAAGATCGGGGCGAAGCTCACATCAACTCAACGGCCTTATCCGCGAAGAAGCAAAACACTAGAAGAAACACCGGATGCACTATTTAATACAACGGCAGAAGATCGGGCATGATGCATGTATGATGCATGACATGGCAAATGTGCGATGCAATTAGGTCAGATTAAGCGGAACCGGGGTCCCGACAATTAATTAAACGGTTCCAGTTATTTATCTACCCCGCAATTTAAATGTGGTTTTAGCATGGCAAAAGATAGCACCGGTTCGCTACACAAGATTTAAATGAGGCCAATATGAGACTAGATTTGCACGCATATGGGCCCCATATTTAATTACAGGGGAATCGGCATAAGGCCCCCAAACCAATGATATGCATGCGAGAATGACAATTTAATATGCAACAAGTTTATTTAGTTGACAATTTATAAAATAGGGTTCTCGGATAAGGGTCACACATTGGGGTTCGGCAGATCTTGGGGTTCCGGGGTTCGGGGTTCGGCCTCAGGGTCCGGATCCGGGGTTCGGTCTCAGCGGCTCATTCTCGGACTCCGGGGTTAGGGTCTTCGGATCGGGGTAGGAGCACTTGGCGTTGCCGAGCGGGAGTTCATGTCGCAACCGTGTCGACGACCTTGGCGTCCGAGAGATGATCTTGTTGCATCCGCGGCCTTCGGGTACGGTTTCTCCGGGCTCCCATGTAGGAGATCTTGTCGTTGCGCCGAAGAACTCGGGTTCGGGTTCGGTGGACCACTTGACATTTCCCCTTAGAAGATCCACGGGTACGGGTGGCAGAACTCGGCGTTCCGTGACGAAGATCTTGCTCGGTTCCCGGTTGTTGGCATGTGGTGATTGTTCCGTTCCTTGGCAGAGGCTTGGATTGGCACCGAACTGGACAAGACAGACACTTACACGGGCACCTGCAACTTTTCACACACACGCACAGGAGGCTACAGGGAGAAACCGGCGGTCGGCTCGCGTGGCGCTTGGTGGAAGCGACGGGGTGTGCTGGCCATGGGGCTGAGGCCAGCGGGACCAGAGGGGGCCGACGAAGCGGGACCCGCCGGCAACGGCGGCGACAAGCGAGGCAGGCACGCCAAGGGGGAAAGCTCGGGGACGCGGGTCTGCAGAGGGGACGGCGAGGTCGACCGGCGCCGAGGAGCCACGGGGGGGGGGGGGGGAAGAGCGTGCTGGGGCGGTGCCGCGGACGGGGAGAACGGCCGAAGAGGCGGAGCTCGGCTCGCGGGAGGTGGAGGCCCAGACGGCGGAGGCGGGCGGCGGCGCAGAACTCGTCGGGGGAGCGAACAACGAGGCGGGGCGGCGAGGGAGAACGCGCCGGCGGCGGGCGAGGCGCCGCGGGCGGAGGGGCAGAGACGGGCGGGGCGGGGGTCGGCCTGCGGGCGCGGACGGAGGGGGTCGACGGCGCGGCGGCCTCGGGAAGAAGAGGGAGGCGCCGGCGACGGCCGAAGGCAAGGTGGCGGGGCCGGCCGGTCTTGGCGGCGGGGTCGGGCGCGGGGCGAGCTCGGGCCGAGGAAGGCGAGGGTGAGACGGGGCCGGGGTCGGGGGAGCAGGCGCCGGAGGCGGGCTCAGGCGGTTGGCGGCGGAGGGCTGCGCGCGGGAGGCGGACTGCGCCGGCTCGGGGAGGGGAGGCGCAGCGGATGGGGCTAGAGGGCGGGGACGTGTCGAGGGAGGAGGCGGGGTCGGCGCTGCCACGAGGTGAGAGAAGGGAGGAGGGAGGTGGGCCTGCAGGTGGGGCCGGACGGGGCAGGCAGGTGGTGATCCGGTGTGGGGGAGAGTGGCTGCGTGCGTGTGTGGTGTTGTGTGGGAGTGTGGCCAGGTGGGGAGGGAGGAGAGAGGGCTGGGCCAAGTGGCGGTTTGGGATTGGTAGAGGGGGGAAAGAGGGTGAGGTGGCAGCGGTCTATTGGCCAGGGTGAGGTGGAGGCTGGGTGTGGGTAGGGTTTTAGGTAGCTGTAGGATTTGTCTGGTGGACCGATTTAAAAATGGGGATGGTCGTTCGGGTCGATTCGGCCCGTTCGACTGCCCCCGCTAAAACAATTAAACTTTTTATTTGTTTTAAACGGGCCGTATGCAAACCGATAGCGGCCAAAATAATTAATCCGGAGAACCGGGCTTTGCGTTTGAATAAAGATGGGGCGTTTTAGAAAACAAAACGGGCTTGCGAAAATAGTTTTATGCGAACAATGCATGATGACGACGATGCAATGCACAAATTCAACGCGATTTTCTAGTAGTGGTTTTGCGGGATGCCACAGAACTCCACGCCGTCAATCAATGGGTTGATGACCATGGCGTACTGGTTCTCCGTGGGCACAAGGTCTGGGTGGTCCGTCCTGTCCCAAGTGATTGGAACCTCCGACCAACACAGGTATTGGGGGACTGGGGGAGAGTGGCCATCATGATCCTTAGAGAGGTCTTCTGTTGTCGGACGGTGGGGGTGCCAAGGAAAGTGTGGTAGACTGGGGCCTTCTTTGCGAAGGGGTTCTTGCCCTTGTTGTCGCTCTTGGCGGCGTGCTTGGGGTCAATGTCCTCGTCCATGTCGCTTGAATCCTTGGACTCCTCCTCCTTCTTCTTCCCCTTGCCCTTGCCTCGCGGTCTGTTCTTCTGACTTCGCTTGTAGCCGGACTCCGGGTCTTCCTTAAGGTCGTTGACGAACTTGTAGTGTCGATTAGTATGGGTGGCCTTGCCGTTGACATCGAGGTGTACGAGGCACGTCATATCGCGGTACTCCTCGTACGTTTGGGGAATGCGGAGCGGAGCCGAGTTGGTTTCACTTCCTCGTTGCTGCCCGCGGCCTGCTCCCCTTCCTCGGGCACGTTGTCCGCCTTCTCCTCGTCCTGCAAAAGTCGTAGCGACCATGTCGGTAGATTGCTTTTCTTCTGGAGCGGTTTTCCGCTTTGTACTGTTGTTCCTCCGAGCTTGGTTTGGGACGGCCGTTGCCGGCAAAGAGCCACGAGCATCGTCGTCGGCAGCTGCGAACTCACTGGCTAACTGAATCATCTGATTCAAGTCAAGCTGATGATTGTCCTGCAAGCGCTTTACCTTATGTCGGAGCAACGTGCCCCTTTCCAACCTATCGATGAAGGCGGCCATGGCGGTCTAGGCGTGCACTCCTGCGCAGGAATTCTTCATATCCAGCCAGCGGGAGAGGTAGGCGCGAGATGTCTCGTCTTTCTCTTGCACGCACCGCTGTAGATCGCCCACAGTGCAGGGACGTTTGTATGTACCCTCAAAGTTCTTGGTAAATGCTTCTTGCATATCCAGCCAGTTGTAGATGGATTTCTCCCGCAAGTCGTCGATCCATTGATGGGCCATACCCGCCAACATTAACGGGAGGTACTTGACGGCGACGTTGGGTTTGCCTCCGGCAATCTCCACTGCGTTGTCGTAGTCCTACAACCATGTGGCGGGCTTGGCGGTGCCGTCATAGGGCTTGATGGTCTTGTCTATCCGGAAACCTTTGGGGTAAGTTGCGGACCGTATTGCAGGTCCAAAGCAACGTGGTCCTAGGTATGGTCCTTCCCAGGCCTCGTGGATCATATCGATCCGTGAACGTGCATCGTACGGCTCCGGGTTCTTCTTCTTATTGTCAACAGAGGATGGGCTGCGAGAATGACGCGGGCCTCTTCCGCCATGGTGAATGCTTGGAAGCGACGGAGGCGGAGGTGGAGGTGGGTTAGCCTTCTTGCTGTTACCCTCCTGCGATGCTTCACACCTGTCACGGTTGCTTGTCGGACGCGGAGGGTCGTGGTGTGACCTGCTCTTATGTCCTTGGTGGCGCTCTTCATCATGACGGGTCTGTGCCGCGTTGTCGCGGATGACGATGCCGCACTACTTTGGTGGGGACATATCCATGCGATGGTGAGCCTTGTAGTCTTCCTGACGTGGGGGGGATCGGGGCGGTGGAGATGGATGGCGAGGTTGGGCTCTTTCTCCGTGGTCGGAGGATATGGGGATAGCATCCTTCCTGTTGCGCACATCCCTCCGTCTCCGTTCTGATGAGCCCGTCTGTGATCCGACATCCTGAGGAGATCTGTCTCTTGGCGGTTTGTACTGGCTAGATTGGCAGAGCGCTGGGTCAGACTCGAGCCTCTGAGAGGTGGCCTTTTCCTGCTGCTTTACCGCCTTGGCCACTAGGTCATAGACCTGTTCTACTGCCTCAGGCGATCTATCCTTCTCCAGAAGGGTCTTGGCGACGGCGAGGTTAAGGAGTGGGGTGGGCACCACCTTCTTGCCTTCACTATCAATGTATGTCTTGGCCTGTGCCGGCTTCGAGGGAGCCCATCCTAGGTTTCGCCGTACACTAGGATCGTTGATGACGCGAGCCGGAGCCTTCTTAGCCTTCTGCTGCTGTAGCAGAGTCTTGTACTTCGCCTCCATTGCTCTAGCCTTCTCTATGGACTTCTGCGCGTTGACCAGATCTCGATCTAGTTTAGCGCCTTGCTCCGCGATGGCTTGCGCCTCCTCCAGTAGCTGCTGGCGTTTCTCGTCAAGCTGAGTCACGTTCTGGATATGATCAACAGTTAGTGGCTCAACGAGGAGATTGCCGTACATCACTCTATCAGTTGGAGTAACATGGGTTGCTGCCGACGTGGATGCTGGAGGCGGCAAGTTTGCGGTGTTGTTGTTACTCGGGCCGGTGCCAAGTTCCTGCGGCTGCTGCACTGGGTTGGGCGGAGGAGGCATGACTTTTGCGTGATCATTGTCAGTAGGAATAAGTGGCCCCTTCCCCTTATCCAGCGCCGTAGGCGGAGCTTGCCCGGGCTGGTCTTCATCCATCGCTGTCCCAATGGTGACGAACACCCTTCGAGACATGATGGTGTTATTAGCTTGCTCGTCGCGCGAGTACTCCTCCTCCATCTCCTGCATGGTGGAGTCTAGCTCTTCTGGACTGAAATCTATCTCCTCTGAATCTGCACTGCATAAAGCGCGTCAATGACAGAGTCGGAGGGTGCCAGGGCTTCCTCGATGACGGGCGGTGGAGGTGCAATGGGTGGTGGTGCTGCTGCGACGTTGGCAGCCGGAGGTGATGGTGGTGGCTGAACCGGAGGGGCTCCGTCAATGAGCGCAAGCGCTGTCTGAGCCGCCGCTTCGGCCTCCGCGTAGTTGTTGACGGTATTCACCATGCCTTCGAAGGTAAGGCGTCCTGACGCCTGTTGCCGTCTTAGAGAGTGTCGGAGCAACGTGCCATGGTCCAGTCCTTCCACAAAGTGATAGATAGCATCATCATTGGGGTAATGGGCCAGATCAGCTCGTATGCGGAGCCACCTGACCAGGTAATCGCGGGGGATTTCGCCCTCTCTCTGAACGCAACGCGCCAGATCGAAGATGGTAACCACGCCGACGAACTTGGATCTCTAATGTCCAGATGCCCGGACAAAGCCAGCGGATTTGCAGTGATCTTCCACCTTTATATCCTGCACAAGGGCGGTTTGGGTGGGTCTTGAATTTTTCTGATCTTTGTCGGCAAACTCCAAGGAGAGATCTGACATCGATCCTTCTGCGAACGTATCCTGCCCGTAGGCGATCCGTGCGGGTCTTGATGTTTTCCAATCTTTGCTGTCAAACTCCGAAGAGAGGTCCGACATCGATCCTTCCGCTAACGTATCCTGCCCGTAGGCGGTCCGTGCGGATCTTGACGCTCCACCGACTTCTAGGGAACTAGTGTCCGAGTCGGTTTCGCCGATGAAGAGGTGGATGTCTCCGATAGGAACGATCGAACAACGCGTAGGGTTTGTCTTCGTCGGGATCCAGAACTCGTCGGGGGGGACGATCGGAACGTTGCCGGAGAAGAGAACGCGACCGATGGCTACGGTTTCGCCGATTCCCGCGAAGTCTTGGTCCTCGCCCGCTGAAGAGCCTGAAGCGCCTCTTGCCCCACGGTGGGCGCCAACTATCGTGGTATTTCCGACGAGTACGCCATGGAGGGATCCTCACAGTGCGTGTTTAGAGACGTGGGGTAAGGCGGACGGTTGACGGGTACGAGGTAACA
Organism: Avena sativa; assembly: GCA_916181665.1. Taxonomy (NCBI): domain Eukaryota; kingdom Viridiplantae; phylum Streptophyta; class Magnoliopsida; order Poales; family Poaceae; genus Avena; species Avena sativa. The sequence continues at coordinate 42,847,306 of OV702285.1, read as the reverse complement.
CAACTTACCCAGGTTCAGATCCCACAATGGTGGCGGAATCCTACTCCTGCTATAAATCAATATAATGGCAATACGCCGAGTTACAGAGATAGGTTCGCTGTGCGAGGTGACTAGAGAGTCTAAGTTATCGTCTGAGATTGTGCCCTAAAGGCTCCCATAGTCCCGACTTATATAGTCGCCAGGTCCTAGGGTTACAGGGAAAAGTCCTAGCCGGACAGGTTACAGAGTCCTACACCGTCTATCACTAGTCTTGTGTATCTTGTACTCCAAGGCTCCGGGTACGTTGGTGACTCCACCGTAGCCTTTCTTTATCCGGCATGGACCTCCCTTTTGGATCCACCTAACTGGGCCGCCTAGCAGGCCACATGCCATGCTACCGACTATGGGTCACCCGGGTTAGTCGGATAAGAGACATGCTATGAGAATACCCATATAGCATATCCCCAACAGGGGCCTGACGACATGTGCTTTCTATAGCTCACACATTTAATACTCCCTTCGTTCCAAAATAGATGTCTCAGATTTGTCAAAATTTGGATGAATCTAGACACTATTTAGTATATAGATTCATTCAAATTTTAATAAATCTAAGACATCTAATTTGGGACGGAGGGAGTATCTTATTATTCAAAAATAGGACAACGTACTCAGATCAAATAAACTGTTCGATAGCATCTTCAGATTTGTAGAAACTAGGAACATGCGGCGTAAAAACAACCAGGCGACGAGGCAAAGTCATGTGTTTTGACTTATCCAATAGCTAGATTATCCATAATTTCGTGTACGTTATATATCTAGTTATCTCACTATGGCGCCGTGTGCCGACGGCCAGACGCTACGCCGGCGGCTAAAGGTCGAGGCTGTTGGCGTAGCACCGGGCCAGGCCAGCCCCGCTTCCGCGCCCTCGGCGTAGGCGTGCCCTCGGCATAGCCGCCGATATGCCGACGGCAACCCTCGGCGTATCCAGCCGTCGGCATACGGGGTGTCCGCATGGCACTTACCGGCCTGGCCAGGACGGATCCCTAACGGCGCCAACCATACGCCGAGAGCCGCCGTCAGTATAGACTACGGCGATGGTCACCCTCGGCGTACTACGTAGCTACGCCGACGGCCACCCTCGGCGTACTGCGCAGCTACGCCGACAGCCACCCACGGTGTACCGACGTACATTTTTTTATTTTTTCCCACCAAATTATGAACTTATTTTATATTTTATATATTTATTAGTATCAATTATTTAGGTTCTATTTTAGCAATTGGACGGATTCGTAGCCTCCGAATAATAGTCTCCACGCCCATATGAAATGTCGAATCTTCTCATAACTCAAGAAATTTGCATATTTGTAAGTGTTATTGTCACATGTGTGTGAAATTTATATGTCACACTTTTTTGTGAAGTTGTTTAAAGATTCAATCCTTTTCCTACGCGGGTGGCTGCACCCTGGGTGTGAGATCCGATCATGGAGGTCGGCTGCTTGCGGAGGCTGGGCCGGTGCCCGGATCATTGCGGTGACAGCTTACCCATCGGTATCCGCGCAAGGTGTGGTGGCTATGGTCATAGGTCTAGGCTTCTGCCAAGATCCGCCATCGGCGCGGCCTTTTTTTTACTGAAGGTGCGTAGGGAGGCGGCCCGGTGTTTCTTGCTCGGGTCGATGGACCGGCAGGGGCGCGTGGTTATTGCAGGCTTGTCCCCTCACTACGGGAAAACGAGATTTTGTTGGGTGTTTTTGTTTTTGCCGAGTGTTTTTGCCGTGTATCATGGATTCGACACCCAGCAAACAAGTCATTCACAGCAAATTTGCCACTTTGCCGAGTGTCTTAAGGAAAAACACTCGGTAAAAGGGTACATACATCGGGAAAATCCCAAAACACACTCGGTAAAAAGGGATACATGGCAAACCGATGTGACACATGTCCTACCTGTCCCCATCTGACGGTTCAACTGACGGCGTCAGTCCTTTGTCGCGTATGTGAAAGCTTTGGTGTGTGTCCAACGTAAAACACTCAGCAAAGAGGTTATTTGCCTTGTATCTTAATTCTTACTGAGTGGTTTGTCTGATACACGATAAAATTAGCACGAAATCTATAATTCTTAGTCTACTCATCGCGGAGCTTTCTCTTGCGGAACCGTTAGCGTATCCGTGATGAAGTGATATGTTTTGATCCGTGATGAAGTGATATGTTTTGAACACGAAAATGACCAAGATTTAGGGTACTTGTAGTTAAAATTCCACCCGCTTCCAAAAGAATCGGCACAAAACCATGTAAAATACCATAAATTCATGAAAAGCTTTTAAAGTGTGATATAAGGTGAATCGTACATTGTAATAGGTTTATTATTTTTGCACGGTGTTTTGGTGAAGTTACCAACTGGAGTTCCCGTAGCCGCTTCACAAATAAAACCACTTTCTTCACTCGGAAAATAGAAAATGGTTTTTTGGTGCGACTAAAAGGAAAACTTTCTTTGGAAACATTTTTCACAATTTTAAGATGCACATGTTTGCACAATATGGTCATATTATCACAAACTATGGCGCGAGTCTAGCCATAATATTGGTCATTTGGTCTGAAAGCCAAGAAACCTCGAACATGATAGCTCATTCCTGAAAAGAGTTTTTAAAGATATTTATAATATTTCAACTTTAATATTTTTTTTGCAACTATGTCACATAATATGACACCATACAAGGTTTCACATTGTTCGAATCGTTTTTAAATTTTTTATGCCCATTTCAAACTATGGTAAAAACACATGCATGAAGTTTCTTAGCTAGGTGCTAAGCCTCGCTAAATTTCTATTGGATCTCTAAAGAAAAACCATATTGTGAACCTAAAAATTATTTTTGCAAAAAATCATGAGCATTCAATCGTGTACATATAGTTCAAATCGGACCCACTTTCTATCGATTCGGCAGGAATTTGTGTTTTTCGCGATGGGTGGACAGAAAGGTTTGAGATATCTTAGTTGGGACATTGCCCTAAAAGGTGGTCTATTATTATTTTTAAATGAAGTGGCACCATTTTGAAGATTTCATTTGGTGGCTGCCACACAAAACACCCCTTTTTGCATCCGGAAAATAGCAAATGACCTCTTTGTGCGACAAAATGGAAAAACTTTCTCCTGCAACATTGTTCGTCATTCTAAGATGCATATGCATGCATAATATGAACACTTTATCACAAATTACTATGACGCGATTCTTCGTATAACATTGATTGTTTGGCCTGAAAGTCATGAAACCTCGAACATGATAGATCATTTCTGGGAAGTTTTTTTTAATATATTTGCAATATACCAAGTTTATTATTTCTCCTTACAACTATATCACATAATATGACACTACGCGAAGGTTTTACATTGATTGAATCGATTTTGAATTTCTTATGCCCGTTTCAAACTATGATCAAAACAGCGGGCATGAAGATTATTAGCTAGGTGTCGAGCCTCGAACTTGTATTTTATTTCTAAAGAAACATCATATTATGAACCTAAAAATTATTTTTGCAAAAAAACATGAGCATTCAATCATGTACATGTAGTTCAAATCGGATCCACTTCCTATCGATTCGCCAGAAATTTGTCTTTTTTGCGACGGGTGGACATAAAGGTTTGAGATATCCATGAAAGGTGTACATGTAGTTGGGACATTGCCCATAAAAGGTGGTCTATTATTTTAAAAAAATAAAGTGGTACCATTTTGAAGCTTTTATTTGATTTTTGCTTCACAAAACACCCCTTTTTGCATTCAGAAAATAGAAAATGGCCTTTTGTGCGACAAAAAGGAAAACTTTCTCCTGCAATATTGTTCGTCATTTCAAGATACACATGCATGCATAATATAAACACATTATCATAAATTATGCCACGATTCTTGACATAATATTGGTCGTTTGTCCTGAAAGTCATGAAACCTTGAACATAATAGGTCATTTTTGAGAAGTTTTTTTTTAGATATTTGCAATATAACAAGTTTACTATATTTCCTCGCAACTATGTCACATAATATGGCACCCCGCGAAGGTTTACATTGTTTGGATCGATTTTAAATTTTTTATGCTTGTTTGAAAATCAGATCAAAATATTTGCCAAGTGTTTTCTGTAAATTACAGGGCAAAGTACATTTTGCTGGGTGTATAAACACTAGGCAAAGCCACAAGGATACTGTGTCTATTTTTACAAAACACTCGGCAAAGACCACCACGTTTTCATTAGTCAAAACTGAATCCCACGTATCGATGACATGGCAAGCAATCAGCCACACATCTGATCTATCTCTTGCATCGTAGCCACACATGTCCCTTTCACAAACAAACACAACCTACTCACTCACGCCACATACAGCCACGCACATCCACATCCTTTATATTTTCGATCTTCTCTCACACACAAGAAGCTACACATCCAAGCAGCCGGCGCATGTAGCATCACCCGCTGATGTTGCATACCTTGGGTGAAGGACGGCGGCGGCCATAGCCACGGTCCTTGCTCCAGCGACGTGCTCTCCATAGACTCCGCCGCCTCCAGCCGAGCCCGCCCTACCTCCCTGCGCCCAGCACGTCCTGAACTTCCCAAGCGTGGCTTCATGGAGCAGCCGGCGCATGTAGCATCAATGGAAAAGGTGTCCTTCACCACCGCGGCGAGCATCTACAACGACGATGCAACTGGACTTCACGGCGGCAACGCGACCACAGCTCTACCGACTGTCACCTCCGGCATCGAAGCAATAGCACGAGCAGGCAGTAGGGTTGTGGCAGCATGCGCCGGGGCCTACTCGCCGGCGGTGTCTTTTTTTAATTATGTTAAACCGGTTTTCCGTGTATGACTTGAAAATATACTCGGTAAAGTTTCGGAGGCGACATGGCTGGCCATTGAGCTTTGATGTGTGTCCTAATTTGATACTCGGCGAAACGGCGCGACGTGGTATCATGAGATTCGTTGGAATTTTGCCGTGTATCTAACTAAGACACAAGTTAAGGACTTGACGCCGTCCATGGCCGTGTGCACAAGTCACGTATTTGCTAAGTATCCTGTTCTTAGATACTTGGCAAAGTATTTGCCGAGCATCCGGGTTTGATACACTCGGCAAACTTGTCTTTACCGGCGAGGTATTTGCTGTGTGTTCTTTGCCGAGTGTAAATACACAACAAAATTTTGCCGAGTGTTTTTTAGGCTTTGCCGTGTATTTTTAATACTCAACAAAATTTCATTTTCCCGTAGTGCCTCTTCCGTCGGAGGGGGCGAGAGGATGACGGCGGCGTGGGGGTATGTTGTTCTGTCCAATAATGGCGGTCGGTCCTAGGGTTCCTTTAGTGCGAAGACAAAGATCTGCTTGTTGCTTGCACTCGTTGATCTGGCCTGGAGAGGCGGGTTCCGGAAGGCTCTGCTGGCGAATTCCTATGGGTGCATTAGTCCTGGAGATTGTTGGATCGGAATGTATTCGGTCGCGTGTACCTTGTTTTTCTGGTTGGTTTCAGCGGGAACCCTGTGAAGCTCTGTTGTTTGTTCCTACCAAATGCCATTCAACGAGTGATGATGAAGTCATATGCGGAGAATGTCAGGAAAGCCGAAATATGAGGGGCAGCGATGGTAATTTTAGTCTTCGTGGGGACGACGAGCTGGCTGCATGATCTATGACTCGCAGCAGCGATTGTTTATGAAGGGAGACAACATAGGAGGAGTTCCCAGTCTCACTTGCAGGGTGAAAATCCAATGTTTGGTCTTAACTGGTTGTGTCTGACAATGGTCTTGTTGAAAGCATTGTTTTGCGAGCATGGACTTTCTCTAGGGTAAAAACCTATGATCTTTGATCGGGCAACGATGACGCTTGTGCAATGTTTCCTTCTTGAAGGCGTTGCTATTTGAGTTGAGGACTACTGGTGTTGTTCTGCCGGTGTCAGTGTCGTTGCTTTGAGGAATAGTTTTCTGTAGCGGGACTTTTCTTTCTTGTAATTTTCATTTTTTTTCTGGGTTGTGTACATCCATAAAGCCGCTAGGGCATGCATTGTAAAGACCGGATGTAATTGGTATCCCAATGATATTAATATATATTCCTTTCTTAAAAAAACCAAGTAAGTTGACTCAATCACCCAAGTACATGATGTGCCCGTCGTTTTTGAACAATCACACAATCACGGGACAAGGATTCGGTTGCTTAGAAGACGCCATCTGCCGGCTCGCAAGCACTCCAACCATATTGGGATCCGCTCCAAGCTCTATTATGCTTCGTTTGGATGTAGTCACAAATCATCAGGCTCCCAACGCTTACATGGTTTAGGCATGGACATAGTCACACAAGAGAAGATATGTACCCGCACAACGAATTACGATGCAACAACTTCTCATCAATGGCGCACACCTTGACACGGACGTTGCTCGTGACTTGAGACCATGCTCATGCAAAACGCATTGTCTTCAATTTCTCCTTTTGCCATCTCTTAATCTCAAAGTCAACTTTAGGTGGCGAGTTTTGAAGATGGGTCTCTGGAGGATGGAAGTGGTCTTCTAGAGCGTCTGTGTTGATGAGCGCTGAGGGTCTGTCCGACAGGTTTGTGCACTCGGCTCCCCTTAGGTGGTTGGGTAAGGTCTTCAGTTTTATGATGATGCGTGCACGTGCGAGGACCGGGCAATAGCCCCGACATGGCCACCTCCTCCATCAAGATTGTACGTGTTGTGACAGATGTTGGTCGTTAGTTAGGTGGCTTTAGATTTTTTCTATATTTTTTATAAGACTTTATATAATGATAAAAAATGGTTATGTGTAGCTGTGGTATCACCTTCATTTCTAAAAATCCTTAGATAAGTGCTTTTATATTATAATCACTAGTGCAGAACACTACCTCTAACACCGGTTCATAAGGCCCTCTAACAGCGGTTGTAGAACCGCTGTTGAGGGTTCGGTGTTAGAGCCCTCCCCTCCCCGTTTAACACTGGTTCTTATACGAACCGGTGTTAAAGGGTGGCGCACGTGGGGCTGCCGCAACGCTCAGCCACCCCTTTAATACCGGTTCGTATATGAACCGGTGTTAAAGGTTCTGTGCCGCGGCAGGAAAAAGAGATAAATCTCTGCCGCGGCAGAGTTCTGCCGTGGCAGGAAAACGGCCTAAATCTCTGCCGCGGCAGAGTTCTGCCGCCGCCCCGTTCTGTGCGTATTTCTGCGGCGCGGCGGGGACGGGGAGGGGGGGAGGGGGATTCGATCGAGAGCGGTATATACACATACATCGTCGTCGGTACATACGAGTACATGAATAATTAAGCAACTATTATTATACACAAACATCATCATTGTATGGTATTCTCCATAAACGTTGAAGCATCAAGTACAAGACAAACACGTTCAAGCATCTAAAGAATTTTTGGATATCTAAAGAGTTCTCCGCCAGGCGTGACGACCTCATCAAGTATGAACCCCACCAATTCCTCTTGAATGGATCGTATGCGGTCAAATGGTAGGAGTTGGTCCCGCATCCGTTCGATTTAAATATATATGAAGAATGGGGTCAATATATATATAAGAATAAAACTTAACACAATTGATGGTAATAAAATAATGTTGTGTACTTTGTTTACTTACTCTAAGTTGTTCTAGTGCGGCTTGGCCCGTCGCACATATCGTTTTGTGAATGAACTCGCAAACATAGTATCCACATAAGTTATTGCCGGGTCCCTGATACGCGCACTTTACGAGAATAGAGAGTCCAATCAAAATAATAATCAATAAAGCATGATATAATGGAATTGGAAGCAAAATCAAAGAGATACGCAGACCTAGCTAGCTAGTATTACTTACATTTTGGTCTACAAATTTTAGTTCTTCTGACCACTCACCCACGGCCCTGCCCGTGAACCTTTTCCAAACCCTGTCCGTCAAAGAAAATGGATAAAGAAGTAATTAATTACTTGTTGTCACGAAAGTTGCCGATCTAGTGCGATAATATGATTGAAATTACCTCTAGAGCATCTCTCTAAAGTCTGCCCATAACTCTTTTTCTTTTTGTAACGAGTCCATGACAAGGACTTTTCTTGAGTCAGGTTGAATGACTAGCAGAATAAAGTGGAACCTACGCACGCATAACTCATCATCAGTTACACTTAACATTGAGTAAGCCGAAACAGAATGTGTACAAGAGAGGGTAACAGTACTCATGAGAAGTTGTAAGGCAATAGTATTTCCCTTTTGGTTTGTTGTCTTAGTAAAGACCTTAACAAGAAATCTTCTGTTTGCCCGGGTTTGTGTCTTACCACTTCTTCATGAACTCTATTTGGGTCAACGAACCCAATGTCAAATGGGCCTCCTTCCATGCATTTCATAACCTTTTTTCTGCATAATAGTATATACATATATGGTAAGCATATGTATATACATGCAATTAATGAAGTGAATGAGATGAGATAGAAATTACAGAAATAGTACTTACACACAATAAAGGTTGATGGCAGCTTTGTCGAGTTCCTTATGATTGAATAGAAAATGCAAGTCTTGAATGTTGAAGTCGACATCGTCGTCTCCGCACAAGAAAATCTGATCTGTTATATGCGCCGTGATCCATTCTTCCTTTCTCGTCTTGCAGAAATCAAGGTACCACTTGTGCAATCTTCGCATCTTTGTTGGGAGATTCTTGAGCTCCTTTTTCTTGACTAGATTCTTCCCATACTTCCATGGCTATATGGGATTGACATCGCCTGTGGGAATGTTGTCTCCCATGAGGTTCAAGTATGCAATGTAAGTCATCCCCATCTTATTGGCCTTTCTTTGTAGCTCTGCCTTGTAATCATTTATAGGAGGAGCGTTCCGTGTGTCGAACACTTGGAGCGGGGCACATGATTGGTTTTCCTGCTCTCCGAGCATGGGAACTGTTTTCTGGGGTGCCTCACGACTGCTACTTTCAGTCTCCCTACGGCGCCTTGCATCCGCCTTCAAAATCTGGCGCTCGTAGTCCGGCACAAGTGGGGTTTCAGGTTTCGAAAGATTATTGTAAAACTTCTCCACCACCGCCGGATCTATTTTCTCCTTTGGCTCGGCCCGTCTAGGTGCAAAGAATTTTTTGACCTGTTCTTCCGAGATCCTATTGGTCTCCTCGTCGCTGCGATTCCACGGTAAAACCGGCAATGGCTTGGCGGAAGGCTGCGGGACGTAGTTGTTTGAACTCTTTGGCGTACGGTTTCCTGCGGATTTCTTTGTGGCAGTCCTAGTGATGCTCTTCGTGGCAGTGCTCTTCCGCTTACGCTGAGGAGATGGTTGAAGCGCCGGAGATGGCTGACGCGCAGGAGATGGCTGGCGCGCCGGAGATGGCTGACGCGCAGGAGATGGCTGAAGCGCCGGAGATGACAGAGGAGTATTCTGATGAATGCTTGGATACGGCTAAGGCAGCTCAGACCGTTGACGCTGCGGAAACGGCGGGGGTTCCAGTGGCCTCCAATTTGGAAGCACAATGTGTTACTTCTTCCAAAGAATGGTTGTCTCCACTGCAAATTTGAGTTGAGTTGAGTTTCCTCATATTCCTTGACAACCTCATCCACCCCGACAATAGCATAGCCATCTGGAATCGGTCGACAGTGGTAAGTTCCACCAGCTACAGGAGGTAAGGCATAGCCGACAGTCACCTTAATGGATAAGCCCATTAATCTCACATGCAGCTCGGCGTGTTCGCTCTCCGTGATCTCATCCACGGGGTATCGAGGACCCGCCATTTCAAGCGTGGGCTGCATGTTCTCCGTGGAAGCCACGCTGCTTTTCCGCGCAGAGTCTGGGCCGCCGGCAGCTTCCAATGCACGCTCTTCGTGCCGCTGAGATGGGCCGGTAGCTTGCTGGCTCTTTTGTGTATTCACTTGCTCCTGCAGCGCCACAAGTGCATGTTCTATCTGTGTCATCCGCTCTGTACGCTCTTTTTCTTTTCTACCGCGCCATCTGTAAGAGTCGCCCCACTCGGCAAACCCATCCTTCCAAGTCATACCCCCTGTGCCTCGTGCATGTCCAGGGTGTTCTTTTTTACCGATGGCGCGTGTGAGCTGGTCATTCTCTCTGTCGGGATGGAAGATCCTGGCGGCTGTTTCCTCGTATGCCGTGATGAGTTCAGTGACGGGTTTGGCAAGGAGGGTTGGGAAGATACACAATCCCGTTTCTGGGTCCAACCTTGCCCCGATTCCATAGAACCAATTCTTTGCACGTAGGTCCCACCCATGTGTCTGGGGTGTGATCCCTCTATCGCGCAGGGCCTTCTCAGCTTCCTCCCACTTAGGCCTCTGAGATATGTAGCCACCTGACCCCGTCCTCTCGTGATATTCCTTCTTCTGGGCATTTAGCGTATTGGTTTCTGACCTCATTGTAGCTATAGCACCTTCCTTGTATGCCACAAATTCGGGCCAGTGAGGTCTTATCTTCGTATAATATGCGTCTTCGAAATCTAGAGTCTCACGAGCTTTGACAAATTTGTTCAATTTTGTCTTCCAATTGCGGAAAGCGTCAGCCATATTCATTAGAGTCCACTCTTTGACCTTTTCCTTTATAACCGGTTTGTTTTCATCCTCCTCTGGCGGAAGGGTGAAATTTACCAACAGCGAATTCCAAAGCGTTTCTTTGGATCTTTCATCGACAAAGGTACCGTCGCCCTTCTTTGGCTTATTCCAATTTTAAATTATGATTTGGATTTGGTCCCTAACAAGAACTCCAGCCTGACGTACAAATTTGTCTGCGGCCTTCTTGGGCTCCATCGGCCTGCCATCAACACGGACTGCTTCGATCGTGAACTTTGCATGATCTTTCAGCCGATGGCTCGCGCCTCGCTTGCTTTTTTTCGTAGAAGAAGATTGTTGCTGGCTGGTCGATCTAGAGGGCTAAAATAAGAAAGAAGCGTTAATTAATACATATACATATATACAAATCAATTGGTGGAAGTCAGCAGAGGCTTAATCAATGCATATACCTCGCTGGACTTTGTAATCACTAAATTGCGTTCACCGGAGTCTTCATCTTCTCCATGACTACTTGAGTTGTCATCATATCCCTCCAAGTTTAGATATTGTGAGGTGTCCTCATGGATAATGTTCTCCATTATTACTTCTTCTTCAAGGTTTCAACTTAGTGGATCCATAGTTTCTAAAACAATAATATTATCACACAAATATCAGTAATACATCTATTGAAATTCTCAAGCAAGGATGATGATATGACAGGTTAAAAGTATTGAAATGTAACCCTAATACATGCTTGGTCATTTCAAACCCTAATTCGGAGAAACCCCGGATTCATATGAGAGGGTACATTTACTTCTTCTAATTAACTTGTCATGAAAGTTGATTAACATAGCATGGTTATTATAATGCTATATTGACAACGAGAGGTGGCGGCGCTAGGGCGAGAGCGGGGCTGGGATGTGTGGGGGTGTGCGTTCGAACCAGCACGGCGTGGGCTACCTAAAATGGGCGACTCACCCTCGACGCGTGTGTAGGCTCAACGAGGACAGAGGAGGTCAGGGTCCACGACATAATGGTGGCGGTGGTCGTCGGCGTGGCACAAAATATACACATGCACATACAATACACATACAATACAATATACATATATACATACACATACAAATTAACATATACATATGCCACTTGTTCTACTGCATATACAATACAATATACATAGCCTGGAACGCGTCGGACGTCGTGGCCTCCGAGAAGAAGTACTACAACTATGCCACCAACACCTGCTCGGCGCGAGATCGAGGGGGGAGGGGGCGGATAGATTTTTTATTTATTTTTAGTGGTGTTCACATGGATCAATCATGGATGATAACACTTTGAAACATTAAAAAATGAACAACACAAAACATGAATACCATTGAAGCCTATCCTCTTCCTAAGCATATGAATTTTGTAAGCAAACAACATTTTTAGAAAATGGGATATCTAGGATAAGTGAAATATATAGTTAGTTGTCACTCAAAAATTCGCAAACTACGAAGAGGAAAATATAAAGTATTAAGAAAAGCATATTTATCTCTCTCACATTAATTGACAGTCCATATGACTCAGTAATACAGTTATCATGTAAGGAAAACTTAGGGATATAAGTAAGATTGTTCACAAGATATAAACTTTCTCCTCTAAAGTAGGACTAGTAGTGTTAAAATTTCATGACAGTTTTCTAGATCATGACCATCATCATAAGTAATAGGAATAAAGCATGCATCCTTAATAGAGGAAATTTCCTCAAGCATATAATTATTCATATCATTATCAATTTATTCCAAATTGACATTCTCATTAATAGGAGCAAGAGTAACATCAATAATATAGCAAGCATTGTCATCAAAATAAGATCCATCATTATTCTCCAAATTGGTCCCAAAAATATTTTAAGGGCATAGATTTTTTATAATTCACATTTGTTGTCACAAGTAATATGTACAAGGTAAATATCATCACTATTGACATGAGAAATAGTTTCATATTCAATAAAAAAATATCAAGCATATCATTAATAAGAACAGAATCAGTCAACGGCGTGGACGACATACGGTGAGGGCGACGGCGACGGCGAGGGCGTACGTGGACAACGACGTACGGCTGGACGGCGGGGGCGACGGCAAGGGCGTACATGTGGACGGCGATGGCTGGACGTACGGCGATGGCTCACGCGCGGCGAGGGGGGCGACGGCGCTCCCGCGGGATGGCGATGGCGGCGACGGCTCTCCTCTGCTTTCCTCTGCGCGCGCTTTTCGATCTGGCGGGGGGGGGGAGAAGGAAGAGGAAGGCGCGAGTTATAACCCCCCCCTTTAACACCGGTTCGTGGCTGGAACCAGTGTTAAAGGGGGGGATTCGTTTCGCGCCCGCACCCCCCTTTAACACCGGTTCCAGCCACGAACCGGTGTTAAAGGGGAGGGGTGCACGCGCGAAACGACATAAATGTGCCCCCCCCTTTAACACCGGTTCTTCTACATTAAAGGGGTGGGGGCATTTTTAATTAAAAAAATAGGATAGTATTTAGAAAATTCATAACTTTTTCATTTCAACTCAGAAAAATATAAATAATATATCATAATTTTTAGAAAAATAATATCTATACATTCATATAAAAACATTTTATATTTACTTTAGATGAAAATTTTCAAAATTATTAAAACACTTACATATAAATTTTGATTATTCAATTCAAACAAAAATAAAATAGTCAAACCCTAAAACTTTTAACATAAGAAATATTAAGCATCTAAAAAGAAATCTAACCCTATTTTATTAGAGCAAATCATATTTTACTTTGTATTAACATTTTTTAATTGTTTAGATATTTAAATGCCGCATCTTTTGTATACTTTTGAATCTGACAAAACCTCGCTCAACTTGCATTACATTTCTGATAAAATAGCATATTGTGAACCTAAAAATGATTTTTGTAAAAAATCATGAGCATCGTATCATGTACCTGTAGTTCATATCTGACCCACTTTCTACCGATTCGGCAGGAATTTGTTTTTTTCACTAGAGGTGGACGGAAAAGTTTTAGATCCTCCTGTTGGTACATTGTCCATATAAGGTGGTCTAGTATTTTTGTAAAATGTGGTGGTAGTTTTTTGAATTAGCCATTTGGTGGTTGCTTCACAAACCGTGTTTTATGCTCGGAAAATGGAAAATGCCTTTTTAGTGCGACAAAAAGGAAAACTTTCTCTTGGAACATTGTTTGCCATGTCATGATGCACATGTATGCACAATATGGCCACATTATCACAAAATATGCCTTGATTCTAGCCATAACATTGGTCATTTGACCCGAAAGCCAAGAAACCTCGAATGAGATAGGTCATTTTATGAAGGTTTTTTTGAGACATAATCAATATACCAAGTTTGATATTTTTCCTTCTAACTATGTCACATAATATAACACCATGCGAAGGTTTCGCACTGTTTTGATCGTTTTTTAATTTTTATCCCCGTTTTAAACTATCATCAAACTTTGTCGAACAACGGGTATGAAGATTCTTAGCTCGGGGCCAAGCCTCGCTCAACTTGCATTAGATTTTTGATAAAATAGCATATTGTGAACCTAAAAATGATTTTTGTAAAAAATCATGAGCATCGTATTATGTACCTGTAGTTCATATCTGACCCACTTCCTACCGGTTCGGCAGGAATTTGTCTTTTTCACCAGAGGTGGACAGAAAAGTTTCAGATCCCCCTGTTGGTACATTGTCCATATAAGGTGGTCTAGTATTTTGGTAAAATGTGGTGGTAGTTTTTTGAATTAGCCATTTGGTGGTTGCTTCACAAAACCGTCTGTTTTTATGCTCGAAAAATGGAAAATGCCTTTCGGTGCGACAAAAAGGAAAACTTCCTCTTGCAACACTGTTTGCCATCCCAAGTTTGATATTTTTATTATGATAGAACTGGAATTAAAGTACATAATGCAACTAACAGTAAGTTACATAAAGCACGAATGAAAATTAAGATATTTAAAAGAACTGAAAATTAAGATACATGGCCAGATTAAGTCACAATCGGTCGAACTTGTTTCGGAATGTTGGAGTGATTCAGTCATGCTCCTGGCTACACTTGTAATACTCGCCACTGTAGTCGTCGTACTCGCCGCCGCCATCGTCGCTGTCATCGTCGGGGTCGCCGTAATTGAACCTTGAAGGCTGAGTATGCGTGGGCTGGACTTGAGGGTAGCGCAGACGGGGGTTAGAGTCAGCGGCAGTGTCGTAGGCCATGACGCTCTGGAGAGTCCGACCGCGCTACCATAGCCGACGGCCGTCCTCGTTGAAGTTAGGAGGAGGTGGGCCGTCCTCCTCGTGTCTGGCGAGCGCCCTCTCACGCCGATCCCCGAAGAAGGCTTCCCAAGTAGGGAAATAGTCGGGATGCCATCTGGGATTCCTCCGCTGCTCCGGCGTGAGCTCGAAGTAGTAGTGGTTTGTGATGGCCATCCGGCGCGCCACACCTAGAGGGACAGAAGGAACCGGCACACCTCTGACGCTCAGCATCCAGCCGACGGGGACACAGTAGCCCGGCTGGCAGGGGTAATTCGAGGCGCAAAGCTCCTCTGCCTCCCTGGGGTTAGTGCTATGGTGGAAGCCATGGGAAAGAGTGATGAGGTTGCAGATATGAGTCTAGAGATGTGCAATGACAATGGAGGCCAACCCTACATATATATAGTGAGAAATGGCTGGAAGGAAGAACTGGCGGGAAGAAATGGCGGGAAGAAAAATGGCGGGAAGAAAAATGGCGGGAAGAAATGGCGGGAAGAAAAATGGCGGGAAGAAAAATGGCGGGAAGAAATGGCAGGAAAAAATGGCTCATTTAATACATATATTGTTAACAGAAGAATTATGACATTGATTTCCATGTTGATATACATATGTGTGCCAAAAATGGCTCAATTAATACATATAGTCAATCTTATGATCGCGTCGGCCGTAACCATGGAGTATCAGCACCGTTTAACAGGATGGTTGGGTCAGTCTTCACTCTGAAGGGCAGAATTTCATCAAACTTATTATAATCTTCTGACATGTCTGTTTTGTCCTCCACTCCCACGATGTTTCTTTTCCCTCAAAGAACTATGTGACGCTTTGACTCATCGTGTGATGTATCTGTTTGCTTATTTTTTCTTTTTTTTCGGTTTGGTAGAAATGTCCTTCACATAGAAAACCTGAGCCACATCATTGGCTAAGACGAATGGTTCGTCTAAGTTCTTGTCTACCTTCATAAGATTGTTGAGATCCACTGTTGTCATTCCGTACTTCTTGTCTACCTCAACCCCTCCTCCTGTTAGCTTGACCCATTTGCATCGAAACAAGGGGACCTTAAAATTAGGTCCATAGTCAAGTTCCCATATCTCCTCTATGAACCCATAATACGTGGTCTTTTGCACATTGTCTTCTGCTGCATCGAAGCGGATACCACTGTTTTGGTTGGTGCTCTTTTTATCTTGGCCTATCGTGTAAAATGTATTCCCATTTATCTCGTACCCTTGGAAAGTACATACAGTCGAAGATGGTGTCCTGGCCAACAAGTACAGCTGATCCCCAACAGTGGTGTTATTCGTTAGAAGTCTTTGCAGCCAGCCGCCAAAATTCTCCATGTGTTCACTTATAATCCATTCGTCAGACTACCCCGGGTGTTTGAGGCGTATTAAATTCTTGTGTTCATTGATATACGGGGCAACCAAGATAGATCTTTATCAAACCGTGTAGTGTGCTTGATTGAGAGAATGCCCGTCCCTACATGTCATTGCTTTAAATCCCAAGGTGCCTTTTCCACGCAGTCTCCCCTCATGTCGTGATTCTGGTACACCAATCGCCTTAAGGTCGGGAATAAAATCAACACAGAACTCAATGACCTCCTCTATTACATAGCCCTTGGAGATGCTTACTTCTTGCCTAGCACTTATGAACATATTTCTTTAAGACTCCCATCTACCTCTCAAAGGAGAACATATTGTGTAGAAATACAGGACCGAGAATGGCAATCTCTTCTACTAGGTGAACCAGGAGATGTGTCATAATATTGAAGAAGGATGGTGGGAACACCAACTCAAAGCTGACAAGACATTGGGCCACATCTGTCTGTAACCCTGGTAGGCTTTCTGGATCGATTACCTTCTGAGATATTGCATTGAGGAATGCACATAGATTCACAATGGGTACTCGAACATTTTCAGGTAGAAGCCCCCTCAATGCAATCAGAAGCAATTGTGTCATAATCACGTGGCAGTCATGAGACTTCAGGTTTTGGAATTTTTTCTCTGCCATATTTATTATTCCCTTTATATTCGACGAGAAGCCAGACGGGACCTTGATACTGCTCAGGCATTCAAAAAAGATTTCCTTCTCTGCTTTGGTAAGAGCGTAGCTGGCAGGTGTTAAGTGGCATCGTTTACCCTTCTCGTTCTCAGGATGCATAGGCTCTTTAGGGTCTTTCAGACGTTGCTGGTCCTGCCGTGCTTCCGGTGTATCTTTTGTCTTCCCGTACACTCCTAGGAAACCTAGCAGGTTCACGCAAATATTCTTCGTCACGTGCATCACGTCGATTGAAGAGCGAACCTCTAAGACTTTCCAATAGGGTAGGTCCCAAAATATAGATTGCTTCTTCCACATGGGCGCGTGTCCGGCATCGTCATTCGGAACAGATAGACTGCCAGGACCTTTTCCAAAGATTACTTCTAGGTCCTTGACCATACCAAATACCTCCTCACCGGTACATAGGATAGGCTTCCTCAAGGGTTCTGCCAGACGTTTGAAATTCTTGCCTCTTTCTTACTAGATGCAGGTTCGGAAGAAATCGACGATACCCTAGGTACACAACCTTCTTACATTTCTCCAAATATACACTTTCAGTCTCATCTAAACAGTGTCTGCCCTGAAATGTTAAGAGCAGGCCAATCATTGATGGTTACGAAAAGCAACGCTCGTAGGTCAAATGGCTCCCCTTTGTGCTCATCCCACATACGTACACCTGGTTTGGCCCACAGCTGTAAAAGTTTTTCAACTAATGGCCTTAGGTACACATAAATGTCGTTGTCGGGTTGCCTCGGGCCTTGGATGAGCACTGGCATCATAATAAACTTCCTCTTCATGCACAACCAAGGAGGAAGGTTATAGATACATAGAGTCACAAGCCAGGTGCTGTGACTGCAGCTCTGCTCACCAAAAGGATTCATGCCATTTGTACTTAGACCAAACCTTAAGTTCCTTGCGTCACGTGCGAAGTCCGGATACTCTCGCTCGACTTTTATCCACTGTGACCCATCAGCGGGGTGTCTCGACATCGCGTCTTTCTTACGGTCTTCCATGTGCCATCGCAACAACTTGGCATGCTCTTTATTTCTGAAGAGACATTTTAACCGTGGTATTATAGGAGCATACCAGATAACCTTGGCAGGAACCTTCTTCCTAGGGGCCTCGCCCTCAACATCGCCAGGATCGTCTCGTCTGATCTTATACTGCAGCGCAGTGCATACCGGTCATGCATCCAAATTCTCATACTTCTCACCGCTATAGAGGATACAGTCATTAATGCAGACATGTATCTTCTGCACGTCTAATCCTAGAGGGCAGACAACCTTGTTTGCTTGGTATGTACTGTCGGGAAACTCATTATTTCTTGGAAGAAGATTCTTCATTTTTACCAACAATTTTAAAAATGCGCTGTCAGTCACACCGTTCTCTGGATTCCATTGCATCAAATCCAGTGTGGTACCTAGCTTTTTGTGGCCATCTTCGCAAGTTGGGTACAACAATGTTTTGTGATCCTTTAACATGTGCTCCAGCTTCTCCTTCTTCTCTTCAGTTTCACATTCTTCCTTTGCATCAGTAATGGCCCGACCAAGATCGTCATAAGCGGGCCCATCTGCTGCCTCTTGATCTTCATTATCTACCCCCGTTGCAGTATCATCATATTCAGGATACATATTATGATAGTTGTCATCATCCTCTTCTTCTTTGTCTTCCATCACAATCCCTTTTTCTCCGTGCTTGGTCCAACAATTATAGCTGGACATGAAACCGGATCGAAGCAGGTGGGCATGAATGGTTCTGTTATTTGAGTAGTCTTTCTTGTTCTGACAGTAAACACACGGACATCACATAAAACCATTGTGACCACGGTTTGCATTAGCCACAACGATGAAATTTTGGAGGCCCGTAATGTACTCGGAAGTGCGTCGGTCACCGTACATCCATTGCTGGTTCATCTGCATTAATATATAGTATATATCAAAAAATTAATAGAGAGATGACCATTTATATATAGTACATCAATGAGACATGAAAGGATAGTTGCCGACCTCGACCGAGAAGGAAAGAGCAACGAGAAAACTTATTTTGAGCTCTCAGGCATTTAACCGAACACCTCTTGTGCATAGGAAAAAAACACAAACTAGCACACCTCACACCCTCTTGCTAGGATCCAAAATGAGAGAGTGAAAACATGGAAGAGAGGGGTGTGGGCTGCGGTGTGTTATGTAGCCCCCCCTTTCACACCGGTTCAAGCCACGAACCGGTGTTAAAGAGGGGGCTGCGCGGGCCACTGGTGCAGGGTCTTTAACACCGGTTCGTGGCATGAGGGGGGGGCTCCTTTTTGCTGCACATGCCACGCTGGTACGGGCACCCCCTTTAACACCGGTTCGTAAAAGAACCGGTGTTAAAGCCCATTTCCAGGCTCAACCAAATGCCTCGTTTCACTAGTGAATATTAACCTTTTTATGAAAGTAATATATGAATACAAAAAATTACCAATTAAACTGGGTCTCTGCTACAAGGTGATGTCAAGAACTAGTCAAAACGTCGAGGATGCATATAGCCACAAGTAAACAGAAAAACAAGAAAACAGAAAACATGGCCTGCCTAAGTGATCAACAGCTCATATGGGTACCTAGACCACATTGCAACACCATTGGCTGGTCTCATAATCCCCACGAGCACACGGTTTTTGCGTGTACGTAGTCACAGAAACGAAAATGCATGGGCACAACGAATTGTGAAGCAACATATTCTCCTCATCAGTTGAGCACACCAGGAGACAACAACTCTCGTGCACGGTCTTGACATGGACATTGCAAAGGTTCCGTGGTAATTACATGGACATTGCAACGTGACAGAGACCATGCCCATGCAAGACGCCTTCTCAGGCTATCATCTTTAATATCCGTTTATGCGATTGCTTCGCCCCCCCCCCCCCCCCCTCCCCCACAAAACCTGAAAAGACAGCATAACATAAGTCTTTGCACAAAGGACCACTAGCCAAGAAAGAAAACAATCTAGGACGAAAAAGCCTCTGAGTTTGACGCCAACGTCCGTCACCTGCCTCTGGCACCACCACAGCTGCCGCCAAAGAAAAGAATGACGGATCACCTCCTCACCCGAGCTCGAAGCGGCTCCATCGCTGACTTGCATCTTTGTGGACCTCCAAGGTGGCTCATCCAAGGTGAAACCATTGCCGTTGAACGAATCAGACCGGGACAACACCCCAGACACGCCATCGAGCTTCAAATCTAGCACCCTCGCACGACTAAGACGTCGAAGGAGGAAGCCACACCTGCCATCCACGAACCACGGACCCAGCACACGATCCACCATCTTCCAGATGCCATCGATGCATACCACAATCTGCATTCGCTCCTGGACTACCTCCTAGGTTCCATGCCGGCGCTGGAGCACATGCCGCTGCAGCGGCGGAAACTGAGGACACAAATCCACCACGAGGATGCCGCCACCGCCACACCATCCTTGCTTGGATAGACTGTTCTCCAAATCCATCAGGAAGGAATATGAAAAAAAAAATATTAAGCGCCGTCATTGTCGCCCCCGAAGCCAAGACGATGAACAGCCTAAAAACGAAGCTACTTTAGCCTAAAACTATCCACACGCGTGGATCCGGTGACCCCCCCCCCCCTCACCACCGATGACATAGGTCATCGGCGGGGGCAGCGCCGGAGGCCGGCGTCGGCAGGCGGGTGCCCTAGATCTCTTTTCCTCTCCTGGCGACTGCGGTGCAGGGGAAAAAGAAAACTTCACATTGACATAACTTGTATTCAGAGCAAAATGCAAATGTTTGCAATACAAAAAATTTCTGCACTTCTTTAATCATATCTCATAGCAATCGCCATTGAGAGCACTCACTAGCTGAGAAGTAGAATATGTCACAAAGACAGCCTAAATTACGCCAAGGCCTAGACCTCCCGATGCCTGTGAGACTCCCTTGGACTGTAGTGAGACCGCCCTCGACTGCAATCAGTCTGAAACATATGGCAATCCTCCATGGTGTTGAAATCAATGACACTAGCAGAACAAAGCTCAGTCCAGTGATGGCGTTTTGCATTTCTTTCCTATTGACATTCAGACTAGCTCACTCTGCAAATCTGGGTTGTGTTGGATACATTTGCAAAACGTAATAGCCACCGTGTAGCATCCATCACAACGGTTGCTTTCCCTATGCCTCTGAATCCTACATGATGTGGTGTACCATGTTGATGTCTCTCTAGCCAAAAGTATGGACACACCATACCTAGACCTCCAACTAAAAGTTCTACTTGGCCTTCCATTGGAACCTAGGCAGTTATCTTGGACTAGTAATTTGTAGTAGTACATATATTTTTTGCATTCACGAATAGCACAAAAGATCCAAAGATAAAGGCACAAATCTAACATTTGTGACCAGCAATGAAGAGAATTTGTTTTGCTATCTACAATTGATTAGACATTTCTGAACGCCTATTCATTATCACTCTCATTTTCATCTACTGTCACAACCTCACTATCATACTCATCAGCATTGTCCTCATCCAAGTCTTCCTCATCAATATCTTCATATATTGTCTTGTTCCGAAATCACACGGTACAAGTTTCACCAACCACATAGGTGTTGACGCCTCCTTCGTGCGCACGATTAAGTTCTCGCTCTTCAGTACGTGTCTTCCGAGTTACAGTTGACAGATTTTTTCAGAAAGGCCTATACAAGAGCACCAGCATGGGTTATGTTTCTCCAAAGTTATTAGTGTTGTTAACCCACCATGAGTTTGAGGGTATTAGAGATGTAACTATTATTTCTGTATGTCCATTGTATAAGAACATTTTAGTATATTTTACATGCATGTACATGTATATTGGCCTTTGACCCCTACTATGAATGTCAAGTTGCTCATTCTAGCATTTATCACATGCAGGTTTGATCTAAAACAATACTTGTTTTTTCATATCTGGAGGTGCCTAAACGTCACTTTACATTCCCAGTGCTTTTATCCATGCAAATTAACTGAAGATCTATTAGCTCCTACCAAATGTCATGGAAATTCTTTTGTGATGTTGATGGTAGCCGACTGAGAGTAACAATGTGGGACAGTTACAATAACCATGAGCTATTCGGCTGCAGTCAGGGTGTTTTTCCGATTCGATATTTGGGCATTCCGGTTTACTACCATAGGCTTACAAATGCTGAATGGAGAATCGTCGATAAGAGACTCCAAATGCGGTTGAGTAGCTAGAATGGTAAATTGCTCTCCATAAGGGTAAGATTGGTAATAATTAATTCAGTACTCAGCAATATGGTATTGTATATGATATCATTCTTTCAGCTGCCAAAAGGTGTCTTGCAAAGGTTAGATTATTTTCGATCAAGATTCTTTTGGTACGAAGATAATGAGAAAAAAAGTATAGACTGTCTAAATGGAGCGTGCTATGTCGACCCAAAGAACAAGGAGGGCCCGGTATTTATGATTTGAAGATCAAGAATATAACCCTACTTAGTAAGTGGCTCTTTAAGTTATTAACTGAAAAGAAAATATGAAAAACTCTAATTATGAGAAAATATGTTGGATAAAAAGCATTGTCCCAAATGGTTTGAAAACCTAGGGACTCTCACTTTTGGGCCGGCCTGATGGCGACGAAGAAACATTTCTTTCGCTTTGCGGGTCTCAGATACGGTTTTGGGAGGATAAGTGGCTAGGCAATGCTAAACTCCGTGAAAAAATCCTGCCTTGTATTCCATCGTCCGTTATAAGAAAGAAACGATTGCCACTGTATTGGAATCTTTTCCCCCAAATGTGACATTTAGGAGAAATTTGATTGGTGCTAGACTGGACTTTCTGCGATACATTTAGGACATGTAATAGCCACCGTATAGCATCCATCACAATGACCGTTTTCCCTACGCCTCCGAATCCTAAATTTTAGATGCGGTTGGCCGTGTTGATGTCTCTCTAGCCAAAACTATGGACACACCATAGATCTCCAGTTCTGTGTACTCTACTTGGCCTCTCTTGCTATTTGGCCGGGTATTTATAATACAGTGCATGCTAGAATAAAAAGGACCTTGATGACATGATTTCTGAGAAGATGTAGTGCACTAGTGGTTAAACCGGTGAGCTACTGTTTGAAATGAAAGCATGTACTAGTAGAAATGGCCAATTGTCCTTCGTGGTCCTTTTAGTACACCAGCTACCTTTTCTTTTTATTTCTACAGCACTGGCTTGGCTCAGGGCCCTATCGGACTTCGTCGGATGTCCTACAACCACTACAGGGACGGAGCTTATAGCCGTAGCAGTATTGGTGACCCAAAAACAAAAATCTACCGCCAGTAATGAATACAGCTTTTTCTTTGCGGGGACGAATACAGCCGTCAGATGAAAAATATGTCATCAATAGGAGTTTGAGCCTCATATTCAACTATGACGCGATGAAAAAATTATCTCCGGTAAAACTTGGTGTAGCTCTACTAGATACTCCAACTGCTTATCAGGCGTGGATCATTGCTGTTATTGTCTGTCTTCTTGTCTAGAAGTTTTAGTGTGGCATTTAAGCGGGTGTCACTAGTGTAGAATAGGCTACCTGTGGCGTGTCAAAGTACCACTTAGTGATGTGTATCCTACACATCACCGGTGTTATGCCACAGGTATCATACAACGGTGGCATGACACGCACACACCACGGGTAATTCAAAAACAAGTGACATGTTTCTATTATGTGATGCCACTAATGTAATTTCGGGAATACCAAATAATATGCTACTATAATCAAAACTAACAACAAATAGTATAATCTGTTCACCATCTCGAGCACTTAACATTTACGAGAATTTAGTTCAACATAATACCGTATAACCTAATTTGTTCAACCAAGAGTACAACATGGCATGACCAAGGCATCTGAAGAAACAAGTAGCGAGCACACACCACCCAACCACTAGATGATATTAATGAAAAACACCATGCTTAGGTTCCTCAGTGGGGCGATCTTAGTGGTGACGATCAAATTGGGGCCCCGGGTGGATAGCTTCCCTCTATGGCTTTGGGCGCTAATTCTTTACCATAGCATTCTCGACGACTGCAGTGTGATGCATCTTCACCCCCTTGAGGGTGTCATAGTGGAGCTTCGGTACCATTCGATCTCATTTCATTGTCACTAGTTGGCAAATTTGGATCCTGTCTCAACAAACTTGCGGCACTGGCATGCGGTGTTGTTGATGGCCTCCTATCTTGTAAGCGAGACGGGACACTACTAGGATAACAACTATAGATAGATAAGACTTCTATGGCGCATATGTTCTGCCATACGCCACAGAAAAACAACAGTGGCGCATTACACCAAATGCGCCACTGATCCCTTCACTCTTCTGTGGCGCATGCACCGGAACGGTGCGCCAGCACCCGCCACCGCGGTTTGGGCTGCCAATTTTCTGTGGCGCATATAACCATATGCGAGCCACAGAAAGTGAGGATAGGCCCCACCACAGAATCTTGTTGACCAACCATCAGTGGCACATATGCCTAAATACGCCACAGAAAGTGATGTTTATGTACATATACGCCACAGAATGTGGAAAAAACAGATCCCACCCCCACCCACCCCCTCCCCACTGTGGGATCGCCTTTTAAATTTTGTAAAAAATAAACGAAAATGATAAAAACTAAAAAAATTCCTTTGAGATGTAGTTATATTTTGGGGTATAGTTGTAGGGAAAATTGAAAAACATGAATTTCGATGTACTTTGCGAAAAAAGGTCATGGCATGGTAAAACGGCCATACCTTTTGCATACGATGTCGGAAAAAATGTTTTACCCATCAAAATGATCGTCTCAAAATTTCCTACTCAAATTCAACTGCCAAAGTCTGTTCTAGAATTTACAGATTCCCCAAATTCAAAAATAGTAAAAAGTTATCGCAGAAATAAGTTTTTTTCCTGCAAAAAAATAAAAAAGGGGGAGAAACTTTTGTAGCGCATATCACCCATATGCGCCACAGAAGTCCTGGGATTCGAATTGAATTCCCGCGGCGTCCTCTCCCTCTCGTTTATCCTTCTCCCTTTACTCCTCTCCTCCACTTCTTCTCTTCCTCCCCTTCTTCTCTTCCTCCCCTTCTTCCTCCCCTTCTTCTCTTCATCCCCTTCTTCCTCCCCTTCTTCTCTTCCTCCCCTTCTCCTCCTCCTCCTCCTTCTCCACTCTTCGGACAACTCCTCCTACTCCGGCCATGGCCTCCACCACCTCCGGCGACACCTCCTCCACCGCCTCCTACTAGTCCTCCTACTCTGGCGACCCCTCCTCCACCGACAGCCTCCTTCTACTTCTCCTTCTACTACTCCGGCGATCCCTCCTCCTACTCATCCTCCTTATCCTACTCTGCCGATGACCCCTCCTCCTACTCCACCTACACCGGTGGCCTCCTACTCTAGCGACCCTCCTCCTCCACCCACCCCTACTCCGGCCAGATCTAGGATGCTTTTTTTATGAAATTCAAAAAGATAGTTTTGTGGCGCATATTGGCAATATGCGCAAAGAAGTTTGATGACTTCTTTGGCGCATTTCGAAATGCGCCACCGAAGTTTACTTTAGTGGCGGCGTATAAGTGGTGCATCTGATATGCGCCACAGAAGGGCAATACCCATGCGCCACAGATGGGGGTTTTCCTAGTAGTGGAGGTGTCACTCTGCACGCCAAATTAGTGGGTGTGGTGTGACAATGTTTGGTTGTTTCATAAGAAGAGCGTGGATACACCTCTAGTCATTAGTCTCTGATGTTTATACGGGGTGCTTGCTACACCACTGAATGCTCTCCTTCGAGCATGACGTGAATAATGTGCGACACGACTTTGCCAGTAATCAAGGATTTTCCTTGCCTCCATCGCTAGAAGTTTTGTGTAACCCTATTCATAACATAGAAGATGCTAAAACATGTTTAGGAGGATACAAATTATTTGGAAAACTATAATTTTTTAAACCCGTGTAATAGTGGAATAAACTATCAAATCCTGCCAAACTATCAATCCTTGTGTTAGCTTCACCACCTTTTTTTTTCTTAGTGGTTATGTCAATACTGCAGATTGGCCATTGTTTTATAAAATGAGTTTTACAGTGCTTATGACTGTTATGGTGTTTAACTTTCTTGTTCCATCTAATACACATTTTCCTCCATGCATGCCTTAGCATACTAATTTGAATAGATCATACATACATAAATGTGATAATAATATGCATTTGTAGATACATGAACACCAAAACATGAGCAATTTGCAAATGAATAAAGATCCACCATCAAGGGTACGCAAATACAAACATAATCATTTAAGGAAGCTCAAATGTACTAGAACAATAAAAATATTTAGATATACATTATAAAGCTAATTCAACAACCCATAGTCCGAGTGTGTGCTACTTCACCATGATGGATGCAATGGAAAAGTCATTATCCAACATGGAGATGCTGGGGTTTACAGTCCAATCTTCTCCTGGGCAGCCTCGTGCTTCTCTTTTTGAGTCCCTTCTAATACGGTTCTAGTTTCCGCTTCAATATATAGTTGGACTATTTATTTTCAAACACCTCGCTCCACAAGTGTTTGTCTAAATCCTTGTCAGTCGATACGACTTATAAAAGAAACAAACCACAAATATAAAACTGTAATTTTGTTGAAGTCATATTTATATTATACTATGCCATAAGAAAGAATGAATATATCAACGATTGTAGCATTAATATGGTATATTGGAGAAGATTAATTATGAGGATATGGTTAAATATTTCATTCCTAGAAATAATACATGAAGGATGGTGCTTTTTAGAAGAAGTCCAAGTCAGTTCACAGGTTGTATACCACCATTACTAGTGGAGAACTACTCGTCTAAGTATTGGTCAAAGCATTGACCTACACAGTAAAATTACATTCATTTTAGAGGGACGATAGTATGTTACTAAATTTTATGCCGAATAACATATATTGGAGCTATATATTAACCATGTTTTCTAATTATAGTACCTCGGTTCTTATATTACACCGGTTCCATAAGTTTCCACATACATCTGTGACGACTACGTTTTGCCCGATCCGCCCCTACTCCCCTAGGAGCGATGTGAGCGGGTTGTTTGCTCTTGGAACCTGATAACACCTGGTCCAGCTAGATGTATGCTAGCTCATTCAGACAAGCATGCTGCTTCTCAAATCCTGTCATGAGAATTGCTTCTACACGTTTTCTTCTGTGTCCCCCTTCTTTTTAAACTTTGACAACAAAAACTTTATATCGATTCGTTTTAAAGACTGTACGAACACACGTGAACCTCGTATATAGACGTATACTCACCATACACGTATACTTACGTGCCTGTGGGAGGCAAAAAATGGGAGATATATAGCATCAGCAAAAAAATTTAAAACGTGGCATGCAAGGACGTAGATCGCCATAACGGAAGGTGAGATCAGCCGATGAGAAAGTGAAGTATAACCAACTCGACTAAGTACACCTATAGGGAGATATAGGTAGCCTAGATATGAGTTTTGACGTGTAATTTATGATTGTCTATCTACACATGCATGCTGACTATCCAAATCATTGCATATTCATAGCCGTCCGATACGAACCATCCATCTGTCCATTTGTGATGTCTCCATCGTCAAATGCTCAGGCTCTGAGAAGAACGGACATACTTTAGCAGCCAATGATAGGAACCCTGAGGTCACTGGTCTCTGTCAGGAATATGCAACTTGTATTCCTCTGGGGGCCAAATGCCACAATATATAGTACAAGTACAGTGCAAATATGCAGGAAGCCCCCTAACATATGGGGAAAATACAATATACAGATATATACATCTAACACCCCCCCCCCCCTCAAACTCATGGTGGATCCACAACACTGAGTTTGGAGAGTAAGAAATCATGCTGCGCTCTGTGCCTTCGTAAAGAAATCCGCCAACTGTAAATCTGAAGGCACATACTGAAGCGCAACAACCCGAGCCTACACCTGAGCACGTGTATAGAAAGCATCAACACCAATATGCTTGGTAAGCTCATGCTTGACCGGATCACGTGCAACACTAACAGCACCTGTACTGTCAGACAATACCAGAGTGGGTGTGGTAATAGAGACCCCAAAATCCGCAAGTAACCACCGTAACCAGGTCACCTCAGCAGTCAACAAGGCCATAGCACGCAACTCAGCCTCAACACTCGAACGGGAAACCGCTGTCTGTTTCTTCGTCTTCCAAGCAATGAGTGAACCACCAAGAAACACACAGTAAGCAGAAAGTGAACGACGATCCGAAGGATCACTCGCCCACGTAGCGTCCGAATAGCACTGGAGCTGGAGAGAGCTGGAACGAGGAAAGAAAAGGCGACGAGTGATCGTACCACGAAGATAACGAAGAACACGGAGAAGATGACTATAGTGAACAGTGGTGGGAGCAGAGACAAACTAACTCAGAATATGAACAGGATAAGAGATGTCAGGACGAGTGACATCAAGATAAACTAGACTCCCAACAAGATGACGATAACGCGTCGGATCAGAAAGAGGATCACCATCAGTAGGTTGAAGCTTAACATTAAGCTCCATAGGGGTCTCAACAGTGCGCTCATCCCCAAGAGCAGCACGAGCAAGAAGATCCTGAATATACTTTTCCTGAGAGATGTAAAAGCCATCAGAAGTGGAGGAAACCTCAATCCCAAGAAAGTATCGAAGAGGACCAAGATCAGTCATAAGAAACTGATCACGAAGACGAGCCTTAACAAAGGCGATATACTCAGGATCATCACCAGTAATGATCATATCATCAACATAGAGAAGAAGAAGAGTGCGTCCACGAGGAGAAGTGTGAACAAACAGCGCTGGATCATGAGCACTAGGGGAGAAACCAGCAGCAGTCACTACAGAAGCAAAGCGCTCAAACCAGGCACGAGGGGCCTGTTTGAGGCCATAAAGAGACCGTCGAAGACGACAAACCATCCCCTCGGGAACAGAATACCCAGGAGGAGGCTGCATATAAACCTCCTCACTCAACTCACCATTGAGAAAGGCGTTCTGAACATCAAGCTGAGACACAGACCAGTGACGAACAGAAGCAACAGCAAGAAGAGTACGCACAGTGGTCATATGGGCCACAGGAGCAAAGGTCTCATCATACTCACGACCATGATCCTGCTGAAAACCACGAGCCACAAGACGCGCTTTATAGCGCTCAAGAGATCCATCAGAGCGGGTCTTAATCTTATAGACCCACTTACACGTGATAGGACGAACACCGGGAGGGGGAGAAACAAGATCCCAGGTGCCAGTGCGCTCAAGCGCAGCAATCTCCTCAGCCATGGCCAGCTGCCATTCAGGATGATGCTCAGCATCCCGATAAGAAGTCGGCTCGGAGGCAACAGAAAGACCATACTAACTGGGAGAGTAACGGTTGGGGGCAGACGCTGACGAACAGGACGAGTAGAGGGAAGCTCATCAGAGGAAGACGACTCAAGAGACGACGATGAAGAAGAAGGTATAGCAGAGGAAGACTCCGGAGAACGAGGAGAACTAGGAGAACTGGACGGAGCAGAGGCGGACGGTGTCGAAGAAGAGACATCAGGGGGAGAAGATCCTGAAGAAGACACAGTAGGAGTAGAAGGAGGTGTGTCAGGAAAGAGAAGAAAAGAGATATCTTCCACCGGGTAGGTACCAGCGGTGGGACGAGGATAGAAAGGACGCGTCTCATCAAAAGTAACATCATGAGAGATACGCATCCGACGACCAACGGGGTCCCAACAGCGATAGCCCTTATGCTCATCATTGTATCCAAGGAAGACACACTCAACAGACTGAGCAGTCAGTTTGGTGCGTTCGCGAGGAGCAAGGAGAACATAGAAAACACAACCAAACAAGCGAAGCATGGAGTAGTCCCGAGACTGTCCAGATAGGCGCTCAAGAGGTATACCACCCTGCAGAGCAGCAGAAGGCTGAATATTGATGAGGTAAGCCGATGTAGCAACAGCCTCAGCCCAGAAATGCGGAGGAAGGGAAGAAGCAATCATCATGGCACGAGTGGTCTCAAGAAGATGGCGATGCTTGCGCTCAGCAACGCTATTCTGGGCATGTGCGCCAGGACAGGAGAACTGAGCAAGGGTGCCCTATTCAGCAAGAACACTACGCAACATCTAGGAGATATACTCACCAGCAGAATCAGCACGAAACACACGAATAGGGGTGGAATATTGAGTGCGGACCATGGCCGCAAAACGCTGATATATGGAGATCACTTCACTACGAGAGCGCATAAAATACAACCAAGTGTATCGAGAAAAATCATCGATGAATAAAATATAGTAGCGATGGCCCCTTTTCGAAGCGAAAGGAGCCGGACCCCAAACATCGGAATGAACTAAATCAAAAGGTCGCTGAGATACAGACGCGCTAGTAGGGTAGGGAAGCTGAATCTCTTTGCCCAACCTACAGCCCTGACAATGTAAAGACCCATCTCCTGAGACAGACCCCAGAAGACCACGATGAACTAATGTCGACAGGCGGGAGTCACAAAGGTGACCAAGACGATGATGCCACTACTGAAAGGAGCTGGTAGCAGAGGCGACGACTGGAGAAGAACTGGCAGATGAAGTGGCAGCGGAAGGAACACGAAGCCAGTCTAACTCCCAAAGCCCTGAAGAATCACGGCTGCGAGGGCCAGCTCCAACCAGGGCCTGTGTGCGACGGTCCTGAACAACACAAGAACCAGCATCAAGAATGACGCGACAACCAGAGTCAGTAAGCTGGCTAGCAGAGAACAGATTCATCTTAAGAAGAGGGACATGAGAAATATCAAGAACAGAAAAAGAAGAAGTAGAAAGGGTGCCCCGACTAAAAACAGGAAGAGAGGTACCATCAGCCGTGAAAACACAGACATGAGAAGGAAGAGAACGAAGAGCGGACAGAAAAGAAGACTCAGAGGTCATATGAAAGGAAGCTCCAGAATCCAGATACCACGGGGACGTACCTGACTGTGTAGAAGATGGTGGTCGCGCAGAGCCTGAAGAATTAGTCACAGAACCGGCAGTGCCCGTCGAAGAAGAGCCTGTAGCAGCAAGGAGACCGCGAAGACTCCTGATAATGTCCTGATCAGAGAGAGCAACTACTGAAGTCCCGGAAGGAGCCGACTGCCCATGAGCCTGGTGCTGCTGACGTAAACTAGGGTCCTGTGTATAACAGGTGGCCCAAGTGTGGCCATCCCTGTTGCAGTAAGAGCACTGATGAAGAGAACCTCGGTGACCCTGACCACGAGCCTGCTGGTGCTGAATCTGACCCTGAGGCTGCTGGTGATGAAACTGACCCTGACCTGGAGGAGTAGGAAGTATCGGAGGTGGTGGCACAGGCACTAGTGGAGAACGTGTCATGCGTCCCGGTTGGTAAGGGGCATTAGTCCCGGTTGCCCAACCGGAACGGGGCAATCGGGACTAAAGCCCGAACCTTTAGTCCCGGTTGCCCCACCAACCGGGACAAAAGACCATACACGTGGCCGCTGCTGCGTGCGAGGGGGGGAGGAGTTTTAGTCCCGGTTCGTAATACGAACCGGGACTAAAAGTTTTTATATTTTTTTTTTTTAAAAAATTAATTTTTTTTTCAATTTTTGGGGGGAGGAGTTTTAGTCCCGGTTCGTAATACGAACCGGGACTAAAAGTTTTTATATATTTTTTTTTTAAAAAATTAATTTTTTTTTCAATTTTTTTTAAACCTTTGAATTATTTGACTTGTTAATCTCCCACGTCTCTCATTTTTAACACTAATTATACTTAATCTTAGTTCAAATCGTACTTACAGTCAAACTTCCCATCCGGTCACCCATCCTAGCACTACTCCACCCTCAGCACGCTTAACTTCTTCATTCCATCTCTCCCACCTGCGCGAAGGACCATTATATCTTGTTGTCAAGACTAGTATATCAATCTTATTAACTCATATCGATATGTGACACGTTTTTATTTTTTGAAATTAAGAACAACTATTTTTAGTAAACAATAATAAATAATTAATAATAACATTTTATTCTAATGAAAGTAAAAACTAATTAAATTAATATTGTATTCATTTTTGCCATTTATTCATTTAATATGACATAAACAATATCTTCAAATCTGTAAATCGAAATTTAACAAATAATATATCCATTATTATCAGAAAAATGCGAGGAATTCAAATATGACATAAAAAATACTAAAATAATTTAATTTCTAAAATAATTTCTGAAATAATTTTCTATGAGAGAACAACATAACTTGGTTTATATCGATCTCTTCTTCTATCGACTGTGTCTTGATTTAGCAGGTTTTGAAGACTCTTCATGCTATGGCAACACTTTCAAGACTCATATTTTGGATTCTCATTTTTATTTCTAGTTTTCACTTCTTAAAATGCAACGATGTTTCATATACTTTGCATATAAGTGAGAGGGGCGGCGGGGGGGGGGGGGGTAAGGGGTATTAGTATTGGTCTAGGACTTTGTATTTGTCTAGATTTATCTTTTTTTACCCCAAGTCAGATGTACTATATATTTGCTAATTGGGCTATCAATAGATTTAAGTTGTTGGTCGTCTAACAAGTTGCACGTGCAGACTTGCTGTATGATTAAGTCTGAATACTAAACTTTGATTTGCGGGGACTAGTTTACACATTTAAAAAGAATAGAAGCGGGAGGCAGAAGTATAAGAAAGAAAAGATAATCAACTTGATACGGCTTGATGAATAGAATCAAACAAGTTCGACAGAAACGGGCGGGCAGGGTTCGAAGGATTTTATTTTTAGAATTTTTTATAACCTTTAGTCCCGGTTCGTATCACCAACCGGGACTAAAAGTGGTGTCTCGGTGCCAATCCCTTTAGTCCGGGTTGGTAATACGAACCGGGACTAAAGGTCACACCTTTAGTCCCGGTTGGTGATACGAACCGGGACTAAAGGTCCCGTCACCGGGGCACCCCTTTTAGTCCCGGTTGGTGATACGAACCGGGACTAAAGGTCTCGTTTGACCCGGGACTAAAGATTGCTGGCGTTCTAGCCGTTGGAACCGGGACTAATGCTCACATTAGTCCCGGGTCCAACCATAACCGGGATTAATGCTCCAAACTAGGGTGTACGTATGACTCTTTTTCTACTAGTGAGGGGATCGCGGCTGAGTCGAGGGAGCAGACGGCAAAGGAGCACCACGAGTAGCAAGTACGAACGTAACCGCAAGAAGACCAGCACCACGGAGACGGGTCTCCTCAGCCCGAAGCTTAGACAACACCTCAGAGAGCGGAACACGACCACGAGCATTCAGCTGAGCATGCCGGGGCTCAAACTCCTGGCGAAGCCGAGACAGAAACTCATAGATGAGGTGAAACTCCAAATCCGAGCGCACAATCTGGCAGCACGAGCAGGTGCCACAAACAGCAGTACGGAGAGAATAAATCTGACGCCAGATAGCAGCACTCTGAGTATAGAACTCATCAATAGTGGAATCACCCTGCTGAAGAGCATGCTCCTGGCGAACCACGGACAGGTAAAGAGCATCCCCAGACGGCTGATAACGCTGACGAAGATGTGCCCACTGAGCGGCAACAGTAGGGAGACTCATGAACTTAGTAGCATACTGAGCCAGAACACTGGAGGTGAGAACAGCAGCAGCACGAGCATCCTCATTGACCCACTGAGTGTAAGCAGTCACAGCGTGCCGATAGTCCTCAAGATCAGAAGATTACTGCTTGAGCTTCAGGTCATAAGCAGCAACAGCACTATCATCAGCACTCTGAGCAGCATCCTTGGCCTCCTGAGAAGCATCAGCACCGAGAACAATAGGCGTCGGCGGAAGAGGAGCCACAGGAGCAGGGGGGCACGGCGGACAGGAGACCTCGCCAGAAAGCACACCCCAAAGACGGAGACCGCGCATGTGAACGCGCATAAAGGCAGCGAAATCAGGGTAATTCGCGCCATCGAAGATCACCGGGCAGCGAGGAATCGCAACATAACCCGAGGAAGAAGCCATCTTTTTTTTTGAGACACAGATCAGATCTGACAAAAACTGGAGTCAAGCCAGTCGGCAGGCTGGACGTCGCTGGCAGGAGGCGGCGCAGGGCGTGACCCAGGCAGGCAGAGGGCCCACGCGCGCAGGCAGGAGGCAGCCCAGGCGAAGGAGGCAGAGCAGGACACGGATCGGCGGGTGCGCGCTGGAAGGGATGAGGCCAAGCGACGCTGGTGGGGGCCAATTGGCAGTGGGAGAGCGGGTAGATGGATTGGTGTAAAGTGCAGAGAAGGATTGGGACGCGCGCAGGCGGTGGCAGCAAATCGGCGGGTGCGGTGCGGTGCCCAACCGGTGCTGAGTTGGCGCAGGCGGCGGGTCCCGCGTGAGTCCCTGGCGCGGGCGACGTGGGCGGTTGGCGCAGGCGGCATGGGAAGTTGGCGCAGTGCGCAGGCGGCGGGTCCCGCGTGGAAGTGGCGTCAGGAGAAGATGCCTCCCTGGCGCAGACGGGCGGGCGGCAGGTGGAGAAGCGGTCCCTGGCGCGGGGCAGTTCGAGGAAATCGACGAGAGGCTCCTCGGGAGCAGATCGATCTGGAACAGGACCGGATCTGGAGGACGACGGCAAGAGTGGCAGTAACGGATTTTAATCGGAAGACAGAACAGGCAACGGCGACGACCGGCGGCGTAAACCGACGGCAAGCCGTCGGCGACAGGGACGGTGGCGGCCGCAGCGACGAAGTTGCGAGTAGGAGGAGGCTAACCTAGCTCTGATACCATGTCAGGAATATGAAACTTGTATTCTTCTGGGGGCCAAAGGCCACAATATATAGTACATGTACATGGCAAATATGCAAGAAGCCCCCTAACATATGGGGGAAATACAATATACAGATATATACATCTAACAATCTCAACCTTTCACTTGCTTCTCGTGTGTGACATGTTCGCCGCGCCCATTCAGCCGCCGATGCACTCCCGATACCTCGCACACACATCTTTAGAGTCTCTACAAACTCATGGTTAGTATGAGTAAATTTCGTATTGAACCATCACCAACATAGAAGGAAGATATAGAGAATACACACAAATATATTTTCGATGCATATATGAGCCAAGACAATATACAACACCAACATAACCGAGTCTACACCCTGGTGCATGTAATGTGGTACTACATAAAAAGGTCAAGCGTGTTGTTTTCATCTAAAGCAAGGAGCTTACATAAGGCGCTTTGGGAGTTTAAATTGAACTCACAATACGTCCTATATTTATGAATGGAGGGAGTAGAACCAAGCACATACATCCGAAAAAACACAACGATGCAAAAACAAACACAAAGTCACATGAGCTGGCATGCAAAGCAGAAAATACCCTCATCTAAGAAAAATATGTGCCCAGTACGATAAAGACAGGTCCAGTTGCGGGATTGACCTTACATGTGTCCCGTCGACTTACTTTTATGGAGTGTTTAATTAATTAATTTTTACATGTTTAAAATTGTTTTGTTGGATGTAACCCAACACCAGTCCATTTGTTGGTGGATTTATTGCAAAAAACCGTCCACGACTTTCACCACAATTGCAAGTTGCAAGTCTTCCGTTAAGTGAAATGAACAATGCTCAAATTGTTCCTAACATATTCTTTGTTAACCTGGTGGTTGATATGGCGAGAAACACAAATTTCATAAATAATCATACTTCATGGTTATGTTTCATCAAGAAAACTGATGCAACGACATTAACATCTGTTTTGTATAGGAAGCTACTGTTCTATAAATTGCATGTACAAATCAAGACATCGACGGCTATATGTCGGGGCCGTCAGAGTAGTTTGGGATAGGACGACAGCAGCCGTCGGCGTAGAGCAGGCCGCTCGCATAGTGGATTGGCCTTGATGGCGATGCGACGATGTTAAGGCTACGCCTTTCACAAAGCCGTCGGCCTAGGTTTCACAAAGCCATCGACATAGCTATTTCCCTTTTTTGCCTTATTAATCCTAGAAAAACCATAACTAAATCATTCTAATTTTGAAAAATACATATAATATATAAAAATTTGCACCAAAATAAGATCTATCTAACTATAATCAAATATTACATATTTTTGATGAAAAATATAAAAACATTACATATACTTTCGCATAACACATTTCAATTTTCCGAGTGCCAAAAATGGGGTGTTTTGTGAAGCAACCACCAAATAAAAGTTTCAAAATTGTACCACCCCATTTTAAAAAAATACTAGGCCACCTTACATGGACAAATTCCTGCTAAATCGGTAGAAAGTGGTTCCGATTTAAACTACAGGTACCTGATCTGATGCTCATGTTTTTTGGAAAAATTATTTGTAGGTTCATAATATGCTATTTCATCAGATATCCACTACAAGTTTATCGAGGCTCAGCCCCTTGCTAAGGATTTTTTAGAATATTCAAATTTAAAACAAAAAATTTGATATCAAATTTTGAAGATTTGAACACTATTAAATGAATTTTATTTAAAAATACGTGATGCATGATTAAAAATGTGATAGGGATGTCATGTTTGGGTTCGTCTCATTTTTCTGATCGATTATTACATATTATTTGTCTAATTCCGATTTGCGGATTTAAAGATATAAATTATTTCATATTAAATAGAAAAAGGCAAAATAAAATATATTTGATTGTCATTTGAATTCAAGATTATTATTACTTATTCATTTTTGTTTACTTAAATAATTGTTTGAAATTTAAAAAATAAAGGCATGTGACACCATGGTTCAAGGGTTAATAGGATTAATATGGTACTATTATCAACGAGGTCCAATTTCTTTATCAAAAACTCATCCGAAAGGAACATAAAAGTTAAGCGTGTTGGGGCTAGAGTGGTGTGAAGATGGATGACTAATCAGAAAGTTTGATCACGAGTGCAATTTAACCGTGTATTAAGCGTACTTAGAGTTAAGAAGTTTGTGAGATAAACGAGTCAAACAATTCAAAAATTGATTTTTTTTGAAAAAAACTAAGCCGGCAGCTAAGCTGTGAGGTTGTCCAAAAGGCCGTTAGTCGTCTACTAGACTATGCTCATGGCTTAGCCGTTGGCGTAGCTGCTATGCCGACATCAAACGAACATCCTATATTTTAGAATGGAGAGAGTATTGAATAGCATGCAAATGCTTGCAGCACAAGCTCTTTCTTATGTTCTTCAATCACATTTCTTACAAATCGCCTTTGAACACCGCCTGAACCTCGCTAAGGCCAATTTCTCTCGCTGTCTGTAAAACTGCTTTGCACTTCCATGAATCTGACATGTTTGGCAATGATTTAGAGTGTGACACCCAATTGCAGCATTGAGCTCATTACGGCCATGGAGCTGTCCATTTCTCTCCTATGATCATCTAGACTAGCTCTTTCTACCGGTTAGGTTTGTCTGCAATACATTTAGGACATGAAATAGCCAGCATATAGCATCCATCACAACGACCGTTTCCCCTACGCCTCCGAATCCTAAATTTGAGATACATTTCGCCATGTTGACGTCTCTCTAGCCAAAACTATGGACACACCATGGATCTCCAGTTCTGTGTTCTACATGGTCTCTCTTGCTATTTGGACAGGTATTTATAATACAGCGCATGCTAATTATTAGTGCCTAGGTAAGAAAATAAAGAGGACCTTGAGAACATGATTTTTTAGAAGATGTAGTGCACTAGTGGTTAAACCTCGTGAGCTACTGTTTGAAATGAAAGCATGTACTAGTAGAAATGACCAATTGTCCTTCATGGTCCTTTTAGTACACCAGCTACCTTTTCTTTTTATTTCTACACTACTGGCTTGGCTCAAGGCCCTATCGGACTTCGTCGGATGTCCTACAACCACTACAGGGACGGAGCTTATAGCCGTAGCAGTATTGGTGACCCAAAAACGAAAATCTACCGCCAGTAACGAATACAGCTTTTTCTTTGCGGGGACGAATATAGCCACCAGATGAAAAAAATGTCATCAATAGGAGTTTGAGCCTCATGTTGAACTGTGATGTGATGAAAAATTTATCTCCCGTAAAACTTGGTACTCCAATTGCTTATCAGGCGTGCATCATTGTTGTTATTGTTTGTCTTCATGCTGGAAGTTTTAGTGTGGCATTTAAGCTTGTGTCACTAGTGTAGAATAGGCTACCAGTGGCGTGTGAAAATACCTCTTAGTGATGTGTAGAATACACATCAGCTGTATTATGCCACATGTATCATACAACGGTGGCATAACACCTACACAGCACCGGTAATTCAATAACTAGTGGCATGTTTCTATTATGTGACGCCACTACCGTAATTTCGAGATTACTAAATAATCTGCTACTCCCTCCGTCCCAAAATAGATGTCTCAAATTTTTCAAAATTTGGATGAACCTATATACTAAATATACTAAATAGTGTCTAGATTCATTCAAATTTTGACAAACCTAAGACATCTATTTTGGAACGGAGGGAGTACTATAATCATAACTGATAGCAGAATGAAATACTAAATATCAATCGAAATAGAATATTAACACCGTCAACAAACTATTATATTTGTCCACCACCTCGAGCGCTTAACATTTACGAGAATTTGGTTCAACATAATAAAATATAACCTAATTTGTTCAACCAACAGTACAACATGGCATAACCAAGGCATCTAGAAACAAGTAGCTAGCACACGCCACCCAACTACTAGATGATATTAATGACAAACACCATGATCGGGTTCCTCAGCGTGGTGGTCCTAGCGGTGATAATAAATTGGGGCTTCCGTTGTTGTTACCTTCTTGCTATGACTTAAGCCCAAAACTCTTGACTTGTAATGGTCTCGAGGAAGGCAATGTGATGTATTGTCACCCTCTTGAGGGTGTCGTAGTGGAGCTTCGGTACCATTCAGTCTCATTTCATTGTCACCAGTAGGAAAGTATGGATCCTATCTCAACAAATTTGTGGTCCTAGCATGGGGAGTTCTCGAGGGCCTACTATCTCGTAAGCGAGAGGGAAGGTATCGCTCTCCGAGCGACAAATTAGTGGGTGTGGTGCGACAATGTACGATGGTTTCGCAAGAATGCGTGGATACACTTCTAATCGGTAGTCTTTGGTGTTTCTTTCGGGTGCAAGCTACACCACTGATTGAACTCCTTCGAGCGTGGCACGAAGAAGGTGCGGCACGGCTTTGCCTATAATTAAGGGTTCTCCTTGCTTGCCTCCGTAGAGGTTTTGTGTAGGCCTGTTCATAAAAAAGAAGATGATAAAAC
The DNA here is from genome assembly GCA_916181665.1 of Avena sativa. Taxonomy (NCBI): domain Eukaryota; kingdom Viridiplantae; phylum Streptophyta; class Magnoliopsida; order Poales; family Poaceae; genus Avena; species Avena sativa. The sequence goes on along the minus strand of OV702285.1, from coordinate 42,808,357 downwards.
AGGTCTAGTTGGATACGGAGTATTTGGAGAACCAGATTTTCTTAAAACACATGTAATAGTGCAATAAACTATCAATCCTACCAAAACAAATTTTATAAAACAATGGCCAATCTATGGTATCGATACAACCACTAAGGAAAAATAGGTGGTGAAGCTAACACAAAGATAGCCTGTCCATGTTAGCTCCTTTCTCAAAAGTTACGGTGGTCAATCTATTTAGCCGAGCACAGGCGAGATCGGTCAGAATGTCTCACATTTTTTTGGCCGGAACTTTTCGGCTACGACCAATCTGTGACTAGTGCACTCCCGATGCCTCACATGCACAATCAGAGTTCCTAGGATCATAGTGTTCCTAGGAATTCGCGAGAATATATTTGGAAATCAAGAAACTTAAAACAGCCATGCGTAGATAGAAGCAAGATGGAGATAATGCGGACCAAAGTATGTTCAGTGCACATGGTTGTTGGCGGGGTATATATATAACGGGCTGAAGTCCAGATATTATGCAACATCAAACATGCCTGGTGTTCAGGCCGGACAAACGCGTGCTCCCTGTAGCTGACACACTTGATGTTCCAACCTCAAACAAAGAGAGCTAGCTAAGATCTTCAGATATTTTGAAAGTAGGAACGGACTAGAATGGTGGCCCTCGCATATGCGAGGGCATCAACCGTAGGATGTAAAAATTGTTAATTGTTCATCTTTATTTTATTACAGCATCTTTATCCTATTTACCTACTTTATTTACTGCACAATACACAATGGTCTAATAATTGGTTGCATCTTTATACCTATTTTCAAATAGTTTTAGTGTAATGTCTTTTTTTTTATGGAACTTGCAAATGACTATATTTAATATAGAAATTACCAACCAAATTGAAGGACCTATATAAACCATTTGAGAAAGACTTTAGTCTTGTGAACCAAGACTCACGTGACTTAGCGATGATAATTTTTTATAGAAATGGTGGATATCTTCATGCAAAATGATTATTAATTACCGGATCTTTCCTTAAAAAAGATAGCACGTATCACATAACGATTTCACACTATGGACTATGAAATCCAAAACAACCTAAGGTATAGCCTCAAAAGTTAAGTGCTCGCACAATCTGAGATAGCATATTATGAAAAAGGGCAACTAATAATGTAGATAATAAACTTAATTGAATGTTTTGGTTCCATCAAGCCAACTACAACAAATACAACCAATAGTTTATAATGCTGAAACCAAAAATCATATTCTTCATACATCCAATTAATCTTTGCATATTTGGTCCATATTGATTTTTTAAGGATGTCCTAAACATCTTCAAAACACCATAAACTCAACAACAAAATAGACATGGTGATTGCATGGAAGTGGAACAATTAGATGCTTAATTATATCGGAGTCTCATAGCATTGCAAAGGTATCTAAAGTTCCATGCCTTTAGACTAAAGATTTCACGTACATGAGAGTTGAAGATATTCGCAGCAACTAAATCGACAACAAACCACTAATACCACCTACTAATCAGCACATAAAATCACAGAATGGGTAGTCATGGATCTTCTAATATGGTCTAGTCAATAGTTGACCTGAATGTGGATTTTGGATGACGAAATTTCAGTGTTTTAAGAACGGGAGGGGAGTTGCAAACTGGGAGATGCCTAACAGGAACACTCTCATCACGATTATTCATCTATTATCTAAAATATAATATTTAAATCCTTCTATAGTAACTTATGGACAAATACATATGAAACTAAATACAACTAATAAAACATACTCCCTTTGTTCCTTTTAAAATTTTTAGTAAATTTTCAAAATTCACAGGTTTATATCTTTAACCAAGTTTATAGAAAAATCTAGCAAAATTTAAAATACTAAATAAATAAATTACAAAATATATTTCGTGATGAATCCAGTGATAGTGATCCAGATGCACAGATTGATAGTTTTCCACGAAACTTGTGGTCAAAGATAGGAAATTTTCAGAATACACCTTACAAAAAGAAAACAAATGGAGTAAGGTCGTACACCGAGACAATATAATCGAGCTAAGGAAGATATCGAAGCAAGCTACATTACTTTAGACATTCAGTCTTCACATTGACTACACCAAAGCCTATGGCCAGATAGGAATGCTGAAAATACCATCTTTGTGGCAACCACGAAAATTTTCATAAACCAATATGAATCGATGAGTTTTTTTAACACCGAGCCTCACAAGATTGTGGGGCATAGATATTAATTATTTTAGAATGTGGGTAAGGTTTTATACTTCAGTCTAGGCATTTATTACAACATAGAAAAACAGTGATTTTGCATTATTAATAGATACCATATTAGATATGAATTTTTAAAAGGCACCTCTAGTGTGGAGAGAAGTAATGATTCTCATATATAAGGAAAATTTTATTTTAATGTAAGTCATAATAAAAATCATTACCAACAAAGTTGAGTCTGTATTGTCATTTTTATCTAGCACGCCAACTAAGAGCATGTATAGAAAGGTATATATTCGCGTGAAATGAGTGCTAGAGCACAAAAAGAAATAGAAACGCAGTCACTTGTTAATATACAACGATATAGCAAGATCATTTTTGTGTGACGAAACAGCTAGAAAACTATTGTAAAAGGGTAGCAAAATCCAAAAAATTAGGCTTGCATATTAGGAAATGCACGACCATTGATACTAAGATAGATGAGACCAACAGGGAACCGACACGCCAAATGTGATTTGAGAAACTGATAATCATGGAAATTGAACTAATGCAAATGGATAGCTAACGGGAAATCCACTTTGGATTATAATATGGCTCGGGTGTGAAAAGGTATCTTGGAAGATTCTCTTAGGATGTACAAATCAATCAGATTTTGGTAGTCATCCAAACAAAGATCCCTTCGGTTCTTCCAGAAAGTAGTATAGCCTAATAAGAATGAACTATGGCGTTATTTCTGTCAGGAGAAAATCAGCACACGGTTTCTATAAACGTAGACACTACAGGAATGGGAAGCTACGCCGACGGCCAAACATCGGGGCCGTCGGCGTAGCCATCGTCTAGGCCAGCTCCGCCAAGCAGCCGTCGGCGTAGAATTGCCCTCGGCATATCCTATGCTACGCCGACGGCTGCCCTCGGCGTAGCATACGCCGACGGCTGCCCTCGGCGTAGCTATTTTTTATTTTATCTCATTAAACTTTGAAAAATCATAACTAAATCATTCTAATTCGGAAAAATACAAATAATATATCAAAATTTGCATAAAAATAAGACCTATCTATCTACACTCAAATATTACACATTTATAAATAAAAATTAAGTAAAACATAAGATATTATATATAGTTTAAAACGGGCATAAAAAATTCAAAAATGATCGAAACAATGCGAAACCTTCGCGTGGTGTTATATTATGTGACATAGTTAGAAGAAAAAATATCAAACTTGGTATATTGATTATGTCTCAAAGAAATCTTCACAAAATGACCTATCTCATTCGAGGTTTTTTGGCTTTCGGGTCAAATGACCAATGTTATGGCTAGAATCAAGGCATAGTTTGTGATAATGTGTCCATATTGTGCATACACATGCATCATGGGATGGCGAACAATATTGCAGGAGGAAGCTTTCCTTTTCGTCGCACCAAAAATCCATTTCCCATTTTCTGAGCACAAAAAACGGACGATTTTGTAAAGCAACCACCAAATGACTAATTCAAAATGGTACCACAATATTTTACAAAAATACTATACCACCTTATATAGACAATGTCCCAATAGGGGAATCCGAAACCTTTCCGTCCACCTCTGGTGAAAAAGACAAATTCCTGCCGAATCGGCAGGAAGTGGGTCAGATATGAACTACAGGTACATGATCCGATGGTCATGTTTTTTTACAAAAATCATTTTTAGGTTCACAATATGCTATTTTATCAAAGATCCAATGCAAGTTTAGCGAGACTCGGCCCCGAGCTAAGAATCTTCATGCCCGTCGTTCGACAAAGTTTGACGATAGTTTAAAACGGGCATAAAAAATTCAAAAACGATCGAAACAATGCGAAACCTTCGCGTGGTGTCATATTATGTGACATAGTTATAAGTAAAAATATTAAACTTGATATATTGATTATGTCTCAAAAAAACCTTCACAAAATGACCTATCTCATTCGAGGTTTCTTGGCTTTCGGGTCAAATGACCAATGTTATGGCTAGAATCAAGGCATAGTTTGTGATAATGTGCCCATATTGTGCATACACATGCATCATGGGATGGCGAACAATGTTGCGGGAGGAAGTTTTCCTTTTCGTCGCACCAAAAATCCATTTCCCATTTTCTGAGCACAAAAAACGGACGATTTTGTAAAGCAACCACCAAATGGCTAATTAAAAATGGTACCACCATATTTTACAAAAATAATATACCACCTTATATAGACAATGTCGCAATAGGGGAATCCGAAACCTTTCCGTCCACCTCTGGTGAAAAAGACAAATTCCTGCCGAATCGGCAGGAAGTGGGTCAGATATGAACTACAGGTACATGATCCGATGCTCATGTTTTTTTACAAAAATCATTTTTAGGTTCACAATATGCTATTTTATATAAGATCCAATGCAAGTTTAGCGAGACTCGGCCCCGAGCTAAGAATCTTCATGCCCGCCGTTCGACAAAGTTTGACGATAGTTTAAAACGGGCATAAAAAATTCAAAAACGATCGAAACAATGCGAAACCTTCGCGTGGTGTCATATTATGTGACATAGTTATAAGTAAAAATATTAAACTTGATATATTGATTATGTGTCAAAAAACCTTCACAAAATGACCTATCTCATTCGAGGTTTCTTGGCTTTCGGGTCAAATGACCAATGTTATGGCTAGAATCAAGGCATAGTTTATGATAATGTGCCCATATTGTGCATACACATGCATCATGGGATGGCGAACAATGTTGCAGGAGGAAGTTTTCCTTTTCGTCGCACCAAAAAGCCATTTCCCATTTTCCGAGCACAAAAAATGGACGATTTTGTGAAGCAACCACCAAATGGATAATTCAAAATGATATCACACATTTTACAAAAATACTATACCAACTTATATAGACAATGTCCCAACAGGGGAATCCGAAACCTTTCCGTCCACCTCTGATGAAAAAGACAAATTCCTGCTGAATCGGTAGGAAGTGGGTCAGATATGAACTACAGGTACATGATCCGATGCTCATGTTTTTTTACAAAAATCATTTTTAGGTTCACAATATGCTATTTTATCAAAGATCCAATGCAAGTTTAGCGAGGCTCGGCCCCGAGCTAAGAATCTTCATGTCCGCCGTTCGACAAAGTTTGACGATAGTTTAAAACAGGCATAAAAAATTCAAAACGATCGAAACAATGCGAAACCTTCGCGTGGTGTCATATTATGTGACATAATTATAATTAAAAATATTAAACTTGATATATTGATTATGTGTCAAAAAAAACCTTCACAAAATGACCTATCTCATTCGAGGTTTCTTGGCTTTCGGGTCAAATGACCAATGTTATGGCTAGAATCAAGGCATAATTTGTGATAATGTGCCCATATTGTGCATACACATGCATCATGAGATGGCGAACAATGTTGCAGGAGGAAGTTTTCCTTTTCGTCGTACTAAAAAGCCATTTCCCATTTTCCGAGCATAAAAAACAGACGATTTTGTGAAGCAACCACCAAATGGCTAATTCAAAATGCTACCGCCATATTTTACTAAAATACTATACCACTTTATATGGACAATGTCCCAACAGGGGGTTCCGAAACCTTTCCATCCACCTTTGGTGAAAAAGACAAATTCCTGCCGAATCGATAGGAAGTGGGTCAGATATGAACTACATGTACATGATACGATGCTCATGTTTTTTTTACAAAAATCATTTTTAGGTTCACAATATGCTATTTTATCAAAGATTCAATGCAAGTTTTCCTTTTCATCGCACCAAAAAGCCATTTTTCATTATCCGAGCGCAAAAAGGGAATTTTCTAAAGCAACCACCAAATAGATAATTCAAAAGCGGAGGGTTTGTGATTAGTTGATATGGATATGATATTTGGATTCCGATTTATAGATTTATTATTTGTTAAATTCCGATTTATAGATTTAAAGATATTAATTATTCCATATTAAATAGAAAAATACAAAAAAGTAAAATTATTATATTTTTATTTGAATTCAATAATATTTTTACTTATTCATTAATGTTTATTTAAATAATTGTTTGTAATTTCAAAAAATACAAACATGTGACATGTTGATATAAGGGTTAATAGGATTGATATCATAGTATTGACAACAATGTATGAATTACTTTGCGGAAACAGATTCTGAAGGAACGAGAAAGTTAAGCGTGCTAGAGCTGGAGTAGTATTAGGATGGGTGACCTTTCGGAAAGTTCGACCAAGACTGCAATTTAATTAAATATTAAGTGTAATTAGTGTTAAAAATGTTCAAAGTGAGAGATTAACGAGTCAAACAATTCAAAGATTCAAAAATTGAAAAAAAATAAAATAAAAAATTTAATTTTTTTTAAAAAAAATATTTTTGCAAACTGTCGACAAGCTATGCCGACGGCCGCTACGCCGACGGCATTGCCCTCGGCGTAGCATATGCCGACGGCATTTTGATACGCCGACGGCTTATATGTACTCCGCTGAGGGAGCCCTTTGCCGAGGAGGCTACGCCGAGGGCAGCCGTCGGCGTAGCGTACGCCGAGGGCATTTTAGCCTACGCCGACGGCTTTTTGCCCTCGGCGTAGCGCGCGCGTCCTGTAGTGAGATTGGAAATCTTGGTATTACCAAAACATCACCTCCAAGGATAACTTCTACACCAGCCTTACATGTGACCAGATGCCCTTTTACCAGAGCCACAGTTCGAGCCAATTTGTCCAGGGGCGCTCCAAAACCACTCTGTGCACTCGTCATGTTCAGTCTTATGCAGATTTTTTGTCCTTTTTTTCTCTAATTAATATTTCTACTTTTGACCATTGAAAGACCCACAGAACGTTGGAGTACAATGCATTGCCACCAAAGAGCAGCACGCATCAGATGAATTGGCTCGTCACAATACTAAGCGAGATATCGTCGTCTTGTGTTTTCCATCTAAGACCATCTTGACCTAAATTGCAGGAAAACACAAATCGTGGACCTGGAGGAAGCTAGGTATGTTTCTTCATCCTGCCGGCAGATCCTGTATGAGAGCGCATACTTATCCTCTCCGTCGTCGCGTACATGAGCAGCCACAACACCTTTGTCCACATATACCCTTCTTCCCGGTAGCCTCTTCCCAGCAGCCAAGGTTTTGGATCTCGGTTTTGGCCTTTTACCGGGTCCGAGCGAAATGGCTGAAATTCGGCTATTTCGGTGAATTTCGGTCAAATATCATATAAAATGCAAGAATTAAAATTTAAACTTTGAAACGAAATTTGGCTGAAATTAGACCATTTAGAGTTTTAGATAAATTTAAAAAAATTTCGTTCGGTAAATTCTCTTACCGGTTCTGGCCGAAATGGCAGAATTTCGGTGAAATTTTGGTAATCTCGATCGAAATTCAAAACATTGCCAATAGCACGATACACCTTGATATGTTCCTTGTTAAATTACAGGTCTCGTTCCTCCATCTGTACGGACATACAGTGTAGAATTGCACACTAGTGGAGACAGGGTTTCTAGTCCCGGGCCATAAGGGCCTCTAGTCCCGGTTTTTGAACCGAGACTAATCAAGCGGGACTAGAGGCCCAACACTAGTCCCGGCCCAGTTACCAGCCGGTACTAGTGGGTGCCCACGTGGCAGTCCTTGCGCCCTCAGGGTGCACCCCCACTAGTCTCGGTTGGTGCCACAGACCGGGACTAGTGGGTCTCTGCCGTGGCAGCATTTTGCGCCTTTTCTCTGCCGTCAACACATGGACAACACATAAAATTATCTCGTCGCTTGTTCTCCTCGGCCATAACTCGAAAAGAACGCACGTCTTCTCTGAAAGCGGCAGAGCGTCGGTCACCGTACATCCATGGATGGCTCATCTGTATCATACAAAAATATGTCAAACGCAATCACTATGCTAAAATTAGTATCGCACGACGGTCTTAACGAGAAAATAGTTGCTAACCTTTTATTACACTTGGAAATAAAGATGAGAAAACTTAAGTGTGGCTCGGGCACCTCATATCATGTCTGTCTTGTGTGACCTAAACTTGCATCGCTCTAATGGATATTTCACCGAACACCTCTAGTGCATATGTATAAACAAGAAAAAAAATAGCACAACAACACTCTCTCCCACTAGGAAAAAAATAGTTGAGAGGGGGAGGGGGCTGTGAGTATATATAGGGCCAGACCACTAGTCCCGGTTGGAGATACAAACCGGGACTAAAGGGGATGCCCCCAGCGAGCGGCAGGGCCAGGGTCGTTTAATCCCGGTTTGAGCCTCAGACCGGGACTAATAGGGTCTAAAGGGCCGGGACATATGGTTCTGGGTGGCTCGGGCCGTCCGGCCAGGGCCATTAGTCCCGGCTGCATTAGTCCCGGCCCCAGCCACAGCCGGGACTAATGGCCTGGACGAAATGCCTGTTTTCTACTAGTGGCATGGTGCCAGAAGGCCGACAACTCGAGTAAGAGATCTGGTGCCAGTGATGGAAACGCATGACAGCGGGAAACTCGGGGGATCTTCGATGGCGGCGCGGCTAATCGATCTATTGGTGGCATTGTTTTTTTTTTTTGTGTCGAGCGAATATTTCTGGTAGGTGGAAAACGTGGGGCGGGGATAATTAAATCTAGGCCTTGCGTTTTAGATCTAATAGCTAATATAATTTAGGTTATGTTGATCAAACTGGTGTTTCGAAAAACTTTCTTATATTACTTTTAGTGGCTATAAAATAATCGGCAAACAAGTCAAAGTCATGCCAAAATGTGCTGAATATCCAATTATTGGATTATCCTCAATTATGTGTATCTGATTTACTTATTTGTATGCCGTGTTTAATTAAAGTTTTCTGGGTTTTAAAAGAATCACAGAGGAAAGAGAGCAATAGTGATGGAAATTGTTTTAAGCTATGAATTAAGAATGCAAAGTTTTCGGATGCACTTGTAAGAATTTCTTTGTTTTATGTATTCTACTAAAACTTCTATGAAATTCATGCATCGGAGGCAAGTCATTTGTTGGTTCTTTTCTTGGAAGTCTCCAGAATTTGCACCAGTCTTGCAAGTCACCTTTATACCGTACCTTAGACTGAAATCAACGGCTGCCAAATTGTCCCAACATACTCTATGATTTCCACATGGCATACATGGTGAGAAAGCAAAATTGATTATGTTTCGCTAAGATAACTTGATGCAATTATAGCCACTTCAATTTTTTTTAGGAAGCTACTATTGTATGTACACATGTGCACGCGACACGAGGAATTTCAATAAAATGGCTTACACTTATCGGATAGTATTTTTTTCTATGTTCACTTCTATAAAATCTTATGTGTCGGATAAGCACCGCAAACAACCATTTGTTCTTTTTTCTCTAGAAAAATTGCTGAAGTATAGATATTATGCACCATAAAAGGTACTCAGTGTTCAGGCCGGTCAAACATGTGCTCCAGGTAGCTGACACACTTAAAGTGATACTCCAAATTTAAAGTGACACACTTTGCTAATCATTCCTAATTGTGGAGTATTATTGACTACAGAGAGATGTTCCCATCTCAAACAAAGAGAACTAGCTAACATATTCAGATTTTTGGAAAGTAGGAACACAGGGCAGAAAAATAATTGGGCAACGAGTCAGAGTCACGCCAAAATATCCCATGTAACTCCACAACAAGAAGGAATGATTAGCTCTCACAGGCACGGTAATAGAGATTTCATAAGTTTAAGCATATTTTTTGGTATTACGCCATGTGTTGTGTTAGTAAGTTGTGTTATATGAGCAGCATGGTCTAATCACTTAGGGTTGAACAACATCGACAATGAGTAATACATGTTTTGAGGTTATAGATTTTAAGCAATACAGTTTATAACAATAGTGAATTTAGTATACTATAGATAGGAATAACTTCATAGGTCAAATATGCCACCTCACTCTGAAATTTATTTTCACGGATCAAAGAGAAAATATACTTGGAGATACAATTAGGTGTTAGAGATGGACTCCAAATTACCGAAGTGTACTGTCTAAAATGTATAATCTTGCTACAGAAATTGGTAGCCCATTAAGGTTAATATATTTTTGATTTATATGTGCATACATATATCCACTAATTATATGTCTATGATATATCATAAAATTAAGTGTTCAGTAGTTAACTCAAGTAAATCATGCAGTGTCTTTTTAGGAAAGTAGGGTGTATTGCCACCCTGGCTTAGTAGATGAATTTACTTATTTTTATTTTCACGAACAGATGTATGAATTATAAGTGATCCTAATTTTCATGTACTTAACTTCTTCTCGCCTTGTGCTTCCTATGGGCGCGGCAATATGCCTTGATGACCATCCCATTGAAGCCAAATAATTGATACTTCTCTTGGGCTTTCTACTTTCTCATAGCTACCCTCAGCCTCGAAGGAATTGAAGAACTAAGTGTTAGATATGTAATATCAGTACGTATACGGTATGGTGTAGTACACCAACCATATACGTACACAATCTGTACATGCCACGCCAGGGACTCTTCCTGGCCTATATAAACACGCAGCCCATACCAAACGATGGTACGGTTCTACCCACAAACATTAACATGGTATCAGAGCCTCCTTTTCCGTGACCTAGCTGCCCATGACCTAAAACAATAGCCGCCGCCGCCTTTAGCCGCCAATGCCACTACACCTACAACCTACGATCCAAAACAAAGCCCAAGATCGCCGCCGTCACTGCTTCCCAAAGCCGCTGCCGCCGACCTCCCCACAACACAAAAACCCTAGAGATCGTCATCGCCGCTGCTACCCCTAGCTGCTGCCGCCGCCCTCCCCACGACAAAAAACCTAGCTCCACAAACCCTCCCCAAGATGAGTTCCTCAACGACTACTGCTGCCCTAGCTGCTGCCCTTGGTACGCCGCCGGCGTAGCACCTGACGAGGTCAAACTTCCTCTTATGGAAGGCCCTCGTTCTTCCCGCCTTCTGTGGCGCTGATGTGATGTGACTTCTCGTCGGCACCGACAAGCCGTCGCCCAAGACCGTGGAATCTGAAGACAAGGAGGGGATGAGGGTCTCGAACCCCAACCCCGCCTACGCTGCATGGATGGCCCGGGATCAGCAGGTCCTTCGGTTCCTGCTCAACTCGCTGTCACCGATCATCCTCTCTCATGTCCTCGGCATGGACTCCACTATCGGTGCATGAGCGGCCATCAACGCCATGTTTGCCTACGCATCTAGATCCAAGGTACAACACTTTCGAGGGCAACTTCACGACACCCAGAAACTCTCTATGTCCGCAGATGTTTAGTTCACCAAGATGAAGGGTCTCGCCTCCGAGCTATCCGCTCTTGGAAAACCTGTTGAGGACGATGAGATTGTCAGCTACATCCTGCACGGCCTCGGCAAGAACCACTACAACTCGCTCATCACCTCCGTCAACGGCAACTCCGGCACCTCTCTCGACGATCTTTATGATCAACTGTACGCCTATGACATGCGCCACAGCGTGTCGGAGCCTCCTAGCTCCTTCTCGTCATCGGCCAACATTGCCAGGAGCGACGCTCGCCCACGCGGCCGTACCCCTCTGCCGCACGCCCGCTCTCCCCCACGGGATGGCGGTTACCGTGACCGCCGCGATGATGACCGCGGGAGCTGGCGCCGTGATGACCGCCGCGATGATTATCGTGGCCCTTGGCGCCGTGATGCGCCCCGTGTTGACCGCGGTGCCCACCGCCGCGACGACCGCCATGATGACAGGAGGCGTGATGATCGTCGTGATGGTGGTGACAGGTACCGCTGTGATGGTGGTGGCTGTCGCAATGACCGTGCGCCTACACCCGACGTCAACACCGACTGCCAGATATGCAAGATCCATGGCCACCCGGCGAGTGACTTTTGGTGGCTTTATGCTGATGACAGGAAGGATGATGGTGGTCGTGCTGAAAAGGGTGCCCATGTTGCTGCCTACTACGGTGTCGACACCAACTGGTACCCTGATACAGGTGCCACGGATCACGTCGCCAACGAGCTAAACAAGCTCTCTGCATGACAAGTATACTGGGAACGATCGTGTCCGCAATGCTGAGGGCACAGGTATGGATATTAGTCATATTGGTCATTCAATATTGCGCACTCCTCATATCTCTTTTGATCTTAAAAATATTCTGCATGTTCCTAGTGCAACCAAAAATCTTCTTTACGTTCATCGATTCACACTTGATAATCATGTCTTTATTGAATTTTACCCTTTCTTCTTCTTAATCAAGGACCTAAAAACCTGAAGAGTTCTGTTTAGAGGTCCATGCCATGGTGGTCTTTATCCTTCGGTGCCCATGTTTCATGAGACCGCCAAACATGCCTTCATCACAATAAAGCCATCACCTTCTACATGGCATCATTGTTTAGGCCATCCATCTTCATTCATTGTTCAACAAGTTCTTATAAGAAATAAAATAGCTTACACTTCAGATAGTACTCCCTATATTTGTGACTCTTGTCAGTTGGCCAAGAGTCACTAGTTGCCATATCATGTTTCCACTAGTGTCCTACTTCTCCTCTGGAGCAAGTATTCTCTGATGTATAGGGCCCTGCTCCTCTATCTGTTGGAAAACATGCCTACTATGTAAGCTTTATTGATGATTTTAGCAAGTTCACATGGATATATTTTCTCAAAAAGCGTTCTGATGTTTATCAAGCTTTTCTTAATTATCAATAGTAAGATTATTACTATGCAAACTGATTGGGGAGGAGAATATGAGAAGCTTAATAGTTTCTTTCAAAAATTTGGCATCACACATCATGTCTCATGTCCTCATACCCATCAACAAAATGGTTCAGCTGAAATAAAACATCGCCATATAGTTGAAGTTGGTCTTGTATTACTTGCTAATGCCTCTAAAATTCTGGGATGAAGCTTTTCTTACATCAACCTTTCTTATTAATTTGCTTCCTAGCAAGGTCCTTGATTTTTCCACTCCCACAGAACGCATCCTTAATTTCACACCCAACTATGATGCTCTTAGAACATTTGGTTGTGCTTGTTGGCCTAACCTTCGTCCCTATAACAAACGAAAACTTGCTTTTTGCTCTACACGGTATGTTTTTCTTGGATATAGTCCTCTTCATAAGGGTGTTCAATGTCTTGATATCTCTTTAGGGCGTATCTATATATCTCGTGATGTTGTATTTGATGAGAATATTTTCCCTTTTGCATCTCTTTATCCTAATGTCGGTGCCCTTCTTAAACAACAAATCCTCCTTTTTCCATCGGAAGCTTCCAATGAGGGTGCACATATTATTGATGATCATATGTCTAATATTTCCCCTATTACTGATGTGATTCAAGTTGCAGCACTTGAAGAAAATATGGTTCAAAACAATGCAGAAAATCCTCCGAATGAAGACAAAACAGACACTGAAGCGAGGCAAAACATTCTCCTACTGTATCAGGCTCCGATCCCAAGGAGGATCTCGGCAGCCCTGTCGCAGCGCCTCCTGAAGCGCCGCGTCGCGTGCTCCTGGGCTGTGCCCCGCGCCCGCTCCTGGCTCGCCGCGTGGCGGCCTCTCGCTCGGCGCTTGTACGCCCGAGCGTGCTCCCGTGTCGCCTGCCTCCGTGCGGGCCTCGCTGGTCCCCCGTCGCCCGACCCGGCCGCCCCGTCAACGCCACGTGTCGCCACGCCACCAGCGCTGTCATCGCATGTCTCGCCCGTCGTGTCTGCTACACATGATTTCCCTGGCGGATGTTCTGTGGACAGTGCTGGTGGAGCTTCTTCTGCTGCTTTGAGTAATGATGATGCTAATAATCCTGCTGATGATGATGCTGCTCCTCCTTCGCCTCCTCCCTCCCCTCCTGGCGTTCGTACTAGACTTCAGAAAGGTATATGGCATCCTAAGCAATACACTGATGGTACAGTTCGCTATGGTATGTTTTCTTCTATATGAGAACCAAACAAACTTTCTGAAGCTCTTGGTGACCCGTCTTGGCGTCAAGATATGGAGGAGGAGTACCAGGTCTGCTAGAGAACAAGACTTGGCATCTTGTTCCTCCCAGCAGCACTAAAAATATAATTAATTGCAAGTGGGTATACCGTATAAAGAGGAAGGCGGATGGATCTATTGCTAGATATAAAGCACGACTGGTTGCAAAGGGTTTCAAACAAAGGTATGGAATTGATTATGATGACACTTTCCGTCCTGTGGTGAAAACTGCCACTATTAGAACTGTTCTGGCTCTGTCAGGCTCTCGAGGATGGAGTCTCCGACAGCTAGATATCAAGAACACGTTTCTTCATGGTGTTCTGGAAGAGGAAGTTTATATAAAACAACCACCAGGTTTTGAGAACCCCCAGTTTCCGCATTATATTTGCAGACTTGACAAGGCTCTTTATGGTTTGAAACAGGCTCCCCGTGCATGGTATTCTAGGATGAGTTCAAAATTGTGTGACCTTGGCTTCTCACCATCAAAGACTGATACTTCACTATTTATTTTTGATAAGTCAGGTATCACTATGTTTGTTCTGATTTATGTTGATGACATCATAGTTATAAGCTCATATGATCATGCTATTTCTGCCCTCCTTCGAGATCTCAATAAGAATTTTGCAATCAAAGATTTAGGTGATCTCCATTATTTTCTTGGCATGGAAGTAAAAAAGGTGCACAATGGCTTACTCTTGACTCAGAAAAAATATGCCTCAGATCTTCTTGACAGAGTTGGTATGCGCAACTGTAAGTCAGCACCCACCCGTTTGTCCTCTTCAGAGCAGTTATCTCTCATAGATGGTATTCCTCTTGGCGCTGATGATATTAATCAGTATAGAAGTATTGTTGGAGCCTTCCAGTACTTGACTCTTACACGACCTGATTTAGCTTTTTCTGTTAACAAGGTATGTCAGTATCTTAATGCTCCAACTACAGAACACTGGACAGCTGCCAAACACATACTCGGATATGTGAAGAATATGCTCAACCTTGGCATTACCTTCATCAAATCTTCATCCAGTTTTCTCAGTGCTTTTTCAGATGCAAATTGGGCAGAATCTCTTGATGATAGACGGTCTACAAGTGGTTTTGCCATCTTTGTTGGACCAAATCTTGTGTCCTGAAGTGCCAGAAAGCAGGCTACGGTGTCTCGGTCCAGTACTGAGTCCGAATATAAGGCATTGGAAAATGCTACGGCTAAAATCATATGGGTTGAGGCTCTTCTCTTAGAACTTGGAGTTAAACTGACGTAAAAACCAAGTCTTTGTTGTGACAATTTAGGTGCTACCTATCTGTCTGTAAATCCTGTGTTTTATGCTCGCACAAAACATATTGAGATAGATTTTCATTTTGTTAGGGAACGAGTTGCTAGTAATAGTTTAGCTATTCATTTTGTTTCTAGAAAGGATCATGTTGCAGATGGTTTCACAAATGTTCTACCTATCAAGCTACTAGATGAGTTCAAGCGTAATCTTAACCTTTCTGCAGGCTGAGATTAAGGGGGGCTGTTAGAGACGTAATATCAGTACGTATACGGTATGGTGTAGTACATCAACCATATACGTACACAATCTGTACATGCCACGTCAGGGGCTCTTCCTCGCCTATATAAACACGCAGCCCGTACCAGACGATGGTACGGTTCCACCCACAAACATTAACACTAAGAACTCGCATGCTCTCTTATTTTTGTTCCTTGCTAGAATATCTCTATAAAACTCCAAATGAGTGGACACTTTTTTGTTTATAATCCTTCTCAGTGTTTCTTTGTACTACCTCCATCATTCAAAATATGTGTCCGCCACACTTGTTTTGTTAACAGAGGGAGAAGTTTGGTGACAAAACCGTGTTATGCTTAGTAACCTATTTGCTTGGCATTTTTTGAGGATCGATTCACCGAATCTTCGTTTCTTGATTGTGGCTACTGATTGTGTGCTATTTTTAATATAAAGCCACATGTATACATGCAGGAGACTAAACCATCAGCACACGTGGCAACAAGAAACGATAAAAAGGAGGAGTACTACCCAAGCAATACACCCCACTAAGACTGTGGTGTAGGATATTTATTAGTTCACCATGTAGGTGTGTCCAAAAGACAATGTATTATTTTGTTGTAAACCAAAAGACTTGGTCATGCCCTCTCAGATCTATCATATTGTGTTATGTCTCAGTTATGGGTTTGTATGCGACATAAGAGTATACGCTTAGGTCATATTATGTTGCACGGGTGAGTATATGTCAGAGCGACCATAACTTAGTTATGGCTATTAAGAGAGTGATCGCTTTGGTTTTCTTATCCGTAGCACTAACCCCGATGTAATAAATTCCCGTCTGACGGTTTTTTGAACCGCAGCCCTAAAGGTAACACTAAACCCTGATGTACTAATTTCCTATCTGGCGACATTGAACACCATCTTTGTTGTATCCTAAATGTGTTGTAAAATTATATATGATTGTATCACAATGCCTTATGATTATTGTTGTTGCTTAGTATAGTGCGCCAGTCTATAAAATCCTGTAACGAAACTCTATATTTGCCTCGTGTAGTGTACCATCATTTTGATAGCATACACAAACTTTGCTTTCTGTACTTGTGACCACCAAATGTTTGCTTTTCTCTAATGCTCACCACCGTACACCAAAAACATTTAGATGATCTAATCACCATCGAACACCCATGAAATCTACAAGATCCAATCAGCATAGCTAATCCAAATTACCACGCCATAGAAAAAGTAAAAAAGTTTAAACAAAGTTTAAAAAATCACCATCAAATCACACTGCAGGTGGTGAGGCGAAGATCACATGTCCGTCTAGGTGGTTCTATGTGCTTTATTTTCTGTTAGGTTGTTGCCGCTCTGCAATGAAAATTTTGGCAATGCAATGAGGTCAATTGATTTTTGCTGCCCTAGGAATGAAGGAGCATCAGATTTACTTGCTATCGTCTGGGATAAGGAGAATCTAGATTAGAGTAAGGGGATCCTTTATATGCTTGAATGAATCATGCATCAACCAGTTTTCTTGGATGATAGCATTTATTGGTGTTATATTTTTCTCTTTTCTGATCATCATTTTTGTTGTGGCAACTAGTCAAATTTTCCATCTGTGCAGTTGTGCCAAAAACTATGAGAAATTTGATTGTTTGTGTGCGGTCGATCTTTTTGAACTACTGGAAGAGTGAGATATTAATGGTAGTTCTATGATTTCGTTGCCGGTTTTGGGATATTGTGTCCATGTGGCTGGTTTTGCCCAGAATTCAAAGCCTATGTTAAAACACTTGAGAAGCGTAGGGAGTTGGTTGTGAGCCAGAAAAACAGAATAGGTGCGAGGTTGGCTGGTTCGGGATGGGACCGGTATACACTGTATATACAATGTAGGGTGTGATTTCCTCTTTTAGCTGAGGGATGGATCGGACTAATCAACCAGCATCTGGGTGCTATCTAGCCGTGTCCTTTTAAAAAAAAAAAACCAATCTGCGATATCGAAACTACCACTAAGAAAAAAATGGTTGTGAAGCTAACACAAAGACAGTCTTTCCATATTAGCTCGCTTCTCAAAAGTTGCGGTGGTCGTTCTATTCAGTTGGGGGCCGGCAAGCTCGTTCAGAATGTCTCGCAAATTTTGGGCCAGAACTTCTCGGCTACGACCAATATGTGAGTAGTGCACTCCTGATGCCTCATCTGCACATTCAGAGTTCCAGGATTCATAGTGTGTCTTGAATAGTCACCAGCCAAGGAACTCACGAGAATTTGACCAGAAAGCAAGAAACTTAAAACAGCCATGCATAGATAGAAGCAAGATGGAGATACCGCTGACCAAAGTATGTACAGTGCACCTGGTTGTTGGCGGGGTATATATATAATTTAACGAGCTGAAGTCGAGATATTATGCAAACATAAAACGTACCTGGTGTTCAGGTCGGCCAAACATGAGTTCCCTGTAGCTGACACACTTAAACTGATATTATTGACTACAGGAGAGATGTTCCCATCTTAAACAAAGTGAGCTAGCTAACATCTTCAGATTTTTTGAAAGTAGGAACACAAGGATGAAAAATAATCAGGCAACGATTCAAAGTCATGCCAAAATGCTCTGGATGTCCAATTTGGTAGATTATCCGTAATTTTATGTGTCTTATGTACTTATATGTATGGCGCGTTTAATTAAATTTTTTTGGGTTTTAAAAGAATCGCAGAGGAAAGAGAGAAAGTAACGGAAAAAAAATTAGGTTATGCATTAAGAATGCAAAGTTTTGTGATGCACTTGTAAGAATTTCGTAGTTTTAGGTATTCTATAACTTCTGTTAAATTCATGCATCCCATGCAAGTGATGTTAGGTTGTTTGCTTGGGAAACTCCACGATTTGCACCACTCTTGCAAGTCCTCTTTATACCGTCCCTTAGACTGAAATCAACGGCTGCCAAATTGGCCTAACATAGTCTATGATTTCCACGTGGCATACAACGTGTGACTTGCATGGTGAGAAAGCAAAATAGATTATGTTTCGCTAAGATAACTTGATGCAAATATAGTCACTTTAATTTTTCTTGCACCATAAAGATAAATGAATCTTACATTGTTTGGACATCTCATAGTGTCCCTTGTTATGAGTCAGAGCTGCCTAGATCAAAGATACTGTTGGAATTTGAGGCATATTTGATGTTGGACTTTTGGCCCATAATAAATATAAATTCTGAAATTTTCTTTGGCCCATTATTATGGCAGCTAATGTGTGTGGTAGTGGTGCCAAAGTTTAGTCCCACATTGCTAGTGGAAGGGGAGTTGGACCACCTTATATAGTAGAGTGTTCCACCACTCACTAAGATGTGAGAAGAAGAGAAGCCCTCGCGCACTCCTCTTCCGACGGCGCCCGCCTCGCCTCGCCAGCCGTGGGTTGCGGGTTGCGGGTTGCGGGTTCCCGACCCGCACTATATAAGAAGGCAGACGCGAACCCTAGCCGTCACCAGCAATTAGATTGCATCTGCCTACCAGCGCATCGTCGTTCCACCTCTATGTGCTGCCCTTTGCTACTCCATCCCGCCAGCTGCGTGCACGGCCGTCCGGGAGAGCAGGCCTCCGGAACCCCGTCTCTCTGATCCTGCACCGGGAGAGAGGCGATAAGGTTTTTGGGGAGCGTCTAGGCGCGACTGCTCAAGCTCTTCTTCATCCTCTACGTCCGGTGGCGGATCCACTTCTGTTGCGCCGTTGGTCATACCATCGACGAACTCGTACGTGTTCTTTGCCCTCCTGTTATTTCCTATGATGATTAGTAGTATTGCAGTATGCGTAGATGTGCTAGGTTTTCACTTGCATGTATGGTGCATGTCTACTATGCGTATGCTAGTTAGTCTTGAAAACTGTTCTGTCATGATTTACACTTGGATTAAATTAATGCGAAAACTGCTAATTATTTCAACAGGTACGAGTCATAGTAGCTGGCTCCAAAGCACAAAGAAGGTCCATCAACTCAATTATCACACATATTCAAAGAGGGCATGACTTGCTAATTGTTTTTTACCAATTAGCATGAAAGGGTGGTGGCCTGAGCAAAGTAGAAGAGTCGGCAAGATGCCCGGCGTTGAGCTTCTGTTGTTGACAAAAATTCTGGGCCTAAGACGGGAACAGGGTGTGACTTATTGCCTGTTTGCTAGCAATTGGTCGACTATGTATGTGGCATGAGCGGCTGGGTTGATGCGATCACGCATCATGTTGAGATGACTTGTATTCCGAGAAATATGAAAATGTTTGCAATCCAATCCTGCTTCTTCTTTTCATTAATCAAATTTCTTAGCAATATCCCTCGAGGGCAGTCACGGCTGACCGGTAGAATCTGGCGAAGAGACAACCTGAATTACGTCAAGGCCCATTTCTCTAGCTGTCCGTAAAACTGTTTTGGACTGCAACAAGCCTAAAACTAGTGGCAGTCCTGCAGGGTGTGGCAATCAATGGCACTAGCAGAACGGAGCTTACTACAGCGATGGAGTTCGGCACTACTCTCGTATCGGAATTTTTGTTCGCTCATTCGGCAGCATGGCATGGTTGTCGACACATTTGCAACATGTAATAGGCACCACGTAGCATCCATCACAACAACTGCTTTCCCTATGCCCCCGACTCCTACGGTTGAAATGTGGCTGGGCCCAGTGTTTATGTCGCTTTAGGAAAAACATGAGCACACCCCCTATACCTCCACTACATCACCTACTTAGCCTCCCTCGCAACCCGGCAAGATATTCTTTGACTACTGATTGTAGGAGCTCCTTGTTTCCACATCCACCAATACAGAAGTTCCAAATATATATTCCAAGTTTTTTATTTTCCACTGAAACTAGGCCATGTGAAAGGCTTAAATGCGCAAGTTCTCAATTTTTATTTTCATTTTCTTTGATAGTTTTCAAAACGGGATCAAGATTATCGACATGGCCATTCATAGAGGTTGTCGAATCTTTCAAAAATCTTGGTGGTTCTTCGGTTCCATATAATGACTACTTGGGTGCGCTAAAATGACTTTAAAATGTGACCTAATTTTGGAAAACCGAAGTGAAGTCCTTCAAGCGGTCAAACTAAGATAGAAAGTTTAAAATGCATAAAACTTGAGAATTATACATTAAATATAGTCTAATTTATTTAAAATCAGGCGGTCCATTTTGGGTTGTATTCTGTGCACTTGTTTCAAAAAATAAAAACCAATTTGTGGCGCCTTCAAAATGGAAAATTATATTTTTCTCAAAAAGTTTGAAGCTTTATTTGGAAACAATGTTTGCCATTCCAAGACGCACCCATCTACCAAGCATGGCCAAATTATCATAAACTATGCCATAGATATATCCATGACCTTGGTCACTAGGCTTGAAAGCCCTGAATATTTGTACATGATTGCCCATTTTGAAAACACCTTTTTCAAAATAAAATTTTAATATTCCAAGTTAGTATTTTTTTTACTAGATATTAATCCACATAAAAGAACCAAATGCGCAGGTTTTTTATTTTTTTTTATTTCCTTTGGTAGTTTTCAAAACGGGTCAAAATTCTACCTGGAGAAGAGGCCATCAGTTGGATGGATCTGAATCTTTCAAACTCTCAATGGTTTTTCGATATAATGACTACCTGGGTAGGAGCAAGCTATCACACAATTGTACTTCAAATTTTCTCTACTCTCGAGAAATCGACATAAAATCGTTCAAATGGAAAAATAGATATAAGGCATGAAAATTCATGAATTATCCATCAAATATGGTCTACTTTGTGTGAAAATTGTGGTGATGCCATTTAGCAACGTAAGGTCTTCACTTGCTTCACAAAAAAATTATACCTAGAAAATGAAAGGTTTTCCTGTCTCAAAAAAGTTTGAAGCTTCCTTTGAAAACAATATTTTCATGGCAAGATGCACCAATTTTTCAAGTATGGACAAAGTATTATAAACTATGTCGTAGATATGGCCATGACCTTGGTCATGAGGCTTGAAAGGTATGATGTTCATACCTGATAGCCCATGTTGTGAACATTTTTTTTATAAAACTATCATATTACTTTTTTTACAACAAAACTGCCACATTCCAAGTTTGGTATATCTCCCAGCATAAAAGGACTAAAACATACACAAGGTAGCTGATGCAACAGATGGAACATCCTGATATATACTTTCCATAAAAAGCGAACATATTATTTACCTTTGCGTTGATGTAGGAATAATTATGTACACCGAATAACCTACTGAAACTTGGCAATTAACCATGCCAAGAAGAAAAAAAATGAGTCTGCGCATTTGAACATGGAAGCAGAGTGATCAACAGAATATTTGAAATAATTGTATCAAGAATTGTTCTATATGTACCAAGACTTATTTAATTAATTTGGACGAAGCATTTGAACTTCAAATGATGTATAGGAGTACAAAAGGTGTCCTTTTGCTTAATTTTTTTCATATATATTCATAGGAATAAATATTTTGAAAGCCCATATCTGATAAGAGCCTTAAGCTTATGGGTTGAAACTCTTCTACAATCTAGATGAAAAAGTATATATATATGAAATTACGTACAGTGTTGGTGCGCAGGGAAAGAACTGTAGTAACCACCGGTACTCTTAGAGGAAAAAAATGGCCATACGAAAGAGTATGGATTTTCTGCCATGGGGGATAGATCCATCCATGCAACTACCACATGATTTTCCTACATATGCAAACATAGACCTCTCTCATGTGACATTAAACGAAATAATCTAACATTAATCAACAATTAGAGATGGTGATGTCAGCCAATCTGTGTCAGCTGGAAGTGTTTCCTTAGTGGATGTGCCAAGAAAACAGTACAAGATCGACAAACCATAAGGGAGACATCTCCCCCCCTTGACAACAGACTATTAACCCTATACGAAATTCAGAATTGTAGTATCGATCACTACACTTGTAGGCAGTGAACTAATTAATAGGAGGCCGGAAAGATCTGTTGGTCCAGAGATGAAAACACACACACACGCCATGTTTTAGCAGCGGCTAGTGATTTTATATGGCTTAAAATCAAATGAAATCCAATCATAGCAGAAACAGAGGACGTACACCCGTCGCTGTATCAGTAAGCATAGCACAAAGAGAAACATGAAGGAGATCCAAGCGGGAAGTGTAGCCAATGGCGTCATCTTTTGCAAGGAGGCAGAGGACTGAGGAGAATCGAATTGCAAGGAGGCAGAGGACTGAGGGACAGTTCTGGGAGAGATATATATATATATATATATATATATATATATAATTGCTCGGAGAAACGAAGAGACTCTATGCATGGAAATTTGAACACGAAGAGGGAAATACTGCTTGATTTCAAGCGTCGCTCGGTTAATGTAAAGAAATATATGGTGACTTGGCATTGCTGTATGTACAGATAAATAGGTTGTGGAGGTACTTGCGGATGTTGCAGGCTGTTGAGTTGGGCACGTTGCATGTTGAGAGAAATACCAATAGTGGCTTGCTCCTATTTAGTTACTCCCTCCGTCCAAGAAGATGTCTTAGGTTTTTCAAATTTTAAATGAATCTATATATTAAATAGTGTCTAGATTCATTTAAATTTTGACAAATTTGAGACATCTATTTTGGGACGGAGGGAGTATTAAAGATTATGTTTATTTTATCTTTAGAGACTTATACGCGAGTTTATAAAGGCTTCCTAAGTATTCCCTCCGTTTCGAAATATAAAATGTTTTAGTTTTGTGGAACAAATGTATCTAGACCCTTTTTAGTTTCTAGGTTCGCGTAAATTCGAAGTGAACCTACACACTAAAAGGCGTCTAGATACACTTTTTCAAAAAGTTAAAACATCTTATATTTTGAAACGGAGGGAGTAGGCCAGACTATGGGACCTCAGTTATGGATGACAGCAGCGAGAAAGAGGCTAGCAGATTTTTTTTTGGAAAAGAATATATATTAATATCACAGGATAGCTTCATGAGTTCGTTCTGACTCCTAGCTTTTAAAAAAGGGATACCAATTACATCCATCCTCTGCAACAACGCATGCCCTAGCGGCCCTACGGATGGATGCACACTGCTAAAAAAAAGAATTACAAAAAAGAAAAGTCGTGCTACAGAGAACTAATCCTCAAAGCAACAATACTAACACCATCAGAACAACACCAGTAGTCACCACTCCAATAACAAAGCCTTCAAGAAGGAAACAGTGCCCACGCGCCATCGTTGCCTAATCAAAGATCATAGGTTTTCACCCTGGAGAAAGTCCTTGCTCACAAAACAATGCCTTCAACAAGATCATTGCCAGGCACAACCAGTTAAGGACAGACCTTGGATTTTCACCCTGCAAGATAAGACTGGGAACTCCCCCTGTGTTGTCTTCCCGCACCAACAGTCGCTGTAACGAGTCCCAGATCACGCAACCAGATCTCCGTCGCCACAGGAATAAAAATCACCATCGCTACCATCATATTTTCGCTTTGCTGACATTCTCCACATCTGACTTCACCATGGCTCTAAGAATGACACTTAGTGGGAACAAACAGCAGAGCTTCGCAACGCTCCCGCTGAAACCAAACGGCCATAAAAACAAGATGTGCAAAATCAAATACCTTCCGATCCAGCAATCTTCAGGCATGATACGCCCATGGGAGTTCGCCGGCGGAGCCTTCCGGAACCCGCCTCTCTAGACCAGATCAACGAGGGTAGACATCAAGCAGATCTTTCTCTTCGTGCGAAATAAACGAAAGGACCACCACCATTATTAGATCCGACACAGTGATCCCCACACCGCCGGCTGGTTTCCGGAGAACGGATCGAGCAGGAAACTAGGGTTAGAGAGCCGATCTAGGTCTTCCAACGGAATCCCATCGCTGGCACCTCCTCCACCAGATCGCCCCACTCCGCCACCCTGGAGGAACTAACAAGCCGCCAGCATGGGGGACGGGCGGCCGCTGCGCGCCAGCACTCCGGACAGGCCTCCATGCCGTCGCCCTCCATGCTGCCTCGCGCTGCCGTGCCACCTTCCCCGCACCGCCGCTGCCTTCCCCGCCAAGGTTCGCCGCCTCTCCACGCACCACCCTCACTACCCCTATGATGATCCGCCTCCCCGTGAAGGGGTCCCATCGGAGGAGGCTAGCAGATAGGGTAAGGCCGAGCAAAAACAGGAGATTTGGGTAAGACGGTAGGCGCTAAGCTTTCTCCCGTTGACAACAATTTGGGAAGACTACAGGAGCTGAGCGTGACTTGCTCATTTGCTAGCAATTGGACTCTGAATGCGTGGCGCTCCCTTGCAAGATCATGAGCATTGAGCGGTAAAGTTGAGCCGATCATGATTCATCGTTTACATAAATTGTACTCCCTTTATTTCAAAGTATAATATGTATTGGCTAAAACAGCTGGCCAAACATCTTATATTTTAGAACGGAAGGAGTACTAAATAACATGTACACTTCCTCCGTTTTAAAATATAAGGTGTTTTAGGTTTGTAAAGAAAATGTATCTAGGCTTGTTTAGTGTCTAGATTCATTCCAAATTTTAGTGAACCTACATATTAAAACTAGTCTAGATACATTTGCTTTACAAATCTAAAACATCTTATATTTTGAAACGGAGATAGTAAATGCTTGCTCTTTCTTCTATTCTTCAATCAGCGTTTCCTACAAATCGCAGTGGCCGGCTGAGAGGTCAAATATGGCGCCAAGGCATCCTGAACCACGCCAAGGCCCATTTCTCTCTCGCTGTCTGTGAAACTGCTTTGCACTTCCATGAGTCTAACACGTTTAGCAATGATATAGAGTGTGACAATCAATTGCAGCATTGAGCTTACTACGGCGATGGAGCTGTCCATTTCTATCCTATATGATCACCTAGACTAGCTCTCTTTCTACCGGTTAGGGATGTCTGCGATACATTTAGGACATGTAATAGCCACCGTATAGCATCCATCACAACAACCATAGATCTCCAAATTATGAGATGCGGTGCCCCGTGTGTTGATGTTTCTCCAACCAAAACTATAGACACACCATAGATCTCCAACTATGTTTTCTACTTGGCCTCTCTTGCTATTTGGCCCGGTAGTACATGCTAACTATCACCGTCTAGTCTATCTATTATATACTAAAATCAATATAAGAGTGTTTTTCGATACACCACGTTAATTCACATCACCTAAATTAATTTAGATGGTTAGATAAAAAATTAAAGGTTAAGATTTAATCCGAGATTAAAATATATGTAGCGTTACTAGAATGTATACGTGTAAAAAAAAGTACCATGTCACGTTAGTCCTAATCGACCATGGCAAAAAAAAACAGCCCTAACCAGAGCATGTAAAAAAATAGCCCTAATCGGACCACTATGTGACATCCTATAATAAATTCACCATAACATCTACTACTTGAACATACACCTATTTATCTCTCCAATCTTGCAGCATGCATGGAATTTTCATCTTTTTCTCTCGACAATATAAATTCACCGTCTCTCTCAAACTAAGCGTACATCTATTTTCTCTCTCCGATCTTGCAGCATGCTTGGGATTTTCATCATTTTTCTCTCGACAAAATAAGTTCACCGTCTCTCTCAAACTAAAGGAAGGTACATGTAGCAAGAATCCGGTGTTGTCAAAGAGTTTATAAATCTATTTGTTTTGCAAAAAAGAGTTTATAAATCTATTTTCCTTATCCCACATAGACTAAATAATATGATCCACTAATTTTACATAGCATTAGAAATTAACAGTGCATATTTAACAGTAAATGTGTATACAAATACGAACACGATTGGGCAAACATCGTGCACTAGCGGAACGAGACAGAGGAGTCAGGACTAAGAAAAAAAACTAGCACTGGTCGTTTCTTATACTGGCTTAGATTGGGCGATGGAAATCCTCCTGAACATGCCATACATAATTCAAATATTTTGTGACTGGATTTCAATAGGCACAAAAAGTTGTATGCCTTCGACCGAAACTAGCTACTTCCTCTGTTCTTATAATAACCGTAGCTAATTTAGTACAAAATTATACTGAATCATTGTCACTTATTATGGATCGGAGGGGGTACAAAATTGTTTTCATTAAAAAAATTCAAAGTGATTAATAGTAAGGGAAAAGTTATAGCTGGGGAAGAAGCGAAGTGTCATATATGCATATGAGACATGAGGTCGAGTATATCGTTGAATGAGTTTTGTTGTATAAGACAAAAGTTATGTACTAATATAATATATGTATATTATACTACCATAAACATTCATGAATATAGAGACATGATGTGATATGATGAAGTAGTAATAGATCAACAATATGAATGTCGTGTGTGGGAAGGAGTACATCATAGAAAAAGAACTAGAGAAAACACATAAAGTTTGTTGTGTCCATAGGTGACTTATGTTGTGCTAAAGAATGATTGACGTCGATGGAAGAGAAATACAAAAATATATAAATAAACTACGATGATAGTGAATGAGAGATGATGAACATGTTTAGAGGAATCTAGATATAATGTCAATCACCAACCAAACAAATTAACTAGACATTTTCAATGGTGTGGCGGGTCAAAGAATAGAAGATGGAAGAAAAAAATCTTATAAGGCCGTCAATGTACATGTGATATATTCCCTATGGAAGAAAAATATAGGATCTAAGAAACATACAATGCGTGCAAGCTCTACCATATCTAAGAAACCGGGACTAATGCTCTGAGGGGGCGCGAACGGGTGGCCTGTTTTCTACTAGTGATTGTAGCATGTGTCTTTAGCGGGGAAATTTAAAAACAAACTTACCTATTACAAGATTGAGGGAGACACATTGTTTTAGCACTATGTGATTGCCTAACACCAGTTATTACTTATTACTATAGTGACATGGGTAGACAAAAGGCTGATGTGATTAGAATAAGATAAACATGTAAAAATGATATGATGGAAAGATATTGCACAAATAAAAAAATGACTACAACGCGGCCATTTATAGATCATCTAGAGGATTGCAACAATATGTACATAAATGACATCACTTTCCTTCTTAATTTTTAGTGTTAAATCTCACAAAAAATGTTGATGGAAATAGGATGAAAATGAAACATTAGTATGAAATATGAAATGTGTATAGTTCTTACTAATGAGCATAAAAAGCTATGTCTTTGGTCTTCTTTTGTCACTTAATTTACTTAATGGAAATATGTTTACCAAGATTCATAAATGTTTGATCAAAATGTACCAATTAGCCACACCTCATTTTTATCTTCATTATGAAAGATTTGTATAAAACAAATGAACCAACCAACTGTACATTTTTTGTGCGATATCTAGGAAAAAATATCCAAAAATACCGTGAAATATGTTTTCGTGTGGAGACTTTGGCTCCATATTTTGCCACATATGAAAAATTTAAAATGTAATATAACATGCACATGATCATACAAGTATACAAACACAAAATATATCTAGCACGCAAATGCGCGGGTCACCCTGCGTGTACGGTTTTAACTTTAAGAATTTTTCCAAACAAAATTGTTTGCTTTGTATGATTATATATATATATATATGATGTGATGGATTAAACTTAAGAGAACATGGCATGTATGAAAAAAACAGCATATGTCATTCTAATCACATAATAAAATTTATTGTCGATTAAGAGATTGGAACTATATCATCCAAGCCACGTCATCTTACATGTCACATCAAATACATGTGATGAGTGTGTAGACCAACGGATTGAAGCTTGATATAATATTGATATATTTTAAAATATATTTCAAATAGGGCATTTTAGAAAACCTCACATAGATTTAACATCACATAAAAATAATTATATTTACTGATCTAATATCACTTACAAACAAAACAAATGTGTGTTTTAAATAACTAAGAATTTTAAATATTTTACTCACTTTTGTGATATTTTATTTTCCTTAACATTTTTATAGTCGGAGAACAATACTATTTCTTATCAATAAATGTGATATTCATAATATATGAACTTTATTTCATCCAACTAAGGATGATTCCCTCGCATTTGTGAGGGCCTCCATGCTAGTTATATACTAAAAGCAATATAAGGGGCTATTTCGAGACACCAGTCGATCCACATCATCAAAATTAATTTTATCCATTAGATTTGATATTTACGGTTAAGATTTAACAAGAGAATACGCAACTTTATACTCCCTCTGTCGAAGAATAGATGTCTTAGGTTTTTCAAATTTTAGATGAATCTATATACTAAATAGTGTCTAGATTCATCTATTTTTTGGTAAATTTGAGACATCTATTTTGGGACGGAGGGAGTAGTTAAAGTTTGTAAAGCGTGCACGTGACGTTAATCCGGTACAACCTGTCACTTATATCAAAAGGTCACCACCGTGTAGGAAAGGCAGCATAGTAGCAGGACCCAATGGCCCATATAATTTTAAAATCTATCTAACTAACGAGGTTGTCCTCTAAAAAAAAGCACTGGCAAGGTTACTTACGGGCCTCCTCTGTAATAATAATAAAAAAAAACTAGGTTAGGGGATCCTCATGTGCGTCGCCATGGAATTCAACTTGGTGCCTCCGGCCGGCAGACTACCTCATTGCGCGTCAAATCGGAGGCTAACAGCCAACTCTTCGAGTTGCATGCACATCTCAGTGGCTAATCAAGGTTTCGATCTTGCTTGACACATGCATGCATCAGAGACCATGTGTATACACGATATTGCAAGATTGCTCAAACGCTTTGCCTCATCCAGACATCCCAGTAGGTAAGATCGATCTTCAAGGTTTTCCACACACGTGTAATCCTTTTCAATTGATGTTGAAGCAATCTACTCCCTTCGTCCTGAAATAATTAATTTAAATTTGTCCAAATTTTTATGTATTTAGGCACGTTTTAATGTATAGATATATTTAAAGCTAAACAAATCAAAGTAACTTATTTTGGGACGAAGGCACTATTTATTTGATGGCTCGCTTTGTGTAGTTATGGGGAGATCAGTTCACGACAAAGAAGAGGGAAAAGTGTTGGAGGTGAACATGAGGAAGGGTGGCTACACATCAAGAAAACCATGTGCGTTAAGCAGTACTTATACAACAAGAGAAAATGATGTGCGTATGGTAAGTGTGGTGATGAAGCCCGGAAGCATGACCATGATGCTTACACGTCCTAATACACATTTATGTACTACTTGATGGTTTCACCTGAATTTAGCTTACATGTTTTTTCCTCATTATTATAGTATTTGTAATTACAAGAATTCAGTTTATATGGCCTTTTTTTTATATCGCCAATGGGTTTAGGCTTATATACAACTCAAAACTGGAACGAGTAGTAGCTGATAAAGCAGTTCGAGAATAAGAATGATCGTATGTTATTCATAATTTAGTAATATACATAACTAAAGAGCGCTCTGTAGTCTTGCTCTTTGTTCTTAGGTAGTACTTGCATAAATAACTACCTTTCTGTGTTTCTTCTTATTTTTTGTTCGGATTATAGATTCTTCATATGATGCATCAGTATCGTGTATCCTTTGTATAGATATCTGTTGAGATTAAAAACTCTTATGATTCATGTAAGATGCACTTATTCTTTGATTAATATTTTTATGCACATTATCTGATCTTTCAAGATGCACTAACCGACAAACTAAAGGTTGACATCGCGTACTCATCTAACGTAAGAACTATGGAAAGATCATGGTCAAAATTGTAATTTGATGTAGTGATGTATTTCCATACACAAAAAACACACAACATCAATAGTACCAAGTCTCTACAAATAATATAATGGTCAAACACTCTCTATACAAAATATATGATAATTTTTTTTCCAGGAATATCATAGGAAATCCCCTACAGAGAGATGATATAAATGTTCCATTCACATGTGGCATATATTAAGAAGCATTTTATGATTATAAATTGGTATTATTTTAGCACAATGTGAATATTATATCTCAATAAATGTTGACACAACTAAAACAATGCCCTCGCATTTGCGAGGGCCATCATGCTAGTTAAGAAAATAATGAGGACCTTTAGGACATGATTTGGGAATAGGAAGTTAAGTGCTCGAGATGACAACGAATCAGCTGCTGAATGGATCAAGATCCAATGCAGAAAAAATAGAGCAAACCGGCGGAGGGCACAGGCCCAGATCCGTCCGATGAGATGCTTCCCTGCGAGAGCTATGGCGATCAGTCGCTGCCGTTCATCGCTGTCCAAACCGGATCAGAGAAGTGGTAATCGCGTCTATTTTGAATCGAGGAGTCCCAGGTTCTTTGGACGTAAAGGGCATAAGGCTCAAAGCTTTCAGAAGCCCAGTTTGAATTTTGTCAAAGGCCAAGAGAATGCTTCGACCAAGGTTTTGTCAGATCGTCCTAATACCCTGCGCCTCGCTCGTGTAATCGTAGGGTTTCCCGTGCCTCCTGTCAAGCCACCGCCGCCAAGGTTGCTTGGCGTCGCCATGGATGGCAGGGGAGATCGCTTCGGCAATCAGAGGAACGGCGCTGCTGTTCCCAACCAACCACCTCCGCTTCGCCCTACTGCAAATCGGTTCCAAGGTGGAGGGGGAGAAGGTGCTACTAGAGGCAGCAATTTCAACTTTGATGCGGCTGCTCGAGGAGGCAACCAAAGCTTTGATGGGGCTGCTAGAGGTGGCAATGCAAACTTTGTTAATAGAGGAAATCAGTTTCAACAGCAGCAAATTCGTCAGGATGGTAATTCGAAGTTTGAGTTTGGATCTGGCTCTAATTAGAATTCTAATGGGAATCCTGGTTGGAGGGAGGACCAATCTGGTTATGAGAATCAGGGTTTTAATGGCAATTTTGGTTCATTTGATATGGGGTTCAATGATGTCAATCGGGGACAGATGAACGGCTCAAATTCTGGGTACAGACACCCTTATCGTCAGAACTTTAACAATGGCAGAAATAATGGAGGAAATAGAGGGGGTACAGAGGTACTAGAAGCACATATAGGCAGACGCGTGGAAGGATCAATAGAGATGCAGATTTAGGGAATGAAGACCCTCCTAATGCTTCAGGTCTGCGGAAGACAGTCATTCATCACCAATCAACATTCCAGAAAAATGGTGAGGATAAGGGGACAGAAAAAGTTGTGCCAATAGGAGCGGCTGTTCAGACGGCCAAAAATGACATTCTTTGCTTTTGGTGTGAAAATAAGGGGAACTTTGCTACAGATTGTAAAGCTGTGTTGTGCATCTATTGCTCAAGAGCAACACATTTGGCAAAAGATTGCCATTTGCTTAAGATGCCTAAGCCGACGGCCATTGCTTATGGCCTATGTCGTGGTGAGCTCCTATTTTATGAAGTGCCGGTCTCCGATGAAGTATGCTTTAAGCATGACAGTGGCAAACTTGGCAAAATCACAGTTGAGGGAGGCACGCTTTCTACTCAGGAATTAGTTAAAGAGCTTGAGTGGTTTATACCAGGGGATCATCACTGGGATATTGATCAAGTGGGCACAAATGAGTTCAGAACTATGTTCCCTTCCAAGGTTGATCTGTCAAGAGCAAAGAGGACCAAAGAGGTACCCATAGGTAAGGGTATGATCCTTGTTTTTGATGAATGGGTGGCTGCACCGGTGGATAAATATGCTTTACAGGAAGCTTGGATGCAGATTTATGGATGCCCATACAAGCTGAGATGTGATTACTTGGGCTTGTTTGGTGTCGGCTCTTTGATCGGGAAAGCTACAGAAATAGACATGGAGTTTACAAGGAAAAATAATGTTGTGCGGATGTTTGTGAAATGCACACGAGTGGAATATATCCCAAGCGGGACTGACCACCAATATGAAGGAGAGGGATATGGAATTACCTTCGAAGTTGAAGGCAGAGAGGAGAAGGAGGGGAATGATTCCGAGATGGCGGATGCTAACAAAGATGCTGATGGGAAGCCGCAAGAGGAGAAGAAGGAGAGTGAGCAGCCTGCGGAAAAAGATAACAAGGCTAATACAGAGGGTACCTCAGCCAATGCATCTTAGAATAAAAATGTGTTGAGGTCTCATTATGGTACCTTATGTAACCCAACTGCAAAGACTCAAGATGCAAAGAAATCCGTGGTTCAGTCTTGGGGGCAAAGGGTTGATGACGAGGAGGACATCCTCCCGTCTCCCTTAGCTTTTTCGGCGCCGCCAAAATTCAGTGATAATCATTCTTCTGCTGTGGTTACTCCTGTCGCGACAGATGTTCTGTTTTCTTCCCTGACACGACAGAGCGTTCAGGCGAACGGGGCAGCAACAGCATGCGAGGGGCTTTCTTTGTCGCGGCAGCTGGTTGCGACACAGGACGCGCTCGGCACGGATTCAGCCGGTTTCCCTGCCACGGCAGGAGGTGTCTACTGACGAGAGAAAAATTGAGAATAAGCAGCTCTTCTCTCATGCCCATGGCTACGTGGTAACTCCTCCCAAAAACAAAGGTACTCCTTGCTCGTTACCAGTATGTAACAAAGTGTTAGATATGTATTTTTGTAATCCGTCAAGTCATAATTTTTCTATTTGTCATTCAGCTGGCTGGGTTTCAGCTAAATCCAAAAGTGGAGGTAGCCTGTCGTCTAAGGTATCTACACCTAAATCATCACACCGTTTTGTAGTGACACCACCTAAAGAGAAAGGTATCACATGTTCTTTTGTGAGGCATAAGGCCTATTTTTCTAGCCTAATTGGTAGTAAGTCAGCTTTGCATACTAATTTATTTTGCAATTCAACTGCTTTGGTTAGGTCTGACTCCAAAAGTGGAGGAAGCCAACCTGAGAGCCTAGCCTTCCAGAGGTTGGAGTGTGGTATCGCCAGGAAGGAGGTTGTCGGTGATACGCACTCGTCATCCTCCTCTCCCCGGACTCCGGGAGGGAGCAGGCCATCGTTGGCCTCCTCCCCAAGCTCTAATGGAACAGGTGTGTTCCTTGGAGGGCGTATGTCGCAGGCATCGATTATCGCTTATGGCGGCATCTAGCCGTTGGAAGTGCAAGGAGTACGGTCTAGTGATCATGTCCGTTCACAAGCGAACGCCGATGCAACTCAGCTGGATAGAGCGCAGAAGCTTGCGCAAGCAAAAGATGAATATACCCCAGCAGGTATGAAATTCATCTCTAAATTTTCTTTAAAGTCAATTTCAAATGATTCAGTAGTCCAGCGTGCATCAACTCTTGGGGTATGTTTAGGTGATTCTGTAGGGGTTCGAAGCATGGAAAACAAAAAAAATTCTACCACATGAACACACAATCAAGATCTAATCTATGATCAAGCCAAGATCTATCTACTAGATCGGTGCAACAAGTTGATAGAGTACTAACCCTCGAAGATCCAAAGCGGTTAACGAGAGCAGATTCTCGTTGGTGATGTAGTCGTTCACTTGCCGATCTCAAGATCACGTAGACGATCCTTCCGGCGCTGCGTTCCGGCAGCGCTTCCGCAGTCGGACACACGTACGGTACTCGAAGAAGACCTTCCTCTCCCTTGTTTCAGTAGGCAGCGGAGGTTGTAGTTCTCCCCTCGCGATTTTGGTAGCACGACGGTGTGGTGTCGGAAGTAGAGGGGAAATCCCGCAGGGCTTCGCCTAAACCGGAGCGAGTATGGTGGAGTAGAGAGAGGACCTTGGCAATCTAGGGTTTAGAGGGCCGAAGGGTTTAGAGGTAACCGGCGGCTAGGGTTTAGCTAGACGGCGGTTTAGAGGAGATCTAGGGCAGCCGCATCTAGAAGGAGGGCGGCGGCTGGCCTAGGGTTTAGAGGGGCGCCGGCTAAGGGACAAGGTGTAGGGAGAGGGGGCGCACCCTCCCTTTCTTTTACAGGTGGGAGGGGCGGCTAGGTCTAGCCGAGTCCTCCCCCAACTCCCTTGCTGGCCGGCGGTTTGGAGAAGGGAAGGGAAACCTTCTCTTCCCAGGTTTCCTTCTCTTCCCCCACTTGAAAATCATTGTCCCAGTTTTACTTTTTCAAACTGGCCTTTTTACTTTCAAACTAGAGTTTGATTTCTCTCTTCCAAGTGTCCATCCAAGTGACCTAGGACATGATGTAACCATTCCACTTTGTCATGACACACCCATGTACCCTTCCCCTTTCGGATCGGTGAACCTTCTAGACCCTTCTTGAACATTCTGATGAAAACACCGGAACTATTCCCGAACTCCGGAATTGGACTTTCCTTATATGAATCTTATTCTACGGATCATTCCAGATCTCCTCGTGATATCCCGGATCCCATCCAAGACTTTGAACAACATTCGGTCTCTTTACTCACTTTCCATATCTACTAACAACATTGAATCCTTAAGTGTGTCTCCCTATGGTTCGTGAATTATGCGGACATGACCAAGACACTTCTCCGATCAATAACCAATAGAGGAATCTGGAAATTCATATGGCTCCCACATATTTCTACGATTACTTTGCGATCGAATGAACCACTTACATACGATACCAATTTCCCTTTGTCTCACGATAGTTTACTTATCCGAGGTTTTGATCGTCGGTATCTCTGCATACCTAGTTCAACCTCGTTACTGATAAGTACTCTTTTCTCGTCCCCGTTATATGTGATCCCTTGTGAGCCAGTCACATACTTGCAAGCTAATTGGATGACATTCCACTGAGAGGGCCCAGAGTATATCTATCTGTCATATG
Source organism: Avena sativa (assembly GCA_916181665.1). NCBI lineage: Eukaryota > Viridiplantae > Streptophyta > Magnoliopsida > Poales > Poaceae > Avena > Avena sativa. The sequence continues at coordinate 42,773,159 of OV702285.1, read as the reverse complement.
GATGGACAAATCCCACTCTTGATCTATGTGCCTCAACACATACTTTCCGAACACTCAATGCCACCTTTATAGCCACCCGGTTACGGTATGGTGTTTGATGTCATCAAAGCATCCTTCCGGTGATGGTGATTAGCATGATCTCATGGTCGAAGGAATTAGTTTACTATGTATCAGAAAGCATATAGCAAATGAACTATATTAAATGACTTGATCTTTATGCTACGCTTAACTATAGGAGTATGTCCATCATATCATTCTCCTAATGATATGACCCTGTTGTTAATAACATCTCTATGTTCATGATCAGAAAACCATGATCATATATTAACCAACAAGCTAGTTTAACAAGAGGCTTTACTAGGGACTCTTTTATGTTTACAAATCACACAAGTATTAATGTTTCCGGTTAATACAATTATAGCATGGTATGTAAATATTTATCATAAGCATGAAGATATGATAATAACCACTTTATTATTGTCTCTTGGGAATATCTCCAACAGTCGCCCACTTGCACTAGAGTCAACAATCTAGTTTTCAAACCTTTGTGCATTCAACACCTATGGTTTTCCGGTGTTGTATTTACACGATTGCTAGTGGTCAACTGATCTCCGGATCCGACACTTTCAGGTCTGTGTGTACTTGCATGTCTTTGCGTCTCTACGCATCACTCATTCTCTAATGAGATGACTTTGTATAAATTTGATCCTTTGGTGCGACCTTTTACTTCCTTGGGGTTAAAAGATGTTGATAATATTGTCGTACAATATATCTTCATAGTACTATCCCGCTTTGAACCACACCTAGTTTGATAACAAACTACTTTGACACAAATGCCCTCTTTTGCAGCTATTATAGCAGTCATATACTTAGCCTTTTGTTGTAGTATCTGTCATAATGTCTTAACTTTGGAACTCATCCAAATCCATTATGGAACTTACTTTCCATTAAATCGTGCCACCCTTAGTTTAGATTGAGATAAACTTAATTTGTACTTTGTGACAAAACTTGTATCAATGTAGTACTTTTACAATGAACTAACCATCTATTTGTCACTTCTACAAAATAATATATTCTTAGTTCTTCCAAGAGATCATAAGAATATCCTAACTATCGTCCAATGATCATCTTATGAATCATTCTGGTATATGATCATAACATTTAGAGAATAGGACATATCTAGATTTGTACATATCACAGTATGATTGATATAAATACTCTTTGTGATTTCATACATCAAGTATCAATCTATACTTGAATATTTGTTTCACTTACCAAGTGTCAATACACTTGAATATATCATCATTATTGAACTCATTCAATCCTTTATGTGCGACAAGAACCTTTCTTGTAGTTTCTATATTGAACTCATTCAATACATCATCTATGTACTTCTGGCACAACCATATTAGCGTCTATTGACGCCAAATATTTGGGTTTTGCCTAAGTCTTTCATCGGGATGAAATTCTTAATATGTGTTAACAAAAGATACATCATTTCCAATCAACAATATGTCTTCCACATAATGTATTAGAAATATGTCTTAGCGCTTCCACTTAATTTCTTGCAAATGCAAGCATCTTCATTGTCTCTGATGAAATTAAACTCTTTTAACAGTTTCATCATAGTGAAGATTCCAACTCCGCGATGCTTACTTCAACCATTGAAGTTTGCATATGCTTTTAGCATCCTTTGAATTAACAAAACCCTTTGGACCGTGTTATGCACACATCCTAGGTAACAATTCTATTAGAAGAACTTGTTTTGTTTTTTCAACTACCACATAACAAAATTATATGTAGTGGTTGCTACATTAATCCGTCTAGACTAAATATAGCTATGAAAGATCAAATCTTGTCATAGTCAACCTTTGAACATTGTTGTGAACTCTTTCCCAACATGTCGACTATTTCATAAATATGAAACATCCATATCTATTTCTTTATAGATCCAAACACGACTATAAGGTCTTACACATTTCTCGAGGGTCCTTCAAGTTCAAAGCTTGATTTCTCGTGTATGGAACTATCACGGATTTTATGGCTTCAAGCCATTTGCGGAGTTGGGGCTCATCATTACTTCTTTGTATGTAGTCCATTCATTATTCTCAAATAATGATTCAACCCTCAAATCTTGGTATTTGATTGTTTACCCGACCTAATAGGTTCAATAGGAACTTAGACCTCCATGACCACAACCTTTGGGGCACGTGAGCCATGAGCATTGTTGCTGCCTCCGGAACACTTTTCGGCGCTGCGCAACTTTGCACATATAGCTAAGGTTCTGTTAACCTTATCAAAGTTCTATTGTCCTCCCACTTATCTTTTCACGAAAAATTCCTTCTCAAAGAAACTTGACGTTCTAAGCGACAAACACTTTTGTCTCTGATGTTATGGAGGAATACTTAACAGTTATTCGAAATAACATACAAAAACAGGTTCATCCGACTTTGGTTGCAAGCATCTTTCTTATGCATAGCATACCAATGTTTAAGAAAGGACAACCTAGGTTTTATCCCAAACCATAACTTTATATGCTGTCATTTCAACGGATTATGATGGAGCTCTTTTCATTGGAAAAACGGTAGTCTCTAAAGCTTTTAATCTTTAAAATATAATGGCAGTTTTATGAATTACACCTTTGATCTTACCATGTCAAACAAGGTTTAATTACATATCTCGAACGCTCCATACTCTTATGGTGTTTTGGGAAATGCAAATCCACGGAACGATTCCTTAAATCTTAGGCATTATGCTAAATTTGTAACTCAAATATCTTCCTTTATGATCTTATCATAAACTATTTATATTCTTGTTACAATAATTTTGCACTTCATCTTGAAAGTCTTTGAACTTTTCAAATGTTTCATACTTCATCCTTATTAAGTAACTATTCATATATTCACTCAAATTTTCAGAGAAAGCATATGAAGTTGAAATCCATCGCTCTTGACTACACATAATGGACTTCATACAACAATATGTACAAGTTCCAATAAGCTAGTCATTCGTTCCCTTTTGGCCTATGAACAAAATTTTAATTATCTCTAGCAAAGTTTCACAAGCATCATTTGATCAAAAATCAAAAGACTCCAAAATTCCATCCACATGGAGTTTCTGCATGTTTTCTTTCCAATATAATTTAAACGGCGATGTCACTTCCTAAGTGATCTTTCAATCAATTTGTCTTTCGATATTTTTAGCACTAGTTTTATGGATGTGATTTCTCCAACGAGATTTGTAAATCATCCATCTTTTATGAATTACGACAATTTATTTGAACAACCCTTTTGTTCTCATAATACCAGATAAAACAAATCTTGAAGGCAAGCTTTGATGTTTAACGAGCAATACAATAACCCTTTATTTGTTCTCGATGAACATCATCACATATTCTTTTGCTAGTTACTTAGGCCATTGTAGTTAATGAATTCTGTTGTTTCGTATGACGATTCATACCAACAAATTCAGTATCCAATACCTAAGAATCCCATTATTTAACAAGCAAAGAATATAGCCATAACACGTATATTCTCTATATACTTAAGCTAAACAATTCTAGTCTTTTCTTTTCTGCCATATATTTATGAGATTCTCTTTCAATATTTTCTTTTTCTGTTTGAAAGAATCTATCAACATCAATAGTGGAGCCATATATATGACACATAGTCCAAAGCATGTATAGTTAAATACCAATGTCTTTGGACTTGCACTTTGAAGTAGATCACCATCATCAAATGTTTGGTGTTCTTTCAAATTCCATTCTTTAGTAATCTCTTGGTGTAGTAAACATTTTACCTACATCAAATATTCACCCTTATCATGGAATAATTCATGATCAAGCTACTTTAAATTATAACGATAACGGTGAATCGCGAGTATAATGTTGCTCTCCAAAACCTTTTGAAGGATTAGGACAACTAGTGTCTCCAACCTTTCGTAAATTCTCATCAAATATGAGAACATAAACTTTGCCATATTATACTCTATCATGTTGTAACCAACACATCATTTCAGATATCGCAATATCTTCCATACATGATGGTTTCTGAAACAACTCTTTCAACTCCTAGATTACCTTGATATTGAAACTATCTTTTGAATATCAAGAATCATGGATACAAACATGATACTTATATACTAACACTGGAATTGTTACTCTTGATTTAATACCAACTATTAAACTTCACGGAGTAATCGAAACTTACTGAAAGTTTGCAATAGGACTTTTAAACTTTAGATTAACACTTCAAAACAATACGATACCAGTTCGTAAAGTAACTCACCAGAATTCTATAGTTCTATCATCTCAATTATAACTAAGCGCAAGGTGGTAAACAGATGCTAATGACTATAATAACTATGCAAATTCACTTCGATTTAATTTATGATAAATAGTGTTCAACTTTTAATCATATTGTTGTTGAACTCCCACTCAAAACAATATCCCTCACATTTTTTTAGTGATTACATGAACCAAATCCATCATATCAAAACCGATCATCACGAAAGATGATGTAGCTTCAAAGGCGAACAATCAACATGTTCATCATATCTACCATATGACTCATGCTTTACCTTTCAGCGATCCGTGTTCCGAGACCATGTCTATACATGCTAGGCTCGTCAAGATCAAACCTTAGCTTCCGCATGAGAAAATCTGGCTTGCTCCCGTTGTATACACTCGCAGAATCTAACACACCCGATCATCACGTGGTGCTTCGAAACAACAAGCTTTAGCAATGGTGATTACTAAGGATGAACACTTTAAAACATGAAATTTTGTGCTAGAGGGATCATCTTATAATGCTACCGTCGCGAACTAAGCAATACAAGATGCATAAAAGGATTAACATCACATGCAATTCATAATATGTGATATGATATGGCCTTTCTTCTTGTGCTTCCGATCTCCATCTTCAAGCATGAACATGATCTCCATCATCACCGACATGGCGTCAAGGTCAATGGAGCCGCTTCATGGTTGTCATCCACCAGCATCAACTATTACAACTACTTTGAATAATAGACACTCAGGTCTTATCGGAATTAAAAGACAACCATATGGCTCCTGCCGGTGGCCGACTTACAATAAGGAACATTGCATACATCATATATAATCACAATCATGGCCATATCACATCACAGCACACCCCTTCAAAACAAAGTTAGACGCCTCTAATTTTCTTTGCATGTTTTACGTGGTTTGGGGCTTTCAATAAGTGTCGTTCTAACTTAGGAACAAGAACCACAACGTTGATGTTTCAACTATCAAGTACTTGTTGTAAATTGAATCTATACTATGATGGGAGAGACAGACACCCGCAAAGCCACTTATGCAATACAAGTTGCATGTTGAGCGTGGAGCAAGTCTCATGAACGATGTCATGTAAGGTTAGCCCGGGCTGCTTCATCCCATCATACTGCAAGATGCAAAGTACACAAAAAGCAATTGATAATAAAAGCACCACCGCCCACAATGACCATTGTGTTCTACTCGTGCAACAGATCTACATATAGACACAACTCTGATACCACTGTAGGGGTTCGTAGCATGGAAAACAAAAAAATTCTACCGCATGAACACACAATCAAGATCTAATCTATGATCAAGCCAAGATCTATCTACTAGATCGGTGCAACAAGTTGATAGAGTACTAACCCTCGAAGATCCAAAGCGGTTAACGAGAGCAGATTCTCGTGGGTGATGTAGTCGTTCACTTGCCGATCTCAAGATCGCGTAGACGATCCTTTCAGCGCTGCGTTCCAGCAGCGCTTCCGCAGTCGGTCACACGTATGGTACTCGATGAAGACCTTCCTCTCCCTTGTTCTAGTAGGCAGCAAAGGTTGTAGTTCTCCCCTCGCGATTCCAACAGCACGACGGCGTGGTGTCAGAAGTAGAGGGGAAATCCCGCAGGGCTTCGCCTAAGTCGGAGCGAGTATGGTGGAGTAGAGAGAGGACCTTGGCAATCTAGGGTTTAGAGGGCCAAAGGGTTTAGAGGTAACCGGTGGCTACGGTTTAGCTAGATGGAGGTTTAGAGGAGATCTAGGGCAGCCGAATCTAGAAGGAGGGCGGCGGCTGGCCTTGGGTTTAGAGGGGCGCCAGCTAAGGGGCAAGGTGTAGGGAGAGGGGGCGCCCCCTCCCTTTCTTTTATAGGTGGGAGGGGCGGCTAGGGCTAACCGAGTCCTCCCCCAACTCCCTTGCTGGCCGGAGGTTTGGAGGAGGGAAGGGAAACCTTCTCTTCCCAGGTTTCCTTCTCTTCCCCCACATGGAAATCATTGTCCCAGTTTGACTTTTTCAAACTGGCCTTTTTACTTTCAAACTAGAGTTTGATTTCTGTCTTCCAAGTGTCCAGCCAAGTTACCTAGGACATGATGTAACCATTCCACTTTGTCATGACACACCCATGTACCCTCCCCTTCCGGATCGGTGAACCTTCTAGACCCTTCTAGAACATTTTGATGAAAACACCAGAACTATTCCCGAACTCCGGAATTGGACTCTCCTTATATGAATCTTATTCTACGGATCATTCCAGATCTCCTCGTGATATCCCGGATCCCATCCGAGACTTCGAACAACATTCGGTCTCTTTACTCACTTTCCATATCTACTAAACAACATCGAATCCTTAAGTGTGTGTCTCCCTATGGTTCGTGAATTATGCGGACATGACCGAGACACTTCTCCGATCAATAACCAATAGAGGAATCTGGAAATTCATATGGCTCCCACATATTTCTACGATTACTTTGCGATCGAATGAACCACTTACATACGATACCAATTTCCCTTTGTCTCACGATAGTTTACTTATCCGAGGTTTTGATCGTCGGTATCTCTGTATACCTAGTTCAACCTCGTTACTGATAAGTACTCTTTTCTCGTCCCCGTTATATGTGATCCCTTGTGAGCCAGTCACATACTTGCAAGCTAATTGGATGACATTCCACTGAGAGGGCCCAGAGTATATCTATCTGTCATATGGATGGACAAATCCCACTCTTGATCTATGTGCCTCAACACATACTTTCCGAACACTCAATGCCACCTTTATAGCCACCCAGTTACAGTATGGTGTTTGATGTCATCAAAGCATCCTTCCGGTGATGGTGATTAGCATGATCTCATGGTCGAAGGAATTAGGTTACTATGTATCAGAAAGCATATAGCAAATGAACTATATTAAATGACTTGATCTTTATGCTACGCTTAACTATAGGAGTATGTCCATCATATCATTCTCCTAATGATATGACCCCATTGTTAATAACATCTCTATGTTCATGATCAGGAAACCATGATCATATATTAACCAACAAGCTAGTTTAACAAGAGGCTTTACTAGGTACTCTTTTATGTTTACAAATCACACAAGTATTAATGTTTCCGATTAATACAATTATAGCATGGTATGTAAACATTTATCATAAGCATGAAGATATGATAATAACCACTTTATTATTCCCTCTTGGGCATATCTCCAACAGATTCGCCTAGTCAGATAAAAGAATATATATATTTAATCAGGGATATTGATTTGCATAGAACCTTAATTATGCTTAAGGAAAGTGAGGACAAGGAAATTACTAAGGAAAAAGATGATACTAGTTTAGTTATACAAAATACTAAGGTCTTGAGTTTAGATCTGGAAGGGGAGGAGCATGAAGGCTCAAGTGGTCATAAGGACCACCACCCAGAGCCTCAAAGTCAAAAAAGGTTCACGGTAAAAAGACCAAAGCACTACTAGGAAAACGGCCTTTAGTGGCGCACCTGAAACCATCATCTGTGGCGCACCTGCAGTGCGCCACGGGCCTTGCGCTACGGCTATCTCTCAGCCGTGGCGCACTGCCTAGTGCGCCACGGTTGTGTAGAGATAGGCGTAGCGCACCTCCTAGTGCACCACAGAAGTTTGGCATGGTGCGCTACCCCTTGGATCTTCTGTGGCGCACTACCTAGTGCGCCACTAAACATCCATGGTGCGCTTTAGGTGTAGTGCACCACAGAAGGTAGACCATGTGCGCCACAGATGTATTTTTTGTTTTTTTTTTAATTTCCAAGCCAGATTATATGCAATACAGATTATATACAATATTACAGCAGATATACACACACAGATACAAGATATACAATTATATATATAAATACTCAATATGAAAAACAAGATTGAAACAAATACATATAGATAAGTCTCATACATGAATACATAGTCTAAGTTACATTGTTTTGATCATGTTACAAAGTAGTAGTTGGTGACATGCGAATACATGTGTCGATCGAACAAGTTAGAGCTCGGAAGCTCGCCTAGACATCTAAACTAGCTAGCTAGACACAAACGCGGGATAAATAACCAAAGAAGATAAGCATGATCACCGCCGCGACGAAGGTGTAGGTCTTCATCCGGTTCCTTGTCCTAACTACCGCTAGATAGCGCGTGTATCTAGCTTCCGCCTCCGCCATAGTGTTGTACCCTTTGTAGCTATTGCCGCTGAAACGGTGCACCTGTCTCCGGCAGTCTTCCCAATCATCGTAGACTCCGGGAACCCGTCCCTTGTACACGACGTACCACGTCATCTACAAGTTGACAATAATAACTAACCGGTGATTGAAAAAACATGTATAATTAAAGTCGCATATGAAGATACACTTATAGAAAGTACTCTTAAATCAAAAATAGCAAACTCAAAAAGCATGCCTCATATATAACTAGGTTGTTGGACACAGGAATATGCTTATGACGGGACTGTTAGCCAAGTAGGATGCACAATTCCTGGACTTGTGCATATCACAAGGCTAACAATCCCGTCATAGCACATTCACATATATATTGTGCCACGACATTTCAATCATCGGCATATTCTCGAAAAAGACAAAAATAACTCGAAAAGCATGTCTCATATATAACTAGGTTGTTGGACATAGGAATATGCTTATGACGGGACTGTTAGCCAAGTAGGATGCACAATTCCTGGACTTGTGCATATCACAAGGCTAACAATCCCGTCATAGCACATTCACATATATATTGTGCCACGACATTTCAATCATCGGCATATTCTCGAAAAAGACAAAAATAACTCGAAAAGAATGCCTCATATATAACTAGCTAGGTCGTTGGACACAGGAATATGCTATGACGGGACTGTTAGCCAAGTAGGATGCACAATTCCTGGACTTGTGCATATCACAAGGCTAATAATCCCGTCATAGCACATTCACATATATATTGTGCCATGACATTTCAATCATCGGCATATTCTCGAAAAAGACAAAAATAACTCGAAAAGAATGCCTCATATATAACTAGCTAGGTCGTTGGACACAGGAATATGCTATGACGGGACTGTTAGCCAAGTAGGATGCACAATTCCTGGACTTGTGCATATCACAAGGCTAACAATCCCGTCATAGCACATTCACATATATATTGTGCCACGACATTTCAATCATCGGCATATTCTCGAAAAAGACAAAAATAACTCACACTTGTCGTCCGAGAACCAAAGAGTAAGCAAAAAAACCAAAGAGTAAGCAAAAAAACCAAGCATTGATTGATATATAATAATAATAAGCAAAATAAGTAAGCGGTGATTCATAAACCTAATAAGATAAGTACACTTGTCGTCCACACACACACACAAAGGTCATCTATAGTTTGCAACTACAACTAGGCCAACATCAAGCCTTCTGGCTCGGCTTAGGGAACGGGAGGACGCCCTGTCTCGTCATGAACTTCCTATAGTCACCCTGCATCTCTAGGCGATCTTCTATGTCACGGTTATTCGGGATATTTCCTCCGTAGAAGATCCCCCCCGAAGTCATGACATCACGAAAGATGATTGCCCCAAACTGCTGCTGGATGTGATACATCTCTTGTCTAATATCCGGATCATTGATCTTGGCCTTTGCTTCGGCCCACTGTTTGAGATGATCTGGCAGCGTAGAATTCTGCTGGTCAAGTAGGAACGTCCTCATGTGATGGAGTGCGTAGTAGGCTTCCTTCTTACTGTTTTCCGGCTGCTTCACGCAGGGGAACTCTGTAACGTGGTTGAAGACGTGCCGGCCGAACTTGACCTTCTTACGCACGAAGCTGGTGCCTTCCGTCGAGGCAAAGCCAGTGAGAGCATCATCCAGAACTTCCTTGATCTTGTCGTAGTTTTTCTTCTTTTCTAGACTCCCCGAGTCGAAATACGTGGCGTGGGAATGCTTCGGCGATAAGGAGATGAGCGTGCAGTGTTCATCTCTGCGCAAAAAATTCAAATGGAATGTGTTGAAAAAAGAATGATGATGATCTAATAAAGCCAATCGACGGTGGCGACTGAATAACGACTTACTCGGGAAAGTAAGGCACGAGAATGTATTCCTTTGTCTTGTTCGCCACGAGGATTCTTTTTAGGTACGAGGCCACGATACGTCGTTCGGCGGGGGAACCCAAGCAGCCGTCACGCATGTAGTAGGGGTCCACTATAGCGATGCCCGGTGTGTTCTCTCTAATGATCTGCGTGGCCAGGCTGAGAGAAAAGAGACGGACCATGGTATAGTGCAACGGGTATAGGTGGAACATATTGAAGATGTCCTCGAACCGCAGGAAAAACAGATCCGCGGGGGCAGTGTCGACGAAGCCCAAGCCTGGTGGCACCTTAACCACGAATACCGGGTGCGAGGGATCTTTCTCCGATAGAAGGCGTCTCTCTATCGTCAGCACGCCGTCATGCACACTCTGCAGTTCCGAACTGGCGAACTTCCGCAAATTCTTAGGTAGCATGGGCTCACCCGCCACATGAATCCTCCACATAATACCCTCGGGTCTTGGTGGCCCGTCCCGAAACCTGATCGGATTCGCAGTTGTTGACGCCACCGGCTGGCTCGAGCTGCTAGATTTTCTTTTCCTGCCCTTTTTTTCCTTTTGGAGAGCGGGCAGGCACCGCAATCTGAGCACCGGCCGCCCTATGTAGTGTGTCAGGGCTTAGAATAAAGGGCCGGTTGGTTGTATCAGCTGGCTCTGTAAAGGCGCAAGCTGGAGGCGTCTCCTGAGAACCAAACAGACGCTTGGTGATAGTGGCTTTCTCTGTGGGGCCACCAGCTAGGTCTTCTTCGTTGCCAAACTGAGTGCTGAAGAAGTGATCATTCCAGTCTTCGTCGTCCTCGGCCGGATCCTGCGCCATGTGCATATCATCAACATGATCATCCGACCCACCGCGTGGAGGTGACGGCGAGGGCGGTAAGGGGGCCTTGCCACCGCTTGTCGCTGGCACGACAGGCGGTGCTGTTGTCTGTGGCGTGATGGCCCCCGCCGTCCCCAAACGGATCATGCTCTTTGGCCATAGCAAGAACAAGCCGAAGCAACTTCTGAGGACAGACGACTCTTCTTCATCCGCTCCTGGGGGTTGAATGGGAGGTTCCAGGTCGTCGCAGCCCCTTAGCACCCGACTAATTTTAACCCTGTGCACGCTATCTAGCATCGGTTTTGAGTGGAACATGCGCTGCAAGGGTTGAACGATGGTACCCTTGGCAACATCCCTCAGCTCGTTGTTCACGTAGCATAAGAGAGTGCAAGGAACATCTGTCTGCAGAAAACATGTACGGCGTCGTCAGAGCGAGATGCCACAAGAGTAATATATAGATGGCATGAAAGGCGGTAATTAAAGCAATTTGTTTACCGTGATGGCATCGAGATCGGCTAATGTCGACGCACCGTATACGGCGACGGGCGTGCAAGAGACGGAAGGGCTGCTTGATGGCGCGGTGATGGCCGCCGGTGTATTCTCCCTACCGACGGGTGCTTGGAGCTCCGGTGCCGCCGCGACGATGGCAGGGGGGGCACCAACATGTACTCCGGCGCCGCGGTGATGGCAGGGGGAGTCACCAACACTTGCGGCGCCGCGGTGCTAGCGGGCGGAGTCACGAACACGTAGTTCGCCTGATTCATCGGCGCCGCGTTGTTCGAGTGGCTGCTGACCATGCTTGGAATCGGGCACGGCCCTACTCGACCACCCGCACTCCAGTTCGCTATTGACTCCACCAAGGTAGGCAGGAAGGACGTAAGGGTGATTGCCAGGTTGTCTTGGACGATCTGCGGGATCCGCGCCACTTGTGCCTTAAGTTCTTGAACCTCTCTGTTTTCCTCCTCGCTCCTTCCCGACGGTGCCACATGCGTCCTCGGCGGTGGACCAAAATGATCCACCCAATTCTTACCCCCGAGGCCGGCCAGACGGCCAGCCGACGACGGCTTCTTCGTAACCGGCTCTATTTTCTTGGCCCGGTTCATCGCCCTGTTAAAAGGGTTATCCCACCGGGTGGCCGCCGTCGACCCCTGGGATGAGGAACCTTGGGATCCATGACTAGCAACAATTTCCTCCTCCTGCAGAAGAAGTAACAGTGAATCATTTAGATCATCGATTAGATTGCAATCGTGTTGATCCGCGGTAATTAGATTATACTTACCACAATTTCCTCGAATTCCTTCACCGCAGGATCCGCGGTGAGTTGTTTGGTTTTTGGGTCCACATGGTAACGGGCCCTGATGAAGTTTCGAACCTGCCCGGGTTCGAATTTAGCAAAGGGGTTTTCTATCCCCTTGGATCTATACTCTTCGTCCTCCTTATTCCATTTGGCCTCCGCGGTTCTGTATCCACCAGATCCGAGATGGTGATGACCTATATTCATCGCCTGCAGCACCTTTCCCCGATTACTATTGGCCAGGGCTCTTTCGGATTCACACCTCTCCTTGAACTCCCGGAACTGATCTTCGGTGATCTGCGGGTCAATCTTCTAGATCTCCTCGAGACTTTTGCCTTCTTTATAGATCTTCTTCTTTATCCGGGTTCTCCAGCTGGCCAGGGCGGTGCTCATCTTTGTGAGGGCGGATTTGTTTACTTCGTTCCCATGATAATTTGTGTTCTGATACTTAGCGGGGAACTTGTATCTTGCGTGCAGCTTCTCGAAGAGGATTGTGCGCAAGTGGCCATTATCTTTATGCCGGAGATTCTCGGTGTTGATCGAGATGGTTGTCCGGGTGATCGCCGCCACTTGCCCACCGTACCCTTTGACGACAAGGGCGGGCTCCAAAGGAACCCCTGATGGGCTCACTTCGGTAATTTCCTCCCTGACCGTGCCGACCGTGTTCGGGCGCCGGTCCTTCGGCTTCTTCTTCTTCTTCTTAGGAGGGTTGCTACCACTCCCTGTGCCCTCGCCGCCATCAGTGGTTTCATCGTCCGCCGTTCCTTCGGCTTCTTCCTCCAAGTCTTCCATCTCATCATCCTCGCTCTCCGAAGGATGGTATTCTTCATCGTCTTCTAGCCGCTGGGCCGCCTCCCAGAATGTCAATTGTTTATTCGGAGGTCTGAGTTCTCCTTCAGCGCTGATGCGCTTAGAACATCCAGCCTCGTCGTTGTCACACATCTTTGCACTAATAAAAAACAAATAATTGGTTAAATGCACGGAAAAATCCGGCATGACCTTTGCTAATTTTTGGACCTACGAGCGCCCATTTTCTCAACCGAAACGGAAGTGAATCAACACTTCGGGAGAAATGGGCAACTCAATTGAAATCCCTAAAAGAAAAAACAGCCCCAGCCCCAGTGATAACCCCATTGACCCCATCCATCATTCACACACAAAGAAAATAGCCCCATCCATCATCGCCGCCTCCGCTTCCATCATCCATCATTAATGATTAACACAGATACACAACAGTATATAACATATACATTGAGATAGTTTATAGTATATAACATATACACAGATACATAAAGAATATAAAATATACAGTATATAACATATACACAACAGTATATAACAGAGCACAGATATAACAGGGAACATATATAATAGGGAACATATATAATAGTACACACAGCATAGCAAATATATGGCCAGCATAGCAAATATATATGGCCAGTACACACAGGTTTCACAAATAGTACACACAGCAGCAAGCATAAAAGTTTATATTGCTTGCAGTAGTGCCTTCTCAGCACTACTAGACCATCACCAGGATCAGTACTAAAACCATACAACATAACTAGGATTTCAGCAGGGGCATTTCAGAAAAACCTATGTCTCTAAGATGAGCTTCCTGGGGGAGAAGATCAAGCAGAATATGGGGGGTTGGATGGGGAGCACCATGTCCATTGGTGGAAGAGTGACTAAGACTGATGCTTGTCTCTCTAACGATGTTGTATATCAAATGTCAATGAAAATACTACATAAAACAAATATTGTCCAGATGGAGAAGCCTACCAAATTTAACCTAGCTCTAATGTGCAAATGGTGGTGGAAGGTGGAAAAAGGGAATGGCCATTGGCAAGATTTTATGAGGAGAAAATATTTGGGGGATTCTAGAATTTTTTTTGTACAAAACATAGGTCTAAATACTATGCTCTTTGGTCTGAAATGCTCCAGGTCAAAGATCTTTATCTTTGTGGCAGAAAAATGCAAGTTAAAATTCTTGGTGTGGCCAGAATTCTCTGAAGGATACTTTCCCTGAGTTGTTTGATATATGCAATGAACAATATTGGACTGTGGTTGTTGCTGCAAGGAGAAGATGGTAGTTTGCTTTCAGGAGATGGCTATCTATGGCTAGGACGCCGCGAACCAGTAACGAACCAGTAACGAACCTAGGCTAGGACGCCGCGAAGAAGATCGCAGGCAGCCTGCAACATTGGAGGCACCGCCAGCGGGCTGCAGCGGCCCCCTCCTCCGCAACCGATTCGAGTGAGACGACGACAGCATTGTTCTATGGGAGGAGCTATAGCAGCATCAGGGCTTCTGGTACTAGCTAGCAGAGAGCCCTGCTTGCGGGGATGCCCGCTACTAGGGTTGCAAAGCCTAGGATGCCCCCAAAACAGAGGGAGAGAAGGAGAGAGGGAGAGAGGGGAGAGGAGATGCTCACCTCTGACGGGCGGACGACGGGAGGACGACGGCGGCCTCCACCTCCTGAGACGCGGCGGCTGCTCCTCCTCGGACACGGGCCTCCTCCTGAGACGCGGGCGGACCTCCTCCTCGGACACGTACGGGCGGACCTCCTCCTCCTCGGGCGCGGGCAGGCCTCCTCCTCCTCAGACGCAGCGGCGGCGGATCGAGAGCGGCGGCGACGGTCCTTCGGCTTCGGGCTGAGAGATGGAGAGATGGGGATGAGAGAGGGGGTCTGGCGCCACACGTGTGGATAAAGCCACTTAGGCGTAGCGCACTAAGCCATAGTGCGCTAAGGATATCTGTAGCGCACTATGGGCTAGTGCGCTACGCCTATCGGCTTCTAACTACTGGATAAGAGAACTACAGTCCCACTAGCTAACAACTATACTAGCCTATCCCACTGGTTCTGCCCACTACTCTATTCTAAACCTGAGAGCACCCAGGTTCGAATCCTGGTGCCCCAATTTTTTGTTTTGATTTTAAAAACACTTTTAAATATTCCAAAAAATGCCCAAAAGTGGTGATATATGCCATAGAAGTTTTATTTTGATTTTAAAATACTTTTAAATATTCCAAAAATGCCCAAAAGTAATAATATTCCAAAAATGCCCAAAAATATGATTTAAAGTATAAATAAATTTCATAATACTTTGTTCATGAATATTACAATCTTTTTTGACCACGCGTTTACAATATTTTTTGAGCTAGCGTTTTACAATCTTTTTTCCCTTCTTTGTCGCGGTTGAATAATTTAGCCCCGGCACTTTAATGTTTCTTCTTTCGAACGGGCTACCTTTTTTGGGTAGGGTTGTCCTTTTTCTTCTTGTGATGTATGTTGCTGCATCGTAGTCGTCGTCATCTTCAATCTTTGGATCGCCGTACTGGTCGAAGTCTTGCTCGTTGGCGACTCCATCCATTCCGATGATGTTTCTTTTTCCTCTCCTCACGACAACACGGCTAGGCTTTGTCGGGTCGGTAATAAAAAACATTGGTCCACTTTGGTAGCCAGTACCCACGGTTCATTTTTCGCGGCCACGTTTGCACCGGCGGCCTTGGATTTGGCTGCTTCGGGTATAACCATGGTTGTGAAATACCGGTCTTCTCTTTCGACGCTCTTTGCCCATCTGACACGGAACATCGGCACCTTTTCTCCACAGTAGTCGAGCTCCCAGATCTCCTCGATTCTTCCATAGAATCTTTCCTTCACGTTGTCATCGGTGTAGAATTCCGACGTTACGCCTGAGTTCTGATAATCACACTTGTTGTCCTTTTCCTCCGTGTAGAATGTGTAGCCGTTGATATCATACGCCTGATAGGTCACCAGGTTTTGCATCGGTCCCTGCGACAAGGTGAATATGATCTTTTCCGTGTCAGAAGAATGCGAGCGCGGGGGATTATCAAGGAGCGTCTGCCTAAACCAACGCGTGAAATCTGAGTTGTGCTCTTTGATTATTTCTCCCTGCGTCCTCTGTATGCCCCGGTCACTGTACTTCTTCTCGATTAACCTTTTGTGCTTCTGTACCCAAGGATCGACCAGTTCTAAATGCTGTAGCACGACGAGGTTTGCTCGATCAAAGTCTGCGCGTCGAAAATCGAAGTCTGCATGCAGTATGCGACGACCCTCTCGGTGACCAGATCCGTCGAGCTTGCCAAGGTGTCTGTTGACGGGAAGACCGACAGGGTTCTCGATGTCTAGATAATTCGTGCAGAAAGAGATGCACTCTTCGGCCAGAAAGCCCTTGGCTATGCTTCCATCTGGACGGGACCTGTTGCGAACGTATCCTTTGATGTGTCCGTTCATCCTTTCGAACGCCATCATGCTGCGGAGGAACATCGGCCCGAGTTGTACGATGTCCTCCACGACATGGACCAGCAGATGCACCATAATGTCGAAGAATGCGGGTGAGAAGTAGACCTCAAGCTCACATAGTATCACCACGATCTCCTCCTGTAGCCTTCCGATCTGATTCAAGCCAATCGACTTCCTAGAGATGACGTCGAAAAACTTGCATAGGCCAAATAACGTTTCACGGACGTGCTCGTCCATTATCCCTCTTAGTGCGACCGGAAGTACCTGCGTCATTAGCACGGCACAGTCGTGAGACTTCATGCCACTGAACCTCTGCTTCGCCTCGTCTAGGTATCTGCTTATCTTGCCCGCGTAGCCGTAAGGAAATTTGACTCCTAGAAGGCACTTGAAAAACTGTTTGATCTCATCCTGGCTTAGAGTGAAGCAAGAAGGAGGGCAGTAATATTCGTTCTTCTTGAACTTTTTACCCTTCCGACGACCTTGTGTCGTCTCTGACTCATGATCATCGTCATCTTCCTGATCGTCATCAGGAGTAGTGCGTCCTCCGTGAAGCTCCTTCCAGATACCCAAGCATACCAGGTCGTGCCTTGCTTTCGGACCATCTTTCGTCCTATCTGGCATGTTGATTATGGTGGCGACCAGACTCTCGCACACGTTTTTCGTGATATGCATGATGTCGAGGCTATGAGGCGTGCGGAGAAACTTCCAGTATGGCAACTCCCAGAAAACAGACCTTGTTTTCCATACCTTCATCAGCGGCTTGTCTTGTTGCTGCCTCTTTCGCTTCTTTCCAGGCTTAGGACAATCTTTCCAGTTTTTCAGCAACTCTTCCACTTCTTCGCTGCTCCTACGCTCTGGGATTCCTCGGGTCTCTGATTTGCCATCGAACAGGTCTCCACGTTTTCTCCATGGATCATTCTTGCCGAGCCACCTCCGGTGCGCCATGAACACGGTTTTCGATGACCCTGGATCTTTCTCTAGTTGGAGATAGCTTGTGTTATCCATGCACCTAACGCATGCGCAGAATCCTTGGATAACCTGCCCCGAGATATACCCGCAACCTGGATAGTCTTGCACCGTAGTGACCAACGCGGCTCTCATAGTGAAATAATCTTGTGCGACGGCGTCGTAAGTATTGGCTCCAGATTCCCATAACGTGGCTAGCTCCTCTTTCAACAGCCCGAGATACAGATTGATGTCGATACCAGGTTGTTTCGGCCCTTGAATTAGCATACTCATTTGTATGTACTTCTTCTTCATGCACAACCATGGAGGGAGGTTGTACATCCATACAAACACGGGCCAAGTGTTGTGCGTGCTGCTCTGGCTACCGAACGGATTGAGTCCATCGGTGCTCGCACCAAGCCTGATGTTCCTCGAATCTCCACCGAATTCTGGGAATTCGAGGTCCAATGCTTTCCACTGGCTAGCATCTGAAGGGTGCGTCAGCAGCTCATCCTTTTCGGGGTCATCATCATATCCTGGCTTCTTCCTTTCCGCATGCCATCGCATGAGCTTCGCTTCCTTAGGGTCCGCGAAATAGCGCTGCAGACGAGGAGTGATAGGAAAGTACCATACCACTTTTCGAGGTGCTTTCTTCCCTTTCTTGTATCGACTCACGCCGCACACCGGACATGTGGTTTTCTCCGCGTCCTCGCCCCGATAAATGATGCAATCGTTGATGCATACGTGATATCTAACGTGCGGTATATCGAGAGGACAGACGATTTTCTTGGCATCCTCGATACTAGTTGGACATGTGTTCCCCTCCGGGAGACGATCGTGCCAGAATTCCATCATATCGTCGAAGCTTGCGTCGCTCAATTTGTGCTTTGCCTTCATCTCCATAGCCTTGAGCGTTACATTCAACCGGGTATCATTGGGCCTGCATCCTTCATACAATGGAGTAACCGCGTCTTTCTCAAGTTGCGCAAGCTTGGCTTTCTCTCTAGCGGCAGCCTTGGCGTTACTCGTCTGCTTGAGAAGCTGCTCTTGCACATAAGGGTCCCGCACCCAGCCTGACGTTGTTCCATCGTCGTCTGCTCCTCCGGCATCTAGATCATCATCATCCCGGTCTGCTTCCGCACCTTCACCATCTCCAGGAGACTCTTCATCATCTCGCCCGTTCTCGCCGTGATGATGATCATCGTCATGTTGGCCACCTTCTTCACCGTCTCCATCATCTACGCCATCGCTTATCCAACGAGTGTATCCATCCATGAAACCATGGCGGAGCAGGTGCGCCTGCAGATTCCCGGAATCTGGGTCGATCACCCAGTTGAGTTTGCATCTTCTGCACGGACATCTTATATCTGTCTTGTTATTTCGTATCATGTCGGCCGTCGCACATTTCAAAAATCTAGCCACAATGCCTTCGCTCATTATGCGGACCATTTTTGCCTGCACGATGTACACGGTACAATTTTGAAGTCTATTAGAACCACATAATGAATGCATGCATGCAATGGTCGATAGAAAATTTCGGCATGACCTATCCTAAAATTAGGACCTTTGCGAAATGACAAAGTCTTGCCAAAATGGAAATGAATCAACATTTTGGCAAAACAAATGGCAACTTGTTCACATACAAACACAAGAGAGAGAGAGACCGATCCATACACACATGAACATATCATTATCCTCTCCATACACACATGCATGAGCATCATCGATACTCTCCATATACACACACATATGACCATTGATCCTCTCCACACATACACACATCATGAGCATCGATCATCTACATACATATGAGCACATCATCCATATACACATGAACACATCCTTACATGGACAACTTACCGAGATGAGAGACCGATCGATCGCGAGAAAGATGGAAAGGAGAGGTGCGCGCGTCGACCGGAGACGGATAGATGAGAGACCGGAGACCTCCTCTATTACTTATGTAACATCCAAAGCAAGTTTTACATGCTAAAAATGGTGAATGTGTGGAGAAATTGAGGTGGGAAGGAGAAGATCCCGACTAGATCTAAGGAGGAAGAAGAAGGGGAAAGTGAAGTGTGGGGTGGTGGATGTGTGGGCACACATGTGCACATAAAGTGCTGTCCTAAAAGAATCGACACATCCGTGGCGCACACGGCCCTAGTGCGCCACAGGGAGTACAAACATCTGTGGCGCACTATGCCACGTGCGCCACAGATGCTCCTACTCCCTGTGGCGCACTAGGCCGAGTGCGCCACAGAAGTTTGTGGCCGTTTCAGAGCAGAGGGGGGCATGCGCTTAGGCGTAGCGCACCAGGCACACGTGCGCCACAGATGACCCTAACAACCGTGGCGCACATGACTGTAGTGCGCTACAGATGTTTGGCGTGTGGCCAACAGGGCCCTGACCCACACACATATGTGGCGCACTATAGTCATGTGCGCCACGGTTGTTCTAGTTACTAGTAGGGCACTGCCCACAGGTGAGCCACGCCTGTTTTAGCCGTGGGGCACTTCAACCATGTGAGCCACGGATGTGCTGATTACCTATAGCTGTTTTCCTAGTAGTGAAGGGGTCTCAGTTATTAGGAGGAGCTCAAGGTTGAATAAAGGAAATAAGAAAAACAATGAAAGGGTGTTTTTGGAACAGTGGGGGTTTCGTAGATACTGCTAAGCATAGATTTGTTTCAGACACGATTAGCGAACACAAACTTGATTTTTTTGCCATCTCGGAAACTGGTAGAGCCAAGCCCGTTCCTATCAGCTCATCGAATATGAAAATGGGCATCAATGGAATGAGGGGCCGAATTTCCTCCCAGGCGAGGCCGAAGAGAATGTTGACGCTGCTACTGATGATGAATCCGACGGAGATTCTGGTGATGAAGGTGAGTCGGGCGAGAATTCTGGAAGTTCTAATGAGTCTAGTGGTAGTTCGGGAGGAAAAGCTGAAGCTTGATCCTCCTCCAAGGGGCCGGCGGCGGCAGCTGCGAGGTGGCGGTGGCCGCGGTGGTGGGGAGACTGGAAGAACTCATCGAACCAGAGCAATCTGGTGCCAAATTGGTAGAGGCTACGGTTCTACCAGGTCCCGGGCGTAGATTATAGGGTTGGAAGTGAGTGCGGAGAGGCTGGAGGCGCAGACGTCGGCGGATGGGCGACGTCACTGTGAGAAGGAGAAGGCGGCGGCTAGGGCAAGGTGCGGCTAGGGTTTGGGGCTCCCGTCTCCTGAGGGAGACGACAACAGAATATATTTATTGTCTGATTATAATCAAAGGGGTACATGCGTTTATATAGGAGGGTAGCTCCTCTAAACCCTAGATAACTTGGGCTAAGCTCCTAATTGGGCCTCTTCTGTGTGTACTGGAGCTCGACCATAACACCAATCTTCTCCTAGCAGCCTCGTGCTTCTCTTTTTGAGTCCCTTCTACTACGGTTCTAGTTTCCGCCTCAATATATAGTTGGACTCTTCATTTTCAAACACCTCTCTCCACAAGTGTTTGTCTAAATCCTTGTCAGTCGATACGACTTATAAAAGAAACAAACCACAAATATAAAACTGTAATTTTGTTGAAGTCATATTTATATTATAAAACGAGTTTTACAGTGCTTATGACTGTTATGGTGTTTAACTTTCTTGTTCCATCTAATACACATTTTCCTCCATGCATGCCTTAGCATACTAGTTTGAATAGATCATACATACATAAATGTGATAATAATATGCATTTGTAGATACATGAACACCAAAACATGAGCAATTTGCAACTGAATAAAGATCCACCATCAAGGGTACGCAAATACAAACATAATCATTTAAGGAAGCTCAAATGTACTAGAACAATAAAAATATTTAGATATACATTATAAAGCTAATTCAACAACCCATAGTCCGAGTGTGTGCTACTTCACCATGATGGATGCAATGGAAAAGTCATTATCCAACATGGAGATGCTGGGGTTTACAGTCCAATCTTCTCCTGGGCAGCCTCCTGCTTCTCTTTTTGAGTCCCTTCTAATACGGTTCTAGTTTCCGCTTCAATATATAGTTGGACTATTTATTTTCAAACAGCTCGCTCCACAAGTGTTTGTCTAAATCCTTGTCAGTCGATACGACTTATAAAAGAAACAAACCACAAATATAAAACTGTAATTTTGTTGAAGTCATATTTATATTATACTATGCCATAAGAAAGAATGAATATATCAACGATTGTAGCATTAATATGGTATATTGGAGAAGATTAATTATGAGGATATGGTTAAATATTTCATTCCTAGAAATAATACATGAAGGATGGTGCTTTTTAGAAGAAGTCCAAGTCAGTTCACAGGTTGTATACCACCATTACTAGTGGAGAACTACTCGTCTAAGTATTGGTCAAAGCATTGACCTACACAGTAAAATTACATTCATTTTAGAGGGACGATAGTATGTTACTAAATTTTATGCCGAATAACATATATTGGAGCTATATATTAACCATGTTTTCTAATTATAGTACCTCGGTTCTTATATTACACCGGTTCCATAAGTTTCCACATACATCTGTGACGACTACGTTTTGCCCGATCCGCCCCTACTCCCCTAGGAGCGATGTGAGCGGGTTGTTTGCTCTTGGAACCTGATAACACCTGGTCCAGCTAGATGTATGCTAGCTCATTCAGACAAGCATGCTGCTTCTCAAATCCTGTCATGAGAATTGCTTCTACACGTTTTCTTCTGTGTCCCCCTTCTTTTTAAACTTTGACAACAAAAACTTTATATCGATTCGTTTTAAAGACTGTACGAACACACGTGAACCTCGTATATAGACGTATACTTACCATACACGTATACTTACGTGCCTGTGGGAGGCAAAAAATGGGAGGTATATAGCATCAGCAAAAAAATTTAAAACGTGGCATGCAAGGCGTAGATCGCGATAACGGAAGGTGAGATCAGCCGATGAGAACGTGAAGTATAACCAACTCGACTAAGTACACCTATAGGGAGATATAGGTAGCCTAGATATGAGTTTTGACGTGTAATTTATGATTGTCTATCTACACATGCATGCTGACTATCCAAATCATTGCATATTCATAGCCGTCCGATACGAAGCATCCATCTGTCCATTTGTGATGTCTCCATCGTCAAATGCTCAGGCTCTTGGCATGCAGCCTCCCAACTGAGCCAACTCGGCCACAACCACGTCACAACTCAGCCTCCCAAATGCAATAAGCATGTTTAGACTTTATGTCATATATAGTTTACGGCAGCAGCGCTAATGCGTCGCTCGCCAACACAATGATAGTCGTTACACACTAGCTGGTCAATCAATGGTGGCCGCTCCAAAATTATTCATAATTTTTGGTCTTCCTCGAAAAAGTTTCTCCCACACAATTACCATCTCAGCAATTAGCATCCTGAAAAAGAACGGACATACTTTAGCAGCCAATGATAGGAACCCTGAGGTCACTGGTTAGAACATTTCTTGCCAACTGAAAGGGCTGCGGATAAGGGCATCCAAGCGCTCTGGACGATCGAGATAGGACTTGCCCGAGAATACCTTTCGCTTAAATTGTTCGCTTGCCCGAGATAGGGCTGTGGATAAGGGCATCCAAGCGCTATGGAAAGGGTTCGTCTAATCTCAACCTTTCGCTTGCTTCTCGTGTGTGACATGTTCGCTGCGCCCATTCAGCCGCCGATGCACTCCCGATACCTCGCACACACATCTTTAGAGTCGCTACAAACTCATGATTAGTATGATTTTCGTATTGAACCATCACCAACATAGAAGGAAGATAGAGAATACACACAAATATATTTTAGATGAATATATGAGCCAATACATTATACAACACCAACATAACCGAGTCTACACCCTGGTGCATGTAATGTGGTACTACATAAAAAGGACAAGCGTGTTGTTTTCATCTAAAGCAAGGAGCTTACATAAGGCGCTTTGGGAGTTTAAATTGAACTCACAATACGTCCTATATTTATGAATGGAGGGAGTAGAACCAAGCACATACATCCGAAAAACACAACGATGCAAAAACAAACACAAAGTCACATGAGCTGGCATGCAAAGCAGAAAATACCCTCATCTAAGAAAAATATGTGCCCAGTACGATAAAGACAGGTCCAGTTGCGGGATTGACCTTACATGTGTCCCGTCGACTTACTTTTATGGAGCGTTTAATTAAAATTATTTTGTTTTTTTTTACATGTTTAAAATTATTTTGTTGGATGTAACCCAACACCAGTCCATTTGTTGGTGGATTTATTGCAAAAAACGTCCACGACTTTCACCACAATTGCAAGTTGCAAGTCTTCCGTTAAGTGAAATGAACAATGCTCAAATTGTTCCTAACATATTCTTTGTTAACCAGGTGGTTGATATGGAGAGAAACACAAATTTCATAAATAATCATACTTCATGGTTATGTTTCATCAAGAAAACTGATGCAATGACATTAACATCTGTTTTGTATAGGAAGCTACTGTTCTATGAACTAGCAAGGTGGCCCTCGCAAATGCGAGGACATCATTTTAATGTGTTCAAATTTTATGCAAAAAATTATACATAAATCTTGGTAATTCTCTTGTGGTCAATTAGTGAATAAAAAAATCAAAAGGTCGATCAAACATAGTATCGTGGGTTGAATCCCAGCCTTGAGTTTCTTTCTAATAGTATCAATCTGAAGTTGTCGATATTTGAATTTTTCATAATACTTTGTCAAACTTTATAAAGTTTGATTTTGACCAAAAGTTATATCCAATATATTGAGATGTAGATGGATTCTACATGGCATGAGAAATATAAATGGATGTACCTGAACTATCCATTCTTTGGAAGAAGTGTATATCCTAGTAAACAATTGTTTGTTCTCTTATTACACAGCCATCCAACGTGATATAGTCCATGATAGTTTATACATTCTACCATCCAATACATGTATGTAATCAGTCAATAAGTTATGGTTTGTTTTTTTCTACAAAAACACTTTGGGATTTTTTTTCATCATTCCCTCATTATTAATGTTACACTATGACCACATGTACACCTATTCCCTACTAAATACTATGTTTTCCTTTGTGTAAAAAAGAGAATAAATTTTCCTCTTGCCTACTCTGAAGTGTTAAATCTGCAAGGATGTTTTTTTGTGCTTCACTTTTTTTTGTTCCTATGCTAATTATTTATTCAAATGTATAAGTTTGTACAATTGATCAGGCTATACTCGTTGTTAGGAACTTTTAAGCAATGAAAACAAACATATATATGATAGAAAAGAAACTACATGGGAATAAAGGTTGTTTTCGACTCATGTTAGTTAAACGCTCTCTACACATGTACTGCAGTTAATGTTGTTAAATAATTATATATCTTATGATTAAAGATAATATAAGACTATATATAAGCGACTTTACAATAAACTGTAGTTCATGTCACAAGCATTTTTGTTCTAGGTGTTCGGTCGACATCTTTGGAATTAATTATCATCTGATATTATACTTTATTTATATTTTATTAAAACTTAACTCTTTAATGCAAACATAAGGAAATGGCAATTACATCCTTTTGTGTTTAAGTTTTAATTCATAGATTTAAGCTCTATATGGTACTTTGCCTATATACTAATTTCCTTTTTGGTTTTGGATATTTTTGCTAAAGAAATTGCTTATTGCAGCCTCATTACATTCACGTCAAAGCGTATCACTTAAAACATTTTTCTATCTAGAATTAAACACACTTTTAGATCTAATTTTCTGCATGCAAGTAAACTGGAGTATAAGAACACGCTCCTTCATATATAAACTCTCAACGCCGAAACACTGATACATGCCAGATTTTTTTTTTGAGAAACACAGTACAGACGCAGACGCTCACAATGCGTACATACACTCATCCCTATGAACAACTCCGAAAGACTGAACCGACGGGTCTTGAGATTGACGAAGTCACGGCAGACGCCTCGCTATCGACGGGAACATCGCCTCCCACTGAAAGAATATTCCGCCTTTATGAGACACCAAAGCGTCAAACATGGGGTTTGAACTCTGGTGGATTGGGGGTACCACTGCTTTCTAATCATCCAACCATGGGTTGGTTCTCAATACATGCCAGATTTAATTCGCATGGAGAGCACTATAATTTCCATTTTTCTTGGAATTATTATTTTTATTTCCCACACTATAATCCGTGGGTATATATAGAGAAAGACATGGCCAGAAAGGAGAAAATTAGGAAGCAACTATGTAATCTCCGCCAAATCGCATCATCTAATTTTGTGTTGTATTATTGGTTATACCATGCGCAGTGTACCGTATCTAAGAAAAGATCTTGATTGGTCTGTGCGTACGTGTGTGCTCGCATGTGTTTATATGCATCACATCGAAGTAGCTTGTTTGTGTGCAACTATCGTCATATGCCGGTGAGACGGCAACGACAACCGAACGTGACCAGCTACAGGCCAAAAAAAAAAGTGGGTAGTCATGGTTGAAGACTGTATTACAGCAACAACCGCCAAATCTTTTTTCAATCGGACACATAAAGAGCCCTAGGAAGACACGTGTGATTTAAACGGTAACATCAACCGATCAGTTCTCCTATGCATCTTATCTGGACTTATATGGTGTGACAACTTCGTCGAACGTGTCAAACGGGATTATACAATTACGTAACTAAATTTTAGATCTGACTATCAAAATTAATTTAGGTGATGTGGATCAACCTGGTGCCTCGAAACACATTCTTATATTGTTTTTAGTATATAATAGATAGATTGCATGTACAAATCAAGATGTCGACGGCTATATATCGGGGCCGTCGGCGTAATTTGGGATAGGACGACAGCAGCCGTCGGCGTAGAGTGGGCCGCTCGCATAGTGGATTGGCCTTGATGGCGATGTGACGACGTTAAGGCTACACCGACAGCTAAGCCGTTGGCCTAGGTTTCACAAAGCCGTCGACATAGCTATTTCCCTTTTTGCCTCATTAATCCTAGAAAAACTATAACTAAATCATTCTAATTTTAAAAAATACATATAATATATCAAAATTTGCATAAAAATAAGATCTATCTAACTATAATAAAATATTACATATTTTTGATGAAAAAATATAAAATCATTACATATACTTTCGCATAACACATTTTCATTTTTCCAAGTGCCAAAAATGGGGTGTTTTGTGAAGCAACCACCAAATAAAAGTTTCAAAATTATACCACCCTATTTGAAAAAAATACTAGATCACCTTACATGGACAAATTCCTACTAAATCGGTAGAAAGTGGTTCTGATTTAAACTACAGGTACAGGATCTGATGCTCATGATTTTTTGGAAAAATTATTTTTAGGTTCATAATATGCTATTTCATCAGATATCCAATACAAGTTTGTCGAGGCTTAGCCCCTTGCTAAGGATTTTTTCAGAATATTCAGAATTAAAATAGAAATTTTGATATTAATTTTTGAAGATTTGAACACTATTAAATGAATTTTATTTAAAAATACATGATACATGATTAAAAATGTGATAGGGATGTCATGTTTGGGTTTGTCTCATTTTTTTGATTAATTTATACATATTATTTGTCCAATTCAGATTTACGGATTTAAAGATATAAATTATTTCATATTAAATAGAAAAAGGCAAAACATATGTATTTGATTGTCATTTGAATTCAAGATTATTATTACTTATTTATTTTTGTTTACTTAAATAATTGTTTGAAATTGAAAAAATCAAGGCGTGTGACACCATGGTTCAAGAGTTAATAGGATTAATATGGTAGAATTATCAACAAGGTTCAATTTCTTTATCAAAAACTCATCCGAAAGGAACATAAAAGTTAAGCGTGTTGGGGCTAGACTAGTGTGAGGACGGGTACTGATCAGGAAGTTTGACCATGAGTGAAATTTTTCCGTATATTAGACGTACTTAGAGTTATAAAAGACGTTTGTGAGATTAAGGAGTCAAACAATTCAAAAATTGATTTTTTTTTGAAAAAAACTAGGCCGACAGCTAAGCTGTCAGGGTGTCCAAAAGGCCGTTAGTCGTCTACTAGACTATGCCCATGGCTTAGCCGTCGGCGTAGCTGCTATGCCGACATCAAACGAACATCCTATATTTTAGAATGGAAAGAGTATTGAATAACATGCAAATGCTTGCAGCACAAGCTCTTTCTTATGTTCTTCAATCACATTTCTTACAAATCGCCTTTGAACACGGTCTGAACTACGCTAAGGCCCATTTCTCTCGCTGTCTGTAAAACTACTTTGCACTTTCATGAGTCTGACACGTTTGACAATGATTTAGAGTGTGACACTCAATTGCAGCATTGAGCTCATTACGGCCATGGAGCTGTCCATTTCTCTCCTATGATCATCTAGACTAGCTCCCTCTACTGGTTAGGTTTTTCTGCGATACATTTAGGACATGTAATAGCCAGAGTATAGCATCCATCACAATTACCGTTTTCCCAACGCATCCGAATCCTAAATTTTAGATGCGGTTCTCCGTGTTGATGTCTCTCTAGCCAAAACTATGGACACACCATAGATCTCCAGTTCTGTGTTCTACTTGGCCTCTCTTGCTATTTGGCCGGGTATTTATAATACAGTGCATGCTAATTTGCCTAGGTAAGAAAATAAAGAGGACCTTGAGGACATGATTTCTGAGAAGATGTAGTGCACTAGTGGTTAAACCCGTGAGCTACTGTTTGAAATGAAAGCATGTACTATAGTAGAAATGACCAATTGTCCTTCGTGGTCCTTTTAGTACACCAGCTACCTTTTCTTTTTATTTCTACAGCACTAGTTTGGCTCAAGGCCCTATCGGACTTCGTCGGATGTCCTACAACCACTACAGGGACGGAGCTTATAGCCGTAGCAGTATTGGTGACCCAAAAACGAAAATCTACCGCCAGTAACGAATACAGTTTTTCTTTGCGGGGACGAATATAGCCACCAGATGAAAAAAATGTCATCAATAGGAGTTTGAGCCTCATGTTGAACTGTGATGTGATGAAAATTTTATCTCCGGTAAAACTTGGTACTCCAATTGCTTATCAGGCGTGCATCATTGTTGTTATTGTTTGTCTTCATGTCTGGAAGTTTTAGTGTGGCATTTAAGCTTGTTTCACTAGTGTAGCATAGGCTACCAGTGGCGTGTGAAAATACCTCTTAGTGATGTGTAGAATACACATCAGCTGTATTATGCCACATGTATCATACAACGATGGCGTGACACGTACACACCACTGGTAATTCAATAACTAGTGGCATGTTTCTATTATGTGACGCCACTAACGTAATTTTGAGACTACTAAATAATCTGCTACTATAATCATAACTGATAGCAGAATGAAATACCAAATATCAATCGAAATAGAATATTAACATCGTCAACAAACTATTATATTTGTCCACCACCTCGAGCGCTTAACATTTACAAGAATTTGGTTCAACATAATAAAATATAACCTAATTTGTTCAACCAACAGTACAACATGCCATAACCAAGGCATCTAGAAACAAGTAGCTAGCACACGCCACCCAACTACTAGATGATATTAATGACAAACACCATGATCGGGTTCCTCAGTGTGGTGGTCCTAGCGGTGATAATAAATTGGGGCTCCCGTTGTTTTTACCTTCTCTCTATGGCTTAAGCCCAAAACTCTTGACCGTAATGGTCTCGAGGAAGGCAATGTGATGTATCGTCACCCTCTTGAGGGTGTCGTAGTGGAGCTTCGGTACCATTCAGTCTCATTTCATTGTCACCAGTAGGAAAGTACAGATCTTATCTCAACAAATTTGTGATCCTAGCATGGGGAGTTCTCGAGGGCCTACTATCTTGTAAGCGAGAGGGAAGGTATCGCACTCCGAGCGACAAATTAGTGGGTGTCATGCGACAATGTCCGATGGTTTCGCAAGAATGCGTGGATACACTTCTAATAGGTAGTCTTTGGTGTTTTTTTCGGGTGCAAGCTACGCCACTGATTGAACTCCTTCGAGTGTGGCACGAAGAAAGTGCAGCACGGCTTTGCCTGTAATTAAGGGTTTTCCTTGCTTGCCTCCGTAGAGGTTTTGTGTAAGCCTGTTCATAACAAAGAAGATGATAAAACAGGTCTAGTTGGATACAGATTATTTGGACAAGCAGATTTTCTTAAACACATGTAATAGCGCAATAAACTATCAATCCTACCAAAACAAATTTTATAAAACAATGGCCAATCTATGGTATCGATACGACCACTAAGGAAAAAAATAGGTGGTGAAACTAACACAAAGATAGCCTGTCCATATTAGCTCGCTTCTCAAAAGTTACAGTGGTCAATCTATTTAGCCGAGCACAGGCGAGCTCGTTCCGAATGTCTCAAATTTTTTGGCCGGACCTTTTCGGCTACGGCCAATCTGTGACTAGTGCACTCCCGATCCCTCACATGCACAATCAGAGTTCCTAGGATTCATAGTGTACCTTAAATCGTCACCAGCCATAAAGTTTTTTGGGTTTTAAAAGAATTACATAGGAAAGAGCGCAAGTAATGGAAACTTCTTTAGGCTATGCATTAAGAATGCAAAGTTTTTTGATGCATTTGTAAGAATTTTATTGTTTTATGTATTCTATGACTTCTATGAAATTCAGGCATCCCAAGCAAGTCATTTGTTGGTTGTTTTCTTGCAAATCTCCACTTGAATCTTCGGGCTTCTTGACGTCTAGACCCTCAACCTAGAACTCGAGTGCCATTCAAGGTTTGCACGATTTTCTTCAATTAACTTATCCTCACATGTCTAAAGTTTAATTCATGTAGTATGTTTGTACTATTATGTGTGGTGAATTTATTGCTTTAGTGCTACCTTTCAGTAAAACTAATATTTCACATATTTCTAATGTTATAAGTGATAGCAGATATTGAAGGATAAAATCAAGTAAAAGTATGCTTTAGTTTTTCTTTTCCAAATTTTGGGCCCCCTTTTAGGTTTCGCACCGGGGCCCCAAATTTCTGGAGACGGACCTGCCGGCCGGCTGCATTTGCTATCTTTCTCGCCATGTGTGAGGAAATCCGAGACCCATATACGTAGCAACAATTGCAAGAAGATCTGGTGCAACACCTGTGGATGCTTAAAGGAAACGCCTAGTGTTAATTTGTGTTTGAAAAAACTACGAGCTTTGCTTTGGTAAACTAGTTAAATTATATTCATTTACATGTCAAACTATGTGATCAAAATTATGATTTATATATTTTATCTTTATTTTTAACCAAATATCGCCGTCTGGGGGCGTTTTCGGGGCAGGCTGGGCGAAACCACCCGAGCACCGCATTGTAGCGCCGGCACCCCCAAATAGCTCCGGCAATTGCACTAGGGGTGCAATAGCCGGAGATGCTCATGTATCTTGTTCGGTCGGTTCTGGAAGGACAACCCAAGGCTGCTGCTGATAATGTTATGGCCTGCATAACATGTCGCGCTGGGGGAGAAACAGCACGCTCTTGTATCTTGTAGTCAACAAAAAGAACATATCCTCTTCCAGGGGAGCTCCACTTCCAAACTATTGCATTTCTGACGGCTCACATACCCATTTTGTGTTGCACTTAGCTGTAGTAATTCGCTCATGGATTCAAGCAAAGAAAAAAGTTTCACTCCAAGACATCCCCTGATCATGGAGACCTGTGCTGGAAAGAAAGAGGGATTTTACTCGTCATTTATATAGAAGGAAGAATGCATACGGATGGGCAGAAATAAACGGTAGCTAGTATTATTGCGCCACCATAACTGTCCTCACGGCCATAATTTGTAACGCAACATACCTTTTTAATAAAATAATTGTGCTGAAACACAGTGAACAAAACGGAAGCATAAAGAAACAGGAAAAACTACTGTATGAGAAATCCCAAGAATTACAAAATGTCACCACCAACACTAGACGTGAAAAAAACACTGTACCATTTTTGGCTGCGGCACATATCAGATTCATATCATTTGCATTTTTTTCTTCAATCGCATTTACAGTGATATTGTACAGTTAATCTTCTTGGCAGCATGCATTGTTCAGTTAACTAAAGTTGGCATGCAGTGTCGTATACCACATTAACCATATTTATTTGTAATTAAGAAACAATAAAACTGACCTAGTAAGGACCTCACAGCAATTTGACGCTCTGAACCGTCGGATCCACCGAATGAATGCTCCAGATGAATCTGGTAATCCCGAACAGTCGTTAACTCGTTTTCACTGTGTCCGATCGGGAGCTAAACGGCCCGCGCGCCACCATGTTTTAGGGGCTGCTACTCTACGAACCGAGCTAGGCCACCTGATTCATCGAGCCGCAAAACGCTCATATGAGTCATACCATTTCGGCCATTTAGTCTTTTCTTCTAAGCGCCGCGAGGACCCCTCGATCTTTCTCTCTCCGCCTATGCCTTCACCCCCATCGCTGCTTTGCCGTGCAAGAAAATCGCGCCGTCAAGAACCAAAGGCCAGCAAGGCATTTATCCCTTGCCATTCTCCTTCTATTTCACGTCAATTTAGAAGAAGTCCCCCAAATTTATAGCTCCACCAAATGGATTTCTTCTTCTCTACCGATGGCGCTGGCTCCGGGTTAGATGGCGGGAAGGCAACAGAGTGGGCTCCCGCCATGTGGTACTAGGATTATTCGGTGCGCCCCTAGACCCGGCCCTTCCGACGAACACCTCTCGTTCCGTGTGTGTGTGTGTGTGTGTGTGTGTGTGTGTGTGTGTGTGTGTGTGTGTGTGTGTGTGTGTGTGTGTGTGTGTGTGTGTGTGTGTGTGTGTGTGTGTGTGTGTGTGTGTGTGTGTGTGTGTCATTGTAATCATTGTCTGCAAACTGAAACAACCGGCATCGTGATCATGGTGGTAAAAAATTGACCCACTCCCTCCTATACCTATGGTTATTGATATCACCGTTATTGTCAATTCGCTTCTCTCCTTCATATATATGTGATGAGAGCAATCTTTTTTCTTTGCCCCTTCCTTCTCGCCTTTGGCATCTCATTGTTCATCCCAGATCTTCCTTCAGGTTGCTATTTCATTTGTCTAAAAAAACACATCTTTTCCATCTCTCTAGGCTTCTAGGACACGCATGGGCTGGTGTTAGAGGAGGAGTGTCGTGGTATTGTCGACGAGTATGCCATAGGGGTTCCTCACAGCGTGTTTAGAGAGACATGGGGGCAACACGAAGAGTTGGCGGGTACAAGATAATAAAGCTTACCTAAGTTCAGATCCCACGATAGTGGCAAAATCCTACTCCAGCTTCCAATCACTCTAATGGCAATATGCTGAGGTACAAATATTGAATGGTTCGCTATGCGAGGGTGTGTCTTTCGCTAAAGGCTACCGTAGGTTCGGCTTATAAAGGCATCTGAATCTAGGGTTATAAGGTAGAGTCCATAACAGACAGGTTATAGAGCCCTACACTAATACTAACCAGTATTCGTATCTTGTACTCCAAGGCTTTGACTTCGTCTATGTCGGTACCGTACCCTTCCTGTTATTCGACATGGGTATCCCTTCTGGATTCCACTAACTGGGCCGCCCAGCAGGCCATAGGACATGCTACCATCTGTGCGCCACCCGGGTTAGCCGGAATAAGGCTATGCTATGGTGATATCCGTAATGCATATCCCTAACAGTAGCCCCCGGATAACTTTAAGATCTACGCTATCTTGTCATTGGTCTGTGAATGCTCCGTCTAGACAATGTCAGTAATCTTGGCAAGTAGCATCTTGAAGTCCTCCCAAGAAGCACTGCAAGCTTCTTCTCCGTCTTCATATGTAAGTCGGAGAAATTCTATATGGAAATAAAGTATCACATACAAACAAGATATTTAAGCATTACCAAGATAATCATTTGTATGAAATGTAAAAGATGATTTCAAAAGTGGTGTGCTTCAGTGTCCCCTCCTTAGACTTAAGTTTGCATCAGGCGAGTTTATTTTGACCCGTCGAAATCCATATTCAGACCATGTATACCTCTATATAGGTATACTCAGTTGAGCTGGGTATAATCCACGTCCCTACCAGCCGATCCCACCTCCTCTTATCGCGATCTACATCTTTGCATGCCATGTTTTGACATTTTGTTATTGCTGCTATATACCTCCCAATTTCCGCCTCCAGCGAGCACGTGAGTATATGTGTACGGTAAGTATACGTCTAAGAGGATCATACGAGCTTCAGGTGGGTCGGTATGGCCGTTGAAACAAATCGGTATCGTGCGATCCTAGTCATACAAGGATTTCTGTTTGTTAAAGATTAAAGAAGAGGGGGACACTGAAGAAAAAGTGTTTAAAAAATTTGTGCATCTGTAATATTTTATTCTCATATCTTTGGCGGTATCGAAATCAGATCTTATTAACATAACATGAATTTGCATGATTATAAATAATAAAATAATAAAATATATACAAAACAATTAAGGAGTAAAGATGTTGCCCTCTAATTTGCGAGGGCTACTTTGCTAGTTAGTATAATGTCTAGTGTTTCTTATTAGTGAAAGATCACACCATGTACAATAGTGCAACCACCTGAGATCTAAAGTCTAGCCACAATTTGCGACCAACATCCTACAAACTCGAGGCCAGTCGCTGTTTTTGCAGCACAAGGAGAGGAATCATGAGTCACTAATTATTGAGCCACTGTCTATAGTTTTACGGCCGGTGGGGTATGGGCTCCGAAGTTCTTTAGATGTTACTAGATTGCCCTTGCAGCTCATTTGAGTTGAATTTCATGGAACTAAAGTTTCTAGAGAGGCCAGAATCACTTCTTGTGTATGACATCCTCTGTCTGCGGATTGTACATGTGGTGCACTCTCGATGCCTCACAAGCGCATTCAGGGCAGATACGATCATGTAGTGTAAATTTCTCTTCGATGCATAGCTAGACAGCAAGAGACCTCAAGAAGCCCCATCAGATTTGTGGGAGTATATAGAAGGGCCATGGAGAACGGCTACCCACAAAAAATTAACGATGCATGTGGATGCTAGTGGGAAGTACAAACATAAGCCCGGACAATAAATAATATCATATCATCATACATGTGTTTTCAGTTGAGACATTTGATGTGTTATTGTCCAAAAATAGGACAAGAGATCTTGTTGTCCTCAGCGAACACAACGAGATGGCTAACAAAGAGAGGAAGACATGCCAAAGATGAAAATAAAATATTGCAAACACGCTGATTTAAGAAACGCTAGCGCCCAGCAGACGAAGAATTGAAGACTCTGCAATTTCTAAATTATCAATACAAGTCTCATCGATCTACTGCTGGACCTCCGGTTGCTGAAGGAGTGGTCGGAGCTGGTGGTGCGCTCCAGCCCACGTCAGATGCGCAAAGGAACCTCATCCGTGATCATTCTCACGGCATGGTGGATTTGGAAGCATAGGAACGCGATTGTCTTCAACAACGAGTCCCCCTCAGTGGCCCCCCTAGTCGACACGATCAAAGCTGAAGCTAAGTCATGGGCGGAGGCTGGGGCTCGAGGGTTGCGCCAGATCCTCCCTTAGGGTAGCCGCGGCTTAGCTTTGCTCTACCTCCTTAGGTCGAGTTGTATGGTGTGGGTGTGGTCCTCTCTGGACTTGTAAACAATCTCTTTCGCTATCTATCAATGCATTGAAACTTAAAGCTTTTGCGTTTTCGCGAAAAAAAGTCTCATCGGCCTATTAATATATTACTATCGTTTTTGGACGTTTAGAGCTCTTAGTGTCCATTTTTTGGGTTCTCCAAAAACACGTAGATGAATGAGTATTAGAAATAGCATATTTAAGCAGAGTATTATATGTAGAGCTTCCTGAGGCACTCACAAGAATTTAACCGTTCTATAATTTTTTTACGAACTCCCTGAATGTGGAACTTCGGGATGGACTCCATCGGCACAAATCAACTAAATCTTGTGTGATGTAGAATTATTTGTTCATAAATAAAACTAGACGAATTCTCTTACTCACTTAGTAACCACTATAAAGCTTCGTCCAAATTCTATTCAGCCAGGCTAATTAATCTAAAGCTGGGCTTTGTTTAGATGATGTGGATGTGCCCGAACATTGTTGTCTATGTGAATTGCTCTTTTACAACCTAAATAAATGAACATACATTTTATTCCCAGAAATTTTCATGCTAGTTCGTTGCTATAGTTGACGGTAGCCATTGAGAGGATTGTCGTTTTTAAAGTTATAAGAAAGGAGAAAAATAGCTTTGAAAGATAGACTACTGTGTATGTACTGCTAATCATTTCTTTCCACAGCGATGCCACAGAGTTGATACTAATGGTGGTAAGAATGTACGTTCGTTGATGCAAACCAAAGCACGTTTATCACGTATTAGATTCGCTGTCATGATTTGCTTTTTCCCCTTTTCGATATATTCTTTTCATCTATTTGTTCTGTATCATCTTGAGGCTTACTGGACGTAGCAGCAGGATTAGATGGCAGATGATTTGGGGACAAGATGGTAATACGCTCGATAAATCTGTTTGCCTCACAAACTAATTAATGGAATTGATCATTAATTTGAAGAGGATTTTTGATGTTTTTAAAAGTATCGATCAATCTCCCTAACCATTTTTTTTTTTGACACGAGAAACTCGTTATGAATCCACTAATTGCTGCTGATTCTATTATTGCTGTCCTATACTGTACCGACTTTTCTTCTTTTGAAGCCGAGGTACCGATTTATCAGAAATATGCATCTATAGAAGTTTGAGCAGTTCCTCATTAGCTGGGTTTTCAAGTTGGGTATCTCAGCGGAGTGGCTCTATTCAGCTGGCCGCTTGCAAACTTGTTCATAATGGCTCGCAATTTCAGTATGCTTCCTCTTATGGCCTGACCTTCTTGGCTACTAGCCATATTTGACGGTGTCTGTAGTGTACTCCCGATGCCTCACATGCACATTAGCAGTTGCTACGATTCATCATAGTGTATGAGTTTCTCTTTAATAGTCACCAGCCATGAAACTCGCGTGAGAATCTATCTATCTATTATATACTAAAAGCAATATAAGGGTGTTTTTTGAGGCACTGGGTTGATCCGCATCATCTAAAATATTTTGATAGTTAGATCTAAAATATGTGGCTAGGATTTATTATAGATTAATAGTCACGTAACCATTTACATAGTCCGGTGTCTTACATAGTCCGGTTAGACACGTATATAAAACCCTGAATGGGTCTACAAAATAAAAAGTGAAAAAAAACGGACACGATCTATGGTAAAGACGTGTCTCCGTAGGACTCCTAGATACAACCTTTTCTTTTTGACGGTAGCTAATCTTTTATGTTTATGGTACGCACTAAATCAGCCTGACAAACTGCCAGATCTAAATTGGTTGTCATATTGGGCCGGACTCCGTGCGGATGTATATCAGAAAAAAATAGATTGCACCAATTTTCACCGGCCGGACGTGTTAGCTCCACGCGGAAGTATCACTGGACAAAATAGGTTTCTTAATCTTTCACGGAACATTTGTGTGTCGCTTCGTGTATTCGTTGACCAACGCGGGCTAGCAACGTTCAAGCAGATGCACTCTGAACCGATCCGATAACAGACAATCATCGATCCATGCATGTACAACTAGGCATGCATATGCATGATATCAAGCAGATATACGTAAGTGAACTTTCATGCACCTGATTGATCATTGTAGATCATGCACCTGGATTGATTACTAGAAGGAAACATAGACAAACTTAGCCAGCTTCAAATATGTATCTTTGCGACACACCAATTATTACGAAAAATAAGATGTGGAGCATAGGGTAGATTAAAACTAAAATTTTAATGTACCCCATATGTTTGAGTTTATCGGTGGTCGAGTTTCTAGGAAAACCTTGACCATTATTAATTTTTACTAATATAATATAGTTTGGGTTTATAAGTCCTAAGGTTTTCGATCGCATATTTTCGTAATATTGAAAAAAAGAACAATATGTCATAAAATACTGATTTTCGAGTTCTCAATTTTTCCCGATTTTCCATGTTGTGTACTTTCTTATCAATTCTTAATTTTCTAAATAAATATTTGTTGCCAATAAAAGAGGTTTATATGAACTAATAATTTCTCCTTATTTGGATGTTTCCATACAACATTATATGCTTCTAGATTTGGTATTTTGCTCATTTTCAAGAATTATCTGATTTTCCATTTGTATAAATATTTAATGTCTCTTCATTTTTAAAATAACAATTGTTGCAAATAAAAGACTTTTCGCTGAGCTTTTAATTTCTCATTATTTGATTGTTTTTCATACATTATTTTATTCTTCTAGATTTGGTATTTATTTTACACATTTTCAAGTTTTCAAAAGTTTCCCGATTTTCCATATGTGTATACTTTCGTATCGTTTCTTCATTTTATGATAAACATTAGTTGCAAAAAAAAGAGTTTTTAGGGATATTTTAGTTTCTCCTTATTTGGATGTTTTTCATACATTATTTTATACTCCTAGACATGGTATTTGTTTTATTTTGTATTTCTCGGTTTTGGAAAATAAATGGTTCCACGTTAGTCAAAATCACTTTTTTTTTGCGGGTAAGTCAAAATCACTTTAGGATGGTTGGAACCTCTTGAGACACCAAAGGTAGATGGTACCACAAATTTAAGGGAGAATGCATCAGGTTCAATATATTTTGACGACCAAGTTTATATTTAGCCTTTGATGGTCTTGATATGTTATCCATATTTCATATAAATTACTTTATCAAGAACCTTATTTTAGAAAAAATAATGCATAATAAAAATATTTCCTATGTATAGATAAATATACTATCTACTTTTCAAATTTTATCAACATATTAATCTACGAAAGAATAATGGTCATAGTTTCATCTTTTGAGAAAAACCTCAAGTTTGGTACAAATTCATAACGGGGAAGTAAATAAGAGTAAGAGAGGTCTACTCAATTGAAAAATCATCAATACTTTATTGGTCTACGTGTCAACACATGAACACACTATTTTCATATTCACTTCATTAGAACACTTGAACAACTATTAAAACTTCTTACCATTATTCAAGAGTGGTGATTTTTTAACTGAAATGTCTTCCCCATATGTGTCTCTAGCATACATATTATTACCTATTATAACTGTGTATGATCAACCAGAAAAAGATAAACATGCTATAAAATACCACAATAAAGAAACACTAAGTACCCAAGAGTGAGCTGTAGGGGTTCGTAGCATGGAAAACAAAATTTTTCTATCGCATACAAACAAACAAGCCAAGATCTATCTACTAGATTGTAGCAACGAGTTGATAGGGGAACTTACCCTCGAAGATTCCAAAGCGGTTAACGAGAGCAGATTCTCGTGGGTGATGTAGTCGTACTCTTTCCGATCTCAAGATCGTGTAGATGATCCTTCCGGCGCTGCGTTCCGGCAGCGCTTCCGCAGTCGGTCACACGTTCGGTACTCGACGAAGACCTTCCTCTCCCTTGTTCCAGCAGGCAGCGGAGGTTGTAGCACTCTCCTCGCGATTCCGGCAGCACAACGGCGTGGTACCGGAAGTAGAGGGGAGATCCCGCAGGGCTTCGCCTTAAGCCGGAGCGAGTATGGTGGAGTATGAGAGAGGGCTATTAGTGGTCTAGAGATTAGACACACCAATTAGAAGGCTCTAAACCGCAGGCTAAAGCAATTAGAAGCTCTAAACCAAAACGGCTCTAAACC
Source organism: Avena sativa (assembly GCA_916181665.1). Lineage (NCBI taxonomy): Eukaryota > Viridiplantae > Streptophyta > Magnoliopsida > Poales > Poaceae > Avena > Avena sativa. The sequence continues at coordinate 42,733,823 of OV702285.1, read as the reverse complement.
GGAGATTAGAGGTAGAAACTTGTGTGTAGAGGAGGAGGCACTGCCCCTCCTTTTATAGGTGGAGGGGCTGGCGCGCCAGGGAAGGGGAGGGGAGTCCCTCCCCAACTCGGCCTAGGCTGGCCGCCGGCTTGGAGGAGAGGGACTCCTCCTCCAAGTTGGTTTCAACCTCCTCTTGCTTGTTTCCCACAGTTTCCTGTTTCCCACAGTTTCCTGTTTTCCACAGTTTCCTGTTTTAGCCGTTTGACTTTCAAACTGACAGTTTGACTTTTCAGTTTTGGAACAGCAAGAACACTTAGTACATGATGCAATCATTCAATGACACGTTCATGTACCCTCCCCCCGGAGTGCCGGACAATCCGGAACCTTCTAGAATATTCCCGATGAAAACACCGGAATCATTCCTGAACTCCGAAACGGGACTTTCCTTATATGAATCTTATTCTGCGGACCATTCCGGATCACCTCATGATATCCCGGATCCCATCCGAGACTCCGAACAACATTCGGTCTCTTTCTCATAATACCATAACTACTCAAACAACGTTGAATCCTTAAGTGTGTCTCCCTACGGTTCGTGAATTATGCGGACATGATCGAGACACTTCTCCGAACAATAACCAATAGAGGAATCTGGAAATTCATATGGCTCCCACATATTTCTACGATTACTTTGCGATCGAATGAACCACTTACATACGATACCAATTTCCCTTTGTCTCACGATATGTTACTTATCCGAGGTTATGATCGTCGGTATCTCTGCATACCTAGTTCAACCTCGTTACCGATAAGTACTCTTTTCTCGTTCCCGTGATATGTGATCCCTTGTGAGCCAGTCACATGCTTGCAAGCTAATTGGATGACATTTCACCGAGAGGGCCCAGAGTATATCTATCCGTCATATGGATGGACAAATCCCACTCTTGATCCATGTGTCTCAACCAATACTTTCCGAACACTCAATGCCATCTTTATAGCCACCCAGTTACGGTGTGGTGTTTGATGTCATCAAAGCATCCATCTGGTAAAGGTGATATTCATGATCTCATGGTCGAAGGAATTAGGTTACTATGTATCAGAAAGCATATAGCAATTGAACTATTGAAATGACTTGATCTTTATGCTACGCTTATCTATAGGAGTATGTCCATCACATCATTCTCCTAATGATATGATCCTGTTGTTAATAACATCTCTATGTTCATGATCAGGAAACCATTATCATATATTAACCAACAAGCTAGTTTAACAAGAGGCTTTACTAGGGACTCTTATTTTAGTTTACAAATCACACAAGTATTAATGTTTCCAGTTAATACAATTATAGCATGGTATGTAAACATTTATCATAAGTATGAAGATATGATAATAACCACTTTATTATTGCCTCTTGGGCATATCTCCAACAGTCTCCCACTTGCACTAGAGTCAATAATCTAGTTTCATACCTTTGTGTATTCAACACCTATGGCTTTCTGGTGTTGTATGTACACGATTGCTAGTGGTCAACTGATCTCCGGATCTGACACTTCCAGGTCCGTGTGTAATTGCATGTCTTTGCGTCTCTACGCATCACTCATTCTCTAATGAGATGGCTTTGTATAAATTTGGTCTTTCGGTGTGACCTTTAGTTCTTTGGGGTTAAAACATGTTGATAATATTGTCGCACAATATATCTTCATAGTATTATCCCACTGTGAACTACACCTAGTTTGATAACAAACTACTTGACACAAATGCCCTCTTTTGCTGCTAAAATAGCAGTCATATACTTAGCCTTTTGTTGTAGCATCTGTCACAATATCTTAACTTTGGAACTCATCCAAATCCATTATGGAACTCACTTTCCATTATATTGTGCCACCCTTAGTTTAGATTGAGATAAACTTAATTTGTATTTTGTGACAAAGCTAGTATCAATGTAGTACTTTTACAATGAACTAACCATCTATTTGTCACTTCTACAAATATTATACTCTTAGTTCTTCCAAAAGATCATAAGAATATCCTTACTATTGTCCAATGATCAACTTTATGAATCATTCTGGTATATGCTCATAACATTTAGAGTATAGGACATATCTGGATTTGTACATATCATAGCATGATTGATATAAATACTCTTTGTGATTTCATACATCAAGTATCAATCTATACTTGAATCCTTGTTTCACTTACCAAGTGTCAACACACTTGAATATATCATCAACATTGAACTCTTTCAATCCTTTCTGTGCGACAAGAACCTTTTCTTGTAGTTTCTATATTGAACTCATTCAATATCTCATCTATGTACTTCTGGCACAACCATATTAGCATCTATTGATGCCAAATATTTAGGTTTTGCCTAAGTCTTTCATCGAGATGAAATTCTTAATATGTGTTAATAAAAGATACATCATTTCCAATCAACAATATGTCTTCCACATAATGTATTAGAAACATGTCTTAGCGCTCCCACTTAATTTCTTGCAAACGCAAGCATCTTCATTGTCTCTGATGAAATTAAACTCTTTTAACAGTTTCATCATAGTGAAGATTCCAACTCCGCTATGCTTACTTCAACCATTGAAGTCTGCATATGCTTTTAGCATCCTTTGAATTAACAAAACCCTATGGACCATGTTACGCACATGTCCTAGGTAACAATTCTATTAGAAGAACTTGTTTTGTTTATTCAACTACCACATAACAAATTTATATGTAGTGGTTGCTACATTAATCCGTCTAGACTAAATATCGCTATGAAAGATCAGATCTTGTCATAGTCAACCTTTGAACTTTGTTGTGAACTCTTTCCCAACATGTCGACTATTTCATAGATGTGAAACATCCATGTCTATTTCTTTATAGATCCAAATACGACTGTAAGGTCTTGTACCTTCCCAGAGGGTCTTTCAAGTTCAAATCTTGATCTCTCGTATATGGAACTATCACGGATTTTATGGCTTCAAGCCATTTTACGGAGTCAGGGCCCATCATCGCTTCTTTGCATGTAGTCGGTTCATTATTCTCAAATAATGATTCAACCCTCAAATCTTGGTATTTGATTGTTCATCCGACCTACTTGTTTCAATAGGAACTTGGATCTCCGTGACCACAACCTTTGAGGTACGTGAGCCATGAGCTTTGTTGCTAACTCCGGAACACTTTTCGGCGCTGCGCAACTTTGCACATATAGCTAAGGTTCTTTTAACCTTATCAAAGTTCTATTGTCCTCCCACTTAACTTTTCACGAAAAATTCCTTCTAAAAGAAACTTGACGTTCTAAGCGACAAACACTTTTGTCTCTGGTGTTTATGGAGGAATACTTAACAGTAATACAAAGACAGGTTCATCCGACTTTGGTTGCAAACATCTTTCTTATGTATAGCATACCAATGTTTAAGAAAGGACTACTTGGGTTTTATCCCAAACCATAACTTTATATGGTGTCATTTCAGCGAATTATGATGGAGCTCTTTTCAGTGGAAAAACGGTAATCTTTAAAGCTTTTAATCTTTAAAATATAATGGCAGTTTTATGAATTATACCTTTGATCTAACCATGTCAAACAAGGTTTAATTACATATCTCGAACATTCCATACTCTTATGGTGTTTCGGAAATGCAAATCCACGGAACGATTCCTTAAATCTTAGGTATTATGCTAAACTTGTAGCTTAAATATCTTCCTTTATAATCTTATCATAAACTATTCATATTCTTGTTACAATGATTTTGCACTTCATCTTGAAAGTCTTTGAACTTTTCAAATGTTTCATACTTTATCCTTATTAAGTAAATATTCATATATTCACTCAAATTCTCGGAGAAAGCATATGAAGTTGAAATCCATCGCTTTTGACTACACATGATGGACTTTGTACAACAATATGTACAATTTCCAATAAGCTAGTCATTCGTTCCCTTTTGGCCTATGAACGAAGTTTTAATTATCTCTAGGAAAGTTTCACAAGCGTCATTTGATCAAAATCAAATAGACTCCAATATTCCATCCACATGGAGTTTCTTCATGTTTTCTTTCCAATATAATTTAAACGGCGATGTCACTTCCTAAGTGATGTTTCAATCAATTTGTCTTTTGACATTTTTAGCACTAGTTTTATGGATGTGATTTCTCCAACGAGATTTGTGAATCATCCATCTTTTATGGATTACGGCAATTATTTGAACAACCCTTTTGTTCTCATAATACCTGATAAAACAAATCTTGAAGGCAAGCTTTGATGTTTTAACGAGCAACACAATAACCCTTTATTTGTTCTCGATGAACATCATCACATATTCTTTTGCTAGTTACTTAGGCCATTGTAGTTCATGAATTATGTTGTTTCGTATGACGATTCACACCAACAAATTCAGTATCAAATACTTAATAACCACATTGTTTAATAAGCAAAGAATATAGCCATAACATGTATATCATCTATATACTTAAACTGAACAATTCTAGTCTTTTCTTTTTTGCCATATATTTATGAGATTCTCTTTCAATATTTCCTTTTCTGTTTGAAAGAATCTATCAATATCAATAGTGGAGTCATACATATGACACATAATCCAAAGCGTGTATAATTAAATACTAATGTCTTTGGACTTGCACTTTGAAGTAGATCACCTATCATCAAATGTTTGGTGTTCTTTCAAATTCCTTTCTTTAGTAATCTCTTGGTGTAGTAAACATCTTACCTACATCAAATATTCACCCTCATCATGGATTTATCCATGATCAAGCTACTTTTAGCTTGTAACGGTGAATCGCAAGTATAATTTTGCTCTCCAAAACCTTTTGGAGGATTAGGACAACTAGTGTCTCCAACCTTTTGCAAATTCTCATTAAATATGAGAACATGACTTTTGCCATATTATACTCTATCATGTTGTAACCAATACTTCGTTTCAGATATCACAATATCTTCCACACATCATGGTTTCTGAAATAACTCTTTCAGATCCTAGATAACCATGATATTAAGACTTTGAATATCAAGAATCATGGAGACAAACATGATACTTATATACTAACACTTGGAATTGTTACTCTTGATTTAATACTAATTATTAAACTTCATGGAGTAACCGGAACTTACTGAAAGTTTGCAATAGGACTTTTAAACTTTAGATTAACACTTAAAACAATACGATACCAGTTCGTAAAGTATCTAACCAGAATTCTATAGTTCTATCATCTCAATTATAACTAAGCGCAAGGTGGTAAACGGATGCCAATGACTACAACAACTATGCAAATTCACTTTGATTTAGTTTATGATAAATTGAGTTCTAATTAATAATTAAATTAATCTAGGTGAACTCCCACTCAAAACAATATCCCTCACATTGTTTTAGTGATCACACGAACCAAATCCACCACATCAAAACCGATCATCACGAGAGTTGATATAGCTTCAATGGCGAACAATCAACATGTTCATCATATCTACTATATGACTCATGCTCTACCTTTCGGTAATCCGTGTTCCTGAGGCCATGTCTGTACATGCTAGGCTCGTCAATATCAAACCTTTGTTTCCGCATGAGCAAATCTGGCTTGCTCACGTTGTATACACTTTCAGAATCTAGCACACCCGATCATCACGTGGTGCTTCGAAACAACAAGCTTTAGCAACGGTGCTAACTAAGGGTGAACACTTTATGACTTGAAATTGATGTGCATGAGGGATCATCTTATAATGCTACCGTCGTCTACTAAGCAATACAAGATGCATAAAGGATTAACATCACATGCAATTCATAATATATATGTGATATGATATGGCCTTTTTTCTTTGTGCTTCCGATCTCCATCTTCAAGCACGAACATGATCTCCATCATCACCGGCATTGCATCAAGGTCAATGACGCTTCTCCATGGTTGTCGTCCACCGGCTTCAACTATTACAACTACTTTGAATAGACACGCGGGTCTTAACATAAATTAAAGACAACCATATGGCTCCTGCCGGTTGCCAACTTACAATAAGGAACATTGCATACATCAAATATAATCACAATCATGGCCATATCACATCACTGCACACCCCTGCAAAACAAAGTTAGACGCCTCTACTTTCTTTGCATGTTTTACGTGGTTTGGGGCTGTTAATAAGTGTCGTTCTAACTTACGAACAAGAACCACAACATTGATACTAGCATTGTTGATCACCCGTTGTAAATTGGATCTTAACTATGCTAGGAGAAACAGGCACCCGCAAAGCCACTTATGCAATACAAGTTGCATGTCAAGCGTGGAGCAAGTCTCATGAACGATGTCATGTAAGGTTAGCCCGGGCCGCTTCATCCCAACATACCGCAAGATGCAAAGTACACAAGAAGCAATCAACAACAAAAGCATCAACGCCCACAATGACCATTGTGTTCTACTCGTGCAACAGATCTACATATAGACACGGCTCTGATACCACTGTAGGGGTTCGTAGCATGGAAAACAAAAATTTTCTATCGCATACAAACAAACAAGCCAAGATCTATCTACTAGATTGTAGCAACGAGTTGATAGGGGAACTTACCCTCGAAGATTCCAAAGCGGTTAACGAGAGCAGATTCTCGTGGGTGATGTAGTCGTACTCTTTCCGATCTCAAGATCGTGTAGACGATCCTTCCGGCGCTGCGTTCCGGCAGCGCTTCCGCAGTCGGTCACACGTTCGGTACTCGACGAAGACCTTCCTCTCCCTTGTTCCAGCAGGCAGCGGAGGTTGTAGCACTCTCCTCGCGATTCCGGCAGCACAACGGCGTGGTACCGGAAGTAGAGGGGAGATCCCGCAGGGCTTCGCCTTAAGCCGGAGCGAGTATGGTGGAGTATGAGAGAGGGATATTAGTGGTCTAGAGATTAGACACACCAATTAGAAGGCTCTAAACCGCAGGCTAAAGCAATTAGAAGCTCTAAACCAAAACGGCTCTAAACCGGAGATTAGAGGTAGAAACTTGTGTGTAGAGGAGGAGGCCCTGCCCCTCCTTTTATAGGTGGAGGGGCTGGCGCGCCAGGGAAGGGGAGGGGAGTCCCTCCCCAACTCGGCCTAGGCTGGCCGCCGGCTTGGAGGAGAGGGACTCCTCCAAGTTGGTTTCAACCTCCTCTTGCTTGTTTCCCACAGTTTCCTGTTTCCCACAGTTTCCTGTTTTCCACAGTTTCCTGTTTTAGCCGTTTGACTTTCAAACTGGCAGTTTGACTTTTCAGTTTTGGAACAGCAAGAACACTTAGTACATGATGCAATCATTCAATGACACATTCATGTACCCTCCCCCCCCCGGAGTGCCGGACAATCCGGAACCTTCTAGAACATTCCCGATGAAAACACCGGAATCATTCCTGAACTCCGAAACGGGACTTTCCTTATATGAATCTTATTCTCCGGACCATTCCGGATCACCTCGTGATATCCCGGATCCCATCCGAGACTCCGAACAACATTCGGTCTCTTTCTCATAATACCATAACTACTCAAACAACGTCGAATCCTTAAGTGTGTCTCCCTACGGTTCGTGAATTATGCGGACATGATCGAGACACTTCTCCGAACAATAACCAATAGAGGAATCTGGAAATTCATATGGCTCCCACATATTTCTACGATTACTTTGCGATCGAATGAACCACTTACATACGATACCAATTTCCCTTTGTCTCACGATATGTTACTTATCCGAGGTTATGATCGTCGGTATCTCTGCATACCTAGTTCAACCTCGTTACCGATAAGTACTCTTTTCTCGTTCCCGTGATATGTGATCCCTTGTGAGCCAGTCACATGCTTGCAAGCTAATTGGATGACATTTCACCGAGAGGGCCCAGAGTATATCTATCCGTCATATGGATGGACAAATCCCACTCTTGATCCATGTGTCTCAACCAATACTTTCCGAACACTCAATGCCAGCTTTATAGCCACCCAGTTACGGTGTGGTGTTTGATGTCATCAAAGCATCCATCCGGTAAAGGTGATATGCATGATCTCATGGTCGAAGGAATTAGGTTACTATGTATCAGAAAGCATATAGCAATTGAACTATTGAAATGACTTGATCTTTATGCTACGCTTATCTATAGGAGTATGTCCATCACATCATTCTCCTAATGATATGATCCTATTGTTAATAACATCTCTATGTTCATGATCAGGAAACCATGATCATATATTAACCAACAAGCTAGTTTAACAAGAGGCTTTACTAGGGACTCTTATTTTAGTTTACAAATCACACAAGTATTAATGTTTCCGGTTAATACAATTATAGCATGGTATGTAAACATTTATCATAAGTACGAAGATATGATAATAACCACTTTATTATTGCCTCTTGGGCATATCTCCAACATGAGTTATATGTCAAACCTTAGTATTAAGGTGTTGTAAGTGATATATATATTCACAATGCTACATAAAAGTACCCCAGCATTCTTCTGATGACCCCTTATTATATATTAATGATGGGAGACACCCAATAAATCTCCATGACTATATACAAAAAATTTCACGGCGATAGTTCTTTGGTGGATCATGTTTATTACTTGGAGGGTCGACAAATCTACAAGCTTCAATTGTACGAAATGAATTTTCATGTCCTATGTATCCTACCATGATATTTATAAACCTCAAAGGGCTGTTACTAAGGTGAATAATAATAATTTTATTTGAACAAAAATAAAATGTGATAATTGTATATCTAATATCAGTGCTTGGAAAGTTTAACTCAATCTAATATTCCATGCAATAGTCATTAATGAATATAGTGTTTCTAGAAATAGCATAATAACCATATGCGTCAAAATTAAATTGGGTAAAATATTTTTACCGCACAACTGATATTCTACTTAGCACAATATTTGTTGGTGGCGCTAGAACCTTAATAGTTACAATTGCATGATAGAAGTATCTATTATATTCAAAGTTTTAATCCTCGAGCAATATGAAGACACTAAATATGATGCCCTCGAGTTCAACTAAAAAGCAAATGATTCGACCATCTACTATGTCAACCCTTAAAGTTAATTATAGAATTAGGTGTTGCATTAGTACATTTAACCGTGTAATCCAGTTTGTGAATAAAAAATTCCAAATGAGCTTAAGAATACAAATTTGGGGTCGGATTGCTCCACGTGACTTTAAGAGTTAGTTTCAGAAACTGAACAATATTATACTTCTCAATTGGAATTAAACTCGATGGCCTGGTAGTAGTCTCCTGCCATAGTTTGTGTCAGCCAAATGGGAGATCAATCAGAAGATGTACATAGAAGTGGATGGTCGTGGCTCGATCAACAGGGACAAAAATGATGTTATTGATATATTGGATTGCCACGATAATAATTAACTGTTAAGGATTTTGTGATATATCTAAAATTTTGGAAGTGCTCTAATTTTCTTGATTTTTTTAAATATCAAATAGTTGATCGTAAGTATTGTGTAGTATGACTATGATATATATGAGTATTAATAACCAGTTGGGAAGAATTTTGTGGTGCAATAGCATAATAAAAATTTATTTGTGAGAGGGCATGCAGTAAATTGGTGGCCAATTAAAATACTGAAACTATATCTATCCAAGTCACTTTATTAACTTTAGTATGTTACATGAAACTAAACATCAACGTCAGTGTAGTCACTGTTGTTACATGACACAACAAATACAAGTATAAATGCTAGACAGAAAAGAAGGGGACATCACGAAGAAGGTAAAAGTATACAATAATAGCACTACATAATATTCAAGATACATGACTTTCAAAATAATTCAAAAAATTTACCACATAGGTGATATTTTGCCCAACATGACATTTGCAGAAGCTATAGAATCCTATGGTTTATATATAATGTGTACGGTATACATAAATCACACCATAAATTTATCTCATCAATAGATTCCAGGAGCTAAAGATGATGCCCTCGCATTTGCGAGGGTCACTTTGCTAGTTATATACTAAAAGCAATATAAGTATGTTTTTCGAGGCATTAGGTTGATCCACATTACCTAAATTATATTGACCATTAGATTTACTATTTGTGGCTACGATTTAAAGATAATAAAAGGTTACGTAAAACTGGTTGGTACAAATATAAGTCAAAAGTGTCACGTACGAGTAGTTGATTGAAGTTGATTTAATTAGCGAGAAAGAAAATGGGAACATAAGGTAGTCGTACAGTCCCAGGTCTATTTGAATACAGACCGGGTCAATCACTAGGGCAACTTCCATACGCTAATACACATTCAAAGTTTTGTCACCAAAAAATTCGAGCAGTACTTATGTAGGCTGGACCGCTGGTACATTGCCCGCCAACAAAGCTGTCGCCACTTGCAACAAGGCCATCAGCGAATACTTGGGTTGATCGTGTACAAGTTTGCACGTCAAACTAGAGTCTATCGGTATGAATGTTTGAACTGCTCCAATAAATAATTATACAAGTAAAATAGTTGTAGTTTACCTGAGACAACAACAACAACGTGCTTTGGCAATTTGTCTGTATAATATTTAACAAACTGGAGGCCCCTGTGTGCATCAATTAATGCAGAGGCCGGGTATACCCCATTTTGAAAAAAGGCCCTATTTAATATCAAAGTATTTATGAAGTATTCAGAGAATACTTTGGTTTTTGAAATTTCTGAAGTATTAATTAAGATGTATTTATCCAATAAATATTGTAGTTTTAGAACTGATTTATTATCCAAACTATGTTTTTTCAGTATTATAGAAGACGGCTAGCCCTCTTTTTACAAAAACTGAGAAAAAAATAAAAGCTTGGAATTTGTCGGCCAGACGCTGAAATATATACTTTGGTCTTCAAACACTTTGGTTTAGAAAATTACCAAACAGTATAGAAATCATCTACTGGGAAAATGATCAGCCACTTATATAATTATCATTGTTGTTAGTATTACAAAAGTTTTCATGGAATCCAAGTTTCTTTCGTACTCTTGGTTTGGCTCTCCATGTTTCTTGGGTCCACAAATTCCTTGCGACAAAAACAAATCCGATGTTGAATCTTGTGATATGCTATACATCAAGACAACCAGATCCCATGCAGTCAAAGCTATTAAAAATCAGTCGACTTAATGCACACCCACCTCCATCATTTTAATTTTACTATGGGGAGTAACTTGACCCTCATTTTGAATGACCACTATCGTGCAGGAGAGGGCTCTCCGACTGTCTACTCCTTTAGCCGTAGCCTTGCACCATCCCTTTGCAGTTTTCTTAGATTTCTCCGGCCACTACGATTAGACTTTATCGACTTTGAGGATGAAACATGTATATTTTTGGGATTGCTCTTTCGTGGTAGTTTTCATTCCTTAGCAACATACTTATATCTTGCAAAACTGAAATTCTAAATACACATACTCCCACATATATGATCCTAAATGTTCATGGTTCATGATCATGTTAAGTACTAGCAAGTATACTACCGTCACTAAAAAGGCATAGCAAATTATTTTTATTTTTGACAACTATCAGAATATAGCATATGGATTTCCTAGGTAGAAATTATACCCTTATATTTGTCATCTTACGAAAGTAGCTTGAGTCAAGTAGGCAGTAAGCTTGTCTCAGTAAGCGCTAAGATAACCTCATCTGAAGTGAACGACATATACTCGGTGGGTGCTAAGCAATTAAATCAGCTCAGTCGATGAATAAAAAAGAAAAGATAAATAAATAATTTATCCACAAGATTACAACAGAGATGGATGGCTAAATTTTGGTAGACCAAGTCTAAAGAAAGAGTAAATTAACTAAGAAATAGAAAATTATTATTTTTCGTACAATCATGCGGGTTGACCATCTACATTCAAGATAAGTTACATGTTAGCCTATAATGCCATAATAGTTCAGCAACTACCATCTTCCTAACGGAATTGATACAGAAACTTAAATTGTCATTCTATATGGTGATAAGGTGATAACCACAATAGTATAGACTATAGAGTAATATCATTCTATATGTTCTGGACCAAATAATGATGAGGGTCTACGGGAACAATGACGAGATGATGCATACACATGAGATATTTTATTTACCAATGTATCCATGATGGTCATGGAAACATATTATTATGCACAGAGCATAATGTGAATAATCATGAGAACATACTCTAAAATCTATAAATATGGTGCCCTCGCATTTGCGAGGGCCATCTTGCTAGTTTTGATTGAAAAGCAAGACAGAATGACAAGCCGCCACACAGAGTATGTTCGGTGCATATGGTTGTTGGGGGAATATATATATATATATATATATATATATATATATATATATATATATATATATATATATATATATATATATATATATATATATATATATATGCACATGCCGAGGTCGAGATATTATACAACACCAATATGCCTGGTGTTGAGGCCCGGCTGCAGCTGACACATTTAACGTGTTATCATTGAAGGACATGGTAGATACTCTCACCTCAAATATCATAATTTTTTAAAGTAACCACACTTAGAAAAACACAACCGGCCACGACAGACAAAGATTCGTGCAAACTTAAGACGACTTTTCCATGATTTTCATTTTAGCATTATCATTAAGTGGGACATCCAAATAACAAGCATTTCATAAATTTTTCTAGGCATAATAGAGATACTAGAACCAAGGTCACATGAAGCTTTGAGATCAAAGTCACTTACTTGTATAATAATGGGTTCCCAACTATCTTCTACTTTCTTAAGAATAGAATCTTTGTGTTTCAACTTCTCTTCCTTAATTTTAATAAGAGCATCTATAATGTGTTTGGTGAAAGCCACATGTATATCACTAGCATCAGGACTTCTAGCAAGATTTTATAGAAACATAATCACTTTAGAAATATTGCAACCATCAAGGTCAAAATCAAACTTAGCATCACTAGTAGTAGGCTCATTGGGTTTAGGCATTGTGGTAGGAGGAATAGAGGCCTCACTTTACGTGTCTAGCTAGATGACAAGAAAGAGCCCCTCCTGGTGGCGGTACAGGGGCGATCGATGTGGTCGATCGTAACAGGAAACGTAGGAGGTTTGGAGTACTACTCCAAAAGAGGAAAACATTACAATGGGTTTAGAAGGGTACACACATACAACCTATTGCTAACAACATCGCTAACACCTTCAAGCAGGGGCTTTACTAATTTAAAGCTATGCATGTTGTGCCTCCTGTCTAAAAAGATATGCACATCTTTACTAAATTCGAAGGTTTTTTTAATGGCTGCATGAACAGAAAACCACAAAAGCGGCTAAGACTCTAATATTGAGCGCAATGTGAAGAGGAGAACATCCCTCGCAAGGCAAGTTATAAACTGCCGAAACAGAAGACCATGATCACGATACGGTGAAATAGGAGAAACAATAACACAAGCAGTTGCCCAACGTTGGCAGCTATGGACACTCCGGAACAGGAATGGAGACGCAAGACCATAATTCCACATGACATCATATCCACCATCAACACTCCACGAAGATCTAATCTTCAGGCATGTTAGAGTCTGAACTTGTAGTGTCTCATTGTACAGAAGATGTGAGTTGGTTCAGATCATGTTAATTTCATGTTGCTATCTGGACTTGACTTGAACTCCACGTAGATGCAACAAACTTTGTAATCTTTTAGACGTGACATTAGTCTCGGCCCTGTATAATTCATTCAGTAGCCCCGGCAAAGGGTGTAGCATGCATCCAACATCGTTGAAGAGTATGGCTATGTCGTGACATTGATGCTCGAAGCTCGCTAAATGGCCTCAAGACATGCCTCACATGAAGATTTATGATCAAAGGCACCATCAAAATATGGCACACTCGTGTGTGGGGTTAGCCAGAGATGAAGGTTTGCATTTCTCATGCCAGAATCTGGACTATAACCTTCGGCGATGTATCCTCGCGATGAACAACTTGATATCATGTCGTTGGCTCATAGGCATTGTATAGTATCCATCTTGTTGACCATTTTCCCGAAACCTCCGACTCCTAGGTTCCAATGGAGATGTTGTGCGTGATGTGTTTAGCTAGCTAGTCTCCTCTGTTACAACAACATATTCTTTGTCATATTAACACCCTAACCTCATACATAGTTGAGGTCAAATAGCACTGGACAAATATATATGGTGAGGCACCACACAAGTGTGTCCTGAGAGTAAACAAGGCTAAAGTCCTATAACACACTATCATCGTGGGGAAATGAATGCGAGAGTGCCCCACTATCTGAAGAAGAAATTTATGTTGGCAACATATGTAATTATATATCCTTTTTGAAAAGAAAAAAACACCATATATATAAGTACACCAAGCCTCTCTAAAATAAAAATGAATACGATTGCGTCCATGATCCAAAGTCGTCCCCACGTCAAGGCTCGGGACATTTCATCCTGTGCCGCCCTCGACATGTCTTTGTCGCCCACGCACAACGACGAGGGTACAAGATGTCCTTGCCACCGGCCACCGACAACGTCTAGGATTTTCCAAGCCGCGCCCTCTGCCGACATCTAGGGAGGGGGAGGGAGGCGACGGGGGGCTCTAGCGGCGAGGGTTATTGTTTCCCTCCCACAGCCACGCTGGGGTGGGCAAGAGGGGCGAGAGGGATGAGAGAGGAAGGACGTGTATATGGCTACTAAGTCTCGTGATCTTTATGATGCACTTGCTACGCTCTGGAAGAGCGCCATGGACACTAGATATTCAACACTATTTCGGAATGGCACATGACAGCATGTTCCCCCTCATCCTAGCGTGAATGTAATAAACTCAAAGTGGGTCTTCAAGGACAAGCGGAACATGGACGGTTCCATTGATCACAATAAAGCACGGCTAGTGGCCAAAGGGGGTTTTAACACAATATGGTCTAGATTATGAATATACCTTCAGCCCGATCGCAAGCATAGTACTATTCGTCTTTTGTTGTCTCTTGCAGTGTCCTGTTTTTGGCATTGTTTGTCAGTTGAAATATTTAAAATGCATTTCTGAACCTGAGTTCTTGAGGAAGAAGTATCTATGCGTCAGCCTATAGGATTTGAGGATCCTCATCACCCACTGCACCTCTATTGCCTTCAGAAAGCAAACTATGGTCTTAAGCAGGCACCTCGTGCTTGTAATGCTAGGTTCAGTTCGGTATTTGGCTCTCTTGGGTTTAGGCATTCTATTGTAATTACATCTTTGTTTATTCCGGCTGATGTTACAATGTTTTTGCTTGTTTTTTCTGTCGATATCATTGTGGTCAGCTCGTCATCTTCAACGGCAGATAGTCTGATTCTGCAATGCGCTCCGCCTTGGATGTCAAGGACCTTGGTCCTCTACATTGTTTTCTTGGTCTTGAGATTCATAGGTAGTCTTCTAGAGGCCTACAATTCTTTACTCTTGCGCGTCCTGATATCTCCTTTGTGGTTAAAAAGGCCAGTCAGTATATTCATGCTCCGACTGATCCTCAATGGATAGTCGTGAGAGCACAATTTGTGGCTAATGTAACAAATGAAATTATCTGGGTACAATATATTTTGAAAGAATTGGGTCTTCCTTGGGATCATATACCTATATTATGGTGTGACCGTATTAGAGGCACATACTTGTCATATCATCGAGTGTTTCATGCCCGTACCAAGCATATTGATGTTGACTTTTACTTTATTAAAGAGAGTGGGGCTCAGAAACAACCTCAAATCAAGTTTATCTCGTCCAAGGATCAGGTGGCAAACAAATTTACAAAATCTCTTAGTTTACCAGTATTTGAAGCATGTAGGCACAATCTTAACCTGTTGGGTAACGTATCTTGGCCAACCAAATAAAGTTAGAATGTAATCCCTTGATTTAGGCTATATAGTTCATGCCTTGCCATGAAGTATGTAATCTTTCCAAGGTACCCTACCTATTCATCCTATTCCATCCGATCCATATTACTTGTTGTTAAAATGAATGTATATATCTAGTACTAAAACATATCTAGATACATCCATTTTAGTGACAAGTAATATGGATTGGAGGGAGTATTACTTTTCTCTCCAACATAGCTAGTCTCCTCTATCGCAACAGTTCACATATTAACCGAAAACAAGGGCATGACCAAATACATTCTTAAGGTCCAACAATAGTGCAAGACAAAAATATATGGGAAGGCATCGGCGCACTGCACATGCGTGTCCTGACTCCTAAAAGTAAACAAGACTAAAGTCCTATAACGCAGTACCAACTGGGAAAAGAATGCAAAGATTACCGCTATATCTAAAGAATAAATTTATGTTGTCAATAACACAACATCAGTACGTGAGGAAAATGAATACATGATTCACTCAAAAATAAACTTTATACATGAGAAATGACACTGGTGCGCGAGAAGTAGGGGTGAGTTCAACCCATGTAAACAGTCGTTCAATCAGCTAGTTCATTTTCCTTCACGAACTCCAACTTGACAAAGGACCTAGTGCAAGAAGAATGAACTAACAGGCTGAACTCAAATCAGGCTGAACTCAAATCATAGGACAAAGGACCTAGTACAAGAAGAATGCACACCCCTAGCGAGAAGGTCCACCAAACTAAGGATTCCTTAGTTTTTGTCCTATTTTTTGTTGTATGGCCAAAATAATAGGGTTGAAGTTAAGTGATTCAACTGATGTTCTTGTATAAAAGCACGTAGTACTTCTATTTTGTTTCCTGGACATTTAGCTTGATCAGTATTGAACCGGGATAATGTGGTGGAACTTGTTGGACTATTTGAACAAAGTACGAGATTTTGTAAATATGGTTTTGCTAACACACTAATCATTGGTGGATATCATTGGTAAAATTGATTTTCTTTCATGAGAAACCGTAGTTCTTCGATTTTGTTTTGTATGGATTATTATATTATAAGTGTACAAGGAGGATAATATATTATGTAACTTTTTTCTATTATTCTATTGAGTATATATATATATATATTACAAAGCTCAGAGGTCAGGAAGTTTAAATAATACTTAACAGCACAAGTTGTTCTATCTAGAATTACCAGCTTGGTCACAAAATAGGTAGCATTTTAATTGATTGGGAAGTATCGATTTGGTCAAATTTTAAAATATTATTTTCTTACTAAATTTATAAATCACCTATTTGGGAATGAAAGGAGTACAATCTATCTCCAAGCAGATTTGTAATACAACATAATTACAAGGAGGTGTGCAGAATCTAGTAGTGTCAAGATAATATAATACAACATCTTTTTATTTATTTTCCTTTTGCAAAAAATGTATTTGGCGATCATTCATATGACTTAATCTATCACTCCCAACTAATATTACAATTTTGTTTGAAATTTGCATGGTATTGATAAGAAAGATAAAGCCAAAATCCAAGTGAGTGGGTGTGCTTTATTACGGGATGTATGACATTTGCATAATGATTTCGATTTTAACAATTCAGGCGATCCTTATACATGTGTGAACTCTATTTGATCCATGAAGTGTAATCAGATGTACACCTAGATTTTGTTTTGCAACAAAATGGCTATATGTATGAATTGATTCAAAGGCCGGAGCTTCTCCTCTTGAGAAACACATGTTGCATAAATATCTAAGAGGGAAATTAGCTCGGCGAAACTAATCCACCCGACCCGACACGTACAGGTCTTTGTGATAGACAGACGTAGCTGTGGGCTGAGCTTTCTCAAAAGAGAACCGGGCAAACAAGATAACCTACCCACACTTGTGGCATGAACTGAAGCATATGACATGGGGATGCCATATCCCTTTGACCCCCCTCAATACTATATGTAAAATGATACTGTTCCCCCGGGGATCGTTCCATTCGATCCCCTGGGTCCTCGCTTTGCCTCGCGTGCCCGTCTCGCTCTGCCTTTGCGTGTCCATCTCGCTTGCCTCGCGTGCGTGTGTGGCCCACCAGTTTTTCTTCTCTCAAAACGACGCGATGCCGAGGAAACTGCTCCAGCAGCCGCCACCGCCGGATCCGGCCGACCGCCGCGGGACTTGGCCGCCGCCTCTGCTCCCGGGCGAGTGCCGCAACTGCTATTCCCGCAGCCGCCGTCCCCCCCCCCCCCCCCCCCCCCCCCGAAGACGCTGGTTCTGCAGCGCGCCGCCGGCACCTGCGAGCTCCGGCCAACGAGCTTGTGCGCCGCCATGACCACGCATCCTCCGCCTCCGTTTCCACCGCCGCCCGTTTCTGCAGCGCCCTGCCGCGATTCCTGCGAGGTCCGGCCAGCAGAGCTCCAGCTGGGCCTTCATCTTCGTCTCCGGCATCGACAACCGCCACGGCCGGCCTCCATCTCTGTCTCCGGTGTGGACAACCGAGTCGGCCAGCCTCCATCTCCGGAGTTACTTAAGGCGACAACGCTACATACGGCTGAAAGAGTTGCTACTTAAGGCGACCTGACTTGCTACTAACGGTGCCCGGAGGTGCTACCCGATGACAAGGATTGCGTTCTGGGATTTTATTTTTGCTGTGCTAGGGATTTGCTACATACATGTATTTGTTTTGCTAGAACTGTTATATGTGTTCGCTACAATATTGTAAAAAAATTGCTACAAGATGTCCGACGAAGTAGGTTTTGTTATGGTAGCAAATATTTTTTTGCTACAAGTTTTTGCTCCGACGATGTCTCCGGCAAAGTTGCCTTTTGCTACATTAGCATAATTATTTTTCTATACCAGTTTTCTAAATTTGCTACAATAGCGCAAACTTCTTGCTACGCGGTTTCCGGCAAGGTCTCTGGCGAGAGTCTCTGGCGATGTATCCGGCGAAGTCGGTTTTGCTACATTAGGACATTTTTTTGCTACACGGTCGACGGCGAGGTCTCCGGCGAAATCTCCGACGAGGTCCAGTCTATTTTTCTATTTTCTGAACAGAACCTTTTTCGCTACATGCAGCAAAAGTGGACCAATATGTAGAAAACGAGACTTTCTGTAGCAAAAGCAGGATTTTGACAAAAAAAAATACGTGGTTGGTTGGAGACCCGGGGAATAAAAAGACAAATCCCCCAGGGACGCCTAGTACTGTCTATACTATATTTAGCAGTTACGGCATGCTAAATCGTTGCCAACGGGAGTTGCCTCCAAGTAGGGGTGAGCAGGCAAACTTCAAAAAATTGAAAAAAATGCACATCTCATAATATTTTATATCGCAATTGAATATTTTATGAATCACAGAGGAAGTCATGAACATACGACTGCATGTCTGATCCATGAGATCAGCGCAAACGCACGTCGCGCGAGTCCACATGAGGCTTGGCCGTAAACTCTCCAGCCTCATGGATCGCTTCATCCGACTCCGGAGGCCCCCGCCGGCACAAGCCTAGAGCCACCCTCCCACCCCATTCAGCTCGTCGCCGCCGAGGAGGCCGTCCGATGGCAGATGGCAGCGGCACAGAATCTCTTGTATTCCTTTTCTCATTCGCGCTAGTAGTTTTGCTCTTCCACGATCTGATCCACGTCGTTGGGTACTGCTGCCTCAGATCCGGCCCAGTCGGACGCGATCCTGATGGCTAGTATATGGTGTTAACATTCACCTTTACAACGGATCTAGTCTAGATCTAACAGTAGCACTATACATCACCTTTGTAGATCGAGAACGGAGAGAGAGAGAGAGAGAGAGAGAGAGAGAGAGAGAGAGAGAGAGAGAGAGAGAGAGAGAGAGAACACCGAGACGAGCTCTACCTGCTCCCTGGCTCGACAGACATGAGCCAGAGGGAATGCCCGAGCTGGTGCCGGAGCTAGAACCTCCGTCATTGGCCATGGGTGAAAGGGGGTGAGTGTGGCGGCGGTGGAGCTTCCCGTCGGCGCAGCGCTTAGCCTAGATCGGATATGGTTTGTAGGTGGGGCGGCTGGGGCACGTCTGACCTCGTGAGTCGTGCTGCCGGCTCCCCACCACTTTATATAGCGCTGGCGACAGGGGCCCACCAACCAGATAAGGTTGGGCGCCCCCGGTCAGGGCGCAGTTAGGGGCGTGCTGGGCCGTTGGGCCCAGTCATGTTGAGATCTATCTAACATTCTTCCCCTAGATCTCGACTTTACTTTTAACCTTGTTCTTTACTTATTCCATCACAGAATGATACATAGAGCATGTTTCATCGTCTCAGCTCAATTGCCGATAGAATCAGACAGCCACTATATACCTTCATGTTCTGAAACAAATTCTATTACTTTTGGGCCTCTATAGTCCAGGAATCATAGGCTTCCGTTAAACCCATGTCGGCTATGTGTTCCTTGAACACATTGGGTGGTAAGCCTTTCGTTAGCGGATCCGCAAGCATATCCTTTGTCCTTATATGCTCGAGACTTATAGTTTGATTCTGGACTTTGTCCTTCATAACATAATACTTTATATCTATAGACTTTGAAGCATTACTCGAATTGTTGTTGTGAGCATAGAATACAGCGGGCTCGTTGTCACAGTACATCTTTAGTGGCCTGCTGATGCAGTCAACCACTTTCAAGTCGGGTAAGAATTTCTTTAACCATAACGCCTGTCCCATGGCCTCATAACATGCTATAAATTCTGCATACATCGTAGATGATGCAACTATCGACTGTTTGGCGCTTCTCCACGAAATAGCACCTCCTGCGAGAGTAAAGACATACCCTGTCGTGGACTTTCGGTCGTCTTTATCTCCCGCAAAATCTGCATCTGAATACCCTTTTATCTCTAGGGAATCAGATCTTCTATATGTAAGCATGAGGCCTTTTGTGCCTTGCACATAACGCAAAGCTTTCTTTACCATCTTCCAGTGCTCTATGCCTGGATTCTCTTGATATCTACCGAGTACCCCGGTGATAAATGCTAAGTCAGGGCGAGTGCACACTTGTGCATACTGTAAGCTTCCAACAGCCGAAGCATATGGTACTGACTTCATTTGATCGATCTCATATTGATTCTTTGGACATTGGGATTTCCCAAAACTATCGCCCTTGACTATGGGAGCAGGTGTTGAATTACTTGCATGCATATTGTATTTCTTTAAAATCTTTTCACAATACGCTTTCTGCGATAGTCCTAACACTCCATTCTTTTTGTCTCGGTGAATTTCTATGCCCAAAACATAAGAGGCTTCACCAAGGTCTTTCATGTCAAAGTTAGATGACAAGAACTTCTTTGTCTCTAGTAGTAGACTAACATCACTGCTGGCAAGCAGAATGTCATCCACATACAAAATTAGGAAAATGTATTTCCCAATTTTGAACTTTGCATAAATGCAGTTGTCCTCAACATTTTCTTTGAATCCAAATCTTTTAATGGTATCATTAAACTTTAAATACCACTGCCTAGAGGCTTGCTTTAACCCATAAATGGATTTCTTTAGGCGGCATCCCATATGTTCCTTCCCCTCCATGAAAAAACCCTTGGGTTGTTTCATGTAAATATTTTCTTCTAAATCTCCATTTAGAAATGCCGTCTTGACATCCATTTGATGTAACTCTAAATAAAAATGTGCAACTAGTGCCATGATGATTCTGAAGGAGTCCTTACATGAGACCGGAGAAAAAGTCTCATTGTAATCTACGCCTTCTCTTTGCGTAAAGCCTTTTGCCACGAGTCTAGATTTGTACTTTTCTACATTTCCATTGGAGTCATACTTTGTTTTGTAGACCCACTTGCATCCTACTGTTTTGGCTCCTTTGGGAATTTCCTCTAAGTCCCAAACATTGTTGGAACTCATCGATTTCATTTCATCTTCCATTGCCTCCACCCACTTGGCTGAGTGAGGGCTACTCATGGCTTCTTCATATGAGGTAGGATCGCCCTCCATATGAACTACATTGTAAACTTTGTAGATTTCTTTGGAAATGGCTGGTCTTCGTTCTCTTTTAGACCGTCTGAGTTCATCAGACTCTTACTCATTTCTTGCCTCGGGTTCAGGCACATTTACAGTAGGTGGCTGTTCTGGCTCCCTTTCGTGCTCAACAGTGGGTTCAGGTGGTTCCTGATGGACAAGTTCCGAACTTTCGCCCATTGTTGTCACGTGTGGAGTCACAACAGGTGCCGACACCACAACCTCAGGGGTTGTAGATGGTGGCACAACAGGTAGCGAGAAAAATGGTTCCTGAGTCATCGGATTAGGTGCATGCACCCTCTTCTCCTCAAGATCAATTTTCCTAGCTACCATGCTCCCCCTCATTCGTCCTCCAAGAAGACGGCATGTCTCGTTTCTACAAACTTTGTGTATCTGTCGGGACAGTAGAAACGATAGCCTTTGGACTTATCTGGATAGCCAATAAAATGGCAAGATACTGTTTGGATTGAAAACTTTTGCCTCAGCTGGGCTCCCCCAGACCCTCAAGTGGTGCAGAGAGGGGACTCTGCCTGTCCACAATTCATACGGTGTTTTGGGCACCGACTTACTTGGTACTCTGTTGAGAATGTGAATGGCGGTTTTAAGCGCCTCCATCCACAATCCCAATGGGAGGGTGGAATAGCTCATCATGCTGCGCACCATATCCATAAGGGTACGGTTGCGTCTTTCAGCTACTCCGTTTTGCTGAGGTTCGCCCGGCATAGAATACTGGGCGACTATTCCATTTTCTTGCAGGAACCTTGCAAAGGGTCCTGGTACATGACCATATGGAGTATGCCGACCGTAGTACTCCCCCCACGATCGGACCGAACTATTTTAATTCTTTTATCATGCTGATTTTCTACTTCAGCTTTGAAAATTTTAAATTTATCCAATGCTTCAGATCTTTCTTTAATTGGATAAATATAACCATACCGGGAGTGATCATCCGTGAATGTTATGAATAAATCATAGCCATCCACACTTTTCATCGGAAACGGTCCACAAATATCCGTGTGGATTATTTCTAGTGTAGCTATGCTTTGGTTTGCACCCTTTTTAATTTGTTTGACATACTTTCCTTTAATGCAATCTATGCATTGTTCTATGTCGGAGAACTTTAACGGAGGAAGAATGTCATTTTTAACGAGGCTTTCTATTCTTCCCCTCGAAATATGGCCTAGTCTACAGTGCCATAGTTTCGATGACTCAAGAGTTCGCTTTCTTTTCTTTTGTTCTTTGTTCGATAAGGGAACTTTTTCATTCACATCACACACAGAAAGTACTTTCTCATGCAGGGATAACAAATATAACTTATCATATAATGTAGCAACACCCACACACTTGTCTTTCAACCAAATGGCACACTTGCCATTTCCGAAATAACATTCATAAGAATCTTTGTCCAAACAGGAAACACTTATTAAATTTCTATGTAATGAGGGAACAAAAAGCACATATTTGAGCAAAAGGAAAGGGCCATCAGCCAGCTCCAGAGGGACGTCACCAATGGCCTCCACTTCTGCTTTCTATTCCATTCGCCACTTCAATGTGTCTTTCTCTTCTTGGCGTGGTCCTTGTCGAATGGAACCCCTGTAAAGAGTTGGCAACATGAACAGTTGCACCAGAATCAATCCACCAAGTAGATCTAGTAAACTTTTCATACAGAGATTCATTAACAAAATAAACTATATCTTTACCATTTTTGGCCATGATGTACTTCAGCCAAATTGGGCAGTCTTTCTTGTAGTGGCCCGGCTTTTTACAGTGATGGCACTGGTCTTTATCCCCAGGGGTGGACTGGTGATGCTGGTACTGGTGCTGCTTTGGACCCTTGCCATGTGGCTTGGAGGGTGAGCCATCATGGTTGCCGCTTGTGAAGCCTCTCTTCCTATTGTCCTTCACGAAGTTCAGGGAACTGCCGTGAAGGGCTTTCAGCCTTTCCTCTTCTTGGGAGCATATCCCAATGGTCTTTTCTATGTCCCACTTTTCAGGGGACATATTATAGTTTATTACAAAATTTTCAAAAGGCTATGGAAGTGAGGCCATCACAAGGTGCACCAAGAGTGCTGGCTTTAGCTCGAGGTCCTCATCCATGGGATTGAGCTTCGCTGCAATGTTTGACATCCTCAAGATGTGCTCTCTTATTTCGTGGGGTCCCCCCGTATACTTTTCAGTCACCAGCTGCTTTAACAGCTGGGTCGCATACATCTTTGAAGAGCCAGTAAACTGGCTCTTTATCTTGGCGAGATACTCGCCCACGGGAGCACACTCTCCAATTGAGCCCACTATTGCGTTCTCAATTGTGTTCTTTACGAAGGCCAAACACGTCTTGTTGGCGTTCACCCATTTCTGGTTATCAATCGAGTAGGCCAGCTCCAATGGAGCATGGTCCCTCTTCCTTTTCTCAAACTCAGCACTTTCCTCAGCAGCTCCCCTGACTGGGTCAGCGGGCTTGACTGGTTGCTTGGTGTCAACCACCCAATCCACTTCAGCGCATACGAACGCCAAATCAACGTTCTTCCTCCATTCGGAGTAGTTGTCCCCCCTTAGCAGCGGGATGTTCTTCAAACAGGCCATGAGGTTGAGACCTCCTGAAAATCACAAAAGATATGAGATCACCAAGGAAAACAACTGTATGCTAATTCAACGTTGGTATAGATTAAGCATGCAATCGTTTTGTGCCATTTAAAATTACATCACCGTTGGGCAGAAATAAAGTTAAATGCGCCTTTAATACTGAATGGAAAAAATTATGGTCATGTTTATTAATAACGTTGGTCAATTAATAACATGAGACATAATTATTTTTAATCACTTTATCACATCTTTATGTCAAAATTTAAACAACTTTTATTGCATTGTTGCAATTTTAAACCATCTATTTGCAGCGGAAACTTAATAATAACTTTCTTTATACTTTGAACTTTACAGAAAAAAATCTGCCTTTAAATCATTCTCTAGTCAAAAATACTTGCAACAAGGTGACTAGAAAAAACTATGCAAAAAACATTTAAAACTCTAAGCAAAAAAATTAAAAACAACTCTGTAAAAAAAACAGAAAAAACTGTCACTGTACGCCCTATTGGGCCTATACCTTGAGCGGCCAGTAGCGGCCCAGCGGCCTGCTCGCGTGCTGTCGGTATCTACCGACCGCCAGCAGCCTGCCGGCACGGCCCGCTCGGCCTGTCTGCGCGCGCCCTCGCTAGCTGCCGCCCGCGCGCAAGCCGCCGCCCGCTCGCTCGCTGCAGCGCTGCCTGCCAGCAGCCTAGCTGGGGCCTGCTTGGCCTGCCTGGCCCGCCAGCGACCGGCCGCCAGCCGCCCGCTCCATCCTGGCCGTCCACGCGCGCAACCTAGATCGGACGGCCGGCCGCCCTCTTTGGAGGTATAAAAGGACCCCCCCAGCCGCGACCCCCCAACCCTAAATCACTCTCCCCCCTTAGCCCGCCCCCGTGTACCCCGCGTGCCCACCGTGGCGGCGCCGCGTCCCTCGCGCGGCTGCCCCGCGTGGACACCGCGGCTGTGGCGGTTCTCCACGGCGGCGACGCGTGGATCCCGCGGCCAGCCCCGCGTCTAACCGCGGCGGCGGCGCGTCGATCCCGCGGCCAGCCCCGCGTGCCCCCCGCTCCCTTGACGGCGGCTCTGCCGCGTGCACGCCGGAGGTGAGGCGGCCGCTTACCGCGCGCCCCTCCCTCTCCCTTTCAGCACCGACGGCGCGAGCCCCGCGTGAGGGCCGAGGCGAGGCGGCGGCGCGTCGCGCCCCTCCCTCTCCCTCTCAGTGGCGGTTGCGTGCGTGCGGGTCGGGCGAGGTGAGGTGGCCGCGTCGGCGCGCCCCTCCCTTTTCCCCATCTGCGGCGAGCCATGCCCCCCCCCCGCCCTCCTTGCCGGCGGTGCGTCCACCCGAGGGTGGGCGCACCACCGTCAAGAGGGGCGGCGGTGGAGCCTTTTTGCTCCCTTCCCTTTTTTTTGTTACTTGGTCCATAGTGAAAAACGGCGGCGCCCCCCACCTTGCTCCTTGCCGATGTGTGCATCCACCCGAGGGTGGGTGCACCGTCGTCAAGTGGCCGAGGTGTGGGGCGGAAACTTTCCCGGTGATGGCCGGGGTGGACCCCTTTTTTTTGATTGACTTTCTTTGGGGATCTATGGGGTTAGAACTTGCATTCGGGATCTTTTGGGGTTTTAGATCTAGGGTTTTGCTTTGCCCCGAAGGGTGTGTTCTTCTTCTAGATGTCTCCACAATGGATGCCCATCTAGATCGAGAGGATCGACGCGGCCATAGGGCAGGCGCACTTTGGATCTATTTCTTTTCTTTTGGACTCTTGCTTTCTACAAATGCACTGATAAATCTAGCAACTAAAACTTGCTCTGATACCAATGTTAACATTCACCTTTACAACGGATCTAGTCTAGATCTAACAGTAGCACTATACATCACCTTTGTAGATCGAGAACGGAGAGAGAGAGAGAGAGAGAGAGAGAACCGAGACGAGCTCTACCTGCTCCCTGGCTCGACAGACATGAGCCAGAGGGAATGCCCGAGCTGGTGCCGGAGCTAGAACCTCCGTCATTGGCCATGGGTGAAAGGGGGTGAGTGTGACGGCGGTGGAGCTTCCCGTCGGCGCAGCGCTTAGCCTAGATCGGATATGGTTTGTAGTTGGGGCGGCTGGGACACGTCTGACCTCGTGAGTCGTGCTGCCGGCTCCCCATCACTTTATATAGCGCTGGCGACAGGGGCCCACCAACCAGATAAGGTTGGGCGCCCCCGATCAGGGCGCAGTTAGGGGCGTGCTGGGCCGTTGGGCCCAGTCACGTTGAGATCTATCTAACATATGGATCCTCGGAATGGTATTGCCGACCTGCGCCTGGGATCTGGCCGAGTCGGCCATGCACTAGTCGGCCAGGTCCATGGGTCCTCGGCATGAAGTGCATCCGGATGCTAACGACATCAAACAAGGGAAGAATTTTAGGCATTAGATAACTCTAATATCTTGCTGATTTAGTTAATAACTCTGCCCCCCTCATGTCCATTTGGCTCCGACCCTGGCCGCGATCCATAGTGCTGTTTGTCTTGGTCCTAGTGCTCGAAGGCACGCTCGACTCAAACGGATAAGCACTAGATGTGCCCCCTAGATCGGCTTTGTCCTCACGCATAAGCCTTCAAAACGCAAGCGGTCACTCATGAGTCAAGACGGCCGACAGACGATGCGATGAGGACGTCGAGATCTTCCTTGATTGGAGCAGGTGGGTTTCGAGCACCCTCCACCGGAGGCTTGATTGTGTGAAGATGGGCACATCTTCATCGGCGGAACTTCTAGGAAGATACGACGAATCTGTCTGTGTAGCCTTGAGGAGACCCGTCTCAAGAACACATTTTTGTCGACACCACCAGCACATCGACCACAGAATCTTTAGCTGCGATTACCATGGTGCTAACATATATGGGGAATATCAAGATGGCCGCGCTCAGAAGAGCTCCTTGCCCTTCTCCGCCAGACACCACTTGTGTCCACCCCTTGTTCTCCGTGACTTCTACGATGATGATAGATGCTAGTGACTACTGTCCGACCTACTCCACGGTCTGTCAATGGCACGCGGCTTGTGGCAATGATACATTGGACAATTTTCCTGATGCCTCTTACTCGCACCGTCCAGAGAGCGAGAAGTGGTGTGAGCGCGATGCAGATTTCTCTACCTAGCTAGTCCCTCCCTTGCAACCGTACGTAACACATAAACTCTTTCACATAATAACACGGATATGAGGGCACATGACCAGATATATTTTGAGGTCTCACTATAGCGCCTGACAATATATATGGGGAGGCACCGCACATGTGTGTGTCCTGACAATATATAGGGGAAAGAATGCAAGAGCGGACCACTATCTGAAGAATAAATTATTCATGTTGGCAATAGCACCATATCAGTACACCAAGAAAATGAATACACACGATTATTTGAAAAAAATGAATACAGAAGCACCCACAATAGTACGAAAAGAATTTCTACGAGGTCAAACAAAACTAAGGATTCCTTAGATTTTCTCCAATCTTTGTTGTATAGCCGGAATAGCAAGGTTAATTTTATGTGGTAAAACTGATTTTCTTTCATGATAAACCGTAGTTCTTCGATTTTGTTTTGTATGGATTATTATATTATAAGTGTACAAGGAGAATTAAGCAAGAAAATATTACTTGCTATGAGTACCGAAACAATGAACGTGCTCTTACATATCTCTCTTACTACTTGTAGAGTATTACCACTACAGGAATGGCCAGATGCGCCGACGGCCGTCCGCTACGCTTGAAGTGCCTTTACCGTGTGGCCGAGGAGGACCAGGAGAAGGCGCAGAGGACTTTGCTTGGGGCTTGTGTGAAGTTGACCCCCCCCAGGTGTGGTACAACCAGAAGGTCACGGCCGCTAGCCACTTCTGGGCTGACAGGGGCGTGAGGGTCAGGAAGGAAGACATTGTCGGTAGGAACCCTAATCCTGAGTACTCGATGACGCCAGAAGAGTACATGTCGGTGAGTAAAATGTCAATGAGATTCTACATTGCTTCTAAGTTGCCATTGCATTGTCTGGAGTTGAGTATTGCATTTTCAGGTTATCCCCGATTGGGCCGAGCCGCATCGACTCGCATGGGAGGAGCTGGTTAGGACGAGGTGGCTCAGAGAAGACGAGGAGTTTGCAGCCTTGTCGAGGCGGAACGCGGATAACCGAGGCGATGGTGGAACGCACTGCGCGGGAAACCGCAACTTTGACCGCTTCAAGGGGAAGGTGGTACGTATATACATGGAACGACCTGCGTGCATTTCTGCTTATGTTTGTACTTCATATGCATAATATTTTCTTTTCGCGATACAGGTGGCCGAGGCACAACCCGGGGAGGTGATTCATGACGTCGCCGTCTATGAGATGATGCGGCGAAAGAAGCCCAATTACTCGGAGCCTCAACCCTCGTTGCCCGTGTACTTCGGCACTGCCCAGAACGACTTGGGGAACTACAGCACGATGGTGAAGGCTCGTCACCCCCATGTGGATGACCCCATTCACGCGGAGATCGACGAGGAGTCGTTGGTTCGGGGCACGGATTGCAGCATGGACGCCTCAAGATTCTGAATAAGAAGGTCAAGCCTACCCTCAGCACGAGCTTCAGCTGTCTCAAGGCTACCTACCCCGCCGACGGCCCCCCTATCCCGCCTCGTGGCCAGCCTCGTCGCTCCGCCGAGGATGTAAGTTTTTCTCGTTTTCATCATCTTTATGACTTTTGTTCCTGCATGGCTAACCGCTGACGAGATTCCTTGTATTTGAAATTGTAGCCTGAGTTAGACGCGGCCTACGATGCCGCTTATGAGGAATATCAGGTGGCCTTTCGGCAGCATCAGGAGGCGAATGCGATCTACATGCAATACGTAAATGTAAGTCCGAACCTTTATTTTTTGCAAAAGATACAAGTCCCACTTCCCCCCGTTTGTTGTACTACGGCCTGACTTCTAAACTATCTTGCAGGCCATGATGGTGAATATTCAAACTGGCCAGAATAGAGATTTAGGGCCCGTGCCTCCCATGCCAGGTCCGATGCCATTTTTGCAATCGAAGGAAAGCTTCGCTAGGACCTACTACGCATCGACACCGGTAAGTTCTTTGCTAACCCACTGGTTATCGCTTTACTTTGCCTCGCAAGTTGCTAACATGTAGGCAACATGTAGGGAACGGGAGCTTCTGGGAACCGGCACTTTGGCCACACCTCGCCGGATGGGCGTCAGATCACACCGCTTCATGACGTTGGTCCATCTCCTGGCCATTTCGCAGGTGGTTCTCCCGAGCTTCACACTTCTACTCCCTCGCCAGGTGGCTCTTCTGCTGCTTCTACTGGACGCAACCCTCGGCAGAGGTCGCCACTTTTCACCAGGGGAGATCTCGGGTACACCCCCTCTCCTCCAGAGTTGTAGGCATGTGTGATGATGTATGAACAATGTATGGATGATGTATAAACAATGTATGGATGATGTATAAACAATGTTTAATATGAGCATGTGTGATATGAACAATGTTTAATATGACCATATGTGATCTTGTATGACTGATGTGAGTGCTGCATGTATGGCTGTATGGATGTATGCATGGATGATGTATGGATGTATGCATGGATGATGTATGGCTGCTGTGAGTGCTGCTGACGAGGGTCGGCCGTCGGCCTATCGCCAGCCTGGGAGGGCCAGGCGGTGGACACGCGTCCACATACGCCGAGGGCGAGGCCGTCGGCGTAGCACCTTCCTGGGGAGGCCCAGCGGGTGCCACGTGGCCAGCATACGCCGAGGGTAGGGCCGTCGGCGTATACGGTGCGCCGTTAGCGGCCGTCTAATGGCAGCGCCGCCGTTCGCCGACGGCCGTTACGTCGACGGGCCCGCCTCGGCCGTCGGCGTAGAGCTACGCCGACGGTTTTCTGCTACGCCGACGGCCGTTTTTGCTCCGCTGAGGGGGCTACGCCGACGGCAGCCCTCGGCGTAGTGTATGCCGACGGCAAATCTTGCTACGCCGAGGGCTTTTTGCCGTCGGCGTAGCCGTCGCGTGCTGTAGTGTACCAAATTTTGTAGGTGACACCCGCTGCTTCAAATGCAAATGCATTGTATAATTTGTTGATAGGTCTAGGAGAACACATCTATCTTATCATGAATGTGATTTATTTGTTTCCCTTTGAAGTTCATATCATTTATGAAACTGCTTTTGGTTAGGGAAAGAAAAGTACAGTGCGTAGATAAGGTGATGGACCTGCATACAAATGTGACACTGAAGTAGTTACAATATGAACCTGATACTAATCCTCAAGTATATACAAGAAAAGGTAGTTCATGTAGTACATTATACTACGATAATATCATTCCTTCCACTAGCGTGGTGGCCCTCGCAAATGCGACGACATCATTATTAATACCTGCATGATTATTCATATTCATATTATGCTATAGGAAATAATACGATCATCAGAAATGTTATGCCTTTAAATGTTATTTAGGCATTTTTAACGGTCTACTGTTTTTAAAAAATACAATCACTGATAGAAAACGTGCCATGCGTCCCAGTTGGTAAGGGGTTTTAGTCCCGGTTGCCCAACCGGGACGGGGCAATCGGGACTAAAGCCCTAACCTTTAGTCCCGGTTGCCCCATCAACCGGGACAAATGGGTGCACACGTGGCAGCGGCAGAGGGCGAGGGGGTGGAGCATTAGTCCCGGTTCGTAACACGAACCGGGACAAATAACCTTTTGTCGCGGCAGAGATTTGGCCCATTTCTCTGCCGCGGCAGAGAATTCATTTTGGCACATTTTGTTGCCACGGCAGCATTTTTGGCACTTTTTGTGCCGCGGTAGAGAATTCATTTAGGTTGTTTTATTGTATATTTAGTGTGTTGCACTTATTAATGAAGGATCTGTATATTACACAAGATCATCATGACAATATTACATTCGATACACAGATCGAGTTCATGCACTACATACAAAAGTTGCTATTTTTACAATCCCTATTGTCTATACACAGCCGAATAGTATTCCCCTTTTGGGTTTAGGACTTCTGCATCCAAGAATCCCGCCAATTCCTCCTAAATTGCTCGTACGCGATCCTTTGGCAGAAGACCGTCCCGTAGACGTTCGATCTGATTTAAAAAAGGTGTCAACCTATATGAATGAAACTAAACACAATTTGATTGTAATTAAAAACTATAGAAATTGTTTACGTACGTGGAGTTGCTCTAAATTTCTGCCCTTCTCATCGCACGGCTGCCGGATGAACTCGTAAACATAGTATCCACATAGATTGTTACCTGGTCCCTGCGTCAGGCACTTTACGAGAACAGAGTTCAATCAAAATAATAATCAAGCATGATAATAACTGTATCAAAACTAAAATCAAAGAGATGCGCGGATATAGCTAGTGGTGCTTACATCTAGTGGCTGAAATGTAAGCTCCTCTTTCCAAACACCCCTAGCCTTGCTGGTGAACCGTTTCCAAGCGCTGCCCGGCGAAGAAAACGAATAAAAGAAGTTATTAATTACTTGATATCATAAAATTCATGAACGTTGCCGATATAGTGTCGTAATGATTAGAATTACCGCTGGAGAAGCATCTGCATGTCCTTCCACTGCTCAAGGGGTTTATGTTTCGAATCCATGACTAGTACACGCCCTTTGTCAAGTTAAATGATTAACAGAATATAGTGGAAGCTGCGAATGCATAACTAATCAATTATATACTTAACATCGAGTAAGCGAAATAGAAAGTGTATAGAAGATAATAACACTCACTCGAAGTTGTAAGAAAAAAGTATTTCCCTTCTGGTTTTTTAAAACCTTAACGCGTGTACTATATTATCCTCCGTATCCCGGGGGCTTGTTTTGAGATTAGCTTCATGAACCCAATATGTGTCAATGAAGCCAATGTCACAGATTTGTCCTCTGCTGCATTCGAGAATCTTTATTCTGCATATTACAGTATGATTATATACATGCAATAAACAAGGTGAGATAGCTGGAGACTAAATTAATTATAGAATTAGTACTTACAGACAATAGGCACTGATGATCGATTTGTCCAAGGCGTCTTGATTGAATAATTGAAATAGTTCATCAAATTCAATGGATATCATGTCATCCTTTTCTTTCCCATGATGCTTTTTTGTAACCCTCAGCACTATCCAGTTAGCCCCGGCCTTTGTGGCATGCATGTACCAGTTATGCAATCTTCGCATTTTTGTAGGAAGATTGTTTACCTCCTCAGGTTGGACGAGAGGTTTGCCGTACTGGTATTTGTATGCTACTTCACTCACGGGGAAGTACTCTAACTGGGATAAGTATTGGGCAATACTCATACCTTGAGCAGCGGCAGCTTCTCCGTATTGTGCAACTCCTCTGGCTGCTCTTCGGCCCCATATTTGCTCGACCCCACATTGGTTTGGGAAATCACCTTGAGAGGGGCGCAAGACTGTTTTGCTTGTTCTCCGAGCTGGGCAACAGATTTCTCGCTTGCATCAGTACTGCTCTTCGAGGCTTGTTGTGCCGCATGTGACTTGAGAATAGAACGCTCATAGTCTGATGACAGCTTTGGCTCTGGTTGATTAAGAGTCTTTAGCATTTTCAACACTTCGGCTTTTTCTTCTTTGGTGCTGGGGAACTCTGGCTCTTTCGGCCGCCTTAGCTTAGCGAAAAACGCCGTCGTTTCCGCATCAACGATCGCCGCAGTCTCCTCTTCAGTACACTCATAAGCTCTCTTGGGAGGAACCTTTGGTACTTTTGGAAGAGGCTCTTGTTTAAGTTTCGGCGATCGCTTAGCACGACGCAGAGTAGCGGTACGCCTACGCTTTTTATCCTGAGGCGCCGGCGATGGCTCCCGCGGTGATGGCTGCGCCGGAGATTGGTGAGGCGACGGAGCCGGGTGAGGCGACGAAGACGGCTGCCGCGGTGGCGACGACCTCGCTGGAGACGGGTGAGGCGGCGGCGAAATGGCCTTGGCGTGTGATTTCGAAGAACGATACATTCCTTCGGCCAAAGAATGGTGACGTTTGTTGCGTATCCCAGTACAGTCACATCCCCTTCACCTGCAGGGTAGTCAAGATCCAAAACTTCAAAGGTGGGCATGATTTCATCCACCCCGACAACATCGTACCCCTCTGGAACCGGACGATAGTGGTAAGTTGGTGTGGGTCCAATTGGTAAGGCATAGCCGACCTCCACCTTCATTGATATGTTCACAACTTTGACATGTAGCTCGCAGTGTGTCATCTCTGTGATATCATCCACTGGGTAGCCAACAAGAGCCATCATCGGTGCACCATCGTCATCGCCGTTGTCATCACCCGGGACCTCGGTGGAAGCCACACTGCTTTTTTGATTATTCGATAGGCCGGTAGCATCGAATGCAATGTGCTGCTGAGATGGGCCGGTAGTACTTTGCTCTTTAAGTGCGTTAATTTCATCTTGTTGTTTCTTTATTCGTTCTTCAATTATACGCATTCGCTCTTTCTGACTATCTGCTTCAACTTCCGCCCTGTCCTTTCTCCTCTGACGGCTTCTATCAGGATATTTCTTCCTCTCTTCGGGAAACCCAGTCCTCCATGGTTGGGAGCCTCTTGTGCCTCGTGTTCGTCCATCATGTTCCTTATTTCCAAGGGCGAGTGTGAGCTCATCATTCTCTCTATCGGGAATGAAGTCCCCATCTTTAATAGCCTTTACTGCTTTTCTCATCCTCTCGATTGGCAAGGGTTCTTCTTTATGTCGTATGTTATATATACACATCCCTTCCGAGTCCAACGTGCCCCATGCCCGTAAAACCAATTCCTTGCACGTTCTACCCAATCATCTGTCTCTGGGGTGATATTTTTAGGACGCAGTTTCTCAAGTTTCTCCCACTTAGGAATGCCAGCCCTGTAGCCACCTTGCCCCATAGTATGGTGATACTTCTTGTTAGCAGTATTCAGCTTATTCGTTACATACATTTTCTTAGATTTTTCTGATGTCTTGTATTCCACAAACTCAGCCCAGAATGGTTTTATCTTCTCAAACTGAATATTCATGAAATTGGGAGTCTTCCCTTTCACGACATAGTCAAGGTGCAATCTTTTCTTCCAGTTGGTGAAACACTGGGCCATCTTCTTCAAAGCCCACTCCCTAACCTTAGCCTCCATGGCTCTCCCATGTTCTAAGGCGTCCTCAACTGGATCCTCCGCATTTGGATCCAGCTCTATCTTCGGTAGTTTGAAATTAACCATGAGCCTCTTCCACAGTAAATCTTTGGCATGGTTAGGGACAAATAAACATGTTCCCTCTTCATCCGCATTAGCAGGCCTATTCCAATTTCTAATGGTGATCGGGATTAAGTCCCTAACGATTACTCCGCATTGTGCCACGAATTTGTTTGCGACAACTTCGGGGGCCGTCGGTTTGCCGTCTTCAGCGATATCTTCGATCCTGAACCTCTCATGGTCTTGCAACTTTTTGGTTGGGCCTCATGTGCTCTTTTTAGTAGATTCCTTCGATCCGGAGGGCTAAAAGAAGAAAGATCGCCGTTACTATTTCTATATAGATAGCAGATGATTAATTATATTACATGCACCTCGCCGGAGCGGTCGTCTTCTCGATTACTCAAGGCATCGCCTTCTCCTTCGCGGAAGGCAACACCTTCAACCTCAAACAAGTCGTCTATTCCGGTAAAAAGAGGATCACCCTCACCGGAGTTGTTCAGAAACGTTGATACATCTAAATTTTCTTCCCCGCGGATCACACCTTGGATCAACTCTTCCTTTTCTTCGTCTCTGACGTGTGGGTCCATATTTTCTGCATAGGTGGAAAAACGAATAAGTCAAAGCGGCTAAGGAAGAAAGTTAGGTAAGGTGTTGAGAGATATAAACCCTAATTTAGAGAAACCCTAATATATACATACACAATAATAAAAATGAAGAGAAACCCTAAACCTAGCTACAAAAAGGAAACTGTGTAGTAGATAGGTAAATCTACCTAAAATCAACTAAAATCAATATTCCGGAGTTTCGAGGGGTGTAAAACCTAGTTCGGAGAAACCTCGGATGCATATGAGAGGGGAACATGAGTATAAGGCTACAAAAGGGAAACTATCCAGCAGATAGGTAACACTAGATACTAACAAAATACCATATTGGCATCGATGCAATGCTCAAGCAAGTATGATGATATGACAAATTAATTTGCATTAGAATGTAACCCTAAGACATGCTCGACGATTTAATCGGGGTTCCGAGGGGTGAAAACCCTCACCGGACAGAGGCAGGGAGAGGGGGCGTACCTTCTGGAGGCGATGACGCGCGGCGGTGGTGGCGCTGCTAGCCGGGGACGATGCGGCACGGTCGGGGAAGGACGCGGGCGGCGCGGTCGGGGAAGGAGACGCGGGCGGCGCTGTCGGGGAAGGAAACGCGGGCGGCAGTGGCGGCCAGAGCGCGCGGAGATGGCGGCCGGAGGCGGAGGCAGAGGCGGAGGCGCTGACGACGACGGAGGGCGCGGGCAGCCTGGCGTCGTCGTCGATGAAACAGAGAAGAAGCAGAGAAGTGAGACGGGAAAGAAGTTATAAAGGCGGATTTAATTCATTTCCTGACAATATACAAAAATAAGGAGAGCAAGCGTGGATACACAATTAATGATAATGGTTTGAATAAATTAACTATCAAAAAGCATTACACACCGAAGAATTATTTTTCAATACAAAACTAAATGCATCATTGTACTCCAACTGACAAAACTATTTTAGTAAATTTTATCATGCATATTGCTGGAACTCATGTACTCCATCTGCCCCGAATTACTCATCACAAATTTGGCTAGATTCGTATGTATGTAGACACGTTTTAGGGTAGAGATACAAGTGAATCTAAACAAATCTGCGACATCTCATTCGGAACCGAGGGAGTATTAATTTTGATGTCTCTAAATTTGATTGCTAAATAACAGTCAAAATGCGGGACCTTGTACATGTGAGCTAACATTTTGTATACATAATCTTGCCAAGAATATTAAAATCTAAAGATTATATACTTCCTCGGGATATTTTGCAAGTGTATCGAGAAATAACTGAAAAAAAGAAAAACGGAGAAATTAAAAGTGGAGCTCACAAACAGGAGCTCTTCCCGACGATGGGGGCGGCGTGGAGGTGGCGGGGACGGGCCGGCGTGGGCGGCGCTGCGCGGGGACGGTGTGGGCGGCGCGGCGCAGGGACGGCCGACGCGTGGACGACACGGCGCAGGGACGGGCGTGGGAGGCACAGCGCGGCGCGGCCGGGGATAGGCGGCGCGGAGGTCCACTCTGGCGCGGCGCGGGGACGGGCGCGGCGGTTCGTGACGCGCGGCTCCACGGGCGCAGGAGGCGGCGCTGACAACGACGGCGGGCAGCCTGCCGACGTTCGGGGGATCGAGGCGGCGGCGTCTCCCCTGCTGTACCTGTGCGGCGCGTCGGGGTGCAGAGAAGTGAGATGGGGAAGAAGAAGAAGAACAGGCGTGCAAGTTATAAAGGAAGGGCCTTTTGTCCCGGTTGGTGGCTCCAACCGGGACGTATGACCCACTTTTCAGCAGACCAAGGGTTTACGCGCGCAGGGGTCTTTAGTCCCGGTTGGTGGCTACAACCGGGACATATAACCCTGTTTTCAAATTTTTCAGGAATTTTCTCTCTGTTCCCGTCTTATTTTTTATTTTGGGGTTTAAATTTGTAATGTTTTTTAAATAATAATTACTTTGGAATTTAGAAAAACTTTAAACATAAAAAGTGTTTGAATTTGAATAACTAATTCGAAACCATTTTCTATTTTTAAAAATAATTAATGTAACCATTTAAGCTATGAACCATTTAAAATTAAAAATGAATTAACTTATATTTTTTGAATATTAATTTGGAATTTAGAAAAACTTTAAACATAAGAAGTGTTTGGAATTGAATAACTAATTCAAAACCATTTTCTATTTTTAAAAAATAATTAATGTAACCATTTAAAATTAAAAATTAATTAACTTATATTTTTTGAATATTAATTTGGAATATAGAAAAACTTTAAACATAAAAAGTGTTTGGATTTGAATAAATAATTCAAAACCATTTTTTATTTTTAAAAAATAATTAATGTAACCATTTAAAATATGAACCATTTAAAATTTAAAATTAATTAACTTATATTTTTTGAATATTCATTTGCAATTTAGAAAAACTTTAAACATAAAAAGTGTTTGGATTTGAATAACTAATTCAAAACCATTTT
Organism: Avena sativa; assembly: GCA_916181665.1. Taxonomy (NCBI): domain Eukaryota; kingdom Viridiplantae; phylum Streptophyta; class Magnoliopsida; order Poales; family Poaceae; genus Avena; species Avena sativa. The sequence continues at coordinate 42,696,339 of OV702285.1, read as the reverse complement.
CTATATTTATAAAATAATTAATGTAACCATTTAAAATATGAACCATTTAAAATTAAAAATTAATTAACTTATATTTTTTGAATATTAATTTGGAATTTAGAAAAACTTTAAACATAAAAAGTGTTTGGATTTGAATAAATAATTCAAAACCATTTTTTTTTAAAATAATTAATGTAACCATTTAAAATTAAAAATTAATTAACTTATATTTTTTGAATATTAATTTGGAATTTAGAAAAACTTTAAACATAATAAGTGTTTGGATTTGAATAACTAATTCAAAACCATTTTTCTATTTTTAAAAATAATTAATGTAACCATTTAAAATACGAACCATTTAAAATTAAAAATTAATTAACTTATATTTTTTGAATATTAATTTGGAATTTAGAAAAACTTTAAACATAAAAAGTGTTTGGATTTGAATAAATAATTCAAAACCTTTTTTATTTTAAAAAAATAATTAATGTAACCATTTAAAATATGAACCATTTAAAATTAAAAATTAATTAACTTATATTTTTTGAATATTAATTTGGAATTTAGAAAAACTTTAAACATAAAAAGTGTTTGGATTTGAATAAATAATTCAAAACCATTTTTTTGTTTTTAATTTGGATTTGAATTAACTTATATTTTTTAATTTTAATGGGCGGAAAAAAAGGACGAAAATAATGGGCGGAAAGAAAATTTGATTAGGATAGAACTAGAATTAAAGTACATAACGCAACTAACACAAAGTTACATAGAAGAACTAAAAATTAAGATACATGGCCAGATTAAGCCACAATCGGCCGAACTTGTTTTGCAATGTTGGAATGATTCAGTCATGCTCCTACCTACACCTGTAATACTCGCCACTGTAGTCGTCGTACTCGCCGCGGCCGTCGTCGCTCTCGTCGTCGGGGTCGCCGTAGTTGAACCTTGAAGGCTGAGTACGAGTGGGCTGGACTTGAGGGTAGCGCAGGCGGGGGCTAGAGTCGGCGGCCGTGTCGTAGGCCATGACGATATGGAGAGTCCGGCCGCGCCACCACAGCCGACGGCCGGCCTCGTTGAAGTTCGGAGGAGGTGGGTCGTCCTCCTCATGCCTGGCGAGCGCCCTCTCACGCCGATCCACGAAGAAGGCTTCCCAAGTCGGGAAATAGTCGGGATGCCATCTGGGATTCCTCCGCTGCTCCGGCGCGAGCTCGAAGTAGTAGTGGTTCGTGATGGCCATCCGACGCGCCACACCTAGAGGGACAGGAGGAACCGGCACGCCTCCGGCGCTCAGCATCTAGCCGACGGGGACACAGTAGCCCGGCGGGCAGGGGTAGTTCGAGGCGCAAAGCGCCTCCGCTTCCCTGGGAGTTAGTGCTACGGTGGAAGTCATGGGAAAGAGTGATGAGGTTGCAGATATGAGTCTAGAGATGTGCAATGACAATGGAGGCCAAACCTACATATATATAGTGAGAAATGGCAGGAAGATAACTGGAGGGAAGAACTGGCGGGAAGAACCGGCGGGAAAAACTAGCGGGAAAAATCGCGGGAAAAAATGGCGGGAAAAACCGGACCCACTTCCTGCCGATTCAGCAGACATTTATCCTTTTTACCCGGAATTTTCATTGTTTGGATTTTTTTGAATTTATTATGCCCGTTTTGAATTATCTGAATTTCTAACTATGGCCGAATCGGTGTGCATGAAGATAGGGGACGAGCATCGTTAGAACTTGCATTGGATCTCTGAAGAAAACACATATTGCGAGTCTAAAAAGGATTTTTTCAAAAAATCACGAGCGATAGATCATGTACCTGTAGTACAAACCGGACCCACTTTCTGCCGATTCGGCAGACATTTGTCCTTTTTACCCGGGATGCCTTATATCCCTTGTTTGTCTATCCTAAAAGGTTACTAAGAGCAGGCCAATCATTGGTGGTTACGAATAACAACCCTCGTAGATCAAATGGCTCCTATTTGTTCTCATCCCACGCACGTACACCTGGTTTGCCCCACAACTGTAAGAGTTCTTCAACTAATGGCCTAAGGTACACATCAATGTCGTTGCCCGGTTGCTTCGGACCTTGGATGAGCACTGGCATCATAATGAACTTACGCTTCATGCACAACCAAGGAGGCAGGTTGTAGATACATAGAGTCACGGGCCAGGTGCTGTGACTGCAGCTCTGCTCCCCAAAAGGATTCATGCCATCCGTACTTGGACCAAACCATAAGTTCCTTGCGTCACCTGCAAAGTCTAGAAAGTCTCTCTCGATTTTTCTCCACTGTGACCCATCAGCAGGGTGTCTCAACTGCCCGTCTTTCTTACGGTCTTCTTTGTGCCATCGCAACAACCTGGAATGCTCTTTGTTTCTGAACATGCGTTTCAACCTTGGTATTATAGGAGCATACCACATAACCTTAGCAGGAACCCTCTTCCAGAGGGGCTCTCCCTCAACATCACCAGGGTCATCTCGTCTGATCTTATACCGCAACGCATTGCATACCGGGCATTTATCTAAATTCTCATACTCCTTACCGCGGTAGAGGATGTAGTCATTAATGCATGCATGTATCTTTTGCACATCTAATCCCAGAGGACAGAGAGTCTTCTTTGCTTCGTAGGTACTCTCGGGAAGTTCGTTATGTTTTGGAAACTTCGGCTTCAATATTTTCAGCATCTTTTCAAATGAGGAGTCAGTTAGACCACACTCTGCCTTCCATCGCAACAATTCCAGTGTGGTACCGAGCTTTGTGCTGCCATCTTCACAATTTGGGTACAACAATTTCTTGTGATATTCTAACATGCCCTCTAACTTCAACTTCTCATTTTCTGTTTCACAGTCTCGCTTTGCATCAGAAATGACCCTACCAAGTTCATCAGCCGGCTCATCTGATGCCCGTTCTTCACCTCCTTCCTCTCCATTGTTTTCCATTGCAGTATCACTGTATTCAGGAAACATATGATGATAGTTTTTATCATCATGTTCTTCTTCACCATCTTCCATCATAACCCCTCTTTCCCCGTGCTTGGTCCAGCAATTATAGTTGGACATGAAACCTTTCATAATCAGGTGGCCGCGAATGATTTTCGAGGAAGAGTACTCCTTGTTGTTCCGACATTGAACACATGGACAACGTATAAAACCATTCTCTTTGTTTGTCGTAGCCACATCGATAAATTTATCCATGCCTTTCATATACCCGGCTACGCGTCGGTCACTGTACATCCATTCCCAACCGTTCATCTGCATCATATAAGTAAGTTTATCAAAAAACAGGACATCATAAATAGTGAAATGACCAATTCACATCGACACATGCATTGTATCAATGACAAAGAAAAGATAAGATTGCTAACCTCGATCGAGGGAAATAAAGAGGAGAAAGCTCAAGTGCGTCTCGGACACCTTCTATATTTTTGTTCTATAAGAAATTGAACGGGATTATTCACTCAAATATTTCATCAAACACCTTGAATGCATGCATAGGGGAGAAAAAACTAGCATACCCCTCACACCTTTCACCAAGAGAAAAAACAGAGTGGAGGCAGAGGGGGCTGGGGCGGTGCATTTATAGAGGGCAGGAGAATACGTCCCGGTTGGAGCCACCAACCAGGACTAAAGGTGTGTGCCACGCCACGTGGCTGTGGCCAAACCTTTAGTCCCAGTTGCTGCTCCAACCGGGACGTATGCCCCGTTACCAACCGGGACGCATGTCTCCGGGCCCGTGCCCGCTCGAATCGGGACGCGTGCCAGCATTAGTCCCGGTTGGTGGCGCAACCGGGACTAATGCTCTGAGGGGACGCGAACGGATGGCCTGTTTTCTACTAGTGAATATAAATAGGTATACTGAATTAGTAATCATATATTTTACCTCTTTAAGTATTTCGGGTTTATCCTGTTTTACCACATTATGATTTTATTAAATAATTTATAGATCAAAGATTTATAGACTGTGCGTGGTAGATTCACATAGATAATATTAAATATTGTATATAAGAATAATAAAAATTAATGTGGAAAGGCTGCAACCATATGTCTAGAGCATTAATCTAAGAAAATTAGATAATCGGATATATTTCCAAATTATATTTGATTGATTTTCAAACCCTCGCTTCCTCATCTTCAAAGAATCAAGATCGAACATCTGACAATTTAGATATCTAAAGTGTTGAATTCATATTTTCATCTTACAACCTACGCCCCAGTGGTTGAGATGGTATTGAGCAAAAACATGGTCCCCTAACTCTATCCAATCCATGCATAGTTGGTTGCCAAGTTATTTCTTATGGGACACGGCCGGTGGTACTCACTACCCCTCTCATTGTGCTTTTAGTTTCTTCCATAATTCCGATAGAGCATTGGCGTTGTATCCAATGGGTGTGTTCCTATCCAGAGTGCATTTCATGATATTAGGGTCTCAATCTCTCTGTGAAACTACCTTTTTTCCAAATTAAGGAGGTTAGTTCAGCTTTTTCGTGTTTTTGCATTTATTTGTTGCCATCCATATGTGTTTTTATATTGTTTAGACCCTGCGGGATTTATTCTAGTGAGAGGCTTTCATTATTGTTATTCCCGTTAGTTGTTTCTGTCAATTTTTGTGCTCACTCTGTAGCTAATTTTTTAAAAATAATACGTTTTTTAATCAATTTTAGAAATAATACGTGAATTGGATCTTTTGAGAATCTAGCGGTGCGTCGGCAATTGAAAAAACGATCAGGACTATTCTTTAATTGAAAAGATGAAAAGCCGACCGGCTGTGCTGCCGGTCGACAGGGGAGGCCAGATCCACGGTCGGCTTTCCAAAAGACGATCGGCGTGGTCGTTATTCGAACTAAAGACGCTACGTGTTCAGCACAGCAGTTTAGGGTTGGCGCCATTGTTTCGCGCCGTTTTCTTTCGCCACCTCTTCCCGCCTTTTTTCCCGACACTGCTTCTCGCCGTTATTTCCCGCCTTTTTTCTCGTCTATCATTCTCGGTGCCTCTATAAATCCGGGCAACAAAATGTTATCTCTTCATCCAGTTCATCTGTTCCTCCTCTTACTCTCGCATTTCCCTCTCCTCTCCATCATGAGTGTGCCCCGTTCGGATGCAAAGTATAGGGCTAGCAAGCTTTCCACTATGACGGACGTGTTTCCCTGGCCACAGATGTCCATTGACCTATGCGGGAAGCAGTGTTGGGAAAAAACGACAGGACGAGGTAGCGGGAGAAAACGGCACGAAACAATGGCGCCAACCCTAAACTGATGTGCTGAACACGTAGCATCTTTAATTCGAATAACGACAGTGCCGGCCGTCTTTTGGAAAGCCGACCGTGTGTCTGGCCTCCCCTGCCGGCCGACAGCGCAGTCGATCGTATTTTCAATTAAAGACTAGTCCCATCTTCTTTTCAATTAAAGACTAGTCCTGGTCGTTTTTTGAATTGCCGACGCATCGCTAGGTTCACAAAAAATCCAATTCGCGTACTGAAATTGATTAAAAAACGTATTTTTAAAAAAAATACCCACTCTATATGTAAATACACTTCATTTTGGTCTGTTATCTAATAAGCATATTGATCATGGCTCTTAATATCTATATGAAAATTGAAATAATAATAATAAAATAAACTATTTGAATAGTTTGTAGAAAAATAGTTGTATATACTATTTTCATTTAGCAATTGGATACTATTAACTAATTTAAAGGACGATGTTACCGAATTCCAATTATTGGGTTTTGGGGATAACTTATATTGACAAACAAAGAAAGTCATTATATTATCTGTAAAATCCGAGAATAAAAAGGAGCGCATTTATACCAAAGGGATACTGTACAAAAAAGAGTGAATTGGAAGTGCATGCAAGTTGAGGTGAATATTTGGCGAAATAGCTTCCCCAAACATTTTTTGGTGTTGGCACGTTATTTTTTTGCGAAACATGTCTTTCTTGTAGAGGTACCGGTTGGCACATACCATCAGCGGTCTCCCGGTCATAGCAATGGATAATATTAGTCCTGGACTTCATGGTTAATATATCTGTGACAGTTGTATTAGTCCTAAACTCAACCACATGACCTTTTCAATATATCATGCCAAAAAGGTTACGTGACTAATATTTTTGGTTAAATCCTAATCGTAAACTTTAGATCTAACCGCTACGGTAATTTAGATGATGTGGATCAACGTAATGCCTCGAAACACACCTTTATATTGCTTTCAGTATATAACTAGCACAATGGCCCTCGCAAATGCGAGGGCGACATCTTTATTTTTTGATAGTGGCTGAGAATTATTTTTATATTTTGTGGAAATTCAAATTTTGCATTTTGGGTAGAAAATAATGTGATTATGTGGTCATGAAAAATATGTCACATTTGTTGTAAATATATAAAAATTTATTATTTCGACCAATTTTTTATAACATAAAAAAATAAGGAAATTAAAATACAAATTTGTGCAATTATTCAGAAGAAGAGGTATTGTATCGGTCTTTTTCTCTCCTCTTGTCCAGGATCTGCTCACATGTCTTTTCTATGTCATGTAACATGACCTCGCCAACTTGAATGATGTAGTTCCATCATGTTAATAGTAGTCAATTTATTGTGTGATTACAATGATTAGTCGCTTACACTTTTAAAGGTTCAAAGTACTTCTAATTAAACAATATGTATGAAAAATCCTTGCCAATTAAAATGTATATATTTACTTGAAAAACAGTAACAATAAAATTGAGGGAATAACTTCCAGTTTGTTGTTCCATGACCGACCTTATCTGAAGTTCCACAGAGCCCTGTTTTATGGAATCATGTCACTTGAGAAGCCTGATATTCTTGCATACTCGGAAGTGAAACCCTGCATTATGATTTCTACTCATGTGTATAATGTACTTTAGCAATATCAAGTGACTCACCATATTCACTTCAGTTTGTTGATATGGCCTGCATGGACAACTGGAAATGCAGGAGATAGTCATGCCAACCCTCCCTCGTTGGAAAAATGCAATCCACATGAAATCAAATTATTGTGTGAGTATAATGATAAATCTACCACTATTTTTATTGTTATTGTCGTTTTTTTGTTGTGGTTATCCTTGTTATTATTATCGCATCATTAAAAATTATTATATAAATATAAATGTTATCGTTTCTCGCTCAAGTAAAGTGCGATGAAAATTGCATTATTGTTTAATCCTTTGATTGAATAACATAAATATCACTAACGATTTAAAATATGTAAAATGACAGAGTATGGGTATTCCCACAAGCTTTTGTGTAAAAAAATGATAAATTGCTATAAATAGACTATAGAATGTCTATTCGACTCAAGATTTTAATACACACGATTAGTCTTTTACTTTTCTTGGAAATATTCAAAGATTGATTAGATAATGACCATTCAATGTCTTCTTGCTTTAGTACTTCCATATTATGCAAAAGAATACCAAAAGATTTTTATTGAACTGGCATAATTACTTTATGATTTTTATTGAACTGGCATAATTACTTTATGATTTTTATTTCAAGATTTTTATTGAACTGGCATAATACCCGAAAATTGCACTGATATGCCAATTTTCTTAAAGCTATGACACTGGATTTCTTTATGTGCCTAGAACTTTCTGTGTCAAACGACTTTTCTTTTTGTTTCAAAAGTCCACGAATTACACGTCTTGGATGCGGGTTTCCTGTGTTACACATCAAGCATGTTATGTAATCATATGATTTGAGTCTCTATTACATCATAGTATTCAATTATGTATCTAATAATGTAATTAATTTAGGTGAGGTGGATTAACATGGTGTCTCCGGTTTAGACCTTTGTGGATATATATCTTAAATTAAGCAATAGATTAACTAAAATAACAGTAGTATTTAGTATTTTTATTTGCCTATTTTCACCCTTATCCACCTTGTGTGTTTTATGTATTGTTTATTTTCTATATAATCATCATATTATTGAATTAAAAGGAAATTATGAGGTGTAAGCAATTTGTACATCCGAGCAAAATTTTGGTATAAATATTTCCATCAGTCATCATCTCGATAAGACCTTATATGTCACCAAGGAAGATGAAATATATTATATTTCGTATGATTATTAAACTTTCTAGCTTTCACTTATTCCTGATCATTTGTATATTTAGATCAATAATTTCTAGTAAGTTCACCAACACTTATATTAATATATGGCTTACATTCAAACCGTGTTGATGTTCCTCCACCTGCCTCACTTTTGTTGCTATTGCAACATAGGAACAATGATTTTTTTTGCAGCATAATATATCGAGGAGCTTCCCAACGGTGTCATATTAGATAACACTTTGTTACTCACTCTCTTACCTCATCATAGTTTGCTCATTTTCTCAAGCACATAATGTTATAGATGGTTGTGATGATTAATGACAATTTAATTGGTTTGTTTCTTTCATATTTTACTGGTGAACTCATGCCAATCTATTGATCTATTCGTGTGATACCCTTGCTTGCACACATAGCGTTTTGACTCTATCTATCATAATATATTATGTGCCTTCTGGTGGTCCTTATAAGAATTGGTGGTTCATAATAAACTACTTTATTTGTTTCATTCGTTGTGATCATTGCACCTTGACCACCCGTTCATGCATGCCTCTTCTCGTCTTCATCATAGTACGCTCGAGCTAGTATCTATCAAACCCAGTCAGTCGTTCTTACACACTTAAACCACATGCACATATAACTCAACTATTCATAACAATCCCTTATTGGATATGATATGTTACTTAATTATCACACATTGTTCTCTTGTATATTTGCATGTTCTCCTCTATAGAACACATCAATATGATTCGAGTTGGTGATATTTTTTTCATTTAGTGCATTTTCCCCGAAATCTTGTGCTTATGCTCATCATACTCAAATTGCCCATGACACTTGTCCGTGAAAGAAAGAATAATTATATGTGCATATTAACAGGTAAGTTATATGCAAAGCTTAGTCATATTACTTAATATGGAGTTCGTATTGAAAAAATCACATTTTCCCTTATTTCCTTATTTTGAAATTCACAAAGAAAATCAGAAAAAAGAAATAGTAAGTGTTATATAACTACAGATTTATATGTTAGGCTTATAATATTCATCCACCTTATTAAAGTGTTATATATTGAATATAACTTTTTATCCTAGATGAAGAAATGTGAGAATCTATTTTCCAATGATTTAATAATATAATGATATCTAGATGTATTAATATGATATATAGTTTGTATATTTCTCATACGTAGGTGCAATTTGTGAGGCATAAATCATACTTGATATGGAGTTCTTACAAAAACAAAATTACATTTTTGTCTCTCGTTTTCTTATTGTGAATTTCACAAAGAAAATGAGAAAAAATAAATAGTAAGTGTTATATATAGCTATGGATTTATATGTTAGGCTTCTAATATCCAGCCACCTTATCAAAGTTTTATATATCAACTATAATTTTTAGCATAGATGAAAGATAATCTATTTTCTAACAATTTTAATAATATAATGATATCTAGATGTATTAACATGATATATATATATAGCTTGTATATTTGTCATACTCAGGTGCAATATGTTAGGCATAATATGGGATATGCTAGTGGTCTAGTATGACTCGCATATATCACCATGATCAATAATACCCAAGACTCACTGTCTCTCATTTCACAAAATATATTAACAATTGAATAGACGCACACTCTATTTTGTCTTTTGTTATTCATGAATTTTGTGATGCCGTGGCTGAGCGGCAGCGTTGTTAGTCTCCTTCATTCATCTCAAGCAGTAGCTAATTGTTCTAATTGATACTTTTTATCTACTCTTTTTGTCTCGAAATAGATGTCAAAGATTTGTCTAATTAGCATGTATTTCTTCACTAAAACGCGTTTAGATACATACGCTATACAAATCTCCAATATGTATTTCGATACAAAGAAAGTAGTATTTTTTCCTTAATTAGCAAACATTATTTGCATGCATTATGTTTTTCCTTTTATAAACTGAACTCTATCGTGAGTGCTTCACATATCAATTTCAATCAGTTTTTGGTTCGTGGCCAGCTAGATCCTTTTTCTTTCTGTAGGCAAATCCCTTTGGAGGATGCATGTGTAGATCCGTATCAACATTTTTTTTTGCTGTGGGCAAATCCGTTTGGAGGGATGCATGTGTAGATCCGTATTATTTCCAATTTGCACGTGTGGGCAAGTCCTATTTGGAGATGCACGTGTTGACTTGATGTTTGTACCAACCATGTTTACGTAACATTTTTTATCTTTAATTCAGAACCATAAATTATAGATCCAACGGTCAATATAATTCTCGTGATGTGGATCAACCGGGTGCTTCGAAAAGAAACCTTATATTGCTTTTAGTATATAATAGATAGACTCCTATGATGCACAATGAAGAAGACATTCATTTCATGTATGATCCCTTTATCTTAAACAAATGTGTTTTCAGATGAACACTGGATGATCTGAACACTCAGTACTTGAAGATAATGGGCATTCTATGCTATATTTGGGTGCTCTACTCAATATTTGGGTGTCTCGGAGTGGCAAACAATGCAGTTCATGCTTGTGTTCAACAAGTGGCTGCTAAAACAAATGCTATTTTGGATGTTCAAAGTAGCTCCTTTATTTTTGAATTAAGATGTGTTCATCCAGAATGTAACAGGTAATATAAAGAGCACATGTATTAGAGTTAAGAAAACATGTCGGAGTTACTGCCGGTTCATGTTCAAAAGGGCTACATTTTGGTGTTACCAACTATATTTACTTCATGAATCTTGGCAATTAATATTACAAACTACCCTATACTATGGTGTTGCCTGATGCATGGTGAACACCTTCAACCTTGCAGGTTGAACCGTTAAGCTTATTTTTGTTGCATGGTGACGAGTATTCAGTTTTGCAACCAGTAGTCATTTTCATGGCTAGAGGGGAGTGCATCTCGGCTTGGTACCCCGCACTACAGCCTAGGCAGACGGTGTCATCATCTTCATGGCTACCACTGCCTGTGTGGTGTGTGGAATTCATAGCCACTGTCAATGGCGGTTAGTAGATGGAGATGTCACGCAAGATCGTGGTGTATTCTCTACCTTTTTAGCGAGTGGTTTAATTGCACAACTAAAATTACTTGCACGTGGGTAAGAAAATATTAGGTATCTCCTTACTATTATGATCACAAGAGAGCATAAGATATCATGATATATTCTCTACCATGATTCTAGCAAGTGATTTAACTCTTTAGTTAAAATACATGCATGTGAGTAACCAAATGATCTACTAGGTAAGACATTTTTCTCCGAAGAACTTACTGAGCGTAAATAATAAACCACGGCATTACTAACACTAGTAAGTGTGCACGTGCAACACATGTTTCATAATTTATAATTAAACATTTATTGTGAATCTTAGTCAGTCTTTTACCGAGCCATTTAATAATTAGTTACGAAATACTTAAGAAACTATAAGCAATATTATCTACTATTTAGTCTTTGATGCTATTTCTCTCTTCAAGGTACATCTATTTAGGCGCTCTATAATGTTGCTCTTCATGACTGGGATATTCCTTAAAGCCTCATTCCATTTGTACTTCAAAATATGAACAAGAATCGCCTTCCCAACTTCAATATCATTCTACATATTCATTATACAACATTATTATAAAAAGTTGTTTTCCTTGTAGTTATCCTTTTTGTAATATTGATTTCTTATTTTTCATCATGCAAAATGACAGCTAATTTGCTTCTAAAATGTGTCATATAAGCCTACGCAGTAGTAATCAGAGTTACTTTCCAAATAATGATATAACATATAATAACTATCAAGAAACATAGAGAAATATACTTGATCAAGAGTGTTATATAAAATATCTCCCATAAAATACTCCATAAAATTTAACATCTAAAGACCACACGATGACTTGCATGATTAATATTTTTATGATATACTTTTAAACAAATGTCATTATCAATAAAACACAATGATCATAATGGATTTTTTTAAAATTCTATATGCCCCACGGTGGATACTTGTAAAGGACAACCATTTTCCGGAATAAAATACTTTCAGTATCATCAGACGATCCTAATTTTTCCGAAACTCGTATAATTTTTTCTGAACCTCCTATACAGGGAAAAGAAAAGAGTCTATTTCTATTATATACTAAAATTAATATACTTCTAAAAACAAATAAGAAAGACAATTATAAAACTTTTTGATCCAACAGTAATAGTCATAGCATAATTTTTATCATAACACACTAAAGAATCTCCTCAACATAATAATCTAGGCAAGATAATCATGGCAAATAGTTTAAAACAAGTCTCACCCTACATAGATAATAACAATAGATCAGAGATGAATCCGCGAAAAGTAATGGGAGGATGGGAGGAGAAATATACCGTAAATCACTTGTGTGCGAAGAATTCGAATGAAATTGAGTAGGTGTGAAGATCCCCTGAGGATTTGAGAGAGTTTGGAGGTAGAAGGGAGAAAAATGTTGATGTTTTGATGTTTTGGGTACCTCCCCGCCCGTTTAAGTGGTCGGACGCAACTATACGACGGCAACTATACGGCCGAAACACTTTGTTCCCGCCGTATAGTTGATCTGATGACAAAATTTTAGGGTTTCTTTCATGGGGGCTGTAACTATAAGGCGGCAACTATATGGTCGGAACTTTTGTTTCTGCCATATAGTTGGTCGTCAAACCTTCTGTATCTGGGATGAAAAATTGTCGATGGGTAACATAACTATACGGCCGAAACTATACGGCGGGAATTTTTGTTCCCGCCGTATATTTGGTCGTTAACCTTTCCGTACACATCAAAAAAATTCTATTTCTTTGAGGATTACTTTTTAGACTGAAACTTAGCGAAACACCTTGTCTTGATAGAAAAATGTCAGACTAAAATTTCGACCAACGATGGCATATAAAATAGGAATTTTTAGTACCGAAGAATCTCTCTTTTCTCACTAGAGTTTTCTAGCACTCTTTATTCTATATAAAACTTAAAAACTTAACTCAAACCTTTATTTCTCATGGGTTGCCTCCCATGCAGCGCTCTTTTATGGTCAATAGCTTGACCTTGATATTGCTCACTTATACCATATGAGTGGAACACCCACTCCAAAGTAATTGGCCTTCAAATTGATGGTCTCCTTATCATCTTGCTTGGCTTTCTTTTTCCTAGGAAAATGAATAATAAAAGGACCCTGGGAATGCAACTGGAGCTTCACGTTCCCTTCATGCAAATTGATTAAAGCCTTAATAGTTCTTAATAAATGAGCCTAATATGATAGGAGCAGTAGCATCTTCAAGCATGTCAACAATAACAAAATCAATAAGAGCATGACAGCCTTTAATATATACTAAAATATTTTATTTAATGCATACTGCTTGTTTATAAGTATAATGTTCTAGATGTAATTTAGTTCGGTGATTTCAAAAGAGCCAAGTCTTAAATTGTTAAAAAGAGTCTTTGGAATTGCTGAAAAACTTGCACCTAGATCACAGAGTGCAGCTATTTCATTAGTCCCAATTTTAACCTTAATAGTGGGCTCAAATATATCATCTAGCTTAACAGGCAATATTTTAGCAATTTTCTTATATTCTTCTTCTAGCTCACGTACCTTTATTGTTACCTTATTAACGAAGTGTTGATACATGGCTTCCTCATTTCCTTCACTTACCAGAATCTTGACGTTGATCCTATTTACAAGATCTTCAACTATGTAGTTTCGTGAAGGAACATTGCTATAATCAAGTTCTTTAGGCTCCTTCCTTTGAGTCCTTATCATCTTGAGGTCTTCTACTGGATTGGGCTCGGCTTTACCTGCAAATTTAGCTAGAATAAGAGTTTGACTCTCGGTTATCTTACCTAGTTGTGCCTCAACAATCCTTGTTCTTTCTTGGAGGGCCTGCAAATCATTTCTCAAACTAGCAGCTTGGTTAGATAATTTACCAAGCATACTATCATGATTCTCCGTAATTTTGACTAGGTTATTGTTTTTCTCATTTTGTGAGTCCATAAAAGATTTAAGAGTTTCTTGGAGAATAGTATTATTTGATGCCATATTATTATTGGAGTTATCTTATGGACTAGAATAATGTTTCTAGAAATTAGGATTATAGTTTTTCTTCCAACTTCTTCAATAGTTTGTTCGGGAGTAGATCTTATCGGGGTTTCCTTACCTTTAAAGTCTAATATGAGATCATCCAACTTAGCATTAAGTTCTTCGTTCTCTTGAGGTGTGATGGAGTTCACTTTTTTGTGTTTGATCTTTCTACATGCCATTGGCCATGGTTGTCTTGCATATTGTCTAGCAACTGCTTTGCTTCGGTAATTTGCCTCCATACAAGAGGAAAGGGATACAACTGCCTTCTCCGTCCCATTCCAAATCTCATGGTTAACGCGTAATATACGGCGCAAGAATCACTGGCGACATTGGTTGTTGAGTCCTAAATAATATGTTCCTTTACCACCTGAACTTTCATAGTAGGTTATTACCTCATGGTAATAAACCTATAATCATATTGTTAGGAAAATAGTGTTTTCTGACCTTTTTGAAATGCAGGTGATGACAACACTTGATTTGCAAAATAATTTACAGAAAATAATCAAAGGTCATGAGCAAGTGTGAACTTGCCTTTTGTGATTGCAAGATTATGCACTCACGGTCTTCAAGACAATATAAGATCCAATATCTAAAATCAGCATCATTGGTTTGGTAAGTACTAATGTTTAAAGACGCAATATGCTCTTATGCATAAGTAATGTGATGCACTTTCTAAACGCGAATCCCGGGGATAACGTTGTTCTAGGGTTTGGATGCTGGAAAGGTTTCCTTGGAATGTGTTATACTTTAAGTTAAGTTTCACACTTGTGCTTCTTGTTAAGGTCTGTGAGTGTGTGAAACAACATGTAATTATAATAACATAAAATAATGAGATACACACCAACGTGAAATGTGACTCAAGATTACTTACATTATAATTGTTTATCTTTAAGTTTTACTTTACAAGTAATGGCCTTGTTAAAGGATCTTAAGTGTTTATAATCCTAAGTATATAGGTAAAGTTTGAAACAATGTGAGTGTGGTTAATTGTCATCTGTTGATTATGATGAAATTCCTTGAATTTTCTGTTAAGAGTTGGAAATATTATTATAAGGTTTGTTGATTGAAGTGGCAAAACAAATAACTTTTGAAGAAAAGATTATTTTACTAAGGTCTAAACAATCTTTGTGGTTAATCAAATGTGGTCAAGGTTGTTTGTGCTTGCTTGAATAGCGTGGACTTGAGATGCTTAATAATTTAATTATAACAGACCAAAGTTAACTATCAAACATATAATAAAGTCTTTAGTCTTATATGGAAAGTCTTGTGGACTAAAGTTAACTTTAAAAACATTGATGGTTTGAAAGTGTAATGATTATTATATTTGTGCCTTGTGTACTTTGTAATGTTTCCTTAAAGTTATTTAAGAATGACATTTCTTTTATTAGAGTAGTGGTTTCTTAATTGTATAATGGAATAGAATCATTTTCCTTTTTATAGATGAGTGGTTATAGTTTGTAAACAAGGAAGTAATATTACTTATCTACTTATGGATTCAATATAGTGTTTTAGGTATGTTTATAACTTGTGGTTGAAGTAGGGGAAAAGTTTTATTTAGTCACAATTATTCTTGAAGATTTTATGTTGGATAAGAATCTTTTTAAGAAATAATCTACACTTATGGTTGAATGATAATTCAATAAAATTGCATTTAAAATGTGTTGAACCATTTTTACTTCATATTATCAATATTGAAGACTAATACTATTTATTAGACTCAATTGTCTAATTTTAGGAATATTAGCAAATTTTATTTACCTTTAAAGGAATTATTTGTTCAGGAATTAGGTTTTAAATTTTTTTATTTACCTCAGAAGTGGAATATTATATTCTTAACATGTATTTATTATTTTTGTGATCATTTTGGTATATTACATTTATTTGTGTGATTTATAAATAATAAGATATGATTTTTATAAGATTTATTACTTTATAAATACTTAATAAATAATAAATATTTAGTTAAGTGAAATAGTAATGCAATATTATTGTTTTAAATTATATTTCTTTTTTCTAAGATCTTTGGTATTTTATTTATATTATTAACATTTACCATTATTAAAATATGAATTATCAAAGTTTTATTACTTATAAAATCTTTATTAAATAATAATTGTTTAAATTGTTAGCATAAAAATGTTTGATAATAGTTTAATGTTATAGATTTTATTTTTCTAAAAAAATCACATATTATACACATTTTTTTGAATTACAAAACAAAAGTTATTTATTAAACAAGATTAATCTTTTATTTCATTTCTGAAATATTGATATTTGAATTTATATTGTTCTATCAATTTACTAAACACAGAATACCTTTTTGTACCGAGGCTAAACCTACCCAAGGTCACTGACTGGTGGGCCAATGGCCACATCATCACGCCACGCAAGCAATGGACCGGTCAAACGGTGAGCTAGTTCAAGGGTGACACAGGGAGGGCGGCAGGATGACGTTAGTGCGGCCACCACCGCCAGTTGATGGCCGCCGGCGACGATCTACGGCGCCCCAGCAAACGAACCTAGCCTAGTTCGAATCAGCACAACGGTTAAACCCTAGAGTGGCGGCGTCGCTCGGAAATGGTCATCGGAGCCTCGGCTCCGACGAGCTCCGACAGTGGCCGACAGTGTGCACAAGGTGTGCTGGTGATTTACAATGAGATGATGCGATTTAGGGGTACTGGAAGGTTCAGGAACTCACCCTGATGACGATAGAGAGGTCGACGAGGACCGGCGCGGTCGGAGATGAGCACATGGTCAACTTCTCCGACGAACCTCGACGGAAGGGAATGATAAAATTCGCACCCACCCGAGTTCTATTGATGCTACTAGGATGAAGAGGGGAACGTGGAGGATCACCTTGACCACTCCATAGGTTCTGAGGTGGACTCTATCGATGGCGATGCGTGGCTCCGACGAGCTAGGGTTTCGGCTAGAGGAGGAATCATGGAGGAAGGAAGGAAATGGGGATAAGGACGAGAGAGATGAGCACCATGGCGTTCTTATCCCTCCCCGGCATCGGTAGTGCGAATCTTGGCGCAGATGCGGTGGCGGACGGCATCACCGGCGTCCAGCGAGCTGCTTCCAGCTGGAGGAGGAAGACGACGATGTCACTTTTGCGGAAAACCCCCTGGCGATTCTTTTAGCTCAACCCATAGTCCTTCTTCGGTCCCACCTGTCAGCCAGAGAAGAGGACGAGTTGGGCTGGCTGCTGGGCCTTTGTGGGCTGCATGTGGGCGATAGATAAGAAGGAGGGAAGTTGGGCCATGGCCAAAAAATGTTTTTTTTGTTTTTCTTTTCTGTTTTCTGTTTTTATTTTTAGATTTGTATTTAATCTATAATTTGAACTTCTCTAACAAAGTTTATTTGCTAAATATTTGCAGCAACAGTTAATATTGATTAAGATTTAATTTGTAGATCTTAATGATAAATATTTTATTTTTATATCTTGCTTTATTTTCTTTAAATAAATCCCCTTTAATATTTTGTAGAAGACTTTGTTATTAATCATCTTCCCAATAATAAACCATAGTTTTATGATATTTCCTTATTTGTTTATAAAATTTAATTCTAGTTAGCTATTAGTTTGGAGGAAAACTCTTATATTATGATCCTATATAATTATTTGTTGTAGGAGATACAAAAGAATTAATATGGTTAATATTACTCTTCATAAATTTAGGAAATAGCAATGTGTATATTCTATGATAATTAACATAGAATTTAGGGTTTGAATTTGTAAATGCTTACCCTGGAGTTTAGGGTTCTTAATTTACTTATTTTATTTTGTTGATGTGAGTAAGGATTTAATAGCTAAACCTATTGTCTCTTGTTTGTGATCTTTAATGATATCACCTTTTAATATAGTAAGTTATTTTCTGTAATGGCTTATGAAAAAGCATTGAGAAAGATAACTCCTAAATAGACATGGTTATGATAATTGGGAATGTTAGAGATGTGCTTAAGTGATTTGCTATAGGAAATATTCCTATAAAGTATTGTGAAAATAATATGATTTATCCAACAGATGAGATGGATGTTAAGCTTGATCATAGATTTAGGGTTTAGGGTTTACTAAGGGTTCTTATCCTCCATCATTCATAATTCTGGACTTCTGACTAAGGAATTCCTTTCCTAGATATTCTACTCTTTTATATCCATCATCATGTGCTATCATGATGATCTTTACTTCACAGGAATATTATTATCCACCTTTTATTCTTCTAAACCCATTTACAAATATAATGAGTTTGCCACTAAAGCTTTTCATAATCTTCACCTATCTAGACTTGGTTATATCAACTACTCTACTGCTGATAACCTCCAATCCAACAAGTAGCTACTTCTAACTCCATTACTCTTCTTCCATAATTATCCACTACTAATATTACTTCAGCAAATGTATTAATAATTAGATATACATCGAATCCTACTACACCTCAAGGGTTTACTCTTTTCCAAAGGAAAATACTAACTCTATAATTCAATGCTGCTCTAACATCATCTTAATCATACAATCTTATCTTTACTTGACTCCAATATCTCATATTAGATTTTAATCATGTTTTACCCACCAATGTTACTTATACCAGATATAAGCATTCAATCTTGGTGATCTAAGCATGATCATTATAATCCTTTGATCCCTTATGGTTTAGGTTTCTAATGAGCTAGTCAAGGCTTCATCAATACAACACTACAGTTGTATTATAATTATCTTCTTAATATCTCTTGTGTATTTAGGGAAGGTTATTCATTGACTATACCTACTTAGTCCAATAGGATTACTCCTGATAACTATCTTCAATAATCATCCTTGTAATCTTTACCTCAGATACCCTTCTATCATTTCAGGAGTGGGTTAACTCCATCAATAATCATATTGATTTTTATTCACATCCAACACTCCCATCCTAAGGATGATATTTATAACTAGCATTATCACCTACCTCTTCCTACTTCTTTTTCTAAAGGACTTTAAATTAATGCTATGATAAGGATACGAATTAAAAGATCAAGAATTGCTAGATTAAGAATTGGTGAATCAATAGTTGATTACTCATCATTGATGAACCACAGATGTTAAGATAGGATTCTATAGGGATTGATATGGAAAGAAAGATATATGGTGAATGATCTTGACATGGTTTCTTTCCTACTCAATCTCCCTAAAGAGTTAAGTTTAGGGATTACCATGATACTCATGATATAATTGAATAAGAATAAAATAAGTCAAGGTTAGTCATTACATTCTTATCACTTGGGCTACATTCTTAACTTAATAGTCATGGGTTGTTGTAATGATTATAACGATATGATCCCTTAAGGATCAAATATTAATCATTAAGCTATGCATTATGATTTATTTTTATTATATTTGATCTACCCTTAGATCAAATCATGTTTACCCTTAAAAGGTTTTAGTAAAGGTCATATTGAAACTTATCGCAGTCAACTTGATGATCTACTTCAATTCCACCAAGTTTAGAGAAGCTTCAATCACTTTGACAGGTATTGTTCAAAAGCGCGAAAATTATTCAGATTTTCTATGCAATAATGCAATGCACACATCTGAGTTCAACTTATTTATAAGCTCTAATGCTGGGACGTTACACTCATCCATAGAATAAAGAGAGCTAATGATAAGCATCGTGATGTCACCGTTACTCCCAAGTAAATTCCTCACATATAGTCGTACTACCCTTTCTGTCACTGGGGTTCCTATCCTGCCGATCTGTCATTACTCACACTCCCTTTACCTAGATCAATCCTCTGGGTCTTGGGTACCTGACAAGTCCTTAGATTGAGGCAAGAGAGGGTACTACAATCATCATGTCATACAAACTAATACATGATCCCATCTATGATAAATAACATGCACAAAAGGCTACATGGCTAGGCCGAAGCCCTTAGCCCAAGGATAATTACTCTCACATAGAGATGAAATGGACAATCATAAACATTGTAATAGAGATCATAAGGTTGATAGAAAATAGTCTTACAATGTCGCCAATTGGAGATGAGATCTATTACAAGTGGTGGAAGATGGCTATGGTGGTGGAGAAGGGTTTAGAGGTTTAGATCTAGATCTATTCCTCCGTCGTGGCAGCTTCTGGTGGCAGGGGGAGTTGAGGAAGAAAAAGAAGCGTTGTTTCCCGTCACCCGAAGCCTCTTTATATAGGGGTCCCTTCATGAAAGTTGTTCTGTTTGACCTAATGAAGTCGGTGCAAACTATACGGCAGCAACTATACGGTGGCGGCCCGTATAGTTGGTCGTTAAGCTTGCAGTAATGGCTTCATGGCTCCTGGTTTCTTTGACATGTCGGAAATCTCATATCTTTGGCATTTTTGTAGTGATTCCCATCATCATACATCATTATCTACGCAGGGAAAAATAGCAAGAAAGGTTTGCATACCCCTTTGATCATTAGGCATTAGTGGCAGGTTTTAGAGAGATATTTCATCAAATATATGAATAATATCTGCTTTAAATGCTGACGTGGATGACTATATTTCACAGCCATCACACCGCCATTGGGACAAATCTGGATCCCAAATAGGAAAGCGCACTTGTCGAGTACCTCCGTGAGAATAGGGACATCTTTGCCTGGCAACCTGCCAACATGAAAGGTGTACCTATGGAACTTGTCGTGCATATCTTAAACATTGATCCTTAATGCAAACCGGTGAAACAACCTCTATGACACTTTGGGGACGAGAAGAGACGCGCCATTGTTAAAGAGATAGCTAGGTTACTTAAGGCTAGTTTTATCAAAGAAGTTCTTTACACCCGATGGGTGGACAATCTTGTACTTGTGCCCAAAAAGGGAACCAAAGAATTAAGAATGTGCATTGATTACACCATCTTGAAAAAAGCTTGTCCAAAGGATCCGTTTGCTTTACCTCGCATTGACCAAGTCATTGAATCAACGGATGGCTTGAAACTTCTGTGTTTTCTAGATGCATACTCAGGATACCACCAGATCAAGATGCGAAAGTTGGACCAATTGGCCACTTTGTTCACCACACCATATGGCACGTTTTGCTACGTCACAATGACCTTTGGGCTGAAAACGCAGGTGCTACGTACCCGCAGACAATGCAATGTTGCCTCCATGACTAAATTGGTAAGAACGTTCACACTTACGTGGATGATAACGCGGTGATGTCAAAGAAATCAAATGACCTAATCGCCGAATTAAAGGAAAGATTTGACAACCTCCGAAAGTACAACATGATGCTTAACCCCAAGAAATGAGTCTTCGGGGTTCTAGCTGGAAAATTGTTAGGCTTCATCATTTCCCAGCGTGGAATCGAGGTCTAACCCAGAGAAAATCAAGGCCATCCTCAATATCAATCGTCTGACATGCCTAAAGGGCATCCAACGGCACACAGGTTGCGTTGTAGTAGTAAGCCGGTTCTTCAGCCGACTTGGAGAGAAGGATCTGCTGTTATATAAGTTGCTGAACAAGGCAGACAAATTCGTATGGATGGACGAGGCGGATGTTGCACTTAAGGAGCTGAAAAATATACTTCTACACCTATACTTGCAGCACCCGAGTCAATAGATCCTATGTTAATCTACATGGTGGCCACCAACCAGGTTATCAGCATCGTCATGGTGGAGCGAAAGGAACTAACACATGAATATGGAGTACAATGACCAGTTTACTATGTAAGTGAGGTCTTAATGGAGTCCAAGAGCGTTAACCGCACTACCAGAAGCTAGCTTATGGAGTTTTCCTTGCTTCTCGGAAGCTAATGCATTACTTCCAAGAGCACCCAATCATAGTAGTGAGCAAGGCTCCACTGTCCAACATCATCAACAATAGCGACGCTACAAAGAGAGTGGTGAAGTGGGGAATTGAGCTCGCCGTCTTCGAAATCACCTACAAAATACGTGATGCTTGATGACCCACAAGTATAGGGGATCGCAATAGTCTTTGAGGATAGTATAACCCAATTTATTGATTCGACACAAGGGGATCCAAAGAATACTTATAAGCCTTAACAACTGAGTTGTCAATTCAGCTGCACCTGGAAATAGTCTTGTTCAAAGTGGTTTATCAGTAGCAATAGCAAAGTAAAAGCAGCAGTAAATCAAAGGCAGTAGTAACAATAGTAGCAAACAATAGGATTCGAGTGCGGTAGGCATAGGGATGGATGGACGGGAGTTGCATGGACAAGACTATTCATATAACTTCAAGATCTAGGGAAATTGCAGATAAATAAGATAAGGCATCCAAGTACTAAACAATCATAGGCATGTGTTCCATATATAGTCATACGTGCTTGCAATGAAAACTTGCACAACATCTATTGTCCTGCCAGCCCGTTGCAGCGGGGCCTCAAGGGAATCTACTGGCAATTAAGGTACTCATTTTAATAGAGCACCAGAGCAAAGCATTAACACTCCATAAACACATGTGATCCTCATATCACAACCATCCCGTCAGGTTGTTCTAATTTCTATCACTTCGGGGCCTTTGGTTCTGGACAATAATATGTGTACACAACTTGCAGATAAGACCATAAACAATACTATCATCATGAATCAATAACATGTTCAGATCTGAGATCATGGCACTCGGGCCCTAGTGACAAGAATTAAGCATAACAAGTTGCAACAAAGTCAAATAACACTAATAAGAGATACTAGGCACCATGCCCTAACAATCTTATTCGATTACATGATAGATCCCATCCAATCCCTACCATCCCCATAGCCTACAGCGGAGGATTACTCACTCATGGATGGGGGAAACATGGATGGTTCATGGAGAAGCGTCGATGATGATGATGATGGCGATGATCTCCTCCAAAACCCTGTCCCGAAAGGGTGCCAGAACGGAGTTTCTGATTCCGAATTGCGGTTTCTGGTGGTGGCGGCGGAGCGGAACTCTATCTGGAAAACGTTGAACCCCCCCCCCCCCTGCCCCAGAGTTTTTAGGTCAGGAGGCTTTATGTAGGCGAAGAGGGAGGCCGAGGGGGTGCCCGAGGTGGCCACACCACCTCCAGGCATGACCAGGCCCAGCCCGCACGGCCAAGGGGTGTGGTCCCCTCGTGGCCCACCTCCGCCTCATCTTCTGGCTCCGTGAGTCTTCTCATAAAATAGGATTTTCGCGATATTTTCCGGGATTTTTCCTGAAAGTTAATTTTCTACACAAAATACGAGACACCAAAGCAATTCTGCAGAAAACAGTGTTAGTCTGTGTTAGTTGTATCCAAATCAAACAAATTAGAGGAGAAACAATAGCAAAAGTGTTCAGGAAAGTAGATTACGTTTTGGACGTATCAACGCTTCGCAAGCCTTGGCGGTTTTTATTATAGATTGGACAGAGCTTCGAGATGATACTCCTGTCCCAGAACCAGAGTATTGGGTAATGCACTTTGACGGATCAAAGCTACTCAATGGCTCGGGGACTGGTGTATTACTACAATCACCAACAGGAGAGAAGCTACATTATGTCTTGCAAATCCACTTTGAAGCTACCAACAACATGGCGGAATATGAAGCACTCATTCATGGACTTCGCGTAGCCAAGGATATTGGCATCAAGCGCATAGTTTGCTGTGGAGATTCCGACTTGGTTGCCGAGCAGGTGGCTGGCACCTGGAACGCATGAAACTCTATGATGGCGGCATATCGAGATGAAGTAGATGATATATCCAAGTGCTTCGAAGGCTACGAAGTCAAGTACGTCAAAAGGGAGGAAAATGAGGCGGTAGATCTGCTATCAAAGCTTGAATCCGCTCGCAAACTAATTCCTCCAGACGTTTTTCTGGAGCGTCTCCAGACCCCATCCTTGAAGGAGCAAACCCCGAGAATCCAGATAGAGTTGACTCATTTGTTCATGCAGTAACAATAATCCCTCCGGCTTGGACAAAACCGTTCACGGATTACCTCAAAGACAGAGCATTGCCCGTCAACAAAGTTAAAAGTCGGCAAATAGTACGTCGAGCAAAGGACTATACCATTATAAATGGGAAGCTCTACAAAAGAAGCACTACGGGTGTAATCCTAAAGTGTGTTTCCCAGAAGAAAGGTATGGATATCCTTCATGAGATTCATCTCGGAGGTTGCGAGCATCACGCCGCTCCCCGATCGTTGGTCTCTAAAGCCTTCTGGCAAGGATTCTACTGGCTGACCGTGAAGGCGGACGCCAACAAGCTGGTTGAAACATGCATTGGGTGTCAATATTATGCATGGCAACTACATGTACCAGCTCAAGAATTGTGAACTATACCAATAACCTAGTCGTTCGCAGTCTGTGGGCTTGACATGGTTGGGCCGCTGTAGATGGCACCCTGTGGGTTTACGCATATGCTTGTAGTAGTTGACAAATTCACAAAATGGATAGAAGTTAAACCCATTAGAAAGCTCGATGGGGCAACTGCCCTTAAGTTTCTCTGGGATCTAGTGGTGATATTTGGTCTCCCACATAGCATCATAGCCGACAATGGTAGCAACTTGTCACTAGGAGAAGTAGAGGCTTACTATCACGAGAAAGGAATCCGCCTTGACCTAGCATCTATGGCTCATCCACAATCTAACAATCAAGTTGAACGAGCCAATGACTAATTATACAGGGAATAAAGCCACATCTAGAAGCACTACTACATATAGTAGCTGGAGCCTAGGTAGAGGAATTACCATATGTTTTGTGGATTTTATGAACTACTCCCAACAGATCTACCGGTTACGCCCCTTTCTTCATGGTATATGGAGCAGAAGCAGTCCTACCTTCCGACATCCTCCACGATTCACCAAGAGTTGCTGCCTACGATGAAGATGATGCTGAAGAATCCAGACGCTTAGATGTGGACCTTCTCGAGGAGGAACGCATGCTGGCATGCCATAGATCCGCCATCTACCAGAAGAAGCTATGCATCTACAATAGTCGCCGAGTTCGGCATCGCTATTTAAAGAGGGGGATCTGGTGCTCCGACTTAAGTAGAAAAATTCACACAAATTATCCCCACCATGGGAAGGACCGTTCATCATAAGCAAGGCGCTACTCAATGGTTCCTATTACCTCATTGATAATCGTGAGTTGAATGATAGGCCAAGTGAGGATCACAAGTGTAAGCAACATGACCTAGATGATGACTACCCGGAGCTTGATCGGCCACGGAACATACCATAGCTACGTCCCTTTTACACTTAGCATACTTTATTGTCTACCGTGTAGCTATTATATGATCAATGAAATAAATATTTTGGTTCACTCATATACCCGAGTCTTTTACCTCCTTTAGTGTTCATTTTTGGATCATGTAAAACCTTTATGTGCAAGTTTTGCAATTGCACTTGTGAAAATTCTTCCTACGGGTGTGTAATAACCCTAGTTTTATTAACTATTAATTAGGGCTTGTTTGCGCATCATGAGAATCATTTGTTCTAAAATGCAAGAAATTAAAACCCTAAACCCTATTTCCCTATTCCCCAAAAGCATCCAAATGGTTTTGCTAATTTCGAAAACTACCAAAAATACTGGAGCCCAAATGGACGACATGGGCCCTGAGTATTTTAAATATTTTACAAACCTTCTTGTATTTTTGAAATGTTCAAAACGGTTTTTTAAATTGAAAATATAAATATAAGTGAAACAAAAATAGAAAAAGGTTTTGCAAATAAATAAAAACCACGCCGGGTCCCTCTCCACCCATGTGGATGCTGAGGTGGCCATGGGCCCTTCTGTCAGCCACTATGGCTAGGTAATGCTCTGTTGTAAAAAGTATTTCCCAGTTTTGTTTTAAATTTCTGAAAAATAATTAATACTAGAAATTCAATAAGTATTTATTTATAAGTCAAAAAATATGTATAATATATCAAAATGTTCATAAAAATGAGATCTGTCTCTTAAAGCTATAATCATGCATTGTTCGGCAATTCTAATTACAAGTTTAACTAGAAGAACATAGTAACCCCTCATAGGTGATTTCGAGGGTTCTTCTGTTCTAGGGTTTGCATCCCTCAGACCCTGTTTAAAATGGTCACGCGTGTTTTAGAGTTAAATTTCAATATGATTTAACTTGTCATATCATCATCCTTGCTTGAGAATTGCATTGATGCCATGTGTTGAATGTTTCCCTTTCTTTCCGGTGTTTTGCTTCTTCCCATTAGAATTTGATATCGACATCGAGACTAAAGACCGAGATCAGCACCATTGAATCTTGAAGATCAATATGTGACCAACTATAATCAATTCAATCCCAAGTCTTTCGAAGTTCTTCTTATTAGTTATTAACAGGCAAAAGCAAGCATAGCCCCACCATGATATAATCCTATGATTTCGAAAGTATTCCAATTCTTGCCATGATGCATACAATTCTGTTGTGGTCTTTTATCGATAGATAGAGTATCCTATATGTTGCATTACTCATTTTGAGCTTATATACTACCTAATCCACTGATCCTAGCATAACTAGGTTTGGCATGTGTGTACTGCTAGAGCTTATACCTATGTGTTGCTTAGCCGTGCTTTGCTATTAGTTCTGGTTCATCCAGATGATGTATTAGATGCAGATAATCTAGTATGACAGGAGAATGAGATATACTGAAAAAGTGAGATCAGTGGTAAATATTAAGCATGATAAGGCTAGTATGGGAGGCCATGGTGGGATGTGGTTTTTGTAGTCCCATGCTCGCCACCACTAGGAACCGAGTTCTTGCCTTTTGAAACGAGACGAGCGTACAGCCACACGGGGTTTATGGGGACCCCTCGATTGACTAACTTGCCTAGTAGATTCCATGATTCACATAGTTTGGGCGTTCCATTCAACATATGCATTCTGGTTATTCTCGAAGGCGGTGAAGGAGGTGCATCATAACAGGTAAGTAAGCATGGCTGAGGTTGCTTGGGGTAGATGGCGCCCCAAGTAAACCAACCTCACCTCACATATCTAGGTACCGACTTCGGGACTTGACCCATTATAGTGGAACAGTACTTAGGGTTTGACTCATGGTCTCGGCGAAATCAAGGTAAAGGTCATGTCCAACCACCCTCTATCAGCCTTCTAAGGAAGAGGGCTAATCTTAAGTGGCATTAAGAGTTGGTTGGTACATGTGGATAAAGTTGTACACCCCTATAGGGTTAAAATCTTTTCGAAAATCCGTGTTCACAGTTATGAACACTTGGTGACCATACTCTAAGATCATAGAGAACATTAACCTAATCGTAAAACTTGGTAGATCAACATGTGCTTAAGGATGCTTCCTCATGGGTATGAGGGGGTGATCCTAGTTAAGTTTCAGTTGAAGATGACTTGGTGGATATCAAAGATGATGATTAATACTTTGGATATGTCTCTCTATTATAACCTTTTAAAATACTCTGAGTAGACGTGCTTCTTCTCCCTCTTGTTTTATAAACAAAGACAACTTTATGCAAAACAGCTCCACCAGCCATAAGTCTTGCTGAGTACACCCTGTACTCACCCTTCCTTTGTTGATACTTTTGTAGCAGAATAACTATTCCCTAAAGATCAGTTTGGTACAACATCGACGTCGACGAGTAGCTTGGAGTTCCTGGCCAGCAGCCTAGAATCTATGGGCTGGGACGTCATTGTTATGCTTCAGTCCTCTTAGGCCATTTGTTAAGTTTTTTATACTTAATAGAATAATTTGCCTTCCATTGTTTGATGTTTGTGGTTAGTGACCCCTGCTTGTAATATTTTGGTTCTTTGCTTAGTTATGAGCATGCTGTAATAATTTTTGTGTCGTAGGGTCACTATTGTGTTACCGATTCTCTCACTTGATATCCTTGAGTTCTAGGTTAGGTTTATATCAGACAGAAGTCTAGGATTTGTCTAACCCTGATCTCGGGGGGTCTCACAGGGCGTTAGTTTAAGTTTTTTGGTCTACACGTTCTCCGTTGTTTTTATGTGGATTCTAGAGTAGTGACTTTCGGCACTCAAAGTCGGCAATTTTGTGCTTAGGTTATTGATGGTGACATTAGGCATCATCACTTAAGTTCATGGTTCTGGATGAGAGTATTCCGACTCATGAAAGGTCAAGCATAAAAGCTAGAGTAATGGATAAGCCAGCACTTGCCTAAAAATATACAACCATACATGTTCGAACTAGTAGCTAGAGGCTTGAAGCCAAGTTTTTCGCCTTGCAAACATAATTGTTTTCTACATATTACAAACCAGAAGAGACAAATATTACAAGTATTTTTACTCTTCTGCCGCAGGGGACTTCGAGGCTGCGTCGTCCGCGACAGGAGAGCCATCTTGTTCATCAACGAAGTTGGTGGTTTTCAAGGACTCGGAGGCCTCTTAGTCATCATCGATAACCTCTAAAGGCACAAATAATTCCGCCTTAACCAACTGGGCAACCCTGGTATCATAGCCGGTGAGGGAGGACCAGATCGCATCGTTCTCGATTTTTTGTCCGTCCTCATCCACATCGGGGAGACCAGCGGTTACCATGTCGATGTCAGCATCATCATAGTGAGCTTTGGCCATGGACAAGGCCATCCTAGCACCAACCCGGGTACAAGAAGCTTTCCATCTTACGATACGCTCGGGGCTCGGCGTAGGATTTTCGAGTACTTCATGACAGAGTCCACTGCCTTGATGTTGATGTATAGGGCTTGGGAATCTCTTTGGCCTGGGCGATGACAGTGTTTATGAAGTTGCCGGCAAGAACCGTGCACTCTTTTGGCGGAGGATAACTTTCACCCAAGTTGGCTAGGCCAATGGGAGTTGCATCTCTGACAAAGAAATTGAGAGCAAGAGCACAAAAAATCAGTTTAAAGTACCTGAATTACAGAAATGGAAGACGGAGGAAGCTTACCAAAGATGCTGCTCTCGGCTTGCTGGAGAACCTCTGCCAAGGAGTCCCGATCCTTTCTAAGAGTCTTGTATGCCTATGGGTTGTGAGTATTTTTCTCGTCGGCAGCCTTCTTCTGATCCTTGAGGATCACGATATCTTCCTTAAGGCGGTTCATCTCCGTGTTGGCAGATTCTTGCACGCCCGCCAATGCCTCTTCATGCATCTTCAGGTTATCAGCACTCTCCTGTTTCAAGATCTCGTTTTCACTATCGAGCTCCCGTATATGCTTGGATACTCGACAATATCCTTGTCCTTGGCAACAGCTTATGCAAGTCGGAAAAATAATAAAGCATAATGATTAGTCAGAAGATGATGGCTCAAGACCAAGTTGAGAAGGAAACTAGAAAGAAAACAGACTCTTGTTATTAGTGATTTCTTCCTTCAGATAGGTGGTTTTACCCTTTTCATCTTCAAGATCCTAGAGGATCTTGGAAAACTTCTCGTTGGAGGAGACCCTCCGGGCATTCTCATTCTGAAAAAATAAGAATACATAGTCTACTTGGAGCATCTAGCCAAAATTATTTGGTTCTGCCTAGAATCTCGGGGACTACGTATGATTTTTAAACTCAAAGTTATGCTTAGTATTTCTTTAAGAATATAGTCAGAAATCTTTCCGTTTCAACTAGAAGCTTGGGGACTACTGTATCAAAATTTATAAACACTGCATATGCTACTCTAAAAGTATCTAGTCGGAATTGTTTAATTCAAACTACATACTTGAGGGATATAGCACAAAGTTTCTTGTTTAGTCACCCTTAGAGCACTCAGTTTTCAGTCTAAGTCCTTAGGGGCTACATTGGGATATTATATATGAAATGCAAAAGCATAAAAAACTTACATAGGCAATAATCTTGAGGTTATTGGCGGCCTATGTGTACAGCTTGCCAAAAGCAACTGTTTTTAGCTCGAGGATTTCCGCCTGCTTGAGTAGCTCCTCAAGGCCGCATGTTGGAGAAGTCGCGCTACACCAGGAGGTGAGGAAGGGCCCCTTGGAATGATTGCCGGGCTTATAAGCTTAGGGGATTCCTACTGGCTCATTGTCGCCGTAGATCCTCCTCCCACCACCAAATCCTTTCCTCCTTCGGTGGAATCCTTAGACTACTTAGGAGGAGGTTCTCTCCTGCATCGCTTGGTCACTGCGAACGACGACCATCTCGTCAACATCTGGGACCTCCAGAGAACGAGTGATGTCCACCTCCATGACAGAGCGATCAGATGATGTCGTGGTCGGAGATCTGACAGGAATGGCAGAGGGTTTGATGGTAGGAGTCGGAGCAGCGATGGTGGGAGAAGCTTGGACAAACATATCACAAATGTTTTTAGAAGCCCCAACAGTCTTGGAGGTATTCTTCAAACTTAAACTAGACTTTTTCCTAAAATGTGTAAAGTGACGAAATCATAAGTACATGAAGAAGAAATGCAAGTGTCAATGTCAAAGGAAAAGATACTTACATAACAGTTGGTGCCTTGGTCAAGGGATGCCAACTAACTTTATTTTCTCCGCCTCTAGGGAGGCATTGGATTTCTTGGAGACTCCACTCTCCATCTTCTTCTTCTTGCCTCCGTCAGCAGCGTCAGAGGTGGAGCTCTTCCGCTTTCGCGCCAGCGGGATATCGTCGTCGGAAACGATAGTGACCTCCTTCATCTTGGGGAGCCATTCCTGCTTCATCCAAGTCCCCCAGTTGTTAAGTGTTCACAAGTGTTAGATGTATGGATATGTTAAAGGCGGAAGAACTGGAGTATCTGTCAAAGCAATACAAAGAAGTGAAAGTTACCTTTGGGCACTTGTCGTCCTCGAACATGTCATAGTGATGGTGATTCCACACTTACGGTCCTTCACCTTGATGATTTCCTTGAGGCAGAGCTTGATGGAGTCACTGGAAAAGTTATCCTTGGAAATCCGGAGGGTATCTTTTCTGTCCTTAGTGTACTGACACATCAGCTTCTGATAGTGCTGCAGAGGCTGGATTCGCCTTATGAACCAGCACATGGCTAGGTCCAAGCCGGTCAGACCCATGTCAACTAAGGATGGCAATTTTACCCACGGGTATGGGTACCTACAGGTACCATACCCGCATGGGCAGGGTATGGGCAGACTTTTATACCCATGGGTAATACCCATACCCTACATGTTAAGTCATGGGTACGGGCATGGGCATAGGTTTGTACTCGTGGGTATACCCATACCCTACCCGTTTAATCTGACATGTAAAACCTGCATGTAGAGTTTCAACCAATATGGTTGAGCATCCTAGTGATGAGTATGAGATTGAGATTTCTAAATTTCGATAATTATCATGTACTCGTCTACCTTTATTGAGTAGAGATAGTTATTTTTATGTAAAATATGCTACTGATGAATGTAAAATTGTGAATAACTTGTGTACAATTAGATCAACCCATCAGGTATACCTGGGCATGGGCAGCCCGGCCCGGCCGGCCCGACCCGACCCGGCCCAAAAAAGCCCGACGGGCCGGGCTTTTCAGGCCCACGGGCCGGGCCTGGTCTTCACAATTGCGGCCCGAAGGATGCACGGGCCGGGCTCGGGCCAGAGGAAATTGAAAATTAGGGAGAAGCCCGGCCCGCGGCCCGACGGCCCAAATAATTATGTGCACCACGGGCTGGGCTCGGGCTCAGTTTTTAGGCCCGACAGCCGGGCCGGGCCAGGCTCGGGCCTGGGGTTTGCACGGGCGGGCTTTGTCAGGCCCGGCCCGAGCCCGGCCCGGCCCGGAACATGCCCAGGTATACCGTCAGGTACCCAACGGGTATGGGTACCCATCTGGTATGGGCATGGGTACGGGTATGGGTAAAGATTTATACCCATTCACTACACGGGTATGGGTATGGTATTGCTCTACCCTAGCCATACCCTACCCATTGCCATCCTTAGTGTCAACGAGCCACTCGATCTGCCTTATAGCATGGGAGGCTTTGTCGTCGGAGAGAAGGAGGGCTTGGGACCTCCATCTGGGTGCTTCGGCGGCGGATCTGTCGATGAAGTCCGGGTATGTGCCTTCTCGGCTAGCCAGAGGAATATCTGGGCCGTAGAAGTAGCTACGCTGCTAGTTCTTGTAGGAATCATGTCCCACAATGTCGAGGAACCGCCGGCCAGGACGGATCTTGAAGCTAATGGTTATGCAGTTCCTGAGCTCCTCATTGCTCACTCCGGCTTCCCCCTTAATGTTGAAGAAGTAAATTAATAGATCTAACCTAGGCCTAATCCTTAGGTATCCCTCGCACAAATCTACATAGTTGCTAAGTGCTAGGATGCTATTGGGGGACAGGTTTTGAGGTTGAACCCAGAAGTGCTAGAGGACTTGGATGCAGAAGTTGGAGATTGTCAAGGATATGTCGCGCACTATCTGGGCTTTCAGGTATACCTTTTCTCTGGCTTGGGGAGAAGTGACCACCTCGCCGGTCGGCGCTGATTGCCAGGCCAAACCTACCTTTGTTGGAACGTACCCTTCGGAGAACATATTTGATGTCCCAGGCGAAGATGTCAGAGCCTCTCCATACTCCCTTGTGGTAGTCCGCATCTTCTTCCAACGGCTCGAGCGCCACTGGAATATGGTTGCCGCCGGTGGATTCCACCACCGCGGAAATTTGCACCTCTGCCCCCTCCAGTGGGACGTGCACTGTGCTTGAGGGATTAGCCGAAGCCTTTCTAGATGCCTCCATGGAGAAGGGAGTGCTGATACTGGCCATTACGAGGAGGAGGAGAGCTGGAGATTGGAGATGGGCTAGGGTTTTTCTCTGTGTGTAAGGAGCTCGAGGAAAATCTTGGCGAGAGGAAGAAGATGATGCGGGAGCGAATGAGGGTAAAAAGAAAATTACCTGTGTCATGAAAACTTTATAGTCCCGACATCAAGATTCATGCAAGGAAATCCAACGATCGACACGTGGACAGTGCATGGGTGAGTGTGTGCAGAGATTTTGCCACGTTCCCATCGCCGTCGCTTGACGTTTGATACATCGTAAACGTATCTATAATTTTTTATGCTCCATGCTTATTTTGTATCGACTTTCTTATGTTTTGTCTACACTTTGAGGTATTTTTTTACATTTTTTGGAACTAACCTATTGACAAGATGTCGCAGTGCCAGTTGCCTGTTTTCTGCTGTTTTTGGTTTCAGAAAAGATAGTAAGGAAATATTCTCGGAATTGGACGGGACAAAATCCAAAGTCAATATTTTACCAGAAGGAACATGGAGTCCGAAGGGCAGCCGAAGTGGGGCCATGAGGTGGCCACACCATGTGGCGGCACGGCCAGGGGGCGTGTCAGCCCTAGGTGTAGGCCCCTCGGGCGCCCACCGACCTTGCCCCTTCGCCTATAAAAGCACCCCGATGCAGAAACCCTAAGTACCCGATCAAATCTCCATGAAACAGTCCGTAGCCGCCGCCATCTCCATCCCTAGATCAGGGGGTCCGAAGCTCTTCCCGGAACCCTGCCGGAGGGGAGAAATCATCCTAGAGGCCTTATTCATCACCATGCCAGCCTCTGGAGTGATGCTTGAGTCGTTAACCCTTGGACTATGGGTCCATACAGTAGCTAGATGGTTGGTTCTCCTCCTTATGCTATCATGTTTAGATATTGTGAGCTCCGTTCATGATCAAGATCATCTATTTTATAGTCCTACATGTTGTGTTTGTTGGGATCCTATAGATATGGAGTACTATGTTCAAGATTGATTATTGATTCTATCATGTCTGTGTTATTTGTGATCTAGCATGCTCTCCATTGTTCGTAGATGCTTTGGCCAAGTAGATGCTTGCAACTCCAAGAGGGAGTATTTATGCTCGATGGTAGGTTCATGCCTTTGGTAATCTGGGGAAGTGACAGAAATCTCTAAGGTTGTAGATGTGCTGTTGCTACTAGGGAGAAAACAACAATACTTTGTCCAAGGGAAATTGTATTGTTTACTTTACACACTTTGCTTATTGCAATTATCCGTTGCTTGCAACTTAATACTGGAAGGGGTTCGTATGATAACCTGAAGGTGGATTCTTAGTCATAGATGAAGTTGGATTACGATCTATGTCTTATGTTGTAATGCCCAAACAAATATCATAGGAATCATCATGACTTGTACATGCATATTTATGCATTTTCAATCTGTCAATTGCCCAACTATAATTTGTTCACCCAACATGCTATTTATCTTAAGGAGAAACACCTCTAGTGAACTGTGGACCCCGGTCCATTCCTTTATCATTGATATTCCATCTATTGTTTATTGTTTACTTCTTGCAAGCAATTACTATCTTCCATACTATACGTTTAATCCTTTGTTTTCAACAAACTGGTGAGATTGATAACCTCACTATAAGTTGGGGCAAGGTTTTGTGGTTGTGTTGTGCAGGTTCCAAGTTGTTAAGTGATGACCCACAAGTATAGGGGATCCCAACAGTCTCCGTGGGTAGTATTACCCAATTTATTGATTCGACACAAGGGGATCCAAAGAATACTTGCAAGCCTTAACAAATGAGTTGTTACTTCATCTTGCACCTGGAAATAGTTCTTGCTCACAGAAGTTTATCAGTAGCAACAGTTTGTAGTAGCAACAACAAAGCAACAACAACAGTGAAACAGTAGCAGTAATAACAGTAACGGTAACAGTAGGATTTGAGTGCGCTAGGCATAGGGATGGATGGACGGGTGTTGTGTGGACGAGTCTAAACATGTAACTTCAAAGAACTAGGCATTGCAGATAAATAATAATAAGCATCCAAGTACTAAACAATCCTAGGCATGTGCTCCAAATATAGTCATGCGTGCTCGCAATGAGAACTTGCACAACATCTTCTGTCCAGCCAGCTCATGGCAGCGGGGCCTCTAGGGAACTACTGGCAATTAAGGTGCTCCTTTTAATAGAGTACCGGGGCAAAGCATTAACACTCTGTGAACATATGTGATCCTCACACCACATCCATCCCCTCCGGTTGTCCCAATTATTGTCAATTTGGGGCCTTTGGATCGGGACAATGATATGTGCACACAACTTGTAGATAAGATCATAAACAATACTATCATAATGATTCAATAATAAGTTCATATCTGAGATCATGGAACTCGGGCCCTAGTGACAAGCATTAAGCACAACAAGTTGCAACAAAGTCAAATAGCACTAATAGAGATACTAGGCACTATGCCCTAACAGATATTATTCGATTACATGATAGAACTCATCCAATCTTCCCCAAGCCTACAGCGGGGGATTACTCACTCATGGATGAGGGAAACATCGTTGGTTGATGGAGATGCGTTGTGGTTGACTATGGCGATGATCCTCTCCAAATTCCCCGTCCTGGCAGGGTGCCAGAACAGAGTTTCTGGACCCGAATCTTGGTGTCTCGTGGTGGCGGTGGAGCGGAGCTCTTTCTGGAAAACTATCTAACCCCCCTGAGTTTTTAGGTCAGAAGGCAACTTATAGGCGTGGAGGGAGGCCGAGGAGCTGCCTAGGGTGGCCAGACCTTCCCCAGGAGCGTCGTCAGTGGGCCCGTGCCTGGGGTGGGTCTGGGCCCCCTAGGCCTCCCCTTTGTATCCCCTTATGGCTCCGTGGATCTTCTGGTGAGAAATAGTTTTGGCATATTTTCCGGGATTTTTCCTGATAGTTCAATTTCTGCACAAAAAACAAGACACCAAGGTAATTCTACTGAAAATAGCGTCAGTCTATCTTAGTTGTATCCAAATCACACAAGTTTAGAGGAGAAACAATAGCAAAGTGTTCGAGAAAGTAGATACGTTTTGGACGTATCAACTCCCCCCAAGCTTAGCTTATTGCTTGTCCTCAAGCAATTCAGTTGAAAACTAAGTGCGATAAAAGAACTTTCATGAACACTTTGCTTCATATGATGTATATATTCTCAGCACAGGAGTATATGCTTCATAATAGTAGTTGACTTATCAGCCATTTGCAAAGATATATCAGTTGGTATCAACTTTTCTAGCTGGAG
The DNA here is from genome assembly GCA_916181665.1 of Avena sativa. Taxonomy (NCBI): domain Eukaryota; kingdom Viridiplantae; phylum Streptophyta; class Magnoliopsida; order Poales; family Poaceae; genus Avena; species Avena sativa. The sequence goes on along the minus strand of OV702285.1, from coordinate 42,660,456 downwards.
TCTCATGTAGAGAGAAAAAGGCATAACACTAACTCCAGCTCCCAAATCACATAAAGCAGTTCTAACATAATTATTCTTAATGGAGAAAGGAATAGTTGGTATACCTGGATCACCAAGTTTCTTTGTAACCTTACCATTGAAGGAGTAATTAGCAAGCAAAGTATAATTCTCCTCATAAGGAATCTTCCTTTTATTAGAGACAATATCCTTCATATACTTTGAATAAGAAGGAAATTTAATAGCATCAGTCAAAGGAATTTGCAAACATAAAGGTTTCATCCACTCACAAAACTTGTTGTAGTGTTCTTCCTCCTTTGACTTGTGTTTCTTACCTGGAAAGGCATAGGTTTCTGCACCCAAGGTTCTCTCTCTTTACCATGTTTATTAGCAATAAAATCTTCCTTTGTGTACCTAGTGTTCTTAGTGTGCTTTTCAGGTTCTTCCTCACCTTCATCCTTATCAGGAGATTCATTATTATTACCACTCTCAGTTTCAGCATCAGAGACAATATACTATTAGGATCTACAGTAGGTTCAAGTGGTTCCTCAACTTTCTTATGTTTCTTTTTCTTCCTCTTACGAGGACTACCACTATCCTCACCTTGTTGGGAATCCTACTTTATTCTTTTAGGGTGTCCTTCAGGATATAAAGGATCTTGAGTAGCTGCACCACTCCTAGTTCTAATTCCATAAGCATGTTTATTTCCTGAAGCATTAACTAGCATATCATTTTGTACTTTAGCAAGTTGATCAAGTTGGGTTTGAACCATTTGAAAGTGTTTACAAAGAATTTTAGTATCATTAGAAGTTCTTTCCACAATATCTTTCAACTCATGGATAGCTCTAGAGTTTTCCAATAAATGATTATGAACTTGTTTATTAAAATTACCTTGTTTAACAATAAATGGGTCAAGTTCCTCTAAGCATTGATCAGGAGGCTTACCATAAGGAATATCACCTTCATTAAATTGGAGAGAGTGTACCTAAATAGTAGATGAGTGGGGAATTGGCTTACATAATTATTCTATAGGAGGTAGATTCTTCACATCTTCGGCTCTAATACCTTTCTCCTTTAGACACTTTTTAGCTTCCTTCATCACTTCAGCATTTAATGCAATAACTCCTCTCTTCTTTGTCGTTGGTGTTGGAACTGGTTCAGGAACAACTGGTTCAGGAGTAATAGGCTCAGGTGTATTTAGCTCAGTTGAAATCCAATCATCATAATTCTTGCTTATATTTTTCATTAGTTCTTCAGCATCTGTAGGAGTCCTTTTCCTGAAAACACAATTAGCAAAGCTATCTAGGTAGGTCCTAGAATCATCAGTTAGTTCATTATAATAAATATCAAGAAGCTCATTCTGAGGTAATGGACATCCCGAATATGCATGAATCAGGGAACAGAATATTTTCCATGACTCAGGCAATTTCTCTTCTTCTCCCTGTTTAAAATCAAAAAGTCTCTGCAAAGAAGCATGTCTAGCACTAGGAGGAAAATATTTATGGAAGAAAGAAGCAATCAAGCAATCAGGGCTATCAATGGAACCAAGAGGTAATCTATTAAACCAAGCCCTAGCTTCTCCTTTTAGTGAAAAAGGGAAGATCTTAGCAACAAAGTACTTGCGCATTTTAAAATCATCAGAGAACAAAGCACTCATAGTAGAAAGCTCATTCATATGTGACACAACACTCTCATTTTCAGTACCACAAAAAGGTTCTTTCTCAACAATATCTAAATAAGATAAATCAAGAGAGAGATCATAATCTTTATCTTTAATATCTATGGGAGAGGTGCCAAACTTAGGATCATAGGTCTTCTTAGGCATAATAGTACGTCTAGCAAGGAGACTCTTAATAGCACTAGCACCATGTGTGTTTCGGCACTCTTCAACAAATTCATTAGTGAGCTCTATGTAACCATCATTAATATCATAACTCTCACTAGACTCAGGTGAGCTAACTGGTGTAACAGTGTCTTCACTAGGAGTTTTGGTATTTCCTAGACTAGCCATAGTAGCATCTAGAAAAGGACCTAGTGAACCACTTGCATCAAGCACAGTAGAAGTAACACCATGAGTATCAAAATCAGTTTCAGATTCAGCAGTCGTAGCAGTGTGTGTAGCATGAGCATGTGGTGGTGGTGTGACAAGCTTACTTATAACAGACGGTGAATCAAGAGCAGCAGAGGTGTTTAGAACTGTACCTCTTCTTGTAGTGGATGGTAAAATAGGGAACTTTCCATCACGAGACTTCCCCATGATTAAAGGAGTAGCAGTGAATAATAATAGATCCAAGTGAACTTACAAATAAAGATATGATCCCCGGCAACGGCACCAGAAAATAGTCTTGATGACCCACAAGTATAGGGGATCGCAACAGTCTTCGCGGGTAGTATTACCCAATTTATTGATTCGACACAAGGGGAGCCAAAGAATACTTGCAAGCCTTAACAACTGAGTTGTCAGTTTTGCTGCACCTCGAAATAGTTCTTGCTCAAAGAAGTTTATCAGTAGCAACAGTTTGTAGTAGCAACAGCAAAGCAACAGCAACAACAACAGTGAAACTGTAGCAGTAGTAACAGTAGGATTCGAGTGCGGTAGGCATAGGGATGGATGGACGGGTGTTGCACGGACGAGTCTAAACATGTAACTTCGAAGAACTAGGGCACTGCAGATAAATAATAATAAGCATCCAAGTACTAAACAATCCTAGGCATGTGCTCCAAATATAGTCATACGTGCTCGAGAACTTCCACAACATCTTCTGTCCAGTCAGCCGGTGGCAGCGGGGCCTCTAGGGAACTACTGGCAATTAAGGTGCTCCTTTTAATAGAGCAATGGAGCAAAGCATTAGCACTCGATGAACACATGTGATCCTCACACCACAGCCATCCCCTCCGGTTGTCCCAATTATTGTCACTTTGGGTCCTTTGGATCCGGACAATGATATGTGTACACAACTTGCAGATAAGATCATAAACAATACTACATAATGATTCAATAATAATTTCAGATCTGAGATCATGGCACTCGGGCCCTAGTGACAAGCATTAAGCACAACAAGTTGCAACAAAGTCAAATAGCACTAATAGAGATACTAGGCACTATGCCCTAATAGATCTTATTCGATTACATGATAGAACTCATCTAATCCCTACCATCCCCAAGCCTACAGCGGGGTATTACTCACTCATGGATGAGGGAAATATCGGTGGTTGATGGAGATGCGTTGGTGATGACGATGGCGATGATCCTCTCCAAATTACCCGTCCCGGCAGGACGCCAGAACGGAGTTTCTGGATCCGAATCTTGGTTTCTCGTAGCGGCGGCGAAGCGGAACTCTTTCTGGAAAACTATCGACCCCCCCCCTAAGTTTTTAGGTCAGAAGGCAACTTATAGGCGCGGAGGGAGGCCGAGGAGCTGCCTGGGGTGGCCAGACCTCCCCCAGGCGTGGGGTCAGTGGGCCCGCGCCTGGGGTGGGTCTGGGCCCCCCAGGCCTCCCCTCTGTCTCCCCTTCTTGCTCCGTGGATCTTCTGGTGAGAAATAGTTTTTGGCATATTTTCCGGAATTTTTCCTAATAGTTCAATTTCCGCACAAAAACAAGACACCAAGGTAATTTTGCTGAAAACAGCGTCAGTCCGTGTTAGTTGTATCCAAATCACACAAGTTTAGAGGAGAAACAATAGCAAAGTGTTTGAGAAAGTAGATACGTTTTGGATGTATCATTAAGCAACACCTTGGATTTGTTTCCTTACTCCTACTGGTACGATAACCTTGGTTTCATAACTGAGTGAAACTTGCTGCTGTACTCATCATACCTTCCTCTTGGGGTTCCCAACGAGCTCTACATATCTGAGCCATCAATGTTTCATATTTCTCGCGTGGGAAAATTGCTATCATTATGTTTTCTGCATGTGTGAGTTACGAGGCAATGCTAGCTATGACCTATTTCATCTTACTTACAAATGCAGGCGAACAGTCCCATCTGAAGATTCCAGCATGGACGGATCCTGTCCGGCTACGAGAAGGGTAAGGTGGAAGACTTGGTGATTCTCCAACTTACGTATTGAAGACGAAGAATATTGCAGGGTTCTTTGGAAGACTATAAGATATTGCTTGACGAATTGTTGGCATCACCAAGACGGAGCATTCAAACTAAAGAGGCAAGACGGCGCAAGATCTCGGAGTTCTCCGGGAGCTACTGTTGGGGATATGCAAAATGGGTATCACCATTGCATGTCTCTAATCTGACTAACCCGGGTGCCCCATAGTTGGTAGCAAGGCCCATGGCCTGCTGGGCGGCCTAGTTAGATGGATCCAGAAGCACTACAAGAAATGTGTTAATCTATGACCTTCTGGTATTGACCGTGAACTTAATCGTCATAGAGTTATAACGATTTCGCACTAGATGGTCGTAAGACGTTTCAAAGGTTCAAAACCTTAAACTTTTACGACGAATTTGTTAAGAAACGTCATAGTTTGACTAGGCAAAATCGTCATAAGGTGGCAGAAGTAGCCTACGACGTTTTTTATAGTTGATTACGACGATTTAATTTCGTCATTATGTCTAAACAAAATACCACGTTAGTAATTTTGCCTACGTGTCATATGTGCATGTCGTTTTTTGTCTATGTGTATTGCCTATGTGTCATCATTTTATTTTATTTTGTTTATTTGCAGATTTTCAAACCGACCCAACTGCCACGCTGGACTACCGGGTGATAGACCGTTTATGAATAAATGGCACAAAAAATATCACCTATGGGACTCCAACCAGGTACCTCCCACACCAGCGAGCAACTGATAACCATCATACCAGGAATACACGTGTAATGTGCTAGCGGACCGTGAACTTATAAATACATCATGTTACAGTTGGGCTAGGCCTTAGTAGGGCCTCTTAATCTCTGCCTCTTTACTTTTTTCTGCACCGACGGCCCATAGGCCATTAGAGAATTTATATGGAGTGCAAATTTTAGCTTTATTTAAGTTTGAGCCCAAAATAAATTGGGAAGTTTATTTTATTTTTTTAAAGTCAAACCATTTGTATGTACCATCAATTTTGCAAAGTACGTATGCACACATTGATAAAAGAAATGCTGAAATCTTACGTACTACTACTCAAGTTGAAGTTCGTAATATAATTCCTAGTTCAATCGTGTGTGTAGCACCAAAAGACTCACCACTTGCACTAATATTTACATATTTGATTTTTGTGTGGCACTATTTAGTTATTTTGTACAAATCTAATGCCAGACGTGCATTTCTCGAATATGTTTATTTAGTTATTCTGTACAAATCTAATGCAATATGTACGCAAAGGTTTTTCCATTATTTTGATCATTTTGTATTTTTTATGCCGATACAAATTGTGCTCAAAACGGTAGGCGTGACTGTTTGTAGATAGGGATAGAACCTTGTTAAAATTGTGGTAGATCTATGATGAAATAGAATACTGTGAACCAAAATGATTTTGGCCATAACATTGGGTGTTTGGCCCGAAGCCATTAAACCTCGAACATGATAGGTCATTTCTGAGAAGGATTTTTTGAGAGACTTGCAATATATCAAGTTTGGTATTTTTACTTGCAACTATGTCACATAAAAAGACACCACACGAAGATTTGTATTGATCGGACCGTTTTTGAATTTTTTATGCCTGTTTCAAACAATGGTCAAAATGGCGGGCATGAAGTTTCTTAGCTAGGGGGTGATCCTAGCTAAACTTGCATTGAATCTCTAAATAAACAACATATTGTGAGTCTAAATATCATTTTTGTAAAAAATCATGGGCATCAGATCATATACCTATAGTTCAAATTGGACCCACTTCCTACCGATTCGATAGGAAATTGTCTTTTTCGCCAGGGGTGGACGGAAAGGTTTGAGATACCCCGGTTGGAACATTTTCCATGTAAGGTGGTCTAATATTTTTACAAAATGTGGTGGTACCATTCTAAAACTTTTATTTGGCGGTTGCTTCACAAAACGACCCAATTTTTGCGCTCGGAAAATGGAAAATGGATTTTCCGTGCAACGAAAAGGAAAACTTCCTCCTACAACATTGTTCGCCATCCCATGATACATATGTGTGCATAATATGGGCACATTATCACAAACTATGCCGCGACTCTGGCCATAACATTGGTCGTTTGGCCCGAAAGCCATGAAACCCCGGAGATGATAGGTCATTTCTGATAAGGGTTTTTTGAGACACTTGCAATATACCAAGTTTGGTATTTTTCCTTGCAACTATGTCACATAAGAAGACACCACGCGAAGTATTTGCATTGATCGGACCGTTTTTGAATTTTTTATGTCCGTTTCAAACTATGGTCAAAAACGGCGGGCACGGAGGTTCTTAGCTAGGGGCTGAACCTCGCTAAATTTGCATTGGATCTGTGAAGAAACAGCATATTGTGAGTCTAAAAATGATTTTTTCCGAAAATCATGAGCATCGGATCATGTACCTGTAGTTCAAACCGGACCCACTTCCTCCCGATTCGGCAGGAATTTGTTTTTTTTGCCAGGGGTGAACGGAAAGGTTTCAGATACCCCGGTTGGGACATTGTCCATGTAAGGTGGTCTAATATTTTTAAAAAATATGGTGATACCATTCTAAAACTGTCATATGGTGGTTGCTTCATAAAACGCCCCGTTTTTTGCGCTCGAAAAATGGAAAATGAATTTTCCATGCGTCGAAAAGGAAAACTTTCTCCTGCAACATTGTTCGCCATCCCATGATGCATATGTGTGCACAATATGGGCACATTATCACAAACTATGCCGCGATTCTGGCCATAACATTGGTCGTTTGGCCCGAAAGCCATGAAACCCTGGAGATGATAGGTCATTTCTGAGAAGGTTTTTTTGAGACACTTGCAATATACCAAGTTTGGTATTTTTCCTTGCAACTATGTCACATAAGAAGACACCACGTGAAGGATTTGCATTGATCGGACCGTTTTTGAATTTTTTATGCCCGTTTCAAACTATGGTCAAAACGGCGGGCACGAAAGTTCTTAGCTAGGGGCTGAGCCTCGCTAAATTTGCATTGGATCTCTGAAGAAATAACATATTTTGAGTCTAAAAATGATTATTCCCAAAAATCATGAGCATCGGATCATATACCTGTAGTTCAAACCGGACCCACTTCCTACCGATTCGGCGGGAATTTGTCTTTTTGCCAGGGGTGAACGGAAAGGTTTGAGATACCCCGGTTGGGACATTGTCCATGTAAGGTGGTCTAATATTTTTACAAAATGTGGTGGTACCATTCTAAAACTGTCATTTGGTGGTTGCTTCACAAAACGCCCCTTTTTTGCGCTCAGAAAAATAGAAAAAGGATTTTCCGTGCGTCGAAAAGGAAAACTTTCTCCTGCAACATTGTTCGCCATCCCATGATACATATGTGTGCACAATATGGGCACATTATCAGAAACTATGCCGTGATTCTAGCCATAACATTGGTCGTTTGGCCCGAAAGCCATGAAACCTCGGAGATGATAGGTCATTTCTGAGAAGGTTTTTTTGAGACACTTGAAATATACCAAGTTTGGTATTTTTCCTTGCAACTATGTCACATAAGAAGACACCACGCAAGGATTTGCATTGATCAGACCGTTTTTGAATTTTCTATGCCCGTTTCAAACTATGGTCAAAACGACGGGCACGAAGGTTCTTAGCTAGGGGTTGAGCCTCGCTAAATTTGCATTAGATCTCTGAAGAAACAACATATTGTGAGTCTAAAAATGATTTTTGCCAAAAATCATGAGCATCGGATCATATACCTGTAGTTCAAACCGGACCCACTTCCTGCCAATTCGGCAGGAATTTGTCTTTTTTACGAGGGGTGGACGGAAATGTTATAAGATATCCTGGTTGGGACATTGTCCATGCAAGGTGGTCTAGTATTTTATAAAAATGTGTTGATACCATTTTGAAAATTTTATTTGGTGGTTGTTTCACAAAACACCCTTTTTGGCACTCGGAAAATAGAAAAATAGTGCTAGCCAATCAGAGTAGAGAACCACATGACCCACGGATTACCCTCCGAAGTTGATCTCAGCCGTTTACATGCTCTCCATCTAACGCCCCAAATTTCATATGAAGCCTCCTTGTCCCCCTGTCTCTGTACGAAAAATGACTGAAATGCCCTAGGGTTTCATGTACTTCACCACCGAATTGAACAGGGCTAATGTAACATCCCAAAAACACCAAACTTAGATCATCAAACACTAATCATCAAGATTAGGGTTAACAAAAACTTTTCTAAATAAACTCATGAATGCATGTATATGTGTATGCATGGATTTTGAATTTCTTTAAAAAACACCTTGTTTGTGTGATCCATTGCTTGTAAAATGTTTCTTAGGTGAAATGAACATCATCTAAAACATTTCCCACACTTTTCCTAAAGATAAGTAAATCAAAACAAATATATTAAGTGAATGGTCATTTTGACCAATTTAACTAACATGCCTACTTTTGCTGTCTCAAACTTTCAAAACCTAACAGAAACTTTTATGGATCTTTGCACCCCTTGAATGTACTCATAACAAAGTATCAAGGCCCACTTTGTGATCATCCAGAAACTTTCAAATGCATAGTTTAAATGACAATTAAAAATTGAATCTTTATCATATGGGAAGATCCCACTTTTCCAAAACCCACTCAAACAAGCTCAACTTCAAAATCCAAGCATCTGTAGACTCACCAGCACCAATCTAGCAAACCCACCAAAATTCATTTCAAAATTCAAAACTTGATTTCATGCGGCCATTTCATCAAACAGGTTGCAGACACAAATCAAACAAAACATCAAAACTATAGTGTGCAGTGTTTTGAGCCTAACTGTTCCCTAGTTAGCTCACACACAACCCAGTAGATCATCTAGAAAGATTAGCCAGGCACTAGCACCACTGTGAGCTTGCCATTGTCATCAATGGTGAACAGCCGAGCACCCCAATGTCACCCCATTGTGGACAGCAGGCTAGAGGAAGAACTAGCCGTGCCAACCTTGTCTGGGAGGCAACCCACCGTCCACCGCCACTCCCTGTCCCATCCGCGAGCGTTGCCAAGCCCTGGACCACGCGCACAAGCCGCGCCTAGACCATGCCGAGCGTGCTCCAGAGCGCCACCCTCGACCAGCGTCCACAGACCGCGTGCCGCCCTCACCGCGTGCACACACGATCACCACCGACCCAGGAGACCGCCAGACATCCCCGTTTGCCGCCCCGTGCCATACATCCATCGCCCGCCGTCGAAGACGCCGCCTCTGCCGCGCAGAGCACCGGCCGTTCTAGACCAAACCACACCGCCCCATGCCTCGCGACCATGTCGTTGAGCATCGCCAGGAGACACAGCACTGTCCCCTACCCTTGCCCATGCCATTAGCCGCCTGTAACGTCGCCCCCGACGAGCTCACCGTGCGCCCCGATGGTCCTCTCGCTCGACTATAAATAGAGTCCACCCCCGCACGATTTCTTCACACCATCTCACTCCCCTCTCCTCACTGACCGTGCCACACCGTCCTCAGAGCAAGGCGAGCACCACCTCGCCGGAATTTCACCGGAGCCCGCCGCCTCTGGAGAAGAAGGGAGCCAGCGATTGGAGCCGCCCCAGAAGAAGCCACCGATACCAGGAGGTTCGCCGTCGTCGACTTCGTCGTTCGCCCGCCTCGCCGACCCTCGCCAGTACCCCGGTGAGCCCCCAGCACCCCTCACTGGCCGCGCTAGGTTTCGTTCTCGCCGGAGTTGTCTCGCGTCGACGATGACCCCCAGCCGTTGGATTAGAACTAGATCGAACGATCCACGTTGCCCCATACCGCTTCGCCCAGCCCCGTGTCACTGAAGAGTGGGGACACCCACTTAAGCAGCCCGCGGGAGCACTGCGCTTAGCAGGCCGGCCCGTTAGAATTTCCCGCGCAGCCCAGCAATTCAAATTAAATCTTTTTCTATTTCATTTCAAATACACTTCTGTACCCAACTTCAAAAATCAACCCAGATCGATTCAGTGCACCAATTTGAATGAAACCAATTTTGTTTGAAAGGTCTGTGAATGCTTAATCCAAGCCCGTTGGATTCAAGTCATTTGGATCTGTAGATCACCCATAGTAAAAATAACAAGGCAGAAGCTTTTCTGCATTCAAACAGTTTTCAAATTTAAACCATAAAAGCTTTTGAGTTGATTCCAACTCTCAAAAATAACATTTAACCATACCTTTCAGAATATTAAAAAATATATATAGGTTTACTTGCAGAAATAATGTTCAAGTAATAAAAGAATGCTACATAAGAATTTCTAGCCACTTTAATTAATTAAAATAAAAGGGTAAAACCTTATTAAATTGTTACACCACTTTAAATCACATTCCCATGGACTACAATATGTGGTGATGACATGTGTCAACATGATCCCATATTTGGTTTGGAGAATATTAAATATTAAGTAGTTTTTCAATGAGTAGAAATTACTTTTCTAAAAATAAAAGATTTTAAACCAAGCTTTAACCTTGTAATGTTAGAGATGATGCTAGATCATCTATAGGACCCTTGTGTGTGATGATTGCAAGTAGTTAAGTATTGTTTGGTGATTGTGTACCTCGTACTTATTCATAGACGCTAGTACCGACCAAGGATACGAGGAGGAAGGAGGATATTACGAAGAAGAAGCCGAGGAGAACTTCAACCACTGCTCTGCACAAGGCAAGCTAACACTTGCAAGATACTATACCTATGCAAGCTTATACTGATATTGATGCAAGCTAACCCTTGCCAGATACCCTACTGTTGCCACAAACCCATACTTGTGATATGACTACTATATGCCTTAAGCATATGTGATCATACCCACTTGATAAACCAAATCCTAGTTTTATGTGCAAGCTTCTTACTTTATTTCTTTATCAAAGCTTACTTAGAGTCTACCTAAGAGTGTGGTAGATACTAGACAGTTGTGTTGAAGGTTGCATAAAGAGCATAAAATTTGGCCTAAGCTAGAAACCTTGATATCAGCCTAAGATATAAGGTTGGACTTAGTGAAACTCCACTAGTTACCACCCCTCATTAGTACTACCCCCACCTGTAGATGCTAGTGCTAAGCATAAAACTTGATCAACTTTTAGATGGGAATACTTGGTGGAAAAATGGTTATGAAAACCTTGGAATGATGGATCATTCTATTGAAATGTTTTGGACATGTGTTTCCAAACACTTAATGATTTTGGTGATGAAAATGTTGAGGCATGATCCTTAGCCATTTTATAAAACTGATGGTTGTCTGGATGCGATACCATTCCAATTTTAGCGTACAACCACAATACCCGAATATTGGGTAGGGCTTGACTGGAAACTTATATACCTTAGTATTAGTTCCCTCCCGGCCAAGGTCTGAGCTGAGGCTACCTTGTGAAGATTGTCCACCTGTGCAGTACCCAAGATGACAGCTGGTCATGGTTGGGAGGCCAAACTCACAGGAGAGGTGCTTATACTAGGGCGTGTAACTAAAAGGTTAGGATTGATTATCCGCATAGTGAGTATGGTGAATTCAGGATTTGTTCCTGACGGATGTATCGAATGTTGTGGTGAAAGTGTACAATCTCTGCAGAGTGTCAAACTATTCGAATAGCCGCGTCCGCGGTTATGGACAGTTGGAGCGGCCATACTATTCCCCCGTCAGACTTTTCAAAATGACTTGTGAAATGAATTGAGACTTTGACTTGACCACAATAGAGTTGTGACCTGAATTACAAGATCCCACTTAGGAGTTATAAAATTGTGACTAGCTTTGGAACTTAGTAGAGATAAACCTGGCTTTTTGCAAAACAACCCTAGAGCCTAGTGTCCTATTATCCAAAAACCCCTTACCTGTTAGTATTAGTTTGCGAGTACTTAAAGAGTACTCATGGCTTTGTCCCTGGCTATTCCCATGGCCAGACTATGAAGAGGAGTACCTGGAAGATGGACCCCAGGAAGGTTACGACAACTAGGATCATCTCCCATCGTCAGCATTGCATGTGACCCCGAAGATGGAGCTTCGCCTACGCTACCGTTATTATTACGTATTCCGCTGCTTGATGTTGTATTAAGAACTGGATCATGAGATCCCCATTTGTGTAAGAACTTCTGTATCGTTTGTAATGGATGAAGTACTATGGTATCCAATTCTGTTATGTCTCGCAAAAATGGTAATCCTAGGATTGCGATGTATGGCATAACAGGCATCTAGGATTGAAAAATCCGGGTGTTGACAGCTAATTTCGTGATATCAGGCACATACAGAACACGGTCGAGAGGGACTGACCCCCAAACCCTAATCCCCTCGCTCCTACCTGCAGACCCCGCCGCCACTTCTTCCTCTCTCCCTCTCTCGCTCGACAGGTGCTCCTCACCGCAACCCTAATCCCCTCGCTCCTCACTGCAACCCACGATCGTCCCCCCTCGCGCCACCCCTTCCCTCCTGTCCCCGTCTGTGCGCCGCCGATATCCCCCTGCTGCAATCTCGCTGGAGCTAGATCCCAACCTCTTCTCACTAGAGCACACATCGAGCCGATGGAGTGGTGATGGAGGCGGTGAGGAGCCTCCGGAATCCGAAGACAACACGGCCACAACAACTGCGCGAGTCTCCTCAAAGAGGGATGCAATATCAAGCGCAGATCCTCTCCTGTTTGCCCTCCTCTCACCGATTCGATTCCTGGCCATTCTCGCTTTTAACCGTTCATTTCTTCGTCTCCTTCCAGTTCAGGGAATTGCATCGGCAGGCGGTGGATGTGAGATGAGAAGCGGCATATCCGCGGCCCAGGCGACGCCCGCTGCTGCATCACCTTGAGCCCAACGACACCAGATCCAACGGTAGTAGCCACGGCACCACCAGCAACCGCCGCCCTGCAGACCCCCATCAAGGCCGCCTTCCTCCACCCGCCTCCTATCCGTGACACCCCCACCAACGAGGAGAGTAGGGCCAGCGGCGCCAATCCCCTGGAGAACAAGTCCAAGCACCAGTTCAGGCGCGAGCACAAGAAGGTAACCCCACTGCAGTAGCGAACAAGAGTTGCTTGCTGGAATGTCCCAGTGCTCGTGCATGCTAGGCGCTTGTGGTAATGCTTGCATGTTGTTATAGCCTCTGATGTGCGGCTACTATTCTTATAGCGTCGGTTCAAACCAGATGTAAGCACTGCTAAATTCACCGTTAGTTTAGTTAGCATAATAGTTTTAGGTTTAAGTCGAAATGTCCGCTCTAATGCTTCATATGTTCTGGCATTATACCATCTGAAGTTTTCTATAGTGATAACTTTGTCAATTTCCGCAGTGATACAACTTTGGTTAGGGCTATAGTTTGTCTTATGCCAGTGAAATATGTTGTTCTGCTGCTTGCTTAGCCTGAAGAATTATGTGCTATGCCCAGAGAATTATATGGTTAGAAGCTGTAGTTTGTGTAGCTATAGTGATACAACTCTTATGGTGAAAAAAACTTAATGTTGATCTAGATTTATTAACCCTTTTGTGAAACATGCTATACTGATATGCTTCACTCTTGTGGTGAACCCGGGAATAATTAATTGATGTTCCAAGTGGACTGTTATTGCGACAGGCCGACAGTAGATACCTTACCTGTTAGGTTAGTTTTTGTGGTATGTGATTCTCTACTGCTATGTCTAATGCCGTAATACTTGTTACTGTTCAAACCTAGGAACTCACATGATGTGGTTTCATATATGATATGTTCCAACTGAATTTATTAGTAAAAAAATTGCATGTTGCTGGGTGAAGTTTGGACTATATTTAGTACTTTTACATCTTCCAGATCTGTTGCTCCGGTGAGTTCCCCTCAGTAATAAATCCATTGGCAGTATTTCATTGTGTTCTAATCTATCTAAAAAATAAAATAGGATAAGTTTAGTTCTGCTAGAACACAAGTTGGACTACCTTGAATGTTTACTTTCATTCTACACTTGTCTATAGTCTGTTTGTACTGAAACTTTTGTTTGTATGTTTCTAGTAAAATACAGATAAAAGCACCATGTGTTTCGGTAAAAAAATAGGAAGGTATAACTTCAGCAAGTTTTGGAGTACCATAAATGGCTGCCCTTGAGTGTTATCATATCATGGAGTAAACATTTTCACTTGGATAGAATTGCAAGGGGTGCATAGTTGAACAACAATGCATTTCTGTTGTAGTTAGGAAATCTTTTTGCTTGGTGGACCACTTTTATATCTTGGATTTATTGGTGTATTATATTGTACTTGCACAGTACTACATTTGTGACACCTATGAGTGCCTTATGCTGTCTGATAAACCAAGTTTGGTGATATCCCTGATGTTTGCATAAACTGCAATCTCCTTCCACATTTCTTAGCCATGTCGCTTTATCTAACTATTCATTCTAGCATTCCTGACGCAGTTGCTACTTAATTTCTTTGGATCATAGGATCTCTAGCAAGAATTGCATGCACTAGATAGATTCCAGCAAGGTTACTCTGGATGATTCCAACAAGGTTACTTGATCTCCCTTTATTAACTGACTACCTCCTCAATAGTCTTCTCCACAGTTCAGATTTGCTCCCTCTGGTAAGCAGCTCATAAGTTTCTTTGTTAGGGATTGTCCTGTTCTCTTGGTTAGTGATCTAGCTCTTAGTAGATTTGTAGGTTCTTGGTTAGTGCAGCCTTTTTTAGCATTTGAGCTTATTTTGATAACATATGAGGTTTTGTAACTGTGTTGTATGCATGCTGTAATTATTATCTCGATATGCTCTCTTCTATTTAGATAGTATGTTTTTTTCCAAATTGATTCACTTGTCAATTGATCCTCTACTGTGTTTCTTGCTAGTTATAGCATGTCTATCTTGAAAATCATTTGATTAGATCTTCCATTTTCTAATTTTCCATGTATGCATATCTTAAATCATCAGGCTAGCACAAGATAGCTTATATGTTTGTACTTGTTTCTTAAACACTAGTCTGGCACGAGATGATCCAGGACGCCAGCGAAACACCACTCACACATCATTCAGGGGCCTCCAGGCTAGGTGCATCGTGCCCAGAAGCCGAAGTGTGTGGTCCATGTTATGTACATTCTTGCATTTTGCTCAAGTGTGTCAATCAGAGATACTTGTTTGCTGGGATATACTTGTATGTAATAATGTTGTTGAACCTGTGAATCTGGTTGTATGTTAGTGCTATGTAATCCAAATGTTGGCAGTCAAATACTATTCAGATTCTAGATTCTGTGTGCTATTTCATTTGTCTATCCAAAATAATGCCTTATTTAATTTTGGGCTTGATCTATATAAATGGGTTGTGCAATACTGAATATAAAGAGGCCAAGGCCAAGATAATATTGCATTGTGAAAAGGCTGCAGTACAAATATAATGGAACATATAATAGTAATGAAAAAAGGCCACATCCCACAATAATCGGATTATAAAAAGGCTTAAAATGAAAAAGAAAGAATGTAAAAAGGCCGAGGCCCAAAAGGAAATGGACTATAAAAGTTAAAACCCCCAAAAGAAAAAGGTTGAATTATTGGGCTCGGCCCATACAAACTATTGAAATAGACCGGGCTAAATTTGCGTTACGACGATTTTGTTTCATCATAATTTTGCCATGTTGGATTGGCCACATAGGACCTGATGTCGCTAGGCTAGAGCGTGAGTGACGATATTGGATCGTCATAGATGTTATGACGATCTGATATCGTCATAGATGATTATGACGATTTCAAAAAAACGTCGTTGTATGCAATTACTGACGCTCAGTTTTTGACGATCTATTTTTTGTCATAAGATTGTCATATATTGTGGATAATGACGATTCAGTGACAAAAATGGAGGGTCATGTATCAGCAGATTCCTTGTAGTGAAGGGAGGCCAATGTTGGACAAAGGAAGTCTACGATATAGTCATTGACCAACCCGGAGCCTTAGAGTGCAAGACACGAAGACTAGTTAGTATTAGTGTAGGACTCTATAACCTGTCGGGCTAGGAATTTCACTGTAACCCTAGGTTCTGCCGCCTTTATAAGCCGGACCTCTGGGAGCCTTTAGGGAACGAACAACTCAACACCTCGCACAGTGAACTGATCCCTGTAACTCGGCGTATTGCCATTATAGTGATTTATAGCAGAAGTAGGGTTTCGCCACCGTTGTGGGACCTGAACCTGGGTAAGCTGTCTTAGCTCATACCCTCCAACTTGCCACCTTACCCCACATCTCTAAACATGCACTATGAGGACCCATCCATGGCATACTCGTTGGCAATACCATGACATTTACTACGGTACTGTTTAGGATCTGGGTCGTTATGTTGAGGATTATACCTATGGCCTCTGATATCTTGGCCGATCTCGCAACCTCTAGGTCTGTCTTTCGGAGCTGGCCAACTTTGTTACGGGTAGCTTAGTGGGGTGGACCCCATGTACTTGCTTTGGGTTTGAGAAAGGATCGTGTCCAACGCCCTTCCGACATACCGATGGGTGTATGTTAATTCATTTGGCAAAAAGTGTTGAAGTGTGTGTGGAAACTTTGGTGCACCCTTACAGGGTTAAATCTTTTCAAAAAGTCATGCCCGCAGTTCTTGACGACTTGGAGTACAGTATCTCGATCATAGACAATTATAACTGAAGTTTACTATTATAAATTTGACTTGTATCTGATATGACTAGTAAGTTGCATAACCACCATGTAAAGAATGATTAAAACTGCCAACCATGTGAGTTTCCTCGGCAGAACTTCCTTGTTTGGTCTCTAGGGGGAAATACCAGGATGGGTATGTTTGGTGGTAGTATCAGGTTGGTTTCTAATAGTTCTTCCTTATATCTCTCTAATACATGTCAGTTTTTTTTAATCTATATACGTTGTTTAGCGCATGCTTCGATGTCGCTTCAGTCACCATACCTATGTAGGCCACAGCCGCCGAATTCTAAGTCTCGCCATGTAATGGCCTCAGTACTGATCGCTCTATTTTTCCTTTGCCCTTTGTTGGCACCCCTTTTTTAGCAGGTTTGAGATTGACATCGTTAGCATGGTTACCCTTCCGGCTTGGCCTGGGCAGGGTTATGGACACCATTGTTTATTCTTCAGGGCTCTTATCCCATTTTGCATCTTGTCCATACTCGGATGCTATATCGTTTGCAATGTGATTTGGATCTTTTTATTGTATATCTGTATTCTTGACTCATGAAGTTGTGTTGTATATATTTGTTCTGTGGGTTCCATCATGCACTATTGTGTAATGGTATTACTTTGTTTTCCACCCGCACAAAAGTGCCTGGTGGGCACCTTTGAATCGTTTCTATGCAGGTTTGGCGGGAATCGCTAAAACTTGCATAAGGCCGATCCGAGGGTGTTACAGGGACCTAGGTATTTTGTAACTAAACACTTTCCAAGGGATAAGGAGATGGCGCAAAAGTATAAGTTACCACATGATCTCCATCCACCCCTAATCAAGTAAGTAAAGCCTAACTATATGTCTATAAAGAAAACGCTTTGCGGGAGGCAACCCGGTTATTTTATTTTGTATTTTTGCTTTGAACTCTTGTTGTAGAAAGAGAGTTTTTGCTTTGGTTTTCTTTCTGAATTTTTAATAAAGTACGAAGTGGAACCCATTTTGGATGTTATAAAAGTTGTTGAACATATGGAGTAGCAAATTTCTGCAGAACAGTTTTTAGTGCAAGAATTTTCTTTTTTTGTAACTCCAATTGCGCTCATATTTAGACTTAATATACAAATTTTCATCCTCTTTATGCAAAAAATGGCTGAAATTCCTGACATGTTTAAGTGGGCAAAATAAATTCATTTTGCTGCTGCTAAAAATCTGGACAGATTCTGCCATGTTTTGTTTTAACCATTCCCAAAGTGTCCTAAAATGATTGTTATGAGTCATATTATATGATAGGAATATGTAGAAACATTATATGCTTGTGAGAATATTTAGAAAGAATTTTTTCTTTGATATATATGCAGAAACTATTATGCTTTTGTGCCACTAATGTCACCACTCAAAAAAGAGATGGGAGAAAACTTTTGTGTTGAAGTTTTTTGACAGGGAATAGAGGAATATCACACCAAGAGCAATCCAAGGATGGTGAAAACCATAAGGCTGGGGATGCCCAAGGCACCCCACTAGACTTATTAAACTCTCGGTTTGCAAACCTCTAAACTTTGTTTTCCAAGCAACATAAAACTATCATAGAAACTTGGAGCATCTGTTTTGTTTATTTTACGTTTGTTTGTCATAAAAGGACCACCATGATGAATCATTATGCATGTTTATGATTAAGATACTGAAAATAAAATTTTCCATGATGAGATTAAGATTGAATATGAATGCCTGGAAATAAAAGAAAAAGGGGGATAAAAGCAAAAGGCTGAAATTCATGTAGTGTATAGTTTTTAAGCTCAAGTACTTTATATGAAGTATGATTTGTTTGTGCCTATTAATTTGTATCCTTTGTTCATGTATATTTATGTTCAACCATAAGAAGCAAGAAAATAAATATTGGCATTATGAACTAGATGGGACACTCTTTAGATCTCTTTTTGCTAAGACTTCACAATGCAAGCTAAGACTTGTTCCAAACCCCCTAAAACTAGATTAGGCATATCCACCTATCAGTGGCAAAAGCTAATTTCAAGTATAATATGTGTGTTAATTCTCCAAACATTCTTAAAACATCCCTTTTGTGTAATTTAAAGCTCATATGAAAGTAAGATTTGGGGTGATACCACTATGGAACTTTATGTGCTTTACATCTTATAAGTTGTTTGTTAGCCAAACCATGTTGACATGGCACAAGCTTACAATATCTGTTATTAAAACATCATGTTTGTTCTTGCTTTGTCCTACACTACACACTGGAGTAAGCATAAGGAAAGAGAAAATGCTCTTGGGCCGCTAGCCAAACCCATGCATGACATGGTGGAAACTTACAACATGACAATCCATGACGCTATTTTCAAAAGAAATTTGCCGAGAAAACTCATATGTCTGTTTGTCTTGTCTTCTGAAATGTGGAGTTATGCCCCTTATGAAAAGAACGCAAAAGAAGCATGCTTCCTAAGCCACCAAACATATAAAGGGCATATAGTCACACTGGGCAAGAGGTACCTCAGTGATGCAATTTTTATGACAACCTATGCTATACAATGACAAATTGTAGTGTCGGTTCATTGCTAAAGGTGCATGAGACATTCAACTTGTAAAATGTTTAACACATAAACCATATGCAAATTTTGAAACAAAAGCTACATGGAACCCCATCCTTATTAGTATTGTTGACATGGACTACATATCTCAAAATATTATTTTACATTCTTTATGGAGTGTTAACATATGTATTCAATGCTTACTTTCAGTACGAGGTGCAAAATATCTCAAGGGAAGACATGAAAATAAGAAGTGGGTCTTCTAGTCGGGCATTAAACTAAGAAGTAGCCCAAAAATAAAAGTAGATGCATACAACACCAATATTGATTATAGGAAAGAGTCTCTTATTCTATAGGTTCATTAAAGTGTGCTTCAAGGTTTGTTTTGTCCCTCGTTTATTTTATCAAACCATTACATATTGTTTAACATGTTTATAGATGTGCAAAAGATACAACTTGATAGTACACTTGCATATTATGTTTAATTGAAAGGATTTGAACCTATGAACTTTACATGATAATGAAATAAGAAAAAGTAACAAACTCCAAAGTCCAAGTTTATTTTTATCACCTTCATGCTCGAGGACAAGCATAGGTTAAGCTTGGGGATGTTGATGCATGTAAAATGCATACATGAACTTTATAGTTTGTTAACATGTTTATCCACATATTTGCATCACATATAATGTTATATCCATGTTTTACATTGATATTTGGGAATTTACCAATGATCCCCTTTATTTTGGCTATAACCCGGCAAGACAGAAAAACCCTGTTTCAATGTTTTTGATGTTTTAGGACCTACACGAAGTCAAATGAACCTGATATTTTGGGGATGTCAATATTTATCCACGAGAAGCATCTGGAGCGCAAGAACCTAACCTAGAGGGGCAGGAGGCCCCAAAGAGACTGGGTGGCGCGCCCAGCCAGGTGGGCGCGCTACCTACCCTATTTCCTCCTCGATCGTTCGATCGCCTTGATTATTTTTCCCATGGAGTTCTCTTGACCTAAAATCCCCTATATAAGGATCCCCCAGGGATTCCTCGATAGAGAGGAGGCATAGATTAAAAACACCAACAATACAGAGTCTGCTGGCCGCCACTGGAGGAATATTGGAGGGGAACCGCTGCCAGAATCGCCTCTAGCCGCCTATCCTCCTTCACCTACTCCTCCTCATCACTCTACATGATGAGAGGGGAGTATTCCACCCCCTATACTTTGGGTTTATGGTGGTAACTTGATCTAATCTCTCCATGTATGATCATTTTTGAAGTCCATATGATGTGCCTTACATGAGTATGGATCTATCTATGTAATTCCTATGGTGGGTATTGTGTTATGAGATAGTACTTGTTATTCATTTACCATTGTGTTGGATCTTGTATGGTTTGTCATACTTTGGGAATATTCTATAATGCATGTAATGGTTTAGATCTATACATAATGTCTTGTTTATCAATATCATGAGGTGATTGACACCACCAACTGGGGGTAGATGAGAGAGATGTGATAATACTCTCAACATATCACAACATACGAATCATTTCACTAGTGTTTAGAATGTTTTCCATTAAGAAGTATGATGTATGTAGGTAATGGGTGGCCGAGTGACAGCGGCATATGTATTGAGTGATAGCAATGCGGACCAACATCCTTTATCTAGAGGTAATGATACGTCGGAAACGTATCTATAATTTTTGATGCTCCATGCTTGTTTAGTATCTACTTTTCTTTGCTTTATCTACACTTTGAGGTGTTTTTATATGTTTTCTGGAACTAACATATTAACAAGTTTCCACAGTGTCAGTTGCCTGTTTTCTTCTGTTTTTGGTTCCAGAAAGGCAGAAAATCAATATTCTCGGAATTGGACGGGACAAAAGCCAAAGTCAATATTTTACCGTGAGGGACACGAATCCAGAAGATGAGACGGAGACGCAAACCAGGGCGACCAAACCCCCCTAGCCGCGGGTGGGCCTTGCCCCACGCCTAGGCAGGGTGTGGCCCCCTGGTCGCCTCCCGGCCTCGCCTCTTTGCCTATAAGAAGCCCCCGATGCAGAAACCCTAAGTACCCGATCAAAACTCCACGAAACCTTCTATAGCCGCCACCACCGTCGTCCCTAGATCAGGGGGATCTGAAGTTCTTCCCGGCACCCTGCTAGAGGGGAAATCATCCCGGAGGCCTTCTCTCCGGTATGATGCGTGAGTAGTTCCACCTTGGACTATGGGTCCATGTAGTAGCTAGATGGTTGTATCTCCTCCTTGTGCTTTCATGTATAGATCTTGTGAGCTTCGTTCATGATCAAGATCTAATCTATTTGTAATCATGCATGTTGTGTTTGCATGGATCCGATGGATATTGAGATTATTATGTCAGTTTGGTTAATGGTTTTGTCTTTATGATTGTATCATGTATGTGTTGTTTGTGATCTTGCATGCTCTCCGTTGTTAGTAGCTATCTTGGCCTAGTAGTTGCTAGTGACTCCAAGAGGGGGTATTTATGCTCAATAGTGGGTTCATGCCTCTAGTTTCCAAGGGAAGTGACAGAAATCTCTTCGGTTGTAGATGTGTTGTTGCTACTAGGGTGAAAACAACGGTCTCTTGTTCATGGAACAAGTGGATTGTTTACCTTACACACTTTGCTTAAAAGCAGTTGTCTGTTGCTTGCAACTTAATACTGGAGGGGGGTCGGATGATAACCTGAAGGTGGAATTCTAGTCATAGAGGCAGTTGGATGGCGGTCTATGTATCTTGTTGTATTGCCCAATCAAATCTCATAGGATCTTTCTGACTAGTATTGCATTGTTATGCCTTGCTCAGTTTCTGTCAATTGCCCTGCTATAATTTGTTTACCCTTCATGCCATGTTGTTTATCTGAGGAGAGCACCTCTAGTGAACTATGGACCCCGGTCCAATCTTTACCATTGATACATCTTCCACTGTTACTGTTTACTTGCTGCAAACCACCATTACCTTCCACACCATACAGTTAATCCATTGTTACAGAAAACCGGTGAGCTTGACAACCTCACTGATTTGTTGGGACAAAGTCTTGAGTTTGTGTTGTGCAGGTCTCCACGTTGTTTGCAACACCTGTGTGACATTTCCTTCCTCCTACTGGTTCGATAACCTCGGTTTCTTACTGAGGGAAAACTTGCTGATGTGCTCATCACACCTTGCTCTTGGGGTTTCCAACGAAGCGTCCCATGACAGTACTGGGCGCCGTCAATAGGTAAAAAAGGAGAAGTATGATGTGTGGCATGACACAAACCAAATGCTAGCCTTATTACAAGGGTGACTGTAACAGCCCCGGTCAATCGGACCGACGGTTGTCACTTCCTAACCCCACAGACCAACACTAGTCTTTTCTGCGCACTTTGTCCTCACTCGTGCGCACCCGGTACCCACTTCCCGGTCGGTCACCCATCCTAGAATTGCTCTAGGCCAAGCACGCTTAACCTCAGAGTTCTTTTCAGATGAGTTTCCGGAAAAGAAGTTGCAACTTGTTGGTATGGGTTTCCTATCAATCCTATTGAGCCATGCGCCAGGGTCTCACATACACCCACCCTTAGAAGATCCACGTCCTCGTTGATCAACCACAAGCCAGGAACTTCCCCTCTTGGCACACGTCTGTGTGTCCAGTGCCGGCACATTGCCATGTCATGTCCACTCCGGGCCACACGCGCCATGCTACACATGTCCGCCACTGACCCGCACGCGCCCATGTAACCGCGAGGGTCGGCTCTGATACCACTTGTAACACCCCCGGTCACTCTGGATCGACGGTTGTCACTTCTGGCAGCTTAATAGGATCTCTAGACTAACCCCAAAGACCAACACTAGTCTTTTCTGCGCACTTTGTCATCACTCGTGCACACCCGCTCTAGGCCAAGCACGCTTAACCTCAGAGTTCGTTTCAAATGAGCTTCCGGAAAAGAAGTTGCAACTTCTTGGTATGGGTTTCCTATCAATCCTATTGAGCCATGTGCCAGGGTCTCACATACACCCACCCTTAGAAGATTGACGTCCTTGTCGATCAACCACAAGCCAGGAACGTCCCCTATTGGCACACATCTGTGTGTCCAGTGCCGGCACATTGCCATGTCGTGTCCACTCCGGGCCACACGCCCCATGCTATACATGTCCGCCACTGACCCACACACGCCCATGTAACCGCAAGGGTCGGCTCTGATACCACTTGTAACACCCCCGGTCACTCCGGACTGACGGTTGTCACTACTGGCAGCTTAATAGGATCTCTAGACTAACCCCACAGACCAACACTAGTCTTTTCTGTGCACTTTGTCCTCACTCATGCGTGAAATGGATCGTATGGGCACCTAGAGGGGGGTGAATAGGTGCTAACCAATGTTTAGTACTTTTTCAATTTTAGGCTAAACACAAAGTAAATTCTCTAGATATGCAACTACGAGAATTTCCCTATATGTAACCCTAACTACTAAGCACGTAAAAGAGGAGCGAGGAAACCGTAGTGGAGCACGCGGAGACACAGGGATTTGTTTTACCGCGGTTCCTTCCTTGTTAAGGGAAGTACATCTGCGTTGGAGGGGTGGGCGGTTCTAAGACCACCACGCCACAATAGGCCTCACCCTATTCTCCGATGGATCTCGCCATGAGAGGCCTGATCCACCTTCTCCACTATTGGATCCCTTCGAGGCAGGAACTGGTGCCTTTTACAACACTATCGGGGCACACACCCACAACTGAATTGGGGGCTCCCGGGATGACAACAAGCTGCCACAAGAACAAGGTTTATCAATATAAACAAAAACGAGGATCTAGATATTTGCAAGAAATACTAGATCGGAGGTTCTCCAAATGAATGGAGAGGAGATGAAGCGCTTGATTGCTGATGATGAAGATCGAGTTCTCCTCCTTCGATTCCCCAAGGGATGGGGCCTTTGGGTGGATCTAGGTGGAGCACTCTTGGATGAAGCTTTCAGATCTGATCTGGTGTTTTTCGAGATGAATCAAGAGTTCTGGCAGGAGGTGGATGGCTGGCTTAAATACCCCCTCCCCAGATCTGGCCGTTGCACAACTTTGGGGGCGGATTATCCGCCCCCTGGGAAAACTCCGCCCCAAGGGCGGATTCTCCGGGGGAAACTCCGCCCCCTCTCTGGGACTTGCGCCTTGGTGAAGCTTGGTGAAGATCTTGGGGGGCGGATAATCCGGCCCCCCTGAGGGGCGGATTATCCGGCCAGGCCGAAAAGTCTGGTCAAAACTCCGCCCCCTCTCTGGGGCTTGCGCCTTGGCGATGAGCAGGGGGGTGGATTATCCGGCCCCCCTGAGGGGCGGATTATCCGGTGGGGCCGGAAAATCCGGCCAAAATTCTGCCCCCCTTCTGGGGCTTGCGCCTGCTTGGGCAAAGGGAGGGGCGGATTATCCGCCCCTGGTGGGGCCGGATTATCCGCCCCCAAAGGCAGAGTCCTTTTCCCTTTATTCTCAAATAGAGCTGCAACACTTCAACACACATTAAATGATCCTTGGTATTGTTATCTAACACACAAAACACTAGGGATTAAGAAATGTTCTTTCAATCTCCCCCTTTTTGGTGTTAGATGACAATACTAGGATTTGCAATAAAACCGGCAAATGCCACCTTAAATAATGAAAGACGCTCCCCCTAGATGTGTGCATATTTAAGATTTGCATTTGAATACAAATACACACACTAGGGAGAACACTACTTTAACGTTTGGAAAAAAATGTCATACCACCGGAATGAGAATATAGCCAAGGCATACATAGATAATCCCATGAATCCATATGCCATCAAATATGCTCCATAATTCCAGAATTCCATGGGGTCCATGATAGATAAATCTAGAATTCCATGAATACCAAACATAGTGGAGTATGACATAGTCTTACATAGACAAACACAAATAGCAAACGAGTTCACGCTAGAAAAGGCACAAGCAAGCAAATAAAAATGACTAAAATCGAAGAGCTTGTGCCCGACCCTTGCAAATCCATGAGACGTAATAGAACTACTTCTCCCCCTTTGGCATCGAAACGCCAAAAAGGAAGAAGAGCGATGCTAACGCCCCTGGAGATCACTCCTCCTCATCCTCGTCGTAGGGGGAGAAAGGCTTGGGTTGAGAGATCAAACTGAGATGGTACTACACACCCAAATTTGCAAGAATCAAATCAATCAAAAGCCAAATGTGAGTGTGTTTTCCATAAGAACAAGAGATATGCAAGAAAATCCAACGGAACCCATGAAAAACCAACTCTTCTCAAGGAAGAGGGCGGTGGCCGAAGCCACCATGTTGGAGCGCATGGCATGACACCGCGAAGATGTATCTTGAGTTCAAAACCAATGCTCATCGATGACCCACATATCACAAAATGATATTAAGGGAAATGATTTGACTTGCTTTCGGCATTATGGGGGGAGGGTTGGCCCAATCAATTAGGACCACACTCCCCCTATGTCTATGCCCGCATCTAAACCAAATACATGAATAAGAGCAAGTGAGTGTGCAAGGGTAGTCAAGCCAAGCTCCTTGAATCTATGATATTTAGCTCATTCCTCAAATAAAAAAATCTTGCTTCATCAAGGGGCTTCGTGAAAATATCAGCAAGTTGGTTCTTTGTGCTCACAAAGGATAGAGCGATATCTCCACGAGCAACATGATCCCGAATAAAGTGGTTGCGAATCTCTATATGTTTTGTTCTTGTATGCTGCACGGGATTGTAAGCAATTTTGATAGCACTTTCATTGTCGCATAAAAGAGGCACTTTGTCACAATTGACACCATATTCCTTTAAAGTTTTCCTCATCCATAACAATTGAGTACACGCACTTGCAGCAGCAACATATTCAGCTTCGGAGGTTGAGAATGAAATACAATTCTGTTTCTTTGATGACCAACACACTAGAGACCTGCCCAAGAATTGGCATGCACCAGAGGTTGATTTCCTATCATCTTTGTCACCAGCCCAGTCTGAATCAGTGTAACCACATAGAGAGAAACTTGAACCCTTGGGATACCATAACCCAAAATTTGGGGAATGAACCAAATATCGGAAGATTCGCTTGACTGCCACTAAGTGGCTTTCTTTAGGAGCGGCTTGGTACCTTGCACACACTCCTACACTTAACACGATATCGGGCCTAGATGCACAAAGGTAAAGGAGAGAGCCGATCATGGATCGGTATACCTTTTGATCCACGTCTTTACCCTTGGTATTGAGCTCAAGATGACACTTTGTTTGCATAGGGGTAGCAACGCCATTGAGATCCGTCATCTTGAACCTTTTGAGCATGTCTTGAATGTACTTAGCTTGGTTAATAAAGGTTCCCTCTCTAAGTTGTTTGATCTCAAATCCAAGAAAGAACCTGAGCTCACCCATCATGGACATCTCAAACCTGTCAGTCATAAGCTTTGAAAAATCATCGTTAAAAGCTTGGTAAGTAGAGCCAAAAATAATGTCATCTACATAAAGTTGGCATACAAAAAGCTCCCCATTAACCTTCTTAGTAAAAAGAGTGGGATCGATTTGCCCAACTTCGAATCCATGGTCTAGCAAAAGCTCTTTAAGGTGCTCATACCACGCACGTGGGGCTTGTTTAAGGCCATAGAGCGCCTTATCGAGTTTGTATACATGGTTCGGAAATTTGGGGTCCTCAAACCCCGGGGGCTGCTTGACGTATACAAACTCATGTAGAGGACCATTAAGGAAAGCGCTCTTAACATCCATTTGTTGTAATTTAAAATTATGATGAGCTGCATATGCAAGAAGGATACGGATGGACTCAAGGCGAGCCACAGGAGCGTAGGTCTCTCCAAAATCAATTCCTTCCACTTGAGAGAATCCTTGAGCCACGAGTCGTGCTTTATTCCTCACAACAATGCCATTTTCATCTTTTTTGTTCTTGAAGATCCACTTGGTGCCGATAACATTGCGGCAATCCTTTGGCTTTTCTACGAGCTTCCAAACTTTGTTGCGTTCGAAGTTATTTAATTCTTCATGCATTGCAACAACCCAATCGGGGTCTTCAAGAGCATCAAAAACCTTCTTCGGTTCAACCATGGAAATGTGAGCTTGATGATCACAGAAGCTTGCAAGCTCTCTTCTAGTTGATACCCTTCGTCATAGATCACCAACAACCTTGTCAAGAGTGTGACCTCTTAGTTCAAGGTTGCAATCAGCACGAGCCTTGCGACGAGCCTCAATGTCCTTATTGTTTCTAGGAGGAGTGGATTCAATTGTTGTATCCTTGTCTTGATTACTGCCTTGCCCTTGATCTTGATCACCGTTACTGCCAGAAGATTGTTGCTGAACATTTTCTTCAGGCCCGGATAATCCGCCCCTTGGAGGGGCCGGACTATCCGGCCTGAGAGGAGAAGTACCAGAACCATCTTCCTGAGAAAGCCTGACTGGAGTTGGAGACCCAGGGCCGGATAATCCGCCCATGGGGGCCGGAGAGTCCGGCCTGGGAGCTTCAGAGTTGTTGACTTCTCCTTCGGATCCTCTCAAACGAGTTGGAGTGCCAGGGGCGGATTGTCCGCCCCTTGGAGGGGGCAGATAGTCCGGCCTAGGACTACCAGCTTGTCCAGGGGAGAGATGGTCTTCAGTAGATTGTGGTGTTGGTGCAGGATTGTCTCCAACAGTAGGAGCTTGTTGATCTTGTGTAGATGAGGGCTCCACATGTGTGGAGCATTGTCCTTCCCGATCCGCCACAAGGGGTTCCTCAATGGGGCGGAAAAATCCCACGCCCATTCTTCTTATGGCATCTTGGGGTATTTCAACATATGCATCACAAACATCAACTTGCCCTACAAAGGAGCCGTTATTTTCATCGAACTCCACACTACAAGATTCTACAACAATCCCAGTGAGCTTGTTGTAGACTCTATAAGTGTGGGATTCGGCACCGTAACCAACAAAAATACCTTCTAAAGCCTTGGATTCAAATTTTGACAAACGGACACCTTTAATAAGAAAGAAACACTTACACCCGAATACCCTGAAGTATGAGATGTTGGGTTTGTTACCGGTAAGTATTTCATATGGGGTCTTGTCCAAGATCTTCCGAAGGTAGAGCCGGCTAGATGAGTGACAAGCAGTGGATATGGCTTCAGCCCAAAAATTATAAGGAGACTTGAATTCAGCTAGCATAGATCTTGCCATATCCATCAAAGTCCGGTTCTTCCTCTCGGCTACACCATTTTGTTGAGGGGTGTACGCAGCGGAATATTGGTGTCTAATCCCCTCTTCGCTAAGAAACTCGTTTAAAGTGTAGTTCTTGAATTCTGAGCCGTTGTCACTTCTAATTGCCAAGATGGGAACATTGTGTTGACGTTGAACTTCATTGGCAAAGTCGATGACAGTTTGTTGAGTCTCACTTTTCAGCTTGAAAAAATATACCCATGTATATCTTGAGTAATCATCGACGATGACCAAGAAATATTTCTTCCCACCAAGACTTGCATGAGAAGGAGGACCAAATAAATCCACATGAAGTAATTCCAAGATCCTCTTTGATGACACAATAGTCTTCCTCTTGTGGGGAGAATCATGCATTTTTCCTTCAACACAAGCCCTGCAAACACGATCTTTGGCAAAAGAGACATTGTCTTTTAGTCCAAGGATGTGGCCACCCTTTTGGAAACTTTGCAAAGTTCTCATGTTGACATGGGCTAAACGGCGATGCCATAGCCAGCCCACGTCGGCCTTTCCGAATAGACACATCGGACCCGAAGTGGTTTTCCCCGAGAAGTCCACCACATACAGGTCATTTTCGACGTATCCAACGAAAGCGACCTTTAGAGACTTGCTCCATAAGAGTACCACCAAATCATCATCGATAAAAACAGCAAAATCCATCTTGCCAAGGGCACGAACAGAAATAAGATTGTAGCCAAGGGTCTCAACAAGCATGACGTCCACGAGAGAGATATCGTGGGCAACCACAACCTTGCCAAGACCCAATACCTGAGATTTAGACTTATCACCATAGGAGACTGTGATATTATCATTATTTGGACGCATCTCCGTGATGATCTCCTTGCTTCCGGTCATATGACTAGTGCAGCCACTATCCAGCACCCATTTCGACCCACCGGAAGCATAGCCCTGCAAGAAAATTACTTCTTGATTTTAGGTACCCATTTTTCAATGGGTCCTTTCATGTTAGTAACAAGGGTCTTTGGGACCTAAATAGACCAAGCCATATATTCATCAAAAGGACCAACATAATAAGCATAAACATCGCCATAGTCATCACAAAAGAGTTCATAATTCGGATTGTGAGACCCTGCAAAACCAATATTATTAGTCTTGTCTTTTGTGACAACCTTCTCAGCAGTGCTTGTCTTTAATTGCACATTCTTGGTCTTGTTCTTCTTGGTTTTCTTCTTCTAGGACTTGGTGACATACCCAAGTCCCTCTTTACCATGATTTGACCTTTTCTTGCCAAGGACTTCATCAAGCATACCTTTGTCCTTTGTAGTGATGTCCTTGATCACTTCTTTTTCCACACTAGCATTTTTCTTGTTACTATATGTTGAGTTGGACGAGCTAGGAGTATCATATTTGGCCAATCGACTTTGAAGCTGATCATGTGACTCATTGAGAATAGAGAACTCGTTTTTCAACGCCTTGTGAGCATTGTCAAGTTTCTCCAATTCCTCGGAGAGTCTATCATGAGCAGCCCCAAAGTCAATCCTTTCCTTCTTTAACTTCTTTGCCTTGGTGACAGCATTGTCACGTTCCTTAACAAGTTTAGTCACAATTTCTTCATGTGACTCTTCCATAGACTCAAGCCTCTCTTCAAGAGAGACCCGAGCTTCTTCTTCTTCAAGAGCATTTTTTAGGGATGCAATTTCCATTGCATCCTCCCTTTCAATTCTGCCCTTTTCTTCGAGGAGTGCTTCGTTTTGGGCCAGCTGATCCATAAGAGCCTCAAAACGAACTCTGTGCTCACCTTGCAAGTTATTATAGAAATAATCCAAAGCAATAATCTCTTCTTTAACCTTAAGACTAGCAGGATCATCCATGTCTATCATAGCCTTGGGAAAAGAAGAGTTAGAAAAAGTTACCTTGGAGCTTCTTGCCATGAGGCAAGTAGCATTCTTGTTGATGATGTTTTCGTTCGGAGAGTCGAAGAGAGATGTTGATGTAGATGTGGTGGCTATAGCAGCCACCTCTTGAGAGCTATCGTCCTCGTCCTCATCTTCACTCCCCGATGAATATTCTTCTTGAGCCACTAGAACAATCTTTGGTTGCTTCTTGAAAGGAGCATTCTTCTTTACAAACTGTTTCTTACGTGGAGCTTTTGATTTGTCCTTGAAAATGAGTCTTCCTCCATTATCCTCTCTACTTTGATATGGACACTCAGCTACGAAGTGCAGCCGGTCACCACAATTAAAGCATGTTCTCAGCTTGGGACCATTTTCTTTTCTTCCATAGGCTCCACTCTAGGCTGGATCTTTCCAAAAGTTTCTTGCATAAAGAGCCAAGTATTGTCCGTGGATCCTTTTTATATCTTCGGGACAGTCCAGACCTTCTACCGCATATTCATCATGATCAATCACACTAGTCTTCAAGGCCATGTTGACCCCCTTTTGCATCCCCATAGCTCAAGCACGAGCATCTTCGGCATTCTTGGCAGCCACCTCGAAGGCGGCCATTTCTTGCATTGCCTCATTGGATGACATGAGGTGATAATTATGCCTACCTTGGAGACTTTTCAAATCTGTGGGCTCAAATGCCATAAGAGCACTGACATACTTGCGCTTGATCCAAGCATCATCAACATGAGCTGCACCGTGGTTTCTGAAGGTTGTGGATATTGCCTTGAGCCTCCTATACATGTCCTCGTGGTCTTCTCCATCCAGCATATAAAATCCTTCAGCTTCATTGCTCAAGGCATCATATCTATTCCTTCTCATACTTTCATTTCCGATGAAGATCTCGGTGAGAGCATCCCAAGCTTCTTTAGCTGTGCTAAGATGCTGAATGTGTGGCATGTCTTTGTCACCCACACCAAGCTATATCATGTGTAGAGCTGTAGCATTGAGTTGGCTATCGACCACTTCTCTTCTTGTGAGATTGTTAGGATTTCCAACATGAAGACCATTTTCGATGATCTTCCACAACTCTATGGAGGAACTGCACACATGAGATTTCATCAAAAATTGCCATTGAGAGAAAGTAGATGCAGAAAGTTTGGGTGGATCACCCCTATTATGTATATGTGGGTGAGGAATAGGCGGATCAGGGGAATACACATGAGAAACCTCATTGTATCCATCCTTACCGCTATCCTTTTTTGAGGAGGAGCTCTTGCTAGTATCATCACCTACCACTTCGTTATCTTTGGAAACAGTTTTACCCGTTTCCTTGGATTGCAGAGTGGTATCCTCAGAGTTAGATGGAGGTGATGCTGTGGATGTGGAGAGACGCATTATCAATTGACGCATCTCTTCCATCTTAGCCTCCATTGAACTCACAAAGGTTGTTTCCAACGTCTTGAGATCGTTCATGGTGACTACCTCCGGAGCATCACTCCCATCTCCCTTGGAACCCATACTTCTCTTAGGCGGTTAAGCCCGAAATAAGAGCCGAGGCTCTGATACCAATTGAAATGGATCGTATGGGCACCTAGAGGGGGGGTGAATAGGTGCTAACCAATTTTTAATACTTTTTCAATTTTAGGCTTGACACAAAGTAAATTCTCTAGATATGCAACTACGAGAATTTCCCTATATGTAACCCTAACTACTAAGCACGTAAAAGAGGAGCGAGGAAATCGTAGTGGAGCACGCGGAGACACAGGGATTTGTTTTACCACAGTTCCTTCCTTGTTAAGGGAAGTACATCTGCGTTGGAGGGGTGGGCGGTTCTAAGACCACCACGCCACAATAGGCCTCACCCTATTCTCCGATGGATCTCGCCACGAGAGGCCTGATCCACCTTCTCCACAATTGGATCCCTTCGAGGCGGGAACCGGTGCCTTTTACAACACTATCGGGGCACACACCCACAACTGAATTGGGGGCTCCCGGGATGACAACAAGCTGCCACAAGAATAAGGTTTATCAATATAAACAAAAACGAGGATCTAGATATTTGCAAGAAATACTAGATCGGAGGTTCTCCAAATGAATGGAGAGGAGATGAAGCGCTTGATTGCTGATGATGAAGATCGAGTTCTCCTCCTTCGATTCCCCAAGGGATGGGGCCTTTGGGTGGATCTAGGTGGAGCACTCTTGGATGAAGCTTTCAGATCTGATCTGGTATTTTTCGAGATGAATCAAGAGTTCTGGCAGGAGGGGGATGGCTGGCTTAAATACCCCCTCCCCAGATCTGGCCGTTGCACAACTTTGGGGGCGGATTATCCGCCCCCCACTTGGGGCGGATTATCCGACCCCTGGGAAAACTCCGTCCCAAGGGCGGATTCTCCGGGGGAAACTCCGCCCCCTCTCTGGGGCTTGCGCCTTGGTGAAGCTTGGTGAAGATCTTGGGGGGAGGATAATCCGGCCCCCCTGAGGGGCGGATTATCCGGCCAGGCCGGAAAGTCCGGCCAAAACTCCGCCCCCTCTCTGGGCTTGCGCCTTGGCGATGAGCAGGGGGGCGGATTATCCGGCCCCCCTGAGGGGCGGATTATCCGGCGGGGCCGGAAAATCCGGCCAAAATTCCGCCCCCCTTCTGGGGCTTGCGCCTGCTTGGGCAAAGGGAGGGGCGAATTATCCGCCCCTGGTGGGGCCGGATTATCTGCCCCCAAAGGCAGAGTCCTTTTCCCTTTATTCTCAAATAGAGCTGCAACACTTCAACACACATTAAATGATCCTTGGTATTGTTATCTAACACACAAAACACTAGGGATTAAGAAATGTTCTTTCAATGCGCACCTGGTACCCACTTCCCGGTCGGTCACCCATCCTATAATTGCTCTAGGCCAAGCAAGCTTAACCTCAGAGTTCTTTTTAGATGAGCTTCCGAAAAAGAAGTTGCAACTTGTTGGTATGGGTTTCCTATCAATCCTATTGAGCCATGCGCCAGGGTCTCACAGTGACCTAGCAACACAAAGGAGTACTTCTTTCACCTATGTGTTTTACTACATGTAGACACAATAAAAGTACCATTAAAACATTGCAATCTTGTGTACCTTTACTATCTATAACATGATAATCACCATAGATGGAGAAGAGAGGATTAAGTGAACCCATGAACCCATGTCCATTGTTCCTATAAAAGAAAACCCTTGTCTTGTCCTCTTGCATTGGATAGGATTGGTACACTTTTATATTCTTGTTTTGTTACATTAAACTTCCAACCATTAAAACAACCATCTTATTCCTTCAAACTTGTTTAGTGCATAATCAACTAAAAATTGTGACACTTTAGTTGTAGAGAATAGATAGCTTTTCCTTCTTGCTCATGCGGATCGAAATCCTACTTCCACATTGAGAGGTACTACGATGTTCCCCTGCACTTGGGGGTTATCACTTGCACCCTCATCGCCTCGCGGGCCTCCCTCACCAAGTGTGCCTCCTCTACGAGGCAAGAATCCTCCTCGTGGAATGTGGCCATCACAGCCTGGGAAGCCTCGGTGGCACCCACCTCCTCCGTGGTTTTTGTAGCCCCAGGGGTGGTCGTGGCCTCCAACCCTGCTGGGTCGGCTCTCGGGGCAGCACCGCTGCACCCCGACGCCTCTGACGCCATATTTGGTTCCCTAGGTGCCACTATTGTTATTGTCGTTGCACCAACCTCATCACTTTCCCCCACGGAGGCATGCGCCTCCATGGCAGCAGTGCTGCTAGCTACATCAAGGTCTTCCGGTGTCTTCCTCGCCTTCTCCTCCTCAAGGTCCATGCAAAGCTCCCTGGGAGTTAGGCAAAACAAGAAGGGGGAACTAACAAGGATCACATCGAACAATGATCTTACTCATATAATGCCACCCAGTGTTCGTGACTCACCCTCCTGGAGGGACGGGAGCTGCTCCTGTCGGCCCTCTTCCGCTTGTGTGCAGTATCCTTCATGGAGTTAGGCTCGGGGGGGGCTGGCCCAACCTTGGGTGCCTCAATGGCCCCCACCACATTGCGCTCTTCATGGGGCATGGCCGGCGCACCTTCGCCATATCCAAGCTCCTGTGGGGGCTGATTGGATCTTCACTCCCTCTCCGCGCTTCCTGAAGCCCCCTTTCCCTCAGCAAGCTTCGCCTCGAGGGTGGAAGCGCAAGAGGCATTAGCCATCTCCTCCCAAGCCGCCACCAGCAGTCCCCACTCTTTAAACATGGGAATCCTCGCTAAGGCCTTAGCCTTTCTCCTCTCCGACATGCTGTACAAGGGGAGAGCCTCCTTGGGCAGAGTGCTCACATCCAGCTCGCTAATAAAGATTTGTGTCATCTTGGCGGTGACCTCTAGTGCTAGAATGTCAAAGTGAAGCTTTGTATAAAGGGGGATTGTAGGACCACATGCCCCTGGAGTGATCCTGGAGAGGGGCAATGCGCCCTGTGGTAAACTCCTTAAAGATAATCTTTCCCATCAATCCACCCTCGCGAAGGGACTTGAGGCAGCCCGCTACTTCCTGCACCTCTGCGTTGGGGAACCACTTCCTCTCCCATGCACCGAACTCCTTGGTGGGCACTAGTGGAATCTCTAGAAACAGATTCTCTTCACGGGAGTCCACCCACATCCAACAAGATTGTAAGTCTGCTGCAGCAGCGCAAAATAATGCAGTCAGAGCACTGGTCCCTTGCAGTGAGGTGCAACCAATAAAAGTGGCGAAACAGGGCCACAAAAGGCTTCATGACAAGGAAGGCAAAGATGGAGGCGATGGCCACGGAACTAGGAACTAGATGCAGCGCATGGATTTGGTAGTGTTGTAGAAGCATAGAGAAGAAAGGGGGAGGGGTGGCATGAACCCCACTTGGATGGAGTGAATGGCGAAAGGGTATGCCGTAGTGGGAAGACCGGAGAGCCTCGATAGCCCGGACTAAGCGAGAGTTGCCCCCCATTCATTGTGGGCTCCATCCATCAGGTGTTAGTGCTTGCCGAGGCCCTCCTCGGTGATAATTATGGACTTATGAAGGGACAGGTAAAGCCACGTTCGCGTGTGCGACATGGAGGCTTCACCTCACGGAGCGACCTTATTCCTCTTGGGTGCCATTGGTCGAGCCTTGGAAGCTGCAAGAAGGAAAATCGGAAGTATCGGAGGTTGGGAAGATGGGAGGAGATTGGGGATCGAGCAGAGGAAGCGGCGGTGGAGAATTTGGGAAGTGGGCTCTCTTTTGAAGCACCTACATGGTTACCATGAAATCCTCACCGGGGCGACGGTTTCTAGTTACGACGGTACACACCCCTATTGTGGTTCATCTTCCACGGTGGAGATTAATCGACCCGAGTATGTGCGGTCTAGGCCCGGCAGCTTTTAGAACCCCTATCCCTTCACATCCAAGATGCGTGTGGCCTAGGCGCCCGAGGGCTACTGTCGGGCCACTGGTAACTAGGATACCCCGGCCCACTACTACTGGTCATGGCCAGTGGAGCAACTATAGTCCCTTTAAGAGGTCCCCTCGTCAAGCCTGGAAAGGAGCCTTTAGGAGGTTCCTCTCGAAGCGACACCCCCTGAAGGATAAGACCTCCTTTGGTGAGGCCCTCTTCCTTGCCTAGGCCCCGCGCGAAGCATACTTAGAGCCACAACGCCAATTCAGAAGGGATGGGTGGAGCAAAGATGAAGGTGGAGGCGATAATGACATCAACTGCAACAGATGTCACTGCCCTCTCTTGGTGAGCAAGGAAGTCATCTTCATCTCCTCCAAGCCATGGCTGCCCCATACCCATTGCCACCAGGAGGACCACATCTCTCTCTCTCTCTCTCTCTCTCTCTCTCTCTCTCTATATATATATATATATATATATATATATATATATATATATATATATATTCTATATATAGGGTAGCGCTATTTGACCCCAAGGGTGTAGAATAGTTATTCTACACCCACCCTCTATCTTTAGAACTGTATATTATTTTTACGTCACGTAAATTTTGTCTTACCTCGAGAGGTGAGAAGAACGTAAGAAAATATAGATATGTCATAATTTTTTTTGTTTACATGCCGTAAAAATACGACGTAAAATGCATATTTCTAGTGTTTTTTACACTATAATTACTCAAAAACTATTTTTATATCAATTTTTTTACGTTGTGGATGAATATGAACATAATTATTTGTATACAAAACATAAATTTCTAAACGTGACAACATAAAGTTATGTGGGGTGCAAAAATAACTATTCTGCACCTGGGAGTCGAATAGGGTTTATATATATATATATATATATATATATATATATATATATATATATATATATATAATAGTAAGCTTGAAGGAGGCAGGCAGGAGGACGTCACCAGCATGCTCAACAGCACTCTGCAAAGGACCACCCTGCTGGACAAAAGCACCTTTAGATTACCTGCTCGCTCCCTTGTCGCTGTGTGGGTGGCTGGAAGAGGACTGATGCGCCTATAAGACAGGGGAAGCGACACCATAGAGAGGACCT
Source organism: Avena sativa (assembly GCA_916181665.1). Taxonomy (NCBI): domain Eukaryota; kingdom Viridiplantae; phylum Streptophyta; class Magnoliopsida; order Poales; family Poaceae; genus Avena; species Avena sativa. The sequence continues at coordinate 42,623,779 of OV702285.1, read as the reverse complement.
TCTTCCACCAGAGAAACCCTAGCTTTCTTCTAGCCTGGAACCCTAGATCTGATCTTATGATCAACACCTCATGTTGTAACCTCTCCAAGCGATACAAGTAATCCAGACAAGCAAGATTAGGATTTTACACCGCACAGTGGCCTGAACCTAGGTAAGCTCCCCGTGTCCCCTTGCTATGATTTTCACCGTTCCTTGCCAAGCTCGCATGAGGGTCTTGGGGAGATGTGTTCAGCCCCTTGAGTCGATTTCATCCTACTTTGAGAGATACCCTATTGAGACAAATCTCTGACATCGTCTATTTTGTGCAGACGTGTGAAAGGATCAGAACAAGAATAGTTGCCCACCAGTCTCTCAGTCTTAGTCTTTTGGAGGTGCTCACGGGGTAGGGGGTGTGTGTGCGTTGTTCATAGGGGTGAATGTGTGTATACATTTGTGATCGTCTGTATTTGCACTGGGTTTAGCAAAAAAATGGTTGCCGACTTTACTAGACAAGAGCATCGTGATGTTTCTATGACTATCATGCACCACGTTCAATGGCTTTAGTTTTTTCTGCATTTACCTTTTCGGCAGTGTGACTGAGACTTATTGTTGATTCATTATTTGTGTAACGTATGTATGGTAAAAGCCGCTATAGTGTGCATGTTGTTTACGTTTTTTCGATGACCGTGTCGATCAAATGTTTCATTGGTTTGACATGTGTATAGTCTTATATTAAGTACCAGACATCCTCACCACTGCTTTGCCTAAGTAACAAACGAACACTTGATGTGGCTTCGCTCTGCTATTGGATGATTTGCCTAACAAATGTTGTGTTGGTCTTTACTTCATTCCAACTTTTCTTTTATAGATGCAATGTGATTGTATCATCAAGCCTTCTCCCTATAGGCCGCGCCCCAGAGGCACAGAGATAAGTCTAGTATGATTAATTTTAATGTATTTTACATGTTATTTGAATTTATGTACTACAAAGGTAAAAATTAACTTGTGTTATGGGGTCACGGCTAAGAGCCGAGACCCACATTGTTGTGATCTATCCAGCGGTCCTCCATACGGTCCAAAACGGCCGAGTCGGACACCATACGAGAGGGGCACGAGTTGAGATGTTCTCAGTTACCAATTTAGCTATCAAAGGCATCACACTGGCCTCTGTTTCAGTTATCTGATATTTATCACGCAGAAAAAGAACGGCATGGCTTTGCTTTATTTTGTTTCTTCTACAGGACGCTGCTGTCAAGAGGGGAATGGCTTAAAATCCATGAGGTCTTGTATGCATTTGTGATCGTCGTCTGCGTTTGCATTAGGTTTAGCAAAAAAAATAGTCGACTGTATTAGACAACAAAAGCATCACGATGTGTCTGCGATTGATTTGCACCGCGTTCAATCGCTTTTTTTTTTACATTTACCTTTTTGGTAGATTGAGACTTATCGTTGATTCATTATTTGTGTAACGTATGTATGATAAAACTGCTACAATGTGCATGTTGTTCATGTTTGTTTTTGACAACCGTGTCAATCAAATGACATGTATAGTCTTATTAAGTAAGAGACATTCTACATCCTCACTACCGCTCGTCTAAGTAACAAACGCCCTCGCTCTGCTATTGGACGATTTGTCTAACAAATGTTGTGTTGTATTTATTTGATTCCAGCTTTTCTTTTATAGATACAATGCGATTGTATCATCAAGCATTCTCCCTACAGGCCATACCCCGTGGCCTCGAGGGCGCAGAGAAAAGTCTAGTATGATTAATTTTAATGTATTTCACATGTTTTTTAAATTTATGTACTACTACAAAATAAAAATCCCAAATCCTTCGTAGCGCAGGTGCTCGTTGGACGAGTACGGCACACCATCGTGTGCTTAACCGAGTCGAGCGCACGCGCAATACACGACAAAATTCTCTTGGTTCGAAGAAAGTCCACCTCGTGTCACACTCTTTTCTTATCCCTTCTTCTAGTCTCTATCTCTACTACTTATAAAGGAGAGAACTGAGACTTTTCTACACGTACCCATCAAACATACACGGATGTACCATGATCATACGATCAGACTCTCTAAACATAATCTAACACTGTCCGTTAACCTAATTTTTTTTCTTTGATGCACTTAGCAAATAGATTCGACGGACTAAAACTTATCCCGCACCGAAAACACCCGCCCGGATTATGCCTTCCTCTTTTTCCTTTTCCTTTTCGCTTCCGAATAGTCAAACCTATCCCCACATCGCCACCACATCTGGCCGCCACCACATCGATCTGCGGCTACCGGCGACCCCCGCCTCCTCCGGCTGGTGCAACTTCGTGACCTCGAGGATGAGACGGTATGGAGAGCCGACTCCGAAGAGGAGAAGGAGAAACGATGGGGACAGAGAGATCCGGCATTCTAGGCATAGAGGAGCTCCGAGGAGTTCTTCAGCCATAGTCTGCTCCCATGCCATGCCGTGGCGACGTTGACCTGCTCTATCGCTTCCACCGCATTCGCTGGAAAGAGGACCGGGACAAGGTCCACGCCGACGGATTCCAGCGCAGGACGCGCCCAACTAAGAGCATGGCCATTTTTGCTCGGACTATCAGAAGGGTCGCCCTGCAGCCTATCAGAGTCGCTTGCAGAGGAGGCAGCCTCTGAGCGACATTGAAGAAGACTAGCGTTCTGCTCCTTCGTGTACAAATCCTCTTGCTGCTTCCTTATGTTCTTCACGGGACCTCAAATTCCAAGATACAAGCAAAAAAGATGAGAAAGGGGATGGAATTGTCGTTTTGGCCTTTGAATTTGAAGATTTGCAAGCTTTACTGCCGATTTCTAGACAATTTTGGAAGAATTTTGAGGAAGAAACAACCCAGGACGGTGAAGGAAGATGAAACTGTACATGCACAGATGGGGAAAAAGGAAAATATTGGAGTGGGACCCAGAGAGGTGGCCTCCTATCGATTTATATTGGAAAAAAAATTAAACCGCTCCTTCATATTTTTCTCCTACGTGGATGTCATGGGCAGCGAATACTACTTCCTCCAGAAATCGTTTCCGCCAGAAATCGTGCTCTATGCACGCGTGTGGCAGTTGTGCCCAACTACATGCTATCCCAATGGTATGTGTTTATTGTGTTGATTTAAATTCATATTGATATGTTGAGCCCATTTGAACGAGAAAATTGCAAGGACCGGTAACTCCTCGGTGCACGAGTTGCACAAACCAGCAACTCTAGTTTTTTTTGTTGCACACACCAGTAACTTTGGAAATACAGCGGTTACAATAAAAATCTAATGATAGTTAATTACATTAGACAACTAGGACCACCGATAATAACAGAAAAAAATATTTTAAAAAATTATAAACGGAAATTCCACACGTAGATATGGACATTTTTGTTCACACACAAGTTATCAAGAAAAATAATTACTATTTTATATGGTTTGTGCAAAAAGATGAGAAAATATCCGTGAATAGTCACGTTGGAGCATTTTTACAGAAAACACAAAAGAATTCTTTATTCTCAAATATTTGTGAACGAACATATATAGAAATCTTTGATAGGCACCACAAATCAGACAAAAAAGTGTCTGATTTGGTCCGTTTACTAGCTCGATGCCGGCGCAAATTGGTTGGAGAGCATGCCCGCGTTTCCCGCGCCATGAGAACGCGCACGAGCAGAAGAGCTCACCTACGTCAGCGTAAGCTGGCAGAACCGTGCTCGGTCCGCCATCAGCGTAAGCTGGCAGAACCGCGCTCGGTGAGAGGCGTTTTCGGCGTGATACACGTCTGCACCCACCGGGTTGCGAGGCTCGCCTAGAGCCGATGTGGCACCGTAAGCACATGTCGGCCGTGGTTTCTTGTGGCCATGGGGCTAGCTGAGAGACGATCGTGGTGCCGTTCGTGTCCTCCACTCACAAACGGATCAAATTAGACACATTTTGTGTTTTACTTGGGATGTGTATCGGAGCTGCCTATATATGTTTGTTCACAATTTTTTGAAAATATATAATTTTTTTGTTCTTTGTAGAAATAAAAAATTCGATGCTCCAATTCACTGATATTTTCTCGTCTTTTTACACAACTACATATAATAATAATATTTTTCTTGATAACTTGTGTGTGATCACAAAATGTTATTATATACATACGAAATTTTCGTTCATAATTTTTTGTAATTTTAAATTTTGTCTGTTATGATCGGTGGCCCTAATTATCGGATACGTATTTAACTATCATTAATTTTTTGTAACCACTATATTACCAAAGTTGCAGGTTTGTGCAACAAAAAAAATTAGATTTATTGGTCTGTGCAACTTCTGCACCAAGAGTTACTGGTTCTTGCAATTTTCTCCATTTGAACTGATCTCTTGGAACGGCTGATGCCACAATAACTCACACTAGTAAAAAAAAAGGGCCTATAGTCCCGGTCAGTAAGGGCCTTTAGTCCCGATTTTGCACCCGAAACTACGAAATCGGGACTAAATGCCCCTATCTCTAGTTCCGGTTTGTTACAACCCGGCACTAGAGGTCACCGTATGGGCCACCGCATGGTCGTTTTTATAGCAGGGGGACGAAGGACCTTTAGTCCCGGGTCGTAATACGGCCCTGGACTAAAGATCTTTTTTCAAATATTGTTTTATTTTTTAAAAAAAAAAATTCAAATTTTTTCTTAAACTTTTGAATTGTTTGGCTCGTAATCCTCTCACTTGGAACATTTTTAGTACTAAGTATATTTAATCTTAGGTTAAATTATTTTATGTTAGGTCAAATTACACTTACGGTAAACTTTTCAGTCGGTCACCCATCCTAGCACTACTCCACCCTCAGCACGCTTAACTTCTCTGTTCCATCAGGATGTCCTCGCGCGAAGCCCATTTATACCTTGTTGTCAACACTACCATATATATCCTATTAGTCCATATCAATATGCCATACATCTTTATTTTTTGAAATTACAAACAACTATTTTAGTAAACAACAATAAATAAGTAATAATAATATTTTAATCCGTTGAAAGTAAAAAAACCAAATAAAATAATATTTTATTCCTTTTTTGCCATTTATTCATTTAATATGGCATAAATAATATCTTTAAATCTTTAAATCGAAATTCGACAAATAATATATCATAATTATTAGAAAAATGTGAGGAATCCAAATATGGAATAAATAAAATTGCAAAAAAAATAATTTTTTAAATAACTTTTTTTCTTTTCGAATTTTAAAAATCTAAAATAATCTAAAACGGCCTAAGACTGTTGAAATTGAACTCACAATTTTTTTTCCACACATTTTTATAGGTTGTACATTTTTTTCCGATATCGTACGCAAAAGTTATAGTCAATTTAAGTTTTCCCGCCGGGGCCCGCACCCCTTTAGTCCCGGGCTGTATCACGACCCGGGACTAAAGGGTGTTGCTCGTGCCCGAACCCCTTTAGTCCCGGGCCGTATCACGACCCGGGACTAAAGGTCTGAAACGATCCGGGACTAGAGTTTCCTCGGGCTCCTAGCCACCGAAAACGGTACGAATCGGGACTAGTGCTCATACTAGTCCCGGCCCGAAACAAATCAGGACTAGTGTTAGACTCTAGATCGAACCGAAGACCCTTTTTCTACTAGTGTCATATTATCTTGTTTTTATATACACTTCGTCGTTACTATCTTGTTAGATGATGTATGCAGAAATGAAAATCCGGTTGATGAAAGAAGAGAACTCTTACCTCAAAAAAAACTCTTATTAAAGAGAAATGGACCCAAGTCTCTGGCTTAATTCTTGTTATTTTTATCCACACGATCCATCAGTTTACCGATCAATTCTTTGACTGGTATCACTGATTTTTCTCTTGCCAAAGTGGAAGCTGACATCAGTGCCATGTTTAATTATTATCATTAATATGTTCCTGACTCTTGGAGGGTCTGCGGAACGGCAGTGAAAGAAGATGGGAGGCGCGTGACAGTGTGCTCATCTCGAAGGTGGTTGCCAATCAGCAGGCGTGAAAGGCAGAAATTTTATCTCCGGCACCATCTAACAATTGCTCTGGTGTTGCCTCACGTTCTCCCTCTCCTAAGAAACTCACCAAGGTCTGGTTCTCTGTACCGAGTATCGCATTCATGTCTCCTTTTAACGTATATTCCTAACATCTCTTCGTTACTCCTCTGTCTTCATCTTTCTCTCGGTACTACAGTCTATGTGATTGTGTTAATGCCTCAAAGAACTTACTCTTTTTAAGACTGGACAATTGGCCCATCTCAACAATGGTAGTATGCATTTATTGATCTGGAGACACTGGTCTTTTCTTCTAAAGGTATAGAATTACATGGTAATCAAACAAATCATTCTTGAAAATTAAGATACCACCGTGATATAACACGTACGATAAAAAATTATATTTGCACTTAAATGTGTGTCTCTAATCTACTAGCATTGTAAAGATGATCAAAATATCTAAATGTTTTTAACGAATTTTGGAACACTAAGTGCCGGTCTGGTTCGGGTATATCATGACTCCAATAACCAATAACTGCACTAATATCTGTATTTTCTAGATTCTTTCCAATGCTTACCTGTTTTGAAAAATATATTTGTCAAACCTATGGAGAAGGGCTTCTGCACCATTTGGTTGTACTGATGTAGGGCGGTGTTTTTTGTCAGGGTACAAAACTTATACTTTACATACAGTTGTTTGTTCTAAACATGAACTATCTCCTTTGGTAAGTGATATTGTCATACTACTCTTGATAATTTTATTTTTGTTAGATTTCCTATTGATTATAGAAGAACGAGAATGATGGCTATTTAGTACTTCTTGCAAAGACATAACTACAAACAGGAATCAATTGCACTTTCCTTCTGTTTCCGCGGGAATAAATCATGCCGACAAGATAAATATATGAAATGTATGGTGGCTAGCTCTTGGCGATCCGTGGGATGGATGCTTCTGGAATCTGATTGACTCGCATCGTTTTTCATAAACAGATAAGGTACAGCGTGACACACTCTATTGACCGTTGGACCGAGCGTGGCATGCGAGGACGCTGGGCGGGACAGGTTGCACCATGCATGCAGCTGCCTCTCACGTCGCAGTCTAGCTATTTTGCGTGCAGCCAACCAATGCAGCAGCGCTGCAGTGTATTTACTCCCTCCGTCGCATTAAATAAGTATACGTCTAACAACTTTCTTCAGTCAAACTTACTCTCATCCGGTTCATGCGGCATAGAAAAAGTCAATATTTATAAACTTTGACTACATATATAAGAAAAATATCAAAATCTAAAATATGTAATAAATATAAGGTACAGCATGGCACACTCCATTGACCGTTGGACCGAGCGTGGCATGCGAGGGCGCTGAGCGGGACGGGCTGCACCATGCATGCAGCTGCCTCTCGCGTTGCAGTCTAGCTATTTTGCGTGCAGTCAACCGACGCAGCAGCGCTGTAGCGTATTTACTCCCTCCGTCGTATTAAATAAGTGTACGTCTAACAGCTTTCTCCAGTCAAACTTACACCCCTCCAGTTCATGCGCCATATAAAAAGTCAATATTTATAAAGTTTGACTACGTATATAAGAAAAAATATCAAAATCTAAAATATATAATAAATATAATTAGATTCACCGTAACACATACTTTTATATTATATAAAATTGATACTCCCTCTGACCCATATTAATTGACTTGGATCCGTCAAAATTTGGATGAATCTAGACACTATTTAGTATATAGGTTCATCCAAAATTTGACAAATCAAAGTCAATTAATATGGGCCGGAGGGAGTATTATAAATTGATATTATAAACTTAGTTTCATACTCCCTCTATTCTCTCCAATTGACATCCCTCTGATTATTTTCACCGTTTTTTTTCTCACCCATTGAGGTTCCATGTGTGAGTTTGTTGCATGCGGTATGTAAAAACGAACGAGTTTGCTGCATGTCATGTGACAACTACCTTGGTCCTAAATTCCTGCATTTATTACTGAGTAAATCAAGGCCAAATTCTATTATCTCTTTTATTTTTTACTGCCAATGAACAACTACCTTGGACGTTTTTTCTCTCTTTCCCATTAATGCATGCATGCAGGGGCGGGGGCGACGGTGCAGGGGTCACGTCACATCCTAGCAATTTTTTTGCACTGACAGCATTGATCACGCACGTGGCTACGGCCGCTGCCTACACGCAACGCAGCGCACGCGGTTGCGCCAATGCAGGATTCCCACGCCGCCCTTCACGCTGAGCCCTCAATAAATAGGCAAAACGCTTTTGCCTCCTCATCTCATCTTGTCCCTCATCTTCAACCTCGAGCCCGTCCCTTTGCTTCCTCCCAGCCCCAAACCCCAAAAAACACTACGGCGACCTCCCCCCCCCCCCCCCCCCCCCGCTTCCCTTCGAAATCCGAGGTCAACGACGAGGACAACCACCCGGACCACAAGCAGGTCTGGGAGCAGGAGGCGCCCACACGCCCGAGGCGTGGCAACAAGGGGGGCGACGCAAAGCCCCGCCCTGCCCCTGGGTCCAAGGCCACTTCGTCCACAACCCTCTCCCCAGCGTCGGCGGCAACCTCCCCGACGACGGCCCCTCCGACGAGTATTGGAAGGCGACGGAGAAGCAGGAGGCGAAGGAGGAGGCTGCTTACGCCAAGTGGGAGGAGAAGCAGGCCGCGCGTGCCTTGAAGAAAAGGCGAAAACGGCAGGAGGAGGACCGACGGTAGGGCAATCGCTGGGCCTTCCAGGAGGAGCAGCGGCGGCAGGAGCATCGGGAGAGGGCGGCGGCTTGGAATGTGGCGGCGGCACCACCCCCACCGCCGATGGAGTAGGGCAGCCTTCCGGCGGCGAGGTTGACCGGCAGCCGGGCTAAACCCACGTAGTAGCTAGGGTTAGGGTTTAGCCCAGGGTTTAGGCGCCGGGCACTTAGGATTAGTTTCCCTTAGGGCCCCTTGTCTTTTATTGTAATGTTATCAGGCTATCTAATATATGTAATGTTATCTAATTTATTATCTATCCCGTGTTTTACTCGTGCAATATTTATAATCTGTTATCACTCGACTTGTGTTTTATTGTATTGTCATTTGTCAAAACACCCAAAACAACAAGTGCATAAAACAAAAGGAACACTGACGAAACTGAAGGAACACTGACGAAACTGAAGGAACAGTGATTTAGAAAACAGAGCAGCTCAAAATTTGCCCGAATTTGTGTTGCATTTTATTCAAGCCAAAGACATAGATCATTACATCCATTACAAAGCATCACTCGAACACGGATTGCGCTGTCTAATGACTAATGATCAGGAGATAAACTAATCTGAGAGAAATTACACAAAAATAAAGTCCTGCTTCTTCAATTCGATGATTTGCCTTAGCTGCTTGTTCATCTTCTTCAGCTCGGCCTTCACTTCTGCATCCACCGTAGTACCAGCGGATGGGGTTGCCACATCCCAATTGCTCCACCACGGACGGGTTTTAGAGCTCCTGGGATGCTACCTCCACCCCAATTCGCTCGATGTACTCATCAAGCCATTCAAAATGCCCACATTTTGGCAGTTCCTGAAATCGCATAGATGAACCCTAAATCCCAAATTCGATGAAATGCATGAAATTTCGAAAGAAAAGCGAGAAATTGGCGCTCGGAACACTCAGATCTCACCTTTCCCGGTTCAGGCTTGCTCTCACACTTCACAAATTCCCGGCCAATGTTGCCGTTCTTGTCGGTGGATGTGACAAGCCGCTTCAGGGGCGCGGTACGGGGGCAATCGGGGCACCTCCTCATCGGCACCACACCATACCGAGGCCATGAGCGGAGGGGGGCTGAAGCAGAGCTCGACATCCCTCGCCAGCGTTGCCGCACTTGCTCGCCGGAGAAGAAAACGGAAGGGGATGAGATACTGGAACGGTGGCAGGAGTGCTCGGGTGCGGGGACGGATCGGGGCCAACGGCTCTCTTCAACCACAGCGTGGGTCCCACGATATCAGGTGGACATCAGGTGAGTTCCGCCGTGACGTGGAGAGGCTATGGGTCCTACTGTGCTCAGCTGATTCGAATTCGTTGACGGTCTCATGAGGTTAAGTGAAAGTGTCGCACGGGAGCTATTTGTCGCTTCAGAAGTGTCGCATGCGAGCTATTCTTTGCAACGATGTAGTGTTCCTTCCAATTCCGCGTAAAGACGTCGCATGGGAGCTATAAGCCCCAAGATGCAGAGTTTACGGCCCTGGAACGCCGGGCATGAGGGTTTTAGATGCAGCTTGCTGCTCCATCGTTGTCAGGCTGCGATGCATAATAGCAGAAACGATGGTCAATGATGCAGATGCATAAAATGGAAAGGGGACTTTTTTTCTGCACAACGAAAATTAATAAAACTAGCAAGGTGGCCCTCGCAAGTCATCTTTATAATTTTAAAGGTTTGGGAAATAAAAAATTAGTTTCTCACAAATATTCACATTATATGAACAAAATAATACATTTTTATAGTCATATAAAATTACAATAAATTATGCCATGATCAACTCAGTAGTTTTATGAGTTGTTAGATTATTAGTTTCCGGGTTAACATTCCAATTGGCGACTTGATGTATTCAGATGTATATAAAAATTGCAGATAATAATTAGGGTCTATGAGATAGTTTCTCATATGATGTCTACATGATCTTTCTAATGACCACAAAATAAACTAAATGAAAATAACTTATCTTCTACTGCCCAATCGAAAGTAAGAGTTCTCATTATACTCTGTGCCAAATTCAAATCTGTTTTATTTCCTCCACCGTAAAATGAATGAGCATCTTATTTTGATTTAAAATATGTGAACTTATTCATTTTTGCCATTATACCTAAGTTACCGCGTTCCAGTTTGACCAAAATTGTACTTATGAATATTTTAGCAATAAGTTAGAGTATTTAGAGTGCATTGTTCATTTGTTACAGTATAATTTTTCTAGATTCTCATTTGTTCTAAACCGAGATAGAATTGTGGTTGTCTATTTTGCTTGACTATCTTCCTAGATATCCCTTCTACCGAAGACAATCATTCCAAGCTGTCTCTCCGGTATATATTTTTTGTGTAATGTGACATGATTATGTTAAAATGAACAACTCATAGTTAAAATATACTAATCGGTCAATTTGAGTGAATGTCCTCTTAAATTATAAATGGATTATGAACCACTGAAGTTAACACAAACGTATATGTTTCTTACCACATCATAAGAAAAAATTTAGAAACTAATAAGCCACTAATATTGACCGATATTGACCTACCTTAATGGTACTGATGTTCTCTCTTAGGAAAGCACATCCCTAATTAGCTACCACCGACTCTTTAATTTCTCTCCCTCCCTCTCTCGCTTTCCCTCTCTCTCTATGTTTTCCTCTCCTGGATGCATTTGGTGCTAATTCTATAAATAACTTATGAGTGATAGTGAAGCTCATATCCTATAAAATATTTGATTGATTTTAACTTTTGACATTAAATTACCTAGATGCTTGCTCATGTCATTCCTTGACTTTGAATCTCTTGTGATGAGAATAATATAAATGGATTGGTATATCATTCACCCATAAAACCTTTGTCGAATCACAATTTCACGTGACAGTATAAAGTTCCATTTGTTACAGTATACATCATGCATAGGACATTAAAATTCTTGAGGATACAGCTTTGACCATAGTTTTACGTATGGACATTTCTATAAAAGTTAGAGAAGTTTAACAATATTTTTTCTAGATAGTTATTTGATTTGAAACTGAGGTAGCATAGAAGTTTTCTATTTTGGTTGACTCTTTGCCTATATATCCCCTATATTTGAAACATTTATTCTAATCTCTCACTTGTATTTATATTTTTTCTTTAATGTATCATGACTATGCTATAATGAACAATATAGTTTTAACATTACCAATTAGCCATTGATTTGAATAAATGTCCTTTTAAATTTGAGTGAATGTTTTGTAGGAAAATATAGAAACTCATGAGCCATTGACACTGACATTGTTCTTTCTTAATGATATCAATCTTCTCCCTTGCGATTTTACATGCATAATTAGCTACCACCAGCTCTCTTGATCTCTCCCTCTGTCTCTTCCTTGCATGCTTTTTGCAGTAATTGTTCAAATACCTTATGAGTGACAGTGAAGCTCATTTAATATTAAAGAAATCCAATGGAGTTCACTTTTTGACATTAAATCTTAGGGTTATATAGAGCATCTTGATCACCATCCGTTGATTCCTACATGATTGATCATCAATGTCAGCCTTTGAACCTTCTCCTAGTGACAATAAGATAAATAGTTGCATATATCGCTCTCCCCTCCAATCTCTACTCTACTACGACTTAAGGTATGAGAGTACGTTATTTCATGAATCGATAAAATTGGATATGTGTTAAAAAGAAAGGATCGTGAAAACATGAGAAAATGTTTTATCAGTTAGTTTTCAAAATGCTTTATTAGTTTTGCGCTAAGCAGTCTAATTAATACTCTCTCGATCCAGAAACAAGTGACTTGCATTTGTCTAAATTCGCATATATATATATAATATGTCTAGATACATGTGAATCTAGACAAATCCAAATTACTTATTTTAGGACGAAGGGAGTAATACTTTTCCAAATTATTTTGTATATATACTCGTTGATGTATATCTAACACTAGTGCAGAACGCCCCATGTGTCCCGGTTGGTAAGGGCCTTTAGTCCCGGTTGCCCAACCGGGACGGGGCAATCAGGACTAAAGCCCCAACCTTTAGTCTCGGTTGCCCCACCAACCGGGACAAAAGAGCGTACACGTGGCCGCTGCTCCGTGCGACGGGGGAGAGGAGCAACCGTCCCGGTTTGTAACACGAACCGGCACAAATAAGCTTCTGCCGCGGCAGAGATTTGACACATTTCTCTGCCGCGGCAGAGAATTCATTTTGGCAACTTTTGTTGTCGTGGCAGCATTTTGGCCACTTTTTATGCCGCGGCAGAGAATTCATTTATATTGTTTTATTGTTTATTTAGTGTTTTGCACTCATGAATGAAGGAACCATTATATTACACAAGATCATCATGACAATATTATATTCGATACACGGATCGAGTTCATGCGCTACATACAAGATTTGCTCTTTGTACAATCCCTATTGTCTACAGAGAGCCGAATAGTATTCCCCTTTTGGGTTTAGGACTTCTGCATCCAAGAATCCCGTCAATTCCTCCTAAATTGCTCGTACGCGATCCTTTGGCAGAAGACCGTCCCGTAGACGTTCGATTTGATTTAAAAAAGGAGTCGGCCTATATGAATGAAACTAAACACAATTTGATTGTAATTAAAAACTATAGAAATTGTTTACGTACGTGGAGTTGCTCTAAATTTCTGCCCTTCTCATCGCACGTCTGCCGGATGAACTCGCAAACATATTATCCACATAGATTGTTACCTGGTCCCTGCGTCAGGCACTTTACGAGAACATAGTTCAATCAAAATAATAATCAAGCATGATAATAACTGTATCAAAACTAGAATCAAAGAGATGCGCGGATATAGCTAGTGGTGCTTACATCTAGTGCTTCAAATGTAAGCTCCGCTTTTCAAACACCCCTAGCCTTGTTGGTGAACCGTTTCCAAGCGCTGCACGGCGAAGAAAACGAATAAAATAAGTTATTAATTACTTGATATCATAAAATTCATGAACGTTGCCGATATAGTGTCGTAATGATTATAATTACCGCTGGAGAAGCATCTGTATGTCCTTCCACTGCTCAAGGGGTTTATGTTTCGAGTCCATGACTAGTACACGCCCTTTGTCAAGTTGAATGATTAACAGAATATAGTGGAAGTTACGAATGCATAACTAATCAATTATATACTTAACATCGAGTAAGCGAAATAGAAAGTGTATACAAGACAATAACACTCACTCGAAGTTGTAAGGAAAAAGTATTTCCCTTCTGGTTTTTTGAAACCTTAACGCGTGTACTATATTATCCTCCGTATCCTGGGGGCTTGTTTTTAGATTAGCTTGATGAACCCAATATGGGTCAATGAAGCCAATGTCATAGATTTGTCCTCTGCTGCATTCGAGAATCTTCATTCTGCATATTACAGTATGATTATATACATGCAATAAACAAGGTGAGATAGCTGGAGACTAAATTAATTACAGAATTAGTACTTACAGACAATAGGCACTGATGATCGATTTGTCCAAGGCGTCTTGATTGAATAATTGAAATAGTTCATCAAATTCAATGGATATCGTGTCATCTATTTCTTTCCCATAATGCTTTTTTGTAATCTTCAGCACTATCCAGTTAGCCCCGGCCTTTGTGGCATGCATGTACCAGTTATGCAATCTTCGCATTTTTGTTGGAAGATTATTTACCTCCTCAGGTTTGACGAGAGGTTTGCCGTACTGGTATTTGTATGCAACTTCACACATGGGGAGGTACTCTAACTGAGATAAGTACTGGGCAATACTCATACCTTGAGCAGCGGCAGCTTCTCCGTATTGTGCAACTACCACTGGATCATACTGCTCTTCGGCCGCATATTTGCTCGACCCTACATTGGTATGGGAAATCACCTTGAGAGGGGCGCAAGACTGTTTTGCTTGTTCTCCGAGCTGGGCAACAGATTTCTCGCTTGCATCAGTACTGCTCTTCGAGGCTTGTTGTGCCGCATGTGACTTGAGAATAGAACGCTCATAGTCTGATGACAGCTTTAGCTCGGGTTGATGAAGAGTCTTTAGAATTTTCAACACTCTGGCTTTTTCTTCTTTGGTGCTGGGGAACTCTGTCTCTTTCGGCCGCCTCAGCTTAGCGAAAAACGCTGTCGTTTCCGCATCAACGATCGCCGCAGTCTCCTCTTCAGTACAGTCATAAGCTCTATTGGGAGGAACCTTTGGTACTTTTGGAAGAGGCTCTTGTTTATGTTTTGGCGATCGCTTACCATGAAACAGAGTAGCGGTACGCTTACGCTTTTTATCCTGAGGCGCCGGCGATGGCTCCCGCGGCGATGGCTGCGCTGGAGATTGGTGAGGCGACGGAGCCGGGTGAGGCGACGAAGACGGCTGCCGCGGCGGCGATGACCTCGCTGGAGACGGGTGAGGCGGCGGCGAAGATGGCCTTGGCGTGTGATTTCGAAGCACGATACATTCCTTTGGCCATAGAATGGTGACGTTTGTTGCGTCTCCCAGTTCAGTCACATCCCCTTCACCTGCAAGGTTGTCAAGCTTCAAAACTTCAAAGGTGGGCATGATTTCATCCACCCCGACAACAGTGTAGCCCTGTGGAACCGGACGAAAGTGGTAAGTTGGTGTGGGTCCAATTGGTAAGGCATAGCCGACCGCCACCTTCATTGATATGTTCACAACTTTGACATGTAGCTCGCAGTGTGTCATCTATGTGATACCATCCACTGGGTAGCCAACATGAGCCATCGTTGGTGCACCATCGTCATCGCCATTGTCATCACCCGGGACCTCGGTGGAAGCCACACTGCTTTTTTGATTATTCGATAGGCCGGTAGCATCGAATGCAGTGTGCTGCTGAGATGGGCCGGTAGTACTTTGCTCTTTAAGTGCGTTAATTTTATCTTGTTGTTGCTTTATTCGTTCTTCAATTATACGCATTCGCTCTTTCTGAATATCTGCTTCAACTTACGTCTTGTCCTTTCTCCTCTGACGGCTTCTATCAGGATATTTCTTCCTCTCTTCGGGAAACCCAGTCATCCATGGTTTGGAGCCGCTTGTGCCTCGTGTTCGTCCATCATGTTCCTTATTTCCAAGGGCGAGTGTGAGCTCATCATTCTCTCTATCGGGAATGAAGTCCCCATCTTTATCAGCCTTTACTGCTTTTCTCATATTCTCGATTGGCAAGGGGTCTTCTTTACGCCGTATGTTATATATACACTTCCCTTCCGAGTCCAACTTTCCCCCATGCCCGTAAAACCAATTCCTTGCACGTTTGATCCAATCGTCTATCTCTGGGATGATCTTTTTAGCATGTAGTTCATCCTCAAGTTTCTCCCACTTAGGAATGCCAGCCCTGTAGCCACCTTGCCCCATAGTATGGTGATACTTCTTGTTAGCAGCATTCAGCTTATTCGTTACAAACATTTTCTTAGCTTTTTCTGATGTCTTGTATTTCACAAACTCAGCCCAGAATGGTTTTATCTTCTCAAACTGAATATTCTTGAAATCGGGAGTCTTCTCTTTCCCGACATAGTCAAGGTGCAATCTTTTCTTCCAGTTGGTGAAACACTGGGCCATCTTCTTCAAAGCCCACTCCCTGACCTTAGCCTCCATGGCTCTCCCATGTTCTAAGGCGTCCTCAACTGGATCTTCCGCATTTGGATCCAGCTCTATCTTCGGTAGTTTGAAATTAACCATGAGCCTCTTCCACAGTAAATCTTTGGAGTTGTTAGGGACAAATAAACATGTTCCCTCTTCTTCCGCATCAGCAGGCCTATTCCAATTTCGAATGGTGATCGGGATTAAGTCCCTAACGATTACTCCGCATTGTGCCACAAATTTGTTTGCGACAACTTTGGGAGCCGTCGGTTTGCCGTCTTCAGCGATATCTTCGATCCTGAACCTCTCATGGTCTACCAACTTTTTGGTTGGGCCTCGGCTGCTCTTTTCAGTAGATTTCTTCGATCCGGAGGGCTAGAAGAAGAAAGATCGTCGTTACTATTTCTATGTAGATAGCAGATGATTAATTAATGAATTAATTATATTACATGCACCTTGCCAGAGCGGTCGTCTTCTCGATTACACAAGGCATCGCCTTCTCCCTCGCGGAAGGCATCACCTTCAACCTTAAACAAGTCATCTATTCCGGCAAAAAGAGGATCACCCTCACCGGAGTTGTTCAGAAACGTCGATACATCTAAATATTCTTCCCCGCGGATCACACCTTGGATCAACTCTTCCTTTTCTTCGTCTCTGTCGTGTGGGTCCATATTTTCTGCATAGGTGGAAAAACGGATAAGTCAAAGCGGCTAAGGGAGAATGTTAGGTACGGTGTTGAGAGATATAAACCCTAATTCAGAGAAACCCTAATATATACATATACAATAATAAAAATGAATTGGAATGTATTCTACCGGGAAGAACCAAACATCGGAAAGAAAGCGAAACAATCAACACATGGCATCGATGCAATGCTCAAGCAAGTATGATGATATGACAAGTTAATTTGTATTGAAAAGTAACCCTAAATCATGCTCGACAAATTAAACGGGGTTCCAAGGGGCGCAAACCCTAATAAGGGGAAACTCCGGAATCACCTATGAGGGGTTACTATGTTCTTCTAATCAAACTTGTCATTTAAGTTGCTTAACAATGCATGATTATAGCTTAAATAGGTAGGTTTCATTTTTCTGAATATTTTGGTATATTATACATATTTTTTAATTTATAAATAATACGTTATTGATTTTACAATATTAAATCATTTTCTAGAATTTTTTTAATCAATTTTAAAACATTTATGACCTCAGGCTGACGTCACCACATGCTGGGAAACATTTCTCACTCGATCTGGGGCTCCGGCCCCACCAGTCAGTCTCTATGGGTAGGTATACTGGTGGGGCCGGAGCCACATCAGCAGCCCTACACGCAAAGTGGGGGGGTCAGGGCGTTTCTCACCGGGGATGGATCTAGCCAGAGGGGCTGACTGGTGGGACCTGGCCACGCAAGCAAGCCACATGGACCTCGCCGGAGCATGGCCAGACGGTGGCGGCTGGCAGCGCTAGGGGGCGAATGGAGACGCACGGGTAGGCCTAATCGAATCAGGGCGTCACCACGAACATAACTAGGGCGGCGCCGCTAGGTAGAGGTTGCCAGAGCAGGCCGCACGACGACAGCCGACGGCGACGCATGCAGATGATTGCGACGGCGATGATTCAGAGAGGGAGAGGGGAAACAGAGAGGGTCACAGGGACCGTGAGCTCACCGGGAAGCTCGCGGAGGGGTCTTTGGCGCCAGGGGAGCACAGGGGACGTCAGAATCGATGGCGCTGGACACGGCGGCTAGAGACGCGCGTGTGCGGCCGCTGACGACGACGGCGGGCATGCAAGGACGGGGCAGCCTGCCGGTGACATGGGGATCGGGGCGGTGGCGGCGTCTCCCAGCTCTGTGTGCGCGTCAGAGGTTGTAGAGAATGGAGGGGAAGGAGAGGAACTGGCGTCGTATAAAGGGAGAGGCCATACGTCCCGGTTGGTGGCACCAACCGGGACTAAAGGTTCATACATCCCGGTTGGAGCCACCAACCGAAACGTGTACTCCACTTTTTTCAGCAGACCAAGGGTTGGCGCGGGCAGGGTCTTTAGTCCCGGTTGGTGGCTCCAACCGGGACATATGACTCTGTTTTCAAAAAAAATCAGAAATTTTCTCTCTGTTCCCGCCTTATTTTTATTTTGGGGTTTAAATTTGTAATTTTTTTAAATGATAATTACTTTGGAATTTAGAAAAACTTTAAAATAAAAAGTGTTTGAATTTGAATAACTAATTCAAAACCATTTTCTGTTTTTAAAAATAATTAATGTAACCATTTAAACTATGAACCATTTAAAATTAAAAATGAATTAACTTATATTTTTTGAATATTAATTTGGAATTTAGAAAAACTTTAAACATTAAAAGTGTTTAAATTTGAATAACTAATTCAAAACCATTTTCTATTTTTAAAAAATAATTAATGTAACCATTTAAACTTTGAACCATTTAAAATTAAAAATGAATTAACTTATATTTTTTGAATGTTAATTTGGAATTTAGAAAAACTTTAAACATAAAAAGTGTTTGAATTTGAATAACTAATTCAAAACCATTTCTATTTTTAAAAATAATTAATGTGACCATTTAAACTATGAACCATTTAAAATTAAAAATGAATTAACATATATTTTTTGAATATTAATTTGGAATTTAGAAAAACTTTAAGCATAAAAAGTGTTTGGATTTGAATAACTAATTCAAAACCATTTTCCATTTTTAAAAAATAATTAATGTAACCATTTAAACTATGAACCATTTAAAATTAAAAATGAATTAACTTATATTTTTTGAATATTAATTTGGAATTTAGAAAAACTTTAAACATAAAAAGTGTTTGAATTTGAATAACTAATTTAAAACCATTTTCTGTTTTTAAAAATAATTAATGTAACCATTTAAAATTAAAAATGAATTAACTTATATTTTTTGAATATTAATTTGGAATTTAGAACAACTTTAAACATAAAAAGTGTTTGTATTTGAATAAATAATTCAAAACCATTTTCTGTTTTTAATTTGGATTTGACTTAACTTATATTTTTTATATATTAATGGGCGGGAAAAAAAGGACGAGAAATAATGGGCGAAAAGAAAATTTTATTAGGATAGAACTGGAATTAAAGTACATAACGCAAGTAACACAAAGTTACATAGAAGAACTGAAAATTAAGATACATGGCCAGATTAAGCCACAATCGGCCGAACTTGTTTTGCAATGTTGGAGTGATTCAGTCATGCTTCTGCCTACACCTGTAATACTCGCCATTGTAGTCGTCATACTCGCCGCGGCTGTCGTCGTCGGGGTCGCCGTAGTTGAACCTTGAAGGCTAAGTACGAGTGGGCTAGACTTGAGGGTAGCGCAGGCGGGGGCTAGAGTCGGCGGTCGTGTCGTAGGCCATGACGCTTTGGAGAGTCCGACCGTGCCACCACAACCGATGGCCGGCCTCGTTGAAGTTCGGAGGAGGTGGGTCGTCCTCCTCGTGCCTAGCGAGCGCCCTCTCACGCCGATCCACGAAGAAGGCTTCCCAAGTCGGTAAATAGTCGGGATGCCATCTGGGATTTCTCCGCTGCTCCGGCGTGAGCTCGAAGTAGTAGTGGTTCGTGATGGCCATCCGATGCGCCACACCTAGAGGGACAGGAGGAACCGGCACGCCTACGGCGCTTAGCATCCAGCCGACGAGGACACAGTAGCCCGGCGGGCATGGGTAGTTCGAGGCGCAAAGCGCCTCCGCCTCCCTAGGAGTTAGTGCTACGGTGGAAGTCATGGGAAAGAGTGATGAGGTTGCAGATATGAGTCTATAGATGTGCAATGACAATGGAGGCCAACCCTACATATATATATGGTGAGAAATGGCAGGAAGATAACTGGAGGAAAGAACTAGCGGGAGAAATGCCGGGAAAAAATGGCGGGAAGAAAAATGGCGGGAAGAAATGGCGGGAAGAAAAATGTCTCATTTAGAACTTGCATTGGATCTCTGAAGAAACCACATATTGCGAGTCTAAAAATGATTTTTTCAAAAAATCACGGGCGATAGATCATGTACCTGTAGTACAAACCGGACCCACTTCCTACCGATTCGGCAGACATTTGTCCTTTTTACCCGGGATAGACGAAAAGGTTTAAGATGTCCCGGTTGGGAGATAGTCCATGTAAGGTGGTCTAGTATTTTAGGAAAATGGGACGGTAGCATTCTGAAACAGCATATTGGTGGTTACTTCACAAAACGAACCGTTTTTTGCGCTCGGAAAATGGAAAAGGGCTTTTCCGTGCAACAAAAAGGAAAACTTCCTCCTGCAACATTGTTCTCCATACCAATGTCCACATGCATGCATAATATGGGCACAGGATCACAAACTATGCCGTGATTCAGCACATAACATCGGTCATTTGGACCGAAAGCCATGAAACCTCAAACATGATAGGTCATTTTGTGAAGGTTTTTTCGAGACATGATCAATATACCAAGTCTGGTATTTTTCCTTTCAACTATATCATATAATATGACATCACACGAAGGATTTTCATTGTTTAGATTTTTTTTGAATTTATTATGCCCATTTTGAATTTTCTGAATTTCTAACTATGGTCGAACCGGCGTGCATGAAGATAGGGGACGAGCATCGTTAGAACTTGCATTGGATATCTGAAGAAACCACATATTGCGAGTCTAAAAATTATTTTTTCAAAAAATCACGGGCGATAGATCATGTACCTGTAGTACAAACCGGACCCACTTCCTGCCAATTCGGCAGACATTTGTACTTTTTACCCGGGATGTACGAAAAGGTTTGAGATGTCCCGGTTGGGATATAGTCCATGTAAGGTGGTCTAGTATTTTAGGAAAATGGGACGGTAGCATTCTGAAACAGCATTTTGGAGGTTACTTCACAAAACGACCCTTTTTTGCGCTCGGAAAATGGAAAAGGGCTTTTCAGTGCGACAAAAAGGAAAACTTCCTCCTACAACATTGTTCTCCATACCAATGTCCACATGCATGCATAATATGGGCACAGCATCACAAACTATGCCGTGATTCAGCACATAATATCGGTCATTTGGACCGAAAGCCATGAAACCTCGAACATGATAGGTCATTTTGTGAAGGTTTTTTCGAGACATGATCAATATACCAAGTCTGGTATATTTGCTTTCAACTATGTCACATAATATGACATCACGCAAAGGATTTTGAATTTATTGTGCTCGTTTTGAATTTTCTGAATTTCTAACTATGGTCGAACAGGCGTGCATGAAGATAGGGGACGAGCATCGTTAGAACTTGCATTGGATATCTGAAGAAACCACATATTGCGAGTCTAAAAATGATTTTTTTTCAAAAAATCACGGGCGATATATCATGTACCTGTAGTACAAACCGGATCCACTTCCTACCGATTCGGCAGACATTTGTCCTTTTTACCCAGGATGCACGAAAAGGTTTGAGATGTCCCGGTTGGGAGATAGTCCATGTAAGGTGGTCTAGTATTTTAGGAAAATGGGACGGTAGCATTCTGAAACGGCATTTTGGTGGTTACTTCACAAAACGACCCGTTTTTGCGCTCGGAAAATGGAAAAGGGCTTTTCCATGCGAAAAAAAGGAAAAAATCCTCCTACAACATTGTTCTCCATACCAATGTCCACATGCATGCATAATATGGGCACAGCATCACAAACTATGCCGTGATTCAGCACATAACATCGGTCATTTGGACCGAAAGCCATGAAACCTCGAACATGATTGGTCATTTTGTGAAGGTTTTTTCGAGACATGATCAATATACCAAGTCTGGTATTTTTCCTTTCAACTATGTCACATAATATGACATCACGCGAAGGATTTTCATTGTTCGGATTTTTTTTGAATTTATTATGCCCGTTTTGAATTTTCTGAATTTCTAACTATGGTCGAACCGGCGTGCATGAAGATAGGGGATGAGCATCGTTAGAACTTGCATTGGATCTCTGAAGAAACCACATATTGCGAGTCTAAAAATGATTTTTTCAAAAAATCACGGGCGATAGATCATGTACTTGTAGTACAAACCGGACCCGCTTCCTACCAATTCGGCAGACATTTGTACTTTTTACCCGGGATGGACGAAAAGGTTTGAGATATCCCGGTTGGGATATAGTCCATGTAAGGTGGTCTAGTATTTTAGGAAAATGAGACGGTAGCATTCTGAAACAGCATTTTGGTGGTTACTTCACAAAACGACCCGTTTTTGCGCTCGGAAAATGGAAAAGGGCTTTTCCATGCGACAAAAAGGAAAACTTACTCCTGCAACATTGTTCTCCATACCAATGTTCACATGCATGCATAATATGGGCACAGCATCACAAACTATGTCGTGATTCAGCACATAACATCGGTCATTTGGACCGAAAGCCATGAAACCTCGAACATGATAGGTCATTTTGTGAAGGTTTTTTCGAGACATGATCAATATACCAAGTCTGGTATTTTTCCTTTCAACTATGTCACATAATATGACATCACGCGAAGGATTTTGAATTTATTATGCCCGTTTTGAATTTTCTGAATTTCTAAATATGGTCGAACCGGCGTGCATGAAGATAGGGGACGAGCATCATTAGAACTTGCATTGGATCTCTGAAGAAACCACATATTGCGAGTCTAAAAATGATTTTTTCAAAAAATCACGGGCGATAGATCATGTACCTGTAGTACAAACCGGACCCACTTCCTGCCGATTCGGTAGACATTTGTCCTTTTTACCCGGGATGGACGAAAAGGTTTGAGATGTCCCGGTTGGGAGATAGTCCATGTAAGGTGGTCTAGTATTTTAGGAAAATGGGACGGTAGCATTCTGAAACAGCATTTTGGTGGTTACTTCACAAACTATGTCGTGATTCGGCACATAACATCAGTCATTTTGTGAAGGTTTTTTCAAGACATGATCAATATACCAAGTCTGGTATTTTTACTTTCAACTATGTCACATAATATGACACCACGCGAAGGATTTTCATTGTTCGGATTTTCAATATACTAAAGGTTCATCTTTAGTCCCGGTTGGAGGGATTTCGCCAGGCTGGGCCAGACATCACTAATGATAGGGGTGAGTGTCGATATTATGTCGTGCGGCGTGTACCTTGTCCCGGATGGTGTCACCAACCGGGACTCAAGATGAACCTTTAGTCCCGGTTGGATACACCAACCGTGACAAAACACGAGTCAGCACTAATAATAGGGGTGAGTGTCGACATTATTTTGTAAGTGTCGACACTATGCCGAGCTGCTTGTACTATAAATAGGCATCCTTGTGAGTCCAGTCCTCCAGCCAGATTGAGGCATCTCCAATATTGTTTTCGAGAGCAGGGACACCACTACGACCAGTTTCAGGGAGATGCCGTCGGATCCCAGTCCTCCGGCATCTCCAAGAAACTGGTCATAGAGGCACTCTCTAATATGTGAAATTAGTTAGCTCCTAGGTGTATTGATCTAGTTAGAGAAGTTACAAGCTGCAAGATGGTTTTCGAGAGCAGGGACACCACTACGACCAGTTTTAGGGAGATGCCGCCGGATCCTAGTCCTCCGGCATCTCCAAGAAACTGGTCATAGAGGCACTCCCTAATATGTGAAATTAGTTAGCTCCCAGGTGTATTGATCTAGTTAGAGAAGTTACAAGCTGCAAGATGGTTTTCGAGAGCAGGGACACCACTACGACCAGTTTCAGGGAGATGCCGCCGGATCCCAGTCCTCCGGCATCTCCAAGAAACTGGTCATAGAGGCACTCCCTAATATGTGAAATTAGTTAGCTCCCAGGTGTATTGATCTAGTTAGAGAAGTTACAAGTTGCAATATGGTTTTCGAGAGCAGGGACACCACTACGACCAGTTTCAGGGAGATGCCGCCGGATCCCAGTCCTCCGGCATCTCCAAGAAACTAGTCATAGAGGCACTCCCTAATATGTGACCGCGCGCGTTTGGAGATCAGATCTTAATGGTAAGTATGAATCGGGACAACTTCTTCATAGTCCCGGTCCAGCCACAAAACGGGACTAACACTCAAGACATTTATTAATATTAAAAACTGAGACTACAAAACCGGGACTAAAGGCCCCCTATATATAGTCCCGGTCAAGACACAAACCGCGAAAGATATCCTTCGGTGAAGCCACAAACCGCGAAAGACATGAACTAGAGTTACATAATATGAGCATGAACTTCTTGGCATATGTCCTTCCTTATGATTGCTTCAGACGTAACCATGGAGCATCTTCTTTACTTAACGGAATGCTTGGGTCAGTTTTCACTGTGAAGGGTGGAATTCCATCAAACTTATTATAATCTTCTGACATGTCTGTCTTGTCCTCGATTCCCACGATGTTTCTTTTCCCTGAAAGAACTATGTGACGCTTTGGCTCATCATATGATGTATTCATTTACATATTTTTTCTTTTTTTCGGTCTGGAGGACATGTCCTTCACATAGAAAACCTGAGACACATCATTGGCTAGGACGAATGGTTCATCTCTATAACCAAGATTGTTGAGATCCACTGTTGTCATTCTGTACAACTGGTCTATCTTTACCCCTTCCCCATTCAGGTTGACCCATTTGCAGCGAAACAAAGGGACCTTAAAAGAGACTCCATAGTCTAGTTCCAATATCTCCTCTATGTAACCATAGTATGTGTCCTTTTGTCCATTCTCGTCTATTACATCAAAGCGGACACCACTATTTTGGCTGGTGCTCTTTTTATCTTGGGCGATCGTGTAGAGTGTATTCCCATTTATTTCGTACCCTTGGAAATTCAATACAGTAGAAGATGGTGACGCGGCCAACAAGTATAGCTGATCTCCAACAGTGGTGTCATTCAAGAGATGTGTCCGCATCCAACCACCGAAAGACTTCATGTGTTCATCTGTAATCCATGATTCAGGATTCCCGGGGTTTTTGGAGCGTACAATATTCTTGTGTTCCTCGATATACGGAGCTGCCAAGGTGGAATTATGTAGAACTGTGTAGTGTGCTTTAGTGAAAGAATCCCCGTCCCTACATATCATTGCTTTCTTTCCCATCATGCCTTTTCCACTTAGTCTTCCCTCATGTCGCGAGTCAGAAACACCAATCGGCTTAAGGTCAGGAATAAAGTCAACATAAAACTCAATGACCTCCTATGTTCCATATCCCTTGGAGATGCTTCCTTCTGGTCTAGCACGGTTATGAACATATTTCTTTAAGACTCCCATGAACCTCTCAAAGGGGAACATATTGTGCAAAAATACCGGACCGAGAATGGCAATCTCTTCCACTAGGTGAACCAGGAGATGCGTCATAATATTGAAGAAGGATGGTGGGAACACCAACTCAAAACTAACAAGACATTGTACCACATCCTTCTGTAACCTTGGCAGAATATCTGGATTGATTACCTTCTGAGATATTGCATTGAGGAATGCACACAGCTTCACAATGGGTACTCGGACATTTTCCGGTAGAAGCTCCCTCAATGCAATCGGAAGCAACTGCGTCATAATCACATGACAGTCATGAGACTTCAGGTTTTGGAACTTTGTCTTTGCCATATTTATTATCCCCTTTATATTAGATGAGAAGCCAGATGGCACCTTGATACTGTAAAGGACTTCAAAAAAGATTTCCTTCTCTGCTTTGGTAAGAGCATAGCTGGCACGACTTAAGTGACGCCCTTTATCCGTCTTGTTCTGTGTATGCATGTTCTTTGGGTCTTTCATAATTTGTTGGTCCTCCCGTGCTTCTGGTGTATCTTTTGTCTTCTCATACACGCCTAGGAATCCTAGCAGGTTCACGCAAAGATTCTTCGTCATGTGCATCACGTCGATTGAAGAGCAGACACGCAGGACTTTCCAATATGGCAGCTCCCAAAATATAGATTTCTTCTTCCACATGGGTGCATGTCCTGTAGCGACGTCGTTCGGAACTAATTGACCGTCGGGACCCTTTCCAAAGATTACTTCTATGTCCTTGACCATACCAAATACATCATCACCAGCAGGGAGTTCAGGCTTCTTTTGGTGATCTGCCTCACCTTTGAAATGCTTGCCTTTCTTTCTTACGGGATGATTGGTCGGAAGAAATCGTTGATTCGCCAGGTACACAACCTTCTTGCATTTATGCAAATATGTACCTTCAGTCTTATCCAAATAGTGTGTGCATGCCTTATATCTCTTGTTTGTCTGTCCTGAAAGGTTACTAAGAGCAGGCCAATTATTGATGGTTACGAATAGCAACCCTCGTAGATCAAATGGCTCCTGTTTGTTCTCATCCCACACACATACACCTGGTTTTCCCCACAACTGTAAGAGTTCTTCAACTAATGGCCTAAGGTACACATCAATGTCGTTGCCTGGTTGCTTCGGGCCTTGGATGAGCACTGGCATCATAATGAACTTACGCTTCATGCACAACCAAGGAGGCAGGTTGTAGATACCTAGAGTCACGGGCCAGGTTCTGCGACTGCAGCTCTGCTCCCCAAAAGGATTCATGCCATCCGTACTTAGACCAAACCATAAGTTCCTTGTGTCACCTGCAAAGTCTGAGAAGTCTCTCTCGATTTTTTTCCACTGTGACCCATCAGCAGGGTGTCTCAACTTCCCGTCTTTCTTACGGTCTTCTTTGTGCCATCGCAACAACCTGGCATGCTCTTTGTTTCTAAACATGCGTTTCAACCTTGGTATTATAGGAGCATACCACATAACCTTAGCAGGAACCCTCTTCCGGAGGGGCTCTCCCTCAACATCACCAGGGTCATCTCGTCTGATCTTATACCGCAATGCATTGCATACCGGGCATTTATCTAAATTCTCATACTCCTTACCGCGGTAGAGGATGCAGTCATTAATGCATGCATGTATCTTTTGCACATCTAATCCTAGAGGACAAAGAGTCTTCTTTCCTTCTGTTGCCTACCAAAACCCACCGGCGAGCAGCGACGGGCAACACGAAGAGCCGGGAGGCTCCCAGGACTGCTGGTGGGCCCTGGTCCCTCGGGCAACGGCCCGCAAAACTCCGGCACGCGTCCTGGCTTGGTTCGAGGGCGTGCCACCTGACCTATACCTGGTCAGGAAGGTGAAGGATTGCTTCGATTGGTTTCCTGCATGGTAAACAAGTATACGTAAAATTCGAGCCGTGATCGGCTCCCAGGTTTCCCTGTGAATCGGCTCCCAGAGCCGATTATCCCATGGTTCTGCATTAGATCTATTATAACATGGGGTTTTGCTTCATCAATACAGGTTAAATCGATCTACGACAGTTTAATGTCTTCACTACATGACTGGAACATCCTACACGTAATTGAGCCTGGTAGATACAAAAGATAATAGAAAACTAATCCTAGAGAAGGCCTAAAAACCAACGCAACGTCAATTCCCGGAACACCCCCTCTTGGATTGGTAAACCGTATCTTACATACTACTGGATCGTTCAACCTGTTTGCAAGGCCTGATCATGTAGATATCAAACTAAACCTTGGAGAACAAGGCACAACTATAACAGATCAAATCGACTTAAATAAAGATCAAGCAAGATGCCACCCTTACACCCGGGAAAAGGTGCAACGGCGGCGAGATAGCTAGAGGTAGCATAACTAAACAATCATAGCGAAAAGTACTGATGCTAATCCAAACAAATCTATGATAATAGTGTTACTCGCCATCAACAAGGCTTCAGTACGAGTAACACTAGATAACGCATAAGTAGATACTGCCTAGATCGCAAGATGCGATCTAGGCAGTATGGCACTTACCCGAGAAAAAACCCTAGAAACAAGGGGTGGCGATGCACCGAGATTGTGTTTGTCGTGAACGTGATTGTCCTCCTTTTCTCGATAACCTTAGGTACATATTTATAGTCCGGAGACTTTCTGTCTTTGGAATAACTCTACAACTCTTTCTCTTACCTAAATCTAAACGGAATCTATTACAATATAAGATACACGGGCAAATTAGCCCAAATCAACACACGAGGCCGATTCAACAACACGTTGCATATACGTATCTTCTAAGCCCATCTTGACCACGGCCCAACTCCTCCTTTGGCCAAAATATGGCGATAACACATGCCCCCCTGGTTTTGGTAATAATAATTCCAAAACCACTCCGTTTTTTCCCCTCTCCTCTTTTTTTTTCTGTATCGGGTTACGCGTCGTCAGAATGCGTTGCAGAACAGAATCGTCACGCTACCCCTTCATCATGATGCCCTGTCTTCTCAACTTCTTCGCAGTGCATGATCTGACAATTTCGGCAGTGCTTTCTGGGAAACTGCTATAGCATTGAACCTCTTCATACTATTCCCGTTATTTAAATTCACCTAAACAGTTCGCAGTCCCCATCTTCCTCCAGTAGCCAAAAAAAAAACCCTTCCTCCTCCTCCGCCGAAAAACCCTCTTTCTCCGCCATGGCCTCCTCCGGTTCATCTGGCCTGTCCTCCCAAGCCTCCAACTCAATGAGCGACCGAGAGCCGACGCCAGAACACCCGCCGATGGCGGCGTACCACACTCTCGCCCCACAATGGTGGGACGAGAGGGATTGGGACTTCGCCGCTTGGTCGGAGGACGACGCGTCCTTGACTGACGGCGAGGAAGATCTGCAGTTCCTCGCTGATGGGGAACTGGAGGCGGACAGCACCGACGACGCCATGTCCTGGGACGGCGTCGACTCCTCCGACGAGGAGGAGGAAGCGGAGGAGGACAACTCCTCTGACGAGTACCAGCCGGTGAGGTACTTCCGCGCCGGGTCTAGCGAGGACACCGAAGACGACGACGAGGATGAGGAGGCCCCCGCTGGCATCTTCAGCAGCAGCAGCGAAGACGACGCCGGTAGCAGTGCTGAGGACAGCGAACAGGACGGCGGCGACGACAGCGACGACGACCTCGGCCTCTAGATTAGGAACCAGTAGTAGTAGTAGTAGTAGTAAGCTCCCTTTTGTAATCAATCACCCCTTTTGTAAGCAATCAGCTTTTGAATGAATGAATGAAAATCTGTTTCTCGAAGATTGCTTTTTTTTCGTCCCAATTTTGCCGATAGCCAAAACAGGTCGATGCTCCAGAAGCCGATAATGCTGTATCGGCTTTTACCGCACTCATTCCGTTAACTAAGTCAAAACTTAAAGAGCCGATGGACATCGGCTTTCCCAAAAACGTTGACAAGGTCAAAACTTGGTCGCATATTTAGGCAAACCTAAGCGGCTGCTTTTCAGTCTCAAACGGTAACCTGCGACCTTCTTCAAAAAAGGCGACCTAGAACTTCAATCGCCCACTGACCAGATCGAGCTCACAGCGACAAAAAACCCTAGATCCCCAACTGCACAGATCCATCTCCGCCGGCGAACTAGATGGCGGAATCGTCCAACGCCAACCCAGAGGTCTCCGGTCTGAAGGTACGCCTACTCCTCGCAGTCTGAACACGATGGTAGACTTAATGGCGAACACCTGAATTAATGCCTTATTCCACCATTAAATTTTCTAGGTTTCAGACATTCTGCTGCCGCATCCGTCTCTCCCAAACTCCCTCTGTCTTGGCCCTCGCACACAATCTAGCCCTGCTCATCTGATTTCTTGCGAAGCCAATAGAATCCCCTTCGTAAGCCAAGACCTAGATCTGAACTCTTGGGCCGACTGTCTACGAGCCTGGCCTAATCCCCCTGAACACTGGGTCTCTTGGTTCAGTAGAGTAGCTAGGGCTTACCAATCCCAATGGGAAACCACGGGAATAGCCGATGCCTTGCATTTATCATTGTCTCCTCTTGAGAAACACGAGAACCTCCTGAAAACCATCGGCTACTTCTGGTCTGACGCTCTGAACTGCTTTATGTTCGGTCATGGCCCTATGTCACCAACCCTGTTAGACGTGGTGATGATCACCGGCCTGGATGTCACATCACCCAGCCCCTCTGCTTTTAAACTGACCAAAGTCCCCTACAAACTGTCTTCTAAAACAGACTGCACAAACTGGGGTGCCTACCTCCAACGCCATATGAAAACAAAGGGCCCTGTCTCAGAGAAAGAACATACAGCCTTTCTCAACTTCTGGCTGGAGCATTTCATATTCTGTGGCCCTTCTCTTGCTCCAACCAAGAACTATCTTTCCCTAGCCCACGAACTGGCCAAAGGTACTCAACTTGGCATCGGCAAACTATTCCTTGGAGAGGTCTATCGATATCTTCAGTTGATGTCTGCCAAGCTGTTCTCAGGCATAGCAGTCAAAACAGGTGGTCCTTGGTGGTTCATTCAACTATGGGCTCAGCTGTACTTTCAGAATCATATCCCAGACTTCCCCCTTTTGGCGAGCTGCACCTTTCCAGATGTCAAGGGGAAGCAGATCCGATGCACTAGTTATGGCCAAGCTTTGTATAGGCTGCCAGGCAGCAAACTATCCCCTCAGGAAGCAGCCAAGTGGTTCAGCACTTTCTTTCAAGGTCTGGACAACCCTACCTTCTTCCCTTACATGGAAGAGTCTGAACATTTCGAAAATCCACTCTCCTTCAGGCTAGATAACTTTGCCGATGACACCAGCACCCGGCAACTCTTTTCCATTGTGATCCGACCCTGTTTCCTTCCAGTTGGTATGAGTACATCTAACAGAATCATCAAGCCTGGGTATGAATTCTACCAGCCGGTCATGGTGGCCCGGCAATTTGGCCTTGGGCAAGTACCTCCCCATCTCTTCCTCCATCATCTTACGGAGTGCAGGGCCGACCTGCCTGATCCTCTCACCAGTCAGAGGTGTTACTCCTTCTTTGATGCTCTGACCATCCCCATTCCAATGACCTCACCTTCGCTTCATCAATTGATGGCTTCGAGGACTGGTGGTCGATGTGGAAAACCCACACTTTCAGGAAAGCTCTGGGGCCGTTGCTGAAACACCTTGATGCCGATTATGACATCCCCGTGGAACAGGTACCACTGCTTATACATTTTCTTAACGCAGCTCATAAATGACTCTTTTACTAACCCAATTTCTCCCTTTGCAGCAACAAGATGGCCCTGAACCCACACACAGTGATGGCTCCCCTTTTGAGTTCTTTCCGCCAGCTCCTGTGGTTCTTTTCTGCAAAAACTCGCCGCCTTTGAAAAAGGTAATAATGCAGAAACAGCCGATAACACCTCAATCGGCTTCTAAGAAGCAAGGAACTTCAACATCAGCTGCCCCTCGAGTTCCCACCAAGATAAGAACGACGACGAGGAATGTAGCTGCCAGGAAGACTTTGAGACACCGGAGCCCTTCTCCAGAAAGCTCGCATGTAGGATGATCCATGTCTTGGCCGTTTCTTCTCATTTTTTCATTCTTGCAGATGTGCTTGTGTCTAACAGCCTTCCTTCTTTTGCAGGCTTCCGTCGGAGAAACATCCCACGAGGACACACAACCCAATGAGGGAGAATCGAGCCCAACGGATTCTGAGAGGACCATCACCCCGAGCCAGCCAGATGTGCCACCATCGGCTTCCAGGAAAAGGTCGGTTCCTGAACCTGCTGCCCCCCGAGCACCAGTCGAGGCCGGGCCAGCTGTGGGTCCCAAGAGAACTCGTAAAGGACTACAAGCTTCTTCATCGAGCCAAGAGGTTCCGAAAAATCATCATCCTTTATGCTCTCGCCCCTTATTCCCTTTTGTTGGCCAGTTCACCATCATTTTCATCGGTTAAACACCTTTCATGCAGACAACTGAGGCTTCTGGTGGGAAGGTAGGGGCCGCGCCGACGCCTTTAGCCAAACCAGACCTAGCAATCCCCGAAAATGCAGATGAAATGGCTACCACTTTGGTAACGCCCCCAGCAACCTCACACAAACCGATCGCCTCGCCGTCTGCTACCCCCTCGGTCTTAGGAGAGGTATGTTAACCTCTGTCGGCTTTATTCTTCCCTATTGGACGCATACTGACGCCTTTTCGGGCTGCCAGGGTGGTGACATTTTGGGCTTGCTGACCTTTGATCCTGACTCCATCGATCCAACTCCCTCTGTTGCCACCGATGACCCACAAGCCAGGGCTGTTCTACCTCAATTCCAACGACTTAGAGCCTTACTGTCTTCCCCGATCGAGGAGCTGATCGAGGGTTCTGAAGAGGTGAAGGGCGTTCTTGCTGAAATCCAAGACCAACTCCCAGTAACATTGCAGGTGAAGCTTTGGCCCGTCGTAACTTTGTCCTTCTTCGGGTCAAGGGTGAAGCTAGCTCGTGAAAGGATCAACCTGCGCCGTGCCCAACTCCCGCTGAAGGCGAATATTGCCGACAGATGTCAGCAGCTCAATGAGAAAAAGGCGTCCCTTGATGCCAAAACTGACACCTCTGTCAGTACCACCGAGCTCGCATCTCTGAAAAAGGAGCTGGAAGATCTTGAAGAAAAGGTCCGGGTGACAAAACAACTCATTTGTGACAAATAAGCATCCATCGCCCGTTCCCAAGATGAAGCAGAGAGCCTCAAAGCCGAACTGAAGACCGATCTGGCAGAAATACGTGCCCTGAACAAGCAGTTGGTGACGGGCAAGGATGAAGATGACGAAGCCGAGATCGCCGAGGTGGACCGTGTCCGTGCTGACGCCCTCCAAGCCTTCGAGGCATTTCTTCAGTAGCTCATTTATGTAAACTGGCGTCTGCTTGTAACAGTTTTGAACCTCTAAAGTCGATGACTGTGCATCGGCTGTATACTTCTATTGGCCGATTTCATGTATCGGCCCCCATATCTCGCTGTCCATCATCCCACGTACTTGGGAAATATATAATAATAAGTTTTTTATTGGCCGATTTCGTGTATCGGCCCCCATATCTCACTGTCCATCATCCCACATGCTTGGGAAATATTTCTTGAGATGCTGACCGTTGACAGCCACTGGGAATTTCACGCCATCCAGCTCCTCCAGCATGTACGCATTCCCTCTTAAAACTTGATCTACCCTGTATGGCCCGTGCCAATTTGGAGACCATTTACCATATGCTGCATCCTTAGTCCCTAATGGCAACACCGCTTCCCATACCAGATCGCCAACATGGAACTCCTTAGGCCTCACCTTCTTGTTGTATGTACGAGCTACTTTGGCCTTGTTCTCTTTGATTTTCTCAAGCGACCACAGCCTAAGCTCAGTCAAATCTTCAACGCTGTCACTCATCAAGGCTGCATATTCTTCAGTCGTTAGATCGTTCTGAAAAGTGACACGTCTCGATCCAGCCGTAATTTCCCAAGGCAATACGGCTTCTTGTCCATAGACTAGATGGTACGGCGAGGTTTTTATCGCCCCATGACATGACATGCGGTAAGCCCATAAAGCCTCTGATAAAACCTCGTGCCAACGCCTAGGGTTCTCATCGATTTTCCTCTTGATCAGCTTGATAAGGCTCTGGTTGGATGCTTTAGCTTGCCCATTTGCTTGAGCATAGTACGGAGATGATCGCATCAGCTTGATCCCTGTGTCCTCACAGAACTCTCTGAACTCGTGAGAAGTGAAGACCGAACCTCCATCGGTCGTGATAGTCTGGGGAATCCCAAACCTATGAATGACGTGTTCTTTCACAAAATCGACGACATCCTTTGAACTTACTGACTTCATAGGGACGGCTTCCACCCACTTGGTGAAATAATCCGTGATGGCCAAAATCCACATGTGGCCTTTGCTTGACGGAGGATTGATCTTGCCGATCATATCCATGCCCCAACCTCGGAATGGCCAAGGCTTGATGATGGGGTTCATTGCTGACGCGGGTACCATCTGAATTTTTCCAAATCTCTGACATGCTTGACACCCTTTGTAGTACTTAAAACAGTCCTCGAGCATGGTAGGCCAATAAAACCCTGATCGCCTGATCAACCACTTCATCTTGTGAGCCGATTGGTGAGTTCCACAAGCGCCTTCGTGTACCTCGTGTAGGAGCCGATTGGCCTCAGCTGTCCCCAGACATTTGAGCAATAACCCCTCTAGAGTCCTGTAAAACATGTCGTCCCCAATGAGCACATACTTCATGGCCTTGTATCTTATCCGTTTAGGTGCCCCCCGAGCCGAATCCTTCAAGTAATTGAAGATATCGGCTCTCTAGTCGTCTGCGTCCAGGAATTGCACCTAAACATCGGCTCCCTCTGCCGCGTCCTTGTAGCCTGAAGCCATTTGTGCAAGATCATTGGCCTCGGTATTCTGCGATCGTGGGATCCAGGTGAAGTTTATGTATCGGAACTGTGCCATCAGCTCACGGCATTGCATCCATAATGGGAATAGCGACTCGCTCTCACACTTGTATTCCTCCGTGAGTTGAGAAATCACCAGCTTGGAGTCTCCAAAAATTTCCACTGCTTCCGCTCCAGCTTCGATGAGCAACTCCATTCCCTTGCGTATCGCCTCATACTCAGCGACGTTGTTGGTGCGAGGGGCTGACAACCTGATAGAGAAGGAAAATGTTGCCCCCCGAGGTGACACGAGTAGCATGCCGATGCTGCACCCATCGTCACAAACCGATCCGTCGAAGAACATAGCCCACGCTCGTATGGACAGTGCTGCTATATTGGTGTTGATCCTTTCAGCGATAAGGTCGGCCAATGCCTGCCCCTTAACTGCTTTCGCGGGTTGATACCGGATGTCAAACTCCGATAATGCAAACATCCATTTGCCCAGTCGGCCTTTCAACATAGGAGCCGACAGCATGTGCTTTATAACGTCTGATTTGCAGACGATGACAATCTCTGCTGATAGCAAAATGTGGCGCAGCTTGGTGCAGGTGAAAAACAGGCAGAGGCACAACTTGTCGATCTCAGAGTACCTCGTTTCTGCATCCAGCATCCTTCTGCTGATGTAAAATACCACTCGCTCCAGCCCGTCATAAACTTGCACCACCACTGAGGCGATGGACGTGTCCGCCACTGACAAGTAAATGTAGAATGGCTTATCCGGCTGGGGCGGAACCAATACTGGCGGCTTCGTCAGATATTCTTTGATCTCGTCGAAGGCTCGTTGTTGTTCTGCCCCCCAGCTGAACTCTTCATCAGATTTAATCTTTACAAGTCCCATGAACGGCTCTATCCTTCCTGACAGATTGGAGATGAATCTTCTGACGAAGTTGATCTTGCCGATGAGAGACTGCAGTTCTTTCTTCGTGGTAGGTGGCTTCATTGTTCGCACTGCCTCCTGACTTTTCAGGCCGATCTCAATTCCTCGTTCATGGACCAAGAAGCCCAAGAACTGACCGGCCGTCACACCGAAGGCACACTTCTTTGGATTCATCCGTAGCCTGAATTTTCTTGTTCGGTCCAGGACGTGTCGCAGATCATCCAAGTGTCCTTGTACTGAGGCTGACTTGACCACTACGTCATCGATATAAATTTCCACCAGCTTGCCGATCAGGTCATGGAAGATGTAATTCATGGCTCTTTGGTATGTGGCGCCGGCGTTCTTCAGTCCAAACGTCATGACTACATATTCAAACAACCCTACCGAACCTGGGACTCTGAATGCAGTCTTGTGTATATCTTCCGGAGCCATAAAAATTTGATTGTAACCGGCATTGCCGTCCATGAAGCTCAAGATTTTATGACCGGCAGCTGCGTTGATTAACGTCTCTGCTACTGGCATCGGATATTCATCTTTCGGGGTAGCTCTATTGAGATCCCGAAAATCTATGGCAACATGCCAGCGGCCATCCTTTTTCTCTACAGGTACGATACTAGAAATCCACTCAGCATACCTGCATGGCCTGATTAAATCGGCTGCCAACATTTTCTCGATCTCCTTCTTGACTTCTTTCAAAATTTCGGCCTTCATCTGTCGTGCTCGCTGCTGGAATGGCCGAAATCCTTTTTAAGTGGGAGTCGATGCTCGATGATGCGCCTGTCTAGCCCAGGCATCTCTGTATAATCCCAGGCAAAGCAATCTGGATATTCTTTCAACAAAGCTATCATCGGACCCCGCAGATTCGGATCCAACTTCTTGCTGATACATGTTGGTCTTGGCTTATCCCCAGGACCGATGTCAATCTCTTCTAGTTCATCAGCAGATGTAAATCCATATCCTAGCTTTCCGTCACCTGTCAAATCAATGCTAAGCACAAGGCAAACAGTAGGTGAGGTTAACAAAAATAACTTGAGCCGATTGCCTGAATCGGCCCCCTTCTTGATTGTATTAGTCAAGGACGGTTTACACCTTATGGTTTTACAATGGCTGGGAATCTCCCTGCTATGACTGCATGATCTGCTCGTCGCAAGGTTGCTGCTTTTTGTTTTTTGTGGCCGATCGCAGGGATCGGCCGTACCATGTACCATCGTGGGCTTTGCTACTCTGTCAGGCCGGTGGATAAGACCAGCCTCACCCCGTTTTTTGTAGCCTCAATGCATTCACAGCCGTCTAGACTGATTCCAGAGATCGGCTCTTGGTCTTCTGCTTCCCAGACGTTCATGCTAGCAATGGAGACCTCGACGGAATCGTCTGCATGAATGACCTCCACCTCATCTCCATCCCACTGTATTAGGCACTGGTGCATCGTGGATGGAATGCAGCAGTTGGCATGGATCCAATCTCTCCCTAGCAAGACAGCGTAGGTGCTTCTGCTGTCCACGACGAAGAATGACGTAGGGATTGTTTTTCTGCCCACGGTCAGGTCCACGTTTAGTACGCCCTGCGCTTCTGAAGTCTGGCCGTTGAAGTCGCTTAAAGTGACGTTAGTTTTGATCAGATCTGCAGTGGAGCGTCCCAAACGCCGTAGCATGGAGTATGGCATTATGTTGACTGCCGCTCCGGTGTCCACTAACATCTTGCTGACAGGTTGCCCGTTGATGTAACCTCGTAGGTACAGTGCTTTCAGATGTTTGTAACCCTTTTCTCGTGGCTTCTCAAAGATAACTGGCCGTGGGCCGCAGTCGAACTGTGCCACTGGTAGCTCGTTGGTTCGTGGCGCGCAGAACTCTGACGGAAGTATGAATACCATGTTTGTGCCAGCCGATGTCTTTGCATCGGCTTTTACCGGTTTGGGGCGCCACTCTTTCCTTTTCGGGTGATCTTCTGTTTCCAAGGTCTGCCTAATTTTAACGGCCAGATCGGGCCGTGCTTTCTTTAGAGCGTGGAGATACTGCGCTTCGGCTTCCTCCAAGTTACGCAGCCGCTGCACTCTACGCTTTTGGGTATGTCTGAGTCCGTCGGGACACCACCTTGGACGGTGATACCTGTCTTTCTCTTTGTCATCCATTGGCTCCTTGAGACCTTGTGCTCGAGACGACTCCCTGCGTCGGCTCTGAGGCGGGAGAGGCCCTAGGCGCCTAAACACTGACACCGGCTCCGTGTCCTCCTTCTGCTGTCCGCATTCGGGGCAGTTATCGATCGTAGGCAATCGGCTCATTCCCGCGTCCCAGCAATACTTGAAGAACGGACAATCCCAATGCTTGTCTGCGCCTTCTTTTTCTTTTGACGGTCCCCAAGCGAGGTGCTCATATCCTTCATCTCCTCCGTCGCGTCGGCGACGTTGGTCATACTGACGCTCATACTTATTAAGGAGATGCGTGGAATGTGGTTTCTGATATCGCACACTTTTCACTTGTTCCTCAGTTAAGTACCGCCTGTTGTCGTAGCTGGGCCAGTCGCGTGGACCAGCCTCCTCTCTTACTCTGCCGTGAGAGCGACCGCCTTCCTCCCTGTACGTGCCATGGTGGTACCCTGTTCCTGCCATGTTGACATCGAACGAGAAGTCCAACTGGCGCCTCGTGGAGTGGCTGTGTTCTACCATGTTGACGCCGGGGAACGGGTTGGTGTCTACTTTCATGGCGAATTGCCCCAGGATGAGGCGGCCCTGCTCTATCGCTGTTTGGATCTGGCGACGTAGCTCTTTGCAGTCATTGGTGGTGTGGGTGAACGAGTGATGCCACTTGCAGTACGGTCTTCCGTTCATCTCTTGAGTCGTAGGGATTTTGTGGCCTTCAGGTAACTTCAGCTGCTTTTCTTTCAGCAGCAAATCGAATATTTGCTCAGCTTTGCTCACATCGAAGTCGAACCCTTTTGCAGGCCCTTGCTGTTTCACCCATTTGCAGGTTACGGGATCTGCCCCCCGAGCCCATTCAGCCACGGCCACCTCCTGGTCTTGCGCGGGGTCTTCTTCTTCTGTATCGACCAGGCCTATCGGACGTTTGAACTTGTCCTGGTACAACTCAGGGTGGCGCTGCTCATACATCGTCAGCTTCTGGGACATGTGCGCCAACGAGTTGTACTCTACTTGGAAAGCCAGATCTTTGATGGGTGCTGCGAGACCCAACGCTGCCAGCTCGACTGCTTCCTTCTCAGTTAAACGAGCTGAGTAACATCGGTTCTTGACAGTCCTGAAGCGTTGGATGTACTCGGCTACCGTTTCTCCGCGCTTTTGCCGCACCTGTGCCAGGTCTGCAATGCCAGCCTCGGTGGCTTCTGAATGGTACTGAATGTGGAACTGCTCTTCCAGTTGCTTCCAGGTCTGGATCGAATCAGGTGGTAGCGAGGTGTACCACCCAAAAGCTGGTCCTGTCAAAGATTGCGCAAAGAACCTTACGCGCAACTGATCTGATGCTGATATCATGCCTAACTGTGCCAGGTATCGGCTCACGTGCTCGATCGAGCTCGACCCTTCTGACCCGCTAAATCTCGAGAACTCAGGGAGCCGATACTTGGGTGGCAGCGGGATCAGATCAAACTCGTTGGGGTACGGCTTTGAATAGCCGATTGTCCTTCTCTTCGGCACGAAGCCGAACTGGTCTCTCAAGATGGTACGGATTTGTTCCGTTGTTTGGGCTGCAGGGGCTAGATTCTCATGACTCGTTCCAGTGGCATACTTGGCTAGCCACGCCTGTTTGTCGGCGTCCATCCCAGAGATTCCTGCTCCAGAAACACCTGCTCCCGAAGCCCCTGCTCCAGAAACTCCTGCCCCAGCACTCCCTGCGGTTGCAACCTGGTTCGTGCGCGTCAAGCTGTTGCAGTCTGGCACGTAGGTGCACACGTATCCATGTGGGATTTCTTTAGGTGGTTCACACAGGAATTGGCAATCGCCAGGGTCGCCTCCGACCTTGTAGACGACGTACGCCGGTGCCCCTGGTGGCTCTGGAGCTGCAAGTGTGAATGGCAGCGGCGGCCTGGCCTGGAGTGGTCTTTCTCCCTGGTGAGTCCCCAGAGTAGGCCCCGACGGAGAGTACTGATGTTTCGCGATCTCCTGAACTACGCGAACTGCGATCCGCTCGAAAGCGTTTACCAAGCTCTCAGAATGGCGGTGAAGAGAATGAGCCACCATGTAGTTGACTTCCTGGCGCAGAGCTCTGGTGCGCTCCTCTGAAGGAACAGACAGATCTACCTCATCAAGAGCACCCTCGGGTGAGAACCCTTTCCACCTGATGCCATGCTTACGAGTCCTCTCAAAAGATCCGATGAGATCGGCTTCGAAGAGAGCTTTGACGTCATCATACTTCGCCTTGTGCTCCTCAGGCAGCTCATCGTACGTGACCGGTCTGTTGTCCATCGCAGCGTCGGATGTTGATGTAGACGTTGTTTTAAGCGTCCCACCGGGCGTGCCAGAATGTGTTGCCTACCAAAACCCACCGGCGAGCAGCGACGGGCAACACGAAGAGCCGGGAGGCTCCCAGGACTGCTGGTGGGCCCTGGTCCCTCGGGCAACGGCCCGCAAAACTCCGGCACGCGTCCTGGCTTGGTTCGAGGGCGTGCCACCTGACCTATACCTGGTCAGGAAGGTGAAGGATTGCTTCGATTGGTTTCCTGCATGGTAAACAAGTATACGTAAAATTCGAGCCGTGACCGGCTCCCAGGTTTCCCTGTGAATCGGCTCCCAGAGCCGATTATCCCATGGTTCTGCATTAGATCTATTATAACATGGGGTTTTGCTTCATCAATACAGGTTAAATCGATCTACGACAGTTTAATGTCTTCACTACATGACTGGAACATCCTACACGTAATTGAGCCTGGTAGATACAAAAGATAATAGAAAACTAATCCTAGAGAAGGCCTAAAAACCAACGCAACGTCAATTCCCGGAACACCCCCTCTTGGATTGGTAAACCGTATCTTACATACTACTGGATCGTTCAACCCGTTTGCAAGGCCTGATCATGTAGATATCAAACTAAACCTTGGAGAACAAGGCACAACTATAACAGATCAAATCGACTTAAATAAAGATCAAGCAAGATGCCACCCTTACACCCGGGAAAAGGTGCAACGGCGGCGAGATAGCTAGAGGTAGCATAACTAAACAATCATAGCGAAAAGTACTGATGCTAATCCAAACAAATCTATGATAATAGTGTTACTCGCCATCAACAAGGCTTCAGTACGAGTAACACTAGATAACGCATAAGTAGATACTGCCTAGATCGCAAGATGCGATCTAGGCAGTATGGCACTTACCCGAGAAAAAACCCTAGAAACAAGGGGTGGCGATGCGCCGAGATTGTGTTTGTCGTGAACGTGATTGTCCTCCTTTTCTCGATAACCTTAGGTACATATTTATAGTCCGGAGACTTTCTGTCTTTGGAATAACTCTACAACTCTATCTCTTACCTAAATCTAAACGGAATCTATTACAATATAAGATACACGGGCAAATTAGCCCAAATCAACACACGAGGCCGATTCAACAACACGTTGCATATACGTATCTTCTAAGCCCATCTTGACCACGGCCCAACTCCTCCTTTGGCCAAAATATGGCGATAACACCTTCATAGGTACTCTCGGGAAGTTCGTTATGTTTTAGAAACTTCGCCTTCATTATTTTCAGCATCTTTTCAAATGAGGAGTCAGTTAGACCACACTCTGCCTTCCATCGCAACAATTCCAGTGTGGTACCGAGATTTGTGCTGCCATCTTCACAATTTGGGTACAACAATTTCTTGTGATCTTCTAACATGCCCTTTAACTTCAACTTCTCATTTTCTGTTTCACGGTCTCGCTTTGCATCAGAAATGACCCTACCAAGTTCATCAGCTGGCTCATCTGATGCCCGTTCTTCACCTCCTTCCTCTCCATTGTCTTCCATTGCAGTATCACTGTATTCAGGAAACATATGATGATAGTTATCATCATCTTCTATTTCACCATCTTCCATCATAACCCCTCTTTCACC
Organism: Avena sativa; assembly: GCA_916181665.1. Classification (NCBI taxonomy): domain Eukaryota; kingdom Viridiplantae; phylum Streptophyta; class Magnoliopsida; order Poales; family Poaceae; genus Avena; species Avena sativa. The sequence continues at coordinate 42,582,501 of OV702285.1, read as the reverse complement.
GTGCTTGGTCCAGCAATTATAGTTGGGCACGAAACCTTTCATAATCAGGTGGCCGCGAATGATTTTCGAGGAAGAGTACTCCTTGTTGTTCCGACATTGAACACATGGACAACGTATAAAACCATTCTCTTTGTTTGCCGTAGCCACATCGATAAATTTATCCACGTCTTTCATATACCCGGGTACACGCCGGTCACCATACATCCATTCCCGACCGTTCATCTGCATCATATAAGTAAGTTTATCAAAAAACAGGACATCATAAATAGTGAAATGACCAATTCACATCGACACATGCATTGTATCAATGACAGAGAAAAGATAAGATTGCTAACCTCGATCGAGGAAAATAAAGAGGAGAAAGCTCAAGTGTGTCTCGGACACCTTCTATATTTTTGTTCTATGAGAAATTGAACGGGATCATTCACTCAAACATTTCATCAAACACCTTGAATGCATGCATAGGGAAAAAACTAGCACTCACACCTTCCACCAAGAAAACAGAGTGGAGGCAGAGGGCTGGAGAGTTGCATTTATAGAGGGCGGAAGCATACTAAAGGTGTGTGCCACTCCACGTGGCTGACGCCCAACCTTTAGTCCCGGTTTGTGACGTATGCCCCCTACCAACCGGGATGCATGCCTCCGGGCCCGTGCCCGCTCGAACCGGGACGCGTGTTAGCATTAGTCCCGATTGGCGAAACCGGGACTAATGCTATTAGGAGGCACGAATGGATAGCCTTTTTTCTAGTAGTATAAGTCAATTTTATATCCTAGCATGTACCATCTACTATTTTAAAAAAATAGCTTGGGAATTTCACATGGCACACGATTCTACAGTTAATTTGAGACGTGCATGTTTACTTCTTCTGGATAAAGTAGACTATATAGTTATATATGTCAAAAAAAAAGTTGGAACAGAAAGGGGCACTACTTGATGACACATAATCTAGAGATCAACTTGGTCTTGTTTTCATTTTAGTATTCGATGTAGAGACCAAAATCTAGCGATTAACTCAATGTTGTTTTCATATAGAATTCGACACGGACTCCTAAAGAAAAAAACTTGCCAAATGGAATTAAATGACAAACACAATTTGTGTACACCTAAACATGGCCACGTACTCCCTACATCTTAAATAAATATGGCCACGTTCATAGCATACGTACGTACATAGCAAGGATGAGAGTTGGATAATCACCGTTCAGAAAAAAAAAATGATGTACCAAATATATTTTGGAACGTTCGTGTCCATTCTCCGCCTTAAAGTTATTAGGCTGATTGCTAAACTTTGTATCGTACAATTATTTGCAGCCAGTGCTTATGTAACGATTTTTTTTAAAAAAAAAATCATCTCGCCACAGGCCCACATGCATGATCTCCTTATACGACACGTCAGAAGTAAAAGCCCGTTTAAGCAAATGTGTAGGCCAGCCGTGCACTTCTCATGTTTTTGTACACATTTATTTTGTAAATAATCTTGTACACATGCTGGTTATTTTTTCTTTGACATATAGACATAAGTTTGGATATGTTTATTAGTCTAACACAAAAGTTATGCAATAGCTCGCTAAATCTTAACCGTATATTACAGATCTAACAGTTAAAATTAATTCAGATGATGTGGATCAACCCGGTGCCTCGAAAAACATCCTTATATTGCTTTTAGTATATAATAGATAGATAGATAGATAGATAGGGGTTTTTTACTCTGTGTAGTAGTCTGAAGTCGCCTACAACTATGACAAAATTGCCTAGAACACTTTTAATTTGCCTTTTACATCGATTAAGTTGTCTACAATAATATATTTTTCAAAATGCCAAGGTAACTTCAGAGCTCGGCGAGGCAACTTCAGATCTTAGCGAGACAACTTATGCCCGGCGAGGCAACTTCGAAGCTCGACGAGGCAACTTGTCCCAACTTCGGAGGCAACTTGTACCCGACGAGGAAACTTCGGTGCCCGACGGGGCAACTTCTGTGCCTGACGAGGCAACTTTTACCCGATGATGCAATTTTGGAGCCCGACGGGGCAACTTCTGTGCCTGACCAGGCAACTTCGGCCCGATAAGGCAGCTTCAGAACCCGATGAGGCAACGTTGGTGTCCGGTGAGGCAACTTCGGAGCCTGACGAGACAACTTCTGTTCCTAACGAGGCAACATCGGAGCCCGACGAGGCAACTTTGAAGCCCCGTGAGGCAACTTTAGAGCCTGACAACTTGTGCCTAACTTCGGAGGCCGACGAGGCAACTTGTGCCCGACAAGGCAACTTTGTGCCTGACGAGGCAACTTTGAAGCCTCGCGAGGCAGCTTCAGTTCCCGGCGAGGCAACTTTAGAGCCCGACGAGGCAAGTTCTGTGCCGAACGAGGCAACTTTAGAGTCCGACGAGGCAACTTTTGTGCCGAATGAGGCAACTTCGGTGCCCGATGGCGCAATTTATGTGCCTGATGAGGCAACTTCGATGCCCAGCGAGGCAACTTCAGAGCCCGACGGGGCAACTTCTGCCCGGTGAGACAACTTTGGTGCCGACTTGCCTGAAGAAAGGTCGTCCTCACGCACCGTGGCAGCGACGTCCTAATGGCCTACCGAAGTTGCTTCATTAGACACAGTAGTTTTCTCGTCGAGCACCAAAGTTGCTCAGTCATGCACAAGTTGCCTCGCCAGGCTCCGAAGTTGCCTCTTCGGGGTTCGATGTTTGCCTCATCGGGCAGCGGTTTTCCCAAAGAAAGGTCGTCCTCACGCACCACGAAAGCGCCATTCTAAGGCCTAACGAAGCTGCTTCGTCGGGCACAGAAGTTGCCTCCTCGGGCATCAAAGTTGCTTAGTCGGACTCCGATGTTGCGTCGTCGGCAAAATTGCTGAGTCGAAAACAAATTACCTCGTCGGGCATCGAAATTGATGTATAAATCTGTTTTTTTTTTTTCATACCAAAGTTGCTTCTCTGCTCACCAAAGTTACTTAATCGACGCGTCAAAGTTGCTTAATAAAAAGTTCATCGAATAAAGTTGGTTAATAAAAAGTTCATCGAAACATATGCAAATAAGATCTAGTTTTAAAGATCTTGTCACGAAGATTTCAATTCTGAAAACAGAACCTGATTTCGATGCACGGTTTGAATGTTATAGCCTTTCGTAGAGGGATTAATTCCATCTAGCGTCATCTCTTTCTCTTGAGGAACTGTGAACCTCCTTTTATCCACACGTTTTATTTTGAAAACCGGAACCGCGTGTTCTCGATGTTCTTTTCTTTTCCTTATCATAGTGAATTTTTAAACCTGCGCCAGACTCAACCAACTAGCGCCAGACTCAACCAAGGGACAGAAACTTGCAATTTTTAAACGTGCGCCAGACTCAACCAGCTAGCGCCTAGGCGCTCCCTAGACTCGTCCAATAAAAATTGACTTGTGTTATGGGGGCCGCCGTGGCCCCCCATTCTTGGGGTCTATCCGGTGGCCCTTCATACAGGCCAAAAGGGCTGCGCCGAGCCGTACAGGGGGCACGAGTGGAGTCTCAACTCTCAATTACCAATTTAGCCATCAAAGGCATCACACTGGCCTCTGTTTCAGTTATCTGATACATTTATCACGCAGAAAAAGGACGCCATGGCTTTGCTTTATTTTGTTTCTTCTACACTACAGGACGCTGCTGTCAAGAGGGGGATGGCTATAAAATCCATGAGGTCTTGTATGGTACAGCACTAGAGCAGTTTAGTCGCGGTACTCCGCCATGAATGCCTCATGAAACACCTTGAAGCGAGAGATGATCGCCGGGATCTTCTCCTCCTGCGGAAGGATTGTGCATCTGAAGTGCCATGTGCCAGGAACCTGTCAAATAGAAAAACGGAACACCAATGAGCAATGTCAGGCAGCTGGAGGAAGTACATGTGATGTACATTATTCCTAACCCCAACTCCGTAAATAGCCTAAACATATGACTTCAGGCATCATAAATACTCTTTCCGTCCGGAAATAAGTGACTTGGATTTGTCCAGATTTGTGCGAATCTAGACAAATCCAAGTCACTTATTTCCGGACAGAGGGAGTATAACTCTAATAGCCTAAACATATGAGTTCAGGCATGTTTATTTTTATCTTCAGATAAATGTCGCACTAGCCAACAAAAAGAAATTTTGGTTTCCTAAGGACTGACTGTTGGTTGGTTAGAAAGTGATGTTGGCTTTAGCTTTATATATGTCACAAGCCAATACTATCAGTGGCTACAGGCACAAAACTACACAATAATCTTTGTATTAAGACTAAGTTCACTCACCTGGCCAAATCCAGATCCAGGGACAACAACAATTCCAGTTGACTCGAGGAGACGGAGAGCATAGAATGCATCAGGCGCTTTGTTAGCAGCATTCGCAGCTTCAATTGCCTTCTTTGGCAGACCAATCTGAGGGAACAGGTACATTGCTCCTTCAGCTTCGTTGCATGTAATTCCCTCAAGTTTGTTGAATGCATCCTCCAGTGCCTGCGCTCAAGAATTCCACATCAACAAATTCAAGTCTTTTTTTTTAAGATTAAGAAGTCGTTTAGAGCTATCAAGAGATGCGGGACTCTGGCGCACCTTTGCACGACGAGTTAAGGACGCTATGATTCCATCTTTTTCTGCCTTGTATGAAGCGTATGATTCATCCCCGGCCTGCAGAAGCCAACAATGACATTTAGGTGGTGAACTTTGCATTATTTTTCAGGGGTAGAGATTTAAAAAATGTCGCATCGCTGACCTTTGGTGGGTTCATGATGAGACTAGCAAGGATCTGGCCAGTGATATTGGAACATAAGTTCACTGATGCTAGTTTGTATATCTGCTCTCTTACTGGAGCACTGAAGCCAGTAATCTCCATGTAACCTCCTCTTTTACCACACTCTCCATAATATCCTGGTGGCAGCAACAAAATATTTTTGACACATCAGCACCAATGTGTATACGAAAAATAAACAAGTGAATCATACCTACCCTTAGAAACAGATTGATATGAAACTAGAGGAAGATCCTCCTCGCTGTACCCCAAGGATCTCACTATCTTCTTGAAAGAATGAAATTTCTTATTGTCAACATAGATATTCTCTTGGTACACCTACCAAGCGATAATGGTGTTAATGTTACATGCGACAAAAGAAATAGAATTAAGCAGCTCAAAGTTTGTTGGGATGTTTTCTCAGCCATCATCACTCACCTCATCAGCCAGAAGAACAAGACCCTCGTTTTTGCAGAACTTCGCTATGTCATATTGGTTTTCCTCGGCAAGAACCTATACATAAATGAACCATCTAAATATTGGTCTTTTGTCATTTTTAGTTATCTAACTCAACTACAGAATGTTACATGCACATTGAAGAGCAAGTAAAGGCACATGATAGAAACATGGTGTGTATACCAAAGATGCAGCAAGCAAAGATATTTGCTAAATCCAAAAGGAGAAACAATGAGCACAAACCTGTCCAGTTGGATTTCCTGGATTGATAACCACCAAAGCCCTAACATCAATGCCTTTTGACCGAGCATCTTCGAGTTGCTTCTTAACATCAGAGATTTCCAGACCCCAGCCTGTCGATTCATTGAGATAGTATGGGACCTGAAAGATAATGCTCTCAATTTAGGATTAGTGTGGCATGAAAATCTACTATGCTTAACTACTTTTGACTGGTAAACAGAGTACATACGAGAGTTCCGCCATGAAGAGCTATGGAGGCCGAGTACAAGGGATACTGAGGAATCGGAACAAGAATGCCATCGTTCTCATTCCTTATCAGTAACTGCATCATCAAGTGCACCTGGCAAGGGAACAATCATATGATACAAGACTTAACTACTTCATGTTCATAAATTATCTAGCAGTTGAAAGACCATATACAGTTCATACCCCCGGACTTGCTCCATCTGTAAGAAAGATGTCATCTGCATTGGCAGGGAATCCATCTCGTGAGGTAATCCCAGCAGCAATTGCATCACGAAGACCTTTGATACCCTAGGAAAATGAGAAAAAAAACCAAGTCAGCATTCCCCTTTTTCTCCTGGTGGTAGGTAACAAAGTGTGCAACAGTAGACGATTACCTGGCTATGACTGTATGCCCCTGTTGCTTTTCCAGGAATCGAGGCAAGAATCTGCTTTGCCCGAGAAATAGAATCGGCACTGTAAAAAGATGAAGCATCAGGTATCATATGCAAGAATCTCACACTTCAGTTAAGACAGATGGATTAGTTCTAGGAATCTTCTGATAAACAATATAAAGTTATTTTTGTTAATTTGATTAAAAAATACAAAGTAGTAACAAAGGGGGTATATCTACTGCTGACGCTTGGCTATATGTATTATGCTCATGATAGGGGCGACTATAATAAAGATATTCAAGTTCAAACTCAAATACTCCCTCCATTAGAAAGTATAAGATGTTTTAGCTTTTTTTTAGAAACATGTGCATCTAGATCAGGGATGTAAAGGGCATCCCGTTTAGCGCCACATATTTGCTGTTAATTATAGGTTTGTAATTGTTAAAACTAACCTGGAAAAAAATAAGCCTATAACAAATTTATGTGGCGATATGTGGCACCAGCAGCCCGCCGTTTGACATCCCTAATCTAGATGCCTTTTAGTATGGGTTTTTCGAACCTGCACACTAAATGGCGTATAGATACATGAATTTCAGAAAAAGGCTAAACATCTTATAATGTGGAACGGAGGGAGTAGTTAGCAAGAGAAAAGGTGAACTGCCTGTCATATTTCACTATCATGTAAAAACACATACTACTGTACCCCAGGAAGGTTCGCATTTTTAAAACCTATGGACTTGCAATTTTGTAGATTGGCAGGTCACACAAAGAAATATTGCCACAATTGTGTTTTTGAATTATTCAAGTTCATTTGAATGTCCAACAAAAATTCAGCATGATAGCACCTGGTTAAGTATCTGCTTATATCTCCCCTGTTTTGAAGTTTTCTGTACATTTGTTTCATGCTGACGAACTATAAAGATGTGGATATTCACCTGAACAATGACTTGATTTCCTCTCTTTGCAACAAGTATGGATGATCACAAAGTGCAAGAACCTGTGTTATACCATGTGAGTATCTAGGAAAACAAACAATACACTCTGCAGGTAAAAGATTAGCATACCTCCCTGAAGAATGTAACTGGCTGCTGACCAAGAGACTGTGGGTTTCCAATGTTGCAATAGAGGATCTGCATGTAAGAAGTTGAATGAGCTAAGGAAATTGTAAAACATTACAAATCTATATATTACATCAGTTTGTGGAACCTACTTCATCAAAAGGTAGAGATCCTGGTTGAGTCAGCAGCTGTTGCTGCAAGCGCTGGAAACGAAAACAAAATGACCACGGTTAAGCAATTGTAAGCAAAAAATAATGGCACAAGAGCTGTCGTCCCTCAGAAAATGGCAGGTAGCTTGTTTTGTTGTTAAAGCATATCAAAATACTAATACAAACAGTAGATTGTACAAAGTTGAGGATAAAAGAGCATCCAACTAATGTTTTATCAGGCTAGGTGGTTATCTAAAAACACGAGTCAGACTAAAATCTGAATAAAGCCAATTCTAAATTACTTAAATACTAAGATTAGTGATAACTTGAAAGTTGAAATACCTGAGCATGGATGACAATCTCTCCACGGACTGCATACTCACATTTTAAAACCTGAAGCAATGATAAGAGAATTAGCTAGGTGCCTCGGTATCAGAAATTGCAGATAGTTGATCAGATCAGGTGATGGAAAAAAATTAATGAGTTACTAAACAAATATATGAAGAATGCCAGTTAGTGGAATGGCACTACATCTGAAAACTGGAAACTTGATGAACTTGTAAGGGTTTCAATTTTGTAGTGCATGACAGAGACGTGGATGGAATCTATGCAGTTAAATGATCATATAATTGTAAATAAGAACTCTATGTGGAAGAATATATATGCACACGGACAAGTGGTCAGTTCATTCTATGCCCTGTCAGCAACTACAACATGTTAAAACATCCATCACGCCTCCATGTACAACATGGGAATATCTTCACAAGTCACGGGTTGGCAACTGAGCACAGCATCTATGCTCTAACAATATGGTGCTTCAATATCAACATGTCACTGCATTGTACTGGCAGTGGCAAACAAAAAAGGACGCTGACATTGCATTGCCACTGATGTCACACAAAAACTGCATGTCCGCAGCTAAATGGCACTGACAGCATAAATAAAGGTAAAAAACACTGCACTTGTAATAGTAACTTATATTCAACTGCTGAATAATTACAACTTGCAGGCTAGGATTTTTTTTTGTCAGTTCGTCTCGTCAGTTCAAGGCCAGATTAAAACCACTGACAGCATAAATAAAGGTAAAAAAACACTGCACTTGTAATAGTAACTTATATTCAACTGCTGAATAATTACAACTTGCAGGCTAGGATTTTTTTTTTGTCAGTTCGTCTCGTCAGTTCAAGGCCAGATTAAAACCAAAGCATCGGACCCCCACCCCCCACCACCACCACCCAAATCATCTAGAATTACTAGATCCAGACCAGTAGCGCTGAATAGTCAATCAAGCATAGCAACTACCACAGGCCCAGGATCAAATCAGAACTATTCATCTGCGTCACTCCTGAAATCCCACCAGCCTTGCTAAAATTCCTACGGAGACAAAAAAAAGGACCTAAAATATAATCTAGTATAATATACTGCATACTGTACTTGGAAACAGATACGAAGGAGAATCCAAGACAGCAAGAAGAACCCCTTCTCGAATGCAGCCAAGACTCCTCGAAGCAATCAAAGAACCCGAGCTGAGCGCCGCCAAATCAGATACACGCCAGCCCACCAAACTCACAAATCACCTCAACAAGCCGCCCCCGACTCATCGAAATCCCCCAATTCCAAAAAAAAAAAAAACAGACAGGACGAAGGAACAGGAAGGGTGCCCCTTACCTTGGGGTTCAGGTTGTCCACGGCGACGGTGGCAGCCATGGCGAGATCAACTCAGGGCGAGAGGACCGGCGCAGCGAGCAGTACTATTCAGCGCTGTCCCTCTCTGCCTTTCTGCGGTTTCGTGACGAATCGGGGAAATCTTGGAATGGAACGGGTGCTGCTTATAAAGAAGGAGAAAAAGAGATCGGGAGGATGCAAACAAAGGGCGGAGGTGTTCAGTTTTTCATCGCCCACAGTTATGAAGAAAAGGAAAGCGGGGGGAAGCCGTGGAGTTTGTGGGTGGGCCAACGGAAGCCGCCGACCTCACCTGCGGTTTTCTGTTCTGGATTTGGTCTCATCCCCAGCCCCAAAGTTTTGTGCTATAAATTAATAGGGACGAAGACAAAAAGTCCTACTCAACAGATCGTCATATATCTTCTCCTCACGGAAACAGGCCGCGGCGCCTCGCTTCCAGATCTCAACCGACGACAGTCCCCCTGCCTCGGTTTGCCGCCGTTTGCCGCGTGGCAAGAGTGAGAGTAGTTAGAGCATCTCTACTCGTCTATCCAGAACGCTGAATTTAGCTTCGGATATCGAAAATCGGTCTCGTCGCGTAACCAGGAATCTGTTTTCGTCCGGATTCGGGCGAATTTTGATCTGGTCTTTCCACGCCGTACCCAGGTTCCCGGGTACGCTCTAGGGACGCCGGACAGCGAAAACGGACGTGGGTCAGCTCTGTCGGCGAGACAGTCTCATTCCCACCCACTCCACTCGCCCAGACCGCGGCGAAGAGCTCCCAACGCATCTGTCGCTATGATTTCGCCGGCGGAGCTCATCCACGCCGAGACATGCCCACGCCTCTAGTACGCTCGCCGTAATTGCCGCCCACTTCGTCGCCCGTTCCGCCGCCGCTTTCGCCGCCCGAACTACGTCGTATCTCTGCTTCGCTGCGTGCTCCCACCACCACGTCCGCCAAGTGTTCGGCATTTGGCCGGTTCGGCCATGGACTCCGACGACGAGGAGATACTCGCCATGGACTCTGACGACGAGGAGATACTCGCCGTACTACTGGAGGAGGAGAGCGTCGAGGTCGCCGAAGATGAAGAGCACATGGAAATCCTCGCCTCGCTCGCCCAGTTGTACCTGCAGATGGCGAAGCCGAAGCGCGGTGGTTCGGCGCCGGGTCGCCGGAAGTGCAAGGCGAGGCAAAGGATAGAGGGCTACTGCTTGTTGTACGCCGACTACTTCGCCGACCAGCCACTCCATGGAGAGGATGTGTTTCGCCGCCGTTTCAGGATGAGCCGGAAGCTCTTCCTCAAGATCGTGCATGCCATCCGGGACTTCGACCCCTATTTCGTTTGCAAGAAGGACTGCACCGACTTGGTTGGGTTTTCCTCACTGCAGAAGTGCACCGTGGCGATGAGTTTGCTTGCATATGGAGCGCCGGCTGACAGTGTCGATGACTATATATGCATGGCCGAGTCTACCGCCATCGATTGCTTGTACAGGTTCTGCAGGGCAGTGATTGCAGTGTTCGGGAACAGTACTTGATATCACCCACTGCTGAAGTCAATGAAAATAGAGGATTTCCTGGTATGCTTGGAAGCATAGATTGCATGCATTAGGAGTGGAAGAACTGTCCATTTTCATGGCAAGGAATGTACAAAGGCCACAAAGGAGGTTGCACTGTGATACTTGAGGCAGTTGCTACACATGATCTTTGGATATGGCACTCCTTCTTTGGCATGGCAGGATCGAACAACTACATCAACGTCCTCAACTCCTCAACTGTCTTTTCCAAGCTTGTTGAGGGTCATGCACCCCTGTGGAATTTGAGATCAGAGGGCACCACTACAACAAGGGATACTATCTAGCAGATGGCATCTATCCAAGATGGCCAACATTTGTGAAGACTATCTCAAACCCAATGCTCCCCAAGCATTCTCACTTTTCCAAGGAGCAAGAAGCTTGCAGGAAGGACGTGGAGCGGGCATTCGGTGTGCTCCAGCAGAGGTTTGCAGTTGTTCGGTTCCCTGCTATGACCTGGTCGAAAGATCAGATGTGGGAAGTGATGAAATGTTGTGTGGTCTTGCACAACATGATCATTAAGGATGAGAGGAAGTATCCACTGAGTTTGCTCGAGCAGAACAAGACATACTACAGACAGGGTCCTCTTGCCGAGACTGATCATCAGGTGCCTCCAACCTGGGCTGCATTCATCTCCATGTGTCAGGAGATCCGAGATCCGGCGATGCATCAACAGCAGCATGATGATCTTGTTGAGCACCTATGGATACGCAGGGGTAACACATAGATGTCGAGCATGAACTGGCCGAACTTGGCCGAAATATGTTGTATTTTCACTACAGGCTGAACTATGTTTACATTTACGTCGAACTATGTTTAAAATTTCGCCAAACTTTGGCCTCAAAATGTTCTGTATTCATGGTATGCCGAACTATGCCGAAATCTGGAAGAAATTGAGACAAATTTGAGCGGAAACGGGCGTCCCGGGCACTCGGGCTGGTTACGCGAGTGGGAAACTCGGCGTACCCAGACCGAAAACTTTTTTTGTCCGGCCAAAGTTTGGTCCGGATTTTGGCCTGGGTTCGCCCAATGAGTGGAGATGCTATTAGGTTTAGAATATGTCTATTGTTGGGCGTTGTTGGGGTAACGTAAACGGCGTCAGGATAATATATCTGTCTCAACTTTCACACCGGCGACGATCTTTACGGTGGCGCATCGGAGTTGATGGCAAGGTGTGATGGTCGTTCCTTAAGATCGACAGCTTGGTATTCTCGATGTTCTTCAGATCTGGTGAGATCAATTTCTCGATGCTTCCCTAGAGTTCGTCGTTATCAACGATGGTGCGGGTGGCCTGAGCGTGGTGGTTTCTCTGGAGCGAGGATGTTGGTCAGAAGGTGGTGGATATGTTGTTCTTCTCTGACTTTGTCGATGAGAGGCAGCGGATCTTGGTTCAAGAAACCACGAGGACTTCCTCCGGTCGGTGTGCCACAATGACATGTGCCTCGCTGCGTGTAGCAGGCCTGTTCATCGACTCACAAAGCCTCGTTGGCTAATGGGATATACCAACTGGGGTATGCCTAGAGGATGGATTCGACTAGCCAAGGACTGCATCAAGTGGGCCTGCTGAAGCGGCAACTTGAAAGGAGACTTCAATGAATCCTGGGGAATGGAAGCAGAAGGCCCAGAAGTCTAGTTAGATCCAGTCGGATTAGGTCAAAACCTCTGAAACCTTAACCAACTCGATTCCAATCCCGTAAACCCTAGCGAGGTGACCCTATATAAACCTTCCAAGGGTAGTCATTATACTCACGAGCTATTAGTTACCCACATCCAAGAGACTCATTGCCTAATCACCGAGCTTGCCACCCTTGTAATCTACTCATATTCAATACAATCAAGCAGGAAGTAAGTCTTTACCCTACGGGGGGCCGAACCTGGGTAAACCCTTGTGTGCCTCTGATCTCGATCCGCAGATGGCTACTCTCTCTTGCCCTCAATCGACTCAATCGCTACCCTGGTAGCGACTGCCGTGGTCATTCCCACGACAGTAGCACCCACTATGGGGCTTGGCCAGCCAATCCTCAGATCTCGGCGAGACCCTACACTCCAATTCACCGGCCCTTCGCATCGGTCACATGATTGCTACTGGAGGGTTCCTCCAGATCCTGCCGAGTAGCTGTGTGTCGGCCTCGCTTCCGGTCACTCACGCCGCCATGGTGCCAATCGGCTCCATCAACCTCTTCGTCGGCTTCACCAATGCCATCGACCCGGCAGATTCAGCCGGATTCATCATCGAGATTGCCCCCGCGCGATCTACTCTCAGAGGAGTAGATCCGATTTATCACCATCCTCGCCTCCGAGAGTGACCTGGCCGGAAGGTCTCATCCTTCGTCTTGAGAAGAAAGACCCAAGTATACCTTGAGTAATCATCAACAATGACAAGACCATATCTTCTTCCACCAAGAGAGTCATATGCCGAAGGCCCGAAGAGATCCAAATGGAGCAGCTCCAAGGTCTTGACGTGGCCACCTTGGTAACGGAAGGATGATGCTTCCCAATTTGCTTTCCTGAAATGCACGCACTACACACACGATCTTTCTCAAAGGAGATACTGGCTAGTCCAATAATATGCCCACCCTTTAGGAGTAGATTGAGATTTCTCATGTTGACATGACCTAGGCGACGATGCCAAAGCCATCCCTTGTCAGCCTTGGCCATTAGACATGTAGGAAGAGATTGGCTCTCTTTCGAGAGGTTGACCACATAAAGGTCGTCTTCCACGTGTCCAATGAGAACCAAGCTGAGATCATCACCCCTAAAGACCTTCACAAAAGTTCTAGAGAAATAGGAGTCATAGCCGACATCCGCGAGATGTTTAATAGAAAGCAAGTTGTAACCAAGGTTTTCAACATGTAGGACGGTCTCAAGAGTCAAAACCTTGGAAATTACCAACTTACCATAACCTAGTACCTTTCCTTTAGAGTTATCTCCAAAAGTGATGCTTGACGTTGAGTTGACATCGTGAATGAATTGGTCAAGCCCACTCTTACCTCCGGTCATGTGATTGGTGCATCCACTATCAAACACCCATTTTGATCCACCGGAGGCATAACCCTACAAAATCAATTCTTTGATTTAGGAACCCATTGAGTAATGGGTCCCCTAGCATTAGCAACAAGATCCTTAGGTACCCAAATTGAGTACCACCTATAAGCATAACCATTTCGAGGGCCAACATATTTGGCATATACATCTCCTTCAGTGCTCTTACAAAGCACGTAGGAAGGATTAGAATTTCTCGCATACTTATGATTGGGATTGCCCCTCATGGCTTCCCCATTCACCACGTTCCTTTTGACTTGGTCAACCGCCTTGTCACCTTCTTTTACAAAGGTTATCTTCTTTGGTGGAATGGAATTACTCGTGTTGTTCTTTGGATCAAAGCCAACACCTTCCTTGGAAATTCTCGTCTTTTGACGGGATAAGATCTCATCTAGGATCTTACCCTTGGAGGTAGGTGAACGGCGCTCTTTCTCAACTTGCTCTTTCAACTTCTTATTTTCCTCAATGAGGTGAGCTTGATCAAAGGTAGAGTTAGAGGTACAAGAATCATTTTCAACTATAATTGGATCCTTCAATGTACCAAAAGCCTTCTCATAGGACACCCGAAGTTGATCATGGTTCTCTCCAAGTTTTATGAGCTCACGCTTGACAAGCAAACTAGCCTTCTCAAGGTGCTCAAGGTCCTTGGTAAGAGAAGCATGAGCAACTTCAAGCTCTTTCTTTGAGGCATCAAGCTCTTGGGACAATGAGTTAGCCCTATCAATAGTGTCCATGTCTTTTCCTTTATCAATTTCAAATATTTCAATTTGCAGTTTAAGAAAAGAATTGGTATTCTTTTCCTCACAAAGCTCTTGCTCAAGAAGATTGAATCTTCGTTTCTCATCATCAGTATGAGATTCCAAGCTATCAATGGCCTCATCGCATGAGCTAACAAGTTCCATTAATTGCTTGACTCTAGCACAAGCAATGGGAGGAAGAGACTTCATGATAGCATACATTTCTTTTATATATTCTTTACCAAATTCATCATTACCACTATCACTATCATGGTCACTCTCAAGATCATCCAAGACACTAGATAGGGATGGAGGAGAGACAAATACCTTTGAGCTTCTTGCCATAAGACAAGAACCGGTGATCTTGGGAATAGGAGAACTCTCGATGTAGTCCTTGGAGTAGTCATAGGTGAGAGGTGAACCGGGTTCGACATATGCCAAACTGGTCACACCCACCACTTTCTCCTTATCCCCACACTCCACGTCGGACTCGTCCTTGGAGCTCCTTGCCATGAGGCAAGTGGCGGTGACCTTGGGGTTAGGAGAGTCGTCGGTGTAGTCCTTGGTGTAGTCATAGGTGAAGAGAGACCCGGGTTTGGCAAAGGACAAACCGGTCAGTCCAACCACCTTCTCTTCATCCTCTTCCTCATTGTCGGATATGTATTCTTGGCCTAGGAAGTCCTTACCATCACGCCTATTGTTCCTCTTGTATCTTTCATTGATGGGGTTGGGCTTCAATCTTGGTTTGGCACCTTCTTCATACTTAGGCTTGTCAAGCCTCTTCTCATACGGACACTTGTCGGCAAAATGGGTTGCCTCATCACAATTGTAGCACGTCCTCTTCTTCTCACTTGATCCCATTGAGCTTCTCCTTCTTCGGAACTTCATGTTCTTGGTGAAGAGAGCAAGTTGAGAGAGCATATCATCAACTTCATCAACATCGCTATCTTCATCACTAGCAACATCTGCTTGCACTTGCTTGGCCTTTAATGCTAGAGAGTGGGAAGACCTGATAGCACGGTTGATCTCCGTGATCTTTTGTCCTTCTGTCAACAGCCGGATTTTTAATCCCAGATGCCTGTTATGCCATACATCGCAATCCCAGGATTACCATTTTTGTGAGACATAACAGAATTGGATACCATAGTACATCATCCATTACAAACCGTACATAAGTTCTTACACAAATAGGGATCTCATGATCCAGTTCTTAATACAACATCAAGCAGCGGAATACGTAATAATAACGGTAGCGTAGGCGAAGCTCCATCTTTGGGGTCACATGCAATGCTGACGATGGGAGATGATCCTAGTTGTCGTAACCTTCCTAGGGTCCATCCTCCAGGTACTCCTCTTCATAGTCTGGCCACGGGAATATCCAAGGACAAAGCCATGAGTACTCTTTAAGTACTCGCAAACTAATACTAACAAGTAAAAGGGGTTTTTGATAATGGGACACTAGGCTCTAGGGTTGTTTTGCAAAAGTCAGATTTATCTCTACTAAGTTTAGAAGCAACGAATGCTAGTTGAAATTTTATAACACCTAAGTGGGAACTTGTATCTCATATCACAACCCTGTTGTGGTCAAGTCAAAGTCTCAATTCATTTCACAAGTTCTTTTAAAACATCTGACGGGGGAACAGTATGGCCACTTCAACTGTCCATAACCGCGGACGCGGCTATTCAAATAGTTTGACACTCTGCAGAGATTGTACACTTTCACCACAACATTCTATACATCCGTCAGGAACAAATCCTGAATTCACCATACTCAATATGCGGATAATCAATCCTAACCTTTCAATTACACGCCCTAGTATAAGCACCTCTCCTGTGAGTTTGGCCTCCCAACCATGACCAACTGTCATCTTGGGTACTGCACATGTGGACAATCTTCATAAGGTAGCCTCAGCTCAGACCTTGGCTATGAGGGAACTAATACTAAGGTACATAAGTTTCCAGTCAAGCCTGTCAACACCCGGATTTTTCAATCCTAGATGCCTGTTATGCCATACATCGCAATCCCAGGATTACCATTTTTGCGAGACATAACATAATTGGATACCATAGTACATCATCCGTTACAACGATACATAAGTTCTTACACAAATAGGGATCTCATGATCCAGTTCTTAATACAACTTCAAGCAGCGGAATACGTAATAATAACGGTAGCGTAGGCGAAGCTCCATCTTCAGGGTCACAGGCAATGCTGACGATGAGAGATGATCCTAGTTGTCGTAACCTTCCTGAGGTCCATCTTCCAGATACTCCTCTTCATAGTCTGGCCATGGGAATAGCCAGGGACAAAGCCATGAGTACTCTTTAAGTGCTCGCAAACTAATACTAATAGGTAAGGGGGTTTTTGGATAATAGGACACTAGGCTCTAGGGTTGTTTTGCAAAAAGCCAGGTTTATCTCTACTCAGTTCCAAAACTAGTCACAATTATATAACTCCTAAGTGGGATCTTGTAATTCAGGTCACAACTCTGTTGTGGTCAAGTCAAAGTCTCAATTCATTTCACAAGTCATTTTGAAAAGTCTGACGGGGGAACAGTATGGCCACTCCAACTGTCCATAACCGCGGACGCGACTATTCGAATAGTTTGACACTCTGCAGAGATTGTACACTTTCACCACAACATTCGATACATCCATTAGGAACAAATCCTGAATTCACCATACTCAGTATGCGGATAATCAATCCTAACCTTTTGATTACACGCCCTAGTATAAGCACCTCTCCTGTGAGTTTGGTCTCCCAACCATGACCAACTGTCATCTTGGGTACTGCACAGGTGGACAATCTTCACAAGGTAGCCTCAGCTCAGACCTTGGCCGTGAGGGAACTAATACTAAGGAATATAAGTTTCCAGTCAAGCCCTACCCAATCTTCGGGTATTGTGGTTGTACGATAAAATTTGGAATGGTATCGCATCCAGACAACCATCAGTTTTATAAAGGGCTAAGGCTCATGCCTCAACATTTTCATCACCAAAATCATCAAGTGTTTGGAAACACATGTCCAAAACATTTCAATAGAATGATCCATCATTCCAAGGTTTTCATAACCATTTTTCCACCAAGTATTCCCATCTAAAGTTGATCCAGTTTTATGCTTAGCACTAGCATCTACAGGTGGGGGTAAGCACTGATGAGGGGTGGTAAACTAGTGGGATTTTAACTAGGTTCAAACTCATGCCTTAGGATGACATCAAGGTTATCTAGCTTAGGCCAAATTTTATGCTCTTTATGCAACCTTCAACACAACTGTCTAGTATCTACCAAACTCTTAGGTAGACTCTAAGTAAGCTTTGATAAAGAAATAAAGTAAGAAGCTTGCACATAAAACTAGGATTTGGTTTATCAAGTGGGTATGATCACATATGCTTAAGGCATAAAGTAGTCATATCACAAGTATTGGTTTGTGGCATCAGTAGGGTATCTTGCAAGGGTTAGCTTGGATCAATATCAGTATAAGCTTGCATAGTTACTAGCTTGCATCAGTGTCAATATAAGCTTGCCTTGTGCAGAGCAGTGGTTGAAGTTCTCCTCGGCTTCCTCTTCGTAGTATCCTCCTTCCTCCTCGTATCCTTGGTCGGTACTAGCGTCTATGAATAAATACGAGGTACACAATCACCAAAAAATACTTAGCTACTTGCAATCATCACACACAAGGGTCCTATAGATGATCTAGCATCATCTCTAACATTACAAGGTTAAGGCTTGGTTTAAATCTTTTTATTTTTAGAAAAGTAATTTCTACTCATTGAAAAATTACTTAAGATTTAATATTCTCCAAACTAAACATGGGATCATGTTGACACATGTCATCACCACATATTGTAGTCCATGAGAATGTGATTTAAAGTGGTGTCACAATTTAATAAGGTTTTACCCTTTTATTTTAATTAATTAAAGTGGCTAGAAATGCTTATGAAGCATTCTTTTATTACTTGAACAATATTTCTGCAAGTAAACCTATATATTTTTATATATTCTGAAAGGTATGGTTAAATGTGATTTTTGAGAGTTGGAATCAACTCAAGCTATTATGGTTTAAATTTGAAAAATGTTTGAATGCAGAAAAGCTTCTGCCTTGTTATTTTTACCAGGGGTGATCTATAGATCCAAATGACTTGAATCCAACGGGCTTGGATTCAGCATTCACAGACCTTTCCAACAAAATTGGTTTCATTCAAATTGGTGCACTGAATCGATCTAGGTTGATTTTTTAAGTTGAGTACAGAAGTGTGTTTGAATTGAAAAAGAAAAAGATTTAATTTGAATAACTGGGCTGCGCGGGAAATTCTAACGGGCCGGCCTGCTAAGCGCAGTGCTCCCGCGGGCTGCTTAAGTGGGTGTCCCCACTCGTCAGTGACACGGGGCTGGGCGAAGCGGTATGGGGCAACGTGGATCGTTCGATCTAGTTCTAATCTAACGGCTGGGAGTCATCGTCGACGCGAGACAACTCCGGCGAGAACGAAACCTAGCGCGGCCAGTGAGGGTCGCTGGGGGCTCACCGGGGTACTGGCGAGGGTCGGCGAGGCGGGCGAATGACGAAGTCGACGACGGCGAACTCAGGGGTGGTCGCGGCAGCTCCTGGGGCGGCTCGAATCGCTGGCTCCTTTCTTCTCCGGCAGCGACAGGCTCCAGTGAAATTCCGGCGAGGTGGTGCTCACCTTGCTCTGAGAATGGTGTGGCACGATCAGTGAGGAGAGGGGAGTGAGATGGTGTGAAGAATTCGTGCTGGGGTGGCCTCTATTTATAGTCGAGCGAGGGGACCGTCGGGGCGCATGGTGAGCTCGTCGGGGGCGACGTTACAGGCGGCTATTGGCATGGGCAAGGGTAGGGGACGGCTGTGTCTCCTGGCGATGCTCAATGACATGGTCGCAAGGCATGGGGCGGTGTGGTTTGGTCTGGAACGGCCGGTGCTCTGCGCGGCAGAGGCGGCGTCTTCGACGGCGGGCGGTGGCTGTGCGGCACGGGGCGGCAAATGGGGATGTCTGGCGGTCTCCTGGGTTGATGGCGATCATGTATGCACGCGGCGAGGGCAGCGCGCGGTCTGTGGATGCTGGTCGAGGGTGGCGCTCTGGCGCACGCTCGGCATGGTCTGGGCGCGGCTTGTGCGCGTGGTCCAGGGCTTGGCAACGCTTGAGGCTGGGATAGTGAGTGGCGGTGTACGGTGGGCTGCCTCCTAGACAAGGTTGGCACGGCTAGTTCTTCCTCTAGCTTGCTGTCCACAATGGGGTGACATTGGGGTGCTCGGCTGTTCACCATTAATGGCAAAGGCAAGCTCACAGGGGTGCTAGTGTTGGGCTAATCTTTCTAGATGATCTACTGAGTTGTGTGTGAGCTAACTAGGGAACAAGTTAGGCAAGAATCACTGCACACTATAGTGTTTGATGTTTTGTTTGATTTGTGTCTGCAACCTGTTTGATGAAATGGCCGCATGAAATCAAGTTTTGAATTTTGAAATGAATTTTGGTGGGTTTGCTAGATTGGTGCTGGTGAGTCTGCAAATGCTTGGGTTTTGAAAGTTGAGCTTGTTTGAGTGGGTTTTGAAAGTGGGATCTTCCCATATGAATAAGATTCAATTTTGAATTGTCATTTAAACTATGCATTTGAAAGTTTCTGGATGATCACAAAGTGGGCCTTGATACTCTGTTATGAGTACATTCAAGGGGTGCAAAGATCCAGAAAAGTTTCTGTTAGGTTCTGAAAGTTTGAGACAGCCAAAGTAGGCATGGGAGTTAAATTGGTTAAAATGACCATTCACTTAATATATTTGTTTTGATTTACTTGTCTTTATGGAAAGTGTGGGAAATGTTTTAGATGATGTTCATTTCACCTAAGAAACATTTTACAAGCAATGGATCACACAAACAAGGTGGTTTTTAAAGAAATTCAAAATCCATGCATACACATATACATGCATTCATGAGTTTATTTAGAAAAGTTTTTGTTAACCCTAATCTTGATGATTAGTGTTTGTGAAGGGTTTCGCGGCATAGTAAATCAAAATTTTCTACGGATGTGAACAGAGGGAAAGCCAAGATCTAATCTAGGAGATGCAAACAACGAGAGAGATTGGATTAGATCTTCATACCCTTGAAGATTCGCACAGCGGAACGTTCGTCGGAACGTGGGTGATGTAGTCGTACTCGCTTCTCCTCCTCGCGATCCGATCCGATCTAGCACCACAAGTGGCGGTGCCTCCGTGAGATGCACACGTGCAGCACCTCGACGTCTCCTCCTTCCTCGGACCAGCAATTATGGTGGAGAGACGGATTGGATCTACAACACGATGGCGTGGTGTATATGGTGGAGAGTTTCTGCAACAGGGCTTCGCCTACACGCAGTCGGGAGGGAGAGAGAGAGGAGGGAAGTAGGCCGACTGGGCTTGGAGGGGAAGGTGTGGGGGGGGTGGTGCACCCCCAGCCCTCTTTATATAGAGGGGTGGGCGGCTGCCCTAGCCCCTCCCCCAAGTCCAAAACCGGCGGCCAAGGAGGAGGAGTGGCCCCCCCTTCTAGAAGCTCCAATTAGGGTTTTACCCTAGGTGGCCGGTTGGGCCCTATGGGGCCTTGTGCCCCTGGCCCAATGCGGCCAGGGCACTCCCTCATAGGCCCATGCCCCCTCCCGGAAGGTGGGGCCATGTTGGTCCCCTTCCGGAAGGTTTTAGAAGCTTCCGGTACAATACCGATTAACCCGGAACAATTCCGAACTCCAAAAACTGCACTGCCTTATATGAATCTTATTCTATGGACCACTCCGGAACCTCTCGTGATGTCCCGGATCCCATCCAAGAATCCGAACAAAAACTCATAAACCAATTATCCAATCTATCCTAGCGTCGAGACACGTTAAGTGTGTGACCCTGCGGGTTCGAGAATATGCAGACATGATCTTCTATCAATAATCAACAGCGGGGTCTGGAAACCCATATTGACTCCCACACATTCATCGATGATCATGTCGGATGAACCACGATGCCAGGATTCAATCAATCCCATATATATATTCCCTTCGTCTCGCGATATTTTACTTGCTTGAGATTCGATCGTCGGTACCGTCATACCTAGTTCAATCTCGTTCACAGCAAGTACTTTACTCGTTTTGTAATCCGATATCACTTTGTGATTAACTCCTTAACCACATGCTTGCAAGCGGTGTTGATATCGATTACCGAGTGGGCCCGAAGTATATCTCTTCGACTTGGGAGGGACAAATCCCATCTCGATACATATAACCCAACAGATACTTTCCGATCACCTGAGAGACACCTTTATGATCACCCTCTCATAGGATGAAGTTTGATGACCTCAAAGCTTTCTTCCGATACCAGGGAGTTGAATTATCTCATGGTCTAAGGAATACAATATTTGACATAGGAAAAGCTTCGCAAAGATGAACACGATGACACGATCTAATTGCTTCGCTTAGTTTGGGTCTGTCCACCATATCATTCTCCCAATGATATGATCTCATTATTAATCGACAACTCATGTCCATGGTTAGGAAACCTTAACCATCATTAATCAATGAGCTAGTCCATAGAGGCGTACTAGGGACACGGTGTTGTTCACAAACCACACAAGTATTAATTTTCCGCTTAATACAATTTTAGCATGGAATATAAACATTATCATGAACAAGAATTATAATAATAACATCTTTATTATTGCCTCTAGGGCATAATTCCAACAGTCTCCCACTTGCACTAGAGTCAATAATCTAGTTTACATCTGGCAACAATCTCACACCCATGGCACTGAGGTGCTGATCATGTTTTACACGTGGAAGAGGTTTAGTCAATGGATCTGCGACATTCAGATCTGTATGTACTTTGCTAATCTTCAGATCTCCATCTGCTATATAATCTCGGATTATATGAAACTTGCGGTTGATATGCTTGGTCTTTGGATGATATCTTGGTTCCTTAGCGAGTGCTATGGCGCCAGTGTTGTCACACAATATCTCCAGTGGGTCCAATGCACTTGGAACCACGCCAAGCTCAGTGATGAAGTTTCTGATCCAAACTCCTTCACTTGATGCTTCTGCAGCAGCCATGTATTCCGCTTCTACTGTAGATCCCGCGATCACGCTTTGCTTGCAGCTTCTCCAGCTCACAGCTCCTCCATTCAAAATATACACGTATCCTGTCTGAGATTTAGAATCATCCTTGCCGGTGTCGAAACTAGCATCGACGTAACCTTTTACGACGAGCTGTTCATCACCCCCATAGACTAAGAACATTTCTTTAGTCCTATTTAGGTACTTTAGGATGTTCTTCACGGCTGTCCAGTGTTCCACTCCTGGATCACTTTGATACCTGCTCGTCAAACTAAGAGCATTGGACACATCCGGTCTAGTACACAGCATGGCATACATGATGGAACCTATGGCCGAGGCATAAGGCACTTTGCTCATAGCTTCCCTATCATTTACCGTAGCTGGAAACTGAGACTTGCTCAATATCTTACCTGACAACATGGGCACTGAACCTTTCTTTGCCTTATCCATTCTGAACCTTTTCAGAACTTTGTCTAGGTATGTACTCTGGCTTAAAGCTATCAGGCGTCTTTGTCTATCTCTATAGATTTTGATGCCCAATATATAAGCAGCTTCACCTAGGTCTTTCATTGAAAAACACTTGTTCAAATAACTCTTCACATCGTTAAGCATGTTAATGTCATTTCCAATAATCAATATGTCATCCACATATAGTACCAGAAATGTCACCGAGCTCCCACTCACTTTCTTGTAGATACAAGCTTCGTAGCAATTTGGAAAAAAAATCCAAAGCTCTTGATCACTTGATCAAAACGAAGGTTCCAACTCCGAGATGCTTGCTTCAGTCCATAAATAGAACGCTGAAGTTTGCATACTTTATCAGCATCCTTAGGATCGACAAAACCTTCGGGTTGCATCATATACAACTCTTCATCAATGTTGCCATTGAGGAACGCAGTCTTGACATCCATCTGCCATATTTCATAATCATGAAACGCAGCAATTGCTAATAAAATCCGAATGGACTTAAACATCTCTACGGGAGAGAAAGTCTCATCGTAGTCAACACCTTGAACTTGTAGAAAACCTTTCGCGACAAGCCGTGCTTTATAGACGGTAACATTACCATCCGCGTCCGTTTTATTCTTGAAGATCCATTTGCACTCAACGGCCTTTCGGTCGCTAGGAGGGTCCACCAAAGTCCATACTTGGTTTTCGCTCATGGATCCCAATTCGGATTTCATGGCTTCTAGCCATTTCTCAGAGTCTGGGCTCATCATTGCTTCCTCATAGTTCGTAGGTTCACTGTCTTCTACTAACAAGACAGTCAAGACAGGGTTGCCGTACCACTCAGGAGGGGCACGCGACCTTGTCGACCTGCGACGTTCAGTAGCAGCATCGTCCGAAGCTTCATGATCCTTGTCATTAGCTTCCTCTATTGTTGGTGCAGGCGGCACTGGAACAATTTCAGGTGCTGCGCTACTCTCCAATTCAAGAGAAGGTTCAATAACCTCGTCTAGCTCTACTTTCCTCCCACTCACTTCTTTTGAGAGAAACTCCTTCTCAAGAAAGGAACCGTTCTTTGCGACAAACACTTTGCCTTCGGTTCTGTGATAGAAGGTATACCCAATAGTTTCCTTAGAGTATCCTATGAAGACGCATTTCTCCGCTTTGGGTTCGAGCTTGTCCGGCATCAACTTCTTGACGTAAGCTTCGCATCCCCAAACTTTAAGAAACGACAACTTAGGTTTAGCACCAAACCATAGTTCATACGGTGTCGTCTCAACGGATTTAGATGGTGCCCTATTTAAAGTGAATGCAGCGGTTTCTAATGCATAACCCCAAAATGATAACGACAAATCAGTAAGAGACATCATTGATCGGACCATATCTAATAGGGTTCGGTTCCGGCGTTCAGACACACCATTACGCTGTGGTGTTCCGGGTGGCGTGAGTTGTGAAACAATTCCACTTGCTTTAAGATGCGTGAGAAAATCAAAACTCAAATATTCACCTCCACGATCGGATCGTAGAAACTTAATCTTTCTGTAACGATGGTTCTCCACTTCATTCTGAAATTCTTTAAACTTTTCAAACGTTTCAGATTTATGTTTCATTAAATAGATATACCCATATCTACTTAAGTCATCGGTAAAAGTGAGAAAATAGCGATATCCACCGCGCGTCGAAACACTCATCGGTCCGCATACATCGGTATGTATGATTTCCAACAAGTCCGTTGCTCGCTCCATCATACCGGAGAACAGGGTTTTGATCATTTTGCCCATGAGGCATGGTTCGCATGTGTCAAATGATTCAAAATCAAGAGACTCCAAAAGTCCATCAGAATGGAGTTTCTTCATGCGCTTTACACCAATATGACATAGACGACAGTGCCACAAATAAGTAGTATTATCACTATCTACTTTGCATCTCTTAGCCTCAATGTTATGGATGTGTGTTTCATCCCTTTCGAGATTTAGAAGAAATAAACCATTCACAATAGGTGCATGACCATAAAAGATGTTACTCATATAAATAGAACAACCATTATTCTCCGATTTAAATGAATAACCGTCTTGCAATAAACAAGATCCAGAAATAATGTTCATGCTCAACGCAGGCACATAATAACACTTATTAAGGTTTAAAACTAATCCCGAAGGTAAAACTAAGGAGAGCGTGCCGACGACCATCACATCAACTCTTGATCCGTTGCCAACGCGCATCGTCACCTCATCCCTCGCAAGCCGCCGTATATTCCTTAGCTCCTGTTTCGAGTTACAAATATTAGCAAATGAACCAGTATCAAATACCCAGGCACTACAACAAGGGCTAGTAAGGAAAACATCAATAACATGTATATCAAATATACCTTTGATGGTGCCAGCCTTCTTGTCTACTAAGTACTTCGGACAGTTGCGCTTCCAGTGACCCTTGTCCTTGCAATAGAAGCACTCAGTGTCCGGCTTAGGACCAGACTTGAGCTTCTTCTCAGCAGGGGCAGTGCGCTTGCCGCCGCCCTTCTTGAAGGGCTTCTTTGCTCCCTTACCTTTCTTGAAGGTGGGGGGCTTGTTGACCATCAACACATGATTATCCTTTTTGATGTCCACTTCCGCGGCCTTCAGCTTTGCGAAGAGCTCGGTGATCGTATCAGTGGAACCAATCTGATTATGAGTCACTACAAAACTTTTGTAGCTGGGAGGGAGTGATTGCAGAACCCTGTCAATCTTGAGCTCCTCTGGAATCTTGCAGTCCAGTTGCTCAAGGCGTTGAGTGTAGCCCGACATCTTAATGGCGTGCTCACTAACGGAACTCCCTTCCTCCATCTTGCAGTTAAAGAACTTCTCAGAGATCTCATATCTCTCAGAACGGGCTTGAGTCTGAAACATGGTTTTCAGCTCCTCGAGAATCTCAAAGGGCCCGGGATAGTCTTCAAAACGATTTTGAAGGTCCGGTTCCATAGCAAACAACATGGTGCTCTTAATCACACCATAATCATCTCTGCGCGACTGATAGACAGCTTTCTCATCAGCCGGCGCAGTAGCAGCAGGGGCGTCACCTAACGCACTTTCAAGGACATAGTCCTTTTGACCGCCAGAGAGAATGATTCTCAGATTGCGGAACCAATTGGTGAAGTTAGACCCATTGTTTCTAAACTTTTCCTTCTCAGCAAAAACGTTGAAGTTGAAGTTGGACTTAGCCATTTGATCTACAATATTTGCAAGTACAAATTAGACTATGTTCATGATAACTAGTTCAACTTTTAATCAAATTACTAGATGAACTCCCACTAAATTCAACATCCCTCAAGTTGTTTAGTGAACACGATCCAAATTCACCACACCTAATCCGATCTTCACGAGAAGAGATGTGGTTTCAATGGTGGACAACGAAGTGTCGATCATATCTTTCATATGACTCATGCTTAACCTTTCGGTTCATGTGTTCCGAGGCCATGTCTTTACATGCTAGGCTCGTCAAGTTAGACCCAAGTATTTCCGCGTGTGCAAAACTGGCTTGCACCCGTTGTATGTGAGCGTAGAGTCTATAGCACCCGATCATCACGTGATGCTTGGACACGATGAACTTTCACAACGGTGCATACTTGGGGAGAACACAATTTTTATCTTGATCTTTAAGTGAGGAATCATCTTATAATGCTACCGTCGCGATCTAAGCATGATAAGATACATAAAAGGATAAACATCACATGCATATAACTTTAATGTGACATGGTATAGCCAATCTTCGCGCAATGATCTCCATCCTGTGCGTGCCGGCATGATCTCCATCACTCCACCATGATTGCCTCCACCACGAATAGCAACTACAACTATTGCTAACTACTTAGCGATAAAGTGAAACTATTACATGGCGTATAAGAAGTTGACACACAGGTCATACACAATTATAAAGACAACCATATGGCTCCTGCCGGTTGTGTACTCATCAACATGCAAGTCGTGAAACATTACAAAACATGATCATCGCATACATTATACACATCACATCTTGGGCCATACCATAAACACTCCCTGCAAAAACAAGTTAGACGCCTCTACTTTGTTGTTGCATGTTTTACGTGGCTTATGGGAGTAGATGCTAAGAACGATTCTTACCTACGGAAAGCCACAACGGTGATATTATGGTTGCCAAACTCCGGTGTTAATCCCATGACAACTATAGTGAGAGAAACTGGCATCCACCAGCCGCATGTGTGGAACAAGCCACACGTCAAGTGCGGAGCCGGTCTCGCGAACGACGTCGCGTAAGGTTGGCCTGGACCACTTCAATCTCACTATCCCGCGTCATAAGAAGAACACAAACAAGAGGCTTGCAACAGAAAACATCAACGCCCGCAACAACCATGTTGCGTTCTACTCGTGAAACACATCTACGCATAGATCTAGCTCTGATACCACTGAAGGGTTTCGCGGCATAGTAAATCAAAATTTTCTACGGATGCGAACAGAGGGAAAGCCAAAATCTAATCTAGGAGATGCAAACAACGAGAGAGATTGGATTAGATCTTCATACCCTTGAAGATTCGCACAGCGGAACGTTCGTCGGAACGTGGGTGATGTAGTCGTACTCGCTTCTCCTCCTCGCGATCCGATCCGATCTAGCACCACAAGTGGCGGTGCCTCCATGAGATGCACACGTGCAGCACCTCGACGTCTCCTCCTTCCTCGGACCAGCAAGTATGGTGGAGAGACGGATTGGATCTACAACACGACGGCGTGGTGTATATGGTGGAGAGTTTCTGCAGCAGGGCTTCGCCTACACGCAGTCGGGAGGGAGAGAGAGAGGAGGGCAGCAGGCCGACTGGGCTTGGAGGGGAAGGTGTGGGGGGTGGTGCGCCCCCATCCCTCTTTATATAGAGGGGTGGGCGGCTGCCCTAGCCCCTCCCCCAAGTCCAAAACCGGCGGCCAAGGAGGAGGAGTGGGGGGCAAGGAAACCCCCCCCCCCTTCTAGAAGATCCAATTAGGGTTTTACCCTAGTTGGCCGGTTGGGCCCTATGGGGCCTTGTGCCCCTGGCCCAATGCGGCCAGGGCACTCCCTCATAGGCCCATACCCCTCCCGGAAGGTGGGGCCACGTTGGTCCCCTTCCGGAAGGTTCTAGAAGCTTCCGGTACAATACCGATTAACCCGGAACAATTCCGAACTCCAAAAACTGCACTGCCTTATATGAATCTTATTCTCCGGGCCACTCCGGAACCTCTCGTGATGTCCCGGATCCCATCCGAGACTCCGAAAAAAAACTCATAAACCAATTATCCAATCTATCCTAGCGTCGAGACACGTTAAGTGTGTGACCCTGCGGGTTCGAGAATATGCAGACATGATCTTCTATCAATAATCAACAGCGGGGTCTAGAAACCCATATTGACTCCCACACATTCATCGATGATCATATCGGATGAACCACGATGCCAGGATTCAATCAATCCCATATATATATTCCCTTCGTCTCGCGATATTTTACTTGCCCAAGATTCGATCGTCGGTACCGTCATACCTAGTTCAATCTCGTTCACAGCAAGTACTTTACTCGTTCCGTAATCCGATATCACTTTGTGATTAACTCCTTAACCACATGCTTGCAAGCAGTGTTGATATCGATTACCGAGTGGGACTGAAGTATATCTCTCCGACTTGGGAGGGACAAATCCCATCTCGATACATACAACCCAACAGATACTTTCCGATCACCTGAGAGACATCTTTATGATCACCCTCTCATAGGATGACATTTGATGACCTCAAAGCTTTCTTCCGATACCAGGGAGTTGTATTATCTCATGGTCTAAGGAATACAATATTTGACATAGGAAAAGCTTCGCAAAGATGAACACGATGACACGATCTAATTGCTTCGCTTAGTTTGGGTCTGTCCACCATATCATTCTCCCAATGATATGATCTCATTATTAATCGACAACTCATGTCCATGGTTAGGAAACCTTAACCATCATTAATCAATGAGCTAGTCCATAGAGGCGTACTAGGGACACGGTGTTGTTCACAAACCACACAAGTATTAAAGTTTCCGCTTAATACAATTCTAGCATGGAATATAAACATTATCATGAACAAGAATTATAATAATAACATCTTTATTATTGCCTCTAGGGCATAATTCCAACAGTTTGATGATCTAAGTTTGGTATTTTTGGGATGTTACAAACCTTCCCCCCTTAAACAAAATCTCATCCCGAGATTTGAAAAAGGACGAAAAGATTTCCTAGGATTTGAAGAGATCGGGAAACTCCGTCCTGATGTGATCTTCGCGTTCCTAGGTAGCTTCCTCTTCTATGTGGTTGCTCCACTGAATCTTGAGAAACTTGATGCTTCGGGTTCGGGTAGTTCGAAAAGCTTCTTCCAAAATGCGGATGGGCACTTCAGGATAGGTCAGGTCATCGTTGATCTCTATGGTCCGGTGATCGATATTCTTGAACACTTAGGTCTGCTCGGGGACTTCGATACACTTGCGAAGTAACGAGATATGGAACACATTGTGCACAGCTGACATCTCTTCAAGTAATTCCAGTTGATACGATACTTCTCCTCGACGGTTCAAAATTTTGAAAGGTCCGATATATCTGGGGGCTAACTTTCCTTTGAGTTGGAAACGCTGCATTCCCTTCAATGGCGACACTTTCAGATAAATCTCCGATGTTGAAGGCGAGGTCTCGACGTATCTTGTCGGCATAACTCTTCTGTCGGGATTGGGCGGTCTTGAGGTGCTCACGAATCTTGTGAACCTTCTCTTCTGCTTCTCGTAGGATGTCGGGTCCGAAGATCTGACTCTCTCCTACTTCCGACCAGTTCAAAGGGGCGCGACACTTTCTTCCGTACATGAATTCAAATGGGGCCATTTGCAAACTGGCTTGGTAACTATTGTTGTAAGAAAATTCTGCAAACGGCAGACAGTCTTCCCACTTGGATCCATATTCTAGCACACATGCTCTAAGCATAACTTCGAGTATTTGGTTTACTCGCTCCGTTTGTCCATCGGTCTGAGGGTGATACGCGGTACTGAAATCTAGGCGGGTTCCTAAACCTTCTTGGACTTTCTTCCAGAATCTCGAGGTAAATTGAGTTCCTCGATCCGATACTATGTTCTTGGGGACTCCGTGCAAACTAACTATTGTAGCGATGTACAACTCCGCTAACTTCGAACTCTGATAGGTGGTTTTGACGGGCAAGAAATGGGCGACTTTGGACAATCTGTCCACTATGACCCAGATAGAGTCATTTCCCCTACTAGAAGTAGGTAGTCCAGTGATAAAGTCCATTCCTACGGAATCCCATTTCCATTCCGGAATTTGCAAAGGTTGCAACAATCCAGTGGGTCTTTGATGTCCTGCCTTGACTCGCTGGCATATATCACATTTAGCGATATAGCTCCTGATTTCTCTCTTCATCTTATGCCACCAAAATTGCTCTTTCAAATCTTGATACATCTTCGTTCCTCCGGGATGTTTAGAATAAAGAGTATCATGAGCCTCCTTCAAGATAACTTCTTTCAACTCCGAATCTGCTGGTACACAAAGGCGTCCTTTGTACCACAGAACTCCTTCTTCGTCCTCGGTGAATCCGGGTACTTTGTCTGTACCGATACGACGCTTGATTCCGTCGATACTAGCATTTCCCTTCTGCGCCTCTTTGATCTGACTGATCAAAGTGGGCTGAAGTTCTATGCTAGCCAAAAATCCTTCACTTACTAATTCTATTCGAAAATCTTCCATCTCCTCGTGCAGACTTGGTTGCTCCTATAAAATCATGGAGTTCAAGCGGCACGACAATCTGCTAAGGGCATCGGCTACCACATTGGCTTTACCAGGGTGATAGTGAATGTCCAGGTCGTAATCCTTGATTATCTCAATCCATCTTCTCTGCCTCATATTCAACTCTTTCTGAGTGAATATATACTTTAGGCTCTTGTGATCCGAGTAAATCTCACAACGATTTCCCATCACGTAATGTCTCCATGTCTTCAGGGCTATAACTACGGCTGCGAGTTCGAGGTCATGGGTTGGATAGTTTTGCTCGTGTTGCTTCAATTGTCGAGAGAGATAAGATATAACTTTGCCTTCTTGCATTAGCACACATCCGAGACCAATCTTGGATGCGTCACAATACACATCGAAGGGCTTCGTGATATCCGGCATGATCAAGATTGGGGCTGAGATCAATCTCCTCTTGAGTTCTTGAAAACTCGCTTCACACTTGTCTGTCCATTCAAACTTCTTGTCCTTCTTCAGCAATTGGGTCATGGGTCTGGCGATACTCGAGAATCCTTCTACGAATTTGCGGTAATATCCCGCCAATCCGAGAAAAGCACGAACTTGGGTTTGAGTGGTTGGGGCTTGCCAATCTTCTACCTCTTTCACTTTGGCAGGGTCAACGGCAATTCCTCCTGCTGATACAATGTGACCGAGGAATCCTACCTCCTGTAACCAGAATTCACATTTGCTAAATTTTGCATACAACTGATGCTCTCTAAGGGTTCCAAGAATGGTCCTTAGGTGTAGCTCATGTTCTTCTTATGATTTGGAATAAATCAGAATGTCATCAATGAAAACAACGACAAACTTATCTAGGAAGTCCATAAAAATCTTATTCATGAGATTCATGAAATAAGCGGGGGCATTGGTTAATCCAAAAGACATGACTGTATACTCATACAATCCATATCTGGTGGTAAAGGCAGTCTTTGGAGTATCCTCTGCACGAATCTTGAGTTGATGATAGCCAGTTCTAAGATCAATCTTAGAAAACACCTGGGCACCGGTCAACTGATCAAACAAATCCTCTATCTTGGGCAAGGGGTACTTGTTCTTGATGGTGACATCATTCAACTTTCGATAATCCGTACATAAACGGTTACCTCCATCTTTCTTGTCCACAAATAAGACAGGTGATCTCCATGGTGACGCACTTGGTTGAATTAGTCCAATTTCTAGCATGGAATCCAGTTGCTTCTTCAGTTCTTCTAACTCCGATGGGTTCATACTATAGGGTCTCTGGGCTATGGGTCCTGTTCCGGGGATTAGCTCAATGATAAACTCGATATCCCGATCTGGGGGCATACCGGGCAAAACATCTGGAAATACATCGTGGTATTCACAGACTATCCGGACTTGGTCAATGGTAGGTTGGGCTAGACTCTTGTTACACTTGAATTGGCGAGGTAAGGTTTCAGATACATGCTCGACTGATATTCCGGCGGTACTGGTCATGGTGATGGCTTTCTTGGCACAGTCAATCAATCCCTTATGTTTGGACATCCAATCCATTCCTAGTACTACTTCCAAACCTTTAGTTACGAGTACTATTAGATTAGCATAAAAATCTATGCCATGGATTCGGATAGGGACGGCTTTGCAAATTTTCCTAGCCTTGGTGGTGGATCCGGGGATTTGCACAATCATAACATGCTTCAGTTTGGTTGGTTGAATTTTACTAGTGTAGGCAAATTCTTCGGTGACAAATGAATGCGATGCACCAGAATCAAACAACACTCTTGCAAGTACTGAATTAACAGAAAACATACCCAGCACGACGTCTGGCGCTTCCTGAGCTTCTTCAGCATGCATGAGAAAAAGACAGCCATTGCGGTTGAGTGAATTTTCTGGGGCAAATCTCCTTCCTGGCTGAACACGACGTTGTTGCTGAGCTGGGGCATTGGTATTAGGGGCGGTAGCATTCTTCTTGTTGGGGCACTCGTTGGAATAGTGGCCTTTATTTCCATAGTCATAACATGTCACTTGTGACTTGTCCTTGGCTGCGACAGGCACAACATTGCTTCCAGTCCTCGGGGCAGTGTTGGTGTTGGCGGTAGCATTGTTGCTGTTGAACTTGGGTGGGGCACGGGTGAAATTGCTAGAGTTGCCGGGGTTGTTGTGATTTCCTCCGGTTCTAGGGTTTCCACGGTTGGGATAGGTTGGACGGGTCATAGGGGGTCTGTTGGTTCTTGGGGCAAATCCTGGAGATGGGTTGGGGAGATACTTTGGGGTCTGATGGGTTCCTGGTTGATGCATCATATGACGCTTGCGGTTCTCATTGGCTTGGTTGATCTTTCCTTCCATCTGGATGGCTGAATCAACAAGGGATTCAATATCAGCAAAGGGGATATTGACTAACACCGTCTGCATCTCGTCATGCAGACCATTCAGGAATCTTTCTTTCTTCTTGGCTTCGGTGTCTATCTCGTCCGGGGCATACCTAGCTAAAGACAAAAATTTGTCATGGTATTCTACTACAGTCATCCTTCCTTGCTTTAGCTCTCTGAACTCGTCTCTCATTCTCTTGATCAAACCTGGTGGCACATGGGTTCTGCTAAACTTGACCTTGAATTCCTCCCAGGTCATCATCTGGCCTCCGGTCATGGCACGAACACTGTTCCACCATGCCCTGGCATCTCCGGCTAGGTAGTGGGTGGCAAATGGAACTTTCTCGTTGGCTTCGACTCCTGCTACTTCTAAGTTATTTTCCATGGTTTGCAGCCAATCATCGGCGTCTAGGGGTTCTTCTGACTTGGTGAAAATAGGTGGGTTGGTATTCTGAAAATTCTTGAGCCTAGATCCATGGTTGTCCTGATTTCCATGGCCTTGGTTGTTGTGGGCTAGCTGGGCTATCTGTTGCAGAGTGGCTAGGTTGGCTTGACGTTCCGCTTTTTCAGCTTCGCGGTCAGAGGTCAACATTTGTAGAATCTGCAACATCTCGGATCCGGGGCTGAACCACTTCCTCCACGTGGCATCTGAAGATTTAGATAAATCATGAGAAAATAGGGAAATTTTCTAAGGTTTGGGGTCTTTGAAAAGTTTTAAAGGTTTGACTCAGATTTTTCTAGCAACTTGCTTTTTCATTCATTCATTCATTCATAGCACACAGTACAACACACACCATAACAAGGAAAAACAGATGGTTTTAAGAACCATTCTGAAATCTACGGTACAGTGGGACCGACTACTACTCACTACGCTAGTGCTCAGTGCTACTACTCCTCGGAGTCTATGGCTTCATCATCTTCATTATCATCGATGAAGGCGAAATCATCCTCATCGGTGAAGAATTCCATGGCCTGATCCTCCAGAAAATCATCGTCATCACTGAGATAAGAGTAAGGGTCTCCACGAAGATCCTCTCCGGCATTCTCCCTTTCCTCCAACTGCATGTCCCTCTCGTGGATGGTATCTTCTAGAGATGAGATGCGGTGGCGAAGACGGGCAATAATGCGCTCCTTCTTGTCGAGTTGACGGCGATGAGACTTGCGATCCTTTGCTAGCATGGCTATGGTCTGATCCTTCGTCTTGATGATGGCAGACTTGTGGTTGCAATAGTCACGGCAGTTGTCCAACTCCTGCTGACGATCATACATCATGAAGCTAAGGTGGTCCAATTGAGTCTTCAGCTCGGGGTGGTATGGGGCTTCCAGTGGTTGTCCATTTGCATCACGCCTTGGGAAAAACTCAAAGCGGGTTCCCTTGCTCTGATTGATGCTCTGCCCACACAGACGGGAGAGAGATTCCTGCATTGCTCTCGCAAGTCCATCGAGCCAGTTGTTCTCTCTTAAGGTAAACTGAATTCCTTCCGCAGTGGGAGGTTCAATCTTTCCTCGGAGACTTGCAACAATTAACCACTGCAGATCTTCTCCTCCTTGATCATTGAGCTGAGCTCCGAAGAACTCGGGGTGTGGACGCTCCAGAAGTTCCGAAAGCTGATCTAGATCCCTCTCAAAGATAAGGTCTCCTCCATTCCCCAACTGATAAAACTTGCTGTACTTCACGTCCATCTATAAAAATAGAGGATGAGTAGATTAGCAAAGTGATCAAGTGTGTCAAAATTTTAGGTATTTTGCAAGAGTTTTTGAGGAACATGAATTTTTATGAAAGAATCAAAGAGATAAGAATGAGAATAGGTTTTTGTAAATATTTGCTTTTCTTTGGTTTTGAAACTAAGTTTTTGGTTCAACGTCCAGTCTAACTAGGGTCTCCTATGGTCAGGATGGCTCTGATACCAACTTGTCAACACCCGGATTTTTCAATCCTAGATGCCTGTTATGCCATACATCGCAATCCCAGGATTACCATTTTTGCGAGACATAACAGAATTGGATACCATAGTACATCATCCGTTACAATGATACATAAGTTCTTACACAAATAGGGATCTCATGATCCAGTTCTTAATACAACTTCAAGCAGCGGAATACGTAATAATAACGGTAGCATAGGCTAAGCTCCATCTTCAGGGTCACAGGCAATGCTGACGATGAGAGATGATCCTAGTTGTCGTAACCTTCCTGGGGTCCATCTTCCAGATACTCCTCTTCATAGTCTGGCCATGGGAATAGCCAGGGACAAAGCCATGAGTACTCTTTAAGTACTCGCAAACTAATACTAACAGGTAAGGGGTTTTTTGGATAATAGGACACTAGGCTCTAGGGTTGTTTTGCAAAAAGCCAGGTTTATCTCTACTCAGTTCCAAAACTAGTCACAATTTTATAACTCCTAAGTGGGATCTTGTAATTCAGGTCACAACTCTGTTGTGGTCAAGTCAAAGTCTCAATTCATTTCACAAGTCATTTTGAAAAGTCTGACGGGGGAACAGTATGGCCACTCCAACTGTCCATAACCGCAGGCGCGATTATTCGAATAGTTTGACACTCTGCAGAGATTGTACACTTTCACCACAACATTCGATACATCCGTCAGGAACAAATCCTGAATTCACCATACTCAGTATGCGGATAATCAATCCTAACCTTTTGATTACACGCCCTAGTATAAGCACCTCTCCTGTGAGTTTGGTCTCCCAACCATGACCAACTGTCATCTTGGGTACTGCATAGGTGGACAATCTTCACAAGGTAGCCTCAGCTCAGACCTTGGCCGTGAGGGAACTAATACTAAGGAATATAAGTTTCCAGTCAAGCCCTACCCAATCTTCGGGTATTGTGGTTGTACGATAAAATTTGGAATGGTATCGCATCCAGACAACCATCAGTTTTATAAAGGGCTAAGGCTCATGCCTCAACATTTTCATCACCAAAATCATCAAGTGTTTGGAAACACATGTCCAAAACATTTCAATAGAATGATCCATCATTCCAAGGTTTTCATAACCATTTTTCCACCAAGTATTCCCATCTAAAGTTGATCCAGTTTTATGCTTAGCACTAGCATCTACAGGTGGGCGTAAGCACTGATGAGGGGTGGTAAACTAGTGGGATTTTAACTAGGTTCAAACTCATGCCTTAGGATGACATCAAGGTTATCTAGCTTAGGCCAAATTTTATGCTCTTTATGCAACCTTCAACACAACTGTCTAGTATCTACCAAACTCTTAGGTAGACTCTAAGTAAGCTTTGATAAAGAAATAAAGTAAGAAGCTTGCACATAAAACTAGGATTTGGTTTATCAAGTGGGTATGATCACATATGCTTAAGGCATAAAGTATTCATATCACAAGTATTGGTTTGTGGCATCAGTAGGGTATCTTGCAAGGGTTAGCTTGCATCAATATCAGTATAAGCTTGCATAGTTACTAGCTTGCATCAGTGTCAATATAAGCTTGCCTTGTGCAGAGCAGTGGTTGAAGTTCTCCTCGGCTTCCTCTTCGTAGTATCCTCCTTCCTCCTCGTATCCTTGGTCGGTACTAGCGTCTACGAATAAATACGAGGTACACAATCACCAAACAATACTTAGCTACTTGCAATCATCACACACAAGGGTCCTATAGATGATCTAGCATCATCTCTAACATTACAAAGTTAAGGCTTGGTTTAAATCTTTTTATTTTTAGAAAAGTAATTTCTACTCATTGAGAAATTACTTAAGATTTAATATTCTCCAAACTAAACATGGGATCATGTTGACACATGTCATCACCACATATTGTAGTCCATGGGAATGTGATTTAAAGTGGTGTCACAATTTAATAAGGTTTTACCCTTTTATTTTAATTAATTAAAGTGGCTAGAAATGCTTATGAAGCATTCTTTTATTACTTGAACAATATTTCTGCAAGTAAACCTATATATTTTTATATATTCTGAAAGGTATGGTTAAATGTGATTTTTGAGAGTTGGAATCAACTGAAAAGCTATTATGGTTTAAATTTGAAAAATGTTTGAATGCTGAAAAGCTTCTGCCTTGTTATTTTTACCAGGGGTGATCTATAGATCCAAATGACTTGAATCCAACGGGCTTGGATTCAGCATTCCCAGACCTTTCCAACAAAATTGGTTTCATTCAAATTGGTGCACTGAATCGATCTGGGTTGATTTTTGAAGTTGAGTACAGAAGTGTGTTTGAATTGAAAAAGAAAAAGATTTAATTCGAATAACTGGGCTGCGCGGGAAATTCTAACGGGCCGGCCTGCTAAGCGCAGTGCTCCCGCGGGCTGCTTAAGTGGGTGTCCCCACTCGTCAGTGACACGGGGCTGGGCGAAGCGGTATGGGGCAACGTGGATCGTTCGATCTTGTTCTAATCTAACGGCTGGGAGTCATCGTCGACGCGAGACAACTCCGGCGAGAACGAAACCTAGCGCGGCCAGTGAGGGTCGCTGGGGGCTCACCGGGGTACAGGCGAGGGTCGGCGAGGCGGGCGAACGACGAAGTCGACGACGGCGAACTCAGGGGTGGTCGCGGCAGCTCCTGGGGCGGCTCCAATCGCTGGCTCCTTTCTTCTCCGGCAGCGGCAGGCTCCAGTGAAATTCCGGCGAGGTGGTGCTCGCCTTGCTCTAAGAATGGTGTGACACGATCAGTGAGGAGAGGGGAGTGAGATGGTGTGAAGAATTCGTGCGGGGGTGGCCTCTATTTATAGTCGAGCGAGGGGACCGTCGGGGCGCACGGTGAGCTCTTCGGGGGCGACGTTACAGGCGGCTATTGGCATGGGCAAGGGTAGGGGACGGTGTTGTGTCTCCTGGCGATGCTCAACGACATGGTCGTGAGGCATGGGGCGGTGTGGTTTGGTCTGGAATGGCCGGTGCTCTGCGCGGCAGAGGCGGCGTCTTCGACGGCGGGCGGTGGCTGTGCGGCACGGGGCGGCAAATGGGGATG
This sequence comes from Avena sativa, assembly GCA_916181665.1. Classification (NCBI taxonomy): domain Eukaryota; kingdom Viridiplantae; phylum Streptophyta; class Magnoliopsida; order Poales; family Poaceae; genus Avena; species Avena sativa. The sequence continues at coordinate 42,544,641 of OV702285.1, read as the reverse complement.
TCTGGTGGTCTCCTGGGTTGATGGCGATCATGTATGCACGCGGCGAGGGCGGCGCGCGGTCTGTGGATGCTAGTCGAGGGTGGCGCTCTGGCGCACGCTCGGCATGGTCTGGGCGCGGCTTGTGCGCGTGGTCCAGGGCTTGGCAACGCTTGTGGCTGGGACAGTGAGTGGCGGTGGACGGTGGGCTGCCTCCTAGACAAGGTTGGCACGGCTAGTTCTTCCTCTAGCTTGCTGTCCACAATGGGGTGACATTGGGGTGCTCGGCTGTTCACCATTAATGGCAATGGCAAGCTCACAGGGGTGCTAGTGTTGGGCTAATCTTTCTAGATCTACTGAGTTGTGTGTGAGATAACTAGGGAACAATTTAGGCAAGAATCACTGCACACTATAGTGTTTGATGTTTTGTTTGATTTGTGTCTGCAACCTGTTTGATGAAATGGCCGCATGAAATCAAGTTTTGAATTTTGAAATGAATTTTGGTGGGTTTGCTAGATTGGTGCTGGTGAGTCTGCAAATGCTTGGGTTTTGAAAGTTGAGCTTGTTTGAGTGGGTTTTGAAAAAGTGGGATCTTCCCATATGAAGAAGATTCAATTTTGAATTGTCATTTAAACTATGCATTTGAAAGTTTCTGGATGATCACAAAGTGGGCCTTGATACTCTGTTATGAGTACATTCAAGGGGTGCAAAGATCCAGAAAAGTTTCTATTAGGTTCTGAAAGTTTGAGACAGCCAAAGTAGGCATGGGAGTTAAATTGGTTAAAATGACCATTCACTTAATATATTTGTTTTGATTTACTTGTCTTTATGGAAAGTGTGGGAAATGTTTTAGATGATGTTCATTTCACCTAAGAAACATTTTACAAGCAATGGATCACACAAACAAGGTGGTTTTTAAAGAAATTCAAAATGCATGCATACACATATACATGCATTCATGAGTTTATTTAGAAAAGTTTTTGTTAACCCTAATCTTGATGATTAGTGTTTGATGATCTAAGTTTGGTATTTTTGGGATGTTACAAAGCCCTACCCAATCTTCGGGTATTGTGGTTGTACGATAAAATTGGAATGGTATCGCATCCAGATAACCATCAGTTTTATAAAGGGCTAAGGCTCATGCCTCAACATTTTCATCACCATAATCATCTGGTGTTCGGAAACACATGTCAAAACATCTCAGTAGATCCATCATTCTAAGGTTTTCATAACCATTTTCACCAAGTATTCCCATCTAAAGTTGGTCAAGTTTTATGCTTAGCACTAGCATCTACAAGTGGGGTTGAGTACTAATGAGGGGTGGTAAACTAGTGGGGTTTCAACTAAGTTCAATCTCATGCCTTGGGATGACATCAAGATTATCTAGCTTAAGCCAAATTTTATGCTTTTTATGCAACCTTCAATTATCCTTCTAGTATCTACCATTTATTCCAGTAAACTCTAAGTAAGAGCTTTGATAAAGAAATAAAGTAATAAGCTTGCAAGTAAAACTAGGATTAGGTTATCAATTGGGTATGATCACATATGCTTAAGGCATATAGTTGGCATGGTAACAAGCAAGTATTTGCTTGCACAATTGCAAGTATAATCTTGCATAGGTCAACTTGATTAGTAAGGCTTGTAAGTATTGGCTTGCACAATATCAGTATAAGCTTGCTAAATTGCAAGTGTTAGCTTCCCTTGTGCAGAGCAGTGGTTGAAGTTCTCCTCGGCTTCTTCTTCGTAGTATCCTCCTTCCTCCTCGTATCCTTGGTCGGTACTAGCGTCTATAAATAAATACGATGTACACAATCACCAAACGATACTTAACTACTTGCAATCATCACACAAAAGGGTCCTATAGATGATCTAGCATCATCACTAATATTACAAGATTAAAGTTTGGTTTAATTCTTTTTATTTTTAGAAAAGTAATTTCTACTCATTGAAAAACTACTTAAGATTTAATATTCTCCAAACCAAACATGGGATCATGTTGACACATGTCATCACCACATATTTTAGTTTATGGGAATGTGATTTAAAGTGGTGTCACAATTTAATAAGGTTTTACCCTTTTATTTTAATTAATTAAAGTAGCTAGAAATGCCTATGGGGCATTCTTTTATTACTTGAACATTATTTCTGTAAGTAAACCTATATATTTTTATATATTCTGAAAGGTATGGTTAAATGTGATTTTTGAGAGTCGGAATCAACTCAAAAGCTATTATGGTTTTAATTTGAAAAATGTTTGAATGCAGAAAAGCTTCTGCCTTGTTATTTTTACCATGGATGATCTATAGATCCAAATGACTTGAATCCAACGGGCTTGGATTCAGCATTCCCAGACATTTCTAACAAAATTTGTTTCATTCAATTTGGTTCACTGAATCGACCTGGGTTGATTTCTGAAACTGGGTACATAAGTGTGTTTGAACTAAAAAGGAAAATGTTAAATTCAAATAACTGGGCTGCGCGGGAAAGGTTAACGGGCCGGCCTGCTAAGCACAGCGCTTCCGCGGGCTGCGTAAGTGGCTGTCCCCACGCGTCAGTGAGACGAGGGGGTGCGAAGCGGTATGGGGCGATGTGGTGCGTTCGATCTGGTTCTAATCCAACGGCTAAGGGTCATCATCGATGTTGGGCAACGCCGGCGAGACAGAAACCTAGCGCGGCCAGTAGGGGTCGTTGGGGGCTCACCGGGGTTCAGGCGAGGGTCAGCGAGGCGGGCGAACGATGAAGTCGACGACGACGGTTCTCCTGGTACCGACAGCTTCTCCTGGGGCGGCTCCAATCGCTGGCTTCCTTCTTCTCCAGAGTCGGCGGGCTCCGGTGAAATTCCGGCGAAGTGCTGCTCGCCTTGCTCCGGGAACGGGGTGGCACGATCAGTGAGAAGAGGGGAGTGAGATGGTGTGCTCAATTCGGCTGGGGATGGCCTCTATTTATACTCGTGACGACGAGACCGAACGGGATGGGCAGGCGACGGTGGCGACATGGCTACGGGCTGCTAGAGGCATGGCCGGCGGTGGCGATCGCTTGGTGGTCTCCTGGCGATGCTCTACGGCTTTAATGCGCGTGTAGGGGCAGTGCGGTTTGGTCTGGAACGTGCGATGCTCTACGCGGCAGAGGCGGCGTCTTCGATGGCGAGCGGTGGTTGTGCGGCATGGATCGGCGAATGGGGATGTCTGGCGATCTCCTGGGTTGGTGGCGATCATGTATGCACGCGGCGAGGGCGGCGCGCGGTCTGTGGGCTTCGGTCAAGGGTGGCGCTGGGCGCGGCATGGTTGCTGGCGAGCTGGGCGCGGTTCGTGCGTGTGGTCCAGTGGCTGGCAACGTTCGAGCGCTGGACAGGGAGTGGCGGTGGGGTGTTGGCTTGCTCCCAGACATGCTGGCTAGGCTTGTTTCTCCTCCTAGCTTGCTGGCGACCTGGGGGTGACAAGTGTGCATTCGGCCTGCTCACCATTGACGGCAATGCCAAGTTTACAGTGAGGCTAAGGGTGTGCAATTGAGCTAGATGATCTACTAAAACCTAGTTGTAACCAGAGAGGGAACAAGTTAGGCTTCAATCACTGCTCACAATAGTGTTTGGATTTTGTTTGATTTGTGTCTGCCAAGTGTTTGATGAAATGGCCGCAAGAACTCAAGTTTTGAATTTTGAAAAGATTTTTGGTGGGTGTGCTAGGTTGGTGCTGGTGAGTTTGCAGATGCTTGGGTTTTGAAAGTTGAGCTGGTTTGAGTGGTTTTTGAAAAAGTGGGATCTTCCCATATGAAATAGATTCAATTTTAAACTGTCCTTTAAACTATTCATTTGAAAGTTTCTGGATGATCACAAGGTGGGCCTTGATACTTTGTTATGAGTACAATCAAGGGGTGTAAAGATCCAGAAAAGTTTCTGTTAGGTTCTGAAAGTTTGAGACAACCAAAGTAGGCATGGGAGTTAAATTGGTCAAAATGACCATTCACTCATTTAGCTTTGTTTTGATTTATTTGTCTTTGAGAAAAGTTTGGGAATTGTTTATATGATGTTTATTTCACCTAAGCATCCATTTACAAGCAAAGGAACACACAAACAAGTTGGTCCAAAAGGATTCAAAATGAAATGCATACTCACATGCATGCATTTATATTTTTATTTAGCAAAGTTTTTTGTTAACCCTAAATTTGATGATTAGAGTTTGATGATCCAAGTTTAGTATTTTTGGGATGTTACACCTTCGTCCGCCAAGTTATCCGTGGCAACTAGATAAGAGACTAGATCATCAAGAGTGAATTGATTAGCTCTATCAAGGAGTTACAAGTTCAAGGCAAGCTTCTTGTCGGTGACCGCGATCATGGAGACAATCTTGGACTTGATAAGTTCATCATTCAAATTGAATCCATCATCATACTTCTCACACCCTAGGCCACCAATCTTCACGCGGAGGGCAACGAGTCTCTTGTATGCTTCAGTGATAGTCTCACCATCAATGGTTCATGAACATGTTCATCTCAGACTTGGCAGCTTCATACTTGGATTTTTGGATAAGAGAGGTTCCCTCTTGGAGAATGACAATCCTATCCCAAAGATCCTTTGTGGTGGGGATGTCGCTGAGTTGATCATGGAGAGTGCGGTGAATGGCACTCCTTATCTTGTCACAAGCTGTTGCATTTAGTTAGTGGTCATAGTACTCTCCCGGGGTGAGGTTGTTGGGATCATGAGGGTGGAAACTGGTGCATACAATCTCCCAAAGCTCAACGCTGCAGCTGCGAAGATGAGATTCCATAGAAGATTTCCAATGAGAGAAATGAGTTCCATCATAATGAGGTGCATGACCCGAACCATTAATATGAGGCATGATGTTCTTTTGCTTAGGATAAACATAAGGGAATTGATTAGAGGGCATGGAAGTTTTTGACGAGCCTCCCTCATGAGCGGACTCGGCATCCTTATCCTTTTCGGTGCCCATTGGTCTCCCTTGAGGTACTATCAATGGATTACCAAGAAAAGCCCCATCGCCAATGGCCTTAAGTTGTCCTTCTAGGTAACTCATTCGAACAAGGAGATCGAAATCCGCCTTGGCCTTTTCAAGGGAACCCTTGGCTAAGATTTCACGAAGCTCCTTGACCGAATAAGTCTTTTCCTCCTCCTCATCGGAGAAAACCATCTTTTCTCTTAGGCGGTAAAGCCCTTAAAAGATCCCTTGGCTCTGATACCAATTGAAAGTGTAAGTTGGTTAACCTAGAGGGGGGTGAATAGGTTTCTACAAAATTCTTTATAATCTTTTGCAAGTTTTAGGCTTTGCGGAATATAAGTGAGCCTAAATGCAAACTAGGTGAGGCAACCTAGATGATGTACAAGATACTTCAAGCTTGAAGGCTATCACAAGGTAAGCAACACAAGTAAGAGATCGGTTAAGAAATAACCGAAGCACGCGGAGACGAAGATGTATTCTCGTGTTCACCACCTTTGGGAAAGGGGCTACGTCACGTTGGAGAGGTGTGTGGTTCTACGAAGGATTCCTCACGCGCCACGAAGGCTCACCTTCTTCTCCGAGCCTATCCCACGAAGGAATAGCTCACTTACTCGTGGTAGACTTTAAGGTAGTCTCCAAACCCTCACAAACTTTCCACGGAGCAAATCACAAGACGAATGCCTCCGGGCGACCCTAGCCGCCTAGGGTTTCCCACAAACCCAAGAGTAACAAGCTAACTCGATGAACTTAAGGGGGAATGAACTTTGGCTTTGTGGAAACGTAGATCGGGACCTCCTCTTCCTTTCTACCAAAGGGATTTGGATTTGGTTGGGTAGAATGGGAGATCCTCAAGATTTTGTGTTTCAACAATGTGGGAGAGAGAGAGAGCTTCAAGAAATGATATAAACTGAATGCCTAACCTGCTCAAGCTAGAAGAAGGGATATTTATACTCAAGGAGAAAAACTAGCCGTTTTAAGCCAAAAACGCAAGGTCCGGTTTTAAGTTCGGTTGGACCGGTTCACACACCGGACAGTCCGGTCCTCAGCCCGGAAAACCGGACTGAAACCGAAACTGCTCTCGGTACCCAGACTCGGATAGATCCGGATTGAGTAAACCGGAAAACCCGGTTTGAGTTCGGATTTCCGATCCTGACACCGGACGGTCCGGTTTGGGAGCCGGTCCAACCGGTCTGAAAACCGGATCTGCAGAAAAGGGCTTTGATGGATAGGATTTCTTCTCTTCTCTCTTTGGTGATGGATTAGGTAGGAGAAAGGGATGTGTATAAGGCTTAGGTGATCATCCCCAACAAGCTCATCGAGAGAACCCCTCTTAATAGTGCGGAGCTCCTAACCGGACTCAAATTACATAAAAAGGGAAAACTCCGGTGTGAAGCTTAGTTATCAAAATGGGGGGGGGGGGTCTCCGATAAACTTTCATCACAGCATCGGACTAGAACCTGTGTAAGACACTAGAAGTAGCATTAGTCCACTCTAACCACGGTGTCATTGTCAACCAAAAATAGTATAGGGTAAAATACCCTTTCAGCCCTAGCCATGTACAAGAAGGAGAATCAAGGCCAAAACTTCACACTTTTGTACTGGTTGGATCTAGTGAAAATACATCACAAATGGAGTAGGCATGTGGAAAAAGGAAAAAACAAAGATGACAGCCTACAAGATCAGATGGAGCACGGAGAACGTCCGGTGGGAACAAGAGCCGCAAAAGCAAAAAAGAAAGGTAAAGCCGACAATGACTATCCTTTAGGTACACTTTCACATGATGATATCCAATTATATCATGACACACACGCACTGCGAGCATCATCCTAAGAAAAGATGGCCGATGTCCAGCTTGAACTCTCAAAGCAGAAGCTTGAGATGGGTAAGAGAAAAGAGAGAATGACAATGTTCAGCATATACGAGAAACTACTTATGGTGGACACCTCTGGCATGGACAATTTTAAGAGGACGAGGGCACTAAAATATTATAGTGAGCAACTTTTTGGAGAAAGAAACATTAGTGAATAATATGTACTTTTTAAGAGAGCATTTTCATTGTCTTTTTTTGCAGACAGTAGTGAATAATAATATGCATGCACTCACTAGATCTTCTCTGTAAAAACAGATGCTCTAAATATAGTAAGCAAGTAAGCAACCAAGTCAAAAGAATGAGTGAAAGTTATGCTATTCCATGCATGATCCTATACCCCAACCATTACTATAAATAATCTTGAACCATCTCATTTCTATCTACACCAAATTCTACAATTTTCTACATCTTGCAGTTGCACACACACGAAGATGGCCTTGGGCAACGGAAACTTGCACATGCTTTGGACAGAAGAGGAATTTCTACGGCTCGTAAGATCCCTTTCAACATCCTTCTGTTATAAGATATTTTTTTCTGCCATCTATGAATCATGCAATAGTAGTATGCAACAACTCGAAATTATCTTTTTCTATGTAGGTAATGCTCAAGTTTTCTGGGATCACATCACGGAAGAGTACAATGCAAATTTTTTTCTGCCATCTTAGAAGTGAAAATTTTGGTCATGCTCAAGTTTTATGGGATCACATCACGGAAGAGTACAATGCAAATACTCCAAATGATAGAATGAGGACGGCAAAACATTGTAGGGACAAATGGACTAGGCTGAACACCAAAATTAGGGACTTCCATACCATGTGGTGTACTGCAAACAAGCAGCACGGTAGCGGCCAAGCTAATGAAGATCTGGTTCAAAACGCTCTGAAACTTTATAAACAATGGACAGGTCAACCGTTCACACTACTTAACATGTGGGCAGTCCTAAGGAATCATCCCAGATGGGCGAAGATCTATGACTGATTTTGTTCTTGTTCTTTTTCCAATAAGATATCTTCAATGCCTTTTTTTATCTTGTTACAAATTTATTCATCTGTATTCAGTGCCTCCATGTATGCTAGTGAAGTTTAATGTTCACATGAAAGAGGCCTATAGCGATTGCTTTGCACAAAAAAGGCATCGATTGCTTTACAAAAATCACAGAAAAGTAACTAGAACTGATGGTCTCCATCCAAATCTGACACAAGAGGGGAACAAGAGGATCTTTGAACGGAGTGTCAAGGAAATTAATGTCAGTTTCCCAGGCCTTGCTCCACACACTCGTGTTGCGTTTAGGCGTTTATGCGTATACAACCCAACTATAAGTAGAAAGCCCATATCATCCCAAAGCCCGGACTGAAGGGAATAGAGCAACTCTCCCTTATATGATGGACCATCCGGAAACATGAACACCTAATATTTAGTAAATATTAAGTGTAGCAACTCATAGCTGTGTGGACTGTTTTGTTATATCAATCTGGTAGTTAATCTTTTTAAAGGCAGAATATATTAAGTGGGATTTAGAGAGTCCAAGTATTATTACACAAGTGGTAGTGGATGTATAGAGATACAAATTTCAAGGCATCACCCGTGCTATATTTGAGGGGAAAATTGGGAATTTCTAAAGTTCCCTCTATTTTTTGGATAATATGTTGCACCAAGATTTACATTACAAATTTTTGGGCCATGAGCGGAACGTTCAGATGTCAAATCGAAATATTCAATTTTGAACAACCTGTAGCAAACATACTGGTGTGTGGATTTCTTTTGTTATATCGATTGGGTAGTTACAAAGTTAAAATAATATATATGGGTGAAATATTTAGAGTAAGATTTAGAGAGTACCATGTTGGTACAAACCAAACTGGTCTTTTTAGAATTATACAAGTGGATGCATAGTGAGGCAAATTTCCACTGTTCGTGCTAGGTTAGATGAGAAAATGGGTAAGACAAAACTAATGCTAGGGTTATAGTGCTCCCTTGATTTTCGGACAAAATTTGAATCACACCTAGCAGTACACTTATATATGTCATATGGAAATATCCATTAAACACCCATTGCAACCCACGGATTGTGTGATACAATTTAACCGCCATTTATGCATATGTCTGTCTCATCACATGACAGATGTTGTGTTAGCATATCTCTTTCAAATGATCTTATATCCTTCTCAAAGAAAAATAATCTGGGTATCTTATGAAAAGAGTAACCAAATTTAGTATTCTTAGAGAGGTCGATTGAGCAGGAATAAAAGTGATAAGTTATCATAGATTAGACTTAATATTGATAGTAATATTCAAAATTGGAATAAGTGATAAGCTATCATTTTGCGTGGAATAGAGAAAAGGTGTGTGGATTGCTTTTGTTATATCGATTGGGTAGTTACAAAATTAAAATAATATATATGGATGAAATATTTAGAGTAAAATTTAGAGAGTACCACGTTGATACAACATAGTGAGACAAATTTCCGCCGCTCGTGTTAGGTTAGAGGAGAACATGGGTAAGACAAAACTAATGCTAGGGTTATAGTGCTCCCTTGATTTTTGGACAAATTCTAATCGGTACACTTATATATGTCATATGGAAATATCCAATTTTAGACACCCATTGCAACGCACGTATTGTGTGATACTATTTAACCGCTATTTATGCATATGCCTATCTCATCATGTTAGCATATCTCTTTCAAATGATCTTATATCTTTCTCAAAGAAAAATAATTTGAGTATCTTATGAAAAGAGTAACGAAATTTAGTATTCTTAGAGAGCCCGATTGAGCAGGAATAATAAGCTATCGTAGATTAGACTTAATATTAATAGTAATATTCAAAATTGGAATAAGTGATAAGCTATCATTTTGCGTGGAATAGAGAAAAGGTCGAGACAACCCCCCGAGTGGGTTTTTTGATAAGCTATCATTCTTAGATGTACTTTTCTCATTTATTTTTTGATTGAATCCATTGTAATGCTTGGGCACTTTTCTATGCAAATAAAAAGGTAGTTATGTGTAGTGAGTTATAGATATATGCCAAATAACAAAATTTTGAGTGAGATATATTAAATTAACTCTCTTTTACCTAATATAGGCCAAATTTAATGAAACCCTCTTTTTAGTACCACTGGTGTTTGATTTACAGCAAAACAAACATGTGAAATATGGAATTAACACACGAACACAGAAAAATAACATAGAAAGAGTCATATTCCATGGCCATTCAGCTAGTATATGTAGAGTTGGTCCAAAACCATGTACTACAAAACTGGGAGCCAGAATTTCGGGTTCCTTGCATATTCTGGGAAGCTAGATTTAATTTCGGGTTCCTTGCATATTCTGGGAAGCTAGATTTCAGGGTATTTATGAAATTATGAATGATTGCCAGCGCCAAGTGCTGTCTCCGAAGAGTTTTTTAGTACCGTATAAATCTGACATTTTTGTAAAACTTCAAACTAATTTGACTGTTCCTCGAAACTAGCGTCGTATCACTAGACGCCGATCTCCCGAATCTACCTCCCAGCTGATTTTTTTTTGCGCCGATCTGTACATCTTTGACGTCATTTTAAACGACGCCGATCCTCAAAATCAGATTAATTTCAGATTCGGTTATAGCTTTCAGGTTTGGACAGATTTGAAAAACACGCACATGCTCTCTCTGCCCTGATTCGCTTTCTCTGTCCCGCACTTCCCAGGCAGAAATCCTAGGCGCGCACGCCGCTCCGGCGCCGCCGGCCAGCCGCCGCCGCTGCCCCAGCCCCGCCGCCTCGCAGCTCCCCACCATGACCGGCCTCCAAGCTCTCCCACCCTGACCGCCTTCGACCTCGCCGCCCCTGGCCCCTTCTGCCCCGAGCTCCTCCGGTCGCCCTCGGCCGCTCCGACATTCTCCGGCGAAGAGGACCTGCTGCCTCCACCTTTTCCGGCCTCCTGTCCGCCCCGACCAGCCCAAGCCCAAGCTCCACCTTAGTCAGTTCGTACAGCAAGGTAGAGTCCCCTGTTGATTTTTCTACTGCTACTAGTTGATTTTTCTACTGCTACTAGTTGATTTTGGATATAATGTTGAATGGTACTGCTACTAGGTAGAGCCCCTGTTGATTATGCTACTGCTACCACTAGTTGATTTTGCATATAATGTTGAATGGTAAATAAATTGCGTACATACAAAAGTGACATAAATTTTTATAGATGAGTGTGGAGAATGGCTGCCGAATGGACTCGTGAAAACACAAGAATTCTCACAGAACTGTTTGCCCAGAGCTGTGCTGCCTGGGCTGTAATATTTTAGGCTATTTGAGTTCAGCGGTTAAAACTCTGTGTACTCTGCCGTTTGTGGCTTTATTAATTTAAAGCCGGTCACGCGGTGCCTTTAGTCTAAAAAAAAAGTAAGAATGGGAAATAGGCCAAACACCTATTTGACAAGATTTTTTTGGGTACAACCTACTCGAGGAGTCTACCATTTTTTGAGCCAAATCAGTCCAGCCTGCTCACCAATCTAGTCGTGTTGGGATTCTTCTTCTGCACCTGGGCCAAATCTCTTTTTTCTAGGCTTCCAGCCCAACTAGAAAATAGAAGCTGTACCAAACGTTTTCAGCTCCTCCAAGCTATTTTGAGAAGCTAGCGATGGAGTTGGAAGCTGGCATTTGGGGATTTTGAGAAGCTGGTGCATTGCCGAACACGCCTGAAAACTGCCCCTCTCTAGTGGAGCCGCCGTCGCCGTCTCTGTCAGCATCGGCAGCTAACTGGAACTCGCCGCCACCGTCACGGTTACAGCTCACAGTGCCCACCACTGGAGCAGGATGCTGGCAGTGTCGCCGCGTCCACCTCCCTCGTTGCCTCCCGTTCCGGCCTTGGGAGATTCAACTTCAATGTGCCGATAAGAACCGCCACCCTGCTCTGCTCCAACGGGCCATTTTAAGCCGTGTTCTACGTGTGCATGTTTGGACGCAGCCTCGATTTGTTGACGTAATTTAGTCCGGGTGAGGAGACGGCAATATAAATCTGAGCAAATAGATGATGATACAATACACGAGATAAACCAAAGCACAAATTCCCAGTTGAGAGTCTCGGCATCAGTTGCACTGCAATAGTAGTCTAGACACTAGCTTATTAATGGCCGGAACAGCAGTGCGGCCAATTTTGGCATAGTTTTATTTACTACATCAAGAACAGTACTACACTGCTAGGATTGGAAGCCATTTATAAGATCTCCTTGTACACAATGTTTTTCGCCAATCCTTTGCTTGCATGTTCTTCCTTGTCGGTGATCAGGATCTTCAGACTATGCCTGTTCGTTACTCTGGATAGTGCCACATAGAGTTGCCCATGGGTGAAAACTTGCCTAGGCAAGTAGACGCCGACCTTGGTCAAAGATTGTCCCTGGCTCTTGTTGATTGTCATCGCGAAGCACACAGACAGAGGATATTGCTTTCTTTTTAGCACGAATGGCCATTTAGGCTCGAAAGGCGACATGATGATCTGAGGGATGCATACCTTGTCACCGATGTGTGCTCCAGTTATGATCTGCGCTTCAATGACTTTTTCCCCGAGTTTTGTTATTATCATTCTAGTACCGTTGCATAGCCCTGCACTTTGGTTGATGTTACGAAGAAGCATCACTGGCAGACCCACTTTGAGCTTAAGTTGGTGGTTTGGAAATCCTGGGTGCTTTAAGCTGTTTAGAAATTTTGTAGTGTACAACAATTCCATTTCATGGCTGTAAGACATTGATTTGCTCACACTGTCACAGCTCAGGTACGTCACCATGTCTCCTCGGATTTGACCCATAATATACTCATTGATCTCATTGACACTCTCGTTTAGTGGACACAATATTGCCCTGTCTTCTAGGAATTTCGGCGTGTAGAGATTGTCTTGCAGGTCAGGATAGGTACTTTCAATGATTTTTGTTTTTGGGTCATCTCCATTTTGTAGCAGCAGGTCATTAGGGATACTTACGTGCTCCTTTTCATCTAATAGAAATGTGTCTCCATTGCCGATTTGTAGTATCCACTCTGCAAATTCTGCAGTCTTCTGCTGCTCCGCTTGATCTCTCGCCAGAGAATTGAGCCGCATATTTTTTGTCAGATTAAATATCTCAAAATGTTGCCAGAGGTATGAACATTTGATTGATGCATTTATAATTTGCTCCCTTCTTCCTTTTGGCACAACAGGGAGGATTTGTCGGAAGTCCCCTCCAAGTACAACTGTCATGCCGCCGAAGGGCTTGTCGCAACTATTCTCATTTGTGAACCTCAGCACGTCGCGCAGGCTCTTGTCAAGGGCCTCAAAGCATTTTTTGTTTGCCATTGGAGCTTCGTCCCACAGTATTAGTGACGTCTTCGCCAATAGATCTGCCACCTGTGAACCTTGTTTGATGTAGCATGTGGACTCATCTGTCAGATTGATTGGAATGTTGAATGCTGAGTGTGCTGTTCTACCTCCTTGAAGCAGAAGTGCTGCAACGCCACAAGATGCAACTGCAAGTACGATTTTCCCCTCTGATCTTAGCCTTGTTGTGATAGCTTTCCAAAGGTATGTCTTTCCTGTCCCACCATAGCCTTCCACAAATATTGTTTTCCCTAATGATTGATCTGCTGATGCTACTATTGCATCAAAGGCCTTTTTCTGTTCTAAACTTAAATTGTTCAGTATCTGCATGTGCTCACCCTTCAGTTTCTCTTTGTCATAGTTCATCTCTTCATATATAAGCCTGTTCTCAATTTCATTTTCGTGAAAACTTGGTAGCTCTATTCCAGGGTATTCCTTTAGTGATCTTCCTGCTTGTCCCATTTGCTTTTCAATTTCTATTATAGTGCATTCTCTATTGTGTGAAGGAGTGAACGGGATTGGAAAGTTTATGATCCAGCTTGGTGTATGCTGTATGTCTTTAGAGAGTGCCTCCCAATTGGATTCCCATAACATCCTTGGGTCAGTAACCTCACAATAGCACAAAATAATTCCAAACAATTGGCGTAGTTGTTCCCCTGATGCCCAGTTGGATGCTTCCTTGATGCACTCATTCCATTCACTGTCATCCTTCAGAAATCCTAGCGCATGGCATGCTGATTTGTATGATGAGTGCACGATTCCATTGACAGTCCTAATGTCTTCAAATGTCATGCAACCCTTTGCAGTATTGAGGAGAACTCTAAGATAGTACCTTTCTCCACTTGCTGGGTGAGCATTGTAGATCCTGCCAATTTTCTTTCTTGCTCTTCGCCTTGTCCACTTCTTTTTATCCTTATCCCATGTCCATTTTGTAGGAAACTCCAAATATGTTAATTCTCTAGCATCTTCATGCTTTTTGTTTGTCTCCATCCACTCGGTAAACATAGTGACACCTGAGCTTGGGCGTCTTATTATTTCGTCTAGGTCTGTTGAATCGGGAAAGATTACTTGTTGCTTGTTCTCCTGGTGGAACAATAGCCTCTCAACAGATGGTTCTTGGTACTGTAGAGGAAACCTGAATATTCGCCAGCATGCTTCAGTTGCAGTTATGTATCTGCATCTTAGGTACATTTTAATCTCATCATTGTTCTTTGTGGGTTCTGTTTCTTCAACTATTGCTGTTGCTTGGTCATGTCCGTGGATATCTTTAAAGAGGTATTTAACTGACATAAATCGATTACACCACTCCACATTAATGTGTGCTTGGAATTTTACCAAGAGATCTTTGTTGTATGGGACAACAAATCCATTGTTCAACTTGACTCCTCCCTTATCTATTTGTCGGCCATCATCTCGTCTCCTGTATCTTGGGAAATTGTCTTCACCAATGATCGTCTCATCACAAAAACTTTTTGGAAAGTACTTAGTGCATATATGTTTTTCCATGCACGGTGACTTTGGATTTACCTCTCCACAAGGTCCGTGCATCATAAAATTCTTAACAGCTTCAAATGTTTCTGGATCCTTGTCCTTATTAGGGATCTCAGCACATATTATTTCGTCAGTTTGTGATGGCTTGAGATACTTCTGTTTCTCTCTTTTGTCAAGGAATATTAGTATATGAGCATGTGGGAGTCCTCTCTTTTGGAATTCTATTGTGAAGATGACTGCATTTGTTTTCCAATTTGTGTTAGTAAAACCGACCATACAAAAGTGTAAGCATCTATCAATGATATATAGGCGATGATCGACCATTACTTACTTGCTTTAGTCTTTCCAAAATGCTGTTTTCTCCTAATATCGGAGATTAGCTCCTTTAGTTTTATCATGAACACTCGAACAGCAATATCAGGGCGTTCTGCTGATTTCTGGTTCCCCGCATCATCTAGCATTAACTGAATCTCTGGCCAATTAGGGTTGCATGTGAATGTGACAAACAAGTCTGGAAATCCAGCCCAACGGCATATTCCCAGCGCATCTTGGTAGTTTTGCTCTTTGTTCCTAGGACTTCCTGTGAAACTTGCTGGGAGCACTATTCTCCTCCCTACCTGCTCAGTCCGCGTGTCTCCCTTTCTGAATGCATCCTGTAGTCCTTCATAAAGTTCTGTTCTCAGAACTCCTTGATTTTTCATGATCCAGTTGAGCCTAGATTGTTCGATGCATGTATAGACATCTACCATGAACTGCATTGACAGATTTCCACATATGAGTGGCAACATTGACTGGCCTGGGCGCTGTTGGAGGCGATACGCATAATATTCCAGCATGCTGATGTATTTCTTGTTACTGACACCTTTATTTTTGTTGTATTTTATTCCAAGTCTATAACCATCTTCTCCATATGGGAAAAGCAACGGGTATTGCATGGCCATGAATTTTGGATGGTATTCTGGTATCCTTTTAGATTTCATATTTTTGTATTCGAGAACAATGTCACGACCATAATTTTTCTGGGTTGGATCTTTGACTATCAATGCAGCAACTTGTGATGTTGATGGCATGTTGTCTTGCCTCCCATCTTGATCCCTATGGCCGAGTAATCGTAGAGTGAAGTTACTGAAATCATCCTCTCTAAATCGATCTCTTGCCATTCGGAATGATTGTGCTAGTGTGTTATTCTTGTCAAGCATGGTTAGTAGGCCACTGACAATAGTTTCATCTAGTGAGGCATCACGTTCACCAGATCTTGATGCTTCTACCCTATTCTGGATCTCATTCTTCGTGTCATAGATATACAACTGTTGGAAACGAGGCTTATTTCCCTCTTCAGGCAGAAGGGTTCCAATCTGGTGGCGGTTCTGGCCATTCAATCGGAAAACATAAGGTCCTTTCCCTTTGTTTATTTTCTTATCTAAAGTTCCCCCCATTGATGTGAATGCAAACATGGAGTTGTAAGATCTAATGCTCCTTCTGTAGTTTGCTGATCTTTTCCCTCCGTCTCTTGCCAGTAAACTTGCAAGGTATGACGGCGGTTCTTTCAACGGCGGCAAGGTAACCTTTCCTCGTCTGCAGCATACTCCAAAGGATGGCCTTGTACTTTTAGAAGATTGTAATCTTTCTCCGTGCCACATGACTGCATGGCAGTGTTCACAGATACATGTTGGCCCCCCAAAGTTCCATATCTTAGTGGCACTGGATTTATGGTCTTTGCTTATTTCGCTGTTATTAGTTCTAGCACGTTTTCTGCTCCTCTTGAGGTCAATTTGTGCTTTCCTCTTCTTTCGTGCTGTTCTTGTTACTTGGTCCCGTCGTCGTAGTTTCACCATTTGTTCAGCCATTATTGCACTGTCAACAGATGATGAGTCTATGACTTGCGCTGGTCCATAATTTGAGTTTGCTCTTAACACTTGGCATTGTCCGCAAGTACATAATTTTTCCAATCTCCAGTTCAGTATAGCTGATGACACTGACAGGTATGGTATCCCTTCCTTTGCTTTCATTTCCCCACTTGAGTTAAACAAAGAAAACGCAGGAACTGTCGAAGAGCTCCCATGCAAACCTGAAGAACATAACACAAAGAAAGAAAGAACAAAAGACAAATCAGGAAGGCACCAAAATTAAGAGTACTAAGATCGAATGTAGAAATACAGAGATTAAACATACCACGTGGACACTCAACAGAACTCCCTTCACACAGAGCAGGCAACCCAGGAGAAACATCACCAGCAGGAGGGCAGCCAAGACCACCATAACCTCCTCCTGCCGATACACCAAATAAAATAAGAAAGGGAAAAAAACAGGCATATACAGAAACCTGATGAAAACACAGAACAGCAAAGAGGGACCAATGGTACCATCAGGTTTATCGGCACTGGATTTATTGTCTTTGCTTATTATTTCACTGTTATTAGTTCTAGCATGTTTTCTGCTCCTCTTGAGGTCAATTTGTGATTTCCTCTTCTCTCGTGCTGTTCTTGTTACTTGGTCCCGTCGTCTTAGTTTCATCATTTGTTCAGCCATTATTGCACTGTCTACAACTGATGAGTCTATGACTTGTGCTGGTCCATAATTTGAGTTTGCTCTTAACACTTGGCACTTTACGCAGGTGCATAATTTTTCCAATCTCCAGTTCAGTGTTTGCTGGTTCTGTATAGCTGATGGCACTGGCAGGTAGGGCATCCCTTCAGCATACAGAGCAGGCAACCCAGGAGAAACATCACCAGCAGGATGGCATCCAACACCATCATAACCTCCTCCTGCCGATACACGGAACAAAATAAGAAGGGAAAAAAACAGGCATATACAGAACCTAGGCTGCAACAACAACGTACAAAGAAATCTGATGAACAGCAAAGAGAGATCAACGGTACCATCAGGTAAATCAACAACCGGCCGCTTCCTCAAGCAGATCTCACGCCTCCGAGCATCGGCCTTAGACAAAACAGCAGGAGCTGACAATGGAGAATCGCAAGCCGCCGGCAACGAACGATCAGCACCGCCAACTGAAGAGGCAGGTATAGACGCAAGCACAACACCCACAGATGGAACAAGAGAGACGGCAGAAGAAGTTGATCGGCCACGACCTCGACCACGGCGAGAAGTCGGCAAAACAGTAACATCCTGAAGGCCGCGACGCTGGCGCGGAACCGGAGGAGGTGGACAAGGAGGCCAACCTCCCTGCCGGCCAGCAGTGCCACACGCACTCATAGGATACCTGCAGAAAGGAAACCCACACATCAGAAACCAGCCAAGATGCAGAATAGGCAGACAGTCATGTAACTGGTGATGCATGCCAGATAGCGTAGATTCAAATCAACGGTTCAGTGATGTTTGGAGCAAAAGTAAACAATTGTTTAGTGGTGTTTGTTGCTGAATTCATTGGGAGCAACCCAATATGCTAAAAAATCGGAGCAAGCGAGATCTTTGGACGGCAGTATATATATCCCAGAGTTGCATCAATAGCTCCCAGTTTTCTCCTCTGCATATATATTCTAGAGAAAAACTTGAGTATGAGTTCTTCGGACAATACCTTCAACAGCTCCCAGTTTTCTCCTCTGCATGAAGCTGCATGTCTGAACACTTGAAACAATCTGACTGGAGAAGATAGACCAGCCCAGGCCGGAGAGAGGTTTGTGTCTAGTGGAGCAGCAGCAGGTCAGGTGGTACGTGTTCATCTAACAACAGCTGTGTCTTCTTCAGTCTGTTCTCAGCAAGATATGGACACGGCTCTGCATGCACCTGACCTCTGTGGATTCCTTCGGTGCTGCGTGTGTCAGTGTGAGATTCCCACTGGCCACTGCAGCAGCAGCACGCCAGGTCAAGTCTTGCCCATGCCCTAAGGCATATATGTCTGTGTTTTCTAGGCATTTTATGCTGTTGTCATGTTTCCATTTCGTTGTCACTCTCAGTGCTCGGCATGAAATTCAAGAGGGGACGGTATTTCATAATGATGAAGCTTGCCACCTCCTTTAAATATTAAGTGCTGTAGAATTTCATTACGTGAGACATGTTGCTAAATTGATATTTGTGTAATCTAAGTTCAGCTGTACTATTCTTTTCTTGGCTTCAGTTTTGTTCTATATGTGTCTAGATTGTTAAACTATAGTCTAAAACGGTATAAAATGCAGTCTGTAGCTTCAGTTTTGCTTCAGACTGGGCAACAACGGAGTATGCTGGAATTTTGCTTTGGACAGTACTATGCGTCTCCCGGGTAGGTATTTGTGTTTTTTATCCCCCGGTCCCAGCCAACCAAGTGTCCTCTTTTTAAGGTCAAAATCCCGCTTTTGTTACAGAAACTCCTGCTTTTGCTACATATTGTTTCGCTTTTGCTGCATGTAGCAAAAAATGGTTCGGTCCAGAAAATAGAAAAACACACTGGACCTTGCCGGAGATTTTGTCGGATACCTCGTCGGCGACCGTGTAGCAAAAAAGTTGTGCTAATCAAACCCGACCTCACTGGACTTGCTGAAGGCTTTCGCCGGTAGACCTCACCGGAGACCGAGTAGCAAAAACGTTACGCTATTGTAGCAAAACTGCAAAATGGTGGTAGTAAAAAAAAAATACTAATGTAGCAAAAGAACGATCTCGCCGGAGACATCACCGGTGCCTGCCGTAGCAAAACCGACTTTGCTGAGGACTTTCGTCGAAAATATCGTAGCAAATATTTTGTGCTATTATAGTAAAAACATAGAATAGAAATAGCAAAAACTTGCTACTATTGCGGCATCACCCTGTAGCAAAATATCAAAACGCGTCCATTGGTCAGTAGCATCGCGACCCTTCAAGGATTCACCTCCCCCGAAGGATCGAACGCGCGCGTCCCCCGCCTCCTACGTGCGCCTCGTGTCCCCGAGGGACCGGGACAATGCTACTGGAAGTGGTCATTGTTGCTACAGATGAAGGGTCGCGATGCTACCGACCAATGGACGCGTTTTGATATTTTGCTACAGGGTGATGCTGCAATAGTAGCAAGTTTTTGCTATTTTTATTCTATGTTTTTGCTATAGTAGCACAAAATATTTGCTATGACATTTTCGACGAAAGTCCTCAGCA
Source organism: Avena sativa (assembly GCA_916181665.1). NCBI lineage: Eukaryota > Viridiplantae > Streptophyta > Magnoliopsida > Poales > Poaceae > Avena > Avena sativa. Next base: position 42,524,974 of record OV702285.1, on the reverse strand, counting down.
AAGTCGGTTTTGCTACGGTGCGATGATGTCTCCGGCGAAATCGTTCTTTTTGTTATATTAGTATCTTTTGCTACCACCATTTTGCAGTTTTGCTACAATAGCGTAACATTTTTGCTACTCGGTCTCCAGTAAGGTCTACCGGCGAAAGCCTTCGGCGAGTCTCCGGTGAGGTCGGGTTTGCTACATTAGCACAATTTTTTTGCTACACGGTCGCCGGCGAGGTCTCTGGCGAAATCTCTGGTGAAGTCCAGTATGTTTTTCTATTTTCTGGATTGAACCATTTTTTGCTACATGCAGGAAAAGTGGAATAATATATAGCAAAAGCGGGAGTTTCTATAGCAAAAGCGGGATTTTGACCTCAAAAAGAGGACACGTGGTTGGCTGGGGACCCGGGGGATAAAAAGCACAAATCCCCCGGGGGACGCCTAGTACCGTCCAATCCGCCACCGTATCAGTTTTCTGAGCCAGGGCAGTTTCTGGGTTCACGCTGCGAGCTAGCTTCGCGGTGGAATTAAGTCGGGCTAAAGCTGGAGACTTCTTTTGAATTTAAGCGATCCATGGCCTCGAGGCTGGGCTAGAAGCTAAAAAGAAGTTGTCATAGGCCAAGTTCTTTTTAGCTTAAGATTCTAGAGAAGTTAGATTTTGGGAGATTGTGGGAGAAACTGTGGTGGGGAGGAGAAGCTGATAGAATCTGCTCACTTCCATTCTTTTTGGCTTCTACACATTTGTCTTGTTTGATGGTTGAGTATTGAAATGTCTGTAACGTCCCTAATATAAAAGTCTTTTTGTGATTTAGCAATTACATTCGAATACTCCTCAAACAAATAAATTTTCAGCAATTATCTGTCTGACATGGTTATACCCCGCGGGTACACAACTTCAGCATACCTAGTCCAGCCCAAGGAAGGCCCACGACAAATATACGTCGGCCCATGAAGACTTTCGGGTGGCCAGGGCCCATGACGCCTTCGGATCCTTGGAGAGCAAGACTAGAGTAGATAGAAAATTCAAAGGGGTAAAACCTGTAACCGACTCGATCTTTGCCTGGGACCTGCCTAACTCTATATAAAGGCTAGGAGGACACGACCTAGATCTCTCACCTCATACTTTTGCATAGACACCTCCACGCCAGATTACATCTGCGCACCCCTGTAACCTTCGGTTCCGCCGTAATCAAGAGCAGATAAGCAGGAGTAGGATTTTCCCTCCGGGGGCCTGAACCTGGGTAAACCTCGTGTCCGCGTGTTGCTTGTTTGCTAACCGTTCCGCGATCTCCAGCATCCCCATCTTCTCCAAAACCCAAGTCCATAACAATGGGCATTGACGAGATTAAACCTCGTCAATTGGCACCGTCTGTGGGAACTGGGGACGCTGATTGTGCGATCATGACGGTCCCAACCCGAGCGATCTACAACTCCACGGCGACGGAGAGTCATCTCCTCTTCGGCGCCTTCGACTTCACCGCCCACTCACCGGCCACCATGAAGGACTTTGAGCCCGTTGGCGACGGACTCGAGATCCTGTTCGGGAGCTTCTGCTTCCAGGTGGGGCAGACCGGCACTCTCCGCCTCCCAGAACGGGTGCCCCTACCGTCGATCAGACCCGCTTCGTGGGCTCCACATCCTGTGCTACGCACATCATCATCGACAGACGAGTCCTATGACAGCAGCAGCTGCAACTCCGATCTGTGCGATCCACCATCGGATGAAGGGACCTACGGTTCCGGATCCGAAAGCTGCGGCAGCAGCAAACCGATCTACGAGTGCTACCAGTGCGCCATGGTCATCCAGGATCAGGAACACAATCCACCGCCCAACCCGCAGGGTAGAAACAGTGGGAACAGAAGAAGCCAGTCCCCCACCCAACGGAGAAAACACCGATCAGGTCATCCACCTCAACGAGGAGGGATGGGCTCAAGCACGCGAAGCCGTGGCAGGCAACAAGATCCTGCCTGTCGATGCCTCACGAGATCTGCTGATGGCATACCACCTGCTCCTAATCGAGGAGCACAAGAAGCAGGTGAAGATGCAGGAGGTGCTTGACAAACGCAAGCAAGCAGCCTCGGAGTCCAGTGCGCGACGAGCTGCGCTCTCCGCCATGGGCATTGGCTCCAGCTCGCACGGCAACAACGGCAACAAGCACCGTTCTCGGATGGAGAACATGGACCCCAAGGAGCGTCGCAAGGAGACTCGGGCCCTCCACGCGTCCTTCATGGAGATGGATGCCGACGACAACGTCATCCCAAAGACGCCCCAGGCTGCAATCATGGAGGCCACCGCGTACCTCGCGTCTCACCCACCTCTAGAGGGGGACCCGAAAAGGGCCATGCATAAGTCCGCGCTTACCGGACTCGGACTCGTCGGAGCTGCGCTCCACGAAGAAGCTCCTGCGGAGCCGAAGAAGGCTACTGTCAAGTTCAACCGCAGCCCCACACCTTCATCCGAAGATGAAGAGCATGACCTTCCTCGAAGGCACAAGAGCTCGCGCCATTGCAGCCGCGATTACGACGCCCGAAGAGAGCTCACCCAGCGCAAAATCGACAAGGCGCGCGCCAAGCGCGCATGCTTGTCTGAATCCGAGATGGATGAAGATGAGGGAGAACTCTGCGGAGCCCGATGCTTCAGCAGATCTGTTCGACGGACGAGGATGCCGCGAAACTTCAAGCTTCCTTCGGACACTACGAAGTTTGATGGTACACAAGACCCCAAGGCGTGGCTCAGCGACCACTTGTCGTCCGTCAAGCTGCACGGTGGAAACAAGAAAACCGTCATGCAATGCCTTCAGCTGCAGCTGACAGGCGCAACTCGGATCTGGCTTACAGCCTATCCTCAAGATCCATCCGAAACTGGAAGGAGCTGGTGTACAGTTTCGTCCGAAACTTCAACGGCACCAGCAAGAGGCCCGCCTCGATCGAGGAGCTGTGGGCCTGAACTCAACGAACGGGTGAATCCATTCGCTCGTACATACTGCCCTGGTCCACCGAGCGCACTCGGAGGAAGAAGACGACTATGGCTGACGACGTGAACGCCGTAGCAAGAGAAGATCACGCGTCTACGACGATCGCGACGGACCCGACATGGTCGCGGCTGGCTACGCCGACCGCCATAGCGACGGCAACCGCAACAACAGCGGATACCGCGGAAGCAACTTCCGCGACGGAGGACGCCCAACGCAGTCGTGGCAGCACCGTGGCCGCGACGACGGACCGTCAGCATACGAAAAACTGTCGGGTCCATGCACCATCCACTTTTACATCGAAAAGCAGGATGGTAAGAAGAAGGCGAGCCACATGCTCAAGGACTGCCGCGAGTTCCAGAAACTCAGCGAAAGCATGACTCAGATGAGGCAGCGAGCCCCAAACCCTGGATATGGGAATGCACCCGCACCTGGAGAGATCGCGCATGGAGCACCTCCACCACCACCTGCAGGAGGCCCGAACCACCCAGTCGCACCTGCGCAGAATAACGGTGGGCACGGGTATCCCCCGCCGAAAGGAGCGCTGATGATCCAAAAAGGGCGCCCAACGAATAGGGTGCAGAAGAAAATCACCCGTCAGATCAATCTGGCCGTGATAGCACCACCCGCCATCCCTGAGTACCTCAACGGATCGGAGTCCTGCATCACGTTCAGTCGTTCGGATCACCCTTGCCAGGTCCCTCGCCCAGGTCATGCTGCCCTGGTGCTTGAGGCGCAGATCAGAGGTTTCGAGACGAGCCGCGTCTTCATGAACGGTGGCAGTGGCATCAACCTGATGTTCGCAAGCACCCTAGCAGCAATGCGGATCCCGCTGTGCAGCCTAGAACAGTCAAACACAACGTTCCATGGCATCGTCCCGGGAAAAGGAATATTCCCCCTAGGAAAGATATGGCTCGACGTCATCTTCGGCAAGCCGGATAACTTCCGATGCGAGCGACTTGAGTTCGAAGTGGTGGACTGGCCATCACAATACCATGCCTTCCTCGGGCGCGTGGCATTCGCACGATTCCTGGCATTACCGCACTACGCGTACCTACTACTCAAGATGCCAGGACCCAGGGGCGTCATCACGGTCCACGGGAGCTTCACCCGATCGTACCACTGCGACAGGGACTTCAACAGAATCTCCCAGTCATTCGGCATGCAAGAGGAGCTCGTAAGGCTCCGCGAGGTGACGGACAACGGGGCACCCCCAGTCGCAAGACAGAACGCACCTGACATGTCCTTCGACTCCACCATCAACACAAAGAAGGTGCAAGTCCACCCGACGGATGCCTCCAAGACGACGCTGATCGCCAACGACCTCAGCCCCGCATAGGAAAGCGCGCTCGTCGAATTCCTCCGTGAGCGCTGGGAAATCTTCGCCTGGTGTCCTGCGGACAGGCCAGGAGTTCCCAGGGAATTCGCCGAGCACGCACTCAACGTCTTTCTAGACGCCAAACCCGTCAAGCAGTCCATACGACGACTATCCGAACCCCGGGCCGAAGCCATAGGAGTCTAAGTCAACAGGCTACTCGCTGCAAACTTCATCAGGGAGATTAAGGAGAGCAATACAGTGATGGTTCCCAAAAAGGACACGGACATCCTGCGGATGTGCGTGGACTTCACGTCGCTGAACAAGCACTACCGGAAGGACCACTTCCCTCTCCCTCGGATCAATCAGATCATCGATTCGACTGCAGGATGCGAGAAACTCTCCTTCCTCGACGCCTACTCAGGCTACAACCAGATTCGACTGAAGGTCGAAGATCAGGAGAAAACGGCGTTCATCACGCCGTTCGGAGTGTTCTGCTACAACACAATGCCCTTCGGGCTAAAGAACGCGGGCGCTACGTACCAACGGTGCATGCAAGCATGCCTGAAGGACCAAATAGGTCGCAATATACAAGTCTATGTCGACGACATAGTTATCAAAACAAGGGAGGCGAGAACACTCATCGACGATCTCCACGAGACGTTCGATAATCTCGACCGCTACAGGATCAAGCTCAACCCTGAAAAGTTCGCCTTCGGCGTTCCATCTGGCCAGCTGCTTGGCTACTTCATCTCCCAGCGAGGGATCGAGGCGAACCCGAAGAAAATTTGGGACATAATGGCCATGGAAAAACCGAAGAACCTCAAGGGCATCCAACAGCTCGCCGGGCGAATCGCGACACTGAGCAGGTTCATCAACTGCATAGGCGAAAAGGCTCTGCCGTTCTACCAACTGCTATGCAAAGCAGACAAATTCGAGTAGACGCCTGAGGCGGACGATGCATTCAAAGATCTAAAGTGGCTGCTCTCTACCTCGCCGGTCCTGGTCACGCCAAAGGAACGCGAGCCTTTGCTGCTGTACATAGCAGCCACACACCAGGTGGTAAGCACCGTACTGGTGGTCGAGCGACCCGAAGAGGGCAAGACCCATGGGGTCCAATGCCCAATCTACTACCTCAGCGAGGTATTGACGCCGACAAAGCAGAAGTACCCTCACTATCAGAAACTCGCCTACGGCGTGTTCATGACGGCTTGTCGGCTGAGCCACTACTTCCAGGAGCACCAGGTGATGGTCGTAAATGAGGCACCCCTGAACAGCATCCTGAACAATCCAGAGGCCACAGGACGTGTGGCCCTGTGGGGCATCGAGATGTCACCTCTAGCATCGTCTATGAGAAGCGCCACGCGATCAAGTCTCAAGTCCTCCCGGACTTTCTCGTACACTGGACGGAGCTGCAGCTGCCAGACATGACACATTCATGGACGATGCACTTCGATGGCTCCAAGCGCGAAGCCGGAGCAGGAGCCGGGGTCATACTAACCTCCCCGCAGGGCGACAAGATGAAGTACGTCCTCCGGATGAAGTTTCGAGCTTCCAACAACGAGGCAGAATACGAGGTTCTCATCCACGGCATGCGGATGGCCAAGATCTGCGGCGCAACACGCCTCTTCATCTATGGTGACTCCAACCTCGTCGTCCAGCAGACGATGAACGAGTGTGACGCGCACGCCGCCAACATGATCGCGTACCGCGCACTCTACAACACACTCGAAGGAGCTTCGACGGCTGCGAGCTTCGACACGTTGGTAGAGAAAGCAACGAAGAGGCCGACATACTCGCCAACATCGGTTCCACCTGCGCACGGGTGCCACCAGGTGTGTTCCTCGAACAGATCTGCGTGCCATCCATCAAACTGAAATTCCCAAAGGGATCACCCGAAAAAGCAGAACACTCGGGGGCTGCGCTACCCGAAGGACAGGAAGGACCCGAAAAGCTAGACACAGAGGTCGCTGTGGTCAACCTGATGCAGGTCATGGCAGCCGAAGAAACTTGGACACGGCCATACCTCCGGTACTTGATAGACGGAGAACTTCCTGATAGCCCGACAGATGCCCGACGCATATCTCGCCGGTCCAAGGCCTTCACCATCATCAATGGCGAGCTGTACAAGTGCAGCATTTCGGGTGTACTACAAAGGTGCGTCACCATCGGTGACAGAAAAACCATCCTCCAAGACATCCACGAGGGCATATGCGACCATCATGCAGGCAGCCGCTCCCTTGTCTCCAAAGCTCTACGAGCTGGATTCTACTGGCCAACGGCCATGAGTGACGCCGATGACATCATCCGAAGATGCAACGGGTGCCAAAGGTTCGCCGACAAACCACACGCACCCGGATCAGAGCTCAGGCCCATACCTTTGGCCTGGCCCTTCGCCCAATGGGGCCTCGATATGATCGGCAAACTGCCAAGGTCTTCGAAAGGAGGACACGTCTACCTCCTGGTCGCAGTCGACAAATTCACCAAGTGGATTGAGGCCATGCCGGTCACTAACCAAAAGGGCAAAACTGCCGTCAAGTTCTTTGAATCCATTGTCTACAGGTTCGGCATGCCGCATAGCATCATCACCGACAATGGATCGAACTTCATCTCCAAAGAATTCCAGGACCTCTGCGAAGGCCTCGGAATCAACATCACATACGCCTCAGTAGCGCACCCACAAACTAACGGGCAGGTTGAGAAGGCCAACGGCCTCGTCGGCGCCGGCATCAAGAAGCGCCTAATGAGCCCACTCGAGCGGCTCGCCGGAGCTTGGACAAAAGAACCGCCCCCGTCCTGTGGAGCTTGCGTACAACGCCAAATAGCTCAACCGGCTACACGCCGTTCTTCATGGTGCACGGAGCCGAAGCCGTGCTACCAGCAGAGGTACGCCACCAGGCCCCACGGGTCGTCGCTTACAGCGAAGCCGAATCAACAGCTGCACTCGAAGACGCCGTTGACACACTCGACAAAGCGCGCGACATAGCAGCAGCTCGATCAGCGGTGTACCAACAGAGTCTCCGCAACTACCATAGCCGACGGCTGCGCCCAAGGTCCTTCGTCGAAGGAGACCTAGTCTTGCGACTCAATCAAGAGCGACCGAAGAAATTCGAGTCACCATGGGAAGGACCCTAGATCGTCACTGAAGTCATCCCAGGTGGCGTCTACCGCCTCAAGCACGTAGAGTCTGGGGTCGCATACTCCAACCCATGGAACGTCGCACAGCTGCGATGGTTCTACCCCTAGCTACCTCCCTCTTTTACTTTCAATAAGGCTATTCAGCTAAGGCTACTCAGCCGAACAATGTACCTCCTCCATTATGATATGAATAAAGCTAAGTGTCTCGCCCCAAATTTTTGTTTACTGTTCGCATTTTACTTCATGCTACAATGCACTCGGGGGCTCCCCCCAACCTCACGACTTCGTCGACTGAGGACAAACACGTGTACACCTGAGTAGATGACCACGTCAGGCTAACGAAAAGGGCACGCATATAAACAAAGCACTACGTGCCAGACAACAACATAACCTTTACAACAAAGGGCAAAACACGCCCAGTTAAATATTATACAAATTTTACATCTGTCTTTTTACAGGTACTACCTATTCTGAAGAATGACCTGAGCACGCTGCTCAAACAGATCTACGATCTGTTCGGCATACTGCCTTACAGCCGCATAATGCAGACGCATATCCCACTCGCCACCATCTGGCCGAAGAGGCGGCCCAGCCGCCACAACAGATAGATCCAAATCAGGACGATCTAGCCGCACAAGGGAGAGCGCGGCCTTCACCCTAGCGACGAGCTGATGCCGTACTAGTTCCCTGACATGATGGACATTTTGAAACTTCGATAGCAGACCAGAGAGAGTTGATGGTGCATCATCCAGCGGAAACATTACATGCAGAACCGATGCGAGCGAAGACTTCACTTGACGAAGCACCCGCGATACCTGGTGGACGTGATCCTGCATCGTCGCAAGGACCATGGCATGATCACGGTCCATCCAGAAGAACCAGCCGGCCTCCATGTCCTGCTGAGTCAAGCAGTTGATCCGAACAACAACACGCTCTTTCTCCTCCCTTGGAGCAATGTTAGCACCTGCAATACTTGCAAAGAGTAAGAAGAAAGGCCAACAGGCGCATCCGAAGTAAGGGGCAACAGCTCAAAAAACTCACACTGAAGTTGTTCAGACAACCGAAGCAACTCTGCCATCAAGTACTCCTCTCCGGTAGCGCCTCGATCTGCTTTGGATTTCCAAACATCAGCGTGGCCACACACCCCAAGCAATTCTTTCTCGAGGCCACAGACATGGTCTCGAAGAAACACAAGCTGCGACACACCATCCAGGGATGGCCGTGGCTGCGGCGCAGACGAAGTGTCAACGGGATCATCACCCGAAGGACCCTAGAGTAACAGAAGACAAAGATATAAACAAGCAGATAAATGAGCACAGAACTCGGAAACTCATTATATGCAGCAAAAGCCACTACGTGGCACATGGGTGGTTCATCAAAATGATTACAACAAAAGACACTGAAACTATCCTACAACTACAAAGCCTACGAAGCTGCATCCTGAGTAGCCTCGGAGCCGGACTGCCTCACCTTGGCCTCCCCCTGCTGCCTTAGCGCGTACTCGGCCAGCAGATCAATCAACTTTGGCCCATAACGCTTGCAGCGAGCAGCATAGGTAGCGAAGGCTACCTCGGATCCGTCAGTAGCCGTCGACATCCGGGAGGTGACCTGAGGAAGATCCAGCTCCTCTCCAGACGCCAAGGCCATTGCTAGCCCGACGGACGCGCCAATGCCTTTCTGCTTGCTCTTGTACGTCGCAGGCGCTTCGGCTGACAGTGCATCCTCCAAGGCATTGACATCCTCGAGGGCCACGCCCTTGGGGACGAGCTCCTTGTAGAAACGCCCGAGGACCTCCTTGGCCTTGGCAAGCGAGCTGACAACGGTATTGCAGCGGACTTCGACCGCCGCCGCAGCAGCATCCAAAGCACTCCCGTGCTCCAGAGTGCCGCGATCAAAATCGATGCCCACGGCATCTAAAGAAACAAAGGAAGCAGCATGAATAAAAGCACTGCAAAATAAAGACAAGGAAGTCGAAAAGGGAAAGGCGGAGAAACTCACCCGAAACAGCCTTGGCAGCCGCCATAAGCTTGCCGGCTACCTCCCTCTCGCGCGAAGCTGTGGTGGTGGCGAGCTGCTCCTCGTGGTCCGTCGCCTCCTGCTGCAGGCGCTCTTTGGCAGCAGCCGCGTCAACTAACTCCTTCTCGAGCCGCCCTTTCGCAGTAACGGCGTCCTCGGCCTTTTTCTCCGCTCGCCCGAGACTCTTTTTGAGAGCATCAAGCTCACGGAGAGTATCAATGTTGTCCTCTGCAATCAGTATAAAACTCATCAGCTCGCAGGATAATAAGTGCAAGAGGAAGAAAAAGATCAACAAATATATGAACCTTGAAGCCGTTTGAAGTTGGCCTCCAATGCCAGGTGCTGCTGCACCAGCTGGTTGGCGCCTTGCACAAAAGGCTGCAACAAGAACTAATGGTCAAAAGAACGGCTCGGGGGCTCCGCCCAAAAGAATGAGCAGAAGCAAGTTACACATACAAAAAACGCTCGGGGGCTCCCCCCGAGACTCAAGGAAAAATGATCAGAAAATTTTCTACAGATACTCGAGGGCTCTCCCCGAGACAAGAAGCAAAAAAAAGATTAGTAGATCATTCGAAAAGGCTCGGGGGCTCCCCCTGCAGCAGAAAACAAAATTACTTACATGGTTAGACGGCGACTCCGAAGATTCGCCCGCAGTCTTCTAAGGGACAACCACCCGAACCTCTTGCGGTGAAGGGTTTGGAGCAGCACCCTCAGAGGTGGCCATCGTCTGAGGAGGAGGATGAGCAACCTTCGACTCCCCCACCATCTCCCGAGCGCCTTCACTCGAGGATCCCTCGAAAAAATGGCTACAAAAGAAAAAATCAGCAGAGCACAAAACAAACAGACAAGAGAAAGCAAAAAAGGACTGAGGAAACTTACGAGTCAAGCTCGCTTAAGTCAAAGACAGGAGGGGTCTTCCTGCCCTTCTTTTCCTTTTTCTTCTCTTCCTTCTTCCGCTTCGTCAGCGGGTGCGGTGCCATAGCCCGCACGAAAACGACAGGAATTGGAGAAGAAGAGCCCCCATGACCCCCACTGTGACGCTCAAGGCACAGCGGGTTCCTCGGCGTTGGCGGAGTCGAAGCATCTGACGACTCGCTGGAGCTCTGTGTCCTCTTGCGAGTGTGATCCTCGCTCGACTCGATGAGCTCTTTGGCCGGTGACCGCGCTGATGGAAGCTCAGACATGGAGTCCACCACCTCATTGTCCGGTGCATCCGGAAACAATTCGGGAAGTGGTGGCGACATGCCAGGAACCTTGAACTCCTGCACAAAAGAAGCAAATTTGTCAGCAGACAAGTAAATACAAGTAAAACGCAGTCGAAAAAAAGCGCTACACGCACATCCCAGATCTACACCTGCGGAACCGGACGAGATGCAGAGAACGGAGAAGTCAGCGACTTCCCGGGGATATCCTCTCCAGCCTTGTATTTCAGCAGCGGACGAAGGGCCCCGTCAAGATCCCCCTTGGAGAATTCTTTAGCCGAAACCCTAGTCGGATCATGGCGACCAGCATAAAGGAACATCGGGTGCGCCCTAGCCTAGAGCGGCTGCACCCGACGTTTGAGAAAGGTGCGGATGATATCCACACCATTCACCTCTTTATCCGGGGTCAGTTGAAGATCCTCCACTCGACGATAGAGAGCCTCTATCTCCGCCACCTCGCCATCCAAGATCTGGTTCTTCCAGGACCTCTTCGGCTCGATTTTCTGGGAGGGGTCAAAAGGAACAAGTCCAAAATCCTGCCCAGCCACCGTGGAGTCACGGATGTAAAACCATCGCCTCCGCCAGTACTGGACAGACTCGGACATAGAAAGGAGAAGAAAAGAATGTTGGATTTGAGGGAGATGATGCAACCCCCAATGGGATAAACACCATCAGAACCAGATTGCCTCTTCACGGAATAGAGTTTCCGGAAGAGGCCAAAGTGCGGCTCGACACCGAGCCAACACTCGCAGAAAGTGATGAAACAGGCGATATGAAGAAGAGAGTTGGGAGAAAGATGATGCAGCTGGATCCCATAGAGAAAAAGCAATCCACGAAGGAAATCATGGACTGGGAAGGAAAAGCCCCGAAGAACAAAAGCGAGGAACATTGTAGGGGTTCGTAGCATGGAAAACAAAAAATTTCTACCGCATGCAAACAAACAAGCCAAGATCTATCTACTAGATTGTAGCAACGAGTCGATATATGAACTCACCCTCGAAGATTCCAAAGCGGTTAACGAGAGCAGATTCTTGTGGGTGATGTAGTCGTACTCTTGCCGATCTCAAGATCGTGTAGACGATCCTTACGGCACTGCGTTCCGGCAGCGCTTCCGCAGTCGGTCACACGTTCGGTACTCGATGAAGACCTTCCTCTCCCTTGTTCTAGCAGGCAGCGGAAGTTGTAGCACTCTCCTAGCGATTCCGGCAGCACGACGGCGTGGTACCGGAAGTAGAGGGGAGATCTCGCAGGGCTTCGCCTTAAGCCGGAGCGAGTATGGTGGAGTATGAGAGAGGCCTTGGTGATATAGGGTTTAGTGGGCACCAAGGGGAGGGCTTGGCCGGAGGCTAGGGTTTGGGGAAACCCTAACTCGCCGAGCTAGAGGAGGCCGGCGGCTGGGAGGCTAGGGTTTTTTGGGTGTGAGGGGTAGGGGGCGTCCTACCCCTCCTTATATAGGTGGAGGGTGGCCGGTTGGGAGGAGGGAGTCCTCCCACAACTCGGCCTCCTTGGCCGGCGGGTGGAGGGAGGGGACTTCCTCCCCAAGTAGGTTTCCTACTCTCCCTCCACCATGCAAACTAGCCGTTTGACTTTTTCAAATTAGCGTTTGACTTTCAAACTAGGATTTGATTTCTCCCTTTATTTTGCCCAGCCAGGTGACCTAGCACATTATGCAACCATTCCATATTGTTATGACACATTCATGTACCCTTCCCCTCCGGAGTGCCGGACCTTCCGGACCCTTCTAGAACATTCCCGGTGAAAACACCGGAATCATTCCCCAACTCCGAAACAGGACTTTCCTTATATGAATCTTATTCTCCGGACCATTTCGGATCTCCTCGTGATATCCTAGATCCCATTCGAGACTCCGAACAACATTCGGTCTCTTACTCATCATTCCATAACTACTCAACAACATCGAATCCTTAAGTGTGTCTCCCTACGGTTCGTGAATTATGCGGACATGATCGAGACACTTCTCCGATCAATAACCAATAGAGGAATCTGGAAATTCATATGGCTCCTACATATTTCTATGATTACTTTGTGATCGAATGAACCATTTACATATGATACCAATTTCCCTTTGTCTCACGATAGTTTACTTATCCGAGGTTTTGATCGTCGGTATCTCTGCATACCTAGTTCAACCTCGTTGCCGATAAGTACTCTTTTATCGTTCCTGTGGTATGTGATACCTTGTGAGCCAGTCACATGCTTGCAAGCTAATCGGATGACATTCCACCAAGAGGGCCCAGAGTATGTCTATCTGTCATATGGATGGATAAATCCCACTCTTGATCCATGTGCCTCAACCCATACTTTCCGAACACTCAATGCCATATTTATAGCCACCCAGTTACGGTGTGGTGTTTGATGTCATCAAAGCATCCTTCCGGTGATGGTGATAAGCATGATATCATGGTCAAAGGAATTAGGTTACTATGTATCAGAAAGCTTATAGCAATTGAACTATTAAAATGACTTGATCTTTATGCTACGCTTATCTATAGGAGTATGTCCATCATACCATTCTCCTAATGATATGATCTTGTTTGTTAATAACATCTCAATGTTCATGATAGGGAAACCACAATCATATATTAACCAACAAGCCAGTATTATGAAGAGGCTTTACAAGGGACTCTAATTTAGTTTACAAATCACACAAGTATTAATGTTTCTGGTTAATACTGTTATAGCATGAATGTAAAAATTTATCATAAACACAAAGATATAATAATAACTACATTTATTATTGCCTCTAGGGCATATCTCCAATAGTCTCCCACTTGCACTAGAGTCAGCTAATCTATGTTACATGGTAATATACCGAACACCCATGGTAGTTTGGTGTTGGTCATGTTTTTCCCTCGGGAGAGGTTTACTCAACGGATCCGCCACATTCAGATCTGTGTGTACTTTGCAAATCTTTATGTCACCATCTTGGACATGTTCTCGAATAGCGTGAAAACGTAGCTTGATATGCTTCAGCTTCTTGTGTGACCTTGGTTCTTGTGCATTGGCTATGGCACCCATGTTATCACAGTAGATAGACATTGGGTCCAGCGCACTTGGAACCACACCGAGCTCTGTAATGAACTCTTTCATCCATATCGCCTCTTGTGAAGCCTCCGAAGTAGCTATGTATTCCGATTCAGTTGAAGATCTCGCCACAACACTTTGCTTTGCAAGCTAACTGCTGCACCATTCAAAGTAAATACATATCCAGATTGAGATTTAGAATCATCCGGATCGGTGTTCCAACTAGCATCGGTGTAACCATTAACAACGAGCTGTTCATCACCACCATAAGAAAGAACCATATCCTTAGTTCTTCTCAAGTACTTAAGGATGTTTTTGACCGGTCCAATGATACACTCCTGGATCACTTTGATATCTGCTAGTCAAACTAACAGCATATGCAATGTCGGGTCTGGTACATAGCATGGCATACATTAGAGATCCTATGGCTGAGGCATAGGGAGTCTTACTCATCCTTTCTCTATCTTCTGCCGTTGCAGGACTTTGAGTTTTACTCAAGGTCGTATTGGGCAACATGGGCAAGAACCCTTTCTTGCTATCTTCCATTCCAAACCTCTTTAGAACTTTGTCCAAATATGTACTTTGTGACAATGATATTAGGCGTCTCGATCTATCTCTATAAATCTTTATGCCTAATATATAAGCTGCTTCGCCAAGATCTTTCATTGAAAAACTATTATTCAAATAATCCTTGACACTATTAAGAAGGTCTACATCATTCCCAATCAACAATATGTCATCTACATATAGTATTAAGAATGCTACAGAGCTCCCACTCACTTTCTTGTAAATACAAGCTTCTCCATAAGTTTGTATAAAACCAAAGCTTTTGATCACCTTATCAAAACGTTGATTCCAACTACGGGATGCTTGCTTCAATCCATATATGGACCTTTGAAGTTTGCACACCTTGTTAGCATCTTTAGGATCGACAAAACCTTTGGGTTGCATCATATACAATTCTTCATCAATGTCTCCATTGAGGAACACCGTTTTGACATCCATCTGCCATATCTCATAATCATAATATGCAGCGATTGCTAACATAATCCTCACAGACTTTAGCTTCGCTACTGGTGAGAAAGTCTCATCGTATTCAACTCCTTGAATTTGTCGAAACCCTTTTGCGACAAGTCGAGCTTTATAGACAGTAACATTACTATCAGCATATGTTTTCTTCTTGAAAATCCATTTGTTCTCGATAGCCTTCCGGCCATCCGGTAAGTCCACCAAAGTCCATATTGGTTTTCGTACATGGATCCAATCTCGGATTTCATGGCTTCTTGCCATTTATTGGAATCTGGGCTCATCATCGCTTCCTCATATGTAGCAGGGTCATCGGTGTTATCCACCAACATGACACTCATAACGGGATCATACCAATCAGGAGTGGTACGAGTTCCCGTTGACCTGCGAGGCTCTGTAGCAACTTCAACCAAGTTTCATGATCATCATCATTAGCTTCCTCTCTTATTGGTGTAGGCGCCACAGGAACTACTTCCGGTGCTGTGCTACTCGCAAGTTCGAGAGAAGGTTCAACAACCTCGTCGAGTTCTACTTTCCTTCCAGTCACTTCTTTCGAGAGAAATTCTTTCTCTAGAAAGGATCCATTCTTAGCAACGAAGATTTTGCCCTCGGATCTATGATAGAAGGTATACCCAATAGTTTCCTTCGGGTATCCTGTGAAGACGCATTTTTCCGCTTTGGGTTCAAGCTTGTCCAGCTGTAACTTCTTTACATAAGATTCGCAACCCCAAACTTTAAGGAACGACAATTTAGGTTTCTTCCTAAACCATAATTCATACAGTGTCGTTTCAACGGATTTAGATGGTGCCCTATTTAAAGTGAATGCGGATGTTTCTAATGCATAACCCCAAAACGATAGCGGTAAATCTATAAGTGACATCATAGAACGAACCATATCTAAGAGAGTTCGATTACGACGTTCAGACACACCATTACGCTGTGGTGTTTCCGGCGGTGTCAATTGTGAAAGTATTCCGCATTTCTTCAAATGCTCGCCAAACTCGTAACTTAGATATTCACCTCCATGATCAGATCGTAGAAATTTAATCTTCTTGTTACGTTGATTCTCTACCTCACTTTGAAATTCCTTAAACTTCTCGAAAGTCTCGGACTTATGTTTCATGAAATAGATATACCCATATCTACTCAAGTCATCCGTGAAGGTACGAACATAACGATAACCACCGCGCGATGCTACACTCATTGGTCCACACACATCGGTATGTATAATTTCCAATAAGTCCGTAGCTCGCTCCATCATACCAGAAAATGGAGTCTTAGTCATTTTACCCATCATACATGCTTCACATCTTTCAAGTGATTCGAAATCAAGTGATTCAAGAAGTCCATCGGAATGGAGTTTCTTCATACGCTTCACTCCAATGTGACCAAGACGACAGTGCCACATATATGTCGTGTTATCGCTCAATTTCAAACGTTTAGCCTCAATGTTATTTACGTGTGTATTACTACAATCGAGATTCAATAAGAATAGACCATCTATCAAAGGTGCATGTGCATAAAACATATTACTCATATAAATCGAACAACCATTATTCTCGGACTTAAACAAGTAACCGTCTCGCAATAAACATGATCCAGATATAATGTTCATGCTCAACGCAGGCACCAAATGTAGAGGTCCCAACCTTTAATAAGGTAGAGATCCCTGTGTTTACAATGCTAGTCCCTAGATCAATAGCTAGCATCCACAGTTAAGATGTAATATCAAGAAACAAAGGTCATATTATAACTTTATAACCAGGAATAACATAATTTTATTACATCTTACATAGCTCTTTGGCTATTACATTACATTGCAGCAGAAAATCTATAAGCATGAGGTCCTTCAACTTCAAAGTGCCACAGGCAAACATGTTGGTTGTAGACTTGTAATCCTAATCAATCAACTTCACTAACATCAAACAAACCTGCAACATACAACTTACAGCCACAAGGGTCAATACATTTGAATTGTATTGGCAAGTTTCACTACTATGTTGAATATAAGTGGATCCTATCATTACATGCATATTTGGCTAAGTAGGGTTTAAGGCTCATTTGCAGAAAGCAATAATTTATCCTATCTTTTCAAAATAGTTTTGATCTTTTGTCAAATCTTTCTGAACTCCTTGGTAAATCCCCAAGTGTTCAAGTCCTTGTCAAAACCTCTTGAGCTCCTTGGTAAATCCCCAAGTGCTTCAAGTTTTTATCCAAAATCTCTTGAGCTCCTTGGTACCCCCAAGTGCTGCAAGTTTTTATCCAAATCTCTTGAGCTCCTTGGTAAATCCCCAAGTGCTTCAAGTTTTTATCCAAATCTCTTGAGCTCCTTGGTACCCCCAAGTGCTTCAAGTCTTTTGTTGTCACTTTAAAGTTTTTTTTCTTTTAGAAGTTGGAATGTCGAGATTTCCCATAGCTTCAAGCTTTAGTTGCTCAGTATTGTCCATAACCGGGGACACGGCTAAGTACTTAGATTTTTATCTTCTGCAGAAGTTGTACACTTTACCCACATGACACAATATCATCTTGATGCCACCAGTGGCCGCTGGATAAGTACTCACCAAGATGGAGTACTGGCAGATTGAGAATGTGACGAAGTCTTTCCAGAGGGTCCTCCCATACACCATTGCTAGCTTGCCTTCAGGCACTCATGTAGGGTTCCGAGTTCCCTCATTTTCAGTAACCTGAAGACAATGCATGGGTCTTCCCAATGTAGTTGACTAAGCCAGAGCCATAATAGCATGTGGCTGTACACGAAAGCCACAATTGGAGAAACATGTTCAATCTCTAAGTCCCTGGGTGGTTTTATTTTGGTGCACAACACAAGAGATTGCCATCTACATGGTTCCTTTTGTTGCCACCTTGTCCAAAACTTGAGTATCCTTGTCCACCCAGGTGGTTCATTGAGTACTTGTTTTATTATATAAAACACAAGTCTTTTCTCATCTTTATAAAATCTCAACATGTATCTCTTCTCAAAATATGTAGCATGGCTAAGCATTTTACAACTACATTGTTTCACTAAGGAATATATAAGGTATCCTATTAGGATTTATCATAGCATAAGTATAGAAATTCTTTTCATGCATGTTTCAAAAATCCACTAAGTATAATGAAAATAGTAGGACTTTAGATGATAGTGTAACTTGCCTTTTTGGTAGGGAATATTGGTTCACTTCTTGATCTTGCTAGTTTCACACTTTTCTAACTTCACTACAAATCAATCAAGCAAACACAATATCAACTAGCATTCCAACCAATAACCAATCAAACAAAACATCACACATAAAATCATAGAAACTAAGTCATGCATGCAAGGATGCAAAAGATATTTTATTTGCCAAGGTGGTCTCTACTAGGCTCTACACATTGTAAGGTTCAAAGTGGTCATTTTCCAAAGTGGCCAAGTCATTTGCAAAAGGGTTTTGTCTATAAACCATTTTTAAATCCATTCATTATTTTATGTGGTGAAAAATGTTTTTATCAAAGCAAAAACTTTATGTGGTTCACCAAATAAGTTGTTAATTCTCAAAACTTGGTGTTTAGGGTCAGTAGGTTTGAATCAAAACATTTTCCAAAGGTTTTTCTCAAAAAATTATTTTCATAACAAAATCAACATTTTTATTTGACTAGAAATGGGCTAAATCAAGTTTTTATTCCTAAACTTCACAAAATAAATTTTTAAATACATGGGTTGGTTCCTAGTGTCAGTAGGTTCACAACACACCAATTTGCAAAGATTTCATCCTCAAAATCATTTTGGGATAATTTTTATAACCTAAACAAGCATACAAATGTTTCTGCAAAAACAAACATTTTACCAGAAGCTTTTCACTAAACACATTGCATGGTTGGCTAGGGCTTGTTCCACTGATTCCATTGATATAAAGGTTGTAATTTTTGGACGTGTGGATCAAAAGTTACAAGGTTTACAAGTTTGCATCTAAATCTGATTTCAAAATTCCGTTTTAAAACAAAGACTGGCCACGCGTCGCGTTTTTATTGGGCGGTACCGCTTCGTGCGGATTAGTCTCTCTGGTGCGTTGGATCTTAGTTCAATCGCACGGCTCAGGTCCACTCGTACCCCTTCGTCTTGATTCTAATCCTACGCGTCTGATTCAGATCTAACGACTCTTACGCAATGACCAAAAAGCAGCGGCGTGTCTGCCTACGACGGAGCCGGCGATGCAGGAAGAAAGGAGGCTAACAGAGATGCTTACCGTGTTCGCAGGGTACTGGGGAAGCTCAAGGTGGTGCTGTCTGGGCGAGGGGCGCACTGGAGTGGGATTAATCGCTCGCCGGAGCTTGAAGCGGCGTCGGGTTCGTCTGGTGGTCGTCGAGGGTGGTGATGCGGTTCGCCCCGAGGGAAAACAAGGGCACGGTTAGATGCATCCGAGTGTGGCGAGTGCAGGAGCATGAACGAAAGGACGTGGGGCGGTCTATCTTACCAGGGGAAGGTCGCCGGAGTAGCAAACAGACGGTGGCGGCGCTTGGAGTCGTTGCTGTCAAGGCTCAGGGGCGCCCGCGGTTGAACAGAAGGCACACGCAGAAGCGCCAGAGGCTGGGGAGTGCGTGATCTTGGTCGAGGAGGCGAGGGGCGGTGTCTACTGGCCGGAATCGCTCGGTGAGACTCGCCGGAGCAGTGGTGGTGTGGGCTCGAATTGAGGCAGCCTAGAGGCAGAGAGTGGGAGCTTTCTGGGGGATATGAGAGAGAGGCCACGGGCGGTTAAATGTGCGCGATAACTGGGAGGAGTCAACGCCTCCATCAACGCGTAATCAACTCCGGCGTTACTGGCTGCAACGACAGGGGCGACAGGGTCGTGGTGGAGACGATGAACAGTAGCGTGGGGCCTGCCTGTCAGCGAGGGAGAGTGGGGGAAAGAGGGGCCACCGGTCGGTCGCTCTGCGGGTGCGGGTTCAGGTGGAAAACGCTTCGCGCGTGGGGGAATAGCTGGGCTGGTACTGGGCTTGTTGGGCCGGACGAGTTGGGCTGCTGTCTGATTCTATTTTTTTCTTTCTAATTGCTTTATTTTTTTCTATTTCTATTTTCTGTTTTGGAAATTCAAACAACAATTCAAACATTCAAAACAATTCAAACATTCACCACACTTGTAATGAGTTTTGGTTCTGTTTAACAACATAAACCAAATCCCAAATATAAAATCATATTTTTATTTTAGGGTCCATTTATAATTAAATAAAATGGACATTAGTTATTAAATCCAATGGGTTTTAATTTATTTAAAATCTCCATTTGAAATCTAAATAAACCAAAACACTTCAGTAGGTTTTGTTTAAGAATATAAAATACTTGGAAAACTTATTTAAAATAAATAAATAAGTTTTGATGTTTAATTAAAATAGTAAAACCTTTATTTTTAATAAACTTGGATATTAAATCCTTATTATTTTATTTAAATAAACCTTTACTATTTTTATCAAATAGAAATATTTTATTTCAAAGGCTTGGCCAAGTTTTAATTTGGCTTATAAAATATTCCTTATTTAAATTTCTTCTTTTTCATTTGAAAACCAATTCTTTTTATTAAAAGATTCAAAAATAGTATTACCAAATATTTTTAGCTTTATTATTTATTTTATCTTTTTAAATCCCTTTAGGATTTTATTTGATCCAAATAGGTTTGAAGGTTTCCAATTGGATTCAAAAAGTTTCTTCTCACCCTGAAAATCAACAAAGTTTTATTTTATTCATTTATTTTTCACATTACAAGATTTGGAAAATCTTAGGATGTGACAGGCTACCACCCTTAAAATAAATCTCGTCCCGAGATTTGGGAAGGCTAGGGTTACAAGTAGGCTCAAAGCATCTAGGGTACTACCACCCTTAAAAATTTTCCAACTAAATTACATGTTAGCTTGCTTGGGATCTTGGGGAAACTTCTCTGGGCAAACATCTGCAGAGTGTCCTTTGTTTCCACACTTGACTCATGGGCCAAGGCTGAGATCCTTCATAGGCTTGTTTATCTTGTTCTTCATCTTTTCTGGACAATTGCTTGCATAATGTCCTGGGTTTTTGCAATTGAAACATATGATAAGTTTGAGTTATTCACGTGTCTCTTGTGGACAAGTTGTTGCATAATGGCCTAGCTCTTTGTAGTTTTTGCACCATACTTGGCCAATCTCTTTATACTTCTGTTTCTCTGGACATTCACTGGAATAGTGTCCCATTTCTTTACAATGATGACATTGCACATGGCTTTTGTCCTTCTTTTTCTTTTTGGGCTTCTCCAAAGCTAGGAGTGCATCTAGTTCATGCTGTTCATATGTTATCTGGTAGGTAGGTATGTCTACTTGTTTCTTGGACCTCTATTACTCTTTGGATAATTCATATGCCTCTTCTTTGGTCCTTTGAATTGGGTTGTATTGCATGGAGTTATAAGTGGAGCTTTTCCTTTGTCATCATTCTTCTTGGTAGATTTGGATCCCTCTTGATAGTTTGCAATCATTTGTTGCACTCCACCTTGTTTCCTTTGTTCAGCTATGGAATAGATGGGGCATTGGATAGGGACATGATTGTTTCCTTCACACAAATAACAAGTAGCTTGAGAGGTGGGACATTGGCCAACAAGATGTTTCTCTTCACAGTTGGGGCATTGATCTCCATGCTCCTTGGAAGTGTGATCCTTGTCTCCACAAATATTGCAAGCTTTAGCTCATTTTAGAATAACATCCTTGTCTCCTTTGGAAAAGTTGCTTTCCATGTTGAGCATTTGGTCTGTCACCTTATGCAACATTTGGGCTTGGTCTTCCAAAAACTTTTGCAGGGTTGGATCTTCCCCACTAGTGTTGGCTATGAACTGAGCTGTCATTTGGTTCAGCTGGTTTTGGGTTCCTATGAGATCTCTCATGTTGTCCTCTTGGTTGGTGTTGATGTCATCAACCATGATGTTGAAGTCTCTTGGAGTAGTCATCTGTTTCGGTTGAATTGAGATTAGAATAGGCAAGATATTTCTAAGGAAATAATTCTAATCACACACATCACAATTCACTCAAGCAATGTGCAAGCAATCACAAGCCAAACATTTCACTCAAACAAAAAAGCTCAAGCACATTTTTAGGCAACAAAATATTTTTGTTACACCACATAAGTTGGTGTGTTTGACTTAACAAGATATGGTGGTCCATATATATGGTTCACTTGTGATCCTTCCATCCTTCTTGGTTGATTCCTTCTTGCATGAGATCTTGGCTTCCTTGGGAAAAACTCTTGGTCACAAAACTCCAAGGGATGTGGGCTCCTTCTAACTTGTGTTTCCTTAGTGTCCAAATCTTGCGTAAGATTTCCTTGTCTCACTTGTCCTTAGTTATATCCAAGGTTGAAGTCCTTGGTGAATATGCTGAAGATGTTGAAGTCATTAGAGTTGAAGATGTTGAAGTCATTAGAGTTGAAGAAGTTCTTTGCACATGGTGAAGTCCTTGGCCATGGGGTAGGTTTTTCCATCAAGTTGAAATAGAAGAGATGTAGAATCAAAACCAAAATGGTTGAGGAAAGAGTTTACAAGATTGTTTGTAAATAAGTTTTTGGAACAAATACAACTCCTATTTTTCAAAGGGTTTTGTCCAATCCTAGGCTTACAAATCCTACAGGCAACACAATGCTCTGATACCATCTGTAGAGGTCCCAACCATTAATAAGGTAGAGATCCCTGTGTTTACAATGCTAGTCCCTGGATCAATAGCTAGCATCCACAGTTAAGATGTAATATCAAGAAACAAAGGTCATATTATAACTTTATAACCAGGAATAACATAATTTTATTACATCTTACATAGCTCTTTGGCTATTACATTACATTGCAGCAGAAAATCTATAAGCATGGGGTCCTTTAACTTCAAAGTGCCACAGGCAAACATGTTGGTTGTAGAATTGTAATCCTAATCAATCAACTTCACTAACATCAAACAAACCTGCAACATACAAGTTACAGCCACAAGGGTCAATATATTTGAATTGTATTGGCAAGTTTCACTACTATGTTGAATATAAGTGGATCCTATCATTACATGCATATTTGGCTAAGTAGGGTTTAAGGCTCATTTGCAGAAAGCAATAATTTATCCTATCTTTTCAAAATAGTTTTGATCTTTTGTCAAATCTTTCTGAACTCCTTGGTAAATCCCCAAGTGTTCAAGTCCTTGTCAAAACCTCTTGAGCTCCTTGGTAAATCCCCAAGTGCTTCAAGTTTTTATCCAAAATCTCTTGAGCTCCTTGGTACCCCCAAGTGCTGCAAGTTTTTATCCAAATCTCTTGAGCTCCTTGGTAAATCCCCAAGTGCTTCAATTTTTTATCCAAATCTCTTGATCTCCTTGGTACCCCCAAGTGCTTCAAGTCTTTTGTTGTCACTTTAAAGTTTTTTTTTCTTTTAGAAGTTGGAATGTCGAGATTTCCCATAGCTTCAAGCTTTAGTTGCTCAGTATTGTCCATAACCGGGGACATGGCTAAGTACTTAGATTTTTATCTTCTGCAGAAGTTGTACACTTTACCCACACGACACAATCTCATCTTGATGCCACCAGTGGCCGCTGGATAAGTACTCACCAAGATGGAGTACTGGCAGATTGAGAATGCGACGAAGTCTTTCCAGAGGGTCCTCCCATACACCATTGCTAGCTTGCCTTCAGGCACTCATGTAGGGTTCCGAGTTCCCTCATTTTCAGTAACCTGAAGACAATGCATGGGTCTTCCCAATGTAGTTGACTAAGCCAGAGCCATCATAGCATGTGGCTGTACACGAAAGCCACAATTGGAGAAACATGTTCAATCTCTAAGTCCCTGGGTGGTTTTATTTTGGTGCACAACACAAGAGATTGCCATCGACATGGTTCCTTTTGTTGCCACCTTGTCCAAAACTTGAGTATCCTTGTCCACCCAGGTGGTTCATTGAGTACTTGTTTTATTATATAAAACACAAGTCTTTTCTCATCTTTATAAAATCTCAACATGTATCTCTTCTCAAAATATGTAGCATGGCTAAGCATTTTACAACTACATTGTTTCACTAAGGAATATATAAGGTATCCTATTAGGATTTAGCATAGCATAAGTATAGAAATTCTTTTCATGCATGTTTCAAAAATCCACTAAGTATAATGAAAATAGTAGGACTTTAGATGATAGTGTAACTTGCCTTTTTGGTAGGGAATGTTGGTTCACTTCTTGATCTTGCTAGTTTCACACTTTTCTAACTTCACTACAAATCAATCAAGCAAACACAATATCAACTAGCATTCCAACCAATAACCAATCAAACAAAACATCACACATAAAATCATAGAAACTAAGTCATGCATGCAAGCATGCAAAAGATAGTTTTATTTTCCAAGGTGGTCTCTACTAGGCTCTACACATTGTAAGGTTCAAAGTGGTCATTTTCCAAAGTAGTAAAGTCATTTGCAAAAGGGTTTTGTCTATAAACCATTTTTAAATCCATTCATTATTTTATGTGGTGAAAAATGTTTTTATCAAAGCAAAAACTTTATGTGGTTCACCAAATAAGTTGTTAATTCTCAAAACTTGGTGTTTAGGGTCAGTAGGTTTGAATCAAAACATTTTCCAAAGGTTTTTCTCAAAAAATTATTTTCATAACAAAATTAACATTTTTATTTGACTAGAAATGGGCTAAATCAAGTTTTTATTCCTAAACTTCACAAAATACATTTTTAAATCCATGGGTTGGTTCCTAGTGTCAGTAGGTTCACAACACACCAATTTGCAAAGATTTCATCCTCAAAATCATTTTGGGATAATTTTTATAACCTAAACAAGCATACAAATGTTTCTGCAAAAACAAACATTTTACCAGAAGCTTTTCACTAAACACATTGCATGGTTGGCTAGGGCTTGTTCCACTGATTCCATTGATATAAAGTTTGTAATTTTTGGACATGTGGATCAAAAGTTACAAGGTTTACAAGTTTGCATCTAAATCTGATTTCAAAATTCTGTTTTAAAACAAAGACTGGCCACGCGTCGCGTTTTTATTGGGCGGTACCACTTCGTGCGGATTAGTATCTCTGGTGCGTTGGATATTAGTTCAATCGCACGGCTCAGGTCCACTCGTACCCCTTCGTCTTGATTCTAATCCTACGCGTCTGATTCAGATCTAACGGCTCTTACGCAATGACCAAAAAGCAGCGGCGCTGACGGCGGCTGACGGCGGCGGCGTGTCTGCCTATGGCGAAGCCGGCGATGCAGGAAGCAAGGAGGCTAACGGAGATGCTTACCGTGTTCGCAGGGTACTGGGGAAGCTCAAGGTGGTGCTGTCTGGGCGAGGGGCGCACTGGAGTGGGATTAATCGCTCGCCGGAGCTTGAAGCGGCGTCGGGTTCGTCTGGTGGTCGTCGAGGGTGGTGCTGCGGTTCGCCCCGATGGAAAACAAGGGCACGGTTAGATGCAGCCGAGTGTGGCGAGTGCAGGAGCATGAACGAGAGGACATGGGGCGGTCTGTCTTACCAGGGGAAGGTCGCCGGAGTAGCAAACAGACGGTGGCGGCGCTTGGAGTCGTTGCTGTCAAGGCTCAGGGGCGCCCGCGGTTGAACGGAAGGCACAGGCAGAAGCGCCAGAGGCTGGGGAGTGCATGAGCTTGGTCGAGGAGGCGAGGGGCGGTGTCTACTGGCCGGAATTGCTCGGTGAGACTTGCCGGAGCAGTGGTGGTGTGGGCTCGAATTGAGGCAGCCTAGAGGCAGAGAGTGGGAGCTTTCTGGGGGAAATGAGAGAGAGGCCACGAGCGGTTAAATGTGCGTGATAACTGGGAGGAATCAACGCCTCCATCAACACGTAATCAACTCCGGCGTTACTGGCTGCAACGGCAGGGGCGACAGGGTCGTGGTGGAGACGACGAACAGTAGCGTGGGGCCTGCCTGTCAGCGAGGGAGAGTGGGGGAAAGAGGGGCCACCGGTCAGTCGCTCTGCGGGTGCGGGTTCAGGTGGAAAACGCTTCGCGCGTGGGGGAATAGCTGGGCTGGTACTGGGCTTGTTGGGCCGGATGAGTTGGGCTGCTGTCTGATTCTATTTTTTTCTTTCTAATTGCTTTATCTTTTTCTATTTCTATTTTCTGTTTTGGAAATTCAAACAACAATTCAAACATTCAAAACAATTCAAACATTCACCACACTTGTAATGAGTTTTGGTTCTGTTTAACAACATAAACCAAATCCCAAATATAAAATCATATTTTTATTTTAGGGTCCATTTATAATTAAATAAAATGGACATTAGTTATTAAATCCAATGGGTTTTAATTTATTTAAAATCTCCATTTGAAATATAAATAAACCAAAACACTTCAGTAGGTTTTGTTTAAGAATATAAAATACTTGGAAAACTTATTTAAAATAAATAAATAAGTTTTGATGTTTAATTAAAATAGTAAAACCTTTATTTTTAATAAACTTGGATATTATATCCTTATTATTTTATTTAAATAAACCTTTACTATTTTTATCAAATAGAAATATTTTATTTCAAAGGCTTGGCCAAGTTTTAATTTGGCTTATAAAATATTCCTTATTTAAATTTCTTCTTTTTCATTTGAAAACCAATTCTTTTTATTAAAAGATTCAAAAATAGTATTTCCAAATATTTTTAGCTTTATTATTTATTTTATATTTTTAAATCCCTTTAGGATTTTTTTTGATCCAAATAGGTTTGAAGGTTTCCAATTGGATTCAAAAAGTTTCTTCTCACCCTAAAAATCAACAAAGTTTTATTTTATTCATTTATTTTTCACATTACAAGATTTGTAAAATCTTGGGATGTGACACCAAATAAGAATTATTTAAGTATAAAACTAATACCGATGGTAGATGAAGAGGTAGCGTGCCGACCGCGATCACATCAACCTTTGATCCATTTCCAACGCGCATCGTCACCTCGTTCTTCGCTAGCTTCCGTTTATTCTGCAGCACCTATTTCGAGTTACAAATATGAGCAACCGAACCAGTATCAAATACCCAGGCACTACTACGAGTACTAGTGAGATACACATCAATAACATGTATATCGGATATACCTTTCTTCTTGATGTTGCCGTTCTTCAAATCCACCAAGTACTTTGGGCAATTCCGCTTCCCATGACCCTCTTGCTTGCAGTAAAAGCACTTAGTATCAGGCTTAGGCCTAGCCTTGGTCTTCTTCGTCGGCGCGTCAACTTTCTTACCGCCCTTCTTGAAGTTTCCCTTTTGCTTAGACTTGCCTTTCTTGAATTTTGTGGTCTTGTTGACCAACAACACTTGGTGCTCTTTCTTGATCTCCACTTCTGCAGATTTCAACATGGAGAAGAGTTCTGGTAACGTCTTGTCCATGTTTTGCATATTGTAGTTCATCACAAAGTCCTTGTAACTTGGTGGTAGTGATTGGAGGACACGGTGAATCCCCAAAGAATTAGGAATCACTATACCCAAACTTTGGAGTTTGTTTGCGTGCCCAGACATCTTAAGCACATGCTCACTGACGGAGCTGCCCTCTTCCATCTTGCAGTTAAAGAACTTTTCAGAAGCCTCATAACTCTCAACTGCCGCGTGAGCCTCAAATATCATTTTGAGTTCACGGACAATATCATGTGGGTCATGGTTCTCAAACCTTTTCTGAAGCTCCGATTCCAAACCATACAAGATAGCACACTGAACTGTGGAGTACTGATTCTTCCAAGCGAGGAAAACATTCTTTACCTCATCGGTAGCATCAGATGCAGGCGGGTCACCCAGCGGTGCATCCGGCACATAGGTCAAATTACCAGCATTGAGGACAATCCTCAAATTGCGGAATCAATCCGCGAAGTTGCTTCCATTGTTTTTCAACTTTTCTTTCTCTAGGAACGCATTAAAATTGATGGTAGTGGCCTCCATTGATCTACAACATATTTGCAATAGTTTAACTAAGTTTGTGACAAATTGAGTTCTAATTAATAGTTAAATTAATCTAGGTGAAATCCCACTCAAAACAATATCCCTCACATTGTTTTAGTGATCACACGAACCAAATCCACCACATCAAAACCGATCATCACGAGAGTTGATGTAGCTTCAATGGCGAACAATCAACATGTTCATCATATCTACTATATGACTCATGCTTTAACTTTCGGTGATCCATGTTCCGAGACCATGTCTGTACATGCTAGGCTCGTCAAGATCAAACCTTAGCTTCCGCATGAGCAAATCTGGATTTCTCACGTTGTATACACTCGTAGAATCTAACACACCCGATCATCACGTGGTGCTTCGAAACAACGAGCTTTAGCAACGGTGCTTACTAAGGATGAACACTTTAAAGCTTGAAATTTGTGTGCTTGAGGGATCATCTTATAATGCTACCGTCGTTAACTAAGCAATACAAGATGCATAAAGGATTAACATCACATGCAATTCATAATATGTGATATGATATGGCCTTTCTTCTAGTGCTTCCGATCTCCATCTTCTAGCACGAACATGATCTCCATCATCACCGGTATGGCATGGCGCCGTTTCATGGTTGTCGTCTACCAACTTCAACTATTACAACTACTTTGAATAGACACGCGGGTCTTAACGGAATTTAAAGACAACCATATGGCTCCTGCCGGTTGCCAACTTACAATAAGGAACATTGCATACATCAAATATAATCACAATCATGGCCATATCACATCACAACACACCCCTGCAAAACAAAGTTAGACGCCTCTAATTTTCTTTGCATATTTTACGTGGTTTGGGGCTTTCAATAAGTGTCGCTCTAACTTACGAACAAGAACCACAATGTTGATGTTTGAACTATCAAGTGCCCGTTGTAAATTGGATCTATACTATGATGGGAGAGACAGGCACCCACAAAGCCACTTATGCAATAAAAGTTGCATGTTCAGCGTGGAGCAAGTCTCATGAACGATGCCATGTAAGGTTAGCCCGGGCCGCTTCATCCCATCATACCGCAAGATGCAAAGTACACAAAAAGCAATTGATAATAAAAGCACCACCGCCCACAATGACCATTATGTTCTACTCGTGCAACATATCTACATATAGAGACGGCTCTAATACCACTGTAGGGGTTCGTAGCATGGAAAACAAAAAAATTCTACCGCATGCAAACAAACAAGCTAAGATCTATCTACTAGATTGTAGCAACGAGTGGATAGATGAACTCACCCTCGAAGATTCCAAAGCGGTTAACGAGAGCAGATTCTCGTGGGTGATGTAGTCGTACTATTGCCGATCTCAAGATCGTGTAGACGATCCTTCCGGCGCTGCGTTCCGGCAGCGCTTCCGCAGTTGGTCACACGTTCGGTACTCGATGAAGACCTTCCTCTCCCTTGTTCCAGCAGACAGCGGAAGTTGTAGCACTCTCCTCGCGATTCCGGCAGCACGACGGCGTGGTACCGGAAGTAGAGGGAAGATCTCGCAGGGCTTTGCCTTAAGCCAGAGCGAGTATGGTGGATTATGAGAGAGGCCTTGGTGATCTAGGGTTTATAGGGCACCAAGGGGAGGGCTTGGCCGGCGGCTAGGGTTTGGGGAAACCCTAACTCGCCGAGCTAGAGGAGGCCCTAGGCAGCGGCGACTTGGAGGAGGCCGGCGGCTAGGAGGCTAGGGTTTTTGGGTGTGAGGGGTAGGGGGCGCCCTATCCCTCCTTATATAGGTGGAGGGTGGCCGGTTGGGAGGAGGGAGTTCTCCCCCAACTCGGCCTCCTTGGCCGGAGGGTGGAGGGAGGGGACTTCCTCCCCAAGTAGGTTTCCTACTCTCCCTCCACCAAGCAAACTAGCCGTTTGACTTTATCAAATTGGCATTTGACTTTCAAACTAGGATTTGATTTCTCCCTTTATTTTGCCAGCCAAGTGACCTAGCACATGATGCAACCATTCCATATTGTTATGACACATTCATGTACCCTTTCCCTCCGGAGTGCCGGACCTTCTGGACCCTTCTAGAACATTCCCGGTGAAAACACCGGAATCATTCCCCAACTCCGAAACAGGACTTTCCTTATATGAATCTTATTCTCCGGACCATTCCGGATCTCCTCGTGATATCCCAGATCCCATCCGAGACTCCGAACAACATTCGGTCTCTTACTCATCATTCCATAACTACTCAACAACATCGAATCCTTAAGTGTGTCTCCCTACGGTTCGTGAATTATGCGGACATGATCGAGACACTTATCCGATCAATAACCAATAGAGGAATCTGAAAATTCATATGGCTCCCACATATTTCTACGATTACTTTGCGATCTAATGAACCATTTACATACGATACCAATTTCCATTTGTCTCACGATAGTTTACATATCCAAGGTTTTGATCGTCGGTATCTTTGCATACCTAGTTCAACCTCGTTGCCGATAAGTACTCTTTTCTCGTTCCTGTGGTATGTGATCCCTTGTGAGCCAGTCACATGCTTGCAAGCTAATTGGATGACATTCCACCGAGAGGGCCCAGAGTATATCTATCAGTCATATGGATGGACAAATCCCACTCTTGATCCATGCGTCTCAACCCATACTTTCTGAACACTCAATGCCATCTTTATAGCCACACAGTTACGGTGTGGTGTTTGATGTCATCAAAGCATCCTTTCGGTGATGGTGATAAGCATGATCTCATGGTCGAAGGAATTAGGTTACTATGTATCAGAAAGCTTATAGCAATTAAACTATTAAAATGACTTGATCTTTATGCTACGCTTATCTATAGGAGTATGTCCATCATACCATTCTCCTAATGATATGATCTTGTTTGTTAATAACATCTCAATGTTCATGATAGGGAAACCACATATATTAACCAACAAGCCAGTATTATGAAGAGGCTTTACTAGGGACTCTAATTTAGTTTACAAATCACACAAGTATTAATGTTTCCGGTTAATACTATTATAGCATGAATGTAAACATTTATCATAAACACAAAGATATAATAATAACTACATTTATTATTGCCTCTAGGGCATATCTCCAAGAAACATAACCCAAAACCCAGCGGGGGAACGGGGAATTACCTCGTTGCCAGGGAGTTTAACAGCCTCCCTATCCTGCGGGATCAAGCCCCGCTCATGAAGCTTGCGGAGATCACTCTCACACGTCTCCGATCGCCGCCAGCCACCATCGGTGACACGGGCAGCGGCAGAACCTTTCTTGCCACCAGCGGCGCTGGTACCAACTGCAGAGGAGGACTTCTTTGGTTTCCCCATCGCAGTGCGGCGGCGTCAGTGGAGAGCACGTAGGATCTAGGAAGGAAATGTTCGAGGAAATCCCAGCGCGCAACAAGAAAGCTCAGAGAAGATTGGAGCAGTGAAACAAGAATGGCTGCGGTGAAAAACAGATTAACTTTTCCCCAATGATTATTAGGACGAAGACGATGCGCAACGACCATCCATCGGGAAGACCTAGAGCCAACTGCAAGATCTGACCGTCCACGTGTCAGCACATCAGCGAATCGTCGCTCACACACCGTCCACTACGCACGGAAATCAAGGCGACGCCGTAATTATCTCCACGCCACGCGTGACCGGTCAACTCAAAGTCAGAAGGTGGGCCCATGTTCGTCCAGTCACGTCATCTCTGGCGCAGCAGACGCTTGAGGTCACCGATTGTCAGCACTGACGTTATCAAAAGGTATACTAGCAACGGTTACAATTCTTCGGCTACACAACTAAGAGTACTCACTCGAATCTACGATTCGACTAACTACTCGGGGGCTACTCCTATCAGGAGCGCTGGCCGCGCACCCAAAAATGAACAAGACACTACAACATTGAACTAATTTCTTCGAGTCCTACATCGAGTCTGCGACTCCACTATGGACTCGGGGGCTACTCCCATAGGGAGGATGGATTCAAGCATCCGAAAAATTTGTGTCCTACGGACCGAAAACCGAAAAACGGCTGAATTAAAGTCTCTGCTCGAGTCTACGACCCGAACAGACACTCAGGGGCTACTCCCATAGGGAGCGCTGGTCGCGCATCCTATGAATTTTTTGACTGCGATCCTTCGGATCAGCATGCAAAACTTTTCGACAACTCTGCCCCAATTAACGCTAAGTGAGCAACATTCTCCTTGGCCACCCGAAACACCCCTGCGGTGATAAACATTTGGATGTTGTGTCTGCGACGCAAAGATAAGACCTACATATACCATCTGATGACCTGGTAACGCACACGACTGCGCTCTGCTAGTAAGAATCCGTGCCAACAGGCGCGATGAAAAATCCTGACGGACGCGTTGGGTACATCATTTAAATTCACTGGAATTCCACTCCTGTAAGTCCTCCGCGGCCTTGATCGAATTACGCCAGCATATGTTCCGGGTTCGGGTCGAGAGACTCGAACATGAAGAAGATCGTGTTGTTTTGTCCTAAGACAGTTAACTGACCCTGATCCGTCAGGAGAGTCAGGCACATGCATCAACAATCCCTACATATTCTCTTGAAAGACAGAGTTGCACCCGAAGGATTGAAGAGTCCTCAGCCGAATCTACGATTCGACTGAACACTCGGGGGCTACTGACATGGTTATACCCCGCGGGTACACAACTTCAGCATACCTAGTCCAGCCCAAGGAAGGCCCACGACAAATATACGTCGACCCATGAAGACTTTCGGGTGGCCAGGGCCCATGACGCCTTCGGATCCTTGGAGAGCAAGACTAGAGTAGATAGAAAATTCAAAGGGGTAAAACCTAAAACCTGTAACCGACTCGATCTGTGCTTGGGACCTGTCTAACTCTATATAAAGGCTAGGAGGGCACGACCTAGATCTCTCACCTCATACTTTTGCATAGACACCTCCACGCCAGATTACATCTGCGCACCCATGTAACCTTCGGTTCCACCGTAATCAAGAGCAGACAAGCAGGAGTAGGGTTTTCCCTCCGGGAGCCTAAACCTGGGTAAACCTCGTGTCCCCGTGTTACTTGTTTGCTAACCGTTCCACGATCTCCAGCATCCCCATCTTCTCTAAAACCCAAGTCCATAACAATGGGCAATGACGAGAATAACGTTTCCTGTTAATGTATCTTTGCTTGTCATTGAGCTACAATCAGCAATCCATAGTAGCAACAATTATTTGAGACTAAAACTAATTTTGTTAGCAAACATTAAATAACAATCAGCAACTGTAATTGAAATAGCAGGTCCAGCAATGAAAAACTGGGCTTTTGATACACTGTAATTGAAATACACAATTATTGAACTACATTCAAAATCTGGGCATTTGGTACAAGCAAATTGTAATTGAAGTACACTGTAATTCATCTATAACTGCAAAACAGTGCATTTGTAACTATCCAATTGTATCTATAATTTTACTCTAATTTAGTTGTCCACTACTACATTGAAATTGAATCAACAGAAGCGAGCAGACATGGTGGCTGGGAGGAAGACATGGCGACGTCGGGGAGATGGGGTGGCCTGAGGGCGACAGCTGGCGGTGGACACGGGTGGTGAGGGTCCCAGGTGGACGAGGGGCGGGTCGGGGCTGCAGTCGTCGGTCTCGGGTGGACGAGGAGGCTGGTCGGAGAAGCGGGGTAGTCCGCGGCGGAGTAGCGAGCCGAGGGCCTGTTCAGCGGCGGCGGCAACGGAGGAACCCTAGTGGTTCCTTTCGTTCGGGTGAGTTGGGGCATTTTCTTTATGATGACATTCCTCTGTAATAACAACCAACGACATGTCTAAGTGTGAATAACGTTTTGGCCTCAGTTGCAAAATCCCGGGAATCTGTCCAGAAGCGACCCTCAACCCGATTCTACGCTTATGAAGAAACTGGATTCTGCAGTGGAAATAAGCTGGCCAAAATTGGTCACATTCTTTTGGGCTTGTGCGATTCTGGGCCCAGAATCTGCTCTAGAAGCTGAAAATTTTTCTCTTTTATCACCTTGTGGATTTCTATGAGGGGCAAACTTCCTTGGAAAGCATTAATGCCTCTTTTATCACCCTCATTCCAAAAATTGCAGCTCCTTAGACTCCTGCTGATTTTAGGCCTATTTCTTTGCTAAATAGTGTCTTTAAGATTATCACCAAAATTCTGGCTAATAGACTGCAGAAGGTCATCCTTAAACTTGTTCACAAGAACCAATATGGTTTCCTCAAACAAAGATCTATCCAAGATTGTTTAGGTTGGGCATTTGAATTCCTTGATCAATGTCACAAGTCCAAGGAAGAAATTTTAATTCTTAAGCTTGACTTTGAAAAGGCTTTTGAAAGAATTGAGCACTCTGCAATTATCAATATCCTTAAAGCCAAAGGTTTTGGTGATAAATGGATTTCTTGGATTCAGTTGATCTTTGGTTCAGCTTCTTCCTCTGTGCTTTTAAATGGAGTGCCTGGGAAAAAATTTATTGCAAAAGAGGTGTTAGACAGGGGGATCCTTTATCTCCTTTACTGTTTGTCTTGGCTGCTGATCTCCTTCAAAGTATCCTCAATAAGGCAATGAATCTTGGTCTTCTTTCTCTTCCCACTGAAGATGTGTTCTGTCCTGATTTCCCTGTGGTTCAGTATGCAGATGACACTTTATTAATCCTTAAAGATGATTCTGAGCAACTTTTGTGCCTTAAGGCCATTCTTCATACTTTTGCTCTCTCCACTGGACTCAAAGTTAATTACTCTAAATCCAGTATGATGCCAATTAACATGGACTCTGAGAGGCTTGGAAACTTTGCTAATACTCTTTCTTGCCTCACTGGCTCTTTGCCTTTCACCTACCTTGGTTTGCCTCTAAGTTTAAATAAACCTGCAGTGGAACATTTCCTGCCTATTGTTCAGAGAATTGAGAGAAGGTTGTGTGGGATAGCTGATTTTCTTAATTATGGGGGGAAACTGAAGCTAGTTAAATCTGTTTTGTCTTCCCTTCCCATATATTACATGAGTTGTTTTGATCTTCCTGTCACTATTAAGGAACAGTTGATTAAATATATGAGGCAATGTCTGTGGAGAAAGAAAACATCTGATGTTCAAGCTAGAGGTAATGCTCTTGTAGCATGGAAGAAAGTTTGTCGACCCAAGAACCAGGGGGGATTGGGAGTTCTTGACCTTAATATCCAAAACTCTGCACTTCTTTTGAAGAATTTGGATAAATTTTATAATCACAAGGATATCCCTTGGGTTCACCTTATATGGAACACTTATTACTGTTATGGTAAACTCCCTGGAAGAAGTCTTGAGGGATCCTTTTGGTGGAAAGCTCATCTGAAATTGATTGACATTTTTAAAGGAATTGCAAAGTGCTTGGTGGGAGATGGAAAATCCACACTTCTCTGGTCTGATATGTGGAATGATAGTTGTCTTCAACATAAGCTTCCTCATCTCCTCTCCTATGCAAAAAACCCACACATCTCTGTCAGCGAGTTCCTGCAGACAGATAATACTCAGGATCTTTTTTACCTCCCTCTGTCATAGCAAGCTTACCAGGAATATCAAAGTCTTGAGAAAATTCTTAATACTGGCAGGCAGGGGGAAGCTGATAACTGGAGTTACATTTGGGGCAGTAATTTTTCGGTCAAAAAGGCTTATTGTTCCTTATCTGGTTGCCAAACTGTACAGCCACATTTCTCTTGGTTGTGGAAATCCTCTTGTCAGCAAAAGCACAAATTCTTCTTCTGGCTCTTACTGCTTGATAGGCTAAACACAAGAAACCTTCTGAAAAGGAATTTTTTTCTCTTGCATCTTATGAATGTGTGTTCCATGGCTGCATCAGTGAAGAAACCATTCTACATTTATTTTGGGACTGCCCTTTTGCAAGAGCTTGTGGGCTGAAATCTCGCATGTCCAACTGGCTGATCAAAATCTTTTTGAAGCTTTAGCCAGTATTAAAAAAGATCTTAATGTCCCTTTTGCAATGGAAATTCTTATACTTGGAGCTTGGGGCATTTGGATTTGCAGAAACAATGAAATCTTCAACAACAAGCATGCTTCACTTGGGGAATGGAGAGCTATTGTAGCTCAGGAATTAAGATGGGTCCTGTATAGAATTAAGAAGAAGTATTATCAGGGCCTCAAATATTGGATTGAAAATAATTTAGACAGGAGATAGTTTCTTAGAATGTTATCCCTCTTTTTGAGGTGGATTGAGTTTGTAAATATTTTTTGTAACACTCTATGATATATAAAAATTGCAGTGGGGTATTTTGCACTACTAATTTACCCTTGAAAAAAGAAGCTGAAAAAAAGTCGGCTATAAACTTGTTTCATTCAGGAGAAACTCTCGCCATGGTGCATCGTGTTGGTGCAGTAACTGAGTTCTTGATGCCTCTCACTCCCATAATTAATCGTAATTTGCAACACAATGTTGATGGCCCCTCCCCCCTGATCTCTTTCACACGTAAATCTTCCTTACATCATCCAGTTCTATTATTCAGTGGGTTGGCAATTTTGTGCTTTCATGTGTATTGGCTAGGAAGGAAATAAGAAGAGAAGTTAGATCTTCAAGCCCTCGTCCTCGGGTACTGTGGTATCTTGGAAGCGAGGAGGAAGTAAATAGAGAAGAAAATATTAGCGCCGAGCTCCCAGGGACTTTATGGACGGAACTATAACTGATAAGTTGAGAAAAAGTAAAATAGAAATGAAAACGAGAGAAAAGAGTGCTGGTCCTACATGTTACAGTTGTATAAATGTGGTAAACTGAAGCAACATGTGCCGAAGGTCAAAAGATTGGACATTATATGCAAAATATATGGTGGCATGATCTATTTCTTCAGGGAAAAAACATCGCAATAATCAATAATGTGCATCTTTATCTGGATGCACTAGCACCACATGTTCAAAATATGTTTTATCCACTTAAAAAGGTTATGGAAAATTCGAAAAATGAAAAGGTGACGGGCATGATGTTCTAAAATTGCGAAATTCACACTAGTAGAAAAAAAGTCATCCGTAGCATTAGTCCGGGTTGCGCCATGAACCGGGACTAATGCTGGCACGCGTCCCGGTTCAAGCGGGCACGGGACCCGGAGGCATGCATCCCGGTTGGTAAGGGGGCATACGTCCCGTTTTGTAACACAAACCGGGACTAAAGGTTGGGCGTCAGCCATGCGGCTGACGCCCAACCTTTAGTCCCGGTTTGTGTTACAAACCGGGACGTATGCTCTCGCCCTCTATAAATGTAACGCCCCAGCCCTCTGCCTCCACTCTGGTTTTTCTTGGTGTGAGGGGTGTGCTAGTTTTTTCCCCCTATGCATGCATTCAAGGTGTTTGATGAAATGTTTGAGTGAATGATCCCGTTTAATTTCTCATAGAACAAAAATATAGAAGGTGTCCGAGACGCACTTGATCTTTCTCCTCTTTATTTACCTCGATCGAGGTTAGCAATCTTATATTTTCTCTGTCATTGATACAATGCATGTGTCGATGTGAATTGGTCATTTCACTATTTATGATGTCATGTTTTTGATAAACTTACTTATATGATGCAGATGAACGGTCGGGAATGGATGTACGGTGACCGGCGTGTACCCGGGTATATGAAAGGTGTGGATAAATTTATCAATGTGGCTACGACAAACAAAGAGAATGGTTTTATACGTTGTCCATGTGTTCAATATCGGAAAAACAAGGAGTACTCTTCCTCGAAAATCATTCGCGGCCACCTGATTATGAAAGGTTTCATGCCCAACTATAATTGCTGGACCAAGCACGGGGAAAGAGGGGTTATGATGAAAGATGGTGAAGAAGAAGATGATGATAACAACTATCATCATATGTTTCCTGAATACAGTGATACTGTAATGGAAGACAATGGAGAGGAAGTAGGTGAAGAACGGGCATCAGATGAGCCGGCTGATGAACTTGGTAGGGTCATTTCTGATGCAAAGCGAGATTGAAACAGAAAATGAGAAGTTGAAGTTAGAGGGCATGTTAGAAGATCACAAGAAATTGTTGTACCCAAATTGTGAAGATGGCAGCACAAAGCTCAGTACCACACTGGAATTGATGCGATGGAAGGCAGAGTATGGTCTAACTGACTCCTCATTTGAAAAGATGCTGAAAATAATGAAGCCAAAGTTTCCAAAACATAACGAACTTTCCGAGAGTACCTACGAAGCAAAGAAGACTCTCTGTCCTCTAGGATTAGATGTGCAAAAGATACATACATGCATTATTGACTGCATCCTCTACCGCGGTAAGGAGTATGAGAATTTAGATAAATGCCCGGTATGCAATGCATTGCGGTATAAGATTAGACAAGATGACCCTGGTGATGTTGAAGGAGAGCCCCTCCGGAAGAGGGTTCCTGCTAAGGTTATGTGGTATGCTCCTATAATACCAAGGTTGAAATGCATGTTCAGAAACAAAGAGCATGCCAGGTTGTTGCGATGGCACAAAGAAGACCGTAAGAAAGACGGGAAGTTGAGACACCCTGCTGATGGGTCACAGTGGATAAAAATCGAGAGAGACTTCCCAGACTTTGCAGGTGACGCAAGGAACTTATGGTTTGGTCTAAGTACGGATGGCATGAATCCTTTTGGGGAGCAGAGTTGCAGTCACAGCACCTGGCCCGTGACTCTATGTATCTACAGCCTGCCTCCTTGGTTGTGCATGAAGCGTAAGTTCATTATGATGCCAGTGCTCATCCAAGGCCCGAAGCAACCGGGCAACGACATTGATGTGTACCTTAGGCCATTAGTTGAAGAACTCTTACAGTTGTGGGGCAAACTAGGTGTACGTGCGTGGGATCAGAACAAAAAGGATCCATTTGATCTACGAGGGTTGTTATTCATAACCATCAATGATTGGCCTGCTCTTAGTAACCTTTCAGGACAGACAAACAAGGGATATAAGGCATGCACACATTGTTTAGATAAGACTGAAGGTACATATTTGCATAAATGCAAGAAGGTTGTGTACCTGGCGGATCGACGATTTCTTCCGACCAATCATCCCGTAAGAAAGAAAGGCAAGCATTTCAAAGGTGAGGCAGATCACCGGAAGAAGCCTGAACTCCCTGCTGGTGATGATGTATTTGGTATGGTCAAGGACATAGAAGTAATCTTTGGAAAGGGTCCCGACGGTCAATCAGTTCCGAACGACGTCGCTACAGGACACACACCCATGTGGAAGAAGAAATCTATATTTTGGGAGCTGCCATATTGGAAAGTCCTGCGTGTCCGCTCTTCAATCGACGTGATGCACGTGATGAAGAATCTTTGCGTGAACCTGCTAGGATTCCTAGGCGTGTATGGGAATACAAAAGATACACCAGAAGCACGGGAGGACCAACAACTTATGAAAGACCCAAAGAACATGCATACATAGAACAAGACGGATAAAGGGCGTCACTTAAGTCGTGCCAGCTATGGTCTTACCAAAGCAGAAAAGGAAATCTTTTTTGAAGTCCTTTACAGTATCAAGGTGTCGTCGGGCTTCTCATCTAATATAAAGGGGATAATAAATATGGCAGAGAAAAAGTTCCAAAACCTGAAGTCTCATAACTGTCACGTGGTTATGAAGCAGTTGCTTCCGATTGCATTGAGGGGGCTTCTACCGGAAAATGTTTGAGTACCCATTGTGAAGCTGTGTGCATTCCTCAATGCAATATCTCAGAAGGTAATCAATCCAGATATTCTGCCAAGGTTACAGAAGGATGTGGTACAATGTCTTGTTAGTTTTGAATTGTTGTTCCCACCATCCTTCTTCAATATTATGACGCATCTCCTGGTTCACCTAGTGGAAGATATTGCCATTCTCGGTCCGGTATTTCTGCACAATATGTTCCCCTTTGAGAGGTTCATGGGAGTCTTAAAGAAATATGTTCATAACCGTGCTAGACCAGAAGGAAGCATCTCCAAGGGATATGAAATAGAGGAGGTCATTGAGTTTTGTGTTGACTTTATTCATGACCTTAAGTCGATTGGTGTTTCTGACTCGCGGCATGAGGGAAGACTAAGTGGAAAAGGCACGCTGGGAAAGCAATGATATGTAGGGACGGGGATTCTTTCACTAAAGCGCACTACACAGTTCTACATAATTCCACCTTGGCAGCTTCGTATATCGAGGAACACAAGAATATTCTACGCTCCAAAAACCCGGGGAAGCCTGAATCACTGATTACAGATGAACACATGAAGTCTTTCGGTGGTTGGATGCAGACACATCTCTTGAATAACACTACTGTTGGAGATCAGCTATACTTGTTGGCCGCGTCACCATCTTCTACTGTATTGAATTTCCAAGGGTACGAAATAAATGAGAATACATTCTACACGATCACCCAAGATAAAAAGAGCACCAACCAAAATAGTGGTGTCCGCTTTGATGCAATAGACGAGAATGGACAAAAGGACACATACTATGGTTACATAGAGGAGATATGGGAACTAGACTATGGAGTCTCTTTTAAGGTCCCTTTGTTTCGCTGCAAATGGGTCAACCTGAATGGGGAAGGGGTAAAGATAGACCAGGTGTACGGAATGACAACAGTGGATCTCAATAATCTTGGTTATAGAGATGAACCATTCGTCCTAGCCAATGATGTGTCTCAGGTTTTCTATGTGAAGGACATGTCCTCCAGACCGAAAAAATAAAAAATATGCAAACGAATACATCATATGATGAGCCAAAACGTCACATAGTTCTTTTAGGGAAAAGAAACATCGTGGGAATCGAGGACAAGACAGACATGTCAGAAGATTATAATAAGTTTGATGAAATTCCGCCCTTCACAGTGAAAACTGACCCAAGCATTCCGTTAAGTAAATAAGATGCTCCATGGTTACGTCTGAAGCGATCATAAGGAAGGACATATGCCAAGAAGTTCATGCTCATATTGTGTAACTCTAGTTCATGTCTTTCGCGGTTTGTGGCTTCATCGAAGGATATATTTCGCGGTTTGTGGCTTGACCGGGACTATATATAGGGGGGCCTTTAGTCCCGGTTTTGTAGTCTCAGTTTTTAATATTAATAAATGTCTTGAGTGTTAGTACTGTTTTGTGGCTGGACCGGGACTATGAAAAAGTTGTCCCGATTCGTACTTACCATTAAGATCTGATCTCCAAACGCGTGCGGTCACATATTAGGGAGTGCCTCTATGACCAGTTTCTTGGAGATGCCGGAGGACTGGGATTCGGCGGCATCTCCATGAAACTGGTCATAGTGGTGTCCCTGCTCTCGAAAACCATCTTGCAGCTTGTAACTTCTCTAACTAGATCAATACACCTGGGAGCTAACTAATTTCACATATTAGGGAGTGCCTCTATGACCAGTTTCTCGGAGATGCCGGAGGACTGGGATCCGGCGGTATCTCCCTAAAACTGGCCGTAGTGGTGTCCCTGCTCTCGAAAACCATCTTGCAGCTTGTAACTTCTCTAACTAGATCAATACGCCTGGGAGCTAACTAATTTCACATATTAGGGAGTGCCTCTATGACCAGTTTCTCGGAGATGCCGGAGGACTGGGCTCCGTCGGCATCTCCCTAAAACTGGTTGTGGTGGTGTCCCTGCTCTCGAAAACCATCTTGGAGATGCCTCAAACTGGCTGGAGGACTGGACTCACAAGGATGCCTATTTATAGTACAAGCAGCTCGGCATAGTGTCGACACTTACGAAATAATATCGACACTCACCCCTATTATTAGTGCTGACTCGTGTTTTGTCCCGGTTGGTG
Source organism: Avena sativa (assembly GCA_916181665.1). Taxonomy (NCBI): domain Eukaryota; kingdom Viridiplantae; phylum Streptophyta; class Magnoliopsida; order Poales; family Poaceae; genus Avena; species Avena sativa. The sequence continues at coordinate 42,483,694 of OV702285.1, read as the reverse complement.
TCTCCAACCGGGACTAAAGGTTCATCTTTAGTCCCGGTTGGTGACACCATCCGGGACAAGGTACACGCCGCACGACATAATGTCGACACTCACCCCTATCATTAGTGCTGCCTGGCCCAGCCTGCCGAAATCCCTCCAACCGGAACTAAAGATGAACCTTTAGTATATTGAAAATCCGAACAATGAAAATCCTTCGCGTGGTGTCATATTATGTGACATAGCTGAAAGGAAAAATACCAGACTTGGTATATTGATCATGTCTCGAAAAAACTTTCACAAAATGACCTATCATGTTCGAGGTTTCATGGCTTTCGGTCCAAATGACCGATGTTATGTGCTGAATCACGGCATAGTTTGTGATGTTGTGCCCATATTATGCATGCATGTGGACATTGGTATGGAGAACAATGTTACAGGAGGAAGTTTTCGTTTTTGTCGCACGGAAAAGCCCTTTTCCATTTTCCGAGCGCAAAAAAACGGGTCGTTTTGTGAAGTAACCACCAAAATGCTGTTTCAGAATTCTACCGTCCCATTTTCCTAAAATACTAGACCACCTTACATGGACTATCTCCCAACCGGGACATCTCAAACCTTTTCGTCCATCCCGGGTAAAAAGGACAAATGTCTGCCGAATCGGTAGGAAGTGGGTCCGGTTTGTACTACAGGTACATGATCTATCGCCCGTGATTTTTTGAAAAAATAATTTTTAGACTCGCAATATGTGGTTTCTTCAGAGATCCAATGCAAGTTCTAATGATGCTCGTCCCCTATCTTCATGCACGCCGGTTCGACCATAGTTAGAAATTCAGAAAATTCAAAACGGGCATAATAAATTCAAAAAATCCGAACAATGAAAATCCTTCGCGTGGTGTCATATTATGTGACATAGTTGAAAGGAAAAATACCAGACTTGGTATATTGATCATGTCTCGAAAAAACCTTCACAAAATGACCTATCATGTTCGAGGTTTCATGGCTTTCGGTCCGAATGACTGATGTTATGTGCTGAATCACGGCATAGTTTGTGATGCTGTGCCCATATTATGCATGCATGTGGACATTGGTATGGAGAACAATGTTGCAGGAGGAAGTTTTCCTTTTTGTCGCACGGAAAATCCCTTTTCCATTTTCCGAGCGCAAAAAACGGGTCGTTTTTGTGAAGTAAGCACCAAAATGCCATTTCAGAATGCTACCGTCCCATTTTCCTAAAATACCAGACCACCTTACATGGACTATCTCCCAACCGGGACATCTCAAACCTTTTCTTCCATCCCGTGTAAAAAGGACAAATGTCTGCCGAATCGGTAGGAAGTGGGTCCGGTTTGTACTACAGGTACATGATCTATCGCCCGTGATTTTTTGAAAAAATAATTCAAGAGGTACAAGCGTCAAAGCTTGGGGATGCCCATGGCATCCCCTTCGTCATCAATAAAAATCTCAGGTCTTTCTAGACACTTCTTTTTTATCGTTTCATGCACTGTTGTGTTGTTCTTGGAGTGTCTTAGTTTTCATTTTGGTTTTCGTTTGCTTAAGTTTGCTTGAGTAAGTAGGTTGGATCCCAGAATATGTATTTTGGAGAGATACACACTCTGTTTTCATTACCTAGAACACTCTAGTTTTCACTCTTATTGTTCTGTGAGTTCACTTTTGCTAGCACTACGTTTAGCTTTAGTTTTCTTCTGCTTCTGCTTAGAAATTTTTAGTTCTTATTTGTGAATTTGTGAGACAAACTCACTGATCTTTATTGATTATTATCTTTGTGAGTTGTTTCAAATAAGTTGATTGGTGTTGGAAAAGAGTAGAAAGTTTCATGCTTATAGTGGTACAAAAGGGAGCTTGTTTAGACTGTGACTTAGACTTTATCATGTCATGCTAGATGTTGCTTTGACCATATGCTTAGTGATTATTGTTGTAGCATGACTTATTCCAAACAATTAGGATTGCTTAATGTGCCTTGAAGGAATCATGCGTTGTTTTAGCATACAAAAGCATAGTATTATGGTATTCTCCTTTGATAATTTGTTTGGATTGACTTGGCACATGATCACACCATGTTATGACTATGAACCAGTCACCTTAGCCTCTATGATCATTTAGTTTTTGACTTGTGGTACCACGTTGATTGATAATGTTTTGTCGCTCTGCATGATTATGGCCATTATTGCTCTCTTAGTTGGTCGCTCCCAGTCTTTTGCTAGCCTCCACTTGTACTGAGTAAGCTCTACTCATGCATCAAACTTCCAAGAAACCAAGTTATTCCATAGTGTCCACTATAAATTCCTATGCATGGTGTGTTACACGATTCCAAGTATATTCTTGTTTTCATCTATCTTCCAATTAAAAATTCTCTTTGTTATCTGAAAACTTAGTGATTAAAGCTCTCACGAACTTGATGGCACACTTTATTTTTCTTGCCCCTAATAAACTTGAACCATTGTGTCATCTATGTTGTATATGCTTGCACTTATACGTTGAAATTAGCAGAACCATGCTGTCATGGGGAACGCTTTCAACATTGCACTTGTACATTGTACTCAGTTAATATCATGCTCTTTTGTTTATGGATGTCCTCGATGTGAAATGAAAGGAGAACTTGTAAGTCCATGGAGTTATGTATGTGTGTTAAAGAAACGCCTAGGCCGCTAGCCTAAGCCATGCCTAATCATGGTGGAAACTTGCAGCATCACCATAATGAGCAATCTATGAAGAATTCTTCTTATAAAAAAGAGATAGAAAAATAGATTGAGAAAAAGGAAAAAAGATGAGAAAAGAGGAAAGAGGAAAGAGAGAAAAAAGCACCATATTCCCATGGTAAATAAGAAGATTGCTGAGATGTTCATTGTTTGCTTGCCTTATCATTTTGATTATGGGATAACTCATGTATCATGTGCAAGGGGTACCCCGTTGGCGGTTCTCTATGATACACATGTACTTACTATGACAAGAACTTGCAGGTAACTAAACTTGAGTAGCATGAGGAGCGGCCCCTCGTATTCAAGGGACATGAGATTTCCAACTTATACTTTGTCAATCATATACTCCATAGTTTGTTCACTTAAACCTTAATCACTTCAAGATTCTTATGATAGGGGCAATGAGAGCTGAAAGCTAACAGGTACCATAATTTTTGGAAGCTCTTTATGAAACTTGAAATCCCTGCTTCCCTTTGAAGGGCCTTTCTTCCACTTTTATATTGAGTCTCACCCTTCTATCCTTAGGCACCAATTAAGAGAGCATAATTTCCATTCTTAGTTCTATGTGCATTGTCCCAAAAATTATTGATTGATTCATATTGTTGATATTGCTTGTTCTTGAACTATTTGTATCTAGTCACTCTTATAAACTTTGAAGGTGTCCTATGCATTTATGTTTTGCTACTCCATGAGGGACAAGATGAATGCCACTATGCTATGTTTTCTGTATGTTAAACAAACAAACGTCTTTCAATACATGTTATTCGTGATCTTTGTTTGTATCCTTTCATGTTGCAGCATAGTTGCTTTGTCTTATTGTTAGAACTTCTTCTTTCATGCTCATGTTTAGAGTACTTTGATCCTAGATTTCAATGCTTGCAAATGGTTTGATCTTGATTGTGATGGTGCATGTGAAGGGTTTCACAGCATAGTAAATCAAAGTTTTCTACGGATACGAACGGGGAAAGCCAAGATCTAATCTAGGAGATGCAAACAACGAGGGGGATTAGATAAGATCTTCATACCCTTGAAGATTTGCACAGCGGAACGTTCGTCGGAACGTCCGTGATGTAGTCGTACTCGCTTCTCCTCCTCGTGATCCGATTCGATCTAACACCGCAAGTGGCGATGGATCCGAGAGATGCACACATGCGGCACCTCGACGTCTCCTACTTCCTCGGTCCAGCAAGTATGGTGGAGAGACAGATTGGATCTACAACGCGACGGCGCGGTGCAAGTGGTGGAGAGTTTCTGCAGCAGGGCTTCGCCTACGTGCAGTCGGGAGGGAGAGAGAGAGGAGGGCAGCAGGGCGGCTAGGGTTGTGGAGGAGGTGTGGGGGTAGGGTGCGCCCCAGTCCTCTATATATAGAGGGGTGGGAGCCAGCCCTAGCCCCTCCCCCAAGCCCTAGGCCGGCGGCCAAGGAGGGAGGAGTGGGGGCAAGTTCCCCCCCTTCTATAAGCTTTCCTAGGGTTTGCCCTAGATCTGGCCGGCTGGGCCCTATGGGGCCTTGTGCCCCTGGCCCAATGCGGCCAGGGCACTCCCTCATAGGCCCATGCCCCCTCCCGGCAGGTGGGGCCATGTTGGTCCCCCTTCGGAAGGTTCTAGAAGCTTCCGGTACAATATCGATTAACCCGAAACAATTCCGAACTCCAAAAACTGCATTGCCTTATATGAATCTTATTCTCCGGACCATTCCGGAACCTCTCGTGATGTCCCGGATCCCATCCGATACTCCGAACAAAAACTCATAAACCAATTATCCAATCTATCCTTGCGTCGAGACACGTTAAGTGTGTGACCCTTCGGGTTCGAGAATATGCAGACATGATCTTCTATCAATAATCAACAGCGGGGTCTGGAAACCCATATTGACTCCCACACATTCATCGATGATCATATCGGATGAACCACGATGCCAGGATTCAATCAATCCCATATATATTCCCTTCGTCTCGCGATATTTTACTTGCCCGAGATTTGATCGTCGGTACCATCATACCTAGTTCAATCTCGTTCACAACAAGTACTTTACTCGTTCCATAATCCGATATCACTTTGTGATTAACTCCTTAACCACATGCTTGCAAGCGGTGTTGATATCAATTACCGAGTGGGCCCGAAGTATATCTCTCCGACTTGGGAGGGACAAATCCCATCTCGATACATACAACCCAACAGGTACTTTCCGATCACCTAAGAGACACCTTTATGATCATCCTCTCATAGGATGACGTTTGATGACCTCAAAGCTTTCTTCCGATACCAGGGAGTTGTATTATCTCATGGTCTAAGGAATACAATATTTGACATAAGAAAAGCTTCGCAAAGATGAACACGATGACACGATCTAATTGCTCCGCTTAGTTTGGGTCTGTCCATCATATCATTCTCCCAATGATATGATCTCATTATTAATCGACAACTCATGCCTATGGTTAGGAAACCTTAACCATCATTAATCAATGAGCTAGTCCATAGAGGCATACTAGGGACACGGTGTTGTTCACAAACCACACAAGTATTAAAGTTTCCGCTTAATACAATTCTAGCATGGAATATAAACTTTATCATGAACAAGAATTATAATAATAACATATTTATTATTGCCTCTAGGGCATAATTCCAACAGTCTCCCACTTGCACTAGAGTCAATAATCTAGTTTACATTTGGCAACAATCTCACACCCATGGCACTAAGGTGTTGATCATGTTTTGCACGTGGAAGAGGTTTAGTCAATGGATCTGCGACATTCAGATCTGTATGTACTTTGCTAATCTTTAGATCTCCAGCTGCTATATAATCTCGGATTATATGAAACTTGCGGTTGATATGCTTGGTCTTTGGATGATATCTTGGTTCCTTAGCGAGTGCTATGGCGCCAGTGTTGTCACACAATATCTCCAGTGGGTCCAATGCACTTGGAACCACACCAAGCTCAGTGATGAAGTTCCTGATCCAAACTCCTTCACTTGACGCTTCTGCAGTAGCCATGTATTCTGCTTCTACTGTAGATCCCGCGATCACGCTTTGCTTGTAGCTTCTCCAGCTCACAGCTCCTCCATTCAAAATATAAACGTATCCTGTCTGAGATTTAGAATCATCCTTGTCGGTGTCAAAACTAGCATCGACGTAACCCTTTACGACGAGTTGTTCATCACCTCCATAGACTAAGAACATTTCTTTAGTCCTATTTAGGTACTTTAGGATGTTCTTCACGGCTGTCCAGTGTTCCACTCCTGGATCACTTTGATATCTTATCGTCAAACTAAGAGCATTGGACACATCCGGTCTAGTACACAGCATGGCATACATGATAGAACCTATGGCCGAGGCATAAGGCACTTTGCTCATAGCTTCTCTATCATTTACCGTAGTTGGACACTGAGCCTTGCTCAATATCTTACCTGACAACATAGGCACTGAACCTTTCTTTGCCTTATCCATTCTGAACCTTTTCAGAACTTTGTCTAGGTAAGTACTTTGGCTTAAAGCTATCAGGCGTCTTTGTCTATCTCTATAGATTTTGATGCCCAATATATAAGCAGCTTCACCTAGGTCTTTCATTGAAAAACACTTGTTCAAATAACTCTTCACATCGTTAAGCATGTTAATGTCATTTCCAATAATCAATATGTCATCCACATATAGTACCAGAAATGTCACCGAGCTCCCACTCACTTTCTTGTAGATACAAGCTTTGTAGCAATTCGGAACAAATCCAAAGCACTTGATCACTTGATCAAAACGAAGGTTCCAACTCCGAGATGCTTGCTTCAGTCCATAAATGGAACGCTAAAGTTTGCATACTTTATCAGCATCCTTAGGATCGAGAAAACCTTCGGGTTGCATCATATACAACTCTTCATCAATGTTGCCATACAGGAACGCAATCTTGACATCCATCTGCCATATTTCATAATCATGAAACGCATCAATTGCTAATAAAATCCGAATGGACTTAAACATTGCTACGGGAGAGAAAGTCTCATCGTAGTCAACACCTTGAACTTGTCGAAAACCTTTTGCGACAAGTCGTGCTTTATAGACGGTAACATTACCATCCGCGTCCGTTTTCTTCTTGAAGATCCATTTGCACTCAACGGCCTTTCGGTCGCTAGGAGGGTCCACCAAAGTCCATACTTGGTTTTCGCTCATGGATCCCAATTCGGATTTCATGGCTTCTAGCCATTTCTCAGAGTCTGGGCTCATCATCGCTTCCTCATAGTTCGTAGGTTCACTGTCTTCTACCAACAAGACAGTCAAGACAGGGTTGCCGTACCACTCAGGAGGGGCACGCGACCTTGTCGACCTGCGACGTTCAGTAGCAGCATCGTCCGAAGCTTCATGATCCTTGTCATTAGCTTCCTCTATTGTTGGTGCAAGAGGCACTAGAACAATTTCAGGTGCTGCGCTACTCTCCAACTCAAGAGAAGGTTCAACAACCTTGTCTAGCTCTACTTTCCTCCCACTCACTTCTTTCGAGAGAAACTCCTTCTCAAGAAAGGAACTGTTCTTTGCGACAAACACTTTGCCTTCGGTTCTGTGATATAAGGTATACCCAATAGTTTCCTTAGGGTATCCTATGAAGACGCATTTCTCCGCTTTGGGTTCGAGCTTGTCCAGCATCAATTTATTGACGTAAGCCTCGCATCCCCAAACTTTAAGAAACGACAACTTAGGTTTAGCACCAAACCACACTTCATATGGTGTCGTCTCAACGGATTTAGATGGTGCCCTATTTAAAGTGAATGCAGCGGTTTCTAATGCATAACCTTAAAATGATAACGGCAAATCAGTAAGAGACATCATCGATCGGACCATATCTAATAGGGTTCGATTCCGGTGTTCAGACACACCATTGCGCTGTGGTGTTCCGGGTGGCGTGAGTTGCGAAACGATTCCGCTTGCTTTAAGATGCGTGAGAAAATCATAACTCAAATATTCACCTCCACGATCGGATCGGAGAAACTTAATCTTTCTGTTACGATGGTTCTCCACTTCATTCTAAAATTCCTTGAACTTTTCAAATGTTTTAGATTTATGTTTCATTAAATAGATACCATATCTTCTTAAGTCATCGGTAAAAGTGAGAAAATAGCGATATCCACCGCGCGTCGAAACACTCATCTGTCCGCATACATTGGTATGTATGATTTCCAACAAGTCCGTTGCTCGCTCCATCATTCCGGAGAACGGGGTTTTGATCATCTTGCCCATGAGGCATGGTTCGCATGTGTCAAATGATTCAAAATCAAGAGACTCCAAAAGTCCATCAGAATGGAGTTTCTTCATGCGCTTTACACCAATATGACCTAGACGACATTGCCACAAATAAGTAGTATTATCACTATCTACTTTGCATCTCTTAGCCTCAATGTTATGGATGTGTGTTTCATCCCTTTCGAGATTCAGAAGAAATAAACCATTCACAATAGGTGCATGACCATAAAAGATGTTACTCATATAAATAGAACAACCATTATTCTCCGATTTAAATGAATAACCGTCTTGCAATAAACACGATCCAGAAATAATGTTCATGCTCAACGCAGGCACATAATAACACTTATTAAGGTTTAAAACTAATCCTGAAGGTAAAACTAAGGAGAGCGTGCCGACAGACATCACATCAACTCTTGATCCGTTGCCAACACGCATCGTCACCTCATCCCTCGCAAGCCGCTGTCTATTCTGTAGCTCCTATTTCGAGTTACAAATATTAGCAACTGAACCAGTATCAAATACCCAGGCACTACAACGAGGGCTAGTAAGGAAAACATCAATAACATGTATATCAAATATTCCTTTGATGGTGCCAGCCTTCTTGTCCGCTAAGTACTTCGGACAGTTGCGCTTCCAGTGACCCTTGTCCTTGCAATAGAAGCACTCAGTGTCTGGCTTGGGTCCAGACTTGAGCTTCTTCTCAGCAGGGGCAACGCGCTTGCCGCCGCCTTTCTTGAAGGGCTTCTTTGCACCCTTGCCTTTCTTGAAGGTGGGGGGCTTATTGACCATCAACACATGATTATCCTTTTTGATGTCCACCTCCGCAGCCTTCAGCTTTGCGAAGATCTTGGTGATCGTATCAGTGGAACCAATCTGATTGTGAGTCACTACAAAACTTTTGTAGCTGGGAGGGAGTGATTGTAGAACCCTGTCAATCTTGAGCTCCTCTGGAATCTTGCAGTCCAGTTGCTCAAGGTGTTGAGTGTAGCCCGACATCTTTATGGCGTGCTCCCTAACGGAACTCCCTTCCTCCATCTTGCAGTTAAAGAATTTCTCAGAGATCTCATATCTCTCAGAACGGGCCTGAGTCTGAAACATGGTTTTCAGCTCCTCAAGAATCTCAAAGGGCCCGGGATAGTCTTCAAAACGATTTTGAAGGTCCGATTCCATAGCAAACAACATGGTGCTCTTATTCACACCATAATCATCTTTGCGCGACTGATAGACAGCTTTCTCATCAACCGGCGCATCTGCAGCAGGGCATCACCTAACGCATTCTCAAGGACATAGTCTTTTTGACCGCCAGAGAGAATGATTCTCAGATTGCGGAACCAGTTGGTGAAGTTAGACCCATTGTTTCTAAGCTTTTCCTTCTCAGCAAAAACGTTGAAGTTGAAGTTGGACTTAGCCATTTGATCTACAATATTTGCAAGTACAAATTAGACTATGTTCATGATAACTAGTTCAACTTTAATCAAATTACTAGATGAACTCCCACTAAATTCAATATCCCTCAAGTTGTTTAGTGAACACGATCCAAATTCACCACACCTAATCCGATCTTCACGAGAAGAGATGTGGTTTCAATGGTGGACAACGAAGTGTCGATCATATCATTCATATGACTCATGCTTAACCTTTCGGTTCATGTGTTCCGAGGCCATGTCTGTACATGCTAGGCTCGTCAAGTCAGACCCAAGTATTTACGCGTGTGCAAAACTGGCTTGCACCCGTTGTATGTGAACGTAGAGTCTATAGCACCCGATCATCACGTGATGCTTGGACACGACGAACTTTCGCAACGGTGCATACATGGGGAGAATACAGTTTTATCTTGATCTTTAAGTGAGGAATCATCTTATAATGCTACCGTCGCGATCTAAGCATAATAAGATACATAAAAGGATAAACATCACATGCATATAACTTTATGTGACATGGTATAGCCAATCTTCGCGCAATGATCTCCATCTTGTGCGTGCCGGCATGATCTCCATCACTCCACCATGATTGCCTCCACCACGAATAGCAACTACAACTATTGCTAACTACTTAGCGATAAAGTGAAACTATTACATGGCGTATAACAAGTTGACACACAGGTCAAAGACAATTATGAAGACAACCATATGGCTCCTGCCGGTTGTGTACTCATCGACATGCAAGTCGTGAAACATTACAAAACATGATCATTGCATACAACATCACATCTTGGGCCATACCATATCACAGAAAACACTCCCTGCAAAAACAAGTTAGACGCCTCTACTTTGTTGTTGCATGTTTTACGTGGCTTATGGGAGTAGCAAGCTAAGAACGATTCTTACCTACGGAAAGCCACACCGGTGATATTATGGTTGCCAAACTCCGGTGTAAATCCCATGACAACTATAGTGAGAGAAACTGGCATCCACTAGTCGCATGTGTGGAACAAGCCACACGTCAAGCGCGGAGCCGATCTCGCGAACGACGTCGCGTAAGATTGGCTTGGAACGCTTCAATCTCACTATACCGCGTCATAAGAAGAATACAAACAAGAGACTTGCAACAGAAAACATCAACGCCCGCAATAACCATGTTGCGTTCTACTCGTGAAACACATCTACGCATAGATCTAGCTCTGATACCACTGAAGGGTTTCGCAGCATAGTAAATCAAAGTTTTCTACGGATACGAACGGGGAAAGCCAAGATCTAATCTAGGAGATGCAAACAACGAGGGGGATTAGATAAGATCTTCATACCCTTGAAGATTCGCACAGCGGAACGTTCGTCGGAACGTGGGTGATGTAGTCGTACTCGCTTCTCCTCCTCGCGATCCGATCCGATCTAACACCGCAAGTGGCGATGCCTCCGAGAGATGCACACGTGCGGCACCTTGACGTATCCTCCTTCCTCGGTCCAGCAAGTATGGTGGAGAGACGGATTGGATCTACAACGCGACGGCGCGGTGCAAGTGGTGGAGAGTTTCTGCAGCAGGGCTTCGCCTACGTGCAGTCGGGAGGGAGAGAGAGGAGGGCAGCAGGGCGGCTAGGGTTGTGGAGGAGGTGTGGGGGGAGGGTGCGCCCCAGCCCTCTATATATAGAGGGGTGGGCGCCAGCCCTAGCCCCTCCCCCAATCCCTAGGCCGGCGGCCAAGGAGGGAGGAGTGGGGGGCAAGTTCCCCCCCCTTCTAGAAGCTTTCCTAGGGTTTGCCCTAGATCTTGCCGGCTGGGCCCTATGGGGCCTTGTGCCCCTGGCCCAATGCGGCCAGGGCACTCCCTCATAGGCCCATGCCCCCTCCCGGCAGGTGGGGCCACGTTGGTCCCCCTTCGGAAGGTTCTAGAAGCTTCCGGTACAATACCGATTAACCCGAAACAATTCCGAACTCCAAAAACTGCATTGCCTTATATGAATCTTATTCTCCGGACCATTCCGGAACCTCTCGTGATGTCCCAGATCCCATCCGAGACTCCGAACAAAAACTCATAAACCAATTATCCAATCTATCCTAGCGCCGAGACACGTTAAGTGTGTGACACTTCGGGGTCGAGAATATGCAGACATGATCTTCTATCAATAATCAACAGCGGGGTCTGGAAACCCATATTGACTCCCACACATTCATCGATGATCATATCGGATGAACCACGATGCCAGGATTCAATCAATCCCATATATATATTCCCTTCGTCTCGCGATATTTTACTTGCCCGAGATTTGATCGTCGGTACCGTTATACCTAGTTCAATCTCATTCACAGCAAGTACTTTGTGATTAACTCCTTAATCCGATATCACTTTGTGATTAACTCCTTAACCACATGCTTGCAAGCGGTGTTGATATCGATTATCGAGTGGGCCCGAAGTATATCTCTCCGACTTGGGAGGGACAAATCCCATCTCGATACATACAACCCAACAGGTACTTTCCGATCACCTGAGAGACACCTTTATGATCACCCTCTCATAGGATGACGTTTGATGACCTCAAAGCTTTCTTCCGATACCAGGGAGTTGTATTATCTTATGGTCTAAGGAATACAATATTTGACATAAGAAAAGCTTCGCAAAGATGAACACGATGACACGATCTAATTGCTCCGCTTAGTTTGGGTCTGTCCATCATATCATTCTCCCAATGATATGATCTCATTATTAATCGACAACTCATGCCTATGGTTAGGAAACCTTAACCATCATTAATCAATGAGCTAGTCCATAGAGGCATACTAGGGACACGGTGTTGTTCACAAACCACACAAGTATTAAAGTTTTCGCTTAATACAATTCTAGCATGGAATATAAACTTTATCATGAACAAGAATTATAATAATAACATCTTTATTATTGCCTCTAGGGCATAATTCCAACAGCATGTCACCTCAAAAATTATTTTTTTATCACTTACCTACTCGAAGACGAGCAAGAGTTAAGTTTGGTGATGCTTGATACGTCGTAAACGTATCTATAATTTTTTATGTTCCATGCTTGTTTAGTATCTACTTTGCTTCGCTTTGTCTACACTTTGAGGTATTTTTATACACTTTCCGGAACTAACCTATTGACAAGATTCCATAGTGCCAGTTGTCTGTTTTCTACTGTTTTTTGCTTTCAGAAAGCTAAATAATGAATATTCTCATAATTGGACGGGACAAAAGCCAAACTTCATATTTTTCTCTGAACAATACGGAAAATCGAAGACGAGACGGAGGAGAACACCAGGGTGGCCATACCCTAGGTGGACACGGGCCCACCCTGGCCGCGCCCACAGGGGGGCCTCCATCAACCTTGCCTCCTTCGCCTATAAGAAGCCCCCCGACTCAAAAACCCTAGAATCGACCAGAAAGCCAAGAAAAGTTCTGCTGCGCCAACGCCACCGAAGGGGAGATTCAGGGGACAGAAAGTCTCTGTTCCGGCACCCTGCCGGGACGAGGAAGTGCCCCCAGAGCCCTCTCCATCGATCTCCATCGCCATCTTCATCACCATTGCTGATTCCCATGATGAGGAGGGAGTAGTTCTTCCTCAAGGCTAAGGGCCCTACCAGTAGCTATGTGCTTATCTCTCTCTATGCATGATCCTGTTGTGGTCATGAGCTTTATAATCAAGTAGATCTACCTTGCTACTCAAGTGCTTCAATAGATCTCTTCTCTCCCCACGTGTATGAAAGTGACATTGTGCATACCGTGGTGGCACTTAGGCTAGAGTGTACATAAATACTCATCGTGCTTTACTAGATCTATGCTTTTCCCCATGTATGTGAAAGTGACAGCGTGCACACCGTGTGTGACACTTAGGCTAGATTACATATATATTTATTATGAGTTATATTTTGAGTTGGTTGTCTATATAAAATTGTGGTGTTTGTTGGAACCATCTAGCGCTCAAGGTGACAGTGTGGGGTTATCTAGATTGGGGAAGGCGTACTTTGAGGAGTGTTGTTATAGACCTACCGTGGATTAGAGTTCACCAGCCGGAGAGTAGTTCAGGGTAGTATCATGAAGAGAATATATTTATTGAGAGTGTTCACTAGTGAAAGTATGATACTTAGGCCTTGTTTCTAAACATTGAAACACCGTTTACATCTAGATCTGTTGCATGTTTGCTTGCTTTCATCTTTATTTCAGTTTGCCTTTATTCTCTCACACATCAACAAGTAAGAAGCTCTTTTTTGGCACCGTTACCACTTGTATTTCACTATCTCTTCGCCGAACTAGTGCACCTATACACCTGACAAGTGTATTGGGGACACAAGAGACTTATTGTATCTTGATTGCAGGGTTGCTTGAGAGGGATATCTTTGACCACTTTCTCCCTAAGTTCGATAAACCTTGGGTAATCTACTTAAAGGAAACTTGCTGTTGTTCTATAAACGTCTGCACTTGGAGGCCCAACAACTGTCTACAAGAATAGAAGTGCGTAGACATCAACTTTATGGGTGAAAGTTGAGATAATAGTAGTAGCAGCAATAACATTTGATCGACAGAAGCAACATGGTGCGAAGATCACAATATCAGGAGACATTAAATACAAATTATACGATGGTACGTTTTATTTTTTCAAAGAAAATCACAAAAATTTATGTGTATGTTCACCTAGATGCGCTTACAAATTGTACTCGATATATGTTTCATCTGGTTTAAAAGGTTGACAAATAATCAAATAAAATAAAAGGTGACAGGCATGATGTTCTAGCAACACAAATTTTAGTGCAGAAATATGAACTTGCTGCTACTACCTAGTATATGTATCGGACACAAAATATGATAGTGGCAATTCGCTCTTGTGCTCCCCCCGATGCATTTGGGACGAGTTTTGCACAGTTTTACAACTTTTGGAACTACTTGGTCCCATTTTGCAAGTAGTGGGACTAATTTGCACATCTTAAACAACTATTAGAACTAGTGGTGTATTTAGATTTTTTTCACTATGGTTTCTTATGCCTATGAAATTCGATTGTTTCTTCAAAACTCATGTACCACCTTGGTCGGGCATAGTGAGATTTAGGCAACGACAGTATGACCTGATGGCATGCGCTTTGTGTTGGTGCGGTAACTGAATTCTTGATGCCTCCTGCTCCCTTAATCAATTTTGAGTGGAAACGCAATGTTGATGACCCCTCTCTCCCTGACCTCTCACACCTAAAAAATCATGTTTTGTTTTTCACTGGGTTAGCGATTTTTTCGCTGCTCTACGGTGATGGTTAGTAAGAAAGTGAGAAGAGGGGTCAGATCTTCAGGATCTCGGGAACTATGGTGACAACTAACTTGGATGTAAGGAAGAACTAAATAGAGAAGATATTGGTGCTGGAAGACTTTATGGGTGAAAGTTGAGATAATAGTAGTAGTAGCAATATTAGTTGATCGATAGAAGCAACATGGTGCGAAGATCACAATATCATGAGACATTAAATACAAATTATATGACGGTACGTTCTATTTTTTCAAAGAAAAATCATAAAAATTATGCGTATGTTCACCAAGATGCGCTTACAAATTATACTCGATATATGTTTCATCCGGTTTAAAAGGTTGACAAATGATCAAATAAAATAAAAGGTGATGAGCATGATGTTCTAACAACATAAATTTTAGTGCAGATATATGAACGTGTTGCTGTAACCTAGTATGGGACACAGAATATGATAGTGGCAATTCACTCTTGTCCCCCCCCCCCCCCCCCCCCGTCCCGTGCAGGAAAATCTGGCGCTACCGTGTACCGTGGCTTTGGTGCTAGGTAGAGAGAGGTTTTCTGCCATCAATCACCTGCCTTGGATGACACTTAACTGTCTCAAAGGCCAAAAAGAACTTAGAATTATGAGACCGGTTTCTTCTCACCGTTGGACTTCTAGCTAGCGCTACTTATGGACAAGCCAGCTTATGGGAAACGGTGGGAAGAACCAGTATGGACGACTTCTTTTGGGGTAATGTAAATTTGGCTTATTTGATGTTTAGTAGTGCGATGTCTGCAATGCCCCTGAATTAGATATGTGTCCTACAATTATCACTAGCACAACCATCCACATCTGCAGGAACAAATTGGCCATGAATCTCGGAAGTAGTCCATGGTGCGAACGATGTTAGAAATTGGAAGAATTCGAGCTAGTTACTGTGGGCATCCCAGCAAGGTCGTCATCTGATGTGAATACTTGCAACTACATCAACAACAAACGGTAGCAATGTCAAACAATCTCTGTCACAAAATTTCTCTCGCACAACAGTAAGCAGTAGCAACATCATCAAGCAACACAATCAATCTCTCTCAATTTCTAGCACCACTAGAAGCAGTAGCAATCAGCAACGTAGCAACATCATCTAGTAGCACTCAGCTCTCTCTATTCTGCATCTCTACAGCTAGCAGCAACAGCGACCACATGACATGAGCACCGCAGCACCTCGAGTTGATAGCATAAAACTACCACTTTGTATGTCAATTTTCCCAATTCATACCACTCGTCTTCGAAATCGTATAAAACTACCACATTGGATCCTGGTTGTCGCAAAAAGGGTTGATCGTTGTCTAAACACGAATTGACACGGCTTAAAATGGGCGGGCCCACCCGTTAGGCTGACGTGGCAGCACGAGACGGCGTGCCGTCTGCCGTTTTGCACACAGGTTCTCAAGTTTTGATAGAAAATTACGCAGAAGTCCCTAACACTATTAAAACCTTCATAAATTTTGAATATGAATCCAAATGGAAAAAGTTTCAATACGAAAAGTTCTTAGAATTGTTTGAATATTTCAACTATAAAATTTATTTATTATTTTATATAATTAAAATATGCAAAAAGATAAAATTTATTTTATTAATAATACAAAAACTTTGGAAATTCATAACTTTAACTATATAACTCCAAATAATATAAATAATATGTCTAAATTTATTAGAAAAATCCAAGAAATACATTTCTTATATTCATAATACATGGATCACATATGTTCTTCTTGGATATTTTAATTATGCAAGTAATCATAATAATAAATGTGTGCAATTTTATTTATTATTATTATGATTACTTTTTGTAATATAATTGTGGCCCCTTATCGCCCGTACTTGTCAAAAAGATAAAATTTATTTTATTAATAATACAAAAACTTTGGAAATTCGAAAGTATCCGAGAAGAACATATGTGATTATATCTTTTTGCATATTTTAATTATATTAAATAATAAATAAAGTTTATATTTGTAATATTCAAACAATTCTGAGCACTTTTCGTATTGAAACTTATTTCATTTGAATTCGTATTCAAAAGTTATGAAGGTTTTAATAGTGCCAGAGACTTCTGCGTAATTTTCTGTCAAAACTTGAGGACCTGCATGCAAAATGGTAAACAGCACGCTTTCTCGTGCTGCCACGTCAGCCTGGCGGGTGGGCCCTCCCGTCTTAAGCCGTGTCAATTCGTGTTTAGGTAGCGATCGGTCCTTTTTGCGACAACAAGGATCCAATGTGGTAGTTTTATATGATTTCGAAAACGAGTGGTATGAATTGGGAAAATCGACATACAAAGTGGTAGTTTTATGCTATTGACTCCAGCACCTCTCTTTTCTGCCCGGCGGCGCGTCCCCTCCCCTCTCGTCTTCCTGGCAGTGGCGGCCCGACTCTCCCTTCCAGCCGGAAGCTGCATCAACGGGTGTAGTACCAACCGTCGCCGTGGAAGAAGTCAGCGTGGAAGCAGCAGTACCAACCGTCGGCGGCTGGTGGGACGCGATCTGGGTGATACTCCAGGATGGTGTAGTACCGACCGGCAGAAGGATGCAGCGGGTGGCAGCGGCGGGGTCGTCCGTGCCGGCGGGATCGGCAGCGACTCGGTCGCACACTGTTTTTCTCATTTTTTCCAAGGATATCTTCTGGGAGACGTATCGTTTTTACAGAAGAAAAGCCAAGAAGCCAGGTTTATAACACGCTGTGATACAAACTTCTCAAGCGTAACCCACGATGTCTTAGGGACAGCACGCACATACTAACCAACTACTCGTGGCATCTCCACTTGTTCACCTGACTTAAACAATCACGGAATAACCGAGCGGCTCTCCACAGACCTGTCTCAGCTGAAACCTTCTCGATGATCCTTGCGGGAGATGGGGTGACTCCTTCAAAGACAACATCATTCTGGTGTCGCCAGAGCGTCCAACAAACCAGGGCGATCCCTGTCCAGAGGTCTCACTCGCGACCTTTGCCACCGCGCCTGTCCTGAAGCCAGGCGACGAGTTTTGTCTCGTGATCCGGCATCCACTGGCTCTTTTCCCACCATCCAAGGCAGATTATCCAAACTTCCCTAGCTAATACACATCTCATGAGGAGGTGGTCAATAGTTTCTCCACATTGATCACAGAAAGGGCATTGTTGCTGGGTGCTGTAGACCACCCCGACTCAACCTATTCGGCAGTCTAGCATCTGTTTCTCACGGCCAACCAAAGCGAGACCTTGCAATTGCCGTTTTTCTTATTTACCTTTCTTTTTTCTTATTTACCGGCGTTTATCTTTCTTTTCTTTTTTGAGCTGGTTTATCTTACTCCCTCCGACTCATATTACTTGACTTGGAGTTGTCAGAATTTTGACGAACCTATATCTAAATAGTGTCTAGATTTATCCAAGTCTAGACAAATTTGAGTCAAATATGGGTCAGAGGGAGTACTATTTTTTTACCTGTGTTTATCTTTCTTTTCTCCGGAGCGTTATCTCAGGCTGAGTGGCATTGTGCTGTAAATTGAAACTGAAATGAAAAGAGGGGCTACCGTATCTGTTTTCTGAGCCGGAAGCTCGGGAAACTGCTCCGAGGCCGTTTCTAGGTTCACACTGCGAGCTAGCTTCGCTTAAGAATTAAGCTAGACGAAGCTCGAGACTTCTTTTGAGCTTAAGCGATTCACGGTCTCCAAGCTAGGATAGAAGCTAAAAAGAAGTCGCACCTAAGCTTGTTTCATGAGAAACTTAAGGTGAAAAGAAGTACGACAATGACTGCTCGCCATGGTGGATCGTGTTGATGCGGTAACTGAGTTCTTGATGCCTCTCACTCTCATAATTAATCCTAAGTTGCAACACAATGTTGATGACCCCCCCCCCCCCCCTTCTCCTAATCTCTCTCACATGTAAATCTTCCTTACATCAGCCAGTTCTATTATTCAGTGGGTTGGCAATTTTGTGCTTTCATGTGTATTGGCTAGGAAGGAAGTAAGAAGAGAAGTTAGCCCTCATCCTCGGGCACTGTGGTATCTTCGAAGCGATGAGGAAGTAAATAGAGAAGAAAATATTAGCGCCGAGCTTCCACGGACTTTATGGACGGAACTAAAACTGAAAAGGTGAGAAAAAAAGAAAAAAAGAAATGTAAATGAGAGAAAAGAGTGCTGGTCCCACATGTTGCAGTTGTATAAATATGGTAAACTGAAGCAACATCTGCCGAAGATCAAAAGATTGGACATTATATGCAAAATATATGGTGGCATGATCTATTTCTCCGGGGAAAAAAATCGGAAAAATGTGTATCTTCATCTGGATGCACTAGCAACACATATTCAAAGTTGACGGATATGATGTCTAACCATGCGAAACAGTGAAAAAAAATGAACTACTCTCTAGCATCTTAACGAACACCACTATCATTCTAACATCCAATTTGTTTCGAGCCACATAAACAAACTTGCAAATATGTTTGGAAGTTACGGATAAGAGAATAATATTACCATCTAGATGAAACAAAGTCATTGACAAACACATGATTATTTGGCTTACATTAAATTATTTATACACATTAATATTTTCTTCACTATTATTATTTTGCGAAATTTTTACCGATCTATTCATAATCATTAACAACAATACACGAAATCTCAAAAGCAATAAAAATTACAGGCAGTCCTTGGAGAACCTAGGATGACTATAGGCACTTGAACAAGTTGAAGGTGCGTCAGCGTTGTCTCCCCTCACTCACTAGAGCCAGGCAAAGTTTTGTCATAGTAGACCTTGTTGTGGTAGACGTATATGAAATCGTCACACTAAGGCCTCATAACCAATGCATGACAACAATGATTGTAGCCGACAAAGAGAATTGTAGATAAGAATAAACACCGACCAAATCTAGTGAGATCCTACGGAGACACACCTCCACACGCCATCTAACAACGCTAGATGCACGGACGACACTAGGGCTAGACGGCGAGGACTTTATTCCATCTCCAGGGAGCCACCACCATGTCTTCATGAGTAGGACACAAACTCTAACCAACTGAAAGAAAATATAAAAAATCAGAGACCTTCCGCCGATAAGTACCGGGATCCACCATGACTCGATGGCCTTTAGGCAAGGAGGTGAGGCAGATCGGTGGTTGCGTCGACAGGAGACAAGGAAACCCTATCTCCTGTTTCTCCCAAGAGTTGGGAACGGAGGGGTATGCAATATTTTTTTCATTGTCAAATATGAGATATATATTATTATCTCATTTTTTTAAAGAGAATATGAAATGTGGTGTGAATTTTTAATCATCTGTGGACAAGTGTGTTGCACGTGCAACATAACTTGTAGGAAAATGGAAAACGAATATGGCTTCTTCCCGTACTTTAGCGTCAAAGAATCGTGGGAGATAAAACATACTCCCTGGCAGAAATCATCACAAATCGTGTAATTAGTGCAAATCTGAACAACCCACGATGTAAACACATACTGGACTGACAAACTAGACAGGACAACAAGAATTCCTCATGCTTCTAGTGTAACAGCGGCAGATCGGTCCGACGAGAAGGTAGGGATCAGTAGTCCTATATCTAGTGATGATCTAGTTTTTCGAACTATAGTTTCTTCTGCCTTATGAAGTTTGATTGCTTTGTCGAAGCTCATTTGCCATGTTGGTCGGACAAAGTGAGATTCAGGCAGCGACAGTATGACCTGATGGCATGGCGCTGTGTGTTGGTGCGGTAACTGAATTCTTGATGCCTCCCACTCCCATAATCAATTTTGAGTTGAAACGCAATGTTCATGGCCGCTCTCTCTCCTGACCTCTCACACCTAAAAGATCCTGTTCTATTTGATTTTTATCGCGTCTGTACGGTGATGGTTGGAAAGAAAGTGAGAAGAGGGGTTAGATCTTCAGGAGCTCAGGAACTGTGGTGACAACTAACTAAGGATGCAAGGAAGAACTAAATAGAGGAGAAGATATTATTGGTGCTGGGAGACCTTATGGATGGAAGTATCTATACAGGTAATAAGTTGAGTCTTGAGAAGTTGAGATAATAGTAGTAATAGCAGCAGCAGATCAATAAAAGCAACATGGTGCCAAGTTCACAATATCAGGCGACGTTAAATACAAAATATACGACGGCATGTTCTCTTTCTTCGAAGAAAA
This sequence comes from Avena sativa, assembly GCA_916181665.1. NCBI lineage: Eukaryota > Viridiplantae > Streptophyta > Magnoliopsida > Poales > Poaceae > Avena > Avena sativa. The sequence goes on along the minus strand of OV702285.1, from coordinate 42,462,964 downwards.
TTCACAAAAATTAATGCGTATGTTCACCTGGATACACTCACAAATTGTACTCGACATATGTTTCATCCCATTTAAAAAGTTGACAAATAATCAAAAAACAAAAAGGTGACGAGCATGATGTTCTAACACCACAAATTTTAGTGCAAAAATATTCCAACACTTCTTGCTGCAATCTAGTATAGGCATCGGACCAAGAATATAATACTACCTCCGTTTTAAGGCTTAAGGCGCACACGCTTTCCAAAGCAAAGTTTGACCAAAAGAATTAAGCAACAAAACCTTGATTATATTGTACATAATTAGTACCGTTGGATTCATATTGAAAAATACTTTCCGATAATACTAGTTTTATACCAAAACTCTTTACGTATTTAAAGTAATTCTTGGTCAAAGAAAAAACACGCAAAACAAGGATGCCTTATGCCCTGAAACGGAGGAAGTAGTAATTAAGGTAACCAACGTTCAAAGTAAGAACGTGACTCCATCGCGACAACCATACTGTGACGCCTACAAGACAATTGACTAGCTAGTGCTCTTCCCCTCGGCTTGCTGCTTCTGCCGCATACCTCCATTTGCCCCGGATGCAACTCCGCCCTTGCTACGACCACCTCGTCGTGTTTCACTTCCGTTTTTCGGTTGCTCCTCATACCCTCGTCTTCCATTTTCTCCCACTACCCACAACGTCGGCCAGATTTGTTCCTGTTGGTGGCGTCGAGTGCAATCCTGACCTAGTGGCACTGTGGTGGAACTAGTCACCAGCTCACCATGTGCAATCCTGGCCTGCGATGGCAATGAGGCTACTATCACTCCATGTTGCCGAGCTACAAAGTCAGCACTAATAAATTGTGGGAGGTCCCGTACGTAGTCGACCAACAAGAGAAGGTGCTTGTACCTAGAACTAGTTCCTTCCGCCGCTGCGAATATGGTAAGAAATTCGCTGGTTTGATAAGAGAAATCGGCACCTTCTTTAACTTGATAGCCCCATCACATCGAACATCTCTAGCATAATAACTAGTTGCACACTGCCGTGTATTGCACCAAAACTACTACGTGAATCGCGTCCTTTAGTCCATGAACAAAACAAGAAGGAAACAACATTATTTGGTCGTGTTATATGGTCAATCATCCAAATAGCCTCTGGTTTATCTCCTTCTCGATCGGTAGTCAATGTATTTTGCAACTGGATGAATGGAATTGAGGATAAATATGAGACTTTATTTATGGTGGAAGCGCTTGCCATTATTTAGTCGTTTTGGCTATGAAAAAATGACAAGATTTTTAATAATATTGTATCTTCTCCCTTGCAGGTTATCTACCGAGCCACGGCTGTCCTACAATCATGGACTTCTCTATATCGTATGGAGTTTCGCGACTTGTTTGCGGAGGGCTGTAGGCGGTTGGAGGATACGGCGCGAGATATCTTCTCCCGGCATGGATGGCAGCAAGCGTTGCGGATAGATCTTCCTTAGCTACTTTGGAGAACTGTGTTTTGATATACATTATTTTATAATTCCGTTTTATTGCTTTGGTCCGAGACTGTGTAGTTGATCGTCTGTGTACATCCTAGTTATGCAGAGACCGGATGTAAACTTACTGTTAAGTAATAAAGCGCCCATTTCCAAAAAAAAAAAAACATTGGTGGCCACGAGGTCATATGGGGAAGTAAAGTGTGCAGGACTTCGTTGAATCGACCAGCCAAACGAAACAGTCTATAGCAGATGAAATAACTGTTAGAGCAAGTGTTGACACTCGTCCATCCCAAATTGTTCATTTATAATGCGGCAATAGCCCTGCCACACCAAGCTATCTAACTCTAGTCCCCATTCTCTAACCACATCATAGCGGCGTCTGTGAAGTGCACCTTGTTATATTCGATCATTGATACTAAACACAGGGAAGTATGATTCACAAGTGCCCCGGTAGATCGACCTGGCCCGAAATCGACCACCTTCAGGCTTCACGGAACGACACCGGTACCCTAGAGTTTGGGGCTTATCCTGACCGGAGGCAGCACAAGGGTGGTGACATCAACAACCTCAAGTACCCGGCGTCCAGCAGGCCCGTCACCATCATCACAAGCAGCGACGATATCGGCTGTTGGAGTGTGTAGAATGTGCCGATGGTAGACCCAAAAACCTGACGGAGAACATCGGTTCCTCTCAACATGGTGTACTTGTGTTTTGAGGCCGCAAGCCTTCGCCTTGAGATTCGTCACAGACGTCCATGGATGCGGCTACCAGCTTTCCATCTAGACGACGGGTTTGGTCTCAAAGAATATAGAGCTCAACGAGTCTCCGCCTTCTGGATCGACAGCGTCTGCGCCCGAACCGCCTCAGTGAGATCGCCGTGGCTTTAGATTTTGTTTATGTGGCTCTCAGTGTTTGGAAATATTGTTTGTGTAACTAGCAGGGTGACCCTCGCAAATGTGAGGGCATCGTATTTACTATTTTGAAGTAAGTTAGACATAAATTTATAGTCCAGATTATGCATCAGATTAAAATTTGACTTGAAGTTGATCGACAGTTATCGTGATGTAACATGGTTATGCAAAGTCAATATCTTGTGATCTAAACAATAATCACATCTACATAAGAAATGGATAGATTATGTATATATGATATTTTATACTTGTTGACTCATACAAATCTCCATCTTCTCTTTTACTTCCTCCATTTAAAATAAAACTAATGTTTCCAAGATTTAGATTTTACTATTTTTTTCCATGAATATGTTAAAACATGCAAATCAATAATGGTATGTATAATTTGTTGGGGATTTTTGGAACCGTTCAACCAGGATCATCCAAAGGAGGAGAAATAGGTAGCACTACAAAGTATTGAAAAGTATTGGAAAGTACAAAATGTTATGTCATATCTATTTATCAAAAGGTTGTAGGTAGGTAATTCTAGGCACCATCCTATCTCACTCTTGGTAGTTCTTGCTCGGAAGTTCTTGCACAAACTTTTTCCCTTTCAAGAAAGCACCTTTTACTGCTAGTTTTCTAGGCAATCAATTTTGGAGAACATGTAAATTGTTTAAAATTTCATCGACTCTATCCTCGATATCATCAATCTCAAATATATCCATTCTTCCTATCACTTACATCCACATGTAGTATCTTGTTAGAAGATTGTGTTTGTGCAAATGTCATTTCCAGAAATTAAGCAATCACAAAATTTACTAAGGGATTGCAATAACACATAATTTTTAAAGACCGCAAATCATTCTTATCAATCAAAAAGTGTAGTTGGTCACATCGTATGAATCCATGATCACTATATTTAATAAATTGCAATGAAAGTTTTTAAGAATATGTGATCTATAGAATAATTCCCAAGGTACAAAGTCCCATAAATTAAGCAATTTATATAGGGAACCAACATAAAAATATAACTCTACCCTTTTTTAAAATTTCTTCAAGAAAATAATGGACATCAAGAGGAAATATAAGTAGTGATCCAGTCGACAAAAAGACGTGCAACCTTCAGAGAGATAATGCTTTAGTAAATTAACTTTATGAAAATGTCATATTTTTATATTCCTTTACTCATTTGGACATATAGATTACTCTTAATTATTTTGTATACTCAACCATGTGTATGGATATGGATAGTTACTACTACTTCTTGACAAACCCCATGTATATATGTGTTTATACTTTTCACCTAGATTGCTAAACATGTGCATCTGTTTTATGTTGTACTTAGATTCAAAATTAAAGTTGGTTATGTTTTGTATACTGAATACGAATACTTATGTATCGATATCCTAAACTACATACACATACATATGCCAGTTTATTATTTATCTCCAAACATTTCTATTGTTAATTTTCTACCGCAGTATAGGGAACTTAGAGACCTAGTGTGTTGCTGTTATATGGATCTTCGATCCACTATAATCTAGTATATTCAATTTCTAAATTTTGAAGCAGCTAGAATCCTATTGATAACACGTTAACGTCCTAGCTTTGTAATTTTTTCTGCACACATGCAGCAAGCTGTCTTATAACGGGTCTGCAAAACTTTGTAGATCGCCTGCCACTGTAACTCATTAGTAATTGATCTTTTTGGACGGACTCGGCACAATTTGTATGGAAACTGACATAAACACAGAAAAAATCGTTTTATGAAGTCCTGTAAAAGAAAAATATTGGTGGGCCATATTGGTTTAAATATATATCTGGGCCAGAAATATGTAGGGATCATTTGATGGGTCCGGCGATGTACCTTTATTCCTAGCAAATGTGCCTAGCTACGTGACAAATTAACCGTGACATAGAACTCTTTTTGTACACGTTTATTTTTCTACGTAACACTACTTAATTTTTAATCTCAGCCCTTAAATTTAGGATCAACGGAGAATATAAATTAAGTTCATGTGGATCAACCTGGTGCCTCGAAAAACATTCTTATATTGCTTTTAGTATATAATAGATGATATTTGTTCAAGCATATCTTTAAGTATGTTCTCATCGTAGATATCTTTAAGTATGTTCTTTTTTGAAATTACAAGCAATTATTTAAGTAAACAACAATGAATAAGTAAAAATATTATTGAATTCAAATAAAAATATAATGATTTTTTTTGTATTTTTTATTTAATATGGAATAATTAATACCTTCAAATCTGTAAATCGGAATTCGGAAAATAATATGTCTAAATTGATTAGAAAAATGAGAGGAATCCAAATATGATATCAATATCAACTTATCACAAACTATGTTGTGATTCTTATCATAATTTCATTTGCTCGTTTAAAATGGCATGCATTAAGATTCTTAGCTCGGGGCCGAGACTCGCTAAACTTGAAGTGGATCTATGATGAAACAACAAATTTTGAACCTAAAAATGATTTTTATAAAAAATCATGAGTATTCGATCATGTACTTGTAGTTCATATCTGACCCACTTCCTACCGATTCGGCAGGAATTTGTCTTTTTCACCACGGATAGACGGAAATGTTTGAGATCCCCTGTTATGACATTATCCATGTAAGGTGATCTAGTATTTTTGAAAAATGTGATGATAGTATTTTGAATTACCCATTTGGTGGTTGTTTCACAAAACCGTCCATTTTTTGCACTCGGAAAATGGAAAACGGCTTTTTGGTGCGACGAAAAGGAAAACTTCCTCCTGAAATATTGTTCGCCATCCCATGATACACACTTATGCACAATATGGACACATTATAAAAAAATATGCCTTCATTCTAACCATAACATTGGTCATTTGACCCGAAAGCCAATAAAAGATAGGTCATTTTGTGAAGGTTTTTTGAGACATAATCAATATAACAAGTTTGTTATTTTTCCTTCTAACTATGTCACATAATATGACACCACACGAAGGTTTCACGTTGTTTGGATCGTTTTTGAATTTATAATGCCCGTTTTAAACTATATATAATGTTTTATGTTTCACTTAATTTTTTTTATAAATGTGTAATATTTAAGTGTAGATAGATAGATCTTATTTTTCTGCAAATTTTGATATATTATTTTTATTTTTCTGAATTAGAATGATTTAATTATGAATTTTCAAAAAATAATGAGATAAAAGGAAAAAAAAATCTGGAGGCCTACGCCGACTATCGGCACAGACCAAACAAAATTTTCCAAAGAGCTGTGCCGTCGGCACAGCCTGTCTGCCTAACACCGTTTCCATCGTCATGCCTAAACTGGGGCTATGCCAAGGGTTGTACCTACACCGAGGGTCACCGTCGGCACAGCCCTCTCTACTACGCCGACGGCCAGGCTGGTCAGCTGGCCAGAAAGGCAGCTACGCCGACGGCCCCGACATTTGGCCGTCGGCGTAGCCGGCCAGCCGTCGGCGCCTTAGTTCTTTCCGATAAGTTGAGAAAAAAATATCACTCCCTCCAATCCTAAATAGTGTCGTGATTTTGAACTAGTAATAGGAACACAAAGGACAAAAAGTAGCGTTGTCTAACATGTTGCAACAATATAAATGAGATCAACAAAAGCAGCATGGTGTGAAAAACACAAGACCAGGCAACATTATATTTTTTCAATAAAAAGCGCTTTATTACTCAAAAGCTTTAAGCATTATACTTCGTCTTTGCATAACTACGATGCATAGCCGGCACAAGTACAAAGTTGAACAACAAAAAATACTCCCTCCGACCATATTAGTTGACTTAAATTTGTCTAGTTTTAGATGAATCTAGACACTATTTTAGTATATAGGTTCATCTAAATTTTGACAAATCCAAGTCATCTAATATGGGTCGGCGGGGTAGAAAAAGTGAATTACATATTAGAATGAAAAAATATAAAACATCTAAGATGGTGGAGGATCAATCCGGTAAATTACACCGTCATCCATGTCGGGTGAAAAAGGACATTGCCGTATGTTATAGTCGTGTACGCACCTCTATAAATCTCTACTATTCCTTAAAGGCAAACCCGACAATATGGTGGTACGTCGGGCGACCCCCCCTCCCTCTCCTTCCCACGCGGAAAAAACCGGTAAACAAAACGCTACTGTAGGAAAAAATCGGCTAAGAAAACCCCACGTTGACCACCTTCTGCTGGACACTCAACCTCTCCTCTCGCAACAGCCAAAAAAAAACCCTCCCGATGCCGATTCCCTGTCGCGCCGCCGCCGCTCCGTCCCGGCTCCCGCCCCCGCCTCTCTATACCGTGCGCCGCGCTGCTGATGCCTCCCATCCCTGTTCCCCATGTCCCACGATCGATCTTCAGCCGTGCTGCCTCCCAATCTCACAACCTCAGATGGAAACCGCCGGTCAGCTCGATCCATGGCAACCGCCGTTGCCGATCGTGGAGGTCGTGCAGGTTACCTCATCGACCAATAAAAAAGGTCCGAGCCCTCCTATTCTCGCATAGCTGCACATCAGACGCCCGCCGATGCTCCTTGCCGCGCCTCCGACGCTTTGCCCGGTTCCTGATCCTGCCTCGCTGTTTCGACGGTCCCGCGTGTCGTGCCGTGGACGTGGCCGTGCTCCACTACGGCGGCTCCACTACGACGTGACCGTGGCCGTGCTCCACTACGGCGGCTGCAGGAGACGACCGACGGCGCACATCCTCACCACTGCCAACTCCTTCAGCGGCTCAGGTATACGAGTTCTCTTCCTCTAATTCCTAATCGTTTTCAGCAACATACCACTTTTCTAGGATTCCACACGCAAACACCATTGTCGTTGGATCTCTTATGCTTAAATCCAGATAAGTCCGAGTAAAGCTGTTTCAGAAAACAAGTTTTAGAAATGAGAAGCATTGGAAGATACAGTAGTTTAAGAAAAATAAAGTTACCTAAGTTGCAGAATTATGAAGTTGCATTAATATTGTTGACGAAACAATGGTGAGAAATTGAGCAACTTACAATATCTTCTTTTATTGTAGATTCCCTGCTACTTCTAGAGTTCAATAATACCCTATAGACATGCTGCTGCTTGTCCACATGAGGAAACCCTGAGAACAGAACATGAAACAACTAGAAACAGATATGTACTCATCCTGAAATGTTTTCCAAGACAAAATCAACTGTGAAACATGAAATTTTCTAAATTTTTGGTATTGCAGCCAAGAACAGACAAGTATGATGGGTAATAGACACCCAATATATGCAACGACTACGTCGACACCAGTCTGATATGATAATTTCTTTGTCTCTTGAAAAATCTGCAGCGCAACGTTGTGATCCATTTTCTCCAACCAGAAGCAAAAGCTCAAAGTTTAACATCCCATAGTCTGCTTGGGTTAATAGAAAAAGAATTAATATTTGTTGAAGTGTATAACTGGATTGCACTAGCCCTTTCTATTAGTTCAGACTTTTGGTTGCGTTGGCTAGTGCATGAAACTTGACATGGTATCAGAGCCTAAAGTCTCGAGTTCGAATCCTGGCTTTCGCAATTTATCCTAAAATTGTTGTTGACCCCTCTATGTCCACGTATAGGCCTCTTGAGTCATACGTGAGTTTCGCGCGCTATCGCTTTCTTCCGGTTGCACGTGCTGACTTCTTCCCGTCACACGTGAGAGTGGGTGTTGAAGTGTATAAGTGCATTGCACTAGCCCTTTTTATCAGTTCGGACTTTTGGTTGCGTTGGCTAGTGCATGAAGCTTGACATAGTATTAGAGCCTAAGGTCTCGAGTTTGAGTCCTGGCTTTCGCAATTTATCCTAAAATTGTTGTTGACCCCTCTGTGTCCACGTATAGGCCTCTTGAGTCATACGTGAGTTTCGCGCGTCGTCGCTCTCTTCCGGTTGCACGTGCTGACTTCTCCCGTCACATGTGAGAGGGGGTGTTGAAGTGTATAAGTGGATTGCACTAGCCCTTTCTATTAGTTCGGACTTTTGGTTGCGTTGGCTAGTGCATGAAGCTTGACATGGTATCAGAGCCTAAGGTCTCGAGTTCGAGTCATGGCTTTCGTAATTTATCTTAAAATTGTTGTTGACCCCTCTGTGTCCACGTATAGGCCTCTTGAGTCATACGTGAGTTTCGCGCGCCGTCGCTCTCTTCCGGTTGCACGTGGTGACTTCTCCCCGTCACACGTTGACATTAAAAAGAAGTTGGTGTTGGTACGTCCACTGACACTTTGACATCAAACATTGAAGGCATCTAGACCATCCGATTTACATCCGACCTCTCGTGGGTTTCACAACCGAATAAGGAAAGATCTAAAAAAATCACCTCATAAACAAAAATCCCGGATTGCATGCACAATTAAAGGGGATAATAATAACAATAATTTTCTAAGTAATCACACCGCATGTAATCAGATCTTGGGAATTTAATGTGTAAGTAAATTCGACATATGCATGTTTTATGGATTAAGGCATAATTTGCAAGCAGTGCTTATTTAGTTCCTTTGTTGCTCCTCTAATTACTCTCCACTGCAACCTTTTCCCTTTCTATACCGTTGGTAACAATCACGATCTACATGCAATGAAGAGATTAATTCACGATGGAGGGTCCGCTTGAAAGAAAACCTATCAATGCATGCCCGCTTTAATTGCTAGAATTGGTTAATTGGAAAATCTGACACGCAAGAATGCAAAACTAAGCATACAAAGAGATATTTTCACCGTTAGCCCCTCGGTCGATCATCCTGCATTGGAGGATACGTGATTGGCAAAAAATGGGAGGAAAATGTTTTAGACCCAATCATCTACTGTGGTCACGATGAAATCAACAATTGTCTTACTATAACCGCAACAAATATGAGTACTAATCCCTGAAATATTTTATAGCTCTAATCGCAACAAATATAAGTATAAAACTATAACCAACTTGGAAAAATATTGTAAATAAAGCAAGGAAGCAAGAAACCAAGGAGTGAGAGGGAGAATAAGAAGATGAGTCGAACGGGATGGAAAGAATACGAGGAAGAAAGAACATGGAAAGATTGACCCGTGAATAATGCATGCAGCTGGTAGTCGGTGCAAAAGGGTCCACGTCACACTTGTTTCGGCTCCTCTCCACAATACGCATCTTAAAATGGGAAATTTGTGAAAAAATTATACGCATCATAAAATGAGAGGGAAGAAGTACCACATCAATTCGTCCTTTCTATATGATTATATAAAAGGTTTGGTTCATTCAATTTGTATGGTGAGTATTCTATTCCCATGTGATATTTTCATGGTAATGATAAGTAATTTCATGTAGGATGGTTACGAGCAGAGGAAGAAAATATTAATACACTTGCTCAAGTACCGAGTAAATGACGCCAAAAACAACATTCCGCAAATTATATGAGAATATCTAAAGACGTGTCAAAAAGTAGAAATTAGTTAGATCCTTATCTTTACTATTAAAAAGAAGTTGGTGTTGGTACGTCCACTGACACTTTGACATCAAACATTGAAGGCATCTAGACCATCCGATTTACATCCGACCTCTCGTGGGTTTCACAACCGAATAAGGAAAGATCTAAAAAAAATCACCTCATAAACAAAAGTCCCGGATTGCATGCACAATTAAAGGGGATAATAATAACAATAATTTTCTAAGTAATCACACCGCATGTAATCAGATCTTGGGAATTTAATGTGTAAGTAAATTCGACATATGCATGTTTTATGGATTAAGGCATAATTTGCAAGCAGTGCTTATTTAGTTCCTTTGTTGCTCCTCTAATTACTCTCCACTGCAACCTTTTCCCTTTCTATACCGTTGGTAACAATCACGATCTACATGCAATGAAGAGATTAATTCACGATGGAGGGTCCGCTTGAAAGAAAACCTATCAATGCATGCCCGCTTTAATTGCTAGAATTGGTTAATTGGAAAATCTGACACGCAAGAATGCAAAACTAAGCATACAAAGAGATATTTTCACCGTTAGCCCCTCGGTCGATCATCCTGCATTGGAGGATACGTGATTGGCAAAAAATGGGAGGAAAATGTTTTAGACCCAATCATCTACTGTGGTCACGATGAAATCAACAATTGTCTTACTATAACCGCAACAAATATGAGTACTAATCCCGCACCATGAGCTGCTATAACGCCATCTATGGCGCACCTGAGGGAGAACTTAATCCCGCTCAGGAAGAGGCGTTCCAAAAACTTGATACCACTTTCAAGGCTGCCTTGATCAGCATCCTTGGCGACAATATTGTCGATTCATATCTGTCATTTAGCAATGGCAAAGATATGTGGGATGCGCTCAAGAGAAAATTTGGAGTCTCCGATGCTGGCAGTGAACTGTATGTCATGGAACAATTCTATGACTATAAGATGGTTGATGACCGCCCCATTGTGGAGCAGGCTCATGAGATACAGTCACTTGCCAGGGAGCTTGAGCACTTCACTTGTGTGTTACCGGACAAGTTTGTTGCCGGAGGCATCATTGCCAAACTTCCCCAATCATGGAGGAATTTTGCTACTTCTCTGAAGCACAAGAGACAAGAGTTCTCCGTGACGGATCTCATTGGGACTCTTGATGTGGAAGAGAAGGCGAGAGCAAAAGACACACGTGATCGAGGTACCGAGGGAGGTTCTAATGCCAACCTGGTACAGAAAAGGAACTTCCAGCCTCACAAGTTCAAGAACAAAGGCAAGTTTGATGACAAAGGAAAGTTCGATGGAAAGAACAAGGTCTCACAGTCCACCAGCTTCAAGAAGAAGACTGATAAGAGGAAAGGTGCTTGTCATGTGTGCGGTGATCCTAATCATTGGGCTCCTGCTTGTCCCAACCGCTTTGACAAGCACCAGCATGGGAAGAGCAGCAAGACTGCTAATGTTGTCATGGGCGACATTGAGATGAAATATGTTGGGTATGGTATATTACCTACTGTTCTTTCATTATGTCATTCTCCTGATTGATGGATTGACACGGGCGCTAATGGACATGTCTGTTCTGATATTTTCATGTTTTCTTCATATCAGATCAGAGGGACTCAAACCGTGCTGATGGGAACGACTCGTATGCTTCTGTTCATGGTATTGGTACGGTCGATCTGAAGTTCACTTCGGAAAAGACCGTGCGCCTGAAGAACGTGCATCATGTTCCCTCAATAAATAAAAATCTTGTTAGCGGATCTCTTCTGTGTCGAGATGGCTACAAGATTGTATTCGAGTCCAATAAATTTGTAATTTCGAAGTATGGAACCTTTGTCGGTAAAGGCTATGAATGCGGAGGCTTGTTCCGCTTATCTCTGTCAGACATTTGTAATAAAGTTGTTAATCATATTTACACGAATTTTGAATCAAATGTCCAACACTCTCGTCTTTGTCATATTAATTTTGGTTGTATGACGCGGCTAGCCAAAATAAATTTAATCCCTGATTTCTCAACTGTTAAGGGATCTAAGTGCCAAGTCTGCGTGCAAGCTGAACAACCTCGCAAGTCACATACGACTGCAGAAATGAGAAATTTAACACCACTAGAGTTCATACATTCTGATCTTTGTGAGATGAATGGTGTGTTGACAAAAGGTGCAAAGAAATATTTCATGACTTTGATCGATGACTCTACGAGATATTGTCATGTGTATCTTCTGAAATCAAAAGATGAGGCTTTGAGTTTCTTCAAAATCTATAAAGCTAAGGCAGAAAATCAACTTGATCGAAAGATTAAGAGGCTTAGGTCTGGTCGTGGTGGAGAGTATTTTTCCAACGAGTTTGATTCCTTTTATGCGGAACATAGAATAATTCATGAGAGGACGCCTCCCTACTCACCCCAGTCAAATGGAGTAGCTGAAAGAAAGAACCGTACTCTAACAGATTTGGTTAACGCCATGTTAGACACATCGGGTCTTTCTAAGGAATGGTGGGGAGAGGCACTATTGACCGCGTGTCATGTCCTAAACCGAGTTCTCACAAAAAACAAAGAAATTACTCCATTCGAAGAATGGGAGAAGAAAAGATTAAAACTCTCTTACTTACGTACTTGGGATTGTTTGGAAAAAGTTAATGTACCAATTCCCAAGAAGCGCAAGCTTGGACCTAAAACCATTGATTGTGTTTTTCTGGGCTATGCTTTTCATAGCATTGGTTATAGATTCTTGATTGTAAAATCTGAAGTGCCTGACATTCACGTCGGTACAATCATGGAGTCGACTGATGCGACTTTATTTGAGGATATCTTTCCAATGAAGGATAAACCTAACTCATCAAATCCGGAGATACCTAGTTCATCTAATCAGGAGTTTGCTATATTCTCTGAACCTACCATTCCAATTGAACACTCTGAAAGTCCTAAGGAGAATGATAATGAAATTCCTAAAAGGAGCAAGAGACAAAGGACTGCAAAGTCTTTTGGTGATGATTTCATTGTGTACCTTGTCGATGACACTCCCACTTCCATTTCAGAAGCTTATGCATCTCCTGATGCTGACTACTGGAAGGAAGTTGTTCATAGTGAGATGAATTCCATCTTAGCTAATGAAACATGGGAGATCACTGATCGTCCTTATGGGTGCAAACCTGTAGGATGTAAATGGGTGTTTAAGAAGAAACTAAAGCCTGATGGTACTATTGAGAAGTACAAGGCAAGGCTTGTGGCCAAGGGTTATACCCAAAAGGAAGGTGAAGAATTCTTTGACACTTACTCACCTGTAGCAAGGTTGACTACCATTCGAGTACTACTTTCTCTAGCTGTATCACACGGTCTTCTAGTTCATCAAATAGACGTTAAGACGGCTTTCCTAAATGGAGAGTTGGATAAGGAAATTTATATGGATCAACCAGATGGTTTTGTAGTAAATGGTCAAGAAAGAAAAGTGTGCAAGCTACTGAAGTCTTTATATGGTCTTAAACAAGCACCTAAGCAGTGGCACGAAAAATTTGATAAAACCTTAACCGCTGCAGGCTTTGTTGTAAACGAAGCTGACAAGTGTGTATACTATCGCCATGGTGGGGGTGAGGGAGTCATCCTTTGTTTGTATGTTGATGACATACTGATTTTTGGAACCAACCTTAATGCAATTAAGGAGGTCAAAGATTTCTTATCTTGTTCCTTTGAGATGAAGGATCTGGGAGTAGCTGATGTCATCCTGAACATCAAGCTATTGAGAGATGATGATGGTGGGATTACACTGCTTCAGTCCCACTATGTGGAAAAGATCTTGAGTCGTTTCGGGTATAGCGACGTCAATTTTTCTCCTACACCGTATGATCCTAGTGTGCTGCTTCGAAATAATCGAGGAAATGCTAGAGACCAACTAAGATACTCTCAAATCATTGGCTCGCTTATGTATTTAGCTAGTGCCACGAGTCCTGACATCGCCTTTTCTATAAGCAAACTCAGTCGATTTGTTTCAAATCCAGGAGATGATCACTGGCATGCTCTTGAGAGAGTTATGCGATATCTAAAAGGCACTGCGAGCTATGGCATACACTATACCGGGTATCCGAGGGTACTAGAGGGTTATAGTGATTCAAATTGGATATCTGATGCTGACGAGATAAAGGCCACGAGTGGATATGTTTTCACACTTGGTGGTGGCGCTGTTTCTTGGAAGTCTTGCAAGCAGACCATCTTAACGAGGTCAACTATGGAAGCAGAACTCACAACACTAGACACGGCCACTGTTGAAGCAGAGTGGCTTCGTGAACTCTTGATGGACTTACCTGTGGTTGAAAAACCTATACCTGCAATTCCAATGAACTGTGATAATCAAACTGTGATTATTAAGGTGAACAGTTCTAAGGATAATATGAAGTCCTCAAGACATGTGAAGAGGAGACTAAAATCTGTCAGGAAAATGAGAAACTCCGGAGTTATTGCATTGGATTATATCCAAACATCTAAGAACCTGGCAGATCCCTTCATAAAGGGACTATCACGCAATGTGATAGAAAATGCATCGAAGGAGATGGGTATGAGACCCACACTATGAGTTTTCCACAGTGGCAAACCAATATATGTGATCGAAGATCCCGTGAATTAGAATTGGGAGACAAGCTGTTGGTAGACTGAGAGGAAAGTATTACCACTTTAATGAACACCACTCCGTGAAGATGCAATACTTTCCTATTCTGCACGGCAGGTTGATTTTATCTTAATGTGTTCTAAATGGCTTAATCTTAAGCAGAGATGTTGTCCTGCAGAACATCTATTGAAGGACACACCTATATGAGTCTGACTGTCAAACGTCGCAGTCTATGAGAGTTGGGTGCTCTCTAGTAAACTCATGAAAGGTCATGGAGTATGACGTATAAGCTCCACCCGCGGGGAAGTCCCACGGTAGCCTAGTATCGGTCAAGACTTTTTGTGAAGTTAGGTTCGCAGCAAACTTGCAGTTCAAGGCATAGTCCACTGTACAAGTTGTAGCCTAGTATAACATAAAGTTCTAGGTGGAAGTTCAACTTAACAGTCTCCACTACAGTACCGGTATATAAACAATGTTTTGGAACCAAAGGCAAACTTCATGTGCCTCTGAGATCTGGTGAGGGATTGTTGGAATTTTACCTAAATAGGCCCAGCCCATTTATTATATGTCAATAAATTCCTGAAATCCTAGAGGCCCATTTGGCCCATTCATGCAAGGCAAGAGCTGGGACAAATGTTTAGTCCCACATTGCTAGTTGAGTGAAAGTTGGACCAGCTTATAAGGTGAGCTCTCCTACCACTTGATAAAAGGATGAGAAGGAGAAGGAGAGAGTTCCACACGCGCGCTCCTCCTCCTCGCTCGCCTCGCCGCGACGCGACGCGACGCGACGCGACGCGGGTTGCGGGAATCTCGCCGAGCCGAGCTTTATTTTGCCACGCATGAATGGTATATGAACAGTCATACAGAAGTTGAAACGTTTTGCTCGAGTGGACTTTTAATACGAACTGAGTGGAGGCTGTCCGGTGGGCTGCCGCCTGTTCGCTTCAACTCCCGTCCGTTCGTTTCATCTTCTGCGCGCGCCTCTTCTCAGACACACCGCAACACATCGTCGCATACTCCTTTGCGCCTCAAGTTCCAGAGCACTGCGCTACCTAGATCTTCCCCATCCCGTCTTGCGGCATGCACCGTGAGCCGAGACAGTAGGCCTCCGAGACCCCGCTGCTTCGAGTCCTGTACGGGAGAAGGGCGATAAGGTTTTTGGGGAGTGCTATTGGCGCGACTACTGGCTTCGTCACGGACTCCCACACGGATAGCGACTGCGGCGACGTCTTTCCCGACGAGGACTTCTTCCCCGACATCAGCACCCTCTTCCTCGATGACATGGCTAACGACGGTGCTAACACGAACACCGGTGGTTCCTCTTCTGCTGCCGCTGCCGTGTATGTTTTCTTTATCAATCTTGTTCTGATCGCATCTCAAGACTTATGTCTTGCAGTCTGTTTGGTTAACTGTCTTAATATGTTTTCGCTATTTCACATAATTAGTATTTTATCTTTTATTCTAATCATGTTTTATCTAGCGTTTATTATGGATAATTCGCTTGGTAAATTGCTCTATTATTCAACAGTATCTTCACTCGGATGCACATGCATTTTCATCATGTAATGAAAATGTTCATTTTCAAAGGTTATGACAAAACTTCTCTCGGAGCATTAGTCCAACTAGCTAAATGTCCGTGCGTTGCTACGGTTCCACATATTTATCACAACACATATAGAATGAAATAATGCATGTGAATATTCACGTGTATGAAAAAGATAATACCTAGTATAAGAATGATAGCACACTAAGATTTCACCCCACTTAAATTGTATTTCGTTAAAAAGGTCCGATTTTATGAGTATAACTTAAGGATCTAACTAATTTCTAATTTTTGACACGTCTTTAGATATTCTCATATAATTTGAGAATGTTGTTTTTGGCGTCATTTACTCGGTACTTGAGCAAGTGTATTAAGATTTTCTTTCTCTGCTCATAACCATCCTACATGAAATTACTTATCATTACCATCAAAATATCACATGGGAATAAAAAATGAAATTAGAATACTCACCATACAAATTGAATAAACCAAACCTTTTATATGGTCAAATAGATAGGACGAATTGACGTGGTACTCCCTCCTTCTTATTTTATGATGCGTATATTTTTTTTACAAATTTCCTGTTTTAAGATGCGTATTGTGGAGAGGAGCCGAAACAAGTGCGACATAGACCCTTTTGCACCGACTACAAGATGCATGCATTATTCATGGGTCAATCTTTCCATATTCTTTCTTCCTCTTATTTTCTCCATCCCGTTCGACTCCTCTTCTTATTTTCCCTCTCACTCTTTGGTTTCTTGCTTCCTTGCTTTACATACAATATTTTTCCAAGTTGGTTATAGTTCTATACTTATATATGTTGCGATTAGAGATATTAAATATTCCAGGGATTGGTAAGACAATTGTTGATTTCATCGTGACCAAGGCAGTAGACGATTGGGTCTAAAACATTTTCCTCCCCATTTTTTGCCAATCAGGTATCCTCCAATGCAGACTGATCGACTGAGGGGATCTGTGTGTTTAGTTTTGCATTCTTGCGTGTCAGATTTTCTAATTAACTAATTCTAGCGATTAAAGCGGACATGCATTGATAGGTTTCCTTTCAAACGGATTGCCCATCGTGAATTAATCTCTTCACTGCATGTAGATCGTGATTGTTACCAACGGTATAAGAAGGGAGAAGGTTGCAGTGGAGAGTAATTACAGGAGCAGAGAAGGAAGTAAATAAGCACTACTCGCAAATCATACCTTAATCCATGAAACATGCATATTTCAAATTTACACATTAAATTCATAAGATCTGATTACATGCGGTGTGATTACTTAGAAAATTATTATTATTATTATCCCTTTTAATTGTGCATGCAATCCTGGATTTTTGTTTATGACGTGATTATTTAGATCTTTTCTTATTCGGTTGTGAAACCCGCGAGAGGTCGGATGTAAATCGGATGGTCTAGATGCCTCCAATGTTTGATGTCAAAGTATCAAAGTGGACGTACCAACACCAACTTCTTTTTAATAGTAAAGAAATGTTCCATCTCTCGGAGCATTAGTCCAACTAGCTAAATGTCCGTGCGTTGCTACGGTTCCACATATTTATCACAACACATATAGAATGAAATAATGCATGTGAATATTCACGTGTATGAAAAAGATAACACCTAGTATAAGAATGATAGCACACTAAGATTTCACCCCAGTTAAATTGTATTTCGTTAAAAAGGTCCGATTTTATGAGTATAACTTAAGGATCTAACTAATTTCTAATTTTTGACACGTCTTTAGATATTCTCATATAATTTGAGAATGTTGTTTTTGGCGTCATTTACTCGGTACTTGAGAAAGTGTATTAAGATTTTCTTTCTCTGCTCATAACCATCCTACATGAAATTACTTATCATTACCATCAAAATATCACATGGGAATAAAAAATGAAATTAGAATACTCACCATACAAATTGAATAAACCAAACCTTTTATATGGTCAAATAGATAGGACGAATTGACGTGGTACTCCCTCCTTCTTATTTTATGATGCGTATATTTTTTTACAAATTTCCTGTTTTAAGATGCGTATTGTGGAGAGGAGCCGAAACAAGTGCGACATAGACCCTTTTGCACCGACTACAAGATGCATGCATTATTCATGGGTCAATCTTTTCATATTCTTTCTTCCTCTTATTTTCTCCATCCCGTTCGACTCCTCTTCTTATTTTCCCTCTCACTCCTTGGTTTCTTGCTTCCTTGCTTTACTTACAATATTTTTCCAAGTTGGTTATAGTTCTATACTTATATATGTTGCGATTAGAGATATTAAATATTCCAGGGATTGGTAAGACAATTGTTGATTTCATCGTGACCAAGGCAGTAGACGATTGGGTCTAAAACATTTTCCTCCCCATTTTTTGCCAATCACGTATCCTCCAATGCAGACTGATCGACTGAGGGGCTCTGTGTGTTTAGTTTTGCATTCTTGCGTGTCAGATTTTCTAATTAACTAATTCTAGCGATTAAAGCGGACATGCATTGATAGGTTTCCTTTCAAACGGATTGCCCATCGTGAATTAATCTCTTCACTGCATGTAGATCGTGATTGTTACCAACGGTATAAGAAGGGAGAAGGTTGCAGTGGAGAGTAATTACAGGAGCAGAGAAGGAAGTAAATAAGCACTGCTCGCAAATCATGCCTTAATCCATGAAACATGCATATTTCAAATTTACACATTAAATTCATAAGATCTGATTACATGCGGTGTGATTACTTAGAAAATTATTATTATTATCCCTTTTAATTGTGCATGCAATCCTGGATTTTTGTTTATGACGTGATTATTTAGATCTTTCCTTATTCGGTTGTGAAACCCGCGAGAGGTCGGATGTAAATCGGATGGTCTAGATGCCTCCAATGTTTGATGTCAAAGTATCAAAGTGGACGTACCAACACCAACTTCTTTTTAATAGTAAAGAAATGTTCCATCTCTCGGAGCATTAGTCCAACTAGCTAAATGTCCGTGCGTTGCTACGGTTCCACATATTTATCACAACACATATAGAATGAAATAATGCATGTGAATATTCACGTGTATGAAAAAGATAACACCTAGTATAAGAATGATAGCACACTAAGATTTCACCCCACTTAAATTGTATTTCGTTAAAAAGGTCCGATTTTATGAGTATAACTTAAGGATCTAACTAATTTCTAATTTTTGACACGTCTTTAGATATTCTCATATAATTTGAGAATGTTGTTTTTGGCGTCATTTACTCGGTACTTGAGCAAGTGTATTAAGATTTTCTTTCTCTGCTCATAACCATCCTACATGAAATTACTTATCATTACCATCAAAATATCACATGGGAATAAAAAATGAAATTAGAATACTCACCATACAAATTGAATAAACCAAACCTTTTATATGGTCAAATAGATAGGACGAATTGACGTGGTACTCCCTCCTTCTTATTTTATGATGCATATATTTTTTTTACAAATTTCCTGTTTTAAGATGCGTATTGTGGAGAGGAGCCGAAACAAGTGCGACATAGACCCTTTTGCACCGACTACAAGATGCATGCATTATTCATGGGTCAATCTTTCAATATTCTTTCTTCCTCTTATTTTCTCCATCCCGTTCGACTCCTCTTCTTATTTTCCCTCTCACTCCTTGGTTTCTTGCTTCCTTGCTTTACTTACAATATTTTTCCAAGTTGGTTATAGTTCTATACTTATATATGTTGCGATTAGAGATATTAAATATTCCAGGGATTGGTAAGACAATTGTTGATTTCATCGTGACCAAGGCAGTAGACGATTGGGTCTAAAACATTTTCCTCCCCATTTTTTGCCAATCACGTATCCTCCAATGCAGACTGATCGACTGAGGGGCTCTGTGTGTTTAGTTTTGCATTCTTGCGTGTCAGATTTTCTAATTAACTAATTCTAGCGATTAAAGCGGACATGCATTGATAGGTTTCCTTTCAAACGGATTGCCCATCGTGAATTAATCTCTTCACTGCATGTAGATCGTGATTGTTACCAACGGTATAAGAAGGGAGAAGGTTGCAGTGGAGAGTAATTACAGGAGCAGAGAAGGAAGTAAATAAGCACTGCTCGCAAATCATGCCTTAATCCATGAAACATGCATATTTCAAATTTACACATTAAATTCATAAGATCTGATTACATGCGGTGTGATTACTTAGAAAATTATTATTATTATTATCCCTTTTAATTGTGCATGCAATCCTGGATTTTTGTTTATGACGTGATTATTTAGATCTTTCCTTATTCGGTTGTGAAACCCGCGAGAGGTCGGATGTAAATCGGATGGTCTAGATGCCTCCAATGTTTGATGTCAAAGTATCAAAGTGGACGTACCAACACCAACTTCTTTTTAATAGTAAAAAAATGTTCCATCTCTCGGAGCATTAGTCCAACTAGCTAAATGTCCGTGCGTTGCTACGGTTCCACATATTTATCACAACACATATAGAATGAAATAATGCATGTGAATATTCACGTGTATGAAAAAGATAACACCTAGTATAAGAATGATAGCACACTAAGATTTCACCCCAGTTAAATTGTATTTCGTTAAAAAGGTCCGATTTTATGAGTATAACTTAAGGATCTAACTAATTTCTAATTTTTGACACGTCTTTAGATATTCTCATATAATTTGAGAATGTTGTTTTTGGCGTCATTTACTCGGTACTTGAGCAAGTGTATTAATATTTTCTTTCTCTGCTCATAACCATCCTACATGAAATTACTTATCATTACCATCAAAATATCACATGGGAATAAAAAATGAAATTAGAATACTCACCATTCAAATTGAATAAACCAAACCTTTTATATGGTCAAATAGATAGGACGAATTGACGTGGTACTCCCTCCTTCTTATTTTATGATGCGTATATTTTTTTTACAAATTTCCTGTTTTAAGATGCGTATTGTGGAGAGGAGCCGAAACAAGTGCGACATAGACCCTTTTGCACCGACTACAAGATGCATGCAGTATTCATGGGTCAATCTTTCCATATTCTTTCTTCCTCTTATTTTCTCCATCCCGTTCGACTCCTCTTCTTATTTTCCCTCTCACTCCTTGGTTTCTTGCTTCCTTGCTTTACTTACAATATTTTTCCAAGTTGGTTATAGTTCTATACTTATATATGTTGCGATTAGAGATATTAAATATTCCAGGGATTGGTAAGACAATTGTTGATTTCATCGTGACCAAGGCAGTAGACGATTGGGTCTAAAACATTTTCCTCCCCATTTTTTGCCAATCACGTATCCTCCAATGCAGACTGATCGACTGAGGGGCTCTGTGTGTTTAGTTTTGCATTCTTGCGTGTCAGATTTTCTAATTAACTAATTCTAGCGATTAAAGCGGACATGCATTGATAGGTTTCCTTTCAAACGGATTGCCCATCGTGAATTAATCTCTTCACTGCATGTAGATCGTGATTGTTACCAACGGTATAAGAAGGGAGAAGGTTGCAGTGGAGAGTAATTACAGGAGCAGAGAAGGAAGTAAATAAGCACTGCTCGCAAATCATGCCTTAATCCATGAAACATGCATATTTCAAATTTACACATTAAATTCATAAGATCTGATTACATGCGGTGTGATTACTTAGAAAATTATTATTATTATTATCCCTTTTAATTGTGCATGCAATCCTGGATTTTTGTTTATGACGTGATTATTTAGATCTTTCCTTATTCGGTTGTGAAACCCGCGAGAGGTCGGATGTAAATCGGATGGTCTAGATGCCTCCAATGTTTGATGTCAAAGTATCAAAGTGGACGTACCAACACCAACTTCTTTTTAATAGTAAAGAAATGTTCCATCTCTCGGAGCATTAGTCCAACTAGCTAAATGTCCGTGCGTTGCTACGGTTCCACATATTTATCACAACACATATAGAATGAAATAATGCATGTGAATATTCACGTGTATGAAAAAGATAACACCTAGTATAAGAATGATAGCACACTAAGATTTCACCCCAGTTAAATTGTATTTCGTTAAAAAGGTCCGATTTTATGAGTATAACTTAAGGATCTAACTAATTTCTAATTTTTGACACGTCTTTAGATATTCTCATATAATTTGAGAATGTTGTTTTTGGCGTCATTTACTCGGTACTTGAGCAAGTGTATTAATATTTTCTTTCTCTGCTCATAACCATCCTACATGAAATTACTTATCATTACCATCAAAATATCACATGGGAATAAAAAATGAAATTAGAATACTCACCATACAAATTGAATAAACCAAACCTTTTATATGGTCAAATAGATAGGACGAATTGACGTGGTACTCCCTCCTTCTTATTTTATGATGCGTATATTTTTTTTACAAATTTCCTGTTTTAAGATGCGTATTGTGGAGAGGAGCCGAAACAAGTGCGACATAGACCCTTTTGCACCGACTACAAGATGCATGCATTATTCATGGGTCAATCTTTCCATATTCTTTCTTCCTCTTATTTTCTCCATCCCGTTCGACTCCTCTTCTTATTTTCCCTCTCACTCCTTGGTTTCTTGCTTCCTTGCTTTACTTACAATATTTTTCCAAGTTGGTTATAGTTCTATACTTATATATGTTGCGATTAGAGATATTAAATATTACAGGGATTGGTAAGACAATTGTTGATTTCATCGTGACCAAGGCAGTAGACGATTGGGTCTAAAACATTTTCCTCCCCATTTTTTGCCAATCACGTATCCTCCAATGCAGACTGATCGACTGAGGGGCTCTGTGTGTTTAGTTTTGCATTCTTGCGTGTCAGATTTTCTAATTAACTAATTCTAGCGATTAAAGCGGACATGCATTGATAGGTTTCCTTTCAAACGGATTGCCCATCGTGAATTAATCTCTTCACTGCATGTAGATCGTGATTGTTACCAACGGTATAAGAAGGGAGAAGGTTGCAGTGGAGAGTAATTACAGGAGCAGAGAAGGAAGTAAATAAGCACTGCTCGCAAATCATGCCTTAATCCATGAAACATGCATATTTCAAATTTACACATTAAATTCATAAGATCTGATTACATGCGGTGTGATTACTTAGAAAATTATTATTATTATCCCTTTTAATTGTGCATGCAATCCTGGATTTTTGTTTATGACGTGATTATTTAGATCTTTCCTTATTCGGTTGTGAAACCCGCGAGAGGTCGGATGTAAATCGGATGGTCTAGATGCCTCCAATGTTTGATGTCAAAGTATCAAAGTGGACGTACCAACACCAACTTCTTTTTAATAGTAAAGAAATGTTCCATCTCTCGGAGCATTAGTCCAACTAGCTAAATGTCCGTGCGTTGCTACGGTTCCACATATTTATCACAACACATATAGAATGAAATAATGCATGTGAATATTCACGTGTATGAAAAAGATAACACCTAGTATAAGAATGATAGCACACTAAGATTTCACCCCACTTAAATTGTATTTCGTTAAAAAGGTCCGATTTTATGAGTATAACTTAAGGATCTAACTAATTTCTAATTTTTGACACGTCTTTAGATATTCTCATATAATTTGAGAATGTTGTTTTTGGCGTCATTTACTCGGTACTTGAGCAAGTGTATTAAGATTTTCTTTCTCTGCTCATAACCATCCTACATGAAATTACTTATCATTACCATCAAAATATCACATGGGAATAAAAAATGAAATTAGAATACTCACCATACAAATTGAATAAACCAAACCTTTTATATGGTCAAATAGATAGGACGAATTGACGTGGTACTCCCTCCTTCTTATTTTATGATGCGTATATTTTTTTTTACAAATTTCCTGTTTTAAGATGCGTATTGTGGAGAGGAGCCGAAACAAGTGCGACATGGACCCTTTTGCACCGACTACAAGATGCATGCATTATTCATGGGTCAATCTTTCCATATTCTTTCTTCCTCTTATTTTCTCCATCCCGTTCGACTCCTCTTCTTATTTTCCCTCTCACTCCTTGGTTTCTTGCTTCCTTGCTTTACTTACAATATTTTTCCAAGTTGGTTATAGTTCTATACTTATATATGTTGTGATTAGAGATATTAAATATTCCAGGGATTGGTAAGACAATTGTTGATTTCATCGTGACCAAGGCAGTAGACGATTGGGTCTAAAACATTTTCCTCCCCATTTTTTGCCAATCACGTATCCTCCAATGCAGACTGATCGACTGAGGGGCTCTGTGTGTTTAGTTTTACATTCTTGCGTGTCAGATTTTCTAATTAACTAATTCTAGCGATTAAAGCGGACATGCATTGATAGGTTTCCTTTCAAACGGATTGCCCATCGTGAATTAATCTCTTCACTTCATGTAGATCGTGATTGTTACCAACGGTATAAGAAGGCAGAAGGTTGCAGTGGAGAGTAATTACAGGAGCAGAGAAGGAAGTAAATAAGCACTGCTCGCAAATCATGCCTTAATCCATGAAACATGCATATTTCAAATTTACACATTAAATTCATAAGATCTGATTACATGCGGTGTGATTACTTAGAAAATTATTATTATTATTATCCCTTTTAATTGTGCATGCAATCCTGGATTTTTGTTTATGACGTGATTATTTAGATCTTTCCTTATTCGGTTGTGAAACCCGCGAGAGGTCGGATGTAAATCGGATGGTCTAGATGCCTCCAATGTTTGATGTCAAAGTATCAAAGTGGACGTACCAACACCAACTTCTTTTTAATAGTAAAGAAATGTTCCATCTCTCGGAGCATTAGTCCAACTAGCTAAATGTCCGTGCGTTGCTACGGTTCCACATATTTATCACAACACATATAGAATGAAATAATGCATGTGAATATTCACGTGTATGAAAAAGATAACACCTAGTATAAGAATGATAGCACACTAAGATTTCACCCCACTTAAATTGTATTTCGTTAAAAAGGTCCGATTTTATGAGTATAACTTAAGGATCTAACTAATTTCTAATTTTTGACACGTCTTTAGATATTCTCATATAATTTGAGAATGTTGTTTTTGGCGTCATTTACTCGGTACTTGAGCAAGTGTATTAAGATTTTCTTTCTCTGCTCATAACCATCCTACATGAAATTACTTATCATTACCATCAAAATATCACATGGGAATAAAAAATGAAATTAGAATACTCACCATACAAATTGAATAAACCAAACCTTTTATATGGTCAAATAGATAGGACGAATTGACGTGGTACTCCCTCCTTCTTATTTTATGATGCGTATATTTTTTTTACAAATTTCCTGTTTTAAGATGCGTATTGTGGAGAGGAGCCGAAACAAGTGCGACATGGACCCTTTTGCACCGACTACAAGATGCATGCATTATTCATGGGTCAATCTTTCCATATTCTTTCTTCCTCTTATTTTCTCCATCCCGTTCGACTCCTCTTCTTATTTTCCCTCTCACTCCTTGGTTTCTTGCTTCCTTGCTTTACTTACAATATTTTTCCAAGTTGGTTATAGTTCTATACTTATATATGTTGCGATTAGAGATATTAAATATTCCAGGGATTGGTAAGACAATTGTTGATTTCATCGTGACCAAGGCAGTAGACGATTGGGTCTAAAACATTTTCCTCCCCATTTTTTGCCAATCACGTATCCTCCAATGCAGACTGATCGACTGAGGGGCTCTGTGTGTTTAGTTTTGCATTCTTGCGTGTCAGATTTTCTAATTAACTAATTCTAGCGATTAAAGCGGACATGCATTGATAGGTTTCCTTTCAAACGGATTGCCCATCGTGAATTAATCTCTTCACTGCATGTAGATCGTGATTGTTACCAACGGTATAAGAAGATAGAAGGTTGCAGTGGAGAGTAATTACAGGAGCAGAGAAGGAAGTAAATAAGCACTGCTCGCAAATCATGCCTTAATCCATGAAACATGCATATTTCAAATTTACACATTAAATTCATAAGATCGGATTACATGCGGTGTGATTACTTAGAAAATTATTATTATTATTATCCCTTTTAATTGTGCATGCAATCCTGGATTTTTGTTTATGACGTGATTATTTAGATCTTTCCTTATTCGGTTGTGAAACCCGCGAGAGGTCGGATGTAAATCGGATGGTCTAGATGCCTCCAATGTTTGATGTCAAAGTATCAAAGTGGACGTACCAACACCAACTTCTTTTTAATAGTAAAGAAATGTTCCATCTCTCGGAGCATTAGTCCAACTAGCTAAATGTCCGTGCGTTGCTGCGGTTCCACATATTTATCACAACACATATAGAATGAAATAATGCATGTGAATATTCACGTGTATGAAAAAGATAACACCTAGTATAAGAATGATAGCACACTAAGATTTCACCCCACTTAAATTGTATTTCGTTAAAAAGGTCCGATTTTATGAGTATAACTTAAGGATCTAACTAATTTCTAATTTTTGACACGTCTTTAGATATTCTCATATAATTTGAGAATGTTGTTTTTGGCGTCATTTACTCGGTACTTGAGCAAGTGTATTAAGATTTTCTTTCTCTGCTCATAACCATCCTACATGAAATTACTTATCATTACCATCAAAATATCACATGGGAATAAAAAATGAAATTAGAATACTCACCATACAAATTGAATAAACCAAACCTTTTATATGGTCAAATAGATAGGACGAATTGACGTGGTACTCCCTCCTTCTTATTTTATGATGCGTATATTTTTTTTTACAAATTTCCTGTTTTAAGATGCGTATTGTGGAGAGGAGCCGAAACAAGTGCGACATGGACCCTTTTGCACCGACTACAAGATGCATGCATTATTCATGGGTCAATCTTTCCATATTCTTTCTTCCTCTTATTTTCTCCATCCCGTTCGACTCCTCTTCTTATTTTCCCTCTCACTCCTTGGTTTCTTGCTTCCTTGCTTTACTTACAATATTTTTCCAAGTTGGTTATAGTTCTATACTTATATATGTTGTGATTAGAGATATTAAATATTCCAGGGATTGGTAAGACAATTGTTGATTTCATCGTGACCAAGGCAGTAGACGATTGGGTCTAAAACATTTTCCTCCCCATTTTTTGCCAATCACGTATCCTCCAATGCAGACTGATCGACTGAGGGGCTCTGTGTGTTTAGTTTTACATTCTTGCGTGTCAGATTTTCTAATTAACTAATTCTAGCGATTAAAGCGGACATGCATTGATAGGTTTCCTTTCAAACGGATTGCCCATCGTGAATTAATCTCTTCACTTCATGTAGATCGTGATTGTTACCAACGGTATAAGAAGGCAGAAGGTTGCAGTGGAGAGTAATTACAGGAGCAGAGAAGGAAGTAAATAAGCACTGCTCGCAAATCATGCCTTAATCCATGAAACATGCATATTTCAAATTTACACATTAAATTCATAAGATCTGATTACATGCGGTGTGATTACTTAGAAAATTATTATTATTATTATCCCTTTTAATTGTGCATGCAATCCTGGATTTTTGTTTATGACGTGATTATTTAGATCTTTCCTTATTCGGTTGTGAAACCCGCGAGAGGTCGGATGTAAATCGGATGGTCTAGATGCCTCCAATGTTTGATGTCAAAGTATCAAAGTGGACGTACCAACACCAACTTCTTTTTAATAGTAAAGAAATGTTCCATCTCTCGGAGCATTAGTCCAACTAGCTAAATGTCCGTGCGTTGCTACGGTTCCACATATTTATCACAACACATATAGAATGAAATAATGCATGTGAATATTCACGTGTATGAAAAAGATAACACCTAGTATAAGAATGATAGCACACTAAGATTTCACCCCACTTAAATTGTATTTCGTTAAAAAGGTCCGATTTTATGAGTATAACTTAAGGATCTAACTAATTTCTAATTTTTGACACGTCTTTAGATATTCTCATATAATTTGAGTATGTTGTTTTTGGCGTCATTTACTCGGTACTTGAGCAAGTGTATTAAGATTTTCTTTCTCTGCTCATAACCATCCTACATGAAATTACTTATCATTACCATCAAAATATCACATGGGAATAAAAAATGAAATTAGAATACTCACCATACAAATTGAATAAACCAAACCTTTTATATGGTCAAATAGATAGGACGAATTGACGTGGTACTCCCTCCTTCTTATTTTATGATGCGTATATTTTTTTTACAAATTTCCTGTTTTAAGATGCGTATTGTGGAGAGGAGCCGAAACAAGTGCGACATGGACCCTTTTGCACCGACTACAAGATGCATGCATTATTCATGGGTCAATCTTTCCATATTCTTTCTTCCTCTTATTTTCTCCATCCCGTTCGACTCCTCTTCTTATTTTCCCTCTCACTCCTTGGTTTCTTGCTTCCTTGCTTTACTTACAATATTTTTCCAAGTTGGTTATAGTTCTATACTTATATATGTTGCGATTAGAGATATTAAATATTCCAGGGATTGGTAAGACAATTGTTGATTTCATCGTGACCAAGGCAGTAGACGATTGGGTCTAAAACATTTTCCTCCCCATTTTTTGCCAATCACGTATCCTCCAATGCAGACTGATCGACTGAGGGGCTCTGTGTGTTTAGTTTTGCATTCTTGCGTGTCAGATTTTCTAATTAACTAATTCTAGCGATTAAAGCGGACATGCATTGATAGGTTTCCTTTCAAACGGATTGCCCATCGTGAATTAATCTCTTCACTGCATGTAGATCGTGATTGTTACCAACGGTATAAGAAGATAGAAGGTTGCAGTGGAGAGTAATTACAGGAGCAGAGAAGGAAGTAAATAAGCACTGCTCGCAAATCATGCCTTAATCCATGAAACATGCATATTTCAAATTTACACATTAAATTCATAAGATCGGATTACATGCGGTGTGATTACTTAGAAAATTATTATTATTATTATCCCTTTTAATTGTGCATGCAATCCTGGATTTTTGTTTATGACGTGATTATTTAGATCTTTCCTTATTCGGTTGTGAAACCCGCGAGAGGTCGGATGTAAATCGGATGGTCTAGATGCCTCCAATGTTTGATGTCAAAGTATCAAAGTGGACGTACCAACACCAACTTCTTTTTAATAGTAAAGAAATGTTCCATCTCTCGGAGCATTAGTCCAACTAGCTAAATGTCCGTGCGTTGCTGCGGTTCCACATATTTATCACAACACATATAGAATGAAATAATGCATGTGAATATTCACGTGTATGAAAAAGATAACACCTAGTATAAGAATGATAGCACACTAAGATTTCACCCGAGTTAAATTGTATTTCGTTAAAAAGGTCCGATTTTATGAGTATAACTTAAGGATCTAACTAATTTCTAATTTTTGACACGTCTTTAGATATTCTCATATAATTTGAGAATGTTGTTTTTGGCGTCATTTACTCGGTACTTGAGCAAGTGTATTAATATTTTCTTTCTCTGCTCATAACCATCCTACATGAAATTACTTATCATTACCATCAAAATATCACATGGGAATAAAAAATGAAATTAGAATACTCACCATACAAATTGAATAAACCAAACCTTTTATATGGTCAAATAGATAGGACGAATTGACGTGGTACTCCCTCCTTCTTATTTTATGATGCGTATATTTTTTTTACAAATTTCCTGTTTTAAGATGCGTATTGTGGAGAGGAGCCGAAACAAGTGCGACATAGACCCTTTTGCACCGACTACAAGATGCATGCATTATTCATGGGTCAATCTTTCCATATTCTTTCTTCCTCTTATTTTCTCCATCCCGTTCGACTCCTCTTCTTATTTTCCCTCTCACTCCTTGGTTTCTTGCTTCCTTGCTTTACTTACAATATTTTTCCAAGTTGGTTATAGTTCTATACTTATATATGTTGCGATTAGAGATATTAAATATTACAGGGATTGGTAAGACAATTGTTGATTTCATCGTGACCAAGGCAGTAGACGATTGGGTCTAAAACATTTTCCTCCCCATTTTTTGCCAATCACGTATCCTCCAATGCAGACTGATCGACTGAGGGGCTCTGTGTGTTTAGTTTTGCATTCTTGCGTGTCAGATTTTCTAATTAACTAATTCTAGCGATTAAAGCGGACATGCATTGATAGGTTTCCTTTCAAACGGATTGCCCATCGTGAATTAATCTCTTCACTGCATGTAGATCGTGATTGTTACCAACGGTATAAGAAGGGAGAAGGTTGCAGTGGAGAGTAATTACAGGAGCAGAGAAGGAAGTAAATAAGCACTGCTCGCAAATCATGCCTTAATCCATGAAACATGCATATTTCAAATTTACACATTAAATTCATAAGATCTGATTACATGCGGTGTGATTACTTAGAAAATTATTATTATTATCCCTTTTAATTGTGCATGCAATCCTGGATTTTTGTTTATGACGTGATTATTTAGATCTTTCCTTATTCGGTTGTGAAACCCGCGAGAGGTCGGATGTAAATCGGATGGTCTAGATGCCTCCAATGTTTGATGTCAAAGTATCAAAGTGGACGTACCAACACCAACTTCTTTTTAATAGTAAAGAAATGTTCCATCTCTCGGAGCATTAGTCCAACTAGCTAAATGTCCGTGCGTTGCTACGGTTCCACATATTTATCACAACACATATAGAATGAAATAATGCATGTGAATATTCACGTGTATGAAAAAGATAACACCTAGTATAAGAATGATAGCACACTAAGATTTCACCCCACTTAAATTGTATTTCGTTAAAAAGGTCCGATTTTATGAGTATAACTTAAGGATCTAACTAATTTCTAATTTTTGACACGTCTTTAGATATTCTCATATAATTTGAGAATGTTGTTTTTGGCGTCATTTACTCGGTACTTGAGCAAGTGTATTAAGATTTTCTTTCTCTGCTCATAACCATCCTACATGAAATTACTTATCATTACCATCAAAATATCACATGGGAATAAAAAATGAAATTAGAATACTCACCATACAAATTGAATAAACCAAACCTTTTATATGGTCAAATAGATAGGACGAATTGACGTGGTACTCCCTCCTTCTTATTTTATGATGCGTATATTTTTTTTACAAATTTCCTGTTTTAAGATGCGTATTGTGGAGAGGAGCCGAAACAAGTGCGACATGGACCCTTTTGCACCGACTACAAGATGCATGCATTATTCATGGGTCAATCTTTCCATATTCTTTCTTCCTCTTATTTTCTCCATCCCGTTCGACTCCTCTTCTTATTTTCCCTCTCACTCCTTGGTTTCTTGCTTCCTTGCTTTACTTACAATATTTTTCCAAGTTGGTTATAGTTCTATACTTATATATGTTGTGATTAGAGATATTAAATATTCCAGGGATTGGTAAGACAATTGTTGATTTCATCGTGACCAAGGCAGTAGACGATTGGGTCTAAAACATTTTCCTCCCCATTTTTTGCCAATCACGTATCCTCCAATGCAGACTGATCGACTGAGGGGCTCTGTGTGTGTAGTTTTGCATTCTTGCGTGTCAGATTTTCTAATTAACTAATTCTAGCGATTAAAGCGGACATGCATTGATAGGTTTCCTTTCAAACGGATTGCCCATCGTGAATTAGTCTCTTCACTGCATGTAGATCGTGATTGTTACCAACGGTATAAGAAGGGAGAAGGTTGCAGTGGAGAGTAATTACAGGAGCAGAGAAGGAAGTAAATAAGCACTACTCGCAAATCATGCCTTAATCCATGAAACATGCATATTTCAAATTTACACATTAAATTCATAAGATCTGATTACATGCGGTGTGATTACTTAGAAAATTATTATTATTATTATCCCTTTTAATTGTGCATGCAATCCTGGATTTTTGTTTATGACGTGATTATTTAGATCTTTCCTTATTCGGTTGTGAAACCCGCGAGAGGTCGGATGTAAATCGGATGGTCTAGATGCCTCCAATGTTTGATGTCAAAGTATCAAAGTGGACGTACCAACACCAACTTCTTTTTAATAGTAAAGAAATGTTCCATCTCTCGGAGCATTAGTCCAACTAGCTAAATGTCCGTGCGTTGCTACGGTTCCACATATTTATCACAACACATATAGAATGAAATAATGCATGTGAATATTCACGTGTATGAAAAAGATAACACCTAGTATAAGAATGATAGCACACTAAGATTTCACCCCACTTAAATTGTATTTCGTTAAAAAGGTCCGATTTTATGAGTATAACTTAAGGATCTAACTAATTTCTAATTTTTGACACGTCTTTAGATATTCTCATATAATTTGAGTATGTTGTTTTTGGCGTCATTTACTCGGTACTTGAGCAAGTGTATTAAGATTTTCTTTCTCTGCTCATAACCATCCTACATGAAATTACTTATCATTACCATCAAAATATCACATGGGAATAAAAAATGAAATTAGAATACTCACCATACAAATTGAATAAACCAAACCTTTTATATGGTCAAATAGATAGGACGAATTGACGTGGTACTCCCTCCTTCTTATTTTATGATGCGTATATTTTTTTTACAAATTTCCTGTTTTAAGATGCGTATTGTGGAGAGGAGCCGAAACAAGTGCGACATGGACCCTTTTGCACCGACTACAAGATGCATGCATTATTCATGGGTCAATCTTTCCATATTCTTTCTTCCTCTTATTTTCTCCATCCCGTTCGACTCCTCTTCTTATTTTCCCTCTCACTCCTTGGTTTCTTGCTTCCTTGCTTTACTTACAATATTTTTCCAAGTTGGTTATAGTTCTATACTTATATATGTTGCGATTAGAGATATTAAATATTCCAGGGATTGGTAAGACAATTGTTGATTTCATCGTGACCAAGGCAGTAGACGATTGGGTCTAAAACATTTTCCTCCCCATTTTTTGCCAATCACGTATCCTCCAATGCAGACTGATCGACTGAGGGGCTCTGTGTGTTTAGTTTTGCATTCTTGCGTGTCAGATTTTCTAATTAACTAATTCTAGCGATTAAAGCGGACATGCATTGATAGGTTTCCTTTCAAACGGATTGCCCATCGTGAATTAATCTCTTCACTGCATGTAGATCGTGATTGTTACCAACGGTATAAGAAGATAGAAGGTTGCAGTGGAGAGTAATTACAGGAGCAGAGAAGGAAGTAAATAAGCACTGCTCGCAAATCATGCCTTAATCCATGAAACATGCATATTTCAAATTTACACATTAAATTCATAAGATCGGATTACATGCGGTGTGATTACTTAGAAAATTATTATTATTATTATCCCTTTTAATTGTGCATGCAATCCTGGATTTTTGTTTATGACGTGATTATTTAGATCTTTCCTTATTCGGTTGTGAAACCCGCGAGAGGTCGGATGTAAATCGGATGGTCTAGATGCCTCCAATGTTTGATGTCAAAGTATCAAAGTGGACGTACCAACACCAACTTCTTTTTAATAGTAAAGAAATGTTCCATCTCTCGGAGCATTAGTCCAACTAGCTAAATGTCCGTGCGTTGCTGCGGTTCCACATATTTATCACAACACATATAGAATGAAATAATGCATGTGAATATTCACGTGTATGAAAAAGATAACACCTAGTATAAGAATGATAGCACACTAAGAT
This sequence comes from Avena sativa, assembly GCA_916181665.1. Lineage (NCBI taxonomy): Eukaryota > Viridiplantae > Streptophyta > Magnoliopsida > Poales > Poaceae > Avena > Avena sativa. The sequence goes on along the minus strand of OV702285.1, from coordinate 42,429,542 downwards.
TTCACCCGAGTTAAATTGTATTTCGTTAAAAAGGTCCGATTTTATGAGTATAACTTAAGGATCTAACTAATTTCTAATTTTTGACACGTCTTTAGATATTCTCATATAATTTGAGAATGTTGTTTTTGGCGTCATTTACTCGGTACTTGAGCAAGTGTATTAAGATTTTCTTTCTCTGCTCATAACCATCCTACATGAAATTACTTATCATTAGCATCAAAATATCACATGGGAATAAAAAATGAAATTAGAATACTCACCATACAAATTGAATAAACCAAACCTTTTATATGGTCAAATAGATAGGACGAATTGACGTGGTACTCCCTCCTTCTTATTTTATGATGCGTATATTTTTTTACAAATTTCCTGTTTTAAGATGCGTATTGTGGAGAGGAGCCGAAACAAGTGCGACATAGACCCTTTTGCACCGACTACAAGATGCATGCATTATTCATGGGTTAATCTTTCCATATTCTTTCTTCCTCTTATTTTCTCCATCCCGTTCGACTCCTCTTCTTATTTTCCCTCTCACTCCTTGGTTTCTTGCTTCCTTGCTTTACTTACAATATTTTTCCAAGTTGGTTATAGTTCTATACTTATATATGTTGCGATTAGAGATATTAAATATTCCAGGGATTGGTAAGACAATTGTTGATTTCATCGTGACCAAGGCAGTAGACGATTGGGTCTAAAACATTTTCCTCCCCATTTTTTGCCAATCACGTATCCTCCAATGCAGACTGATCGACTGAGGGGCTCTGTGTGTTTAGTTTTGCATTCTTGCGTGTCAGATTTTCTAATTAACTAATTCTAGCGATTAAAGCGGACATGCATTGATAGGTTTCCTTTCAAACGGATTGCCCATCGTGAATTAATCTCTTCACTGCATGTAGATCGTGATTGTTACCAACGGTATAAGAAGGGAGAAGGTTGCAGTGGAGAGTAATTACAGGAGCAGAGAAGGAAGTAAATAAGCACTGCTCGCAAATCATGCCTTAATCCATGAAACATGCATATTTCAAATTTACACATTAAATTCATAAGATCTGATTACATGCGGTGTGATTACTTAGAAAATTATTATTATTATTATCCCTTTTAATTGTGCATGCAATCCTGGATTTTTGTTTATGACGTGATTATTTAGATCTTTCCTTATTCGGTTGTGAAACCCGCGAGAGGTCGGATGTAAATCGGATGGTCTAGATGCCTCCAATGTTTGATGTCAAAGTATCAAAGTGGACGTACCAACACCAACTTCTTTTTAATAGTAAAGAAATGTTCCATCTCTCGGAGCATTAGTCCAACTAGCTAAATGTCCGTGCGTTGCTACGGTTCCACATATTTATCACAACACATATAGAATGAAATAATGCATGTGAATATTCACGTGTATGAAAAAGATAACACCTAGTATAAGAATGATAGCACACTAAGATTTCACCCCAGTTAAATTGTATTTCGTTAAAAAGGTCCGATTTTATGAGTATAACTTAAGGATCTAACTAATTTCTAATTTTTGACACGTCTTTAGATATTCTCATATAATTTGAGTATGTTGTTTTTGGCGTCATTTACTCGGTACTTGAGCAAGTGTATTAAGATTTTCTTTCTCTGCTCATAACCATCCTACATGAAATTACTTATCATTACCATCAAAATATCACATGGGAATAAAAAATGAAATTAGAATACTCACCATACAAATTGAATAAACCAAACCTTTTATATGGTCAAATAGATAGGACGAATTGACGTGGTACTCCCTCCTTCTTATTTTATGATGCGTATATTTTTTTTACAAATTTCCTGTTTTAAGATGCGTATTGTGGAGAGGAGCCGAAACAAGTGCGACATAGACCCTTTTGCACCGACTACAAGATGCATGCATTATTCATAGGTCAATCTTTCCATATTCTTTCTTCCTCTTATTTTCTCCATCCCGTTCGACTCCTCTTCTTATTTTCCCTCTCACTCCTTGGTTTCTTGCTTCCTTGCTTTGCTTACAATATTTTTCCAAGTTGGTTATAGTTCTATACTTATATATGTTGCGATTAGAGATATTAAATATTCCAGGGATTGGTAAGACAATTGTTGATTTCATCGTGACCAAGGCAGTAGACGATTGGGTCTAAAACATTTTCCTCCCCATTTTTTGCCAATCACGTATCCTCCAATGCAGACTGATCGACTGAGGGGCTCTGTGTGTTTAGTTTTGCATTCTTGCGTGTCAGATTTTCTAATTAACTAATTCTAGCGATTAAAGCGGACATGCATTGATAGGTTTCCTTTTAAACGGATTGCCCATCGTGAATTAGTCTCTTCACTGCATGTAGATCGTGATTGTTACCAACGGTATAAGAAGGGAGAAGGTTGCAGTGGAGAGTAATTACAGGAGCAGAGAAGGAAGTAAATAAGCACTACTCGCAAATCATGCCTTAATCCATGAAACATGCATATTTCAAATTTACACATTAAATTCATAAGATCTGATTACATGCGGTGTGATTACTTAGAAAATTATTATTATTATTATCCCTTTTAATTGTGCATGCAATCCTGGATTTTTGTTTATGACGTGATTATTTAGATCTTTCCTTATTCGGTTGTGAAACCCGCGAGAGGTCGGATGTAAATCGGATGGTCTAGATGCCTCCAATGTTTGATATCAAAGTATCAAAGTGGACGTACCAACACCAACTTCTTTTTAATAGTAAAGAAATGTTCCATCTCTCGGAGCATTAGTCCAACTAGCTAAATGTCCGTGCGTTGCTACGGTTCCACATATTTATCACAACACATATAGAATGAAATAATGCATGTGAATATTCACGTGTATGAAAAAGATAACACCTAGTATAAGAATGATAGCACACTAAGATTTCACCCCAGTTAAATTGTATTTCGTTAAAAAGGTCCGATTTTATGAGTATAACTTAAGGATCTAACTAATTTCTAATTTTTGACACGTCTTTAGATATTCTCATATAATTTGAGAATGTTGTTTTTGGCGTCATTTACTCGGTACTTGAGCAAGTGTATTAAGATTTTCTTTCTCTGCTCATAACCATCCTACATGAAATTACTTATCATTACCATCAAAATATCACATGGGAATAAAAAATGAAATTAGAATACTCACCATACAAATTGAATAAACCAAACCTTTTATATGGTCAAATAGATAGGACGAATTGACGTGGTACTCCCTCCTTCTTATTTTATGATGCGTATATTTTTTTTACAAATTTCCTGTTTTAAGATGCGTATTGTGGAGAGGAGCCGAAACAAGTGCGACATGGACCCTTTTGCACCGACTACAAGATGCATGCATTATTCATGGGTCAATCTTTCCATATTCTTTCTTCCTCTTATTTTCTCCATCCCGTTCGACTCCTCTTCTTATTTTCCCTCTCACTCCTTGGTTTCTTGCTTCCTTGCTTTACTTATAATATTTTTCCAAGTTGGTTATAGTTCTATACTGATATATGTTGCGATTAGAGATATTAAATATTCCAGGGATTGGTAAGACAATTGTTGATTTCATTGTGACCAAGGCAGTAGACGATTGGGTCTAAAACATTTTCCTCCCCATTTTTTGCCAATCACGTATCCTCCAATGCAGACTGATCGACTGAGGGGCTCTGTGTGTTTAGTTTTGCATTCTTGCGTGTCAGATTTTCTAATTAACTAATTCTAGCGATTAAAGCGGACATGCATTGATAGGTTTCCTTTCAAACGGATTGCCCATCGTGAATTAATCTCTTCACTGCATGTAGATCGTGATTGTTACCAACGGTATAAGAAGGGAGAAGGTTGCAGTGGAGAGTAATTACAGGAGCAGAGAAGGAAGTAAATAAGCACTACTCGCAAATCATGCCTTAATCCATGAAACATGCATATTTCAAATTTACACATTAAATTCATAAGATCTGATTACATGCGGTGTGATTACTTAGAAAATTATTATTATTATTATCCCTTTTAATTGTGCATGCAATCCTGGATTTTTGTTTATGACGTGATTATTTAGATCTTTCCTTATTCGGTTGTGAAACCCGCGAGAGGTCGGATGTAAATCGGATGGTCTAGATGCCTCCAATGTTTGATGTCAAAGTATCAAAGTGGACGTACCAACACCAACTTCTTTTTAATAGTAAAGAAATGTTCCATCTCTCGGAGCATTAGTCCAACTAGCTAAATGTCCGTGCGTTGCTGCGGTTCCACATATTTATCACAACACATATAGAATGAAATAATGCATGTGAATATTCACGTGTATGAAAAAGATAACACCTAGTATAAGAATGATAGCACACTAAGATTTCACCCGAGTTAAATTGTATTTCGTTAAAAAGGTCCGATTTTATGAGTATAACTTAAGGATCTAACTAATTTCTAATTTTTGACACGTCTTTAGATATTCTCATATAATTTGAGAATGTTGTTTTTGGCGTCATTTACTCGGTACTTGAGCAAGTGTATTAAGATTTTCTTTCTCTGCTCATAACCATCCTACATGAAATTACTTATCATTAGCATCAAAATATCACATGGGAATAAAAAATGAAATTAGAATACTCACCATACAAATTGAATAAACCAAACCTTTTATATGGTCAAATAGATAGGACGAATTGACGTGGTACTCCCTCCTTCTTATTTTATGATGCGTATTTTTTTTTTACAAATTTCCTGTTTTAAGATGCGTATTGTGGAGAGGAGCCGAAACAAGTGCGACATAGACCCTTTTGCACCGACTACAAGATGCATGCATTATTCATGGGTCAATCTTTCCATATTCTTTCTTCCTCTTATTTTCTCCATCTCGTTCGACTCCTCTTCTTATTTTCCCTCTCACTCCTTGGTTTCTTTCTTCCTTGCTTTACTTACAATATTTTTCCAAGTTGGTTATAGTTCTATACTTATATATGTTGCGATTAGAGATATTAAATATTCCAGGGATTGGTAAGACAATTGTTGATTTCATCGTGACCAAGGCAGTAGACGATTGGGTCTAAAACATTTTCCTCCCCATTTTTTGCCAATCACGTATCCTCCAATGCAGACTGATCGACTGAGGGGCTCTGTGTGTTTAGTTTTGCATTCTTGCGTGTCAGATTTTCTAATTAACTAATTCTAGCGATTAAAGCGGACATGCATTGATAGGTTTCCTTTCAAACGGATTGCCCATCGTGAATTAATCTCTTCACTGCATGTAGATCGTGATTGTTACCAACGGTATAAGAAGGGAGAAGGTTGCAGTGGAGAGTAATTACAGGAGCAGAGAAGGAAGTAAATAAGCACTGCTCGCAAATCATGCCTTAATCCATGAAACATGCATATTTCAAATTTACACATTAAATTCATAAGATCTGATTACATGCGGTGTGATTACTTAGAAAATTATTATTATTATTATCCCTTTTAATTGTGCATGCAATCCTGGATTTTTGTTTATGACGTGATTATTTAGATCTTTCCTTATTCGGTTGTGAAACCCGCGAGAGGTCGGATGTAAATCGGATGGTCTAGATGCCTCCAATGTTTGATGTCAAAGTATCAAAGTGGACGTACCAACACCAACTTCTTTTTAATAGTAAAGAAATGTTCCATCTCTCGGAGCATTAGTCCAACTAGCTAAATGTCCGTGCGTTGCTACGGTTCCACATATTTATCACAACACATATAGAATGAAATAATGCATGTGAATATTCACGTGTATGAAAAAGATAACACCTAGTATAAGAATGATAGCACACTAAGATTTCACCCCAGTTAAATTGTATTTCGTTAAAAAGGTCCGATTTTATGAGTATAACTTAAGGATCTAACTAATTTCTAATTTTTGACACGTCTTTAGATATTCTCATATAATTTGAGAATGTTGTTTTTGGCGTCATTTACTCGGTACTTGAGCAAGTGTATTAAGATTTTCTTTCTCTGCTCATAACCATCCTACATGAAATTACTTATCATTACCATCAAAATATCACATGGGAATAAAAAATGAAATTAGAATACTCACCATACAAATTGAATAAACCAAACCTTTTATATGGTCAAATAGATAGGACGAATTGACGTGGTACTCCCTCCTTCTTATTTTATGATGCGTATATTTTTTTTACAAATTTCCTGTTTTAAGATGCGTATTGTGGAGAGGAGCCGAAACAAGTGCGACATAGACCCTTTTGCACCGACTACAAGATGCATGCATTATTCATAGGTCAATCTTTCCATATTCTTTCTTCCTCTTATTTTCTCCATCCCGTTCGACTCCTCTTCTTATTTTCCCTCTCACTCCTTGGTTTCTTGCTTCCTTGCTTTGCTTACAATATTTTTCCAAGTTGGTTATAGTTCTATACTTATATATGTTGCGATTAGAGATATTAAATATTCCAGGGATTGGTAAGACAATTGTTGATTTCATCGTGACCAAGGCAGTAGACGATTGGGTCTAAAACATTTTCCTCCCCATTTTTTGCCAATCACGTATCCTCCAATGCAGACTGATCGACTGAGGGGCTCTGTGTGTTTAGTTTTGCATTCTTGCGTGTCAGATTTTCTAATTAACTAATTCTAGCGATTAAAGCGGACATGCATTGATAGGTTTCCTTTTAAACGGATTGCCCATCGTGAATTAGTCTCTTCACTGCATGTAGATCGTGATTGTTACCAACGGTATAAGAAGGGAGAAGGTTGCAGTGGAGAGTAATTACAGGAGCAGAGAAGGAAGTAAATAAGCACTACTCGCAAATCATGCCTTAATCCATGAAACATGCATATTTCAAATTTACACATTAAATTCATAAGATCTGATTACATGCGGTGTGATTACTTAGAAAATTATTATTATTATTATCCCTTTTAATTGTGCATGCAATCCTGGATTTTTGTTTATGACGTGATTATTTAGATCTTTCCTTATTCGGTTGTGAAACCCGCGAGAGGTCGGATGTAAATCGGATGGTCTAGATGCCTCCAATGTTTGATGTCAAAGTATCAAAGTGGACGTACCAACACCAACTTCTTTTTAATAGTAAAGAAATGTTCCATCTCTCGGAGCATTAGTCCAACTAGCTAAATGTCCGTGCGTTGCTACGGTTCCACATATTTATCACAACACATATAGAATGAAATAATGCATGTGAATATTCACGTGTATGAAAAAGATAACACCTAGTATAAGAATGATAGCACACTAAGATTTCACCCCAGTTAAATTGTATTTCGTTAAAAAGGTCCGATTTTATGAGTATAACTTAAGGATCTAACTAATTTTTAATTTTTGACACGTCTTTAGATATTCTCATATAATTTGAGAATGTTGTTTTTGGCGTCATTTACTCGGTACTTGAGCAAGTGTATTAAGATTTTCTTTCTCTGCTCATAACCATCCTACATGAAATTACTTATCATTACCATCAAAATATCACATGGGAATAAAAAATGAAATTAGAATACTCACCATACAAATTGAATAAACCAAACCTTTTATATGGTCAAATAGATAGGACGAATTGACGTGGTACTCCCTCCTTCTTATTTTATGATGCGTATATTTTTTTACAAATTCCCTGTTTTAAGATGCGTATTGTGGAGAGGAGCCGAAACAAGTGCGACATAGACCCTTTTGCACCGACTACAAGATGCATGCATTATTCATGGGTCAATCTTTCCATATTCTTTCTTCCTCTTATTTTCTCCATCCCGTTCGACTCCTCTTCTTATTTTCCCTCTCACTCCTTGGTTTCTTGCTTCCTTGCTTTACTTACAATATTTTTCCAAGTTGGTTATAGTTCTATACTTATATATGTTGCGATTAGAGATATTAAATATTCCAGGGATTGGTAAGACAATTGTTGATTTCATCGTGACCAAGGCAGTAGACGATTGGGTCTAAAACATTTTCCTCCCCATTTTTTGCCAATCACTTATCCTCCAATGCAGACTGATCGACTGAGGGGCTCTGTGTGTTTAGTTTTGCATTCTTGCGTGTCAGATTTTCTAATTAACTAATTCTAGCGATTAAAGCGGACATGCATTGATAGGTTTCCTTTCAAACGGATTGCCCATCGTGAATTAATCTCTTCACTGCATGTAGATCGTGATTGTTACCAACGGTATAAGAAGGGAGAAGGTTGCAGTGGAGAGTAATTACAGGAGCAGAGAAGGAAGTAAATAAGCACTACTCGCAAATCATGCCTTAATCCATGAAACATGCATATTTCAAATTTACACATTAAATTCATAAGATCTGATTACATGCGGTGGGATTACTTAGAAAATTATTATTATTATTATTATCCCTTTTAATTGTGCAGGCAATCCTGGATTTTTGTTTATGACGTGATTATTTAGATCTTTCCTTATTCGGTTGTGAAACCCGCGAGAGGTCGGATGTAAATCGGATGGTCTAGATGCCTCCAATGTTTGATGTCAAAGTATCAAAGTGGACGTACCAACACCAACTTCTTTTTAATAGTAAAGAAATGTTCCATCTCTCGAAGCAATAGTCCAACTAGCTAAATGTCCGTGCGTTGCTACGGTTCCACATATTTATCACAACACATATAGAATGAAATAATGCATGTGAATATTCACGTGTATGAAAAAGATAACACCTAGTATAAGAATGATAGCACACTAAGATTTCACCCCAGTTAAATTGTATTTCGTTAAAAAGGTCCGATTTTATGAGTATAACTTAAGGATCTAACTAATTTTTAATTTTTGACACGTCTTTAGATATTCTCATATAATTTGAGAATGTTGTTTTTGGCGTCATTTACTCGGTACTTGAGCAAGTGTATTAAGATTTTCTTTCTCTGCTCATAACCATCCTACATGAAATTACTTATCATTACCATCAAAATATCACATGGGAATAAAAAATGAAATTAGAATACTCACCATACAAATTGAATAAACCAAACCTTTTATATGGTCAAATAGATAGGACGAATTGACGTGGTACTCCCTCCTTCTTATTTTATGATGCGTATATTTTTTTACAAATTCCCTGTTTTAAGATGCGTATTGTGGAGAGGAGCCGAAACAAGTGCGACATAGACCCTTTTGCACCGACTACAAGATGCATGCATTATTCATGGGTCAATCTTTCCATATTCTTTCTTCCTCTTATTTTCTCCATCCCGTTCGACTCCTCTTCTTATTTTCCCTCTCACTCCTTGGTTTCTTGCTTCCTTGCTTTACTTACAATATTTTTCCAAGTTGGTTATAGTTCTATACTTATATATGTTGCGATTAGAGATATTAAATATTCCAGGGATTGGTAAGACAATTGTTGATTTCATCGTGACCAAGGCAGTAGACGATTGGGTCTAAAACATTTTCCTCCCCATTTTTTGCCAATCACTTATCCTCCAATGCAGACTGATCGACTGAGGGGCTCTGTGTGTTTAGTTTTGCATTCTTGCGTGTCAGATTTTCTAATTAACTAATTCTAGCGATTAAAGCGGACATGCATTGATAGGTTTCCTTTTAAACGGATTGCCCATCGTGAATTAATCTCTTCACTGCATGTAGATCGTGATTGTTACCAACGGTATAAGAAGGGAGAAGGTTGCAGTGGAGAGTAATTACAGGAGCAGAGAAGGAAGTAAATAAGCACTACTCGCAAATCATGCCTTAATCCATGAAACATGCATATTTCAAATTTACACATTAAATTCATAAGATCTGATTACATGCGGTGGGATTACTTAGAAAATTATTATTATTATTATTATCCCTTTTAATTGTGCAGGCAATCCTGGATTTTTGTTTATGACGTGATTATTTAGATCTTTCCTTATTCGGTTGTGAAACCCGCGAGAGGTCGGATGTAAATCGGATGGTCTAGATGCCTCCAATGTTTGATGTCAAAGTATCAAAGTGGACGTACCAACACCAACTTCTTTTTAATAGTAAAGAAATGTTCCATCTCTCGGAGCATTAGTCCAACTAGCTAAATGTCCGTGCGTTGCTACGGTTCCACATATTTATCACAACACATATAGAATGAAATAATGCATGTGAATATTCACGTGTATGAAAAAGATAACACCTAGTATAAGAATGATAGCACACTAAGATTTCACCCCAGTTAAATTGTATTTCGTTAAAAAGGTCCGATTTTATGAGTATAACTTAAGGATCTAACTAATTTCTAATTTTTGACACGTCTTTAGATATTCTCATATAATTTGAGAATGTTGTTTTTGGCGTCATTTACTCGGTACTTGAGCAAGTGTATTAAGATTTTCTTTCTCTGCTCATAACCATCCTACATGAAATTACTTATCATTACCATCAAAATATCACATGGGAATAAAAAATGAAAATAGAATACTCACCATACAAATTGAATAAACCAAACCTTTTATATGGTCAAATAGATAGGACGAATTGACGTGGTACTCCCTCCTTCTTATTTTATGATGCGTATATTTTTTTTACAAATTTCCTGTTTTAAGATGTGTATTGTGGAGAGGAGCCGAAACAAGTGCGACATGGACCCTTTTGCACCGACTACAAGATGCATGCATTATTCATGGGTCAATCTTTCCATATTCTTTCTTCCTCTTATTTTCTCCATCCCGTTCGACTCCTCTTCTTATTTTCCCTCTCACTCCTTGGTTTCTTGCTTCCTTGCTTTACTTACAATATTTTTCCAAGTTGGTTATAGTTCTATACTTATATATGTTGCGATTAGAGATATTAAATATTCCAGGGATTGGTAAGACAATTGTTGATTTCATCGTGACCAAGGCAGTAGACGATTGGGTCTAAAACATTTTCCTCCCCATTTTTTGCCAATCACGTATCCTCCAATGCAGACTGATCGACTGAGGGGCTCTGTGTGTTTAGTTTTGCATTCTTGCGTGTCAGATTTTCTAATTAACTAATTCTAGCGATTAAAGCGGACATGCATTGATAGGTTTCCTTTCAAACGGATTGCCCATCGTGAATTAATCTCTTCACTGCATGTAGATCGTGATTGTTACCAACGGTATAAGAAGGGAGAAGGTTGCAGTGGAGAGTAATTACAGGAGCAGAGAAGGAAGTAAATAAGCACTGCTCGCAAATCATGCCTTAATCCATGAAACATGCATATTTCAAATTTACACATTAAATTCATAAGATCTGATTACATGCGGTGTGATTACTTAGAAAATTATTATTATTATCCCTTTTAATTGTGCATGCAATCCTGGATTTTTGTTTATGACGTGATTATTTAGATCTTTCCTTATTCGGTTGTGAAACCCGCGAGAGGTCGGATGTAAATCGGATGGTCTAGATGCCTCCAATGTTTGATGTCAAAGTATCAAAGTGGATGTACCAACACCAACTTCTTTTTAATAGTAAAGATACTCGATGATCCATTCTCATGTTGGCCCAAACGCGAGTACATATTTAAAAATTAAAACACGATCCATGTTGACATCTTTTGCTAACTTTCTATTCTTTAGGTAAAATCGATAGATTGTTATCACCTACTTGTCATTTTATACATTAGTTAGTAATCGTATTATAATAGTGTGGTTGATAGAGGCATGTAATGCCATCATATGTACTAATGAATTAAAGGCTGCATATTTCTACTTATGTGGAATGAAAGCATTCCTTAGATATTGGTATCACTTAAATACCCATTCTCGAACTATGCAGAACACTGAGTAGTGTCTAAAGAAATGCATAAATTTTTTTGACAACTATGTCGTGATAATTGTTGTATTTAACAACCACGATACAAAAATATTGCAAGTGGTGTGAAAACATATTTAGTCAAAATACAGAAGCATGGTATGTAGTTTTGAATACCTCGTCGAGACAAACTCACGATGAGGACGTACCACTAATAAAATTAACAGTTTAGGAAATAAATTACCTTAAACACTTAATACATCAGTTAATACGTTAATACTAGCATGGGATGGCATATCATGCATGCATGAATATGGTATTTCTATAAGGAAAATTCCACAAGCAGAGCAGCCGCACGGGATACATACCCATTAGGTTATCCGAGCTTTGAATTAACGCCGTGGCGTATTTCCTGCTTGCTCGACGGCCAACATAGGTGATGGTAATCTAAGATTTTGTACCTATCAATTGCCGCAATGGGTATTCTTAATGTTTTGTGTGACATGAATGATTGTTTAGTTCTTTTTTCACTGAAATTAATTAATCTGCGCCAGCTGCAGCCTCTGCATTGTATCTAGCTATTGTGCGTGGTCTCCTATATGTGAATGAGTGCCTTGTTTGTATTCTTGGAGAATTACTCGACTAAGACCAATGGCGACAATAATGATCTCTGAAACTTGGCTGACGGAGCATGAAGTTGGGCATTACAAGTGTGATTGATGATGGGCCAAGTCTTTTCACCCGACGAGAGCTAATTCAGGAGCCTCGAAGATGGGGCCGAGCTGCCAGAAAACTAATCAGAATTTTAGAAGAGTTCCCGTTACCTTCCATGCCTAACTAGACGAGGAGCTTAATCAATGGATTAATGCTGCAGGAGAAGATATGCATGTTGTAAAACTGAACATTTTGTTCCATAGGATCTCGAAGGGAAGATGTATACAGCTGAACATAGTGGCTAAACGAAGCTGGAAGGAGGAAATATATGGCAAAGGGTGAGGGACCTACTGAACTGTGGGATATTAATTTCAATATTTATACGCTTTTACCAATCGTGTACTACACAAATCTTCTTTTTTTCGAACTGTCTATGAATCATCTTAAAAGAGATAAAAACTGGGTGATGACCCATTGGAGTGGTATAAATGAGGTTCACAGAAGCAACATGGTGAAGATCACCAGATCAGATATTATATGCAAAATATACAGTGGCATGTTCTCTTTCTTCCAAAACATTCTGAAAATATTATGCTCACCGGACTGCACTCGCGCCATATAGTTCGAAATACTACTACTCTCTTCATGTCAAAATAAGTGACTTAACTTTGTCTAAACACGCATACATCTAGACATGTTCTGTGACTACATTCATATTGTATCTAGATAAAATGAAGTCACTTGTTTGGGACATAGGAAGTATAACTTATCCACTTCAATAGGATATGACAGAATTTGAGAGAAAAATGTGATGGACACGGTGCTATAGCTGTGCAAATTCTAGTGCAAAAGCACGACCTTATGTGATCTAAATTCTAGTTTCAGATACATTCGAATCTAGATAAATCTAAGTCTATTAATTTAGATTAGAGAGAGTAGTATAAGAATTACATAGTAGATAAATATATTATATAACATAAGTAAGATGAACGTTTATAGATGAACAAACTCCAACGACCAACGCGACCACTACATTGTAATGGCTACAACGTGATCGGTCCATTCTCTCCTCTCGTCTTGTTGTTCCTGCCTTCGCTCTCCGTCTATATGCATGTCAAGTTCACTCTCGCATGTTAGCCGCAACTCCTGTCCTCCTACAACCACCTCGTGTGTCTCTCTTCACTGCACTACAGGATTGGCCAGATGCGCCGACGGCCGTCTACTACGCCGACGGCCAAAGGTCGGGGCCGTCGGCGTAAGACCGGGTCAGGCCAGCCCACATCACCAGCCCTCGGCGTAGCTAAGCCGTCGGCGTACGCGAACCTACGCAGACGGTCACCCTCGGCATCGCGAGGCCCTCGGCGTAGCCCCAAGACGTGTGGCACATACCGGCCAGGGCGGACGGCGCTCTAACGGTGCCTGCCAGTACGCCGAGGGCCACCCTCGGCATAGCGTGCCTACCAGTACGCCGACGGTCACCATCGGCGTAGCCTCTGCATTTTTTTTCCTACTTACAAACTTATTTTATATTTGTATTAATTATTTATGTTCTATTTTTACCAATTGGATGGATTGGTACCCTCTGAATAGCAGTCTCCACGCTCACATGAAATGTCGTTGCGAATCTTCTCACACCCCGAGAAATTTCCATATGTTTGTAAGTGTTATTATCGCATGTGTGTGAATTTTATGTATCACACATTTATTTAAAGATTCAATGCTTTTATCGCAAGTGGTTCTGTCAACCCTTCTGAGGAGCGGACGATAGTTTCTCTGGTAGATATAGCATGTACCAGCTTTTCATAAGGACTGAGACCATGGAAGTATGAACTTTGCACTAGACCATAAGCTGCTGGAGGATGCTGAACTTCATGACCTAAACAAACACAAAACAAGAGAGAGCTACGTCGGGCTACCCCTGTTAGAGGAACGTCTAGGGGGTAGACGGTCCGAGTGTGCACAGATCAGGGTTTCGCCGGAGGAAGACCACGAGAACGTCGGAATCAGATGAAAACTTGCATGTGTCCCTAGCATATGTGTGTGAGTGTGGTGCAAGGTTGGTATAGGTGCTTGCATGTGTTGCCCCTCGCATGCATGCGCTCAAACCTAGAAGCGAAGGTTCTGGACCTGTATAAGGGGGAATCTCCCCGTTTAGGTGAAACCGGGTAGGATAGTGCCCCAACTGGTGAACCAACATGGTTTTACATCATCCTATGACCTAAACAAACACAAAACAAGAGAGAGCTACGTCAGGCTACCCCTGTCAGAGGAACGTCTAGGGGGGTAGACGATCCGAGTGTGCATAGATCAGGGTTTCGCCGGAGGAAGACCACGAGAACGTCGGAATCAGATGAAAACTTGCATGTGTCCCTAGCATATGTGTGTGAGTGTTGTGAAAGGTTGATATAGGTGCTTGCATGTGTCCCCCCTCGCATGCATGCGCTCTAACCTAGAAGCGAAGGTTCTAGACCCGTATAAGGGGGAATCTCCCTGTTCCGATGAAACCGGGTAGGATAGTGCCCCAACTTGTGAACCAACATGGTTTTACATCATCCTATGACCTAATCAAACACAAAAGAAGAGAGAGCTACGCCGGGCTACCCCTGTCAGAAGAACGTCTAGGGGGTAGACGATCTGAGGCCCGCAGATCAGGGTTTCGCCGGAGGAAGTCCGCGAGAACGTCAGAATCAGATGAAAACTTGCATGTGTCCCTAGCATATGTGTGTGAGTGTGGTGCAAGGTTGGTAGGTCCCATGTGTAAGTCCTAAGTGTGCCCCCCTTTGTAGATATGCGTTAACACTTAGTAAAATCCTGGATATATACGTGGAAACTCCCGCCACGGGGCAACCAGAGCCTATTTTATGGCAAAGTCGGCCCAACCTTTGCTTTCCATGTACATATGTCCCAAACAAAACCAAAACAAAAAGAAAAGTCCACTGGGATACACTCGTACGAACAAAGCTATAGGGGTAGACCACTGGTTCTCCAGGAGTTATAGCACTTGGAAAATCTGTGAGATCATCTTATCTATACTTAAGTTGCAAAGATTGAATTATACAATTCCATCATAGCATATAACTACATCTCGCAAGATGGCCACTAGACTCTTGAACAGAGATCCTGGTTCTGTCAACCCTCCTGAGGAGCGGACGATAGTTTCTCTTGTAGATATAGCATGTACCAGCTCTTCATAAGGATTGAGACCATGGAAGTATGAACTTTGCACTAGACCATAAGATTCTGGAGGATGCTGAACTTCATGACCTAAACAAACACAAAACAAGTGAGAGCTATGCCGGGCTACCCCTGTTAGAGGAACGTCTAGGGGGGTAGACGATCCGAGTGTGCATAGATCAGGGTTTCGCCGGAGGAAGACCACGAGAACGTCCGAATCAGATGAAAACTTGCATGTGTCCCTAGCATATGTGTGTGAGTGTGGTGCAAGGTTCGTATACATGCTTACATGTGTCCCCCATGGCATGCATGCGCTCTAACCTAGAAGCGAAGGTTTTGGACCTGTATAAGGGGGAATCTCCCCGTTCAGGTGAAACCGGGTAGGATAGTGCCCCAACTTGTGAACCAATATGGTTTTACATCATCCTATGACCTAAACAAACACAAAACAAGAGAGAGCTACGCCAGGCTACCCCTGTTAGAGGAACGTCTAGGGGGTAGACGATCCGAGTGTGCACAGATCAGGGTTTCACCGGAGAAAGGCCACGAGAACATCGAAATCAGATGAAAACTTGCATGTGTCCCTGGCATATGTGTGTGAGTGTGGTGCAAGGTTGGTATAGGTTCTTGCATGTATCCCCCTCGTATGCATGCGCTCTAACCTAGAAGCGAAGGTTCTGGACCCGTATAAGGGGGAATCTCCCTGTTCCGGAGAAACTGGGTAGGATTGTGCCCCAACTTGTGAACCAACATGGTTTTACATCATCCTATGACCTAGACAAACACGACCAAGAGAGAGCTAAGCCGAGCTACCCCTGTCAAAGGAACGTCTAGGGGGGTAGACGGTCCGAGTGTGGACAGATCAGGGTTTCGCCGGAGGAAGACCACAAGAACATCGGAATCAGATGAAAACTTGCATGTGTCCCTAGCATATGTGTGTGAGTGTGGTGCAAGGTTGGTATAGGTGCTTGCATGTGTACCCCCTCGCATGCATGCGCTCTAACCTAGAAGCGAAGGTTCTGGACCTGTATAAGGGAGAATCTCCCCGTTTAGGTGAAACCGGGTAGGATAGTGCCCCAACTTGTGAACCAACATGGTTTTACATCATCTTATGACCTAAACAAACACAAAACAAGAGAGAGCTACGTCGGGCTACCCCTGTCAGAGGAACGTCTAGGAGGGTAGATGATCTGAGTGTGCATAGATTAGGGTTTCGCCGAAGGAAGACCACGAGAATGTCGGAATCAGATGAAAACTTGCATGTGTCCCTAGAATATTTGTGTGAGTGTGGTGAAAGGTTGGTATAGGTGCTTGCATGTGTCCCCCCTCGCATGCATGCGCTCTAAACTAGAAGCGAGGGTTCTAGACCCGTATAAGGGGGAATCTCCCCATTCCGGTAAAACCGGGATGGATAGTGCCCCAATTTGTGAACCAACATGGTTTTACATCATCCTATGACCTAATCAAACACAAAAGAAGAAAGAGCTATGTTGGGCTACCCTGTTAGAAGAACGACTAGGGGGTAGACGATCTGAGGCCCGCAGATCAGAGTTTCGCCGGAGGAAGACCACGAGAACGTCGGAATCAGATGAAAACTTGCATGTGTCCCTAGCATATGTGAAAGAACATGTTGGGCCCCCATGTGTGGTTTTGGTAATTAATGACAATCTTTATGGACTAATGTGTGTGTTAAGTTATACTTGTAGGATTTGTCCATTGGCATCGCTTGGAGCATGTGTTGTCTTCAAGGTCGATGAAATGAGAAGAAGATGTGTTGTGCAAGCTCAAAATACGCCATCTATAGAAGATCTCATGTTTGATGCTTGCCATCATCGGTGATCATGGATCGATGATGAGGAATCAAGAAAGGCGTTATATCTTGAGAAGGTAAAGATCGTCTACATCGAGTTCAAGTGGAATGCTCAAGGAAAAGGTATAATCTTGATAGGTTTCCCTTTTGCCGGTCTTATATTGTTAGTGGAAGACCGGGTTTAGGATAGATAACCGTACTATCAAGAGGGGCTCTCGAATGAGTAACCCGATCACATCATTCGGAGAGAGCTCAAACCTTTGCATACTTGCATCATCATATTTGGTTGTTATTTGGTCTTATCCATGTGAGGATATAGAGCTTGTGGTAATATCCATAACAAGATCTAGGTCATCAAAAACGGATTTTCCTTTTATATCTTATTGTGTTTTGATCTTGGAGGTTTTACAGGTTTGTATTTTAGAGATAGGTAAAACCTTCTATTATTTAGTTCTTACTCATGTGAGGATTTAGAGCTTGTGTTAATCTCCATGAAAAGCTCTAGTTCATTGAAAACGGATTTCATATGCATTTTCTATTACGTTTTCGATGTTGGAGGTTTTATCGGTTCGTCTTTTTGAGAGAGGTTAAACCTTTCGTCATTTGGATCTATCCTCCCTTGCTGGAATATTATGTTTATTTGCATGATCTTTTATAGCTTGTTGTCCTCTTCAAAACAAGCCCAAGATCATCAAAATCGGAGTCCGGATGCAAAAGTTATGGCCGTTTTCGTTCAGGGATGACCGGTAGTACCGGACCAGGGTCCGGTAGTACCGGAGGTCAGGTAGTACCGCCCCTTAGTACCGGGTGGTACTGAATAAGGTGCATTTGGCGACCTGGGATCCCTAGGGAATGTCCGGTAGTACCGGGAATGTCCGGTAGTACCGGGATTCAAGTTTTTGGGCTTCAACGGTTGGATTTTCGGGGGACCTATTTAAGGGGGCTTCTTCCCCAATGGTTCCCCAACCATTCTTGCAAGTTTTTCCCTCCATTCTTGACCTTCTTGAGCTTTCTTTTTCTCAATCCCTCCGATGATTCTTGCCGATTCTTGAGGGATTTGAAAGAGGAGATCTATATCTACAATCCCACCAATCAATCTCTCCTCTAAGTGAGGGGAACATATTGGGATCTAGATCTTGGAGTCTTTTGTGGATTTCCTCCATTGTTCTTCCTCTCTTATTCCCCCATAAGCTTTTGTAGCTTTGGTGGAATTTGGGAGAGAAGGATTTGAACACCTTTGTGGTGTTCTTGCCATTTACATTTGGTGCATCGGTTTGAGTTCTCCTCGAAGGATTTGGTTTGAGTTGCTCATTGGAGCTTGTCCCTCTTGGGTTCTTGGAACCCTAGACGGTTTTGTGTCCTTGGTGGCATTGTGGCCTTGGTGGCATTTGTTGAGGCCTTTTGTGGCATTTGTTGGGAGCCTCCAATTAAGTTGTGGAGAAGTGCCCCAACCTTGTGAGAGGTTCTGGTTGCCACCGACAAGTGCACCGATAGTGGAAGCGTGGATCGATCCCGTTGGGGTGAGATTCACCGGAGAATAAGGGAGGCCTTTTGTGGCGTTGGTGGTTTGATACCACCCCCTCTCCAAACGAGACGTACTCCATGTTGGGAGGAACTCGGTAAAATATCGGTGTCCCCGCGTGCCTCGGTTATCTCTATACCCGAGCTCTTTACTTATGCACTTTACATTGTGATAGCCTTCGTGCTTGAAGTAATATATACCTTGCTATCACTTTGTTGCTTGTATTGCTTAGCATAAGTTGTTGGTGCACATAGGTGAACCTTAGTTGTTCTAGGTTGTGCTTAACAAAGTAAACACTAGTTTTATTCCGCCTTTGTTGAGCCACTCTAGGAAAAGTTTTAATCGCCTATTCACCCTCCCCCCTCTAGGCGATATCTGTATCCTTTCAATTGGTATCAGAGCCCGGTCTCTCATTTTAGGCTTCACCGCCTTGAGAGTAAAGATGTCGGCTAGAGGATTAGTGCACAATGACATGTTCATATTCGATGGCACAAATTATGATATATGGAAAACTCGTATGCTTATTCATTTTTGGGACATGGACCCAAATTTGGAGCGTATTGTAGATATAGGTTTTTCTCCTCCTATGGATTTCAAAAATCTATCTTGTGAGGACGAGAAAAACTTATATCTCGATGCTCAAGCTTCTAATGTGCTTGTTAATGCTTTGAGCTATGTAGTTACCTCCTCAATCATTACTTTTTGGAGCGCTCATGAGTTATGGACAAAACTTCAAGATAAATATGTTGTGTCCAACATTATTGAGGATGATTGTGTTGCTTCCACTTCCGGTAGAGATGAGTTCTCATCCTCTACCACTTCACCAACATGTGACTTTTCACAAGGTAATGATATGGTGAGTGGTGATAGAAATTGCAATATCGATAGTGTGTTCACTATTTGTAATCCCTCATATCTATCTAGTTGCAATGATCTATCTTTGGACCTTAACACTTCTAGCACTCAAAATTTCTCACATGCTTATGTTAATAGTCCTTGCATATCATGTAAAAATGACTTGAATAAATCTCATGATGATATGCTTGTGTTGTCTTGTTGCCATGATAAAAATTCTTCCATTTTCTCTAGTGCTTGTGTTGCTAACCATTTAGAGGAAACCGAAGATTCTATGGGCCAAGACATGGTTTTGAATGAAGCCACAAATGCAATCTCATCTTCACCTTCTTCCGGTACCCACCTATGCCTTATGGCTAGGGATTCTAAGGTAACCCCTACTTTGGAACCCATTACCTCTTGTAATGAGGAGGATGTGGATAATGTGGAAGAAGAGCTTGATATTGATGATTTATATGAAAAGGGTGAGATTGTTTATCGTGCCCTTGTTAAAAAGGATATTGCTTGCTCTAACTTTGTTGAAGTCTTGGACTTTGCTATTAAGAGCAAAGAACATATTAATAAGTTAGAAACACAAATTGAGGTGCATGATAACAACGTTGATAAAATGTGTAGTCTTGAGCGTGAGTATGCTAATATAATTGCAAATCTAAATAAAGCTCTTGAAGAGGAACAAACCACTAAGGAATCTCTTGAGGAGACCTTTGATTTAGAGCTATCTAGAGTAAAGGAATCTCATGATAGAGATCTTAAGGTGGTAAGTGATCTCAAAAGTAAAAATGATGAGACTCAAGTTGCTTATTCTAAACTCCTTGAGGATTTTGAGCACCTCAAAAATGGCTCTCGGGTCGTTAAGAGGGAGCTCATCAAACTCACCGAGTCGCATGAGCAACTTAAAGCTTCATATTCTAAAGAGATTGCCAAGTTTCCCTCACCTCTTGCAAATAGTAATGATGCTTGTGCTACTAACTCTATTTCTTGTGAAGCATCTATGTTAAAGGAGAATGTTGAGCTAAATGCTCAACTTGCGTTGCTAACTAGCAACTATGGGAAAATAGAAGAAAGTCATGTTAAGCTCTCGAGCTCGCATGAGGATCTTTTAGTCTCTCATGGTAGGCTAAAGTTAGCTCATGAGGCCATCATGTCAAAGGTAACATCTAGTGGGCCTCATGTGGACATTAGCACTATATCTACTCCAAATGTTATATTGCCATGTGCTAGTCCTTATAATTCATCCTCTCACAACCATGATATATGTCGTGATGAATTACATTCCATGCCTTGTTGCTCTAACGATGTAGCATCTACTTCCTCTAGTACTCTTGTGGAAACTAACCATGTAGAGGAAATCAAAGAGCTCAAGGCTTAAGTCACTTCTTTGAAGAATGACTTGAAAAGGGTCATCAAGGGAAGGCCGCACTCAACAAAATCTTGAGTGTGCAAAAATCCCCCAATGATAAGAGTGGGCTTGGATTCAACTCCAATGTCAAGAACAAGTCCACTATCAAGTTGAAGCACAAGGACAACAAGAAGAATGGCCAAGATCAAGTCAAGAATCCGGCCAACATTGTTTGCTTCAAGTGCAAGGAAGAAGGGCACCATGTTAGATCTTGCCCATTGAAGAAAAAGCCTCTTAGTGTGAAGCAACAAGGGAAGCGGCCTCAAGCTCCACCTCAAGTCATTAATGGGCCTCTTCCTAAGAGGACTACTCGAGCTCTTCCTTGAGTTGTGGCTTCACCTAAGAAGAAAGATGGCAAGAGTAGAACTTGCTACATATGTCGTGAGAAGGGGCACATTTCTTCCGCATGCACTATTGGTAACTCCTCATCCCATCCTATCTTGATTGATGATTCTTATTCTCTTTGTAAGGATGATGTTGGCAATGTGTTTGCCAAATTTGTTGGTGCTCAATGTGGTGTCAAGAAAAGATCCATTTGGGTTGCCAATCCTATTGTGACTAACTTCTTAGGACCTAACTTGGTTGGGGACCAACAAGCCAAAACTTGATCAATAGGTGTGTTTTGGAGGGCATTGGAGACTTGGCTACATCACGAAGAATTAAGGGATCTTCATTATTATTTTTTGTCAAGCCAAGTCATGTGGATTATATTGCTCCTATTATATTTCCAGTGTTCCTCCTTGCGGTAACATATGCTTAACTCATTTCATTGAAAGTTACTCGCCCCCTTGTGCATGTGTTGGTTTTGTATCTTCCATGCTTTTGTACATGTTGTGTTTCCACTTAATTATCTTGAGGTATCAAGCATATTTGTGTATGATTAGGTGGCACACCATGTATGTGTGTTTCTTGTATTGGAGCCTTAATTGATTATATTTGATATCTTATTTGGCTCTTGTGAGAGATTAATGGATTATCCCATTTTGGGGGAGTGTTATGCTTGGGCATTCCACAATCCTAAAATTGTGTGTACATGAGGAATACCACCTAGTGTTTATATTGGATTATTGTCAAGTCTCTATGTGGTACAAGTCTCATGAGAAATTTAAGTTTATAATGTCCATTAATTATCTCTATTTGTATCCTTTTGCCTCGTGTTGGTTTTATGGTAGTATCATTATGGGGGAGTCATATGCTTAGTGCATATTACAATCCTAGAAAATGTGAATATTCGAGGTTGTGTCACTTAGAATTGATATTGATAATTATCTAGCGCCTATGTGACACATTTGCTCATACAAGTTCCAATTTGCTTGAATGCATTTATTGATCATATTTTGGATCTTGTATATGAGAGTGGTTCTTGGTATGTGTTTCATCATATTTAGATCTCTATATCATCATGGAAACCATTTGCTTCAAGTTACTCTAATCACTAGTGATTGTGTGACAATTGGAAGCTACCAAGAATCTTGTTCGAAGTATCATGCTTAATTCTTATATTTGTTATATGCTTCTTGTTGTGACTATGATCTTGGATATCCATGCAAGCTACCTTGGGAAAATTATTCCCAATATTTATTGTCCTTGGACAATTAGTACTATATTTATGGTAGAATGTATTGATCATATTCACTTTGGCCCTTGCTTAATATTATCCTATCTTTGGCCAAGAAAATGTTTTGTGTTGTCTCCCAAGCCTTCCTTGCTTCTTGTGGATCTTCTTATTTTATTGAAATCCTCTTGTGTTTTACTTATTGTAGGCACAAGTGATGATCCCATTTGTGTGCATTTTGAATTTAGAAGGAAAATCCTACATAATGCACTATCTATGGGGGAGCTCTCCTATATTATTTAGAACACTCATATTTATGCTTATTTGTTTGGTCCATATCGGGTTTTATGTGCTTGGAACCTCAATCTTTCGTTTTGGTAATTTTGTGCCATCATGAGAAGTTTGGGGAGTTTGGTTTATTGTTGTAACCTTGCTCTTCTTGGGAGTTGGTTTTGTCTCATTCCTTGTTTCAAATTTTGACCATTTTAGAATGAGATAAATCATTGGGCATTTTTATTTCTATCCATCTTTTGCTCTTTTGGTCTTAGCCTAGTTAATTTGTTGAACTTGTGATCTTTCATGTGTTGAATTGTGTCTTTGATACAATTTGGACACCGCTTGTCTTGTCACACTCTTGTGTGTGCCATCTCGTTTTACTTGGTGTTTTTGTTCAAATTGTATCTCATTTTTGGTTCTTGGAAGCCTTGTGCATGCATATTTACTACATATCTATATTATGGCATGCTTGCTTTCTTTGATCCAATATATAGGGTAAACTCCACCAAATCCCATCGGCTAAGCTGTGCATGAAATTCAATTTCATATCAATATGCACATATTTATGTGGAGTCTCTCCTATGTATTGTAGTTGCACTAACTACATTGGACCCAATAAGTTTGGGGACCATTTTGTACTTAAATGTGTTTTAGGTACATTGGAGATATATTGGACGCTTGTCTCTCAATTTTGAAGAAGTGATGCTTAGAAGAAAATTTGAGGCAAGCTATAGGATGATCAACGAATTCATATCCCCTACATCCTACCAATTATATCTCGATAACAAGTATCTCTTTCTCATGCTCACATATCTTGATTCCAACCGTTTGTCGGTTGCCTTCTAGCATGAATTATGTATTTGTAATTGTTGTAGTTCTAGCCATGGTTTTAAGAGGACTCACTATTGTAAATGTGTATAAGTTGAGATGAGTGCATATAATTGGGACTATACAAAATCATGCATATGAGCCATCAATCCCAAATATGTCAATCTAGCAATTTTATTGCCTATCTTTTCCTCAACTTCTCTCATGTGCAATATTGAGATTTTGCTAGTTTTAGTGATACTTGTTGCCTTTCTCCATATATTCTAACTTTCTCCTTTTTCCCTTGGTGATAGTTGTAATATATGTAGTGTTTTGGTGTTTGAAGTTCATTAATGTACAATAAGATAGATTTGAGCCTTTGGCCATGCTTTGAAGCAAAAATCTTATTGGTATATAGTATGACTTCATTTTTGCTTTTCATATGCCTTCTTGTATATCTTCTTTATGTGTGCATGTTTCTTTGTTGGCATATGTCTTTGTGATGTTTTCCACTTATAGACATATACACATATGAGAAGATAATTTTAGTTGATTTTTAATCCTTGGAGACCACCTTTCTATTCCTTTTGATTCTTTAGTGGCTTCCAAATTTAATTTCCTATGAGTGTTAGTTCCTCTTGTTTGCATATTTGGGCAGTCATATTTGTTCTCTCATGCCTTGCATTGTTAAATAAACTTGGATGAGTGAGGATTCCATGATTATGCACCTTGTTCCCAAATACAATTATCATAATTGGTGCATTATCTTTGGGGAGCTCATCTAATTCATTTAATAATGCTCATTTGTCTTATTTATCATTTATTGTGCCTTAAATGTTTATGGAGAAGTGAGGATTCCATATTTGTGCATTTTTGTATTGAAATATACCGATTTTAAAGTATGCACAAATCTTGGGGAACTTCTCTATTTTCTATTTCAAACACTCTTTTGCTCATATCATAACATCTTGTTTCCATTTGGACTCATTTGTTGTTTTCAATTTGTTGTCGGACCTTGTAATTGCTTGCATCATTTAGCTTTATTTTGGCAATCTTCAGGTCCTCGATATAGTCCTACTCCCTCCCAAGTATTCATCATTGGATATGTGCGAAGGCACACCTTTGGAAGAATTATTACTATATTTGCCTTCTAGAACTTGTCACCCATTTCGGCAATCGATGCCAATGGGGGAGAAGTTTTAGAGGGTTTAAGGGAAGTTGGTTGATGCATTAAGTTTGTTCTTAAGCATTTTCCTTTCATGCTCTTGCATTTATTGTTGCTTAGCATGTGTTATATATAGAGGAAACTCCACCAATGATAATGATTGGCAATATATGCAATGAAATTCAAGTTCATCACACATGCATAGATTGTGGGGGAGTTTGCTCTATATATGGTGGTGGTACCAATATCACATACTTTTGTAGTATTTGATATCGTATTACCATTTTATTCATTAATATTCCTTATATAAACCCTCTTAAATGGATTTTCATCAATTACCAAAATGGGGGAGATTGAAAGAACATGTTGGGCCCCCATGTGTGGTTTTGGTAATTAATGACAATATTTATGGACTAATGTGTGTATTAAGTTATACTTGTAGGATTTTTCCATTGGCATCGCTTGGATCATGTGTTGGCTTCAAGGTCGATGAAATGAGAAGACGCCATCTATAGAAGATCTCATGTTTGATGCTTGCCATCCTCGGTGATCATGGATCGATGATGAGGAATCAAGAAAGGCGTTCCATCTTGAGAAGGTAAAGATCGTCTACATCGAGCTCAAGTGGAATGCTCAAGGAAAAGGTATAATCTTGATAGGTTTCCCTTTTGCCGGTCTTATATTGTTAGTGGAAGACCGGGTTTAGGATAGATAACCGTACTATCAAGAGGGGCTCTCGAATGAGTAACCCGATCACATTGTTCGGAGAGAGCTCAAACCTTTGCATACTTGCATCATCATCTTTGGTTGTGATTTGGTCTTATCCATGTGAGGATATAGAGCTTGTGGTAATCTCCATAACAAGATCTAGGTCATCAAAAACGGATTTTCCTTTTATATCTTATTGCGTTTTGATCTTGGAGGTTTTACCGGTTTGTATTTTAGAGATAGGTAAAACCTTCCATTATTTAGTTCTTACTCATGTGAGGATTTATAGCTTGTTTTAATCTCCATGAAAATCTCTAGTTCATTGAAAACGGATTTCATATGCATTTTCTATTACGTTTTCGATGTTGGAGGTTTTATCGGTTCATCTTTTTGAGAGAGGTTAAAACTTTCGTCATTTTGATCTATCCTCCCTTGATGGACTATTATTTTTATTTGCATGATCTTTTATAGCTTGTTTTCCTCTTCAAAACGAGCCCAAGATCATCAAAATCGGAGTCCGGATGCAAAATTTATGGCCGTTTTCGTTCAGGGATGACCGGTAGTATCGGACCAGGGTCCGGTAGTACCGGAGGTCCGGTAATACCGCCCCTTAGTACCGGGTGGTACTGAATAAGGTGAGTTTGGCGACCTGGGATCCCCAGGGAATGTCCGGTAGTACCGGGAATGTCCGGTAGTACCGGTTGGGCTTCAACGGTTGGATTTTCGGGGGACCTATTTAAGGGGGCTTCTTCCCCAATGGTTCCCCAACCATTCTTGCAAGTTTTCCCCTCCATTGTTGACCTTCTTGAGCTTGCTTTCTCTCAATCCCTCCGATGATTCTTGCATATTCTTGAGGGATTTGAAAGAGGAGATCTAGATCTACAATCCCACCAATCAATCTCTCCTCTAAGTGAGGGGAACATATTGGGATCTAGATCTTGGAGTCTTTTGTGGATTTCCTCCATTGTTCTTCCTCTCTTATTCCCCCATAAGCTTTTGTAGCTTTGGTGGAATTTGGGAGAGAAGGATTTGAACACCTTTGTGGTGTTCTTGCCATTTGCATTTGGTGCATCAGTTTGAGTTCTCCTCGAAGGATTTGGTTTGAGTTGCTCATTGGAGCTTGTCCCTCTTGGGTACTTGGAACCCTAGACGGTTTTGTGGCCTTGGTGGCATTTGTTGAGGCCTTTTGTGGCATTTGTTGGGAGCCTCCAATTAAGTTGTGGAGAAGTGCCCCAACCTTGTGAGAGGTTCCGGTTGCCACCGACAAGTGCACCGATAGTGGAAGCGTGGATCGATCCCGTTGGGGTGAGATTCACCGGAGAATAAGGGAGGCCTTTTGTGGTGTTGGTGGTTTGATACCACCCCCTCTCCAAATGAGACGTACTCCATGTTGGGAGGAACTCGGTAAAATATCGGTGTCCCCGCGTGCCTCGGTTATCTCTATACCCGAGCTCTTTACTTATGCACTTTACATTGTGATAGCCTTCGTGCTTGAAGTAATATATACCTTGCTATCACTTTGTTGCTTGTATTGCTTAGCATAAGTTGTTGGTGCACATAGGTGAACCTTAGTTGTTCTAGGTTGTGCTTAACAAAGTAAACACTAGTTTTATTCCGCCTTTGTTGAGCCACTCTAGGAAAAGTTTTAATCGCCTATTCACCCCCCCTCTAGGCGACATCTGTATCCTCTCAATATGTGTGTGAGTGTGGTGCAAGGTTGGTAGGTCCCATGTGTAAGTCCTAAGTGTGTGAGTGGGGAACGTCTAGGGGGATAGACGGTCGGAGTGTGCATAGATCAGGGTTTCGCCGGAGGAAGACCACGAGAACGTCGGAATCAGATGAAAACTTACACGTGTCCCTAGCATATGTGTGTGAGTGTGGTGCAAGGTTGGTATAGGTGCTTGCATGTGTCCCCCCTCGCATGCATGCGCTCTAACCTAGAAGCGAAGGTTCTGGACCTGTATAAGGGGGAATCTCCCTGTTTAGGTGAAACCGGGTAGGATAGTGCCCCAACTTGTGAACCAACATGGTTTTACATCATCCTATGACCTAAACAAACACAAAACAAGAGAGAGCTACGCCGGGCTACCCCTGTCAGAGGAACGTCTAGGGGGTAGACGATCCGAGTGTGCACATATCAGGGTTTCCCCGGAGGAAGACCACGAGAACGTCGGAATCAGATGAAAACTTGCATGTGTCCCTAGCATATGTGTGTGAGTGTGGTGAAAGGTTGGTATAGGTGCTTGCATGTGTCCCCCCTCGCATGCATGCGCTCTAACCTAGAAGCGAAGGTTCTGGACCTGTATAAGGGGGAATCTCCCTGTTCACGTGAAACTGGGTAGGATAGTGCCCCAACTTGTGAACCAACATGGTTTTACATCATCCTATGACCTAAAAAAACACAAAACAAGAGAGAGCTACGCCGGGCTACCCCTGTCAGAAGAATGTCTAGGGGGTAGACAATCCGAGTGTGCATAGATCAGGGTTTTGCCGGAGGAAGACCACGAGAACGTCGGAATCAGATGAAAACTTGCATGTGTCCCTAGTATATGTGTGTGAGTGTGGTTAAAGGTTGGTATAGGTGCTTTCATGTGTCCCCCCTCGCATGCATGCGCTCTAACCTAGAAGCGAAGGTTCTGGACCCGTATAAGGGGGAATCTCCCCGTTCCGGTGAAACCGGGTAGGATTGTGCCCCAAATTGTGAACCAACATGGTTTTACATCATCCTATGACCTAAACAAATACGAAACAAGAGAGAGTTACGCTGGGCTACCCCTGTCAGAGGAACGTCTAGGGGGTAGACAATCCGAGTGTGCACATATCAGGGTTTCTCTAGAGGAAGACCACGAGAACATCGAAACATATGTCCTAAACAAAACCAAAAGAAGAAAAAAAGTCCACTGGGCTACCCTCGTACGGAGGAGCTATAGGGGTAGCCCACGTCTAGGGTTTGCTTGGAAAACGAGCACAAGACGAAATAAAAAAGTATATAGTAATAATATATTATAGTTTCTTCTATAATAGTAGACACCAAATAAATTATCCTGTATAATTTGGTATTAATAAAAAAACCTTCCTTAAAAAAAAACCTGGCTACGCCGACGGCAGCCCTCGGCGTATGGTTGGCCGTCGGCGTAGTGCTACCCAGGAAAAAAGACCTAGCTACGCCGACGGCTGCCCTCGGCGTATCCGGGCCGTCGGCGTAGCCCTATCCTTTTAGGGCTGCCCGCGCGGCCTACCCGTGCCACTTGTTGTGCCTCTCCTATCCCGAGCCCGCGCCCGACCCTGACCCCGACCCCGCCGCCACCAGCCGCCATTCCTGCCGCCAGCTCCTCCCCATTCCCGCTGCCAGCCCTCCCTACCCCGAGCCTCCACCGCCCCCTCCCTCCCCTCGAGCCAACGCTGCCACCACCCCCTCCCTCCCTCCCGCACGCGAGCCACCGCCGCCACCACTCCCACTGCTCTGCCCCTCCACCCTAGCTCCCTCCCCCGCCTTGCTGAGCCCCGCCGCCAGATCCCTCTCCCGCCTCGCTGAGCCCTACCTCCAGCTCCCTCCCCCGCCTCGCTGGGCGCCACTGCCGTCTCTCATGCCTCGCTCGTGCCCAGATCAGCGCCGCCGCTGAGCGCCACCGCCGCCTCGCTGAGCGCCGCCGCCTGCCTCCCGTGCCTCCCTGAGTGCCGTTGCCTGCCTCCTGCCTGCCTCGCGTGCCCAGCACCGCCGCCCCGATATCGCCGTCCCCGCAGGTACCTCCTGTACTCCCCTAAACTAGATGCAATAGGTAGAAATAGAATAGGTAGAAATAGAAATAAAATAGGTCGAAATAGAATAGGTAGAAAATTATTTAGAAATAGAATAGGTAGAAATAGAAATAAAACTAGATGCAAAAATTATTTATAAATATAATAGGTAGAAATAGAAATAAAACTAGATGCAAAAATTATTTAGAAATAGAATTGGTAGAAATAGAAATAAAATGAGCATGTGAGAAGTATGACTATAAATAGTATATGAGCATGTGAGAAGTATGTAGTGGTGGATTTAGAAATAGGACTAGAAACAGTATGTGAGAAGTAGAATATTTTTTGAATGAGCCTAATTATACATGTTGTGACTAAGGTGTTCTCTTTATGTCAATGTACAGACTTTGTAGTGTTTCGGGAGTGACTGTCGTTGCGGGAGATGGTGTAGGTGACACCTCGATCCCGTCTCTGAGTTCCGTCGCCGACCTTGACACTCGGTTGATCGAATACTTCCTCTATCGCTGAGGGTGAGAATCTGTTCGCCTCTCTTGTACCTAGGTTTATTTTTGTGTCTAGATCACCAAGTCTGTCGCGTCACCTAGGCGTCTTCCCGACCGTAAGCGTTACGCGACTTAATATGCATTAGTATTCTCGCATATTTTGAACCGTAACGCTTACGGCTTTTATCGGGCAGTCGGCGGATTCGTAGTTGGGTATGGTTCTCCCTGGCTCTACCTCGATTCGAGACAGGATTTCGGTGGCGCCTCCTCGTTGTTCTCCGAATGCACATCCTCTTGGCTTTTGTTGAGATGTGTATCGGGAGAGCAGCGGGGAGGTGCTGCCCTGCTCAGATCGGGGTAGAACCAGGGAGAACTTACCCAATCTACGGATCCGGCGGCTGGTTAGGACCCTCTTTTCCTATTAGACATGTATGTAGATGAATGCATAAAAATATGAAGCATTTAATCTCCTGTTTGACATAAAATATTATATTTGTTATTTGTCTCCCAACAAAGCAAAAGAGGATGGCTAATAATGGATGGATGTACAGTGGCCATATTAGTGCGACTAATAAAACAGACGATTGGGTACGGAACACTCATTTGTTAGTGAATGAGTTAGCGCGTGGTTCGAAGGCAATGGTTCGGGCACTTTGTCCCTGCGCTCATTGCACTAAGCGTCATCGTCAGGGAAAGGATGACATGTATAAACACCTTCTGCAATATGGGTACATGTCTAACTATGTCACGCAAGTCGACTTTGCTCGGTACGAACGTGACATAGGTGAGGTGATGCGTCAGCGGCTCAATGGCAATGAGCACGATGGGATTAGAAACATGCTAGATGATCTCATCGATGCCGACCAGCCGAATTCGCCACCTCCACGGGAGAAATCACCAGAACCGGAGGAACTGCTAGAACCGGAGGAACCGGGGCCAACCGCGAAGGCCTTCCTTGATATGATGGCCACGGCTAAGAGGCCTCTGTACGAGGGTGCAAAGATTTCTCAGCTCGATGCCATCTCTCAGTTTCTAGCCGACAAGTGCCAGTACTCCGCCACCCGTTCTCACTTTGAAGCTAATCTGAGAACATGTGGTAACATGTTGCCCGAAGGGCATTGTCTGCCTAAAACCTTTAACAAAACGAAGAAACTCATGAAGGAGCTCAACATGGATTATGAAAAGATAGATTGTTCTCCAAAAGGTTGCCTTTTGTTTTGGAAACAGTTTGCGGGTGACAAGTACTGCTCCATTTGTAAGGCCTCTAGGTATGAAGAGATAAAGGGGAAGGATGGTCAGGTGAGGCAGTCAAAGGTCGCTAAGAAGATACTTCGATATCTCCCGTTCATAAAAAGAATCTAGCGGCTTTACTTGAGCGAGGAGACTGCCAAACAGATGACATGGCACAAGAAGGGGAAAAGATACGAGGACGAGTACGGACGGAAGAAGATGGGACATCCATCTGATGGTAAGGCATGGAAGAACTTCGATGACAAATACCCCCGGTGGGCAGAAGAGGCTCAGAATGTTAGAATTGCGATAGCAACAGATGGCTTCAACCCATATGGTATGTCGATGGCCTCGTACAACTGCTAGCCAGTGTATGTTATTCCGCTCAATCTCCCTCCCAGAGTATTAATGCAACGGAAGACCATGTTTATGTCGCTGATAATTCCAGGACCTGAGTACTCAGGGAAGAACTTGAGTGTCTACATGTAGACGATTGTGGATGATTTGAACCACTCTTGGATACACGGGACGTTGACATACGACCGAGCATCAAAGATAAACTTCTTGATGAAAGTTTGGTTGTAGTATACTATGCATGACATGCTCGGGTACGCCCTAACATGCAGACGTGTAAAAGAGGTACCAAAGTTCGAGGGTGTAGCTGTTGATGCCGAGCTACGTGCTCTCGTGCCCGCGGCGCTGGGAACTGGCCATCAATTTGCGGGATATGGTGTAACGCATAATTGGACTCACGTGGCAGCCTTAACGAATCTCGTGTATTACAAGGACCTCGAACTTCCCCATAACATCGATGTGATGCACACCGAAAAGACGGGGAGTCCCTTTTTCACACAGTCCTGAACATTCCTAGGAAGTCAAAGGATAATGTCAAGGCTAGAGTCGATGTTGAGAAGCTTTGTGATAGGAAGAGATTACACATGCAACCTCCTACTGTCCATCGAAAGAATTGGTTCAAGCCACATGCCTGCTACTGCCTTGATAATGGCCAAAAGAAGGAGTTATTCAAGTGGCTCAAATACGTCGTGATGTTCCCTGACGGTTATTGTTCGAATATAAGTAAGGGAGTCAATATTTCGACGGGACAAGTCACCGGGCTCAAGAGTCACGACTATCATATATGGATTGAGTGGCTGATGCCGGTGATGGTTCGATGGTATCTCCCCGAGAAAGTCTGGCGAGTGCTTGCGGAGTTGAGCCATTTCTTCCGCACGCTCTGTGCTAAGCAGATATGTCCTCTGATTATTGAGAAGCTGCAGGTTCAGGTGCCGGAGTTGCTATGCAATTTAGAGATGATCTTTTCGCCAGGCTTCTTTACTCCAATGGCACATATCATTGTGCACCTCGCGAACGAGGCACTCTTGGGGGGTGCAATTTCGTTGGCAGTTTTGTATTAAGAGAGAGTTTAAGTATATTCGAAAGATAACTGGAAACAAAGCCAAGATTGAAGCATGCATAGCTGAAGCAACATGCCTTCGGGAGATGGTAGACGCCGCGACAACCTACTGGCCCGATGATGTTCCCACTATGCATAACCCGGTCTCTCGTTACAATGTCGACCTTCCCAAGAATGACCCCAAGCTCGAACTATTCCAATTTCCCGGTGGCAAGGCCGGTAAAGGACTAAAATATAGGTTGCCGAAGGAAGAGAAGGATTGCATAATTCTCTATGTTCTTATGAACATGAAGGAAGTGGTCGATTTCATTAGGTAAAATGATGAACAACTTATTTTCTCTATGCAGCTAGTAACTCGGTCTCCGTATAATGCTTATTTTCTCCTTCTTAGCGATTTCACGGATGAACAGTGGTCGGGACCGACAGATCCCTCTCCCATGGAGTTGGACACTCTACTGAAAGAGGGTGCTCCCGGAAATAAAAAAACTTTGTGTCATGGTTCATGGAAAAAGTAATTTATAACATGTCCCTCTTACCTTGCAATATATGACTTGTCCCTCTTATTCCACGTAACTACTGAACGCAACAAATTGAACTGTACCTGTAGGGAGCTGATCCCAATGTTGAGATGTCAGATGAGATGAAATGTGTTTCCCAAGGTTGTAACCGTGTCGTCATGAAGTATGAGAAGTATGATGTGAATGGGTTTCGCTTTCATACAGAGACGCACCAGAAGGGGCGACCTAATGCAAAAACGGTAAATACTGGGGTGTTCACCAGAGGATCCGATTCACTTGATTACTACGGAAGGTTAGAGAATGTATACGAGCTGACCTTCAACCGTACGAGTGTCGAACTCAATCTTGTTGTGTTCAAGTGCCACTGGTTTGACCCAAGGGGTGGACTGAGAAGTACCCCTTCCATTGGGTTTGATATATGTATGGCATATGTGATCTTGTGTGATCTTGGATGATCTTGATTTATTGTTTGAATATTGCTGTGAAACAAACTGTAAAAACAATCTGCGAGACAAATATGTGAAACAAGTTGTAAAAAAAATCTGGACAGGGGCTACACCGAGGGCCTTGCCGTCGGCGTATGCGAGTCCATACGCCGAGGGCTAAAGCCGTTAGCGTATGCGTGGCCTAGCGTCGGCTTGGGAGGCCCAGGCGCTGGACACATGTCCCCATACGCCGAGGGCAAGGCCGTCGGTGTAGCCCCCTCCTGGGGAGGCCCGGCGAGAACCACGTGACGCACCTACGCCAAGGGTATGGCCGTCGGCGTATCCAGCGCGCCGTTAGCGGCCGTGTAACGGCAGCGCTGCCGTTCGCCGACGGGCAGGCTACGGCCGTCGGCAAAGGCCTACGCCGACGGCATTTTTTGCTCCGCCGAGGGAGAGCTCCGCCGAGGAGGCTACGCCGACAGCTGTCCTCGGCGTACCGTACGCCGACGGCGAAAGGGCCTACGCCGAGGGCTTTTTGCCGTCGGCCTAGCGCGCGCGTCTTGTAGTGCTGCCTCGCGGTTTATTCTCGTCCCTGTCTTCAAACTCCACCATACACGATGTCGGATAGATCTATTGCAATTGTCAACGTCGATTATGTGTGTCAGCATCGAATCCACTTAACCCTCTCACCCACGCGGGCGCACGCAAACACACAAACACACGCACACGCACACGCGCACGCGCAATTGACAACCCCATGAAACCACACAAAAAGCGAGATCCTCTAAAATCACTTTAGAGAATATGGAAGCTTCAACTTTTAAGATACTCTTAAACTGCAACCTCTAAAAAAATTGCATCTACTTGTCATAAGTGTGTACATGCAAACATAATGTAAACCACGGTGCGACATAAATTTAAGACCAAAATTTTCACACAGATCCTATGACCCCATTACGGGTGGAGAGATGAAGATGATAATTAAGAAACATATACATCGGTTTGCTTTGTGAAATATGTATGTACATAAGAGGAAATGTGGATGATATTTAGGGAATTTTATTAATTCAACCTTGTGATACTGACAAGACAATGATGTTGGATATTGTTATTTGAATCGTAGTCTTTATCTGCTTAGATTTTGAGAACTGACAAGACAATGATGTTGGATATTGGTGAAATATTATCTTTTAGGAGATCTCTTAAATGTAGAGCTGAAGAAGGGCTCTAATACTTGGCAGAGTATTCAGGCCGACATACATGCTTCCAAAAGTGGGTTTAGTTATAAATATATGGAGTGATTCCTAGATTCTGAGTAGTCCATCTACAAAGGTTCTTACTCAAGGGGGTAATATTGTGTTGATAAATAATGTATCAAAATTAATTGACAAAAAATGTCTAGTACATGGGTTGAGGCGCTGCTGAGATTTTTTTCATGAGTATTATGAGGATCCCACTTTGTGTCACAAGTATTATGAAGATCCCACTTGTTGTCGGTATGTTGGAAAATCATATCCTGGAATTATAAAAAATAGATTATTCCTGGTAGGTTTGGCCTATTTTACAGAATGGGGCAATCAACACAGATCATGAACTTCGCAGGATCAAGGAACTGCATAAATTAACACTATGTGGTCAAACATTTGGGCTTTAAAAATATTTTCCTAGAGATTTATGCATGACAAGATTCCTCGGAAGGGGGTTCTAGCCAACATACATACATTCACTAGTAGCCTTTGCCCAACCTATTCGGTGCATTGCAAAGATACAACTCAAGACTTTTTTAAGTGTCCCAAAGTTGTTGAAATGTGGGAAAATCTAGGTATTGCTACAATGTTGGAACTCGCTTTCCAATGGTTCAGAGCAAATGTGAAGAGTCGAAAGCATCCAAGCTCAGACCCAAAATAGAGGCATGCACCTTAGACCGAGCTAGATTAGCGGTTTTTGAAGAAACCATGCCTTAAGAAGGCAAAACTGTGACTCAGAAGCACGATCTACTCCCCCCTGTTCACTAATGTAAGACCTTTTAGCTTTTTTGGAAATTCGTGGATATAGACATGTTTTATTGTTTAGGTTCATCTATTTTAGTCTGAATCTAGAGTTCAAAATATCTAGAATGGCTTACATTAGTGAACAGAGGGAGTAGGTCTTAAAGAGTTGGTTTTAGTGGCTTGTTGCTTATATTTGGTGGGAGAGGAGAAAGATTGTTCATGATGAGTAAGTCCATAAATCTACAAAATCATCACCAACAATTGCATCTTTATCGAACTAGCATACATCGACATGGATGGGAGAAACCTAGAGAAGGGTATGTAAAAGTAAAACTAAATATCGATGATGCATTTTCTTCTAGTTTCTTTCTCTAGATCCACTGGTCTAGTAATCATAGATGATTGTGGAGTTTTTGTGTCTAGCATCTACTTTGGAATACAACAAATCGATGATGCTGCTCCGATGGATGCCATAGCGCTTTGATACGGTCTTATCCTAGCCAGACACATCGGATGCACCAAGACTGTTGCAAGCTTAGTTGGCCCAATGACAATAATCTTCAAAGAGTGTTCCTTCCCGTTATGGTTTTGCTCATGGATGCACATTGCTTAGCTAGTAAGACTTTTGAAAAGCCGTGTCCGTTGTTATGGATGATTCAAGAGAACTAGGTTTAGATCATAGAATAATTTACACTAAATAATGTTCTTAACTTGATAATAACTTGAGTAGTAAGTTAGCTTACTCAACTAATTAAATAAATAATAAAATTGCCAACGTGTGAGTTCCTTGGATTGCTTACTGATGAGTGCATTTGTGCAGCATATTTACCCTATGTTTTTTTGCATAAGTAGTGATAGGATTTCTGTATTTTATCACGCTCACGCACACCTTCTATGCTTGTTTTCACCAGGATCCTGAAATCAAAGATATTGATGGAAAATACAATTAAAGCTATCAATTTTGAGTACAAATCTGCTAATTAAAGGCCATTAAAACCTTCCTTACAATTATTCATGCACTTGGGAGAAAAGCCAAAGAGAATACAATTCATAGGAAGCATCCAGATCCTTTAACGAGCATCAGTATGGACGGGGCCCGTCCGTACCATGCGCTATCGAAGTCACCTCATCAAATACTTTCACCCCGTGCAAACAGATCTAAGATCCAACATTCAGAGACACCAGAACTCGTGAAAACCTCACCTTCGGAAGGGATCTAGAGGGGGAACTCGCGAGACGGCTTCGATCTTGAGGCTAGGAAGATCCTTGGAGGCTTACGCATCATCCTTGTCATCAATCGCTGCAACTCCACCATCACTACCATCCCCTACATCTCAAGTACATCCATCTTGTTGTATTTCCTAAACCCTATTATGGATTTGCACAAGTATTCATATATCCATATGTATTCCATTAATATTGTTATGATGATGTTGATTGCCTCCATGTGTGAGTAGTTTCCCTTGTTCATGGGAGATGGAGAAACCCTAGCATTATTATGAATTAAAATAAAGATGTTCTATAACCTTGTTTATGAGTATGTATTAGTTCATTCCCCTGATGTTATGTGAATGTCAACCACATAATATTTGCCTTCGGGATAGGAGAGGGAACTACCGTTGGACATGCGGTGGTGTTGAAGGTGTCAAGTGACACGTCGCATCGGATCATCATTTTTGTGGCTAAGGAGGATAAAAGGGGACTCACAAAGCTATGTCCATGACCATGGGGTTAACCCTTAATTGTTTGGGATCATTGTGGCTAGCCTATGATCACGGCTATGGTTTGAGGGGTGAGATATCAGATGGCTGGTCTGTGATCACCTAATTTGGAGCTTCTCCCATACATGCGCATACAGAAATACATAGATTTATTCTAATCATGAATAGCATAATTATTGCTATTGGTGGATCCTATACTCTCTAAGAACTCTCTAGCCTTATTGCAGTTTCATACTATTTACATCATGAGTCTTGCTTTCTATTTACTTGCTTTGCCCCCGCTAGCTATCTTCCAATTTGGGGTTGGATATTTGTACTGGAGTGTTAGTTGTCTTGCACTTTGTGGCTAAAAATGGGTGTGCTACGCTGTAAATATTGATTAGGTGCTAAGTTCGTGCCGAAGCGATAGGTAAAGGTATCATCATGCTACTCTTGGCAATGACACAGCGTCAGCCCATGTCGGTGGGTATTAAACTACCCAGACTTTAAGAAAAAGATGATCATGCTAGCTGATGTGAGTGTGGGCTCTACCTTGGCTCCAATTGTTTTTCTTCTGCCAACTTGATGTTTCAGTGTGACATTGCATGGAGCATGCATCTACCGACCTAAAAATAGGAGAGCAACGACGAGTCTGCATCGACAGTGCATGCAAACACTGTAAAAAACAGGTGCATCTACTGCTTCTCCCATTATGTCTATGCGGTCCGACTGACACTAAGACCGTATGCTCACACTGTACTGTGTCAGATGCATAGCATTTTCTCGGGGTTAACTACTAATTTGCTATAACCTAGCTACCATTCATATACTGTGCAAGCGAATCTACATGTGGGATCGGACGGCTCCCAATAGGAGGGTAATGCCACCCGGTGGCAAGGACGCATTAGCCTTTTGTTATTTGGATGTTTATTCTGTTTTTTCATAAATAGTTGTTCATCCTGATGATCAACTCAAAACAACTTCCACTTGCCCATTTGGTATGTATGCTTGTCGTCGTATGCCTTTTGGTTTATGCAACGCACATGCTACTTTTCAAAGATGCATGTCTGCTGTATTTGCGGACTTTGTAGGAAAAATAATGGAAGTCTTCATGGACATTTTTTCTATCTTCATGGACAATTTATAAAACTTCTTGAAGGTGACCACGAAGATAGAAGAAATACGAAGTTTTCTTGGCCATGAAAGATTCTATAGAAGGTTTATAAAGAACTTTTCGAAAGTATCTCGACTTTGACTAATCTCTTGCAAAAAATGTTTGTTTCAATTTTGAGGATAATTTCTTTATTACTTGGGAATGATATTTTGATCTTATATGTGAAGCTAGCGATGAAGATGTTGAGGGTAACAGTTTCAATGTTATGCATCATACTAGCCACATTCTTAACGAAACTCAAAAGAAATACCCCATTGTCGAGAAAGAACTCTTTACTATTGTTTTTTCTTGCGACAAGTTTAGATCTTACATAATCAAATCCTAAAGTACAAGTTCAGACAGGTTGTGATGCCTTGAAAGAACAAATGTTAAGCCAAGAATGATTCTTTGAATTCTCCTATTAGAAGAATTTGAGTTATAGATTATGCAAAAAGAAAGAGGAACCACCTACTACTTTGTGGAACAATGGCATACATACGTGCGAGTAGCTCCGATAGTAATTAAGGAGAGTCCCACTTCTCCATTTGGCCTCGTTCGTTTTTCATTGGATTGAACCCACACCTGGAATCCATCCAGGGCATGGATTGGGTGAATCTTAAGACACCACCCGAACCAGAATAATCTACTAGTTTAATTCCTTCCCATAATCCCTTCTGAGTTTCTAGTAGCTGTTCATTTAATATCTCCGAGTCACACCTAGCTTTGCCGTCCCGTCTCGCTCGCATTTATGGAAAATATTCCACATGTCTGGTGGCGATGAATTTTTTCCAGGTCGACTGAATGGAGGATCGGCTGGAAACACTGAGCTAGAATCCAGTTCGGCTTAACAAAAGACAACATATTTGCTGTAACGGAGTTTTTTTCTTGCTGGCCTCGAAAATCAGAATCGGGAGACAATCCAAGTTAATCCATGCCATCCATGGACTAAACGAACAAGGCCTTAGTGATTATTGTGCTCAGTCTCGGAACATATTAAAGAAACACATATCCTAGCGATAGGAGTAAGATAAAAACGTAAAAGATCTCAACTTAAAACCAATGGTAAGCGCGACTTATCGATTTAGTTATTGTCCAGAAAGAAACATCAATTTAGTTAAGCTAAAGATCCCATACAAAAAAGCTAGTAAAGAGAAAACAACATGAAGGTTCGCCTCGGTCATTGTTTGGCGCGATGATTCACCCAATTTTAGTAGCGTCCGAATTTTTTTTGATTGTTTTAAACCGGATCTGCTGCTCTAATACCATTATTAAATGCTGTTAAAATATGCTATCTTATCACAAATTGAATACTTTCCTGAAAAAGCTTATATGAAAAAAAAGTCCATCTATCCAGACGGGCCCACCAGCTACAAGTAAGAGTACAAGAGTACTTCGCAGACCATATAGCCTTGCCCACACACCTTTGGCTCCTCCTATCTCGAGCTGAACATCAAACAGATCATGGCGACCCCTCAGATCTCCCGCAAAACCCTCCTCCCGTTCCTCCTCCTCCTCGCCGCCGCGGCGCTCTCCCCGGCCGCCGCCGACGGAGACGAGGTGCTGGCCCTCACGGAGTCCACCTTCGAGAAGGAGGTCGGTCAGGACCGTGGCGCGCTTGTCGAGTTCTACGCTCCATGGTCCGTATCCCCCATATCCTCCCTTCCCCTCCCTCCTACCTCGTATCACGACGTTCTTGTTGTGTAGTTTTACCTGTGCGTGCGCCGCTGGGGGCTGGATCCGTGAGTCCCTTCGCTTTCTCCCCTGATCGCGGACTTTTCGGATCTCTGATGGGATCGTGTCCGGGTTGCCGTTGTAATGGATCGGAGGGGAATGCTAGTATGCTACTATGGTAGAACTGTTCTCGGTCTCCGGAGTCGAGCAGTTCGGATGCTTTGGGGGGCACGCCGTTGGACTGGGAATATAACCGCGATCGTTAGCTGAAGCAACGATCTGATTAGTCCCATCGGCAGCTGGAACCGTTTAGATCTCCTTTTGACGAGTGTGCTAGAATTTATATTGAGGGTTTTGGTGCAATTTGGATCCGAGATCTCAGATTTGTTTGAAATTCTGGGCAGGAGAGAAGAAAAGGTCAACTGGTAGGAGATTGTATCAAATCTCGTTGGTAGCACAGGAAGTGTTTGATGCTTAGGTGTTCATTGACTTATTGAATATAAAGCATCCATTTAAGGTGATTGTTGACTTTGTTAGGTAATCTGGTGGGTGTCCTGGAACATATTGGAGTTTATGAATGCATAATGGCCTTGTATGTCAGGATGAGCTATAGTTTTGTACTACTTGGGTTGTTTCAGTAAGTGTTGAAGCATCATTACTCATGAGCTTAAGCTTATGGGTGAATCAGTTGGTGCATCAACTGAATCTGGTATCAAAGTCAAAAGCTCCCAAGCTCAAGACCCACATTTCATTGTCAGCTTAGGCTTATGGCTGAATTTGTTGGTTAATCATGCTCAACAGTAATAATTCCTTCTGAGCATGACCACAGTAATCTGTTGTAACGAGGAAAAGCTTTCGCCAAGCCACCAACTGATGGGTGTTGCAGAGCAGATTGAGTGGTCCAAGTAAATAATTATAATTGTTTGAGGCCATAGCAAGGGAACCAACCCTAATTGGTTGGATGGGCAGCAACACTGTCAAGTCATGACTCCTGTTTCTGTTGCTTTCATATTTACGGTGTTCTCTGTAAAAACAAGTTATTTCTGAGGATGGCTGTGTTTTTACTCTTTGTTTCAGTATTTGATTGTTTTCTGTTTTATAGGTGTGGCCACTGCAAGAAGCTTGCTCCAGAATATGAGCAGCTCGCTGCAAGTTTTAAGAAAGCTAAATCAGTCTTGATTGCCAAGGTAAATCTCGTGCTTTTGGAAATATTTGGTACATTAACGCTATAACATCAGTTTTCGTAAACAATTGTGTATTGTGTAACATGCTGTTATCATCCTTTAAGTTTCATAATGTTTGCTATGGTCTATATACTAAGTTCCCTCTATCCAGGTTGACTGCGATGAGCACAAGAGTGTGTGCACCAAGTATGGAGTTTCTGGCTACCCCACAATCCAATGGTTTCCCAAAGGTTCCTTGGAGCCCAAGAAGTGAGAATATATAATTTGTTGCTGATTAATTGGCCATGACTTGTTTGAAAATCAAATCTGTAGAACTTAATGCTGAATTTTTATGTCTAGATATGAAGGTCAACGCACCGCTGAAGCCCTTGCAGAATATGTTAACTCTGAAGCAGGTAAACTCCAACTTGTGTTTTAATTTCTCAACCATGCTATCTTGTGGGTATAATTTCAGTTGGGTTCTTTATGACCATGTAATTGATCACGTAGAACAAAGGTTTATCTACATGGAACACTACTACATTGGAAGCTAATAGGCATCACGTTGATGTATGAAGTTAGATAATTAGCACTTTAGCAGTGTGGAGCTGATGACCCTTTTGCCCCTGTCACTTAGATGTGCAGATGTGCTATTGGTACCATTCATATTCGGTTATACTGCAAAACCTGCCGGAGTTACATGTCTAGCATGGTTATATCTTTATGTTGGCATCTCTCATTCTCGTTTAGTTCTGCTGGGAAATAAGTGATTAACAAACAAACCTAGCATCATAACTTTCATAGTGATAACCTAGTTTCTTTTTCAAACCATGTTTTTTTAACCATGAGTGTTAACATAGTTTATAATCTTTGTGCCATCTGTCTCTCAGCCACCAATGTAAAGATAGCAGCAGTTCCTTCAAGTGTGGTGGTTCTGACCGAGGACACCTTTCAGTCAGTTGTCCTTGATGAAACCAAAGATGTCCTTGTTGAGTTCTATGCTCCATGGTAGGTTATTATGATCAGTTTGTCACGCACCAAAACTGCACTGCTTTTAAGGAACATAATTTCATCGGATGTATCTGCTTTACAGGTGTGGTCACTGCAAGAGTCTTGCTCCGGTTAGTATTAGATCTGACAACTTGAAACTTCCAGAATAACAGAGTTTTCTTTTCTGACAAGTGTCATGCATCTTCATTATTCTAGCTTTCTAACTCAAGTTTGTAATTGCTTAGGTATATGAGAAGGTGGCTTCTGTTTTCAAGCACGATGAGGGTGTCGTGATTGCTAATCTTGATGCTGACAAATACACAAGCTTGGCTGAGAAGTATGCACTCTCAGTTTGTCTGTTCTAATACTGTAGCTGTTATATAGATTGGTCTCCCTTTTTATTTATATTACTTTCATACAGTTTTTCTGCGGTTTCGAGGAATTTTAATCCCTTTATATTACTTCCAGGTATGGAGTTTCTGGTTTTCCCACGTTGAAGTATTTCCCAAAGAGTAACAAAGCTGGTGAAGAGTATGAGGGCGGCCGGGACTTGGATGCCTTTGTCAAGTTCATCAATGAGAAAAGTGGAACTAGCCGTGATTCAAAGGGTCAACTTACTTCAGAGGTTGGTTACACGTAAAAGCACGCTGTGGAGTTATGTTGGAAGAATATGTAATCTGATAATGCCTATCCATTGGTTCTCTGTAGGCTGGGCTTGTGGCAAGTTTGGAGGCTCTAGTCAAGGATTTCCACAATGCTGCAGATGACAAGCGAAAGGAAGCCCTCTCTAAACTGGAAGAGGAGGCTGCAAAGCTCAGTGGTTCTGCTGCCAAGTACTATCTTTCACCTCATCTATTATTTTTACAAGTTATCAAACTGTTTTGCAGATTATACTTTTATTCAAGTAGTGGCATCGCATGTTCGTAACTTAAAACATTTTATTTTCTAAACCCAGGCATGGAAAGATCTATGTGAGCATTGCAAAGAAGATAGTGCAGAAAGGCTCCGACTATACTAAGAAGGAAACTGAGAGGCTTCATCGCATATTGGAGAAGGTGCGCAACAAAAAAGTCTATTCTTATCACATATTACTTAATCTACTGAGCTACGAACTAATCTCCTATTTCAAAACATGACAGTCGTCGATCAGTCCTTCCAAAGCTGATGAATTCTCCATCAAGAAAAACATTCTCTCAGTCTTCTCCTCTTAATGGTGATGACCCACGTGCCCCAGCCCTGACATTGGGGTATAGCTAGTAGTGCAACTCCCACCTGCCACAGGAGGAACTGAAGAAAGGACAGAAGATCAGAGAGATGGCAACGGAAGTTTAGCGGTGATAGAATACATGTTGGCTTGTCTGTTGAACAACATGCCACCTCTTTTTTACTGTCGTTTACTTCATATGGTTAAAGAGATTGAGGTAGCACTCTAAAGAGTTTGCTTAAGAACAGAAGGGGTTGGCATAACCAGTCTGATGATGACATCATAATTTGTGTTGAGATAATAAATTTGTCATTTGAGTTATGCATGCTATATTTTTCTGTGATCTTGAAAACGAGAAATGTTTGTTGCCTGTCAAAGGCCAGTCGTGGGTTCAGTATCAGGTCTTTGCAGAGGTAATGTTGAGACTTCCTTTTAGATGTAACACACGGTTCCATTAAGGGGAGCACTAGGCGTCCCCTATTGTATCACCTGTAGCATCCATTGGCCGGTAGCATCACGACCTTCCGTCTATAGCAATGATGACCACTTTTTATAGCAATGATGACCACTTTTTATAGCATCGCTGTCCTGCCTGTGTAGCACAATGTCCTGGCTCCACAACAAACACCATTTTACCACGCAAGAGCCATGGCGGCGCGGGCATGCTTGTTGGGGTAGAGGTCGGCAACGGCTTACAGCGAGCTTTAGGGGAGGACGGGGGCAGGGCGCTGGCAACAACCTCACTGGGGTAGGCCGACATAGCACAACAGTGCCACCTCCCTCGTGGCGTGGCGGAGCGGTCAGCAAAGGCGGAGCAGCGGGTGGAGGTAGGGCAGCGTGGCGCCCTCCCACACACAACTAAGGGGCCCAGCACACTCTGGCAGGGGAGCAGGACGAGGGCAGTGCATCAACGGAGGTATGTGAGGAGGTGGCGGCGGCGGCTAGGACAAGGCAGCACGGCAGGGAAGACATGAGAGTTTGGAGGAGATAAGAGGGTGGGATCAAGATGTGGTGCCAGGGCCCATCCACGAGGCTACAAACTGTGTGCTCGCGATGCCACCCAGACCCAGGGGATCGATGCGTGTTATTCCCCAGAGGAAGCCAATGGTTTTCCTTCCATTAAGCAGTAGGCTCAGTAATAAAGCTAGTCACCAGAACACGTACATTACTACTCAAATGTTACAATTCCATCATTACACTAAGATGGCAGATTACAGTGAATCTAAAAGCACAGAAAAATGGAATAAGCATGAGATACAATCTCCCATAGCCCTAATTAACAAGACAATGACGTGGTGTTTATGCGCCCTGATATCTACCTATTTTTATCCATAATGCCATCAGAACTACCTAGGGTATCATCTTCCTGCTTGAACT
This sequence comes from Avena sativa, assembly GCA_916181665.1. Taxonomy (NCBI): domain Eukaryota; kingdom Viridiplantae; phylum Streptophyta; class Magnoliopsida; order Poales; family Poaceae; genus Avena; species Avena sativa. The sequence goes on along the minus strand of OV702285.1, from coordinate 42,384,882 downwards.
TGGGGCTGCTCAGGACATCATCGGATGTGCAGTGGTGGTCGATATAATCTATATCGCGCTCCTGTCGCCCATAGGTGATTTCACCACCCTCGTAGCCTGTAGCTTCATGGCCAATTGATTTCCTGCAAGCCGATCTCTCTGACCGTCCCAAATCTTCCAGATTTTCATGACCATGTTCATCTTCATTCCCGTGCACATGATGTTCATGACCATGTTCATCTTCATGCTCATGGACATGTTCCTGCTCCTGTCGGCCACTGAATGACAGATCATACGTGTTGGGACCATGCACCCTCATATGCACCGACCTCAGGAGCGCTGTCCGTCTCAGGTCTGCACCGTGGCACATATCATTTGGTGAAGACGGGAACCGGCCTTCGTTTTCGGAGCCACGACGAGGGTGAGAGCAGGCCACGGCTGAGAGGGAGCAGCTGGGAAGAGGGTATGGATTTGATGATAGAAAACCAGCTTGTGGTTTCTGGAAACGGTGAGGAGATGACATTGGGCTAGTTGAAGGGCTAACCATTGCATCACCTTGACTCCCGTTAGGGTTTAACTGTGTGTCAAAGTACCGGTAGTCATCTGAGTCTTCTGACATTGGTGAGTATTGTGAGATTATTTCGTCCCTGAAAGAGAGGAATGTGAAGACACATTGACATGTGTACCACAAGTACACTATAATATGATTACTGAGTAAGCCCTGTAATCAATCAATTGTATGAAACACAAAGAGATGAAACCAAAAAATAAGAAACAAGTAACAATAATTGATCTTTGATGGTTCCAAAGTGTCTCGAGAAAAACGGAACGCGTATAGTTGTATTAGGTATTTTATCATCAAACAGAGTGCTTATGACCACATTTACTACAGGTATAACCAACTGGTGGGAAGACATTGTGGACAACAACGTTCCTAGGCATCCCTTAAGTAATATTCTTAGTTATAATATTATAGAATGGCAGCTTGACATGTTCGAGAACATGCTTTGATTCGACAAGTTCAATGGGTACATGTGGATGCAATTATTGAAGCAATCAAACATAGGATCAGATTGTGTCCAGAAGTGCTAGATAACTTGTACACATAGAGATGGAGAACTTTGTCCAGATTATTCACTATTCATGTTGTGTATTATAGAACCATTCTAATCAACATACCTTTTACACTTGACATAATTCCTAGATACTTCATCATAGCATCAAAACCAGCATGAAGTTCGTAAAGAATCTTGGCAATCTAAACTATTCATTTTACAAATATTACAGTGTATGGCTGTTTCGGCTTATATTCAAAACATGACTTTCAGACAAGCTAGATGAAGAAATGAATGGATGGAAATGGCACCCCCGCTATTCTAAATTTTATACCAACCGTCCCCAGATCTTGTTTTTTTGGTCCAGTAATCACTGAAAATATTAGAAACAGAAGCCACACATTACTGACACCAATATCAACTGTAGTTACAAGTCCAAGCAAATTGACCGTACTTCTCCAAAGATTAAGGAGGAAATTAGGGCGTTTCAATTTTATATAGAAGTTTATGGATAACATGTAAGAGTATATATATTTCTTTTTTGACAAAAGATGAGCATATTATAACTAAAATAAATGCGGCATCAAATATATTTTGATCCCCTCTCAAATACTACATTAACTGTTGAATTTGGTGAATAACACTAATCCTACTGGATGATGCAAGGTCAAAAGAGTAAACATCACATCTCTATCTTTGAATCCGAAACCCGCTTTTTGACAAGCGATCAGAGGTGTAAATGAAACAGGCATGGATGAAGTTTTGCAAGAAATGCACACTGAATCAGAGCATGCAAACCTGATGCAAGAGGGACTCTCCGACCTCGCAGGGGACTCCATGATATTGTCAGCAAGTGAATCTCCAACAGACAGCCCATTCAGGCTGGACGCCATTATCTGCAGTGGCACATCCAATGGTCAGTTGATAGAGCAATACTATTTAGGCAAAAATAGACAGATTGTTCAATACAGAACAAGTGGGTAGCACACAAAAATTGGAAGACAGCAGAGTTAGACATCACTAATCAACAAACCAAGGAAGCACACATCTCTCCCCTATTGGAAGAATCACGGATCAAGGAATAACTCGCTCTGTCCGTATTCAAGGAAGCGAGAAACCGCCCGGGATCTGAAACCGAGGGGCCGCTTCTACCAACCAAATTCAGGCCCAAACCATGAACGAGGCGGAGGCACGGCCATGGAGACTGAAAGGGGGCCAACCTCGCTGAGGTACCGCTTGTGGGAGTTGAGGTTGTCCACGTATACGTCCTCTTCCGGATCCCTACCGCGCTTTCCACCGCCGCCGGGGGAGGAGGAAGACGGCGACATTGCCGCCCCCTCGCCGCTTCCGCCCACCATCTGCGCCGTGCGGTCGCACGAGGTGGTGCTCGGTTAGCTGATTCTTGGAGTGGGGGCAGGGGAGCTGTGGGAAGAGTCGGAGGGGACCTGAAGGGGAGAAGCTTTCTCTGTCGCCGGTGCTGAGTGGCTCACCGATAAACAGCATCTCTCTCTTAAAAAATATATTCTATTTTCGAGTTATACTTACTATTTGTCAGCCGTTTAACTTTTTCTTATTTTTCCCTTTCTTTATTGAAACCCTTGCCGACGCTCGGATAGAGGAACGCCGTCAGGTCAAAAGCTTGACCGCTACATGCTGATCGGTGGAACCATATTGAGACGGGTCTGCTGTGGCCATTACGTGCTGACGGGTGGGGCCTGGATACACGTCGAACCGGCCATCCATCTCTCGCTGAGTTATGGGCCCTTTTTTCCTGATTGTGTGACCGGTGCAGCCAATAATAAATGATCCGCTCTGTGGGGTCGTCGAAACCAATGAACGATGAGGCTGTCATGTGGAACCGTTCTATGTGGTCGTCGATGCCAATGAACGATGGGGCTGTTATATGGGGCTGGAGGGGGATTTGCATATTTGCTAGATTTTACTTTGCAACTTGCATATTGTCATTTTGTGTGTCATTGACAAGTGGTGGTCATGTGGTAAATATATAAATTTTAAAGAAAACGTTTGGCAAGCTGATTCTTGGAGTGGGGGCAGGGGAGCTGTGGGAAGAGTCGGAGGGGACCTGAAGGGGAGAAGATTTCTCTACCGCCGGTGTTGAGTGGCTCACCGATAAACAACACATCTCTCTAAAAAAAAACTATTCTCGTACCTCGTTTATTAGTTGTACTTACTATTCCTCAGGCGCTTAACTTTTTCTTATTTTTTCCCTCACTCTATTTTAAAACCCTCGCAGACGCTCGGATGGAGGGATGTTGTCTGGTTAAAAGCTTAATCGTTACATGCTGACTGGTAGGACCGCATTGAGACGGGTGTGGGCCAGGATCATGTCGGACCAGCTATCCATCTCTCGCTGACTTATGGACCGCTTTTTTCCTAATTATGTGGTCGGTGCAACCAATGACAAATGGGCCGTTCTGTGGGGCCATCAAAGCCAATGAACGATGAGGCCATCATGTGGGGCTGTTCTGTGTGGCCGTCAAAGCCAATGACCAATGAGGCCGTCATGTGGGGCCGGAGTTTGCAACATGCATATTTGTCATTTTATGTGCCACTGACAAGTGGTGGTTATGTAGCAAATATGAAAATTTCAAAAAAAAAGTTTGGTAGATATGCAAAATTGGCAAATATGCAAAAATTCTAGAGCAGCTACTCCCCAAAACATTGATAGGTGGGCTCGTGTATGACACGTGAAGTCGGTCTCTCTCTCATCCGCTCCCAGCCCCAGCCCTGAGCAGCTCCAGAAGAAAATATGTCCTAGAGGCAATCATAGAGATGATTATATTTCATATGTATCCATGAGTTATTGTAATGTTCCTTGAATATCCATATCAGACAACTTGTATTGATTGGCAATTATGTGAATTATTTGTGAAACTCTTTACTTGTATGGTTATTTAATAGTTGTCCCTAGTCGGAGTTCATGTGAGGACACACGTGAATATTAGACTAGCACATCGATTGATTGATGACTATGTTTCGCAAGTCATAGACATGGAGATGTCAAACCAATGATGTGGACACATGTTATGAATATGGGGTTAGACTGACCCAACTTGAGACTGGCAATTAGTTGCAGCGCTCTCTCTACACATCGTGTATGTTTTGTCCTTAGACCTGAGATTGTCGCATGTACTTGAGATGTGGATCGACCTACTTTGGGGCTATCAAACGCTGCACCGTAACAGGGTAGTTATAAAGGTGGCTTTCGGGTTTGTCCTGAAGCATGCTGCAAGGCATTGGCAATCAAGATGGGATTTGCCCCTCTCTACTTGAGAGAGATATCTCTGGGGCCCTCGAGTGATCGGATCCAGAAATGCATGGCCGTGCTATATAAGGTTAAGAGTTAACCTAGTAAAGGGATTCCGAATCACAGTATCGAGAAAGGGAGGTCAGCTTGGAGCTAGACCAAATATCGTGAGTCAAAGGGAAAGACATGTACTAAACCTTGTGATGGTTCGTCCGATATGATCTTTGTATGCGTTTAGGAGTTGGCATGTCTTGCTAGAGGCCGCTACCAACTATTGGCAGAATAAGTGTATTCGTGTCATGTCTATACGTATATGAACCTATAGGGTCACACAATTAAGGGGCTGGAAGCCTAATGAGGATTGGATCCGAATTAGACCAGGCTTAGGCTACTAATGGGCTGCTAATGTAGAAGCCCACTAGGGACGCCTATATAAGAGAAGGTGGGGCAAGCTGACCAGGGTTAGACCTTAGACCATTCCACCCAGCCGCCACACCTCTCGCCTGTGTTGCACGCGCGGACCTAGCAGTCCGGCGTCTGACGCTTTCACCCCGCACGTGTGGATACCTTGGAGGTGCTGCATCTGTGGCACTTGGACGAGCCGCGCAAGGGCAGCTTCTCGTGGGACGAGGACAAGGAGGAGATGTGGAACGTCTGCACTGCCTCGACACGCTTCATCGATTCTGCAACTGTGCGTCTAGTGGTAATCCTGTGATCTATGACAACAGTAATCCTGGTATACGCGGTAGAATTTTTTTGATTTGCGCTAGTGTAGCCTACTCGTATCCCTTCAGTGGTATCAGAGCCGATGCTGTTTAGTTATAGGTTCGGGATGTTTGCATATGGTGATATGCAGATTGATATGAATGATGTGATCGTTTATATGGCGGTGGTTTAGGATTGATCTATGATCTTGCTTTCCGTGATCGTGATTCTGAGGTTGTCGAACGACTTACCCCTACCGGTCGGTTTCCGCCATCAGGGTAGACAGTGACACATAAATCCTGTTGAATCACGCGAAGATCAATATGATTGATCGAATCGGAACCTAGATCTAAAATCGATGTACCGTGATAAAAGGAGTTTGATTGAATCGGGGCAGGAGTCGGTTTATGGTAAATTTGATTTGCCGATCAAAATCCTTAAAGAAAATTGTGTAGATACCGCGAGGGGCGCTGCCCCTTCGAACCCCGCGGGGGGAGACCCCCTAGACCCCCCTTAATCGTAGCCCCTTTTGTATCTCGTTAAGGTAACTAGGTGCTGGGAATGTCACATGATCTGGTAGAATGCGATTCTATGCATAACTTGTTTTGCAGGATGTATGTGATCAGTATGGCCCATATATGTATGTGATGCATGTATGAAATTTTGCATGACCTGCGTGTCGTGAGTAGGGCAACACGGCTAGAGCCATATGTGTTGTCATTTATTGTAATGGCCTGCGTGGCAACTTGTGATTATCCCAATACTATGTAATTTTGATTACTAGCTGTTAGGAGTAATAGCTTGTATTAGTTCTTGGAGGACTCATCACTTGGAGGATGGATCACATGGAACATGAAGATGGAGATCATCATGGTGGATAGGTTCTATGGCGATGGATATCACCATGAGAAAATGGGCCATACTGTGTCACATCTATGTGAATGTTATTCTTATACGTTTTACTACTATGCGTGCTTAGATGATAGAAGTAGAACGATCCCTCACAAAGTTTAAGTTAAACCATGCCCTCCCAACCAAACCTTGCACCATCCTATGCCCCGTACAATCGTTGGTGGGCCTATGAAATTAGGGTGCCGCGGGTTTCCTTGGCTGGATGGGTTTGTATCAGATACCTACACGCACAAGGGTTGGTGAGCTTGACAAGGTCATCTTAACAGTTAAGGACCTTGGGGCATAAAGGTTGGGCTCCTAGTTTTGACATAGAGATGTCACCCAACAACAAGAGTCATATGTGATATGATTAGCAAGTGTTGCTTACCGATTTACCTTGTCTTCTAGCAGTGATGCTAAAGCTCACTAGTCGACTTGTTAATTGTGGATCTTGAATCACTTAGTATCAATAGAGGGATATTGATTTAAGTGGTAGTATATGCTATTAAATTGTTTAATATGTTTTACTCTTTCATGGTTAGATGGCTTAGTATTTTGCATGTTTTTTGTTGTAGATCAATGGCACCGAAACTACATCACCTTTTCTTTGCGTTCGATTCTTGACAAAGATAAACTAAATGGAACAAACTATACGGACCGGGTCCGTAACCTGAGAATTGTTCTTAGGTCTGATAAAAAGGAAACGGTTCTGGATACCCCAATCCCTGATGAACCTGCTGATAATGCATCTGCTGGCCTAAAGAATGCCTACAAGAGAGCATGTGATGATTCTCTTGAGGTTAGCTGTCTTATGCTTGCATGCATGGAACCTGAACTTCAAAAGAAGTTTGAGGATCAGGAGGCGTACGATATGATCGTTGCGCTTAAGGACATGTTCCAAGATCAGGCAAGGACTGAGAGGTACAATGTTGCCAAGTCCTTTGTCGAATGCAAGCTGGCAGAGAGAGCAGCTGTAGGCCCCCATGTGATCAAAATGGTTAGTTACAGTCAGACTTTAGAAAAGCTTGGTTTTCTACTAGGCCAAGAGTTGGCCACTGACTTCATTTTGGCGTCTCTTCCATCCAGCTATGGGCAGTTCATTTCGAACTACCATATGCATGGGATGGAGAAGGGCCTTAATGAGTTATGCGGGATGCTAAAAACAGCAGAAAGTGACATGAAGAAGTGTGCAGGGCATAGCCATGTGATGGCTGTGCAGAACAAGCCTAGCTTCAAGAAAAAGGGTACTTCTTGGAAGAAGAAGGGCAAGGCTAAGGATACGATCCCTAAGCCTGCACCCAAGCAAAAGGCTGGACCTGTAGAAGACACTGTTTTGTCATGAACATGGCCACTGGAAAAGAAACTGCAGCAAGTACCAGGCTTCTTTGAAGAAGAGTGGAAGTAAGAGTACTTCCCACTCAGGTACGCTTGTTGTAAATGTTGTGGACATTCTTCTCGTTGATTCCTATGTTAACTCTTGGGTATTTGATACCGGATCGGTTGCTCATATTTGCAATTCGATGCAGGGGCTAATAAGGACTAGAGAAGTGCAGAAAGGCAAAGTGGATTTTCACGTAGGAAATAAAGCAAGGGTTGCTGCATTGTTCGTCGGCGTCATGCAACTTCACCTTCCGTCAGGATTTATTATGGAGTTGAATAATTGTTATTACATTCCAAGTATGGGTCGAAACATTTTATCACCTTCATGTTTGATGAGGGATGGTTATTTATTCGCGAGTGCAAACAATGGTTGTGTAATCTCTAAGAATGCTATGTTTATGGCTGATGCTCCCATTGTGAATGGGTTATTTATTTTAAATCTTGATGATGCATCTGTTTACAATGTTAGTGCTAAAAGGCTTCGGCCTAATGATTTGAGTCCTACCTATTTATGGCATTGTCGTTTGGGGCATATAAGTGAAAAGCGCATGAAGAAGCTCCATGGTGATGGTCTTCTAACTTCGTTTAATTTTAAATCATACGAGACATGTCAGGCTTGTTTACTTGGAAAGATGACCAAGTCACCTTTTTCGGGTTTATCCGAGAGAGCGACAGACTTGTTGGAACTCATACATACTGATGTATGTGGGCCAATGAGTACGACAGCCAGAGGAGGATATCACTACTTCATTACTTTCACTGATGATTTCAGTAGATATGGTTATGTCTACTTGATGAGGCATAAGTCTGAAACTTTTGAAAAGTTCAAGGAGTTTCAGAGTGAAGTAGAGAATCAACGTGGCAAGAAAATAAAGGCCTTGTGATCTGATCGTGGAGGTGAATATTTGAGTCACGAATTTAGCGATCATCTTAAGAGTTGCGGAATTGTTCCACAACTTACGCCGCCCGGAACGCCTCAAAGAAACGGGGTCTCCGAACGGCGTAATCAAACTTTGTTGGACATGGTTCGATCGATGATGAGCCATTCGGATTTGCCATTGTCATTTTGGGGTTACGCTCTAGAAACGGCAGCTTTCACACTTAATAGGGTACCATCTAAATCCGTAGTTAAGATACCATATGAGATGTGGACTGGAAAGAATCCCAGTTTGTCTTTTCTAAAGATTTGGGGTTGTGATGCATTTGTCAAGCGACTTCAGTCGGACAAGCTAACACCCAAATCGGATAAGTGCATTTTTGTGGGATATCCGAGGGAAACCTTAGGGTATTACTTCTACAACCGAGAGGAGGGCAAAGTGTTTGTCGCTCGTAGCGGTGTTTTCCTAGAGAAAGAGTTTCTCACAAAGGGAACAAGTGGAAGGTCGGTGCGTCTTGAAGAAGTTCAAGATGAGCCAGTTGGGGATGATTCTACGAGTGATGCTATTGTAGAAGAACAAGTTGAGGAACCCGTGGCAACAGAAGCACCACAACTACAAAGGTCGGCGAGGCTTCACGAAGCACGAGAATTATTATTGTTAGACAATGATGAGCCGACGACCTATGCAGAAGCGATGGTGGACCCAGACTCTAAGAAATGGCTGATCGCCATGAGATCCGAGATAGAGTCCATGGGAGACAATCAAGTTTGGAACTTGGTTGACCTGCCTGATGGTTTTAAAGCCATCAAGAGCAAATGGATCTATAAGAAGAAGATTGATATAGATGGAAATGTTCACATCCATAAAGCTCGACTTGTTGCAAAAGGTTTTCGACAAGTTCAAGGAGTTGACTACGACAAGACTTTCTCGCCCGTAGTGATGCTTAAATCTATACGGATAATTCTAGCCATTGCTGCACATTTCGACTATGAAATATGGCAGATGGATGTCAAGACGGCTTTCCTAAATGGAATCCTAACCGAGGACATGTATATGATGCAGCCCGAAGGTTTTGTCGATCCAAACAATGCTGGAAAGGTATGCAAACTTCTGAAGTCCATTTATGGGCTGAAGCAAGCATCTCGGAGTTGGAACATTCGATTTGATGAAGTTGTAAAGGAGTTTGGCTTCATCAAAAACGAACAAGAACTTTGTGTTTACAAGAAGGCAAGTGGGAGAGCGTTGGTATTTCTAATATTATATGTAGATGACATATTGCTAATTGGAAATGACATTCCTATGCTCGAGTCTGTTAAGACCTCATTGAAAAATAGTTTTTCGATGAAGGATTTAGGAGAAGCGACATATATTCTGGGAATCAAGATCTATAGAGATAGATCAAGGAGGATAATTGGATTAATCCGGAGTACATACATTGACAAAGTGTTGAAATGGTTCAGCATGGAAGAGGCTAAGAAGGGGTTCTTGCCCATGTCTCACGGCATTAAACTTAGCAAGACTCAGTGTCCTTCGACTACTGATGAGCGTGAGCGCATGAGAAGGGTTCCATATGCTTCGTCTATTGGATCCATCATGTATGCAATGGTATGTACTCGCCCAGATGTTTCTATGCTCTAAGTGTTACGAGCAGATACCAGGCTGATCCAGGTGAAGGTCACTGGACAGCAGTAAAGAACATCCTTAAGTACTTGAAAAGGACTAAGGATGTGTTCCTAGTTTATGGAGGTGAGGATGAACTCAGTGTAAAGGGTTATACAGATGCGAGTTACCTTAACGACTCAGATGATTCGAAATCGCAATCAGGTTATGTGTTTGTCATGAATGGTGGTGCTGTGAGCTGGAAAAGTTCCAAGCAAGATATAGTGACCTCCTCTTCAACAGAAGCTGAATATATTGCTGCCTCGGAGGCCGTAAAGGAAGTTGTTTGGATTAGGAATTTCCTGATCGCTCTCGGTGTGGTTCAGGACGCGTCCAATCCCTTGGACGTTTATTGTGACAACAATGGTGCTATTGCACAAGCCAAGGAACCTAGACAACACCAGAAGAACAAACATATTCGCTTGCGTTACCATCAGATTCATGATTTCGTTGAGGATGGTAGTGTCATGATATGCAAAATACATACAGACTCAAATGTTGTTGATCCCTTGACTAAGCCTCTCCCGCAGCCCGCGCATGAAGCGCACACAAGAGCAATTGGTATTATATACATTTTAGATTGACTCTAGTGCAAGTGGGAGACTGAAGGAAATATGCCCTAGAGGCAATCATAGAGATGATTATATTTCATATGTATCCATGAGTTATTGTAATGTTCCTTGAATATCCATATCAAACAACTTGTATTGATTGACAATTATGTGAATTGTTTGTGAAACTCTTTACTTGTATGGTTATTTAATAGTTGTCCCTAGTCGGGGTTCATGTGAGGACACACGTGAATATTAGACTATCACATCGATTGGTTGATGACTATGTTTCGCAAGTCATAGACATGGAGATGTCAAACCAATGGTGTGGACACATGTTATGAACATGGGGTTGGACTGACCCAACTTGAGACTGTCAATTAGTTGCAGCTCTCTCTACACATCGTGTACGTCCCTTAGACCTGAGATTGTCGCATGTACTTGAGATGTGGATCGACTTACTTTGGGGCTATCAAACGCTGTACCATAACAGGGTAGTTATAAAGGTAGATTTCGGGTTTGTCCTGAAGCATGCTGCAAGGCACGGTCAATCAAGATGGGATTTGCCCCTCTCTACTTGAGAGAGATATCTCTGGGCCCCTCGAGTGATCGGATCCAGAAATGCATGGCCGTGCTACATAAGGTTAAGAGTTAACCTAGTAAACGGATTCCGAATCACAGTATCGAAAAAGGGAGGTCAGCTTGGAGCTAGACCAAATATCATGAGGCAAAGGGAAATACATGTACTAAACCTTGTGATGGTTCGTCCGATATGATCTTTGTATGTGTTTAGGAGTTGGCACGTCTTGCTAGAGGGTGCTACCAACTATTGACAGAATAAGTGTATTCGTGTCATGTCTATACGTATATGAACCTATAGGGTCACACACTTAAGGGGCTAGAAGCCTAATGAGGATTGGATCCGAATTAGACCAGGCTTAGGCTACTAATGGACTGCTAATGTAGAAGCCCACTAGGGACGCCTATATAAGAGAGAGTGGGGCGAGCTGACTAGGGTTAGACCTTAGACCATTCCACCCAGCCGCCACACCTCTCGCCTGTGTTGCACGTGCGGACCTAGCAGTCCGGCGTCTGACGCTTCCACCCCGCACGTGTGGATACCTCAGAGGTGCTACATCTGTGGCACTTGGACGAGCTGCGCAAGGGGAGCTTCTCGTGGGACGAGGACAAGGAGGAGACGTGGAACGTCTGCACTGCCTCGACGCGCTTCATCGATTCCAGAACTACGCGTCTAGTGGTAATCCCGTGATCTATGACAACAGTAATCCTGGTATACACGGTAGAAATTTTTTGATTTGCGCTAGTGTAGCCTACTCGTATCCCTTCAGCTCCTATCCCACAGGCGTACATAGAAACCATCGTGTGTCGGCGCGTCGCCGGCTCCATCCTACAGCGGCGTCAGACGGACTGCCGCGCTGCACCTCAACCACGGCTCCAGCACATGTTTCATCCGCACACATTTTACATTGAGGCAGTACCGACCACAGGCAGGTCCGTCGCCCACGATGATCGGGATTTTGTTCCGCCGTCATAGCTCGACGAACGGTCGCAGCAATTGATAGTAGTGCTTAGTAAGACCTTCGCTCCTGATCCGCCCACCCTAATCGATTCGGTTCCTGTAATTTTCTCGATATTGCAAGTGCAAATTAGTCCTCAATGTCTGGTCATAGCGGGTACACCGGCGAGGGTGGGGATTCGATCATGTCGTGGCCACATTCTCCTTCGCCTACCACGTCGAAAATGCCAGTAGCTCCTTCTCTTTGTACTACCGTTGAATTTGAAGTGCCTCCATGGCCTGTCGGACTGATTTCAATTGGGTTTGTTTTGGGATTGTTAGAGTGTGTTGTGCAGGCTGATGATCCATGGACATTGCATACCGAGATGAATCAACCCAGTGGTCTAGCCAGAGGATGGATTTGGAGGAGATGGTTGCCAATTTAGGTGATGAATTAACTCATAGAAACCTGTTGATATTCGAGATGAAACGTACTGTCGAGGAAGAAAAGAAGAATTCAGAGTTTATTCACAAAGATAAGTTGGCACTTGAGGCTGATCTTGCTGTATCTGATCAAGTGGTAGAAAATCTAAAACATGAACTTCAAGTGAAGGGGGAGGAGAATAGTAGATTCATATGGGCAGTTTTAGTAGTTGTCATCCCCGTCCTAGCAGTTACAGTGTGCGGTTGTGGTGAAGGGTGGCACGTGTAATAATTAGTTGAATATATAGCTAATTTAGAGAGTAGAATTGTTGTTTAATGCATGGTTGTGAGTTACGCTAATTTAGTCACTTTGCAGTCCCAAACTTGTCGAGAGAATGTATTGCGGGACCCGAGTTACTATAGTTGGTGTGCCAAATGCCTAGAGGGTCAAGTTGGGGCCCTATCAGTTTTGACCGTTCTGTCGTTGCCATCCATTCCCCGTTCTTCTTGACGCTGCATTATTCTTCTCCAGAGAGGCAATTTGTGGTTGTGGCCAGGGCGTGGAGCCGGGACGCCAATTCCTTGGCCTCACGGTTCAAGAGTACAAATCAATTTTGATTCAAATCATACATATTTCTATCAAATTTATACAAGCCCACTGGAGATTTTCAAAGAAAGTACTACTCCCTCCGATCCAAATTAGTTGACTCAAATTCGTCAAGATACATATGAATATAATACTAATTCATGTCTAGATACAATCGACAAACCTAAATCAACTAATTTGGGTCGGAGGGAGTACTACCTATGTATCAGCTTTAGAGCATATTGACCATCCTCACAGCTCAAATACATACCAATTTTGATTCAAATCATACATATTTCGATCAAATTTATACAAGCCCACCGGAGATTGTCAAAGCAAGTACTACTACTTATGAATCAGCTTTAGAGAATATTCACCAGTCTCACGGCTCAAATACATATCAAATTTATTTCAATCATACATTGGGATCAAATTTGTCCCAATCTTAAGTGGACGGTGAGCTAGCCGCCCTCTCCGCTATATGTGTACTCCAAGAAGTATGGGCAAACTGTTCCCATACATCCGGCCACGAGGTACATCCGGCCTTCACCGTCGAAGTGCACCTCGACGTGCCAGCCGCGGCCGTGACCTGCCTCCCACATCTTCAATTCACGAGGGCTTGATCTGCACCGTCGCAGTGATGTTGCGGATGATGGCTTCAATCGTCGTCGTATCGATGACCACTGTCGGCATCACAGCAGTCGCACTGATGTTGCAGATGATGGCTTCTATCGTCGTCGCATCAATGACCACTGTCGGCACCACCGTCGTTGAACTGATGTTATGGATGATGGATTCACTCGTCATCACATTGATGACCACTGTCGGCACCACCGCCGCCTCGGTGTATTTCATAAACAACGGATCTAAGGAGGTGAACAGAAGTGAGACAGATAGAGACATAAATTTCAGACGCTTAGATCCTCACCGCCGCACGCCTTTCCAACCGCCACGCTTAGATCCGCACCGCCGCAAGCTATTCTGACCCCCACGCTTTGGTTCGCGCCATCGCACGCCGTTCTGACTGCCAAGCTTAGGTCCGTGCCGCCACACGTCGTTCGGACCGCCACACTTAGATCTGCACCGCCGTACGCCGTTTGGACCACCACGCTTAGATCCGTGCCGCCGCTCGCCGTTCGGACTGCCGTGCCACCGTACATCGATAGAAGGGGAGGAAGATGTGGCTTTGGCAAAAACTCATGCACATGATGTTCATGACCATGGTGTATCTTTTATTTGACACAAGTTAAGAATTTCATTGAAATTAGATTTGGATGAAAGACTTAGGTAAAAACCCAAATATTAGGCATCAATGTCTATATGGATAGAGTGAGACGCTAATATGATTATGCTAGAAGTACATAGATGAAATATTAAATGAGTTCAATATGGAAATGACAAGAAAGGTTCGTGCCACATGGAAAAGGTTGAATCAAGATTCAAGTGTTTTGAAACTTGGTGAGTAAAATCACATGGATATCTTGATAAACGAGATTCAAGTGTTTTGACACTTGGTGAGTAAAATCACATGAATATCTTAATCAATCATTCTGTGACATGTGCATATCCAGAGATGTCCTATGATCTAAATGTTATGAGCATATACCAGGATGACTCATAAGATGATCATTGGACAATAGTGAGGATATTCTTATGATCTTTAGAAGAACTAAGAATATATTTTGTATATAGACGATACAAATAGTTCATTGTAAAGTATTACATTGGTACTAGTTTTATCACAAGATACAAATTAAGTTTATCTTAATTTAAGCTATAGGTTAAGGTGGCACAATGTAATAGAAGAAAGTTTCATGATGGATTTGGATGAGTTCCAAAGTTATAGACATTATGACGGATACTACAACGAAAGGCTAAGTATAAAACTGCCATGGTAGTAGCGAAGGAACTAGGTGTGGTTCAATGGGATAGTCCTATAAAGATATTTTGTATGACAATTTTATCAACATGTTTTAAACCCCAAGGAACTAAGGTCTCACCAAATTTGTACAATGCCATCTCATTTGAGAATGAGTGATGCGTAGAGATGTAAACACATGCAAATACACACGAACCTGAAAGTGTCAGATCTAGGGATTATGTTTACCACTAGCAAACGTGTATATACAAGACCAAAGTGTCATAAGTGTTGAAAGCGCAAAGTTTTTTAAACTATATTATTGACTCTAGTGCAAATGTAAGACTGAAAGGAATATGCCCGAGAGACAATAATAAAGTGGTTATATTACGCTATTCCATGTTTATGTTAAATGTTTATTTTTCATGCTATAATTGTATTAATAAGGAAACGTTAATACATGTGTGAATTATAAACAGATAAGGTTCCTAGTAAAGCCTCTGTTTATACTAGCTTGTTGATTAATGGATGATCAAAGGTTTCCTGATCATAACATTGGATGTTGTTAATAACAGGATCCTATCATTGGAGAATGATATGATGAACAGTCACCCGAAGTAGATGTAGAAATATGATCATGTCATCAAGTTTAAATTGCTATCACATTTGTAGTAACTCAATGTCCTTAGAACATGAGATCACGTCAATCACTTTCATCGGAAGAGTACTTTGATTGCATCAAACATCACACCGTAACAAGGTGATTATAAAGGTGTCGTCAGGTGTTTGGAAAGTGTTAGTTGAGGCTCGTGTATCAAGAGTGGGATTTGTACATACGGATGTCGGGGAGATATACTTAGGGCCCTCTCGGTGATATCACATTGACATAGCCTTGCAAGCAAGTTATTTGATCACTAGAATGTCATATCATAGGAATGAGAAAACGAGTACTTGTCAAGAACGAGATTAAACAAGGTATAGTTGATACCAAGTTAGCGGATCTCGGACAAGTAAAATATCGCGAGACAAAAGTAATTTGATTACAATGAAAGAGGTTTGGACGATCATGAGATCTTCGAGGAACTAGTGTTAATCATTATGGATCTCCAGGTCCCGCTAATGATTATTGATCAGAGAAAGTCTCGATCATGTCTACGTAGTTCCCGAACCCGTAGGGAGACATTCTTAAGGTAAACCGACACATTTGAGCGGATAGGAAACACAAGGGAATTCAATGGACATCACAGAAAATTGTTCTGCTGCAGAAAATTATTCTGTCGAATCTGCCGAAATAGTTTTGGGGTATCAAAACAAAGCCAAGGGATCTAAATTTTAATGCGTTCATTCAATGAAGTACTCATTAAATAAAGTTTTCATTAATTTGATTTGCATTAAAATGGAATTAAAGTGCTTTAATGGATAGACCTTTAAGGGAATTAAAATGCTTTAATGGAATTAAAGTGTTTTAATGGAAACACCTTTAAGGGAATTAAATTTTTTTAATGGACCTTTAAGGGAATTAAAGTGCTTTAATGGAGATTGAATGAGAGTAGGGGAGGGGGCATCCCCATGGCGCCTATAGAATGAGTTGGCCTCCTCCTCCTCTTCAGACACTCTCATTCACCATTCTCTCATATGCCCTTTGGTTAGCATCTTCCCCCTCTTGCTAGCTTGTCCATTGCCACGAGCGAGGTGTGATGTCTATGCACTTCTATTCTTGTAGACAGTTGTTGGGCATCCAAGTGCAGAGGTTTGTAGAACAGCAGCAAGTTTCCCTTAAGTGGATCACCCAAGGTTTATCGAACTTAGGGAGGAAGTGGTCAAAGGTATCCCTCGCAAGCAACCATGCAATTAAGATACAAGAAGTACCTTGTGTCCCCAACACACCCAATACACTTGTCAGGGGTATAGGTGCACTAGTTTGGCGAAGAGATAGTAAAATACAAGTGGTAACGGTGCCAGAAAAGAGCTTCTGACTTGTTGTTGACGTGGGGTAACGGTGCCAGAAAATACTTTGATGGAACTTGACGGTGAGGTAAAGACTAAAGCAAGCAAACATATGGAAACAAGCAAACATGCAACAGATCTAGTAGCAAACGGTGTTTCAATGCTTAGAAACAAGGCCTAGGGATCATACTTTCACTAGTGAACACTCTCTCATATAAATATCCTCTCTTCATGATAATACTCTTAACTACTCTCCGGTTGGACACTCTAATCCATGGTAGGGCTATAACAACACACCTCAAAGTCCGCCTTCCCCAATCTAGATAACCCCACACTGTCACCTTGAGCGCTAGATGGTTCCAACAAACACCACAATTTCATAGAGACATCCAACTCCAAATATAACTCATAACAAATATTCAGTCTAGCCAAAGTGCCACACACGGTATGCCCGCTGTCACTTTCACACACGTGGGGAAAAGCATAGATCTATTAAAGCACAAAGAGTATTTATGTAGACTCAAGCCTAAGTGCCACCATGGCGTGCATGTTGTCACTTTCACACACATGGGGAGAGCAGAGATCTAATGAAGCACTTGAGTAGAAAGGTAGATCTACTTGATTACAAAGCTCATGACCACAACAATATCATGCATAGAGAGAGAGATGAACACATAGCTATTGGTAGATCCCTTAGCCTCGAGGAAGAACTACTCCCTCCTCATCATGGGAATCAGCAACGGTGATGGAGATGGTGATGGAGATGGCTCCGGGGGCACTTCCCCGTCCCGGCAGGGTGCCGGAACAGAGACTTTCTGTCCCCCGAATCTCCCCTTCGGTGGCGGAGGCGCTACAGAGGTTTTCGTGGATTTCTTCTGGATTATTTAGGGTTTTCTCCCCGAGGGCTTCTTATAGGCGAAGGGGGAGGCCGAGGCGGTGGCCAGAGGGCCCACACCCTCCCCAGGCGCGGGCCAGGCTTGGCTGCGCCCGGGGGGTTCTGGCCACCCTCTGGTGCCTCTCGATCCCTCCTTCTGGATTCGTGTCCCTCACGGAAAGTTATTGACTTTGGCTTTTGTCCCGTACAATTCCGAGAAAATTGATTTTCTGCCTTTCTGGAACCAAAAACAGAAGAAAACATGCAACTGGCACTGTGGCATCTTGTCAATAGGTTAGTTCCAGAAAAGATATAAAAACAGCTCAAAGTATAGACAAAGCAAAGCAAAGTAGATACAAAACAAGCATGGAGCATAAAAAATTATAGATACGTTTCCGATGTATCAAGCATCCCCAAGCTTAACTCCTGCTCGTCCTCGAGTAGGTAAGTGATAAAAAGAATAATTTTTGAGGTGACATGCACCCTCACAATAAAGATCTAACCATTTGCAAGCATTGAAAGCTGGGATCAAAGAACTCTAAACATGTGCATGAAAGATGGAGTTCTAACAATAGGACATAGTAACTATGCATGCAACATGAAAGGCTAGAAACAAAGATCATGAATAACATGCATTGAAAAATGTTTGTTTGTTTCACATACAGAAAACATAGCATAGTGGCAATCAACTTGTCCCTCATAGAGGAACAATATAGATGCATAGGACACCTTCAAAGTTCACAAGTGTGACTAGAAACAAATAGCACAAGAAACAAGTAATATCACAATATGCATCAATCAATAAGCTTTGGAACACTGCACATAGAATGACAACTATGCTCTCTTAATGGTGCCTAAAGGTAGAAGGTGGAGACTCAATAATGGTGGAAGAAAAGCCTTTTATAAAGGAAGCAGGGATTTCAAGTTTCAAAAAGAGCTTCCAAAAATTATGGTACTTGTTAGCTTTCAGCCCTCATTTCCCCTATCATAAGCATCTTGAAGTGATTAAGGTTAAAGTGGCAAAGGTGGAGTATATGCTTGACGAAGTATAAGTTGGAAATCTCAAGTCCCTTGAATACGAGGGCCACACCTCATGCTACTAAACTTTAGTCACCTGTAAGTTCTTGTCATTGTAAGTATTTGCATATAATTGAGAACCGCCAACGGGTACCCCTTGCACATGGTACAGGAGCTATCCCATAACCAAAATGACAAGGCAAGCAGACAATGAGCATCTCAGCAATCTTCTTATGTACCATGGGAATATGGTGCTTTTTTCTCTCTTTCCTCTTTTCTCAATGTGTCTCTTTTTTTATAAGAAGAATTCTTCATAGATGTCAATATGGTGATGCTGCAAGTTTCCACCATGATTAGGCATGGCTTAGGCTAGCGGCCCAGGCGTTTCTCTAACACAGGATACAAACTCCATGGACTTACAAGTTCCCTCTTTATTTCACACCGGTGACATCCATAGACAAAAGAGCATGATATCAACTAAGTACAAAGTACAAGTGCAATGTTGAAAATGTTCCCCGTGACAACACGGTTCTGCTAATTCCAACGTATAAGTGCAAGCATATACAACATAGATGACACAATGGTTCAAGTTTATTAGGGGCAAAGAATATAAAGTGTGCCATCAAGTTCGTGAGGGCTTTAATCACTGAGTTTTCACATAACAAAATATTTTTTAATTGGAAGATAGCTGAAAACAAGAATATACTTGGAATGGTGTAACACACCATGCATAGGAATTTATAGTGGACACTGTGGAATAACTTGGTTTCTTGGGAGTTGGATGCATGAGTAGAGCTTACTCATACAAGTGGAGGCTAGCAAAAGACTGGGAGCAACTAACAAAGAGAGCAATAATGGCCATAATCATGCAGAGCAACAAAGCATTACTAATCAAAGCATAGAGTGGTACTACAAGTCAAGGACTAAATGATCATATAGGCTAATGGTGACTTGTGAGAGTCACAACATGGTGTGAGCATGTGCCAAGTCAACCCAAACAAAGCATTAAAGGAGAATACCATAATACTATGCTTTTGCATGCTAAAATAATGCATAATTTCTTCAAGGCACACTAAGCAATCCCAATTGTTTGGAACAAAACATGCTACAACAATAATCAATAAGCATAAGGTCAAAACAACACCTAGCATGTCATGCTAAAGTCTAAGCCACAGTCAAAACAAGCTCCCTTTTGTACCACTTAAGCATGAAGTTTTCTACTCTTTCCAACACCAAACAATATTTTAAACTACTCACAAAGATAATAATTAATAAAGATAAGTGAGATTGTCTCACAAATCCACAAAGAAGAAATAAAAAGTTCTAAGCTGAAAGCACAAGAAAACTAAGGCTGAACGCAGTGCTAGCAAAAGTGAACACTCACAAAACAATAAGAGTGAAAACTAGAGTGTTCTAGGCAATGGAAACAGAGTGTGTCTCTCTCCAAAATAAGTGTGGTATAACCAACCAACTTACTCAAGAAAACTAAGCAAACGAAAACTAAGACGCTCCAAGAAGAACACAACAATGCATGAAACAATAAAAACGAAGTGTCTAGACAGACCTGAGCTTTTTATTGATGAGGCATCCCCAAGCTTTGACGCTTGTACCTCTTGGATATTTCTTGGGGTGACATAGGGGTGGCATCCCCAAGCTTGAGCTTTTGTCCATTCTTCATCTCATTACATCATTCTCTCTCTACACCTGAAATTTTTCCTTCATACAAAAGTTCACACAATCTTCATTAGCAACATTAGTGTATTCAAAAGATAATAGAACTTTAGGCAAAGCTTTGTAACAACAAGAATTTTCACTAAAAACACAAGCTACTGTAGTAACTCCTTCAAAAATCTCAATTCCCCAAAAGAGAACTCAAAAAAGAATCAATAAGAAGCAAATGCAAATAATGGCAGAAATCTGTCAAAACAGACCAGCAGATAGAAACCCATATTTTCGAAGACCTTATGTTGCTCAAATCAACAAGTGTTGAACTAACGAAAGTTAGCTAACAAACTGGGGGATTTATTTGTAAATTTTCAGCTCAATCCGACTTATAGAGACTCCTCATGAATTTTTATGATGGATGACAGAAATCTGTTTCGGGACAACAACTTCCCAAATCTTACTTCCATCTCATTAGAGGACATTCTTGGCACAAAAAGCAAACAAAAAAGATAAGGAGAGGTGTAACATCCTAAAAATCATAGTTTCAAAACTCATTCATATCATCTTTGCATCATTCATCTATATAGAGTTTTCTCAAAAATCATTTAGAAACAGGAGTTGGAACTATGATTTCATGTGGGCATTTTTATTCCAAAATGACCATCACCCTTTGAATTGTGAAAGTTTAAATACTGGTTCACTTGACTCCATTGATGGAAAGTTTAGGTGAAGCTTTTAACCCAAGATTCAAAATTTGGAAATGGTTTCAAAACCCTATTTCAAATATTTGCAAACTAGAGCAAATCTCTGTTTACTTTGAAAACCAAGCTTGACCAAGCCTTGCAGGATAAACACTTAGTAGAATGACTGTTTTTAAAACCACAAAACCCTGCAAAAATTCCCAAAACAGTTGAACTCCAAAAGGATTTGAATTCATATCAAATTCATTCCAGAAAATAGAGAAAGAAAAAGAAAAGAAATAAACAATAGAAAAGGGCCGCGCGGCCAGAATCTGGCCCAGCAGCCAAGCAAGCCCAGCAAGCCCACCCGGGGATCCTCGTTTCTTCTCACACGCGCGAACACACGCAGACAGACGCTGACAACACGACCCCACAATCACTTTGCGCGTTACGCTGACAAGCGGGACCAGACCACGTCACCCTCGTCTTCCCCAGACTGCGCCTGTGACCACGTCGCTGCGGCAGTGATGGCCGGTAATGGCGCGGAGTAAATGGGCAGTAATCCTCGAGCGTTTCTTGTCGATTCCCCGGCTATAAGACCCTCTCTGCCCCGCGATCTTTTTTCCCCAAACACCTCACTCACTCCGCCACCAGGCTGCCCGCAATCCTCCACGAATCGCCGCTGACAGAACCCTCTCCAGCGAGCGATTCAGGTGAGCCTCGCGTTCCCCTCTGCCTATCGTTCTTGCTGCCTGACTCAACGCATCTTTGCGCATCTCCTGACCTCACTAGTCCGCCTTGTACTGCCCCAGGTCGCCGGTTCCACTCGACACCGTGAGCACTGACGGCGACATCAACTTCGACGAGTTTTCCCGGTAAGCACAGACCGCCCCTCGCCTCCCCGTTCATGCACACAACTTCCCCTTGACCCTGTGAACCTAATCGTGTCGCTCTTTTGCCCTGAGGTGGTTCACAGCGACGTCCACGACGACCACCTGACGCAACCAACGCCGCCACAAACTCCGGTGAGCAATCACAGCCGTGCCCGAGCGCCCCCTGACCAACCACGAGTACGTCGAGCCTCGCCAAGATCTCCTGAGCACGGTGAGCTACTCCTCGCTCTCTCTTACCCTCTGTAGCGCCGCCTCTGTCAACGACTGACAGTCCCGCCGCCGGTAGCCGCCGCTCCGCCACCGGATCTTAGTCAGTACAATAGCAGCCGTCGGATCCTTATCGTAGCGCTAGGATAGAATCACTTACTCTGAAACGGTACGCGATCTGAGCCGCCTGATTTCATTTAAATCCTACGGCTGTGGATCTTGATCCGATGCGAAGCGGTACGGGCGAATGAAAACACGACGCGTGGCAAGGTTTAGATTAAAAACAGAATTTAAAACCAGATTTAGATTCAAACTTCAAATGCTTATAACTTTTGAATGCCACGTTGGATTTTTGCAAACTTTATACCGTTGGATTCAGTGAAACAAGACCCTTCTGATTATCCAATTTGTTTAGCATATAGTAACAGTTAAAATGATTTTATTTGTGGAACAAGTTTTAGGCTAAATTAGGTATAGATTTCATTTGGTAAATTAAAATGGGGCCAAATAAATTTAGTTGGCAAACTTGTGGCATGTTAAGTTTCTGTACCCATGAGCATACTTGGTAGAATTTTTAAAAAAATCACCACTTAGTAAATTCTTGCATACATGCATTCATATTATTTTTGGTTGTATATAATTGTGTGTAATTGTATGCTATTGTTTCTTGTGTAGATTTTGCTAGTGATTGTGATTGTGAAGAGTGCTACTCTCCCCACTACCAAGGCAAGTGATATTTTCATAAATTTCCTATCCTAAGTTTTGTACTTGCATTAGATATTTTGCTAAAGTAAATGCATGATATTTTGCTTAGTGCTAAGATGGGAAATCCTAAGTAGAGTGAAATAGTATAATTGTTAGGGAAATTTTCCTAAGATAAGATACCATACTTTGCTTAGCCTAGCTTATAGTAAACAAGGGTGGTGAACATCTATTTAGTTTATGATAAAAAGATTCTAAGTCAAAGAGACTTATATTTTCTTAATAAAACAACTAAGTCAAATGAACCTCCTGGGTGGAATGGAAAGATTGGGTTATGTTGAGTGGTTACACAAGGCCATGGACTTGGGTTGTGTATCTCACTTGTGGAATGCCACCCAGGCACAAAGGGATTTGGAGGCCAAGTGTTGAGAAAGCTTACAGTGCAACCACTTGGCAATATGGGCTCTGCCATGATCATATAGGTTGCTAGAACTTAGTCACTTGGACAGTTGGTGGTAGATGGGATGATAGGATGGAACGCGTCCATTTGACTAAGGAAAAGCTTCTGAAAGGTCCTGTCTTGGGAAACCAAGTCTGGTGGGGAAAGTGCACAACCTCTGCAGATGGAAAAACTAAGTACTTAGCCTTGTCCAAGGAAATGGACACTTTGAGCATCAAGACATGGAAGCTACAAGAATCTCATCACTCCAACTTCTAAATAAAATTGATGGGTGAACAAGGGTGAAGGACCTCAATGTCTATTGGTGGTTCCTTGGGAATGTTTTTGACAAAGAAAAACTTAGTGATTTCAACTAATAGGAAAAACCTATTTTCAAGCAAAGCAAGCCAAGCTACACTTAGCCAAAATGCATATAGTAGTATAGTCCACCTAAAATATACTAAGGTATCACTTGCCAATACTATTCCAAAGTATTGACCCTCTGTGGCTGTAACTTGTGATGTTGCAGGTTACTCCGATGATGAATAGGAGTCATGAGTCTACACTCAACATGCTTGCCTGTGGCACATGAAGATGAAGACTTATGTTTATTTACTTGTTCCTTAAAACTCTTGTATTAGGCCTATGGCCATGAGTTGTAAAAGACTATATTTTATCTCTGGAATGAATGTAATAAACGACCTTTGTATCTGTGTACTTCATCTTAAACTGTGGATGCTAGCATTGATCCAGGGACTAGCATTGAAATCACAGGGATCCTATCCTTTATAAAGGAGGGGTCTAACAAGAGGTCATTACTGAAGTAATAACTTCCAATACTCAAGAAAACTCTTGGGTTATCTCCCAACAAGTACTTTTCTTTAACGCCTTTAAATTAGGCATGCTAGTTTGAGAAGATGCTCACATAAGAAATATGAATTTGAAGTAAAATAGAGCATCAAGAAGAAAATTCAAAACAAATTTGAGTCTAACCCACTTCCTATGCATAGGAATCTTGTAAATAAACAAGTCATGAAAGCACAAATCAACAAGCCTAGGAAATCAAAACAAGTGCAACTTCAAAATTTTCAACATAAAGAGGGGAAAATTAATATTATTGAGATGCATAAAAACATGTTTCCCTCTCTCATAATAACTTTCAGTAGCATCATGAATAAAATTAACAATATAAATATCACATAAAACATTCTTATCATGGGCCACATGCATATAATGATTATTACTCTCCACATAAGCATAAGCATTCACTATTATTCATCATAGCTATCACTATTATTCTCATCACTATTATTCTCATCACCATAATCATAAAATATAGGAGGCATATTGTAATCATAATAAATTTTCTCCTCAATAGTAGGTGTACTGAAAATATCATATTCATCATTGTAATCATCATATATTGGAGGTAAAGTATCATCAAAGTAAATTTTCTCCTCTGTGCTTGGGGGACTAAAAAGATTATCATAAAAACTAGATTCCCCAAGCTTAGACGTTTCCATAGCATTAGCAATAATGGTGTCCAAAGAATTCATACTAATAACATTGCTATTAGCATGCAAATAAAGTTCCATAGGTTTTTTAATTTTCTATTCAAACACTTCATGTCCTAACTCAAGATAAACACTATAGAGCTCTCTAATTTTGTTATTGTTTTCCATTAAGCCTAACTAGTGAAAACAAGAAACAAAAAGACAAAACTGCAGAATCTAAAGGAAATAACTTTGAGCACTCGCACACCAAGAGTATGTGAGTACCTTTTACCTTACCTCCCCGACAATGGCGCCAGAAAAGAGCTTGATGTCTACGCACTTCTATTCTTGTTGATAGTTGTTGGGCCTCCAAGTGCAGAGGTTTGTAGAACAGCAGCAAGTTTCCCTTAAGTGGATCACCCAAGGTTTATCGAACTTAGGGAGGAAGTGGTCAAAGGTATCCCTCTCAAGCAACCCTGCAATTAATATACAAGAAGTCTCTTGTGTCCCTAACACACCCAATACACTTGTCAGGTGTATAGGTGCACTAGTTCGGCGAAGATATAGTAAAATACAAGTGGTAACGGTGCCAGAAAAAAACTTCTGACTTGTTGTTGACGTGGGGTAATGTTGCCAGAAAATACTTTGATAGAACTTGACAGTGAGGTAAAGACTAAAGCAAGCAAACAGATGGAAACAAGCAAACATGCAACATATCTAGTAGCAAATGGTGTTTCAATGCTTAGAAACAAGGCCTAGGGATCATACTTTCACTAGTTAACACTCTCTCATATAAATATCCTCTCTTCATGATAGTACTCTTAACTACTCTCCGGTTGGACACTCTAATCCATGGTAGGGCTATAACAACACACCTCAAAGTCCGCCTTCCCCAATCTAGATAACCCCACACCGTCACCTTGAGCGCTAGATGGTTCCAACAAACACCACAATTTCATAGAGACATCCAACTCCAAATAGAACTCATAACAAATATTCAATCTAGCCAAAGTGCCACACACGGTATGCCCGCTGTCACTTTCACACACGTGGGGAAAAGCATAAATCTATTAAAGCACAAAGAGTATTTATGTAGACTCAAGCCTAAGTGCCACCATGGCGTGCACGCTGTCACTTTCACACACATGGGGAGAGCATAGATCTAATGAAGCACTTGAGTAGCAAGGTAGATCTACTTGATTACAAAGCTCATGACCACAACAAGATCATGCATAGAGAGATAAATGAACACATAGCTACCGGTAGATCCCTTGGCCTCGAGGAAGAACTACTCCCTCCTCATCATGGGAATCAGTGGCGATGGAGATGGCTCCGGGGGCACTTCCCCGTCCTGGCAGGGTGCCGGAATAGAGACTTTCTGTCCCCCGAATCTCCCCTTCGGTGGCGGCGGATCTACAGAGGTTTTCGTGGATTTCTTCTGGATTATTTAGGGTTTTTCCCTAGGGGCTTCTTATAGGCGAAGGGGGAGGCCGAGGCGGTGTCCAGAGGGCCCACACCCTCCCCAGGCGCGGGCCAGGCTTGGCCGCCCCCAGGGGGGTCTGGCCACCCTCTGGTGCCTCTCCGTCCCTCCTTCTAGATTCGTGTCCCTCACGGAAAGTTATTGACTTTGGCTTTTGTCTCGTCCAATTCCGAGACTATTGATTTTCTGCCTTTCTGGAACCAAAAACAGAAGAAAACATGCAATTGGCACTGTGGCATCTTGTCAGTAGGTTAGTTTCAGAAAAGATATAAAAAGACCTCAAAGTATAGACAAAGCAAAGCAAAATAGATACAAAACAAGCATGGAGCATAAAAAATTATAGATACGTTTCCGACGTATCAAGGTGCTTAGGCGAAGCCCTGCTAGAATCCTTCCCCTCCACCACCACTACCATGGCGTAGCGCTAGTGTAGTTCCCGGGGATCCGCAACTTCTGCTGCCCAGCTGGAGCGAGGGTTCGGGAGTCGTCGACGCACCATATGTGTGGCCGATTACGGAGGCGCTGCTCGTTATGGCGCTGATCGTCTACACATCCTTAAGGACAGTCTTGTACATCTACATCAACCATATTTGTTTGCGGGAACGTTATCTCGCTTACGATCTTCAAGGGTGAGTCCTGAAACTGTTACAAAGTATCGCCTAGATTCGATCTTGGCAGTTTCAAACCTTAAGAATTTTTTTGTTTTCTATGGAACGAACCCCATCACCTACAAGGAGTGCTGGGTGCATAATATTAGCAGATACAACAGCGACATATGATGCCCAACCACCTGATGATGCCTGACCACCAGATGATGCTTTAACCCTCTTTCCCGTGTGCTCAAGATTAGGTCGCACATGGAGACAAATTCGACCAAAAAGTTCGGCAACATTCAAAGAGAAAATCATTACTAGATCTGCTTTGCTAGTTAGTGGGAGCAATCTTTGCTTGTTAATGTTGAAATTTTGCGAATCAACTGAATCACCATTGCTTTAGGGGAATTTAGAATATACTTTATGTTTCAAATTTCTAAGAGTTATGGAAGTTGCAATCAACGCTGGGAAGTAAAATCCAAAGAGATATTGTTAACAACCACGAATTACGCTAGTATCTAGTTTAACCGCCAGCCAAAATGCCAACGCTAGATCAATCCTATTCAAAAAGCAAGGCAGTTAATTGAGTACTAGCGATTCGCGCTCAAATACTGCCTATAATCATTCCACAAAGGGAAATGATGCTTACCCAGATGGAATCCATGCATTAGATCCCTCTGATTCCACCTATACTTCTTCGCGGTCGACGGGGAAGACCGGTACACCAGCCGGTGTTGCTGTTTCACGAAAGGGGTAGATCTAGCAGGGGCGAGAGCAGAGCTGGAGGTGGAGTGGGATCCGTGTCTAGGGGAGGGGCGGATCGGGGGCCGAGGATGACATAAGGTAGGAGGACATGACGGCGGGGTAGCGGAGGGGCGATGTGGGAGATGTTCCAGGATCAGGGGAAGCGAATGCTTTGTGTGAGTGAGAATGGCTGGTCCGACGTGTCTCCATGCGGCCCTACCCTTCACCATGTATGTAAGACTCATCCCAATGCGGCCCCACCCTATACCACGTATGCAAGACCCGTCGCAACACGGCCCCACCCGTCAGCACGTAACGGTCGAGACCACGTAACGTAATGCTCAACGCATGACCTTCCCCAAGCCTTTGACCTGATGGCATCCCTCCATCTGAGCGCCTGCGAAGGTTTTAGAATAGAAGGAGGGAAAAAGTGAGGAAAAGTTAAGCGACTAGGAAAAGTGAGTACAACTAACAAACCAGGGGCACGAAAATAGAAATCCCAAAAAGAAAAAAGTGACTTAATAGAAATTGTTGGAGATATGTCCTCGAGGCAATAATAAAAGTGGTTATTATTATATCTTTGTGTTTATGATAAATGTTTACATTCATGCTATAATAGTATTAACCGGAAACATTAATACTTGTGTGATTTGTAAACTAAATAAGAGTCCCTGGTAAAGCCTCTTTGTAATACTAGCTTGTTGGTTAATAAGATGATCATGGTTTCTCGATCATGAACATTGAGATGTTATTAACAACAAGATCATATCATTAGGAGAATGGTATGATGAACATACTCCTATAGTTAAGCATAGCATAAAGATCAAGGCATTTCAATAGTTCATTTGCTATAAGCTTTCTGATACGTAGTAACCTAATTCCTTTGACCATGAGATCATGCTAATTACCATCACTGGAAGGATACTTTGATGACATCAAACACCACATCGTAACTGGGTGGCTATAAAGGTGGCATTGAGTGTTCGGAAAGTATGTGTTGAGGCACATGGATCAAGAGTGGGATTTGTCCATCCATATGACATATAGATATACTCTGGGCCCTCTCGTAGGAATGTCATCCAATTAGCATGCAATCATGTGACTGGCTCACAAGGGATCACATATCACGGGAACGAGAAAAGAGTACTTATCGCTAACGAGGTTGAACTAGGTATGCAGAGATACCGACGATCAAACCTCGGATAAGTAAACTATCACGAGACAAAGGGAAACTAGTATCGTATGTAAGTGGTTCATTCGATCACAAAGTAATCGTAGAAATATGTGGGAGCCATATGAATTTATAGATTCCTCTATTGGTTATTGATCGGAGAAGTGTCTCGATCATGTCCGCATAATTCACGAACCGTAGGGAGACACACTTAAGGATTCGATGTTGTTTAGTAGATATGGAATGTAAATAGGGAGACCGAATGTTGTTCGGAGTCTCGGATGGGATCCGGGATATCACGAGGAGATCCGGAATGGTCCGGAGAATAGGATTCATATAAGGAAAGTCAAATTCCGGAGTTCCGGAATGATTTTGATGTTTTCATCGGAGAGGTTCTATAAGGGTATAGAAGGTTCACCGGACCAGAAAGGGAATGGTTCATGAATGTGTCATGGTTAAGTGGAATGATTAGATCATGTACTAGGTCACTTGGTTGGGCATTTGCAAGAGAGGAATTAAGCTCCAAATTGCAAGTCAAAAGGCAGGTTTGAAAAGTCAAACTGGAACAATGGTTTCCTAGTGGAAGAAGGAAAGAGTCCTTCTCCCCTTCCAACAAAAAGAGGGAGTTGGGGAAGGATTCAAACTCCCCTCTCCCAAGCTGCCCTCCCTCTCATAAATAGAGGGGAGGGGCTGCCCCAAGAGATCACAACAAGCCCTCCCCACCAAGCCGCGCCGCCGCCGCCGCGCCACCGCTGCCGGCCCGTCGTTGTCGCCCTAGCTGCCACCGACACCTCCTCCTCCTCTTCGGCCCTCTAAACCTAGATCACCGAAAACCCTAGATCCACCATAACCTCCTCCGGCTTAGGCGAAGCCCTGCAGGATTTTCCTTCTACTTCCGACACCACGCCGTCGTGCTGCCGGAATCGTGAGGGGAGAACTACAACCTCCGCTGCCTGCTAGAACAAGGGAGTGGAAGGTCTTCATCGAGTACCGAACGTGTGAACGACTGCGGAAGAGCTGCTGGAACGCAGCGCCGAAAGGATTGTCTACGCGATCTTGAGATCGGCAAGTGTACGACTACATCACCCACGAGAATCTGCTCTCGTTAACCGCTTTGGAATATCCGAGGGTGAGTACTCTAATCGACTCGTTGCTACAATCTAGTAGATAGATCTTGGCTTGTTTGTGTGCATGCGGTAGAAATTTTTTGTTTTCCATGCTACGAACCCCTACAGTGGTATCAGAGTCATGTCTATATGTAGATCTGTTGCACGAGTAGAACACAATGGTCATTGTGGGCGGTGGTGCTTTTATTATCAATTGCTTTTGTGTACTTTGCATCTTGCGGTATGATGGGATGAAGCGGCCCGGGCTAACCTTACATGACATCGTTCATGAGACTTGCTCCACGCATAACATGCAACTTGTATCGCATAAGTGGCTTTGCGGGTGTGTGTCTCTCCCATCATAGTATAGATTCAATTTACAATGGGAACTTGATAGTTCAAGCATCAACGTTGTGGTTCTTGTTTATAACTTAGAACAACACTTATTGAAAGCCCCAAACCACGTAAAATATGCAAAGAAAATTAGAGGCGTCTAACTTTTTTGCAGGGGTGTGCTGTGATGTGATATGGCCATGATTGTGATTATATATGATGTATGAAATGTTTCTTATTGTAAGTCGGCAACCGGCAGGAGCCATATGGTTTGTTTTAATTCCGTTAAGACCTGCGTGTCTATTATTCAAAGTAGTTGTAATAGTTGATGCTGGTGGATGACAACCATGGAGCGGCGCCATTGACCTTGAAGCAATGCCGGTGATGATGGAGATCATGTTCGTGCTTGAAGATGGAGATCGGAAGAACAAGAAGAAAGGTCATATCATATCACATATTATGAATTGCATGTGATGTTAATCCTTTTATGCATCTTATATTGCTTAGTTTGCGACGTTAGCATTATAAGATGATCCCTCTCACAAAATATCAAGTTATAAAGTGTTCAAACTTAGTAAGCACAGTTGCTAAAGCTCTTTGTTTCGAAGCACCACGTGATGATCAGGTGTGTTAGATTCTGCGAGTATATACAACGGGAGCAAGCCATATTTGCTCATGCAGAAGCTAAGGTTTGATCTTGACGAGCCTAGCATGTACAGACATGGTCTCGGAACACGGATCACTGCAAGGTAAAGCATGAGTCATATAGTAGATATGATGAACATGTTGATTGTTCGCCATTGAAGCTACATCATCTCTCATGATGATCGGTTTTGATGTGGTGGATTTGGTTCGTGTGATCACTAAAACAATATGAGGGATATTGTTTTGAGTGGGAGTTCACCTAGATTAATTTAACTATTAATTAGAACTCAATTTGTCATAAACTTAGTCTAAACTATTGCAAATATGTTGTAGATCAATGGCGGTCCCTACCATCAATTTTAATGTTCCTAGAGAAAGAAAAGTTGAAAAACAATGGAAGCAACTTCGCGGATTGGCTCCGCAACTTGAGGATTGTCCTCAATGCTGGTAATTTAACCTATGTGCTGGATGCACCGCTGGGTGACCCACCTGCAGTTGATGCTACAGATGAGGTGAAGAATGTTTTCCTCACTCGAAAGAATCAGTACTCCACAGTTCAATGTGCTATCTTGTATGGTTTGGAATCGGAGCTTCAGAAAAGGTTTGAGAACCATGACCCACATTATATTGTCCGTGAAC
Source organism: Avena sativa (assembly GCA_916181665.1). Lineage (NCBI taxonomy): Eukaryota > Viridiplantae > Streptophyta > Magnoliopsida > Poales > Poaceae > Avena > Avena sativa. The sequence goes on along the minus strand of OV702285.1, from coordinate 42,353,505 downwards.
TCAAAATGATATTTGAGGCTCACGCGACAGTTGAGAGTTATGAGGCTTCTGAAAAGTTCTTTAACTGCAAAATGGAAGAGGGCAGCTCCGTCAGTGAGCACGTGCTTAAGATGTCTGAGCACGTAAGCAAGCTTCAAAGCTTGGGTATAGTGATTCCTAATGCTTTGGGGATTCACCATGTCCTCCAACCACTACCACCAAGTTACAAGAACTTTGTGATGAACTAGAATATGCAAAACATGGACAAGTCGTTGCCCGAACTCTTCTCCATGTTAAAGTCTACGGAAGTGGAGATCAAGAAAGAGCACCAAGTGTTGATGGTGAATAATACCACCAAATTAAAGAAGCAAGGCAAGTCTAAGAAGAAGGGAAACTTCAAGAAGGGCGGTAAGAAAGTTACCGTACCGACAAAGAAGACCAAGGCTGGGCCTAAGCCTAATACTGAGTGCTTTTACTGCAAGGGAGAAGGTCACTGGAAGCAGAATTGCCCTAAGTACTTGGCGGATTTGAAGAACGACAATATCAAGAAGAAAGGTATATCCGATATACATGTTATTGATGTGTATCTCACTAGTAGTCGTAGTAGTGCCTGGGTATTTGATACTGGTTCAGTTGCTCATATTTGTAACTCGAAACAGGTGCTGCAGAATAGACGGAAACTAGCGAATAATGAGGTGACGATGCACGTTGGAAATGGATCAAAGGTTTATGTGATCGTGGTCGGCACGCTACCTCTTCATCTACCATCGGGATTAGTTTTATACTTAAATAATTGTTATTTGGTGCCTGCGTTGAGCATGAATATTATATCTAGATCATGTTTATTGCGAGACGGTTACTTGTTTAAGTCCGAGAATAATGGTTGTTCGATTTATATAATTAATATGTTTTATGCACATGCACCTTTTATAGATAGTCTATTCTTGTTGAATCTCGATTATAGTAATACACATATTAATAACATTGAAGCTAAACGTTTGAAATTGAGCGATAACTCGACCTATATGTGGACTGTCGTCTTGGTCACATTGGAGTGAAGTGTATGACGAAACTCCATTCAGATGGACTTCTTGAATCACTTGATTTCGAATCACTTGAAAGATGCGAAGCATGTCTGATGGGTAAAATGACTAAAACTCCATTTTCTGGTATGATGGAGCGAGCTACGGACTTATTTGAAATCATACATACCGATGTTTGTGGTCCAATGAGTGTAGCATCACATGGTGGTTATCGTTATGTTCTTACCTTCACGGATGACTTGAGTAGATATGGGTATATCTATTTCATGAAACATAAGTCCGAAACTTTCGAGAAGTTTAAGGAATTTCAAAGTGAGGTAGAGAATCAACGTAACAAGAAGATTAAGTTTCTGCGATCTGATCATGGAGGTGAATATCCAAGTTACCAGTTTGACGAGCATTTGAAGAAATGCAGAATACTTTCACAATTGACACCGCCGGAAACACCACAACATAATGGTGTGTCCGAACATCGTAATCGAACTCTCTTAGATATGGTTCGTTCTATGATGTCACTTACAGATTTACCGCTATAGTTTTGGGGTTATGCATTAGATACAACCACATTCACTTTAAATAGGTCACCATCTAAGTCTGTTGAAACGACACTGTATGAATTATGGTTTGGGAAGAAACCTAAATTGTCGTTCCTTAAAGTTTGAGGTTGTGAAGCTTATGTAAAGAACTTACAGCCCGACAAGCTTGAACCCAAAGCGGAAAAATGCGTATTCATAGGATACCCGAAGGAAACTATTGGGTATACCTTCTATCATAGATCCGAGGGAAAAATTTTCTTTGCCAAGAATGGATCCTTTCTAGAGAAGGAGTTTCTCTCGAAAGAAGTGACTATAAGAAAAGTAGAACTCGACGAGGTTGTCGAACCTTCTCTCATACTTGAGAGTAGCGCAGCACCGGAAGTGGTTCCTATGGCGCCTGCACCAATAAGGGAGGAAGCTAATGATGTTGATCATGAAACTTCGGTTGAAGTTACTACGGAACCTCGCAGTTAAACGAGAACTCATACCACTCCTGATTGGTATGATCCCGTTATGAGTGTCATGTTGGTGGACAACACCGACGATCCTGCGACATATGAGGAAGCAATGATAAGCCCAGATTCCAATAAATGGCAAGAAGACATGAAATCCGAGATTGGATCCATGTACGAAAACCAAGTATGGACTTTGGTGGACTTACCGGATGGCCGGAAGGCTGTCGAGAACAAATGGATTTTCAAGAAGAAAACAGATGCTGATGGTAATGTTACTGTCTATAAAGCTCGACTTGTCGCAAAAGGGTTTCGACAAATTCAAGGAGTTGACTACGATGAGACTTTCTCACCGATAGCGAAGCTGAAGTCTGTGAGGATTTTGTTAGCAATCGCTGCATATTATGATTATGAGAGTTGGCAGATGGATGTCAAAATGGCGTTCCTCAATGGAGACATTGATGACGAGTTGTATATGGTATAACCCAAAGGTTTTGTCGATCCGAAAGATGCTAACAAGGTATGCAAACTTCAACGGTCCATTTATGGATTGAAGCAAGCATCCCGAAATTGGAATCAACGTTTTGATAAGGTAATCAAAAGCTTTGGTTTTATACAAACTTATGGAGAAGCTTGTATTTACAAGAAAGTGAGTGGGAGCTCTGTAGCATTCCTAATACTATATGTAGATGGCATATTGTTGATTGGGAATGATGTAGACCTTCTTAATAGTGTCAAGGATTATTTGAATAATAGTTTTTCAATGAAAGATCTTGGCGAAGCAGCTTACACATTAGGCATAAAGATTTATAGAGATAGATCAAGACGCCTAATATCATTGTCACAGAGTACATATTTGGACAAAGTTCTAAAGAGGTTTGGAATGGAAGATAGCAAGAAAGGGTTCTTGACCATGTTGCCCAATACGACCTTGAGTAAAACTCAAAGTCCTGCAATGGCAGAAGATAGAGAAAGGATGAGTAAGACTCTCTATGCCTCAGACATAGGATCTCTCTGTAGGGTTCGCAGCATAGAAAACAAAAAATTTCCTACGATGTGAACTATATACCAAGATCTATCTACTAGATACAAACAACGGGCGGATGTATATCCGTAGAGAACATACCCTTGAAGACCGACAAAGCTTAACGAGTTCAACTCGTGGTTGATGTAGACGATCTCTTGCCGATCTCAAGATCGAGAGGAAGTCCTAGCGCCGCAAATCAGCAGCGCATCCGTGCTCGCACACACGTTCGAGGCACCGAGCAACCTCCGCCTCCTCTCTCCAGCGATGCAGCGGAAGCACAACTCTTTCTTGCCGAATAGCCACCGGGAACATGTATCTCGCTAGTCCGAGACCATGGGGGATAAATTCTAGAGGGGGAGAGAGATCCTTCACGAGGAGGTGTGAGAGACAAGTGAGGAGGGGGGATCCTTTTATAGGAGGAGGGGGGGAACCCCAAGGGGGTGGCCGGCGCATGGGGCTGCCCCCTTGCCCTCCCCTCTTCATGTGGGTGGACACTCCACTCACAAATCTCCTTTAAATTCCCTCCACTCAAAAGTCCACTCAAATTCCCATTAAATTTCCACCAAATTTAATGCAAACTCTCATTAAATAAAACTCTTTTATTTTATTCAGAATTTTGTCAATTACTTTAATGACAAACATTCACAAATAACCCCTTGCTAGAATTCTATTTCACATGCATAACCACTTTATGCAATTTCACCCGAAAACCTGTTTCGGTATCTAGTGAAATAAATTCCTGCGCTTGTTCATTCTTTCGGCATGAAACATTTGCTCCAATTGGATGTCTGTGTCTCTTAAGTGTGTCACCCTACGGTTCGTGAATAATGCGGACATGATCGAGACCCCTCTCGGATCAATAATCAAAAGCGGGATCTGGAGACCCATACTGACTCCCACACATTCAACGATGACTTTCTTGTGATCGTCGGAACCTTTTACGCTAGTATCTTAATCCCTTTGTTTCACGATATATTACATGTCCGAGATTCGATCATCGGTATCTCCATACCTAGTTTGATCTCGTTACCGACATGCACTCTTTTCTCGTTCCTGTGATATAACATTCTAGTGATCAAATCACTTGCTTGCAAGCTAATCAATGTGATATCACCGAGAGGGCCCAGAGTATATCTATCCGTCATCGGGATGAACAAATTCCACTCTCGATCCATGAGCCTAAACATAACACTTTATTAGTTCTGAATCCATCTTTATAATCACCCTGTTACGGTGTGACGTTTGATGTTATCAAGAAACTCTTCCGGTGTTAGTGATTGACATGATCTCATGGTCTAAGGATTAGGATCACTTCGTAAGTTGTTATAGCAATATAAACTCAATGACTTTGATCGTAATGCTATACTTCGGATGAATGTTCATCACACCATTACACTAATGTTGTGATCCCGTTATTAACAACATCCAATGTCCATGATCAGGAAACCTTGATCATCTTGTTAATCAACGAGCTAGTTTATGAGAGAGGCATAACTAGGAACTTTCTGTTTGTTTATTAAACACACATGTATTAACGTTTCCGTATTAATACAATTATAGCATGCAAAATAAACATCTATCATATACTTGGAATACACATAATAAACACTTTATTATTGCCTCTCAGGGCATATTCCCTTCAGTCTCCCACTTGCACTAGAGACAATAATCTAATTACATAGTGATAAATATAACACCCATTGAGTTCTGGTGTTGATCATGTTTTGCTCTAGGGAGAGTTTTAGTCAACGGTTCTGCTACATTGAGATCCGTATGTACTTTACAAATCTTTATATCTCCATCCTTGACATGCTCGCGGATGGAGTGAAACCGGCGCTTAATATGCTTGGAATGCTTATGAGACCTTGGCTCTTTGGCATTGGCAATGGCACCATTGTTGTCACAATAGATCACCATTGGGTCCAACGCGTTTGCCACCACTCCTAGTTCGGATATGAACTCCTTCATCCAAACTGCTTCCTGAGCCGCTTCTGAAGCAGCAACATATTCGGCCTCCGTTGTTGATCCCGCTACCACAGGTTGTTTGGAGCTCCTCCAACTAACCGCTCCGCCATTCATGAGAAATACGTATCCGGATTGAGACTTAGAGTCATCCGGATCGGTGTCAAAGCTAGCGTCGACATAACACTTAGCGACGAGCTCTTCTTCACCTCCGTATACAAGAAACATATCCTTAGTTCTTCGTAAGTACTTAAGGATATTCTTGACCGCTATCCAGTGTTCCGAACCTGGATCCGATTGGTACCTACTAGTCAAACTAATAGCATGTGCCACATCCGGTCTTGTACATAGCATGACGTACATTATAGAGCCTATGGCTGAAGCATAGGGGACTTTGTCCATTATCTCTCTTTCTTCCGCCGAAGCCGGACTTTGAGTCTTACTCAATGTCTTGCCTTGCAACATAGGTAAAAACCCCTTCTTACTTTCGTCCATTTTAAACTTCTTTAAAATCTTATCAAGGTATGTACTTTGCGATAGCCCTATTAGGCGCCTAGATCTATCTCTATAGATCTTTATGCCTAATATGTATGACGCTTCACCTAGGTCCTTCATTGAAAATTTGCTGTTTAGATAACTTTTAACACTGTTTAAAAGATCTATATCATTTCCGATCAATAATATGTCATCCACATATAATATCAAAAATGCCACATTGCTCCCACTCACTTTCTTGTAAATACAAGCTTCTCCATAAGTTTGGACAAATCCAAACTCTTTGATCACCTCATCAAAGCGGAGATTCCAACTTCGTGATGCTTGCTTCAATCCATAGATGGATCGCTGAAGCTTGCACACCTTGTTAGCATCCTTAGGATCGACAAAACCCTTTGGTTGTATCATATACAACTCTTCTTCAATATTAACATTGAGAAACGCGGTTTTGACATCCATCTGCCATATCTCATAATCGAAATATGCAGCAATTGCTAACATAATCCTAACTGACTTTAGCATCGCTACGGGAGAGAAAGTCTCATCGTAGTCAACTCCTTGAATTTGTCGAAACCCCTTTGCGACAAGTCGAGCTTTATAGACGGTCACATTACCATCAGCATCAGTTTTCCTTTTGAAAATCCATTTGTTCTCCACGGCCTTTCGGTCGTGAGGTAATTCCACCAAGTTCCAAACTTGATTTTCATACATGGATTCCATCTCGGATTTCATGGCTTCTAACCATTTGTTGGAATCCGGGCTCATCATCGCTTCTTCATACGTCGCAGGGTCATCATTTTCATCAACCATGAAATTCATGACAGGATTTCCGTACAGCTCGGGAGCTGCACGCGTCCTATTTGACCTGCGAGGTTCGGTAGTACTCTCTTTCGGAGTTTCATGATCATTATCATTAGTTCCCTCTTCAACAGGTGGAGCCAACTCCGGAACAACTTCAGGCGCTGCGCTACTCGCCATACTTTGAAGAGAAGGTTCCACAACCTCTTCGAGTTCTACCTTCCGACTACTCACACCTTTCGCGAGAAACTCTTTCTCTAGAAAGGATCCATTCTTGGCAACAAAAATCTTGCCCTCGGATCTGTGATAGAAGGAATACCCAATAGTTTCTTTAGGGTATCCTATGAAGACGCATTTTTCCGCTTTGGGTTCGAGTTTATCCGGTTGAAGTTTCTTCACATAAACATCGCATCCCCAAACTTTAAGAAATGACAGCTTAGCTTTGTTTCCAAACCACAATTCATACGGTGTCTTTTCAACGGATTTAGATGGTGCCCGATTTAAAGTGAATGCAGCAGTTTCTAGTGCATAACCCCAAAATGACAACGGCAAGTCCGTCAGAGACATCATAGATCGAACCATATCTAATAAAGTACGATTACGACGTTCCGACACACCATTTCGCTGTGGTGTTCCGGCAGGTGTGAGTTGTGAAACAATTCCACACTCTTTCATGTGAGTGCTAAACTCGTAACTTAGATACTCACCTCCACGGTCGGACCGTAGAAATTTGATCTTTCTATTACGATGATTTTCCACTTCATTCTGAAATTCCTTGAACTTTTCAAAGGTTTCAGACTTGTGTTTCATCAAGTAGATATAACCGTATCTACTCAAATCATCCGTGAAAGTAACAAAATAACGATATCCACCTCGCGCCGACACACTCATTGGACCACATACATCAGAATGTATGATTTCCAATAAATCTGTCGCCCGTTCCATTGAACCAGAAAACAACGTTCTAGTCATCTTGCCCATAAGGCATGGCTCACATGTATCAAATGATTCATAATCAAGTGATTCCAAAAGTCCATCCGAATGGAGCTTCTTCATGCGTTTAACGCCAATATGACCTAGACGGCAGTGCCACATATATGCGGATATATCATCATTAAGTTTAATCCTTTTAGCATCAACATTATGAATATGTGTAACATTATCATCGAGATCTAATAGAAATAAACCATTCATCATCGGTGCATGACCATAAAAGATTTCATTCATATAAATGGAACAACCATTGTTCTCGGATTTAAATGAATAATCACTTCGCATCAAACACGATCCAGATACAATGTTCATGCTCAGTGCAGGCACCAGATAACATTTATTCAAGTTTATAACTAATCCCGACGGTAGGTGGAGAGGCAGCGTTCCGACGGCGATCACATCAACGCTTGATCCATTGCCGACACGCATCTTGACCTCACCCCTTGCTAGCGGTCGCTTGTTCCGCAACCCCTGATTCGAGTTACAAATATTAGCAACTGAACCGGTATCAAATACCTAGGTGCTACTGCGAGCACTAGTCAAGTACACATCAATAACATGTATATCATATATACCTTTGTTTGCCTTGCCGGCCTTCTTGTCTGCCAGATACTTGGGGCAGTTGCGCTTCCAGTGGCCAGTCCCCTTAAATAGTAGCACTCGGAATCAGACTTAGGTCCAACTCGGGGTTTCTTTTCAGGCGCGGCAACAGGCTTTCCGCCCTTACTTCCCTTCCGTTTTCCCTTCTTGTCTTTCTTGAAACCAGTGTTCCTATTGATCATCAACACTTGATGTTCCTTTTTGATCTCCACTTCTGCAGTTTTAAGCATTGACAGAAGCTCGGGGAGAGACTTCTTCATGCCTTGCATATTATAGTTCATCACGAAGCTCTTATAGCTAGGTGGCAGAGACTGCAGAACACGATGGATGCCTAAGTCAATGGGAATCGATATTCCCAAGGACACAAGCTTATCGGCGTAACCCGACATCTTGAGTACATGCTCACTAACGGAGCTGTGCTCTTCCATCATGCAGCTAAAGAACTTTTCTGAAGCGTTGTAGCTCTCTACAGCAGCATGTGTGTCGAAAATCATTTTCAACTCACCCATTGTATCAAATGCATTGCCGTTTTCGAAACGCTTTCGAAGTTCCGGCTCTAGCCTATACAATATGCCGCAATGAACTAAGTTGTGGTCCTCCTGACGAGTCTGATAGACATTCATCTCCTCGTCAGGGGCATCATCTAAAGGTGGGGGGCCTAACGGTGCTTCTAGCACATATTGCTTTTGTGCAACAGAGAGGAGAATCCTCAAATTCATGGCCCATTCGGTAAAGTTGCTACCGTTCGTTGCTAGTTTCTATTTCTCCATGAACACATTGAAATTAAAAGCAGGTGGTGCCATCTACAACAGAATTTGTAAAGTTTAGACTAAGTGTATGATAGATTGAGTTCAACTAATCTATATTACGAATGAACTCCCACTCAAAAACGGCATCCCTCATGCCTTTTTGGTGATTACATGAACCAAATCCACTACACCAAGTCCGATCATCACGTGAGTCGGTATAGCTTCAAAGGCGAGCATCAAATGGGCATCATATCAACTATATGACTCATGCTTAACCTTTCGGTCCATGTTCCGATGCCATGTCTGTACATGCTAGGCTCGCCAAGTTAGAACCTTAGTATTCGCGTGTGTAACTGTTTTACACCCGAAATATGGTCGTGGATCCAAGAACACCCGATCATCACGTGATGTCTTGGAGCGACGAAAACATAATCGGTGCATACTAAAGGAAGAACACATTCTTATCTTGATATTTAAATGAGGTATCATCTTATTATGCTAACAAAGCGCTAAACAAGCAATATAAGATGCAATCAAACATCATATGTTTATTAGTGAAATTATATGGTTCCCGCAGATGATCTCTATCATGTGCATCGTGGTATGATCACTATCATACCTATATGTGTAAATCCAAGGTCTATGGATTTTACACGCTATGTGTGTTGTAAGAGTATCATCTCATACTTCTACTTACAACACTACCATATCATAACACTAGCCCAGCAACAATCTAAACTAGACGCCTCTAATTTATCCATTGCAAGTTTTACGTGGCTTAGGGCTTTCGAGATAGAACCGTTCTTACCTACGAACATGAACCACAACGAGGATAATCAAATTGTTGACAACTTGCTTGCAAAATAGATATTGACTATAGTAGGAGAGACAGACACCCGCTAGCCACTTATGCAAACTAGTTGCATGTCAAGCGTGGAACAGGTCTCATGTGCGAGGACATGTAAAGTTTGTCCGGGCCGCTTCATCCCACTATGCCACCAATATCCAAAATTACAACAAAGGAGCAACAACATGATCATCATCGCCCACATACTCATATGTGTACTACCTGTGTAAAGTATCTACGGATAGATCCGGCTCTGATACCACTGTAGGGTTCGCAGCATAGAAAACAAAAATTTTCCTACGATGTGAACTATATACCAAGATCTATCTACTAGATACAAACAACGGGCGGATGTATATCCGTAGAGAACATACCCTTGAAGACCGACAAAGCTTAACGAGTTCAACTCGTGGTTGATGTAGACGATCTCTTTCCAATCTCAAGATCGAGAGGAAGTCCTAGCGCCGCAAATCAGCAGCGCATCCGTGCTCGCACACACGTTCGAGGCACCGAGCAACCTCCGACTCCTCGCTCCAGCGATGCAGCGGAAGCACAACTCTTTCTTGCCGAATAGCCACCGGGAACATGTATCTCGCTAGTCCGAGACCATGGGGGATAAATTCTAGAGGGGGAGAGAGATCCTTCACGAGGAGGTGTGAGAGACAAGTGAGGAGGGGGGCTCCTTTTATAGGAGGAGGGGGGAACCCCAAGGGGGGTGGCCGGCGCATGGGGCTGCCCCCTTGCCCTCCCCTCTTCATGTGGGTGGACACTCCACTCACAAATCTCCTTTAAATTCCCTCCACTCAAAAGTCCACTCAAACTCCCATTAAATTTCCACCAAATTTAATGCAAACTCTCATTAAATAAAACTCTTTTATTTTATTCAGAATTTTGTCAATTACTTTAATGACAAACATTCACAAATAACCCCTTGCTAGAATTCTATTTCACATGCATAACCACTTTATGCAATTTCACCCGAAAACCTGTTTCGGTATCTAGTGAAATAAATTCCTGCGCTTGTTCATTCTTTCGGCATGAAACATTTGCTCCAATTGGATGTCGGTGTCTCTTAAGTGTGTCACCCTACGGTTCGTGAATAATGCGGACATGATCGAGACCCCTCTCGGATCAATAATCAGAAGCGGGATCTGGAGACCCATACTGACTCCCACACATTCAATGATGACTTTCTTGTGATCGTCGGAACCTTTTACGCTAGTATCTTAATCCCTTTGTTTCACAATATATTACATGTCCGAGATTCGATCATCGGTATCTCCATACCTAGTTTGATCTCATTACCGACATGCACTCTTTTCTCGTTCCTGTGATATAACATTCTAGTGATCAAATCACTTGCTTGCAAGCTAATCAATGTGATATCACTGAGAGGGCCCAGAGTATATCTATCCGTCATCGGGATGAACAAATTCCACTCTCGATCCATGAGCCTCAACATAACACTTTATTAGTTCTGAATCCATCTTTATAATCACCCTGTTACGGTGTGACGTTTGATGTTATCAAGAAACTCTTCCGGTGTTAGTGATTGACATGATCTCATGGTCTAAGGATTAGGATCACTTCGTAAGTTGTTATAGCAATATAAACTCAATGACTTTGATCGTAATGCTATACTTCGGATGAATGTTCATCACACCATTACACTAATGTTGTGATCCCGTTATTAACAACATCCAATGTCCATGATCAGGAAACCTTGATCATCTTGTTAATCAACGAGCTAGTTTATGAGAGAGGCATAACTAGGAACTTTCTGTTTGTTTATTAAACACACATGTATTAACTTTTCCGTATTAATACAATTATAGCATACAAAATAAACATCTATCATATACTTGGAATACACATAATAAACACTTTATTATTGCCTCTCAGGGCATATTCCCTTCATTCTCATGTATGCCATGCTATGTACTAGACCCTACATTGCATATGCTGTTAGTTTGACTAGTAGATATCAAAGTGATCCAGGAGTGGATCATTCGACAGCGGTCAAAAACATCCTTAAGTACTTGAGAAGAACTAAGGATATGGTTCTTTCTTATGGAGGTGATGAACAACTTGTTGTTAATGGTTACACCGATGCTAGTTGAAACACCAATCCAGATGATTCTAAATCTCAATCTGGATACGTATTTACTTTGAATGGTGCAGCAGTTAGCTGGAGGAGTGCAAAGCAAAGCGTTGTGGCGAGATATTCAACTGAATCGGAATACATAGCTGCTTCAGAGGCTTCACAAGAGGCGATATGGATGAAGGAGTTCATTGCAGAACTCGGTGTGGTTCCAAGTGCGCTGGACCCAGTGTCTATCTACTGTGATAACATGGGCGCCATAGCCAATGCGCAAGAACCAAGGTCACACAAGAAGCTGAAGCATATCAAGCTGCGTTTCCATGCTATTCGAGAGCATGTCCAAGATGGTGATATAAAGATTTGCAAAGTACACACAGATCTGAATGTGGCGGATCCGTTGACTAAACCTCTCCCGAGGGCAAAACATGACCATCACCAAACCGCCATGGGTGTTCGGTATATTACCATGTAATCTGGATTAGTTGACTCTAGTGCAAGTGGAAGACTGTTGGAGATATGCCCTAGAGGCAATAATAAAAGTGGTTATTATTATATCTTTGTGTTTATGATAAATGTTTACATTCATGCTATAATAGTATTAACCGGAAACATTAATACTTGTGTGATTTGTAAACTAAATTAGAGTCCCTAGTAAAGCCTCTTTGTAATACTAGCTTGTTGGTTAATAAGATGATCATGGTTTCCCGATCATGAATATTGAGATGTTATTAACAACAAGATCATATCATTAGGAGAATGGTATGATGGACATACTCCTATAGATAAGCGTAACATAAAGATCAAGTCATTTCAATAGTTCGTTTGCTATAAGCTTTCTGATACATAGTAACCTAATTCCTTCAACCATGAGATCATGCTAATCACCATCACCGGAAGGATACTTTGATGACATCAAACACCACACCGTAATTGGGTGGCTATAAAGGTGGCATTGAGTGTTCGGAAAGTATGTGTTGAGGCACATGGATCAAGAGTGGGATTTGTCCATCCATATGATATATAGATATACTCTGGGCCCTCTCATAGGAATGTCATCCAATTAGCTGGCAATCATGTGTACTTATCGGTAACGAGGTTGAACTAGGTATGCAGAGATACCGACGATCAAACCTCGGATAAGTAAACTATTGCGAGACAAAGGGAAATTGGTATCGTATGTAAGTGGTTCATTCGATCTCAAAGTAATTGTAGAAATATGTGGGAGCCATATGAATTTCCAGATTCCTCTATTGGTTATTGATTGGAGAAGTGTCTCGGTCATGTCCGCATAATTCACGAACCGTAGGGAGACACACTTAAGGATTCGATGTTGTTTAGTAGATATGGAATGTAAATAGGGAGACTGAATGTTGTTCGGATTCTCGGATGGGATCCGGGATATCACGAGGAGATCCGGAATGGTCCGAAGAATAAGATTCATATAAGGAAAGTCCAATTCCGGAGTTCGGGAATGATTTCGATGTTTTCATCGGAGAGGTTCTAGAAGGGTCTACAAGGTTCACCGGACCGGAAGGGGAATGGTGCATGAATGTGTCATGGTTAAGTGGAATGATTAGATCATGTCCTAGGTCACTTGGTTGGGCATTTGCAAGAGAGGAATTAAACTCCAAATTGCAAGTCAAAAGGCAGGTTTGAAAAGTCAAACTGGAACAATGGTTTCCTAGTGGAAGAAGGAAAGAGTCCTTCTTTCCTTCCAACAAAAAGAGGGAGTTGGGGAAGGATTCAAACTCCCATCTCCCAAGCTTCCCTCCCTCTCATAAATAGAGGGGAGGGGCTGCCCCAAGAGATCACAACAAGCCCTCCCCACCAAGCCGCGCCGCCAGCCGCCGCCGCGCCGCCGCTGCCGTCCCGTCGCCGTCGCCCTAGATGCCGCCGACACCTCCTCATCCTCTCCGGCCCTCTAAACCTAGATTGACGAAAACCCTAGATCCACCATAACCTGCTCCGGCTTAGGCGAAGCCCTGCAGGATTTTCCTCTACTTCCGACACCATGCCGTCGTGCTGCCAGAATCGCGAGGGGAGAACTACAACCTCCGCTGCCTGCTGAAAGAAGGGAGAGGAAGGTCTTTATCGAGTACCAAACGTGTGACCGACTGCGAAAGCGCTGCCGGAACGCAGCGCCAGAAGGATCGTCTATGCAATCTTGAGATCGGCAAGTCTACGACTATATCGCCCACGAGAATCTGCTCTCATTAACCGCTTTGGAATCTTCGAGGGTGAGTACTCTAATCGACCCCTTGCTACAATCTAGTAGATAGATCTTGGCTTGTTTGTGTGCATGCGGTAGAATTTTTTTGTTTTCTATGCTACGAACCCCTACAAAAATTTACTAGAGAACTCAGCGGTGGTGACACGCCGCGTTCGTGTTGTTAACTCATCTGGTAGCGAACATTTTTTGTGCACCATTGGAAAATATGGATGAAATATATCAAAGTAAAATTTGCAGAATATTTTTTCTAGAATAGTTACCATCGGGAATTACGTCTGAGACTGAAGAGATGCACAGAGCAATTACCATCATAGCGCGCCGATAAAGTATCACCCTCGAATTACCATTATGAATTTGAAAATCCACGGCTAGAAATTGATCATCCTCGAATTACCATTGTCAAGTTGAAAATCCACAGATAGAAATTATTAGTGCTTGGACGTCCATGTTATGGTAGCTGATTGGAGTGACTGAGCTTTTTGTCATGTTTGTGATTAGCCCGGTGGCCTGCCCGAAGTATTTTAGGATATCCAGTGATGTCCTCTATGGAAGGGTGCAAGAAGAGAGCCACATCGTCCAGGTATAGAGCCTCTCTAGAGGTGGTAAACTTCCCTTCGAGTTTTGTCAGTATCCCATCCTCAGTAGCTAGCTCTAGCAGTTGGTGTAGTGGTTCCATGGCCAAGTCGAACAAGAAAGGGGACATGGAGTCCCCTTGCCGCAATCCTCTTTTATGCACAATCACCCTTCCCGGAACTCTATTAATTAGTGCTTTGGAAGTTGTCGTTCTGAAGAGCAGGGCCACCCAGTTCCTCCACCTTCTGGGTAGCCCCCTTGCATCCACCATATCCATGATGTAAGTACATGATTCGGTGTCGAATTCTTTGGCAATTTCCATATTTAGCAGTAGTGCTGGTGTCTTGGTCTTGTGGTAGTATTTTAAAAGGTTTTGGATGTAGAGGAAGTTCTCCTGGATGTTTCTTCCTACTATGAAGGCACTTTGGCAAGGTGATATAAGTTCGTCAAGCCTTGGCTATAACCTCATGGCAAGGATCTTGGATAGCAGTCTTGTGAAGGCGTGAATTAGGCTAATAGGCCTACAATGTGTTATTTCCGTTGGTTGCTCGTTCTTTGGAAGCAGCATGTAGAAGGATGTGTTCCGTTCTTGAAGGATTGGTCGTTAATACAGTAAAATTCCTAGATGGCCCTGAATAAGTCATGTTTGATGACCTCCCAAGCTGTTCTGAAAAAACTCACAGAGAAACCGTCAGGTTCTGGGGCCTTGTCTGTTGGTGTCTCAAAGACGGCCTTTTTCACCTTTTCCATTGTGAAGGGTTCATCAAGGTTGGAGAGATCAGGGGTCGGCATGTTCAGCTGTGTCGCATTGAAACACCTTGCGCAATTAACCACCGATCCGACAATGGAGCACATGTGGGTGTTAACCACCGCCTCAATTTCCGAAGGAGTGGTTGCTAAACCAAGGCTGGATTGGACGTGTGGATTCTTTTTTTGCTTCTTCTGGGTGCCGCTTTGGAGTGAAAATTTTTGGTGTCTGCGTCCCCTAGCTTTATCCATTTGATTTTTGCTCTTTGCTTTACCTTGACCTTGTTAAGAACGGCCAGGCCCACTGATCTAGCTTTGAGGCTTTTATGCAACTCACTCTCTGATGCATTTAAAATGCATTCATGAACTTTGTCGGCTTCAAAATCATTATTATTTTTCAACATTATTATATTTTTTGGGACTAACCTACAAATATTTGCAAAAGTGCACAAGTTTTTGTTTTACACTTATTTTTGTAGATTCACAAATATGAAAGGAAACCACACACTATGGAGAATTCTGGAAATTCCTGGAATCTGTTCTTGCAGAACTCATTTCGAAGATTTTCAGAAACGACCCCGAAGATGACATCTAATGGAAAAAGTGTAGAAGGAAAGTTGTGTAAAATTTTATGTGCAACAATTTAGACATAAAATTCACCCCAATCGGAGTCTTAATGTATTTTTATAGCCATATTACTGCGGAGGACAGAAGCAGTTTCGGGAGAGGACTCCTAGGAAGGTTCAAGAGATTCCCAAGAGCCCTTGGATCCAAGGGGCATCCATCCTATGGCCAAGATTGCATCTCCAACACTATATAATGAGATCGAACCCTACTTTTGGAGGCATGCACCCATAGCCACGAAATTCCCCCTCCTTGGCAGCCCCCAAGGCCGGAGAGGGAGAACCTCTTCAAGATCAGCACCATGGCCAAGGAAGAAGAAGGGGAAAGGGGCCTCCACCCCCTAGGGCAGCCATCGCCCTAGGAGGGGCACCGGGGTGCCGGAGCTCCTCCTCCATGCCGACGCCTCTCCACCACGCCATGGCCTCCTCTCCCCCACTGGGAGGCTCATCTCCATCACCATCTGCTGCAAGATTCCATCACCCCCACTGTAATCTCTTGGCAAACATGATGTATGATGCAATATATTATTTTCCCATGATCTATTGTATGACTATGTTGATGTTTGAGTCGTAAATTTTTATAGAAATTGCGATCTAGTTTGTTTTGGTTGCATACAAGTATATGTTATCTTCTATGATGATCTTGATGCACTAACATATGAGTGCACACATATGTTGGGGGATACACAAGGTTATCACCGTTGCATGTTGATAAGATGAGGGATAGATGGAGTTTGACAGAAGCTGAATCTCAACTCTTAGAAATATATGTAGTATTAATTCATGGTTAATAAACAGGGGTATTATCATGGGAACCTCAGATCAAAATGCGGTGGTTGAACTTTATGTCTTAATATTACCTTGTTTGTTCTTAATTAGCCTTGGCATCAATAAAAAGACTATATATGTGCTGAGGTGTGATTCCATAGACCCCCACTCTAAAAAGGTTGTAAACGTCCCAAAGGGTAGAATTGCCCCCATGCATATTAGAGGAGGGCGCACAAGGGTAGCCCGCCAAAGGGACCAAAAGTACTCACACTAAACCACGTACATAGTGTTGCCACAATAGTGAACACGTGCAAGTGTTGTATCCAAGTTGGACACTTACGTTTCCACGTCGCTTGCACAAAATACATGCGTACTTACGTGCTTAAAGCCTCTATGGGCTCTGGCAGGCAGTACATACGCGGTCAATTTTTTTTGAATCCCGATCATGCTCCCACACACAAAGAGGTATCGGTCAATCCGAGCCATTGATATAATCTGTCTCCTTCTTTTTGTTCCTTTGGGGGTCTATTGAATCAGAAGTCATATGTGCTTCACTAATTGTGATAACTAAATGAATGAAATAGCAATTTGCCTAAACATTTTCTCCCATATATTATCCACATACAATCCACTAGCTCCACTTCATTTGCATTATTTTACTTATATTATTTATTACAACTATTTTATTATTTTCTAGTTAATACCAAAAACAACCACACACACACACACACACTTTAGATCCTAGATTTGCATAGAAGGCCATATAAGTGGGTTATAGGGCTTTAGAGAATAGATAGTTTACCTTCAGCTCCTCGTGGGTTCGACTCTCAAATACTTATCGAATTGTACTATGATGATCCCCTGCACTTGGGGGTTATAAAGATACTTTTCTAGCGCCGTTGCCGGGGAGCATATCACTAGGATTCTATTCTTGTTTGCATTGCAGTTTATTTTTAGTACCTCACATATAAGATCAAAACCCCAAAAAAATTATAATAGAAAATTCTCACAATGATATGTATGATATTCTAGTAAAATATGTTGAAAGCTTGAATATTCTTTTGGGCACTAAATTTTTGAATGCAAGAAATCATGATGAAAGTGTCATAGAAGAAGATGACAAAATACTAATCTTGGGGATGCTCATGCATCCCAAAGAAAAGGAGATAGAAGAGAAAGAAGAAAAAGTGGAGGAAGAATGGAGTATCTACCCATCTCCTACTCCTAACAAGGGTAACACACAAATTCCCATGAACAACTCTTCTTAGAATGATGATGACCTCTCATTGCCTAGTAGAC
Source organism: Avena sativa (assembly GCA_916181665.1). NCBI lineage: Eukaryota > Viridiplantae > Streptophyta > Magnoliopsida > Poales > Poaceae > Avena > Avena sativa. The sequence continues at coordinate 42,335,683 of OV702285.1, read as the reverse complement.
CTCTATGTGGAACAATTGTATCTAATATATGGGAGGATGAAAGCGATATAATTGAGTTAGATGATCTATTATGTCATTAGATGAGTTGTCTTTATATGGTGAATCTATTCAAAACTATGAAATTAAGTTTGCTTTTAATGCTTTCAATAATTATGAAATAGGAAGAGATAAAACCATCTTTAGGTTTCCATCCTATTTATGCAAGCTAATGAACATTATTTGCATTAGATACGACAACCTTTTTGCTATTTATTCATATATAAAATGCCAATGCATAGGAAAAAAGTTAGACTCAAATGTTAATGTCTATGTGCTTTGTGGTGTGCTTTCTATGCTTTCAAATACTATTCTATTTGAGCACACCATGATATCCATGTAATATGTAAAATAACTTTAGCTACTATTATTTAACAATTAGTTTAAGATTTTAACTAAACCTAAAATTTTGGAGAGCAAATGAGAAGGATTAGTAATGGAGAAGTTGGGGTCGACCTTGAGCATGTGTTGTTCATGCCAATGGAACCATTGCAAATCCTATATCATTAAAACTTCCCCACATAAAAACAAAATAAAAGGAGTGTCTCTTTTGTAACATATTACCTTCTTTAATAAAATGGTTTCCCAATAGTTACTAAAGTTTACATCATGGTAGAAAATACTATATCATTTTGTAGGCATTGAAGTAACCTGAAGATGAAAATATTTATTTGTTTGAGATGAGTGACATAATATGATGAGACAGAAGTAGAGGACAAGAATAAGCAAGACCACAAGCTTGGGGATGCCCACGCATCCCCCTCTTGTTTCAAGTATTTCAAATAATATCATTCCAAACTCATGTTTTAGTTTTACCTTCATGTTTTTGTTTATATGTTTGTGGAAACCATGTTTGAATTACTTTTTTTTTGCTTTGTTTGGATCTTATTTTGCATATTATATATAAAAACAAAATACAAAAAATATTTTATGTTTATTTGGTACCTTTTTCTTATTCTTGCCTTTTGTTTTTTTAAAACTTTAAAACATTTTATGGTTCTTGATTTGGTTCTTATTTGCTTCTTGTTTTTTCTATCCTAGTGAACTTTGTTAGGCAATGAAAAAGAAGCAAATCAACAAACTCCAAATCCATGTTAATTCTATCACCTTTTTTCTTGAGGATGAGCATATGTTAAGCTTGGGGATGTTTGATGCATGTAAAATGTATCCATGAACTTTGTTATTTATGGCTTCATAATCATTATTTTTGCAACATTATTATATTTATTGGTACTAACCTACTAATAGTTGCAAAAGTGCACATGTTCTTATTTTACACTTTGCTGTGTAGAAAATACACAAATATGGAAGGAAACCACACATTATGTAGAAATCTGGAAATTCCTGGAATCTGTCCCTGCAGAACTCTTTTTGAACATTGCCAGAAACAACCCAAAAGATGACGTCTAATGGAAAACGTGTAGAAAGGAAAGTTGTCGGGAATTTTATATGCAACAATTTAGACATAACATTCGCCCAATCAGAGTCCAGATGCATTTTATAGCCATATTATTGTAGATGACAGAAGCAGTTTCGGGACTCCAAAAATATGTGACGTGGTTAACTTAAACTCTTTCCATCTTTGATGATTTTGGCCCAACCACGACTTGATGGACTCATTAAGTGTTGGAGATATGCCCTAGAGGCAATAATAAAAGTAGTTATTATTATATATTTGTGTTTATGATAAATGTTTGCATTCATGCTATAATTGTATTAACCGGAAACATTAATACTTGTGTGATTTGTAAAATTGTTAGAGTCCCTAGTAAACCCTCTTTGTAATACTAGCATGTTTGTTAATAGATGATCATGGTTTCTAGATCATGAACATTGAGATGTTATTAACAACAAGATCATATCATTAGGAGAATGGTACGATGGACATACTCCTATAGATACGCGTAGCATAAAGATCAAGTCATTTCAATAGTTCAATTGCTATAAGCTTTCAGATACATAGTAACCTAATTCCTTCGACCATGAGATCATGCTAATCACCATCACTGGATGGATGCTTTGATGACATCAAACACCACTTCGTAACTATGTGGTTATAAAGGTGGCATTGAGTGTTCGGAAAGTATGTGTTGAGGCACATGGATCAAGAGTGGTATTTGTCCATCCATATGATGGATAGATATACTCTGGGCCCTGTCGGTGGAATGTCATCCAATTAGCTTGCAAGCATGTGACTGTCTCACAAGGAATCACATATCATAGGAACGAGAAAATAGTACTTGTCGGTAATGAGGTTGAAATAGGTATGGAGAGATACCGATGATCAGACCTCGGACATGTAAAGTATCGCGAGACAAAGGGAAATTGGTATCGTATGTAAATGGTTCATTCGATCACAAAGTAATCATAGAAATATGTGGGAGCCATATGAATTTCCAGATTCCTCTATTGGTTATTGATCGGAGAAGAGTCTCGGTCAGGTCTGCATAATTCACGAACCATAGGGAGACACACTTAAGGATTCGATGTTGTTTAGTAGACATGTAATGTGAGTAAGAATATCGAATGTTGTTCGAAGTCTCGGATGGGATCCGGGATATCAGGAGGAGATCCGGAATGGTCCAGCGAATAAGATTCATATAAGAAAAGTCCAATTCCAGAGTCCGGGAATGGTTCCGGTGTTTTCACCGGAATGATCTAGAAGGGTCTAGAAGGTTCACCGATCCAGAAGGGGAAGGGTACATGAATGTGTCATGACAAAGTGGAATGGTTGCATCATGTCCTAGGTCACTAGGCTAGGCATTTAAAAGAGAGAAATCAAACTCCAAAATTGAAAGTCAAAAGGAAAGTTTGAATAGTCAAACTGGCACAATGGTTCCTGGTGGAGGGAGGAGAGGATATCTCCTCTCCCTCCACCGCCGGCCAAGGAGGAAAGGGAATTGGGGGAGGATTCAACCTCCCCCTCCCCTAACCTCCCCTCCCTCTCATAATAAGAGGGAAGGGGGCTTCCCCTCAAGCCCACAAGCAAAACCCTAGCCCCACAAGCCGCCGCCGTCCTAGCGCCACCGCCGCCGCCGTCTCCCTAGCCACCGTGGGCCACCACCTCCTCCCTCGGCCTCTAAAACCTAATCACTGAGAAACCCCTCTACTCCATCCTACTCGCACTGGCTTAGGCGAAGCCCTGCGGGATCTCCCCTCTAAACTCCGACACCACGCCGTGATGCTACCGGATTCGCGAGGAGAGAGCTATAACCTCCGCTGCCTGCTAGAACAAGGGAGAGGAAGGTATTTATCAAGTATCGAACGTGTGAACAACCGCGGTAGCGCTGCCGGAACGCGGCGTCGGAAGGATCGTCTACGCGATCTTGAGATCGGCAAATGAACGACTACATCACCCATGGGAATATGCTCTCGTTAACCGCTTTGGAATCTTCGAAGGTGAGTACTCTATCGACTTGTTGCTACAATCTAGTAGATAGATCTTGGCTTGTGTGTGTTCATGCGGTAGAATTTTTTTGTCTTCCATGCTATAAACCCCTACAGTGGTATCAGAGCTGTGCCTATATGTAGATCTGTTGCACGAGTAGAAAACAATGGTCATTATAGGCGGTGGTGCTTTTATTATTAATTTCTTCTTGTGTACTTTGCATCTTGCGGTATGGTGGGATGAAGCGGCGCGGGATAACCTTACATGAAATCGTTCATGAGACTTGCTCCACAATCAACATGCAACTTGTATTGCATAAGTGGCTTTGCGGGTGTCTGTCTCTCCCATCATAGTAAAGATTCAATTTACAATAGGCACTTGATAGTTCAAGCATCAACATTGTGGTTCTTGTTCGTAAGTTAGAACAGTACTTATTGAAAGCCTCAAACCATGTAAAATATGGAAAGAAAATTAGAGGCGTCTAACTTTGTTTTGCAGGGGTGTGTTATGATGTGATATGGCCATGATTGTGGTTATATATGATGTATGCAATGATCCTTATTGTAAGTCGGCATCCGGAAGGAGCCTTATGTTTGTATTTTTAATTTTGTTAAAGACCTGCGTGTCTATTATTCAAAGTAGTTCTAATAGTTGATGCTAGTGAACGACAACCGATACGTCGGAAACGTATCTATAATTTTTGATGCTCCATCCTTGTTTAGTATCTAGTTTGCTTTGCTTTGTCTACACTTTGAGGTGTTTTTATATCTTTTCTGGAACTAACCTATTAACAAGTTGCCACAGTGTCAGTTGCCTGTTTTCTTCTGTTTTTGGTTCCAAAAAGGCAGAAAATCAATATTCTCGGAATTGGACGGGACAAAAGCCAAAGTCAATATTTTACCGTGGGCGTCACGAAGCCAGAAGGGGAGACGGAGAGGTGCCGGAGGGCCACCACACCCGCGCCTGGGCAGGGTGTGGGCCCTCCGGTCGCCTCCCAGTCTCGCCTCCTGCGCCTATAAGAAGACCCCGGGGAGAAAACCCTAAATCATCCAGAAGAAATCCATGAAAACCTCCGTAGAGCCACCGCCACCGAAGGGTACATTCGGGGGACAAAAAGTCTCTGTTCCGGCACCCTGCCGGGACGGGAAAGTGCCCCCGGAGCCATCTCAATCGATCTCCATCGCCATCTCCATCACCGTTGCTGATTCCCATATGAGGAGGGAGTAGTTCTTCCTCGAGGCCGAGGGATCTACCGGTAGCTATGTGTTCATCTCTCTCTCTCTCTCTATGCATGATCTTGTTGTGGTCATGAGCTTTGTAATCAAGTAGATCTACCTTGCTACTCAAGTGCTTCATTAGATCTCTTCTCTCCCCATGTGTGTGAAAGTGACAGCGTGCACGCCATGGTGGCACTTAGGCTTGAGTCTACATAAATACCCTTTGTGCATTAATAGATCTATGCTTTTCCCCACATGTGTGAAAGTGACAGCGGGCATACCGTGTGTGGCACTTTGGCTAGACTGAATATTTGTTATGAGTTATATTTGGAGTTGGATGTCTCTATGAAATTGTGGTGTTTGTTGGAACCATCTAGCGCTCAAGGTGACAGTGTGGCGTTATCTAGATTGGGGAAGGCGGACTTTGACGTGTGCTATTATAGCCCTACCATGGATTAGAGTGTCCAACCGGAGAGTAGTTAAGAGTATTATCATGAAGAGAGGATATTTATATGAGAGAGTGTTCACTAGTGAAAGTATGATCCCTAGGCCATGTTTCTAAGCATTGAAACACCGTTTGCTACTAGATCTGGGCAGCAGAAGTAGCGGATCCCCGGGAACTACACCAGCGCTACGCCATTGGAGTGGTGGTGGAGGGGAAGGATTCGAGCAGGGCTTCGCCTAAGCACCTTGATACGTCGGAAACGTATTTATAATTTTTGATGCTCCATGCTTGTTTTGTATCTACTTTGCTTTGCTTTGTCTATACTTTGAGGTGTTTTTATATCTTTTCTGGAACTAACCTATTGACAAGATGCCACAGTGCCAGTTGCTTGTTTTCTTCTGTTTTTGGTTCCAGAAAGGCAGAAAATCAATATTCTCGGAATTGGACGGGACAAAAGCCAAAGTCAATAACTTTCCGTGAGGGACACGAATCCAGAAGGAGGGACGGAGAGGCACCAGAGGGTGGCCAGACCCCCCTGGGTGCGGCTAAGCCTGGCCCGCGCCTAGGGAGGGTGTGGGCCCTCTGGCCATCGCCTCAGCCTCCCCCTTCGCCTATAAGAAGCCCCCAGGGAGAAAACCCTAAATAATCCAGAAGAAATCCACGAAAACCTCTATAGCGCCGCCGCCACCGAAGGGGAGATTCGGGGGACAGGAAGTCTCTATTCCGGCACCCTGCCAGGACGGGGAAGTGCCCCCGGAGCCATCTCCATCGCCATCTCCATCACCGTTGCTGATTCCCATGATGAGGAGGGAGTAGTTCTTCCTCGAGGCCAAGGGATCTACCGGTAGCTATGTGTTCATTTCTCTCTCTCTATGCATGATCTTGTTGTGGTCATGAGCTTTGTAATCAAGTAGATCTACCTTGCTACTCAAATGCTTCATTAGATCTCTGCTCTCCCCATCTGTGTGAAAGTGACAGCGTGCACGCCATGGTGGCACTTAGGCTTGAGTCTACATAAATACTCTTTGTGCTTTAATAGATCTATGCTTTTCCCCACGTGTGTGAAAGTGACAGCGGGCATACCCTGTGTGGCACTTTGTCTAGATTGAATATTTGTTATGAGTTCTATTTGGAGTTAGATGTCTCTATGAAATTGTGAATTTTATTGGAACCATCTAGTGCTTAAGGTGATAGTGTGGGGTTATCTAGATTGGGAAAGGCGGACTTTGAGGTGTGCTGTTATAGCCCTACCATGGATTAGAATGTCCAACCGGAGAGTAGTTAAGAGTAGTATCATGAAGAGAGGATATTTATATGAGAGAGTGTTCACTAGTGAAAGTATGATCCCTAGGCCTTGTTTCTAAACATTGAAACACCATTCACATTTAGATCTGTTGCATGTTTGCTTGCTTTAGTCTTTACCTCACCATCAAGCTGTCACATCCCAAAATTTTCCAAATTTTGAAATGAGAAAAATAAATAAACAAAATAAATAATTGTTGAAATTTAGGGTGAAAAGAAACTTTTTGCTTTTAAATGGAAACATCAAAACCCTACCTGAATAATTTTTTTGAATAAAAAGGAATCCAACAAAATTTCAAAACAAGTGAAATACATTCATCATAAATGCATCTTGAAATTTAAACATTTGGAAAAGTAAACCAAAACCCTAAAACCCTAATGGAAGAAAATCATTCCAAGATTACTCTAAGACTATGGATTTGTTCCATATAAAATTTGTCAACAAACAATTATAAATGATCAAGAATGATAAACAAAAATATTATAAAACCATAGAAATTGGTTTCACTTAATTTGGAACCATGGATAAAACTTATGAATTTATTAAGATAAAAGGAAATAATTCCCAAAGCTAATAAAGCCCTATCTAAAATCCATGCCAAATCTTGAGAAAATAAATCCTAAAGGGATTTAAAAAGATAAACAAATATTAAATAAAATTCTACAAATTGGAATCATCAATTTTGGATCTATAAATAAAAAGATATGGATTTTATAAGACAAAGAAAGAAAGAAATAAATAAGGAATATTTAAAAGCCAAATTGAATCTTGGCCAAACAAATGAAATGAAAGTTTATTGAATAATAGAAAGGAATAAAAGATTGTTTAAATAAAATCATAAGGATTGAACAATATCCAATTTTATTTAAATAAAGACAATTGCCTAAATAATAAATCCCAATAAAATTATTTGGAAGATAATTTAAATCTTGAGTTGAATCCATCAACAAATGAAATAAATATAATCCAAATGAAATAAAGGGATAAGGAATATTCAAATAAAATAATATGGCCTTACCCAAATTCTATTCTAATGGAATAAAGACAAAATCCCTAATAGAAATGATTTATTAAATCATGGGAAAATAATAAAGTGGAATTTCACAAGGTGGATATAAAAGTTATTTAATTAACTTAAATGGAATAAAAGAATCATTTAAATCAAATTTTGGAATTAAAACCATATTTGATTTTATTTGAATAAAGACAAATGCTCAATTTAAATGATTAATAAATTATATTAAAAAATATTTCAAATAATTCAAGGTGAATTATTTGACACCCTAATAAATAAATAAAACCTACTGAAAAGGATTTGGTAAAATTTGGAATTTAAATAGGAGTTGGAAAACATATTTAAAAATCCTATTTAAATAAAGACAAAGGTCCATTTTAAATAAAATATAAACCATAAAAGAATAAAAGAATTATTCCTAAAATGGTATTTAAAATACATGTTTAAACAACAATAAAACTTACTGAAAGTTTGGTAAAGACCTGAATTAAAATAATGTTTGAATTGTTTGAACAAATTCAAAACAAAATAAAAGAAAAAGAAAAAGAAAAATAAATAGGAAAAAAAAGAAAACAACCCAGCCCAACAAGCCCACTAGGCCTAACCAACCCACTCTCTTCTCCCCCGAATCATTTTTTGTCACTCACGAAACAACTTGGAAAGTCACTGACGTGTCGACCCCACGCAGACCCTCTCTCTCTCTCGGTGACAACGCTGCCCCACAGCCAGGTCATCGTCGTCTCCACCCCCACGCTGACCCCGCCCCTCACCTCGCTGCAGTTTCTGCCGCGATTTAATCCCGTTAATTCGCGTTGAAAGCAGCAATGACTCTCCCCCGCGATCACGCGTACATAAGATCCTGCCCAATATCTCTCTTTCCCCTCACTCACCGCACCTCCTCTGCCCCAGGGCTGCCCAAATTTCTCGCTGCACTGCCACTGCTCCGGCGAGTCTTTCTGTCGATTCCGGCTAGCATCTGCCTCCCCTTGCCTCCCAGATCCCACGAGCTTGATCTCCAGCCTCAGGCGCATCTACCAGTAGCTCTAGCTCATCCGCGCGTGCCCCAGAATGTTGGCAACGACCAAGACCGAACGTCGCCGTCCACTGCCTCGACTCCGGCAAGTTTTCCCCGGTAACCCTGACCTCTCCTCTTCCTCTCTTTCACACGCGCGTACTCGCCATGACCCTGCGCATCTAACATCACTTTCCTTTTTCTTTGGCGTGCATCGTAGCCTCGCCACCATCTTCAACAGAGAGCATCCGACGCCTTCGCGAACTCTGGCGAGGAATCCCAGTCGCCCTCGAGTGCCCCTTCGCCAACCAAACACATGTTGAGCATCAGCGAGCTTCAATGATTCTGGTGAGCCACCCCACTTCTCCTCTAGCTTCTAGTATCGCCGGCACCGTCCTCGTCTGAGCGCGCTGTCGCCAGCTGCCGCTGCCGCCCCGCCCATCTTTGGCCACTAGGGTTTGCATCGTTATATTTTGATCCAGCGGCGTAGATAGATTGACTTAATCGAACCGTTATGCTCAATCAGAGCCGTGCGATGCACTTTAAATCGGACGATCTAGAGAGCCTGATCCACGCAAACCGGTATGAGCCAATAAGATCATTCCACGTGGCCTGTGTGTTGATTTAAAAACAGATTTGATTCTATTAGATATGTGATTTTGTAAAATTCATAACTTTAAATCTACACATCCAAAGTTTACAAATTATATATCAGTGGAATCAGCAAAAGGAGTACTTTCCAACCATGCACTTTGTTTAATGATTTGCTTCTGGAAAATTATTTGTTTTTAAAGAAACTTGTGTAGGCATATTTTCTGTATAAAATTCATTCTAAAAATATTTTTAGGATAAAATCTTTTGTAAATGGTTTTTTTTTGAACCTACTGACCATAGAACCCAACTTTTGGATTTAAAATATATTTGGTGACACTTAGGACTAAATCTTTGAATAGAAGCATTTCTAGTTAAATAAAAATATTTTTTATGTTTTAAAAATGCTTTATGAATAAAACCTTTGGAAAATGAGTTGATTTAAACTCTCTGACCCTAAACACCAAGTTTTAGGATTTAAAAATATATTTGGTGAACCCTATAAAATTATTACTTTGTTTAAAGGCATTTCCAACAAAATAAAATGTTGCTTTGATTTAAAAATGGATTTTGGATGAAACCCTTTGCAAATGGAATTGTTTTAAAACATTGTGACCCTAAACATTAATATTGGTTTTAAAAAAACATTTTGGCTAACACTAGAAATTATTATTTGAATAAAATCATTTCTAGCAAAAGAAAATGATTTAAAGTGGCCATTTTCACTAACTTGACTTAAAATGGTTTTGCCACTTTTGTAAATGACCAATAGATGTTTTAGAATGTTTATAGCCTAATAGAAACCACTTTTCCAAATAAAACAATCTTTGGCATGCTTGCATGCATTGCTTTGTTTTTAATATTCTATGTGATAAATTGCTTGAATGGTAGAATTAATTTGTGCCTTGATTGAATTATAGTGAAATTTGAAGAGTGTGACTATTGCAAGATCAAGGAGTGAACTTATACTCTCTACCAAAAAGGCAAGTGGTGCTTCATACTTTCGTCCCACTATTTTCACTATGCATTAGTGATGTTTTGAGTAGGACTTGCATGGAATTTTCTAAGTATAAACTATGCCATGGGAAATCCTAGTAGATGAAACCTTAGTAGAATTTTCCTAAGTCAAGATTCCTACTACTATCATGCTTAGCTTAGCTAGTAGAAAACAAGGGTGGATTATATTCATGCTATGGAATATTTTTAAGTCAAGGACTTATGTTTTGTTTAATAAAACAACTAAGTGAATGAAACACCTGGGTGGAATGGTAATTGCTTGGTTGGATTTTTGTTGAGTGGTTACCAGGGCCCATTTTTCAATGGTTTACCCTGTGTATCTCACTTGTGGAATGCCATCCAGGAACAAAGATATTTGAGATGTAAAATGTTGAGAAGCTTCAAGTGCAGCCACTTGGCATTATGGGCTCTGCCTGGATCATATAGGTTGCAATAACTTAGCCAAATGGACAGTTGGTGGTAGGGGATGATAGGTTTGGAGCGCGTCCATTTTGGTCTAAGGGAAGACTTCTGAAAGATCTTTTCTCGATGCATGTCGAGTCTTGTAGGGAAAGCGCACCACCTCTGCAGAGTGTAAAAACTAAGTACTTATATTAGCCGTGTCCCCGGAAATGGACAAGTTGAGCATCAAGACATGGAAGCTATCAAGAATATCCTCATCCCAATTTCTAAGTTAAAACTTGTGGTTGAACAAGGGTAAAGGATCACCAATGTCTATTGGTAGATGCCTTGGGTGATTTTGACAAATAAAAACTTAGTGTTTTCAAATGATAAGGAAAAACTATTTTGAGCAAAGCAAACCTAAGCTCAACTTAGCCAAATGCATATAGATGATAGATACCACTATTCTACGTATCACCTGCCAATACAATTCAAATGTATTGACCCTTGTGGCTGTAACTTATTATGTTGCAGGTTTGTTTGATGTTAGTGAAGTGTGTCGATTAGGATTACAAGTCTACAACCAACATGATTGCATGTGGCACTTTGAAGATGAAGGACTCCATGCTATATAGATATTTCTACTGCATTGTAATGTGATAGCCAAATGAGTTATGTAAGATGTAATGAAATATTTTACTCCTGGTTATAAAGTTGTACTATGACCTTTGTTTCTTGATATTACATCTTAACTGTGGATGCTAGCTATTGATCCAGGGACTAGCATTGTAAACACAGGGATCTCTACCTTATTAAAGGTTGGGACCTCTACACAAGCTCTTTTCTGGCACTCACACACATTACCCCACATCAACAACAAGTCAGAAGCTATTTCCTGGCACCGTTACCACTTGTATTTCACTATCTCTTCGCCGAACTAGTGCACCTATACACCTGACAAGTGTATTGGGTGTGTTGGGGACACAAGAGACTTATTGTATCTTGATTGCAGGGTTGCTTAAGAGGGAATACCTTTGACCACTTCCTCCCTGAGTTCGATAAACCTTGGGTAATCCACTTAAGGGAAACTTGGTGTTGTTCTACAAACCTCTGCACTTGGAGGCCCAACAACTATCTGCAAGAATAGAAGTGCGTAGACATCAAGCTATTTTCTGGTGCCATTGCCGGGGAGGTAAGGTAAAAGATACTCACATCCTCTGGTGTGAGTGCTCGAAGTTATTGACTTTTTGTGTCTTGTTTTCACTAGTTAGGCATAATGGAAAACAACAAAAAAATTTGAGAGCTTTATAGTATCTATCTTGAGTTTGGACATGAAGTGTTTGAAGAGAAAATCAAAAAACCTATGGAGCTCTATTTGCATGCTAATAGCAATGTTATTAGTATGAATTATTTGGACACAATTATTGCTAATGCTCTAGAAAAGTTAGCTTTGGAAGATAGCTATTCTATTGCTTACGATGATACCAAACCTCCAATATATGATGATTACAATGATGAATATGATATTTTTAGTCCACCTACTATTGAGGAGAAAATTTATTGTGATTACAATATGCCTCCTATATTTGATGATTATGGTGATTAGAATAATAGTGATAGCTATTTTGTTGAATTTGCTCCCACTATGATTAATAAGAATGACTATGCTTATGTGGAGAGTAATAATTATTATATGCATGTGGCTCATGATAAGAATATTTTATGTGATAGTTATATTGTTAACTTTATTCATGATTCTACTGAAAATTATTATGAGAGAGGGAAACATGGTTTTATGTATCTCAACAATATTAAATTTCCCCTCTTTATGTTAAAAATCTTGAAGTTGCACTTGTTTTGATTTCCTATGCTTGGTGCTTTGTGCTTTCATGACTTGTTTGTTTACAAGATTCCTATGCATAGGAAGTGGGTTAGACTTAAAATTGTTTTGAATTTGGTTCTTGATGCTCTCTTTTACTTCAATTCATATTTCTTATGTGAGCATCTTCTCGAACTATCAAGCCTAACTTAAAGGCGGTAAAGAAAAGTACTTGTTGGGAGATAACCAAAGAGTTTTCTTGAGTTTTGGAAGTCATTACCTCTGTAATGACCTCTCCTTATCCTTTTTGTTTGTTTTTGTGCCAAGAATGACCTCTAATGAGAGGGAAGTAAGATTTGGGGAGTTGCTGTCCCGAAACAGATTTCTGTCCTCCACCAAACAAATTCGTGAGGAGTCTCTGTAACTCGGATTGAGCTGAAAATTTACGAATAAATCTCCAAGTATGTTAGATAACTTTCGTTAGTTTAATACTTTTTGATTTGAGCAACAGAAGATGTTCTAAAAAATCGGTTTCTACCTGCTGGTCTGTTTTGACAGATTTCTGCCATTATTTGCATTTGCTTCTTATTGATTCCTTTTTATGTTCTCTTTAGGGGAATTGAGATTTTTGAAGGAGTTGCTATAGTAGCTTGTGTTTTTAGTGAAAATTATTGCTGCTCCAAAGCTTTCCCTAAAGGTCTATTATCTTTTGAATACACTAATGTTGCTAATGAAGATTGTGTGAAGTTTTGTATGAAGAAAAATTTGCAGGTGTAGAGAAAGAATGATGTAATGAGATAAAGAATGGACAAAAGATCAAGCTTGGGGATGCCATCCCGGTGTCACCCCAAGAAATATCCAAGAGGTACAAGCGTCAAAGCTTGGGGATGCCCAAGGCATCCCCTTCTTCATCAATAAAAAGCTCAGGTCTTTCTAGACACTTCGTTTTTATTGTTTCATGGACTGTTTTGTTGTTCTTGGAGCGTCTTAGTTTTTGTTTTTGGTTTTTGTTTGCTTAGTTTGCTTGAATAATTTGGTTGATCACAAAACACTTCTTTTGGAGAGAGACACACTCTGTTTTTATTGCCTAGAACACTCTAGTTTTCATTCTTATTGTCTTGCGAGTGTTCACTTTTGCTAGCACTGCGTTTAGCTTTAGTTTTATTTGTTCTTAGAACTTTTTAGTTATTCTTTGTGGATTTGTGAGACAAGCTCACTGGTCTTTGTTGATTATTATCTTTGTGAGTTGTTTCAAATAAGTTGTTTGGTGTTGGAAAGAGTAGAAAGCTTCATGCTTAAGTGGTACAAAAGGGAGTTTGTTTTGACTATGACTTAGACTTTATCATATCATGCTAGGTGTTGTTTGACCTTATGCTTAGTGATTATTGTTGTAGCATGACTTGTTCCAAACAATTGAGATTTCTTAGTGTGCCTTGAAGGAATCATGTGTTGTTTTAGCATACAAAAGCATAGTATTGTGGTATTCTCTTTTGATGCTTTGTTTGGGTTGACTTGGCACATGCTCACACCATGTTATGACTATGACAAGTCACCATAGCCTCTATGATCATTTAGTCCTTGACTGGTAGTACCACTCTATGCCTTGATTAGTAATGTTTTGTTGCTCTACATGATTATGGCCATTATTGCTCTCTTAGTTGGTTGCTCCCAGTCCTTTGCTAGCCTCCACTTGTATGAGTAAGCTCTACTCATGCTTCCAACTCTAAATAAACCAAGTTATTCCAAAGTGTCCACTATAAACTCCTATGCATGGTGTGTTACACCATTCCAAGTATATTCTTGTTTTCAGCTATCTTCCAATTAAAAACTATTTTGTTATGTGAAGACTTAGTGATTAAAACCCTCACAAACTTGATGGCACACTTTATATTCTTTGCCCCTAATAAACTTGAACCATTGTGTTGTCTATGTTGTATATGCTTGCACTTATACGTTGGAATTAGAAGAACCGTGCTGTCATGGGAAACGTTCTCAACATTGCACTTGTACTTTGTACTTAGTTGATATCATGCTCTTTTGTCTATGGATGTCACCGGTTTGAAATAAAGAGGGAACTTGTAAGTCCATGGAGTATGTATTTTGTGTTAGAGAAACGACTGGGCCGCTAGCCTAAGCCATGCCTAATCATGGTGGAAACTTGCAGCATCACCATAATGAGCTATCTGTGCAGCATCCTCAATAAAAAGCTATGCATATAGTAATAAAAAGATCACTAAGATGCTCATTGTCTTCTTGCCTGGTCATTTTGGTTATGGGATACCTCCTGTACCATGTGCAAGGGGTACCCCATTGGCGGTTCTCTATGATACACATGTACTTACAATGACAAGAACTTTTAGGTGACTGAAGTTGAGTAGCATGAGGCGTGGCCCTTGTATTCAAGGGACTTGAGATTGCCAACTTATACTTTGTCAAGCATATACTCCATCTTTGTTCACTTTAACCTTAATCACTTCAAGATGCTTATGATAGGGGCAATGAGGGCTGAAAGCTAACAAGTACCATAATTTTTGGAAGCTCTTTTTGAAACTTGAAATCCCTGCTTCCCTTTGTGAAGGGCCTTTCTTCCACCATTATTTGAGTCTCCACCTTCTACCTTTAGTCACCATTAAGAGAGCATAGTTTCCATTCTGTGTGCATTGTCCCAAAACTTATTGATTGATGCATATTGTTGATATTACTTGTTCTTGTGATATTTGTATCTAGTCACTCTTATGAACTTTGAAGGTGTCCTATGCATCTATTTGCTACTCTATGAGGGACAAGCTGAATGCCACTATGCCATGTTTTCTGTATGTGAAACAAACAAACGTTTTTCAATGCATGTTATTCATGATCTTTGTTTGTAGCCTTTCATGTTGCATGCATAGTTACTTTGTCTTACTGTTAGAACTCCATCTTTTATGTGCATGTTTAGAGTTCTTTGTTCCCAGCTTTTAATGCTTGCAAATGGTTTGATCTTGATTGTGATGGTGCATGTCACCTCAAAAATTATTCTTTTTTATCACTTACCTACTCAAGGACGAGCAGGAGTTAAGCTTGGGGATGCTTGATACGTCGGACATGTATCTATAATTTTTGATGCTCCATGCTTGTTTAGTATCTACTTTGCTTTGCTTTGTCTATACTTTGAGGTGTTTTTATATCTTTTCTAGAACTAACCTATTAACAAGTTTCCACAGTGCCAGTTGCCTGTTTTCTTCTATTTTTGGTTCCAGAAAGGCAGAAAATCAATATTCTCGGAATTCGACGGGACAAAAGCCAAAGTCAATATTTTACCGTGGGCGTCACGAAGCCAGAAGGGGAGACGAAGAGGTGCCAGAGGGCCACCACACCCCCTAGGCGTGGGTGGGCCCTACCCCGCGCCTGATCAGGGTGTGGGCCCTCCAGCCGCCTCCCAGCCTCGCCTCCTGCGCCTATAAGAAGCCCCCGAGGAGAAAACCCTAAATCATCCAGAAGAAATCCACGAAAACCTCCGTAGCGCCGTCGCCACCGAAGGGGAGATTCGGGGGACAAAAAGTCTCTGTTCCGGCACCCTGCCGAGACGGGGAAGTGCCCCCGGAGCCATCTCCATCGATCTCCATCACCATCTTCATCACCGTTGCTGATTCCCATGATGAGGAGGGAGTAGTTCTTCCTCGAGGCTAAGGGCTCTACCGCTAGCTATGTGTTCATATCTCTCTCTATGCATGGTCATATTGTGATCATGAGCTTTGTAATCAAGTAGATCTACCTTGCTACTCAAGTGCTTTAATAGATCTCTGCTCTCCCCATGTGTGTGAAAGTGACAGCATGCACACCATGGTGGAACTTAGGTTTGAGTCTACATAAATACTCTTTGTGCTTTAATAGATCTATGCTTTTCCCCACGTGTGTGAAAGTGACAGCGTGCATACCGTGTGTGGCACTTTGGCTAGATTGAATATCTGTTATGAGTTATATTTGGAGTTGGATGTCTTTATGAAATTGTGGTGTTTGTTGGAACCATCTAGCACTCAAGGTGACAGTGTGGGGTTATCTAGATTGGGAAATGCGGACTTTGAGGTGTGCTGTTATAGCCCTACCATGGATTAGAGTGTACAACTGGAGAGTAGTTAAGAGTAGTATCATGAAGAGAGGATATTTATATGAGAGAGTGTTCACTAGTGAAAGTATGATCCCTAGGCTTTGGTTCTAAACATTGAAACACCATTCACATTTAGCTCAGTTGCATGTTTGCTTGCTTTAGTCTTTACCTCAACGTCAAGCTCTTTTCTGGCACACACACGTTACCCCACGTCAACAACAAGTCAGAAGCTATTTTCTGGCACCGTTACCACTTGTATTTCACTATCTCTTCGCCGAACTAGTGCACCTATACACCTGATAAGTGTATTGGGTGTGTTGGGGACACAAGAGACTTCTTGTATCTTGATTGCAGGGTTGCTTGAGAGGGAATACCTTTGACCACTTCCTCCCTGAGTTCTATAAACCTTGGGTAATCCACTTAAGGGAAACTTGCTGCTGTTCTACAAACCTCTGCACTTGGAGGCCCAACAATTGTCTACAAGAATAGAAGTGCGTAGACATCAATAACCATGGAGCGGTGCCATTGACCTTGACGCCATGTCGGTGATGATGGAGATCATGTTTATGCTTGAAGATGGAGATCCTAAGCATAAGAAGAAAGGCCATATCATATCACATATTTTGAATTGCATGTGATGTTAATCCTTTTATGCATCTTGTATTGCTTAGATCATGACGGTAGCATTATAAGATGATCCCTGTCACAAAATATCAAGTTATAAAGTGTTCTTCCTTAGTAGGCACCATTGCAAATACTCGTTATTTCGAAGCACCATGTGATGATCGGGTGTGCTAAATTCTGTGAGTGTATACAACGGGAGCAAGCCAGATTTGCTCATGCGGAAACTAAGATTTAACCTTGACGAGCCTAGGATGTACAGACATGGTCTTGGAACATGGATCACCAAAAGGTAAAGCATGAGTCGTATAGTAGATATGATGAACATGTTGATTGTTCGCCTTTGAAACTACATTATGTCTCGTGATGATCGGACTTTATGTAGTGGATTTGGTTCATGTGATCACTAAAAAATGTGAGGGATATTGTTTTGAGTGGGAGTTCACCTAGATTAATTTAACTATTAATTAGAACTCAATTTGTCATAAACTTAGTCTAAACTATTGCAAATATGTTGTAGATCAATGGCGGTCCGTACCATCAATTTTAATGCTTTCCTAGAGAAAGAAAAGTTGAAAAACAATGGAAGTAACTTCGCGGATTGGTTCCACAATTTGAGGATTGTCCTCAATGCTGGTTAGTTGACCTATGTGCTGGATGCACCGCTGGGTGACCCACCTGCAGATGATGCTACCGATGAGGAGAAAAATGTTTTCTGCACTTGGAAGAATCAGTACTCCACAATTCAGTATGCTATCTTGTATGGTTTGGAATCGGAGCTTCAAAATAGGTTTGAGAACTTTGACCCACATGATATCGTCCGTGAACTCAAAATAATATTTGAGGCTCACGCGGAAGTTGAGATTTATGAAGCTTTTGAAAAGTTCTTTAGCTGCAAGATGGACGAGGGCAGCTCTGTCAGTGAGCATGTGCTTAAGATGTCCGGGCACACCAATAAGATCCAAAGCTTGGAAATAATAATTCCTAATGCTTTAGGGATTCACTATGTCCTCCAATCACTACTACCAAGTTATATGAACTTTGTGATAAACTACAACATGCAGCGCATGGATAAGACATTGCCAGAACTCTTCTCTATGTTGAAGTATGCGGAAGTGGAGATCAAGAAAGAGCACCAAGTGTTGATGGTCAATAAGACCACCAATTTCAAGAAGCAAGGCAAGTCTAAGAAAGAGGGAAACTTCAGAAAGGGCGGTAAGAAAGCTATCACCGGCGAAGAAGACCAAGGTTGGGCCTAAGCCTGATACTGAGTGTTTTTACTACAAGGGAGAAGGTCACTGGAAGCGGAATTGCCCCAAGTACTTGGCACATCTGAAGAACGACAACATCAAGAAGAAAGGTATATCTGATATACATGTTATTGATGTGTATCTTACTAGTAGTCATAGTAGTGTTTGGGTATTTGATACTGGTTCGGTTGCTCACATTTGTAACTCGAAATAGGTGATGCAGAATAGAAGGAAACTAGTGAAGAACGAGGTGAAGATGCGCGTTGGAAATGGATCAAAGGTTGATGTGATCGCGGTCGGCACGCTACCTCTCATCTACCATCGGGATTAGTTTTATACTTAAATAATTGTTATTTGGTGCCTGCGTTGAGCATGAACATTATATCTAGATCATGTTTATTGCGATACGGTTACTTGTTTAAGTCTGAGAATAATGGTTGTTCGATTTATATGAGTAATATGTTTTATGCACATGCACCCTTGATAGATGGTCTATTCTTGTTGAATCTCGATTGTAGTAATACACATGTTAATAATATAGAAGCTAAACATTTGAAATTAAGCGATAACTCAACATATATGTGTGGCACTATCATCTTGGTCACATTGGAGTGAAGCGTATGAATAACTCCATTCCGATGGACTTCTTGGATCACTTGATTTCGAATCACTTGAAAGATGCGAAGCATGTCTGAAGGGTAAAATGACTAAAACTCCATTTTCTGGTATGATGGAGCGAGCTACGGACTTATTTGAAATCATACATACCGATGTTTGTGGTCCAATGAGTGTAGCATCGCACGGTGGTTATCGTTATGTTCTTACCTTCAAGGATGACTTGAGTAGATATGGGTATATCTATTTCACGAAACATAAGTTCGAAACTTTCGAGAAGTTTAAGTAATTTGAAAGTGAGGTAGAGAATCAACGTAACAAGAAGATTAAGTTTCTGCGATCTGATCGTGGAGGTGAATATCTAAGTTACCAGTTTGGCGAGCATTTGAAGAAATGCGGAATACTTTCACAATTAACACCGTCGGGAACACCACCACAACGTAATGGTGTGTCTGAACATCGTAATCGAACTTTCTTAGATATGGTTCGTACTATGATGTAACTTACATATTTACCATTGTTGTTTTGTGGTTATGCATTATAAACATCCGCATTCACTTTAAATAGGTCACCATCTAAATCCGTTGAACCGACACCGCATGAATTATGGTTTGGGAAGAAACCTAAATTGTCGTTCCTTAAAGTTTGGGGTTGTGAAGCTTATGTAAAGAAGTTACAGCCCGACAAGCTTGAACCCAAAGCAGAAAAATGCGTCTTCATAGGATACCCGAAGGAAACTATTGGGTATACCTTTTATCATAGATCCGAGGGCAAAATCTTTGTTTCCAAGAATGGATCCTTTCTAGAGAAGGAGTGTCTCTCGAAAGAAGTGACTGGAAGGAAAGTAGAACTCGACGAGGTTGTCTAACCTTCTCTCAGATTTGAGAGAAGTGCAGCACTGGAAGAAGTTCCTATGGCGCCTACACCAATAAGATAGGAAGCTAATGATGATGATCATGAAACTTCGGTCGAATTTACTACGGAACCTCGCAGGTCGACGAGGACTCGTACCACTCCCGATTGGTATGATCCCGTTATGAGTGTCATGTTTGTGGACGACACCGACGACCCTATGACATATGAGGAAGGGATGATGAGCCCAGATTCCAATAAATGGCAAGAAGCCATGAAATCCGAGATTGGATCCATGTATGAAAACCAAGTATGGACTTTGTTGGACTTACCGGATGGCCGGAAGGCTATCGAGAACAAATGGATTTTCAAGAAGAAAACATATGCTGATGGAAATTTAACCATCTATAAATCTCGACTTGTCGCAAAAGGGTTTCGACAAATTCAAGGAGTTGACTACGATGAGACTTTATCATCGGTAGAGAAGCTAAAGTCTATGCGGATTTTGTTAGCAATCGCTGCATATTATGATTATGAGATATGACAGATAGATGTCAAAACGGCGTTCCTCAATGGAGACATTGATGAAGAGTTGTATATGGTACAACCCAAAGGTTTTGTCTATCCTAAAGACGCTAACAAGGTATGTAAACTTCAATGGTCCATTTATGGATTGAAGCAAGCATCCCAAAGTTGGAATCAACATTTTGATAAGGTAATCAAAAGTTTTGGTTTTATACAAACTTATGGAGAAGCCTGTATTTACAAGAAAGTGATTGGGAGCCCTGTAGAATTCCTAGTACTATATGTGGACAACATATTGTTGATTGGGAATGATATAGACCTTCTTAAAAGTGTCAAAGATTATTTGAATAATAGTTTTTCAATGAAGGATCTTGGCGAAGCTGCTTACATATTAGGCATAAAGATTTATAGAGATAGATCAAGATGCCTAATATCGCTTTCACATAGTACATATTTACACAAAGTTCTAAAGAGGTTTGGAATGGAAGATAGCAAGAAAGGGTTCTTGCCCATGTTGCCCAATACGACCTTGAGTAAAACTCAAAGTCCCGCTACGGCAGAAGATAGAGTGAGGATGAGTAAGACTCCCTATGCCTCAGCCATATGATCTATCATGTATGCCATGCTAAGTACTAGACCCGACATTGCATATGTTGTTATTTTAACTAGCAAATATGAAAGTGATCCAGGGGGGGATCATTGGACAGCGGTCAACAACATCCTTAAGTACATGAGAAGAACTAAGGATATGGTTCTTTCTTATGGAGGTGATGAACATCGTTGTTAATGGTTACACTGATGCTAGTTGGAACACCGATCCAGATGATTCTAAATCTCAATCTGGATACGTATTTACTTTGAATGGTGAAGAAGTGAGCTGGAGGAGTGCAAAGAAAAGCGTTGTGGCGAGATCTTCAACTGAATCGGAATACATAGCTGCTTCGGAGGCTTCACAAGAGGCAATTTGGATGAAGGAGTTCATAACGGAGCTCGGTGTGGTTCCAAGTGCGCTGGACACAATGTCTATCTATTGTTATAACATGGGCTCCATAGCCAATGCGCAGGTGCCAAGGTCACACAAGAAGATGAAGCATATCAAGCTATGTTTTCATGCTATTCGAGATCATGCCCTAGATGGTGACATAAAGATTTGCAAAGTACACATAGATCTGAATGTGGCTGATCCATTGACTAAACCTCTCATGAGGGCAAAACATGACCAGGACCAAACCGCCATGGTTGTTCGGTATATTACCATGTAATCTAGATTAGTTGAATCTAGTGCAAGTGGGAGACTGTTGGAGATATGCCCTAGAGGCAATAATAAAAGTAGTTATTATTATATCTTGGTGTTTATGATAAATGTTTGCATTCATGCCATAATTGTATTAACCGAAAACATTAATACTTGTGTGATTTATAAATTTGTTAGAGTCCCTAGTAAAGCCTCTTTGTAATACTAGCTTGTTTGTTAATAGATGATCATGGTTTTTGGATCATGAACATTGAGATGTTATTAACAACAAGATCATATCATTAGGAGAATGGTATGATGGACATACTCCTATAGATAAGCGTAGCATAAAGATCAAATCATTTCAATAGTTCAATTGCTATAAGCTTTCAGATACATAGTAACCTAATTACTTCGACCATGAGATCATGCTAATCACCATCACAGGATGGATGCTTTGATGACATCAAACACCACTTCGTAACTAGGTGGTTATAAAGGTGGAATTGAGTGTTCGGAAAGTATGTGTTGATGCACATGGATCAAGAGTGGGATTTGTCCATCCATATGACGGATAGACTCTGGGCCCTCTCGGTGGAATGTCATCCAATTAGCTTGCAAGCATGTGAATGACTCACAAGGGATCACATATCACAAGAACGAGAAAAGAGTACTTGTCAGTAACGAGGTTGAACTAGGTATGGAGAGATACCGATGATCAGACCTCGAACAAGTAAAGTATCGTGAGACAAAGGGAAATTGGTATCGTATGTAAATGGTTCATTCGATCACAAAGTAATCGTAGAAATATGTGGTAGCCATATGAATTTCCAGATTCCTCTATTGGTTATTGATCGGAGAAGAGTCTCGGTCATGTCTGCATAATTCACGAACCATAGGGAGACATACTTAAGGATTCGATGTTGTTTAGTAGACATGTAATGTGTGTAAGAATACCGAATGTTGTTCGAAGTCTCGTATGGGATCCGGGATATCACGACGAGATCCGGAATGGTCTGGAGAATAAGATTCATATAAGGAAAGTCTCATTCCGGAGTTCGGGAATGGTTCCGGTATTTTCACCGGAATGATCTAAAAGGGTCTAGAAGGTTCACTGATCCGGAAGGGGAAGGGTACATGAATGTGTCATGACAAAGTGGAATGGTTGCATCATGTCCTAGGTCACTAGGCTGGGCATTTAAAAGAGAGAAATCAAACTCCAAAATTGAAAGTCAAAAGGCAAGTTTGAATAGTCAAACTGGGACAATGGTTTCTGGTGGAGGGAGGAGAGGAAATCTCCTCTCCCTCCACCTCCGGCCAATGAGGAGAGGGAGTTGGGGTAGGATTCGACCTCCCCCTCCCCTAGCCACCCCTCCCTCTCATAAATAGAGGGGAGGGGGCTGCCCCTCAAGCCCACAAGCAAAACCCTAGCCCCACAAGCCGTCGCCGCCCAAGCCGCCGCTGCCTTGCATCGCAGTCGTCGCCCTAGCCGCCGCCAGCCACTACTCCCTCGGCCTCTAAACCCTAGTCGCTGAGAAACCCCTCTACTCCATCCTACTCACACTGGCTTAGGCGAAGCCCTGCGGGATCTCCCCTCTAAACTCCGAGACCACGCCGTCGTGATGCTGGAATCGCGAGGAGAGAGCTACAACCTCTGCTGCCTGCTGGAACAAGGGAGATGAAGGTATTCATCGAGTACCGAACGTGTGACCAATTGCGGGAGCGCTGCCAGAACGTGGCGCCGGAAGGATCGTCTACGCGATCTTGAGATCGACAAATGAACGACTACATCACCCACGAGAATCTGCTCTCGTTAACTACTTTGGAATCTTCGAGGGTGAGTACTCTATCGACTCGTTGCTACAATCTAGTAGATAGATCTTGGATTGTGTGTGTTCATGCGGTAGAATATTTTTGTTTTCCATGATACGAACTCCTACATTAAGGACATAGGGGACTCAGTTCTAGAGATGCCCAAGATCCCTTGGATCCAAGGGGCATCCATCCTATGGCCAAGATTGCATCTCCACCGTTATATATTGAGAGGAAACCCTACTTTTGGAGGCATGCACCCATAGCCACGAAATCCCTCCTCCTTGGCAGCCCCCAAGGAGGGGAAAATCTTTTCAAGATCAGCACCATGGCCAAGAAAGAATAAGGGGCAAGGAGCCTCCGCTCCCTATGGCAATCGCCGGGCTAGGACAGCCATCGGGGCACCACCGCTCCTCCACCACGCCGACGCCTCTCCACCATGCTATGGCCTCCTCTCCCCCATGAAGAGGCTCATATCTATCATCATCTAATGCAAGATCCCATCACCCCCACTGTAATCTCTTGTGAAACATGATGTATGATGCAATATATTATTTTGCCATGATCTATTGTATGACTATGTTGATGTTTGAGTAGTGAATTTTTATGGCAGTTGTGATCTAGTTTGTTTTGGTTGCATACAATAAGTATATGTTATCTTATATGAGGATCTTGATGCACTAACATATGAGTGCACACATATGTTGGGGGATGCATAAGGTTGTCACCGTTGCTTGTTGATAGGATGAGGATAGACGGAGTTTGACAAAATGCGAATCCCAAGTCTTAGAAATATATGTAGTATTAATTCATGGTTAATCAACGGGGGTATTTTCATGGGTACCTTAGATCTAAATGTGGTGGTTGGACTTTATGTCTTAATATTCCCTTGTTTGTTCTTAATTGTCCTTGGGATCAATCACTAGTGGTGTATTTGCTCATATCTATGGATCCTCCTAAAAGGAACAATAAAAAGAGTATATATGTGCTTCACTAATTATGAAAACCAAATGAATGAAATATAAATTTGCCTAAACATTTGCTACCATAGATTATCCACATCTAATCCACTAGCTCCACTTCATTTGCATTATTTTACTTATAGTATTTATTTCAACTACTTTATTGTTTTCTAGTTAATACCAAAAACAACCACACACACTTTAGATCCTATCTTTGCATATAAGGCCATATAAGTGGGTTATAGGGCTTTAGAGAATAGATACTTTACCTTAAGCTCCTCGTGGGTTCGACACTCAAATACTTATCGAATTATACTATGGTGATCTCCTGCGCTTGGGGGTCATCACTCTCCTAGACTATAAGATGCCGGTTTTCTTGGGTTGAGTCTAGCCTCAGCATGATCTCCTGGACCAAAAGCATCTACTTTATAATGTCGCATACATAGTTTTTGCCAGGAAGTCAGGTGCTCTGACAGCCGCCTAAGTTTGCAGTGTAGGATTGCAAAGGGATTTGTGAGCTGGCAGGGTTTGTTTCGAGACTGTGCTACCATGTCAGAGTACCCCTGAAGCAGGGGCCAGTAGTTCTCAAATTTGAAGTGATAAGGAGCTCGGACCGTGATGTACTAGATGAGCAACATGGGACAGTGATCCGACATGGATGAGGCCTGTGGGATGAGTTTGGCTGCTAGGTATAGATCATCCCACTATGAGTGAAAAAGGCGCGGTCCAACCAGACTGGTGTGGGTACTTCTAGTTTGTTGCTCCATGTATACCGCCTTCCTACAAACTTTATTTCCTGCAGGAAGCTAGCATCAAGTGCATCCTTAAACCTTCTCATCCACCTCCTATTGACGCGATGGCTGTTCTTGTCTTGATCATGCAATAGAGGTTGAAATCTCCAATAACTGTCCATGGCACGCTGATCCGAGCATGCACATTAACAAGCTCGTCCAAGAAACTCTGCTTACGCTCATCATCTGCTGACCCATAGACGACCATAAGGGCCCAGGGCTGGCTGGTAGCTTTGTCTTTAAAGGTTTCTGTAATTGTGAAATTTCCAATAATGACATTGCTTGCTTCAAATAGTTCGGCACACCAGAAGAGGAGAACACATCCTCTAGTACCATCAGCAGGTAACTCAGCGAACCCCTGGAATGATTGCCCGACAATTTCCACCTTATCTTTTGTGGACAGGGAAGGTAGCTTGGATTCCTAGATGCATAGTATTGAAGACCTTTTGGAGGACACAAGGTCAACTACCGTTCTACGAGCCTGATCATTCAACCCTCCGACATACCAACTTAGAAGCTTAAGTTGTGCTAACATTTTTAGTGGTTCGACAAATGCAATAGGTCATAACGTCCTCCTATCGGAGGTGAAGGCCGTGCTTACAGCAAGACAAGAAGAAGTGGCGGCTTCGCCCACAAATTTGGAGGCTTCACTAATTAGTCAAGTTACTCCGTATTGGTGGTCCTGGACGGCTTGGATCATCCCGCATAAGGCGACTCACGCAACAGTATTTCCATTTCCTTCTCTTCCAGGACCAGGCTTGGACCTTTTGCCACTTCTGTCAGCAGTTTGAGGCCCTGGATTTGTTCCTAGGACAGCGGTGCCTCAAAAAGTACCATGTACTTCCTCTGTTTCAAAATATAAGATGTTTTAGGTTTGTGAAGAAAGTGTATCTATGCTTCTTTTAGTGTATAGATTCACTCTAAACATGAGTGAACTTACATGCAAAAAGTAGTCTAGATACATTTGCTTCACAAAGCTAAAACATCTTATAATTTGAAACGGAGGGAGTACTAGGCCAGAATGGCGTCACTGAACTCGCTGTCATGGCTAATCAGGCCTAGCTGCTTGCATGCCACAATTTGGGCCTTCCTTATTCTCACCATGGTTCATGTCCTCGTGGCAGGGCGCTCACTTCTTCTTGACAATGTAGGCATGGAGAACAACTTCATTGGACCTGTCTTCTTCTTCTTAGGTGTCGTGTTGGTCAGGAATCCAAGGATCGATGGCAAAAACATCCCCAAAACCTTGCTTAGGAATGTCGTCTTGGGGTCGACGTGCATGTCTGCCACCCGCGAGGTGACATTCTCCATTAGCTCGTGGCCACACAGATTGGCATCTCGCAGCACCCTCAGCGCATTTAACTTGAGTGTGACGTCAAATAGCTTCTCTTCATCGATGTCGTTGTCGTCGGAGGATAGGTTAGGAGAAGGCGGCTGTGTCTTCTACTACGGGGTGGTGAATATAAGTCCTCGAGCTGCCAACCTGCATAGGCCATTTGGTGCAGCTCACTGAAGTCCTCAACTTTGCACACTGTCTTCTCCAATTCTAGCGTGATCTGTTCCTGATCGATCATCAACTATAGATGGTTGTGGCTTCCTGGACCGAACAAGACTTCGGTGCTACTATGAGCTTGGTAACCTTATAGCACTCCTGATTCTGTAACCTGACGGTGTTCGGCAGCTGGATATTCTACCCATGCCCCTTTCCATGCTTGGATGGATTGTGTGGTCAGAGCATGATCTCTGGAGCGCTCTCTAGTGAGGCCTTGCCAGCCAGCATCTCCAATCTATCCAGGTAGAGGCGGCAGCTGGGCTTGGGCACATGCGCCTTCTTCAGTGAAAGAGGAGAAGATGTTCGCCGACCAAGCATTTGCGAGGGCGTTTTACTAGGCGGTCTATTCGCTAAATTGAATCTCCTCCCACGGTATCCGTGGTGACAGATGTGTCCCAAAACCATGTTAGCTTAATCTTGGTAAGAGAGTCCGAGTGGTACTAGTCTATGTCCGAGTAGCACTAGGACTATGTGTGTCCGTGGTATGTGTGGTGTGTACGTGTCTTATCTAGGGAGGTTTTCTAGTTAGGCAAGTGTATGTGTGAGTCCTAGTACTAGTAGTATTCGTACGTGTGTACGTGATGGTTTAGGTTTAGTATTAGTCAGGTCTAGGTTGCATATATAAGTAAGGGTAGACCGTGAGTCTTGTAACACATTGAGTGAAGTTGAGAAACAAATAAAGAAAAGAACGGGTACGACACGCGTCCTTGGCTATAAGATTTTTCGAGCGTGCTTGTTTGTCTAGTTTGATGTAGTCGATCTGTGGGCGAATTCCAACAATTGGTATCAGAGCGAGGTCAAGGATTTGAAGCCGCTTGCCCCGGGGAGGCGACCCTACTAGCGCCTCGGGGCGGGCAACCTGGTGGAGGGGTGAGCATGCCATCATCGGTGAGGCAGCGGGCGATCGTCGCTCGGAGGAGCGACAAGGAGGAAGATAGCGGGCGAGGCATCGCCGGCAAGGTGGTGGATGGGGATGATCGTTGATAAGTGCGGTGGTGCCGGGTGCGGTACTGGAGAATCTTATCAAGATCGTCGTCCGGGAGAGTATGAGTCAAGGAGTCAAGTGTGTGCAAGGTAGCACGTTTGGTCAATGTTGTGTCTGTGAGTCGTCGTTGTGTCCAAGTGCTTGTCTCTGAAGGATCCGTTGCAGTTGAAGCGAGTGAAGGTTGAGGGACTGTTCATCCTATGGACGAAGACGCAATTTGCGTGCCTCGATCAGGTCATCTATGTGTCTCGACGAGAGGATCAAGTTCAAGTATGAAGGGGGCGGTAAACCAGTGAAGATGAGTCTCTTCAATAAGGCCATGTCTCTACATGAGGCCGAAGTGGATGGTCTAATCCACGCCAGGAGGTCAGCATGTATTGCGCTAGGGTGGACGGTGTGTTCCACGGGTGGTGCGATTCCAGAAGGTTGCTAGCGTGGCTGGGTAGTCCAGATCATATTTGAGTTGTTCCGTAAATTCGCCAAGTCGAAATTGGGGAGAGCCAATTAGACTTGTCGTGGTGCGGGACCTAGACAAGACGCAGATCTACAGGGATTCAAGATCAGAGAAGCATGGAAGACGAAGAGTAGTCAATCAAGATTAGGGAGAGATTGTTAGCTTAATCTTGGTAAGAGAGTCCGAGTGGTACTAGTCTATGTCCGAGTAGCACTAGGACTATGTGTGTCCGTGGTATGTGTGGTGTGTACGTGTCTTAGTCTAGGGAGGTTTTCTAGTTAGGCAAGTGTATGTGTGAGTCCTAGTACTAGTAGTATTCGTACGTGTGTACGTGATGGTTTAGGTTTAGTATTAGTCAGGTCTAGGTTGCATATATAAGTAAGGGTAGACCGTGAGTCTTGTAACACATTGAGTGAAGTTGAGAAACAAATAAAGAAAAGAACGAGTACGACACGTGTCCTTGGCTATAAGATTTTTCGAGCGTGCTTGTTTGTCTAGTTTAATATAATCGATCTGTGGGCGAATTCCAACAAACCATCCGTGGCAGCCTCGAAGTGGTCCGTGTTTGGCGAGCACAGGTTGTACTAGACCCCGTCATCCGACCTGTATACCACCGGAGATGAGGTAGACATATGCATTGGGCTGCGAGGATTGTCCTGACACCGCGCCGGAGGAGATGGCGTGCTCCCCATGGCGACGCTACTAGCAGGTGTGCACAAACGTCTTGTTTCCCTTCCAGATGTTGGTGCGGCCGCCAGCGGCGGGGTTGGAGCCGGCTCCAAGTCTAGCCTATGCTGCTGGCAGACCACCGGGCTCCTCGAGCGGTGCCGTGAAGAGTCCCCATGGCGGCGGTGCTCCAGCGACCTCGTCGAGCAGCGCTTGTGCCGATCATGACGAGAGTGGTGCTCGTTGGAGTGCCTACGCTGCCTACGCCCGTTCCCTTCTTCTTCCTAGCGACTTCTACACCTCCGCTCGCCGCTCCGGTCGTCCCGATCCTCGCGGCGCACATCACGATCATCCTCATCATGGCGGTGGTTGGATGGGCCCAACCAGTCCCGGTCCGGGTGACACCAAGGCGGGGCAGCGCCGTCCTTTTCACCTAACTCCTAGTCGTGGCAGAATTTGTGTGGCCACTACTGCCCATGGTGGCGCTGGCTCTCATCTAGCGGGGAGTAATCCATGATCGTGTCCAAGTGTAGAAGAATCCCGGAAAGGGGCCGTCTCTTCCTTCCACTGCTGGTGTGCCCTCTGGCAGTCCTTCCCGGCACGCCATCGGGCGATTGAGGATGGTGTGCGACTTGACCTTGGGGATGAGGTCGGGGTCTAGGGCCTAGACCCACATGAACATCATCGCCTTGTTTTCCATGAGGACCAAGAGGTGCTCCACCCGGTCCAACTCTTAAGCATCTCCGAGCACACCCTTGACCATGGCCAGATCTTCCCAGGCGTTGAGAGGGAGACCCTCAACCACCACCCAGTAGTAGAACCACCAGGTTTTGGGTTTGCTGCGGGTAGTTGGCGACCATATGGTGAGGACCATGGTTCCATGCCGCAGGGGAGACGAACCCATCTCCAGCGCCATGTCCCTTTTCCACAGCTGCCTGAACTTGATGACGAAGTCCTCGGGGTACGCCGCGGTGAGGAGGATGTCTTCCCACTCGAAGTCCATGCTCTTTTGCAGGACCTTGGTGATCGATCCAGTGCTGATGTTGAGGCGGGGAGATCAAAGATGATGATACTGAGGTGGGTTCTTCTCATCTTCGATGTAGCGGCTTCGATCTCTAGAATATTGATGGATGAGCTGAAGACCTCATTAGGCCGATTGACCGGGTTCCTAGGGAGGCGTGATACATTGCAAATGTATCTATAATTTTTGATGCTCCATGCTTGCTTTGCATCAATTATATTATGTTTTTGTCCACACTTTGTGGTATTTTTATGCATTTTTTGGAACTAACCTATTAACAAGATGCCACAGTGAAGTTCCTGTTTTCTGCTGTTTTTCTATTCTAGGTTTTTACCAAAGGAAATATTCTCAGAATTGAACGAAACAAAATCCAAACCTCCTATTTTTCTCGACACGAAGACGGAGTCCAAAGCAGAGACGGAGGAGGGCACCAAGGTGGCAACACCATAGGGTGGCGCGGGTCCCCCTGGCCGCGCCTGGCCATGGTGTGGGGCCCTCGGGCGTCCACCGACCTCGCCCCTTCGCCTATATAAACCCCCGAGACGAAAACCCTAAACATCATATCAGAAATCCACGAAAAGTTCTGCAGCGCCGGCACCACCAAAGATGAGATTCGGGGGATAGAAGTCTCTATTCCGTCACCCTGCCGAGACGGGGAATTGCCCCCGGAGCCATATCCATCGACTCCACCGCCATCTCCATCACCGTTGCTGACTCCCATGATGAGGAGGGAGTAGTTCTCCCCCGAGGCTATGGGCTCTACCGGTAGCTATGTGTTCATCTCTCTCTCCATGGCGTGATCTTATTGTGATCATGAGCTTTGTAATCTAGTTGAATAAGTAGATGCTACTCTTTGTATATTATGCTACTCAAGTGCTTTTATTAATGTGATCTCCAGAGACACCTCGTCCCACGTGTGTGAAGGTGATAGTGTGTGCACCGTGTGTGCCTCTTAGGCTAAATATTACATAAATACTTATCATGAGTTATAATTTGAGTTGTATGTCTCTACGAAATTGTGGTGTTTGTATGAAACCATCTAGCGCTCAAGGTGACAGTGTGGGGTTACCTAGATGGGGAATGCAAACTTTAAGGTGTGCTTTTATAGCCCTACGCGTTGAATTGGTGTTCGTTATCCAACTGGAGAGTAGTTTAGGGTAGCATAGTGAAGTGAAGATATTTATGTATTCAATTATGTTATCATTATTGAGATTGTCCACTAGTGAAAGCACGATCCCTAGTCCTTGTTTATAAGCATAAAACACCGTTTACAATCAGTCCTGCTATATGTTTGCTTGCTGTAATTTTTATTTCAGATTGCAATTACCACTTATAATCATCCATATTACTTGTATTTCACCATCTCTTCACCGAACTAGTGCACATATACACCTAAAAAGTGTATTGGGTGTGTTGGGGACACAAGAGACTTCTTGTATCTTAATTGCAGGGTTGCTTGAGAGGGATATCTTTGACCTCTTCCTCCCTGAGTTCGGTAAACCTTGGGTGATCCACTTAAGGGAAACGTGTTGTTGTTCTACAAACCTCTGCACTTGGAGGCCCAACACTGTCTACAAGAATAGAAGCGTGCGTAGACATCAAGCTCTTTTCTGGCGCCGTTGCCAGGGAGGTAAGGTAAAAGGTACTCACATCCTCTGGCCACTAAGCTATCTTCTAGTACTGTTGTTGGTACGTGAGTGCTCGAAGTTATTTCCTTTAGATTCTGCAATTATATCTTTTTGTTTCTTATTTTTATTTTCACTAGTTAGGCTTAATGGAAAACAAAAAAATTAGAGAGCTTTATAGTATTTATCTTGAGTTAGGACATGAAGTGTTTGAAGAGAATTAAAAAACCTATGGAACTTTATTTGCATGATAATAACAATGTTATCAGTATGAATTCTTTGAACACTATTATTGCTAATGCCATGGAAACGTCTAAGCTTGGGGAAGCTAGTTTTTATGAAAATGATCTTTTTAGTTCCCCAGCTTTAGAGGAGAAAATTTGCTATGATGATACTATACCTCCAATGTATGATGATTACAATGATGAATATGATATTTTCAGTCCACATACTATTGCGGAGAAAATTAATTATGATTACAATATGCCTCCTATATTTGATGACTATGGTGATGAGAATAATAATGATAGCTATTTTGTTGAATTTTATCCCACTACGATTAATAAGAATGACTATGCTTATATGGAGAGTAATAATTATTTTATGCATGTGGCTCATGATAAAAATGTTTTATGTGATAGTTATATTGCTAATTTTATTCATGATACTACTAAAAGTTATTATGATAGAGGTAAACATGGTTTTATGCATCTCAATAATATTAAGTTTCCCCTCTTTATGTTGAAAATTTTGATGTTGCACTTGTTTTGTTTTCCTATACTTGTTGCTTTGTGCTTTCATGACTTGTTTCTTTACTAGATTATTTATCATAGGAAGTGTGTTAGACTTAAATTTGTTTTATATTTGCTTCTTTATGCACTCTTTTACTTCAATTCATATTTCTTATGTGAGCATCATCAAAATTATCATGCCTATCTTAATGGCTACAAAGAAAGAGCTTTTGGGAGACAACCTATTATTTGCTTTCGTTTTATTTTTGGTTATTTGAGTCTTCGAACTTTTTACCTATGTGGAAACCTCTCCTTATCCTTTTTATTTCGTTTTTATGCCAAGAGTATCCTCTAATAGGAAGAAGGTAAGATTTGGGGAAGTTGCTGTCGTGAAACAGATTTATGTGCTTTGCTGTAAAAAAATCGTGAGGAATCCCAGAACATCATATTGATAAAAAAAAATTTGCGCATGACCCAGGTTATTATCTAACTTTCTTTAGTTTTGCACTTTGCGATTTGAGCAACATAAGATTTTCAAAAAAATCAATCTTTACCTGCTGTTCTATTTTGATAATTTCAGCCACTATTTGCATTTGCCTCTTAAAATCGATTTCTTTTGAGTTCTTTTGATCACTTGAGCTTTTAAAAGGAATTGCTACAACAGCTTATGCTTTAATGGATGATTTACTTGAGTTGAAACTGAACCCAAAGGTTTATTATCTTCCATACACTAATGGTGCTAATGAAGATTGTGTGAAGTTTTGTATGAAGGAAGTTTTCAAGTGTAGGGAGAGAATGATGTGATGAGATGAAGTATGGAAAAAAATCTCAAGCCTAGGGATGCCACCCATGTCACCCCAAGAAATATTCAAGAGGTACAAGCGTCAAAGCTTGGGGATGTCCAAGGCATCCCCTTCTTCATCAACAAAAATCTCAGGTCTTCTTTGAAGATACTATGTGTTCTTGGAGCGTCTTTGTTTTTGTTTTTAGTTTTATTTTTTTTGTTTGCTGCAATAAGTTGGTTGGATTCAAGCACACTTCTTTTGGAGAATTCACACCCCATTATTCATTGCCTAGAACACTCTAATTTCCACTCTTATTGTTCTCTTTGCTAGCACTGTGTTCAACTTTAATTTTCTTCTTATTTTTGCTTAGAACTTTTTAGTTCTTCTTTGTAGTTACGTGAGACAAGCTCTCTGGTCTTTATTTATTATTATCTTTGTGAGTTGTTTCAAATAAGTCGATTGGTGTTGGAAAAGAGTAGAATGTTTCATGTTTATGGTGGTACAAAAAGAAGCATGTTTACAGGTGTACTAAGTATGAGCTCTACTCGTGCATCCAAATCCCAAGAAACCAAGTTATTCCAAAGAGTACACTATAAATTTCTATGCATGGTGTGTTACACCGTTCCAAGTATATTCAAGTTTTTATATATCTTCCAAATTAAAATTTTCTTATGTGAAAATTAGTGATTAAAGCTCTCACGAACTTGAAGGCACATTTTATTTCTTGCACTTAATAAATCTGAACCATTGTGACTATCTTATGATGCTTATATGCTTGCAAATTGTAAGTTGGGAGTTAGCAAAACCATGCTGTCATGGGGCACACTTTCAACATTGCACTTATTTATTTAGTTGATATCATGTTCTTTTGTTTATGTATGCCGTCAGTGTGAAATAAGATGGGAGCTTCTAAGTCCATGGAGTATGTATATGTGTTCGAGAAACGCCTGGGCGGCTAGCCTAAGCCATGCCTAATCATGGTGTAAACTTGAAGCAAAACCATAGTGGCATTCTATGAAGCATCCTCAATAAAAAACTATGCAAATAGCAAATAAAATGATCGCTCAGATGCTCACTGTCTGTTGCCCAGTCATTTTGATATGGGATAGCCCGTGTGTCATGGGGCAAGGGGTACCCGTTGGCGGTTCTCTTTGATACACATATACTTACAATGACAAGAACTTGCCTGGGACCAAAGTTAAGTAGCATGAGGTCTCAGTACTCGTACTCAAGGGGCATGAGATTTTCAACCCATAATTTGTCAAGCATATAACTCATGTTTGCTGTAGCATCCAAATTGTCTAACAATTGCAATGCTACTAGCCTAGTCTATATAAATGCTACTTCCTACATATAATTGTTGCATCATAATTATATCATGCTCATGTCATCATGCCACCTTGCAATTGAGAATCATATAAAACTCTTTTTGTTTTGGATCTTCTCTCATATGCATTGTCAATTGTATTTGCCTCTTGATATTGTATTTGGTTCTTGATATATTGTTTAAATGCCCAAGTTGAGTTGGGGGCATATCTTTTAATCTACTCCACCACCCTTTCTTTTCACCACCTTATAATTCCACCATTCCATTATCCATGAGCTTGTATTTTATTTTCTTTTGGCATTTAATCTAGCTCATGGGAGATAGGATGGATCTACTTCCACAAATTCTTTTGCTTGGCTTTAATCCACTTTTGGGAATGCATAAGAATAATGCCATGTAAATATTATTGTTTTCACAAGAATAAGCATGGCATTAATTATTTTGCATGGGCCATGCAAGAACCACCACAGTCTAGTCTTTTGGATTTTATTTGGTTCTTTTCTTGAGTGGATCATCTCTCATCTCTCTCTCCCTCCTTTGGCTTGATCTAGTTGGTCTTGCTAAAAAGCCACCACCATGAGCTACTCCCACAAACCTCACCATCTTTTATCTCTTCTACTCCTTTGTCTAGGTCTTGCTTGCTCTTTGCTTGATCTTGCTTGGTCTTGACAAAACACTATACCTCATCCCCTCTCTCTCTCTCTTTTCCTCACCTTCCTCTCCTTTTCACCTCCTTCCATGCATGATCAAGTGGATCATGACTAAAACCCAAACCCTACACCAATTCCACCTATTCTTGTTGATCTAAGCTTGGTGCATGCAAGCATCTAAACCCTAAGCCATACCCTCTCTCTCTAATCCCTCTCCTCTCTCTAACCTAACCCGAGCCTCTATCTCTCCCCCCTCTTTTTCTCTCTCTGCCACAAGGCCCCACCCGAGCCTCCCCTTCTCCTCTCTCTGGTCCCAGCTGCAGCCCCCTGCCCCTGCCCTGCCCGAGCCAGCCCGAGCACGTGAAGGAGAGGAGGGAAAAAGGTGGCCGAAGCCACCTTTAACCCTACCCACTCCCGCACGGCACCTCCTTCCTCTCCCTCGCTTTATCCTCCGCCCCACAACCTCTCTGCCTCGCCCAGATCCAGCCCCAGAGCCCCTGCATCTCCTCTCCTTCCTCTCCACCGACGCCACCCTCCCTCTCGCCGGCCACCGTCTGCCTTCTGTCCCTCGACGTTCCAGCCGGCGTGCACGTCGTGGAGGTGGCCTGGTAGACCGAGGAGGTCCTCTGCAGCAGCGCGGTGCACGACGTCGAGGAGGAGGAGGCCTGTACCCCCTGCACGCCGACGTGTTCCGCCGAAACCCTAGCTCCGCCCGGCCTCTGCTTCGTCGTCGATCCGCTGCTCCCCGAGCCGATCCAACGCCACCGACAGCTCCGCGGTGAGCCTCCCTCCCTCCCTGACATGATCCGCCTCGCCGTACCGCTCTAGCTCCGCCGTTCGTTTCGCCGAACACCCTCTGTGCGCCGGTGAGCGCGTGCGTCTGTCCGCCGCTGCGTCGCAGAACTACTCCTAGCCGCGTTTCCGTACCCAGCAACAACACCCAGCCTAGCCCAGTGGCTGCCGCCTCCGCGCGCGCACGCCAGGTCCCCGGATCGAGTCCCCGCGCCGCGCCCTGCGCCTGTCGCGCACGAACCTGTCCGCGATTCAGAGAAAGAAGAGGAACAGTACGGGCGCCCTTTTTCGCTTACCCCCCAACCTTTCTACTCCTAACCCGCGGTCCGCCTGAGCCCACCTGTCAGCCGTAGTAACACTTTGCAGATAGGCCCCCTAGTTTAGCACCCCTCAACCCGCGCTCCCGTTTTGGCCACCTGTCAGTCTCCGCGCTCTTCCGCCGCTGGCACCTGGGCCCTAGCCAGCTAGCCCCACCTGTCATTCTCAGAGACTAGGTTAGCCGCAGTGACAGAAGGTTTTCTGCGCGCTGTGTCGCCCAGTTAGCAGCTGGCCCACCTATCGGTGGCTCTGGCTAGCACTGGGCTGGGTGACAAAAGTATTTCTGGATTTCTGTTTTGTTTTAAATTTCCAGGAAAATGTTTTAATTCAAATTCAAATCTGTTTTAAAATAACTTTTAATTTTCAAATCCAAATTAAACAAATGATATATGTTTTGAAATCAGAAAAATATGAGGAATTCAAATATGCCCTTCAAAATAATGTTTGAACACTTTAAATTTCAAGTTGATTAAAATTACAATAAAATGCCCTTTTCCCTTAATTAATTAATAACTTTTGTTTTATAACTCCAAATTTGACAAATAATATATCTAAATCGATCAGCTCGACGAGACCTTTCTGTTTATGCATTCCATGTTCTGAATTGCAGCATGCATCATGTAATTATAAAGTATACAGCAACTCTTTTGAGTATAAAATATGATTAAAACCCTATAAAATGTTTATTTCTTGTATTCTACACCTCACCCATGCCATGCTACTTTGCTGCCATGCAAATTGTGCATCATTCATCATGGCATGATTGTTTGCTTGTCGCATTTTATTCTTATGCTTGTGCACTTTATTTATGTTGGCCCTTGTTTGTTTGGTTCTTCTTCGAATAGACGCTGAGTAGGGGATATATCAAGAAACCCAGGAGCACTACCCAGATCCTTCTCTCGCTTCAACTGAGCTGCCAGGCAAGCACTACCACATGCTTGCATACATATAGTACCTATTGCCTCTATCTTATTCTTGCATCATTGAGTCGTGATTGCATTAAACTGGAATCCCAAGTACTGCATAGCCTTTTCTTTTAAACCCCACCGAAGCTTGTTCCTCCATCCCATGAGCCATTACTACAGGAGTTGTTTGAGCCATGCGGGTCGTAGAACAGCATGTGTAGGGTATGTGAGTGTCTGATGGATAACGAGGTACCTATACAACTTAACCTGAGTAGTAATGGGATAACTAATGAAAGTGGCACCGGTGAGCAATATCTGCTATTTGGTTTTTCATGCTCACTTGTGTCCCGTAGGACCCCGAGTACTTGATTCCTGTTCCTTGAATATTCGCGCTATCCACATCCGGGAGGCTTATGGACCCCCCTGAGCCAGAGCTTGATTCATTCTTATTTCTTGGGGCCACAAAGTAGTTTGGGGCTTTATTACTATCATGTACTTATGCCATGCTTTACTACTTTATTTAAGATTGTGCGAGGAGCACCTGTACTGTTTAGGTAAGCGGAGTGTTTTCGCGGTATCGACAAGCCCAGTCACACTTTCGGGTTCCCAGTCATTTACAGCCATTGACGCAAACCTTGAGTCCGTCTCGGAGCCGGCCAACTTCGTTGCGGGTAGCTTAATGGGGTGGCCCCCTGAAATATTTCTGAATCCTGTGATCGCTTTGTCGTGAATGCCTCGTTGGGTTTTGATTTGGTTTTTCCGAGGTTGATCGAGTGTGTGTTGCTATTTGTGCACCCCTGCAGGGTAAAACTTTCTGAAAGCCGTGTCCGCGGTTATGGACGACTTGGAGCACAGTTTCTCGATCATAGACAAGTATAACTAAAGTACCGCTTTTAATTTGACTAAGTAACTGACTAGTAAATAGTGCAACACCCATGGAATGGTTAATAAAACTGCCAACGGATGGGGGGGGGGGTTGTTCGTCCGCTTCCTCGTTGGTAAGCGAGGAGGAGGATGGATCTGTTAATATTACTGTTATAACTGTTGTTATTAATTCACGGACATCCGTCTATCTATGGTTAGGCGGATGGTTAGCGAGTATCTATAGAATTGTTAGGGTTTATCTTTTGCTGCAATTGCGTCACCCAGGTTGTGTCCCCTTTAGAGGCATAAAGACTTGCTGAGTACCCCTAGGGTCTCACACGATAAATTATTTGATTCAGATGAACAGGTACACTCACAAGATGGATACTGGGTGGAGGAGACGGACGATGTGGACAACGATCATTCGGTGTAGAGATTCCGGGAACGGGGATCCGTGAGATCTGTGGGCGGGATGTGTTTATTATGGGGCATCTTATGTCGATTTGCTTCTTATCCGTACTCGGATCTTGTTTGCCGCTTCCGCCTGATACTCTGATGTTTGATGTATGAGGAGATATCCTAAACTATTATATCTATCTAGGACATTTGGATCTTGCCGTATGGCGTTGCAATATTTCTATTTCTTTTAGATGGAATGGCTCTGAGGACTGTTGTATGGTGGCTTGCATACATACTCATTTGTGTATGTAGTTGATCCCTTCGCCTGCCGATTACGCCGCCCGTTCCTGTCCCGGTGTTTGGAAATGGTTAGGACGGCCGAAAGGTCTACCTGTGAGGGGCATTTGGGCCCCACCGTACTATTTTAACCATTTCCGCTCGTCCAGGCTTGTAACTAGGAGCGTAATTCACCGAGGTAGTTACAATTGGTATCAGAGCCATCCCGCCCTTCAGGGTCTCAGCCAAATGGTCGTTGTCAGTCTAGCAAATATTTTTGATAGCTATGTATACTAGGGAAAAACAAAACGCGAGAGTAGGACTGCTTCCACTTTTCTTCTTACCCACCCACCCTTTTCTGGTAAGGGAGTGTAACGTTTTCAATCCTCTTCTTAAAATTCAAACTAGGATTCACGTGTTCTGGGTTTCCGTAGTACCATAGAATGTGTGTGTGTGTGTGTGTGTGTGTGTGTAATTCCTTGTCTATCTGTTGTATCCAACATGTTATCTTTATCTTCCTTTGGTTATCAACTGTTGGTACATTCCATACTGACAGACTTTTGAATACCGGCGCGATCTATCTGACTCCTTGTTAACCGGTGCCATCTTCTTAAGGGTGTCCTTCCTTCTAGCAACTCCACATTCTGTGAAACCATCAGTTGCTAATCGCTACCTGATAAGTGTTTTTGCGCATCTATTGGTATTTTAATGCCGAAAAATGCGGAAAAATTTTCTTTGATACATTTGTGCTTCCACACTCCTTTTCAGTCGTGTGTGAAACATTATCTATCTCCCTTTTATCAGCATGTCCATGATAACTCATTCTTTTGTCATCGGCGCTTAATCCTAGAGTTTCATTTCATCTCCAATTCTCTTGGGCTAATTACATAACATGTGTCGATCCGATGCTGGTGATTGTAATTTGGTTCTCGGCATAGCTATATGACACTTATCGTGAGTGGAATATGGAAAATGCAATCACCTCTATCCTCCAAATGGTGACGGTTATCTCCTGTGATTTTGAGTACACCGTGATCATATCTATGCATATTCAAGCATCTTTGGCAATCCAGAGTTTCTCCAAGCACTACGGCGGTCTATCATCTGCCCATCATGTTGCACATCTTTTTGAACTCCATATCTGCAAAATTCTCTTTGAGACGAGGGAATTGCATCTTTTCGTCTCTGATAGCTTTGCTTGAGGTATGAGCTATCATCGGTTCTTATCCAAGATCTCTTTATCTTTGTAACCAGTGATCCAATCGACAATGTGAACCAGGTGACATCTCCTTTTCTTCCGAAGGACCAGATAATCTATTCTTCCAGTGCATCTTCTTCAACACGAACCCGTGCTCTTAATATTGATATTTCAAAGAGCGTTGAGCTCAGAAAGTGTTTCGAGCATTTGTTCGTTCTCCCGCCTCTTGAACTTGGTATTCTGGGAATATCTTGTTAATCCATGGTGGTATATGTTGATAATATGCTTGCCTATTCGATATCTATGGAAGGACATGGAAGATCATCTGTGTCTCTTTCTCTCGAGCTTCGTGAGCACTGCCTGTGTGCAAAGTCTCAAAGTGAGAATTCTGACTTTTTGAAGTCACATATCTCGACCACGTCCTTCTGCTAAATACATTACTTCAACTCTGGAATCAGCAAGTCCATTGTTAATTCCATCCTCCATCTTCAACCAATCCGGAGTTGTTCCTTGTTGGCAAGTTATCATCGTCGTTCCGCTGAAGATTTCCTCAAGGCTGCTAAATCTCTCTCAATCATTTCAAGAAGAACATGGAGTTCTTTCACCTCAATCTCGTTAAGTAATCTCTTGAAACCCTCTCGCTCTATCGTCTATGCTCAATCCACCGGAGGCCATGAAGACCTTCCAGATCTTGTATTCCTTCTGTTCAAGTGGTGCTATCTTTTTCTATATCTGTGAAATTTTGCAGTTGTCTCCGTGATCTTCCTTTATATCTTTCCGGTGGCTTGGTACTTCCGACATGACGACAACATCATCATCTTTATCTATCTATGAATCCGGCGAATCGTTTGCATCTATCCTTGTTTTCTAACGGAGTTCTATGAGTTTTTGCCAACACCTTCAGTCTGTTTCGGTAGTTGGGTTGCATGATTTTCTTATTCATGTGCGGAGTAATGCTTTGAGTGCGGGATGGAGTAGCTACCATACCACTACTCTTATCATTCGCTCTTGTACATTGAATTGGTGAATTAATGTGATTTCACTCATTCCACGGAAGTTAGAAGTGGCCTTTATCCCTTGATACTTTTACTTCCGTCCTTGTTTTTCCGGAGTGCTCTTTCGAAGAAAGTAATCAATGATCTCTTGTTGGTGATCTCACCCTTTCTACACGGAGCAAAATCCTCAATTATCTGGTGGAAACAAACGCAAACCTTTTTCTATCCTCGTCTTTCTACCGATGCTCGATATCCCCAAACAAGATGAAAGGAAACTATCTCTCTTTGTTTCATCAATTATTTTTCTGTGGTAAAGCCAATTATGGTTGATGCCATCAGCCGCAAATCTATTGCGTTAGCCTCAAGGCTAAAGAAAGCATTAAGTATCTCTACAATAAACTCCAGATCCTCCATATTCTTTGCTTCTCGGGATTCCACCATGATCTGGCGTCACATCCATCTCTGGAAGTTATATCTGCGCACCTAAATTGCGTGATCCTTGGTTCTTACCGGTGCAACAAGAATCTAATCCGACGATGTCTAACTAAATCTTTCTGTTGTTATCAAGGGACTCTATTGTTTGAAGGCAATATTGTTTCCGAACTTCTTTTCTCAAATTCGAGAGAAGATACGATGCTATTGTCATAGTGGTTCAAAACTCTCCAATCTAGCTCTTTTTCTTCCGACGAGATAAAGATTCATCCTCTCTCGTATCGGTAAATCTTTAATCTTAATGGTGTGTCTTTCTTTATCCATGATACATCATCTTCTCCTTTTCTTTCACAAGTGGTTATATTCTTTTATCACGATTCTTGGGAAAACCGGAGCTATGCCCATCCTATCCTTCTTGTCTCACGACAATCCTTCAACTCTTCTAACCGTTGTTTCTCAAGCAAAACGCAAGACTCGCAACAAGTCTAGCAAGTTTTGCAAGGTGTTGTGGTCGCATCATTCCTTTGTTCATCAACTTGGGAACGTGAGGGTCACCTTCGTTCGGACACCTGCCTCTTCTTGTGTTGTTCTCTTTTTCCTAGGAATCTCGGGGCGAGATTCTTGTTTAGTGGGGAAGAGTTGTAGCATCCCAATTGTCTAACAATTGCAATGCTACTAGCCTAGTCTATATAAATGCTACTTCCTACATATAATTGTTGCATCATAATTATATCATGCTCATGTCATCATGCCACCTTGCAATTGAGCATCATATAAAACTCTTTTTGTTTTGGATCTTCTCTCATATGCATTGTCAATTGTATTTGCCTCTTGATATTGTATTTGGTTCTTGATATATTGTTTAAATGCCCAAGTTGAGTTGGGGGCATATCTTTTAATCTACTCCACCACCCTTTCTTTTCACCACCTTATAATTCCACCATTCCATTATCCATGAGCTTGTATTTTATTTTCTTTTGGTATTTAATCTAGCTCATGGGAGATAGGATGGATCTACTTCCACAAATTCTTTTGCTTGGCTTTAATCCACTTTTGGGAATGCATAAGAATAATGCCATGTAAATATTATTGTTTTCACAAGAATAAGCATGGCATTAATTATTTTGCATGGGCCATGCAAGAACCACCACAGTCTAGTCTTTTGGATTTTATTTGGTTCTTTTCTTGAGTGGATCATCTCTCATCTCTCTCTCCCTCCTTTGGCTTGATCTAGTTGGTCTTGCTAAAAAGCCACCACCATGAGCTACTCCCACAAACCTCACCATCTTTTATCTCTTCTACTCCTTTGTCTAGGTCTTGCTTGCTCTTTGCTTGATCTTGCTTGGTCTTGACAAAACACTATACCTCACCCCCCCTCTCTCTTTTCCTCACCTTCCTCTCCTTTTCACCTCCTTCCATGCATGATCAAGTGGATCATGACTAAAACCCAAACCCTACACCAATTCCACCTATTCTTGTTGATCTAAGCTTGGTGCATGCAAGCATCTAAACCCTAAGCCATACCCTCTCTCTCTAATCCCTCTCCTCTCTCTAACCTAACCCGAGCCTCTATCTCTCCCCCCTCTTTTTCTCTCTCTGCCACAAGGCCCCACCCGAGCCTCCCCTTCTCCTCTCTCTGGTCCCAGCTGCAGCCCCCTGCCCCTGCCCTGCCCGAGCCAGCCCGAGCACGTGAAGGAGAGGAGGGAAAAAGGTGGCCGAAGCCACCTTTAACCCTACCCACTCCCGCACGGCACCTCCTTCCTCTCCCTCGCTTTATCCTCCGCCCCACAACCTCTCTGCCTCGCCCAGATCCAGCCCCAGAGCCCCTGCATCTCCTCTCCTTCCTCTCCACCGACGCCACCCTCCCTCTCGCCGGCCACCGTCTGCCTTCTGTCCCTCGACGTTCCAGCCGGCGTGCACGTCGTGGAGGTGGCCTAGTAGACCGAGGAGGTCCTCTGCAGCAGCGCGGTGCACGACGTCGAGGAGGAGGAGGCCTGTACCCCCTGCACGCCGACGTGTTCCGCCGAAACCCTAGCTCCGCCCGGCCTCTGCTTCGTCGTCGATCCGCTGCTCCCCGAGCCGATCCAACGCCACCGACAGCTCCGTGGTGAGCCTCCCTCCCTGACATGCTCCGCCTCGCCGTACCGCTCTAGCTCCGCCGTTCGTTTCGCCGAACACCCTCTGTGCGCCGGTGAGCGCGTGCGTCTGTCCGCCGCTGCGTCGCAGAACTACTCCTAGCCGCGTTTCTGTACCCAGCAACAACACCCAGCCTAGCCCAGTGGCTGCCGCCTCCGCGCGCGCACGCCAGGTCCCCGGATCGAGTCCCCGCGCCGCGCCCTGCGCCTGTCGCGCACGAACCTGTCCGTGATTCAGAGAAAGAAGAGGAACAGTACGGGCGCCCTTGTTCGCTTACCCCCCCAACCTTTTTACTCCTAACCCGCGGTCCGCCTGAGCCCACCTGTCAGCCGTAGTAACACTTTGCAGATAGGCCCCCTAGTTTAGCACCCCTCAACCCGCGCTCCCGTTTTGGCCACCTGTCAGTCTCCGCGCTCTTCCGCCGCTGGCACC
Source organism: Avena sativa (assembly GCA_916181665.1). NCBI lineage: Eukaryota > Viridiplantae > Streptophyta > Magnoliopsida > Poales > Poaceae > Avena > Avena sativa. The sequence goes on along the minus strand of OV702285.1, from coordinate 42,292,167 downwards.
TGGGCCCTAGCCAGCTAGCCCCACCTGTCATTCTCAGAGACTAGGTTAGCCGCGGTGACAGAAGGTTTTCTGCGCGCTGTGTCGCCCAGTCAGCAGCTGGCCCACCTGTCGGTGGCTCTGGCTAGCACTGGGCTGGGTGACAAAAGTATTTCTGGATTTCTGTTTTGTTTTAAATTTCCAGGAAAATGTTTTAATTCAAATTCAAATCTGTTTTAAAATAACTTTTAATTTTCAAATCCAAATTAAACAAATGATATATGTTTTGAAATCAGAAAAATGTGAGGAATTCAAATATGCCCTTCAAAATAATGTTTGAACACTTTAAATTTCAAGTTGATTAAAATTACAATAAAATTCCCTTTTCCCTTAATTAATTAATAACTTTTGTTTTATAACTCCAAATTTGACAAATAATATATCTAAATCGATCAGCTCGACGAGACCTTTCTGTTTATGCATTCCATGTTCTGAATTGCAGCATGCATCATGTAATTATAAAGTATACAGCAACTCTTTTGAGTATAAAATATGATTAAAACCCTATAAAATGTTTATTTCTTGTATTCTACACCTCACCCATGCCATGCTACTTTGCTGCCATGCAAATTGTGCATCATTCATCATGGCATGATTGTTTGCTTGTCGCATTTTATTCTTATGCTTGTGCACTTTATTTATGTTGGCCCTTGTTTGTTTGGTTCTTCTTCGAATAGACGCTGAGCAGGGGATATATCAAGAAACCCAGGAGCACTACCCAGATCCTTCTCTCGCTTCAACTGAGCTGCCAGGCAAGCACTACCACATTCTTGCATACATATAGTACCTATTGCCTCTATCTTATTCTTGCATCATTGAGTCGCGATTGCATTAAACTGGAATCCCAAGTACTGCATAGCCTTTTCTTTTAAACCCCACCGAAGCTTGTTCCTCCATCCCATGAGCCATTACTACAGGAGTTGTTTGAGCCATGCGGGTCGTAGAACAGCATGTGTAGGGTATGTGAGTGTCTGATGGATAACGAGGTACCTATACAACTTAACCTGAGTAGTAATGGGATAACTAATGAAAGTGGCACCGGTGAGCAATATCTGCTATTTGGTTTTTCATGCTCACTTGTGTCCCGTAGGACCCCGAGTACTTGATTCCTGTTCCTTGAATATTCGCGCTATCCACATCTGGGAGGCTTATGGACCCCCCTGAGCCAGAGCTTGATTCATTCTTATTTCTTGGGGCCACAAAGTAGTTTGGGGCTTTATTACTATCATGTACTTATGCCATGCTTTACTACTTTATTTAAGATTGTGCGAGGAGCACCTGTACTGTTTAGGTAAGCGGAGTGTTTTCGCGGTATCGACAAGCCCAGTCACACTTTCGGGTTCCCAGTCTGATGGGGATATGCCTACTGGGGTATACCCAGCAGGGCGTTTCCGACTGGCCCGTGAGCTGGCAAGTGGGCCTGCAGAACGGCGAGTGGATTGAAGCCCAGCAAGGTACCAAGCGACTGGAAGCTGAAGGCCCAGGCGAGTAGATAGGCCCGGTCGGGCTAGGTTAAACGACTACTGAATCTGTAACCGAATCGGTTGAGATATGTAAACCCTAGGGGAGGTGAGCCTATATAAACCTCCCTATAGGGCGAGTAGAGACACGTTCCCTCATACACCCAAGCGACTCGCCGCCTAGCCGCCGAGCTCGCCCATTGTAACACCTCCATAATACAATCTAGCAGGAGTAGGTCTTTACCCTCCGGGGGGCCGAACCTGGGTAAAACCCTGTGTCTTTGCCCTCATCTCGCACCGCAGATGGCTGGCCGCCCTTGCCCCTCGTTCTACTACTCGCTGCCGATTGCAGCATCTGCCGTGACTATTCCCACGACAGTGGCGCCCACCGTGGGGCCTGGCCGGTCTGGCCGGTGTTCTGCAGCGAGATCCAATCTGCCCATCAACGAGACGGTCGCCACCGGCCGCATGATAGCGATCGGCGAGATGCTCCAGATCTTGCCAAGCAGCTACGTCCCGGCGGCGCGACCCGTCACGCACAGCGTGATCCTGCCAGTCGGCACGATCAGCCTCTTCGTCGGCCTCACCGACGTCATCATCTCGGAGGACTCGGCTCGCATCCGCGAGTCGCCGCCACGCGATCGGCTCTCCGAGAGCCAGGTCCGCACGATCCACCGCCTCGCCTCCGAGTACAACTCGGCCCACAGCAACGTGGCCGGGAATTCAGCGGCCGCAGAAGATGCGGCCCTCACCGACGACGCCGACTCGGCGACCCTGGCGTCACTCGCCGGATCCATCACCGCGGCCTCGTCCGCGGGCTCCATCGCCCAGGTCTCCAACGCGGGAGACTTCGAGGACCCCTCCATCCTCGGGATCTTCGAATTCGATTCTGGGTCAGAGAACTCCGCCGACCCCCGCGATGGAACCAGTCGCCACGCCGCGGCTTACATGGCCACCGGCACCGATCCGCCGGAGGATCCTTTCTCCACCCCAATCCCTCCTAACGCCACGGCGACGGAGGTCGAGGAACTCCGCCTGAAACTGGCGGAGGCGGTGCGCAAGGAGCAGGCCGAGCGCGAAAAATTTCGCCTCGAGCAGGTAACGGCGCAGGAACTGTCGCGCTACCACCAGCAGCGGATCAGGTCACGTTTGAACCCCACCGTTCAAGGGCGTGCCCTGAACTTCGACGACGAAAACGACCCGGCCCGCATAGCCGAGCGCGCAATTTGCGAGAACGCGCCCCCAGGAGGAAGCGCCCGGCCCCCGCCAGGATCGACGGCGATGGGTGCCCCACCACCACCCAACCGCACCCCTCCCAGGGACCAGCCGCGGATAGTTGTCTCCTCACGGGAGCGAGACGCAAACGGCCTCCCACTGTTCTCCACCCCGATGGACAACCTCGTGGCGAGCCGAGCAGCAGCCGACAGCATCACGGCCACTGGCGACGGCGCCCTACAGATCCAGTACGTCAGGGCCCTGCTCGCGAAGGCCGTGGAGCAACAAAAAGCGGGCGCCGACTCGCAAGGTCGAGTATACTCGCGTTCCTCGGGAAGCAGAGCGGCCTCCAGCGGCCGCCCAGTGGCGGCAAACACCCTCAATTGCCCGCCACCAGAGCCACTGCAGCTCCAGCACCGACCCGCGAACGCGGCACTCTCCACCAACGACCCCAGGCCGGCGACCAACTTCGTCGGCGCTAACGGACAACCCATCGACGCCCGCACCCACATCATCAACAACCAAAGCTGGCGCGCACGCCAGCCCGACGACTTGCGGTACACCCTAACTAATCGCCGCGACGGCGAGCCTATGGGGTCGCTCAGTCGACTCGGGCCCAAGTGCTTCGGGCCAATGATCCGAGGCGAGAAGTACCCGCCAAACTTCAAGGCACCAAAAGAGATAGAAAAGTACGACTCCTCGTACGACCCCGCAGTCTGGCTCGACACATACCTCAAGGCAATGGGGATCGCGGGTCACACTGACCTACTCGCCGCCCGTTACCTCCCACTGATGATGGAGGGGACGTGCAGGCAGTGGATCAACACTCTCCCCCAGGACAGTATCGACTCCTGGGAGGAAATGCGCGACGCCTTCGTCAGGCACTTCGAGTGCTCCTACACCCGCGCCATCACTATTGAGGACCTGGAACGATGCGTCCAGGGACCCCGTGAGTCGACCCGCAACTGGGTCCAACGATGGCAAGAGCTTTGGTACAACGCGGTCGGCATCCACCTGGACACCGCGATCCATTGCTTCAAGACCTCGTGCCGCTACGAGCCTCTAGTCGCCAAGCTCAAGCGACACTCCCGCACACTCGACAACATCCCCGACCTCCTCGAGATCGCCAAACGGTACGCCGAGGAAGATCCAAACCAGGAAACTGACGACGAGTCAGGAGGGCAACACCGCACGGGCGGCAACGACAGCGGACGCCGAACCGACCTACGCTATAGCGGCACTCGCCTCACTGGCAAGCGCCACAGTGACGGGCGAGTCGACTTCGTCGCCAACGCCGGGCACGCACAGCGCGAACCCAAGAGCTACCGCCGCGACGGAGGGCAACGCCGCGATGGCGGCAATTACAAGAACAAGCCAAGGTTCGATCCCGCGGCCCTCCTTAACCAACCATGTGCGTTCCATAGCAGGGAAGGAAAACCCGCAACGCACACCACCGCCGACTGCCACACCCTAAGGGAAATCGAGAAGGCACGGCATGCGCGGGAGGACACCGACAACGACCCGCCAAACGGCGGAAAATTCGGCAAAGTGGCCGGCTCACTCCACACCTTCACAGGCTTCAACACGAAGCGCGAGAAGAAGGTCATCGCCCGCGCCGTCGCCGTCAATGCGGTGGCCCAAACAGACGTCCCCCAGTTCCTGAACTGGTCGGAACAGCCCATCACTTGGAGCCGGCAAGACCACTCGCCGCGCATCGAGTACCCAGGAGGAGTCGCCCTGGTGGTCAAGCCCAAGGTTGGCGACTACTGGCTCCCCAAGACACTGATGGACGGCGGTAGCTCCATCAACATCCTCTACCTCGACACCTTCAGGCGGCTGCGGCTCCCGCAGTCGATGATCGAGACGACCCACACCACGTTCCACGACATCGTCCCCGGTCGGAAGGCGTATCCGATCGGCAAGGTCACGTTACCAGTCACGTTCGGCACACCGGCAAACTTCCGCACCGAGCGGATCGTCTTCGAGCTGGTGCCCTTCGACAACCCTTACCACTGCGTCCTGGGGCGCCAGGCGTTCGCTAAATTCATGGCAGCACCCCACTACGCGTACAACGCGATGAAGCTCCCCGGGCCGTGCGGCGTCATCACCATCAACGGCGACCCCGACATGGCCGCCGAGTGTGAGGCCAAAGGAGCCGAGCTCGCCGACGCCGTCATCGCGGCGGAGACCAATCACGCCGACGAGCTCGCCAAATACGCGAGCGGGGTCAACAATGACGACCCCACAATACTCAAGAAGCCCAACTCAGAGGGCGCAAACACCTCAACCTTTGAGGCCACGACGCACACTCGCACCGTCGAGCTGGTCCCAGGCGACTCCAGCCAGACGGTGACGATTGGGACAGGCATGAGCCTAGCATAGGAATGCGCGCTCATCGAGTTCCTCCGTGAGAACAGGGACATCTTCGCATGGAAACCCTCCGACATGCCCGGTGTCCCTAGGGAGCTCGCTGAGCACAAACTAAACGCCGACCCCAAAGTGCGACCTGTCAAGCAGTCGCTACGGCCCTTCAATGAAGAACGCCGTCGAGCAATCGCCGAGGAAGTGCAGCGTCTACTCGCTGCCGGCTTCATCCGGCCAATCAAGTACTCCAAGTGGCTGGCAAACCCAGTCCTGGTTGAGAAGAAAAACGGGACCTGGAGGATGTGTATCGACTACACAAACCTGAACAGCGCCTGCCCAAAGGAGCAGTTCGTCCTCCCGCGGATCGACCAGATAATCGATTCAACCGCAGGCTCGGAGTCGCTATGTTTCCTCGACGCCTACTCTGGGTACAACCAGATCAAAATGGCTGTCGAAGACGAGGAGAAGACGGCGTTCATCACGCCATTCGGAGCCTTCTGCTACACCGCCATGACCTTCGGCCTCAAGAACGCCGGGGCAACCTACCAGCGGTGCATGCAAGAATGCCTCGCGAGCCAAATTGGCCGCAACATCCACGTCTACATCGACGACGTGGTCGTGAAGTCTGCTCGCCAAGGCGACCTACTCGCCGACCTGGCAGAAACCTTCGCCAACCTGCGAAGGTACAAGATAAAGCTCAACCCAGGCAAGTGCACCTTCGGTGTACCCGCCGGACAACTACTGGGGTACGTCGTCTCCAAACGAGGGATCGAGGCGAACCCAACAAAAATCGACACGATCGCCCGGCTCGGCAAACCCGAGTGCCTGCGCGACGTCCAGAAGCTGGCCGGGCGAGTAGCGGCTCTCAGTCGCTTCATCCCCCGCCTGGGCGAAAAGGCGATGCCCCTATACCGCCTGATGCGCAAGAACCCCACCTTCCAGTGGGACAAGGAGGCGGACGACGCGCTCTGCGACCTCAAAAAGGTGCTACTCGCCGCACCACTACTCGCCGCCCCCGCCGACAAAGAACCTATGCTGGTTTACGTCGCGGCGTCCGAACGCGTCGTCAGCGCTGTAATGGTCGTCGAACGACCAGAGGAAGGAAAGGAGCGCCTGGTTCAGCGGCCAGTGTACTACATCAGCGAGGTCCTCACCGAGTCGCGCCAACGGTACCCACAGTACCAAAAGCTAGTGTACGCGGTCTTCAGGGCTCAGCGGCGCCTACCGCACTACTTCCAGGAGCACCCGATCACGATCGTCTCCTCAGCGCCACTACAAGACATCATCCGCAACCGCGAGGCAACCGGGCGGGTCGCCAAGTGGGCCGTCGAGATCGGCGTCCACAACATCAAATACGAGCCACGAAAGGCGATTAAGTCGCAGGCGCTGGCAGACTTCATCGCCGACTGGGAGGAGGCTCAGCAGCCAGAAAAGCTGCCGTACCTCCATTACTGGAGCCTGCACTTCGACGGCTCCAAGAACGCGGACGGTGCAGGAGCAGGGATAGTGTTGACTTCACCAAAGGGCGACAAGCTCCGCTACATCCTCTGCCTCGACTTCACGCCCTGCACCAACAACATGGCTGAGTACGAGGCCCTACTCCACGGCATGCGAGCCGCCAAGGAGATGAACGTCAATCGCCTCCGATGTTACGGAGATTCCGACCTCGTCGCGGGGCAAGTCGCCGGCACCTGCGACGCCGTCTCCCCCACCATGGCGGCGTACCGCCAAGCGGTGGACAAGTTGGGCGGCCACTTCACCGGCTACTCCGTCGAGTGGATCGACAGGCGGAAAAACGAGGAGGCCGACGCCCTCTCTCGCATCGGGTCGGCTCGACTCGCACCACCCGCCGGCGTGTTCCTCGACACAATCTCCAAGCCATCAGTCTCTCCCCCGAGGGAGATCGACATCGGAGTCCCACTCCAACCAGAGGCAGCCTTGGTCGCACTCATCACCGAGCCAGACGATTGGACCAAGCCCTACATCGCCTACCTCGAAGCCGGCACCCTGCCAGCAGACGAGACAGACGCTCGAATGATCGCTCGCCGATGCAAGTCTTACACCATCATCGTTGGCGAGCTACACAAGCGCAGCGTCACCGGCGTGTTCCAACGCTGCGTCCAACCAGCTGAAGGGCGCAAAATCCTCCACGACATTCACTCAGGCGACTGCGGCCACCACGCCGCCGCTCGCTCCCTGGTCGCCAAGGCTATGCGACACGGCTTCTACTGGCCCACCGCACACGCCGACGCCGTCGACATCGTCCAGCGATGCGCCGGGTGCCAGAAGTACGCCAGTCAGACGCACGTACCGAGCTCGGCGCTCAAAACAATCCCTATCACCTGGCCATTCGCCGTATGGGGCATGGACATGGTAGGCCCCTTCAAGAAAGCCCCCTCCGGCTACACCCACCTGCTAGTCGCCGTCGACAAATTCACTAAGTGGGTGGAGGCCAAGCCAGTCCGGAAATGCGACGGGAAGACCGCCACTAAATTCCTACGCGAGCTAATATATCGCTACGGGTTCCCAAACAGTATCATCACGGACAACGGCACCAACTTCGCCAAGGGAGCCATGGCCGAATTCTGTGAAGAGGACCACATCCGGCTCGACCTCGCGTCAGTCGCCCACCCAGAATCCAACGGCCAGGCGGAACGGGCAACCAAAGCATCCTCCACGGCCTGAAGCCGCGACTCCAAGTACCACTCGAGCGCACCGCTGGGTGCTGGGTCGAAGAGTTGCCCTCCGTCATCTGGGGAATCCGTACCTCGGTTAACAGATCGACGGGATTCACTCCCTTCTTCATGGTCTACGACGCCGAAGCAGTCATGCCCACCGACCTCGAACACGACTTGCCGCGAGTCGTCCATTATACGGAGGCTGCAAAAGAGATGGCCCGCCAAGATGGGGTCGACCAGCTCGACGAAGCACGCGACCTCGCCCGGTCACGCACCGCCATCTACCAGCAAGGACTCCGCCGCTACCACAGCCGACGGGTGAGAGCCCGCACCTTCCAGGAAGGCGACCTGGTGTTACGCCTCATCCAGGACAAGAAGGGCATGCACAAGCTCTCCCCTCCGTGGGAAGGCCCATTCGCTATCGGGCGCGTACTTGGCAACGACGCCTACTACCTCATTGACGTCCGCGGGGACGGCGAGCTCGACGTCAAGCGTCCATGGAATGTAAACCTCCTCCGGAAGTTCTACTCCTAGAACCCCACACATGTACTCTCCAGTCTCTATGAAATAAAAGAAACGGTTACCACAAATTGCGCCCACTCTCCATGACTTGTGCCACTCGCACTCGTAATAACAGCGGTATGCTAAAATGCAGAAGTCAACCTTTGGTACAGCGATCGGCACGGCTAAGTAGTGCGGTGCAAGAGCACTGAATCACTTCAGGTCTTGCATCGTCCACGAAAAACGCCAACCCGGAGCACCATTGGAGTCGCCTAGCTCGACTGGTTCTACGAGCCAAGACAACTGCCCTCGCTTCTCACAGCAACCCTGGTCCTCCGCATCCTCGGCATAGCGACTCGAACGGCTAAGTACCACGCTCGGGGACTGAACACCAGTTCGTCAAGAGCGGTCAGGGAAAACGCCAAGTAAGAGAGCACGCCCAGGACTCGCCAAGCGACTGACCTTACGGGCCAGGCAGGAGTGACGCGCTCACACCAACACGCTAAGTCCTCAACCACCCTCGAGTTGCGCCTAGAACTACCAAGTACCACGCTCGGGGACTCGGCCACCCGACTCCGTTCGCGTACGGGAAAACGGTAAAGTACAGAGCATTCCAGGGAGTCGCCTTGCGACTGGCTCTCCGAGCTCGGGCGAGTCGACCAAAGCAACAACACACATGATAACAACAAACATCATATACGAGGTAAACCCCACAAAAGGGCGGACGCGCTCGGGGACTCGTCCAAAATCAACCCAAAGCACACAAACAAATACCAAATAGACACGACATCCCATTCAATCGCATATTGCATTGTCTTATGTTACAAAATATGCCCGCATGGCAGAACTGCTATTAACGCTTCAAGGCAAACTACCCTATTCTGCAGGCTTTGATGATGACTCGCCAGCATCCCGGCGATTACGGATGAACGCGGTGTACGGGTTTGATGGATACGTCGTCAATTCACCCGCCATCGCCGCGCGAAAAGGCTGCTCGACCTTGAAGTCACGATGCGGCGGCTCGGGGTCGTTTGGCGCGACGACCGTTTCCTGGTAGGGAAGGAGGTCGCCCATCGCCCAGACACGCTCTGAGTACGTGGCGGCACGCTCTTGCAACTTCAGAACCTCGGACAGATCCACCGCGCCAGTCGACAATGGATACCCACTCGTCACATCATCGACTTCGAAATCTTCGGGGAAGTGGGCGAGTCCAAGGCTCAGTGCTATCGACGCTCCACGCCGAAACGCCGACCGCGTCATGAACTCAACGACCGCGGGCGCCTTCTCCAAATATTTCCACACCTCAACGAGGTCGCTGGGAATCACCTCCGTGGGCGATATTTCTTGGAGGTAGGCGCGGATGCACGTCGCCGACAGCGTCGCCGAGTCGACGAGCATGCTTACGCACCGCCTCGCGTCGAGCGAGCTCGCTTCTTCTTCGTCATCAATGATGCGACCTGCGAGCAGAAGACAGCGATGAGTACAACGGACACCACAAAAATCACAACTAATAGAAAGGGAAGATGCATTCACCAAGCAACGGGCGGGCGAGTCCCGTGATGAAGCACTGAAGCGACGTGTGGTCGTCCTGAAGCCCAGCAATAAGGACCTCCGACACCTTGCGATCCTCCTCTGCGGCCGCAACGGCGGCTCTCGCTTGCCCGTCCGCCGAGCTCGCTTCTTCTCTCGCCTCCCGCAGTTCGCGCTCAAGGTCGGCGATCCGCTGTTCAGCGGCACCCAGAGCAGATCGCGCCGCCACCAACTCTCCAGCGGAGACAAGCCCCTGGCGAGCTTCCTCTGCCTTCGCAGCAACAGCCTGAAGCCCTTTGTTCGCCTCCTGGACGATGACCAGCTCCTTCTCGGCGCGCTGTTTCGCGGCCAATCGGTCCGCCGACTCAAGCTGCAGACCCTGCACATCATCGAACAAGTTAGTCAAAACGAACTTCCTATGTGCCCACCCGCTGAAATTCAGCGAGTGCGCACTCGGGGACTGGCGATCAAGAACTTCCTAAGTGCCCACCCGCTGAAATTCAGCGAGTGCGCACTCGGGGACTGGCAATCAAGAAATTCCTAAGTGCCCACCCGCTGAAATTCAGCGAGCACGCACTCGGGGACTGGCAATCAAGAAATTCCTAAGTGCCCACCCGCTAAAATTTAGCGCGTGCGCACTCGGGGACTGGACACGAAAATAAAAGACGAGAAATTATAAGAATCAAGCCGCTGCAAAGCACCGACCTGATCCTCGGGGACTGGATGTACCTGGATGGCTGCGCCAAGCATACCATGGAGTTGTATCGCGTCCACGGACGCGAGTAACGCTGGCGTGTGCCCACGACGCTGGTCGACTTCAGCATCGGCGGTCCCCGGAGCAAGGCTCGAAGGCGCAGCCCCGCTCGCCTCGGCCGCCTTGGTCACGAAGCGGGGGAAGGTAGCAACAGAGGCACCCGCTCCAAAGGAAGTCGCCTCCGCCGTTCCAGGCAATGAAGCGCCCTCCCTCGTAGACGCGGCTGCCTCCACCACGGGCCCGGCCGGCGCGGCCGCCGTATCGTCAGAGATAGTGACGATATCGTCGCCCTTGGCCTTCTTACTGCCATCCGCTGAGGCGACGACATCGTCCGCTTTCCTCTTGCGGGAAGGATCTTCCTCGCTAGCGGCGGAGGGTACCTTGGCCACGGTCGGGTGGCCCATCCTTTTCACTCCGGTCCTGTGCATTAATCGAATCAACAAAGACAATTGAAATAGTTATGGAAACTAAGGAAGGGTGAGCGCACTCACTTGGCGACTGGGATGAAACGTAGCCCTGTACGAAGGCCGGCCGATTTTTCCAGTTCAGGGCCCAGTCGGCGACTGAGCCCCAGATCCAGGACGTCGCGTGCCCAAGACACGGACGGCTTCTTCGTCGTTGAGGCCGCGGCTGGCGCCTCTGGGGCATCCTCGGCGGGAACTTCCTCGCGAGTTGGAGCCGTTACAGCTGGAGCCTCCTTGCGGGGCGAAGCCGCCGCAGCCGGAACCTCCTTGCGAGGCGAAGTCGCTGCAGCCGGAGCCTCCCCCAGCCCAGAGACTGGGGTGAATGGCGGAGGAATCGAGGCCAGCGGCACTTCCACGGTCGCCGTGTCCAGCGCGGCTGTCGCTGGGGGCGCGCCGTCACTAGCTGGGCTGGGAGCATCGGAGCTGCTCGCCGAGTGCGGCGGTGAAGCCGTCCTCGATGGTTTCGTTTTCCTCTTCGGGAGGGCCCTCGCCTCCCTTTCCTTCTTCTTCTTCTTCTTCGACGGAGTGGCTTGACGGCGCGAGGTGGTCTCTGGGAGCTCGTCGTCGTCATCATGACGCTCGAGGCTTCTGCTCGCCTCGATCTCGCGCTGACGTTGCCCGCGGGTCTTTCGGACCAGCGGGGCGACTTCCTCTTCGGACTCCTCCTCGTCGTCCTCGTTTCCCCTCGCGGGTGGCGATTCACCTATGTCCTGGGCGGATGGCCCCGGGCTCTCGTCATCCGAAGGCGGGAGCCACCCTTCCACCACTTGGAATAGCTGCGATGAATACAAAACAGAATCAGAATTACCGCGACTGAATACACTGCGACTGCGAACAAGGTAAAGGAATTACCGTTGGAGCCGGACGCTTCGCGGTGTAGGGGGCGACCCCAGCCTGCGCGTCCAGGTACACCGCCTGGGTGATCTTCTTCAACGCTGGGATATAATCCTCTAGCTTCCACTCGTCGAGGCAGGCCTTCGTCGAGTCTCCCCGGCCCGTGTACTGGTACATATAGTGGTCGCGTTGGGCGAGTGGAACAGGCCGTCGCCCAAGCCAGCAATTGTACAAGTTTATCGTCTGAAGGCCTTTCTTTTTCAGACCACGGATGGTCTGGAGCATCTCGTCAACGACCATCCGCTGGTCGTCGGGGAGCTTGCCGACTTGGAGATGGCGCGGCTCAGAACGATTGGCCGAGTACCGCGGGATCGCCACCTCGTCCTCCGGGGTCGCCTCGGCCACGTAGAACCACGACTTCTTCCAGTCGCTCGCTGCCTTGGCGGGTAGCATCAGATCAAAAAAGGAAGCTTTGGACTTGAGCTGGAACGTCAAGCCGCCCGCGGCTAGCATTGGACCGCCTGCCTCCTCGCGGCTGATCCGTCCGTGGAACAGATCTTGCCACAAGGGAAAGTAGGGCCGGCAGCCCAAGTAGCACTCGCAGAACGCCACGAAGATGGCGAGCTGCTCGATGCTGTGGGGACCCAGATCTGAAGGCTAGATCCCGTAGTAGGCGCAAAAGCGCCGGAAGAACAAGGACGTGGGAAACCCTAGCCCCCGCTCGAGGTGACTGGTGAAACAGACGAATTCCCTCTCTCGCGGGTTTGGGGTCGTTTCTCCGGCTGCGGGGATACGCCAACAGCCGGCTCGCAGGATCCCGGCTTCCTCGAAAGAGGCCAGCTGCGCCCTCGTACACTTGGACCTGCCCCATGGTTCGGTGGAAAGGGCCATGGCTGAGAGGTTGGTTGGAGATCGGGGGATTTCGAGTCGATTGGATCGCGGAGCAGGGGAAGGAAAATATGCGCACTCGGAAGAAGTGGTGGGCAGTTGGCTCTACGATTGCCTGCCATTCCTCTTATATAGCGGGAGTTGCCCGCCAAATCAGGGGGCCGTTACCGCGCGATGATTACGCCAAAAGTTACCGTTGGATTACCCCCAACGGCTAGTTTGACTATACCTGACGGTCCAACTTCAGCCACTCGGCTCGCCGGGTCAATCACCATGACCGCGTCCCGCCGACTCGACTCGCCCAAGCCGCGACTTGGTTCACCGGATTTTCTCCTTTATACAGGAGCCCGCCGACGATTCGACTGGATGCCTACTTTGAAGCCGCATACTCCGACTGCCAGCAGCCACTTACGCCCAATCGACGACGGCCTCGGGGACTACTGATGGGGATATGCCTACTGGGGTATACCCAGCAGGGCGTTTCCGACTGGCCCGTGAGCTGGCGAGTGGGCCTGCAGAACGGCGAGTGGATTGAAGCCCAGCAAGGTACCAAGCGACTGGAAGCTGAAGGCCCAGGCGAGTAGATAGGCCCGGTCGGGCTAGGTTAAACGACTACTGAATCTGTAACCGAATCGGTTGAGATATGTAAACCCTAGGGGAGGTGAGCCTATATAAACCTCCCTATAGGGCGAGTAGAGACACGTTCCCTCATACACCCAAGCGACTCGCCGCCTAGCCGCCGAGCTCGCCCATTGTAACACCTCCATAATACAATCTAGCAGGAGTAGGTCTTTACCCTCCGGGGGGCCGAACCTGGGTAAAACCCTGTGTCTTTGCCCTCATCTCGCACCGCAGATGGCTGGCCGCCCTTGCCCCTCGTTCTACTACTCGCTGCCGATTGCAGCATCTGCCGTGACTATTCCCACGACACAGTCGTTTACAGCCATTGACGCAAACCTTGAGTCCGTCTCGGAGCCGGCCAACTTCGTTGCGGGTAGCTTAATGGGGTGGCCCCCTGAAATATTTCTGAATCCTGTGATCGCTTTGTCGTGAATGCCTCGTTGGGTTTTGATTTGGTTTTTCCGAGGTTGATCGAGTGTGTGTTGCTATTTGTGCACCCCTGCAGGGTAAAACTTTCTAAAAGCCGTGTCCGCGGTTATGGACGACTTGGAGCACAGTTTCTCGATCATAGACAAGTATAACTAAAGTACCGCTTTTAATTTGACTAAGTAACTGACTAGTAAATAGTGCAACACCCATGGAATGGTTAATAAAACTGCCAACGGATGGGGGGGGGGGTTGTTCGTCCGCTTCCTCGTTGGTAAGCGAGGAGGAGGATGGATCTGTTAATATTACTGTTATAACTGTTGTTATTAATTCACGGACATCCGTCTATCTATGGTTAGGCGGATGGTTAGCGAGTATCTATAGAATTGTTAGGGTTTATCTTTTGCTACAATTGCGTCACCCAGGTTGTGTCCCCTTTAGAGGCATAAAGACTTGCTGAGTACCCCTAGGGTCTCACACGATAAATTATTTGATTCAGATGAACAGGTACACTCACAAGATGGATACTGGGTGGAGGAGACGGACGATGTGGACAACGATCATTCGGTGTAGAGATTCCGGGAACGGGGATCCGTGAGATCTGTGGGCGGGATGTGTTTATTATGGGGCATCTTATGCCGATTTGCTTCTTATCCGTACTCGGATCTTGTTTGCCGCTTCCGCCTGATACTCTGATGTTTGATGTATGAGGAGATATCCTAAACTATTATATCTATCTAGGACATTTGGATCTTGCTGTATGGCGTTGCAATATTTCTATTTCTTTTAGATGGAATGGCTCTGAGGACTGTTGTATGGTGGCTTGCATACATACTCATTTGTGTATGTAGTTGATCCCTTCGCCTGCCGATTACGCCGCCCGTTCTTGTCCCGATGTTTGGAAATGGTTAGGACGGCCGAAAGGTCTACCTGTGAGGGGCATTTGGGCCCCACCGTACTATTTTAACCATTTCCGCTCGTCCAGGCTTGTAACTAGGAGCGTAATTCACCGAGGTAGTTACATTTGCCCTCACTTTAACCTTAATCACTTCAAGATTCTTTTTATAGGGGCAATGAGAGATCAAAGCTAATAAGTACCATAATTTTTGGAAGATTTGTAAAACCATTTAATCCCTACTTCCCTCTATGAAGGGCCTTTCTTTTTACTTTTTGTTGAGTCTCCATCTCCAATCTTTATGCACCAGTTAAGAGAGCATAGTTGTCATTCGGAGTTCAGTGTGCATTGTCCCAAAACTTGTTGATTGATTCATAATTATGGTATTGCTTGTTCTTAAATTATTTGTATCTAGTCACCCTTATGAACTTTGAAGGTGTCCTATGCATTTATGTTTTGCTATTCCATGAAGGACAAGCTGAATACCACTCTTGCTATGTTTTTTTATGTGTGAAACAAACAAATGTCTTCCAAAGCATTATTCATGATCTTTTGTTTGTGTTGCCTTTCATGTTGCAACATAGTTGCTAAGTTCTATTGTTAGAATTATATCTTCCATGGTTATGTTTAGAGTACTTTGATCCCAGCTATCAATGCTTTGCAATACCTTGATCAAGATTGTGATGGTGCATGTCACCTCAAAAATTATTTTTGTTATCACTTACCTACTCGAGGACGAGCAGGAGTTAACACTACTAGGAAAAACGTTATCAGTGGTGCACCAAAAATGAATTCTATGGCACATCTAGTGGTCGCCACTAAATTGTCGCCACTAAAATTAGAATTCCGTGGCGCATATGGCCATATGCGCCACAAAATTCGGTTCCATATTCTGTGGCGCATGTAGGCATATGCTCCACAGAATCCCTTTTTTCAGAATTTCGAAATTTTCAGAATCTAGTACAGATATGGGTATATAACATGTATATTATAGGAAATACACAAAAATTGACAGAAATACACAGAAAAGCTGCACACAGCAGTACAAATGTTCCAGTTCACATATAATACATCAACAAGCACGAATGTTCACAAGTGTTCATCAATCACATGACTTAGAACCGAATAAGTGTACAAGTAAATTTCACAAGTATTCTCACTCACATAACTTACAACCGCGCGATGTTGTCACCGCCTACCTTAGGACAGAATGTAGTACACCATAACCGCGATGCCGGTGAGGAGGAGAGGCACCAAGATCTTCGTCCAGTTCTTCTTCCACATGTGTCTCCTCCACTTGGCCACCGCCTCCTCTCTAGTCGTGTATCCCTTGTAGCTGTTGTCGCGTATCTCTTGTAGCTATTGTCGCGTATCCTCGGCACCATCGCTTCCCACCTAGGTTCTCCTATCCTCTTCCTCTCGACCACCAATGCCTCGACGCCTAGGTTCCCCTTGCACATTCCTAGCACAGAGATCAGTAGTAGCAAACATTAGCATGTATGGTGAACAAAGAGCAGCAGCAGCCCCTGTATGGTGAACAAAGAGCAGCAACAGCCCCAAAACTAAACAAAGAGTAGTAGGAGTAGATCACAGCAGCAACAACCCCATACCCAAACAAAGAGGAGCAACAACAATCGGATCAGTATGGTGCTATCTAACTTGAATTTTACTCCACCTGAAGAAGACGACGTCCATCTAGTACAAGAAGAACATGCATGTACATTAGCTATCAAAACTTTAGAGGAATACATCAATAGTAGTAAATATAATGATATGTTTGTATGTTTGTGTGTATTGTTGTTGTTATGTGTATATCTAGGATGGACCAGATGAACAAACTTATGCAAGCAAGTATCAGAAAAAATGGATGAACAAGATAAGTAAGACTTGTACACTAAAATAACTTATGCAAGTAAGTATCAGAAAAATATGGATGAAATGACTTGTACACTGAAACCCTGAATGCCAAAAGTTATACTCCTATAGCAAGAATAAGTAAGGATCGAAAGCCCTGAATACCCTGTACACTACAAGAAAGTAGCCTATGTAGTGGTACTCGAGCCGCACAGCATCGTCAACGCCACTATCTTCAGCCATGGACACTTTTTCACATGGTTCCGGTTGGATCAACACCATGGCATCTCCACATCTGTTCTTCGATAGACCCAGAACGTCAAGGCAAGGTACTGCTGAGCCAAATCAATACATGGTGGTTCTTACTTCTGAAAAAGGGGACGTGGACACGCGGTCATGGGCGATGCAGAGGGCTCCAGGGGCGCCGTCCTTGGTCGGAGTCGCGGAGACAAAGATGTAAGTAGAGCTTAACCAAATCCTATTCTATTTGAATAAAGATAAAAACCCTATTAGAAATGATTAATTAAATCATGAGGAAATAGTATTTGGAATTTACCCAAGTGGAATAAAAGTTATTTAATTAACTTAAATGGGATCAAAGAAATCTTCTAAATAATTTTTTTGGAATTAAAACCAAATTTAATTTCATTGGAATAAAGACAAATACCCAATTTATATGATTAATAAATCATATTAAAAATATCCCAAATAATTCAAAGTGAATTATTTGACACCCTAATAAATAAATAAAACCTACTGAAAGGTTTTGGAAAGATTTAGATTTCAAAATGGAATTTGAAAACATTATTAAGTCTTATTTGAATTAATACAAGGGCCAAATTTTAAATAATTAACATACCCTAAAAAGAATAAAAAGATTACTCTAAATTTGACTCTAAAATGAACTAATAATCAGTATTTGAAAATACTCAAAGTTTGGTTGAAGTTTGAATTCAATTACTTGTTTGAATTGATTAAACAAAACCAAAACAGATAAATAGAAAAAGAAAAGAGAAAAACAATCAGTAAAAAAAAAAGAAGCCAGCCCAACCTAACCTAGCCCAGTCCAGGCCTATCTAGCCCATTTACTTCTTCCCCACAGGAAAACAATTCGTACCAGAAAAGTGACCCGCAGCCTCGCTGACTACTGGCCCCCACCTCCCCTCTCTCTCACTCGTTGACGATCTTGCCCCACCTGCCAGACCATCGTCTCCACCCTCCGCGGTGACCGCGCCTCCTCCCGACCGTTTCTGGCGAAATTTTCTCGGCGTCAATACGTGTTGATGGCGCAGTAATTTCTCCTCGCAACCATGCCCTCTTAAGCGCCTCTCCCTCCTCTCCGTTTCCCCCTCAACCTCCCATCCTAGAGCGCCCCCAGGCTGCCTAATTTTGCGCTGCACCGCAACTATCTCCGACGACCATTTTCAGTCGATTCTGACGATGCCAGCCCGCCCCACTGTACCTAACCGCCACGGGGACATTCCCCATCTCCTGGGGAACCTCTCCGTAGAGCCAGCTCGCCTGCGCGAGCACCGTGAGCTTGGCAACATCTTCCCAGAGCAGCGCCGCCGTCTGTCTCCAACTTCGGCGACATCTCCCCGGTAAACCCGACCGTCCCTCACCCCCTCGTGGACACTCTAATGATCGCCATGCCCTTGCGAACCTAACGGTGTATTCCCTTTGTCCTAGTGTGCCCCCCATCCTCGCCTCCGACGACAAACAGAACGTGCTCGATGCTGCGACAACTCTGGCGAGCGATTGCCGTCCACTCAGAGCGCCCCTCGACAAGCGACGACCACGTTGAGCATCAGCGAAGCAAGGCGAACCTGGTAAATCCCTTCCCCATCGCCCTTGCTTCCTAAATCGCCGGCTCCACCGCCGTCTGACCACGCCGCCGCCAACTGCCGCCGCTAGCGCCGCTCAGATATGGTCAGACCCCTGTACACCATTGGATCTAGATCGCGTGGTTAGAATAGAGTCACTTAAGTGAAACGGTATGGAGCGATCTGTGCCACACGATTGTCATTAGATCCAACGCACCACACTGCGCGATCCACGTGAACCGTAATCGGCCAATAAGGACTTGACGCATGGCACTGTGTTGTTTTAAAAGCCAGAAACATTTCTATTAGTTGTTTGATTTTGTAAATTGCATAACTTTTGATCCACACGTCCAAAATTTGCAAATTTTATATCAATGGAATCAGCAAGACAAGTACTATCCAACCATGCCCTTTGTTTAGTAAATTGCTTCTGGTAAAATAGTTGTTTTTGCAGAAACTTGTATAGGCATAATTTGAATATAAAATTCATTCTAAAATTATTTTTGTGATAAAATCTTTGGCAAATGGATGGTTTTGAACCTACTGACCTTAGAAACCAACTCATGGATTTGAAAATGTATTTGGTAAAGCTAAAGAGTAAATCTTTGAATTAAAGCATTTCTAGTCAAATAAAAATATTGTTTATATGTTAAAAATACTTTTTGGAGAAAAATCTTTGGGAAATGATTTGGATTAAACTCTCTGACCCTAAACACAAGGTTTTATGATTTAAAAATATATTTTGATGAACCCTATAGATTATTACTTTGCTAAAAGGCATTTTCAACCACATAAATTATGGATTTGGTTTAAAAATGATTTATAGGTAAAATATTTTGCAAATGGTTTTGCCACTTTATAAAATGACCAATAAGTGTTTTAGAATGTTTATAACATGTTATAAACGACTTTTCCAAATAAAACAATATTTTGCATGCTTGCATGCATTGCTTTGTTTCTATTATTTTATGTGATGTTGCTTGAATTGTAGATTGAATTATTGCTTGCTTGATTGAATTGCAGTGATTTGAAGAGTGTGAATATTGCAAGATCAAGGAGTGAACTTATATTCTCAACCAAAAAGGCAAGTGATGCTTCATACTTTTGTCCCATTATTTTCACTATGTATTAATGATATTTCTAAGTAGGACTTGCATGGAATTTTGCTAAGTATAAACTATTCCATGGGAAATCCTAGTAGATGAAACCTTAGTAGAAATTTACTAAGTTAAGATTCCTACTACCATCATGCTTAGGTTAGCTAGTAGAAAACAAGGGTGTAATATATTCATACTATGGAATCTTTTTAAGTCAAGGACTTGTGTTTTGTTTAATAAAACAACTAAGTGAATGAATCACCTGGGTGGAATGGAAAGAATGGTTTGTGTTGAGTGGTTATGCAAGTCTAGTATGCTGGGGAAAACTTGGGCATCACCAAGTCCAGTATACTGGGGAAAACTTGGTATCTCACTTGTGGATGGACACCCAGGAACAAAGAGATTTGAGATGTCAAATGTTGAGAAGCTTCAAGTGCAGCCACTTGGCATTATGGGCTCTGCCTGGATCATATAGGTTGCAATAACTTAGCCAAATGGACAGTTGGTGGTAGGGGATTGATAGGTTGGAGCGCGTCCATTCTGGTCTAAGGGAAGGCTTCTGAAAGATCTTGTCTTGGTGAAACCAAGTCTTGTGGGGAAACTGCACCACCTCTGCAGAGTGTAAAATCTAAGTACTTATCCATGTCCCTGGTAAAGGACAATTTGAGAATCAAGACATGGAAGCTATCAAGAATCTCCTCATCCCAATTTCTAAGTAAAAACTTATGGTTGAACAAGGGTTGAAGGATCACCAATTTCTATTGGGAGATGCCTTGGGTGATTTTTGTCAAGAAAAAACTTAGTGTTTTCAAATGATAAGGAAAATCTATTTTGAGCAAAGCAAGGCTAAGCTCCACTTAGCCAAATGCATATAGATGATAGACTCCACTATATTACCATAGTATCACTTTCCAATACAATTCAAATGTATTGACCCTTGTGGCTGTAACTTATTATGTTGCAGGTTTGTTTGATGTTAGTGAGATGTGTTGATTAGGATTACAAGTCTACAACCAACATGATTGCCTGTGGCACTTTGAAGATGAAGGACCCCATGCTATAGTTATATTCTGCTGCATTGTAAAGATATAGCCAAATGAGCTATGTAAGATGTAATAAATTATTTTATTCCTGGTTATAAAGTTGCATTATGACCTTTGTTTCTTGATATTACATCTTACCTGTGGATGCTAGCTATTGATCCAGGGACTAGCATTGTAAACACAGGGATCTCTACCTTATTAAAGGTTGGGACCTCTTACAGTGTTCATCTCTCTCCATAGTGTGATCTTATTGTGATCATGAGCTTTGTAATCTAGTTGAATAAGTAGATGCTACTCTTTGTCTATTATGCTACTCAAGTGCTTTTATTAATGTGATCTCCGGAGACACCTTGTCCCATGTGTGTGAAGGTGACAGTGTGCGCATCGTGTGTGGCTCTTAGGCTAAAGATTACAGAAATACTTATTATGAGTTATAATTTGAGTTGGATGTCTATGAAATTGTGGTGTTTGTCTGGAATCATCTAGCGCTCAAATTGATAGTGTGGGGTTACCTAGATGGGGAATGCGAACTTTAAGGTGTGCTTTTATAACCCTACGCGGTAAATTGGTGTTCGTTATCCAACCGGAGAGTAGTTCAGGGTAGCATAGTGAAGAGAAGAAATTTATGTGTTCAATTATGTTATCATTATTGAGAGTGTCCACTAGTGAAAGTATGATCCCTAGGCCTTGTTTCTAAGCATAAAACACCATTTACAATCATTCCTGCTACATGTTTGCTTGCTGCCATTTTTATTTCAGATTGCAATTACCACTTATAATCATCCATATTACTTGTATTTCACTATCTCTTCGCCGAACTAGTGCACCTATACACCTGACAAGTGTATTGGGTGTGTTGGGGACACAAGAGACTTCTTGTATCTTAATTGCAGGGTTCCTTGAGAGGGATACCTTTGACCTTTTCCTCCCTGAGTTCGATAAACCTTGGGTGATCCACTTAAGGGAAACTTGCTGCTGTTCTACAAATCTCTACACTTGGAGGCCCAACACTGTCTACAAGAATAGAAGCGTGCATAGACATCAAGGCGTCCATGGAGGGCTTGGGATAGGGCGACGTCGAGGGTGCAGCCATGGCGTTTTCTTGTCGGGGCCTTTGGGGGTGATGGAGGCAGGGAGACTTCTTTGGATGGGCTAGATATTCTTGTAAGACAGCTGCAGGCGAGGTGCCCAGGCTGCTTGTAGTTGCGACAATGAACAAGCCCCTTGCAGTGGTGGACGAGATGGTGCAGTGAGAGGCACCGGAAGCACTCCGATTTGAAGGGGACGGCATGGTCGGCTCTTGAATTGTCCTGATGGCGGCCAGCGATCAGAGCTCCCAAAGAGGAAGGAGTAATCCGGTGGCACCAAAATTTGGGGCGAACCACTTACCAATATTTCTCCTTTGCCTGCCGCTCCGCTCGACTTAACTCCTGACCTAGACGAGAAGGGGCAAGGATAATGGACTGCAGTCGGGGTGCCACAGATCTCACCTTGATGGGGTGGGGAGGATCCAACAAATCCATAGGAACGAGGTGATGTGGCTACTCCCCATGATTGAGTGGTGGCTGGGGTGGAAGAGTCTCGATCCGGGAGTTGGGGGCATTATTGCACTTGCAGGACCCTTCCCAAGATTCGCTAGGGTCGGAGGCTGCTGCAGCTCCGAGGCCGCCGCTCTGTCTTCCACCACGCTTGATGGCGAGGCCACTACCGTCTGGGCGGTATGCATCCTTGAAGCTACCGCGGCCGGGCTGTGCCTGTCAGCCCCACACAGGCTAGATCCCATCAGGATCTCTAGAGTGATGGATCCCAAGAGGAGGGCGAGGTATACCGGGGCCAGAGCGTTGGTGGTTTCCGTAGAGAAAGGGAAGGGGATGGTGGACGCCCCAACCTGGAGCGGTGATGTGTGGCTCAATTACTTAGAGCCTATTGGGAGACCCCAAGAGGAAGGTGTGATGAGCACAGCAAAAAGTTTTCCCTCAGCTATGAAACCAAGGTTATCGAACCAGTACAAGTAAGGAAACAACTCCAAGGTGCTGCTAACAACTTGGAACCTGCACAACACAAACTCAATACTTTGCCCCAACTTACAGTGAGGTTGTCAATCTCACTGGTTTGCTGAAAACAAAGGATTAAACGTATAGTGTGGAAGATAATAGTTGCTTGTAGAAATTAAACAGTAACAGTTGATGATGTATCAATGATAAAGATTGGACCGGGGTCCACACTTCACTAGAGGTATTCTCCTTAAGATAGATAACATGCTGGGTGAACGAATTACAGCGGGGCAATAGACAGATTGAGAAAGCATAACAATGCATATACTAGACATCTTGAATCCTATGAGATTTGATTGGTCATTACAACATAATACATAGACCATAATCCAACTGCATCTATGACTAATAATCCACCTTCAGGTTATCATCCGAACCCCTTGCAGTATTAAGTTGCAAGCAACAGATAATTGCATTAAGCAATGTGTGTAAAGTAAATAATACAATTGCCCCATGGACAAAGGATTCTTGTTTTCTCCCTAGTAGCAACAACACATCTACAACCTTAGAGATTTCTGCCACTTCCCCAGATTACTAGAGGCATGAACCTACTATCGAGCATAAATACTCCCTCTTGGAGTTGCAAGCATCTACTTGGCCAAAGCATCTACGAACAACAGAGAGCATGCAAGACCACAAATAACACAGACATGATAGAATCAATAATAAATCTGACATAGTATCTCAATATCCATCGGATCCCCGTGAACACAACATGTATGATTACAAATAGATGATCTTGATCATGAACAAAGCTCACAAGATCTAAACATAATAGCACAAAGGAGGAGAAACAACCATCTAGCTACCGTATGGACCCATAGTCCAAGGGTGAAGTACTCACGCATCACTCCGGAGGCTGGCATGGTGATGAAGAAGGCCTCCAGGATGATCTCTCCCCTCCGATAGGGTGCCGGGAAGAGCTTTGGATCCCCCGATCTAGGGACGATGCTGGCGGCTCCTATGGACTGTTTCGTGGAGATTTTGTTGGGTACTTAGGGTTTCTGCATCGGGGTGCTTTTATAGGAGAAAGGGCAAGGTCTATGGGCGCTCGAGGGGCCCACACCTAGGGCTGGCTCACCCCTAGGCTGCGCCACCCTAGGGTGTGGCCGCCTCGAGGCTCCCCTTCGCCTGCCATTTGGACTCCGTGTTCCTTCTGGTAAATTATTGACTTTGGCTTTTGACCCGTTCAATTCTGAGAATATTTCCTTAGTAGCTTTTCTGAAACCAAAAACAGCAGAAAATAGGCAATTGGCACTGCGACATCTTATCAATAGGTTAGTTCTAGAAAATGTATAAAAATACCTCAAAGTGTAGACAAAACATAAGAAAGTTGATACTAAACAAGCATGGAGCATAAAAATTTATAGATACGTTTACGACATATCAAGCATCCCCAAGCTTAACTCCTGCTCATACTCGAGTAGGTAAGTGATAAAAATAATAATTTTTGAGGTGACATGCTCCATCACAATCTTGATCAAACTATTGTAAAGAAGTGATAACCGGGACCAAAGTACTCTAAACATGAGCATGCAAGATGTAGTTCTAACAATAAGACTAAGCAACTATGTTGTAACATGAAAAGGTACAAATGAAGATCATGAATAACAATGCACTGAAAGACGTTTGTTTGGTTCACATATAGAAGACATAGCATGTGTGGTATTCAGCTTGTCCCTCATGGTGTAGCAAAACATAAATGCATAGGACACCTTCAAAGTTCATAAGGGTGACTAGATACAAATAGTTCAAGAACAAGTAATATCAACATTAGGAATCAATCAATAAGTTTTGGTACAATGCACATAAAACTAAGAATGACAACTATGCTCTCTTAATTGGTGCATAGATATAGAAGGTGAAGACTCAACTTAAGAGTAAAAAGAAAGGCCCTTCACATAGGGAAGCAGGGATTTCAAGTTTCATAAAGAGCTTCCAAAAATTATGCTACTTATTATCTTTCAGCTCTCATTGCCCCTATCATAAGCATCTTGAAGTGATTAAGGTTAAAATGAAACAAATATGAAGTATATGCTTGATAGATCATAAGTTGGCAATCTCATGTCCCTTGAGTACGAGGGTCGTTCCTCATGGTACTGAAATTTAGTCACAAGCAAGTTCTTGCCATTGTAAGTATATGTGTATCATAGAGAACCGCCAACGGGGTAACCCTTGCCCCATGACACAGGAGCTATCCCATATCAAAATGACAAGGCAACAGACAATGAGCATCTCAGGAATCTTTTTATTTCCTATTTGCATAGGTTTTTATTGAGGATGCTTCACATATTGCTCACTATGGTTATGCTGCAAGTTTCCACCATGATTAGGCATGGCTTAGGCTAGCCACCCAGGCGTTTATCTAACACATATACAATACTCCATGGACTTACAAGCTCCCCTTTTATTTCACACCGCCAACATCCCTAAACAAAAGATCATGATATCAACTGGGTAATATGTACAAGTGTTGAAAGCGTTCCCCATGACAGCATGGTTCTACTAATTCCCAACTTATGAGTGCAAGCATATAGACAACATAGATGAAACAATGGTTAAATTTTATTAGGTGCAAGAAGTAAAGTGTGTCATCAAGTTTGTGAGAGCTTTAATCACTAACTTTCACATAAAAAGTGTAATTTGGAAGATAGATAAAAACATGAATATACTTGGAATGGTGTAACACACCATGCATAGGAATTTATAGTGTAATCTTTGGAATAACTTGGTTTCTTGGGAGTTGGAAGTATGAGTAGAGCTTACTCAGTACAAGTGGAGGCTAGCAAAAGACTGGGAGCGACCAACTAAGAGAGCAATAATGGCCATAATCATGTAGAGTGACAAAACATTATTAATCAAAGCATAAAGTGGTATCACAAGTCAAAAACTAAATGATCATAGAGGCTAAGGTGACTGGTTCATAGTCATAACATGGTGTGAGCATGTGCCAAGTCAACCAAAACAAAGCATCAAAGGAGAATACCACAATATTATGCTTTTGTATGCTAAAACAACGCATTATTCTTTCAAGGCACATTAAGCAGCCTCAATTGTTTGGAACAAGTCATGCTACAACAATAATCATTAAGCATATGGTCAAAGCAACATCTAGCATGACATGATAAAGTCTAAGCCACAGTCAAAACAAGCTCCCGTTTGTACCACTAATAGCATGAAACTTTCTACTCTTTTCCAACACCAATCAACTTATCTGAAACAAAAATGCGAATGCGGGGTTCCAACAAATTTATTCAGCAAACCAAACAAAATAAAACCAAAAAAGAAAACTAAGACGCTCCAAGAACAACACAAAAGTGCATGAAGCAATAAAAATAAAGTGTCTAGAAAGAGATCTAGGATTTTTATTGATGAAAAAGGGGATGCCTTGGGCATCCCCAAGATTTGACGCTTGTACCTCTTGAATATTTCTTGGGGTGACACGGGGTGGAATCCCCAAGCTTGAGCTTTTGTCCATTCTTCATCTCATCACATCATTCTTCCCCTACACTTGAAAATTTTCTTCATACAAAACTTCACACAATCTTCATTAGCAGCATTAGTGTATTCAAGATAATAGGCCTTTGGGTTTTGTTTCAACACAAGTAAAACTTTCATTAGAACACAATATACTGTAGCAATTCATTCTAAAAGCTCAAGTGATCAAAGAGAACTCAAAAAGAAACCGATTAAGAGGCAAATGCAAATAATGGCAGAAATCTGTCAAAACAGACCAGCTGGTAAAAACCAATTTTTTCGAAGACCTTCTGTTGCTCAAATCAAAAAGTGTTGAACTAACGAAAGTTAGGTAATAACCCGGGGAACAAGATCAATCCGACATACTGAATTTTTCACAAATTTTTACAGTGAAGCACAAAAATCTGTTTTGGGATAGCAACTTCCCCAAATCTTACTTCTCTCTCATTAGAGGTTATTCTTGGCACAAAAACCACACAAAAAGGATAAGGAGAGGTTATTACAGAAGTAATAACTTACAAGACTCAACAAAAGAAAATCCTAACGAAATTTGGGTTATCTCCCAATTAGTATTTACTTTAACGCCTTTAAGTTAGGCATAGGAAGCAAGAATCAAGTATTTTCGAATGAAGAAGCATTAACATCATATTTTTCTTTAATAGGATGAGAAAAAGGTATCTTCTCTCTACTTTTAGGGAAGTGTTCTATACCTTTATTCAGTAGGAATTGATATTTAATGGTGCCTTCCTTCATATCAATAATGGCACCAACAGTTCTAAGAAAAGGTTTTCCCAAAATAACATGACAAGAAGCATTGCATTCAACATCCAAAACAAAGAAATCAACAGGTACAAGGCATTGTTAACCATAATAAAAACATCATTAATACTCCCCATAAATTTCTTTTTAACATTATCATCAAGTTGGACATCTAAATAACAATCTTCCGAAGGTGGCAAATCAAGCATTTCATAAATATTTCTAGGCAGAATAGAGACACTAGAACCAAGGTCACATAAAACTTTGAGATCAAAATCATTCACATTCATATTAATGATGGGTTCCCAACCATCTTCTAATTTCCTAGGAATAGAAGCTTTATGTTTCAATTTCTCTTCTTTAATTTTAGTGAGAGCATCTGTAATGTGTTTTGTAAAAGCCATATTCATAGAACTAGCATTAGGACTTCTAGCAAGCTTTTGTAGGAACATAATTACTTCAGAAATATTGCAACCATCAAGATAAAAATCAAACTTAGCATCCAAGGTAGTAGAACTATTGTTTCCCATATTTTGAAAAATTTCAGCATTCTTATTGGGTTCAGGCATTGTTGCAAAAGGAATGGGGGACTTCTTGTGGTTTGCTAGCATCAACATTAGTGGTGGTAATAGTACAAATACTATTATTTCTAGCAATTTCATCTTCTCTTTCCCACTTGGCATGCAATTTAGCTAACATTCTAACATTTTCATCAATTCTAACTTGTATGGCATGAGTAGCAGCAAAGGTATTTTCCACGGTTTTAGGTTTAGCAGCCATTTTATTAATCAAAGAGGATTCTGCTTCAGACAAAGATGAAATATTTTTTTACAGCATTCAAAAACTTTGCCTCCACAGTTTTATTAAAAGCAGTTTGTTTACTAATAAAATCCTTAAGCATGACTTCAAGTTCAGAGGGAGCACTTCTATTGTTGTTGTAGGAGTTTCCATAAGCATTACCATTATTGGGAGGATAAGGCCTATAATTATTATTACCAAAATTATTCCTATAGGCATTGTTGCTAAAATTGTTATTTCTAATGAAGTTCACATCAACTTGCTCTTCTTGAGCAACCAAAGAGGCTAAAGGAACATTATTCAGATCAATATGAGCTTTTCCATTAACAAGAATAGACAAAATAACATCAATTTTATCAGTCAAGGAGGAGGTTTCTTCAACATAATTTACCTTCTTACCTTGTGGAGCTCTCTCAGTGTGCCATTCAGAATAGTTAACCATCATATTATCAAGGAGCTTTGTTGCAGCACCCAAAGTAATGGTCATAAAGGTATCTCCAGCAACAGAATCCAACAGATTTCTTGAAGAGAAATTTAGCCCTGCATAAAAAGTTTGGATAATCATCCAAGCAGTCAGTCCATGAGTGGGACAATTATTTACCAAAGATTTCATTCTTTCCCAAGATTGAGCAACATGTTCATTATCAAGTTATTTAAATTTCATTATTTCACTTCTCAGAAGTATAATCTTAGTAGGAGGATAGTATTTTCCAATAAAAGCATCTTTGCATTTAATCCAAGAATCAATACTATTTCTAGGCAAGGATAGTAACCATTCTTTAGCTTTTCCTCTCAAAGAGAAAGGAAACAATTTAAGCTTAATAATATCTTCATCTACATCCTTATATTTTTGCATCTCACAAATTTCAACAAAATTATTAAGGTGAGCAGCATCATCATTAGAACTAGCAACAGAAAATTGCTCTTTCATAACAAGATTCAGCAAAGCAGGTTTAATTTCATAAAAAGTAGCATCAGGAGTAGGTGGAGCAATAGGTGTGCAAAGGAAATCATTGTTGTTTGTGCTAGTGAAGTCATACAACTTGGTGTTTTAAGGAGTATTCATTTTTGCAAAAGTGAAGCAAGCCAACAGCAGTAGCAACTAAAGTAGGTACTAATTTTTTTGTGTTTTTGAAAAGAAAAAAGCAAACCAAAAAAAACTTTTTTTTGTATTTTCGATAGAAAGAAACAAGCAAAACAAAGAAAAAGAAACTAAGCAAAACAAAAACAAAGTAAAGAGATTGGTTGTGAGAGACTCCCCTTACGAGAATCTTCTTTCTCCCTGAAAGGTGACTGACGAGTAGGAAGAGATTCAATATGTCCTTATCTCCCCGGCAACGGCGCCAGAAAAAGTCTTGATGTGTGGCTCTATTACGTAGAGCCTATTGGGAGACCCCAAGAGGAAGGTGTGATAAGAACAATAGCAAGTTTTCCCTCAGTTATGAAACCAAGGTTATCGAACCAGTAGGAGTAAGGAAACAACTCCAAGGTGTTGCTAACAACTTGGAACCTGTACAACACAAACTCAATACTTTGCCCCAACTTACAATGAGGTTGTCAATCTCACTGGTGTGCTGAAAACAAGGGATTAACGTATAGTGTGGAAGATAATAGTTGCTTGCAAAAAGTAAACAGTAACAGTTGATGATGTATCAATGATAAATATTGGACCGGGGTCCACAGTTCACTAGAGGTGTTCTTCTTAAGGTAGATAACATGCTGGGTGAACAAATTACAGGGGGGAATTGACAGATTGAGAAAGCATAACAATGCATATACTAGACATCTTGAATCCTATGAGATTTGATTGGGCATTAGAACATAATACATAGACCGTAATCCAACTTCATCTATGACTAATAATCCACCTTCAGGTTATCATCCGAACCCTTTTGCTATTGTTACGTGCAAAACGTATCTACTTTCCCGGACACTTTTGCTATTGTTTCTCCTCTAACTTGTGTGATTTGGATACAACTAACATGGATTAACGCTGTTTTTAGCAGAATTGCTTTGGTGTCTAGTTTTTGTGCAAAAAATCAACTTTTAGGAAAAATCCTGGAAAGTATGGCAAAACTCCTATTTTACTAGAAGACTAATGGAGCTAGAAGATGAGACGGAGGAGGGCCACAAGGGGCCCACACCCTCTGGTCGTGCGGGTCAGGCCAGGCCGCGCCTAGGAGGGGTGTGGACACCTCAGGCACCCCCTCGGCCTTCGTCTTCGCCTACATAAAGCCTTCTAACCTAAAACAGAGGGGGGTCGACATTTTTCTAGAAAGAGTTCGCTACGCCACCACCACCAAAAACCGCGTTTCGTAACCATAAACTCCATTCTGGCACCCTGTCGGGATGGGGAATTGGAGGAGATCATCGCCATCATCATCACCAACGCCTCTCCATCAACCATCCATGTTTCCCCCATCCATGAGTGAGTAATCCCCCGCTGTAGGCTATGGGGATGGTAGGGATTGGATGATATCTATCATGTAATCAAATAAGATTGTTAGGGCATGGTGTCTAGTATCTTTATTAGTGCTATTTGACTTTGTTGCAACTTGTTGTGCTTAATGCTTGTCACTAGGGCCCGAGTACCATGATTTCAGATCTGAACATGTTATCGATTCATGATGATAGTATTGTTTGTGATCTTATTTGCAAGTTGTTTACACATATTATTGTCTGGAACCAAAGGCCCCGAAGTGACCGAAATTGGGACAGCCGGAGGGGATGGCTATAATATGAGGATCACATGTGTTCGTGGAGTGTTAATGCTTTGCTCCGGTACTCTATTAAAATGAGTACCTTAATTTCCAGTAGATTCCCTTGAGACCCCACTGCAACAGGCTGGCAGGACAAAAGATGTTATGCAAGTTCTCATTGCGAGCACGTACGACTATATATGAAACACATGCTTATGATTGTTTAGTACTTGGATGCTTTATCTTATTTATCTGCAAATGCCCTAAATCTTGAAGTTACATGAATAGTCTTGTCCATGCAACGCCCGTCCATCGATCCCTATGCCTACCGCACTTCTATCCTACTGTTTGCTACTATTGTTACGACTGCCTTTGTTTTATTGCTGCTGTTACTTTGCTATTGCTACTACAAAACTGTTGCTACTGATAAACTACTGTGAGCAAGACTATTTTTAGGTGCAGCTGAATTGACAACTTAGTTGTTAAGGCTTATAAGTATTCTTTGGCTCCCCTTGTGTCGAATTGATAAATTGGGTTGTACTACCCTCGAAGACTGTTGCGATCCCCTATACTTGTGGGTCATCAAGACTATTTTCTGACGTCGTTGCCTGGGAGCATAGCTTTATTTGTAAGTTCACTTGGATTTATTATTATTTGTTTCTATCCTTTTAATCATGGGGAAATCTCGTGATGGAAAATTTCCTATTTTACCATCCACTACAAGAAGAGGTACATTCCTAAACACCTCTGCTGCTCTTGATTCACCGTCTGTTATAAGTAAGCTTGTTACACCAACATCACATACACATGCTACACACACTGCTACTACTGCTGAATCTGAAATTGCTGTTGATGCTCATGATGTTACTTCTACTATGCTTGATGAGAGTGGTTCATTAGGTCCTTTCCTAGATGCTACAATTGCTAGAATATATTGGGAAACACTAAAACTCCTAGTGAAGACACTATTACTCCTATTAGCTCACCTGAGTCTAGAGAAAGCTATGATATTAATGATGGGTACATTAAAATGACTGATGAATTTATTGAAGAATATCGAAACACGCGTGGTGCTAGTGCTATTAGGAGTCTCCTTGAGAAACGTACTATTATACCTAAACTATTTCCTCATGCTAAGTTTGATACTTATCCCATAGACATTAAAGATAAGGATTATGATTTCTCTCTTGATTTATCCTACATAACCATTGTTGAGAAAGAACCTTTCTGTGGGACTGAGAAAGAAAGTGTTGTGTCTCATATGACTGAGCTTTCTACTATGAGTGGCTTATTTTCTGATGATTTTAAGATGTGCAAGTACTTTGTTGCTAAAATCTTCCCCTTTTCACTAAAATGAGAAGCTAAAGCTTGGTTTAATAGTTTACCTCCTGGATCCATTGATAGCCGTGAATGCTACTTTATTTCAGAAATATTTCCCTCCTAGTGCTCGACATGCTGTTTTGCAGAATTTTTTTGATTTCAAATAGGGAGAAGAGGATAAATTGCCTGAGTCATGGACAAGGTTCTGTGCCTTGATTCATGCACATCCTGGATGTCCATTACCTAAAAATGAGCTTCTTGATATATATTATAATGGACTAACAGATGAATCTAAGACATACCTATATAGTTTTGCTGATTGTGTTTTTAGGAAAAGAACTCATGAAGAAGCTAAAGAATTAATGGCTAAAATAAGCAAGAATTATGATGATTGGACTACAATTGAGACAATTACACCTGAGCCTACTACACCTGAACCAATTGTGCCTGAACCAGATCCAACACCAAAGAAGAGGGGAGTGATTGAATTAAATGACGAAGTGATGAAAGAAGCTAAGAAATGTCTTAAGGAGAAGGGTATTAGATCTGAAAATGTGAATAATTTACCTCCTATAGAAGAACTATGCAAGCCAATTTCTCACTCATCCACTATTGAGGTACATTCTCTCCAACACTTTGATGAAGGTGATATTCCCTATGGTAAACCTCCTGATCAATGCTTAGAGGAACTTGATACTTTTATTGTTAAACAAGGTAATTTTAATAAACAAGTTCAGAATCATTTATTGGAAAACTCTAGAGATATTAATGAGTTGAAAGATATTTTGGAAAGAACTGTAATGATGTCAAAATGCTTGTTAAACACTTCCAAATGGTTCAAACTCAAATTGATCAACTTGCTAAAGTGAAAAAGGATATGCTAGGTAATTCTTCTAGAGATAAACATGCTTATGAAATTAGAACTAGGAGTGGTGCTACCACTCAGGATCCTCTATATCCTGAGGGACATCCTAAAAGAATTGAGTAGGATTATCAACAAGCTGAAAATAGAGGTACTTCTTCTAAGAGAGAAAAAAAGAAACATAAAATAGTTGAGGAACCTTCTGAACCTACTGTAGATCCTAACAGTATATTTGTCTCTGATGCTGAAACTGAAAGTGGTAATGATAACAATGATGCTCCTGATAAGGAATAAATTGAAGAAGAACCTGAGAAGCACACTAAGAACACTAAGTACACTAAGGAAGATTTTATTGCTAATAAACATGGTAGTGAAAGAGAACCTTGGGTGCAGAAACCAATTCCTTTTCCTAATAAGAAACACAATTCAAAGGAGGAAGAACACTACAACAAGTTTTGTGAGTGGATGAAACCTTTATTTTTGTGAATTCCTTTGACTGATGCTATTAAGTTGCCTCCTTATTCAAAGTATATGAAGGATATTTTCTCTAATAAAAGGAATATTCCCAATGAGGAAATTTCTACTTTGCTTGCTAATTATTCCTTCAATGGTAAGGTTCCAAAGAAACTTGGTGATCCAGGTTTTCCAACTATTCCTTTCTCTATTAAAAATAATTAAGTTAGAACTGCTTTGTGTGATTTGGGAGCTGGAGTTAGTGTTATGCCTGTTTCTCTATACAAGAGACTTCAACTAGAAAAATTGATACCAACTGATATATCTTTGCAAATGGCTGATAAGTCTACTATTCCTGTTGGTATATGTGTGGATGTTCCTGTTCAAGTGGCTCATAATTGCTTGGTATTAACTAATTTTGTTGTGCTTGAGATGCCTGAATATGATAATATGTCTATTATTCTTGGCAGACCCTTTCTTAATACTGCAGGTGCCGTCATCAATTGTAATCAAGGAAAAGTAACTTTTAATATTAATGACAAAGAGCATACTGTTTATTTCCCAAAGAAGATTGATAATAGATATGTCTTAAATTCAAAATATTGAGGGCATCCAAGTTGGAGAAATATATTGTCCCATTCCACAAGAAAGTTTTGAAACTATTATGATTGGGACTATTGCTATCAAGATTGAGGTAACATAATCATTTTGTGAAAAGCAAAGTTTTGTTTCATATAAAATTGTTTTGGTAACAAGACTTGATCAACCTTGTTAACAAAGGGATTTTAATGGACAAAACAATGCTTTCACGATGATTATACTTGCAAACCTTTATTTTTCTCCATTCCAATCTTTGCTCTTCGTCTTGTTAGTCTTAGTTTTGCTAGTTGCTTGATTGTTAGAGTGTCTTAGAAATTCTGTAGTTTTGGTTTTGCTTTGATTTTGTGTCTTTCAAAAAAAACTTTTTCTGCAAGAAAATCAATTTTCATAACCTGAAAATTGGCCAAAAATAAAGTTTTCCGAAAAATTCCAAAAAAATCATATTAAATGTTTGCATGAAAAAAGGGGCAGAGGGGCACCTGGAATGACCCAAGGGGACCCACCAGGCCAGAACAACCCCTGGTGGCGCAGCCAACCCCAGGTGGCGCCTGGCCCAGGTGTGGTCCACCCCTAGCCCTCCAACTTGCCTCCTTCCAGCCACTTCTTTCTCTCTCCCAAAAAACACCGGAAAACTTCTCAAAGCTCGAGTTCCTGTTGTTCTTGCTCCCGAATTTAGATCTTCTTGCTCAGCCCATCTTTGCTGCTAATTTCTGGAGGGATTGCTCTCCGGTATGTGCCTCCTCTTCTTGTCCAATTAGATTTTTGATTGGTGGATTGTATCTTGAGTATTTTGCTACTGTAGGTGACAGGTTGTGTGAGCTTGCATGCTTGTTCTATGCTTAGAGATTTCATTTTGATGCATGTTTAGCCCTCTAGCAAGTTCCTATAGTAGTTCCTCATCATTTATCAACTTGGAAATCACTTGGTTTGATGTTTGTCTAAAAATTTCAGAAAATATGATGAGTGCATACCAGCTCAATCAACATGAAGTAAGTGTACCAAAGATTATGAAAGTCCACCACGAGGAGGAAGTTTTCTCTTCCATTTATCCATGCCCAGAATTCATGAGAGCTGCAGGGATATTTCAGGATTTCCAGACTATGATTTCTAATGCAGGGTTGGAGCATTTTGTTTAAGAAGAACCCTATCAATATGTTAAGCTAACCATGTTTGTGGTGCAGGACTTTCGGTTTAGTTCGTCCTTGCCTAATCCCATGGTCCACTACAAAATTTACAATATAGCTGTCAACCTCCCTTTTGATGATTTTTTTACAGCTATTAGAGTGCCACAGTGGGGTTCATGTGAGAAGATTAGAGAGAGGCCTAAGCCACTCATGGACTTATATGCAGAGATTTGCCAAGGTTGCAACTTCTCAAAGGAGAGTGGTAAAATTCGGAATATTCATTTCCCATCCATTAGATATTTGCCTATTTCATTGCCAAGTGTGTTATTGCTAGGAAGACTACTAGAAAATTATCTTCGTTTGATCTAGCTTTTATCTCAGCCGCCTTGAAACAAGATAGGACTTATAACTTGGGTGGTCTGATAGCCTTCTGTCTTGCTGCTAACCGTGAGAAATGTGGAATTTGTGGAGGTATCATTGCATCTCGTCTATTAGCTTTGTACCATTTAGCACCTCATCATCCAGACTTGTAGTTTCCCATAGAGAGACTTGATCTCAATTCCATGGTTCAGCATAAATTTGTTTCTTGTTGGGCTAGTTTGAGCGAGTTACTGTATGAAATAACCTTTGTCAAGAGTGGTTGGAGAGGGGGTAAGACTGAGAAAGTAGTCTCTTTGCCTGCACCTGCTTTGTTTAACTTTGATACCAGGCAAGGATGGTCGCTCACGGAGGAAGAACTTGACACATACATGGTGGAGCTCTCCCAGCAAGAGGAGAATGTTGGAGGGGATTCCGAAGATGATTCGGTTCAGCCTTCCAACATGGGGGAGTCTTCATACCAGAAACCCTTTTGTGATTGGGGTGCTTCTTCTTCTTCATCGCGAGGGCCTAATTATGATCATTCCTAGGATGACCCACCGGCTTGGGGTTACTACCAACGTTATTGATTGATATCCACTTAGGCCAAAAGCCTAATCTTGGGGGGAGGTGCACCGACATCACACTCATCTATATATCATGCTTCGTCAGTTCTTTGTATATCCATCTTTCACTTTCTTTTTAGTTTTTGTTTCTGTTTTCCAAAACACAAAAAGACCAAAAATATTTTTGTTGTTTCTCTTGGTTTATTTCTTTGCTTTTTCGCTTTGGTTTTCTTTAAGAAAAATCCCAAAAGATTTTGCTTTGTTTGTTTTTGCTCTGAGTGCTTGCTTTAAAAAATTTAAAACCCAAAAATATTTGTTCTTCTTCTTTGGTTTTGTGAAGTTCGTTGTAGGGTCTAGCGGTCCTTAGTGGAGTTTGGTTTCATATTATTATTCAAGCCACACAAGTGAAAGGCAATAATGATGATTAATGACAACTCGAGGTGTGGTAAGAGGCTAGTAATAAACTCTATTTGTCTTCATTTTTGTACATACACTCATCATTGTGGGCATGCTTAGTCTGTTCATGTAAGGTGTATGTTATTTATGGATGCTTAGTAGTTCTTGCTCTCTTATGATTAGATCCATCTTGCTAATAGTTTGTAGCATGTCACATGAATGTTTGCCTGCATTGTTCTATTCATAACTTGGTATGACATTGTGGTATCCTCCTCTGAATGTTTCATTTGAATCGACTTGGCACATGCTCACGCATGCATATGACTGAACCAAAGTCAGTTAAGCCTCGATGATTTATTTTGCCTCAGAGTTCTTGTATCACTTTTATGCCATAATTACTTATGTTTTGTTGCAAGCATGATTACGACAGTTATTTCTCTCTCGTTTGTCGCTCCCTTTCTACTGCTATCCTTCACTTGCACTGAGTACGAGCTCTACTTGTGCATCCAACTCCCCAAAACCAAACTTTTCAAAAAGTGTCCACCATATCTACCTATTAGCATCATTGCTATTCCGTGCATATTCTTTATGCCTTATTTTCTTCCAAATAAAATGGTGCTTGTTATGATAAAAGTAGTTAGTAAAGCTCTCACGAACTTGATGGCACACTTTATTTTCTTGCACTTAATAAACCTGAACCATTGTGACCGTCCATGAAAGTTATATGCTTGCAAATTATAGGCTGGGAGTTAGCAGAACCATGCTGTCACGAGGAACTCTATCAACACTTGTAAATATTATCCAGTTGATATCATGCTCTTTTGTTTATGGATGTTGACGGTATAAAAGGGGGGCTTGTAAGTCCATGGAGTTATGTATATGTGTTAGAGAAACGCTTGGGCCGCTAGCCTAAGCCATGCCTAATCATGTTGGAAACTTACAGCATAACCATCATGAGCAATCTGTGAAGCATCCTCAATAAAAACCTATGCAAATAGCAAATAAAAAGATCGCTGAGATGCTCATTGTCTGTTGCCTTGTCATTTTGATATGGGATAGCTCCTGTATCATGGGGCAAGGGGTACCCCGTTGGCGGTTCTCTATGATACGTATGTACTTACAATGACAAGAACTTACCGGTAACTAACGTTGAGTAGCATGAGGAACGACCCTCGTACTCAAGGGACATGAGATTTCTAGTTTATGATCTGTCAATCATATAACTCAAATTGGACCTCACTTTAAACTTAACCATCTAAAGATGCCTAAGATAGGGGAAATGAGAGCTCAAAGCTAATGAGTACCGTACTTTCAGCATTTGGAAGCATTTCAAACTTATCAAAACCTTTTTCACTTCCTTGTTGAGTCACCACTTATTCTATGAGCACCTTCTTGAGAGCATAGTTGTCAATCTTAGTGTAATTTTCTTGTCTCAAAACTTGGTTAATTATGTCATAACTTTAATGCTTGTATCTTTGATATCTTTACTTCTAGTATTCACTTGAACTTCAGAGGTGCCTTGGAATTTATGTTTTGCTCTACAATCAAAGGCAAGCAAGATACCACTCTATCATACCTTCTTATGAGCATTGCAATGTTGCTTATGTTTATGTTTCATGCTACTTATTATTATTGTGTTGAAATCTCTTCATAGCTTGCACGGATATTGAGTAAACTTAGTTGCATACTCCTTATTATGAATTGTCTAAGTACTGATCATATGTTGAGAATATATACATTATATGAAGCAAATGTGTTTGTAAAAGTTTCTTTTATCGCACTCAGTTTTCAACAAAATTGCTTGAGAAGAAGAAATAATCTAATCTTGGGGGAGTTGATGCGTCCAAAACGTATCTACTTTCCCGAACACTTTTGCTATTGTTTCTCCTCTAACTTGTGTGATTTGGATACAACTAACACGGACTACCGCTATTTTCAGCAGAATTGCTTTGGTGTCTAGTTTTTGTGCAGAAAATCAACTTTCAAGAAAAATCCCGAAAAATATGGCAGAACTCCTATTTTACCAGAAGACTCACGAAGCCAGAAGATGAGACGGAGGAGGGCCATGAGGGGCTCACACCCCTGGCCGCGAGGGCCAGGCCAGTCCGCGCCTAGGAGGGGTGTGCCCACCTCGGGCACCCCCTCGGCCTCCCTCTTTGCCTACATAAAGCCTTCTGACCTAAAAACAGAGGGGGGTTCGACGTTTTTCCAGAAAGAGTTCTGCTGCGCCGCCACCACCAAAAACCGTGATTCGGAACCAGAAACTCTGTTCTGGCACCCTGCCGGGATGGGGTATTGGAGGAGATCATCTCCATCATCATCACCAACGCCTGTTGATGGGGGGATACCAATCGGGGTATACCCACGAAGCGGAGTCGCCAGCTGGATCAAGCCGATAGAAACCTAGCCCTGAGCGGGTCGACCCGCCCAATATGGCGACTGGAGCATGCTGGACCAAGACGACTGGCGTCGACTGGAGGCCCAAGACGGCGACTTCAATACAAAGCCCACCAAATATTTGTAAACCCTAACTGGCTGCATATATAAAGCCACTAGGGGCACCTCCACGGGACATCTTCTTTCACATTAGACTAGATCAAGTCTCTCCCTCCGCCTACGGCGGCTCCCATGTAAACCAATCTATGATCATATACTGGATTGATAGCAGGACGTAGCGATCCTCCATCGAGGGGACGTGAACCTGGGTACATCGTGTGCTAATCTCGCTCCCGGATTCTCCTACGTCGCCTTGCTCTCTCTACGTAAGCTACCCCCAGTAGCATCTGCCGTGCAATACCACGACAGTTGGCGCCCACCGTGGGACAAGCGGTGCTTGAAGGTGATAATCCCGGCGGGATCCCTCTCCATCGACGCCGACCAAATCGAATCGACCTGGTTCCAGCCAATTGCAGTTCAACACCACGCCGCATTTATGAAGCTCCTTCATACGGGAGAATATTCCTTAATTGGGAACGATTTGTCTCTAAGCTGATCCAATCTAGGTGACGACGCTTGGCCTCATGCGGCTCGGTGCAGCGACGTTCCAGGCTCAAACGCAATAAGCGGCAGCCAAAGCCAACAGATCAGTCCCTGGTCGATGGGTAAAGTGCATGCTTTCCTTATTATTCTATTCATATTTAGTTTAATCTATAGTACCAGAGAAAATTGGGTAGCCTCCATGTGAGTTTGTTCCCCACATCGGTGGTGCTTCTGTCAGGCTCACACACACTGAATCGTGCGCGGCTATGGCCAACGGTTTTTCCTCTATCCGATTCCATCTCTCTCACTATTGATTATTTTTTAATTAATTAATATTTTATTTGAGTCTAATTGACGTTGTCCGTTTGCATTATTTAGAGCATTACCCATTACTGCAAGATTGGACGGCGATTTTCTGATCCGGCAGCTGCCCGCCGACGCGAAAAAGGCACGTGCACTTGATGTGCAAAATTACAGGCGCGCCGGCGTTCCTGATCAGTTCTATACATCGTGTCTTTACGGCCACACGAGCCAGCGCCTCGCGCTATACCCGTGGAATTCAGGATGGTGACGGCTCCGGCTCCTCGATTGCAACCATAACATATATGCACAAGCTACAACAAATGAAGTGCCAATGAGTTCCCCGTTTAATCCCATCTCTCCTTAATTCTTACTTTGATTATTTAATTTAGATCTGATCCCTTATATGCATCGTATTGCCATGAAAGCTATCTAATCGATCTTAGCTAGAGAGACATACATATACACTTCTCTCTTACTCGTTATTCTCTCAAATAATTATTATTTAATTTAATCATCAACCGCTTCATGCTGTTTATTTGTATATTTATGAAATCCCATTTGAGACAATGGAGTTGTGAAGGAGCCAACTCAGTCGCTTGGCTGTCGCGGATTCTTCACGCCCGCCGCGGACTGCCTGTCACAGACTCACCATGCTGCGAAACTCGCCTAAACGCGGACACGCTTAAACGCGAACTCGCTAGGCTCGGGGACTCGCCTGCTGCGGGATCGCCATCGCGACCTCGCCCTCGCGGCCCCGCCATCGTCAACTTTGCCATAGCGCGACCTCCGTCCGCCGCGTCGACCCCGTGTCCGCCGCGTCGACTTCGCCATAGCGCGACCTCCGTCCGCCGCGTCGACTCCGTGTCCGCCGCGTCGACTTTTTTCGGCTAAACGCCGTGCGGCCCTGTCCGCTACGACAAATGCGTACTCCATGCCTGCTAAGGGACCTTTATCGTCTGAGTCGCCAGAGAGGGTCGCTTGCCACGCTGCATGGACTCACCACTGGGCGTCTCTTCCTCTCGGGAAAAATCAATTCGCCTTTGTCAATCTTTGAAAGAGCGACTCACAATGGCCAAGTAGTGCGGACGAGGAGTCGCAAACCGAGCCTCGGTTCGTCCACGAAAAACGCTAACCGAGAGCCATCATTGGAGTCGCCTTGCTCGACTGGCCTTCCGGGCCAAGACAAATGGCAGTGCTACACAAACAGCACCATGTCCTCCTCAACCTTAGATAGCGCGACTCGCACGGCCAAGTACTGCGGACAAGGACTTGCAAACCGAGCCTCGGGTCGTCGAGGAAGAACGCCAAGTCGAGAGCCATCTTTGGAGTAACCATGCGACTGGCCCCCTGGGCCAAGACGAGAGACTCGCTAACAAAATAGTGCAATCAACATCATCGCGGACTCGCAATCATCGCAGACTTGCCACACTCGAGGACTCGCAATCATCGCGGACTCGCCACACTCGGGGACTCTCCCCTCGCGGACTCGCCAAACTCGGGGAATATCCCCTCGCGGACTCGCCACACTCGGGGACTCTCCCCTCACGGACTCGCCACGCTCGGGGACTCTCCCCTCGCGGACTGGCTCGACCTCGCTACTCGCCATGCTCGGCAGCAACCACTATTATTTTCAGAATATGCATCTCTAAAGAGCCTCAAGTCGCCTCTACAAGCCAACTCGAGCCTCGGGGACACTCCTAGGCATACTGTGTGTACGCGTGGTTCCACGACCGCGGACTCACCCTCGCATACTCATCACGCTCGGGGACTCGCCACCGCGAACTCGCCCTCGCGTACTCAACATGCTCGGGGACTCTCCGCCATGGACACTCGCCCTCGCGTACTCAACACGCTCGGGGACTCACCACCGCGGACTCGCCCTCGCGTACTCTCCATGCTCGGGGACTCGCCGCCGCGGACACTCACCCTCGCGTACTCAACGCGCTCGGGGACTCGCCATCGCAGGCTCGCCCTCGCATACTCAACGTGCTCGGGGACTCGCCACCGCGGACTCGCCCCCGCGTACTCAACATGCTCGGGGACTCGCCACCGCGAACTCTCCCTCGCGTACTCAACGCGCTCGGGGACTCGCCACCGCGGACTTGCCCTCGCGTACCCAACGCGCTCGGGGACTCTCCACCCGGACTCGCCCTCGCGTACTCAACGTGCTCGGGGACTCGCCACCACGGACTCGCCCCAGCATACTCAACACGCTCGGGGACTCGCCACCGCGAACTCGCCCTCGCGTACTCAACGCGCTCGGGGACTCGCCCTCGCGTACTCGCCACGCTTGGGACTCGGCACGCTCCACGTTCGGGGACTTGCCGCAACTGGCGGATTCACCGACACCCTGCGTCTTTCGCCAACTGGCCATCACCGACTGGCTCATGCCGACCGTCTCCCACTTCACGGTTCTTTTCTCTGTTCAGGAGCTTGTCGCCGATTCATCATGACCCATCGTCAAGACTCTCCGTGCCCTGCCTCAAGCCCATGTTGAATCGACAGCGCACTCGGGGACTACTGATGGGGGAATACCAATCGGGGTATACCCACGAAGCGGAGTCGCCAGCTGGATCAAGCCGACAGAAACCTAGCCTTGAGCGGGTTGACTCGCCCAATACGGCAACTGGCGCATGCTGGACCAAGACGACTAGCGTCGACTGGAGGCCCAAGACGGCGACTTTAATACAAAGCCCACCAAATATTTGTAAACACTAGCTTGCTGCATATATAAAGCCACCAGGGGCACCCCACGGGGCATCTTCTTCCACATTAGACTAGATCAAGTCTCTCCCTCCGCCTACGGTGGCTCCCATGTAAATCAATTTATGATCATATACTGGATTGATAGCAGGACGTAGCGATCCTCCATCGAGGGGACGTGAACCTGGGTACATCGTGTGCCAATCTTTCTCCCGGATTCTCCTACGTCGCCTTGCTTCCTCTACGTAAGCTACCCCCAGTAGCATCTGCCGTGCAATACCACGACACCTCTCCATAAACCATCCATGTTTTCCCCATCCATGATTGAGTAATCCCCCGCTGTAGGCTATGGGGGTGGTAGGGAGTGGATGAGATCTATCATGTAATCGGATAAGATTGTTAGGGCATGCTGCCTAGTATCTTTATTAGTGCTATTTGACTTTATTGCAACTTGTTGTGCTTAATGCTTGTCACTAGGGCCCGAGTGCCATGATCTCAGATCTGAACATGTTATTGATTCATGATGATAGTATTGTTTGTGATCTTATCTGCAAGTTGTTTACACATATTATTGTCCAGAACCAAAGGCCCCAAAGTGATAGAAATTAGGACAGCCGGAGGGGATGGTTGTGATATGAGGATCACATGTGTTCACGGAGTGTTAATGCTTTGCTCCGGTACTCTATTAAAAGGAGTACCTTAATTTCCACTAGATTCCCTTGAGGCCCCGCTGCAACAGGCTGGCAGGACAAAAGATGTAGTGCAAGTTCTCATTGCGAGCAGGTATGACTATATATGGAACACATGCCTATGATTGTTTAGTACTTGGATGCTTTATCTTATTTATCTGCAAATGCCCTAGATCTTGAAGTTACATGAATAGTCCCGTCCATGCATTGCCCGTCCATCCATCCCTAAGCCTACCTCGCTCAAATACTACCGTTTGTTACTATTGTTACTACTGCCTTTGTTTTACTGCTGCTGTTACTTTGCTATTGCTACTACAAAACGGTTGCTACTGATAAACTACTATGAGCAAGACTATTTCCAGGTGCAGCTGAATTGACAACTCATTTGTTAAAGCTTATAAGTATTCTTTGGCTCCCCTTGTGTCGAATCAATAAATTGGGTTATACTACCATCGAAGACTGTTGCGATCCCCTATACTTGTGGGTCATCAGCTCTCGATCACTCATACCGTTCTCCGGAGTTTCTTCTCTTTAAGATGATGCATTTTAGGACATATCCACCACTTCAAAATTTGATTTGACACTTCAAATTATCATTTCAACACTTCAACGATTCTTAAAACTCTAAATTGACTTCGACACTACATAGACTGATTCCGAAAATACATAGATTGGTAGACACTACCTCGCGTCCGACAAACACTACCTTGACTCCGATATAGTACACACCCTACACATCAGCCCAGTCGCCATTGGGGGAGGCATCGATCTCATTCCAGAAAGCAGAGTCCAACTCGGAGTGCGATGAGACGGTGGCGGTGGAGTGGCAAACCTCCGACTCCGTAGCTTTCTTCTTCTTTGATGACCCCTCGCAGTGTAGAACTCCATCTTCTCCTGAATGAACTCCGGGTGCTCACGGTGACGCCTCGCCTTGGCCACCTTGTTAGACTAGTGGGTCTAAATATGCAGGAAGTCCTGGGCGATTCTCCCTTTGTTGTTCGCTGGTGACCATCCGCATCTCTTACGCGAGGAACTCGTCCTTCACCTGGCTCTCCACCTTGTGGAAACTGAGATCTGACCACAGCCGACTGAAACTCCACATTGTCCCGTCGTAAGCGCGCGCGAAGAGCTCAAGCGAGTTGAAGGTGCCGAGTCATTGGGGTTCGCATATGCAAAAAATTGCCCTACACGAAAATTGCCCTACATGAAGATACTAACGGTTTAATCTAGAACTCACCAGTGTTGATGCGGAAGAAGACATTGAAGAAGATGTTGATGAAGAATGTGATGATCCAGTAGATGCACGGATCGAATCTACTACCCTCCATAGGTTGAACACGTCCGATTCCCCTTACCTGCCAGCGCTCCGCCGTCTAGAGGTCAACGTTGATGGTGCTAGTATTGCAACCTCACGACATACGTGTATGATAGAGATATTGATCTTCCCAGCACACGAAGGAGGAGGAGGAGACTTGTGTGTCTCATGGGGCATCCCCTAGGGGTATATATAGCAGGAGGGGGAGGGTGCACATGGTCTAGGGTTCTTCCCCTAGGACGCTGGCCATGGTGGGGCCAGGAGGTGGCGCTTTCCCCTGTTATAGCATGTGTGCGATTCCTCAATCATCTACTTCCATCATATGGAGATATGGTATCATTGCTTTCCTTTATTTACAAGATCCATATCTTCTCAATCAAGGGATATATAAACATACCATATATAGGAGTTATGATATAAAACTTCCATATGAGAGAGATACCATCGGAACCTTCCATATATGACCATATGCAGATACAA
Source organism: Avena sativa (assembly GCA_916181665.1). NCBI lineage: Eukaryota > Viridiplantae > Streptophyta > Magnoliopsida > Poales > Poaceae > Avena > Avena sativa. Next base: position 42,247,750 of record OV702285.1, on the reverse strand, counting down.
CAAGTCATAGGGAAAACCCTAAGCCCATGCACCAGCCCTAGGGGGCTGTATAACATCCATAGTTTTGTTAATCCTAATTAGGGTTTTATCTTGTGCATCGTGAACATTGCATGTATCTCTTTGGACTAATAAAATGTGCATTGATATAAGAAGAAGAAGAAAATAAAACCCTAGTTTTCCCATTTTTCTTTCCAAGTAAATTCTTCTCAAAATGCTCTCCAGTTTTGAGAAGGATAAATCATGGAGCCTTTAGTGTATAAAAAGGTTCCATGTTGTTTCCAAAGTATTTGAAATCTGCCAGCTACTTTGAAATAATTCAAAAAAATGGCAAAGTTTGAAAATACAAAAGATAGAAGGAAAAAAGAAAAAGGGGTTTATCAGAAAAATAGAGATCCTAGCTACTGGTCGTTTGGTCCCTTCCTCTTCCTCTTCCGCGACCCACTTGCAAGCCACCCCTGCCCAACCTCTTCCCGCCTATGGCTCGATACTCCTAAGGCCTCATATTCCATCATTGTCTTCCTCCCGATGGAGGAAGCTGCTCGCTGGCGCGCCGTCCGCCACTGCCATCGTCGCGCCAAGATTCATGTTGTCGCCCCCTATCGTCTACAAGTACTCAACATTGCTGCCGAAGAACCCTAGCACACAGTCTTCCCTCCCTAACGTCTTTCTCCCGCGTGAGGACCAAACATTAGCCCTCGGGATCAACCGTGCCCTGTCCTCCTAGGACCTTGCTAAGGCCAGCGTTGGACTCACCATGCTCCCCTCATACTTCTCCTAGAAGGAATCGACGACATACTTCCTTAATTGGCGCTGATGACCCCATCCTCTCCGACGTCGGTCATCGTCGCTCCCGACCTCTCATTTCTTACCCTACCCCACCATCAGCTTCATGGTGAGATCCTTGTTCTCCTGGTTGCCTCCAAGCTCCCCCTTGCTTCCTGGTTTGCCGGAGCGTTGTGCACCCTCGACCACCGCTGCAAATGCTCGTCGGCAGAGCTTCTCATGTGTCCAAAACCTGGCGGCGCAACCACCAATCGGTTCCTCATCATGTACTCTCTCCAACGCACCGGCCCACGTGTCTAGGCGCACTCGGGATCAACAGATCCGTGCTCCACCTGGGAGAATCTCCATTGCCAACATCAGCGTGACGTCATGACGACGTCATGCTTTTCTCTTTTTATTTTTGTATTTCTGTAATTATTTAAATGATGAGATGTGGGTCCCCTTTGTAAGAGGTATAAACATTTTCAGTAATGTTTTATATTGAATAAAATTATTGATATGTCCAATGTGTAATTCTTTTTGTAATTTTCCTAAATGATTTAAAATGGAAAAATCAAAACTAATTTATTTTAAGCTAGAAAAATGAGTGTAATATATCAAAATGTTCAAAAAATAAGCTTTACACTTTAGCATCAAAATCATGCATTGTTAAACAACTTATAACCCTGTTTTGTTAGGAGAACTAAATGGACCCTTTATGGAAGCATGGGGTCTAACACGGCTGCGCGTAAGCACCTGACCAGGAAATGTTTTTTTTCTTTTTGGTTGGTGAGGTTCTTAGTTTATTCTTGTATAGTCCATCAAACATTGGTCCCTGTGCGTGCCTCACGTAAATGTTTTTCTTGTTCGCTCATTCTTCTTGCTTTGACTCGATCTGGTCTGGTTGATCTGAATCTGATGCTTCCTTCTTCGGCCTGGTTAACACGGCATCGCTGACTGGCGACCTTCCGTGCAGTCGCAATGTGTGCGCCTCGTCGGAAAGCATCTGGCGTCTGCGGCCTAGACCAATTAATAATAGATTAATTCGAATCAAACACAGCGACAAAACAAACCACACGGACGATAGGTATGGCGCGAACTCAAAGTGGTTTTTCTACTATCTTGTATAATATCGGCACGAGGTTTCTATGCTAGAACATCACGCTGGGAAGAGGGTGTATATTCCTCGCACACCTCTCTGCCCCTTTTAGGGCTTGTTTACTTTTTTGATATTTTTATTCCTAAAAGATGTGGATATATGCGAGGATTTGTTGTTCATCCAATACTCCGCAATCCTCTCAAATACCCTTCCTTAAAAATACTCTACCATGATGAAGAGTTTTTAATCTAGCAAAAATACACTAGTGTGGAGGGGATTTATGGGGATATTTCGGAATTATCCCCTCCAAACCCGGCCTAATAAACGACGTATGGGGGAAATTCCGGGATACAAAATAATCCCCTCCTATCCTCTTAAATACCCTAGAAGTAAACAAGGCCTTACATGGTGATATTTTCCTATCCAGATTAAGGGTTTGTTTAATTCAAAAAAAATGTAAAACATAGGAATAGAAAAAATATAGAAAAATAATGACATGATATTTGGAATCCTGCAGAATTGAAAAATGTAGGAATAGATAAAATAATCTGTTCAACTGCATTGCACGAATAATGCAGAAAATTCTATAGGGTTTAGATACTTTTCATAGTTATCATAGACATATAATAATTTTTTTAAGAGGTCTCACCTTTTATTAGAGATCCTATAGTATCATAGTATACGAAAACAATGCATAGAAATTTATGTGATTCATTCCTTTGAAACAAACTGACTCAATAGAAAAAATTTCCTATGAATTGGAATCCTATAGACTATTTTTAAAAAATTGTTTGAATCAAACATACCCTTAAGAGAAAGTAACACTTGATTTTCACGACAATCAACAAAGCGCAAGGGCAGACCATCCCATAAAAAACGAAGGAAAGGTTCAAACCAAGAAGTTGTGGAAAACACACGGGGCCTTAGACCGCGCACAACATAGTCTACCAGAAAATCCTTAGAATTTGAAGTCATTGGACCAAATTTGAGCAGTATTCTTGATTACATACGTCCTATTAGTGGCCTCTACCAAAATGGAAGGAATGTAAATATAGATTTGAATTTTGTAATACAACGTGCCTACATTTTCTATATATGGGAATACTTATATTTACATGTGAGAAACAAAAAAAATTCACCGGGCATTCAACTTCAAATAATAGTTACATTGTCCACAAGAAAAAAAAAAACTTTTGGAGAAAGCTCAGGCGGGAAGCACTTTCAAAACTATTCCTAGCTATATAGTACTTCCTCTGATCCATATTAGTTGACTTCAATTTAGATGTATCTAGACAAGTTTTTGTGATAGATACATCCAAATTAGAGTCAACTAATATGGGTTGGAGGGAGTAGCATTTTCTGAATTGGATAATATCAGCTGTCGCTCTAGACAAATGCATATATATATCTATATAAGCAAAATAGGACTAATCCATTGTTGAGGATGAGCTGGTTATGAAAAAATGAACAGTTAAAATATATAGTAACTCTTTTAGTACAATTTGTACTGCAAATATATATAGACCTACTATGTCTGAATAAGTTTCTGGAAACCTATTTCAGACAAAGAGCAACCTGTCGGTGCATCGGCCTCAATGACACCGAGCCCACTTGCCACCTCTAACTTTAGCCTCTCCATCGCTGGTGCCGGCAGCCGCATAGGGACCAGCACACCCTCCTCGCCAGCCTCGTTCCTCCCCGCTAGGTGGAACGTCGCAAGGGTCGCCGTCGCAGGCCCTCCGTATACGGCGCGGCCCCATCCAACATCCACATCTCTCAGCCCTGCCCGCGTGATATCCGACACGACGTATGTGCGTGCCACTGCGAACCGCGGGCGCCCGTGCGCCGCCATCAGGTCAGTCACCGACTGTAGATGTCCGTCCTCCATGGCATGTGCCTTGGCGTCCACCACCAGACGCAGCGCGTGCCCGTACGTACGCCGGCGCAGCTCCCCTGCAGCCGACTCGGCCACTGCGAACGAGAACGCGTTGCCATAGAAGCCCCGCGGCACGACCAAGCTCATCCCCTTGCGGCCGCGCGCGTTCACCACGAACTGCACACGCACGAGGTCCTCATCGTCGTACATGAGGGCGTTGGCGCGGCACCTCCACATGAACGCCGCGATGAGGTCGAACCGCGAGCTCTTGGAGGCCAACTCCGGCGTCGCGAGCGCCCGCAGCGCGGCGATCTCACGGTGTCCGAAGAAGAAGTTTCGGTGCACGAGGGCGTCCCCGGGATAGACCTTGTCCCTCCCGGCGTCGGGAACTGGCTCGTACTCCGGGTGGTGGCGTGTAATAGCCTGCGGCGGGCTGCGCGCGGAGAGGATGTCCCGCGCCCACACCGGCGGCACCGTGGGCGCGTCGGGCACCCCGCGCGCGAACTCGCTGATGGCTGTCAGGAGCTGCGACGTGCCGGCGGCGTCCGCCAAGCAGTGGCATATCTGCAAGCCCCACACGAATCCGCCGCACCGCATGCGCGTGACCTGGAAGAACAGCAGTGGCCGCCCAACTACGGTGGCGCCAATGAACGCGCCGTCAGGCTCGCACAGGAACTGCTCGTGGCACGGCACCGGCGGGCCTGTCACAGCCCCGAGATCCTCCAGGGTTGCATCCGCGTCCGCCTCCACGAACACGGCGCCCTCGCCCGTGCAATCGACGAGGAGCTTGCTCCCTGCAGCCCCAGGGGTGGCTTCCCGGATGCGGCCGGCGATAGGGTAGTAGTGCACCAACGCCTCAGCCAGGGCTGTCCGGAGCACGGCGGCCGGGTCATCGCCAGCCCTGGCATCGCTCCGACGGTAGATGTGGACCCCGGAGCGGTAGAAGCGGATGCCTTGCTGGTCATCTATGTCGGAGAGCGTCTTGAGCTCGTAAGGCGTCGGCCGCGCCGGCACCACGAGCTCCGGAGCGCTCCGACGGACCGTTATCGCAGGCATGGTCATCCTTGAGATCGATCTTCCTTGTATAGTTTCTTGTCTCTGCTTGTCTCCCTTTTGAACTTGAGCTCTTTTATCTGCCGCTTGCTTTCTTTCTGAACTTGAGTTCTTGTCTCTGGTATTGTGTGAGGGTATGCCTGTGGCGATCATCTATATATACAGGTGCATGTGAGTTGGTCATGCATGACGAGCGAGGTAGGTGTTGGTAGGAAACGCACGTGGGTTATAGCTAGCTAGTTCTGAGTATTTCAAATAGGAGTATGTCAATATGTCATTATTTAGCTGAGTCGTCATAGTAGTTCTCTCGTTTACTTTATGGATGTTCCCTGGTTGTGTTAGACCAAGTAGTCCGTGTTATAGTGGGTTAGACGCGTGATGACCAAGTTGTCCGTGTCTTGAGAAAGCTAAACAACTACTAACTCCGTCCCAAGAGTTAAGGCTTATAGTTTCACACAGTATCTATATAATAATATTATTTTATAATTTTTTTTAAAAGTTGATCAAACTTTAGATAGTTTAACATTTAAAAAAACTTTAAACCTTGAGACGAAGGTAGTACTAGATAACTTGACAATTCGGATAGACCTATATGAACAACTGTACTGTAGCCTAAACAGCTACTCCTAGATGACTGCAGTGATGACTTTATTAAAGTGTAAATTTGACGTTACTTATGAAGGTAAGCTTGGAATTAATCTACTCGGGTAATTTTTTTTAAGTATTATGGTGGCAGTTAACTGCTTATTTCAACTTTCAACGTGGTCAATACCAACTCAGCACTGCATTTTCCTACCGTTGCCAAAATACTTTTCTAGTGGCGCCAAGCAAGATCCGTGACCGTGACTTTCACATCGAACGCGCGCGTGCAGAATCCATCTACGTTGTTAATTAGTACCTCTTTGTATAGACGGTAAACTGATAGTTCGGCGCAGACATGGTGGAATTCCGGAACGATCGTCAGTCCGATGTTCCTGTCGATCCTTCGCTTATACGTTGACGTTGACAGACTGTAGGCTGCCCATGTGTTTTGTCTTTGGCCGCTTTGGAACTTTTGAATTGCTATAATTCTGGAATCTGGACCGTCCTCATGCATGATCTCATCCACAAAACTGACTCGGTACTCCGGTCTCTTCACGGCCATCAACCAGATTGACTGAATCACTGTTACTTTTACTTTTTTGAACACGTTCCTGCCTCTACGTTGAAATCGATGCAAGATTTTCATTTATTGCATAGTTTTTTTTGGCAGGATTTATTGCATAGTTTTATAGTTTATACAACTTATAAGAATCGCTTAAAGTGGTGGCACGACTCAGCCAGCAGAACAAAGAACACAAAAAAGCATCTGTACATATTGTAATCTACTCCTTTGTTTAGAAATATAAGATGTTTTAAGTTTGTGAAGGAAATATATCTACACACCTTTTAATGTCTAGATTCATTTGAACTTAAACACTAAAAGGTGTCTAGATACATTAGCTTCACTGCGGTGACCCAGCATACCACTGCATGATATAGTACACTATAGCGTTGACATAACATCAATAGAACATCGTTTCACTGGTTTTACATCCCTCAGAGTGGTACAATAGAAACACAGCATGTCCAAAACATAATTATAGGTTACAACTCGACTTTTTACAAAATATCCAGAGAACACTCTAGGTTAAAGACAGAGAAAGAAACTTCTTACAAAGAAGATTAAAAAAATAACAACTCAAAAACCATCATACTAATAAGACTAGTATCTGAACTATTGGGCTGGCATTGCTGCTATTGCAATACTCTATAGAAGTAGGTTCTATGGCTAGAGATTATATTCCTATCTAATCATCAACTTCGTCTTCACTTGAGTTGATGTATATGTTGACTTTCTTGACTTTATTGAAGAGCTTGAGCTTGTGATGATGATTCCTGGAGCATAAGTTGATGTAGACGTTGTCTGTATTGACTTCAGAATCTAGCAAGGGTTAAGAAGATACGTTGAGTACGAGTGTACTCAGCAAGTTCACTAAAAATGAGTGTTTGATGCAATATATCTACAGCCACGGACCATAGGTCGTAAGCAATTCAAGTTTTCATAAACATTTCTTCAAAGGTTGCTTTTATTCTGAAAAGCTATGTCCGTTAGCCTTCACAGGTTTACCAGAACTTTCATGGAGTTCCTTTTCTACCGCGTTCGTAGCTCCTTTCCGGAATAGGGAGTAACAAGTTACAGTTCTTACACTCTTCAGAGGTGCGTTACTTTACCCATAAGAGATCTTAACTTTGTTGCACATCCGAGTTGCATTCTCGTCCACACTTCCTTGGTGTGGGGCCCAGACTAAGATTCAAGACAATCACTGCCCCCTTCGCGACCCCGCATTTCTCCTTGGTGTACGCCATGCCCACCCATTGAAAAACGCAATGGTTAGTACAAACCGTTATATGCCAGAACTATCGTGGGACGTTGAGGGTTCCCACCAATATGCTGCATATCCTCTACGAATTACCAATTAATGCACTCTACGAGGATAACAGCCACGACCTGCAAATCCGGCTACATGCGAGAGGAAGAAGATACAACTAACTTCTCCGTCCTATTGCAAATCTTATGGTTAATGCGTGATATATGGTGCAAGAATCACTGACGAAATTGGTTGATAAGTCCTAGATCATATGTTCCTTTACCACCAGAACTTTCATAGTAGGTTATTACCTCATGGTAAATAACCTATAATCATATTATCACTACTAGGAAAACGGCTATAGGTAATCAGCACATCCGTGGCTCACATGGTTGAAGTGCCCCACGGCTAAAACAGGCGTGGCTCACCTGTGGGCAGTGCCCTACTAATAACTAGAACAACCATGGCGCACATGACTATAGTGCGCCACAGATGTGTGTGGGCCAGGGCCCTGTTGGCCACACGCCAAACATCTGTAGCGCACTATAGTCATGTGCGCCACGGTTGTTAGGGTCATCTGTGGCGCACGTGTGCCTGGTGCGCTACGCCTAAGCGCATGCCCCCCTCTGCTCTGAAACGGCCACAAACTTCTGTGGCGCACTCCGCCTAGTGCGCCACAGGGACTAGGAGCATCTGTGGCGCACTCGGCCTAGTGCGCCACAGAAGTTTGTACTCCCTGTGGCGCACTGGGGCCGTGTGCGCCACGGATGTGTCGATTCTTTTAGGACAGCACTTTATGTGCACATGTGTGCCCACACATCCACCACCCACACTTCACTTTCCCCTTCTTCTTCCTCCTTAGATCTAGTCGGGATCTTCTCCTTCCCACCTCAATTTCTCCATACATTCACCATTTTTAGCATGTAAAACTTGCTTTGGATGTTACATAAGTAATAGAGGAGGTCTCCGGTCTCTCATCTATCCGTCTCCGGTCGACGCGCGCACCTCTCCTTTCCATCTTTCTCGCGATCGGTCTCTCATCTCGGTAAGTTGTCCATGTAAGGATGTGTTCATGTGTATATGGATGATGCATGTGCTCATATGTATGTAGATGATCGATGCTCATGATGTGTGTATGTGTGGAGAGGATCGATGGTCATATGTGTGTGTATATGGAGAGTATCGATGATGCTCATGCATGTGTGTATGGAGAGGATAATGATATGTTCATGTGTGTATGGATCGGTCTCTCTCTCTCTCTTGTGTTTGTATGTGAACAAGTTGCCATTTGTTTTGCCAAAATGTTGATTCATTTCCATTTTGGCAAGACTTTGGCATTTTAGGATAGGTCATGCCGAAATTTTAGGATAGGTCATGCCGAAATTTTCTATCGACCATTGCATGCATGCATTCATTATGTGGTTCTAATAGACTTCAAAATTGTACCGTGTACATCGTGCAGGCAAAAATTGTCCGCATAATGAGCGAAGGCATTGTGGCTAGATTTTTGAAATGTGCGACGGCCGACATGATACGAAATAACAAGACAGATATAAGATGTCCGTGCAGAAGATGCAAACTCAACTGGGTGATCGACCCAGATTCCGGGAATCTGCAGGCGCACCTGCTCCGCCATGGTTTCATGGATGGATACACTCGTTGGATAAGCGATGGCGTAGATGATGGAGACGGTGAAGAAGGTGGCCAACATGACGATGATCATCATCACGGCGAGAACGGGCGAGATGATGAAGAGGCTCCTGGAGATGGTGAAGGTGCGGAAGCAGACCGGGATGATGATGATCTAGATGCCGGAGGAGCAGACGACGATGGAACAACGTCAGGCTGGGTGCGGGACCCTTATGTGCAAGAGCTGCTTCTCAAGCAGACGAGTAACGCCAGGGCTGCCGCTAGAGAGAAAGCCAAGCTTGCGCAACTTGAGAAAGACACGGTTACTCCATTGTATGAAGGATGCAGGCCCGATGATACCCGGTTGAATGTAACGCTCAAGGCTATGGAGATGAAGGCAAAGCACAAATTGAGCGACGCAAGCTTCGACGATATGATGGCATTCTGGCACGATCGTCTCCCGGAGGGGAACACATGTCCAACTAGTATCGAGGATGCCAAGAAAATCGTCTGTCCTCTCGATCTACCGCACGTTAGATATCACGTATGCATCAACGATTGCATCATTTATCGGGGCGAGGACGCGGAGAAAACCACATGTCCGGTGTGCGGCGTGAGTCGATACAATAAAGGGAAGAAAGCACCTCGAAAAGTGGTATGGTACTTTCCTATCACCCCTCGTCTGCAGCGCTATTTCGCGGACCCTAAGGAAGCGAAGCTCATGCGATGGCATGCGGAAAGGAAGAAGCCAGGAGATGATGATGACCCCGAAAAGGATGAGCTGCTGACGCACCCTTCAGATGCTAGCCAGTGGAAAGCATTGGACCTCGAATTCCCAGAATTCGGTGGAGATTCGAGGAACATCAGGCTTGGTGCGAGCACCGATGGACTCAATCCGTTCGGTAGCCAGAGCAGCACGCACAGCACTTGGCCCGTGTTTGTATGGATGTACAACCTCCCTCCATGGTTGTGCATGAAGAAGAAGTACATACAAATGAGTATGCTAATTCAAGGGCCGAAACAACCTGGTACCGACATCAATCTGTATCTCGGGCTATTGAAAGAGGAGCTAGCCACGTTATGGGAATCTGGAGCCAATACTTACGACGCCGTCGCACAAGATTATTTCACTATGAGAGCCGCGTTGGTCACTACGGTGCAAGACTATCCAGGTTGCGGGTATATCTCGGGGCAGGTTATCCAAGGATTCTGCGCATGCGTTAGGTGCATGGATAACACAAGCTATCTCCAACTAGAGAAAGATCCAGGGTCATCGAAAACCGTGTTCATGGCGCACCGGAGGTGGCTCGGCAAGAATGATCCATGGAGAAAACGTGGAGACCTGTTCGATGGCAAATCAGAGACCCGAGGAATCCCAGAGCGTAGGAGCAGCGAAGAAGTGGAAGAGTTGCTGAAAAACTGGAAAGATTGTCCTAAGCCTGGAAAGAAGCGAAAGAGGCAGCAACAAGACAAGCCGCTGATGAAGGTATGGAAAACAAGGTCTGTTTTCTGGGAGTTGCCATACTGGAAGTTTCTCCGCACGCCTCATAGCCTCGACATCATGCATATCACGAAAAACGTGTGCGAGAGTCTGGTCGCCACCATAATCAACATGCCAGATAGGACGAAAGATGGTCCGAAAGCAAGGCACGACCTGATATGCTTGGGTATCCGGAAGGAGCTTCACGGAGGACGCACTACTCCTGATGATCAGGAAGATGACGATGATCATGAGTCGGAGACGACACAAGGTCGTCGGAAGGGTAAAAAGTTCAAGAAGAACGAATATTACTGCCCTCCTTCTTGCTTCACTCTAAGCCAGGATGAGATCAAACAGTTTTTCAAGTGCCTTCTAGGAGTCAAATTTCCTTACGGCTACGCGGGCAAGATAAGCAGATACCTAGACGAGGCGAAGCAGAGGTTTAGTGGCATGAAGTCTCACGACTGTGCCGTGCTAATGACGCAGGTACTTCCGGTCGCACTAAGAGGGATAATGGACGAGCACGTCCGTGAAACGTTATTTGGCCTATGCAAGTTTTTCGACGTCATCTCTAGGAAGTCGATTGGCTTGAATCAGCTCGGAAGGCTACAGGAGGAGATCGTGGTGATACTATGTGAGCTTGAGGTCTACTTCCCACCCGCATTCTTCGACATTATGGTGCATCTGCTGGTCCATGTCGTGGAGGACATCGTACAACTCGGGCCGATGTTCCTCCGCAGCATGATGGCGTTCGAAAGGATGAACGGACACATCAAAGGATACGTTCGCAACAGGTCCCGTCCAGATGGAAGCATAGCCAAGGGCTTTCTGGCCGAAGAGTGCATCTCTTTCTGCACGAATTATCTAGACATCGAGAACCCTGTCGGTCTTCCCGTCAACAGACACCTTGGCAAGCTCGACGGATCTGGTCACTGAGAGGGTCGTCGCATACTGCATGCAGACTTCGATTTTCGACGCGCAGACTTTGATCGAGCAAACCTCGTCGCGCTACAGCATTTAGAACTGGTCGATCCTTGGGTACAGAAGCACAAAAGGTTAATCGAGAAGAAGTACAGTGACCGGGGCATACAGAGGACGCAGGGAGAAATAATCAAAGAGCACAACTCAGATTTCACGCGTTGGTTTAGGCAGACGCTCCTTGATAATCCCCCGCGCTCGCATTCTTCTGACATGGAAAAGCTCATATTCACCTTGTCGCAAGGACCGATGCAAAACCTGGTGACCTATCAGGCGTATGATATCAACGGCTACACATTCTACACGGAGGAAAAGGACAACAAGTGTGATTATCAGAACTCAGGCGTAACGTCGGAATTCTACACCGATGACAACGTGAAGGAAAGATTCTACGGAAGAATCGAGGAGATCTGGGAGCTCGACTACTGTGGAGAAAAGGTGCCGATGTTCCGTGTCAGATGGGCAAAGAGCGTCGAAAGAGAAGACCGGTATTTCACAACCATGGTTATACCCGAAGCAGCCAAATCCAAGGCCGCCGGTGCAAACGTGGCCGCGAAAAATGAACCGTGGGTACTGGCTACCAAAGTGGACCAATGTTTTTTCATTACCGACCCGACAAATCCTAGCCGTGTTGTCGTGAGGAGAGGAAAAAGAAACATCATCGGAATGGATGGAGTCGCCAACGAGCAAGACTTCGACCAGTACGGCGATCCAAAGATTGAAGATGACGACGACTACGATGCAGCAACATACATCACAAGAAGAAATAGGACAATCCTACCCAAAAAAGGTAGCCCGTTCGAAAGAAGAAACATTAAAGTGCCGGGGCTAAATTATTCAACCGCGACAAAGAAGGGAAAAAAGATTGTAAAACGCTAGCTCAAAAAATATTGTAAAACGCGTGGTCGAAAAAGATTGTAATATTCATGGACAAAGTATTATGAAATTTAGTTTTACTTTGAATCATATTTGTAACACTTTTATGACATATATTATCACTTTTGGGCATTTTTGGAATATTTAAAAGTATTTTAAAAACAAAACAAAATTTGTATGGCATGTATCACCACTTTTGGAACATTTTAAAGTATTTTTTGGAACATTTTAAAGTATTTTGAAAGTAAAAATAAAAAAGTGGAGCACCAGGATTCGAACCTGGGTGCTCATCGTTTAGAATAGAGCTAAGGGCAGAACCAGTGGGGTAAGACAGTACTAGTGTTAACTAGTGGGACGGCTGCCCTCTTATCTGATAGTCCAACCCACACACGCGTAGCGCACCCTGGCCAAGTGCGCTACGGATAACCGTAGCGCACTTGGTCAGGGTGCTATACGCGTGTGTGGGTTGGACTAGTCAACTGCGCGCGTGCGCCAGCCCTCCCATCGTCGTCCTCAGACACATCGTCCCCATCCCGGCCCATCCCCATCCCCGCATCGAGGCGCCGCCGCCGCCACATCCCAAGAGGAGGAGGCCGCCACGCCAGGAGGAGGAGGCCTCCACGCTAGGAGGAGGAGGAGGCCGCCTTGCCCGCGCGCTCGTTCCGTGGAGGAGGAGGTCGGTGGCGGCGAGGTTCCTGCAGAGTCGGCTCCGCTCCTCCGACGGCAAGGCGCTCTGCCGCTCCCTCCCCCTCGTTACCTCGTCCGCCAGCCCTCGTCGTCGTCATCTCCCCCTCTCTCCTCGAGCAATCTCAAAGGTGAGCTCTGCCCCTCCCCTCTATCCTTCTCCCCCTCTCTCTCCTCATAGGGTTAGGGTTAGGCTATTGTACTTTGGTGTTTGCATCTGGTTAGGGTTAGGCTATTTTCTTCCTAAATCCATTGCATCTGGTTAGGGTTAGGCTATTGTACTTTGGTGTTTGCAGAATGTTAGACAAAAATGTGCTAGTGCTTGCAGAATGTTAGACAAAAATGTAGTTTGGTGCTTGCAGGCTGCCTCGAGAAAGCATCTGTAATTATTGACAAAGATGGCATGTATATCTTTCTATATACATACTGCTAGTGACCTGATGAGCGATGCTAGTTAAGTGAAGATGGCATGTATATCTTTGTATGTGTAAGACAGAGAAACCAAATGGACCGTTGATGTGCCAATTTGGTCATTTTTTTGCGAGTAATTTGGTCATTTAGTCCATGCACAATGCAAATGCTTAGCAAAACACAATGCAATGCTGAATTGATGCCACCTCTTTCAATCTCTGTTGCACTGCTTGCTCTTCTGAACATATAGTATGTGGATTTAGTACTGTTGTGCTTGCAGTTTGCATATATACTATATGTCCACCCTATAAATCCACATACTGTTCAGCATACTATAGATCAATCACTCATAGGGTGGCATCAATTCAGCATTCAGAATCTATAGGGTTGATTCAGTATATATGTCACATACTGATTAATGCCACATATAGTATGTTGATCTATAGGGTTCAGAATCTATAGAATGATTTGATCCTTTTGTTAGGTTTGTTACTATGATAGTTCATCAGTAAAAAATATTCACATTATTTTACTTATTTTCATATGGAAGGACTAAAAGCATGTGATGGTCTTGGGCCTCTTAGTGCTCAAGAGTTCATGATCATCGGTTTAGAAGCATATGGTTTAGAAGCCTCTTAGTGCTCAAGACTAAAAGCATATGGTTTAGAAGCCCTGAGATACTGTAACAGTCCCATTTTTCCTTAGCCTAGCTTGGAATATCTAGGTTTAGTATTGCCCCTATCTCATAACTTGAGATAGTTGTTGAGTAAGTGACAGATGTAAAATATTTTGCGGCTAATATTATCTGTACTTGGAAGTATTGTTCGTTTTGGGCCCCTACTCTCACCTTCATGAATCTGGAATCATAATAGAGGTATCATGGATAGCAGCGGGTTGTTCAGTGATCACTAATTTAATCTGTACTTGCAAGTATTACTTGCTTGTTTAAGGTGCTTCTCTCGGCTTCACAAATCTGGATTGTTAATAGATTGTTCAGTGATCATTCTTGTGGTTACCATTTATGCTTGATGTACTGTTTGTGTGTTGGCCATTTATTCTAGTTGTGCTCCATTTTTGCATGAAACAGATTTATTGTGTGCTGGTTGTGCAGTTGTGCTGGCTATAGGTTGCTCTGGCTACTACTATCTGTGGTTGTGCTGGCCTTATATCCATCCTAGTGTTGCTCTGGCTACTACTATCTGTGGTGCTACTCATGTGCTTCTACTACTATCTGTGCTGGGACAACAGCACCTTGAAATTGTGCTTGTGCTTGTATATGAAGCACTTTATTATGTGTGTATGCAGGTTCTTGTATGAAATGAGTCCCGATTTTTGCCGGAATGTTGATTAACTTCCGTTTTGGCAGAAATCGGGCACTCCTAGTTTAAGAAAATTAGCAAAGGTCATGCCGGATTTTTCCGTGCATTTAACCAATTATTTGTTTTTTATTAGTGCAAAGATGTGTGACAACGACGAGGCTGGATGTTCTAAGCGCATCAGCGCTGAAGGAGAACTCAGACCTCCGAATAAACAATTGACATTCTGGGAGGCGGCCCAGCGTCTAGAAGACGATGAAGAATACCATCCTTCGGAGAGTGAGGATGATGAGATGGAAGACGCGGAGGAAGAAGCCGAAGGAACGGCGGACGATGAAACCACTGATGGCGGCGAGGGCACAGGGAGTGGTAGCAACCCTCCTAAGAAGAAGAAGCCGAAGGACCGGCGCCCGAACACGGTCGGCACGGTCAGGGAGGAAATTACCGAAGTGAGCCCATCAGGGGTTCCTTTGGAGCCCGCCCTTGTCGTCAAAGGGTACGGTGGGCAAGTGGCGGCGATCACCCGGACAACCATCTCGATCAACACCGAGAATCTCCGGCATAAAGATAATGGCCACTTGCGCACACTCCTCTTCGAGAAGCTGCACGCAAGATACAAGTTCCCCGCTAAGTATCAGAACACAAATTATCATGGGAACGAAGTAAACAAATCCTCCCTCACAAAGATGAGCACCGCCCTGGCCAGCTGGAGAACTCGGATAAAGAAGAAGATCTATAAAGAAGGCAAAAGTCTCGAGGAGATCCAGAAGATTGACCCGCAGATAACCGAAGATCAGTTGCGGGAGTTCAAGGAGAGGTGTGAATCCGAAAGAGCCCTGGCCAATAGTAATCGGGGAAAGGTGCTGCAGGCGATGAATATAGGTCATCACCATCTCGGATCTGGTGGATACAGAACCGCGGAGGCCAAATGGAATAAGGAGGACGAAGAGTATAGATCCAAGGGGATAGAAAACCCCTTTGCTAAATTCGAACCCGGGCAGGTTCGAAACTTCATCAGGGCCCGTTACCATGTGGACCCAAAAACCAAACAACTCACCGCGGATCCTGCGGTGAAGGAATTCGAGGAAATTGTGGTAAGTATAATCTAATTACCGCGGATCAACACGATTGCAATCTAATCGATGATCTAAATGATTCACTGTTACTTCTTCTGCAGGAGGAGGAAATTGTTGCTAGTCATGGATCCCAGGGTTCCTCATCCCAGGGGTCGACGGCGGCCACCCGGTGGGATAACCCTTTTAACAGGGCGATGAACCGGGCCAAGAAAATAGAGCCGGTTACGAAGAAGCCGTCGTCGGCTGGCCGTCTGGCCGGCCTCGGGGGTAAGAATTGGGTGGATCATTTTGGTCCACCGCCGAGGACGCATGTGGCGCCGTCGGGAAGGAGCGAGGAGGAAAACAGAGAGGTTCAAGAACTTAAGGCACAAGTGGCGCGGATCCCGCAGATCGTCCAAGACAACCTGGCAATCACCCTTACGTCCTTCCTGCCTACCTTGGTGGAGTCAATAGCGAACTGGAGTGCGGGTGGTCGAGTAGGGCCATGCCCGATTCCAAGCATGGTCAGCAGCCACTCGAATAATGCGGCGCCGACGAATCAGGCGAACTACGTGTTCGTGACTCCGCCCGCTAGCACCGCGGTGCCGCAAGTGTTGGTGACTCCTCCTGCCATCACCGCGGCGCCGGAGTACATGTTGGTGCCCCCCTGCCATCGTCACGGCGGCACCGGAGCTCCAAGCACCCGTCGGTAGGGAGAATACACCGGCGGCCAGCACCGCGCCATCAAGCAGCCCTTCCGTCTCTTGCACGCCCGTCGCCGTATGCGGTGCGTCGACATTAGCCGATCTCGACGCCATCACGGTAAACAAATTGCTTTAATTACCGCCTTTCATGCCATCTATATATTACTCTTGTGGCATCTCGCTCTGACGACGCCGTACATGTTTTCTGCAGACGGATGTTCCTTGCACTCTCTTATGCTACGTGAACAACGAGCTGAGGGATGTTGCCAAGGGTACCATCGTTCAACCCTTGCAGCGCACGTTCCACTCAAAACCGATGCCAGATAGCGTGCACAGGGTTAAAATTAGTCGGGTGCTAAGGGGCTGCGATGACCTGGAACCTCCCATTCAACCCCCAGGAGCGGATGAAGAAGAGTCGTCTGTCCTCAGAAGTTGCTTCGGCTTGTTCTTGCTATGGCCAAAGAGCATGATCCGTTTGGGGACGGCGGGGGCCATCACGCCACAGACAACAGCACCGCCTGTCGTGCCAGCGACAAGCGGTGGCAAGGCCCCCTTACCGCCCTCGCCGTCACCTCCACCCGGTGGGTCGGATGATCATGTTGATGATATGCACATGGCGCAGGATCCGGCCGAGGACTTCGAAGACTGGAATGATCACTTCTTCAGCACTCAGTTTGGCAACGAAGAAGACCTAGCTGGTGGCCCCACAGAGAAAGCCACTATCACCAAGCGTCTGTTTGGTTCTCAGGAGACGCCTCCAGCTTGCGCCTTTACAGAGCCAGCTGATACAACCAACCGGCCCTTTATTCTAAGCCCTGACACACTACATAGGGCGGCCGGTGCTCAGATTGCGGTGCCTGCCCGCTCTCCAAAAGGAAAAAAGGGCAGGAAAAGAAAATCTAGCAGCTCGAGCCAGCCGGTGGCGTCAACAACTGCGAATCCGATCAGGTTTCGGGACGGGCCACCAAGACCCGAGGGTATTATGTGGAGGATTCATGTGGCGGGTGAGCCCATGCTACCTAAGAATTTGCGGAAGCTCGCCAGTTCGGAACGGCAGAGTGTGCATGACGGCGTGCTGACGATAGAGAGACGCCTTCTATCGGAGAAAGATCCCTCGCACCCGGTATTCGTGGTTAAGGTGCCACCAGGCTTGGGCTTCGTCGACACTGCCCCCGCGGATCTGTTCTTCCTGCGGTTCGAGGACATCTTCAATATGTTCCACCTATACCCGCTGCACTATACCATGGTCCGTCTCTTTTCTCTCAGCCTGGCCACGCAGATCATTAGAGAGAACACACCGGGCATCGCTATAGTGGACCCCTACTACATGCGTGACGGCTGCTTAGGTTCCCCCGCCGAACGACGTATCGTGGCCTCGTACCTAAAAAGAATCCTCGTGGCGAACAAGACAAAGGAATACATTCTCGTGCCTTACTTTCCCGAGTAAGTCGTTATTCAGTCGCCACCGTCGATTGGCTTTATTAGATCATCATCATTCTTTTTTCAACACATTCCATTTGAATTTTTTGCGCAGAGATGAACACTGCACGCTCATCTCCTTATCGCCGAAGCATTCCCACGCCACGTATTTCGACTCGGGGAGTCTAGAAAAGAAGAAAAACTACGACAATATCAAGGAAGTTCTGGATGATGCTCTCACTGGCTTTGCCTCGACGGAAGGCACCAGCTTCGTGCGTAAGAAGGTCAAGTTCGGCAGGCACGTCTTCAACCACGTAACAGAGTTCCCCTGCGTGAAGCAGCCGGAAAACAGTAAGAAGGAAGCCTACTACGCACTCCATCACATGAGGGCGTTCCTACTTGACCAGCAGAATTCTACGCTGCCAGATCATCTCAAACAGTGGGCCGAAGCAAAGGCCAAGATCAATGATTCGGATATTAGACAAGAGATGTATCGCATCCAGCAGCAGTTTGGGGCAATCATCTTTCGTGATGTCATGACTTCGGGAGGGATCTTCTACGGAGGAAATATCCCGAATAACCGTGACATAGAAGATCGCCTAGAGATGCAGGGTGACTATAGGAAGTTCATGACGAGGCAGGGCGTCCTCCCGTTCCCTAAGCCGAGCCAGAAGGCTTGATGTTGGCCTAGTTGTAGTTGCAAACTATAGATGACCTTTGTGTGTGTGTGGACGACAAGTGTACTTATCTTATTAGGTTTATGAATCACCGCTTACTTATTTTTCTTATTATTATTATATATCAATCAATGCTTGGTTTTTTTGCTTACTCTTTGGTTCTCGGACGACAAGTGTGAGTTATTTTTGTCTTTTTCGAGAATATGCCGATGATTGAAATGTCGTGGCACAATATATATGTGAATGTGCTATGACGGGATTGTTAGCCTTGTGATATGCACAAGTCCAGGAATTGTGCATCCTACTTGGCTAACAGTCCCGTCATAAGCATATTCCTGTGTCCAACGACCTAGCTAGTTATATATGAGGCATTCTTTTCGAGTTATTTTTGTCTTTTTCGAGAATATGCCGATGATTGAAATGTCGTGGCACAATATACATGTGAATGTGCTATGACGGGATTGTTAGCCTTGTGATATGCACAAGTCCAGGAATTGTGCATCCTACTTGGCTAACAGTCCCGTCATAAGCATATTCCTGTGTCCAACGACCTAGCTAGTTATATATGAGGCATTCTTTTCGAGTTATTTTTGTCTTTTTCGAGAATATGCCGATGATTGAAATGTCGTGGCACAATATATATGTGAATGTGCTATGACGGGATTGTTAGCCTTGTGATATGCACAAGTCCAGGAATTGTGCATCCTACTTGGCTAACAGTCCCGTCATAAGCATATTCCTGTGTCCAATGACCTAGCTAGTTATATATGAGGCATGCTGTTTGAGTTTGCTCTTTTTGATTTAAGAGTACTTTCTATAAGTGTATCTTCATATGCGACTTTAATTATACATGTTTTTTCAATCACCGGTTAGTTATTATTGTCAACTTGTAGATGACGTGGTACGTCGTGTACAAGGGACGGGTTCCCGGAGTCTACGATGATTGGGAAGACTGCCGGAGACAGGTGCACCGTTTCAGCGGCAATAGCTACAAAGGGTACAACACTATGGCGGAGGCGGAAGATAGATACACGCGCTATCTAGCGGGAGTTAGGACAAGGAACCGGATGAAGACCTACACCTTCGTCGCGGCGGTGATCATGCTTATCTTCTTTGGTTATTTATCCCGCGTTTGTGTCTAGCTAGCTAGTTTAGATGTCTAGGCGAGCTTCCGAGCTCTAACTTGTTCGATCGACACATGTATTCGCATGTCACCAACTACTACTTTGTAACATGATCAAAACAATGTAACTTGGACTATGTATTCATGTATGAGACTTATCTATATGTATTTGTTTCAATCTTGTTTTTCATATTGAGTATTTATATATATAATTATATATCTTGTATCTGTGTGTGTATATCTGCTGTAATATTGTATATAATCTGTATTGCATATAATCTGGCTTGGAAATTAAAAAAAGAAAACAAAAAATACATCTGTGGCGCACATGGTCTACCTTCTGTGGCACACTACACCTAAAGCGCACCATGGATGTTTAGTGGCGCACTAGGTAGTGCGCCACAGAAGATCCAAGGGGTAGCGCACCACGCCAAACTTCTGTGGCGCACTAGGAGGTGCGCTACGCCTATCTCTACACAACCGTGGCGCACTAGGCAGTGCGCCACGGCTGAGAGATAGCCATAGCGCAAGGCCCGTGGCGCACTACAGGTGCGCCACGGATGGGCCTTTTAGGTGCGCCACAGACGACCATTTTCCTAGTAGTGTATTATGAAAATAGTGTTTTTAGACCTTTTTGAAATGTAGGTGATGACAACACTGGATTTGCAAAATTCTTTATAGAAAATAATCAAAGGACATGAGCAAGTGTGAACTTTCCTTTGTGAATGCAAGATTATGCAATCACGGTCTTCGAGACGATATAAGATCCAATATCTGAAATTAGCATCATTGGTCCGGTAAGGACTAATGTTTAAAGAAGAAATATGCAGTTATGCATAAGTAATGCTATGCATTTTGTAAAACTCCCAAAGTGGATCCCCAATACTTTGCATGAAGTGAGTTTAGGTGATTCTTTTAAGAGTTGGTTTATCTTCAAGTTTTACTTTACAAGTAATGGCATTTATTGAAGGGTTTCACGGCATAGTAAATCAAAATTTTCTACGGATGCGAACAGAGGGAAAGCCAAGATCTAATCTAGGAGATGCAAACAACGAGAGAGATTGGATTAGATCTTCATACCCTTGAAGATTCGCACAGCGGAACATTCGTCGGAACATGGGTGATGTAGTCGTACTCGCTTCTCCTCCTCGCGATCCGATCCGATCTAGCACCACAAGTGGCGGTGCCTCCGTGAGATGCACACGTGCAGCACCTCGACGTCTCCTCCTTCCTCGGTCCAGCAAGTATGGTGGAGAGACGGATTGGATCTACAACGCGATGGCGCGGTGTATGTGGTGGAGAGTTTCTGCAGCAGGGCTTCGCCTACACGCAGTCGGGAGGGAGAGAGAGAGGAGGGCAGCAGGGCGACTGGCTTGAGGGGAAGGTGTGTGGGGGTGGTGCGCCCCCATCCCTCTTTATATAGAGGGGTGGGCGGCAGCCCTAGCCCCTCCCCCAAGCCCAAACCGGCGGCCAAAGGAGGAGGAGTGGGGGGCAAGGAAACCCCCCCCTTCTAGAAGGTCCAAGCTAGGGTTTATCCCCTCTTGGCCGGCTGGGCCCTATGGGGCCTTGTGCCCCTGGCCCAATGCGGCCAGGGCACTCCCTCATAGTCCCATGCCCCCTCCCGGAAGGTGGGGCCACGTTGGACCCCTTCGGAAGGTTCTAGAAGCTTCCGGTACAATACCGATTAACCCGGAACAATTCCGAACTCCAAAAACTGCACAACCTTATATGAATCTTATTCTCCGGACTACTCCGGAACCTCTCGTGATGTCCCGGATCCCATCCGAGACTCCGAACAAAAACTCATAAACCAATTATCCAATCTATCCTAGCATCGAGACACGTTAAGTGTGTGACCCTGCGGGTTCGAGAATATGCAGACATGATCTTCTATCAATAATCAACAGCGGGGTCTAGAAACCCATATTGACTCCCACACATTCATCGATGATCATATCGGATGAACCACGATGCCAGGATTCAATCAATCCCATATATATACCCTTCGTCTCGCGATATTTTACTTGCCCGAGATTTGATCGTCGGTACCATCATACCTAGTTCAATCTCGTTCACAGCAAGTACTTTACTCGTTCCGTAATCCGATATCACTTTGTTATTAACTCCTTAACCACATGCTTGCAAGCGGTGTTGATATCGATCACCGAGTGGGCCCGAAGTATATCTCTCCGACTTGGGAGGGACAAATCCCATCTCGATACATACAACCCAACAGATACTTTTCGATCACCTGAGAGACACCTTTATGATCACCCTTCATAGGATGACGTTTGATGACCTCAAAGCTTTCTTCCGATACCAGGGAGTTGTATTATCTCATGGTCTAAGGAATACAATATTTGACATAAGAAAAGCTTCGCAAAGATGAACACGATGACACGATCTAATTGCTTCGCTTAGTTTGGGTCTGTCCATCATATCATTCTCCCAATGATATGATCTCATTATTAATTGACAACTCATGTCCATGGTTAGGAAACCTTAACCATCATTAATCAATGAGCTAGTCCATAGAGGCGTACTAGGGACACAGTGTTGTTCACAAACCACACAAGTATTAAAGTTTCCGCTTAATACAATTCTAGCATGGAATATAAACATTATCATGAACAAGAATTATAATAATAACATCTTTATTATTGCCTCTAGGGCATAATTCCAACAGTCTCCCACTTGCTCTAGAGTCAATAATCTAGTTTACATTTGGCAACAATCTCACACCCATGGCACTGAGGTGCTGATCATGTTTTACACATGGAAGAGGTTTAGTCAATGGATCTGCGACATTCAGATCTGTATGTACTTTGCTAATCTTCAGATCTCCATCTGCTATATAATCTCGAATTATATGAAACTTGCGGTTGATATGCTTGGTCTTTGGATGATATCTTGGTTCCTTAGCGAGTGCTATGGCGCCAGTGTTGTCACACAATATCTCCAGTGGGTCCAATGCACTTGGAACCACGCCAAGCTCAGTGATGAAGTTCCTGATCCAAACTCCTTCACTTGACGCTTCTGCAGCAGCCATGTATTCTGCTTCTACTGTAGATCCCGCGATCACGCTTTGCTTGCAGCTTCTCCAGCTCACAGCTCCTCCATTCAAAATATACACGTATCCTGTCTGAGATTTAGAATCATCCTTGTCGGTGTCAAAACTAGCGTCGACGTAACCTTTTACGACGAGCTGTTCATCACCCCATAGACTAAGAACATTTCTTTAGTCCTACTTAGGTACTTTAGGATGTTCTTCACGGCTGTCTAGTGTTCCACTCCTGGATCACTTTGATACCTGCTCGTCAAACTAAGAGCATTGGACACATCCGGTCTAGTACACACCATGGCATACATGATGGAACCTATGGCCGAGGCATAAGGCACTTTGCTCATAGCTTCCCTATCATTTACCGTAGCTGGACACTGAGCCTTGCTCAATATCTTACCTGACAACATAGGCACTAAACCTTTCTTTGCCTTATCCATTCTGAACCTTTTCAGAACTTTGTCTAGGTATGTACTCTGGCTTAAAGCTATCAGGCGTCTTTGTCTATCTCTATAGATTTTGATGCCCAATATATAAGCAGCTTCATCTAGGTCTTTCATTGAAAAACACTTGTTCAAATAACTCTTCACATCGTTAAGTATGTTGATGTCATTTCCAATAATCAATATGTCATCCACATATAGTACCAGAAACGTCACCGAGCTCCCACTCACTTTCTTGTAGATACAAGCTTCATAGCAATTTGGAACAAATCCAAAGCTCTTGATCACTTGATCAAAACGAAGGTTCCAACTCCGAGATGCTTGCTTCAGTCCATAAATGGAACGCTGAAGTTTGCATACTTTATCAGCATCCTTAGGATCGACAAAACCTTCGGGTTGCATCATATACAATTCTTCATCAATGTTGCCATTGAGGAACGTAGTCTTGACATCCATCTGCCATATTTCATAATCATGAAATGCAACAATTGCTAATAAAATCCGAATGGACTTAAACATCGCTACGGGAGAGAAAGTCTCATCGTAGTCAACACCTTGAACTTGTCGAAAACCTTTCGCAACAAGCCGTGCTTTATAGACGGTAACATTACCATCCGCGTCCGTTTTCTTCTTGAAGATCCATTTGCACTCAACGGCCTTTCGGTCACTAGGAGGGTCCACCAAAGTCCATACTTGGTTTTCGCTCATGGATCCCAATTCAGATTTCATGGCTTCTAGCCATTTCTCAGAGTCTGGGCTCATCATCGCTTCCTCATAGTTCGTAGGTTCACTGTCTTCTACTAACAAGACAGTCAAGACAGGGTTGCCGTACCACTCAGGAGGGGCACGCGACCTTGTCGACCTGCGACGTTCAGTAGCAGCATCGTCCGAAGCTTCATGATCCTTGTCATTAGCTTCCTCTATTGTTGGTGCAGGCGGCACTGGAACAATTTTGAGGTGCTGCGCTACTCTCCAATTCAAGAGAAGGTTCAGTAACCTCGTCTAGCTCTACTTTCCTCCCACTCACTTCTTTCGAGAGAAACTCCTTCTCAAGAAAGGAACCGTTCTTTGCGACAAACAATTTGCCTTCGGTTCTGTGATAGAAGATATACCCAATAGTTTCCTTAGGGTATCCTATGAAGACGCATTTCTCCGCTTTGGGTTCGAGCTTGTCCGGCATCAACTTCTTGACGTAAGCTTCGCATCCCCAAACTTTAAGAAACGACAACTTAGGTTTAGCACCAAACCATAGTTCATACGGTGTCGTCTCAACGGATTTAGATGGTGCCCTATTTAAAGTGAATGCAGCGGTTTCTAATGCATAACCCCAAAATGATAACGGCAAATCAGTAAGAGACATCATCGATCGGACCATATATAATAGGTTCGGTTTCGGCGTTCAGACACACCATTGCGCTGTGGTGTTCCGGGTGGCGTGAGTTGTGAAACGATTCCACTTGATTTAAGATGCGTGAGAAAATCATAACTCAAATATTCACCTCCACGATCGGATCGTAGAAACTTAATCTTTCTGTTACGATGGTTCTCCACTTCATTCTGAAATTCTTTGAACTTTTCAAACGTTTCAGATTTATGTTTCATTAAATAGATATACCCATATCTACTTAAGTCATCGGTAAAAGTGAGAAAATAGCGATATCCACCGCGCGTCGAAACACTCATCGGTCCGCATACATCGGTATGTATGATTTCCAACAAGTTCGTTGCTCGCTCCATCATACTGGAGAACGGGGTTTTGATCATCTTGCCCATGAGGCATGGTTCACATGTGTCAAATGATTCAAAATCAAGAGACTCCAAAAGTCCATCAGAATGGAGTTTCTTCATGCGCTTTACACCAATATGACCTAGACGACAGTGCCACAAATAAGTAGTATTATCACTATCTACTTTGCATCTCTTAGCCTCAATGTTATGGATGTGTGTTTCATCCCTTTCGAGATTTAGAAGAAATAAACCATTCACAATAGGTGCATGACCATAAAAGATGTTACTCATATAAATAGAACAACCATTATTCTCCGATTTAAATGAATAACCGTCTTGCAATAAAAAAGATCCAGAAATAATGTTCATGCTCAACGCAGGCACATAATAACACTTATTAAGGTTTAAAACTAATCCCGAAGGTAAAACTAAGGAGAGCGTGCTGACGGCCATCACATCAACTCTTGATCCGTTGCCAACGCGCATCGTCACCTCATCCCTCGCAAGCTGCCGTCTATTCCGTAGCTCCTATTTTGAGTTACAAATATTAGCAACTGAACCAGTATCAAATACCCAGGCACTACAACGAGGGCTAGTAAGGAAAACATCAATAACATGTATATCAAATATACCTTTGATGGTGCCAGCCTTCTTGTCCGCTAAGTACTTCGGACAGTTGCGCTTCTAGTGACCGTTGTCCTTGCAATAGAAGCACTCAGTGTCCGGCTTAGGACCAGACTTGAGCTTCTTCTCAGCAGGGGCAGTGCGCTTGCCGCCGCCCTTCTTGAAAGGCTTCTTTGCACCCTTACCTTTCTTGAAGGTGGGGGGCTTGTTGACCATCAACACATGATTATCCTTTTTGATGTCCACTTCCGCAGCCTTCAGCTTTGCGAAGAGCTCGGTGATCGTATCAGTGGAACCAATCTGATTATGAGTCACTACAAAACTTTTGTAGCTGGGAGGGAGTGATTGCAGAACCCTGTCAATCTTGAGCTCCTCTGGAATCTTGCATTCCAGTTGCTCAAGGCGTTGAGTGTAGCCCGACATCTTAATGGCGTGCTCACTAACGGAACTCCCTTCCTCCATCTTGCAGTTAAAGAATTTCTCAGAGATCTCATATCTCTCAGAACGGGCTTGAGTCTGAAACATGGTTTTCAGCTCCTCGAGAATCTCAAAGGGCCCGTGATAGTCTTCAAAACGATTTTGAAGGTCTGATTCCATAGCAAACAACATGGTGCTCTTAATCACACCATAATCATCCTTGCGCGACTGATAGACAGCTTTCTCATCAGCCGGCGCAGTAGCAGCAGGGGCGTCACCTAACGCACTCTCAAGGACATAGTCCTTTTGACCGCCAGAGAGAATGATTCTCAGATTGTGGAACCAGTTGGTGAAGTTAGACCCATTGTTTTTAAGCTTTTCCTTCTCAGCAAAAACGTTGAAGTTGAAGTTGGACTTAGCCATTTGATCTACAATATTTGCAAGTACAAATTAGACTATGTTCATGATAACTAGTTCAACTTTTAATCAAATTACTAGATGAACTCCCACTAAATTCAACATCCCTCAAGTTGTTTAGTCAACACGATCCAAATTCACCACACCTAATCCGATCTTCACGAGAAGAGATGTGGTTTCAATGGTGGACAACGAAGTGTCGATCATATCATTCATATGACTCATGCTTAACCTTTCGGTTCATGTGTTCCGAGGCCATGTCTGTACATGCTAGGCTCTTCAAGTTAGACCCAAGTATTTCCGCATGTGCAAAACTGGCTTGCACCCGTTGTATGTGAGCGTAGAGTCTATAGCACCCGATCATCACGTGATGCTTGGACACGACGAACTTTCGCAACGGTGCATAATTGGGGAGAACACAGTTTTATCTTGATCTTTAAGTGAGGAATCATCTTATAATGCTACCGTCGCGATCTAAGCATAATAAGATACATAAAAGGATAAACATCACATGCATATAACTTTATGTGACATGGTATAGCCAATCTTCGCGCAATGATCTCCATCTTGTGCGTGCCGGCATGATCTCCATCACTCCACCATGATTGCCTCCACCATGAATAGCAACTACAACTATTGCTAACTACTTAGCGATAAAGTGAAACTATTACATGGCGTATAAGAAGTTGACACACATGTCATACACAATTATAAAGACAACCATATGGCTCCTGCCGGTTGTGTACTCATCGACATGCAAGTCGTGAAACATTACAAAACATGATCATCGCATACATTATACACATCACATCTTGGGCCATACCATATCACAGAAAACACTCCCTGCAAAAACAAGTTAGACGCCTCTACTTTGTCGTTGCATGCTTTACGTGGCTTATGGGAGTAGATGCTAAGAACGATTCTTACCTACGGAAAGCCACAACGGTGATATTATGGTTGCCAAACTCCGGTGTTAATCCCACGACAACTATAGTGAGAGAAACTGGCATCCACCAGCCGCATGTGTGGAACAAGCCACATGTCAAGTGCGGAGCCGGTCTCGCGAACGACGTCGCGTAAGGTTGGCCTGGACCGCTTCAATCTCACTATCCCGCGTCATAAGAAGAACACAAACAAGAGGCTTGCAACAGAAAACATCAACGCCCGCAACAACCATGTTGCGTTCTACTCGTGAAACACATCTACGCATAGATCTAGCTCTGATACCACTGAAGGGTTTCGCGGCATAGTAAATCAAAATTTTCTACGGATGCGAACAGAGGGAAAGCCAAGATCTAATCTAGGAGATGCAAACAACGAGAGAGATTGGAATAGATCTTCATACCCTTGAAGATTCGCATAGCGGAGTTCGTCGGAACGTGGGTGATGTAGTCGTACTCGCTTCTCCTCCTCGCGATCCGATCCGATCTAGCACCACAAGTGGCGGTGCCTCCATGAGATGCACACGTGCAGCACCTCGACGTCTCCTCCTTCCTCGGTCCAGCAAGTATGGTGGAGAGACGGATTGGATCTACAATGCGATGGCGCGGTGTATGTGGTGGAGAGTTTCTGCAGCACGGCTTCGCCTACACGTAGTCGGGAGGGAGAGAGAGAGGAGGGCAGCAGGGCGACTGGCTTGAGGGGAAGGTGTGTGGGGGTGGTGCGCCCCCAGCACTCTTTATATAGAGGGGTGGGCGGCAGCCCTAGCCCCTCCCCCAATCCCAAACCGGCGGCCAAAGGAGGAGGATTGGGGGGCAAGGAAACCCCCCCCTTCTAGAAGGTCCAAGCTAGGGTTTATCCCCTCTTGGCTGGCTGGGCCCTATGGGGCCTTGTGCCCCTGGCCTAATGCGGCCAGGGCACTCCCTCATAGGCCCATGCCCCCTCCCGGAAGGTGGGGCCACGTTGGTCCCCTTCCGGAAGGTTCTAGAAGCTTCCGGTACAATACCGATTAACCCAGAACAATTCCGAACTCCAAAAACTGCACTGCCTTATATGAATCTTATTCTCTGGACTACTCCGGAACCTCTCATGATCCGAGACTCCGAACAAAAACTCATAAACCAATTATCCAATCTATCCTAGCGTCGAGACACGTTAAGTGTGTGACCCTACGGGTTCGAGAATATGTAGACATGATCTTCTATCAATAATCAACAGCGGGGTCTGGAAACCCATATTTACTCCCACACATTCATCGATGATCATATCGGATGAACCACGATGCTAGGATTCAATCAATCCCATATATATACCCTTCGTCTCGCGATATTTTACTTGCCCGAGATTTGATCGTCGGTACCGTCATACCTAGTTCAATCTCGTTCACAGCAAGTACTTTACTCGTTTCGTAATCCGATATCACTTTGTGATTAACTCCTTAACCACATGCTTGCAAGCGGTGTTGATATCGATCATCGAGTGGGCCCGAAGTATATCTCTCCGACTTGGGAGGGACAAATCCCATCTCGATACATACAACCCAACAGATACTTTCCGATCACCTGAGAGACACCTTTATGATCACCCTCTCATAGGATGACGTTTGATGACCTCAAAGCTTTCTTCCGATACCAGGGAGTTGTATTATCTCATGGTCTAAGGAATACAATATTTGACTTAAGAAAAGTTTCGCAAAGATGAACACGATGACACGATCTAATTGCTTCGCTTAGTTTGGGTCTGTCCATCATATCATTCTCCCAATGATATGATCTCATTATTAATTGACAACTCATGTCCATGGTTAGGAAACCTTAACCATCATTAATCAATGAGCTAGTCCATAGAGGCTTACTAGGGACACGGTGTTGTTCACAAACCACACAAGTATTAAAGTTTCCGCTTAATACAATTCTAGCATGGAATATAAACATTATCATGAACAAGAATTATAATAATAACACCTTTATTATTGCCTCTAGGGCATAATTCCAACATTTATAAGGAACTTAAGTGTTCACAATCCGAAATATACAAGTAAAGGATAAAGTAATGTGATTATGATTAATTGTTTTCTGGTGACTATGATAAAAGTCTTTGGGTTGAGTTGTTAAGAGTTGGAGGAACTATTATAGAGTTATTGTTTGAAGTGGCAAAGAGAATAACCTTCGAAGAAAAGGTTTCTTTGATAAAGTTCAAACAATATTTAAGGGTTAATACAATGTGGTCGATGTCTCCTAGCGTTTGTTCGGTTAGTTTGGTCTTGAGATACTTTATGTCTTAATTGAAATAGACCAAAGTTAACTATAAAACTATAAGTAGTTTATTAGACATGATGTTTATAAGCTTTTGAGACTAAAGTTAACTTTAAAAGGGTAAATAAACTGAAGGTGTAATATGTTTTAATTATTCCCAAGTTTTAAATTTATGATAGGTATAACTAAGGTGTGGAATTATGCACTTATATTTAAGTGAGGGGTTAGATTGAAATTGGTTTTGCTATTATGGAAATAATATGTAACTATTCAATGGAAGTACAATCTGGATGATATTATTAATGTGTTAGATTTAAAGTCATGTTAAATATTATTTAGATATTAAGATCATTCCCTCTTGATATCAGTGAATGATTTATAACATTATCTTAAAGGTTGTGATTTTGAATTTTTGATTTAAAGTTTTTAAAAAATATTATAAATTTAATAACTTATACTTAAGTTTTTTATAAACCTTAGTTACGGTTTAGAAATTTAGTAATTAGATTTTAAGGTTTTAATATATCTAAATAAATATAATAATTTATTACTTAGGAAATGTTTTTAAAGAATTTTCAAATTAGTAATAGATAGGGATTTATTATTTTAAAATCTTAAAAACTTTTCTAATAATATATTTAATTTTTTTCTTAGTGTAATATATTTACTCAAGATCTTAAAAATGTTTTTTAAGTATTATTCTTATGTTTATAAAATTCCATAAAGAATTATATGTCTTTGAATACTAACTTAAAATTTTATTTATAAAATAATTAAGTTAGTATTTTTATAAAATAGTAGTTTTATTTTTATATGTAAAATGATTTTTATTAATTTTACGATATTTTTTTATTGTTATAATTTATTGAGAATTCTTGTGGCTTTAATATTTATTGGTATTTTGTTTAACTCAAAGAAGTGGTTATATATTTTTCTTAGATATATATCCTTTTTATGATTATTTAGATATATTATATATATTTATGATTTTTCTATAATTTTCTAGAGCTATAAATGTTGCAAGTTCATTTTAGTAATTTTTATTTTATTTTTCAATTGATTTTTCTCTTCCTCTTTTAAAAAAAGCCCAAAGGATCCAGCTAAAGTCTGTTTGGGCTGGCCACTTTGGACGGCCCGGCCCAGCTAGGCCAGGCTTGGGGCACTTCACCCCGACCCGACCCCTCTCCTCTCTCACTCCGCGCACGCACACACCGAACATGCATACACACCCCTGTTCCTCCCTGGCTCCAGTCGCCACTGTTGTCGGTCCGATTCCGACAGGACCAGGATGTTGCGACCGCCGTCAACAGTCGCTAGAACTCCGCCACCTCTTGGCCGACTGGGCCAGTCGATTCGATTTGTTAACGGGTCTCTATGGACCTCGCCCCCAACCTCGTTTTGCTGATGCAGCGTGATGCTGCCGCCATCGCCGGTCTGTTCGGCTCTGACCCTGGTCGCCATCGTCTTTGCCTACTGCTGTCGTTGCTTGCTGCCGGCTCGCTTAGTTTTCTCCTTCGGTATCCCGCCGCCTTGATGTCTCTTTGCTCTGTACGAGCTCCCATCTCCCGCTAACCCTAGTCTAGCGGCCCAGATGTGCTGGCATTGTAGCTCCCTGCACCACTTTTGTTGTTCGAGGACGACCATGGAATCTTCTCTAGCGTTCTTGCTTTCTGATGCGCTTGCTTGGTCTGTTCATGTTGGCTAAATTTTACCTAGGTGCTGGCGGGATGGTAGGGGTGTCTACAACCCCGGCGACCTTGATTGGGTGCTTCTAAAATAGACTGTGGTTGTGGGGAAGGTGATGTGGTATTGCCTCTTATCCAAAACCGGTGGGACGGCAAGTATCTGCTACCCCGGAGCTCCCTGGTGGTGGTGTTGGAGTGATGGTTGGAACAATCCTCGGCTTCGTCACGCCTACGCTACAGGTGCTTGGCACCCTTAGTGAGTTCCGATTTCCTCGTGATCAACCTTCGTGTTGATGGCTCTGATTCACAGTTGTGCTATGGTTGTGTGATGCTGTAGAGGTCCCAACCTAATAAGGTAGAGCCCTCCTGTGTTTCACAATGCTAGTCCCTGGATCAATAGCTAGCATCCACAGTTAAGATGTAATATCAAGATACAAGGGTCATATTATAACTTTATAACCAGGAATAACATAATTCTATTACATCATACATAGCTCATTTGGCTATTACATTACATTGCAGCGGAATAACTATAGTCATGGGTCCTTCCTCTTCAAAAATGTCGCAGGCAGATGTTGGTTGTAGACTTTGTAATCCTAATCAAACAATCTTTACTAAAATCAATCAAACCTGCAACATACAAGTTACAGCCACAAAGGGTCAATACATTTGAATTGTATTGGCAAGCTTCACTTTTATATAAAGTAAGAGTGGATCCTATCATTATATGCATATTTGGTTATGTAGAGTTTAAGGCTTATTTGCATAAAGCATTGTTTTATCCTATCTTTTCAAAAAGGGTTTTAAAGTTCTTTGTCAACTTTCTTTTCCAAGTTCTTTGAACTCCTTGGTAGAAACTCAAGTGTTCAAATCCTTGTCAAATCTCTTGAGCATCTTGGTAACCCCAAGTGCAACAAGTTTTATGAAATCTCATGAGTTCCTTGGTAACCCCAAGTACATCATTCCCTTGAGCACCTTGGTAACCCCAAGTGCAACAAGCTTTACAAAATCTCTTTGAATTCCTTGGTACCCCCAAGTGCATCAAGTTTTTATATTAGAAGTTGGAATGTCGAGATCTCCCATAGTTCAAACTTTAGTTGCTCAGTATTGTCCATAACCGGGGACACGGCTAAGTACTTAGATTTTATTAACTTCTGCAGAAGGAGTACACTTTACCCACATGTCACAATCCCATCCTTTTGCCACCAGTGGCCTACTGGATTAGTGCTCACCAAGATGGAGTACTGGCAGATTGAGAATGTGACGAAGTCTTTCCAAAAGGTCCTCCCATACATCATTGCTAGCTTTGTCTTCAGCCCCCATGAAGCATTCCAGATCCCCATGTCCAGTAACTAAAGACAATGTATGGGTCTTCCTAATGTAATTGACTAAGCTAGAGCCATAATAGCATGTGGTTGCACACGAAAGCCACAATTGGAGAAGCATGTTTGATCTCTAAGTTTCCTAGGTGGTTTTCTTTTGGAGCACAACACAAAATGATTTCCATAGACATGGTTCCCTTTTGTTGCCACCTTCTCCAAAACTTAAAGTATCCTCCACCTAGGTGGTTCATTGAGTCCTTGTTTTAATATGTAAAACACAAGTCCTTTTCTCAACCTTTGTAAAATCTCAACATGTATCTCTTTTTCAAATTATAGCATATAGCATGGCTAAGCATGTACAACTTCAATATTTTCACTAAGGAGTGTATAGGGAATCCTATTAGGATTTAGCATAGCATAAGTATAAAATTGTTTTCATGCATGTTTTCAAAATCCACTAAGTATAATGAAAATAGTAGGACTTTTCTATGGTAGTGTAACTTGCCTTTTGGTAGGGAATGGGGGTTCACTACTTGATCTTGCTAGTCTCACACTTTGCTAATTTCACTACAAGTCAATCAAGCAAAACACCAAATCAACTAACATCCCAAACCAAGGTTTTAAACAAACAATTTTCACATTCGCAAAGCAATGGAATCTAAGTCATGCAAAAGAGGGTTTTTTGCAAGGTTGGTCTCTACTAGGTTTATAAACTTTGTAAGGTCCAAATTGGTCATTTACCAGAATGGCAAAGTCATTGCAATTGGGTTTTATCTTAAGACCATTTTAAAATTCATTCATCATTTTATGTGGTGAAAATTATTCTTATCAAAGCAAAACTTTAGGTTTTTCACTAAGTGAGTTGCCCTTGGCAAGTCTTGGTGTTTTGGGTCAGTAAGTTTGGTTCAAAACACTTTCCCAAGTTTTCCTTGCAAAAACATTTCCATAATAAAATCAATGAGTTTATGTGGTTAGAAAATGGTTAAGTTAAATAATTCAACCTATATTTTACCAAAATCATTTTTAACACCAAGGGTTGGTTCCTAGGGTTAGTATGGTCACATAATTCCATTTTGCAAAGGTTTTAATCCTAAAATCAATTTTAAACAATTTTTCTACTCTAAACAAGCACACAAATGTTTCTGCAAATTCAAACAAGTTAACAGATACTATTTGTCAAACTAAGGCCATGGTTGGCTAGGGCTTGTTCTCCTGAATCCAACGACATAAAATTTGTAAAATTTGGACGTGTGGATCCAAAGATATAAGGGTTTGAAGTTTGCAAAAGTTTCTGTTTTTCAAATCTGTTTTTAACCAAATAGGTGACACGCGGCGTGTTCTTACTGGTCGATACCGGTTCGCTGGGATCGCGGCTGTGGTGCGTTGGATCTAGTTAGATCGAGTGGCCCAGAGGACATACCCCTTCGACGATAAGTGATCTAATCGTGGCCGCTAAATCTGGATCGAACGGTACTGGCGACTCTGACCTAAAGTGGGCGGCGCTGTCGGCGGCGCTCTGGCGGCAGCGCTCCGGTGGGGTGGTCGCCGGTGATTCAGGATGCAAGGAAGAAGAGGAGAAGGCTCACCGAGATCGCAGGGTCGTGGTGACGCTCGTCGTGCTGTTGGCTTGACAAGGGGAGCTCGGGTACTGCGGCAATTGCTCGCCGGAGTGGAGGTCGGCGTTGGGTGGTTCTGTCCGCGGTCGAGGGCGACGCTGTAGATCATCCCGAAGCAAAACAACGATGCGGTCAGATGCAGAAGGGTGTGGCGAGTATGGGAGTGTGAACAAGGAGGCGCGGGGTGGTCAGATGCATACCAGAAATGCTCGTCGGAGTTAAGCCAGACGGCGGTGGCGGTACGAGTCGTCGCTGCAGATCGCCCTGAGGTAAAACAGGAGCACATTCAGATGCGCAAGAGCAAGGCGATGCTGTGTGCGTGAACGAGAGGGGTCGGGGCGGTCTGGAATTACCGGAGGAGCTCGTCGGAGTAGAAACGGACGGTGACGCTATCGGAGCTTGTCGAAGCCGACGCTCCGGGGCGCCCGCGGTTGAAGGAAGGGCACGGGGAGAAGCGTCTGGGAGTGGGGAAGTTGCTAGCGTGCTCAGGGAGGATCGGGAAGGTGTGGCTTGGCCGGAATCGACAGAGGAAGCTCGTCGCTGCAGCGGCGGTGCAGGAGTGATTGGCGACAGCCTAGGGGCAGAGAGAGGGAGTGGCCTGGGGGAAAAGGAGGGGGAGACGCTGGGGTTTTTAACGAGCAGAGTCAAAGCGAGGTAAAGGCGCGGCGTTAAGACGAATTGATCGCGACATTCAAATTCAGCAAACGGCAGCGAGGTTTGGGGAAGAAAGGGTCGCGCGGTGAGGACGATGAACAGTAGCGGTGGGTCTACCTGTAAGTGGGAAAACGAAATGAGGGAAGGGTCCACTGGTCATACACTGTACGGGTCAGAAGCGAGGTGCGAATCGTTTTCCTGCGGGGTGAGGAAACCGGGCTGGTGCTGGGCTTCCTGGGCTGGGCAGCTGGGCCAGGTCGTTTGCTCTATTTTTTTTTTCTGTCTAAATCTTTTTCTATTTCTAAATCTATTTTTCTGTTTTGAATTTGATCCAACTATTCAAGCATTCAAATAATTCAAACAATTCAACCCATTGTAATGGGTTTTTGGTTCTGTTTATCACCATAAACCAAATATCAAAATAATATTTTAAATCTTTGTAGGTTCCATTTATTAATTAAATAATATGGACCATGGTTTATCATTAGAATAGGGTTTGATATTAATAAGATCCCCATTTGAAATCCAAATATTTTCAAAACTCAAACAGTAGGTTTTATTTGGAAATAAAGAATATTTGGAAAATTTGTTTAAAACAAAATAACCTTTTATTTTAGGATCCATTAATAATTAAATAAAATGGGTTTTAGTTATTAAATCAAATAGAGTTTGATTTTATTAATAAAATCTTTATTTGAAACCTAATTATTTTCAAAACCAAATCAGTAGGCTTTATTTGGAAATATTAAATACTTGGAAATCTTGTTTTAAAACAAAATAACATTTTATTTTAGAGTCCATTAAATAAAATAAACTTTCATTATTAATTCAACTAGGGTTTGTTTTATTGAGAATGTTTATTTTAAAATCTAAAATAAAGTTAAAACACTTTAGTAGGTTTTAATTATGAATATAAATTATTTGACAAAACTTATTTTAATAAGTTTTGATGTTTCAATTAAATTAGTAAAACCTTTTATTTAAATAAAGTTGGATATTAAATTCTTATTAATTTATTTAAATCAACTTTTGCTTTTTTATTCAAAACTAAATGTTTTTAAATCCAAAGCTTGTCCAAGGTTTAATTTGGATTATAAAATAATCTTTATTTATAAATCCATTTTTTTCTTTTGAATACCAAATCCTTTTGTTAAAA
This sequence comes from Avena sativa, assembly GCA_916181665.1. Classification (NCBI taxonomy): domain Eukaryota; kingdom Viridiplantae; phylum Streptophyta; class Magnoliopsida; order Poales; family Poaceae; genus Avena; species Avena sativa. Next base: position 42,211,901 of record OV702285.1, on the reverse strand, counting down.
AGATCTAAAATATCATTTCCCAAATATTTTGTTTTCCTTTATTTAAAATGTTTACCTTTTTAAATCCCTTTAGGACTTTATTTAATTCAAATGGGTTTAGGTTCCAATTGGATTCAAAAAGTTTCTTCTGGCTCTGAAAATCAAACAAAGTTTTATTTTATTCATTTATTTTCACATTACAAGATTTGGAAAATCTTGGGATGTGACAGGCTACCACCCTTAAAATAAATCTCGTCCCGAGGTTTGGGAAGGCTGGGGTTACAAGCAAGTTCAAAACAACTAGGGTACTACCACCCTTAAAAATTTTCAAACAAAAATTACATATTGGCCTTCTTGGGTCCTGGAAAACTTCTCTAAGCAAACTTTTGCTTTATTTCTACACTTGATTCATGGGCCAAGGTTGAGTTTCTCCATAGGCTTGTTCAACTTGTTTTTCATCCTTTCGGGACAGTTGCTTGCATAATGTCCTGGATTCTTGCAGTTGAAACAATGAATGTCCTTGAGTTCTTTGCGTTGCTCTTGTAGGCAAGTTGCTACATAGTGGCCTGGTTCTTTGCAGTTGTTGCACCACACTTGGTCAATCTCTTTATTCTTCTTGTTCTCTGGGCATCCACTGGAGTAGTGTCCCATTTCCTTACATTTACGACATTGCACAAGGCTCATGTCTTGCTTGGGCTTCTTGATTTTCTTTGATCCTTTGAATTGGGTTGTCTTGTTTGGAGGTATGAGTGGTCCTTTTCCTTTGGTAGACTTGGATCCTTCTTGTTTCCTTTGTTCCACCATGGCATAGATAGGACATAGACCTGGAGTATGATCACTTCCTTCACACAGGTAGCAAGTAGCTTGAGAGGTAGGACATTGTCCAACAGGATGATCTTCTTCACAATTGGGGCATTGTCCTTCATGCTCCTTGGAAGTATGATCCTTGTCTCCACAAATAATGCAAGCTGGGGCTCCATCTAGGATAACATTCTTGTCATCCTTGTTATCATAAACTCTTTTGGGATAGTTTTCTTCCATGCTGATCATTTGATTAGTCACCTTAAGCATCAGTTGGGATTGTTCCTCCAAAAACCTTTGTAGAGCTGGATCTTTATCACTATTGTTGACTATGAACTGAGCTGTCAGTTGGTTCAACTGGTGTTGGGTTGCTATGAGCTCTTTCATGCTATCAGCTTGGTTGGTGTTGGTGTCATCAACCTTGGAGTCCTTTGGAGTAGTCATCTGTTTGGGTTGAAGGGAGTTTAGAATAGGCAAGATATTTCTAAGGAATTATTTCTAATCACACACATCACAATTCACACAAACAATGTGCATGCAATCACAAGTAAACTCTCCACTCAAACAACAAGTTTCAAGTACATTTTTAGGCAACAAAATATTTTTGGTACACCACATAAGTTGGTGTGTTTGACTTAACTATAAATGGTGGTCCATCTACATGGTTCACTTGTGATCTTTCCTTCCTTCATGATTCTTCTTACTTGAGATCATGGTTTCCTTGAGAAAAACTCTTGGTTACAATACTTCAAAGTTGTTGATGGCTCCTTCTTATTTTGCATTCCTTCAGTCTCTAAGTCTTGAGTAAGATTTCCTTGTTTCACTTGTAGTCCTTAGTGGTTTCCAAGTTGGAAGTCCTTGGTGAATATGCTGAAGATGTTGAAGTCATTAGAGTTGAAGATGTTGAAGAAGTCCTTTGCATATGATGAAGTCTTTGGTCTTGGGGTAGGTTTTTCCATTGAGTTGAAGTAGAAGAGGTGTAGAGTTAAAACCAAAAATGGTTGAGGAAAGAGTTTACAAGTGTTTTTGTAGATAAGTTTTTGGAATAAAATACAACTATTTTTCTAAGGTTTTTTTTTTATCCAATCCTAGGGTTTACAAATCCTACAGGCAACACAATGCTCTGATACCATCTGTAGAGGTCCCAACCTAATAAGGTAGAGCCCTCCTGTGTTTCACAATGCTAGTCCCTGGATCAATAGCTAGCATCCACAGTTAAGATGTAATATCAAGATACAAGGGTCATATTATAACTTTATAACCAGGAATAACATAATTCTATTACATCATACATAGCTCATTTGGCTATTACATTACATTGCAGCGGAATAACTATAGTCATGGGTCCTTCCTCTTCAAAAATGTCGCAGGCAGATGTTGGTTGTAGACTTTGTAATCCTAATCAAACAATCTTTACTAAAATCAATCAAACCTGCAACATACAAGTTACAGCCACAAAGGGTCAATACATTTGAATTGTATTGGCAAGCTTCACTTTTATATAAAGTAAGAGTGGATCCTATCATTATATGCATATTTGGTTATGTAGAGTTTAAGGCTTATTTGCATAAAGCATTGTTTTATCCTATCTTTTCAAAAAGGGTTTTAAAGTTCTTTGTCAACTTTCTTTTCCAAGTTCTTTGAACTCCTTGGTAGAAACTCAAGTGTTCAAATCCTTGTCAAATCTCTTGAGCATCTTGGTAACCCCAAGTGCAACAAGTTTTATGAAATCTCATGAGTTCCTTGGTAACCCCAAGTACATCATGCCCTTGAGCACCTTGGTAACCCCAAGTGCAACAAGCTTTACAAAATCTCTTTGAATTCCTTGGTACCCCCAAGTGCATCAAGTTTTTATATTAGAAGTTGGAATGTCGAGATCTCCCATAGTTCAAACTTTAGTTGCTCAGTATTGTCCATAACCGGGGACACGGCTAAGTACTTAGATTTTATTAACTTCTGCAGAAGGAGTACACTTTACCCACATGTCACAATCCCATCCTCTTGCCACCAGTGGCCTACTGGATTAGTGCTCACCAAGATGGAGTACTGGCAGATTGAGAATGTGACGAAGTCTTTCCAAAAGGTCCTCCCATACATCATTGCTAGCTTTGTCTTCAGCCCCCATGAAGCATTCCAGATCCCCATGTCCAGTAACTAAAGACAATGTATGGGTCTTCCTAATGTAATTGACTAAGCCAGAGCCATAATAGCATGTGGTTGCACACGAAAGCCACAATTGGAGAAGCATGTTTGATCTCTAAGTTTCCTAGGTGGTTTTCTTTTGGAGCACAACACAAAGTGATTGCCATAGACATGGTTCCCTTTTGTTGCCACCTTCTCCAAAACTTAAAGTATCCTCCACCTAGGTGGTTCATTGAGTCCTTGTTTTAATATGTAAAACACAAGTCCTTTTCTCAACCTTTGTAAAATCTCAACATGTATCTCTTTTTCAAATTATAGCATATAGCATGGCTAAGCATGTACAACTTCAATATTTTCACTAAGGAGTGTATAGGGAATCCTATTAGGATTTAGCATAGCATAAGTATAAAATTGTTTTCATGAATGTTTTCAAAATCCACTAAGTATAATGAAAATAGTAGGACTTTTCTATGGTAGTGTAACTTGCCTTTTGGTAGGGAATGGGGGTTCACTCCTTGATCTTGCTAGTCTCACACTTTGCTAATTTCACTACAAGTCAATCAAGCAAAACACCAAATCAACTAACATCCCAAACCAAGGTTTTAAACAAACAATTTTCACATTCGCAAAGCAATGGAATCTAAGTCATGCAAAAGAGGGTTTTTTTGCAAGGTTGGTCTCTACTAGGTTTATAAACTTTGTAAGGTCCAAATTGGTCATTTACCAGAATGGCAAAGTCATTGCAATTGGGTTTTATCTTAAGACCATTTTAAAATTCATTCATCATTTTATGTGGTGAAAATTATTCTTATCAAAGCAAAACTTTAGGTTTTTCACTAAGTGAGTTGCCCTTGGCAAGGCTTGGTGTTTTGGTTCAGTAAGTTTGGTTCAAAACACTTTCCCAAGTTTTCCTTGCAAAAACATTTCCATAATAAAATCAATGAGTTTATGTGGTTAGAAAATGGTTAAGTTAAATAATTCAACCTATATTTTACCAAAACCATTTTTAACACCAAGGGTTGGTTCCTAGGGTTAGTATGGTCACATAATTCCATTTTGCAAAGGTTTTAATCCTAAAATCAATTTTAAACAATTTTTCTACTCTAAACAAGCACACAAATGTTTCTGCAAATTCAAACAAGTTAACAGATACTATTTTTCAAACTAAGGCCATGGTTGGCTAGGGCTTGTTCTCCTGAATCCAACGACATAAAATTTGTAAAATTTGGACGTGTGGATCCAAAGATATAAGGGTTTGAAGTTTGCAAAAGTTTCTGTTTTTCAAATCTGTTTTTAACCAAATAGGTGACACGCGGCGTGTTCTTACTGGTCGATACCGGTTCGCTGGGATCGCGGCTGTGGTGCGTTGGATCTAGTTAGATCGAGTGGCCCAGAGGACATAACCCTTCGACGATAAGTGATCTAATCGTGGCCGCTAAATCTGGATCGAACGGTACTGGCGACTCTGACCTAAAGTGGGCGGCGCTGTCGGCGGCGCTCTGGCGGCAGCGCTCCGGTGGGGTGGTCGCCGGTGATTCAGGATGCAAGGAAGAAGAGGAGAAGGCTCACCGAGATCGCAGGGTCGTGGTGACGCTCGTCGTGCTGTTGGCTTGACAAGGGGAGCTCGGGTACTGAGGAAATTGCTCGCCGGAGTGGAGGTCAGCGTCGGGTGGTTCTGTCCGCGGTCGAGGGCGACGCTGTAGATCATCCCGAAGCAAAACAACGATGCGGTCAGATGCAGAAGGGTGTGGCGAGTTTGGGAGTGTGAACGAGGAGGCGCGGGGTGGTCAGATGCATACCAGAAATGCTCGTCGGAGTTAAGCCAGACGGCGGTGGCGGTAGGAGTCGTCGCTGCAGATCGCCCTGAGGTAAAACAGGAGCACATTCAGATGCGCAAGAGCAAGGCGATGCTGTGTGCGTGAACGAGAGGGGTCGGGGCGGTCTGGAATTACCGGAGGAGCTCGTCGGAGTAGAAACGGACGGTGACGCTGTCGGAGCTTGTCGAAGCCGACGCTCCGGGGCGCCCGCGGTTGAAGGAAGGGCACGGGGAGAAGCGTCTGGGAGTGGGGAAGTTGCTAGCATGCTCAGGGAGGCTCGAGAAGGTGTGGCTTGGCCGGAATCGACAGAGGAAGCTCGTCGCTGCAGCGGCGGTGCAGGAGTGATTGGCGACAGCCTAGGGGCAGAGAGAGGGAGTGGCCTAGGGGAAAAGGAGGGGGAGACGCTGGGTTTTTTAACGAGCACAGTCAAAGCGAGGTAAAGGCGCGGCGTTAAGACGAATTGATCGCGGCATTCAAATTCAGCAAACGGCAGCGAGGTTTGGGGAAGAAAGGGTCGCGCGGTGAGGACGATGAACAGTAGCGGTGGGTCTACCTGTCAGTGGGAAAACGAAATGAGGGAAGGGTCCACTGGTCATACACTGTACGGGTCAGAAGCGAGGTGCGAATCGTTTTCCTGCGGGGTGAGGAAACTGGGCTGGTGCTGGGCTTCCTGGGCTTGGCAGCTGGGCCAGGTCGTTTGCTCTATTTTTTTTCTGTCTAAATCTTTTTCTATTTCTAAATCTATTTTTCTGTTTTGAATTTCATCCAACTATTCAAGCATTCAAATAATTCAAACAATTCAACCCATTGTAATGGGTTTTTGGTTCTGTTTATCACCATAAACCAAATCTCAAAATAATATTTTAAATCTTTGTAGGTTCCATTTATTAATTAAATAATATGGACCATGGTTTATCATTAGAATAGGGTTTGATATTAATAAGATCCCCATTTGAAATCCAAATATTTTCAAAACTCAAACAGTAGGTTTTATTTGGAAATAAAGAATATTTGGAAAATTTGTTTAAAAAAAAAACCTTTTATTTTAGGATCCATTAATAATTAAATAAAATGGGTTTTAGTTATTAAATCAAATAGAGTTTGATTTTATTAATAAAATCTTTATTTGAAACCTAATTATTTTCAAAACCAAATCAGTAGGCTTTATTTGGAAATATTAAATACTTGGAAATCTTGTTTTAAAACAAAATAACATTTTATTTTAGAGTCCATTAAATAAAATAAACTTTCATTATTAATTCAACTAGGGTTTGTTTTATTGAGAATGTTTATTTTAAAATCTAAAATAAAGTTAAAACACTTTAGTAGGTTTTAATTATGAATATCAATTATTTGAGAAAACTTATTTTAATAAGTTTTGATGTTTCAATTAAATTAGTAAAACCTTTTATTTAAATAAAGTTGGATATTAAATTCTTATTAATTTATTTAAATCAACTTTTGCTATTTTTATTCAAAACTAAATGTTTTTAAATCCAAAGCTTGTCCAAGGTTTAATTTGGCTTATAAAATAATCTTTATTTATAAATCCATTTTTTTCTTTTGAATACCAAATCCTTTTGTTAAAAAGATCTAAAATATCATTTCCCAAATATTTTGTTTTCCTTTATTTAAAATGTTTACCTTTTTAAATCCCTTTAGGACTTTATTTAATTCAAATGGGTTTAGGTTCCAATTGGATTCAAAAAGTTTCTTCTGGCTCTGAAAATCAAACAAAGTTTTATTTTATTCATTTATTTTCACATTACAAGATTTGGAAAATCTTGGGATGTGACAGATGCTGACTATTGCTAGCTAAGGTTCCTTAATTTGGATAAGTAAGTGCCCTAGTTGTTTTGATTTGGTTAGTGGTTCATCTGGTAGTGTTGGTGATTGTATTTATAGCCCTTATGGATCCATTTTCTACAGGTGTTGTGACATTGAGGATATACTACTAGTTATGTTGTGTTAGATCTGATGCCTCAACTTAGATGATTAAATCATTCTTGGCCAAAGATTTAAATCTGTAAAATGAGCTTGTGATGTTCTGAATTTTGGTGGTTACTGAAGTTATACTCTAATGATGATTGATATCGTGTATCAGCATTTTATTTGCTGGAGTTTATATGATTTCTAGTTGTTTAACTAGAAAAATGATTTTAAGTGGTTATCCATTTCTGATAGATCAATTATGTGCAAATGTGTCTTTGAATTGAATTGAGGTATGAATTTTGGTTATAGTGACATGCCCTACTAATGATGGTTAATAGTTGGATGGTTAACTACATTCATGAAAGTGAGCGTGTTAGGATTTTGGAGATAAATATGTGAATGAAAGTGGATTCCCTTACATTCAGTGATGACATCAGTATACTGAATGATTTCTAGCTAATTATCTAGAAAGATGATTTAGAGAATTTCTTAAGGCTTGCAGATAACTGGGTGTGATGCTTGGCCTTTTGCATATCAGATATGTGGTAGCCTTGCTTATTAAGCTTTTACTTGTGCCATTTAATATCAGTGTCTTCTACTTTTTGGAATATGCTACGATGGTGCCTCATTAGAGTGTGCATAGTGGTGATCCCATAATGGTATGATCTGCTGCTTTTGCCCTTCCAATGATGCAAAAGACTGAGGCACTAATATTCATAAAATAGATACTTACTTGGTTGCCTTCTACTCTCTATGATGAATTCGCATAGCACTTCTATGAAATTCTGAGAGATAAACTATTTTCCTAACTCTCCTAGACAGATTCTAGTTGCAGAGTAGTTGATTAGATATTGATTTGCAATAACCCCCTTTATTCCCTTGTTTATGATGGTGAAATAAAACAAGAACATATACTATGCATGATTAGTGGCATAGCAACCTGCTATGGTTGCTGAAGCTTGATTGCAACTTGTGGTTGCTTGTTGATCTTGTGAAACTGCTGACATGGATCTGCTCCCCTGGATATTTCCCTTGGCCTGCTCCTCCTATGGTTGCTGCTAGCCTAACCTTTACTTTCCCCTTGTTCTAGCTCTTGGATGGCTCCAGGGAGCAACCAGAGACTGAATATATGGTGGATTTGATCTGTATGATTATTTTGGTGCTAAACAGGGTAGTTCCTGGTGGTGTGCTAAGAACGGTGTGTTCTTGAGATGGTACTATGGCTAAACACTAATGTTGAGAAGTTGAAGTGTGTAAGTGCAGATGTATACTACAAGTTGTGCTGTGGCTAGCCCTCTTGTGCATTTCCTAGGTTAGCTGTGGTGTTGACAACACACCACTACATGCTGCTGACTGAGCTGCTAGTGTGTGTAACACCCTTGCCTGATAAGGCTGAGTTCATGTGTATAGTATCAATCCCTGGATCGGTTTGCTGGCACACACAGTACAAAATGATACCAAATATAATTGTGCATCATAAATACAACGAATATGATCCAGAATTTACATTATATCACACAAGTACACAGCAAAAACAATAACAAGGTAGATCTCCATTCTTCAAATGTGCCACAGGCGAACAATCGTTGAGTGGAGTATCGCAACCTATAATGATCACTTAGAAACGATATAACCTGCAACATGAAAGGTTGTAGCCACGAATGGTTAATACTTTTAATGTATTGGCAAGTAGAACTAATGAGTACAAAGGATCTATCAACTACATGCATATTTGGCTAAGTGGAGTTTAGGCTCATTTGCTAAAAGCAATTTAACTTTTTCTTACTTTCAAAATACTTTTATTTCTTCAAAACAATCTTCTAAGGACATACCAGCATAAACCCATGTAGAAACAAGACAGTTCAACTTTCGTATGCTCCTAAACCCATGTTCACCCATCAAGTTTTAGCTATTAAGAAATTGGGATGGGTGAGATCTTCGAAACAGTTCGAGGCCCAGTTGCTCATAGTTGTCCATAACCGGGGACACGACTAAGTACTTAGTTTAGACACTCTGCAGTGGTTGTACACTTTACCCGCATGACCCAGACAACCCTCTCTTACCATTATACTCATTTTGTGCCATGGTAGGGAGAAAACCAAGACGAAACCTTTCAGAAGCAGAACCCTGAGCCCTTAGGACGGACCCATACCAACCTACATCCCCTACATCTGCTAGTCACGTCGGGTCAGGTTTCCACAACCTACTTAGTTAAGACAAATAATGACGTGCGACTGTACTGGAAGCTACTACACAAGAAACTTGTCCAACCTCTTAATCCTAGATGTGCTTTCCGCAATAAACCATCCAAAAACAACAATCCATCACACCCAGGAGATTCATTAAATTCCAGTTGTTTTCATTATAACGAAACATAACTTTTCCATAACATAATAAATCATGAATTCCCTTTTGCGCATCTAATAAGCATGGCTAAGAAACTACGATACGATGGCTCAAAGGAATCAAGTCGTGGAGATATGGCAATCATGCCTGGGTGTCATAGCATAGCATAGTAGTAGAAAAACCTACACAAGCATCACTACTGAAAATCATACTACATGCATAGGAAAATAGTAGGACATTTATGATAGCTCTACTTGCCTTTGTTGTAGAAGATGTATTCGTTCAGATAATCTTCACAATATAAAAGATTGCACTCGTCACAGTCAAAAATGTTGCACTCCTCGAAATCTACCGATCAAAACAGGTGCATAACAAACACACCATTCAAAACAATGCAATTATGCACAATACAACAAAACAATGATGAAAAAATGCATGCATGATGATTTAATATGTCACAATGGTTGTAATTAATTCTCTAAACAATATTAGAATACATGATGCATGCAGGAGATCATTTGATGCAATAGGGTATTTGTTATTAAATCTTGATTGCCAATATAGAGGTTTTAATAGTTATATTAAAACTTCTGCTCTAGTTGTCGTATTAAATTTGGTTCTAGGGTGTACTGGATAGGGGATGTTATTACAAACCATTAGCAATTGGATTCACCTTAATCGGAGTTGTATATCTTTCCTTATGATTTAAACAGTGTTTAAGAGAATTTAATTCACTTAAGTAGTTCGCGTGGTCTAAAATTAGAACTAAAACCATATCTGTAATCTACATGAGATTGTGATTCCAGGGACAAATTATTCATAATTTTACGATCTATAAATTATTTATTATGAATTTAATGCTCTAAAAAGCCACTAAAACTATTAAATTACTACAGCAATTCTACACTGCAAAATTTGGATCTAACAGCATATTAATGTTTTATATGAAATTAGGAATCCATAGATATTTTTTTATATTTTTATGATGTACAGATAATTTACTATGATTTATTTACTCTAAAAGATCCATTAAATCATTTACACCATTACAGTAAATATATACTGTAAACATTAGCTCTAATCTCATATTAATATTATACACAATTTTCTGAATCCATTGATATATAATATGCAATTTTTGGACATGTAGATATTTTTATATGGATTTTGCAACATATGACAATTTTCTGCTATTTATAAAATTGGATTTTCGAATTACAAGTCTGCAGGCCACGTGGCTACTTCTGATTTGCTCTTACCCCTTCAGTTAAGTGACCCAACGGCAACCATAGGATCAGGATCTGACGGTAGCAGATTGGCAGCTCGGGACGGCTTGGCTTGAGTCCAGACGCGGCTTTGGCTCCTTGGCTCGGCTCGGCTATAGTAGATCTGAGGCGTCTGCACTGGATCCTATGGTGCTGGGCGATGTTGGCGAGCCAACGGTGACAATGGCGATGGTGGCGAGCGGCGGTGTTCTGGGGGTGTCGATGGCGACGGCTCTGGTGATCCTTGGCGACGGCGAGACGGACAGGGATATGCGGGGGCGACGGGGGTCTTGGGGATGTCCTTGGCGTCGGCCTCGTATTTCACCGAACGACGCGCGGTGCAGCTAGAGGTGTGAGGCGGCAGCGAGGCTATGGCGGTGGCTTGCGCGAGCTGCAGTGCTCCTGCGAGAGTAATGAGAGGGTGAGAGGAAGTAGCACATCGAGAGGGAAAGGATAGGGGCAAAAGGAGGCAGCGGGGTGGTCAGGAACGTTGACCTCGACCTCTTCTGGGGCTTCAATGGCGGCGACGGTGGAGGAACTCCGGCGATATCATGGGGGCGGGTAAGGTTTACGAGATTTGCAAAAAAATCCACACGATACGTTAGAGGGTATACTTATAGGGAGCCTATGCATGGAAAGGGTCCAAAACCGAACAGAAAAGATGCGATTTGCGGGGATCGAAGTTGGAATCATGGGCGTGTTCGTTCGTTCTCTACGCCGTGAGGTGGAAGAAGAAGGTGGGCCCCGGTCGTCAGTTGCACTGGGGAGGAAAAAACAGGGGTGAAGGGGATATGCGGGGGTGGGCTGCTGTCTGCGTGCTAGGCCGAAGGCAGGCCGGGCTGCTGCGATGTGATGCGGTCGCCGCTGCTGCTATGCGTCGCTCGCGCGCGCAGCAGAGGGAGGAGGGGGAAAGGGGGCGCTGGGTTGGGCCGCGGTAGGCTAGGTTAGATTTTTTTATTTACCTTTTCTTTTTCTATTTTCTAATTTCTGTTATATCTTTTTATTTAGAGCTCCAAATGAGACTGTTTTGTCTCTAAATTTTTCTAAAAACCAGGGGATCATTTTAGGATCCTGTTTGCCAATAATTTGACAGTTTATAAATAGTGATTTTACAAATCCAAGTATAATATTTTGTAGGAGCCTTTTAGTGATCCCATTTTGGGTTCGAAAGTAGGGTTTTGCAGTTCAAAATTTTCATGAATGCAAATGATGTCATGCCAACGCAATGCGAATTTAATTTTTTTCTAGTCCAAATTTCCAATATCTAGGATGTGACGGTGTGCATGCCTCTCCTGGGTGGATCAGATCATGTAAAAAAACTTGATATTTTCTAATATTCTATCCCTTTTATCTTTTTATATCTCTTTGGTGAAACTTGCCCCTGTCTAATGCCAATGATGTTGTGCTGAGGTAATTGTCTGATAAGAATAGTTATGATTTGGCCCCTTGATAAAAACTCAATGATGTGACTAAGCAGTACGCCACACTATTACAACTGATAGTATCACTAACCCCCTCTAATCCCTTTTATTTTATTTGTCTCTTCCTCTTTATTGTTTTATGTTACAGGGATCACTAAGAAGAAATGAAGATGTTGGAGATGAATAAATGTAGTTAGGGAATAGTTTTGGTTTTTTCTAAATTATTGTAATTTGTTTTCTGTTTGAATAATGTAGAGACATTGTATTTTTGTATTTCATTTAATAAAGTTTACGTGTTTTCTTTTTCTTTTATAATTCATTTGCAAATAATGTAATATATATATTTTCTTGCAATAAAGAATTCTTTTAGTTATTCCATTTATGTAATTCATTTTTCTATTTATTTGTTTCCTGTAATATACTTCCAGTCTTCTATTGTAAAAGAACAACAATACTATATGTATATATGTAAAGATTATTATTGTAATAATTTCATTTTAGTGAATTGTTTCCATTTACTCAATTGTAATTATGATTATATATTCAGATTTATATTATAGACTAATTCTTTTCTTTTCTTTATTTTAATACTTGTGATTTAATTATATCTTAATCATAAATAATCTCCCAAGGATGTATTTATAATTGTAACACCATTTCTAATTATAATTTTATTCTTTTGCAATTCAAATATATGTTTTGAATATTCAAATTTGAATTGCTTCCCCGCAAACACAGAAATACTGTAGAGGTCATATCGAAATCCATCACACCTGCTCTGATGTTTCCATCAGAACAAAAGAGATCTCGATCCCTCTATAGCTTCTTTAGTTTTGCGTAAAAATTCTCCGGATTTTCTGATGCATGAATGCAATGCATACACATGTGTCCTGTCTATTTCGAGGTGCTAATTCTGGGATGTTACATTCACTAACCTTGAACATTTTATATTTCCAAACGAAGGGAGTATTAGGGTGTCGTTAGCCACCTTGGATAAAAATAGCCCGTACGCATCGACATAAGCCGATTGCATCCAGAATTCACAATTCACATCTCCCTGTTGCTCCATATAAAGGAGAAAGGACCACATGTTTATCCAACATGTTGCTCCATGAATATAACCTGTCCATTCCCGTGGAGCATAGAAATGGATGTGGTGACCCGATGCTATGTATGGAACACCACCTCTCCTGCCTACTTCATCTGGTGCTAGACCATGGTGATGCAGAGGACCTTCTCTAGCGCCGCCTCCTAGATATGTCTGTCAACGCTCTCACACTCGATGTTGGCATGAGAAATAAGGCACACCACCTCCAAATCTGAATATGCATCCTCCGATGAGGACGAGGCAGATGAGGAGATTGGGGCGACCTCTAGTAGGTCCTGCGTGGCTGGCGGCGGGGTCTGTGAGGGTGTGCCCTATCATTTTAGGATGTATTCCCTTCCTAGGGAGCTCCGGTGTAACATCCCAGTATTTAGGACCTAACGAAGGGTAGATTTAGGAATATGAATTGTTGCATGCATTCATCTGTGAAAATGTGGGTAAAATTTTCGCAAAATAAAAAACCTAAGTGATCAATGTTTCTTTCATACTTTGAGATTAGGTTTAGTCTTAAAGGGTGATTGTTATAAAATTTGAGATCATCTTAAGGAGTTATGTGTTTAAAATGAATTTGAATTTTAAACTTGAGTGTTTGAATTATAATTTAAATGATTTAGATATAAGTTTTAAATCTTAAATTAATTAAGAGATAAGTATTATAACTTAAATTTTATCCAAAAACAATATTGAATATGAAACTTATTTCATATTATTAATACATAAACAAGTTACAAAGAATGTAACATACTGAAGCCATTTCCAAACTTCAGAATTTACAAAAGAATAAAGAATAAGAATATTCTTTATTGATAATAATATAATAATTATTACAATTAAATAAAATAAAGATTACAAGAATAATAAAGAAAAATTACAAAAGAATAAGAGAATTACATTTGAATATCTACTAACTATCCTATATCTAAATCTACACTAAATCTTCATCTTTATCTTTGTACCTGCAAAACAAAGACTAAATAGAAACAAAATAAGGTTAGTGTTAGTATTATTTCTCTCAGATATGTCAGTGAAATGCACTTGACAAATTCATCATTGAGAAATGTTATAAAAGGGGCAAGTTTCACCAATATGAAAGATTCCATCTTTCATAAATTCAAAGCCAGAAGTCAAATGACAGCCAAGAGGGACCAATTCACCAGCCAGGTGAAAGTAATCTGGTAATAGTAAGTTCAAAAATTCTGAACATATCCACAAGTGCATAGCAGGCACACAAGCTGGACACACACCACCATGCACATGGTGTGCTTTCGACCTCACAAGCATAGCCCAATCTCGCAAAACCACATCACAGCCATGGAGGAGCACACCAGTGCATCTCTCCACTACACAACACACAAGCACAACCAGTGTAGACAACAGCTAAACCAAGAACAGCAGCCAAATCACACCACCCCAGATCAACCAAACATCACCAGGATGGTGACATAAGGAGGGGGATGAAGCAGGTGGATAGCAAGATCAAGCCCAGGAGCTAGGAGGAGCAGGCTAGCTCAAGCGCAAGCACAGGAGTCCAGCAAAACCAGATCAAGATCATCATCATCAACTCACTACACCATCATTAGATTTTGTGGTGATCCTCATAAAACCATCACATGATTCAGTCATAGTATCTAAACAAAATCATGTGTTGCTTTATGAAATAATCTCTCAATAATTACCCAAGTGAGCTGAATCTATCCCAGTGATTTCAGTATAAAGATAAGAAAACAAACTCAGCCAAAAGCACCAAACTCTCAGACCAGCATCACATAGTCTAGTGTTAATTTATGCAACTTAAACCATCTATCATTTGTACTTATCAGATCAGGGAACATCTCTCAGAGAGAGTAGCACCTCTAATCTTACAAGTTACAACCAACTATTTTCTCAACTAACTAGGATTTAAAATCCTAGAGCCTCAGACCAACATCATAGGCAGGAGAGTTAAGAAAAGCTTTCATTTTATTTTGCCAGTATTAATCACAAGTATTGTCAAGGCTAAGCCCAAATATAAAACTCAATCACTTGTGTGCCAGATCATAATGGTATCACAAGGACACATTCTAAATGAGCTAAAACCAATCTTTGCTTAGTTTCCATAGATAAAAGGGACAAACCAATAAATATCATTTTCCTGAAGCCAAGTGCCAGGAATCAACATCAAATTCATCTATACATCCACAAAAAATCATTACATGTAATGATCATATTCAGTGTGTATAATCTCATACAAGCCTACCATTATAATTAAAGTAAGAAACTACTGAGAGAAACTACTGTTAGTATAAGCATTCTGACAGTAGAGTAAGTTCACAGATCAACAACATAATCCAATCCGGGATTCCATAGAAACACTAGCATGGGATCATAGTGAATTACCACAGGAATAAATCTGACAAGCCACTAGCATCATCAAATCCACCACAAATCATGATCCACAGCAAACAATCATTCTTCATACTCAAGTATGATCACCACTAGATGTAAAGCATCATGGATATGATCAATATGGGGGTTATGAACCCTAATCAGAACAAGAACCCTAATTAGGAGATGAACCCTAATCAAAACATAGTCACTAGGCACGAGAAGCCACTAGGTACACACAGAGAGATTCATGGTAGAAGCATGAACAAGAACCACAGAGGCAACTTACCCGGGGTCCTCGCTGACGAATGGAAGAGGAAGCAGATTGGCCGACGAACCGCGGCGGCACAGGGAGCACCCAGGGGGCGCTGCAACCTGCACCATCCATGGCGGCGGCCACAGCAGCACACGAGCCCAGCACACCACCGCATGCGGGACCGCGGCGGTGGCGACAACACTTTCCTCTAACCCTAGGGTTCGGGAACGGGGTGAACCTGGCCACGGGGAAGCCCCGGATTCAAATCGAGTTGGACTAGACGAACAAGCGTAGTCACGAACCTTGCCCTGCACCACATCGGCGGGCAGGGGAAGCCTCAACGGTGGCCATCGCCAGCGGCGGCGCCAGAGCCGCGGGGTCGAGGAAGAGGAAAGGTGAGAACGAGGAGGAGGCAGAGAGAGTGGGCTGGGTGGGCCAAAACCCCTCGGGGTGGTGATTTTGACCCTGCCCTATTGGGCCACACTGGCCCAATAGTCCCAAGGGGCCAGTCCAAGTCATTTAAAAAACTATTTTAATCAATTGAAAAAGACCAAAATGCCCCTGACCTCAATAAAATTCTAGAAATTAAAATAAAAGTCCAAAAATTATAAATAAAATATTTTTGTATTCACAATAATCCACTCTATCCAAATAAAATAAGATATAAAATTTTGGATATTTAAATTTTTATAAGAATTTTGTAATTTATATATTCCTTATGGAATTTTACAAAATTATTGAAAGACGTTAAAAATAAATAAAAATCACTTTCATTATAATTTAATATTATAGTATTTTTGAAAAATACTAAAGAAATATTTAGTAATAAATTATAATGTATAATTAATAATTCCTGAAAGAATTATTAAATTAATAAAAGTCAAATAAAAAGGGAAATAAAATAAAATAATTCAATATATGCAATAAATATAAAAAAATAATATTTATAAATTCTTTATTAAAAGGCACCTTGCATAGGGAAAATGCATATAGAATTAAATAATGCATTACATTATTGCATAATCATTTTGCTTCTTTAAATATTGTCCTTACCGGGCAATAATGATGTTTTTGTAGAACTAGAAGCTCAAGGTCCAGTGCAAGCATCAAACTTCACTACCTTGCCATCACAAGGCAAGTTCATCACTTGCTCATGTCCTTTGAAGAGTCTTTATCAAAGTATTTGCAAATTGTGTGTTACCATATATGGTATAAAAGAAAGAAAATATTATTTTCACAAATAAAGAAATCATGGATATCATCCTAAGTGATGATATAACGGAGCAATAGAACTTAGGGTTCTATTTGCAACAATGATGATCAAGTAGGGACTTAATAACCCCTGACATCAGTGATTCTAGCACCGTATATTACGCGTTAGCCATGAGATTTGGAATGGGACGGAGAAGTCAGCTGTATCTTCTTCCTCTCGCATGAAGCCGGATGTGCAGGTCGTGGCTGTTATCCTCGTAGCATGCATATTAATTGGTAGTTCGTAGAGGATATGCAGCATATGGGTGGGAACCCTCATCGTCCCACGATAGTTCTGGCATCTAACGGTTTGTACAAACCATTGCCGTAATTCATTATGTGGGCATGGTGTACACCAAGGAGGCATGCGGGCTCGTGAAGGGGGCAGTGATTGGCTTGGACCAACTACTGGGCCCCACATCATGGAATTGTGGACGGGAAAGTACGCCCGGTTGTGCAACAAGGAGTTGATCTCTCATGGGTAAAGTAACGCACCTCTGCAGAGTGTAAGAACTGTAACTTGTTACTCCCTGTTCCGGGAAGGAGCTACGAACACGGCAGGAAAGGAACTCCATGAAATTTCTGGTCAACCTGTGAAGGCTGATTGTCATAGTTTTTCGGAATAAAATCAATCTTTGAAGAAAGATTTACAAAAACTGCATAGTGCCAAGGATTTATAATCCGAGGTGGTAGTTAGAGCATCAAACTTCCCACCTTGCATATAATGAACTTGTTGGGTAACGTTGTTACTCATTCTTTCCTTTGATCCCTTGCTTAGACTCTGAGGATTCCGAAGACGTGCCAATGTATGTAGCCGAATGCCAAGAAGATGTGTTCTATGAGGAACCGGATCTGTCCGGAGGAGTTGAAGGAGTGGATTACGAAATCCGCTATGGTGTCGATGATAATGATTCCAACTAAGTAACCCTAGTTAATAGTAACCAATGGAGCCGAGCAGCATGAACTCTATAGAATAAGCTGCTGAGCCCAACTCCTAGTCGGAGTTGTTACTTATAAATTTCCGCTGAACACTTTATATTTTGGTTTGTAATTGGATATTTTGGAAGTCTTTAACTTCCGGTATTGTAATAATAATAATGTGTGTACATTTGTAATATGGACCCGCAATGTTTCTGTTGTACCACTCTGAGGGATGTGATATTTACGGAACGGTGTTCTGTATATGTCATTTCAACGACTATAGTGTACTACACATGCAGTGGTATGCTGGGTCATCGCAGTTGGTATCAGAGAAAATTGCTTTGACCTTAGGTTGGAAACCTAGTAAAGGGTATTACCTATACGAGAATTAGCAACGATAAAGAATTCTCTAAAAGTAATATAATGGGTATTCAAATGAGAATATTCCATTATATATTTTAGTGCGATAATTCTTTGTTATGATGCAATATATCATTGGATACTAATCAAAAATTATTTTTTTGATATACAGAGATATGGCACCAAAGTTTCCAAAACAGACTTTGGTAAGGAAAGAGGAGACTCTTGATGATTATCAAGGATCATTTACAGACCAACTTCGGCAACTTTTAAAGCTCTTTAGTTGTCCCACTAGAATTCCAGTGAACACTATCACTTACCTTGATGGCCGGATGTTATCCAAGTATCGTGTGAGTATCCAACTTCCAGAGAAGCTTGGATTATACCACGATCTACCCATAGGAGAAGGTAGGAGTCATTTAGCAACCTATCATGTTGCTATTGTGGAGGCGATAGCCAATATCCGGGAGCAGAAAACCAAGGAGTTAGAAGGTAGCACATTCTCTGTGATACCTCATGATTCTATAGACTCGGAGCCTATACCGGATCATCTTAATTTGGTTAAGAAGCATCCTAAGTTAGCTTCCAAGTTTATGGATAGATACCGGACGCTCGTTGCGTCTTTTTATAAGACTCGTCAAGTGATTGTTGAAGACAAAAGTGACATGTTAGAGGATCTAACTGATCCGGAAAGGAGGAAGCAGTTAGCATTCCAGTTAGAGAAAGAAGCAAGTAGTAGTGCAACACCTATCTTTAAGGATATACCTATAGATCCGAAATCTTTTATACCATATCCTTATTCACCAAGAACTGAACCTATACATGATCCTACTATGGACATGCGATATGCAGTACCACAGGGCTCAGAGGATGGTTCTGACTCAGAACTTCCTATTGAGAATTCAGATGGTTGGAGAATAGGATCATATAATGGATCTCACGAATACCAGATGTCCACAGATGGTTCCGACAGGAATGTTGGACAATCTAGTGGGATGGGTGCAAGGATGAACCCTAATAATAGTAGTAGAAATACCATGTCAATAGATAACCAGGATGAAGAAGAAGATCCTGAGGAGAGAGTGTTTGAATCATCAACATCTTCTCAAAACCCAGGGAATATACATTATCCAGTGTTCAACTATCTTGTCCACGACAGCACCTGGGAAGCAGCAGGATCTGTGTATCCTGTTGACAACTCAAGAAATGAAGCTTAGGAGATGCCGGCTGGAGATAATGTTGAATATGTTTCTGAAGACTTTTCAGCTGAGCTGGAGGGAGTCAATGCGCTCAGGATGAGTAATGACTCAAGTCCTGACACTTCAGATATAGAGTATGTTCCTTCTGGAAGGCCATATGTTCCACAAACTGTGCGGCGAACAACACGTCATCATGGTTGGACATCAGGCATGTACGATGAACGTGGTTACTATTAGGAGGAGACAAGTAGTCAATAGTATCAAGTACTGTGTCTTGTACCCAAGTAATAAGGTAGTTTTGTAATAATACCAATATGGTATATGTTGTAATGACTTTGTACAATTACGATATTATGTAAATATGTGAAATGCATATTTGGATTTTATTTGGATCTTCATTGTGTGACTAGTTATGTGCTTAAAGTCGAGCTCAGAACACATGTGCATGATGTAATTATGAGTATTCGCTTTATGTTTCAGGACTAGAGGGTCATGGATACGGGTGTAGAAATGGAAACTGAGCAGCAGCGGATGGAGCGAGAGGCCAAGGAAAAGGCCGATGCAGATACAACAAACCAAGAAGCATTATCACCACCACCACCAATGAGGCCGTTAATGGAGCAGAACTTTATGCAATGCATGCAAATGATGCAAGAGACCCAGAACAAGTTCATGGAAGATCTGCCAGTGCGAGCAAATCAGAGGGCACCTGAAGGTGGAGGACTGAGTTTATGTGATTTCCAGAATGCAAGACCGTTACCTTTTGCATCAGCTCCTAAACCAATGGATGCAGAAGACTGGCTAGCAGATACAGAAAGGAAGCTGAAAACTATGGGTTGCAATGATGAGGAAAAATTGAGGTATGCAACTCATCTGCTGACTGGACCTGCAGCATCATGGTGGGAAAATCAGTTAGCCATGCAACAGCCAGGAAGGGAGTTTACCTGGGAGGAGTTCAAGCAGAGATTCCGTGAATATTATGTTCCGTAAAGTGTCATGGAGTTGAAGCGGAGAGAATTTGAGGAGCTTCAGGAAGGATATACTAGTGTCATGAAGTACATCTGGGAGTTTAGCCAACTGTCTAGTTATGCTGAGGAGGATGTTTATGTTGGAATTATGCCCTAGATGCAATAATAAAGATGTTATTATTATAATTCTTGTTCATGATAAAGTTTATATTCCATGCTAGAATTGTATTAAGCGGAAACTTTGATACTTGTGTGGTTTATGAACAACACCGTTTCCCTAGTACGCCTCTATGGACTAGCTCATTGATTAATGATGGTTAAGGTTTCCTAACCATAGACATGAGTTGTAGATTAATAATGAGATCATGTCATTAGGAGAATGATATGATGGACATACCCAAATTAAGCAGAGCAATTAGATCGTGTCATCGTGTTCATCTTTGCGAAGCTTTTTCCTATGTCAAGTATTGTATTCCTTAGACCATGAGATAATACAACTCCCTGGTATCGGAAGAAAGCTTTGAGGTCATCAAATGTCATCCTATGTGAGGGTGATCATAAAGGTGTCTCTCAGGTGATCGGAAAGTACTTGTTGGGTTGTATGTATCGAGATTGAATTTGTCCCTCCCGAGTTGGAGAGATATACTTTGGGCCCACTCGGTAATAGATATCAACACCGCTTGCAAGCACGTGGTTAAGGAGTTAATCACAAAGTGATATCAGATTACGGAACGAGTAAAGTACTTGGTGTGAATGAGATTGAACTAGGTATGCCGATACCAACGATCGAATCTCGGGAAAGTAAAATATCACGTGACGAAGGGAATACATATATGGGAATCCTGACATCGTGGTTCATCTGATATGATCATCGATGAATATGTGGGAGTCAATATGGGTTTCCAGATCCCGCTGTTGATTATTGATAGAAGATCATGTCTGCATATTCTCGAACCCGTAGGGTCACACACTTAACGTGCATCGATGCTAGGATAGAATGGATAATTGGTTTATGAGTTTTTGTTTGGAGTCTCGGATGAGATCCAGGACATCACGAGAGGTTCTGGAATGGTCCGGAGAATAAGATTCATATAAAGGAAAGCAGTTTTTGGATTTCGGAATCGTTTCGGGGTTTATCGGTATTGTACCGGAAGGTTCTAGAAGGTTCTGGAGTGGGACCAATGTGGGCCCACTTGTCGGAGGCCTGTGTGGGCCTAAGGGGAAGTGCCCTGGCCACTTTGGGCCAGGGGCACAAGGCCCCAAAGGCCCAGCCGGCCAGCCCTAGGGGGAAGCTTGCCCCCCTCTCCACCCTTGGGGACGCAGCCCTAGGGCTTGGAGGAGGGGCCAAGGGGGTCGGCCATCCCCCCATATAAAGAGGGCAGGGGCGCAGCCTCCCCCCACTCCTCCAACCCTAGCCGCCAACTGCTGCCCTTCCTCTCTCTCTCTGTCTCGACTGCGCGTAGGCGAAGCCCTGCCGCAGAAATTCTCCACCATAAGCAACACGACGTCGTGCTGCAGATCCAATCTATCTCTCCACCATACTTGCTGGACCAAGGAAGGAGGAGACGTCGTGGCACCGTACGTGTGCATCTCTCGGAAGCGCCACCACTTGCGGCGTAGGATCGGATCAGAACGCGAGGAGGAGACGGCTAGTACGACTACATCAACCATGTTCTGTTGAACGTTTCCGCTGTGCGATTTCTTCAAGGGTATGAAGATCTCATCTATCTCTCTCGTTGATATTGGCTTTCTTGTTCGCATCCGTAGAAAATTTTGATTTACTATGCTGCAAAACCCTTCAGTGGTATCAGAGCTAGATCTATGCGTAGATGTGTTTCACGAGTAGAACGCAACATGCTTGTTGCGGGCGTTGATGTTTTCTGTTGCAAGCCTCATGTTTCTTATTTCTTATGGCGCGGCATAGTGAGATCGAAGCGGTCCAGGCCAACTTTACGCGACCTCGTTCGCGAGACCGGCTCCGCACTTGACGTGTGGCCTGTTCCACACATGCGGCTGGTGGATGCCAGTTTCTCTCACTATAGTAGTCATGGAATTTACACCGGATGTTAGCAACCATAATATCACCGTTGTGGCTTTTTTTAGGTAAGAATCGTTCTTAGCTTGTTACTCCCATAAGCCACGTAAAACATCCAACAACAAAGTAGAGGCGTCTAACTTTTTTTTGTAGGGAGTGTTTTGTGATATGGTATGGCCCAAGACATGATATGTATGATGTATGCAATGATCATGTTTTGTAATATTTCACGACTTCCATGTCGATGAGTTCACAAACGGCAAGAGCCATATGATTGTCTTTATAATTGTGTATGACCTGTGTGTCAACTTCTTATACGCCATGTAATAGCTTTACTTTATCGCTAAGTAGTTGGCAATAGTTGTAGTTGCTATTCATGGTGGAGGCAATCATGGTGGAATGATGGAGATCATGCTGGCGCGCACAAGATGGAGATCATTGCGCGGAGATTGGCTATACCATGTCACATAAAATTATATGCATGTGATGTTTATCCTTTTATGTATCTTATTATGCTTAGATCGCGACGGTAGCATTATAAGATGATTCCTCACTTAAAGATCAAGATAAAATTGTGTTCTCCCCATGTATGCACCGTTGTGAAAGTTCGTCGTGTTCAAGCACCTTGTGATGATCGGGTGCTATAAACTCTACGTTCACATACAACGGGTGCAAGCCAGTTTTGCACACGCGAAAATACTTGGGTTTGACTTGACGAGCCTAGCATGTACATGCATGGCCTCGGAACACACGAACCGAAAGGTTAAACATGAGTCATATGAATGATATGATCGACACTTTGTTGTCCACCATTGAAACCACATCTCTTCTCGTGAAGATCGGATTAGGTGTGGTGAATTTGGATCGTGTTCACTAAAAAACTTGAGGGATGTTGAATTTAGTGGGAGTTCATCTAGTAATTTGATTAAGTTGAAATAGTTATCATGAACATAGTCTAAATTGTATTTGCAAATTTTGTAGATCAAATGGCTAAGTCCAACTTCAACTTCAACGTTTTTGCTGATAAAGAAAAGCTTAAGAATAATGGGTCTAACTTCACCAACTGGTTCCGCAATCTGAGAATCATTCTCGCTGGGGGACAAAAGGACTATGTACTAGAGAAAGCGCTAGGTGACGCCCCTGCTATTGATGTGCCGGCTGATGAAAAAGTTGCTTATCAGTCACGCAAAGATGATTATGGAGTGATTAAGAGTACCATGTTGTTTGCTATGGAACCGGAACTTCAAAATCATTTTGAGGAGTTCGCCGGGCCCTATGAGATACTTGAGGAACTGAAAACCATGTTTCAGACTCAGGCCCGTTCTGAGAGATATGAGATCTCTGAGAAGTTCTTTAACTGCAAGATGGATGAAGGGAGTTCCGTTAGTGAGCACGCCATTAACATGTCGGGCTACACTCAACATCTTGAGCAACTGTACTGCAAGATTCCAGAAGAGCTCAAGATTGACAGAGTTCTGCAATCAATCCCTCCTAGCTAGAAAGGTTTTGTAGCTACTCACAATCAAATTGGTTCCACTGATACGATCACTGAGCTCTTCGCTAAGCTGAAAGCTCCGGAGGTGGATATCAAGAAAGATAATCATGTGTTTATGGTCAACAAGACCACTAGCTTTAAGAAAGCTAAGGGTGCAAAGAAATCCTTCAAGAAAGGCAGTGGCAAACGCGTTGCCCCTGCTGAGAAGAAGCTCAAGTCTAGACCTAAGCCAGACACTGAGTGCTTCTATTGCAAGGACAAGGGTCACTGGAAGCGCAACTGTCCGAAGTACTTAGCGGACAAGAAGGCTGGCACCATTAAAGGTATATTTGATATACATGTTATTGATGTTTACCTTACTAGCGCTCATTGTAGTGCCTGGGTATATGATACTGGTTCAGTTGCTAACATTTGTAACTCGAAACAGGAGCTACAGAATAGACGGCGGCTAGCAAGGGATGAGGTGACGATGCGCGTTGGCAATGGATCAAAAGTTGATGTGATGGCCGTCGGCACGCTCTCCTTAGTGTTACCTTCGGGATTAGTTTTAAACCTTAATAAGTGTTATTATGTGCCTGCGTTGAGCATGAACATCATATCTGGATCGTGTTTATCGCAAGACAGTTACTCATTTAAATCGGAGAATAATGGTTGTTCTATTTATATGAATAACATCTTTTATGGTCATGCACCTGTTGTGAATGGTTTATTTCTTCTAAATCTCAAAAGCAATGAAACAAACATCCATAACATTGAGGCTAAGAGATGCAAAGTAGATAGTGATAATCCAACTTATTTGTGGCACTGCCGTCTAGGTCATATTGCTGTAAAACGCATGAAGAAACTCCATTCTGATGGACTTTTGGAGTCTCTTGATTTTGAATCATTTGACACGTGCGAGCCGTGCCTCATGGGCAAGATGATCAAAACCCCGTTCTCCAGAATAATGGAGCGAGCAACGGACTTATTGGAAATCATACATACCGATGTATGCGGACCAATGAGTGTTTCGACGCGCGGTGGATATCGCTATTTTCTCACTTTTACTGATGACTTTAGTAGATATGGGTATATCTATTTAATGAAACATAAATCTGAAATGTTTGAAAAGTTCAAAGAATTTTAGAACAAAGTGGAAAACCATCGTAACAGGAAAATTAAATTTCTACGATCCGATCGTGGAGGTGAATATTTGAGTTATGATTTTCTCATGCATCTTAAAGCAAGCAGAATCGTTTCGCATCTCACGCCACCCGGAACACCACAACGCAATGGTGTGTCTGAACACCGGAATCGAACTCTATTAGATATGGTGCGATCAATGATGTCTCTTACAGATTTGCCGTTATCATTTTGGGGTTATGCATTAGAAACCGCTGCATTCACTTTAAATAGGGCACCATCTAAATCCGTTGAGACGACACCGTATGAACTATGGTTTGGTGCTAAACCTAAGTTGTCGTTTCTTAAAGTTTGGGGATGCGAAGCTTACGTCAAGAATTTGATGCCAGACAAGCTCGAACCCACAGCGGAGAAATGCGTCTTCATAGGATACCCTAAGGAAACGATTGGGTATACCTTCTACCACAGATCCGAAGAAAAAGTGTTTGTTGCAAAGAACGGATCCTTTCTTGAGAAGGAGTTTCTCTCGAAAGATGTGAGTGGGAGGAAGGTAGAGCTAGACGAGGTTATTGAACCTTCTCTCGAGTTGGAGAGTAGCGCAGCACCTGAAATTGTTCCAGTGCCGTCTGCACCAACAAGAGAGGAAGATAATGACGAGGATCATGAAACTTCGAACGATGCTACTACTGAACTTCACAGGTCGACAAGGTCACGTGCCACTCCTGAATGGTACGTCAACCCTGTCTCAACCGTCTTGTTGTTAGACAACAGTGAACCTGCGAATTATGAGGAAGCAATGATGAGCCCAGACTCTGAGAAATGGCTAGAGGCCATGAAATCCGAATTGGGATCCATGAGCGAAAACCTAGTTTGGACTTTGGTGGACTCTCCTAGCGACCGTAAGGCCGTTGAGTGCAAATGGATCTTCAAGAAGAAAACAGACGCGGATGGTAATGTTACTGTCTATAAAGCTCGGCTTGTCGCAAAATGGTTTCGGCAAGTTCAAGGTGTTGACTACGATGACACTTTCTCTCCCGTAGCGATGTTTAAGTCCATTCGGATTTTATTAGCAATTGCTGCATTTCATGATTATGAAATATGGCAGATGGATTTCAAGACTGCATTCCTCAATGGCAACATTGATGAAGAGTTGTATATGATGCAGCCCGAAGGTTTTTTCGATCCTAAGGATGCTAATAAGGTGTGCAAACTTCAGTGTTCCATTTATGGACTAAAGCAAGCATCTCAGAGTTGGAACCTTCGTTTTGATCAGGTGATCAAGAGTTTTGGATTTGTTCCAAATTGCTACGAAGCTTGTATCTACAAGAAAGTGAGTGGGAGCTCGGTGACATTTTTAGTACTATATGTGGATGACATATTGATTATTGGAAATGACATTGGTATGCTTAACGATGTGGAGAGTTATTTGAATAAATGTTTTTCAATGAAAGACCTAGGAGAAGCTGCTTATATATTAGGCATCAAAATCTATAGAGATAGACAAAGACGCCTAATAGATTTAAGCCAAAGTACATATCTAGACAAAGTTCTGAAAAGGTTCAGAATGGATAAAGCAAAGAAAGGTTCATTTCCCATGTTGTTAGGTAAGATATTGAGCAAGGTTCAGTGTCCAGCTACGGTAACCGATAGAGATACTATGAGCAAAGTGCCATATGCCTCGGCCATAGGTTCTATCATGTATGCCATGCTATGTACTAGACCGGATGTGTCCAATGCTCTTAGTTTGACAAGCAGATACCAAAGTGATCCAGGAGTGGAACACTGGACAACCGTAAAGAACATCCTAAAGTATTTAAATAGGACTAAAGAAATGTTCTTGGTCTATGGAGGTGATGAGCAGCTCGTCGTAAAAGGTTACGTCGACGCTAGTTTCGACACCGACCCGGATGATTCTAAATCTCAGACAGGATACGTTTATTTTTTTAATGGTGGAGCTGTGAGCTAGAGAAGCTGCAAGCAAAGCGTGATCGCGGGATCTACAACAGAAGCGGAATACATGGCTGCTTCAGAAGCGCCAAGTGAAGGAGTTTGGATCAGGAACTTCATCACTGAGCTTGGTGTGGTTCCAAGTGCCTTGGACCCACTGGAGATATTATGCGACAACACTGGCGCCATAGCACTGGCTAAGGAACCAAGATATCATCCAAAGACCAAGCACATCAACCGCCGTTTTCATATAATTCAAGATTATATAGCAGATGGGGATCTAAAGATTAGCAAAGTACATACAGATCTGAATGTCGCAGATCCGTTGACTAAACCTCTTCCACGAGCAAAACATGATTACCACCTTAATGCCATGGGTGTTAGATTGTTGCCAGATGTAAACTAGATTATTGACTCTAGTGCAAGTGGGAGACTGTTGGAATTATGCCCTAGATGCAATAATAAAGTTGTTATTATTATAATTCTTGTTCATGATAAAGTTTATATTCCATGCTAGAATTGTATTAAGCGGAAACTTTGATACTTGTGTGCTTTATGAACAACACTGTGTCCCTAGTACGCCTCTATGGACTAGCTCATTGATTAATGATGGTTAAGGTTTCCTAACCATAGATATGAGTTGTCGATTAATAATGAGATCATGTCATTAGGAGAATGATATGATGGACAGACCCAAATTAAGCAGAGCAATTATATCGTGTCATCGTGTTCATCTTTGCGAAGCTTTTTCCTATGTAAAGTATTGTATTCCTTAGACCATGAGATAATACAACTCCCTGGTATCGGAAGAAAGCTTTGAGGTCATCAAACGTCATCCTATGTGAGGGTGATCATAAAGGTGTCTCTCAGGTGATCGGAAAGTACTTGTTGGTTTGTATGTATCGAGATGGAATTTGTCCCTCCCGAGTCGGAGAGATATACTTCGGGCCCACTCGGTAATGGATATCAACACTGCTTGCAAGCACGTGGTTAAGGAGTTAATCACAAAGTGATATCAGATTACGGAACAAGTAAAGTACTTGCTGTGAACGAGATTGAACTAGGTATGCCGATACCAACGATCGAATCTCGGGCAAGTAAAATATCGCGTGACGAAGGAAATACATATATGGGATTAATTGAATCCTGGAATCGTGGTTCAGCCGATATGATCATCGCTGAATATGTGGGAGTTAATATGGGTTTCTAGATCCCGCTGTTGATTATTGATAGAAGATCATGTCTGCATATTCTCGAACCCGTAGGGTCACACACTTAACGTGGATCGATGCTAGGATAGAATGGATAATTGGTTTATGAGTTTTTTTTCGGAGTCTCGGATGAGATCCAGGACATAACGAGATGTTTCGGAATGGTCCGGAGAATAAGATTCATATAAAGGAAAGCAGTTTTTGGATTTCAGAATCGTTTCGGGGTTTATCGGTATTGTACCGGAAGGTTCTAGAAGGTTCCGGAGTGGGACCAACATGGGCCCACTTGTCGGAGGCCTGCGTGGGCCTAAGGGGAAGTGCCCTGGCCACTTTGGGCCAGCGGCACAAGGCCCCAAAGGCCCAGCCGGCCAGCCCTAGGGAAAACCCTAGGGAACCCTTCTAGAAGGAAGGGGGAAACTTGCCCCCCACTCCACCCTTGGGGCCGCCTCCCTAGGGCTTGGAGGAGGAGCCAATGGGGCCGGCCAACCCCCCATATAAAGAGGGCCGGGGCGCAGCCTCCCCCCACTCCTCCAACCCTAGCCGCCAGCTGCTGCCCTTCCTCTCTCTCTCTCTCTCTCCCTCTCTCTCTCTCTCTCTCTCTCTCTCTCCCGACTGTGCATAGGCGAATCCCTGCCGCAGAAATTCTCCACCATAAGCACCACGCCGTCGTGCTGCAGATCCAATCTATCTCTCTACCATACTTGCTGGACCAAGGAAGGAGGAGACGTCGCAGCACCGTACGTGTGCATCTCTCGGAGGCGCCGCCACTTGCGGCGTACGATCGGATCGGATCGCGAGGAGGAGATGGCTAGAACGACTACATCAACCACGTTCTGTTGAACGTTTCCGCTGTGCGATTTCTTCAAGGGTATGAAGATCTCATCTATCTATCTCGTTGATTGCATCTCCTAGATTAGATCTTGGCTTTCTTGTTCACATCCGTAGAAAATTTTGATTTACTATGCTGCAAAACCCTTCAGTTAATACTGAAGAGAAGCGGAAGCAGCGTTTCTTGCATGGATTAAATCCATTTGTGAAGATGCAGCTAAGGTTAGCCAATATGCAAACTTATCTGCAGTTGTTGGATGCAGCCATTACTTTTGAAGATGACTACAAGAATGTTCAAGAGGATCGGAGGAAGAGAGCCAAGAAGGAAACCAAGAGAATTCAGGCAAGTAAACCTAAATCCAACCTGGAGTTCAAACCTCGGAATAGGAATTATGACAACAACAAGAACAATAACAATAACAATAACAAGGGCAGTGGTGGAAATCAATCTAATCCGAGAAGGAATGTTATCTGTAACAATTGTGGAATTCCAGGGCATTTCTAGAGGGAGTGCAAAAAGCCTGTAGTGATCTGTTACGGTTGTGGTCAGAAGGGGCATATCAAGCCAGATTGTCCGAGCAAACCACCGGGAGGATGGCCTACCAAGGGAGGAGGACAAGCCAGTGGAGGAAATGGACAACCCAATAAAGGAGGAAATAATGGCAAGAACAACAATGGCAAGAGAAACTGACCTACCGGAAAACTGAACTGTGCAACCCTCGAGGAGGTGGATAATTCGGAGCATGCAGTGATAGGTACGCTCAATATTCTTACCAATCCCGGCAAAGTTCTATTTGATACTGGTGCAACTACTTCATTCATTTCTGAAGAATTTTGTGATAAGTTCGGGATTAGAAGGGCAACGTTAGAAAGTCCTATGACCGTAGTTACGGCAGGAGGGAATGTGATTGTACGCCACATAAAAAAAGATTAGGTTATCTCGATCTGTGGTTGTACATATTTCGCAGACCTTTATGTGATTCCTTTGAAGGGAATTGTAGTAGTGCTGGGGATGCATTAGATGATGGAACACGGAGCTCAGATAAATTGTGAGGAGAAAACTATCTCAATCAAAACTCCAAGTGGAGCAAGGATAGTTTACCAAGCATATAAACACAGTCATATCATGGTGGATCTATAGTTGAATTCAATGAAAGAAGTTAAATTAGAAGAGATTCCTATAGTTAATGAATTCCAAGATGTTTTTCCAACAGAGTTACCGGGAATGCCACCAGACCGGGAGATAGAGTTCACCATTGACCTAATACCCAGTACAGCACCAATAGCTCAAGCACCATATAAAATGGGACCCAAAGAGTTGAAAGAACTCAAAGAGAAAATTGATGAGTTAGCGGGAAAAGGATTTATACAGGAAAGTGTATCTCCATGGGGAACACCAGTAATCTTTGTGGATAAAAGAGATGGTGTAAGACGGATGTGTGGTGATTCTAGAAATCTGAACAACGTGACTATCAAGAATAAGTATCCTTTACCAAGAATTCAAGATTTGTTTGATCAAGTGAAAGGAGCTGGAGTATTTTCAAAGATCGATTTAAGATCTAGATACCATCAAATAAAAATCAAGCCGGAAGATGTTCCAAAAACAGCATTTGTCTCAAGATATGGACACCATGAGTATCTGGTAGTACCATTTGGTTTGACCAATGCACCGGCAATATTCATGAATCTGATGAACAAGATCTTCATGCCATATTTGGACAAGTTTTTCATTTTATTTATTGATGATATTCTGATATATTCCAAGGATAAGGAAGAGCATGATGACCATTTGAGGATAGCATTGCAGACTTTAAGAGAACATAAGATTTATGCTATGTTCAGTAAGTTTGAGTTCTGGCTAGATGAGTTAGAATTCCTCAGTCATGTGATTAGTAAGGATGGGATTGCTGTGAATCCATCTAAAGTTCAGTCGGTACTAGAGTGGACTGCACCGACTAATGTGAAGCAAATTCTAGGTTTCTTAGGAATGGTTGGTTATTATTGGAGATTCATTGAAGGTTTCTCCAAAATAGCCAGACCAATGACCAAATTATTAAGGAAGAATACACCATTCAAGTGGGATCAGAAATGTGAAGAAAGTTTCCAAGAGTTGAAGACTAGATTAACCACAGCTCCAATCTTAGCAATTCGTGAAACAGGGAAGGATTTCACCGTATATTGTGATGCATCTAAAGAAGGTTTGGGTTGCGTATTAATGCAAGACCGGAAAGTGATTGCTTATGGTTCAAGGCAATTGAAATCACATGAAGTCAACTATCCAACTCATGATTTAGAGTTAGCAGCAGTAGTTTTGCACTGAAAGGATGGAGGCATTTTCTTTATGGAGCCAGATGTGAGTTATACACTGACCATAAAAGTCTCAAATATTTCTGCACTCAAAAGTAATTGAATATGATACAGAAGCGTTGGTTGGAATTAATCAAGGATTATGATTTAACAATCAATTACACCCAGGGAAAGCAAATGTTGTAGCAGATGCTTTAAGCAGAAAGAGTGCAGATATTCAGCCTAGCAATAGGGAGCTACCAAAAGAGTTACAAATGGACTTGGAAAGATTAGAACTTCAATTTATCAGAATAGAGGTTCTTGGAGGATTAGCTACTATGCAGGTAGTTGCAGAGCATGACAGTGATCTTAAGCAAGAAATTTTTAGACATCAAGAAGAAGACCCTTCTGTTGCTGAGGAAATTCAGAGGATATCTCAAGGGCAAAAATCAGTTTTTCGCCTTGGGAATTATGGTTCTTTATGGTTCCAAGATCGTATATGTGTTCCAGATGTGTCTGAGATCATAAATGTCATACTCAAAGAAGCACATGATACCCCATATTCTATACATCCAGGGAGTACTAAGATGTATATGGATTTGAAGGAACTATTCTGGTGGAATAACATGAAAAGAGATATTGCTAAATATGTATCGGAATGCCATACTTGTCAAAGGGTGAAAGCTGAACATCAAAGTCCAGCAGGACCATTACAACCCTTAGAAATTACTGAATGGAAATGGGAGGAAATAGGTATGGACTTCATTACAGGATTACCGATGACACCAAAAAGGAAGGATATGATATGGGTAATTGTGGACAGACTCACTAAGAGCATTTTGTTCTGGTGAATCAAAAGGATAATGCCGAGAAGTTAGTTGAAGTATATGTCAAAGAGATAGTAAGTAAGCATGGAGTACCCAAAAAGATCGTAACTGATAGGGGATCAGTGTTTACTTCAGCATTTTGGAAGCAATTGCATGAAGCACTTGGTTCAAAGTTAGATTTCAGCACGACATATCATCCTGAGATAGGAGGTCAAACTGAAAGAACAAATCAAATACTAGAAGACATGTTGAGAGCTTGTGCACTAGATTTTGGAGGAACATGGGAAGATCACCTACCATTGGCAGAATTTTCTTATAATAATAGCTATTAGAGTAGTCTGAAGGCAGCTCCATATGATATTTTGTATGGAAGGAGGTGTAGATCACCAATATGTTGGTATGAACCTGGAAGCAGCAAAGAATTTGCGCCAGATTATATCAAAGAGAGACAAGACATTATTGATAAGATCAGGGATAGACTGAAAATAGCCCAGAGCAGGCAGAAAAGTTCTGCGGAT
This sequence comes from Avena sativa, assembly GCA_916181665.1. Taxonomy (NCBI): domain Eukaryota; kingdom Viridiplantae; phylum Streptophyta; class Magnoliopsida; order Poales; family Poaceae; genus Avena; species Avena sativa. The sequence continues at coordinate 42,179,505 of OV702285.1, read as the reverse complement.
CAAAGTCAAAGATCATAGCATCCAGAAGTGGGAGATATGGTCAATTTGAAAGTAAGTCCAATGAAAGGAGTAAAAAGATTCAGAGTTAAAGGGAAATTGAGTCCAAGATATATCGGACCATTCAAGATACTGAGTCAAAACAGAACTATAGATTTTGCTTTAGAGTTACTGTCACATCCCAAAATTTTCCAAATTTTGTAATGTGAAAAATAAATAAATAAACAAAATAAATAATTGTTGAAATTTAGGGTGAAAAGAAACTTTTTGATTCTAGATAAAAATTTAAAATCCCATCTTGAACAAACTTGAGTAAAGTTTGAATCCAACTAAATTCAAATCAAGTGAAATGCATTCTTCATAAATACATCTGTAAATTTAAAACACTTGGAAATTAAACCCAAACCCTAAAACCCTAATGGAGGGAAACAATTCCAAGTTATATCTAAGCCTATGGATTTGATCCATATAAGAATTGGTTAAACAAACAATTATAAATGATGAAGAAGGACAAATAGAAATATTACAAAAACCATAGAAATTGGTTTCACTTAATTTGGAGCCATAGATAAAATCTTATGAATTTAATAAGATAAGGAAATTGAATTTCCAAACCTAACAAAGAACCTATCTAAAAATCCATATCAAATGGTGAGCAAATAATCCTAAAGGGATTTAAAGGGATAAATAAATATTAAATAAAAATATACAAATTGGAATCACCAAGTTTGGATCTATAAATAAAAAGATATGGATTTTATAAGATAAAGATAGAAATATTAAATGAGGAATATTTAAAGGCCAAATTAAAACTTGACCTAATCCATAAGCAAATGGAATAAACATAATCCAAATCCAAATAAAATAATGGATAAAGAATTTTCAAATAAAATAAAATGGCATTAACCAAATTCTATTTTGAATAAAGACAAATCTCTAACAAGAATGATTATTTAAATCATGAGAAAATAGTATTTGGAAATTACCCAAGTGGTTAAAAGTTATTGAATTAACTCAAATGAAATAAAATAATCATCTAAAATAAAGTTTTATGGAATTAAACCCATATTTAATTCCATTGGAATTAAAACAAATACCCAATTCAAATGATTTATGAATCATATCAAATACTTAATTCAAGATGAATTATTTGACACCCTATTAAACAAGTAAAAACCTACTGAAAGGATTTAGAAGGATTTATAAATTTAAATGGTGTTTGAAAAATTATTAATGAACCTTATTTGATTTAAAAGAAGGGCCTAATCAAATAATTAAAAGACCCAAAATGGAATAAATTTTTATTCCAAAAATTTACTTCAGATTATAATACAAATCAATATTTAAACCTACACAAATTTTGGTTGAGGTTTGAATTCAAATGAGTGTTTGAATTATTGGGTCAAAATCAAAACAGAATAAAAGAAATGGAAAAAGAGAAAACAAACAAAACAAAAAAAGGTGAAAGGAACAGCCTAGCCCACCTGGCCCAGTCCAGCCCAGTTCCTCTCCTCCCCCGCAGAAAAATTATTCGAACCAGTGAACTCACCCGCTCACTCGCTGACTGCCTGGACCCACCGCACCTCTCTCTTTCTCGCTGTCAAGCAGACCCCACCACCAGCTCCCTTCGTTCTCACCCGCCGCTGAACTCGCCCTCTACTGTTTCTGCCGGCATTGATTGCGAATGAATTAGCATAAACGCACGAGTTAATTCCTCCCCTGACCTGGCCGTCTTAACCGCCTCCTCCCCCTCTCCATTTCCCATCAGACCCCCTTTCCCATCCGCCACCAGGCTGCCTCGAATCGACCTTGCACTGCCGCGGCCTCCGACGAACTCCGACGGAAATTCTGGCTGAACCCTTCCGCCCCTCGCCTCCTCGACCACTCGAGCATGCTCACAGGAACCAGACGCACACCCCAGCAATCCCAGTTCACGTGCGCACGGTCTGGACACTCGCCTTCGTCTTGAACATAACACCACCGTCGACTACCACCACTCCGGCGAAGTCTCTGGTAAGAATCTGACCGCGCCGCCCCTTCTCTGTGAAACTCCCGCACTCCCTAATCTTCTACGCATCTAATGCCACTGTTATCTTGCCTTCTCGTGCGCAATAGCCTCGCCCCCGTCGACGTCTGACCGTACCCGACGCTAGCGAGAACTCCGGTGAGCGATTCCGATCACCTCCGTGTGCCCCTTCGCCAACCACGAGCACGTTGAGCTCCAGCACGTCCCGGTGATCACGGTGAGCCACCTCTCCACCTTACTTGCTTCCTCTATCGCCAGCTCTGCCGCTAGCCGAGCACCTCCGCCGCGCGCCACCGTCGTCGCGCCGCCAGTTAGTGGCAGGCTAATGGTAGTCGTCCGATCCAGATCGTAGTGACGCGATAGATTCATTTAACTGAAAGGGTAAGAAGCAATCAGTGTCGTTCGATGTAAATTAGATTCAAAGCCTCACAGAGCCGATCCGTGCGAACCGGTACCAGCTAGTATTATCACGCCACGTGGCCTCTGTTTGATTTAAAAACCAGAAACTTATCTAATTGATGTTCCAATTTGAATAATTCATAACTTTTAATCTACACGTCCAAATTTTGCAAATTTTATATCAATAGATTCATAAAGACAAGACCTAGCCAACCATGCACTTTGTTTAGTAAAAAGCTTCTGTTAAATTTTTTGTTTTTACAGAAACTTGTGTATGCATGTTTAGGATATAAAATTTGTTCCAAAATGATTTTGAGGATAAAATCTTTGGAAAATGGTGTGTTTTGAACCTACTGACCATAGGAAACAAATTGTGGTTTCAAAAATGTATTTGGTGAAATAAAAGAATGAATCTTTGATTTAAACCATTTCTAGTCAAATAAAAATATGGTTTAATTGTTAAAAATGATTTTGGAGGAAAACCTTCGAGAAAATGTTTTGGAAATAAACTCTCTGACCCTAAACACAAGATTTATGGTTTGAAAACATATTTTGTTAAACCTATAGAATGTTGCCTTATTAAAAGCATTTCTTCACGACATAAAATAATGACTTGGTTTAAAAATGGTTTATGAAGTGAAATCTTTTGCAAATGATTTTTCCACTTTATAAAATGACTAATAAGTGTTTTAGAATGATTATAACCTATTATAAACCACTTTTGTAAATAAAACAAAGTTTGGCATGCTTGCATGCATTGTTTTGTTTCTATTATTTTATATGATGAAATGCTTGAATGGTAGATTGAAATGTTGTTTGCTTGATTGAATTGTAGTGATTTGAAGTGAGTGAACATTGCAAAGATCAAGGAGTGAACTTATACTCTCTACCAAAAAGGCAAGTGATGCTTCATACTTTTGTCCCATTATTTTCACTATGCATTAGTGATATTTCTAAGTATGACTTGCATGGAATTTTGCTAAGTATAAACTATGCCATGGGAAATCCTAATAGATGAAACCTTAGTATAATTTCCTAAGTTAAGATTCCTACCACTATCATGCTTAGCTTAGCTAGTAGAAAACAAGGGTGGAATATATATTCATGCTATGGAAAATTTCTAAGTCTGAGGACTTGTGTTTTGTTTAATAAAACAACTAAGTGAATGAATCACCTGGGTGGAATGGAAGGAATGGTTTGTGTTGAGTGGTTCACAAGGCCCATTTCTATGGTTTACCTTGTGTATCTCACTTGTGGATGGATACCCAGGAACAAAGAGATTTGAGATGTCAAATGTTGAGAAGCTTCAAGTGCAGCCACTTGGCATTATGGGCTCTGCCTGGATCATATAGGTAGCAAGAACTTAGCCAAATGGACAGTTGGTGGTAGGGGTTTGATAGGTTGGAGCGCATCCATTCTTGTCTAAGGGAAGGCTTCTGAAAGATCTTGTCTTGGTGAAAACAAGTCTTGTGGGGAAAGTGCACCACCTCTGCAGAGTGAAAAATCTAAGTACTTAGCCATGTCCCTGGCAAAGGACAATTTGAGCATCAAGACATGGAAGCTATCAAAGATCTCATCATCCCAATTTCTAAGTAAAAACTTGTGGTTGAACAAGGGTTGAAGGATCACCAATTTCTATTGGGAGATGCCTTGGGAAAGATTTTGTCAAGCAAAAACTTGGTGTTTTCAAATGATAAGGAAAATCTATTTTGAGCAAAGCAAGCCTAAGCTCCACTTAGCCAAATGCATATAGATTATAGACTCCACTATATTACCATAGTATCACTTGCCAATACAATTCAAATGTATTGACCCTTGTGGCTGTAACTTGTTATGTTGCAGGTTTGTTTGATGTTAGAGAAGTTTATTGATTTAGGATTACAAGTATACAACCAACATGTCTGCCTGTGGCACTTTGAAGATGAAGGACCCCATGCTATTGTTATATTCTGCTGCAGTGTAATGAGATAGCCAAATGAGCTATGTAAGATGTAATAAATTATTTTATTCCTGGTTATAAAGTTGTATTATGACCTTTGTTTCTTGATATTACATCTTAACTATGGATGCTAGCTATTGATCCAGGGACTAGCATTGTAAACATAGGGATCTCTACCTTCTTAAAGGTTGGGAACCTTACAGTTACCATCAAGATTGGATCAAGTGCATAATGTTTTCCATGTGTCACAACTTCGCAAATGTTTGAAAGTTCCAGATGATGCAATAACACATCAAGAGATAGAACTACAAGCAGACCTGACTTATATTGAAAAGCCCTATAAGATTCTGGAAGAAAACTGGAAAAGATTAAGGAATAGAGCAATCAAATATTGCAAGGTACAGTGGGAACATCGCCCTGAGAGGGAAGCCACATGGGAGAAGGAAGAGGATTTAAGAAAAGCTTATCCAGAGCTATTCAGGTACATCTCCACAAACTTCGGGACAAAGTTTAATTTAAGGAGGGAAGTCTGTAACATCCCAGTATTTAGGACCTAACGAAGGATAGACTTAGGAATATGAAGTGTTGCATGCATTCATCTGTGAAAATGTGGGTAAAATTTTCGCCAAATAAAAATCCTAAGTGATCAATGTTTCTTTCATACTTTGAGATTAGGTTTAGTCTTAAAAGGTGATTGTTATAAACTTTGAGATGATCTTAAGGAGTTATGTGTTTAAAATGAATTTGAATTTTAAACTTGAGTGTTTGAATTATAATTTAAATGATTTAGATATAAGTTTTGAATCTTAAATTAATTAAGAGATAAGTATTATAACTTAAATTTTATCCAAAAACAATATTGAATATGAAACTTATTTCATATTATTAATACATAAACAAGTTACAAAGAATGTAACATACTGAAGCCATTTCCAAACTTCAGAATTTACAAAAGAATAAAGAATAATAATATTCTTTATTGATAATAATATAATCTTTATTACAATTAAATAAAATAAATATTACAAGAATAATAAAGAAAAATTACAAAAGAATAAGAGAATTACATTTGAATATCTACTAACTATCCTATATCTAAATCTACACTAAATCTTCATCTTTATCTTTGTACCTGCAAAACAAAGACTAATAAGAAACAAAATAAGATTAGTGTTAGTATTATTTCTCTCAGATATGTCAGTGAAATGCACTTGACAAATTCATCATTGAGAAATGTTATAAAAGGGGCAAGTTTCACCAATATGAAAGATTCCATCTTTCATAAATTCAAATCCAGAAGTCAAATGACAGCCAAGAGGGACCAATTCACCAGCCAGGTGAAAGTAATCTGGTAATAGTAAGTTCAAAAATTCCGAACATATCCACAAGTGTATAGCAGGCACACAAGCTGGACACACACCAGCATGCACATGGTGTTCTGTCAACCTCACAAGCATAGCCCAATCTCACAAAACCACAGAACAGCCATGGAGGAGCACACTAGTGCATCTCTCCACTACACAACACACAAGCACAGCCAGTGTAGACAGCAGCTAAACCAAGAATAGAAGCCAAACCACACCACCCCAGATCAACCAAACATCACCAGGATGGTGACATAAGGAGGGGGATGAAGCAGGTGGATAGCAAGATCAAGCCCAGGAGCTAGGAGGAGCAGGCTAGCTCAAGAGCAATCACATGAGTCTAGCAAAACCAGATCAAGATCATCATCATCAACTCACTACACCATCATCAGATTTTGTGGTGAGCCTCATAAAACCATCACATGATTCAGTCATAGTATCTAAACAAAATCATGTGTTGCTTTATGAAATAATCTCTCAATAATTACCCAAGTGAGGTGAATCTATCCTAGATATTTTAGTATAAAGATAAGAAATCAAACTCAGCCAAAAGCACCAAACTCTCAGACCAGCATCACAGAGTCTAGTGTTAATTTATGCAACTTAAACCATCTCAGATCAGGGCACATCTCTCAGAGAGAGTAGCACCTCTAATCTTACAAGTTACAACCAACTATTTGCTCAACTAACTAGGATTTAAAATCCTAGAGCCTCAGACCAACATCATAGGCAAGAGAGTTAAGAAAAGCTTTCATTTTATTTTGCCAGTATTAATCACAAGTATTGTCAAGGCTAAGCCCAGAAATAAAACTCAATCACTTGTGTGCCAGATCATAATGGTATCACAAGGAAAAGTTCTAAATGAGATAAAACCAATCTTTGCTTAGTTTCCACAGATAAAAGGGACAAACCAATAAATATCATTTTCCTGAAGCCAAGTGCCAGGAATCAACATCAAATTCATCTATACATCCACAGAAAAATCATTACATGTAATGATCATATTTAGTGTGTATAATCTCATACAAGCCTACCATTATAATTGCAGTAAGCAACTACTGAGAGAAACTACTGTTAGTATAAGCATTCTGATAGTAGAGTAAGTTCTCAGATCAACAAGATAATCCAATCAGGGATTCCATAGAAACACTAGCATGGGATCATAGTGAATTACCACTGGAATAAATCTGACAAGCCACTAGCATCATCAAATCCACTACAAATCATGACCCACAGCAGACAATCATTCTTCATACTCAAGTATGATCACCACTAGATCTAAAGCATCATGGATATGATCAACAGGGGGGTTATGAACCCTAATCAGAACAAGAACCCTAATTAGGAGATGAACCCTAATCAGAACATAGTCACTAGGCACGAGAAGCCACTAGGTACACACAAAGAGATTCATGGTAGAAGCATGAACAAGAACCACGGAGGCAACTTACCCGGGGTCCTCGCTGACGAATGGAAGAGGAAGCAGATTGGCTGACGAACCGCAGCGGCACAGGGAGCACCCAGGGCGCGCTGCAACCTGCACCAGCCATGGCGGCGGCCACAGTAGCACACAAGCCCATCACACCACCGCAGGCGGGACCACGACGGTGGCGACAACACTTTCCCCTAACCCTAGGGTTCGGGAACAGGGTGAACCTGGCCACGGGGAAGCCCCGGAGTCAAATCGATTTGGACTAGACGAACAAGCGTAGTCGCAAACCTCGCCCTGCACCACAGCAGCGGCCAGGGGAAGCCTCAACGGTGGCCATCGCCAGCGGCGGCGCCAGAGTCGCGGGGTCGAGGAAGAGGAAAGGTGAGAACGAGGAGGAGGCAGAGAGAGTGGATTGGGTGGGCCAAAACCACTCGGGGTGGTGATTTTGACCCTGCCCTATTGGGCCACACTAGCCCAATAAGCCCAAGGGGCCAGCCCAAGTCGTTTAAAAAACTGTTTTAATCAATTGGAAAAGACCAAAATGCCCCTGACCTCAATAAAATTCTAGAAATTAAAATAAAAGTCCAAAAATTATAAATAAAATATTTTTGGATTCACAATAATCCACTCTATCCAAATAAAATAAGATATAAAATTTTGGATATTTAATTTTTTATAAGAATTTTGTAATTTATATATTCCTTATGGAATTTTACAAAATTATTGAAAGATGATAAAAATAAATAAAAATCACTTTCATTATATATTAATATTATATTATTTTTGAAAAATACTAAATAAATATTTAATAATAAATTATAATGTATAATTAATAATTCCTAAAAGAATTATTAAATTAATAAAAGTCAAATAAAAAGGGAAATAAAATAAAATAATTCAATATATGCGATAAATATAAAAAAGTAATATTTATAAATGCTTTATTAAAAGGCACCTTATATAGGGAAAATGCATATAGAATTAAATAATGCATTACATTACTTGCATAATCATTTTGCTTCTTTCAATATTGTCCTTACCGGGCAATAATTATGTTTTTGTAGAACTAGAAGCTCAAGGTCCAGTGCAAGCATCAGACTTCACTACCTTGCCATCATAAGGCAAGTTCATCACTTGCTCATGTCCTTTGAAGAGTCTTTACCAAAGTATTTGCAAATTGTGTGTTATCATATATGGTATAAAAGAAAGAAAATATTATTTTCACAAATAAAGAAATCATAGATATCATCCTAAGTGATGATATAACGGAGCAATAGAACTTAGGGTTCTATTTGCAACAATGATGATCAAGTAGGGACTTAATAACCCCTGACATCAGTGATTCTAGCGCCGTATATTACGCGTTAGCCATGAGATTTGGAATGGGACGGAGAAGTCAACTGTATCTTCTTCCTCTCGCATGAAGCCGGATGTGCAGGTCGTGGCTGTTATCCTCGTATCATGCATATTAATTGGTAATTCGTAGAGGATATGCAGCATATGGGTGGGAACCCTCATCGTCCCACGATAGTTCTGGCATCTAACGGTTTGTACGTACAAACCATTGCTGTAATTCATTATGTGGGCATGGTGTACACCAAGGATGCATGCGGGGTCGCGAAGGGGGCAGTGATTGGCTTGGACTAACTACTGGGCCCCATATCATGGAATTGTGGACGACAAAGTACGCACGGTTGTGCAATAAGGAGTTGATCTCTCATGGGTAAAGTAACGCACCTCTGCAGAGTGTAAGAACTGTAACTTGTTACTCCCTGTTCCGGGAAGGAGCTACGAACGCGTCAGGAAAGGAACTACATGAAAGTTCTGGTCAACCTGTGAAGGCTGATTGTCATAGTTTTTCGGAATAAAATCAATCTTTGAAGAAAGATTTACAAAAACTGCATAGTGCCAAGGATTTATAATCCGAGGTGGTAGTTAGAGCATCAAACTTCCTACCTTGCATATAATGAACTTGTTGGGTAATGCTGTTACTCATTCTTTCCTTTGATCCCTTGCTTAGACTCTGAGGATTCGGAAGACGTGCCAATCTATGCAGCCGAATGCCAAGAAGATGTGTTCTATGAGGAACCAGATCTGTCCGGAGGAGTTGAAAGAGTGGATTACGAAATCCTCTATGGTGTCGATGATAATGAGTCCAACTAAGTAACCCTAGTTAATAGTAACCAATGGAGCCGAGCAGCATGAACTCTATAGAATAAGCTGCTGAGCTCCACTCCTAGTCGGAGTTGTTACTTTTAAATTTCCGCTGAACACTTTATATTTTGGTTTGTAAGTTGGATCTTTTGGAAGTCTTGAACTTCCGGTATCGTAATAATAATAATGTGTGTACATTTGTAATATGGACCCGCAATGTTTCTGTTGTACCACTCTGAGAGATGTGATATTTACGGAACGGTGTTCTGTAGATGTCATGTCAACGAATATAGTGTACTACACATGCAGTGGTATGCTGGGTCACCGCATCCGGCGGCCGGCTGCGGAACAACTAAAGCCGCCCAACCATGCATCTCCGCAGTTGGCAGCGGGGACTGTACGCTTGTGGCCGCAGTTGGCGGAAAATGAGGGTTTCGCCATCATAGATCACGGGAGCGAGAAGGAAAAGCTAGCTACTGAGCCTCGTGGAAATGGTCATGTGTGGCTAAGGTCTAGGGTTGAAGAGAGTGAGACCGAGAGCAACTAGAGTGGGGGATTTATAAGTGTTGCCATGTGGACTGCTAAACTTGGAAACAAAGAAATCCATCTCTCTGCTATGTGTGTGTGCGATGAGGGTATATGGGAAGCAAAGCCACTAGAAGACCCGTTGCTAAACTAGTTGGGAACAGGCTCTGTTTTCACTGTTGCCAATGACTATGGGTCGACCATGGCCAATACTATGACCCTCCCATGCATGGCCAAGCGTGTATTTACCTAACCGTTGGTTGTATCGCTTCTGTTGCCATAGGGGTCTCCTTAGGGTCGTTTTGTACTAGTGAGCATGGGCACCTTGGAGTTCACCACAATGTATTTCCATAGGATTTTTCATCTTCTTTGCACAAAATGCAATTTCCATTTTTGAGTGCCAGATTTGTGAAGTAGCTAAAAATACATTGATTGATAACTAGATCAACACAATTTTTTAAAATATTATATTATATTATATGTACAATTCATCATGTATATGACCTTGAGAGCTTTCTAGCAATTTTTAATAGTTCTCCAAGTATCTTGCATATTTAGGAGGAAGTGGTCAAATTTGAACAGCAGGTGCTACATTGTTTACTCCTGATTTTTTGAAACAAAATCATATTTGGAAACACAAGGTGTCATTTTATCGCAGATACGCTAGCAGTTCCGCAAGATGCACACCCTAGACAACCTAGTGCAATTAATGTAATAAATATGTGCATATTCATAAACAAAGAACACCACATACACTCTTCCAGCATGATTACACGGGCAAAACCATAGTAGTTAAGATAAAGAAAATTACCATACACATTTAAATCTAAAACCCAACTATTATCACCTACCCCCACTTCCTCATACATTGATTAAATGAATGCCCTAAGGATGAGAAGATAGGAAATAATAAGCATAGTTTTCACTTGGTGCCATATTTAGGAGGAAGTGGTCAAATTTGAATAGCAGGTGCTACATTGTTTACTCCTGATTTTTTGAAACAAAGTCATATTTGGAAACACAAGGTGTCATTTTATCGTAGATACGCTAGCAGTTCCGCAAGATGCACACCCTAGACAACCTAGTGCAACTAATGTAATAAATATGTCCATATTCATAAACAAAGAACACCACATACACTCTTCCATCATGATTACACGGACAAAACCAATAGTAGTTAAGATAAAGAAAATTACCATACACATTTAAAACTAAAACCCAACTATTATCACCTACCCCCACTTCCTCATACATCGATTAAATGAATGCCCAAAGGATGAGAAGATAGGAAATAATAAGCATAGTTTTCACTTGGTGCCAACATTAGTGTGAGATTAAGTAAGAAAAACTATCTAATAAAAGGATCAACACACTTATACAATACCTGAACTTATAGTCTAGGAAAATCTTAACTAACTAAACCATAACACACATGAATATAAGATTAAGGATAAATGCATCTTTACAAATAACAGTACTTGACAAGGTTAAATGGTTATCATACTAGTCGGAGGAAACGATCGTACCCTTTGGGGTGATCGGCTACATGTTATATACTAGATGGAATATCCCATCTGTGGCCCATACAAGAAAAGGAATTAAGAGTCTATTAATAGGATTACAAAAGGCAAGAGAATAAAGGAGAAAGCCCAATAACCGTATGTGGCCGTTAGGGTCAAACACTTGGTGTACTACACCATACGGTTTGCCCCAACCACATACGTGTTGGGTACAAACTTTGCCTAACACCCCCTCCTCCTTAATCTAAACCGTGGAAGTAATGGATAGGTTGAAATTACACTTAAATTCATTGAACGTCTTCATCGGAAGAGTCTTTGTGAAACCTTCTACTAACTGATCTTTGCTTGATATGAACTTGATCTCAAGTAATTTGTTTGTAACTGTTTCTCTCACAAAATAAAAATCAATTTCATTGGGTTTAGTGCGGGCATCGAAAATTGGGTTTGTGGACAAGTAAGTGGCGCCTAAGTTATCACACCATAAACAAGGAGTGGTACGGAGGGATACACCAAGCTCGCGAAGCAATGCTTCAACCCAAATGATTTCGGTGGTGGCTTTGAAAGGTAATGCCAACTTTAAGTGTACCTTGAACATAGCGTAATATCCTCGCACGATAATGCTGGTGACACAAGTGGAAGAACCCCATGGTCTCGCACATGTACGGCGCGGAAGTAGATCTTCTGGCCAAAATCTCCACAACACAATGTTGTGCCATAGCGAAACAGTCTCTGACGCGTGCAACCCTTACTTGGGGCCGCGGTTGCAAGAGAGGAGAGAGAGAGAGAGACATAATTTCCCTAAGGAATTTTCCTTAGAGAATATTGTGTGTCTTTTTCCCTCCCATGTGAACTTTCTTATATAGGAAAAAAGGAAAGACCCCTTCTATTAAAGTCCCTGGCCGGGACTAAAAGAGGAGAGGAGGAGGAGGCATGCCATGGAGGAGGGCTAGCCGGGGTGGGCCCCTGCACATGCAGCCCAATGAAGTCTGGCTGCCGGGTGGGCCCCACCCCGCGCCATGCCCTAGGCGGTGGCGGCTCACCCTCTTGGGCCTTTTCTCTCCGGGGATTTGCCCCATTAGGGAAGTTTCCCTTTAAATTTAATTTATATATTTATTTAATATTAATTCTAACAATAAATATAAAATAGATATTATTAAATTCCTTTTGATTCGAAACACCTTTCAATTCACTCTGAACTCCTTTGGATCCTCCCGGAACGATCCTGGTTCTCTCACAGAACATTTCCGGCATTCTCTTCTCTTTCTTCCGATGATCTCAATAAATCCAAAACGATATCTAAGCATCATAAAACCCTTAAGTGTGTTACCCTATGATTTAGAAACATTACAGACATGATCGAGATGACACTCGGACCAATGATCATTAGCGGGATTTGGATACCCATAATGACCCCTATGCATTCCATGATTTCAATGGCGTTTGCACCATAAACGTCGACTCCACTTCCCTTTGTTACCTTGATACTTGACTTTTCTGAGATCTGATCATTAGTATCACCATACCTTGTTCAATATCGTTACTAACAAACGTTGCTTTACTCGTTCCCGTGATATTCCATCACCATGTCCTAGTCATAGGTTGCACAAAATTATGGATGTAATCTCACCGAGTGGGCCCGGTGTATCTTACCGTCACGTGGGAGAACAAATTCTGATCTCGATGCATAAGCCTCAACATATCTCTCTACAATACCTAATATACACCTTTGTGATCACCCCGTTACGGTGTGACGGTTGATGCAATCAAAGCAGCCTCGGTGATAGTGATTAGGTATGATCTCACGGTCTAAGGAGTAGGATACTTCATTTTTAATGATTGCAACGATGAATTTTGTGACTCGATTGTGTCGCAATACATATACTGGGTAAATGTCCATCATATCATTTACTAATGATATGAATTTATTGTCAAATAGCATAAATGCTCCATGATCAGAAAACTTTGATCATCGGTCACCCGATGAACTAGTTGTATAGAGGCCACTAGGGCAGTGGTGGAGCAAGGAGCAAAACTAAGGGAGGGCCAATTGCATGTAATGTCAAACAACCATATACAAATCTTGCAAAAATGTAACGTGTAAGTCGATAAATAATTAATATATACTGAATAAATTTGTTTGTGAAGCAAAAATAAAATCTCCAAATATCCCAATGGACAAGGAATCAAATATGCCACCAAGCAATCCAACAATTTAACCATCTAAGGTGATTTTTTATTGCTTAAGCCTACATAGCAAGAGGATTAAACACTCTACAACTTGATTTCTTCTATATCATGCTCAACCTGATGCTCTACGACCAGTGTCCACGGCAGACGACACCATCCCCATGGGCTATGGCCATCACGATCTGTGATTGCTTCAACTTTTGGTTCAATGCTTGATGTTACATGGATCAATATTTTTACTAGCTTGAACCAGCAGGAGAAGAAATAGCAATGCTAGAACATGGGGATTTGAGGGAAGAAGGAAGACCTAGACATGGGGAGTTTTGGGACGAAAGAACTCGAGAAGAGACATAGCGCACGCACACGGACATATGAGGGCCGTATAACTGATGGCCGGATGGGCTCGGGCGGGCTATATAACTCACCATATGGCCGGATGGGCTTGGGCCAAATATACCCTAGTAAAGGAAATCTGCACTCTGAGAAGACTGAGCCGGAACCGGTATGGCCTCCATGACGCTCCGCCCGTGCACTAGGGATCTTTGTTTGTTTACATACCACACTTATACCAATGTTTTTGATTGATAGAGTTATAACATGGTATAAAACTATTAGGAACTAATTAAAATATGATAATAAACATTCTTTATTATTTGCTTCTAGGACATAATTCGAGCAATTAGTCTTACTAAAGATCGTTAGTGATACGACACATATTAACTTAGATACAAAAAGAAAGTAACGCGGCCTTCAAACATTGTGACAGGGTAATCATAAGGTCTGTCTTTGTTCTTACCATATGGTATGGCAATGTTATATATGATGTAGTTGCGAGAATTGCTACTCCTGATAATGTAGAGATACACTCTGGGCGCACTCATGTATTGTGATATTCATCATCATCTAGCCGGCCAAGTGATCGAAGTGTCGATTACAGAAACATCGACAATACAGTATGAGTAAAAAGTACATACCGGGTAACAAGGATAACCTAGTATTTCATCTTGGGTTATGTAATGTATCGAGAAGAAATGTGACTTGTATTGATAAGCAATACATACAGTTTACAAGATAAAGATCTTCGTGTTATGAGTAGAGATCTTAATGGCTAGCCAAAGGCCCTCTGATATCATTGCCGCCGAATGTGTTCCGGACATGTCTACGTATATCCGAACCCATAGGACACACACTTTGTTCGAGAAGGGTAGCAGACAAGCGCTCTTGACATTCGATTCATACCATCAGGAGATCAAGTTGCATATGAGTTTACTAAACCCTTTCTAGTACTCCAGCTAGAAAATTTCAATCGCATTCTTAACCTCTCCTGACTATGATTGAGGGTGTGTGTGTTGAAGTATTTGGAACATTGTAACTGACCAATATGCCTCTATATATTATGTGCTTTATAAACGGAATCCTAACTTTGCTAATCCAAAAAAGTTGTCAATCAAGATGTAATTAGTTGTAATCCTGTTGTAATCTCCTTTTTTTGACTAGTTGTAATCTCCTTCTGATAGTTTGGTTAACCGGCACTACTAATAGATGGCGATCGACCCAAGACCAAAGGGTATAGCCTTCCCCAAAATCTCATAGGTCCTACGGGCTATCTTTAGAGAGGGTGGCCGCTAGCCTTCTACTCCCTCTGCTTTAAAATATAAGATGTTTTAAGTTTGTAAAGAAAATGTATCTACAATTATTTTAGTGTGTAGGTTCACTCAACCTACACACTAAAACAGTAATAGACTATAAGATGCATAGAGTCTTTTTATGTTCTTCGTTGTGTTGGCTAATTCCTATCTTTGAGGATCCTCGAGTTATAAACTTTGAAACTTTAGAACTATACAATACACAGCAAATAAAAGGTCGTGTGCTCGTTAACCAAAACAAAAAGTATAGTACTAGACAAGAGTACCGAGTCAATTTTTTGCACTAGATCTAGATGAGGTCATGACGACGACCCGGAATTCTAGGAATTCAAAAATTCCAACGCGACAGTGGAAAAGTCCGTAGTCGCCGATACTTATGGGTCCATGGATAAAGCACATGGGCTGCAGCCTAAAGTACAATCGAACAAGGAAAATCCGAACGACGAACGTTGCGCCGAAGTATCTGTTTCTCGTGTCTACACCGAAGTAACGTTACATATAGAGGCATTCTGCACGTGCGCGTTCGACGTGAGTGTCACGGTTACAGAACAGCTTTTTTGCTTGGAGCGACTAGAAAAATATTTTGGCAACGGTACAACAATGCAGTCCTGATTTGGTAACGACCACGTTAACACACTTTGAAAAGTACTAGCGCTCAGTCCAACTTACTAGATACCGAGAAAGCACGATGGTTAACTACCAGCACAGTAACCGTGATTTATTTGTGGAACGACATTTTGGCTCAACGTGTGCATATAAACCTATTATCAAAAGTTTATCAAAACCAAATCTCAAAATATCAAAACATTCTGAAAGGGAATTTTGCGTGGATGTCCAGACATTCTATCACTACAGAAACACAAGCGCTACATCGACGGCCAGAAACCGCCGTAGCCTCGTCAATGTAATACTGCATCGAAATAGCCCTGATTATCGTTGGCGTAGCTCGTGGGCCGACGGCCAAAACCGAGCTGTCCTCCGATGGGCCCCACTTAAAAGCCATTTGACACTATTAGCAGCACGTACGCCTAAGAAGTTGGCATAGCCCTGAACTTACGCGTTGGCATACTGCCATAAAAAAATTCAACTTTTTTTTAGAGTTTTAAAATATTTGAACTGTTTGCCCGGTTAATCATATTGGGGACATCTTTATTTTTCCAATTTTAAAAAAATATTTGAATTGTTTGCCGGGTTAATCATAGTAGGGACATCTTTATCTCTAAGCATGCTTAATTTCATATCAAATCACTTACTTCTAGTTACAGTTCTCGGTCGGTCACCCATCCTTAAACTACTTTAGTCCTAATCCTGACACACTTAAATTATTTATTTCTTCCCAATGAGCTTCCAAGAAATAAGTTATATTTTGTTGATAATAGTATCCTATCGATCATACTAACCCTTGGGCCATGATGTCACGTGCCTTTATTTTTTGAATTCAAAATAATTATTTAAGTAAACAAAAATGAATAAGTAATAATAATCTTGAATTCAAAGAACAATAAAATGATTTTTTTTGCCATTTCCATTTAATATTGAGTAATTCATATCTACAAACCCGTAAACCAGAATTCGATAAATAATATATCTAAAATGATCAAAAAAATGAGAGAAATCCAAATATGACATCGATATCATCTTTTTAATCATCCATCATGTCTTTTTAATAGTGTAATGCAAGATTTTCCAAATAAAATTCATTTAATAGTCGTGTCCAAATCTTCAAAAAAAATATCAAAAAATCCCTTTTGAAATTGAGGATTCTAAAAAATGGGTAAATGACCATAGGTTGTTGATATCGGATGTAAATTTTCGCATAGATCAATTTTAATATAAAAACTCCACTGGTGCACCTCCTACGGAAAAAGCTAGGCGGTAGCCCCGTGGGACCCATGGGAGAGGCTATCGCCCGAAACAACGCCTCGGAGTGTAGCAATCCCCCAAAATCTTGCGTGTGCCCACAATATGTGTATCCAAGTGTGGTAGAATGTTCAAATTCCCCAAACCTATCTCCTGATCCTGGCCCTAATATTTCCACTGCAACCCTAGATCGGGGGCCCCGTAGGTCTACCCCTTTGACCGGTCTCGATCGATGGTATACCAATTGACTTTTATCTTCATTTTTTATTTAGGCCATACCTACATAGAAAACAAAGGATGATGCCATTTTACCACTGGATTCACTCTGGTTGCCCCTTGGTGGGAGTATCCACCTCTCGTTCTAGAACTTTACTATCTGCTACCGTGTGTATGCGAACATGGTTACAGCCGAGAGAAAAACATTGCCTCTCAGAACATTGCACCACACTTTTACACATATGTCAAATCCACATGCAAGTTTTTGAGGTATTCCGGCACATCGGTGGTCGGTTTCCACCAAAACCCTAGACCAAGAGCCTCGTAGATCTGCCCCTTTGACTGGCCTCAACGACGGTTTACCAATGGAGTTTTATCTTTATTTTTGTTTGTTTAGGCCATACATACGTGGAAAACAAAGGATGATACCATTTTACCACAAGATTCACTCCGGTTACCCTGTAGCGGGATTTTTTGAGGTATTCCACCACATTTTCTATTTTAAATATATTTTAAAATGAGTTATATACACGAAAGTGAAAGGATACAGATACCGCCTAGAGGGGGTGAATAGGCGGTTTAAAACTTTTTCGAGAGTGTCTCAACAAAAGCGGAATTAAACTAGCGTTTACTTTGTCAAGCACAAAACCTAGAACAACTAGGGTTCACCTATGTGCACCAACAACTTATGCTAAGAAAGACAAGCAACTATGTGAAACAAGATATATACTTCAAGTACGAAGGCTATCACAAAGTAAGGTGCATAAGTAAGAGCTCGGGTATAGAGATGACCGAGGCACACGGAGACGATGATGTTTTACCGAGTTCCTTCCAACATGGAGTACGTCTCATTTGGAGAGGGGGTGGTATCAAACCACCAACGCCAGAAAAGGCCTCCCTTTTTCTCCGGTGAATCTCACCCCAATGGGATCGATCCACACTTCTACTATTGGTACACTTGTCGGTGGCAATCCAGAACCTCTCACAAGGTTGGGGCACTTCTCCACAACTCAATTGGAGGCTCCCAACAAACAAGCTTGGGGAAATCTCCACAACTTAATTGGAGTCCCCAAGTAATCCACAAACCTGCAACACAACCAAACCGTCTAGGTTTCCAAGAAACCAAGAATAAAAAGCTTCTCAACTTTCACTCAATCGAATCTTCACCGAGAACTCAAACCAATGCACCAAATGCAATGGCAAGAACACAAGAAGTGCTCAAATCCTTCTCTCCCAAATTCCACCAAATCTACAAAAGCTTATGGGGGAATAAGAGAGGAAGAACAATGAAGGAAATCCACAAAAGACTCCAAGATATAGATCCCAAGATGTTCCCCTCACTTAGAGGAGAGATTGATTGGTAGGATTGTAGATCTAGATCTCCTCTTTCAAATCCCTAAAGTATATGCAAGAATCATAGGAGGTATTGAAGGAAAGCAAGCTCAAGAGGGTCAAGAATGGAGGAGAAGACTTGCAAAACTCGGGGGAGCTCATTGGGGAAGAAGGGTCCCTTTTTATAGGCCCATTGATTTCTGGGTGTTTTCTGCCCGTTGGGGGGGGTTTCGAAACCGGAGACTCCGCCCTGGAGATCGGAGACTCCAGCCTGGAGACCGGAGACTTCGGTCTGCTCATATCTCACAACGGAGATTCCGGTCCATCTCCGGACCCCTATACAGAATGTCCCGGTCCAAGTCTTGATGCTCCCTCCAGAGACTTGGAAGGAACTCCAGACCTGAGCACACCGAAGACTCCGGATTTTTCAGTCCGGAGATTCCGGTCTACCAGTATACACCGGAGATTCCGATCAAATATCCAGTCTGAACCAAATAAGAGGCAAACTTCAAATGGCGATATCAAGAGTTTGGAAACTCCGATTGACCCGAAACTATTTTTTTTGGAAAGAGGACAAAAAGAGCTACCCAACTTCAAAATACTGGAAGCCGCCAAGTGATAATATTTCATGTATTATAATGTGAGATACCTCCCTTGGTGAGAAACCGGAAAACCTCAAAGATAAAAAACGCAATAAGATATAAAAGGGAAATCCGTTTTTGATGAACTAGAGCTTGTTATGAATATTACCATAAGCTCTAGAACCTCACATGGATAAGATCCAATTAACAACAAAGAAAGGATGATGCAAAGTATGCAAAGGTTTGAGCTCTCTCTGAAAGATATGATCGAGTTACTCACTTGAGAGCCCCTCCTGATAGTACGGTTATCTATCCTATAAACTGGTCTCCCCAACTAACACCACGAGATCGGTAAGAAGGAAACCCTATCAAGATCATACCTTTGACTTTCGCATATTCCACTTGATCTTGATGTAGACGATCTTGTCCTTCTCAAGATGGAACAAATTTCTTGATTGCTCTGGTACGCAGTCGCTTGATGAAGACTTGCAAGTTGCCCTCCCATAAAACATGGGGAAACCTTTACTTTGACCTTGTCTACAACATGGGAAACCTTTACTTTGACCTTGTCTTCATCGATCCATGATCACCGAGGATGGCAAGCTTCAAGCATTAGATCTTCTAGATATGGCACATCTTTAGATTGCACAACATTTATTCTAACTACATTTGGATGATGTCTTGAAGATACACATGAGAAACTCTATCTTCTTCTTCAAGACACCCTTGATCTTATATTATTTATTCTTCTTCTTTATTTCTTTTTTTATTATGTTGGTGTATTGAAGATACACACGAGGTATCACTTCATGTAATTCTTCAAGACACACTTGATATAGGCCCAACTCTCACTAGACCAATCTTTGGGTCACTCTTGAAACCTTGATCAACACTTGATCTTCTTCACTTTCTTCGTCTTCTTCATTTGTTCTACCTTGAAGCCAACACATGATCCAAGTGATGCTAATGGACTATTCCTACAAGTGTAGATCCATGCAAACATTAGTCCATACAGATTGTCATTAATTACCAAAACCACATATGGGGGCTCATATGATCTTTCAGAAAGTATATGTAATGTTTTTATGTCACTGGTGGAAAAAGGGCCTCCAGTCCCGGGCCGCAACTGGCTCTAGTCCCGGCTTTGGGCCCAGGACTGCCAAAACGGAACTAGAGGCCCCCCTCTAGTCCCGGCTTTCTACGGCCCGCGACTGATAACAGCCACGTGGTTGTTTCAGTGCCACGGGTGGCGGAAACCCTCTAGTCCGGGCCGTAACACCGCCCGGGACTATACGGTTTCCTGCTGCGGCAGAGAATTGTGTGTTTCTCTGCCGCGACAAAGATTGTGTATTTCCTTTTTTTGCTATTTCGTTCCTTTTTCGTTTTGTGTTACACTATAATTTCAAACATATATTTCAGTACACATATTCTACGCTAGTACATACACAGTACACATTGATGCATCTATATAATTAATCGATCCCTTGCAAGCATACATTGATGATATATATATCAAAAGGAAGAAATATTTTGAAATTACATGGTCATTGATGATATATATATCATATCAACTACATGGAGATCACTAAGGCAAATCGAGTTCCACCATCCGCATAATGCTCTCCATGGACATCAAGGACCTCCTTCATCATAAATCCCGCCAGCTCCTCTTGAATTGCTCGTATGTGCTGGTCTAGCTCTAGTTTCTCCCGCAAACCATAAATATAATGTGAGTCAACTTTCCGCTCACTGGTCAACTCGCGGATGTACTCCCAGACGTAGTATCCACATAAATGAGTTTCCAGTGGCTGCTATAAACTCTTCGCCATTTTATAAGTTAGCTCCTCTTTGAATGGACCTGGTATTTTCTGTCTGAACCGTGTCCAACACCTGCTCAACAAAGAAAATAAACAAAGGAGTTATTAGTTACTTGATATCAGGAAATGAACGAAAGAGGCCTATATAATGCGATAATGATTTAAATTACTTATGGAGCATTGCTTTC
Organism: Avena sativa; assembly: GCA_916181665.1. Lineage (NCBI taxonomy): Eukaryota > Viridiplantae > Streptophyta > Magnoliopsida > Poales > Poaceae > Avena > Avena sativa. The sequence goes on along the minus strand of OV702285.1, from coordinate 42,158,322 downwards.
ATGTCGCTCCACTGCTCTTGGTCCCAACTTAATGAGTCATCAACTTCAACTAGGGACCTGTCAACTTGAATGTTTAGCAATATCCAGTGGAATCTGCGGATGTTTACATAAGCATACATGCATAGCTCATCGAGTAAGCAAAAATAAAATGTGTACAAGATAGAAACACTCACTTGAAGTTGTAAGAAAATAGTATTTCCTTAACAAAATTATTCTCGGTTAAGGACCTACACAGGTCTACCTCCACGTCCTTGGGGTGATTCTTTAACGTATATTCATTAACGATATATGGGTCAATGAACCCAACGTCATATCTTCTAGCTCTTTTGCATTCAAGCATCTTCATTCTGCAAAATATAATATCATACAAAAGGATATATAGTTAGGATAATATATTAAATGCAATGAACGAGCTGAGCAACAAACTTAGTTATAGAAATAAATCACTTACAGACAATAGCAACCAATGATAGATTTGTCGAGGGCGCGTTGGTTGTATAACTGAAACAGTTCGGTCATTTGAACCTGTATCGAGTATGGTTTGAAGTGATGCTCCTTTCTAACGTCCACCGGAAACCAATCTTTCTGATGATTTTTTTTTCTTCTTGCGACATGTACCATTCGTGCAGATTTCACATATGTGTGGGTAGACGCACGAGCTCCTCATTACTGACTAGAGGCTCCCCTCGTACATACTTCCGTACTATCTTCATAGCATAAATATTGACCAAGAGACATATTTGCTTCGGTAGCAAGTGCTTTGGCCTGCGATATAGTGATGCCCATTAGTGCAACATTAGTACGGGCTCTGGGGTTCATTATTTGTATGTCCATATCCATTTCAGCTTTGAAGGCCATGTCGAGGTCTGAAATGACTTTGAGCGGGGCGACCGATTGATTCTTCTGTGCTCCGAGCTGGGCAACTTGCTTCCCACATTTTGCACTTGTGCTTTTTTTTCTTCTTTGCTTGCTTAATAATATCCCGGTCATAGTGTGATTCCAGATTCATCGATATCTGGGATGGTTGCTCAAGAAAGGACTTAGCCCACTTTTTGGTTTTTTCATCATATACCGTCTTTGGCTCAGGCTTTTTAGGTGCAAAATGCGCCTTAACTTGGGCAGCCACATCCGCGTTAGTTTCCTCATCGGTCTTGTCATAAGGTCTCTTTGGAAGAGCCGGCGGGATGTCGACTATCTTCGTCGTTTGACCTTTCTTCGATGTGGGGCGCGGGGGAGCGTAGACCTTCTGTTTCTTCGATGAGGTAGTAGTATTGCACGAAGGCAGAGGCGGAGATCGAGTATTGCGCGGAGGTGGAGATCGAGTTGATGTACTCCTGCTGCGGCGATCGTCAGCGGGGCGGGGTGGACTTGGAGGTTGACGATAATCGGGTTGGGGTGGACTTGGAGGTTGACGATATTCGATGCAGGGTGGACTTGGATTCCTCGGAGTAGGTGGCCTTGGCGCCGAGCCTGGAAACTTGATGTACTTCTTCTTCCATAGAATGATGTTGCGCTTGACATCTCCTAGTTTCGTAAGGCCTTCAGGCGTAGCGATGTCAATCTCTAGGTCCGCAAAATCCTCCACTATGTCATCCACTGTGACACAAGCATAGCCAGGTGGAATCGGAAGTGAATGGTGGAGTGCTCCAGGTAGACAAGGTAAAGCAGTGCCGATCGCCACCTTGAAGGACAGGTTGTTCATTGGCTGATGTAGCTCATATTGTGCCATCTCTCTGACATCATCCACGGGGTAGCGAGGAGCCGGTGCATCATCCAGCAATGCTTGATCATCAGCCCGGACCTCCGTGGAAGCCACACTGCTTCTCCGCTGGCTAAGATCCAATGCAGGATCATCATCCCGCGGGTGAGTTGACGACGAAGGCCTTTGGCTAATTTCTTGCATGAGGTTCTTCACATCAGCTAGGTCCTGCTCTACCTTGGAGATCCGGTCTGCCTCCCGGTCCTTCTTTCTCTGACCGCTTTTGTAACTGGCATCATACTGAGGAAACCCTTTCTTCCACGAGACACATGCGCCTTTGCCTCATGTTCGTCCACCCTTTTTAGGATTCCCTAGGGCGCGTGTTAGCTCGTCGTTCTATCTCTCAGGACGGAACAATCCCAACTGAGCATCGTTCATTGCTTGAACAAGGTCTTCGGAGGATTTTAGAATTTTTTCATGAAATAATGTCTTCCCTGTTTCTGGGTCCAACGATCCCCCGTGCCCGTACCACCAATGCTTTGACCACTCGGGCCATCCATCTATAGCAGGAGTGATGCCTCTAGTTGAAAGGATACGGATGTCGCCTAGAGGGGGGTGAATAGGCGATTAAAACTTTTCCTAGAGTGGCTCAACAAAGGCGGAATAAAACTAGTGTTTACTTTGTTAAGCACAACCTAGAACAACTAAGGTTCACCTATGTGCACCAACAACTTATGCTAAGCAATACAAGCAACAAAATAATAGCAAGATATATATTACTTCAAGCACGAAGGCTATCACAATGTAAAGTGCATAAGTAAAGAACTCGGGTATAGAGATAACCGAGGCACGCGGGGACACCAATATTTTACCGAGTTCCTCCCAACATGGAGTACGTCTCATTTGGAGAGGGGGTGGTATCAAACCACCAACGCCACAAAAGGCCTCCCTTATTCTCCGGTGAATCTCACCCTAACGGGATCGATCCACGCTTCCACTATCGGTGCACTTGTCGGTGGCAACCGAAACCTCTCACAAGGCTGGGTCACTTCTCCACAACTTAATTGGAGGCTCCCAACAAATGCCACAAAAGGCCACAATGCCACCAAGGCCACAAACCGTCTAGGGTTTCAAGAACCCAAGAGGGACAAGCTCCAATGAGTAATTCAAACCAAATCCTCCAAGGAGAACTCAAACCTATGCACCAAATGCAAATGGCAAGAACACCACAAAAGTGCTCAAATCCCTCACTCTCAAGTTCCAACAAAGCTACTAAAGCTATTGGGAGAACAAGAGAGGAGGAATCAAAGAGAGACACAAAATCCCCCAAAATCTAGATCCCCAAAGATGCACTCACAAAGAGATGAATCAGTTAGGTCAAAACGCGGATCTAGATCCCCTCTCTCTTCCATTCAAATATGGGCAAGAATCATCGGAGGGAAAAGATTAGGCAAGCATCAAGATCTAGAGCAAGTGTGGACAAATCTTAGCCTAATAGATGAGAGAGAAGCTCTCTAAACTCAAAATGGGCAAAGCCTTAAATAGGGGCCCCAAAAATCTGGCCGTTGGGGCTATTTTTCTAGATGGAACGGTAGTACCGGATTAGTCCGGTACTACCGGACCCAGCTTCCCAGCTGAGCAGCAAGCGAGCGAGAAAGGTCAACGCGAGCCTACGCGTGCGATAAAAACGAGCGAGTCAGTACATGATCCGGGCGGCGCGTGTGGAGGTGAGCCAGCAAGCGGCGCAGCGCGGCAGCGGCAAGGCCAAGGCTGGGCCACAACGAGAGCAGCAGCGCAGCGAGCATGCGCGCGCGCAGCGAGCATGTGCGCGCGCAGCGAGATGGGGCCAGCAGGTGAGCGGCACCAGCGCGCGTGTGGGTCAACCCAGCAGGCAGCGCAGGGGCCAGCACAGCTGAGCCAGTGAGAGAGAAGCAGCAACGCGCGCGCACGATTGGAAAAGCGGCAGCAGCAGCGGGACCCAGGCGGCAGCGGCGCGCGAGCGAACAAGCGGTGCGGGCGAGTGGGGCCGCGCGGGGCCAACGGGCGAGAGTCAGCGCGGCGGCTCGCGGCAGCGCGGCGGCTCGCGGCAGCGCGCCCGTACGAGCGGGGCAGCGGACTCGCAGGGTCAACGCGCGGGCGAGTGAGATCTGGGGAAAACTAGCGGGCCACACAGACAGGAAAAAAACTGGGCGAACCTGGGCCGGTCGGTAGTACCGGCCTACCAGGGCGGTACTACCGGGTTGGACGGTAGTACCGGAAATGACTACCTAGCGAGGCAGTAGGAAATTAAGGGGCTCCCAGGGGCGGGCGGTAGTACCGGCCCGCCTGGGCGGTACTACCGCTCGGCCCAGAGAGCAGATTTTCTCTTTTCTTTTTAGAATAAAATCAGCGAATATTCAAACGGTCATAACTTTTGACTGGAAGCTCCGATTGACCCGATTCCAATTGCGTTGGATAGAGGACGACAAGGGCTTCCCAATAATATGATGGTATTTCTTTTGGGCAAGTGAGAGTGTATTAATTAATATAATGTGAGATACCTCACTTGGTGAGAAACCGAAAAGCCGCATAAATAAAAAACGCAATAAGATACATATGGGAGATCCGATTTTGATGAACAAGAGCTTGTTATGGAGATTACCACAAGCTCTATATTCTCACATGAATAAGACAAATAACAACCAAATACGATGATGCAAGTATGCATGGCGATAAAGTGAAACTATTACATGGCATATAAGAATTGACACACAGGTCATACACAATTATAAAGACAACCATATGGCTCCTGCCGGTTGTGTACTCATCGACATGCAAGTCGTGAAACATTACAAAACATGATCATCGCATACATTATACACATCACATCTTGGGCCATACCATATCACAGAAAACACTCCCTGCAAAAACAAGTTAGACGCCTCTACTTTGTTGTTGCATGTTTTACGTGGCTTATGAGAGTAGATGCTAAGAACGATTCTTACCTACGGAAAGCCACAACGGTGATATTATGGTTGCCAAACTCTGTTGTTAATCCCATGACAACTATAGTGAGAGAAACTGACATCGACCAGCCGCATGTGTGGAACAAGCCACACGTCAAGTGCGGAGCCGGTCTCGCGAACGACGTCGCGTAAGGTTGGCCTGGACCGCTTCAATCTCACTATCCCGCGTCATAAGAAGAACACAAACAAGAGGATTGCAACAGAAAACATCAACTCCCGCAACAACCATGTTGCGTTCTACTCGTGAAACACATCTACGCATAGATCTAGCTCTGATACCACTGAAGGGTTTCGCGGCATAGTAAATCAAAATTTTCTACGGATGCGAACAGAGGGAAGCCAAGATCTAATCTAGGAGATGCAAACAAAGAGAGAGATTGGATTAGATCTTCATACTCTTGAAGATTCGCACGGCGGAATGTTCGTCAGAACGTGGGTGATGTAGTCGTACTCGCTTCTCCTCCTCGCGATCCGATCCGATCTAGCACCACAAGTGGCGATGCCTCCGTGAGATGCACACGTGCGGCACCTCGACGTCTCCTCCTTCCTTGGTCCATCAAGTATGGGGGAGAGATGGGTTGGATCTACAACGCGACGGCGCGGTGCAATTGGTGGAGAATTTCTGCAGCAGGGCTTCGCCTACAAGCAGTCGGGAGGGAGAGAGGAGGGCAGCAGGGCGGCTAGGGTTGGAGGGGAAGGTGTGGGGGGTTGGTGCGCCCCCAGACCTCTATATATAGAGGGGTGGGCGCAGCCCTAGCCCTTCCCCCAAGCCAAGGCCGGCGGCCCCAAAGGAGGAGGAGTGGGGGGCAAGGAAACCCCCCCTTCTAGAAACTCTATCTCGAGTTTAAACCTCTCTAGGCCGGCTGGGCCCTATGGGGCCTTGTGCCACTTGCCCAATGTGGCCAGGACACTCCCTCATAGGCCCATGCCCCCTCCCGGAAGGTGGGGCCACGTTGGTCCCCTTCCGGAAGGTTCTAGAAGCTTCCGGTACAATACCGATTAATCCGGAACAATTCCGAACTCCAAAAACTACACTGCCTTATATGAATCTTATTCTCCGGACCACTCCGGAACCTCTCGTGATGTCCCGGATCTCATCCGATACTCCGAACAAAAACTCATAAACCAATTATCCAACCTATCCTAGCGTCGAGACACGTTAAGTGTGTGACCCTGCGGGTTCGAGAATATGCGGACATGATCTTCTATCAATAATCAACAGCGGGGTCTGGAAACCCATATTGACTCCCACACATTCATCGATGATCATATCGGATGAACCACGATGTCAGGATTTAATGAATCCCATATGTATATTCCCTTCGTCTCGTGATATTTTACTTGCCCGAGATTCGATCGTCGGTACCGTCATACCTAGTTCAATCTCGTTCACAGCAAGTACTTTACTCGTTCCGTAATCCGATATCACTTTGTGATTAACTCCTTAACCACATGCTTGCAAGCGGTGTTGATATCGATTACCGAGTGGGCCCGAAGTATATCTCTCCGACTTGGGAGGGACAAATCCCATCTCGATACATACAACCCAACAGATACTTTCCGATCACCTGAGAGACACCTTTATGATCACCCTCTCATAGGATGACGTTTGATGACCTCAAAGCTTTCTTCCGATACCAGGGAGTTGTATTATCCCATGGTCTAAGGAATACAATATTTGACATAAGAAAAGCTTCGCAAAGACGAACACGATGACACGATCTAATTGCTTCGCTTAGTTTGGGTCTGTCCACCATATCATTCTCCCAATGATATGATCTCATTATTAATTGACAAATCATGTCCATGGTTAGGAAACCTTAACCATCATTAATCAATGAGCTAGTCCATAGAGGCGTACTAGGGACATGGTGTTGTTCACAAACCACACAAGTATTAAAGTTTCCACTTAATACAATTCTAGCATGGAATATAAACATTATCATGAACAAGAATTATAATAATAACATCTTTATTATTGCCTCTAGGGCATAATTCCAACAGTCTCCCACTTGCACTAGAGTCAATAATCTAGTTTACATCTGGCAACAATCTCACACCCATGGCACTGAGGTGCTGATCATGTTTTACACGTGGAAGAGGTTTAGTCAATGGATCTGCGACATTCAGATCTGTATGTACTTTGCTAATCTTCAGATCTCCATCTGCTATATAATCTCGGATTATATGAAACTTGCGGTTGATATGCTTGGTCTTTGGATGATATCTTGGTTCCTTAGCGAGTGCTATGGAGCCAGTGTTGTCACACAATATCTCCAGTGGGTCCAATGCACTTGGAACCACGCCAAGCTCAGTGATGAAGTTTCTGATCCAAACTCCTTCACTTGACGCTTCTGCAGCAGCCATGTATTCCGCTTCTACTGTAGATCCCGCGATCACGCTTTGCTTGCAGCTTCTCCAGCTCACAGCTCCTCCATTCAAAATATACACGTATCCTGTCTGAGATTTAGAATCATCCTTGTCGGTGTCGAAACTAGCGTCGACGTAACCTTTTACGACGAGCTGGTCATCACCCCCATAGACTAAGAACATTTCTTTAGTCCTATTTAGGTACTTTAGGATGTTCTTCACGGATGTCCAGTGTTCCACTCCTGGATCACTTTGATACCTGCTCGTCAAACTAAGAGCATTGGACACATCCGGTCTAGTACACAACATGGCATACATAATGGAACCTATGGCCGAGGCATAAGGCACTTTGCTCATAGCTTCCCTATCATTTACCGTAGCTGGACACTGAGCCTTGCTCAATATCTTACCTGACAACATAGGCACTGAACCTTTCTTTGCCTTATCCATTCTAAACCTTTTCAGAACTTTGTCTAGGTATGTACTCTGGCTTAAAGCTATCAGGCGTCTTTGTCTATCTCTATAGATTTTGATGCCCAATATATAAGCACTTCACCTAGGTATTTCATTGAAAAACACTTGTTCAAATAACTCTTCACATTGTTAAGCATGTTGATGTCATTTCCAATAATCAATATGTCATCCACATATAGTACCAGAAATGTCACCGAGCTCCCACTCACTTTCTTGTAGATACAAGCTTCGTAGCAATTTGGAACAAATCCAAAGCTCTTGATCACTTGATCAAAACGAAGGTTCCAACTCCGAGATGCTTGCTTCAGTCCATAAATGGAACGCTGAAGTTTGCATACTTTATCAGCATCCTTAGGATCGACAAAACCTTCGGTTTGCATCATATACAACTCTTCATCAATGTTTCCATTGAGGAACGCAGTCTTGACATCCATCTGCCATATTTCATAATCATGAAACGCAGCAATTGCTAATAAAATCTGAATGGACTTAAACATCGCTATGGGAGAGAAAGTCTCATCGTAGTCAACACCTTGAACTTGTCGAAAACCTTTCGCGACAAGCCGTGCTTTATAGACGGTAACATTACCATCCGCGTCCGTTTTCTTCTTGAAGATCCATTTGCACTCAACGGCCTTTCGGTCGCTAGGAGGAACCACCAAATTCCATACTTGGTTTTCGCTCATGGATCCCAATTCGGATTTCATGGCTTCTAGCCATTTCTCAAAGTCTGGGCTCATCACCGCTTCCTCATAGTTCGTAGGTTCACTGTCTTCTACTAGCAAGACAGTCAAGACAGGGTTGCCGTACCACTCAGGGGGGGCACGCGACCTTGTCGACCTGCGACGTTCAGTAGCAGCATCGTCCGAAGCTTCATGATCCTTGTCATTAGCTTCCTCTATTGTTGGTGCAGGCGGCACTGGAACAATTTCAGGTGCTGCGCTACTCTCCAATTCAAGAGAAGGTTCAATAACCTCGTCTAGCTCTACTTTCCTCCCACTCACTTCTTTCGAGAGAAACTCCTCAAGAAAGGAACCGTTCTTTGCGACAAACACTTTGCCTTCGGTTCTGTGATAGAAGGTATACCCAATAGTTTCCTTAGGGTATCCTATGAAGACGCATTTCTTCGCTTTGGGTTCGAGCTTGTCTGGCATCAACTTCTTGACGTAAGCTTCGCATCCCCAAACTTTAAGAAACGACAACTTAGGTTTAGCACCAAACCACAGTTCATACGGTGTCGTCTCAACGGATTTAGATGGAGCCCTATTTAAAGTGAATGCAGCGGTTTCTAATGCATAACCCCAAAATGATAACGGCAAATCAGTAAGAGACATCATCGATCGGACCATATCTAATAGGGTTCGGTTCTGGCGTTCAGACACACCATTGCGCTGTGGTGTTCCGGGTGGCGTGAGTTGCGAAACGATTCCGCTTGCTTTAAGATGCGTGAGAAAATCATAACTCAAATATTCACCTCCACGATCGGATCGTAGAAACTTAATCTTTCTGTTACGATGGTTCTCCACTTCATTCTGAAATTCCTTGAACTTTTCAAATGTTTCAAATTTATGTTTCATTAAATAGACATACCCATATCTACTTAAGTCATCGGTAAAAGTGAGAAAATAGCGATATCCACCGCGCGTCGAAACACTCATCGGTTTGCATACATCGGTATGTATGATTTCCAACAAGTCCGTTGCTCGCTCCATCATACCGGAGAACGGGGTTTTGATCATCTTGCCCATGAGGCATGGTTCGCATGTGTCAAATGATTCAAAATCAAGAGACTCCAAAGGTCCATCAGAATGGAGTTTCTTCATGCGCTTTACACCAATATGACCTAGACGACAGTGCCACAAATAAGTAGTATTATCACTATCTACTTTGCATCTCTTAGCCTCAATGTTATGGATGTGTGTTTCATCCCTTTCGAGATTTAGAAGAAATAAACCATTCACAATAGGTGCATGACCATAAAAGATGTTACTCATATAAATAGAACAACCATTATTCTCCGATTTAAATGAATAACCGTCTTGCAATAAACAAGATCCAGAAATAATGTTCATGCTCAACGCAGGCACATAATAACACTTATTAAGGTTTAAAACTAATCCCGAAGGTAAAACTAAGGAGAGCGTGCCGATGGCCATCACATCAACTCTTGATCCGTTGCCAACGCGCATCGTCACCTCATCCCTCGCAAGCCGCCGTCTATTCCGTAGCTCCTGTTTCGAGTTACAAATATTAGCAACTGAACCGGTATCAAATACCCAGGCACTACAACGAGGGCTAGTAAGGAAAACATCAATAACATGTATATCAAATATACCTTTGATGGTGCCAGCCTTCTTGTCCTCTAAGTACTTCGGACAGTTGCGCTTCCAGTGACCCTTGTCCTTGCAATAGAAGCACTCAGTGTCCGGCTTAGGACCAGACTTGAGCTTCTTCTCAGCAGGGGCAGTGCGCTTGCCGCCGCCCTTCTTGAAGGGCTTCTTTGCTCCCTTACCTTTCTTAAAGGTGGGCTTGTTGACCATCAACACATGATTATCCTTTTTGATGTCCACTTCCGCGGCCTTCAGATTTGCGAAGAGCTCGGTGATCGTATCAGTGGAACCAATCTGATTATGAGTCACTACAAAACTTTTGTAGCTGGGAGGGAGTGATTGCAAAACCCTGTCAATCTTGAGCTCCTCTGGAATCGTGCATTCCAGTTGCTCAAGGCGTTGAGTGTAGCCCGTCATCTTAATGGCATGCTCACTAACGGAACTCCCTTCCTCCATCTTGCAGTTAAAGAACTTCTCAGGGATCTCATATCTCTCAGAACGGGCAACATGGTTTTCAGCTCTTCGAGAATCTCAAAGGGCCCGGGATAGTCTTCAAAACGATTTTGAAGTTCCGGTTCCATAGAAAACAACATGGTGCTTTTAATCACACCATAATCATCTTTGCGCGACTGATAGACAGCTTTCTCATCAGCCGGCGCAGTTGCAGCAGGGGGGTCACCTAACGCTTTCCCAAGGACATAGTCCTTTTGACCGCCAGAGAGAATGACTCTTAGATTGCGGAACCAATTGGTGAAGTTAGACCCATTGTTTCTAAGCTTTTCCTTCTCAGCAAAAACGTTGAAGTTGAAGTTGGACTTAGCCATGTGATCTACAGTATTTGCAAGTACAAATTAGACTATGTTCATGATAACTAGTTCAACTTAATCAAATTACTAGATGAACTCCCACTAAATTCAACATCCCTCAAGTTGTTTAGTGAACACGATCCAAATTCACCACACCTAATCCGATCATCACGAGAAGAGATGTGGCTTGAATGGTGGACAACGAAGTGTCGATCATATCATTCATATGACTCATGCTTAACCTTTCGGTTCATGTGTTCCGAGGCCATGTCTGTACATGCTAGGCTCGTCAAGTTAGACCCAAGTATTTCCGCGTGTGCAAAACTGGCTTGCACCCGTTGTATGTGAGCGTAGAGTCTATAGCGCCCGATCATCACGTGATGCTTGGACACGACGAACTTTCGCAACGGTGCATACATGGGGAGAACACAGTTTTTATCTTGATCTTTAAGTGAGGAATCATCTTATAATGCTACCGTCGCGATCTAAGCATAATAAGATACATAAAAGGATAAACATCACATGCATATAACTTTATGTGACATGGTATAGCCAATCTTCGCGCAATGATCTTCATCTTGTGCGTGCCGGCATGATCTCCATCACTCCACCATGATTGCCTCCACCACGAATAGCAACTACAACTATTGCTAACTACTTAGCGATAAAGTGAAACTATTACATGGCGTATAAGAAGTTGACACACAGGTCATACACAATTATAAAGACAACCATATGGCTCCTGCCGGTTGTGTACTCATCGACATGCAAGTCGTGAAACATTACAAAACATGATCATCGCATACATTATACACATCACATCTTGGGCCATACCATATCACAGAAAACACTCCCTGCAAAAACAAGTTAGACGCCTCTACTTTGTTGTTGCATGTTTTACGTGGCTTATGGGAGTAGATGCTAAGAACGATTCTTACCTACGGAAAGCCACAACGGTGATATTATGGTTGCCAAACTCCGGTGTTAATCCCATGACAACTATAGTGAGAGAAACTGACATCCACCAGCCGCATGTGTGGAACAAGCCACACGTCAAGTGCGGAGCCGGTCTCGCGAACGACGTCGCGTAAGGTTGGCCTGGACCGCTTCAATCTCACTATCCCGCGTCATAAGAAGAACACAAACAAGAGTCTTGCAACAGAAAATATCAACTCCCGCAACAACCATGTTGCGTTCTACTCGTGAAACACATCTACGCATAGATCTAGCTCTGATACCACTGAAGGGTTTCGCGGCATAGTAAATCAAAATTTTCTACGGATGCGAACAGAGGGAAGCCAAGATCTAATCTAGGAGATGCAAACAAAGAGAGAGATTGGATTAGATCTTCATACCCTTGAAGATTCTCACGGCGGAACGTTTGTCGGAACGTGGGTGATGTAGTCGTACTCGCTTCTCCTCCTCGCAATCTGATCCGATCTAGCACCACAAGTGGCGATGCCTCCGTGAGATGCACACGTGCGGCACCTCGACGTCTCCTCCTTCCTTGGTCCAGAAAGTATGGTGGAGAGATGGGTTGGATCTACAACGCGACGGCGCGGTGCAATTGGTGGAGAATTTCTGCAGCAGGGCTTCGCCTACAAGCAGTCGGGAGGGAGAGAGGAGGGCAGCAGGGCGGCTAGGGTTGGAGGGGAAGGTGTGGGGGGGTTGGTGCGCCCCTATCCCTCTATATATAGAGGGGTGGGCGCAGCCCTAGCCCCTCCCCCAAGCCAAGGCCGGCGGCCCCAAAGGAGGAGGAGTGGGGGGCAAGGAAACCCCCCCTTCTAGAAACTCTATCTCGAGTTTAAACCTCTCTAGGCCGGCTGGGCCCTATGGGGCCTTGTGCCCCTGGCCCAATGCGGCCAGGACACTCCCTCATAGGCCCATGCCCCCTCCCGAAAGGTGGGGCCACGTTGGTCCCCTTCCGGAAGGTTCTAGAAGCTTCCGGTACAATACCGATTAACCCGGAACAATTTCGAACTCCAAAAACTGCACTGCCTTATATGAATCTTATTCTCCGGACCACTCCGGAACCTCTCGTGATGTCCCGGATCTCATCCAAGACTCTGAACAAAAACTCATAAACCAATTATCCAACCTATCCTAGCGTCGAGACACGTTAAGTGTGTGACCCTGCGGGTTCGAGAATATGCGGACATGATCTTCTATCAATAATCAACAGCGGGGTCTGGAAACCCATATTGAGTCCCACACATTCATCGATGATCATATCGGATGAACCACGATGCCAGGATTCAATGAATCCCATATGTATATTCCCTTCGTCTCGCGATATTTTACTTGCCCGAGATTCGATCGTCGGTACCGTCATACCTAGTTCAATCTCGTTCACAGCAAGTACTTTACTCGTTCCGTAATCCGATATCACTTTGTGATTAACTCCTTAACCACATGCTTGCAAGCATTGTTGATATCGATTACCGAGTGGGCCCGAAGTATATCTCTCCGACTTGGGAGGGACAAATCCCATCTCGATACATACAACCCAACAGATACTTTCCGATCACCTGAGAGACACCTTTATGATCACCCTCTCATAGGATGACGTTTGATGACCTCAAAGCTTTCTTCCGATACCAGGGAGTTGTATTATCTCATGGTCTAAGGAATACAATATTTGACATAAGAAAAGCTTCGCAAAGACGAACACGATGACACGATCTAATTGCTTCGCTTAGTTTGGGTCTGTCCACCATATCATTCTCCCAATGATATGATCTCATTATTAATTGACAACTCATGTCCATGGTTAGGAAACCTTAACCATCATTAATCAATGAGCTAGTCCATAGAGGCGTACTAGGGACACGGTGTTGTTCACAAACCACACAAGTATTAAAGTTTCCGCTTAATACAATTCTAGCATGGAATATAAACATTATCATGAACAAGAATTATAATAATAAAATCTTTATTATTGCCTCTAGGGCATAATTCCAACAGAGCATTCCACTTGAGCTCGATGTAGACGATCTTGCCCTTCTCAAGATGGAACGCCTTTCTTGATTCTTCATCATCGATCCATGATCACCGAGGATGGCAAGCATTAAACATGAGATCTTCTATAGATGGCGCATTTTGAGCTTGCACATCACATCTTCTTCTCATTTCATCGAACTTGAAGCCAACACATGCTCCAAGGGATGTCAATGGACAAATCCTACAAGTATAACTTAATACACACATTAGTCCATAAAGATTGTCATTAATTACCAAAACCACACATGGGGGCCTACATGTTCTTTCACTAGTCCTCATGTCCTGCTCCATAGTTTCCCACTTAGGGGCGACACTCTTGTAGCCACCTGTCCCCATTTTATGATGGTATTTCTTTTGGGCAGCACTTAACGCATTCTTTGCCGACTTTGTCTTTGCTTTATCAGATTGCTTGTACGTTACAAAATCGGGCCACTGTTCTCTCAACTTCTCGTTTGCTCCTTTGAAGTCTGGAGTTTTATTTTTTGTGACATATTTCGCGTATAAACTTTTCTTGTGGTTCCGGTACAGTTCGACCATCTTGCTCAGAGCCCACTCCTTGACTTTCGCTCTTTTTTCAAGCCCACCCGGCCTTGGGGTAATACCATATGCCTCAAATTATTCATACTCTGGAGGTAGTATGAAATGGGCTATGAACTTCTACCAAAGGTCATCTTTGGCATCATCGGTGACATAGCTGTTGGATTCTTCACCGGGTTTCTTTGACTTATTCCATTCTTGGATGGTGATCGGCAGGTTGTCCCTAACAAGCACCCCGCATTGATTTGTAAACATCCTCCAGTGCTTCTCTGGAACAATCGGTTCACCATCATCATCTATTTCTTCGATGGTGAACCTCTGATTACCATCCAACTTTTTGTTCGGCCCTCGTTTCGTTTGAGTTGTCGATTTCTTTGATCCGGTGGGATAAAAGAAGAAGAGAGAGTGATTAATATATATATTGATATATCTAGATCAATTAATGAATAGAGGTAACACGAGACTTTATATATATGTACCTCGCCGGATCCTATCGAGGGGCCATCATTATTGTTGTTATTTGTTTGCCCTTCGTCCATCCGATCTTCCCCTTGGTACATCAGGTTTTCCTCTAGTCCATCACCGGATGGATTCAGATATGAGGAAATCTCTTCCTTGAGCAAAATATCTTCACCGGTAGTAATATTAAGATGAATTTCACCTCTTATCATGCCCTGAAGAAAACCTTCACCAATGCGACCAGGATCTTCGGATGGATCCATGACTTAATTAACTATAACAGAAAGAGAGTTAAACAGGTTAGAAAAAAACAATAACCCTAATAACTAAAACAAAAAAACAATAACCCTAATAACACTACCCTAATATTATTTGCGGTAAAACAATAATCCTAATAACTAATACAAAAAAAACAATAACCCTAATTAATATACTAATATTATTTGTGGTAAAACAATAATCTTAATAACTAAAACAATAAAAACCTAATTAATAACCCTAATATCATTTGTGGTAAAACAATAATCTTAATAACTAAAAAAACAATAACCCTAATTAATAACAATAATTACGAGGTTATTATATATATAATAATTACAATAATATATATTAATATTATACTACTAACAATTCCTAATAATATACTAATAATAGCATTTACACAAAACCTAAATATTACTAATATTAATAATAAATATTACTACAAAAACCTAAATATACTAGTAATTAAGAAAAATATATAATTAATACTACACTAACTATACTAACTACACTAACTACTAACTAATTAAGCACCTTATACAAAAAACATAACTAAATTACTACCTCCGGCGAGGTGGGCGGCCGGAGGAACCTAGAGCGACGCGGCGAGGCGGTGCGGCACGGCGGGACGGCGACACGGCGAGGCGGCGCGGCACGGCGTGCGGAGGCTCGGCGATCCGGCGCGGCGAGGCGGTGCGGCATGGCGGGGCGGCGACACGGCGAGGCGGCGCGGCACGGCGCGCGGAGGCTCGGCGATGCAGCGTACGATGGCTCTGTGGCACGGCGGGGCGGCCGTAGACGAGGGCGGCGGTGCGGGAATCGGGCAACACCTCCCCTGTGTTTCTCTGCGTCGGCGCCTTCTCGTCTTCTTCTTCATCGTCAAATCATGCTAAGTGTTGGGCAGATGTGCCAGGGGCAGGCGCGCGGTATATAAATGAACAACCCTTTAGTCCCGGGCTAAGCCACCGCCCACGACTAGAGGGTCTCTAGTCCCGGGCCGTGGCTTAACCCGCGACTAAAGACCCCCCCTTTAGTCGCGGGTTAAGCTACGACCCGGGACTAGAGCGTTTTTTTGGCCGCTTCGTTTTCGCGCTCGCACGCACCCTCTAGTTCCGGATCCAGCAAGGACCCGCGACTAGTGTATTTTTTGTAAATTTTATTTTATTTAATTCATATCAAATATAAACTTTGGAAAATCATATCTCCTATTGTAAAAATCCAAATAAAACAAATAATATGTATATTATTATCATCAAAATATAAAGAATCTTAATATAATATCCATACATCTGTTTGCATCATTTATAAATTATGTCATTTATAAATTTTCTTTTTTTAATTCAAAACAAATATAAAACTTTGGAAAATCATATAGTATATTATAAAAATCCAAATAAAACAAATAATATGTCTATTATTATCAGAAAAATATAAAGGATCTTAATATAATATCCATACATCTGTTTGCATCATTTATAAATTATGTCATTTGTAAACTTTCTTTTTTTAATTCAAACCAAATAAAACTTTGGAAAATCATATCTCCTATTGTAAAAATCCAAATAAAACAAATAATATGTCTATTATTACCAGAAAAATATAAAGAATCTTAATATAATATCCATACATCTGTTTGCATCATTTATAAATTATGTCATTTGTAAGTTTTCTTTTTTTTTAATTCAAAACAAATATAAAACTTTGGAAAATCATATATCATGTTGTAAAAATCCAAATAAAACACATAATATGTCTATTATTATCAGAAATATATAAAGGATCTTAATATAATATCCATACATCTATTTGCATCATTTATAAAATATGTCATTTGTAAATTTTCTTTTTTTAATTCAAATCAAATATAAAACTTTGGAAAATCATATCTCCTATCGTAAAAATCCAAATAAAACAAATAATATGTCTATTATTATCAGAAAAATATAAAGAATCTTAATATAATATCCATTTAGTCCCGGTTGTAGTCACTAATCGGGACTAAAGATATTTCCCGCCATTTCCCATCGCTTACCGCCAAGTTTTCCCGCCCTTTCCCTTTTACTAGAGCTTTTAGTCCCGGTTGTAGTCACTAACCGGGACTAAAAATATTTCCTGCCATTTCCCATTGCTTCCTGCCAAGTTTTCCCGCGCTTTCCCTCTATATCTAGGGCGATCACGCCATGGCTATCCACACATCCACACCTTCCTCTCTCACAACAATGGACAACGCCTACTGGGCCATTCTGACCCTCCAGGAGATCGAGGCGCTGTGCGCGTCTAGCTACCCTTGTCCGCCGGGCTACCGCCCGCCCGCTGGCTGGATGCTGAGCGCTGGAGGGGTTCCTGTCCCTCCTGTCCCTCAAGGTTCCGCATGCCAGGTGGCAATCACGACCACTTCTACCACGAGCTCACGCCGGAGCAGCGGATGGATCCCCAGTGGGATCCCGACAACTACGACACCTGGAAAGCCTTGTTCGCTAACCGGTAGGAAAGGGAGCTCGCTAGGTACGAGGGTGATGGCCCGCCCCCGGTGAACCACAACGAAGCCGGCCGGCGTCTATGGTGGGCGAACCGTACTATCATCGGAGTGATGCGCTGCATCACCGGGGGAGACCATCCTCGCCTGCGGTGCCTATAAGTCCACCCACCATAGAGCCACAAGAAGGCCCCTCCCTTGCCCGGTGGTAGCGGCATCGTCTTCCAGGAGACCCCTCCCCTGCCCGCCGTGAATCCGAGGACGGAGTGGCAGGTGCCCTCAGTACATGCCATGGCTAGGCTGAGGATCCTCACCAAGCTACGCGTCGCGGAAGGTAGAACCATCCAGTGCCAGCCCGGCGGAGCCTAGTCTCGGACATGCCCGGCGGAGCCCAGTACTCCATCGTTGTCGTCGAGTCGACTACGAGGATGCGGGATGGGCATCCTAAAGCACCAAGAATGTGTGTATGTGTGGGTGGCCTTGACGGTGAAGTGCCTATAAATAGAGGAAAAGGCCTATAAATAGAGGGAAATGCCTATAAATAGAGGAAAAGGCCTTGTAGGTTGGATCGAGCAGCCTATAAATAGAGGAAAAGGCCTATAAATAGAGGGAAATGCCTATAAAGTGAGGGTTCATCTTTAGTCCCGGTTGGATAAACCAACCGCGACTGAAGGGATTGCGGCAGACTGGGCCGGGAAGCACTAATAATAGGGGTGAGTGTCGACATTATGTCGTGCGGCTTGTACCTTCTCCCGGATGGTGTCACCAACCGGGACTAAATATGAACCTTTAGTCCCGGTTAGAGACACCAACCAGGACAAAACATGAGTCAGCACTAATAATAAAGGGTGAGTGTCGACATTATGTCGTGAGTGTCGACACTATGCCGAGCTTCTTGTACTATAAATAGGCATCCTTGTGAGTCCAGTCCTCCAGTCAGTTTGAGGCATATCCAAGATGGTTTTCGAGAGAAGGGACACCACTACGGCCAGTTTCAGGGAGATGCCGCCGGATCCTAGTCCTCCGGGATCTCCAAGAAACTGGTCATAGAGGCACTCCCTAATATGTGACCACACGCGTTTGGAGATCAGATCTTAATGGTAAGTACGGATCGGGACTAAAGGCCCCCCTTTAGTCCCGGTCCAGCCACAAAACGGGACTAACACACTCAAGATGGTTTGCAGACAACACTATAAAAATGGACACATAGAGCATCTTCACTCATAAAATGTTACAATTATTACACATCATTTCTTCGCGTGTGTCCCTTTCTGATCCCGCCGTATCCATGGAGCATCTTCATTCATTAACATGATGCTTGGGTCATCCTTCACCGCAAAGGGTGAAATTTCATGAAACTTATCACACTATTCTGACATGTCTATCTTGTCCTCCACTCCCACGATGTTTCTTTTTCCTGAAAGAACTATGTGGCGCTTTGGCTCATTGTCTGATGTATTATTTTCTTTTTTTTTTCTTTTTCTAGGTTTAGTAGACATGTCCTTCACATAGAAAACCTGAGCCACATCATTGGTTAGGACGAATGGTTCGTTTAAGTACCCAGGATTGTTGAGATCCAACGATGTCATTCCGTACTTCTTGTCTACCTCAACCCCTCCTCCTGTTAGCTTGACCCATTTGCACCGAAACAAGGGGACCTTAAAAGTAGGTCCATAGTCAAGTTCCCATATCTCCTCTATGTAACCATAATATGTGGTCTTTGACCCATTGTTGTCTATTGCATCAAAGCGGAAACCACTATTTTGGTTGGTGCTCTTTTTATCTCGGGCGATCGTGTAAAATGTATACCCATTTATCTCGTCCCCTTGGAAAGTCGATATAGTCGAAGATGGTGACCTAGACAACAAGTATAGATGATCTCCAAGAGTGTTGTTTTTGATGAGATGTTGCAACCAACCGTCGAAACTCTTCATGTGTTCATCTCTAATCCAAGAGTCATGCTTTGCAGGGTTGTTGGAGCGTAAGATTTTCGTGTGTTCCTCGATATACGGGGCTGCCAAGATAGAATTATGTAGAACTGCGTAATGTGCTTCGGTGTAAGAATGCCTGTCCCTATATGCTATTGATTTCCTTCCTAGAGTACCCTTTCCACTCAGTCTCCGGGTACTTTCTATCGATTTTTCTCTATTGCGACCTACAGCGGAATGTCTCAACATCCCGTCTGACTTACGTTGCTTTTTATGCCATCGCAACAACTTGGCGTGCTCTTTGTTTCTGAATAAGCGTTTCAACCGTGGTATTATAGGAGCATACCACATCACCTTGGCAGGAACCCTCTTCCGGGGGGGGGGGGGGCTCGCCCTCAACGTCATCAGGGTCATCTCGTCTGATCTTATACCAAAGTGAAGTGCATACCGGGCAAGTATCCAAATTCCCGTACTCCTCACCGCGGTAGAGGATGCAGTCATTAGGGCATGCATGTATCTTTTGAACCTCTAAACCTAGAGGGCAGACAACCTTTTTTACTTCGTACGTACTGGCGAGCAATACGTTATCTTTTGGAAGCATATTCTTCATCATTTTCAGCAACTTTTCAAATGAGGAGCCAAGTATAGCACACTCAGAGAAAAAAAGGTTGAGCACACGGCCACCTTCACAATACACAGACGCCGAGAGTTTCGGTGAAGGTTAGGACTCGGATTCGCATACATTGAGCACACGGAAAACCTAGGGGAGGAGATCTACCCTCCATCGCCTTGCGGTGGGTGGGCGTCCGGACGGACAGCGACATCCATAGGGCCAAGATGAGGCCCAGATCAGGCCCGGCCAGGCCCAGCTAGCCCGGCCAGGCCCGGATCAGGCCCAGATCTGGCCCATGGAACCGCCCCCGCTGCTGCAACCAGGTCTCACCGCCGCCATCGAGCTGCTCCGCGAGGTGCCCCCAACCGGCACCGCTGTAGTAGCCCCGCCGCCATGACCCGCCACCGGCAGCCCTCAGCCGCGCCACCGTGGAAGAGCGTGCCCGCTAGCTGCGCTGGCCGAGCCGCGTGCCTCCAGCAGGTGAGCGCCACCGCCACGGCCCCTGTAGGCACGGCATGCCTTCGCCGCAGACGCGTCGCCGCCGAAGCCCCGCCGTCGGACGAGCACGACGCCGCCCTGGGTCCCTGCCGAAGCCGCCAGGGCCGAGCCGCCGCCACCGACCCACGCGGTCCTTCGTGCCACCGCTCCGCGCCTCTGCCACCGCCAAAGTCGCCGCCAAGCCACTGCACCGCGCGCCGCCACGACTCTGCACGTCCGGCCCGCGCCAGACGACGGAGAGTAGGGGGAGAGGAAGGCCCCGCCGCCACCGACGCCAAGCGGCTTTGCCGTCGGCGCTACCCGGTGGCGGCAAGGGGGGGGAGGAGACCAAAGAGGAGGGGAAGGGGGGTGGCGGGGAGACCACTCCTACCAGCTCCTACCAGCTCCTACCAACTCCTACCAGCTCGCTCGCCATGCATGACCACTCCTATGGACATGTATATATAGTTGATCGCCACAGACATACCCTCACACACTACCAGATACAAGAACTCAAGTTCAAAACGAAAGCAAGCAGCAGATACAAGAGCTCGAGTTCAAAAAGAAATCAAGCCGAGACAAGACAAGAACTGCCCCTAAGGAAGACTGTCCGTGAGAATGACCATGCCGGGGATATCGGTCCGTCGGAGCGCTCCCGAGCTCGTGGTGCCGGCGAGGCCGACGCCATACGAGCTCAAGACGCTCTCCGACGTAGATGACCAGCAGGGCATCCGGTTCTACCGCTCCGGGGTCCACATCTACCGTCGGAGCGATGCCAGGGCCGGCGATGACCCGGCCGCCGTGCTCCGGACAGCCCTGGCTGAAGCGTTGGTGCACTACTACCCTATCGCCGGCCGCATCCGGGAAGCAACCCCTGGTGCTATTGGGGGCAAGCTCCTCGTAGAGTGCACGGGCGAGGGCGCCGTGTTCGTGGAGGCGGACGCGGATGCAACCGTGGAGGATCTCGGGTCCGTGACAGGCCCCCCGGTGCCGTACCACGAGCAGTTTCTGTGCGAGCCGGATGGCGCGTTCATTGGCGCCACCGTAGTTGGACGGCCGCTGCTGTTCTTCCAGGTCACGCGCATGCGGTGCGGCGGATTCGTGTGGGGCTTGCAGATATGCCACTGCATGGCGGACGCCGCTGGCACGTCGCAGCTCCTGACAGCCATCAGCGAGTTCGCGCGCGGGGTGCCCGGCGCGCCCACGGTGCCGCCGGTGTGGGCGCGGGATATCCTCTCCGCGCGCAGCCCGCCGGAGGCCATCACGCGCCACCACCCGGAGTACGAGCCAGTGCCCGACGCCGGGAGGGACAAGGTCTATCCCGGGGACGCGCTCGTGCACCGAACCTTCTTCTTCGGACACCGTGAGATCGCCGCGCTGCGGGCGCTCGCGACGCCGGAGTTGGCCTCCAAGAGCTCGCGGTTCGACCTCATCGCGGCGTTCATGTGGAGGTGCCGCGCAAACGCCCTCATGTACGACGATGAGGACCTCGTGCGTGTGCAGTTCGTGGTGAACGCGCGCGGCCGCAAGGGGATGAGCTTGGTCGTGCCGCAGGGCTTCTATGGCAACGCCTTCTCTTTCGCAGTGGCCGAGTCGGCTGCAGGGGAGCTGCGCCGGCGTACTTACGGGCATGCGCTGCGTCTGGTGGTGGACGCCAAGGCAAATGCCATGGAGGACGGACATCTACAGTCGGTGGCTGACCTGATGGCGGCAAGTGGGCGCCCGCGGTTCGCGGTGGCACGTACATACGTCGTGTCGGATATCACGCGGGCCGGGCTAAGAGATGTGGATGTTGGATGGGGCCGCGCGGTATACGGAGGGCCTGCCACGGCGACCCTTGCAACATTCCACCTAGCGGGGAGGAATGAAGCCGACGAGGAGGGTGTGCTGGTCCCTATGCGGCTGCCGGCGCCGGCGATGGAGAGGCTAAAGTTAGAGGTGGCAAGTGGACTCGGTGTCATCGGAGCTGATGCACCGGCAGGTTGCTCGTTGTCTCAAATAGGCTTTCAGAAACTTATTCAGACGTAGTTAGTCTATATATATTGGCGGTCCAAATAAAAATATATAGTTGTATCAAAAAAGTTAGGAGTACAATATATTATAAGTGTTCATTATTCATAACCAGCTCATCATCAACAGTGGATTAGTCTTTTTTTTGCTTATATACACATCTATGGGCATTAATCTAGAGCGACAAGTATTATCCAATTCAGAAAATTCGACTGATCTAGATGGCCAGGAATAGTACTGAAAGTGCTTTCTCTGAGTTATCTCCGAAAGTTTATTGTGGACAATGTAACTATTATTTGAAGCGAATGCCCACCAAGGTTCTTGATTTTTTTTTTGCTGCTCACTTGTAAATATAAATATTCCCGTGAATAGAAAATGTAGGCTAGTGGTATTTACAAAATTCAAATCTATTTACATTCCTCCAATTTTGGTAAACGCAACTAATATGATGACGTATGTAATCATGGATGCTGCTCAAATCTGGTCCTGGATTTCAAATTCCGAGGACTTTTTTATAGACTATGTCGTGGCATGTGTTTTCCACTTCTTTTACTTCTTGGTCTGAACATTTCCTTCGTTGTGGACGGCGAGAATCTTGATGTTGTCCTTGATGGAGAGAATACCGGTTCCGCTAAGTATATGCCTCCCTTTTCTTAATATAAAAAGTGCACGCCGACAATTAGGAAGGTTCGTCCTTACGCTTTGTTGATTGTCATGGAAATCAGGAATTATTTCCTCTTGGATTTGCCCAGCGTGATGTCCCAGCACGATCTTTAGAACCTACTCCATCCGTCCGCAAATAAGTATAATTCAAGATTTGCCTAAGTCAAACTTTATTCAATTTGATCAATCTTATTAAAAAAAATATTAACATATATTACATGAAATCTTATAATATAAAACAAATATAATGGTACTAATTTAGTATCATAAATATTGCTACATTTTCTAATAAAGATACTTCCTCCGGTCCGGTTTATTAGGCACGTATGTAGTTTAAGAAAAACGTTGACCAATAAAATATGTAATATATGTTCTAAAAAATAAATCATTAGAAACTACTTTTAAATATGAATCTAATGATATAATTTTTGTAACATATTATATAAAATTTATTGACCAAAATTATTGGTCAAAGTTATTCTTAACTGCGTGCGCTGCGAGCCTAATAAACCGGACCGAATGGCCAGTCTAGAAGTACACTTATTTGCTGATGGGATGGAGTACACGGACCTGCTCATCTGCAGAAACCTCGTGCCGTTACGGGGATGGAAAAACCACTTTTGAGTGCGCGCCGTATCTATCGTTTGTGTTCATCTAGGCCGAAGACGCTGGGTGCTTTCCGACGAGACACGCACGTTGCGACCTGGCACGGAAGGTCACCAAATCAGCGGCGCCGTGTTGATCAGGCCGAATACGCACGGAAGAATCAGCGAAAAAGAAAGACTTTAATACGCACAAGATCAATGTTGGATGGACTACAAGAATTATAAATAAGAAGCGCACCAAGCAAAAAGATATATTAGACGGACAGACACTCAAGCTTCGTCTAGCCGCCTGCCAGCAGGTGTTGCTACGGTTACATGTATTTGGCAACGGTAAATGTTTTTTCAGTTTTGTCATATAGATTTTATGGTTAAATGATAGTGGTTAGATCTTTAAATTTTTAGTAATTATTTATATCGAGATAACATCCCATTTTCTGTGTCCAGGCGCGACAGGATGCGAGCCGACAGTTTTTCCAAATGACGGTGGGACAGACAAAATCTCGTGCCACGTCGTGGCAAGTTGCCATTCCGTCGCGCGCCATAAATCGTCATGCAGTATTCGAAGTCCAAAATTTGTGTGTGAAGAACAGGGATAATTAAAGAAAAGCAAAGCATTTGGTAGTCAGCTTAAACAAAATTTGTGTGTACTTATAAAAGCTATCACAAGGTTGTATAATGGTACAGTAGATTGGTAAAGTTTTTTTCTGAAATGGAGGGTGGACCTTGGCCTCTTCAGCGAAAAGATGCATACGAGCTGTTTTATTGATTTATTCAATGTGGATGGACAAAGAACATACATCAAAAATTCCGAAGCAACCACACAACACCTACCAATGGGTGGAAATCATGTGAACATGGCCTTATGCATGGAAAACAAAGATATACCCCACCAGCTAGAAAACGGGAATAATCGTATACCCCGAGACGCCCTCTAAATGAAACAAGAGCGCACATCCAGTTGCATAGGGTGAAACTATTTGAGAAGGCGGTGTTGGCGCCAACTATACGGCAGGAACTATATGGCCGGAATATTTCTTCCCGTCATATAGTTGGTCGTTAAACCTTTTATATACTCCAATTGCTTCGGAATTTCTTCTACTGTTATTAATATTTTCCAAATAAGCAATTTACGTCATTTTGGCTCCTTTTCACTCCAATATAACTTGTCCAAGAATTGTGTCCATCGTATCTATCATCTGATCTAATCCTGGTGAAAATAAGTATAAAAGATCCACGTGAACTCCGTAAAATACCAAGATCCTACGACTACAATGCAAAATAATAATATAAAAAATGATTCAGTTATGCACTCATCAGCGCCCCACCCCTCCTTATATGGGAGAGGGGCCGGCGTCCAAGGGCCTCCCAGCCCTAGCCGAGTTGCCCCAACTCGGCTAGCAAGGAGAGAGTCCCTCCCCAACTTGGCTAGGAAGAGGGGAGTTGTAAACTTGTCTTTCAAGTTTTCCCTTTCCTTCCCAAACTAGGATTTGACTTTTCAAACTAGGATTTGACTTTTCAAACTAGGGTTTGACCCTTTCCTCCTAGTCCTTGTCCTACTTTCCCTTGGGCTTGGTGCGGCCAGCCCCTTAGGGCATGCCGCATCCCAAGTGACCCCTTCGGGGTGGTGGACCTTTCAAAACATTCTAGAAGCTTCTAGTCAAAACACCAAAAACATTTCTGAACCCTAGAAATTGACTTTCCTTATATGAATCTAATTCTCCAGACCATTTCGGATCTCCTCGTGATGTCCTGGATCCAATCCGAGACTCCGAACAAAATTCGGTCTCCAACTCATATTCCATATCTACTTAAACATCATCGAATCCTTAAGTGTGTCTCCCTACGGTTCGTGAACTATGCAGACATGTTCGAGATACCTCTCTGATCAATAACTAATAGAGGGATCTGGAAATCCATATGGCTCCCACATATTTCTATGATGAATTTATGATCGAATGGACCATTTACATATGAATATTGATTCCCTTTGTCGCTCGATATTTTAATTATCCGAGGTTTGATCGTCGGTATCTCTATACCTAGTTCAATCTCGTTACGAGTAAGTACTATTTACTCGTTCTATGATATGACATCCCTTGTGACCTAGTCACATGCTTGCAAGCCAATTGCATTACATTCCACCGAGAGGGCCCAGAGTATATATATCCATCATATGGATGAACAAATCCCACTCTTGATCCATGTGCTTCAACACATACTTTCAGAATACCTAATGCCACCTTTATAACCACCCAGTTACGAAAGTGGTGTTTGATGTCATCAAAGCATCCATCAGGTGATGGTAATTAACATGATCTCATGGTCGAAGGATTAGGTTACTATGTATTTGAAAGCTTGTAGCAAACAAACTCTAAATGAATTGATCTTATGCTACGCTAACTATAGGAGTGTGTCCATCACATCATTCTCCTAATGATATGATCTTGTTACTAATAACATCTAATGTCCATGATCAGGAAACCAGGATCATCTATTAATCAACAAGCTAGTTTAACAAGAGGCTTACTAGGGACTCTTTTATGTTTACAAAACACACAAGTATTAATGTTTCCGGTTAATATAATTATAGTATGGGATGCAAACATTCATCATAACACAAATATATAATAATAACCACTTTTGTTATTGTCTTTTGGGCATATCTCCAACAGTATAGGCGGTGGCGCTGTTTGATGTTGTGCATAGGCTCAAGAGGACAGAGAGGTTAGTTCGTCTGCCCAGGCTCCCGCCGCTCATTCGATAGGGCGCATGAGTCGTTTCTTGATCCCATTCCAGACGAGGACGTTGGCTTTTTTTTACCTGCCCGTTAGTCTATGGATGCGCGACTGAGGCGTACGTGATGTTTATGCCGAGGCCTTCGCAGAAGTCTTGGAACTCCTTTAAGGTGAAGTTCGTGCCATTGTCGGTGATGATGTTATGGGGCACCCAAAACCTGTAAACAATGGACTAGAAGAACTTGATGGCAGTGGCACTAGTTTGGTTGGTGACAGGCGCAACGTCGATCCACTTGGTGAACTTACCGACTTCTACCAGGAGGTAGACGTATCCTGCAGGTGAGGACTTTTGCAGCTTGCCGACCATATCGAGTCCCCATTGAGAGAAGGGCTAGGCCAATGGTATAGGCCATAGCTCTGAGCCTGGTGCGTGTGGTTTATTGGCAAACCTTTGGCATGCATTGCATTTCTCGACGATGTCCTTGGCTTCGTGCAATACTGTTGGCCAGTAGGAGCCAGCTCATAGAGCCTTGGCGACTAGGCCGCGACTGCCGGCGTGGTGGTCGCAGATGCCTTCGTGGATGTCGAGGAGGATGTTTTTCCCGTCACCGCTAGTGACACATCGCTGAAGGACCCCGGTGATGCTTTATTTGTAGAGTTCACCATTTGTAGAGTACTACTATCTATATCCACACATCTCTTTGATTCTAGTTTTGATATCATTATAATGCTAAATTATTATTTTGATTAAACTTGTTCTCGTAAAGTGTCTGACGCAGGGACCGGGAATAATTTATGTGGATACTATGTTTGCGAGTTCATTCGTTAGACGACGTGTGAGAAGGGAAGAAATTTAGAGCAACTTCAGTAAACAATATTCACAATTTTATTTTATTATCATCAATTGTGTTTAGTTTCATTCATTTATGTTAATTTCTTTAAATTAGATAGAACGACTGCAGGACGGTCTTCTACCAAAGGATCACCTACAAGGAATTCAAGAGGAATTGACAGGATTCTTAGATGCAGATGTCCTACAACCAAAAAAAGAATACTATCGAGAGATGTTGATAGTAAAATAGGGAACATAAAAAGAGATTATATTGTATATATATGCATGAAACTCTTGTACCGTATATAATATGTTTGACACTTCGATCCTTATATTCATGACGAAATTGCGTAATATAATGGTTCCTTCATTGCTGAGTGCAAAACACAAAATAAAAAGAAAACAATAAATAGAAAAATATAAAATAAATTCTTTGTTATGGCACAAAAAATGCTCCTAAAATATAGCCACGGCAAAGAAATATTGATCCCGGTTCATAATACGAACCGGGACGAAAGGTGCTTCCCTCGCTCCAGACAGCGGCCACGTGAATCCTGTTTAGTCCACAACCAAAACTAAATCCCCTAACAAACCAGAACAACACTGGTGGAAAAAGGGCCTACAGTCCCGGGCCGCAACTGGCTTTAGTCCCGGTTTTGGGCCCGGGAATGTGAAAACGGGACTAGAGCCCCCCTCTAGTCCCGGCTCGCTACGGCCCGCGACTGATAACAGCCACATGGCTGTTTCAGCGCCGCGGGGGGCGGAAACCCTCTAGTCCGGGGCCGTAACATCACCCGGGACTAAAATGTTTTCTGTCTCGGCAGAGATTGTGTATTTCCTTTTTTTTGTCATTTCGTTCTTTTTTCGTTTTGTGTTTCACTATAATTCAAACATATATTTCAGTATACATATTATACGCTACTACATACACACTACACGTCGATGCATTTATATAATTAATCGATCCCTTGAGAGCATACATATAATCAATCATATCAAAAGGAAGAAATGTTTTGAAATTACATGGTCATTGATGAATATATATATCATATCAGCTACATGGAGATGACTAAGGCAAATCGAGTTCCACGTCATCCGCATAATGCTCTCCATGTACATCAAGGACTTCCTTCATCATAAATCCCGCCAGCTCCTCTTGAATTGCTCTTATGCACTGATCTGGCTCTATTTTCTCCCAAAAATCATAAATATAATGTGAGTCAACTTTTCGCTCACTGGTCAACTCGCGGATGTACTCGCAGACGTAGTATCCATATAAATGAGTTCCCGGTGGCTGCTGTAAACTCTTCACCATTTTATAAGTTAACTCCTCTTTTAATGGACCTGGTATTTTCTGTCTGAACCGTGTCCAACACCTGCTCGGCAAAGAAAATGAACAAAGCAGTTATTAGTTACTTGATATCAGGAAATGAATGAAAGAGGACGATATAATGCGACAATGATTGAAATTACTTATGGAGCATTGCTTTCATGTCGCTTCACTGCTCTTGGTCCCAACTTAATGAGTCGTGGACTTCAACTAGGGCGTTGTCAACTTGAATGTTTAGCAAGATCCCGTGGACTCTGCGGACGTTTACATAAGCATACATGCATAGCTCGTCCAGTAAGAAAAAATAAAATATGTATAAGATATAAACACTCACTTGAAGTTATAAGGAAATAGTATTTCCTTAACAAAATTATTCTCGGTTAAGAAACTGTACAGTTCTTCCTCCACGTCCTTGGGGTGATTCTTTCACGTATATTCATTAACGATATATGAGTCAATGAACCCAACGTCGTATCTTTTAGCTCTTTTGTGTTCAAGCTTCTTCATTCTGCAGAATATAATATCATCATACAAAAGGATATATAGTTAGGATAATATATTAAATGCAATGAACGTGCTGAGCTACAAACTTAATTATAGAAATAAATTACTTCCAGACAGTAGCAACCAATGATAGATTTGTCGAGGGCGCTGTGGTTGTATAACTGAAACAGTTCGGTCATTTGAACCTGTATCGGGTATGGTTTGAAGTGATGCTCCTTTCTAACGTCCACCGGAAACCAATCTTTCTGATGCTTTTTTTCTGCTTGTGACATGTACCATTCATGCAGATTTCGCATATATGTGGATAGACGCGCGAGCTCCTCATTACTGACTAGAGGCTCCCCTTGGACATACTGCCGTACTATCTGACCCACTGGCGTATCTTCATAGCCTAAATATTGACCAAGAGACATGTTTGCTTCGTTAGCAAGTGTTTTGGCCTGCGATACAGTGATTCCCATAAGTGCAGCATTATTACGGGCTCTGGGTCCATTATTTGTATGCCCATATCCATTTTAGCTATGAAGGCCTTGTCGAGGTCTGAAATGACTTTGAGCGGGGCGACCGATTGATTCTTCTGTGCTCCGAGCTAGGCAACTTGCTTCCTGCTTTTTGCACTTGTGATTTTTTTCTTCTGTGCTTGCTTAATAATCTCCCGGTCATAGTCTGATTCCAAATTCATCGATATCTGGGATGGTTGCTCAAGAAAGTACTTAGCCCACTTTTTGGTTTTTTCATTATATACCGGCTTTGGCTCAGGCTTTTTGGGTGCAAAATGCGCCTTAACTTGGGCAGCCACATCCGCGTTAGTTTCCTCATCGGTCTTGTCACAAGGTCTCTTTGGAAGAGCCGGCGGGATGTCGACTATCTTTGTCGTTTGACCTTTCTTCGATGTGGGGCGCGGGGGACCATCGAACTTCCGTTTCTTCGACGAGGTAGTAGTATTGCACGGAGGCGGAGGTGGAGATCGAGTATTGCACGGAGGCAGAGATCGAGTTGATGTACTCCTTCTGCGGCGATCGTCAGCGGGGCGGGGTGGACTTGGAGGTTGGCAATAATCGGGTTGGGGTGGACTTGGAGGTTGACGATATTCGATGCGGGGTGGAATTGGATTCCTCGGAGTCGGTGGCCTTGGCGCCGAGCCTGGAAACTTGATGTACTTATTCCATAGAATGATGTTGCGCTTGACATCTCCTAGTTTCGTAAGGCCTTCAGGCGTAGCGATTTCAATCTCTAGGTCCGCAAAATCCTCCACTATGTCATCCACCGTGACACGAGCATAGCTTGGTGGAATCGGAAGTGAATGGTGGAGTGCTCCAGGTAGACAAGGTAAAGCAGTGCCGATTGCCACCTTGAAGGACAGGTTGTTCATTGGCTGATGTAGCTCACATTGTGTCATCTCTCTGACATCATCCACGGGGTAGTGAGGAGCTGGTGCATCATCCAGCAGTGCTTGATCATCAGCCCGGACCTCCGTGGAAGCCACGCTGCTTCTCCGCTGGCTAAGATCCAATGCAGGATCATCAGACCGCGGGTGAGTTGACGACGACGGCCTTTGGCTAATTTCATGCATGAAGTTCTTCAGATCAGCTAGGTCCTGCTCTACCCTGGAGATCCGGTCTGCCTCCTGGTCCTTCTTTCTCTAACGGCTTATGTAAATAGCATCGTACTAAGGAAACCCTTTCTTCCACGAGACACCGGCGCCTTTGCCTCGTGTTCGTCCTTCCTTTTCAGGATTCCCTAGGGCGTGTGTCAGCTCGTCGTTTTCTTTCTCGGGACGGAACAATCCCAATTGAGCATCTTTCATTGCTTGAATAAGGTCTTGGGAGGGTTTTAGAATTTTATCATGAAATAATGTCTTCCCTATTTCTGGGTCCAAGGATCCCCCGTGCCCGTACCACCAGTGCTTTGACCTCTTGGGCCATCCATCGGTACCAGGAGTGACGCCTCTAGCCCTCATGTTCTTCTCCATAGTTTCCCACTTAGGGACGGCACTCTTGTAGCCACCTGTCCCCATTTTATGATGGTATTTCTTGTTGGCAGCATTTAACGCGTTCTTTGCCGACTTTGCCTTTGCTTTATCAGATTGCTTGTACTGTACAAAATCGTGCCACTGTTCTCTCAACTTCTCGTTTACTCTTGTGAAGTCTGGAATTTTCTTTTTCGCGACATATTTCGCGTATAAACTTTTCTTGTGGTTCCGGTACAGTTCAGAGCCCACTCCTTCACTTTCGCTCTATTTTCAAGCCCACCCGACCTTGGGGTAATACCATCTACCTCAAATTCTTCATACTCTGGAGGTAGTATGAAATGCGCTATGAGCTTCTGCCAAAGTTCATCTTTGGCATCATCGGTGACATAGCTAGATTCTTCACTGGATTTCTTTGACTGATTCCATTCTTGGATGGTGATCGGCAGGTTGTCCCTAATAAGCACCCCGCTTTGATTTATAAACATCCTCCGGTGCTTCTCTGGAGCAATCGGTTCACCATCATCATCTATTTCTTCGATGGTGAACCTCTGATTACCATCCAACTTTTTGTTCGGCCCTCATTTCGTTCGAGCTATCGATTGCTTCGATCCGGTGGGCTAAAAGAAGAAGAGAGAGTGATTAATATATATCTAGATCAGTTAATGAATAGAGGTAACACGAGACTTTATATATATATATATATGTACCTCGCTGGATCCTGTCGAGGGGCCATCATTATTGTTGTTATTTGTTTGCCCTTCGTCCATCCGGTCTTCCCCTTGGTACATTAGGTTTTCCTCTAGTCCATCACCGGATGGATTCAGATATGAGGATATCTCTTCCTCGAGCAAAATATCTTCACCGGTATTAATATTAAGAGGAATTTCACCTCTTATCATGCCTTGAAGAAAACCTTCACCTCTTATCATGACTTAATTAACTATAACAAAAAGAGAGTTAGACAAGTTAGAAAAAACAATAACCCTAATAATTAAAACAAAAAAAACAATAATAACCCTAATAACACAAATTAATAACCCTAATAATTATATAATTAATAACACTAATTAATAATCCTAAAAAAACAACTAAAAACTATTACATAAACAATTATATATTCCTAAAAACAACTAAAAACAATTAATATTCCTAAGAAACCTAATAAACAATTATATATTCCTAAAAACAATTATATATTACTAAAAAAACAACTAAAAACAATTATATAAATAATTATATATTCCTAAAAAATTATATATTCCTAAAACAACTAAAAACAATTATATATTCCTAAAAAAGAAACTAAAAACAATTATATAAACAATTATATATGCTAAGATACTAAAAAAGAACTAAGTCATAACACTAATTAATATTCCTAAAAAAAGAAACTAATAACACTAATTAATATTCCTAAAAACAATTATATATAAACAACTAATAACACTAATTAATATTCCTAAAAAAGAAACTAAATGCTAAGATACTAAAAATGCTAAGTTACTAAAAAAAAGAAACTAAAAATTCCTAAAAACGCACGTAGAGGCGGCGGCGTTGCGGGCGGCGGGACGACGCGTGGCGGCACGTATGGCGCGGCGGCGCGCGGCAGCACGACGAGGCGCGAGGTAGCACGGTGCGGGACGGCGGCACGGCGCGTGGCGGTACTGCGGGGCGGCCGGAGACGAGGGCGGCGACGCGGTGGAATCTGGCAGCACCTCCCCTGAGTCGATCGAGCACTCGCCGTCGTCTGCGTCTCCTCGATTTCGCCAAGTGCTAGGTGGGGGAGGCCAGGGCGGGCGCAAGTTACTTATACCCCCACCCCTTTAGTCCCGGGCTAAGCCATAGGACGGGACTAGAGGATCATTAGTCCCGGGCCGTGGCTTAACCCGCGACTAATGAGTTTTTTCGGCCGCATGGTTTTCGCGCACGCACCCTCTAGTCCCGGGTCCAGCCGCGACTAGTTTAATTTTTTTAAATTTCTTTTTTTAATTCAAATCAAATATAAAACTTTGGAAAATCATATCTTTTATTGTAATAATCCAAATAAAACAAATAATATGTCTATTATTATCAGAAAAATATAAAGATATTTAATATAATATCCATTTATCTGTTTCCATCATTTATAAATTATTTCATTTGTAAATTTTCTTTTTTTAATTCAAATCAAATATAAAACTTTGGAAAATCATATCTTTTATTGTAATAATCCAAATAAAACAAATAATATGTCTATTATTATCAGAAAAATATAAAGAATCTTAATATAATATCCATTTATCTGTTTGCATCATTTATAAATTATTTCATTTGTAAATTTTCTTTTTTTAAATTCAAATCAAATATAAAACTTTGGAAAATCATATCTTTTATTGTAAAAATCCAAATAAAACAAATAATATGTCTATTATTATCAGAAAAATATAAAGAATCTTAATATAATATCCATTTATCTGTTTGCAACATTTATAAATTATTTCATTTGTAAATTTCTTTTTTTAATTCAAATCAAATATAAAACTTTGGAAAATCATATCTTTTATTGTAATAATCCAAATAAAACAAATAATATGTCTATTATTATTAGAAAAATATAAAGAATCTTAATATAATATCCATTTATCTATTTGCATAATTTATAAATTATTTCATTTGTCGCCATTTCCCACTCCTTCCCGCCATTTCCCACCGCTTCCCGCCATTTCCCACCGCTTCCTGCCAAGTTTTCCCGCCCTTTCCTTTCTACGAGAGCTTTTAGTCCCGGTTGTAGTCACTAACCGGGACTAAAGATATTTCCCGCCATTTCCCAAAGCTTCACACCAAGTTTTCCCGTCGTTTCCCTCTATATCTAGGGCGATCATGCCATGGCTATCCACACATCCACACCTTCCTCTCTTAGAACAATGGAAAACGCCTACTGGGCCATTCTGACCCTCGAGGAGACCGAGGCGCTGTGTGCCTCAAACTACCCTTGTCTGCCGGGCTACCGGCCGCCCGCCGGGTGGATGCTGAGCACTGGAGGGGTTCCTGTTCCTCCTGTCCCTCAAGGTTCCGCACGCTAGGCGGCCATCACGAACCACTTCTACCTCGAGCTCACGCCGGAGCACCGGATGGATCCCCAGTGGGATCCCGACAACTATGACACCTGGAATGCTTTCTTCGCTAATAGGCGGGAAAGGGAGCTCGCCAGGTACGAGGGTGATGGCCCGCCCCCGG
Source organism: Avena sativa (assembly GCA_916181665.1). NCBI lineage: Eukaryota > Viridiplantae > Streptophyta > Magnoliopsida > Poales > Poaceae > Avena > Avena sativa. Next base: position 42,124,020 of record OV702285.1, on the reverse strand, counting down.
TGAACCATAACGAAGCCGGCTGTCGTCTATGGTGGGTGAACCGTACTATCATCGGAGTGATGCGCTACATCGCCGGGGGAGACCATCCTCGCCTGCGGTGCCCACGAGTCCACCCGCCACAGAGCCACAAAAAGGCCCCGCAACGGCCCGGCGGTAGCGGCATCGTCTTCCAGGAGACCTCTCCCCTGCCCGCCATGAATCCGAGGCCGGAATGGCCCCTGGTATATGCCATGGCTGGGCTGAGGATCCCCGGAGTGGCAGGTGGCAATGACGATGATGATGACGATGACGAAGAAGACCCTGAAGCTGCGTACTATAGGACTAGGCATGATTATGACTAAAGGGGGCGGCTTTAGTCCCGAGTGTTAGCTAGTCCCGGTTTGTCCCGGTTTTTAATATTAATAAATGTCTTGAGTGTTACCTAAATATGAAGATGTTGTATTTAGAGGAAAAGGCCTATAAATAGAGCGGGCTGGATCGAGCAGCCTATAAATAGAGGGAAATGCCTATAAAGAGAGGGTTCATCTTTAGTCCCGGTTGGAGAAACCAACCGCAACTGAAGGGATTGCGACAGACTGGGCCAGGCAACACTAATAATAGGGGTGAGTGTCGACATTATGTCGTGCGGCTTGTACCTTGTCCCGGATGGTGTCACCAACCGGGACTAAAGATGAACCTTTAGTCCCGGTTGGAGTCACCAACCGGGACAAAACATGAGTCAGCACTAATAATAGGGGTGAGTGTCGACATTATGTCGTGAGTGTCGACATTATGCCGATCTGCTTGTACTATAAATAGGCATCCTTGTGAGTCTAGTCCTCCAGCCAGTTTGAGGCATATCCAAGATGGTTTTCGAGAGCAGGGACACCAGTATGGCCAGTTTCAGGGAGATGCCACCGGAGCCCAGTCCTCCGGCATCTCCAAGAAACTGGTCATAGAGGCACTCCCTAATATGTGAAATTAGTTTATCTCCCAGGCGTATTGATCTAGTTAGAGAAGTTACAAGCTGCAAGATGGTTTTTGAGAGCAGGGACACCACTACGGCCAGTTTCAGGGAGATGCTGCGGGAGCCCAGTCCTCCGACATCTCCAAGAAACTGGTCATAGAGGCACTCCCTAATATGTCACCTCACGCATTTGGAGATCAGATCTTAATGGTAAGTATGAATCGGGACTATAGGCCCTCCTTTAGTCCTGGTCCAGCCACAAAACGGGACTAACACACTCAAGATTGTTTGCAGACAACACTATAAAAATGGACACATGGAGCATCTTCACTCATAAAATGTTACAATTATTACATATCATTTCTTCGCGTGTATTCCTTTCTGATCCCGTCGTATCCATGGAGCATCTTCATTCATTAACATGATGCTTGGGTCATCCTTCACCTCGAAGGGCGGAATTTCTTGAAACTTATCACAATCTTCTGACATGTCTGTCTTGTCCTCCACTCCCACGATGTTTATTTTTCCTAAAAGAACTATGTGGCGCTTTGGCTCATCGTATGATGTATTATTTTTCTTATTTTTTCTTTTTCTAGGTTTGGTAGACATGTCCTTTTTTTCACATATAAAACCTGAGCCACATCATTGGCTAGGACGAATGGTTCATCTAAGTACCCAAGATTGTTGAGATCCAACGATGTCATTCCGTATTTCTTGTCTACCTCAACCCCTCCTCCTGTCGGCTTTGTAGGGGTTCGTAGCATGGAAAACAAAAATTTTCTATCGCATACAAACAAACAAGCCAAGATCTATCTACTAGATTGTAGCAACGAGTCGATGGAATAACTTACCCTCGAAGATTCCAAAGCGGTTAATGAGAGCAGATTCTCGTGGGTGATGTAGTCGTACTCTTTCCGATCTCAAGATCGCGTAGACGATCCTTCCGGCGCTGCGTTCCAGCAGCGCTTCCGCAGTCGGTCACACGTTCGGTACTCGACGAAGACCTTCCTCTCCCTTGTTCCAGCAGGCAGCGGAGGTTGTAGCACTCTCCTCGCGATTCCGGCAGCACAACGGCGTGGTACCGGAAGTAGAGGGGAGATCCCGCAGGGCTTCGCCTTAAGCCGGAGCGAGTATGGTGGAGTATGAGAGAGGGCTATTAGTGGTCTAGAGATTAGACACACCAATTAGAAGGCTCTAAACCGCAGGCTAAAGCAATTAGAAGCTCTAAACCAAACGGCTCTAAACCGGAGATTAGAGGTAGAAAACTTGTGTGTCTCAAGGAGGAGCCCTGCCCCTCCTTTTATAGGTGGAGGGGTTAGGCGCGCCAGGGAGGGAGAGAGTCCCTCCCCAACTCGGCCTAGGGCTGGGCGCCGGCTTGGAGGAGAGGAACTCCTCCTCCAAGTTGGTTTCAACCTCCTCTTTCTTGTTTCCCACTGTTTCCTGTTTCCCACAGTTTCCTGTTTTCCACAGTTTCCTGTTTTAGCCGTTTGACTTTCAAACTGGCAATTTGACTTTCATGTTTTTGGAACAGCAAGAACACTTAGTACATGATGCAATCATTCAATGACACATTCATGTACCCTCCCCCCCCGGAGTGCCGGACAATCCGGAACCTTCTAGAACATTCCCGATGAAAACACCGGAATCATTCCCAAACTCCGAAACGGGACTTTCCTTATATGAATCTTATTCTCCGGACCATTCCGGATCACCTCGTGATATCCTGGATCCCATCCGAGACTCCGAACAACATTCAGTCTCTTTCTCATAATACCATAACTACTCAAAACAACGTCGAATCCTTAAGTGTGTCTCCCTACGGTTCGTGAATTATGCGGACATGATCGAGACACTTCTCCGAACAATAACCAATAGAGGAATCTGGAAATTCATATGGCTCCCACATATTTCTACGATTACTTTGCGATCGAATGAACCACTTACATACGATACCAATTTCCCTTTGTCTCACGATAGTTTACTTATCCGAGGTTATGATCGTCGGTATCTCTGCATACCTAGTTCAACCTCGTTACTGATAAGTACTCTTTTCTTGTTCCCGTGATATGTGATCCCTTGTGAGCCAGTCACATGCTTGCAAGCTAATTGTATGACATTACACCGAGAGGGCCCAGAGTATATCTATCCGTCATATGGATGGACAAATCCCACTCTTGATCCATGTGTTTCAACCAATACTTTCTGAACACTCAATGCCACCTTTATAGCCACCCTGTTACGGTGTGGTGTTTGATGACATCAAAGCATCCATCCGGAAAAGGTGATATGCATGATCTCATGGTCGAAGGAATTAGGTTACTATGTATCAGAAAGCATATAGCAATTGAACTATTGAAATGACTTGATCTTTATGCTACGCTTATCTATAGGAGTATGTCCATCACATCATTCTCCTAATGATATGATCCTGTTGTTAATAACATCTCTATGTTCATGATCAGGAAACCATGATCATATATTAACTAACAAGCTAGTTTAACAAGAGGCTTTACTAGGGACTCTTATTTTAGTTTACAAATCACACAAGTATTAATGTTTCCGTTTAATACAATTATAGCATGGTATGTAAACATTTATCATAAGTGTGAAGATATGATAATAACCACTTTATTATTGCCTCTTGGGCATATCTCCAACAGTCTCCCACTTGCACTAGAGTCAATAATCTAGTTTCAAACCTTTGTGTATTCAACACCTATGGCTTTCCGGTGTTGTATGTACACGATTGCTAGTGGTCAACTGATCTCCGGATCTGACACTTCCAGGTCCGTGTGTAATTGCATGTCTTTGCGTCTCTACGCATCACTCATTCTCTAATGAGATGGCTTTGTATAAATTTGGTCTTTCGGTGTGACCTTTAGCTCTTTGGGGTTAAAACATGTTGATAATATTGTCGCACAATATATCTTCATAGTATTATCCCACTGTGAACTACACCTAGTTTGATAACAAACTACTTGACACAAATGCCCTCTTTTGATGCTAAAATAGCAGTCATATACTTAGCCTTTTGTTGTAGTATCTGTCACAATGTCTTAACTTTGGAACTCATCCAAACCCATTATGGAACTCACTTTCCATTATATTGTGCCACCCTTAGTTTAGATTGAGATAAACTTAATTTGTACTTTGTGACAAAACTAGTATCAATGTAGTACTTTTACAATGAACTAACCATCTATTTGTCACTTCTACAAATATTATACTCTTAGTTCTTCCAAAAGATCATAAGAATATCCTTACTATTGTCCAATGATCATCTTACGAATCATTCTGGTATATGCTCACAATATTTAGAGCATAGGACATATCTGGATTTGTACATATCACAGTATGATTGATATAAATACTCTTTGTGATTTCATACATCAAGTATCAATCTATACTTGATTATTTGTTTCACTTTACCAAATGTCAATACACTTGAATATATATCATCAACATTGAACTCATTCAATCCTTTCTGTGCGACAAGGACCTCTCTTGTAGTTTCTATATTGAACTCATTCAATATCTTGTCTATGCACTTCTGGCATAACCATATTAGCGTCTATTGATGCCAAATATTTGGGTTTCGCCTAAGTCTTTCATCGGGATGAAATTCTTAATATGTGTTAATAAAAGATACATCTTTTCTAATCAACAATATGTCCTCCACATAATGTATTAGAAATATGTCTTAGCGCTCCCACTTAATTTCTTGCAAATGCAAGCATCTTCATTGTCTCTGATGAAATTAAACCCTTTTAACAGTTTCATCATAGTGAAGATTCCAACTCCGCTATGCTTACTTCAACCATTGAAGTTTGCATATGCTTTTAGCATCCTTTGAATTAACAAAACCCTATGGACCGTGTTATGCACTTGTCCTAGGTAACAATTCTATTAGAAGAACTTGTTTTGTTTATTAAACTACCATATAACAAAATTATATGTAGTGGTTGCTACATAAATCCGTCTAGACTAAATATCGCTTATGAAAGATCAAATCTTGTCATAGTCAACTCTTTTGATTATTGTCGTGAACTCTTTCCCGACATGTTGATAACTTCATAGATGTGAAACATCCATGTCTATTTCTTTATAGATCCAAACACAACTGTAAGGTCTTACACCTTTCTCGAGGGTCCTTCAAGTTCAAAACTTGATTTCTCGTGTATGGAACTATCACGGATTTTATGGCTTCAAGCCATTTGACGGAGTCAGGGCCCATCATCGCTTCTTTGCATGTAGTCGGATCATTATTATCAAATAATGATTTAACTCTCAAATCTTGGTATTTGATTGTTCATCCGACCTACTTGTTTCAATAAGAACTTAGATCTCCGTGACCACAACTTTTGAAGTACATGAGCCATGAGCATAGTTTGCTAACTCCGGAACACTTTTCGGCGCTGCGCAACTTTGCACATATAGCTAAGGTTCTTTTAACCTTATCAAAGTTCTATTGTCCTCCCACTTAACTTTTCACGAAAAATTCCTTCCCAAAGAAACTTGACGTTCTAAGCAACAAACCCTTTTGTCTCCGATGTTTATGGAGGAATACTTAACAGTTTATACAAAGACAGGTTCATCCGACTTTGGTTGCACACATCTTTCTTATGCATAGCATACCAATGTTTAAGAAAGGACAACTTGGGTTTTATCCCAAACCATAACCTTATATGGTGTCATTTCAACGGATTACGATGAAGCTCTTTTCAGTGGAAAAACGGTAATCTCTAAAGCTTTTAATCTTTAAAATATAATGGCAGTTTTATGAATTACACCTTCGATCTTACCATGTCAAACAAGGTTTAATTACATATCTCGAACGCTCCATACTCTTATGGTGTTTCGAGAAAATGCAAATCCACGGAACGATTCCTTTAAATCTTAGGTATTATGCTAAACTTGTAACTCAAATATCTTCCTTTATGATCTTATCATAAACTATTTATATTCTTGTTACAATGATTTTGCACTTCATCTTGAAAGTCTTTGAACTTTTCCAAATATTTCACACTTCATCCTTATTAAGTAAATATTCATATATTCACTCAAATTTTCGGAGAAGGCATATGAAGTTGAAATCCACCGCTCTTGACTACACATAATGGACTTCGTACAACAATATGTACAAATTCCAATAAGCTAGTCTTTCGTTCCCTTTTAGCCTATGAACGAAGTTTCAATTATCTCTAGGAAAGTTTCACAAGCGTCATTTGATCAAAAATCAGAAGACTCCAAAATTCCATCCACATGGAGTTTCTTCATGTTTTCTTTCCATTATAATTTAAACGGCGATGTCACTTCCTAAGTGATCTTTCAATCAATTTGTCTTTAGACATTTTTAGCACTAGTTTTATGGATGTGATTTCTCCAACGAGATTTGTGAATCATCCATCTTTTATGGATTACAGCAATTATTTGAACAACCCTTTTGTTCTTATAATACCTGATAAAACAAATCTTGAAGGCAAGCTTTGATGTTTAACGAGCAACACAATAACCCTTTATTTGTTCTCGATGAACATCATCACATATTCTTTTGCTAGTTACTTAGGCCATTGTAGTTCATGAATTGTGTTGTTTCGTATGACGATTCACACCAACAAATTCAGTATCAAATACTTGAGAACCACATTGTTTAATAAGCAAAGAATATAGCCATAACATGTATATCATCTATATACTTAAGCTGAACAGTTCTAGTCTTTTCCTTTCTGCCATATACTTATGAGATTTTCTTTCAATATTTCCTTTTCTGTTTTGAAAGAATCTATCAACATCAATAGTGGAGTCATACATATGACATTTAGTCCAAAGCGTGTATAGTTAAATACCAATGTCTTTGGACTTGCACTTTGAAGTAGATCACCATCATCAAATGTTTGGTGTTCTTTCAAATTCCTTTCTTTAGTAATCTCTTGGTGTAGTAAACATTTTACCTACATCAAATATTCACCCTTATCATGGAATCGTCCATGATCAAGCTACTTTTAGCTTATAACGATGAATTATGAGTATAATGTTGCTATCCAAAACCTTTTGGAGGATTAGGACAACAAGTGTCTACAACCCTTTGCAAATTCTCATCAAATATGAGAACATGACTTTTGCCATATTATACTCTATCATGTTGTAACCAATACTTCGTTTCAGATATCACAATATCTTCCACACATCATGGTTTCTGAAACAACTCTTTCAGATCCTAGATAACCTTGATATTAAGAGAATCCTTTGAATATCAAGAATCATGGAGACAAACATGATACTTATATACTAACACTTGGAATTGTTACTCTTGATTTAATACTAATTATTAAACTTCATGGAGTAACCGGAACTTACTGAAAGTTTGCAATAGGACTTTTAAACTTTAGATTAACACTTCAAAACAATACGATACCAGTTCGTAAAGTAACTAACCAGAATTCTATAGTTCTATCATCTCAATTATAACTAAGCGCAAGATGGTAAACGGATGCCAATGACTACAACAACTATGCAAATTCACTTTGATTTAGTTTATGATAAATTGAGTTCTAATTAATAATTAAATTAATCTAGGTGAACTCCCACTCAAAACAATATCCCTCACATTGTTTTAGTGATCACACGAACCACATCCACCACATCAAAACCGATCATCACGAGAGTTGATATAGCTTCAATGGCGAACAACCAACATGTTCATCATATCTACTATATGACTCATGCTCTACCTTTCGGTAATCCGTGTTCCTGAGGCCATGTCTGTACATGCTAGGCTCGTCAAGATCAAACCTTAGTTTCCGCATGAGCAAATCTGGCTTGCTCACGTTGTATACACTTGCAGAATCTAACACACCCGATCATCACGTGGTGCTTCGAAACAACAAGCTTTAGCAACGGTGCTAACTAAGGGTGAACACTTTATGACTTGAAATTCATGTGCATGAGGGATCATCTTATAATGCTACCGTCGTCTACTAAGCAATACAAGATGCATAAAGGATTAACATCACATGCAATTCATAATATGTGATATGATATGGCCTTTCTTCTTTGTGCTTCCGATCTCCATCTTCTAGAACGAACATGATCTCCATCATTACCGACATTGCATCAAGGTCAATGATGCTTCTCCATGGTTGTCGTCCACCGGCTTCAACTATTACAACTACTTTGAATAGACACGCGGGTCTTAACAGAATTTAAAGACAACCATATGGCTCCTGCCGGTTGCCAACTTACAATAAGGAACATCGCATACATCATATATAATCACAATCATGGCCATATCACATCACAGCACACCCCTGCAAAACAAAGTTAGACGCCTCTAATTTTCTTTGCATGTTTTACGTGGTTTGGGGCTTTCAATAAGTGTCGTTCTAACTTACGAACAAGAACCACAACATTGATACTAGTATTGTCAATCACCCATTGTAAATTGAATCTTAACTACGCAAGGAGAAACAGGGACCCGCAAAGCCACTTATGCAATACAAGTTGCATGTCAAGCGTGGAGCAAGTCTCATGAACGATGTCATGTAAGGTTAGCCCGGGCCGCTTCATCCCAACATACCGCAAGATGCAAAGTACACAAGAAGCAATCGACAATAAAAGCATCAACGCCCACAATGACCATTGTGTTCTACTCGTGCAACAGATCTACATATAGACACGGCTCTGATACCACTGTAGGGGTTCGTAGCATGGAAAACAAAAATTTTCTATCGCATACAAACAAACAAGCCAAGATCTATCTACTAGATTGTAGCAACGAGTCGATGGAATAACTTACCCTCGAAGATTCCAAAGCGGTTAACGAGAGCAGATTCTCGTGGGTGATGTAGTCGTACTCTTTCCGATCTCAAGATCGCGTAGACGATCCTTCCGGCGCTGCATTCCGGCAGCGCTTCCGCAGTCGGTCACACGTTTGGTACTCGACGAAGACCTTCCTCTCCCTTGTTCCAGCAGGCAGCGGAGGTTGTAGCACTCCCCTCGCGATTCCGGCAGCACAACGGCGTGGTACTGGAAGTAGAGGGGAGATCCCGCAGGGCTTCGCCTTAAGCCGGAGCGAGTATGGTGGAGTATGAGAGAGGGCTATTAGTGGTCTAGAGATTAGACACACCAATTAGAAGGCTCTAAACCGCAGGCTAAAGCAATTAGAAGCTCTAAACCAAACGGCTCTAAACCGGAGATTAGAGGTAGAAAACTTGTGTGTCTCAAAGAGGAGCCCTGCCCCTCCTTTTATAGGTGGAGGGGCTAGGCGCGCCAGGGAGGGAGAGAGTCCCTCCCCAACTCGGCCTAGGGCTGGGCACCGGCTTGGAGGAGAGGAACTCCTCCTCCAAGTTGGTTTCAACCTCCTCTTGCTTGTTTCCCACAGTTTCCTGTTTTCCACAGTTTCCTGTTTTAGCCGCTTGACTTTCAAACTGGCAATTTGACTTTCATGTTTTTGGAACAGCAAGAACACTTAGTACATGATGCAATCATTCAATGACACATTCATGTACCCTCCCCCCCGAGTGCCGGACAATCCGGAACCTTCTAGAACATTCCCGATGAAAACACCGGAATCATTCCCAAACTCCGAAACGGGACTTTCCTTATATGAATCTTATTCTCCGGACCATTCCGGATCACCTCGTGATATCCCAGATCCCATCCGAGACTCCGAACAACATTCGGTCTCTTTCTCATAATACCATAACTACTCAAAACAACGTCGAATCCTTAAGTGTGTCTCCCTACGGTTCGTGAATTATGCGGACATGATCGAGACACTTCTCCGAACAATAACCAATAGAGGAATCTGGAAATTCATATGGCTCCCACATATTTCTACGATTACTTTGCGATCGAATGAACCACTTACATACGATACCAATTTCCCTTTGTCTCACGATAGTTTACTTATCCGAGGTTATGATCGTCGGTATCTCTGCATACCTAGTTCAACCTCATTACTGATAAGTACTCTTTTCTCGTTCCCGTGATATGTGATCCCTTGTGAGCCAGTCACATGCTTGCAAGCTAATTGGATGACATTACACCGAGAGGGCCCAGAGTATATCTATCCGTCATATGGATGGACAAATCCCACTCTTGATCCATGTGTTTCAACCAATACTTTCTGAACACTCAATGCCACCTTTATAGCCACCCTGTTACGGTGTGGTGTTTGATGACATCAAAGCATCCATCCGGAAAAGGTGATATGCATGATCTCATGGTCGAAGGAATTAGGTTACTATGTATCAGAAAGCATATAGCAATTGAACTATTGAAATGACTTGATCTTTATGCTACGCTTATCTATAGGAGTATGTCCATCACATCATTCTCCTAATGATATGATCTTGTTGTTAATAACATCTCTATGTTCATGATCAGGAAACCATGATCATATATTAACTAACAAGCTAGTTTAACAAGAGGCTTTACTAGGGACTCTTATTTTAGTTTACAAATCACACAAGTATTAATGTTTCCGTTTAATACAATTATAGCATGGTATGTAAACATTTATCATAAGTGTGAAGATATGATAATAACCACTTTATTATTGCCTCTTGGGCATATCTCCAACAGGCTTGACCCATTTGCACCGAAACAAGGGGACCTTAAAAGTAGGTCCATAGTATGTGGTCTTTGACCCATTGTTATCTGTTGCATCAAAGCGGAAACCACTGTTTTGGTTGGTGCTCTTTTTATCTTGGGCTATCGTGTAAAATGTATACCCATTTATCTCGTAACCTTGAAAATTCGATATAGTCGAAGATGGTGACCTAGACAACAAGTATAGCTGATCTCCAAGAGTGTTGTTTTTGATGAGATATTGCAACCAACCGCCGAAACTCTTCATGTGTTCATCTCTAATCCAAGAGTCATGCTTTCCAGGGTTGTTGGAGCGTAAGATTTTCTTGTGTTCCTCGATATATGGGGCTGCCAAGATAGAATTCTGTAGAACGGTGTAATGTGCTTCGGTGTAAGAATGTATGTCCCTACATATTATTGATTTCCTTCCTAGAGTACCCTTTCCACTCAGTCTCCCCTCATACCGCGATTGAGGAAGACCAATCGGCCTAAGGTCAGGAACGAAGTCAACACAGAATTCAATGACCTCCTCTGTTCCATAGCCCTTGGAGATGCTTCCTTCTGGCCTAGCATGGTTACTATCATATTTTTTTAAGATTCCCATGAACCTCTCAAAGGGAAACATATTGTGTAGAAATACAGGACCGAGAATGGAAACCTCTTCGACTAGGTGAACCAGCAGGTGCGTCATAATATTGAAGAAGGATGGTGGGAACACCAACTCAAAACTGACAAGACATTGGACCACATCATTCTGTAACCGTGGTAGATCTTCAGGATTGATTATCTTCTGAGAGATTGCATTGAGAAATGCACATAGCTTCACAATGAGTACTCGAACATTATCTGGTAGAATCCCCCTCAATGCAATCGGAAGCATTTGCGTCATAATCACGTGGCAGTCATGAGACTTTAGGTTTTGGAACTTTTTTTCTGCCATATTTATTATTCCCTTTATATTCGACGAGAAGCAAGACGAATACTGCTTAGGCATTCAAAAAATGTTTCCTTCTCTTGTTTGGTAAGAGCGTAGCTGGCATGACCTTGAAACCATTCTAGATGCAGGCCATCTGGGTCTTTCATACGTTGATGGTCCTTTCGTGCTTCCGGTGTATCTTTTGTCTTCCCATACACGCCCAAGAAGCCTAGCAGGTTCACGCAAAGATTCTTCGTCACATGCATCACATCAATTGCAGAGCGGACCTCTAAGAATTTCCAATATGGTAGCTCCCAAAATATAGATTTCTTCTTCCACATGGATGCGTGTCCTTCAGCGTCCTTCGGAACAGATTTTCCTCCAGGACCCTTTCCAAAGGTTGATCCAAATCTTTGACCATATCAAATATATCAGCACCAGTACGCTCCTTAGGCTTCGTTTGGTGACATGCCAGACCGTTGAAATGCTTGCCTTTCTTTCTTAAGGGATGCTTGGCCAAAAGAAATCGATGATGCTCATTGTATATATTCTTCTTACAATGTTCCAAATATATACTTTCAGTCTCATCTAAACAGTGTGTGCATGCATTGTATCCCTTGTTTAACTGTCCTGAAAGGTTACTAAGAGCAGGGCAATCATTGATTGTTACGAAAAGCAATGCTCGGAGGTTAAATTCTTCCTACTTGTGCTCATCCCACACGCGTATCCCGGGTTCGTGCCACAACTGTAAAAGTTCTTCAACTAATGGCCTTAGGTACACATCAATGTCGTTGCCGGGTTGCTTCGGACCTTGGATCAACACTGGCATCATAATGAACTTCCGCTTCATGCACAACCAAGGAGGAAGGTTATAGATGCATAGAGTCACGGGCCAGGTGCTATGACTGGAGCTCTGCTCCCCAAATGGATTCGTGCCATCTGTACATAGACCAAACCTTAAACTCCTTGCATCATCTGCAAAGTCCGAGTACTTTCTATCGGTTTTTCTCCATTACGACCCATCAACGGGGTGTCTCAACATCCCGTCTTACTTACATTCCTCTTTATGCCATCGCAACAACTTGGCGTGCTCTTTGTTTCTGAATAAGCGTTTCAACCATGGTATTATAGGAGCATACCACATCACCTTGGCAGGAACCCTCTTCCGGGGGGGGGGGGGGGGGGCTCGCCCTCAATGTCACCAGGGTCATCTCGTCTAATCTTATACCGAAGTGAAGTGCATACCGGGCATGCATCCAAATTCTCATACTCCTCACCGCGGTAGAGGATGCAGTCATTAGGGCATGCATGTATCTTCTGAACCTCTAAACCTAGAGGGCAGACAACCTTCTTTGCTTCTTACGTACTGGCGAGCAATACATTATCTTTTGGAAGCATATTCTTCATCATTTTTAGCAACTTTTCAAATGAGGAGTCAGGTATAGCACACTCAGCCTTCCATCGCAGCAATTCCAGTGTGCTGCCCAGCTTTTTCAGACCATTTTCACAATTTGGGTACAACAACTTTTTGTGATCCTCTAACATATGATTGAACTTCTCCCTGTCCTTTTCAGTTTCACAATCTCTTCGTGCATCGGCAATGGTCCGACCAAGATCATCAGCGGGTTCATCATGTGTCTCTTCTTCATCCTCCCCTTCAGCATCCCCCATGGAAGTATCTCCGTACTCAAGGAAACCATGATAGTTGTCATCCTCCTCCTCTTCTTTATTGTCTTCCATTATAACCCCTCTCTCTCTCTCCGTGCTTGGTCCAACAATTATAACTGGGCATGAAGCCGGACTTCAACAGGTGGCTGTGAAGGGTTTTTGAGTCAGAGTAATCCTTCTGATTTCTACATCCATTAAATGGACAGAATACAAAACCATTGCGCTTGTTTGCATCAGCAACACGGATGAATTCATGCACGTCATTAATGAACTCGCCAGAGCGTCGGTCAGTACCGTACATCCATTCCCGGATGATCTGCATTATAATAAAAGTATATCAAAACCATTACACAACATGATAAAATTATTACAAGTTATATTGAGAGCTTCTAGAGCATTAATTTTGAATTTTGAAAAAATTACATGCATCAATTTGTGAATTGGAGAAAACAATCAACATGATAAATGTGAAGTTTTTTATTATTGTTCTATCAGTGAAAACCTTATTCCATTCTAAGCTCTGAAACTCTAAAATTACACATTTCAATTTTCAGTAACTATGTGCCTAATCAAAATTTGTTACACATATATATCAAAATCCTTCTAGCTACTTCTAGAGCATGCATGCATTGATCCATATATCTATACTTCTAGAGCATTATAGAGCTAAAGTAGCAATAAGAGATGAAAGAATAAAGTTCTAACCTTTTAAAGCTTTGGATTTAGATGATGCAAACTAAATCTTGACAAAAAAATGGCATGAACTCTCTTGCTTCTTTGAGAAAAATGGCCACGATATGTGGCAGCAGGACAGGAAGTAGAATATATAGTGGTGGACAACTAGTCTCGGGCCGTGATACGACCCGGCACTAATAGTCCACGAAAGAACCAGCTGGCCTGCTCCAGGTTATTAGTCCCGGGCCGTATTACGGACCGGGACTAATGACCTGGTCCGGCCCGGGACTAGTGACTACGGCTGTTTCTAGCCGTTAGAGGCCTCACGGTCCGGGACTAGTGCTCCCACTAGTCGTGGGCTGTGCTAAGCCGGGACTGCTGGCCTTGTTCACGTCGAACCGAAGATGGTTTTTCCAGTAGTGCAACATGTCCTTCTTTTACTAATATTATGTTCTTTGTTGCGTTTGACAAAGCTGCGTCGACATAGACTAGCAAGTGATTCAGCCAATCTGGTTGATGGCCGTGAAGAGACCGGCTGGAGTACCGAGTCAATTTGGTTATGCATGAGGAGTGAGGACGACCCAAAATTATAGCAATTCCAAAGTTTGAACGTGGCAGCGTGGAGAAGTCACGGAAAGATAGCAATAAACGACATAGTAGATGTATTCTGCACGCTCGCGTTTGATGTGGATGTCATGGTTACAACCAGCTTTTCTTGCGGTGCCACTAGAAAAGTATTTTGGCACCGGCAGAAAAACGAGTCCTGAGTTAACGCACCTTACTCAGTCCACGATGTTGGTTAACTACCACCACAATTCTAGGGATCTAGTTCTTCGATAAAATGTTCTCTAACACTTAAAAGATTGAAGTAGGAGTATTACATCCAGTCAGTTACAATACACGGAACGAAATAAGCCTAGCAAAAAGAGAAAACACTACCACTGTGTTTGGATATAAGAATTTTGGCTTGGAATCGTGAAATCTAGAATTGGGGATCAGTTTCTGCCGTTTAGGTTGCCCTCTGAATTTTTGCCTGGAAACGGACGAAAATTCCAAGCCCCCGCCCCCTCCCGTGTAAAGAGCCCGCCCGCGATTCCGAGGGGGCGTCCTCCGAATTGCGTGGAAACAGAACCCGCACGTACCGGTTCGCTCGCAAAAGAGCAAAATACATGGTTAGTCCATGAACTTGTCGCGTCGGCTCAGATCGGTCACTGTACTTCGGAAATACAAAATTACGGTCATCGAAGACGTTGCAGTAGTTTTGTACGGTCACCACGCCCAGCTGCCGCGATGTATCAGCCGACGTGGCCATCTGGAGGGACCCACTTGCCAGTATGGATGTGTCTTGCATCGACGGCTCCGCCCCGTTATTTTCTGAGGAGGCCCCTGGTTACGAGCGATTTCGTTTTTAGTCCTCCCACCAAGACAGCCTATGTCATAAGCGACGCCATTACTGCTCGTTCAGTTGGAGGAAAAGCAGAGGAGGGAAGAGGGAACGGCGCGCCGTGGCCGCCATCTCTGGTCGATCAACCGCCGCCGCCATTGACACGCTCTTTCGATCCCCACGACCTCCGCGAACGCCGCGAGCACATTGCCGGAAGAGGAGGCTATGCCGACTCCTCGTCGGCGTCCAGAAGGGGATGCGGCTCCCGTGTATGGTAAGCCCCTAAATCAACTCGCGGTGTTCATAAAGGCAGTTTATTTACTTGCGTATAGGTTTCTGAGGGTCGAATCTAGTTCTTGCTTTTGATTGTGGGGGGCTTTATCTGAATCGGCTGCGAACATGCTCTGTTTTGGTTTGGAGTAGCGTTTTGGGTAGGGTTTTAGGTGATTTTGCTGTTCTACGTATGCTGCTGGAGTGGTCGTCAAAACCATTGTTTTAGCTGCAGATATTGTTATTCACGGTCAAATATAGATCTTGATGTTAGGGTTTGAGAGCACATGGTGTTGTTTGGTTGGGATCAGAGATTTCGGTGTAGGGTTTTAGGTGATATTTGTGTTCTGAATTTTGTTCTGGGACTAAAGTTGCCTTCTTTACATATGCAATGTTTCTGTAGGTAGAGCATCCAGCTATTTCTCAATTGAAATCAATCATGGGGGGTATTTTCTTGGAGAGGGAAAGAACATGACCTATGTGAGTGGGAGTGTCATTTGGTATGATTATGTTGACTCTGTCACTTGGTCACCTCTTATGCTGAGAATATTATAGAGGAGATAGGATATGAGATGTGTGGCAGGATCAAGGTGCATTACTGCATTCCATTTGTTGCAATCACAAACAATGGCCTGAGACAGATCACCGATGAGGAATCATGCTTGAGGATCACTGAATGGGTGGACTGTGGGCATCATTTCATTTCTATCTACTTGGATCATGATGAGAGTCTGAGAGCAAGAGATTGGGACGATGTGGTTGATTTCCCAGTTGCAGATTTGCCACCAGTGATTATCCCTGTGAAACCTGGGCCTGCAGCAAGCATAGAGCCATCTAGGTCTGAACCTGTTCCTTTGCAAGTTGTGCTACCAGAGGTTGTTGTCATAGATGAAGATTGTGTAGGTGCAAGGACAAGGCAGAGAAATAAGAGTACAAGCCAAAGTGTGCCTGATGTTGTGCAAGATTTGGATGCTGAGGAAGAAGGAGTTCATGAGATGCATCAAACAGAACAAGAAGAGGATCCTGACTTTGAGATAAAAGATTCAGACTATGATATCAGTGATGGTGATGATGATCTTTTTGAGGATAATGTTGATGATGCTGAGGATGGGAAGGTGAAGCATGATGAGTCAACTGCACAGAAGCCAATTGGTAAGTGCAGAGAAGAAAAAGGGAAGGGAAATAAGGTTGTCAAATGTCACATCCCAAGATTTTCCAAATCTTGTAATGTGAAAAATAAATGAATAAAATAAAACTTTGTTGATTTTCAGGGTAAGAAGAAACTTTTTGATTCCAAATGGGAACCTTCAAACCTTTTTGATCAAACAAATCCTAAAGGGATTTGAAAAGACAAAACATTAAATAAAGGAAAATAAAAATATTTGGAATTACTATTTTGGATCTTTTAATAAAAGGGATTTGGTTTTCAAAAGAAAAGGTGGATTTATAAATAAAGATTATTTTATAGAGCCAAATTAAACCTTGGCCAAGTTTTTGAAATAAAATGTTTTGTTTTGATAAAAATAGTAAAGGTGTATTTAAATAAAATAATAAGGATTTAATATCCAATTTTATTTAAGTAAAGGCTTTTCCCATTTTAAATAAACACTAAAACTTATTTATTTATTTTAAATAAGTTTTCTAAGTATTTTATATTAAAACCTACCGAAGTGTTTTGGTTTTATTTTAGATTTCAAAAGGAGTATTTAAATAAAACAAATCCTATTTGATTTAATAATTAGGGTCTATTGTATTTAATTATTAATGGACCCTAAAATAAAAATATTATTTTATTTTGGATTTTGGTTTATGTTGTTAAACAGAACCAAATTCAAGTGCAAAGTGTGTTGAATGTTTGAATTGTTTGAATGTTTGAATGTTGTTTGGAATTTCAAAACAGAAAATAGTATTGGAAAAAGAAAAAGGTTTCAGACAGAAAAAAATAGGATCTGGACCAGCCCAGCCGGCCAAGCCCAACAAGGCCCAGTACCAGCCCCTCTCTCCCTCCAGAAAGAAAACGGTTCACACTCATTATCGAACCCGTGCAGCGAATGACTGGTGGACCCTCCCCTCACTCCCTTTCTCACTGACCAGCAGACCCCACTTTTCCAGCTCACCTTCTTCCTCGCGCAGACGACGCCGGCCGTTTCCTGCCATTGATGTCGCGGCTTCAATTCGCCTTAATGCGGCCACCATTACTCGCCGCGACCACGTCCTATTAATCGCCTGCGTCTCCTCCTCCTTTCCCCTCTGTCACCATAACCAACACGCCACCAGGCTACCCAAATTTCGCTCAAAACCACCCTCTGCTCCGACGAGGTTCGGTGACGATTCCGTCGACTCAGCGCCGTCCCTTGCCTCATCGACCACGCACACACATTCCCCACATCCTGGCGCATCTGTCCGTGCCTCTCGTTCAACTGCGGGCGCCCCAGAACGTCGCCTTCGACAAACTCCGAGCGCCGCCGCGTCTGGTTCTTCTCCGATGACCTCCCCTGGTAAGCACAGACCGCCCCACGCCGTCTCGTTCACGCTCCCACACTCGCCTCACTCTTCTGCGTCTAACCATGCTTCTTGTTTGCCCTCTTGTGACCCGTAGCACCGTCCTCGACCTCGACCGCGGACAACCGTCGCCAGACCTAACTCCGGCGAGGAATTCCTCCTGTCCTCGTGCGCCCCTTGCCCAGACGACTCCACGTTGAGCTTCCCCAGGCCTCTGCGATCACGGTGAGCATACTCCCCTCCCTTCTAGCTTCCTGTATCGCCGGCGCCGCCACCATCTGACCGTCACCGCCGCGCGCAGCCGTCGAGCGCCGCCAGTTCCTGGCTAGTGGATAGGAGCCGTTCGATTTAGATCGAAGAGACGCGATAGAATCACTTAATAGCGAAAGGGTACGCGTCCTGCGCTGTGCGATCTACCTAGATCCAACGCACCGCAGAGCCCGATCCGGCCGAACCGGTACCAGCGAATAGCGTTGTGACGCGTGGCCAGATTCTGTTTAAAACAAAAATTTGAATCTGATTTAGATGCAGATTTGAAAACCCTATAACTTTTGATCCACACGTCCAAAAATTAAAAACCTTATATCATTGGAATCAGTGGAACAAGCCCTAGCCAACCATGGAATTTGTTTAGTAAATAGTATCTTTTAGATTGTTTGTTTTTGCAGAAACATTTGAATGCTTGTTTAGATTAGAAAAATTGTTCAAAAATGTTTTTATGGTTAAAACCTTTGCAAATTGGTTTGTGGTAAACTTACTGACCCTAGGAACCAACCTATGGTTTTGAAAATGGATTTGGTGAAGTTTAGGATGTATTAATTGGTTTAGCCCATTTCTAGCCAAATAAAATTATTGGTTTTGTTATGAAAATCTTTTTGGAGTAAAAACTTTGAGAAAATGTTTTGGATCAAACCTACTGACCCTAAACACCAAGTTTTGAGAAACAATAACTTATTTGGTGAACAACTTAAAGTTGTTGCTTTGATAAAAATATTTTCCATCACATAAAATGATGAAGGGATTTAAAAATGGTTTATGGATAAAAACCCTTTTGCAAATGACTTTGCCACTTTGGAAAATGACCACTTTGGACCTTACAAAGTTTAGAAACCTAGTGGAGACCATCTTTGCAAATAGAACCACCTCTTGCATGCTTACATGCATGACTTAGATCCCATTGTTTTATATGAGTGAATTGTTTGATTGATTATTGGTTTGGAATGCTAGTTGATATTGTGTTTGCTTGATTGATTGTAGTGAAGTTAGAAAAGTGTGAGACTAGCAAGATCAAGGAGTGAGCCAACATTCCCTACCAAAAAGGCAAGTGACACTATCATATAAAGTCCTACTATTTTCATTATACTTAGTGGATTTTGAAACATGCATGCAAAGAATTTTTATACTTATGCTATGCTAAATCCTAATAGGATACCCTATACATTCCTTAGTGGAAACAATGTAGTTGTTACATTCTTAGCCATGCTATATTTTGAAAAGAGATACATGTTAAGATTTTATGAAGTTGAGAAAAGGACTTGTGTTTTTATATAATAAAACAAGGACTCAATGAACCACCTGGGTGGCCAAGGATACTTTGAGTTTTGGAGAAGGTGGCAACAAAAGGATCCATGTCTATGGCAATCTCTTTGTGTTTTGCTCCAAAGGAAACCACCCAGGAAACTTAGAGATTGAACATGTTTCTCCAATTGTGGCTTTCGTGTGCAACCACATGCTATTTATGGCTCTGGCTTAGTCAACTACATTGGGAAGACCCATGCATTGTCTTCAGGCTACTGGACATGAGGACCTGGAATTCTACATGGGTACTTGAAGACAAGCTAGCAATGGTGTATGGGAGGACCCTCTGGAAAGACTTCGTCACATTCTCAATCTGCCGGTACTCCATCTTGGTGAGCACTAATCCAGTGGCCACTGGTGGCAAAAGGATGGGATTGTGACATGTGGGTAAAGTGTACTACTTCTGCAGAAGATAATAAAATCTAAGTACTTAGCCGTGTCCCCGGTTATGGACAATACTGAGCAACTAAAGTTTGAAGCTATGGGAAATCTCGACATTCTAATTTCTAAAAGAAAACTTTTAAAGGCTTGATGCACTTGGGGGTACCAAGGAGCTCAAGAAATTTTGATAAAACTTGATGCACTTGGGGTTACCAAGGAGCTCAAGAGAATTTTAATAAAACTTGATGCACTTGGGGGTACCAAGTAGCTCAAGGGATTTTTGACAAGGACTTGAATACTTGGGGATACCAAGGAGTTCAAGGGATTTTGATAAAGAGATTTGACAAATGAAACAAAACCATTTTGAAAAGATAGGATAAAGTATTGCTTTATGCAAATGAGCCTTAAACCCTACTTAGCCAAAATGCATGTAATGATAGGATCCACTTATATTCCACTTAGTAGTGAAACTTGCCAATACAATTCAAATGTATTGACTCTTGTGGCTGTAACTTGTAATGTTGCAGGTTTGATTGATTTTAGTGAAGATTGATTGATTAGGATTACAAAGTCTACAACCAACATCTGCCTGTGGCACTTTGAAGATGAAGGACCCCATGATTATAGTTATTCCGCTGCAATGTAATGTAATAGCCAAATGAGCTATGTGTGATGTAATAAAATTATGTTATTCCTGGTTATAAAGTTATATTATGACCTTTGTTTCTTGATATTACATCTTAACTGTGGATGCTAGCTATTGATCCAGGGACTAGCATTGTAAACACAGGGGACTCCACCTTATATTGTTTAAAGGTTGGGACACTCCCTCTACAGATGGTATCAGAGCATTGTGTTGCCTGTAGGATTTGTAAACCTAGGATTGGACAAAAACCCTTAGAAAATAGGAGTTGTACTTGTTCCAAAAACTTATTTACAAAAACACTTGTAAACTCTTTCCTCAACCACTTTGATTTTGACTCTACATCTCATCTATTTTCAACTTGATGGAAAAACCTACCCCATGGCCAAAGACTACATCGTGTGCAAAGGACTTCTTCAACATCTTCAACTCTAATGACTTCAACATCTTCAACTCTAATGACTTCAACATCTTCAGCATGTTCACCAAGGACCTCGAACTTGGATATCACTAAGAATTACAAGTGAGACAAGGAAATCTTGCTCAAGATTTAGAGACTGAGGGAATGCAAAAGATAGAAGGAGCCTACATCATTTGAAGTATTGTAACCAAGAAATTTTCTCAAGGAAACCATGATCTCATGCAAAAAGGATCAACCAAGAAGGTTGGAAAGATCACAAGTGAACCATATAGATGGACCACCATATTTTAGTTAAGTCAAACACACCAACTTATGTGGTGTAACAAAAATATTTTGTTGCCTAAGTATGTGCTTGAACCTTGTGTTTGAGCGAAATGTTTGGTTTGTGATTGCATGCACATTGCTTGTGTGAATTGTGATGTGTGTGATTAGAATTGATTCCTTATAAATATCTTGCCTATTCTAATCCCAATTCAACCCAAACAGATGACTTCCCCAAGAGACTCCAAGGTTGATGACATCAACACCAACCAAGAGGACAACTTGAAAGAGCTCATAGCAACTCAGAACCAGTTGAACCAAGTGACAGCTCAATTCATAGCCAACACTAGTGGAGAAGATCCAACCCTGCAAGGATTTTTGGAAACTCAAGGCCAACTGATGCTTAAGGTGACTGATCAAATGATCAAAATGGAAGAAAGCTATCCCAAAAGAGTTTGTGACAACAAGGATGACATAAATGTTATTCTAGATGGAGCCCCAGCTTGCATTATTTGTGGATACAAGGATCATACTTCCAAGGAGCATGGAGATCAATGCCCCAACTGTGAAGAGAAACATCCTGTTGGACAATGTCCCACCTCTCAAGCTACTTGCTATCTATGTGAAGGAAACAACCATGTTCCTATCCAATGCCCCATCTATTCTATTGTTGAACAAAGGAAACAAGGTGGAGTGCAACAAATGATTGCAAACCATCAAGAAGGATCCAAGTCTACCAAGAATGTTGATGACAAAGGAAAAGGACCACTTATACCTCCAAACAAAACAACCCAATTCAAAGGACCAAAGAAACCCAAGAAGCAAAAGAAGGACAAAAGCCATGTGCAATGTCATAAATGTAAGGAAATGGGACACTATTCCAGTGAATGCCCAGAGAACCAGAAGAATAAGGAAATTAGCCAAGTGGTGTGCAACAACTGCAAAGAACTAGGCCACTATGTAGCAACTTGTCCACAAGAGCTATGTAAAGAACTCAAAGACATCAACTGTTTCAATTGCAAGAACCCAGGACATTATGCAAGCAACTGTCCAGAAAAGATGAAGAACAAGTTGAACAAGCCTATGGAGAAACTCAACCTTGGTCCATGAGTCAAGTACGGAAACAATTTGCCCAGAGAAGTTTCCCCAGGATCCCAAGAAGGCCAATATGTAATTCTTGTTTGAAATATTTTAAGGGTGGTAGTACCCTAGTTGTTTTGAGCCTACTTGTAACCCCTAGCCTCCCAAATCTCGAGACGAGATTTATTTTAAGGGTGGTAGCCTGTCACATCCCAAGATTTTCCAAATCTTGTAATGTGAAAAATAAATGAATAAAATAAAACTTTGTTGATTTTCAGGGTAAGAAGAAACTTCTTGATTCCAAATGGGAACCTTCAAACCTTTTTGATCAAACAAATCCTAAAGGAATTTGAAAAGACAAAACATTAAATAAAGGAAAATAAAAATATTTGGAATTACTATTTTGGATCTTTTAATAAAAGGGATTTGGTTTTCAAAAGAAAAGGTGGATTTATAAATAAAGATTATTTTATAGAGCCAAATTAAACCTTGGCCAAGTTTTTGAAATAAAATGTTTTGTTTTGATAAAAATAGTAAAGGTTTATTTAAATAAAATAATAAGGATTTAATATCCAATTTTATTTAAGTAAAGGCTTTTCCCATTTTAAATAAACACTAAAACTTATTTATTTATTTTAAATAAGTTTTCTAAGTATTTTATATTAAAACCTACTAAAGTGTTTTGGTTTTATTTTAGATTTCAAAAGGAATATTTAAATAAAACAAATACTATTTGATTTAATAATTAGGGTCTATTGTATTTAATTATTAATGGACCCTAAAATAAAAATATTATTTTATTTTGGATTTTGGTTTATGTTGTTAAACAGAACCAAATTCAAGTGCAAAGTGTGTTGAATGTTTGAATTGTTTGAATGTTTGAATGTTGTTTGGAATTTCAAAACAGAAAATAGTATTGGAAAAAGAAAAAGGTTTCAGACGGAAAAAAATAGGATCTGGACCAGCCCAGCCGGCCAAGCCCAACAAGGCCCAGTACCAGCCCCTCTCTCTCTCCAGAAAGAAAACGGTTCACACTCATTATCGAACCCGTGCAGCGAATGACTGGTGGACCCTCCCCTCACTCCCTTTCTCACTGACCAGCAGACCCCACTTTTCCAGCTCACCTTCTTCCTCGCGCAGACGACGCCGGCCGTTTCCTACCGTTGATGTCGCGGCTTCAATTCGCCTTAATGCGGCCACCATTACTCGCCGCGACCACGTCCTATTAATCGCCTGCGTCTCCTCCTCCTTTCCCCTCTGTCACCATAACCAACACGCCACCAGGCTACCCAAATTTCGCTCAACACCACCCTCTACTCCGACGAGGTTCGGTGACGATTACGTCGACTCAGCGCCGCCCCTTGCCTCATCGACCACGCACACACATTCCCCACCTCCTGGCGCATCTGTCCGTGCCTCTCGTTCAACTGCGGGCGCCCCAGAACGTCGCCTTCGACAAACTCCGAGCGCCGCCGCGTCTGGTTCTTCTCCGACGACCTCCCCTGGTAAGCACAGACCGCCCCACGCCGTCTCGTTCATGCTCCCACACTCGCCTCACTCTTCTGCGTCTAACCATGCTTCTTGTTTGCCCTCTCGTGACCCATAGCACCGTCCTCGACCTCGACCGCGTACAACCGTCGCCAGACCTAACTCCGGCGAGGAATTCCTCCTGTCCTCGTGCGCCCCTTGCCCAGACGACTCCACGTTGAGCTTCCCCAGACCTCTGCGATCACGGTGAGCATACTCCCCTCCCTTCTAGCTTCCTGTATCGCCGGCGCCGCCACCATCCGACCATCGTCGCCGCGCGCAGCTGTCGAGCGCCGCCAGTTCCTGGCTAGTGGATAGGAGCCGTTCGATTTAGATCAAAGAGACGCGATAGAATCACTTAACAGCGAAAGGGTACGCGTCCTGCGCCGTGCGATCTACCTAGATCCAACGCACCGCAGAGCCCGATCTGGCCGAACCGGTACCAGCGAATAGCGTTGTGACGCGTGGCCAGATTCTGTTTAAAACAAAAATTTGAATCTGATTTAGATGTAGATTTGAAAACCCTATAACTTTTGATCCACACGTCCAAAAATTACAAACCTTATATCATTGGAATCAGTGGAACAAGCCCTAGCCAACCATGGAATTTGTTTAGTAAATAGTATCTGTTAGATTGTTTGTTTTTGCAGAAACATTTGAATGCTTGTTTAGATTAGAAAAATTGTTCAAAAATGTTTTTAGGGTTAAAACCTTTGCAAATTGGTTTGTGGTAAACTTACTGACCCTAGGAACCAACCTATGGTTTTTAAAATGGATTTGGTGAAGTTTAGGATGGATTAATTGGTTTAGCCCATTTCTAGCCAAATAAAATTATTGGTTTTGTTATGAAAATCTTTTTGGAGTAAAAACTTTGAGAAAATGTTTTGGATCAAACCTACTGACCCTAAACACCAAGTTTTGAGAAACAACAACTTATTTGGTGAACAACTTAAAGTTGTTGCTTTGATAAAAAAAATTTCCATCACATAAAATGATGAAGGGATTTAAAAATGGTTTATGGATAAAAACCCTTTTGCAAATGACTTTTCCACTTTGGAAAATGACCACTTTGGACCTTACAAAGTTTAGAAACCTAGTGGAGACCATCTTTGCAAATAGAACCACCTCTTGCATGCTTACATGCATGACATAGATCCCATTGTTTTATATGAGTGAATTGTTTGATTGATTATTGGTTTGGAATGCTAGTTGATATTGTGTTTGCTTGATTGATTGTAGTGAAGTTAGAAAAGTGTGAGACTAGCAAGATCAAGGAGTGAACCAACATTCCCTACCAAAAAGGCAAGTGACACTATCATCTAAAGTCCTACTATTTTCATTATACTTAGTGGATTTTGAAACATGCATGAAAAGAATTTTTAAACTTATGCTATGCTAAATCCTAATAGGATACCCTATACATTCCTTAGTGGAAACAATGTAGTTGTTACATGCTTAGCCATGCTATATTTTGAAAAGAGATACATGTTAAGATTTTATGAAGTTGAGAAAAGGACTTGTGTTTTTATATAATAAAACAAGGACTCAATGAACCACCTGGGTGGCCAAGGATACTTTGAGTTTTGGAGAAGGTGGCAACAAAAGGATCCATGTCTATGGCAATCACTTTGTGTTGTGCTCCAAAGGAAACCACCCAGGAAACTTAGAGATTGAACATGTTTCTCCAATTGTGGCTTTCGTGTGCAACCACATGCTATTTATGGCTCTGGCTTAGTCAACTACATTGGGAAGACCCATGCATTGTCTTCAGGCTACTGGACATGAGGACCTGGAATCCTACATGGGTACTTGAAGACAAGCTAGGAATGGTGTATGGGAGGACCCTCTGGAAAGACTTTGTCACATTCTCAATCTGCCGGTACTCCATCTTGGTGAGCACTAATCCAGTGGCCACTGGTGGCAAAAGGATGGGATTGTGACATGTGGGTAAAGTGTACTACTTCTGCAGAAGATAATAAAATCTAAGTACTTAGCCGTGTCCCCGGTTATGGACAATACTGAGCAACTAAAGTTTGAAGCTATGGGAAATCTCGACATTCTAATTTCTAAAAGAAAACTTTTAAAGGCTTGATGCACTTGGGGGTACCAAGGAGCTCAAGAAATTTTGATAAAACTTGATGCACTTGGGGTTACTAAGGAGCTCAAGAGAATTTTAATAAAACTTGATGCACTTGGGGGGGTACCAAGTAGCTCAAGGGATTTTTGACATGGACTTGAATACTTGGGGATACCAAGGAGTTCAAGGGATTTTGATAAAGAGATTTGACAAATGAAACAAAACCATTTTGAAAAGATAGGATAAAGTATTGCTTTATGCAAATGAGCCTTAAACCCTACTTATCCAAAATGCATGTAATGATAGGATCCACTTATATTCCACTTAGTAGTGAAACTTGCAAATACAATTCAAATGTATTGACTCTTGTGGCTGTAACTTGTAATGTTGCAGGTTTCATTGATTTTAGTGAAGATTGATTGATTAGGATTACAAAGTCTACAACCAACATCTGCCTGTGGCACTTTGAAGATGAAGGACCCCATGATTATAGTTATTCTGCTGCAATGTAATGTAATAGCCAAATGAGCTATGTGTGATGTAATAAAATTATGTTATTCTTGGTTATAAAGTTATATTATGACCTTTGTTTCTTGATATTACATCTTAACTGTGGATGCTAGCTATTGATCCAGGGACTAGCATTGTAAACACAGGGGACTCCACCTTATATTGTTTAAAGGTTGGGACACTCCCTCTACATCAAAGAAGAAAATTCAGAAGAAGAAGATCTATGGGGGCCAGACTCAGATGATGAAACATCTAAACTGAGATTCAAAACTTTCAGAGAAGTTGATTTACAAGATCCACAGTTTCATGTTGGGCAGATATTTGAGACACGTGAGCTACTGAAAAGGGGCATTCAAGCTTATAGTTGCAAGTATAGGAAAGATATCAAGTTGCCTGTGAATGATAAGTAGAGGCTGAATGCAAGGTGTAAAGGTGACTGTACATGGTACCTGTGGGCATCATACTCCACCATCTCAAAGAGTTTCATGATCAAGAAGTATAATCCAGAGCATACTTGTGGCACCACATACAAAGTTCACTCTTTTACATCCAATTTCCTAGCAGAGAGATACTTAGAGAGCTTCAGAGCAGACCAGGACATGAATATGAAGAATTTCTCTAGGATTGTGCAGAAAGAGTGGGGTATGACTCCAGGAAGATCAAAGCTACAGAGAGCTAGAAGATTGGCCATGAAAATCATCTATGGAGATGAGGAAGGACAGTACAAACTTCTTTGGGACTATGGTAATGAAATTAGAAGAAGCAATCCTGGCAGTTCATTCTTCCTGTCACTTGATGAGAATGGAAGGTTTAAGAGGTGCTACATGTGTTTGGAGGCAAGCAAGAAGGGGTTCTTAGAAGGGTGCATGCCTGTGATATTTGTAGATGGATGTTTCATCAAGACTAGGTACAGAGGACAATTGCTTGCTGCAGTTGGTATGGACCCAAATGATTGTATATTTCCCATTGTTATAGCTGCAGTTGAAGTGGAGGACACGGAAAATTGGACTTGGTTTCTTGAGACCCTCAAGAGTGATCTAGGCATTCAAAACACTACACCATGGACTCTCATGTCTGATAAACAAAAGGTAAACAAAATATGATCTTGATGCTTGTGTATGCTCATGTTCATGGACTGTTCATGAGCACCAGCACAAAGACAAGCACTAACACACTTCATTCTTTGTTCAGCAACAGAAGCACAAACACACTTCATTACTTGTTCAGCAATACAAAGACATGATCATGTCAACTCACCAACACACACAGCTTACTACAACATGATCATCACACCCTAATCAACATAAAGCTTACTACAACATTCATTTCTTGACAGTGAGCATCACACAACACTACTTCTCTCACACTACATAAACCTGCCAACCTTCTCCGCTACAACCTTCATTTCTTGACAGTGAGCATCACACAAAGCAAGAACAGCAGCCCAACCACAATCTTCAACAGCACAGTCATCACCTTCAGTTCAGCAACCATAGCCACCATTGCATTGATCATCTTCTCCTGCTTAGCACCAGGTCCAGCATCCCCTACAACTTCTCTTTCAGCCTGCCTAAGCTTCAGCTCCTCCCTCAATTCCTCAGCCTATCCAAGAGCTTCGACAGCCATATCCCCATGAAGATAATTAGTGTCAATCAGATAAACTACATATTCAAGCTCCCAGTGCCAAAAATCACAGCCGGCCTGTCATTCACAAAAGGGGAAGCAAATCAGTTCTTGCCTAAAACCAAATCCTCAAAATCTGCCAAATCGAACTGCACATTTGAGCAAACATACGTACCCCATGATGATGACATTTGTAGTACGTCCAGCCCTTGTGCTCTGGTGTCCTCGACACCCATGATTTCATCATCTTGCCGTAGTCGGGGCAGGGGATGATTGGGATGTGTGGACGGCGACGGCGAAGCGCAGAGCTGCAGGAGCTGCCGCTAGCCATGCCTACTCCGACGAGGGAGATGAGCTGGGCTCTAGCGAGGAGAGGAGAGGAGAGGTGCGGACCGGCGGCGAGTAGAGGGAGACAGCGGCAGCGGCTCCCCAGCGGCGACGATGCGAGGATCTAGGGATTTGGTGGAGAGGGAGACACGCGTCGATGACAGTTTTGCACATTGCACCTTGCTGCGCGTGGGCTTGAAAAAAAAAGCTATCCATACTGGCAAGTGGGTCCCTCCAGATGGCCACGTCGGCTGATACATCGCGGCAGCTGGGCGCGGTGACCGTACAAAACTGCTGCAACGTCTTCGATGACCGTAATTTTGTATTTCAGAAGTACAGTGACCGATCTGAGCCGACGCGACAAGTTCATGGACTAACCATGTATTTTGCTCCTCGCAAAATAGAGCAAGGCCCTCCTTTCCCGACGCAGACCTCTCCCTTCCCGACGCGAGCGACACCAGTGACCTGGGACTCCGGCAGCGGCGCACAGGTTAGGCCTCCCTTCCTGTCTCCCTTCCATGGACTACCCTCTCCCTGGCCTCCCTCCTCCATGCCCTACCGTCCTCACGCCTATTCCCCCCGACCGTCCCTCCTCCATGCCAGGTCCTAACCCGGCCTAAATCTTGGGCACGACCAGACGCCGACGAGAGGGTGAACATCGGCGGCGGGAGGGTGAAAGGCGCTCTACAGGTGGGTGCTGTGGCTACCGCGAAGGCGGCCGGGATGGCCGGCGCTGGAGGTGGAACGGGGTGATGGCGGGTGGCCTGGACTCGATGAAGAATCTGGATCTGAGACTAGCCTGATTTGTATTTTCGTTTCTCCCCTGATTTCCCATCTTAAACAGCAGAGATTTGTGTGTCCACCTCACATTGTGCACTGGGTTTGACGGTCATGGAGACTTGAATTTGGATTACGCCCTTCTCCAATGTTCCTATCCAGTTGCCAGTATATCTCAAATTGATTTTGTTACTCCCTTTAAGTGACAAATAAGCAAGAAAGTGTTCATTTATCTGGATGAATTTCTGCTAGTTCGTCAGTCCCTCCGAATGTAAATCTTTTGGTCTGTTTGTGATGATACTTGAATTGGTATCCCACTATTTTTGATATATGCATACTATTTTGCATACATGTAGACAAGTTTATATTGTCAAAACACAACAAAACATTCAATTCCATGGTTTATACATCTAAATAGAATTCGGAAATTGGTGCTACCCTTTGTTTCCAGTAGCAAATTCCATACATATCCAAACAACGGAATTGGAAATGAAAGTCATTTCCTTTCCATCATGGATTTAGAATCTTGAGTCCAATTCAATTTCAAGAAAAAAAATCATACATCCAAACACAACGTACAGGGAAATGGCAAGGCGCCAAAGGCAGTTTCCTACTCCGACGGCCCTAGGCAGCCCAGCAACGAGGTCGTCGGCCCAGTTTAGCTGTCGTTATAGGATCGGTTGGGCCAACGGAAGCCATTGGCATAGATGGGGCCATCGGCGTAGGGGCTGACACGTGGACCTAAAAGACTTGGCCATGAAGGCGAAGCGACCGACGTCTTGATCGTCGGCCTAGGTTATATAGGCATAACTACCCTTGGATCACCTTTTCAGTCTTAGAATAATTAAAATAAAATGGTAACAAACAAATTTGAAAATCCTTTGAGATGTAGTTATGTAATGTGATTTAGTTTTTTGGAAAAATAAAAACATGAGTTTTGACACTTTTTGCAAAAAAACTTCATTTCTCGGTAAAAACGGCCATAACTTTTATATAAGACCTCGGATCAAAATATTTTTTATATGGAAATCAATCTGCGCGAAAAGTTACATTCGATTTGAACCATCTACAGTTGTTTACCAATTTTTTAGATTCCCCAAACTCGAAAGAGATTTTTTGAAGAATTGGACACTATTAGATAAATTTTATTTGGAAAACTTTACGGTACACTATTAAAAAGACATGATGCATGATTCAAAAGATAATATGGATGTCATATTCAGATTCCTCTCATTTTTCTGATTAATTTATACATATTATTTGCTGAATTCTAATTTATGGATTTATAGATATGAATTATTCCATATTAAATTTTAATTTATGAATTTATAGTTTAAACAATTCAAATATCTATAAATCCATAAATTTCTCATAGGCTATGCCGATTGGTAGGTTCCAAAGCTAGGCCGACGGCTAACCATCAGGGTAACTGCTGCTAGCGCCAAACGGCCATTAGTCGTCTAAGTAGGCCTATCTGAGCTAGACCAACAACTTTCTCTGTGCCGACCACAAATGAGCATGAGCTGATGCCATGCTACGCCAACGGTTTTGTCGGCATAGTCTATGCTGGCAGCAAACGGGGATATACCAACGGATTCTGGTCATCGGCGCCTCGCGTGGTTTCTATAGTAAAAAGAGAAGATGAAATACAAAGAATCATCTAGAAACTATAGACCGCAAAAGGTGAAGGAGAGAAAATTCGAATATCATATTGTCATCCATGTTAGGTGAAAAATATCTTATCATGTCCTCTAATCGTGTAGATATTTTGTAAATAGGTCTTAATTCTTCACACGTTATAAACAAGACCAGGAACGGAAAAAACTAGTATATGACACCGCTTATCTACACTACATGAAATCTGGACAGGGCCGAGGGTCGGGCGCTCTCAGCATATCCCCTAATTACCATGGCACAGGTTGTGCCGAGGGCAGCCGTTGGCGTACGCCCCTCGGCGTAGGAGTCTGTCGGTTTAGCGTGTATGGCCGTCGGCGTAGCTTTCGCGATCGGCGTAGACTCGTGGGCCGAATTCCCTGACTGGCCCTCGAATGGTTGCCATCGGCACAGGCCACGCGAGCCCTGCCACTCCGTTAATGGTCGTCCCTCCTGGAGCCAAACTACGCCGAGGGCCTGGCCATCGACGTAGGCCCAACCAGCTCTAATACCGGGGCCACCAGGCAGCATCGGCCCAGAGGCTATGCCGACAATATTGTCGTCGGCCCAGAGCCCAGCCAGGGCAAGCGCAGGGGCGCCACGTAGCAGGGGCCCAGAGGCTACGCCGACGACATTTCTGTCACCATAGTGCCTGGCTGCCAGGAACGTGCGCACGCTTCGTCGTAGCATCTGCTTTTTTATTTTTTATTTTTATGCCTATTTTTCTTTCCAGCAGCAACAAAATACATAAATAAATTATAGGAAAAGGCATAAAATCAAGATCAACATCACATATCATCATCCAAACATCATCAATATCCGATAGCACTACATAATAACATCGTCCAAACAAGATCATCACAAGTGCATACACAAACAAGAACATCACAAGTGCATAACCCGATCTAGTATCTAGCTATAGCCCTAACCAAGGTGCCCGAGGGATCCCAACCCTACCTCTATCCATCACACTTGGACACATATCCTAGGTCCACATGCAAGGCCTCGTGGAATTCCGGAGCTCCGGTGGTCCTTTTTCATCGAAACCCTAAGAAGTGGGACCCTGAAATGGATCGTATAGGCACCTAGAGGGGGGGTTAAATAGGTGCTACTCATTTTTTAGTTCTTTTTCAATTTTAGGCTTGACACAAAGTAAATTCTCTAGATATGCAACTACGAGAATTTCCCTATATGCAACCCTATCTACTAAGCACGTAAAGAGAGGAGCGAGGAAACCGTAGTGGAGCATACGGAGACACAGGAATTTGTTTTACCATAGTTCCTTCCTTATTAAGGGAAGTACATCTGCATTAGAGGGGTGGGTGGTTCTAAGACCATCACGCCACAATAGGCCTCACCCTATTCTCCGATGGATCTCGCCACGAGAGGCCTGATCCACCTTCTCCACTATTGGTACCCTTCGAGTCGGGAACCGGTGCCTTTACAACTCTAGCGGGGCACACACCCACAACCGAATTGGGGGCTCCCGTAATGACAACAAGCTGTCACAAGAACGAGGATTATCAATATAATCAACACAAGGATCTAGATATTTGTAAGAAATACTAGATTGAAGATTCTCCAGATGAATGGAGAGGAGATGTAGCGCTTGATTGCAGTTGGTGAAGATCAAGCCCTCCTCCTTCGATTCCCCAAAGAACGGGGCCTTTGGGTGGATGAACGTGGAGATCTCTTGGATGAAACTTGAGGAGCAGATCTTGACTTTTTCGAATGAACCAAGAGTTCTGGCAGGAGGGAGATGGCTGGTTTAAATACCCCATGCTCAGATCTGGCCGTTGGAGAAGTTTGGGGGCGGATTATCCGCCCCCCGCTAGGGGAAGACTATCCGCCCCCTGGACGAAAAGTCCGGGGGAAAATCCGCCCCCTCTCTAACAGTGGCGTCGAACTTGACTTGGTGAAATTCCTCGAGGGGGCGGATTATCCGCCCTCCTTAAGGGGCAGACTATCCGCCCCTAGGGAAAATCCGCCCCAGAGACGGAAAGTCCGGGGGAAACTCCACCCCCTCTCTGAGTGATGCGCCGTGGCAATCCTTGAAGCAGATCCTTAGGGGGCGGACTATCCGGCCACCTAGAGGGGCAGATTATCCGGCCTGCGCAAAAACTCTGGCCTTGGCTGGAAAATCCAGGGGATATTCCGCGCCCCATACAGACGGTCGTGCCCTTGCGCCCTTTTTAGTTTGGGGAGGGGCGGATTATCCGGCCCCTGGGAGGGGCGGATTATCCGCCCCCCAAAATCAGTTTCAGGCTCCTTTTCAAGGTAAGATCTGCAACACTTCAACACACATTAAATAATCCTTGGTATTGTTATCTAACATAGAAAACACTAGGGATCATGAAATGTTCTTTCAATCTCCCCCTTTTTGGTGTTAGATGACAATACTAGGATTTGCAATGAAACCTACTAACAAGACCTTTAGGAAATGAAAGAGGCTCCCCCTAAATGTGTGCATATTAAAATTTTGCATTCGAATACAAATGCACAGACTAAAGAGCAAGCCAATTTCATAACATTGACAACTATAACAAGGATGAGTTAGGAAACATAGTCATACCACCGGGATGTGAAATAGCCAATGTGAACAATGAGAGTATTAGGCCTCAAACACATCCCACCATATTGATGCAATCAATAGGTAACTCCATAATTCCATATTCCATCAACATAATTCATACTCCATAGATAAATCCAGAATTCCACACACGAGCACAAAATAGTACCACATGACATAGTCTTAAACAAACCAAGCACAAATAAGTTCAACACTAAAAGGGCACAAGCAAGCAAATGGATAAAACGAGTGATAAAGGAGCAAATGCTTGCTCCCGACCCATGCAAATCCGAGACCTAATAGAACTACTTCTCCCCCTTTGACATCGAAATGCCAAAAAAGAAGAAGAGCGATGCTAATGCCCTAGATGATCACTCCTCCTCGTCTTCGTCCTCGTCGTAGTCATCCACGTCCCCTTCCTTGTCATCATACTCATCATCATCAACTGGAGGAGTAGGTGCCCTCGGTGGTGGAGGAAACAGGTGACTCTCGAGCTCTCCATAGTTGATCCTTGAGGTGTTCCAATGAGCATACGGTTCCAGAGCTGTAGGAGGTGGTGGATGGCCAGTCGCCCCAGACACATGGTGGAGAATGAGCTGCTGGGTGTGGGCCATCTCATGGCTCCTCCTGTAGGCATCATACTGGCCCTTGTGAGTGTCGATGCCCATGCATAGGATATGCCTCTGAAACCAGTTGAGCTGCTTGACCTCACGTGCCATTGGGGACACCGCGGGACGATGAGCACTAGCCCTTGCATCACGCATGAAGGACTCGGGGGCAGTGGAAGGGTGAGAGGTCTTCTAAGCCTTGTTGTAGATCTTCTTGGGATTGTGCACGCCATCCAAACCTGTACCAAAAGCCTCATGTGGCAGCATGTGCTTGATGAGCATCATAATGAAGGGCGCATACGAGATGGAAAGACGATTGAACATAGCATCCGTCATCTCATGATAGATATAATCCATAACATCCAACTTATAACCTGTAGAAGATCCAACATTGGTGGCACATTCATGTGTAAAAGCAAGCAAGGGAACAAGGTGACCACGGATCTTATCATTGTTTCCCCCACTCGGAGAGATGCTGTCCTGAAACAAGCCAACAAGAGCAGCATACAAGGGAGAAAGACCAGCAAAGGTACCAACAATACCATCAGACGTCAGACAAGGAGCAAGAACAGTGTCCTTGGATGGATTGAGAGGTGAAATGATGCGGTGGCCAGAGGCTACTTCATGTCCATGAAAAGCATACCCAAGAACCTGACCAAAAATACGGAAGTCGGACTGAATCATAGTGGTCCCTGTCATCCACTTCATTGTGCGAAGCTCATCTCCGCAGATCACAAGGGTAGAGAAAAACCGCTTCACAACAGAGGAGTCATAGGGGCACTGAAGTGTCATAAGGTGATGCATCCCCATCTTACCAGTCTCATCCAAGGCATCACGAAGTCTTGCCTTGGTTTGAGCCTCAGCCATATTCAGAGGATGCATAGGGCGAATCTTGAGAGTAGCATAAACATCACCATGAATGGAACGAAAGTGAGAGCACAAAAACATGGGGTCCTCCTGAGGAGCATCACTGTCACCTCGACATAATAATCGATGTGGCGAATGGAGGAGTACTCAACAATGTCCATGGACTTGTAGTTGGGCCGGGACTGCTTGCCCTTGCCCTTGCGATATGCAACCCTCTTGGCTTTCCGTGCTGCCTCGGCCATCCGTTCAGACTCTCTTGCCAACTTGCGGACTTCTGTTTCGTCAACGAGCTTACCCTCTGCGTTGGGCTTGAGATAACGGGCACGGGGACGACGCTTGTAGGTCTTAGGAGGACTGGCACCACCTGTGAAAAGCATGGGATAGGTAGCATGGGGATAAGCATACACACAAGTCCAAGAGGAATATTAGAAATAGTAGGAAAACAATCCACGGTACAAAGATGTGCATTGTGGACATCTGAAACAAACCAGAACAGGTAGTGAACCTCCAGGCTGGATTATCCGGCCCTGGCAGGGGCGGATAATCCTCCCCCCGCAAAAATTCTCTGGTTCGGCCCAGATTCACCATGGCAACACAGATCGGGCACTAGGGTTGCAATACTACTGAATCTAACAAGCAAGTGAAACACATAGTATCTTCTACAACGAGATTTCCACCAAAAACAATGACTTCCATACAAAGTATATGGATGATGGAGTTACCCTCACTCACTGGAGGAAAATATCGGAGGAGAAGGTACCTGGAGGCATGGGGAATAAGATCCGGGGAGAACCCATAGAATCCGGTGGTCAAATTGACTCTGGAGGGGAAGAGGCTCCGGCGGTGGCTTGGGGAAGGGAACGGGTTGGGGGAGGACTATCTGTTCTGTTTGAGAACTTCCTCCCCAATCCCAGCCTTTAAAGGGCAGATTCTCCCAGGGGCGGATTATCCGCCCCCCACTTGGGGCGGATAGTCCTCCCCCCTCTAAATTTTCTGTTAGCACAGATTCAGGCCGGAGCACCCCTTGCAAAACCCCTCGCAAGTGTACAAAGGACTTGTGTGCAAGAATAGATTGTTCAAGGAGGGAAAAAGGCTTGGGTTTAGAGCAACAAACTGTTATCGCCATATTTTTGCCAAAGGAGGAGATGGGCCGTAATCAAGATGGGCTTGGAAGATACATATATGCAACGTGTTGTTGAATCGGCCTTGTGCGTGGATTTGGGCTAAATTGCCCGTGTATCTTATGTTGTAGTAGGTTACGTTTCGGTTTAATTAAAGAGATAGGATTGCTAGGTTTACTCCAAAGATAGGAAGTCTCCGGACTATAAATATGTACCTAAGGTTATTGAGAAAAGGAGGACGATCACGTTCACAACAAACATAATCTCGGCGCATCGCCACCCCTTGTTTCTAGGGTTTTTCTCGGGTAAGTGTCATGCTGCCTAGATCGCATCTTGCGATCTAGGCAGTATCTACTTATGCGTTTTTTGGTGTTACTCATGCTGAAGCCTTGTTGATGGCGAGTAATACTTTTATCATAGATTTGTTTAGGCTAGCATCGGTACTTTTTGCTATGATTGCTTAGCTATGCTGCCTTTGCTTATCTCGCTGCCTTTGCACCTGTTCGGGGTGTAAGGGTAGCATCTTGCTTGATCTTTATTCCGTCGATTCGATCCGTTATAGTTTTGCCTTGTTTTCCAAGGTTTAGTTTGATATCCACGTGGTCAGGCCTTGCAAACGGTTTGAACGATCCAGTAGTACGTAAAGATATGGTTTGCTAATTCGAGAGGAGTTGTTCCGGGAATTGACTTTACGTCGGTTGTTAGGCCTTCTCTAGGGTTAGTTTTCTATCATCTTTTGTATTTACCAGGCTCAATTACGTGTAGGATGTTCCAATTACGTGGTGAAAACGTTAAACTGTCGTAGATCGATTTAACTTGTATTGATGAAGCAAAACCCCATGTTATCATAGATCTAATGCAGAACCATGGGATAATCGGCTCCAAGAGCCGATTCACAGGGAAACCTGGGAGCCGGTTGCGGCTCGAATTTTACGTATGTATGTTTGCCATGCAGGAAACCAATCGAAGCAATCCATCACCTTCCTGATCAGGTATAGGTCAGGTGGCACGCCCTCGAACCAGCCAGGACGTGTGCCGGAGTTTTGCGGGCCGTTGCCCGAGGGACCAGGACCCACCAGCAGTTCTGGGAGCCTCCCGGCTCTCCGTGTTGCCCGTCGCTGCTCGCCGGTGGGTTTTGGTAGGCAACACATTCTGGCACGCCCGGTGGGACCTTCAACAACGTCTACATCAACATCCGACGCTGCGATGGAGAACAGACCGGTCACGTACGACGATCTGCCTGAGGAGCACAAGGCGAAGTATGATGATATCAAAGCTCTCTTCGAAGCCGATCTCATCGGCTCTTTTGAGAGGACCCGTAAGCATGGCATCAGATGGAAAGGGTTCTCACCCGAAGGTGCTCTTGACGAGGTGGATCTGTCTGTTCCGTCAGAAGAGCGCACCAGAGCTCTGCGACAGGAAGTCAATTACATGGTAGCTCATTCTCTTCACCGCCATTCTGAGAGCCTAGTGAACGCTTTCGAGCGCGTCGCGGTTTGCGTAGTTCAGGAGATCATGAAACATCAGTACTCTCCGTCGGGGCCTACTCTAGGGACTCACCAGGGAGAAAGACCGCTCCAGACTAGGCCGCAGCTGCCATTCACGCTTGCAGCTCCGGAGCCACCAGGGGCACCGGCTTACGTCGTCTACAAGGTTGGAGGTGACCCTGGCGATTGCCAATTCCTGTTTGAACCACCTAAAGAAATCCCACATGGATATGTGTGCACCTACATGCCGGACTGCAATAACATGACGCGCACGAACCAGGTGGCAACTGCAGGGATTTCTGGTTCAGGAGTTTCTGGAGCAGGGGCTTCGGGAGCAGGTATTCCTGGAGCAGGGATGTCTGGGATGGACGCTGATAAACAGGCATGGCTAGCCAAGTACGCCACCGGAGCGAGTTCTGAGAATTTAGCCCCTGCAGCTCAAACGGTGGAGCAAATCCGTACCATCTTGAGAGACCAGTTCGGCTTCGTGCCGAAGAGAAGGACAATCGGCTATTCTAAGCCGTACCCCAACGAGTTTGACCTAATTCCGCTGCCACCCAAGTATCGGCTCCCTGAGTTCTCAAGGTTTAGCGGGTCAGAAGGGTCGAGCTCGATCGAGCACGTGAGCCGATACCTGGCACAGTTAGGCATGATTTCGGCATCGGATCAGTTACGCGTAAGGTTCTTTGCGCAGTCTGTGACAGGACCAGCTTTTGGGTGGTACACCTCGTTGCCACCGGATTCGATCCAGACCTGGAAGCAACTGGAAGAACAGTTCCACATTCAATATCATTCAGAAGCTACCGAGGCTGGCATTGCAGATCTGGCGCAGGTGCGGCAAAAGCGGGGAGAAACGGTAGCTGAGTACATTCAACGTTTCAGGACCATCAAGAACCGATGTTATTCGGCTCGTTTAACTGAGAAAGAAGCAGTCGAGCTGGCAGTGTTGGGTCTCTCAGCACCTATCAAGGATCTGGCTTTCCAAGTAGAGTACAATTCATTGGCGCACATGGCCCAGAAACTGACAATGTATGAACAGCGCCACCCTGAGTTGTACCAAGACAAGTTCAAACGTCCGATAGGCCTGGTCGATACAGAAGAAGAGGATCCTACGCAAGACCAGGAGGTGGCCGTGGCTGAATGGGCTCGGGGGGGCAGATCCTGTGTCCTGCAAATGGGTAAAACAGCAAGGGCCCGCAAAAGGGTTCGACTTCGACGTGAGCAAAGCTGAGCAGATATTCGATTTACTGCTGAAAGAAAAGCAGCTGAAGTTACCCGAAGGCCACAAAATTCCTACGGCTCAAGAGATGAACGGGAGGCCTTACTGCAAGTGGCATCACTCGTTCACCCACACCACCAATGACTGCAAAGAGCTACGTCGCCAGATCCAAACGGCGATAGAACAGGGCCGTCTGATCCTTGGGCAGTTCGCCATGAAAGTAGACACAAACCCATTTCCCGGCGTCAACATGGTAGAACACAGCCAGTCCACGAGGCGTCAGTTGGATTTCTCGTTCGATGTTAATATGGCATGACCTGTGTACCACCGTGGCACATATAAGGAGGAAGACGGTCGCTCTCGGGGCAGAGAAAGAGAGGAGGCCGGTCCACGTGACCGGCCCCGTTATGATGACAGGCGGTATTTGACCGAGGAGCAAGTGAGAAGCGTGCGATATCAGAAGCCACACTCCACACATCTCCTTAACAAGTATGAGCATCAGTATGACCGACGTCGTCGGCACGATAGAGATGATGAAGGATATGAGCACCTCGCTAGTAAAAAGCCAAAGGAAAAAGAAGGCGTGGATAAACATTGGGATTGTCCTTTCTTCAAGTATTGCTGGGACGCGGGAATGAGCCGATTGCCTACAATCGACAACTGCCCAGAATGTGGTCAGCAGAAGGATGACACAGGTCCAGTATCAGTGTTCAAGCGCCTAGGGCCTCTCCCTCCTCGAGCGAAAGACTTCGAGGAGCCAATGGGTGGAAAAGAAGAAGACAGATATCACCGGCCAAGGTGGTGCCCCGATGGACTCAGGCACACTCAAAAGCGTCGAGTTCAGCGGCTGCGTAACTTGGAGGAAGCCGAAGCGCAGTACCTCCACGCTTTAAGGAAGGCACGACCTGATCTGGCCGTGAAAGTGCGGCAGACCTTGGAAACGGAGGCTCGTCCGAAAAGGAAAGAATGGTGCCCCAAACCAGTAAAAGCCGATGCGAAGACATCGGCTGGCACAAACATGGTGTTCACACTTCCGTCAGAGTTCTGCGCTCCAAGAGCCAAAGAACTACCAGTGGCACAGTTCGACTGCGGCCCACGGCCGGTTATCTTTGAAAAGCCGCAAGAGAAGGGCTACAAACATCTGAAAGCTCTGTACCTGCGAGGTTATATCAATGGGCAGCCTGTCCGCAAGATGTTGGTTGACACCGGGGCGGCAGTCAATATAATGCCATACTCCATGCTACGGCGTTTGGGACGCTCCACTGCAGATCTAATCAAAACCAACGTAACGTTAAGCGACTTCAATGGACAAACTTCAGAGACGCAAGGCGTTCTGAATGTGGACCTGACCGTGGGCAGAAAAACCAT
The DNA here is from genome assembly GCA_916181665.1 of Avena sativa. Taxonomy (NCBI): domain Eukaryota; kingdom Viridiplantae; phylum Streptophyta; class Magnoliopsida; order Poales; family Poaceae; genus Avena; species Avena sativa. The sequence goes on along the minus strand of OV702285.1, from coordinate 42,083,971 downwards.
CCCTACGTCATTCTTCATCGTTGACAGCAAAAGCACCTACGCTGTCTTGCTGGGGAGGGATTGGATTCATGCCAACTGCTGCATTCCATCCACGATGCACCAGTGCCTGATACAGTGGGATGGAGATGAAGTGGAGGTCATTCATGCAGATGATTCGATTGAGATCTCCATAGCTGGCATGAACATCTGGGAGGCAGGAGACCAAGAGCCGATCTCTGGAGTCAGTCTAGACGGCTGTGAGCGCATTGAAGCTACAAAAAACGGGGTGAGGCTGGTCTTATCCACTGGCCTGACAGAGTAGCAAAGTCCACGATCATACGTGGTATGGCCGATCCCTGCGATCGGCCGCAAAAAATAAAAAGCAGTAAGCTTACGACAAACAGGTCATGCAGTCGTAGTAGGGAGATTCCCTGCCATTGTAGAGCACAGTTAAGTTGTAAACCTTCCTTGACTAATACAATCGAAAAGGGGGCCGATTCCGGCAATCGGCCCAAATTATCTTTGTTATCCTCACCAACTGTTCGCCCCGTGTTTAGCATCGAGTTAGCAGGTGACGGAAAGCTAGGGTATGGGTTTACATCCGCTGATGAGCTAGAGGAGATTGACATCGGTCCTGGGGATAAGCCACGACCAACATTTATCAGCAAGAAGTTAGATCCGAATCTGCGGGGTCCGATGATAGCTTTGTTGAAAGAGTATCCAGATTGCTTTGCCTGGGATTATACAGAGATGCCCGGGTTAGACAGGAGCATCATTGAGCATCGACTCCCGCTTAAAAAGGGGTTTCGGCCGTTCCAGCAGCGAGCACGACAGATGAAGGCCGAAATTTTGAAAGAAGTCAAGAAGGAGATCGAGAAAATGTTGACAGCCAAGTTAATCAGGCCATGCAGGTATGCTGAGTGGATTTCTAGTATCGTACCTGTAGAGAAAAAGGATGGCCGCTGGCGTGTTGCCATAGATTTTCGGGATCTCAATAGAGCTACTCCGAAGGATGAGTATCCGATGCCGGTAGCAGAGACATTAATCAACGCAGCCGCTGGTCATAAAATCTTGAGCTTCATGGATGGCAATGCCGGTTACAACCAAATTTTTATGGCTCCGGAAGATATACACAAGACTGCATTCAGAGTCCCAGGTTCAGTGGGGTTGTTTGAATATGTAGTCATGACGTTTGGACTGAAGAACGCCGGCGCCACATACCAAAGAGCCATGAATTACATCTTCCATGATCTGATCGGCAAGCTGGTGGAAATTTATATCGATGACGTGGTGGTCAAGTCAGCTTCAGTACAAGGACACTTGGACGATCTGCGGCGCGTCCTGGACCGAACAAGGAAATTCGGCCTACGGATGAATCCAAAGAAGTGTGCCTTCGGTGTGACGGCCGGTCAGTTCTTGGGTTTCTTGGTGCATGAACGAGGAATTGAGATCGGCCTGAAAAGTCAGGAGGCAGTGCGAACAATGAAGCCACCTACCACGAAGAAAGAACTGCAGTCTCTCATCGGCAAGATCAACTTCGTCAGAAGATTCATCTCCAATCTGTCAGGAAGAATAGAGCCGTTCATGGGACTTGTGAAAATTAAAACTGATGAGGAGTTCCGCTGGGGGACAGAACAACAACGAGCCTTCGACGAAATCAAAGAATATCTGACAAAGCCACCAGTATTGGTTCCGCCCCAGCCGGATAGGCCGTTCTACATTTACTTGTCAGTAGCTGACACGTCCATCGCCTCGGTGGTGGTGCAGGTTTATGATGGTCTGGAGCGAGTTGTGTTTTATATCAGCAGAAGGATGCTGGATGCAGAGACAAGGTATCCTGAGATCGATAAGTTGTGCCTCTGCCTGTTTTTCACCTGTACCAAGCTGCGCCACATCTTGCTCTCGGCAGAGATTATCATTATATGCAAATCAGATGTCATAAAGCACATGCTGTCGGCTCCTATGTTGAAAGGCCGACTCGGCAAATGGATGTTTGCATTATCGGAATTTGACATCCGGTACCAACCCGCGAAAGCGATTAAGGGTCAGGCATTAGCTGACCTTATTGCTGAAAGGATCAACACTGATATAGCAGCGCTGTCTATACGAGCGTGGGCTATGTTTTTCGATGGATCGGTTTGTGATGATGGTTGCGGCATTGGCATTCTACTCGTGTCGCCCCGGGGGGCAACATATTCCTTCTCCATCAGGCTTGCTACCCCGTGCACCAACAACGTCGCCGAGTACGAGGCGATACGCATGGGAATGAAGTTGCTCATCGAAGCTGGAGCAGAGGCAGTGGAAATTTTTGGAGACTCCAAATTGGTGATTTCCCAACTCACGGAGGAATACAAGTGTGAGAGCGAGTCGCTCTTCCCATTATGGTTGCAATGCCGTGAGCTCATGGCACAGTTCCGGTACATAAACTTTAACTGGATCCCGCGATCGCAGAATGCAGAGGCGAATGATCTTGCACAAATGGCTTCAGGCTACAAGGACGTAGCAGAGGGAACTGATGTTCAAGTACAGTTCCTGGAGGCGGACGACTGGAGAGCCGATATCTTCAATTACTTGAAAGATTCGGCTCAGGGGGCACCTAAACGGATAAGGTACAAGGCCATGAAGTATGTGCTTATCGGGGACGACATGTTCTACAGGACTCTGGAAGGATTACTGCTCAAATGTCTGGGACCAACCGAGGCCAATCGGCTCCTACACGAGGTACATGAAGGCGCCTGTGGAACTCACCAATCGGCTCACAAGATGAAATGGTTGATCAGGCGATCAGGGTTTTATTGGCCCACCATGCTTGAGGACTGCTTTAAGTACTACAAAGGGTGTCAAGCATGTCAGAAATTTGGAAAAATTCAGACGGTACCCGCGTCAGCAATGAACCCCATCATCAAGCCTTGGCCATTCCGAGGTTGGGGCATGGATATGATTGGCAAGATCAATCCTCCAACAAGCAAAGGCCACGTGTGGATTTTGGCCATTACGGATTATTTCACTAAATGGGTGGAAGCCGTCCCTATGAAGTCAGTGAGCTCGAAGGATGTTGTCGATTTTGTGAAGAAACATGTCATTCATAGATTCGGGATTCCCCAAACGATCACGACCGATGGAGGTTCGGTCTTCACTTCTTACGAGTTTAGAGAGTTCTGTGAGGACACGGGAATTAAGCTGATCCGATCATCTCCGTACTATGCTCAAGCAAATGGGCAAGCTGAAGCGTCCAACCAGAGCCTTATCAAGCTGATCAAGAGGAAGATCGATGAGCACCCTAGGCGTTGGCACGAGGTTTTGTCAGAGGCTTTATGGGCTTATCGCATGTCATGTCATGGAGCAATAAAAACCTCGCCATACCATCTAGTCTATGGACAAGAAGCCGTATTGCCCTGGGAAATTACGGCTGGATCGAGATGTGTCACTTTTCAGAACGATCTAACAACTGAAGAATATATGGTCCTGATGAGTGACAGTGTTGAGGATTTAACTGAGCTTAGGCTGTGGTCGCTTGAAAAAATCAAAGAAAATAAGGCCAAGGTAGCTCGTGCATATAATAAAAAGGTGAGACCGAAGGAGTTCCACGTTGGCGATCTGGTATGGGAAGCTGTGTTGCCACTGGGGACTAAGGATGCAGCATATGGTAAATGGTCTCCAAATTGGCATGGGCCATACAGGGTCGATCAAGTTTTAAGGGGAAACGCGTACATGCTTGAGGAGCTGGATGGCGTAAAATTCCCAGTGGCTGTCAACGGTCAACACCTCAAGAAATATTTCCCAAGCATGTGGGATGATGGACAGTGAAATATGGGGGCCGATACATGAAATCGGCCAATAAAAAAATACAGCCGATGCACAGCCATCGACTCTAGAGGTTCAAACTGCTACGAGCAGGTGTCAGTATACGCGAAGAAGCTACTGAAGGAATGCCTCGAAGGCGTGGAGGGCGTCAGCACGGACACGATCCACCTCGGCGATCTCGGCTTCGTCGTCTTCGTCCTTGCCCGTCACTAGCTGCTTGTTCAGGGCACGTATTTCCGCCAGATCAGTTTTCAGTTGAGCTTTGAGGCCTTCCGCTTCGTCTTGGGAGCGGGTGATGAGTGCTTCTTTGTCACGGATGAGCTGTTTAGTCGCCCGGACCTTCTCTTCAAGGTCTCCCAGTTCCTTTTTTAAGGATGCGAGCTCGGCGGTGCTGACAGAGGTGTCAGTTTTGACATCCAGAGACGCCTTTTTCTTGTTGAGCTGCTGACATTTGTCTGCAATGTTGGCCTTCAGTGGGAGTTGGGCGCGGCGCAGATTAATCCTCTCGCGAGCCAACTTCACCCTTGACCCGTAGAAAGACAGAGTTACAACTGGCCAAAGCTTCACCTGCAGTGCTACTGGGAGTTGGTCCTTGATTTCAGCAAGGACGCTCTTCACCTCTTCAGAGCCCTCGATCAACTTCTCGATCGGGGAGGACAGCAAGGCTTTGAGACGCTGGAATTGAGGTAGAACATCCCTTGTTCGTGGTTCATCGTCAGCAACAGGGAGAGTCGGTTCGATGGATTCAGGGTCGAACGTCAACAGACCTGAGATATCACAACCCTGGCAGGCCGAAATGGCGTCAGTATGCGTCGAACACGGAGGGAAGAGCCGAACGAAGCGAACGTACCTCTCCTAAGGTCAAGGGGATAGCAGATGACGGGACCATCGGTTTGTGTGTTGTTGCTGGGGGCTTGGCCAAAGTGGTAGCCGTTTCAGTTACACCTTCAGGGATTACTAGATCCAGCCTTGCGACAGGCATCGGCGCTTCCCCGGCTTTCCCACTAGGAGCGTCAATCGCCTGCATGGAAGGTGCTTGCCGATGTAAATAGTGATGAATCGGCAGATAAAAAAAACAATTGGTAAGAGCATGGAGGGTGATGTTGCGAAACCTCCTGGCTTGACGAAGAAGTCTGCAGTTCCTTGCGAGCCCTTTTGGGGCTCACGACTGGCCCCGCCTCGACTGATGCTTGGGGGGCAGCAGGTTCAGGAACTGTCCTTTTCCTGGGAGCCGATTGTGGCAAATCTGGCTGGCTCGGGGTGATGGTCCAATCAGAGTCTGTTGGACCCAATTCTCCTCGATTGGATTGTGTGTCCTCGCTGGAGGTGTCTTCGACGGAAGCCTGTAAGAAAAAGGGGAGCTAGTAAACACAAGCATGTTTGCAAGGATGAAAGAGATCAACCAAGGCATGGATCAGCGTACATGCGAACTTTCTGGGGAAGGACTCCGGCGCCTCAGGGTCTTCCTGGCAGCTACCTTCCTCACCACCGTTCTTGTTTTAGTTGGAACTCGAGAGGCGGCGGACCCAGAAGTGGCTTGGATCTTGGAAGCCGATTGTGGTAGTATCGGCTGGTTCTGCATCACGACCTTTTTAAACGGTGGCGAATTTTTGCAGAAAAGGACCACAGGAGCTGGTGGGAAGAATTCGAAGGGGGAACCATCATCGTGTGTAGGTTCAGGACTATCTTGTTGCTGCAAGGAGACAGAGCGGGTTATTAGAAGGATCATTTGGGAACTGCATCAAGAAAATTTACAAGTAATAGTACCTGTTCTACGGGGATATCATAGTCAGCATCGAGCTGTTTCAGCAACGGTCCCAGAGCTCTTCTGAAAGCATGAGTCTTCCACATCGCCCACCAGTTCTCAAAACCATCGGTTGATGAAGTGAAGATGAGGTTGTTGGGATTTGGGATGGTTAGAGCATCGAAGAAGGAGTAACACCTTTGACTGGTGAGAGGATCGGGCAGGTCAGATCTGCTCTCTGTAAGATGGTGGAGAAAGAAATGGGGAGGTACTTGCGCAAGGCCAAATTGCCGAGCCACTACGACTGGCTGGTAGAATTCATATCCAGGCTTGATTATTCTATTGGATGTGCTCATGCCAACTGGAAGAAAGCAGGGACGGATCACAGTAGAAAACAGCTGCCGAGTGCTAGTGTCATCGGCAAAGTTGTCTAGCCTGAAGGAGAGTGGATTTTCAAAATGTTCCGATTCTTCCGTGTAAGGAAAGAAGATAGGATTATCCAGGCCTTGGAAGAAAATGCTGAACCATTTGGATGCTTCCTGAGGGATCAGTTTGCTACCTGGCAGTCTGTACAGAGCTTGGCCATAGCTGGTACATCGGATCTGCTTCCCTTTGACATTTGGAAAGGTGCAACTCGCCAAAAGGGGGAAGTTTGGGACGTGGTTTTGAAAATACAGCTGGGCCCATAGCTGAATGAACCACCAAGGACCTCCTGTTTTGATTGCTAGGCCGGAGAATAATTTGACAGACATCAACTGGAGATATCGATAGACTTCTCCAAGGAACAGTTTGCCGATGCCAAGTTGAGTGCCTTTGGCAAGTTCGTGGGCCAAGGAGAGGTAATTCTTGGTTGGAGCCAGGGAAGGGCCACAGAATATGAAATGTTCCAGCCAGAAGTTGAGGAAAGCCGTGTGTTCTTTCTCTGTGACAGGGCCTTTAGTTTTCATGTGTTTTTGAAGATAGGCACCCCAGTTCGTGCAGTCTGTTTTGGAAGAAAGCTTGTAGGGGACCTTTGTCAACTTAAAAGCAGAGGGGCTGGGTGATGTAACGTCCAGACCAGTAATCATCACCACGTCTAACAGAGTTGGTGTCATGGGGCCATGACCAAACATGAAGCAGTTCAGAGCATCGGACCAGAAATAGCCGATGGTTTTTAGAAGATTTTCATGTTTCTCCAAGGGAGACAATGACAAATGCAAGGCGTCAGCTATTCCTGTGGTTTCCCATTGAGATTGGTAAGTTTTGGCTACCCTGATGAACCAAGAGACCCAATGTTCAGGAGGATTAGGCCAGGCTCGCAAGCAGTCGGCCCAAGAATTCAAATCTAGGTTTTGGCTTGCGAAGGGGATTCTGTTTGCCTCGCAAGAGATCAGATGGGCAGGACTAGATTCTGTCCGGGGGCCAAGACAGAGAGAATTTGGGAGAGAAGGATGCGGCAGCAGGATGTCTGAAACCTAAAAAATTTAACGGTGGAATAAAGCATTAATTCAGGTGTTTGCTATTAATTCTAGCGCCGTGTTCAGACTACGAGGAGCAGGCATACCTTCAGACCAGAGACCGCTGTGTTGATATTGGACGATTCCGCCATCTTGTTTGCCGGCGGAGATGGATCTATGCGATTGGGGATCGAGGGTTCTTGTCGCGGTAAGCTCGATCTATGCGGTGAGGAAATTGGAGATCTGGTCTAGCCTTTTTGAAGAGGGTCGCAGGTTACCGTTTGAAGTTGGAGAGTGGCCGTTCAGATTTATCTAAATATGTGACCAAATTTGACCTTGTCAATGTTTGTGGGGAAGGTCGATGTGTTACCATCGGCTCGTTGGGTTTTGACTTGGTTGACCATATGAGCGTAATATGGTGAAAGCCGATACATTGCTATCGGCTTCTGGAGCGTTGACTTATTTTGACTATCGGCGAAAGGCGAATTGGAAAAGCAATCTTTGTTGATTCAAAAGACGATTGTTTACAATGGAGCCGATTGCTTACAAAAGGAAATCTACTGCTAAGTACTACTACTACTAGTTCCTAATCTAGAGGCCGGTGTCGTCGCCGCTGTCCTCGCCGTCGTCGTCCTCGCTGTCATCAGCGCTGCTGCCAGCGTCGTCTTCGTCGCTGCTGCTGAGGATTTCAGCGGGGGCCTCCTCGTCCTCGTCGTCGTCTTCGGTGTCCTCGCTGGACCCGGCGCGGAAGCGCTTCACCGACGGGTATTCCTCGGAGGAGGTGTCCTCCTCCGCTTCTTCCTCCTCGTCGGAGGATTCGATGCCATCCCATGACCAGGCGTCGTCGGAGCTCTCCACCTCCAGTTCCCCGTCGACCAGGAACTGAAGGCCCTCCTCGCCGTCGGTCAGGGACTCGTCGTCCTCCGACCAAGAGGCGAAGTCCCAGCCCCTCTCGTCCCACCAATGTGGGGCGAGAGCCTCGTACACCGCCATTGGCGGGTGCTCCGGCGTCGACTCTCGGTCGCTCATCGTGTTGGAAGATTGGGAGGAAAGGGCAGATGATTCGGAGGAAGAAGAGGAGGCCATGGCGGAGGAAGAGGGTTTTTTCGGCGGAGGAAGAGGGTTTTTTGGCTAAGGGAGGAAGATGGGGGCTGCAAACTGCTCAGATGAATTTAAATAAGGGGACTAGTGGAAGACGGTTCAATGCCATAGCAGTTTCCATAATGTGGTGCCAAAACGGTCAAATCATGCACTGCGGAGGAGTTGAGAAGACAGGGCATCATGATGAGGGGGTGGCGTGACGATTCTGCTCTGCAACGCGTAACCCGATACAAAAAAAAGGAGAAGGGGAGAAGAAAAACATCAACGGAGTGGTTTTGGAATTATTATTGCCAAAACCAGGGGGGCATGTGTTATCGCCATATTTTTGCCAAAGGAGGAGATGGGCCGTAATCAAGATGGGCTTGGAAGATACATATATGCAACGTGTTGTTGAATCGGCCTTGTGCGTGGATTTGGGCTAAATTGCCCGTGTATCTTATGTTGTAGTAGGTTACGTTTCGGTTTAAGTAAAGAGATAGGATTGCTAGGTTTACTCCAAAGATAGGAAGTCTCCGGACTATAAATATGTACCTAAGGTTATTGAGAAAAGGAGGACGATCACGTTCACAACAAACATAATCTCGGCGCATCGCCACCCCTTGTTTCTAGGGTTTTTCTCCGGTAAGTGTCATGCTGCCTAGATCGCATCTTGCGATCTAGGCAGTATCTACTTATGCGTTATTTGGTGTTACTCGTGCTGAAGCCTTGTTGATGGCGAGTAATACTTTTATCATAGATTTGTTTAGGCTAGCATCGGTACTTTTTGCTATGATTGCTTAGCTATGCTGCCTTTGCTTATCTCGCTGCCTTTGCACCTGTTCGGGGTGTAAGGGTAGCATCTTGCTTGATCTTTATTCCGTCGATTCGATCCGTTATAGTTTTGCCTTGTTTTCCAAGGTTTAGTTTGATATCCACGTGGTCAGGCCTTGCAAACGGGTTGAACGATCCAGTAGTACGTAAAGATATGGTTTGCTAATTCGAGAGGAGTTGTTCCGGGAATTGACTTTACGTCGGTTGTTAGGCCTTCTCTAGGGTTAGTTTTCTATCATCTTTTGTATTTACCAGGCTCAATTACGTGTAGGATGTTCCAATTACGTGGTGAAAACGTTAAACTGTCGTAGATCGATTTAACTTGTATTGATGAAGCAAAACCCCATGTTATCATAGATCTAATGCAGAACCATGGGATAATCGGCTCCAAGAGACGATTCACAGGGAAACCTGGGAGCCGGTTGCGGCTCGAATTTTACGTATGTATGTTTGCCATGCAGGAAACCAATCGAAGCAATCCATCACCTTCCTGATCAGGTATAGGTCAGGTGGCACGCCCTCGAACCAGCCAGGCCGTGTGCCGGAGTTTTGCGGGCCGTTGCCCGAGGGACCAGGACCCACCAGCAGTTCTGGGAGCCTCCCGGCTCTCCGTGTTGCCCGTCGCTGCTCGCCGGTGGGTTTTGGTAGGCAACACAAACTGAGATGGTACTACACACCCAAAAGTGCAAGAACAAATCAACTAAAAGCCAAAATTGGGTGTGTTCTCCATAAGAACAAGACGTAGGCAAGAAAAACCAAAGAGAGCCAATAGAAACCAACTCTTCTCAAGGAAGAGGGCGGTGGCTGAAGCCACCATGTTGGAGCGCATGGCATGACACCGCGAAGATGTATCTTGGGTTCAAAACCAATGCTCATCAATGACCCACATATCGCAAAATCATATTAAGGGAAATGATTTTTCTTGCTTTCGGCATTATGGGGGAGGGTTAGCCCAATCAATTAGGACCACACTCCCCCTATGTCTATTCCCACATCTAAACCAAATACATGAAGAAGAGTAAGTGAGTATGCAAGGGTAGTCAAGCCAAGCTCCATGAGTCTATGATATTTGTAGGGGTTCGTAGCATGGAAAACAACAAATTTCTACTGCATGCACACAAACAAGCCAAGATCTATCTACTATATTGTAGCAACGAGTCGATTAGAGTGCTCACCCTCGAAGATTCCAAAGCGGTTAACGAGAGCATATTCTCGTGGGTGATGTAGTTGTACACTTGCCGATCTCAAGATCGCATAGACGATCCTTCTGGCGTTGCGTTCCGGCAGTGCTTCCGCAGTCGGTCACACGTTCGGTACTCGATGAAGACCTTCCTATCCCTTGTTCCAGCAGGCAGCGGAGGTTGTAGTTCTCCCCTCGCGATTCTGGCAGCACGACGGTGTGGTGTCGGAAGTAGAGGGAAGATCCGGCAGAGCTTCGCCTAAGCCGGTGCGAGTTATGGTGGATCTAGGGTTTCCGGCGATCTAGGTTTAGAAGGTCGGAGAGGAGGAGGAGGTGTCGGGCGCCTAGGGCGACGGCGACGGATACCTAATAAAAGAAGGTGGATTAGGATACCTAATCAGGATAAGGAACTAAGAAGATACCCCAAATTAAGGAGTTTTTAATAAGGACATATCCATAAAGAAGGATAATAAAAGAAACTTTGGAGTATTGGAGATAACCAGTGGGAGATTGCCAAGTACGATCAGAATTCAAAGAAAAGATCTAGATATGGGGTATTACAATTATTCCCATTGAGGTTACCATGGAGTTGAGACATATCGTAATCATTGCAAGACAATTCCTTACTCCGAAACGTGAGAGTATGCGAACTTCGAGGATGAAGTTTATTTTAAGGGGGAGAGTCTGTAACATCCCAGCATTAGGGCTTAGAAATAAGCAGAACACCGATGTGTGCATTGCATTCATGCATAGAAAATCCGAATAATTTTCGCGCTTTTAAATTAAGACTTGTCAAAGAGATTGAAGCTTCTCTTAACTTGATGGAATTGAAGTAGATCATCAAGTTGACTACGATAAGTTTCAATATGACCTTTGTTAAAATCTTAAGTTGGGTAAACATGATTTGATCTAAGGGTAGATCAAATGTAATAAAATTAAACCCTACTATATTACTTAATGGTTCATATTTGATCCTTAAGTAATCATATCCTAGTATTCATTATACAACTTATGAATACCAAATTATAAACATAATTTAAGTAGTAGGAATGTAACAACTAAATCTTGATATATCTTAATCTCATCTACTTATACCATGAGTATCATGGAAATACCTAACTTTAACTCTCTAGTGAGATTGAGTAGGAAAGAAACCAAAGTTAAGATCACTCACCATATATCTTTCTTTCCATATCAGACTTTATCATCTCTATTGAATCCTATCCTTATTTTTGTTGTTCATCAATATTGAGTAATCAATTATTGATTCACCCATTCTTAACCTATCAATTCTTGATCTATCAACTCTTTTCCTTATTATAGCATTCACTTAAGGCTTATAAAGAAAGAAGTAAGAAGAGATAAGTAGTGATGCTAGTTCTAGATGTTATCTATAGGATGGGAGTGATTTGAGGAAATCAAATCAATATAGTAACAAAGAAAATTACAAGAATGAAGTCTGAAGATAAGTTACCAGGAGTAGTCCTATTGGATCAAGTAGGTATAGTCAATGAATTATATCTCTTAATCCAATAGAGCTAAACAGAATATGATTATAATACAACTATAATGTTGTATTGATGAAGCCTTGATTATCCAACTGGAAACCTAAACCATAAAGGATCAAAGGATTATAATGATCATGCCTTATTCACCAATATTGAATGCTTATACCATGTATAAGTGACATTGGTGGATAAAACATGATTGAACCATAATATAGATATAGTATCTTAGATTATTCATTACATGTCACATTAATATAATGTGAGGTTAGAATGTTAGATATTGGAGTCAAGTAGAGACAAGATAGTAGGATTAAAATGATGTTAGGGCAACATTGGATTATAGAAATAGTATTTTCCTCTTGGGAAAATACTAAACACTTAAAGAAAGTAGAATTTGATGTATACATCTACTGAAGTGATATTAGTGAAGGATGATTTAGGAAGGGTATGAATGGAGTTAGATGTGACCACTTGTTGGGTTAGAGATTATTAATAGTAGAATAGTTGTTATAGCCAAGTATAAATATGAGAATATTATGAAAGCTTTAGTATTAAGCTCATTGGATTTATAAATGTCTTTAGAATCATAAAAGGTGGATAAGAATATTCTTGTGAAGTAAAGCTCATCATGTTAACACATGATGATGGATATAGAGAAGTAATATATCTAGGAAAGGAATTCCTTAATCAGAAGTTAAGAATTATGAAGTATGGAATATAGGAATCCTTGCTGAACACTAAACCCTAAATCTAAGACCAAACCTAATATTCACTTTCTATGGTTGATCTACCATCTTGTTTCCACAATGCTTCATAGGAATATTTTTCTATAACAAATTCCTTGAGCACATCTTTGTCATCTTTCAACCATCATCATCATAGGTGCTTAGGAACTATCTTTATCAATGCTTTCTCCTAAGTTATCCTAGAAAATAATTCCACTATTTTACTTTGAATGGTGATGTTATTAAAGATCACAAACATAAAGACAATGTGATTAACCATTAATCTTTATACACATCAATAAAATAAACTTGTGAATATTAAATCTTCTAAGAACTTATGGTAAAGCATTTTCAATTCAAACTTTAACTCATTAGTTAGTAGTAATACATTTTATAATAAGTTTATGAATTGATGCCCAATTAAATTCATATTAAAGGATCTCCCAAATAATAAGAGAAAAAGGATCTATTAAAAGAAAATAAAAATTATAACATTATATAATAAAAGATCATTATATGATCCTAATGTAACATCCCAAAAATACTAAACTTGGATCATCAAACTCTAATCATCAAATTTAGGGTTAACAAAAACTTTTCTAAATAAAAATATGAAAGCATGCATGTGTGTGTGCATCCCATTTTGAATTCTTTTGAATTGCCATGTTTATGTGTTTCTTTGCTTGAAAAATGTTTCTTAGGTGATATAAACATCATCTAAACAATTCCCAAACTTTTCTTAAAGACAAATAAATCAAAACAAAGCTAAATGAGTGAATGGTCATTTTGACCAATTTAACTCCCATGCCTACTTTGGCTGTCTCAAACTTTCAGAACTTAAGAGAAACTTTTCTATATCTTTACATCCCTTGATTGTACTCATAACAAAGTATCAAGGCCCACTTTGTGATCATCCAGAAACTTTCAAATGCATAGTTTAAATGACAATTCAAAATTGAATCTTGATCATATGGCAAGATCCCACTTTTTCAAAAACCACTCAAACAAGCTCAACTTTCAAAACCCAAGCATCCGCAGACTCACCGGCACCAAGCTAGCACACCCACCAAAAATCTTTTCAAAATTCAAAACTTGAGTTCTTGCGGCCATTTCATCAAACACTTGGCAGACACAAATCAAACAAAATCCAAACGCTATTGTGAGCAGTGATTGAAGCCTAACTTGTTTCCTCTTTGGTTACAACTAAGTTTTAGAAGATCATCTATCTCAATTGCACACCCTTAGCATCACTGTAAGCTTGGCATTGCCATCAATGGTGAGCAGGCCAAATGCACACTTGTCACCCCCATGTCGACAGCAAGATAGGAGGAGAAACAAGCCTAGCCAGCATGTCTGGGAGCAGGCCAACATCCCACCGCCACTCCCTGTCCAGCGCTCGAACATTGCCAGCCACTGGACCACGCGCACGAACCATGCCAACCTCGCCAGCAACCATGCCGAGAGCACGCCCCATGCGCCACGCTCGACCGACGCCCACAGACCGTGCACCACCCTCGCCACGTGCATACGTGATCACCACCCTCCCAGCAACCCCACAGACACGCTCGTTCGCCGCCACGCGGATCACGCGCGTTGTGCGCCATTAAATTCTCTGTCGGCCACGCGCAGAGCACCGTCGTGTTCCGACCAAACCGCACCGCCCCACGTCTCGCCACCGTGTCGTTGAGCATCGCGAGGGAGCACCGCACCGCCCCCTACCGTCGCCCACACTGATAGCTGTCTGTACCGTCGACCACGATGAGCTCACCGTGCGTCCCGTCGGTCCCCTCGCTCCACTATAAATAGAGGCCACCCCAGCCGAATTGAGCACACCATCTTATTCCCCTCTCCTCACTGATCGTGCCACACCGTTCCTGGAGCAAGGCAAGCAGCGCATCGCCGGAATTTCACCGGAGCGCGCTGTTGGAGATATGCCCTAGAGGAAATAATAAATGTAGTTATTATTATATCTTTGTGTTTATGATAAATTTTTACATTCATGCTATAATAGTATTAACGAGGAAACATTAATACTTGTGTGATTTGTAAACTTAAATTAAGTCCCTAGTAAAGCCTCTATATATCACTAGCTTGTTGGTTAAATGATTGTGGTTTCCCTATCATGAACATTGAGATGTTATTAACAACAAGATCATATCGTTAGGAGAATGATATGGTGGACATACTCCTATAGATAAGCGTAGCATAAAGATCAAGTCATTTTAATATTTCAATTGCTATATGCTTTCTGATACATAGTAACCTAATTCCTTCGACCATGAGATCATGCATATCACCTTTACTGGATGGATGCTTTGATGACATCAAACACCACACTGTAACTGGGTGGCTATAAAGATGGCATTGAGTGTTCGGAAAGTATTGGTTGAGACACATGGATCAAGAGTGGGATTTGTCCATCCATATGACGGATAGATATACTCTGGGCCCTCTCGGTGAAATGTCATCCAATTAGCTTGCAAGCATGTGACTGTCTCACAAGGGATCACATATCACGGGAACGAGAAAAGAGTACTTATCAGTAACGAGGTTGAACTAGGTATGCAGAGATACCGACGATCATAACCTCGGATAAGTAAACTATCGTGAGACAAAGGGAAATTGGTATCGTATGTAAGTGGTTCATTCGATCGGAAAGTAATCGTAGAAATATTTGGGAACCATATGAATTTCCAGATTCCTCTATTGGTTATTGTTCGGAGAAGTGTCTCGATCATGTCCGCATAATTCACGAACCGTAGGGAGACACACTTAAGGATTCGACGTTGTTTGAGTAGTTATGGAATGATGAGAAAGAGTCTGAATGTTGTTCGGAGTCTCGAATGGGATTCGGGATATCACGAGGAGATCCGGAATGGTCCGGAGAATAAGATTCATATAAGGAAAGTCCTGTTTCGGAGTTGGGGAATGGTTCCGGTGTTTTCATCGGGAATGTTCTAGAAGGTTCCGGAATGTCCGGCACCCCAGAGGGGAAGGGTACATGAATGTGTTATATGAAGTTGGTATGATTGCATTATGTACTAGGTGTCATCGCTGAACAAAATAGAGGGTTTATTCAAATCCTAGTTTGAAAAAGTCAAACGGCAATTTGAAAGTCAAATGGCTATTTTTGGGAAGTAGAGAGGGAGGTGGAAACCGAGTTGGGGAGGAGTTCCTCCCCTCCACCGCCGGCCCACCTCCAAGCCGAGTTGGGGAGGGACTCCCTTCCCCTTGGCCGGCCCCTCCACCTATATAAGGAGGGGCAGGGCTCCCCTCCTAGACACACAACTCCTCCGCCTCTAAACCCTAGCCGCCGGCGCCTCCACCTCCACTGCCGCCGCCGCCGCCCTAGGGCAAACCGCCGCCGCCGCCTAGCTAACCCTAGCCGCCGGCTTGCCCCCTCCTCGGCGTGTCTAAACCCTAGATCGTCGAGGGCTCTCTCATAGTCCACCATACTCGCTCCGGCTTAAGGCGAAGCCCTGCGAGATCTCCCCTCTACTTCCGGTACCACGCCGTTGTGCTGCCGGAATCGCGAGGAGAGTGCTACAACCTCTGCTGCCTGCTGGAACAAGGGAGAGGAAGGTCTTCGTCGAGTACCGAATGTGTGACCGACTGCGGGAGCGCTGCTGGAACGCAGAGCCGGAAGGATCGTCTACGCGATCTTGAGATCGAGAAGAGTACGACTACATCACCCACGAGAATCCGCTCTCGTTAAACACTTTGGAATCTTCGAGGGTGAGTTATTCCATCGACTCGTTGCTACAATCTAGTAGATAGATCTTGGCTTGTTTGTTTGTATGCGGTAGAATTTTTTTTCCATGCTACGAAACCCTACAGTGGTATCAGAGCCGTGTCTATATGTAGATCTGTTGCACGAGTAGAACACAATGGTCATTGTGGGCGTTGATGCTTTTATTGTCGATTGCTTCTTGTGTACTTTGCATCTTGCGGGATGTTGGGATGAAGCGGCCCGGGCTAACCTTACATGACATCGTTCATGAGACTTGCTCCACGCTTGACATGCAACTTGTATTGCATAAGTGGCTTTGCGGGTGCCTGTTTCTCCTAGCATAGTTAAGATTCAATTTACAATGGGTGATTAACAATGCTAGTATCAATGTTGTGGTTCTTGTTCGTAAGTTAGAACAACACTTATTGAAAGCCCCAAACCACGTAAAACATGCAAAGAAAGTAGAGGCGTCTAAATTTGTTTTGCAGGGGTGTGCAGTGATGTGATATGGCCATGATTGTAATTATATTTGATGTATGCAATGATCCTTATTGTAAGTTGGCAACCGGCAGGAGCCATATGGTTGTCTTTAATTTATGTTAAGACCCGCGTGTCTATTCAAAGTAGTTGTAATAGTTGAAGCCGGTGGACGACAACCATGGAGAAGCGTCATTGACCTTGATGCAATGCCGGTGATGATGGAGATCATGTTCGTGCTTGAAGATGGAGATCGGAAGCACAAAGAAGAAAGGCCATATCATATCACATATTATGAATTGCATGTGATGTTAATCCTTTATGCATCTTGTATTGCTTAGTAGACGACGGTAGCATTATAAGATGATCCCTCATGCACATGAATTTCAAGTCATAAAGTGTTCACCCTTAGTTAGCACCGTTGCTAAAGCTTGTTGTTTCGAAGCACCACGTGATGATCGGGTGTGTTAGATTCCGCAAGTGTATACAACGTGAGCAAGCCAGATTTGCTCATGCGGAAGCTAAGGTTTGATCTTGATGAGCCTAGCATGTACAGACATGGTCTCGGAACACGGATCACCGAAAGGTAAAGCATGAATCATATAGTAGATATGATTAACATGTCGATTGTTCGCCATTGAAACTATATCAACTCTCGTGATTTGGTTCATGTGATCACTAAAACAATGTGAGGGATATTGTTTTGAGTGGGAGTTCACCTAGATTAATTTTATTATTAATTTGAACTCAATTTGTCATAAACTTAGTCTAAACTATTGCAAATATGTTGTAGATCAATGGCAGCCCCTACCATCAATTTTAATGCGTTCCTAGAGAAAGAAAAGTTGAAAAACAATGGAAGCAACTTCGCGGATTGGTTCCGCAATTTGAGGATTGTCCTCACAACTGGTAATTTGACCTATGTGCTAGATGCACCGCTGGGTGACCCACCTGCAGCTGATGCTGCCGATGAAGTAAAGAATGTTTACCTCACTCGGAAGATTCAGTACTCCACAGTTCAGTGTGCTATCTTGTATGGTTTAGAATCGGAGCTTCAGAAAAGGTTTGAGAATTCAGACCCATATGATATTGTCGAGGATCTCAAATTGATCTTTGAGACTCATGCGGCAATTGAAAGCTATGAGGCTTCTGAAAAGTTCTTTAACTGCAAGATGGAAGAGGGCAGCTCCGTCAGTGAGCATGTGCTTAAGATGTCTGGGCACGCAAATAAACTTCAAAGCTTGGGTATAGTGATTCCTAATGCTTTGGGGATTTACCGCGTCCTCCAATCACTACCACCAAGTTACAAGAACTTTGTGATGAACTACAACATGCAAAACATGAACAAGACGTTGCCAGAACTCTTTGCCATGTTGAAATCTGCAGAAGTGGAGATCAAGAAAGAGCACCAAGTGTTGTTGGTCAATAAGACCACCAAATTCAAGAAAGGAAAGTCTAAGCAGAAGGGACACTTCAAGAAGGGTGGTAAGAAAGTTACCACGCCAACGAAGAAGACCAAGGCTGGACCTAAGCCTGATACTGAGTGCTTTTACTGCAAGGGAGAAGGTCACTGGAAGCGGAATTGCCCAAAGTACTTGGCGGATTTGAAGAACGGCAACATCAAGAAGAAAGGTATATCCGATATACATGTTATTGATGTGTATCTCACTAGTACTCGTAGTAGTGCCTGGGTATTTGATACTGGTTCGGTTGCTCATATTTGTAACTCGAAACAGGTGCTGCAGAATAAACGGAAGCTAGCGAAGAACGAGGTGACGATGCGCGTGGGAAACGGATCAAAAGTTGATGTGATCGCGGTCGGCACACTACCCCTTCATCTACCATCGGGATTAGTTTTATACTTAAATAATTGTTATTTGGTGCCTGCGTTAAGCATGAACATTATATCGGGATCTTGTTTATTGCGAGACGGTTACTTTTTTAAGTCCGAGAATAATGGTTGTTCGATTTATATGAGTAATATGTTTTATGCACATGCACCTTTGATAGATGGTCTATTCCTATTGAATCTCGATAGTGGAAATACACATATTAATAACATTGAGGCTAAACGTTTGAAATCAAGCGATAACCCGACCTATATGTGGCACTGTCGTCTTGGTCACATTGGAGTGAAGTGTATGAAGAAACACCATTCCGATGGACTTCTTGAATCACTTGATTTCGAATCACTTGAAAGATGCGAAGCATGTCTGATGGGTAAAATGACTAAGACTCCATTTTCTGGTATGATGGAGCGAGCTACGGACTTATTGGAAATCATACATACCGATGTGTGTGGTCCAATGAGTGTAGCATCGCGCGGTGGTTATCGTTATGTTCTTACCTTCACGGATGACTTGAGTAGATATGGGTATATCTATTTCATGAAACATAAGTCCGAAACTTTCGAGAAGTTTAAGGAATTTCAAAGTGAGGTAGAGAATCAACGTAACAAAAGGATTAAATTTCTACGTTCTGATCGTGGAGGTGAATATCTAAGTTACGAGTTTCGCGAGCATTTGAAGAAATGCGGAATACTTTCACAATTGACACCGCCGGGAACACCACAGCGTAATGGTGTGTCCGAACGTCATAATCGAACTCTCTTAGATATGGTTCGTTCTATGATGTCACGTACAGATTTACCGCTATCATTTTGGGGTTATGCATTAGAAACAGCCGTATTCACTTTAAATAGGGCACCATCTAAATCCGTTGAAACGACACCGTATGAATTATGGTTTGGGAAGAAACCTAGATTGTCGTTCCTTAAAGTTTGGGGGTGCGAAGCCTATGTAAAGAAGTTACAGCCAGACAAGCTTGAACCCAAAGCGGAAAAATGCGTTTTCATAGGATACCCGAAGGAAACTATTGGGTATACCTTCTATCATAGATCCGAAGGCAAAATATTCGTTTCCAAGAATGGATTCTTTCTAGAGAAGGAATTTCTCTCGAAAGAAGTGACTGGAAGGAAAGTAGAACTCGACGAGGTTGTCGAACCTTCTCTCGAAATTGCGAGTAACGCAGCACCGGAAGAAGTTCCTGTGGTGCCTGCAGCAATAAGAGAGGAAGCTAATGATGATGATCATGAAACTTCGGTTGAAGTTGCTACAGAGGTCAACGAGAACTCATACCAGTCCAGATTGGTATGATCCCGTTATGAGTGTCATGTTGGTGGACAACACCGATGACCCTGCGACATATGAGGAAGCGATGATGAGCCCAGATTCCAATAAATGGCAAGAAGCCATGAAATCCGAGATTGGATCCATGTACGAAAACCAAGTATGGACTTTGGTGGACTTACCAGATGGCCGGAAGGCTGTCGAGAACAAATGGATTTTCAAGAAGAAAACATATGCTGATGGTAATGTTACTGTCTATAAAGCTCGACTTGTCGCAAAAGGGTTTCGACAAATTCAAGGAGTTGACTACGATGAGACTCCCTCACCAGTAGCGAAGCTAAAGTCTGTGAGGTAGCAATCGCTGCATATTATGATTATGAGATATGGTAGATGGATGTCAAAACAGCATTCCTCAATGGAGACATTGATGAAGAGTTGTATATGATGCAACCCAAAGGTTTTGTCGATCCTAAATATGCTAACAAGGTATGCAAACTTCAACGGTCCATTTATGGATTGAAGCAAGCATCCCGAAGTTGGAATCAACGTTTTGATAAGGTGATCAAAAGTTTTGGTTTTATACAAACTTATGGAGAAGCTTGTATTTACAAGAAAGTGAGTGGGAGCTCTGTAGCATTCTTAATACTATATGTAGATGACATATTGTTGATTGGGAATGATGTAGACCTTCTTAATAGTGTCAAGGAATATTTGAATAATAGTTTTTCAATGAAAGATCTTGGCGAAGCAGCTTAGATTTAGGCATAAAGATTTATAGAGATAGATCAAGACGCCAAATATCATTGTCACAAAGTACATATTTGGACAAAGTTCTAAAGAGGTTTGGAATGGAAGATAGCAAGAAAGGGTTCTTGCCCATGTTGCCCAATACGACCTTGAGTAAAACTCAAAGTCCGACATCGGCAGAAGATAGAGAAAGGATGAGTAAGACTCCCTATGCCTCAGCCATAGGATCTCTAATGTATGCCATGCTATGTACTAGACCCGACATTGCATATGCTGTTAGTTTAACTAGCATATATCAAAGTGATCCAGGAGTGGATCATTGGACAGCGGCCAAAAACATCCTTAAGTACTTGAGAAGAACTAAGGATATGGTTCTTTCTTATGGAGGTGATGAACATCTCGTTCTTAATGGTTACACCGATGCTAGTTGGAACACCGATCCGGATGATTCTAAATCACAATCTGGATACGTATTTACTTTGAATGGTGCAGTAGTTAGCTGGAGGAGTGCAAAGCAAAGCGTTGTGGCGAGATCTTCAACTGAATTAGAATACATGGCTGCTTCGGAGGCTTCACATGAAGCGATATGGATGAAAGAGTTCATTACAGAGCTGGGTGTGGTTCCTAGTGCGCTGGACCCAATCTCTATCTACTGTGATAACATGGGTTCCATAGCCAATGTGCAAGAACCAAGGTCACACAAGAAGCTGAAGCATATCAAGCTACGTTTTCACGCTATTCGAGAACATGTCCAAGATGGGGACATAAAGATTTGCAAAGTACACACAGATCTGAATGTGGCGGATCCATTGACTAAACCTCTCCCGAGGGCAAAACATGACCATCACCAAACTGCCATGGGTGTTCGGTATATTACCATGTAATCTAGATTAGATGACTCTAGTGCAAGTGGGAGACTGTTGGAGATATGCCCTAGAGGCAATAATAAATGTAGTTATTATTATATCTTTGTGTTTATGATAAATGTTTACATTCATGCTATAATAGTATTAACGAGGAAACATTATTACTTGTGTGATTTGTAAACTTAAATGAAGTCCCTAGTAAAGCCTCTATACATCACTTGCTTGTTGGTTAGTAAATGATTGTGGTTTATCATGAACATTGAGATGTTATTAACAACAAGATCATATCATTAGGAGAATGATATGGTGGACATACTCCTATAGATAAGCGTAGCATAAAGATCAAGTCATTTTAATAGTTCAATTGCTATATGCTTTCTGATACATAGTAACCTAATTCCTTTGACCATGAGATCATGCATATCACCTTTACCGGGTGGATGCTTTGATGACATCAAACACCACACCGTAACTGGGTGGCTATAAAGATGGCATTGAGTGTTTGGAAAGTATTGGTTGAGACACATGGATCAAGAGTGGGATTTGTCCATCCATATGACGGATAGATATACTCTGGGCCCTCTCGGTGAAATGTCATCTAATTAGCTTGCAAGCATGTGACTGGATCACAAGGGATCACATATCACGGGAACGAGAAAAGAGTACTTATCAGTAACGAGGTTGAACTAGGTATTCAGAGATACCGACGATCATAACCTCGGATATGATTGCATTATGTACTAGGTGTCATCGCTGAACAAAATAGAGGGTTTATTCAAATCCTAGTTTGAAAAAGTCAAACGGCAATTTGAAAGTCAAACGGCTATTTTTGGGAAGTGGAGAGGGAGGTGGAAACCGAGTTGGGGAGGAGTTCCTCCCCTCCACCGCCGGCCCACCTCCAAGCCGAGTTGGGGAGGGACTCCCCTCCCCTTGGCCGTCCCCTCCACATATATAAGGAGGGGCAGGGCTCCCCTCCTAGACACACAACTCCTCCGCCTCTAAACCCTAGCCGCTGGCGCCGCCACCTCCACTGCCGCCGCCGCCCAAGGGCAAACCGCCGCCGCCGCCTAGCTAACCCTAGCCGCCGGCTTGCCCCCTCCTCGGTGTGTCTAAACCCTAGATCTTCGAGGGCTCTCTCATAGTCCACCATACTCGCTCCGGCTTAAGGCGAAGCCCTGCGAGATCTCCCCTCTACTTCCGGTACCACGCCGTTGTGCTGCCGGAATCGCGAGGAGAGTGCTACAACCTCCGCTGCCTGCTGGAACAAGGGAGTGGAAGGTCTTCGTCGAGTATCGAACGTATGACCGACTGCGGGAGCGCTGCCGGAACGCAGCGCCAGAAGGATCGTCTACGCGATCTTGAGATCGGGAAGAGTACGACTACATCACCCACGAGAATCCGCTCTCGTTAAACACTTTGGAATCTTCGAGGGTGAGTTATTCCATCGACTCGTTGCTACAATCTAGTAGATAGATCTTGGCTTGTTTGTTTGTATGCGGTAGAATTTTTTTTGTTTTCCATGCTACGAAACCCTACACCCGCCGCTACTGGAGAAGAAGGGAGCCAGCGATTGGAGCCGCCCCAGGAGAAGCTGCCGGTACCAGGAGGATCGCCGTCGTTGACTTCGTCGTTCGCCCGCCTTGCTGACCCTCGCCCGAACCCTGGTGAGCCCCCAACAACCCCCACTGGCCGCGCTAGGTTTCTGTCTCGCCGGTGTTGCCCAACATCGACGATGACCCTCAGCCGTTGGATTATAACCAGATCGAACGCACCACATCGCTCCATACCGCTTCGCACCCCCCTGTCTCACTAACACGTGGGGACAGCCACTTACGGAGCCCGCGGAAGCGCTGTGCGTAGCAGGCCGGCCCGTTAACGTTTCCCGCGCAGCCCAGTTATTTTAATTAAACCTTTTGTATTTTATTTCAAACACACTTCTGTACCCAGTTTCAAAAATCAACCCAGATCGATTCAGTGAACCAAATTGAATGAAACCAATTTTGTTAGAAAGGTCTGGGAATGCTGAATCCAAAACCGTTGGATTCAAGTCATTTGGATCTATAGATCATCCTTGGTAAAAATAACAAGTCAAAAGCTTTTCAGCATTCAAACATTTTTCAAGTTAAAACCATAATAGCTTTTGAGTTGATTCCAACTCTCAAAAATCACATTTAACCATACCTTTCAGAATATATAAAAATATATATGTTTACTTACAAAAATAAGGTTCAAGTAATAAAAGGATGCTACATAGGCATTTCGAGCCACTTTAATTAATTAAAATAAAAAGGTAAAACCTTATTAAATTGTGACACCACTTTAAATCACATTCTCATGGACTAAAATATGTGGTGATGACATGTGTCAACATGATCCCATGTTTGGTTTGGAGAATATTAAATCTTAAGTAATTTTTCAATGAGTAGAAATTACTTTTTTAAAAATAAAAGGAATTAAACCAAGCTTTAACCTTGTAATGTTAGTGATGATGCTAGATCATCTATAGGACCCTTTTGTGTGATGATTGCAAGTAGTTAAGTATTGTTTGGTGATTGAGTACATCGTATTTATTTATAGACGCTAGTACCGACCAAGGATACGAGGAGGAAGGAGGATACTATGAAGAAGAAGCCGAGGAGAACTTCAACCACTGCTCTTCACAAGGCAAGCTTATACTGATATTGTACAAGCCAATACTTGATACCCTGCCCACTATATGCCTTAAAGCATATATGATCATAACCCCTTGATAAACCAATCCTAGTTTTACTTGCAAGTTTATTTCTTTATTTCTTTATCAAAGCTCTTACTTAGAGTTTACTGGAATAAATGGTAGATACTAGAAGGATAATTGAAGGTTGCATAAAGAGCATAAAATTTGGCCTAAGCTAGATAATCTTGATGTCATCCTAAGGCATGAGATTAAACTCAGTTACACTCCAATAGTTTACCACCCCTCATTAGTGCTTACCCCCACTTGTAGATGCTAGTGCTAAGCATAAAACTTGATCAAAATTAGGTGGGAATACTTGGTGAAAATGGTTATAAAAACCTTAGAATGATGGATCATTCTACTGAGATGTTTTGACATGTGTTTCCGAACACCTGATGATTTTGGTGATGAAAATGTTGAGGCATGAGCCTTAGCCCTTTATAAAACTGATGGTTGTCTGGATGCGATACCATTCCAATTTTATCGTACAACCACAATACCCGAAGATTGGGTAGGGCTTGACTGGAAACTTATATACCTTAGTATTGGTTCCCTCATGGCCAAGGTCTGAGCTGAGGCTACCTTGCGAAGATTGTCCACCTATGCAGTACCCAAGATGACAGTTGGTCATGGTTGGGAGGCCAAACTCACAGGAGATGTGCTTATACTAGGGCGTGTAATTGAAAGGTTAGGATTGATTATCCGCATACTGAGTATGGTGAATTCAGGATTTATTCCTGACAGATGTATCGAATGTTGTGGTGAAAGTGTACAATCTCTGTAGAGTGTCAAACTATTCGAATAGCCACGTCCGCGGTTATGGACAGTTGGAGTGGCCATACTGTTCCCCCGTCAAATGTTTTCAAAAGACTTGTGAAATGAATTGAGACTTTGACTTGACCACAACAGGGTTGTGGCATGAGATACAAGTTCCCACTTAGGTGTTATAAGACCATAACTAGCATTCGTGGTTTCCAAACTTAGTAGAGATAAATCTGTCTTTTGCAAAACAACCCTAGAGCCTAGTGTCCTATTATCAAAAACCCCTTTCACTTGTTAGTATTAGTTTGCGAGTACTTTAAAGAGTACTCATGGCTTTGTTCCTGGCTATTCCCGTGGCCAAACTATGAAGAGGAGTACCTGGAGGATGGACCCCAAGAAGGTTACGACAACTAGAATCATCTTCCATCGTCAGCATTGCCTATGACCCCGAAGATGGAGCTTCGCCTACGCTACCGTTATTATTACGTATTCCGCTGCTTCATGTTGTATTAAGAACTGGATCATGAGATCCCTATTTGTGTAAGAACTTATGTACGGTTTGTAATGGATGATGTACTATGGTATCCAATTCTGTTATGTCTCGCAAAAATGGTAATCATGGGATTGCGATGTATGGCATAACAGGCATCTAGGACTAAAAATCCGGGTGTTGACACCTAAATACACCACATTACTGCTGCAAACACTTAGCAAGTAATTTCTATAAAGAAACCTTTAACCAATTGTGCAAAATTCAAATCTAAAAATGAAACAGAAAATAGAAAATCAAAACAGAAAGAAAAAATAAAGGAACCAGCATCTGGCCTGCGGCCCATCTTCCCTCTTCCCTATCTGCTGCTCACACGCACCACACTGCAGCCCATCTGGCCCAAGCTAGCCCACGACCGGCCCACATACCCCTTCGTTTCTTTTCCCTTTATTCTTCCTCCCGATAGAAGACAACGCTGACGCAAGCTGCTGCCTGGCACGTCGTCCGCCGTTCGCCGGTGCTGCGATGCGCGCCGCGTGCCAAGATGTGCGCCACCGCTCTACATCGTCTATTTAATCCCAGAGCCGCCGCCGAAGAATCCTAATTCCCTTTCCTCCTCTAAATTTCCTCTCTGACCCGAAAACCTAGCTACCACCATTGTCAGCAAGGTTCACCTCGGAGGCCGTGGTGTGGTCGAGGAGGAGCGCCAGCGAGCATAGATCCTCTATGAAGAACGCAGCATCAAGGGGAGCTCGGAGACGATCGAATTTTCCGTTTCCCTCCGCTGTGGTTCGTCGTAAATCCTGTCTAGTTCACCTCCGACCGCGCCTATCCTCATCAACCACTTCGTTGTAATCCTGGTGAGGTTGCGATGCTCGGGCACCGTTTAATTTGCTTGCTCTCATCCCAATTCATTTCACCGACGAGCATCTGTCGTCGCTGCCAATAGCCACCGTTGCCACCATTGCTCTGGCGACCTAAATCGCGCGGCGCCGCCACTATAAGGTCCATCGCGATGCCCTCTTTCCAGCAAGCCTAGTCTCGGCCGCGCGCGTGCACTCAATCGACCGATCGTTGATTGATCTGAGAGGATCATCCGTGGATGAGGTCAGCATGACAGCATGCTGATGTCACCCTCAGCCCAGTCAACACATTTGACTTGGTCTGTGCCTATGTGGCAGCTGAGGTGTACTCGACCCCACTGGTCAGTGACCTTGGGTAGGTTCTGTCTTGGTACAAAAATATTTTCTCTGTTTAATAAATAGACAAAACCATATTAATTCAAATATAAATATTGTAAAAAATGATTAAATCTTGTTTAATTAATATCTTTTGTTTTATAAATCAGAAAAATACATATAATATATGAAAATGTTTAGAAAAATAAAATCTACAACTTAAAACTATTACTAAATATTATTATGATGATTATTTAAATAAATATTATTTAATAAATACTTTATAAAGTTTTAATACTTTGATAATTAATATTTTAATAATGGTAAATGTTAAAAAAACTAAATAAAATACTAAAAATCTTAGAAAATAAGAATTATACTTTAAAATTATAATCATGCCTTATTATTCCTCTTAATTAAATATTTATTATTTATTAAGTATTTATGAAGTAATAAACCTTATTAAAATCATATCTTATTATTTATAAATCACAAAAATAAATGTAATATACCAAAATAACCACAAAAATAATAACTACATGTTAAAAATGTGATATTCCACTTTTGAGTTAAATAAAAAGGTAAACACTTTCATGACTTGAATTTAAACCTATTTCTTTAGTTAAAAATGACAAATAAAATTTGTTAATGATTCTAAAAATTAGTTAATTAAGTCTAATAAATAGTATTAGTCTTAAATATTGGTAGTGTGTATTCAAAATGAATTAACACAATTTAAATACAATTTTATTAAATTATCTCTCAACCATTAATGTAGATTATTTTATAGAAGGATCCTTATCCAATCTAAAATTTCCAAGAATAATTTGTAAAGAAATAAAATCTATTCTTTTACTTTAACCACAAGTTTATAAACAAATGAAAACACTATAGTGAGTTCATAAGTAGTAAATAATATTGTTTACTTATTCATAAAACTTAACCACACCTTATAAGGAGATAAACCCCTTCATATATTTATAATGTAAAGAAACCACTACCAAATCAAAATAAAACCATTCTTAAGTAACCTTAAAGAAACATTATAAGGTGAACAAGACATAAGTATAACAAGCATTACACCTAAATTCCATCTATGTTTTAAAATTAACTTTAGTCTACCAAACTTTAAAAACCAAGATAGATAAGTCTCAACTACTAATAATTTCATTATTCCAGTAAAGGCAATTCTTTATGACTTAAAGACTATAACTAAAAAGAACACCTCATAAGGTTAACTTAAAAGCTTAAATGCTTCTAATTAGTTGAGTAAGATTTTATTCAAAATTTATTCATTTTGCCACTTCAATCAACATATGACAATTAATAGTAAAAACTTTACTTTATACTTTACTTGTATAATAAGATTGTTAATACTTAAATTCTTTATAAGTGACATTACTTGTGAAGTAAAACTTGAAGATAAACAATAAAGATGTAAGCAACCTTATGTAGCATTCCATATGTGTGTGTTTTATTGTTGTATAAATACATGTTGTTTTCCACACACTCACAAGCCTTAATAAGAAGCACATGTATGAAACTTAATCTAAAAGGGCAACACATTCTAAAGAAACCATTTCTAGTATCCAAACCCTAGAACAACGTTATTATCGGGATTCGCGTTTATCAACTTGCATTACATTACCTATGCATAAAAGCATCTTGCTTCTTTAAACATTAGTCCTTACCGGACCAATGATGCAGATTTCAGCTATTGGATCTTATATTGTCTTGAAGACCGTGAGTGCATAATCTTGTAATCACAAAAGGCAAGTTCACACTTGATCATGTCCTTTGAATATTTTCTGTAAAGTATTCTACAAATCCAGTGTTGTCATCACCTACATTTGAAAAAGGTCGGACAACACTATTTTCATAATAATATGATTATAGGTTATTTACCATGAGGTAATACCCTACTATAAGAGTTCCGGTGGTAAAGGAACATATTATCTAGGACTTAACAACCAATGTCGCCAGTGATTCTTGCGCTGTATATTACGTGTTGATCATGAGATTTGGAATGGGATGAAGAAGTCAGCTGTATCTTTTCCCTCTCGCATGGAGCTGGATGTGCGGGTCGTGGCTGTTATCACTCGTAGCGTGCATATTATTTATGCAGCATATGGGTGGGATCCCTCAACGTCCCACGATAGTTCCGGCATCTGAACGGTCTGTACTGCCATTGCCGTAATTCAATAGGTGGGCTGGCATACACCAAAGAGACATGCAGGGTCGTGGAGAAGGCAGTGATTGGCTTGGGTCTTAGTCTAGGCCTCACACCAAGGAAGTGTGAACGGTTTCGCGGCCCGGATGTGCAACAAAGCTAAGATCTCTCATGGGTAAACTGACGCACCTCTGCAGAGTGTAAGAACTGTAAATTGTTACTCCCTGTTCCGGGAAGGAGCTGCGAACTCGGCAGGAAAGGAACTCCATGAAAGTTATGGTAAACCCGTGAAGGCTGACGGACATAGCTTTTCTGAATAAAAGCAACCTTTGAAGAAATGTTTATGAAAACTTGCATTGCCTACGACCTACGGTCTGTGGCTATAGCTATAGTGCATCAAACACTCCTTTTCTAGTGGACTTGCTGAGTACGCTCGTACTCAAAGTATCTTCTTAACCCTTGCTAGGTTCTAAAGCCAGTACAGACGATGACTACATGAAGCCATGCTCCAGGAATCATCATCAAAAGCTAAAGCTCTTCAATGAAGCCAAGAAAGTCAACATATACATCAGCTCAAGTGAAGACGAAGTTGTTGATTAGATAAGAATAGAATCTCTAGCCATAGAACCTATTTCTGTAGTGTATTGCAATAGCAGCAATGCCAGACCATTAGTTAAGATATTAGTCTTAATAGTATTATAATTTGGAGTTGTTTATTTCTGATTCTTCTTTGTAAGAAGTTTCTTTCTCTCTCTTTAACCTAGAATGTTCTCTAGATCTTGTGTAAAGAGTTGAGTTGTAACCTATAGTCATGTCTTGGACCTGCTGTGTTTCTGTTGTGCCATTCTGAGGGATGTAATACTAGTGAACGGTGTTTCATTGGTGTTATATCCACGATTATAGTATACTACATCATGCAGTGGTATGCTGGGTCACCGCAGTTGGTATCAGAGCATATGCTTTGACCTTAGGATTAAAACCCTTTTAGGAAGATCTGTAGGTTGGATAGTGACTATAGGAGCCCTCTTACCTAAACCAAATATTCTTATGACTTGTGATGAATATCCACTTAAGGATAACCTTGTCACACCTAAGTCAGATGCTTAAGTCATTCTTTCTTAGGAGTAAAATTTTATCTTTTCTCAGTATAGTGCTATGTAGTGTCTTCTGAAGGAGACATAACTCACCAAGATACTGTAGGAAAGTCAATTGGTCGCAGCAGATTAGGATCAAGTGTAAGACATCAATTAAAGTACTCTTAAATGGTGTAGCCTAACCCTAGAATTCGTGTAAGACAGTGGAATCTTAGTGTCAGTTGGTAACCAAAGTCAACCTGATGAAAATCATTAGGATAAATGTGGGTGTAATGAGTAGTAATCATGTGGGATTCACTTGAGAATTCTACGTAATGAAGTGCAATTATGTTATGACTTAATAATAGTGTAGTGAGAAACAAAGTCATCATGGCTAGATTAACTCTTAAATCATGATGTACAGGTAAAACATAATAAGATCATGGTGAGATTAGCTCCGAAACCATGATGAGATTATAAATATGATGAGTAGTTAGTAAATTATCTTTAGATAGAGTAAGAAGATAACTTGGTAGAACCATGATTGAAGTCATAGGTGCTAGAAATTTCCAATAATCCTTGGGTTAAGTTAACAAATAGAATCTGATTAATCATTCAGAGAGATCATGTGAGGTTAGTTGGCTAATAAAGAAGGGTTGAACATAGTTAATCATTCCAAAGGTGAAATCAAAGGTTAGTCGAAACCAAATTGAGACCACTTTGTTTAAGGTTATCCTATTGCAGTTGAGCAATTAGGTTAAATATTGAGACAAAGTATAGTTTGACCCTATGTGCTAAGTATCACAATGAAAAACTATACGAGGAGGTGTCATATACTACACAACTAAGCCTGAATTCTAGAGATATTATACTCAACTACTATATTCCGGGCTTAGAATATTGTGTGTTATATGTAACACATTTGGATTTGTTTGTTTTTCTTGGATCTTCTTGATTGACTAGATCTGTACATGAAGTCTGACCTGGTGTGCAAATGCATGTTGGAACATCCAGTCACTACTTGATGTTATAGACCTAGATAGAGTAAGGTAATTCGTGTAAGGGAGTGACGAATTTCAAAGACCAAAATGAAGACTTACATGAAGAATGAAGTCAAGTGTAAGGATTATCAACTCAGTTTGGAGGATGGATCAAGCTTAGATCATTATTAGTCAGCAACAAGAGGT
Source organism: Avena sativa (assembly GCA_916181665.1). Classification (NCBI taxonomy): domain Eukaryota; kingdom Viridiplantae; phylum Streptophyta; class Magnoliopsida; order Poales; family Poaceae; genus Avena; species Avena sativa. The sequence continues at coordinate 42,053,163 of OV702285.1, read as the reverse complement.
GATGAACTTAAAGTTCAATCAAAATAGGTAATTTTGCTAAGAAGTAAATGGAGTAATTATGCAAGTTCATGGAATATCATGAACAAGTGTAAATAAGAAGTTTTGGAACCAAAATGGTATTCAAGCTCTGACAATTCAAAGAGAATACCAGAGGTATGTAGGAAACCATAGGGTAAATCATACAACCTAGGATGATCCGTAGCTGGTATTTGATCTACAGTTGGTATCTTGTCCGCAGCTGGTAATTGGTTGACATAGTTAACCAGATCATCTTAATGGTTGCATAAAGAGCATAAAACTTGGTCTAAGCTAAGTAAGACCTAAAGGAGTATAAAATATTAAGTGACAGATCTCTAAAACGCTTCACGAAGTCAGACCTATCAAAGCGAAAGTGTCTAAATAGTAAGTTAGACAAATAATGCTGAAAGATTCACTTTGGAGATCCACAATTATGTGCATACACCGTATAATCTTTCATAAGACCCTAACTAGGTAAAGTATAAGATGAATAGAGACCAATATTTTAATTATTAAACCAATAAATACTAAACAGATAGTTTGAAGACTATTAGTAAACTCTAAGGGGAGAGTAAACATTATAAGTAAAGGTTGGAGAAGAAATACTAACCTATGACAACTTAAGCCTTATTTTCATAAGGTTAAAAGGAATCATTACTATTGAAGTATTTTCGGAAGTATGTCTGGATGAAAGATCGAAGTGTACTTCAAGGTAGCAGTACTCAAACCTTAAAGCAATTAATATAAGGAAGTTGTAGAAGTAATTAAGGTGATAATAATAGATTGTCTCAAGATTAATAAGTTAAAAGTTTGAAGTAATAACACAGAATGGTCTTAACAGACCAATTCTAAAGGAAACAACTCTTAAGAAATCCTTAAGAGTGAATAATCACATCCAATTGGACATGTGTAGAGGAACAAGAAATTCCAACGGGTTTGGACTAAATGTGTTCAAAACCAACATTTGGAAGAATTGCCGGTACAACTCATACAATGATAAATCAAAGATTAGTCTTTTGACCAAATTATTTAATAATAAAATTTAAAATCCGTTTTAGTGAGACTTCCTAGGTTTTGCATAGTATAGTAAGAAAATTCGATGGTTAAATAAAAGAAGCTAGATTAGGATACCTAATCAGGATAAGGAACTAAGAAGATACCCCAAATTAAGGAGTTTTTAATAAGGACATATCCATAAAGAAGGATAATAAAAGAAACTTTGTAGTATTGGAGACAACCAGTGGGAGATTGCCAAGTACGGTCAGAATTCATGGAAAAGATCAGGATATGGGGTATTACAATTATTCCCATTGAGGTTACCATGGAGTTGAGACATATCCTAATCATTGCAAGAAAATTCCTTACTCCGAAACGTGAGAGTATGCGAACTTCGAGGACGAAGTTTATTTTAAGGGGGAGAGTCTGTAACATCCCAGCATTAGGGCTTAGAAATAAGCTGAACACCGATGTGTTTATTGCATTCATGCATAGAAAATCTGAATAATTTTCGCGCTTTTAAATTAAAACTTGTCAAAGAGATTGAAGCTTCTCTTAACTTGATGGAATTGAAGTAGATCATCAAGTTGACTGCGATAAGTTTCAATATGACCTTTGTTAAAACCTTAAGTTGGGTAAACATGATTTGATCTAAGGATAGATCAAATGTAATAAAATTAAACCCTACTATATTACTTAATGGTTCATATTTGATCCTTAAGTAATCATATCCTAGTATTCATTATACAACTTATGAATACCAAATTATAAACATAATTTAAGTAGTAGGAATGTAACAACTAAATCTTGATATATCTTAATCTCATCTACTTATACCATGAGTATCATGGAAATACCTAACTTTAACTCTCTAGTGAGATTGAGTAGGAAAGAAACCAAAGTTAAGATCACTCACCATATATCTTTATTTCTATATCAGACTTTATCATCTCTATTGAATCCTATCCTTATATTTGTTGTTCATCAATATTGAGTAATCAATTATTGATTCACACATTCTTAACCTATCAATTCTTAATCTATCAACTCTTGTCCTTATTATAGCATTCACTTAAGGCTTATAAAGAAAGAAGTAAGAAGAGATAAGTAGTGATGCTAGTTCTAGATGTTATCTATAGGATGGGAGTGATTTGAGGAAATCAAATCAATATAGTAACAAAGAAGATTACAAGAATGAAGTCTGAAGATAAGTTACCAAGAGTAGTCCTATTGGATCAAGTAGGTATAGGCAATGAATTATATCTCTTAATCCAATAGAGCTAAACAGAATATGATTATAATACAACTGTAATGTTGTATTGATGAAGCCTTGATTATCTAACTGGAAACCTAAACCATAAAGGATCAAAGGATTATAATGATCATGCCTTATTCACCAATATTGAATGCTTATACCATGTATAAGTGACATTGGTGGATAAAACATGATTGAACCATAATATAGATATAGTATCTTAGATTAGTAATTACGTGTCACATTAATATAATGTGAGGTTGGAATGTTAGATATTGGAGTCAAGTAGAGACAAGATAGTAGGATTAAAATGATGCTAGAGCAACATTGGATTATAGAAATAGTATTTTCCTCTTGGGAAATACTAAACACTTAAAGAGAGTAGAATTTGATGTATACATCTATTGAAGTGATATTAGTGAAGGATGATTTAGGAAGGGTATGAATGGAGTTAGATGTAACCACTTGTTGGGTTAGAGATTATTAATAGTAGAATAGTTGTTATAGCCAAGTATAAATATGAGAATATTATGAAATATTTAGTGTTAAGCTCATTGGATTTATAAATGTCTTTAGAAGCATAAAAGGTGGATAAGAATATTCTTGTGAAGTAAACCTCATCATGTTAACACATGATGATGGATATAGAGAAGTAATATATCTAGGAAAGGAATTCCTTAATCAGAAGTTCAGAATTATGAAGTATGGAATATAGGAATCCTTGCTGAACAGTAAACCCTAAATCTAAGACCAAACCTAATATTCACTTTCTATGGTTGATCTACCATCTTGTTTCCACAATGCTTCATAGGAATGTTTTTCTATAACAAATTCCTTGAGCACATCTTTGTCATCTTTCAACCATCATCATCATAGGTGCTTAGGAACTATCTTTATCAATTCTTTCTCCTAAGTTATCCTAGAAAACAATTCCACTATTTTACTTTGAATGGTGATGTTATTAAAGATCACAAACATAAAGACAATGTGATTAACCATTAATCTTTATACACATCAATAAAATAAACTTGTGAATATTAAATCTTCTAAGAACTTATGGTAAAGCATTTTTAATTCAAACTTTAACTCATTAGTTAGTAGTAATACATTCTATAATAAGTTTATGAATTTATGCCCAATTAAATTCATATTAAAGGCTCTCACAAATAATAAGAGAAAAAGGATCCATTAAAAGAAAATAAAAATTATAACATTATATAATAAAAGATCATTATATGATCCTAAATACACCACATTACTGCTGCAAACACTTAGCAAGTAATTTCTATAAAGAAACCTTTAAACAATTGTGCAAAATTCAAATCTAAAAATGAAACAGAAAATAGAAAATCAAAACAGAAAGAAAAAATAAAGGAACCAGCATCTGGCCTGCGGCCCATCTTCCTTCTTCCCTATCTGTTGCTCACACGCACCACACTGCAGCCCATCTGGCCCAAGCTAGCCCACGACCGGCCCACATACCCCTTCGTTTCTTTTCCCTTTCTTCTTCCTCCCGATAGAAGACAATGCTGACGCAAGCTGCTGCCTGGCACGTCGTCCGCCGTTCGCCGGCGCTGCGATGCGCGCCGCGCGCCAAGATGTGCGCCACCGCTCTACATCGTCTATTTAATCCTAGAGCCTCCGCCGAAGAACCCTAATTCCCTTTCCTCCTCTAAATTTCCTCTCTGACCCGAAACCCTAGCTACCACCATTGTCAGCAAGGTTCACCCCGGAGGCCGTGGTGTGGTCGAGGTGGAGCGCCAGCGAGCATAGATCCTCTGTGAAGAACGCAGCATCAAGGGGAGCTCGGAGACGATCAAATTTGCCGTTTCCCTCCGCTGTGGTTCGTTGGAAATCCTATCGAATAGCTCACCTCCGACCGCGCCTATCCTCATCAACCACTTCGCTGCAATCATGGTGAGCTTGAGATGCTCGGGCACCGTTTAATTTGCTTGCTCTCATCCCAATTCGTTTCACCGACGAGCATCTGCTGTCGCCGCCGATAGCCACCGTTGCCACCATTGCTCTGGCGACCTAAATCGCGCGGCTCCGCCACTATAACGTCCACCGCGACGCCCTCTTTCCAGCAAGCCTAGTCTCGGCCGCGCGCGTGCACTCAATCAACCGATCGTTGATTGATCTGAGAGGATCATCCGTGGATGAGGTCAACATGACAACATGCTGATGTCACCCTCAGCCCAGTCAACACATTTGACTTGGTCTGTGCCTATGTGGAAGTTGAGGTGTACTCGACCCCACTGGTCAGTGACCTTGGGTAGGTTCTGTCTTGGTACAAACAGATTTTCTCTGTTTAATAAATAGACAAAATCATATTAATTCAAATATAAATATTGTAATAAAATGATTAAATCTTGTTTAATTAATATCTTTTGTTTTATAAATTAGAAAATACATATAATATATGAAAATGTTTAGAAAAATAAATCTACAACTTAAAACTATTACTAAATATTATTATGATGATTATTTAAATAAATATTATTTAATAAATACTTTATAAAGTTTTAATACTTTGATAATTAATATTTTAATAATGTTAAATGTTAAAAAAACTAAATAAAATACTAAAATCTTGGAAAAATAAGAATTATACTTTAAAATTATAATCATGCCTTATTATTCCTCTCAATTAAATATTTATTATTTATTAAGTATTTATGAAGTAATAAACCTTATTAAAATCATATCTTATTATTTATAAATCACAAAAACAAATGTAATATACCAAAATAACCACAAAAATAATTACTACATGTTAAAAATGTGATATTCCACTGTAAGATCCCTCCTTTGTAAAGGAAAAGGATCCCTGTGATTGCAATGCTAGTCCCTGGATCATTGCTAGCATCCACAGTTTAAGATGAAGTACACAGATACAAAGGTCATTTATTACATCCGTTCCAGAGATAAAACATAGTCTTTACAACTCAAGGCCACAGGCCTAATACAAGAGTTTGGAATAAGTAAATAAATATAAGTCTTCATCTTCATGTGCCACAGGCAAACATGTTGAGTGTAGACTCATGACACCTAATCCTCATCAGAGTAACCTGCAACATCACAAGTTACAGCCACAGTGGGTCAATACTTTGGAATAGTATTGGCAAGTGATACCTTAGTAAATTTTAAGTGGACTAATTTACTATATGCAATTTGGCTAAGTGTAGCTTGGCTTGCTTTGCTCAAAATAGGTTTTTCCTATTAGTTGAAATCACTAAGTTTTTCTCTGTCAAAACTTTTCCCAAGAAACAATCAATAGACATTGAGGTCCTTCACCCTTGTTCACCCACAAGTTTTTACTTAGAAGTTGGAGTGATGAGATTCTTGATAGCTTCCATGTCTTGATGCTCAAGTTGTCCATTGCCATGGACTTGGCTAAGTACTTGGATTTTTCCATCTGCAGAGGTTGTGCACTTTCCCCACCAGACTTGGTTTCCCAAGACAGGACCTTTTAGAAGCCTTCCCTTAGACCAAATGGACGCGCTCCAACCTATCAATCCCACTACCACCAACTGTCCAAATGGCTAAGTTCTAGCAACCTATGTGATCCAGGCAGAGCCCATATTGCCAAGTGGCTGCACTAGAAGCTTCTCAACACTTGGCCACTAAAATCCCTTTGTTCCTGGGTGGCATACCACAAGTGAGATACACAAGGTAAACCATATCCATGGGCCTTGTGTAACCACTCAACCAAAAACCACCAATCAAGTCCCTTTCCACCCAGGTGATTCATTGACTTAGTTGTTTTATTAAGAAAACATAAGTCCAAGGACTTAGAAATATTTTCATCATAGCATGTATATACTTTACCATCCCTTGTTTGCTACTAGCTAGGCTAAGCATGGCATAGTAACTTAACTTAGAAATTTCCTAGCAATTCTACAACTACTTAGGATTTCCCAACATGGCATTTGGCAAAAATAGTAACATGCAAGTCTTAGCAAAATATTTCTAATGCTTGTACAAAAAAAATATAGGGATAGACATATTCATGAAGTACCACTTGCCTTGGTAGTTGGGAGAGTAGCACTCTTCACAATCACAATCTCTAGCACCAAAGTCTACACAAAGAATAGTAGCACAAAATTACACACAATTCATATACAAACATAAATATATGCATGCATGCAAAATTCTAAGTGATGATTTTTTAAAACCCAACCAAGAAAGTGCATAGTACTGAATCATAACCAAGTTAAAAACTTGCTAAACCAAGTTTATTTTACACTAAAACAATTTCCTAAACAATTCCTATACTCAAAATAGTCCTAAACAAGTTTCTGCAAATAAAGTCATTTTAACAGAAACTAAACATTAAACACATTGCATAAACAGAAAGGTCTTGTCCTCCTGATTCCAATGGTATAAAATTTGTCAAATTCTAACGTGTGGATCAAAAGTTATAGCTAAATCAAATTTGGGTTCAAATCTGTTTTCAAATTCTGTTTTTAAACTAAACCCTAGCCACGCGTCTGTTTCCTATTGGTGCGTACTGCTTCGCACCGGATCACGCTCGGCTACCGTTGGATCTAACTAACACGCACAACTCAGATCTAAACTTAACGGTTCGATAAGTGAACTAATCCTACGCGCTGGATCTGGATCTGACGGCTATGAATCAACTGACCAAAACTGAGCGGCGCTAGCGGCGGCGACTGGCGGCGGTGCGTCTGTCAGCGGCGGCGCTGGAGTTCTAGGTCGCGTGGGAGTGGGGAAAGAGACTTACCAGAACCGCGGTGGTGTGCTAAAGCTCAACGTGGCGGTGGTTTGGCAAGGGGTGCACGGCAGGGGCTGCTGGAGCTCGTCGGAGTCGTGCACGGCATCGGGTGGTTGCGGTCGGAGTTGTTGCCGAGGTTTCGCGTCGCCCTAGCATGAACCAGAGGGATAAGAAGACACACAAGACGAAGGCGAACAACCTAGTATGCAAGAGGGGGCAAGGGGCGCACTCTGTTTACCGTAATTGGTCGCCGGAGTTGAGCGGCGGCTCGGTCGGTTGCGGGTACGAACGGGGACGGTGTCCTGGGTCACGAGAAGGCAAGCGAAAGGTGTCAGGAGATGCACGAGATCATGCTGGGAACGATAGTTTGAACCAGAGAAAGGGGGGCGGTCGAAGCTCACCGGAATCAGTCGCCGGAGTCGTCGGTGCTGCGGGGTTTCGAGGTCAAATGCGCGCAGCCTGGTGGCGGAGTGAGCGAGGAGAGTGGGGGGAAATGACCGCGGCGGCGAGGGGTTCTTATATCCGGAGCGGGACGTGGAGTTACTCGCGGAATCAAGGGAATTTAACGCAGCAGTGACTGCGGCGAGTAACGGCGGCGAGAGCGGCGCAGGCGCGCGTGATTGACGAAGACGACGACAGGGTCACGGGTCCACTTGTCAGCGAAATAAGCAGAAGGAGGGTCGGGTCTGGGTGTCAGTGACTCCACGGGTGCGTCGGCGCGTGCGAGATAGAGAGAGAGGTGGCCCGGGTGGGCTAGTTGGGCTGCGTCTGTTGCTGGGCCAAATTCCTAGCGTCGGCCCTTTTCCAATTCTTTTCTCTTTTCTTTTTCTAAATTGATTTTTAGGAATGGTTTTCAAATGATTTCAACTCCTTTTGAATTCAAATCTTTTTGGGATTTTTGCAGTGTGCAACAGTCTCAAAACTTGGCATAAAACCATGTGGTCACTTTGAATTGGCTTGGTCATTTTTGGAAAGACAAAATAACAGGGACATTGCACTTGGTTTGCAAATGTTTGAAAATGGTTTTTGAAACAATTTCTATTTTGTAAAATTTTGTTCTAACTCCACACTCAAACCAATCAACAAGGGAGACAAACAATCTAGGTTTAAAACATTCAAGCTCTCAAATGGGGATGGCCATTTGATTTAAGTTTGCTCACATAAAATGATAGCACTATGTGCTTCTGCTTTTCTTGAAATGAGTTTGAAATTGATCTCAAAACTATATGCATGCATGAATGATATGCAATCTTTGAAATCATGATTTTAGGGATGTTACAAATCTAACCCCTTAAGGTGAATCTCGCCCTCGAGATTCGGATTGGCTAGCAAATAGGTGAGGGTGGTCTTTCGAAGATCATCTTCTCTTTCCCATGTTGCTTCCTCTTCGGAATGATGATTCCATTGCACTTTGCAGAACTTGATTGTCTTAGTCCTTGTGACTCTTTTTGCAGTCTCAAGAATCTTGATAGGTTTCTCTTCATAAGTGAGATCACTTTCCAATTGAACCTCCTCCAAAGGTATATTATCCTTCAAAGAAGTTTCTTCCATTTCTGGATGACATTTCTTAAGCTGACTCACATGAAACACATTATGGACAGCTGACAGAGATTCCGGCAGTTCAATCTCATAGGCAACTTCTCCTTTGTGACTCAAAATCTTGAATGGCCCAACATATCTTGGTGCCAATTTTCCTTTGACTCCGAATCTTTTCACACCACGAAGTGGTGACACTCGAAGATAGGCTCTATCACCAACTTCGTAGGTGACTTCTCTACGCTTAGGATCTGCGTAGCTTTTCTGTCGGGACTATGCTATCTTCAACTTGTCCTTAACCAATTTGACCTTCTCTTCGGCTTCTTTGATAAGATCTGGCCCGAATAAACTTCTTTCTCCCACACCATTCCATAACAATGGGGTGGTACACTTTCTTCTGTAGAGAAACTCAAATGGTGCCATCTCAATGCTGGCTTGATAGCTGTTGTTATAAGAAAATTCTGCGTAAGGCAGACTATCATCCCAACTGGCTCCATAGTCTAGGGCACATGCCCTCAACATGTCTTCAAGAATTTGATTAGTTCTTTCTGTTTGTCCATCGGTTTGAGGATGAAAAGCAGTACTGAATTCCAACCTCGTTCCCAATGATTCATGTAGCTGTCTCCAAAAATGGGAAGTGAATTGAGTTCCCCTATCAGACACAATACTCTTGGGCACTCCATGTAGACATACAATTCTACTCATGTAGATTTTGGCTAACTTCGCACTTGTATAGGTTGTCTTTACGGGTATGAAATGAGCCACTTTAGTTAGGCGATCCACTACTACCCATATGGAATCATATCCTGACCTGGTCCTTGGTAACCCGGTAATGAAATCCATACCAATTTGGTCCCACTTCCAATCAGGGATAGGTAGTGGTTGAAGCAAACCTGCTGGTTTCTGACGCTTCGCTTTCACTCTACTACACACATCACACAAAGCAATATGTTCAGCGATGTCCTTCTTGAGAATATTCCACCAAAATCTTTCTTTCATGTCCATGTACATTTTGGTGTTACCCGGGTGAATAGAATACGGAGAGTTGTGTGCTTCTTGCAAAATCAGTTTCCGTAGCTCCGGATCTTGTGGAACACAGGTACGTTTCCCATGCCATAAAGTACCCTGTTCGTCTTCATGGAATCCTTTGGCTTTCCCAAGCTAATCTTTCCTTTAATCTCTTCAATTTCTTTATCAATCTTCTGGGCTTCTTTGATCTTGTCCAACTAAGTGGGTTGAACATCCAAAGACATGAGATGTCCTTCAGGCACAATCTCCAATCTGAGTTTCCTGAATTGGGTACACAGATCATCTGGCAATTCTCCTTCGGTAAGGCCATTCACAAATACCTTACGACTTAGAGCATCTGCTACAACATTTGCTTTACCGGGGTGGTATTGCAAACTTAAGTCATAATCCTTGATAAGCTCTAACCATCTTCTTTGTCTCATATTGATTTCCTTCTTGGTGAAGATATACTTCAAACTTTTGTGATCCGTGAACACTTCACATCGCTTTCCCAAAAGATAGTGTCTCCATGTTTTGAGTGCATGGACGACAGAGGCTAACTCTAAATCATGAGTAGGATAGTTTACTTCATGAGTTTTGAGTTGTCTCGAGGCATAATCCACAACTTTACCGTCTTGCATAAGTACTGCACCCAAACCTTGATGAGATGCATCACAATATACTTGGAAATCCTTTTCCAAGTCTGGCAGACACAAAACTGGTGCTGTCACAAGTCTCTTCTTCAACTCCTGAAAGCTGACTTCACAACCTTCAGACCAAGCAAACTTCTTGTCTTTCTTTAACAATTCAATCATGGGCTTAGCTACCTTAGAGAAATTCTCAATGAACCTTCTATAGTAACCTGCTAAGCCAAGGAAACTACGAACTTCTTTCACGGACTTGGGAGATTCCCATTCAGTCACAGCTGAAACCTTAGCATGATCAACTGCTACACCATCCTTTGTCATAACATGACCAAGAAATCCAACTTCCTCCAACCAGAACTCACAATTGCTGAATTTGGCATAAAGTTTATACTCTCTTAATTTCTCAAGTATCAAACGTATGTGTCCTTCATGTTCTTCTTTGCTCTTGGAGTAGACTACGATGTCATCGATGAAAACGACAACAAACTTGTCAATAAATTCCATGAACACCTTGTTCATCATATTCATGAAGTATGTTGGTGCATTGGTTGAACCAAAAGGCATTACGGTATACTCGTACAATCCATACCTGGTAGTGAATGTTGTTTTTGGTATGTCTTGTTCTCTTATCTTGAGTTGAAAATGACCTGACCTTAGATCAATCTTTGAGAACACACATGCTCCTTCTAGCTGATCAAACAAGTCATTGATTCTAGGCAAAGGATATTTGTTCTTGATAATTACCTCGTTGAGTGAACGGTAATCTATGCATAACCTTTGACTTCTATCTTTCTTCTCCACGAACAAAACTGGGGCTCCCCAAGATGAAGAACTTGGTTGAATAAATCCTTTCTGCAACTGTTCTCCAAGTTGCTTCTTGAGTTCTTTCAGTTCGTCAACTAACATTTTATATGGTCTTTTTGCTATTGGTCCAGACCCTGGTACCAAATCTATCAGAAACTCCACATCTCTATCAGGTGGCATTCTCGGCAATTCTTCCGGAAACACATCCGGATACTCATTCACAATTGGCACACTGTCCATGCTAACCCCCTTAAGATAATTTAGCTTACTTCCTTTAGATTCAAAGTTGGACTTGAATTTAATCCGCTTCCTTTCCAGGGTTGTGAGTGCAACAGTACGATTGGCACAATCTAGTACTCCTTCATACTTAGCCATCCAATCCATTCCCAATATTACGTCCAGTCCTTGGGAATCTAGGATTATCAGACTCACTGGAAACTTATGTTTTCCAAACTCTATTACTAGATCCCGGCATCCAAGACTTACTATCATATCTCCACCCGGAGAACTAACTTTTATTGGACACCCAATGTTTTCAGTTGGAAACCCATTTCTATCAACAAATGCTTTTGATATGAATGAATGCGATGCTCCAGTATCAAAAAGAACAAATGCTGGAATAGAATTGAGTCTGAACTTACCAGCAACAGCATCAGGCTCCTCATAGACCTCCTCCACACTGATGTGGTTCACCTGTCCTTTCTGGAAAGGATTGGGCTTGATAGGTCCTTCAACTTTCTTTTCAGGGCACTCATTTGCATAATGCCCCATCTTCATGCATTTGAAGCATTCAACCTGACTGATGTCTCTTTTAACAGGCTGACTTCCACTTCCACTACCATTAACACTGTGGTGGCTCTTATGTCCACTCTTGTGGTTCTTGTACTTGTCATTGTCATGACTGCGATGATGCTTGTTGTCATGACGGTTGTGGTTGTGGTGCTTGCTGAATTTCCCATGCTTGTGGGACCCTGAGCTTCCACTGTCATCATAATGAGATCGTTTGTGAGACGATCCCGAGCTGTGCTTGTCGGAGTGCTTCCTCTTTCTACTCTCAACTTGCTTCATTTTGTTCTCCAAAATAGCAGCCTTGTCACAGAGCGACTGATAAGTGGGAACATATGCCACAGCCAATTGCAGATTCAGCTCATCATTCAAGCCTTCCAGATTTTTTTCCTTTCTCTTGGCATCTGTGTCAACTTCATCCGGTGCATAACGCGCCAGATTGTTGAACTCTTCAATGTATTCAGCCACGCTGCGGTGGCACTGCTTCAGATTGTGGAAGTCTTTCCTTTTCAGGCTCATTATTCCTGATGAGATATGAGCAGTGCGAAAGCCATCCTCAAAGATAGCCCATGTCACTTCATCTATAGGAGTGGTGATCTGAAAGTTGTCCCACCAAGTGGCGGCTGGCCCTTCCAGCAGATGTGCTGCAAATCTGACCTTTTCAGCATCCGTGCAGCCCACGGTTACTAAGTCCTTGTTTACAGAACGTAGCCAATCATTGGCCACCATGGGATCAGTCGTCCCTGAAAACTTTGCTGGCCTCAATCTCAGGAATCTGGTGAGCATATCAAAGCCCGGAGGGTTGTTTTTGTTGTTGTTATTGTTGTTGTTGTTGTTATTGGGGTTGTTGTTGTTGTTATTGTTTTGGTTCTGGATGAATGTTGTCATCATCTGCATCAGCTGTGTTTGAGCAGTCATCATTTGTTGCATTTCTGGAGTGATGTTGTTGTTGTTGTTGGGGTTGGGGTTTGCACGACGGGGAGGCATCTGTGGTTTGTTCAAATAGAGATAAGAATGAGATACCCATAGATGTTTTCATGCACATTACATCACATAAGCAAACACATAGCATGCAACACAAGATAAAAGTTCAACAACATGATAACAAGTTCACAAAGTAAAACACATAAGTAGCAAGCCATCCACATGTCGGATGGTCCAATAACAAGTTCTCAAATAACAAGTATGATAATAAAAGATAAACGAGTAGTCAAATCTACTCATCAGCATCAATCTCCTCCTCGACAAAGGTAAGACCTGCGTTCTCCATCGCGGCCTTGTTCTCCTCAATGGTAGTGGTCAAGGACTCTATCTTGGCCTTGAGAGCCCTCTTCTGGGAACGAAGCCTCTCGATCACCGTCTGCTGCTGCTCTAGCTCAAAGTCCTTGGACTGTAGTTCTTCAGTCATATCCCAGATCTTCTTGTTCCTATCCTGGACACACTTCTCCTGACTCTTGAACTTCCTGTCCTGGGTCTCGAACTTCGCCTCCATTTCCTTGACTATCTCGTCCTGCTGCGCGAAGATCTTGTCCTTCTCGCGAAGCTGCACCTGGAGGTCATCATTGTTGAGCATGACATTGGTCCTGTCCGTGTCCACGTGCCTAATGAGAGACTCTAAGTCCTGGAGGTACAGGCGTATCGACTCTGCTGCGTCCCTCGAATCGTCCTCGAAGTCGATGGACTCTCCGTCCTCATCACGTCTTCCGAAGACGTGGAAGTGGGTGCCTCTAACCTGCCGGGAGTGTCGTCCTAGCAGACGTCCTATCAGATCCTGCATAACTACCTCCATGCCTCTCTCCCTGTCATCGTGCATAAGCTTGAAGACGATGGCCTCCGTAGTAGGCTCTGTCTGACGTCCGGGCTGGTTCACCTTGAAGCCCCAGAGGTCCTTCCTCTCGAACTTGGTGAGGGGGTGCACCATGATGGTGGGAAGAGGGAGATTGAGCAAAGTAGTAAGCTCAACGATACGAGGACCAAAGCGGGTAACCTGGAACTCCTCAACAGTGCTGATGGTAATAGGCATCTATTTATAAGATAGAAAAGTTAGAACAACACAATTCAAGATAAAACAAAAGACAAAACATCACATACATATCCTTGGAAAGCAAAACACACGAGTCATGCATACATGAATACATTACATCAACCAAGGTCCAATATTATTTTAAGGTAACATTTTGGAAAATAAGGTGATAGGTGGTGGTCCAACTAACGAAGTACGTTTACAATCCTATCTCACTGGATCTGTTGGCTAACACAATATTTCTAGAGGCAATCAGCCTATCTTGCTCACATGATTCCATCAATAAGTCTATAATATCTCCTCTTAAGGTTTGGTTGGTAGCTTCCAACTCTTGGGTATGTTCCTTCTCTTTCTTCAAGTCTTTTTGGAGGTTGAGCATTCTGCACTTGACTCTAGCACTAAGTTCTTTGATAGTCCTCCAAGCTGCATCTCTTGCTGACTCAAAGAATGTGGTATGCACCACAGTGTTGGTGTACATGCAGAATCCTGTTTCTTTGTGGTTGTCTTCCTTGTTTTTGTACAAGTGAAGTTGCACCCACCAGTACTCAACTCCTTCATCCATCACTGGAAAACCCTTGTACACATCTGCACCTTGTATCTCTAATGCAACCATGAGGTCCTTGAGAATTTTGGGAAACTCTGTCTCACACTCCAAGGTCATGGTCATGAGTGGTCCTTTCCTTACGGCTTCGTTGATGGAGTTCATCTACAAATAGAGATGAGAAAGAGAAGATTAGAAAAGTTTATGAGAAGAATAGACAAGTGTAGAAGTAGTTGAAATTTTTTCCTTAGTGGTTTCCAATCCTAGGGTCATAATCCTACAGGCAACACAGTGCTCTGATACCATCTGTAAGATCCCTCCTTTGTAAAGGAAAAGGATCCATGTGATTGCAATGCTAGTCCATGGATCATTGCTAGCATCCACAGTTTAAGATGAAGTACACAGATACAAAGGTCATTTATTACATCCATTCCAGAGATAAAACATAGTCTTTACAACTCAAGGCCACAGGCCTAATACAAGAGTTTGGAATAAGTAAATAAATATAAGTCTTCATCTTCATGTGCCACAGGAAAACATGTTGAGTGTAGACTCATGACACCTAATCCTCATCAGAGTAACCTGCAACATCACAAGTTACAGCCACAGTGGGTCAATACATTGGAATAGTATTGGCAAGTGATACCTTAGTAAATTTTAAGTGGACTAATTTACTATATGCAATTTGGCTAAGTGTAGCTTGGCTTGCTTTGCTCAAAATAGGTTTTTCCTATTAGTTGAAATCACTAAGTTTTTCTTTGTCAAAACTTTTCCCAAGAAACCATCAATAGACATTGAGGTCCTTCACCCTTGTTCACCCACAAGTTTTTACTTAGAAGTTGGAGTGATGAGATTCTTAATAGCTTCCATGTCTTGATGCTCAAGTTGTCCATTGCCATGGACTTGGCTAAGTACTTCATATAGTAAATCAAAATAAAACCCCTTCATATATTTATAATGTAAAGAAACCACTACCAAATCAAAATAAAACCATTCTTAAGTAACCTTAAAGTACATTATAAGGTGAACAAGACATAAGTATAACAAGCATTACACCTAAATTCCATCTATGTTTTAAAATTAACTTTAGTCTACCAAACTTTAAATATAATACTAAATAATTTATTATATGTTTTATAGTTAACTTTGGTCTGCTATAATTAAGTTATAAAGTAGCTTAATACCAAACCAACCCAATTAAAAACCAAGATAGATAAGTCTCAAATACTAGTAATTTCATTATTCCAGTAGAGGCAATTCTTTCTGACTTAAAGACTATAACTAAAAAGAACACCTCATAAGGTTAACTTAAAAGCTTAAATGCTTCTGATTAGTTGAGTAAGATTTTCTTCAAAAGTTATTCATTTTGCCACTTCAATCAACATATGACAATTAATAGTAAACACTTTACTTTATACTTTACTTGTATAATAAGATTGTTAATACTTAAATTCTTTATAATTGACATTACTTGTGAAGTAAAACTTGAAGATAAACAATTAAGATGTAAGCAACCTTATGTAGCATTCAATATCTGTGTGTTTTATTGTTGTATAAATACATGTTATTTTCCACACACTCACAAGCCTTAATAAGAAGCACATGTATGAAACTTAATCCAAAAGGGCAACACATTCTAAAGAAACCATTTCCAGTATCCAAACCCTATAACAACGTTATTCTCGGGATTCACGTTTATCAACTTGCATTACATTACCTATGCATAAAAGCATCTTGCTTCTTTAAACATTAGTCCTTACCGGACCAATGATGCAGATTTCAGCTATTGGATCTTATATTGTCTTGAAGACCGTGAGTGCATAATCTTGCAATCACAAAAGGAAAGTTCACACTTGCTCATGTCCTTTGAATATTTTCTGTAAAGTATTCTACAAATCTAGTGTTGTCATCACCTGCATTTGAAAAAGGTCAGAAAACACTATTTTCATAATAATATGATTATAGGTTATTTACCATGAGGTAATAACCTACTATAAGAGTGCTGGTGTTAAAGGAACATATTATCTAGGACTTAACAACCAATGTCACCAGTGATTCTTGTGCCGTATATTACGTGTTGACCATGAGATTTGGAATGGGACGAAGAAGTCAGCTGTATCTTTTCCCTCTCGCATGGAGCTGGATGTGCGGGTCGTGGCTGTTATCACTTATAACGTGCATATTATTTATGGTAATTCGTAGAGGATATGCAGCATATTGGTGGGAGCCCTCAATGTCCCACGATAGTTCTGACATCTGAACGGTCTGTACTGCCATTTCCGTAATTCAATAGGTGGGCTGGCGTACACCAAAGAGACATGCGGGGTCGCGGAGAAGGTAGTGATTGGCTTCGGTCTTAGTCTGGGCCTCACACCAAGGATGTGTGAACGGGTTCGTGGCCCGGATGTGCAACAAAGCTAAGATCTCTCATGGGTAAAGTGACGCACCTCTGTAGAGTGTAAGAACTGTAACTTGTTACTCCCTGTTCCGGGAAGGAGCTGCGAACGCAGCGGGAAAGGAATTCCATGAAAGTTCTGTTAAACCCGTGAAGGCTGACGGACATAGCTTTCAGAATAAAAGCAACCTTTGAAGAAATGTTTATGAAAACTTGCATTGCCTGCGACCTACGGTCTATGGCTGTAGCTATAGTGCATCAAACACTCCTTTTCTAGTGGACTTGCTGAGTACGCTCGTACTCAAAGTATCATCTTAACCCTTGCTAGGTTCTAAAGCCTCAGATGATGACTACATCAAGCCATGCTCCAGGAATCATCATCAAAATCTAAAGCTCTTCAATGATGTCAAGAAAGTCAACATATACATCAGCTCAAGTGAAGACGAAGTTGTTGATTAGATAAGAATAGAATCTCTAGCCATAGAACCTATTTCTGTAGTGTATTGCAATAGCAGCAATGCCAGACCACTAGTTAATATATTAGTCTTAATAGTATTATAATTTGGAGTTGTTTATTTCTGATTCTTCTTTGTAAGAAGTTTCTTTCTCTCTATTTAACCTAGAGTTTTCTCTGGATCTTGTGTAAAGAGTTGAGTTGTAACCTATAGTCATGTCTTGGACCCGCTGTGTTTCTGTTGTGCCATTCTGAGGGATGTAATACTAGTGAACGGTGTTTCATTGGTGTTATATCCACGACTATAGTATACTACATCATGCAGTGGTATGCTGGGTCACCGCAGCGCCCATGTTATCACAGTAGATAGACATTGTGTACAGCGCACTTGGAACCACACTGAGCTCTGTAATGAACTCCTTCATCCATATCGCCTCTTGTGAAGCCTCCGAAGCAGCTATGTATTCCGATTCAGTTGAAGATCTCACCACAACGCTTTGCTTTGCACTCCTCTAGCTAACTGCTGCACCATTCAAAGTAAATACGTATCCAGATTGAGATTTAGAATCATCCGGATCGGTGTTCCAACTAGCATCGGTGTAGCCATTAACAACGAGTTGTTCATCACCTCCATAAGAGAGAACCATATCCTTAGTTCTTCTCAAGTACATAAGGATGTTTTTAACCGCTGTCCAATGATCCACTCCTGGATCACTTTGATATCTGTTAGTCAAACTAACAACATATGCAATGTCGGGTCTAGTACATAGCATGGCATACATAAGAGATCCTATGGCTGAGGCATAGGGAGTCTTACTCATCCTTTCTCTATCTTCTGCCGTTGGAGGACTTTGAGTTTTACTCAAGGTCGTATTGGGCAACATGGGCAAGAACCCTTTGTTGCTATCTTCCATTCCAAACCTCTTTAGAACTTTGTCCAAATATGTACTTTGTGATAATGATATTAGGCGTCTTGATCTATCTCTATAAATCTTTATGCCTAATATGTAAGCTGCTTCGCTAAGATCTTTCATTGAAAAACTTTTATTCAAATAATCTTTGACACTATTAAGAAGGTCTACATCATTCCCAATTAACAATATGTCATCTACATATAGTATTAGGAATGCTACGAAGCTCCCACTCACTTTCTTGTAAATACAAGCTTCTCCATAAGTTTGTATAAAACCAAAGCTTTTGATTACCTTATCAAAATGTTGATTCCAACTCCGGGATGCTTGCTGCAATCCATAAATGGACCATTGAAGTTTGCATACCTTGTTAGCATCTTTAGGATCGACAAAACCTTTGGGTTGTACCATATACAACTCTTCATCAATGTCTCCATTTTGGAACGCCGTTTTGACATCCATCTGCCATATCTCATAATCATAATATGCAGCGATTGCTAACAAAATCCTCACATACTATAGCTTCGCTACTGGTGAGAAAGTCTCATCGTAGTCAACTCCTTGAATTTGTCGAAACCTTTTTGCGACAAGTCGAGCTTTATAGACAGTAACATTACCATCAATATCTGTTTTCTTCTTGAAAATCCATTTGGCGGGCCATCTGGAAGTCCACCAAAGTCCATACCTGGTTTTCATACATGGATCCAATCTCGGATTTCATGGCTTCTTGCCATTTATTGGAATCTGTGCTCATCATCGCTTCCTCATATGTCGTAGGGTCATCGGTGTTGTCCACCAACATGACACTCATAACGGGATCATACCAATCAGGAGTGGTACGAGTTCTCGTTGACTTGCGAGGTTTCGTAGTAACTTTAACCGAAGTTTGATGATCAACATCATTAGCTTCCTCTCTTATTGGTGTAGGCGCCACATGAACTACTTCCGGTGCTGCACTACTCGCAAGTTCAAGAGAAGGTTCAACAACCTCGTCAAGTTCTACTTTCCTTCCAGTCACTTACTTCGAGAGAAACTACTTCTCTAGAAAGGATCCATTCTTGGCAACGAAGATTTTTCCCTCGGATCTATGATAGAAGGTATACCCAATAGTTTCCTTCGGGTATCCTATGAAGACACATTTTTCCGGTTTGGGTTCAACCTTGTCGGGCTGTAACTTCTTTACATAAGCTTCGCAACCACAAACTTTAAGGAACGACAATTTAGGATTCTTCCCAAACCATAATTTATACAATATCGTTTCAACGGATTTAGATGGTGCCCTATTTAAAGTGAATGTGGCTGTTTCTAATGCATAACCCCAAAACGATAGCGGAAAATCTTTAAGTGACATCATAGAATGAACCATATCCAAGAGAGTTAGATTACGACGTTCGGACACACCATTACTTTGTGGTGTTCCCGACGGTGTCAATTGTGTAAGTATTCCGCATTTCTTCAAATGCTCGCCAAACTCATAACTAAGATATTCACCTCCACGATCAGATCGTAGAAACTTAATCTTCTTGTTACGTTGATTCTCTACTTCACTTTGAAATTCCTTAAACTTCTCGAAAGTTTCGGACTTATGTTTCATGAAATAAATATACCCATATCTACTCAAGTCATCCGTGAAGGTAAGAAAATAACGATAACCACCGCGCGATGCTACACTCATTGGACCACACACATCGGTATGTATGATTTCCAATAAGTCCGTAGCTCGCTCCATCATACCAGAAAATGGAGTCTTAGTCATTTTACCCATCACACATGCTTCGCATCTTTCAAGTGATTCAAGAATTCCATCGGAATGGAGTTTATTCATACGCTTCACTCCAAGGTGACCAAGACGACAGTGCCACATATAGGTCGAGTTATCGCTCAATTTCAAACGTTTAGCTTCAATGTTATTAATATGTGTATTACTACAATCGAGATGTAACAATAATAGACCATCTATCAAAGGTGCATGTGCATAAAACATATTACTCATATAAATCGAACAACCATTATTCTCGGACTTAAACAAGTAACCGTCTCGCAATAAACATGATCCGGATATAATATTCATTCTCAACGCAGGCACCAAATAACAATTATTTAAGTATAAAACTAATCCCGATGGTAGATGAAGAGGCAGCGTGCCGACCGCGATCACATCAACCTTTGATCCATTTCCAACGCGCATTGTCACCTTGTTCTTCGCTAGTTTCCGTCTATTCTGCAGCACTTGTTACGAGTTACAAATGTGAGCAACCGAACCAGTATCAAATACTCAGGCGCTACTACGAGTACTAGTGAGATACACATCAATAACATGTATATCATGAAGGGTTTCGCGGCATAGTAAATCAAAATTTTCTACGGAGCGAATAGAGGGAAAGCCAAGATCTAATCTAGGAGATGCAAACAATGAGAGAGATTGGATTAGATCTTCATACCCTTGAAGATTCGCACAGCGGAACGTTCGTCGGAACGTGGGTGATGTAGTCGTACTCGCTTCTCCTCCTCGCGATCCGATCCGATCTAGCACCACAAGTGGCGGTGCCTCCGTGAGATGCACACGTGCAGCACCTCGATGTCTCCTCCTTCCTCGGACCAGCAAGTATGGTGGAGAGATAGATTGGATCTACAACACGACGGCGTGGTGTATATGGTGGAGAATTTCTGCAGCAGGGCTTCGCCTACAAACAGTCGGGAGGGAGAGAGGAAAGCTAGCAAGGCGGCTAGGGTTTGGATGAGAGGTGTGGGGGATTGGTGCGCCCCCACCCCTCTTTATATAGAGGGGGGGCGCAGCCCTAGCCCCTCCCCCAAGCCCAAAGGATAAGGAGTGGGGGGCATGGACTCTCCCCTCTTCTAGAAACCCTATCTCTAGTTTAAACGATTTAAACTCTCTAGGATCGGCTGGGCCCTATGGGGCCTTGTGCCCCTGGCCCAATGCGGCCAGGACACTCCCTCATAGGCCCATGCCCCCTCCCGGAAGCGGGGCCACGTTGGTCCCCTTCCGGAAGGTTCTAGAAGCTTCCGGTACAATACCGATTAACCCGGAACAATTCCGAACTCCAAAAACTGCATTGCCTTATATGAATCTTATTCTCCGGACCATTCCGGAACCTCTCGTGATATCCCGGATCCCATCCGAGACTCCGAACAAAAATTCATAAACCAATTATCCAATCTATCCTAGCGTCGAGACACGTTAAGTGTGTGACCCTGCGGGTTCGAGAATATGCAGACATGATCTTCTATCAATAATCAACAACGGGGTCTGGGCACCCATATTGACTCCCACACATTCATCGATGATCATATCGGATGAACCACGATGTCAGGATTCAAACAATCCCATATATATATATATTCCCTTCATCTCGCGATATTTTACTTGCCCGAGATTCGATCGTCGGTACCGTCATACCTAGTTCAATCTCGTTCACAGCAAGTACTTTACTCGTTCCGTAATCCGATATCACTTTGTGATTAACTCCTTAACCACATGCTTGCAAGCGGTGTTGATATTGATTACCGAGTGGGCCCGAAGTATATCTCTCCGACTTGGGAGGGACAAATCCCATCTCGATACATACAACCCAACAGATACTTTCCGATCACCTGAGAGACACCTTTATGATCATCCTCTCATAGGATGACGTTTGATGACCTCAAAGCTTTCTTCTGATACCAGGGAGTTGTATTATCTCATGGTCTAAGGAATACAATATTTGACATAAGAAAAGCTTCGCAAAGACGAACACGATGACACGATCTAATTGCTTCGCTTAGTTTCGGTCTGTCCATCATATCATTCTCCAATGATATGATCTCATTATCAATTGACAACTCATGTCTATGGTTAGGAAACCTTAACCATCATTGATCAGTGAGCTAGTCCATAGAGGCATACTAGGGACACGGTGTTGTTCACAAACCACACAAGTATTAAAGTTTCCGCTTAATACAATTCTAGCATGGAATATAAACTTTATCATGAACAAGAATTATAATAATAACATCTTTATTATTGCCTCTAGGGCATAATTCCAACAATCTCCCACTTGCACTAGAGTCAATAATCTAGTTTACATTTGGAAACAATCTCACACCCATGGCACTGAGGTGCTGATCATGTTTTACACGTGGAAGAGGTTTAGTCAATGGATCTGCGACATTCAGATCTGTATGTACTTTGCTAATCTTCAGATCTCCATCTGCTATATAATCTCGGATTATATGAAACTTGCGGTTGATATGCTTGGTCTTTGGATGATATCTTGGTTCCTTAGCGAGTGCTATGGCGCCAGTGTTGTCACACAATATCTCCAGTGGGTCCAATGCACTTGGAACCACGCCAAGCTCAGTGATGAAGTTTCTGATCCAAACTCCTTCACTTGACGCTTCTGCAGCAGCCATGTATTCCGCTTCCACTGTAGATCCCGCGATCACGCTTTGCTTGCAGCTTCTCCAGCTCACAGCTCCTCCATTCAAAATATAAACGTATCCTGTCTGAGATTTGGAATCATCCTTGTCGGTGTCAAAACTAGCGTCGACGTAACCTTTTACGACAAGATGTTCATCACCCCCATAGACTAAGAACATTTCTTTAGTCCTATTTAGGTACTTTGGGATGTTCTTCACGGCTGTCCAGTGTTCCACTCCTGGATCACTTTGATATCTGCTCGTCAAACTAAGAGCATTGGACACATCCGGTCTAGTACACAACATGGCATACATGATGGAACCTATGGCCGAGGCATAAGGCACTTTGCTCATAGCTTCCCTATCATTTACCGTAGCTGGACACTGAGCCTTGCTCAATATCTTACCTGACAACATAGGCACTGAACCTTTCTTTGCCTTATCCATTCTGAACCTTTTCAGAACTTTGTCTAGGTATGTACTCTGGCTTAAAGCTATCAGGCGTCTTTGTCTATCTCTATAGATTTTGATGCCCAATATATAAGCAGCTTCACCTAGGTCTTTCATTGAAAAACACTTGTTCAAATAACTCTTCACATCGTTAAGCATGTTGATGTCATTTCCAATAATCAATATGTCATCCACATATAGTACCAGAAACGTCACCAAGCTCCCACTCACTTTCTTGTAGATGCAAGCTTCGTAGAAATTTGGAACAAATCCAAAGCTCTTGATCACTTGATCAAAACGAAGGTTCCAACTCCGAGATGCTTGCTTCAGTCCATAAATGGAACGCTGAAGTTTGCATACTTTACTAGCATCCTTAGGATCGACAAAACCTTCGGGTTGCATCATATACAACTCTTCATCAATGTTGCCATTGAGGAAAGCAGTCTTGATATCCATCTGCCATATTTCATAATCATGAAACGCAGCAATTGCTAATAAAATCCGAATGGACTTAAACATCGCTACGGGAGAGAAAATCTCATCGTAGTCAACACCTTGAACTTGTCGAAAACCTTTCGCGACAAGCCGTGCTTTATAGACGGTAACATTACCATCCGCGTCCGTTTTCTTCTTGAAAATCCATTTGCACTCAACGGACTTTCGGTCGCTAGGAGGGTCCACCAAAGTCCATACTTGGTTTTCGCTCATGGATCCCAATTCGGATTTCATGGCTTCTAGCCATTTCTCAGAGTCTGGGCTCATCATCGCTTCCTCATAGTTCGTAGGTTCACTGTCTTCTACTAGCAAGACAGTCAAGACAGGGTTGCCGTACCACTCAGGGGGGGCACGCGACCTTGTCGACCTGCGACGTTCAGTAGCAGCATCGTCCGAAGCTTCATGATCCTTGTCATTAGCTTCCTCTATTGTTGGTGCAGGCGGCACTGGAACAATTTCAGGTGCTGCGCCACTCTCCAATTCAAGAGAAGGTTCAATAACCTCGTCTAGCTCTACTTTCCTCCCACTCACTTCTTTCGAGAGAAACTCCTTCTCAAGAAAGGAACCGTTCTTTGCGACAAACACTTTGCCTTCGGTTCTGTGATAGAAGGTATACCCAATAGTTTCCTTAGGGTATCCTATGAAGACGCATTTCTCCGCTTTGGGTTCGAGCTTGTCCGGCATCAACTTCTTGACGTAAGCTTCGCATCCCCAAACTTTAAGAAACAACAACTTAGGTTTAGCACCAAACCACAGTTCATACGGTGTCGTCTCAACGGATTTAGATGGAGCCCTATTTAAAGTGAATGCAGCGGTTTCTAATGCATAACCCCAAAATGATAACGGCAAATCAGTAAGAGACCTCATTGATTGGACCATATCTAATAGGGTTCGATTCCGGCGTTCAGACACACCATTGCGCTGTGGTGTTCCGGGTGGCGTGAGTTGTGAAACGATTCCACTTGCTTTAAGATGCGTGAGAAAATCATAACTCAAATATTCACCTCCACGATCGGATCGTAGAAACTTAATCTTTCTGTTACGATGGTTATCCACTTCATTCTGAAATTCTTTGAACTTTTCAAACGTTTCAGATTTATGTTTCATTAAATAGATATACCCATATCTACTTAAGTCATCGGTAAAAGTGAGAAAATAGCGATATCCACCGCGCGTCGAAATATTCATCAGTCCGCATACATCGGTATGTATGATTTCCAACAAGTCCGTTGCTCGCTCCATCATACCGGAGAACGGGGTTTTGATCATCTTGCCCATGAGGCATGGTTCGCATGTGTCAAATGATTCAAAATCAAGAGATTCCAAAAGTCCATCAGAATGGAGTTTCTTCATGCGCTTTACACCAATATGACCTAGACGACAGTGCCACAAATAAGTAGTATTATCACTATCTACTTTGCATCTCTTAGCCTCAATGTTATGGATGTGTGTTTCATCCCTTTCGAGATTTAGAAGAAATAAACCATTTACAAGAGGTGCATGACCATAAAAGATGTTACTCATATAAATAGAACAACCATTATTCTCCGATTTAAATGAATAACCGTCTTGCAATAAACACGATCCAGAAATAATGTTCATGCTCAACGCAGGCACATAATAACACTTATTAAGGTTTAAAACTAATCCCAAAGGTAAAACTAAGGAGAGCGTGCCGACGGCCATCACATCAACTCTTGATCCGTTGCCTACGCGCATCGTCACCTCATCCCTCGCAAGCCGCCGTCTATTCCGTAGCTCCTGTTTCGAGTTACAAATATTAGCAACTGAACCGGTATCAAATACCCAGGCACTACAACGAGGGCTAGTAAGGAAAACATCAATAACATGTATATCAAATATACCTTTGATGGTGCCAGCCTTCTTGTCCGCTAAGTACTTCGGACAGTTGCGCTTCCAGTGACCCTTGTCCTTGCAATAGAAGCACTCAGTGTCCGGCTTAGGACCAGACTTGAGCTTCTTCTCAGGAGGGGCGCGCTTGCCGCCGCCCTTCTTGAAGGGCTTCTTTGCACCCTTACCTTTCTTAAAGGAGGGTTTGTTGACCATCAACACATGATTATCCTTCTTGATGTCCACTTCCGCAGCCTTCAGCTTTGCGAAGAGCTCGGTGATCGTATCAGTGGAACCAATCTGATTATGAGTCACTACAAAACTTTTGTAGCTGGGAGGGAGTGATTGCAGAACCCTGTCAATCTTGAGCTCCTCTGGAATCGTGCATTCCAGTTGCTCAAGGCGTTGACTGTAGCCCGACATCTTTATGGCGTGCTCACTAACGGAACTCCCTTCCTCCATCTTGCAGTTAAAGAACTTCTCAGAGATCTCATATATCTCAGAACGGGCTTGAGTCTGAAACATGGTTTTCAGCTCCTCGAGAATCTCAAAGGGCCCGGGATAGGTTTCAAAACGATTTTGAAGCTCCGGTTCCATAGCAAACAACATGGTGCTCTTAATCACACCATAATCATCTTTGCGCGACTGATAGACAGCTTTCTCATCAGCCGGCGCAGTTGCAGCAGGAGGGTCACCTAACGCTTTTCCAAGGACATAGTCCTTTTGTCCGCCAGACAGAATGATTCTTAGATTACGGAACCAATTGGTGAAGTTAGACCCATTGTTTCTAAGCTTTTCCTTCTCAGCAAAAACGTTGAAGTTGAAG
The DNA here is from genome assembly GCA_916181665.1 of Avena sativa. Taxonomy (NCBI): domain Eukaryota; kingdom Viridiplantae; phylum Streptophyta; class Magnoliopsida; order Poales; family Poaceae; genus Avena; species Avena sativa. Next base: position 42,027,013 of record OV702285.1, on the reverse strand, counting down.
TTGGACTTGGCCATGTGATCTACAGTATTGGCAAGTACAATTTAGACTATGTTCATGATAAATAGTTCAACTTAATCAAATTACTAGATGAACTCCCAATAAATTCAACATCCCTCAAGTTGTTTAGTGAACACGATCCAAATTCACCACACCTAATCCGATCATCACGAGAAGAGATGTGGTTTCAATGGTGGACAACAAAGTGTCGATCATATAATTCATATGACTCATGCTTAACCTTTTGGTTCTTGTGTTCCGAGGCCATGTCTGTACATGCTAGGCTCGTCAAGTTAGACCCAAGTATTTCCGCGTGTGCAAAAACTGGCTTGCACCCGTTGTATGTGAGCGTAGAGTCTATAGCACCCGATCATCACGTGATGCTTGGACACGACGAACTTTCGCAACGGTGCATACTCGGGGAGAACACAGTTTTTATCTTGATCTTTAAGTTAGGAATCATCTTATAATGCTACCGTCGCGATCTAAGCATAATAAGATACATAAAGGGATAAACATCACATGCATATAAATTTATGTGACATGGTATAGCCAATCCTCGCGCAATGATCTCCATCTTGTGCGTTCCGGCATGATCTCCATCACTCCACCATGATTGCCTCCACCACGAATAGCAACTACAACTATTGCTAACTACTTAGCGATAAAGTAAAGCTATTACATGGCGTATAAGAAGTTGACTCGCAGGTCATACACAATTATAAAGACAATCATATGGCTCCTGCCGGTTGTGTACTCAACGACATGCAAGTCGTGAAACATTACAAAACATGATCATCGCATACAATATACACATCACATCTTGGGCCATACCATATCACAGAAAACACTCCCTACAAAAACAAGTTAGACGCCTCTACTTTGTTGTTTCATGTTTTACGTGGCTTTATGGGAGTAGATGCTAAGTTACCTACGGAAAGCCACAACGGTGATATTATGGTTGCCAAACTCCGGTGTTAATCCCATGACAACTATAGTGAGAGAAACTGACATCCACCAGCCGCATGTGTGGAACAAGCCACACGCAAGTACGGAGCCGGTCTCGGGAACGTGTCGCGTAAGGTTGGCCTGGACCGCTTCAATCTCACTATCCCGCGTCATAAGAAGAACACAAACAAGAGGCTTGCAACAGAAAACATCAACGCCCGCAACAACCATGTTGCATTCTACTCATGAATCACATCTACGCATAGATCTAGCTCTGATACCACTGAAGGGTTTCGCGGCATAGTAAATCAAAATTTTCTACGGAGCGAACAGAGGGAAAGCCAAGATCTAATCTAGGAGATGCAAACAACGAGAGAGATTGGATTATATCTTCATACCCTTGAAGATTCGCACAGCGGAACGTTCGTTGGAACGTGGGTGATGTAGTCGTACTCGCTTCTCCTCCCCGCGATCCGATCCGATCTAGCACCACAAGTGGCGGTGCCTCCGTGATATGCACACGTGCAACACGTCGACGTCTCCTCCTTCCTCGGACCAGCAAGTATGGTGGAGAGATAGATTGGATCTACAACACGACGGCGTGGTGTATATGGTGGAGTATTTCTGCAGCAGGGCTTCGCCTACAAACAGTCGGGAGGGAGAGAGGAAAGCTAGAAAGGCGGCTAGGGTTTGGAGGAGAGGTGTGGGGGGTTGGTGCGCCCCCACCCCTCTTTATATAGAGGGGGGCGCAGCCCTAGCCCCTCCCCCAAGCCCAAAGGATAAGGAGTGGGGGGCATGGACTCTCCCCTCTTCTAGAAACCCTATCTCTAGTTTAAACGATTTAAACTCTCTAGGATCGGCTGGGCCCTATGGGGCCTTGTGCCCCTGGCCCAATGCGGCCAGGACACTCTCTCATAGGCCCATGCCCCCTCCCGGAAGTGGGGCCACGTTGGTCCCCTTCCGGAAGGTTCTAGAAGCTTCCGGTACAATACCGATTAACCCGGAACAATTCCGAACTCCAAAAACTGCATTGCCTTATATGAATCTTATTCTCCGGACCATTCCGGAACCTCTCGTGATATCCTGGATCCCATCCGAGACTCCGAACAAAAATTCATAAACCAATTATCCAATCTATCCTAGCGTCGAGACACGTTAAGTGTGTGACCCTGCGGGTTCGAGAATATGCAGACATGATCTTCTATCAATAATCAACAGCGGGGTCTAGGCACCCATATTGACTCCCACACATTCATCGATGATCATATCGGATGAACCACGATGTCAGGATTCAAACAATCCCATATATATATTCCCTTCGTCTCGCGATATTTTACTTGCCCGAGATTCGATCGTCGGTACCGTCATACCTAGTTCAATCTCGTTCACAGCAAGTACTTTACTCGTTCTGTAATCCGATAACACTTTGTGATTAACTCCTTAACCACATGCTTGCAAGCGGTGTTGATATTGATTACCGAGTGGTCCCGAAGTATATCTCTCCGACTTGGGAGGGACAAATCCCATCTCGATACATACAACCCAACAGATACTTTCCGATCACCTGAGAGACACCTTTATGATCACCCTCTCATAGGATGACGTTTGATGACCTCAAAGCTTTCTTCCGATACCAGGGAGTTGTATTATCTCATGTTCTAAGGAATACAATATTTGACATAAGAAAAGCTTCGCAAAGACGAACACGATGACACGATCTAATTGCTTCGCTTAGTTTGGGTATGTCCATCATATCATTCTCCAATGATATGATCTCATTATCAATTGACAACTCATGTCTATGGTTAGGAAACCTTAACCATCATTGATCAATGAGCTAGTCCATAGAGGCATACTAGGGACACGGTGTTGTTCACAAACCACACAAGTATTAAAGTTTCCGCTTAATACAATTCTAGCATGGAATATAAACTTTATCATGAACAAGAATTATAATAATAACATCTTTATTATTACCTCTAGGGCATAATTCCAACATATCAGATATACCTTTCTTCTTGATGTTGTCATTCTTCAAATACGCCAAGTACTTAGGGCAATTCCGCTTCTAGTGACCTTCTCCCTTGCAGTAAAAGCACCCAGTATCAGCCTTAGGCCCAGCCTTGGTCTTCTTCGCCGGTGCGGTAACTTTCTTACCGCCCTTCTTGAATTTTCCCTTTTTCTTAGACTTGCCTTGCTTCTTGAATTTTGTGGTCTTATTGACCAACAACACTTGGTGCTCTTTCTTGATCTCCACTTCTGCAGACTTTAACATGGAGAAGAGTTCGGGCAACGACTTGTCCATGTTTTGCATATTGTAGTTCATCACAAAGTTCTTGTAACTTGGTGGTAGTGATTGGAAGACACGGTGAATCCCCAAAGCATTAGGAATCACTATACCCAAGATTTGAAGCTTGTTTGCGTGCCCAAACATCGTAAGCACGTGCTCACTAACGGAGCTGCCCTCTTCCATCTTGCAGTTAAAGAACTTTTCAGAAGCCTCATAACTCTCAACTGCCGCGTGAACCTCAAATATCATTTTGAGTTCACAGACAATATCATGTGGGTCATGGTTCTCAAACCTTTTCTGAAGCTCTGAATCCAAACCATACAAGATAGCACATTGAACTGTGGAGTACTGATTCTTCCGAGCGAGGAAAACATTCTTTACCTTATCGGTAGCATCAGCTGCAAGTGGGTCACCCAGCGGTGCATCCAGCACATAGGTCAAATTTCCAGCATTGAGGACAATCCTCAAGTTGCGGAACCAATCCGCGAAGTTGCTTCCATTGTTTTTCAACTTTTATTTCTCTAGGAACGCATTAAAATTGATGGTAGGGGACGCCATTGATCTACAACATATTTGCAATAGTTTAGACTAAGTTTATGACAAATTGAGTACTAATTAATAGTTAAATTAATCTAGGTGAACTCCCACTCAAAACAATATCCCTCACATTGTTTTAGTGATCACACGAACCAAATCCACCACATCAAAACCGATCATCACGAGAGTTGATGTAGTTTCAATGGCGAACAATCAACATGTGCATCATATCTACTATATGACTCATGCTTTACCTTTCGGTGATCCGTGTTCCGAGACCATGTATGTACATGCTAGGCTCGTCAAGATCAAACCTTAGCTTCTGCATGAGCAAATCTGGCTTCCTCCCATTGTATACACTCGCAGAATCTAACACACCCGATCATCACGTGATGCTTCGAACAACGAGCTTTAGAAACAGTGCTTACTAAGGATGAACACTTTATAACTTGATATTTTGTGAGAGGGATCATCTTATAATGCTACCGTCGCGAACTAAGCAATACAAGATGCATAAAAGGATTAACATCACATGCAATTCATAATATGTGATATGATATGGCCTTTCTTCTTGTGCTTCTGATCTCCATGTTCAAGCATGCACATGATCTCCATCATCACTGGCATTGCATCAAGGTCAATGGCGCCGCTCCATGGTCGCCTTCCACCAGCATCAACTATTACAACTACTTTGAATAATATACACGCAGGTCTTAACGGAATTAAAAACACAACCATATGGCTCCTCCCGGTTGCCGACTTACAATAAGGAACATTGCACACATCATATATAATCACAATCATGGCCATATCACATCATAGCACACCCCTGCAAAACAAAGTAAGATGCCTCTAATTTTCTTTGCATGTTTTACGTGGTTTGGGGCTTTCAGTAAGTGTCGTTCTAACTTATGAACAAGAACCACAACGTTGATACTAGTATTGTCAATCACCCGTTGTAAATTGAATCTTAACTATGTTGGGAGAAACAGGCACCCGCAAAGCCACTTATGCAATACAAGTTGCATGTCAAGCGTGGAGCAAGTCTCATGAACGATGTCATGTAAGGTTAGCCCGGGCCGCTTCATCCCACCATCCCGCAAGATGCAAAGTACACAAGAAGCAATCGACAATAAAAGCATCAACGCCCACAATGACCATTATGTTCTACTCGTGCAACAGATCTACATATAGACATGGCTCTGATACCACTGTAGGGGTTCATAACATGGAAAACAAAAAATTTATACCGCATGCACATAACCAAGCCAATATCTATCTACTAGATTGTAGCAACGAGTCAATTAGAGTGCTCACCGTCGAAGATTCCAAAGCTGTTAACGAGAGCAGATTCTCGTGGGTGATGTAGTCGTACACTTGCCGATCTCAAGATTGCGTAGACGATCTTTCTGGCGCTGCGTTTCGGCAGCGCTTCCGCAGTCGGTCACACGTTCAGTACTCGATGAAGACCTTCCTCTCCCTTGTTCCAGCAGGTAGTGGAGGTTGTAGTTCTCCCCTCGCGTTTCCGGCAGCACGACGGCGTGGTGTCGGAAGTAGAGGGAAGATCCCGCAGGGCTTCGCCTAACCGTTGCAAGTTATGGTGGATCTAGGGTTTCCGGCGATCTAGGTTTAGAAGGTCGGAGAGGAGGAGGTGTTGGGCGGCTAGGGGGCGATCTAGGTTTATGGTGGGAGGGCTGGTGTTGTGGTCTTTGGGGCAGCCCTCCCCTCTATTTATGAGAGGGAGGGAAGACTTGGGAGAGGGTAGTTTGAATCCATACCCAAACCCAAGTTGGATAGAAGGAAGGACTCTTTCCTTCTTCCACTAGGAAACTATTGTTCCAGTTTGACTTTTCAAACCTCTCTTTTGACTTTCAATTTAGAGCTTTAATTCTCTCTCGCAAATGCCCAACCAAGTGAACTAGGACATGATCCAATCATTCCACTTACCCATGACACATTCATGGACCATTCCCCTTCCGGTCCGGTGAACCTTCTAGACCCTTCTAGAACTTCTCCGAAGAAAACATCGAAATCATTCCCGAACTCCAGAATCGGACTTTCCTTATATGAATCTTATTCTCCGGATCTCCTCGTTATATCCCGTATCCCATCCGAGACTCCAAACAACATTCGGTATCCCTACTTACATTCCATATCTACTAAACGACATCGAATCTTTAAGTGTGTCTCCCTACGGTTCGTGAATTATGCGGACATGACCGAGACACTTCTCCGATCAATAACCAATAGAGGAATCTGGAAATTCATATGGCTCCCACATATTTCTATGATTACTTTGCGATTGAATGAACCACTTACATACGATACCAATTTCCCTTTTTCTCATGATAGTTTACTTATCCGAGGTTTGATCGTCGGTATCTCTGCATACCTAGTTGAACCTCGTTACCGATAATTACTCTTTTCTTGTTCCCGTGACATGTGATCCCTTGTGATCCAGTCACATGCTTGCAAGCCAATTGGATGACATTCCACCGAGAGGACCCAGAGGATATCTATCCGTCATATGGATGGACAAATCCCACTCTTGATCCATGTGCCTCAACACATACTTTCCGAACACTCAATGCTGAAGGGATACGGGTAGGCTACACTAGCGCAAATCAAAAAATTTCTACCGCGTAAACCAGGATTACTGTTGTCATAGATCACGGGATTACCACTAGACGCGCAGTTGCGGAATTGATGAAGCGCGTCGAGGCAGTGCAGACGTTCCACGTCTCCTCCTTGTTCTCGTCCCACGAGCAAGTCCCCTTGCACGGCTCGTCCAAACGCCAAAGATGCAGCGCCTCCAAGGTATCCACACATACAGGGTGGAAGCGTCAGACACCGGACTGCTAGGTCCACGCGCGCGACACAGGCTTGAGAAGTGGCGGCTGGCTGGAATGGTCTAAGGTCTAACCCTGGTCAGCTCGCCCCACCCTCTCTTATATAAGCTTCCCTAGTGGGATTCTACATTAGCAGCCCATTAGTAGCCTAAGCCTGGTTTAATTCGGATATAATCCTCATTAGGCTTCCAGCCCCTTAAGTGTGTGACCCTATATGTTCATATACGTGTAGACATGACACGAATACACTTATTCTGTCAATAGTTGGTATCGGCCTCTAGCAAGACGTGCCAACTCCTAAACGCATACAAAGATCATATCAGACGAACCATCACAAGGTTTAGTACATGTATTTCCCTTTGCCTCACGATATTTGGTCTAGCTCCAAGCCGACCTCTCTTTCTCGATACCGTAACTCGGAATCCCTTCACTAGGTTAATTCTTAACCTTATGTAGCATGGCCATGCATTTCTGGATCCGATCACTCGAGGGGCCCAGAGATATCTCTCTCAAGTAGAGAGGGGCAAATCCCATCTTGATTGACCATGCCTTGCAGCATGCTTCAGGACAAACCCGAATGCTACCTTTATAACTACCCAATTACGGAGTAGCGTCTGATAGCCCCAAAGTAGGTCAATCCACATCTCAAGTACATGCGACAACCTCAGGTCTAAGGACAAAACGTACACGATGTGTAGAGAGAGAGCTTCAACTAATTGCCAGTCTCAAGTTGGGTCAGTCCAATCCCATGTTCATAACATGTGCCCACATCATTGGTTTGACATCTCCATGTCTATGACTTGCGAAACATAGTCATCAACCAATCGATGTGCTAGTCTAATATTCACGTGTGTCCTCACATGAACTCCGACTAGGGACAACTCTTAAATAACCATACAAGTAAAGAGTTTCACAAACAATTCACATAATTGTCAATCAATACAAGTTGCCTGATATGGATATTCAAGGAACATTACAATAACTCATGGATGCATAAGAAATATAATCATCTCTAAGATTGCCACTAGGGTAGATTTCCTTTAGTCTCCCACTTGCACTAGAGTCAATCTAGATTGTATCTAATACCTATTGCTCTTGCGTGCGCCTCATGCGCAGGCTGCGGGAGTGGCTTTGTAAAAGGATCAGCAACATTTGAGACCGTATGTATTTTGCATATCTTGACACTACCATCCTCAACAAACTCTCGAATCTGATGGTAACGCATGTGAATATGTTTGTTCTTCTGGTGCTGTCTAGGTTCCTTGGCTTTCGAAATAGCACCATTGTTGTCACAATAAACGTCCATGGGATTGGACGCGCCCTGAACCACACCAAGAGCGATCAGGAAATTCCTAATCCAAACAGCTTCCTTTGCAGCCTCCGAGGCGGCAATATATTCAGCTTCTGTTGAAGAGGAGGCCACCGTATCTTGCTTGGAACTTTTCCAACTCACAGCACCACCATTCATGACAAACACATAACCAGATTGCGATCTGGAATCATCTGAGTCGTTAAGGTAACTCGCATCTGTGTAACCCCTTACACTGAGTTCATCCTCACCTCCATAAACTAGGAACACATCCTTAGTCCTTCTCAAGTTCTTAAGGATATTCTTTACCGCTGTCCAGTGACCTTCACCTGGATCAGCCTGATATCTGCTCGTAACACTTAGAGCATAGGAAACATCTGGGCGAGTACATATCATTGCATACATGATGGATCCAATAGCCGAAGCATATGGAATCCTGCTCATGCGCTCACGCTCATCAGTAGTCAAAGGACACCGAGTCTTGCTGAGTTTTATGCCATGAGACATGGGCAAGAACCCCTTCTTAGCCTCTTCCATGCTGAACCGTTTCAACACTTTTTCAATGTATGTACTGTGGCTTAATCCAATTAGCCTCCCTTATCTATCTCTATAGATCGACAAAACCTTCGGGCTGCATCATATACACGTCCTCAGTTAGGATTCCATTTAGGAAAGCCGTCTTGACATCCATCTGTCATATTTCATAGTTGAAATGTGCAGCAATGGCTAGAATTATCCGTATAGATTTAAGCATCGCTACGGGCGATAAAGTCTCGTCGTAGTCAACTCCTTGAACTTGTCGAAAACCTTTTGCAACAAGTCGAGCTTTATGGATGTGAACACTTCCATCCATATCAATCTTCTTCGTATAGATCCATTTGCACTCGATGGCTTTAAAACCATCAGGCAGGTCAACCAAGTTCCAAACTTGATTGTCACCCATGAACTCTATGTCGGATCTCATGGCGATCAGCCATTTCTCAGAGTCTGGGTCCACCATCCCTTCTGCATAGGTCGCATGCTCAACATTGTCTAACAATAATAATTCTCGCGCTTCGTGGAGCCTCGCCGACCTTCGTGGTTGTGGTGCTTCTATTGCCACGGGTTCCTCAACTTGTTCCGCTACAATAGCATCACTCGTAGCAGCATCCTCGACTGGCTCATCTTGAACTTCTTCAAGTCGCACCGACCTTCCACTCGTTCCCTTTGTGAGAAACTCTTTATCTAGGAAAACACCGCTATGAGCGAAAAATACTTTGCCCTCTTCTCGGTTGTAGAAGTAATACCCTAAGGTTTCCCTCGGATATCCCATGAAAATGCACTTATCCGATTTGGGTGTTAGCTTGTCCGACAGAAGTCGCTTGACAAATGCATCACAACCCCAAATCTTTAGAAAGGACAAAATGGGATTATTTCCAGTCCATATCTCATATGGTGTCTTAACTACGGATTTAGATGGTACCCTGTTAAGTGTGAAAGCTGTCGTTTCTAGAGTGTATCCCCAAAATTATAATGGTAAATCCGACTGGCTCATCATCGATCGAACCATGTCCAACAAAGTTCGATTGCGCCGTTCGGAGACCCCGTTTCTTTGAGGCGTTCCGGGCGGTGTAAGTTGTGGAACAATTCCGCAACTCTTAAGATGATCGCTAAATTCGTGACTCAAATATTCTCCTCCAAGATCAGATCGCAAGGCCTTTATTTTCTTGCCACGTTGATTCTCTACCTCACTCTGAAACTCCTTGAACCTTTCAAAAGTTTCAGGCTTATGCTTCATCAAGTAGACATAACCATATCTACTGAAATCATCAGTGAAAGTAATGAAGTAGTGATATCCTCCTCTGGCTGTCGTGCTCATTGGTCCACATACATCAGTATGTATGAGTTCCAATAAGTGTCGCTCTCTCGGGTAAACCCGAAAAAGGAGATTTCGTCATCTTTCCAAGTAAATAAGCCTAACATGTCTCGTATGATTCAAAATCAAACGAAGTTAGAAGACCGTCACCATGGAGCTTCTTCATGCGCTTTTCACTTATATGCCCCAAACGACAATGCCATAAATAGGTAGGACTCAAATCATTAGGCCGAAGCCTTTTAGCACTAACATTGTAAACAGGTGCATCATCAAGATTTAAAATAAATAACCCATTCACAATGGGAGAATTATCCATAAACATATCATTCTTAGATATTACACAACCATTGTTCATACTGGCAAATGAATATCCATCCCTCATCAAACATGAAGGTGATAAAATGTTTTGACCCATATTTGGAATGTAATAACAATTATTCCATAACAAATCCTGACGGAAGGTGAAGTTGCATGTGTTGGAATTATGCCCTAGAGGCAATAATAAAGATGTTATTATTATAATTCTTGTTCATGATAATGTTTATATTCCATGCTAGAATTGTATTAAGCGGAAACTTTAATACTTGTGTGGTTTGTGAACAACACAGTGTCCCTAGTACGCCTCTATGGACTAGCTCATTGATTAATTATGGTTAAGGTTTCCTAACCATGGACATGAGTTGTCAATTAATAATGAGATCATATCACCGGGAGAATGATATGATGGACAGACCCAAACTAAGCGAAGCAATTAGATCGTGTCATCGTGTTCATCTTTGCGAAGCTTTTCTTATGTCAAATATTGTATTCCTTAGACCATGAGATAATACAACTCCCTGGTATCGGAAGAAAGCTTTGAGGTCATCAAACGTCATCCTATGAGAGGGTGATCATAAAGGTGTCTCTCAGGTGATCAGAAAGTATCTGTTGGGTTGTATGTATCGAGATGGGATTTGTCCCTCCCAAGTCAGAGAGATATACTTCGGGCCCACTCAGTGATCGATATAAACACCACTTGCAAGCATGTGGTTAAGGAGTTAATCACAAAGTGATATCGGATTACGGAACGAGGAAAGTACTTGCTGTGAACGAGATTGAACTAGGTATGACGGTACCGACGATCAAATCTCGGGCAAGTAAAATATCGCGAGACGAAGGGAATATATATATATATATGGGATTGATTGAATCCTGGCATCGTGGTTCATCCGATATGATCATCGATGAATGTGTGGGAGTCAATATGGGTTTCCAGACCCCGCTGTTGATTATTGATAGAAGATCATGTCTGTATATTCTCGAACCCGCAGGGTCACACACTTAACGTGTCTCGACGCTAGGATAGATTGGATAATTGGTTGATGAGTTTTTGTTCAGAGTCTCGGATGGGATCCGGGACATCACGAGAGGTTCCGGAGTAGTCCGGAGAATAAGATTCATATAAGGCAGTGCAGTTTTTGGAGTTCGGAATTGTTCCGGGTTAATCGGTATTGTACCGGAAGCTTCTAGAACCTTCCAGATGGGGACCAACGTGGCCCCACCTTCCGGAGGGGGCATGGGCCTATGAGGGAGTGCCCTGGCTGCATTGGGCCAGGGGCACAAGGCCCCATAGGGCCCAGCCGGCCAAGTGGGGATAAACCCTAGCTTGGACCTTCTAGAAGGGGGGGTTTCCTTGCCCCCCAATCCTCCTCCTTTGGCCGCCGGTTTGGGCTTGGGGGAGGGGCTAGGGCTGCTGCCCACCCCTCTATATAAAGAGGGCTGGGGGCGCACCACCCCCCCCACACCTTCCCCTCAAGCCAGTCGCCTTGCTGTCCTCCTCTCTCTCTCCCTCCCGACTGCGTGTAGGCGAAGCCCTGCTGCAGAAACTCTCCACCACATACACCGCGTCGTCGCGTTGTAGATCCAATCCGTCTCTCCACCATACTTGCTGGACCGAGGAAGGAGGAGACGTCGAGGTGCTGCACGTGTGCATCTCACGGAGGCACCGCCACTTGTGGTGCTAGATCGGATCGGATCGCGAGGAGGAGAAGCGAGTACGACTACATCACCCACGTTCTGACGAACGTTCCGCTGTGCGAATCTTCAAGGGTATGAAGATCTAATCCAATCTCTCTCACTGTTTGCATCTCCTAGATTAGATCTTGGCTTTCCCTCTGTTCGCATCCGTAGAAAATTTTGACTTACTATGCCGCGAAACCCTTCAGCATGACGCCGATGAACAATGCAGCAACCCTTGCTTTATTTCCGACGCAAAAATCCACTTCGCCTTTCTGCACTTCTCTAGTCCTTATTGGCCCCTGCATCGAATTGCAAATATGAGCAACCGATCCGGTATCAAATACCCAAGAGTTAACATAGGAATCAGCGAGAAGAATGTCCACAACATTTACAACAAGCGTACATGAGTGGGAAGTACTCTTACTTCCATTCTTCTTCAAAGAAGCCTGGTACTTGCGGCACTCAGTGTCTTCTACAGGTCTAGCCTTTTGCTTGGGTGTAGGCTTAGGGATCGTATCCTTAGCCTTTCCCTTCTTCTTCCAAGAAGTACCTTTTTCTTGAAGCTAGCCTTGTTCTGCATAGCCATCACATGGCTATCCCTGCACACTTCTTCATGTCACTTTATGTTGTTTTAAGCATCCCGCATAACTCATTAAGGCCCTTCTCCACCCCATGCATATGGTAGGTCGAAATGAACTGCCCATAGCTAGACGGAAGAGACGCCAAAATGAAGTCAGTAGCCAACTCTTGGCCAAGTGGAAAACTAAGCTTTTCCAAAGTCTGACTGTAACCAACCATTTTGATCACATGGGGGCCTACAGCTACTCCCTCTGCCAGCTTGCATTCCACAAAGGACTTGGCGACATTGTACCTTTCAGTCCTTGCCTGATCTTGGAACATGTCCCTAAGCGCGATGATCATATCGTACGCGTCCTGATCCTCAAACTTCTTTTGGAGTTCAGGTTCCATGCATGCAAGCATAAGACAGCTAACCTCAAGAGAATCATCACATGCTCTCTTATAGGTGATCTTTAGGGCAGCAGATGCATTATCAGCAGGTTCATCGGGGATTGGGGTATCCAGAACCGTTTACTTTTTATCAGACCTGAGAACAATTCTCAGGTTACGGACCCAGTCTAAATAGTTTGTTCCATTTAGTTTATCTTTGTCAAGAATCGAACGCAAAGAAAAAGGTGATGCAGTGTTCGGTGCAATTGATCTACAACAGAAAACATGCAAAATACTAAGCCATGTAACCATGAAAGAGTAAAACATATTAAACAATTTAATATCATATACTCCCACTAAAATCAATATCCCTCTATTGATACTAAGTGATTCAAGATCCACAATTAACAAGTCGACTAGTGAGCTTTAGCATCACTGCTAGAAGACAAGGTAAATCGGTAAGCAACACTTGCTAATCATATCACATATGACTCTTGTTGTTGGTTGACATCTGTATGTTAAAACTAGGCGCCCAACCTTTATTCCCCAAGGTCCTTAACCGTTAAGATGACCTTGTCAAGCTCACCAACCCTTATGCATGTAGGTATCCGATACAAACCCATCCAGCCAAGGAAAACCGCGGCACCCTAATTTCATAGGCCCACCAACGATACAGGGCATAGGATGGTGCAAGGTTTGGTTGGGAGGGCATGGTTTAACTTAAACTTTGTGAGGGATCGTTCTACTTCTATCATCTAAGCATGCATAGAGTAAAACACATAAGAATAGCATTCACATAGTTGTGACACAGTATGGCCCATTTTCTCATGGTGTTCTCTATCGCCATAGAACCTGTCCACCATGATGATCTCCATCTTCATGTTCCATGTGAGCCATCCTCCAAGTGATGAGTCCTCCAAGAACTAATACAAGCTATTACCCCTAACAGCTAGTAATCAAAATTACATAGAATTGGGATCATCACAAGTTGGCACGCATGCCATTACAATAATTGTCAACACACATGGCTCCAGCTGTGTTGCCCTACTCACGACATGCAGGTCATGATAAATTTCATACATGCATCACATACATATATGGGCCATACTGATCACATACATCCTGCAAAAACAAGTTATGCATAGAATCGCATTCTACCGGATCATGTGAACTCGCAGCACCTAGTTACCTTAACGAGATACAAAAGGGGCTACGACTAGGGGGGTCTAGGGGGTCTCCCACTGCGGGGTTAGAAGGGGCAGCGCCCCTCGCGGTAAATCAAATTTACCATAAACCGACTCTTGTTTCGATTCAATCAAACTCCTTTGATCACGGTACATCGATTTTAGATCTAGGTTCCGATTCGATCAATCATATTGATCTTCACGTGATTCAACAGGATTTATGTGTCACTGTCTACCCCGATGGCAGAAACCGACCGGTAGGGGTAATTCGTTCGACAACCTTAGAATCACGATCATGGAAAGGAAGATCATAGATCAATCCTGAACCACCGCAATATAAACAATCACAGCATTCATATCAATATGCATATCACCATATGCAAACATCCCGAACCTATAACTGAACAGCATCGGCTCTGACACCACTGAAGGGATACGGGTAGGCTATAGTAGCGCAAATAAAAAATTTCTACCGTGTAAAGCAGGATTACTATTGTCATAGATCACGAGATTACCACTAGACGCACAGTTGTAGAACTTGATGAAGCGCGTCGAGGTAGTGCAGATGATCTACGTCTCCTCTTTGTTCTCGTCCCACGAGCAGCTCCCCTTGCACGGCTTGTCCAAGCGCTCCGGATGCAGCGCCTCTGAGGTATCCACATGTACAGGGTCGAAGCGTCAGACGGCGGACTGCTAGGTCCACGCGTGCAACACAGGCGTGAGGAGTGGCGGCTGGATGGAATGGTCTAACCCTGGTCATCTTGCCCCACCCTCTCTTATATAGACGTCCCTAGTGGGCTTCTACATTAGCAGCCCATTAGTAGCCTAAGCCTGGTCTAATTCGGATCCAATCCTCATTAGGCTTCCAGCCCCTTAAGTGTGTGACCCTATAAGTTCATATACGTATAGACATGACACGAATACTCTTATTCTGTCAATAGTTGGTAGCGGCCTCTAGCAAGACATGCCAACTACTAAACACATACAAAGATCATATCGGACGAACCATCACAAGGTTTAGTACATGTGTTTCCCTTTGCCTCACGATATTTGGTCTAGCTCCAAGCTGACCTCCCTTTCTCAATACTGTGATACGGAATCCCTTTACTAGGTTAACTCTTAACCATATGTAGCACGGCCATGCATTTCTGGATCCGATCACTCGAGGGCCCCAGAGATATCTCTCTCAAGTAGAGAGGGGCAAATCCCATCTTGATGTTGGGAATATGCCCTAGAGGCAATCATGTATGATAAGATTTTCCATTGTATTCATAAAGATATTAAGTAGTCCTTGTATAAACATCTGATGTGTATCATTGAATATGTGATTCGGTTGTGGAACTATGCATTCATGTTGTTTGTACTAAATATCCTTGGTCATCGAAGTTGTGCTGGACACACAACTTAGACCAATGTGAAAGTTGGCTTGATGACTCGGTTCCACTTGTCATGAGCATGGAGATGCTACTCCAACTTACACAGATTCGGCTAAAGAGTTTAGCGAGTCGGATTGACCCATATTGAGGTACAATGAACAAGTTGTCATTTATATATATCAATCAATGTAATCCTTAGACCTGAGGTTGTTGCATAGTCCGATTTGAGGATCACCGACTTAGGTTCTGTCAAACGCTGATCCGTAACTGGGCAGTTATAAAGGCAGGGTTCGGGTCGACTGAGAATCAAGCTGCATGATGTGAATAACCAAGATGGGATTTTGCCCCTCCACTCGGAGAGATATTCTCTGGGCCCTCTCGTGAGATATGATTCGGAAAGCATGGCCATGCACGACTCGGTTAAGTGTTAACCGAGGCGATCGACTAAGAGTTAGTCGGGTGAATCACTTATCTTGGATCGAGAAGAGAGTCGGACTATTTAAGGGATGACTATTTTTCGCCTATAGTCTAACAAGGTATATCGTGAGGCAGAAGGGACTCGGACGTAAGTCGCATTGGAAAGGCAAGTCTTCATGACTCTTTGGTACTTGGGAGTCAGCACGTTCTGCTAGGAGCCGCTACCGACTAATTGATTGAGAGTCGGACTCCAATCATGTCCAAGTAGCCATGAGCCTGCGGGGTCACACACTTAAGAGCGGGATCATGTTCGGATTGGATCTGAACCTGTAATCTGGTTGGGTTGGACCTAAACCGGATTAGGACTGAGTTAGTGAGTTGGACTCACGGTGCCTAGTGTTATATGGGCTTTAGTGAATGGGTCGCGCGAGCAGAGCCCACGTTCACTCCCTATATATAGTGGAGCACCGTAACCCAGAAAGGTTAATCGTTGTTTGGTTAGGTCATTCCATGTGTTGGAAACCCTAGCTCCATAGCAGTCCTACCGTCGATACGAACCTAGAAGTTCACCGCCGGTGCTCCTCCTTGTACGTGTGGATACCAGCAGAGGTGTTGTGCGATCAGCACCAGGACGATCGGATCGTGAGGACTGCACTGCATCAACTGACACGCTTCATCAGTAATCCGCAACTGCGCGTCTAGTGGTAAACCTCATGGCCTTCTACCTCAGCTAGATCTTGGGATCACCACGTTAGAGGAAAAGTTTTGTTTTATCTCTACGTGGCCCAACAGTGGTATCAGAGTGATAGCTTCTGGTTTTAAGCTCGATATCTCGCATATGTGATATGCGGTTGGCTGTAGATGAGATCTATGTGCTGTTTGGTGGTTGATCTATGAGATAGATCAGTTTTGTACGAAGTTGATTGGATCAATTGTGCTCGGGGAATGGTAGATCTGATTTCCGTGATCATACTGTTGAGGTGTTGGAACGACATACCCCTACCAGTCGGCTTCCGCCATCGGGGTAGACTATGACACGTAAATCCAGAAGCGGTGATCGAAGATCAAAGAGTTTGATCGAATCGGAACGAGTGTCGGAATCCATGTTCGGATCGTAGATGAGATCTACGTTTTCGAAAAAATCGTCGGGCGCTGCCCGCACCCGGGAGGGGCGCTGCCCCTTCGATCCCCGCCCGCGAGGGACCGCCGACTTCGCCCTATCGTAGCGCCTTAGATGTCGTTGAGATTTTCACAACGCCGGTAGATATTGTATCTATGCATAACTTGTTTTCGCAGGAAGTTGTGAATGGTATGGTTCATGTGCATGTGATGTATGTGTGTAATCCATACGTGATCTGCGAATCACGGTTTTTTGTCAGCCGGCTGGAGCCTAGGTGCTGTAGTTTTATTGTATAACGACCCGCGTGTCGGATTCTCTATGTAATTTACTTTACTAAGCTAGTGTAGCTGTTTGGAGAACCCGGAAGGCATGGAAGGCGTTGTACATGTCAGCGACATGGAGTAAGACGGCAAGTGACAAGAGTTGGCACGAGTCGGATTACAGGCTTTGTGGAGATCGAGATCGCCATGAAGAGAGCCATAACATTTCATATTATAAATGCTTTATTTTGTGTTATTGTTATGTCTCAGTTTTACCTCTATTAGATAGTCGGTAAAATTTAATCCCTCAAAGAAGGTCTAATCGGTTTTCCCGCCAGTGTTTGCACCATCACAAGTCAGACATTTTTGGTAGTGGGCTCATAAAATTGAGGTGCTGCCAATTCTTTCTAACTAGGTGGGTTCGAGTCGGACTCTTACTGCGAAAACACTCGGTAAGCTAGACGGGTCTATCACAACGGTTGTGGGGCTCGGGGAAAAGTCGGATGGGAGCCAGGGCATGTGATGCCACCCGTCCAACAGGAGTCGCATGAGATGCGATTGACAAGGAGTTGTCTACCTAGATCACTTGGCGGCTAGCTGTGATGCTAAATCTCACTAGCCGACTTGCTTATTTAGGATCCTGAATCACTAAGCAACCATCGGAGGGGTGTTGGTTCTAGTGGGAGCATAAAATATTAAAATGGTTAATATGCTTGCTCTTTTATGAATACATGTCTTAAGTGTTTTGCATATCTTCTGTTGTAGATCATGGCACCAAGTAGCAGTCACCCTCAGATATCCGGTTTTGCGTTGAGAACCATTCTTGAGAAAGATAAACTAAACGACACTAATTTTACCAACTGGTATCGAAATATGAGAATTGTTCTCAAACAAGAAAAGAAGGACCATGTCCTAGACAACCCACTTCTAGATGAGCCAAATGAGAATGCGACTGTCGCTGCCACCAATGCCTAACATCGGGCTAAGGATGAGTCCACAGATATTAGCTGTCTTATGCTTGCTCACATGGAACCGGACTTGCAAAAGCAGTTCGAGCATGTTGAGGCCTACAATATGATCGAAAGCCTCAAAAGTATGTTCTAGGCTCAGGCGAAGACTGAGAGGTATCAAGTCTCTCAGGCTTTGCTGAGTTGCAAGCTTAAGGATGGTGATCCACTGAGTCCGCATGTGATCAAAATGGTTGGTTACGTGCAGTCTCTGGAGAGGCTTGGCTACCCCATTAGCGAAGAGTTCGCTACAGATATAATTCTGAACTCTCTTCCTAGTGCATATGGGCAGTTCATTTCGAACTACCACATGCATGGTATGGATAAGAAGCTCACTGAATTACATGGGATGCTCAAGCAGGCAGAGGCGGATCTCAAGAAGGGCGCCAGTCAAGTGTTGATGCTGCCGAATAAGGCTAAGTTCAAGAAGAGTCCTTGGACTAAGAAGAAGGCTAAGTCAGGAGGAAAGCAGGCTCAGGACCCGGTCCCAAGCGCTTCCTCAGGGACTAAACCATCTCCTTCAGCCGGATCCACTTGCTTCTATTGCAAGGCGGATGGCCACTGGAAGAGTAACTGCAGCAAGTACTTGGCCGACAAAGCCAAGAGTGGAGGTATGACTTCCCACTCAGGTACACTTGTTTGAAATGTTATAGACATATATCTTGCTGATGCACCTAATAGTTCTTGGGTATATGATACCGGATCAGTTATTCACATCTGCAACTCGTTGCAGGGACTGGTAAGAACTAGGAGCGTAGCAAGAGGCGAGGTTGATATTCCAGTTGGCAACAAAGCAAGAGTTGCTCCGTTGGAAGTCGGCACAATGCAACTTCATTTACCTTCCGGATTCATTATGGAACTGAATAATTGTTATTATGTTCAAGTGCTCAGTCGAAACATTATTTCTGCTTCATGTTTGATGAGGCAAGGCTATGAGTCGAATATCAAGAATAATGGTTGTTCTTTGTATTTGAATGATATGTTTCACGGCTTTGCACCCGTCCAGGACGGGTTATTTATTTTGAATCTTGATGGTGAGTCGGTTTATAACATAAATGTTAAAAGGTTGAAACCAAATGATCTGAATATGACTTACTGTCACATCCCAAAAAATTCCAAATTTTGAAATGTGAAAAATTAAATAAACAAAATAAAACTTTGTTGAAATTCATGGTGAGAAGAAACTTTTTGATTCCAATTGGAAATATCAAAACCTATTTTGATCAAATAAAATCCTAAAGGGATTTAAAAAGATAAATAAAAAATAAAGTTAAAATATTTGGAATCACTATTTTTGGATCTTTTAATAAAAAGATTTGGTTTTCAAAAGAAAAGGTAGAATTATAAATAAGGATTATTTATAGAGCCAAAATTAAATATTGTCCAAGCTTTTGAATTAAAATATTTCTATTTGATAAAAAGATTAGAGGTTTATTTAAATAAAGTAATGAGGATTTATTAATATCCAATTTTATTAAGGTAAAGGCTTGTTAATTTATTTTAAATAGGATTTCCAAGTGTTTTATATTTTCAAATAAAACCTACTGAAATGGTTTTGACAATATTTAGACTTCAAATAGAGTTTTAAAATAAATAAAATCCTATTTGAATTAATAACTAGGGTCTATTTATTTAATTATTAATGGATCCTAAAAATAATAAAATTATTTTGTTTTGGACTTTGATTTGTGTTGTTAAACAGAATTAAAAACTACACAAACTTTGGCAAAGGTTTGAATTCATTTGGGTGTTTGAATTGTTTGAATAAAATCAAACAGAAATTCAAATTAGAAAAAGAAAAGGCTTCAGAATAAATAAAAAAGTGAAACAACAGACCCAACCCAACAGGCCCAGTAAGCCCACTCGCAGCCCAACTATTCCCCCCAGCGAAACCTTTTCTTTCACTCAATCTCGCACCCGCAGAGTCACAGACAGGTGGCCCATCTCCCTCTTTCTCTCCCTCGCTGACAGCCAGACCCCACTACCAGCACATCATCGTCTTCACCGCGACATTTCCTCCTCGCCGTTTCTGCCCTTTAACTCCGGCGATCAATTCGCGTTATTGCCTGCGTTATTGTCGCCCCCGACCACGCACACTTAAGCGCCCGCCTCTCCTCAACATTTCCCCTCACTCGCCCCTCCTTCTCTTCCCTAGGGCTGTGTCACATCCCAAGATTTTCCAAATCTTGTAATGTGAAATTAAATGTATAAAATAAAACTTTGTTTGATTTTCTGGGCCAGAAGAAACTTTTTGAATTTAAATGGTACTTCAAACCCATTTGAATTAGATAAAATCCTAAAGGGATTTAAAAATATAAACATTTATTAAAGGAAATTAAAAATGTTTTGGAATTATTATTTTGGATCTTTTAATAAAAGATTTTGTTTTCAAATGAAAAGGTGGATTTATAAATAAAGATTATTTTATAAAACCAAATTAAACTTGGCCAAGGTTTTGAAACAAAAGATTTTTCTTTGATTAAAATAATAAAAGTTTATTTTAAATAAAGTAATAAAGATTTAGCATCCAACCTTATTTGAAGATAAAAGGTTTTACCAATTTAAAATTGAAACATCAAAACTTATTAAATTAATTAAAATAAGTTTCCCCAATATTGGATATTCACAAATAAAACCTTTTAAAGTGTTTTGACTTTACTTTAGATTTTAAAATAAATATCTCAATAAAATAAATCCTAATTGTTTTAATAATGAAAGTCTATTATATTTAATTGATAATAGACCCTAAAATGTTATTTGTTTTAAAACAAATTTACAAATATTATATAATTCCCAAATTAAACCTACTGATTTGATTTTGAAAATATTTAGGTATCAAATAAAGATTTTATTAATAAAATCAAACTCTATTTGATTTAATAACTAAGACCCATTTTATTTAATTATTAATGGACCCTAAAGTAAAAGGATTATTTTATTTTAAACAAGTTTTCCAAATATTCTTTATTTCCAAATAAAACCTACTGTTTGGGTTTTGAAAACATTTTGGATTTTAAATGAAGATTTTATTAAATAAAACAAACCCTATTTTATTAAATAACTAATGATCCATTTATTTAATTAATAAATGGAACCTAAAAAGATTTAAAATAATATTTTATTTTAGAATGTGAATTATGATGTTAAGCAGAACCAAATTCATATTTGAAAAGCTTGATGATTGTTTGAATCATTTTGAATATGTTTGGTTGTTTGAATTTCAAAACAGGAAAATAGAAATAGAAAAGGAAAAAGAATCAGACAGAAAAAAATAGTGCAAAGACCCAGCCCAACAAGGCCCAGCAAAACCAGCCCAGTCTTCTCCTCGAATAAAACAAGTGGCACCAACTTTCTTACCCACTCAGTCACAGACAAACGGGACCCACTTCTCCCTCTCACTCACTCGCTGACAATAGACCCCACCTCCTCTTATTTTTCCCCGAACCGTTTTCTTCACCGCAGAGAGAACCCGCTGAGTAGCTGACTGGTGGACCTCCCCCTCTTCCCTTTTCCCACTGACGCAACGGCCCCACTCCTCCTGTTCTTCCTCTCCACCCCGCTCGACCGTTCCTCCCGTTCCTGGCAGTAATTCGCGTCGTCAATTCGACTTAATGCCCCGATTAAACCTCGCAGTGATCACTCGAGTTAAATCCCCTCTTCCTCCTCTCTCATTTCCCCCAAACCCCACGCATCAAGAGCCACCAGGCTGTCGCCAATCTTCTCTGCACCGTCGCCGTCTCCGACGAGTTCACGGCCAAATTCCGGCGGCATCCCCTCGCCCTTGTCTTCCCGAGCAAGCAGGTAGATTCGCAAGACCCAGGAGCACCGCTCTGTAACCTCAGCTTCCCCGCGGGCACCTCTGAGCCTCGCCAACGACAACCTCCAGTACCGCCACCGTCTGTCTCGCCTCCGACGAGCTCCTCCGGTAATTCTAGACCACCCGACCCCTCTCGTTCATGCACACGTCATCTCCGTGGCCCCCTGCATCTGATCACGACCTTTTCTTGCCTCCTGGTGAACCACAGAGCCGTCTTCGACCTCGACCGAGCGCGTCCGCCGCCCGCAGCAACTCCGGCGAGGAATCACGGCTGAACCGGTGCACCCCCTGACAAACCGTAAGCGAGTTGAGCATCAGCGTCACCTCACGAACTCGGTGAGCATCCCCTTTTCCTCTCCCACTTCCTGCATCGCCGGCAACGTCACCGCCAGGCCGCTCCGCCGCCGGTAGCCACCGCAGCGCCGCTAGTTCCTGGCTGATATGATGTGAGCCGTTAGATCACGATCCTATGCACACGATAGATCACTTAACCTGAACCGTTATGTTTGATCTGCACCGCACAATCCCACTTAAATCCTGCGGTCCACATCACGCGATCCTACCGAACCGTTATGAGCCAATAAGATACAGACATGTGGCCAGAGATGTTTTAAAACAGATTTTTGAAAACAGATTTAAATGCCATTTTGAAATCCTTGTAACTTTGAAACCACACGTCCAAATTTGGCAAATTTTATATCAATGGATTCAGGAGAACAAACCCTAGCCAACCATGGCCTTAGTTTAGCAAATAGTATCTGTTAGCTTGTTTGAATTTGCAGAAACATTTGTGTACTTGTTTAGAGTATAAAAATTGTCTAAAATTGAATTTAAGGATAAAACCTTTGCAAATTGGATTGTTGTGACCTTACTGACCCTAGGAACCAACCCTTGGTATTAAAAATGATTTTTGTAAAATTTAGGTTGGATTACATGACTTAGTCATTTTCTAGCCAAATAAAAAGAATTGATTTTATTATGGAAATGTTTATGGGAAGAAAACTTTGAGTAGATGGTTTGGACCAAACCTACTGACCAAAACACCAAGTTTTGCAATAGCAACTCATTTGGTGAACCCTATGGGCTAATGCCTTAGTAAAAAAATATTTCTACACCACATAAAATAACACTTTGTTTTAAAAATGGTTTTAAAGTGAAACCTTTTGCAAATGACTTGGCCACTTTAGGAAATGACCATTAGATGTACCCAAATGACTATGACCCACTAGGAACCACTTTTTCAAACAAAACAAAGCTTGGCATGCTTGCATGCATTTCTTTGACTTTGTTATTTATGTGTGTTGTTTTGCTTGATTGGTAGATTGAGTTTGTGCCTTGCTTAATTGATTTGTAGTGACTTGAAGAGTGTGATTGTTGCAAAGATCAAGAAGTGAACCTATACTCTACCAAAAAGGCAAGTGATGCTTCATACTTTTTATCCCATTACTTTCTCTATGCATTAGTAATTTTGCTAAGTAAAACTTGCATGGATTTTGCTAAGTATAGATCTTGCTATAGGAAAACCTAGTAGATGAATCCTTAGTAGGATTTCATAAGTTAAGTTCCCTATTACTACCAAGCTTAGCCTAGCTAATAGAAAACATGGGTGGAATATATATTCACACTATGGAAAAATATTCTAAGTCTAAGGACTTGTGATTTTGTCTAATAAAACAACTAAGTTAATGAATCACCTGGGTGGAATGGGCTTGCTTGGTGGAGAATGGTTGAGTGGTTCACAATGCCATAGGCTTGGATTGTGTATCTCACTTGTGGAATGCCACCCAGGAACAAAGGGATTTGAGATGTCAAATGTTGAGAAGCTTCAAGTGCAACCACTTGGCAATATGGGCTCTGCCATGATCATATAGGTTGCAAGAACTTAGCCAAATGGACAGTGGGTGGTAGTGTTTGATAGGTTGGAGCGCGTCCATTTTGGTCTAAGGGAAAGCTTCTGAAAGATCTTGTCTTGGGAAACCAAGTCTTGTGGGGAAAGTGCACCACCTCTGCAGAGTGTAAAATCTAAGTACTTAGCCATGTCCCTGGTAAAGGACAATTTGAGCATCAAGACATGGAAGCAATCAAGAATCTCATCATTCCAATTTCTAAATTAAAATCTTGTGGTTTGAACAAGGGTTGTTTGAATTCTTCAATCATTGATGGAGAGATGGCTTGGTACAAGGATCTTGAAATCTTTGATTGAGAAAAATGATTTTGTCAAGCAAAAACTTAGTATTTTCAAAATGATAAGAAAAATCTATTTTGAGCAATGCAAGCCTCAACTCCACTTAGCCAAATGCATATAGATGATAGACTCCACTATACTACCCTAGTATCACTTGCCAATACAATTCAAATGTATTGACCCTTGTGGCTGTAACTTGTATGTTGCAGGTTTGATTGATTTTAGTGAAGATTGTTTGATTAGGATTACAAAGTCTACAACCAACATCTGCCTGTGGCACTTTGAAGATGAAGGACCCCATGCTTATTGATATTCCGCTGCAATGTAATGTAATAGCCTAATGAGCTATGTTTGATATAATAAAATTATGTTATTCCTGGTTATAAAGTTATATTATGACCCTTGTTTCTTGATATTACATCTAAACTGTGGATGCTAGCTATTGATCCAGGGACTAGAATTGTAAACACAGGAGGGATCAATCTTATCTAAGGTTGGGACCTCTACAGGCTGCCCCGATTTCCTCTTGCACCGCCACTGCTCCGGCGAGCGTCTCCGAGCAATTCCGGCCACACCCCGCCGCCTCTCGCCTCCCACTGCAAACGAGCTGGTTCTCCATATCCAGGCGCACCTGCCAGTTCCTCCCACTCGCCCGCGCGTGCCCCAGGAGCACGCCTCGGTCCGTCTCTGAGCATCTCCGCCCTCTGCCGAATCTCCGGTGAGTCCTAGCCCTCAACCTCATGCGCGCCTCGAGTTGCGACTTACGCCATTTGGTTCACCTGTCTCCCGTGCATCTCCAGGTGCCCTCCAATAACCTCTACAAGCTCGCCTCCGACTTCAACAGAGAGCATCCGTCGCCAGGAGCTACTCCGGTGAGCAATCCCTGACATCACCGTGCGCCCCTTGGATTATTATGACCACGTCGAGCTTCTCTACACCCTTGCGAACCCTGTGAGAATCTCCTCTCCCTCCCTTCCTTCCTGCTTCGCCAGAACCACCGCGAGCAGAGCCGCGCCGCCAGTCGCCGCCACGCAGCACCGCCAATCCTTGACCAAGCAACCTAGTCCGTTAGATCACGATCATCTGGTTGTGATTAGATCTTAACTGAAGGGGTACGGGTTGATCAGCGCCGTGCATTTTAAGTTAGATCCTACAGTCCACAGAGGCTGATCTGCACGAAGAGGTACCTGCGAATTAGATTACGCCACGTGGGCAAGGTTTTGTTTTTAAACAGAATTAGAATCTGTTTGAATTGCAAACTTGTAAAATTCATAACTTTAATTCTACACGTCCCAATTTTCCAAATTTTATATCAATGGAATCAGTAGAACAAGTACTTTGCAACCATGCATTTTGTTTAATATTTTGCTTCTGGTAAATTGGTTGAATTTGCAGAAACTTGTGTAGGCTTATTTTGAATATAAAAATTGTTCTAGATATAATTTTAATGTGAAATCTTTGAAAAATGGATTGTTTTGAACCTACTGACCTTAGGAACCAACTCATGGATTTAAAAATGAATTTTGTGAAGATAAGTAATAAATAATTGAATTAGCTCATTTCTAGTCAAATAAAAATGTTGATTATGATATAGAAAAGATTTTTGAGTGAAACCTTTGGGAAATGTTTTGATTAAAACCTTCTGACCCTAAACACAAAGTTTTGAGAATTAAAATATATTTGGTGAACTCTTTAAACAATATTGCTTTGCTAAAAAGCATTTTCAACCACATAAAATAATGATTTGAATTAAAAATGGTTCATAGATAAAACCTTCTGCAAATGGTTTTACAACTTTTGTAAATGACCACTTTTGAACTTTATAATGTTTAGAGACTAGTAGAAACCATTTTTGCAAATAAAACTATCTTTTGCATGCTTGCATGCATGACCTTGTTTTTGTTATTTTATGTGTGTTAAGTTGTTTGAATGTTGTGTTGAATATGTGTTTGCTTGATTGTATTGTAGTGGAATTAGAAGAGTGTGATATTTGCAAGATCAAGAAGTGAACCAACATTCTCTACTAAAAAGGCAAGTGACACTATCATCCAAGTCCTACTATTTTCATTATACTTAGTGGATTTTTGAAACATGCATGATAAGGTTTATTATATTTTATGCTATGCTAAATCCTAATAGGATACCTTATATATCCCTTAGTGAAAACACTGTAGTTGTAGTATGCTTAGCCCGGCTATATATTTGGGATGGGATACATGTTATGATTATATGAAGAGTCGAAAAGATATATGTTTTATATAATAAAACAAGTACTCAATGAACCACCTAGGTGGACAAGGATACTCAAGGTTGGACAAGGTGGCAACAAAAGGAACCATGGTTATATGGCTATCTCTTTTTGTTGTGCACTAGAAGAAAACCACCCAGGGACTTAGAGATTGAACATGTTTCTCGTACAGTGGCTTCCGTGTATAGCCACATGCTAAATGGGCTCTGGCTTAGTCAACTACATAGTGGAAGACCCATGCATTGGCACCTTCAGGTTAACTAGAATTGTGTAAGGGAACTTGAAACCCTACATTGGTGCCTGGATGACAAGCTAGCATTGTGTATTGGGAGGACTCCTATGGAAAGACTTTGTCACATTCTCAATCTGCCAGTACTCCATCTTGGTGAGTACTTATCTAGCGGCCACTGGTGGCATCAAGATGAGATTGTGTCATGTGGGTAAAGTGTACTGCAGAAGATCAAAATTCTAAGTACTTAGCCGTGTCCCCGGTTATGGACAATACTGAGCAACTAAGGCCTGAAGCTATGGAAGATCTCGACATTCCAATTTCTCAAAGTAAAACTTGAGGGTGACAACAAGGGTCTTGAAGCACTTGGAGTTTTCCAAGGAGTTCGGAAAGATTTTGAAAAAAGATGAAAACTATTTTGAAAAGATAGGACAAACCTATATTGCTTTCTGCAAAAGAGCCTAAACCCTACTTAGCCAAATATGCATGTAAATGATAGGATCCACTTATTTCTACATAGTAGTGAAACTTGCCAATACAATTCAAATGTATTGACCCTTGTGGCTGCAACTTATAATGTTGCAGGTTTGTTTGATGTTAGTGAAGTTTGTTGAATAGGATTACAAGTCTACAACCAACATGTTTGTCTGTGGCACTTTGAAGATGAAGGACCCCATGCTTATAGATATTCTGCTGCAATGTAATGTGATAGCCAAATGAGCTATGTAAGATGTAATGAAATATTTTATTCCTGGTTATAAAGTTGTATTATGACCTTTGTTTCTTGATATTACATCTTAACTGTGGATGCTAGCTATTGATCCATGGACTAGCATTCTAAACACAGGGATCTCTACCTTATTAAAGGTTGGGAACCTTAAAGATGGTATCAGAGCAATGTGTTTCCTGTAGGATTGTAACCCTAGGATTGGACAAAACCCCTTAGAAAAATAGGAGTTGAATTTGTTCCAAAACTTATTTACAAACAATCTTGTATATTCTTTCCTCAACCTTTGGTTTTGATTCTACATCTCATCTATTTCAACTGATGAGCAAAGACCTCAACCATGAGCAAAGGGCTTCACCAACTCAAAGACTTCAACTTTAGTTTCACCAAGGACTTCAACTTAGATATCACTAAGGACTACAAGTGAAAAAAAAACCAAGAGACATTAGATTGCCTACCAAAGACATTGATATCAAGTTAGAGTATGGATCATATTGACCTATGAGGTATGATTATACTAAGTTATTATTTTCAGGAAAACTTGTTGTTTCCTTCAACTCATGAGTTAAGCTCATAAGTTGTTAAGTGGATAGTTTCTTGTTGATTGTTTGATTGTTTGATTGAACTTGGTTGGTTTTGAGTTATGTGTTAGAACTTCTTAAAAACCTATACACCAATACTCATCTCTATCAAACCAAAAGATGCCTCCCCGTCGTGCCAACCCCAACCAAAACAACAACATCACTCCTGAGATGCAGCAGATGATGGCATCTCAGACACAACTGATGCAGGAGATGACCACATACATACAGAATCAGAACAACAACAACAACAACAACAACAACAACAATAACAACAATCAGAATAATCCTCTAGCACTTGACATGCTCACCAAGTTTCTGAAACTTAGGCCTGCAAGATTCTCTGGAACAACTGATCCAATGGAAGCCAATGATTGGTTACGTTCAGTGAACAAAGACTTAGTGACTGTTGGCTGCACCGATGAAGAAAAAGTTAGGTTTGCAACATTTCTACTTGAGGGACCAGCAGCAACATGGTGGGACAACTTTCAGATCACTACTCCCCTTGAAGATGTGACTTGGGCTATTTTTGAGGATGGTTTCCGTACAACTCACATCTCACCTGGAGTGATGTACTTGAAGAAAAAGGAATTCCACAATCTGAAACAACGTCACCTCAGTGTGGCTGAGTATATTGAAGAATTCAACAATCTGGCACGATATGCACCGGATGAAGTTGACACAGATGCTAAGAAAGGAGAAATTTCTTGAAGGACTTAATGATGAGTTGAACCTGCAGCTAGCTGTTTCGTATGTCCCAACTTATCAATCACTCTGTGACAAAGCCACCATTTTGGAAAACAAGATGAATCAAGTTGAGAATAGAAAGAGGAAGCATAAACTCAAGAATCACCTAGGATCATCAAAAAAGAAGCATTCATCCAAAAAGAGCAATGAAGATTCTAAACCACATCAGTATCACCACAACAACAATGGAAGTGATAATAATGGAAATGATACTGACAATGGAGATGACCTTGGTCAGAACCAACATGACACTTTCAAGAAGAAAGACATTAGCCAGTTGCAGTGCTATAATTGTAAGGAACTTGGACACTATGCATCAGACTGTCCTGAGAAGAAAAAGAAAAAGGATGCTAGAAGAGCCAATGGAAATGACTCCAATGTGACCCAGAAAGGACATATGAACCACATTGACATGGATGGAAACTTTGAAGAGATATAAGAAGTGGATGTCAGGAACTAGTAAACTCAGTGGAGTCAAATAAGTGTTGAACCTATAGTCAAGTGAACCATCAATGTAACCTATGAGACATTATTTTAAGGGTGGTAGTACCCTAGTTGTTTTAAAGCCAATTTGTAACCCCTAGCCTCCCCAAATCTCGGGATGAGATTTATTTTAAGAGTGGTAGCCTGTCACATCCCAAAAATTTTCCAAATTTTGAAATGTGAAAAAATAAATAAACAAAATAAAACTTTGTTGAAATTCAGGGTGAGAAGAAACTTTTTGATTCCAATTGGAAATATCAAAACCTATTTTGATCAAATAAAATCCTAAAGGGATTTAAAAAGATAAATAAACAATAAAGTTAAAATATTTGGAATCACTATTTTTGGATCTTTTAATAAAAAGATTTGGTTTTCAAAAGAAAAGGTAGAATTATAAATAAGGATTATTCTATAGAGCCAAATTAAATCTTGGCCAAGCTTTTGAATTAAAATATTTCTATTTGATAAAAAGAATAGAGGTTTATTTAAATAAAGTAATGAGGATTTATTAATATTCAATTTTATTAAGGTAAAGGCTTTTCCATTTTAAATAAACACTAAAACTTGTTACTTTATTTTAAATAGGATTTCCAAGTGTTTTATATTTTCAAATAAAACCTACTGAAATGGTTTTGACAATATTTAGACTTCAAATGGAGTTTTAAAATAAATAAAATCCTATTTGAATTAATAACTAGGGTCTATTTATTTAATTATTAATGGATCCTAAAAAGAATAAAAATTATTTTGTTTTGGACTTTGATTTGTGTTGTTAAACAGAAGTAAAAACTACACAAATTTTGGCAAAGGTTTGAATTCATTTGGGTGTTTGAATAAAATCAAAAAAGAAATTCAAATTAGAAAAAGAAAAGGCTTTAGAATAAAAAAAGTGAAACAACAAACCCAACCCAACAGGCCCAGTAAGCCCACTCGCAGCCAAACACTTCCCCCCAGCGAAACGTTTTCTTTCACTCAATCTCGCACCCGCAGAGTCACAGACAGGTGGCCCATCTCCCTCTCTCTCTCCCTCGCTGACAGCCGGACCCCACTGCCAGCACATCATCGTCTTCACCGCCACATTTCCTCCTCGCCGTTTCTTCCCTTTAACTCCGGCGATCAATTCACGTTATTGCCTGCATTATTGTCGCCCCCGACCACGCACACTTAAGCGCCCGCCTCTCCTCGACATTTCCCCTCACTCGCCCCTCCTTCTCTGCCCCAGGGCTGCCCCGATTTCCTCTTGCACCGCCACTGCTCCGGCGAGCGTCTCCGAGCAATTCCGGCCACACCCCGCCGCCTCTCGCCTCCCACTACACACGAGCTGGTTCTCCATCTCCAGGCGCACCTGCCAGTTCCTCCCACTCGCCCGCACGTGCCCGAGGAGATCGCCTCGGTCTGCCTCTGAGCATCGCTGCCCTCTGCCGAATCTCCGGTGAGTCCTAGCCCTCAACCTCATGCGCGCCTCGAGTTGCGACTTACGCCATTTGGTTCGCCTGTCTCCCGTGCATCTCCAGGTGCCCTCCAATAATCCGTGCGTGGCCTACAAGCTCGCCTCCGACTTCAACAGAGAGCATCCGTCGTCAGGAGCTACTCCGGCGAGCAATCCCTGACATCACCGTGTGCCCCTTGGATTATTACGACCACGTCGAGCTTCTCTGCACCCTTGCGAACCCTGTGAGCAACTCCTCTCCATCCCTTCCTGCTTCGCCAGAACCACCGCGAGCAGAGCCGTGCCCCAGTCGCCACCGCGGAGCGCCGCCAATCCTTGACCAAGCAACCTAGTCCGTTAGATCACGATCGTCTGGCTGTGATTAGATCTTAACTGAAGGGGTACAAGTTGATCAGCGCCGTGCATTTTAAGTTAGATCCTACAGTCCACATAGGCTGATCTACACGAAGCTGTACCGGCCAATTAGATTACGCCACGTGGGCAAGGTTTTGTTTAAAAACAGAATTAGAATCTGTTTGAATTGCAAACTTGTAAAATTCATAACTTTAATTCTACACGTCCAAATTTTGAAAATTTTATATCAATGGAATCAGTAGAACAAGTACTTTGAAACCATGCATTTTGTTTAATGTTTTGCTTCTGGTAAATTGGTTGAATTTGCAGAAACTTGTGTAGGCTTATTTTGAATATAAAAATTGTTCTAGATATAATTTTAATGTGAAATCTTTGAAAAATGGATTTTTTTGAACCTACTGACCTTAGGAACCAACTCATGGATTTAAAAATGAATTTTGTGAAGATAAGGAATAAATAATTGAATTAGCTCATTTCTAGTCAAATAAAAATGTTGATTATGATATAGAAAAGATTTTTGAGTGAAACCTTTGGGAAATGTTTTGATTAAAACCTTCTGACCCTAAACACCAAGTTTTTAGAATTAAAATATATTTGGTGAACTCTTTAAACAATATTGCTTTGCTAAAAAGCATTTTCAACCACATAAAATAATGATTTGAATTAAAAATGGTTTATAGATAAAACCTTCTGCAAATGGTTTTACAACTTTTGTAAATGACCACTTTTGAACTTTATAATGTTTAGAGCCTAGTAGAAACCATTTTTGCAAATAAAACTATCTTTTGCATGCTTGCATGCATGACCTTGTTTTTGTTATTTTATGTGTGTTAAGTTGTTTGAATGTTGTGTTGAATATGTGTTTGCTTGATTGTATTGTAGTGGAATTAGAAGATTGTGATATTTGCAAGATCAAGAAGTGAACCAACATTCTCTACTAAAAAGGCAAGTGACACTATCATCCAAGTCCTACTATTTTCATTATACTTAGTGGATTTTTGAAACATGCATGATAAGGTTTATTATATTTTATGCTATGCTAAATCCTAATAGGATACCTTATATATCCCTTAGTGAAAACACTGTAGTTGTAGTATGCTTAGCCCGGCTATATATTTGGGATGGGATACATGTTATGATTATATGAAGAGTCGAAAAGATATATGTTTTATATAATAAAACAAGTACTCAATGAACCACCTAGGTGGACAAGGATACTCAAGGTTGGACAAGGTGGCAACAAAAGGAACCATGGTTATATGGCTATCTCTTTTTGTTGTGCACTAGAAGAAAACCACCCAGGGACTTAGAGATTGAACATGTTTCTCGTACAGTGGCTTCCGTGTACAGCCACATGCTAAATGGGCTCTGGCTTAGTCAACTACATAGTGGAAGACCCATGCATTGGCACCTTCAGGTTAACTAGAATTGTGTAAGGGAACTTGAAACCCTACATTGGTGCCTGGATGACAAGCTAGCATTGTGTATTGGGAGGACTCCTATGGAAAGACTTTGTCACATTCTCAATCTACTAGTACTCCATCTTGGTGAGTACTTATCCAGCGGCCACTGGTGGCATCAAGATGAGATTGTGTCATGTGGGTAAAGTGTACAACTTCTGCAGAAGATCAAAATTCTAAGTACTTAGACGTGTCCCCGGTTATGGACAATACTGAGCAACTAAGGCCTGAAGCTATGGAAGATCTCGACATTCCAATTTCTCAAAGTAAAACTTGAGGGTGACAACAAGGGTTTTGAAGCACTTGGAGTTTTCCAAGGAGTTCGGAAAGATTTTGACAAAAGATGAAAACTATTTTGAAAAGATAGGACAAAACTATATTGCTTTCTGCAAAAGAGCCTAAACCCTACTTAGCCAAATATGCATGTAAATGATAGGATCCACTTATTTATACATAGTAGTGAAACTTGCCAATAAAATTCAAATGTATTGACCCTTGTGGCTACAACTTATAATGTTGCAGGTTTGTTTGATGTTAGTGAAGTTTGTTGAATAGGATTACAAGTCTACAACCAACATGTTTGCCTGTGGCACTTTGAAGATGAAGGACCCCATGCTTATAGATATTCTGCTGCAATGTAATGTGATAGCCAAATGAGCTATGTAAGATGTAATGAATTATTTTATTCCTGGTTATAAAGTTGTATTATGACATTTGTTTCTTGATATTACATCTTAACTGTGGATGCTAGCTATTGATCCAGGGACTAGCATTGTAAACACAGGGATCTCTACCTTATTAAAGGTTGGGAACCTTACACTTACTTTTGGCACTGTCGGCTTGGTCATATAATTTGGAAACGCATGAAGAAGCTCCATGATGATGGACTCCTAACTTCGTTCGACTTGGAGTCGTTCGAGACATGTGAATCTTGCCTACTCGGCAAAATGACCAAGACACCTTTTGCAAAGAGTTGCGAAAGGGCGTCCGACTTATTGGGACTAGTACATAGTGATGTATGTGGACCAATGAGCACGACAGCCAGGGGTGGTTATGAGTACTTCATTACCTTGACTGATGATTTGAGTAGGTATGGATATATCTTCTTGATGAAACACAAGTCGGAAGCCTTTGAAAAGTTCAAAGAATTCTAGAATGAAGCACAGAATCAACTCGGCAAGAAAATAAAGTTTCTTCGGTCGGACCGAGGAGGTGAGTACATGAGCCATGAGTTTAATGACCATCTGAAAAGTTGTGGAATAGTTCCTCAACTTACTCCGCCAGGAACGCTGCAAAGGAACGGTGTTTCGGAAAGGCGGAATCAGACCTTGTTGGACATGGTATGGTCAATGATGAGTCAGACAGATCTGCCTTTATCATTTTGGGGTTATTGTCTAGAAACAGCGGCGTTCACACTAAACAGAGTACCATCAAAATCGGTAGATAAGACACCGCATGAGATGTGGACAGGCAAAAAAGCCGAGTTTGTCTTTTCTTAGGATTTGGGGTTGTGAAGCATTTGTCAAGCGACTTCAGTCGGACAAGCTTACATCCAAGTCGGAGAAGTGTATTTTCGTGGGGTATCCGAGGGAAACCTTGGGTTACTACTTCTACAACCGAGAAGAGGGCAATGTGTTTGTCGCTCGGAAAGACGTCTTCCTTGAGAAAGAGTTCCTCAGTCGGGGAGTAAGTGGGAGCACGGTGCAGCTCAAAGAAATTCGAGAGGAACCGGCTGGTAGGGAGTCGGCAAAAACCTTGGAGGTTGAGCCGGTCGTGGCAGCTGAGCCGGCAGCAGCACCTGTACTACGAAGATCAGCAAGATTACGAAGTGTTCGTGATGTGTTACTGTTAGACAGTGATGAGCCGGCAAATTATTCAGAAGCGATGGTGGGATCTGATTCCGAGTCATGGCTTGGAGCCATGAGATACGAGTTAAAGTCCATGGATGAAAATCAAGTTTGGAACTTGGTTGATCTGCCAGACGGTGCAAGACCCGTCGAGTGCAAATGGGTCTTTAAGAAGAAAACTGATATGGATGGAAATGTTTCCGTCTATAAAGCACGCCTTGTCGCGAAGGGGTTCCGACAAATTCAAGGAGTTGATTACGATGAGACTTTCTCGCCCGTAGCGATGCTTAAATCAGTTCGGATCATGTTAGCTATAGCGGCCTATTTCGACTATGAGATATGGCAGATGGATGTCAAAACGGCTTTCCTTAATGGAAATTTAACCGAGGACGTGTATATGATACAGCCCTAGGGTTTTGTCGATCCGGCTAATGCTGACAAAGTATGTAAACTTCAGAAATCCATTTATGGGTTGAAGAAAGCATCTCGGAGTTGGAATATTCGCTTTGATGAGGTAGTCAAATCGTTTGGCTTCATAAAGAGTGATCATGATTCTTGTTTGTACAAGAAGTTTAGTGGGAACAAAGTAAATTTTCTAATCTTATATGTGGATGACATATTACTGATTGGAAATGATGTCCAGATGTTGCAAGAAACCAAGGAATCATTGGAAAGGAGTTTCTCATTGAAATACTTGGGTGAGGCAACATACATCCTCGAAATCCGGATCTATAGAGATAGATCAAGGAGGCTCATTGGATTGAGTCAGAGTACTTATTTGGACAAAGTGTTGAAGAAGTTCAACATGGAATCGTCTAAGAAGGGGTTCTTACCAATGTCCCATGGTGTAAAACTTAGAAAGACTCAGTGTCCTTCGACAACTGATGAGCGATGTCGGATGAGTGCGATTCCATATGCTTCTGCAGTCGGATCCATCATGTACGCCATGATTTGTACTAGGCCGGATGTTTCCTATGCTCTAAGTGTTGTAAGCAGATACCAGGCTGATCCTAGAGAGGTCCACTAGACAATGGCTAAAAACATCCTAAAGTACTTGACAAGGACTAAGGATATGTTCTTGGTTTATGGTGGTGAAGATGAACTCAGTGTAAAGGGTTACACGGATGCGATTTATCTTACCGACTCTGATGATTCTCGCTCGCAATCCGGATACGTGTTTATTATAAACGGATGTGCTGTGAGCTGGAAGAGTTCCAAGCAAGATACTGTGTATGCGTCTACAACAGAGGCTGAGTATATTGCCGCCTCGGAGGCAGCAAAGGAAGCTGTTTGAATGAGGAATTTCCTCATGGATCTTGGTGTGGTTCAGGTCTCGTCCAATCCGTTGGATGTGTATTGTGACAACAATGGTGCTATTGCACAAGCCAAGGAACCTAGACAACACTAGAAGAACAAGCACATACTCATGCGGTACCACCTGATTTGTCAGTTCGTGGATCAGGGTGATATCAAGTTATGCAAGGTACACACGGATGCAAATATTGCGGATCCGTTGACAAAGCCGTTACCATAGCCGAAGCATGAGGCGCACCTGAGAGCCATGGGCATTATATGCTTAGACATGTGATGTCAGAAGATTAACTGTAGTGCAAGTGGGAGACTGTTGGGAATATGCCCTAGAGGCAATGATGTATGATGAGATTTCCCATTGTATTCATAAAGATATTAAGTAGTCCTTGTATAAACATCTGATGTGTATCATTGAATATGTGATTCGGTTGTGGAACTATGCATTCATGTTGTTTGTACTAAATATCCTTGGTCATCGAAGTTGTGCTGGACACACAACTTAGACCAATGTGAAAGTTGGCTTGATGACTCGGTTCCACTTGTCATGAGCATGGAGATGCTATTCCAACTTACACAGATTCGGCTAAAGAGTTTAGCGAGTCGGATTGACCCATATTGAGGTACAACGAACAAGTTATCATTTGTATATCTCAATCAATGTAATCCTTAGACCTGAGGTTGTTGCATAGTCCGAGTTGAGGATCACCGACTTAGGTTCTGTCAAACGCTGATCCGTAACTGGGCAGTTATAAAGTCAGGTTTTGGGTCGACTGAGAATCAAGCTACGTGATGTGAATAACCAAGATGGGATTTTGCCCCTCCACTCGGAGAGATATTCTCTAGGCCCTCTCGTGAGATAAGATTCGGAAAGCATGGCCATGCACGACTCGGTTAAGTGTTAACCGAGGCGATCGACTAAGAGTTAGTCGGGTGAATCACTTATCTTGGATCGAGAAGAGAGTCGGACTATTTAAGGGATGACAATTTTTCGCCTATAGTCTAACAAGGTATATCGTGAGGCAAAAGGGACTCGGACGTAAGTCGCATTGGAAAGGCAAGTCGTCATGACTCTTTGGTACTTGGGAGTCGGCACGTTCTGATAGGAGCCGCTACCGACTGATCGATTGAGAGTCGGACTCCAATCATGTCCAAGTAGCCATGAGCCTGCGGGGTCACACACTTAAGAGCGGGAGCATGTTCGGATTGGATCTGAACCTGTAATCTGGTTGGGTTGGACCTAAACCGGATTAGGACTGAGTTAGTGAGTTGGACTCACGGTGACTAGTGTTATATGGGCTTTAGTGAATGGGTCGCGCGAGCAGAGCCCACATTCACTCTCTATATATAGTGGAGCACCGTAACCCAGAAAGGTTAATCGTTGTTTGGTTAGGTCATTCCATGTGTTGGAAACCCTAGCTCCACAACAGTCCTACCGTCGATACGAACCTAGCAGTTCGCCGCCGGTGCTCCTCCTTGTATGTGTGGATACCAGCAGAGGTGCTGTGCGATCAGCACCAGGACGATCGGATCGTGAGGACTGCACTGCATCAACTGACGTGCTTCATCAGTAATCTGCAACTGCGCGTCTAGTGGTAAACCTCGTGGCCTTCTACCTCAGCTAGATCTTGGGATCACCACGTTAGAGGAAAAGTTTTGTTTTATCTCTGCGTGGCCCAACACTTGATTGACCATGCCTTGCAGCATGCTTCAGCACAAACCCGAAAGCTACCTTTATAACTACCCAGTTACGGAGTAGCGTATGAGATCCCCAAAGTAGGTCGATCCACATCTCAAGTTCATGCGACAATATCAGGTCTAAGGACAAAACATACACGATGTGTAGATAGAGTTGCAACTAATTGCCAGTCTCAAGTTGGGTCAGTCCAACCCCATGTTCATAACATGTGTCCACATCATTGGTTTGACATCTCCATGTCTATGACTTGTGAAACATAGTCATCAACCAATCGATGTGCTAGTCTAATATTCACATGTCCTCACATGAACTCCTACTAGGGTCAACTATTAAATAACCATACAAGTAAAGAGTTTCACAAACAATTCACATAATTGCCAATCAATACAAGTTGTCTGATATGGATATTCAAGGAACAATACAATAACTCATGGATACATAAGAAATATAATCATCTCTATGATTGCCTCTAGGGCATATTTCCTTCAAAATCATCAATCAAATCAAGGGCACCCGCTTTGAGTTCTATCCAAGGCGTGATGTTATGGGACAGCCACTGGAGGCACCATATCACCCAGAGCTGAAGCATCAAGTGGACCATCTCAGTTTCATGATGTATGACCGGTAGAAGGAGTTGGACAATGCCCGCACCTACGCGAACCACAAACATGCCATCGTAGTCAAGAAGGACCAGACCATTGCCATGCTTGTGAAGGATCGCTAGTCTCATCGTCGTTAGCTTGACAAGAAGGATCACATTATTGCCCGCCTTCATCACATGGTGACAGACTTGGAGGAGACCATCCATGAGAGGGACATGCAGCTTGAGGAGAGGGAGAATGTAGGGGAAGATATCCGTGGAGACCCCTATTCCTATCTTAGTGATGATGATGACTTCTTGGAGGATCAAGCCATGGACTTCTTCACCGATGAGTATGACTTCGCCTTCATTGATGATGATGATGAGGAGGATGATGATGAAGCCACCGATTCTGAGGAGTAGTAGCACTTGAGCACTAGCGTTAGTGAAGTTGTATCCGGTCCCATTGTATCGTAGTTTCATAGAATGGTTCTTAAAACCATAGGTTTCCTTGTTGTGGTGTCTGTTTGTATTGTGTGCTATGAATGAATGAATGAAAAGCAAGTTGCTAGAAAAATCTGAGTCAAACGCCAAAAACTTCTCAAAAACAAACCCCTAAACCTTAGAAAATTTCCCTCTTTTCTCATGATCTATCTCAATCTTCAGATGCCTCGCGAAGGAAGCAGCTCATCCCCGGACCGAATGTTTCAAATCTTGCAAATGTTGGTTTTTCTGACCGTGAAGATGAAAGATCCGAACGTCAAGCCAATTTATCCACCCTTCAACACATAGCTCAGATGGCCAACAACAATCAAGGCCATGGCAACCAGGACAACCATGGATCC
Organism: Avena sativa; assembly: GCA_916181665.1. Lineage (NCBI taxonomy): Eukaryota > Viridiplantae > Streptophyta > Magnoliopsida > Poales > Poaceae > Avena > Avena sativa. The sequence goes on along the minus strand of OV702285.1, from coordinate 41,988,358 downwards.
AAGCTCAAGAACTTTCAAAATACCAATCCACCCACCCGTAGATGCCGATGATTGGCTGCATACAATGGAGAACAACTTGGAAGTTGCAGGAGTGGAGGCCAACGAGAAAGTACTGCTTCCCACCCACTATCTGGCAGGAGATGCAAGAGCTTGGTGGAACAACGTTCACGCCATGACTGGAGGACAAATGATGACTTGCGCTGAATTCAAAGTCAAGTTCAGTAGAACCCATGTGCCACGGGGTTTGATCAAGAGGATGAGAGACAAATTCAGAGAATTGAAGAAAGGGAGGATGACCATAGTTGGGTACCGTGAAAAATTTCTGTCACTAGGTAGATATACACTAGATGAGATTGACACTGAAGCCAAGAAGAAGGAGAGATTCTTGAATTGACTGCATGATGAGATGCAGACAGTGTTAGTCAATATTCCATTTGCTGACATTGAGGTCTTAGTGGATTCTGCCATTCAGATGGAAGGCAAGATCAACCAAGCCAATGAAAACCGCAAGCATCGAATGATGCATCAACCAGGAACCCACCATACCCCAAAGTATCGCCCCAACCGGTCTGCAGGACTTACCCCAAGGAACAATAGACCCCAAATGAACCGTCCAACCTATCCCAACCGTGGAGGGGGAAACCCAAGGCCCAGAGGAAACCACAACAACAACCCCGGCAACTCCAACAACTTCAACCATGCACCTCCCAAATTCAACAACAACAATGTCGCCAACAACACCAATACTGCCCCAAGGACTAGAAGGAATGATGTGCCTATTGCAGGAAAGGACAAGTCTCGGGTGACTTGTTATGAATGCGGAAGCAAGGGTCACTATTCTAATGAGTGCCACAAGAAGCTTGTAGCCGCCCCCAATGTGAATTCCCCAGCTCAGCAGCAGCGTCGTGTTCAGCCTGGAAAGAGATTTGCCCCAGGAAACTCGCTCAACCGCAACGGCCGTCTGTTTCACATGAATGCTGAAGAAGCCCAAGAAGCGCCAGATGTTGTGCTGGGTATGTTTTCTGTTAACTCAGTACTTGCAAGAGTGTTTTTTGATTCTAGAGCATCACACTCATTTGTTACAGAAGAATTTGCATGCACTAGTAAGATTAAACCAACAAAATTGAAGCATGTTATGATAGTTCAAAGACCTGGTTCAACCACCAAATCTAGACAAATTTGCAAGGCCGTACCTATCAGAATCCATGGCATAGATTTTTATGCTAATCTAATAGTACTCAGAACCAAAGGTTTGGAAGTAGTACTAGGAATGGATTGGATGTTGAAACATAAAGGATTAATCGACTGTGCTAAGAAAGCCATAACCATGACTAGTACAGCCGAAATATCAGTAGAGCATGTATCTGAAACCTTTCCCTGTCAATTCAAATGCAACAAGAGTCTAGGCCAACCAACCATTGACCAAGTCAGAGTAGTCTGTGAATACCCCGACGTATTTCCAGATGTTTTTCCCGGTATGCCCCCAGATCGGGATATCGAGTTTATCACTGAACTAATCCCTGGAACCGGACCCATAGCCTAGAGACCGTATAGTATGAACCCATCTGAATTAGTGGAGCTAAAGAAGCAATTGGATGCTATGCTAGAGATAGGACTGATTCAACCAAGTGCGTCTCCATGGAGATCACCTGTCTTGTTTATGGACAAGAAATATGGAGGTAACCGTTTTTATGCACGGATTATCGGAAACTGAATGATGTCACCATCAAGAACAAGTACCCACTACCAAAGATAGAAGATCTGTTTGACCAGTTGGCCAGTGACAAAGTGTTTTCTAAGATTGATCTTAGAACTGGTTATCACCAACGTAAGATTCGCGCAGAGGATATTCCAAAGACTGCCTTCACCACCAGATATGGACTTTATGAGTACACTGTCATGTCTTTTGGATTAACCAATGCCCCCGCTTATTTCATGAACCTCATGAATAAGATTTTTATGGACTTCCTGGATAAGTTTTTCGTTGTTTTCATAGATGAAATTCTGATCTATTACAAATCATAAGAAGAACATGAGCTAAACCTAAGGACCATCCTTGGAACCCTTAGGGAGCATCAGTTGTATGCCAAGTTTAGCAAATGTGAATTCTGGTTACAAGAAGTAGGATTCCTCGGACATATTGTGTTGGCCGGAGGAATTGCCGTTGACCCCGCAAAGGTTAAGGATGTTGAAGAATGGCAAGCCCTAACCCCTCAAACCCAAGTTCGTGCATTTCTCAGATTAGCGGGATATTACCGCAAGTTCGTAGAAGGATTCTCAAGTATCGCAATACCCATGACCCAATTGTTGAAGAATGATAATAAGTTTGAATGGACAGACAAATGTGAAGCAAGTTTTCAAGAACTTAAGAAGATATTGATCTCATCCCCAATCTTGATTATGCCTGATATCACAAAGCCTTTTGATGTGTATTATGACGCATCCAAGATCGGTCTCGGATGTGTGTTGATGGAAGAAGGCAAAGTTATATTTTATCTATCCCGACAATTGAAGCAACATGAGCAGAATTATCCTACCCATGACCTTGAACTAGCAGCCATAGTTTTAGCCTTGAAGACATGGCGTCATTACCTTATGGGAAACCGTTGTGAAATTTATTCGGATCACAAGAGCCTGAAGTATATTTTCACTCAGAAGGAGCTGAATATGAGGCAAAGGAGATGGATAGAGTTAATCAAGGACTATGATCTGGACATTCACTATCACCCCGTTAAAGCCAATGTGGTAGCAGATACCCTTAGCAGATTGCCGGGTCACTTGAACTCCATGATTCTGAAGGAGCAACCAAGTTTGCACAAGGAGTTGGAAGATTCCCGAATGGAGCTAGTTAGTGAAGGATTTTTGGCTAGAATAGAACTTCAACCCACTTTGATCAGTCAGATCAAGGAGGCGCAGAAAGGAAATGATAGTATCGACAGAATCAAACGTTGTATCGGTACAGGAAAGGTACCCGGATTCACCGAAGATGAAGAAGGAGTTTTGTGGTACAAAGGACGTATCTGTGTGCCAGCAAATTCAGAGTTGCAGCAAGATATTTTGAAAGAAGCCCATGATACTATTTATTCTATCCACCCAAGAGGAAAGATGTATCAGGATTTGAAGGAGCAACTTTGGTGGCATAAGATGAAGAGAGAAATCGGAAGCTACATAGCCAAGTGTGATATTTGTCAGAGAGTCAAGGTGGGACATCAGAGACCCGCAGGACTTTTGCAACCATTGCAGATTCCGGAATGGAAATGGGATTTTGTAGGAATGGATTTTATCACCGGTTTGCCTACATCTAGTAGGGGAAATGACTCTATTTGGGTCATAGTTGATAGACTGTCCAAAGTCGCCCATTTATTACCTATAAAGACCACCTATCAGAGTTCGAATCTAGTAGAGTTGTACATTGCTAGGATCGTTAGTTTGCACAGAGTCCCCAAGAACATCATGTCGGATCGAGGAACTCAGTTTACCTCGAGATTTTGGAAGAAAGTCCAATAAGGATTAGGAACCTGACTTTTTAGCACAGCTTATCACCCTCAGACCGATGGACAAATAGAGCGAGTAAATCAAATACTAGAAGATATGTTGAGAGCTTGTGTGTTAGAATATGGATCTGAATGGTAAAACTGTCTACCTTTCGCATAATTTTCATACAACAACAGTTACCAAGCCAGTTTGCAAATGGCCCCATTTGAATTCATGTATGGAAGGAAGTGTCGTACCCCTTTGAATTGGTCGGACGTAGGAGAGAGTCAGATTTTTGGACCCGACATCCTACGAGAAGCAAAAGAGAAAGTTCACAAGATCCGTGAGCATCTCAAGACCGCCCAATCCATACACAGAAGAGTTACACTGACAAGAGACGTCGAGACCTAGCCTTCACTATCGGAGATTTTGTGTATCTCAAAGTGTCACCTTTGAAAGGAATGCAACGTTTCCAGCTCAAAGGAAAGTTAGCCCCCAGATATATCGGGCCCTTCAAGATTTTGAATCGTCGAGGAGAAGTATCGTATCAACTGGAACTACCAGAGGAGATTTCAGCCGTGCATAATGTGTTCCATATCTCGTTAGTTAGCAAATGCCTAGAAGTCCCAGCGAAGACCGAAGTTTTTCTAGAATATTGATCACAGAACCATAGAGATCAACGATGACCTGACGTATCCCGAAGTACCCATCCGTATTTTTGAGGAATCTTTCAGAACCACCAGGACCCAGAGTATCAAGTTTCTCAAGATCCACTTGAATAACCACACTGAAGAAGAAGCTACCTGGGAGCGAGAAGACTACATTAGGATGGAGTTTCCAGATCTCTTTAAATCCTAGTTTTCTCTTTTCTCTCAAATCTCGGGACGAGATTTTGTTTAAGGAGGGAAGGTTTGTAACATCCCAAAAATATTAATCAAGGTTATCAATTCCAATCACCCAAATTTAGGGTTAACAAAAACTTTTGTGAATTAAAATCCATATGAATGCATGTGTGTATGTGATGAATGCATGAATGCTTGAATGGACTTGTGTGATTGTTATGAATGGCAAGGATTGGTTTAAATATGAAAACAACATCATCTAAATCATTTCCAAGCAGAATCAAATCAAAAGAAATTCAAAAACAAACAAAATGAGCTAATGGTCATTTTTGTCAATCTTGCTCACTAGACCACTTTGAGTGTTTCTAGTCCAAGATTTCAAACAGAAACAAATCCAATTCTTTTCACCCTTTGCTAGACCAAGTAAAATTGAACCCAATCCCACCTTGCAAACCCACAGAAATATTTGGCAACCCTATTGAAATGACATTTGAAAATTGAATCTAGTTCATATGGCAAGATCACCATTTCTCAAAACTAAACCAAACCAGTTCACCTTGACAAATCCAATCAACCAGAGACTCCCTAGTATGTGCCCAGTATACTCACCAAGTTTCATCCAAAAATTCAAATATGAATTTCTTGCGGCCATTTTATCAAACACCTGGAGATAGAAAACAAATTTGGCCAAACTTCACTGTTTTGAGCAGTAATTTTGCCAAACATTGTTCCCCATTGATCACTCATGTCTCCTCCCATGACAACCAGTGCATTGAACCAATAGCCCCTACCCAATGCACCATGTCATGCATACCCGAGAGCACACTTGCCAGCCGACATGGAAAGCTAGCCAGAACAAGCGTCGCGCCTAGCCACCGTCTCTAGGAAGCACGCCACCGTCCATCGCCACCCCCTGTCTAGCCCTCGACCCTTGCCAAGCCGTGCACCACAGCAAACACACCACGCCTAGTTTGTCTCTGCCATGTCTAGAGCGCGCCAGCTCGCCGCGCTCGACACGCTCGCACAGACCGCGTCCCGTCTTTGCCGCCCGTCTACGTGATCACCACTGTCCCAGGAACCTCCCATACATCCCCGTTCTCCGCCGCGCAACCCGTAGCCACTTTGCGTCATCAAAACCGCCGTCGGTGCCGCTCAGGGCACCCTCGTGTTCCGACTAAACCACACCGCCCCTTTCCACGCCATCAAGTCATTGAGCACCGCCAGGAGACCGCGCACTGTCCCCTACCATCAGCCATGCCCGTAAGTCGATGTAACGCCGACCCCGACGAGCTCTGCCTGCACCGTTCGTGCGGTGGCCCAGCATACCACTGCATGATGTAGTACACTATAGTCGTGGATATAACACCAATGAAATACCGTTCACTAGTATTACATCCCTTAGAGTGGTACAACAGAAACACATCAGGTCCAAGACATGACTATAGGTTACAACTCAACTCCTTACACAAGATCCAGAGAACACTCTAGGTTAAAGAGAGAGAAAGAAACTTCTTACAAAGAAGAATCAAAAATAAACAACTCAAAAACTAACATACTATTAAGACTAGTATCTGAACTAATGGCCTGGCATTGCTGCTATTGCAATACACTATAGAAATAGGTTCTATGGCTAGAGATTATATTCCTATCTAATCAGTAACTTCGTCTTCACTTGATTTGATGTATATGTTGACTTTCTTGACTTCATTGAAGAGCTTTAGCCTTTGATGATGATTCCTGGAGTATGACTTGATGTAGACGTCGTCTGTACTGGCTTTAGAACCTAGCAAGGGTTAAGAAGATACGTCGAGTACGAGCGTACTCAGCAAGTTCACTAGAAAATGAATGTTTGATGCGCTATATCTACATCCACAGACCATAGGTCTTAGGCCATGCAGGTTTTCGTAAACATTTCTTCAAAGGTTGCTTTTATTCTGAAAAGCTATGTCCATCAGCCTTCACGAGTTTACCAGAACTTTCATGGAGTTCCTTTCCCGCCGCATTCGTAGCTCCTTCCCGGAACAGGGAGTAATAAGTTACAGTTCTTACACTCTGCAGAGGTGCATCACTTTACCCATGAGAGACCTTAGGCTTTGTTGCACGGCCGGGATTATGTTCCCGTTCAAACTTCCTTGGTTTGAGGCCCAACCTAAGATCCAAGCCAATCACTGCCCCCTTCGCGACCTCGCATGTCTCCTTGGTGTACACCATGCCCACCCATTGAATTACGGCAATGGTTTGTACATACCGTTAGATGCCAGAACTATCGTGGGATGATGAGGGTTCCCACCCATATGTTGCATATCCTCTACGAATTACCAATTAATATGCATGCTACGAGTGATAACAGCCACGACCTGCACATCCGGCTACATGCGAGAGGAAGAAGATACAACTAACTTCTCTGTCCCATTCCAAATCTCATGGTCAACGCGTAATATACGGCGCAAGAATCACTGGCGACATTGGTTGTTAAATCCTAGGTGATATAGTCCTGAACAGTGGTATTCCAACTGCCAGATTTAATAGATTAGCTGATCACCCTGGATCAGTAACCAATAGTTCCCATTATTATCAAAAATAGTGTTTTCTGACCTTTTTCAAATGCAGGTGATGAAAACACTGGATTTGCAAAATACTTTACAGAAAATAATCAAAGGACATGAGCAAGTGTGACCTTGCCTTTTGTGATTGCAAGATTATGCACTCACGATCTTCAAGAAAATATAAGATCCAATATCTGAAATCAGCATCATTGGTCCGGTAAGGACTAATGTTTAAAGAAGCAAGATGCTATTATGCATAAGTAATGAAATGCACTTTATAAACGCAAATCCCGGGGATAACGTTGATATAGGGTTTGGAAACTGGAAATGGTTTCTTTAGAATGTGTTGTCCTTTTAGATAAGTTTCATAATTGTGCTTCTTATTAAGGCTTGTGAGTGTGTGTGAAACAACATGTAATTATAATATCATAAAACAATGAGATACACAATTGTGGAATGCTACTCAAAGACTACTTATATAAGAATGGCCTTATCTTCAAATTTTACTTTACAAGAAATGGAATTTATAAGTAACTTAAGTGTTAACAATCCTAATATATAAGTAAAGTATAAAGTGATGTGATTATTATTAATTGTCATTTGTTCTCTGAAGTGGCAAAAAGAATAACATTTGAAGAAAATCTTTCTTTATTAAGGTTTAAACAATCCTGATAGTTTGTTAGAATATGGTTGATAGAATGTGATTGATGTTGTTTATGCTTGCTTGAATAGTCTGGACTTGAGATGCTTTATGACTTAATTATAATAGACCAAAGTTAACTATAAAACACATAATAAGGTCTTTAGCATTACATTTAAAGTTCTGTAGACTAAAGTTAACTTTAAGGATGTAGATGGATTTAAGGTGTATTGCTTATGATATCTGTATCTTGTTCACTTTATAAGGTTTCTTAAAGTTACTTAAGAATGGTTATACTTTTATTTGGTGTAGTAGTTTCTTATTTTTATAATGGAATAGTGACTTTATCTTTTTGTGAATGAATGGTTATAATGTGTAATCAAGGAAGTAACATTACTGAACTACTTATGGATTGACTATAGTGTTTTGATTTGTTCATAAACTTGTGGTTGAAGTAAGTAAAGAGGTTTTATTTAATCCCAATTATTATTGAAGATTTTATACTTAATAAAGATCTTTTTAGAAAATAAATTACATATATATATTTGAAGGATAATTCAATAAAATTGTATTTAAATGGTGTTAAATCATTTTGACTTCATAGTATCAGTATTTAAGACTAATACTATTTATTAGACTCAATTGGCTATTTTTAGAAATATTAGCAAATTTTTATTTACCTTTATATGAATTATTAATTAAGGAAATAGGTTTAAATTCAAGTTGTCAAAGTGTTTAAATTTTTATTTACCTCAAAAGTGGGATATTATATTTTTAACATGTAGGTATTATTTTTGTGATCATTTTGGTATATTACAATTATTTTTGTGATTTATAAATAATAAGATATTATTTTTATAAGATTTACTACTTTATAAATACTTAATAAATGATAAATATTTAATTAAGTGAAATAATAATACATGATTATAGTTTTAAATTATAGTTCTTATTTTTCTAAGATTTTTTTGGTATTTTATTTATATTTTTATCAATTACCATTATTAAAATATGGATTATCAAAGTTTTATCACTTATAAAATCTTTATTAAATATATTTATTTAAATTGTTGGCATAAAATGTTTGATAATAGTTTAATGTTATAGATTTTATTTTTCTTAAATTTTTGATATATTATATGTATTTTTGTGAATTAAACAACAAAAGATATTGAATTTCTAATGTTTAATCAATTTTTGAAAATATTAAAAAGAATTACTACGTCACTATGACATCAGCATGACACCATTGTTTGGATAAAACATTTTGTACCCAACCTGAGTCTACCCACACCGATGCTGACTGGTGGGTTACTGGCCATGTGGGATGCCACCTAGGCAAATACTGAGTCAAATAGTTGAATGGGTCAAGGATGACATCACCGTGACGTCATCCCACCGGAATCCTCTCAGATCTGTGATCAAGCCGTTGATTGGGAGAGCGCGGGCACGCAAGGACGGTCGCGTTCGAAAGAGGGTCTCAAGGCGGATCTATTGGTGGCGGCGCCGCTCAGGTTTGGTCACCGGAACAGTGGTTGCGACTGTGGCTAACAACGGCGAGCGACGGCGCTCGACGGAACTAGGCATATAATCATCGATAGCATGGTATAATAGGTTGTGGATATGCGCTAGCTTACCCTGATTCTCGTACGATGATCGTTGAGGCCCGGTGTGGTCGGATGTGGAATGTCCGACGAGAATTCCGACGAAGGCCGATGAAAGGGAACGGCAAAATTTGATCGCCCTCGAGCTCCCCTTGATGCTGCATTCCTCACAGATGATCTACGCACGCGGGCACATCTCCTTGACCACCCCACGGACTCCGGGATGAACTCCACATGCTGGCGTGCACCGTTGATTGTGGCTAGGTTTTCGGTTGCCGATGGAAAGGAGAGGAAGAGAGTGGCGAGTGGGAGAGGATGAGGATGAGAATGATTGTTGCAGTGGCGTTCTTATCCTCCAGGGTGACGTCGGCAACTACACGAATTGCGGAGCAACGGCGGCGTACGGCGGAGCACTCTCCAGGAAGCTGCTTGCGCCGGCGCGTCCTTCTGGCGAGAGGAGGAAGAAAGGAAAAAATTCAGCAAAATGGTATTGGGCTTAGTTGGGCTGGTGTTGGGCTTCGTTTGTGACGCGCGTGAGCAACCGGAAGTGAAGAAGAAGATGGGCCTCGGCCAAGAACTGGGCTAATCTATTTCCTTTCTTTTTATTTTTATTTTTCTATATTTTGTTTTCATTTTCAGGTTTAAATATTACACATTTGATTGAAATTTCTTTATAGAATTTATTTTCTATATAATTGCAGTATATAAAAATGTATTTCAAATTCTGGTATGAATTTAGTATTTTTATAGCATACTTTATTTATTATTTTCTAACTTTATAATTATAGAGATATTCTTTTATTAAATAGTATAAGTAGGATTTAGGGTTTTTAGGATTTGTTTTAAGATCTTAAAAATTAACTATAACATTATTTTTACTTTTATTTGGAGTAATGAAGTTTTTAAAATGTTTAATAATATTCATAGAGTTTATTTATATGTATTTAATCACATAGTATAGTATAGGGTGGTTTATAATTATTGGATCCCCACTTATTCCATGCTCATATGGAATGAGTGGTTAGAGAAATGGATCAAGGAATTTTCCTAATGAATATAGATTGAATATTTATGAGATGTTGATGAAAAAACTCATTAATAAGTTTAGGGTTTTGAATTGTAATTACTTACCCTAGGGTTTAGGGTACTTCCTATACTTATTTTCTTTTATTGATGTGAATAAAGATTAATGGCTAAACATGTTGTCTTTATGTTTGTGATCTTTAATGATATCACCCTTTTAAATAGAAAGTTATTATCTTGAATGTCTTATGGAGAATAATTGATAAATATAACTCCTAAGCACATATGGTTATGATAATTGGAAATGACAGAGATGTTCTTAAGTGATTTGCTATAGGAAAATATTCCTATAAAGCATGGTGGAAATAAATTGATTTATCCAACAAATGAGATGGATGTTAAGCTTGATTATATATTTAGGGTTTAGTGTTTACCAAGAATTCCTATCTTTCATAATTCACAATCTTGGGCTTCTAATTAAGGAATTCCTTTCCTAGATATACTACTTCTTCCTATCCATCATCATGTGTTAACATGATGAGCTTTACTTCACCAGAATATTCTTATCCACCTTTTATTCTTATAAATCCTCTTGTAAATCCAATGAGGTTGACACTAAAGCTTTTCATAATCTTCTTATATCCATACTTGGTTATCAACTATTCTACTGCTGATAATCTCCAATCCAACAAGTAGTTACTTCTAATTCCATTCATACACTTCATTAATCATCCATCACTAACATTACTCTAATAGATTCATATATCTAATTCTTCTCTTCTCGAAAGCTTACCATCCTTTAAGAGGAATACTACTACTTCAATAACTTCATGCTACTCTAGTGTCATCTTAATCATACTATCTTATATCAACTTATCTCCAATATCTTATATTCAAAATTCACATCATATCATGGTGACTTGTCATGGCTTACCTAGAATAACATATCTATACTAGGGTTCAATCATGTTCTATCCACTAATGTCACTTATACATGATATAAGCATTCAATCTTGGTGACAAAATCATGATCATTAGAATCCTTTGATCATTTATGGCTTAGGTTTCCATTTGGCTAATCAAGGCCAATATAACCTTGCAGTTGTATTGTGATTATCTGCTCAGTACCTCTAACTAAATAGAAGATATTACTTATTGATTATATCTGCTTGATCCAATAGGATTATACCTTGTAACTATCTTCAATATTCATTCTTGTAATCCTCTTTGTTACCATACAAATATATATTCCAGATAACTCTTCTATTCATTTTAGGAGTGAGTTAACTCCATCAATTATCATACTGATCTTACTCTCTTCCAACACCCCCATCGTATAGATGATATTTAAATCTAGCACTACCACTTACCTTTTCTTACCTCCTTCTCTAAAGGATTTTAAGCGAATGCTATGATAAGAACAAGAGTTGATAGATCAAGAATTGATAGGTTAAGAATTGGTGAATCAATAGTTGATTACTCAACATTGATGAACAATAGATATTAGAACAAGATCCAATAGAGATGATAAGGATTTATATGGAAAGAAAGATATATGGTGAATGGTCTTGACTTGGTTTATTTCCTACTCAATATCACTAAAGAGTTAAGGTTAGGTATTACCATGATACTCATGGTATAAGTAGATGAGATTAAGATTTAGTTGTTACATTCCTTTTGCTTAAGTTATATTTATAATTTGGTATTCATGGGTTGTGTAATGCATACTATGATATGATCAACTAAGGATCAAGCATAAATCATTAACTAATGTATTAGGGTTTAATTTTATTATATCTGATCTACCCTTAGATCAAATCATGTTTACCCAAAATAAGGTTTTAGCAAAGGTCATATTGAAACTTATCGCAGTCAACTTGATGATCTACTTCAATTCCATCAAGTTGAGAGAAGCTTCAATCACTTTGACAAGTTTTGTTCAAAATCGCGAAAATTATTCGGATTTTCTATGCATGAATGCAATGCACACATCTGTGTTGAGCTTATTTCTAAGCTCTAATGCTCGGGTGTTACAGTTCGGTTCCCTCATCACAGTATAAATAGAGGCCTTCCCCGCTCGTTTTCTTCGCACCATTCCACTCCCCACCTCTCATTGATCCTTCCCACTTCTTCCCGGAGCAAGGCGAGCGTAGCATCGCTGGAATTTCGCCGGAGCCTGCAGCTGCTGGAGGAGAAGGGCGTCGTCGATTGGAGCCACCCCAGGAGGAGCCGCTAGTACTTGGAGAAACCGCCGTCATCGAATTCGTCATTCGCCCCCGTCACGACCATCGCCTGAGCCCCGGTGAGCCGCCATAGACCCCCACTCGCCACGCTAGGTTAAGAGCCCGTCGTGTTATGTTCGACGAGGATGATGGACGTGAGCCGTTGGTCCTCGATCTAATCCTGCGGTCGTAGTTAGCCCATAGCCCTTTGCACCCCTTGTCTCACTGACGTGTGGGGACAACCACTTAACCAGCCCCCGCGCGCGCTGTGCGCAGTGGGCCGGCCCAGTTAGAATTCCTGTGCGACCTAGTTAGTTCAAATTTTAGATTTATCTATTTAGTTTCAAACCTAGTTCTGGCAGTAGATTCAAAAATCGATTCAGAGAGATTCATTGAACCAAAATGCATGAAACTAATTTTGTTAGAAAGATATGGAAATTCTTAATCCAAGCTTTTTATTTATGTTTACTTAGTGACTTGTGAAGTTTTGGAAGGTTATTAAAGGTATCATAAAGAGCATAAAACTTGGCATAAGTTAGGTAGATCTTGATGTTATCCTAAGGCATGATATTATAATTAGATAAGTCACACTTGATTACCACCCGTCATTAGTGTTTACCCCCAACTTTAGTTGCTAGTGCTAAGCATAAAACTTGATCACTTTATATCGGAATACTTGGTGAAAATAATTATGAAAACCTTAGAATGATGAGTCATTCTAATGAAATGTTTTGACATGTGTTAGTGAACACAAGGTGATTTTGATGATGTAAATGTTGAGGCATGAGCCTTAGCCCTTTATAAAACTGATGGTTGTGTCTGGATGCGATACCATTCCAATTTTACCGTATAACCACAATAGCCGAATTTGGGTAGGGCTTGGCTGGAAGTTTATATATCTTAGTATGGGTTCCCTTGCGTCCGAGGTTTGAGCTGAGGCTACCTTGTGATGATTGTCCACCTGTGCAGTTCCCAAGATGATAGATGGTCATGGTTGGGAGGCCAAACTCATAGGAGAGGTGCCTATACTAGGGTGTGTAATTGAAAGGTTAGGATTGATTATCCGCATACTAAGTATGGTGAATTCAGGATTTTTCCTGAGGGATGTATCGAATGTTGTGGTGAAAGTGTACCACCTCTGCAGAGTGTCAAACTATCCGAATAGCCGCGTCCACGGTTATGGGCAGTTGGAGTGGCCATACTGTTCCGTCGTCAGATGTTTTCAAAATGACTTATGAAATGAATCGTGACTTTGACTTGACCACAACAGGGTTGTGATATGAAAACTCAAGTTCCCACTTAGGTGTTGTAAAACCTTAAACTAGTTTATTTGCTTCTAAACTCAGATAGAAATAAATCTGGCTTTTTGCAAAACAACCTAGAGCTTAGTATTCCTACGCAAACCACTTACTTGTTAGTGATAGTTTGCGAGTACTTAAAGAGTACTCATGGCTTTGTCCCTGGCTATTCCCATGGCCAGGCTATGAAGAGGACTATCAGGATGATGGACAGCAGGAAGTCTACGACAACTAGGATCATCTCCCGTCGTCAGCATTGCCTGTGACCATGAAGATGGAGCCTCGCCCACGCTACTGTTATTATATTATTCCACTGATTTGATTGTACTAAGACTGGATCATGAGATCCTTTATTTGTAAGACCTTTATTATGGTTTGTAATGGATGATGAACTATGGTACCAATATGTTATGTCTCGCAAAAATGGTAATCCTGGGATTGCGATGTATGGCATAACAGGCATCTAGGATTAAAAATCCGGGTGTTGACAATTGATCTAGCCATATCCATCAAAGTACAGTTCTTCCTCTCGGCTACACCATTTTTTTGAGGGGTGTACGCAGCAGAATATTGATGTCTTATCCCCTTCACTTAGAAATTCATATAATGTGTAGTTCTTGAACTCGGAGCCGTTGTCACTTCTTATTGCCAAAATGGGGACATTATGTTGATGTTGAACCTCATTGGCGAAGTCAATGATAGTTTGTTGAGTCTCACTCTTTAGCTTGAAGAAATAGACCCATGGGTATCTTGAGTAATCATCGACTATCACCAGGCAATATTTCTTCCCGCCGAGGCTAGCATGAGATGGAGGACCAAATAAGTCCACATGAAGTAATTCCAAGATCCTCTTTAAAGAAACAATAGTTCTCCTCTTGTGGGGAGAGTCATGCATCTTGCCTTCAACACAAGCCCTCAAACATGATCTTTGGAAAAGGAAACATTGTCTTTTAGTCCAAGGATGTGGCCACCCTTGTGAAGACTTTGCAAAGTTCTCATGTTGACATGGGCTAAACGGCGATGCCATAGCCAGCCCACGTCGGCCTTTCCAAATAAGCACATCGGACCTCAAGTGGTTTTCCCCGAAAAGTCCACCACATACAGGTCATTTTTTATGTACCCAATGAAAGCTACCTTTAGAGACTTGCTCCACACAAGAGTACCACTAAATCATCATAAATGAAAACAGCAAAGCCCATCTTACCAAGGGCACGAACATATAGTAAGTTGTAACTGAGGGTCTCAATAAGCATGACGTCCACGAGAGAGATATCGTGAGTGACCACAACCTTGCCAAGACCCAATACCTCAGATTTAGACTTATCACCATAGGAGACTGTAATATTATCATGATTGGGTCGCATCTCCGTGATGATCTCTTTGCTTCCGGTCATATGACTAGTGCACCCACTGTCCAGCACCCATTTAGACCCACCGAAAGCATAGCCCTGCAAGAGAATTATTTTGTTGGTTTTAGGTACCCATTTTTCAATGGGTCCTCTCATGTTAGTAACAAGGGTTTTTGAACCCAAATAGACAAAGCAACATATTCATCAAAAGGACCAAAATAATAAGCATAGACATCACCATAATAATCACAAAATAGTTCATAATTTGGATTGCGAGACCCTGCAAAACCAATATGGTCAGTTTTGTCTTTTGTGACATTCTTCTCAACGGTGTTAGTCTTTGCTTGTTCACTCTTGGTCTTCTTCTTCTTGTTCTTCTTATTCTTGGACTTGGTGACATATCCAAGTCCCTCTTTTCCAAGATTTGATCTTTGCTTGCCAAGAATATCATCAAGTACACCCTTACCTTTGAGAGTGGTGTCATTGACAAGCTCATCTTCCACCCTAGCATTTTCCTTGTGAATATATGTTGATTTAGATGTGCTAGGAACATCATACTTTGTCAATCGAATTTGGAGCTGATCATGCGACTCATTGAGGATGGAGAATTCACTTTTCAAAGCCTTGTGAGTGATGTCAAGTTTCTCCAATTCCTCGGAGAGTCTGGCATGAGCAGCCCCAAAGTCAACCCTTCTTTCTTTAGCTTCTTTGCTTTGGCTACAGCATTGTCATGTTCCTTAACAAGCTTTGTCACCACTTCTTCATGTGCCTCCTCAATAGACTCATGTCTCTCTTCAAGAGAAACACGAGCCTCTTCCTCTTCTTCTAGAGCATTTTTTAAGGATGCAATTTCCATTGCATCCTCCTTTTCAATCCTGCCCTTTTCTTCAAGAAGCACTTCATTTTGGCCCATCTGGTCCATAAGAGCCTCAAAATATATTTTGTGCTCACCTTGCAAGTTAGTGAAGAAATAGTCCAAAGTAATAATTTCTTCTTTAACCTTAAGACTAGTAGAATCATCCATGTCAATCATAGCCTTAGGAAAAGAAGTGTTAGAAGATGATACCTCGGAACCTCTTGCCATGAGACAAGTAGCATTCTTGTTGATGACGTTTTAGTTCGGTGAGTCGAAGAGAGATGTTGGTGTGGATGTAGTGACTATAGCAGCCACCTCTCGAGAGCTATCATCCTCGTCTTCATCTTCACTTCCCGAAGTATATTCTTCTTGATCCACTAGAACAATCTTTGGTTGCTTCTTGAAAGGAGCATTCTTCTTCACAAATTGTTTCTTTCATGGAGCCTTTGACTTTTCCTTGAGAATGAGTCTTCCTCCATTATCTTCTCTACTTTGATAAGGACACTCAGCTACAAAGTGCAGCCGGTCTCCATAGTTGAAACATGTTCTCAGGTTGGGACCATTTTCCCTTCTTCCATTTTCTCCACTCTTGCGTTCTAGTTCAAATTTGGCTTTGGCTGGATCCTTCCAAAAGTTTCTAGCATAGAAGGCCATGTATTGTCCATAAGCTCTTTTTACATCCTCAGGACAGTCCATATCTTCTATGTCATCTTCATCATGATCAACCACACTTGTCCTCAAGTCCATGTTGACCCCCTTTTGCATCCCAATGGCTCGTGCACGAGCATCTTCGGCATTCTTGGCAGCCACTTTGAAAGCTATCATCTCTTGCATTACCTATTGGATGTCATTAGGTGGTAGTTATGCCTTCCTTGGAGAATATTCAAATCTGTGGGCTCAAATGGCATAAGAGCACTGACATACTTGCGCTTGATCCAAGCATCATCAACATGAGAGGCACCATGATTTCTGAAAGTGGTGGCTATTGACTTGATCCTCCCATACATGTCCTCGTGGTCTTCTCCATCCAACATATATGGAATCCTTCAGCTTCATTACTCAAAGCATCATATCTATCTCTTCTCATGCTTTCATTTCCAATGAAGAGCTCGGTGAGGGCATCCCAAGCTTCCTTAGTTGTGTTGAGATGCTCAATGTGTGGCATGTCTTGTTACCCACACCAAGCTGAATCATGTGTAGAGCCGTTGAATTGAGTTGACTGTACACAACCTCTCTTCTTGTTAGGTTGTTGGGATCTCCAACATGAAGATCATTCTCTATGATTTTCCACAACTCAATGGAGGAGCTGCACACATGATACTTCATCAAAAATTGCCATTGATTAAAAGTAGATGCTAAAAGTTTGGGTGGATCACCCCTATTATGTATATGCGGATGTGGGATAGGTGGATCAGGCAAATACACATGGGAAACCTCATTGTATCATTCCTTACCACTTTCCTTTTTCGAGGAGGAGCTCTTGCTAGTGCCATCACCAACCACTTCGTTCTCTTTGGAATCGGTTTTACCCGTTTCCTTGGATTGCAGAGTGGTAGCCTCAGAGGCTGATGGAGGTGATGCTGCGGATGTGGAGAGACGTATTATCATTTGACACATCTCTTCCATCTTAGCCTCCATGGAACTAATCAAGGTTGTTTCCAATGTATTGAGATCGTTCATGGTGACTACCTCCGGAGCATCACTCCCATCTCCCTTGGAACCCATACTTCTCTTAGGCGGTTAAGCCCGAATTAAGAGCAGGGGCTCTGATACCAATTGAAATGGATCGTATGGGCACCTAGAGAGGGGGTGAATAGGTGCTACTCAATTTTTAGTTGTTTTTCAGTTTTAGGCTTGACACAAAGTAAATTCTCTAGATATGCAACTACGAGAATTTCCCTATATGCAACCCTAGCTACTAAGCATGTAAAGAGAGGAGCGAGGAAACCATAGTGGAGCACGCAGAGACACATGGATTTGTTTTACCGCAGTTCCTTCCTTGTTAAGGGAAGTACATCTGCGTTGGAGGGGTGGGCGGTTCTAATAACACCACGCCACAATAGGCCTCACCCTATTCTCTGATGGATCTCGCCACGAGAGGCCTAATCCACCTTCTCCACTATTGGTACCCTTCGAGGCGGGAACCGGTGCCTTTACAACTCTAGCGGGGCACACACCCACAAACGAATTGGGGGCTCCCGTAATGACACCAAGCTGTCACAAGAACAAGAATTATCAATATAATCAACACAAGGATCTAGATATTTGCAAGAAATACTAGATCGAAGATTCTCCAAATGAATGGAGAGCAGATGTAGCGCTTGATTGCAGTTGCTGAAGATCGAGCCCTCCTCCCCAAAGAACGGGGCATTTGGGTGGATGAAGGTGGATATCTCTTGGATGAAACTTGAGGAGCAGATCTTGACTTTTTTGAATGAACCAAGAGTTCTGGCAGGAGGGAGATGGCTGGTTTAAATACCCCTGCTCAGATCTGGCCGTTGGAGAAGTTTGGGGGCGGATTATCCGCCCCCACTAGGGGCGGACTATCCGCCCTGGGGAAAAATCCGCCCCCTGGACAGGAAGTCCGGGGGAAAATCCGCCCCCTCTCTGACAGTGGCGCCAAACTTGACTTGGTGAAATTCCTCGAGGGGGCGGAATCCGCCCCCCTCAAGGGGCGGACTATCCTCCCCTGGGGAAATCCGCCCTAGAGACGGAAAGTCCGGGGGAAACTCCGCTCCCTCTCTGAGTGATGCACCGTGGAAATCCTTGAAGCAGATCCTTGGGGGTAGACTATCCGGTCCCCTAGAGGGGCGGATTATCCGGCCTGGGCAAAAACTCCGGCCCTGGCCGGGAAATCCGGGGGATATTCCGCCCCCCATACAGATGGTCGCGCCCTTGCGCCCTTTTTAGTTTGGGGAGGGGCGGATTGTCCGCCCCCTAAAATCAGTTTCAGGCTCCTTTTCAAGGTAAGATCTGCAACACTTCAACACACATTAAATAATCCTTTGTATTGTTATCTAACACACAAAACACTAGGGATCATGAAATATTCTTTCAGACCCGCAAGTCTACCTCTATAGCTTTCTTTATACGAGGTTTCAACAATGTGCTTTTGTTGGTTTAGGTTTGGATAGGCCATATCTACATGGAAAACCAAGGTTGGAACCTTATAACACATTGTAGCCTCCGGTATACCCGCAGCGGGATATTTACATATACACGTCTAGAACTTTCCTAAGTGTTATCACACGCATGTGAAAAATATTACACCGGGGAGTTGGACATTGCATCCATGAACCTTCCACCACACTTGGACACACATCCTAGGTCCACATGCAAGTTCTCGTGAGATTCCGGCGGTCCTTTTCGTGACCTCATTTTATATGGGTGAAGACCGCTATTCGAAGCGCAAGAATCCCTACAATCGGTAAAAAAATATAACCACATTAAAATTATTAAGATTATACTAAATAAATGAGTAAAAATATAAGGATAAAATAAATTGAAAAAAATAAAAAAGGCAATGCCAACAGCATTGCTGTCGGCGTAGCTTTGAGTAAATTTGTGTATGTCCAACTGTGGAATTAAAAAAAACTATGCCGATGGTCGAGCGTAGGCTCCTTATCCTAACATCGTCTTCCGTGCCGTAATCTGGTCCTAGCTACGCCGAGGACGACGACAGCGCATGGCAAAATATGCCGACAGCTTGTATTACACCGACGGCCACCCTTGACCTAGATTTGCTACGCTGACGGTTTTTTTATGCCGAGGACCTGGTTTGTGAGCAGGTCTTGAAAGAGGAATACGCCAAGAGCCCTGACATTTGGCCGTTTGGCCGTTGGCGTAGTAACCCGGTCCTCGGCGCTGTCCAAATTTCCTGTCGTGCTATGTGTAGCTGTTTAGGCTACGGTTGTCGTTAGGTCGGTATTCGAATTTTCAAGTTATAATACCATACCGATTGTATTGTTACGTAACACTTACACGGGCACTTGGTCGTCACGCGTACGTGATCTTCTACTGCTGCCTTAACTGGGACATACCTAAGACCTTGGTCAAGTTACAGCGGCGTACCGAGCTTGCAAGCTGAACAGTAAGCAAATTAACTACCAACCTGCGCACATGCATAAACTAGACCGCAACTAGCTGTGACGAAGACTCAGCTATAATGACATTGACATACTCCGTGTTTGAGTTTGACTATTCAACGTCCTCGTGTGTACCTAGCTACTTCCTACCAACTCTTACCTCGCTCGCCATGCATGACCAACTCCCATGTACGCGTATATATAGTCCATCGCTTCAGACATACCCTCACACACTACCAGAGACGAGAACTCAAGTTCAATAAGAAAGCAAGCAGAGACAAGAACTCGATCGAGTTCAAAAAGAAATCAAGCCTAGTTCAAAAAGAACTGCGCCAAGGAAGACTGTCCGTGAGAATGACCATGCCGGGGATATCGGTCCGTCGGAGCGTTCCGGAGCTCGTGGTGCCGGCACGGCCGACGCCGTACGAGCTCAAGACGCTGTCCGACATAGACGACCAGCAGGGCATCCGGTTCTACCGCTCCGGGGTCCACATCTACCGTCGGAGCGAGGCCAGGGCTGGCGATGACCCGGCCGCCGTGCTCCGGACAGCCTTGGCTGAGTCGTTGGTGCACTACTACCCTATCGCCGGCCGCATCCGGGAAGCCACCCCTGGGGCTGCAGGGAGCAAGCTCCTCGTCGAGTGCACAGGCGAGGGCGCCGTGTTCGTGGAGGCGGACGCGGATGCTACCCTGGAGGATCTCGGGGCCGTGACAGGCCCGCCGGTGCCGTACCACGAGCAGTTTCTGTGCGAGCCGGATGGCGCGTTCATTGGCGCCACCGTAGTTGGACGGCCGCTGCTGTTCTTCCAGGTCACGCGCATGCGGTGCGGCGGATTCGTGTGGGGCTTGCAGATATGCCACTGCTTGGCGGACGCCGCTGGCACGTCGCAGCTCCTGACAGCCATCAGCGAGTTCGCACGCGGGGTGCCCGGCGCGCCCACGGTGCCGCCGGTGTGGGCGCGGGAGATCCTCTCCGCCCGCAGCCCGCCGCAGGCCATCACGCGCCACCACCCGGAGTACGAGCCAGTGCCCGACGCCGGGAGGGACAAGGTCTATCCCGGGGACGCGCTCGTGCACCGGAACTTCTTCTTCGGACACCGCGAGATCGCCGCGCTTCGGGCGCTCGCGACGCCGGAGTTGGCCTCCAAGAGCTCGCGGTTCGACCTCATCGCGGCGTTCATGTGGCGGTGCCGCGCCAACGCCCTCATGTACGACGATGAGGACCTCGTGCGTGTGCAGTTCGTGGTGAACGCGCGCGGCCGCAAGGGGATGAGCTTGGTCGTGCCGCAGGGCTTCTATGGCAACGCGTTCTCGTTCGCAGTGGCCGAGTCGGCAGCAGGGGAGCTGCGCCGGCGTACTTACGGGCATGCGCTGGGTCTGGTGGTGGACGCCAAGGCACATGCCATGGAGGACGGACATCTACAGTCGGTGGCTGACCTGATGGCGGCGAGTGGGCGCCCGCGGTTTGCAGTGGCACGTACATACGTCGTGTCGGATATCACGCGGGCCGGGCTGAGAGATGTGGATGTTGGATGGGGCCGCGCGGTATACGGAGGGCCTGCGACAGCGACCCTTGCAACGTTCCACCTAGCCGGGAGGAACGAGGCCGGCGAGGAGGGTGTGCTGGTCCCTATGCGCCTGCCGGCGCCAGCGATGGAGAGGCTAAAGTTAGAGGTGGCAGGTGGACTCGGTGTCATCGGGGCCGATGCACCGACAAGTTGCTCGTTGTCTCAAATAGGTTTTCAGAAACTTATTCAGACATAGTAGGTCTATATATATTGGTAGTCCAAATAAAATATAGACATAGTAGGTCTATATTTTAATTCTTCATTTTTTATAACCAGCTCATTCTCAACAGTGGATTAGTCTTTTTTTTTCTTATATAGATATCTATGGGCATTAGTCTAGAGCGACAGATATTATCCAATTCAGAAAATGCTACTGATCTAGATAGCCAGGAATAGTACTGAAAGTGCTTCGTCCTGAGTTCTCTCCGAAAGTTTCTTGTAGACAATGTAATGCCCACCAACGCTCACTTGTAATATAAATATTCCCGTATATAGAAAATGTAGGCTAGTGTTATTTACAAAATTCACACTAGTACAAAGAGCTCCATGCATCCCGGTTCGTATGGGCCTTTAGTCCCGGTTGCCCAACCGGGACGGGGCAATCGGGACTAAAGCCCTAACCTTTAGTCCCGGTTGCCCCACCAACCGGGACAAAAGGGTGCACACGTGGCGGCATCAGAGCGCGAGGGGGGGTGGAGCACACGAACCGGGACTAATAACCTGTTGCCGCGGCAGAGATTTGGCCCATTTCTCTGCCGCGGCAGAGAATTCATTTTGGCACATTTTGTTGCCGCGACAGCATTTTCGCCACTTTTTGTGCCGCGGCAGAGAATTCATTTAGGTTGTTTTATTGTTTATTTAGTGTTTTGCACTTATCAATGAAGGAACCTTATATTACACAAGATCATCATGACAACATTACATTCAATACACGGATCGAGTTCATGCACTACATACAAAAGTTGCTATTCGATGCTACCGGCCAATTTCTTGAAAGTTGCTATTTTTACAAATCCTATTGTCTATACACAGCCAAGTAGTATTCCCCTTGTGTGTTTAGGACTTCTGCATCCAAGAATCCCGCCAATTCCTCCTGTATTGCTCGTATGCGATCCTTTGGCAGAAGACCGTCCCGTAGACGTTCGATCTGATTTAAAAAAGGAGTCAGCCTATATGAATATGAAACTAAACACAATTTGATTGTAATTAAAAACTATAGAAATTGTTTACGTACGTGGAGTTGCTCTAAATTTCTGTCCTTCTCATCGCACGTCTGCCGGATGAACTCGCATACATAGTATCCACATAGATTGTTACCTGGTCCCTGCGTCAGGCACTTTACGACAACAGAGTTCAATCAAAATAATAATCAAGCATGATAATAACTGTATCAAAACTAGAATCAAAGAGATGCGCGGATATAGCTAGTGGTGCTTACATCTAGTGGTTGAAATGTAAGCTCCTCTTTCCAAACACCCCTAGCCTTCTTGGTGAACCGTTTCCAAGCGCTGCCCGGCGTAGAAAACGAATAAACTAAGTTATTAAGTACTTGATATCATAAAATTCATGAACGTTGCCGATATAGTGTCGTAATGATTAGAATTACCGCTGGAGAAGTATCTGCATGTCCTTCCACGTCTCAAGGGGTTTATGTTTCGAGTCCATGACTAGTACACGCCCTTTGTCAAGTTGAATGATTAACAGAATATAGTGGTACCTGCGAATGCATAACTAATCAATTATATACTTAACATCGAGTAAGCGAAATAGAAAGTGTATACAAGACAATAACACTCACTGGAAGTTGTAAGGAAATAGTATTTCCCTTTTGGTTTCTTGAAACCTTAACGCGTGTACTATATTATCCTCCGTATCCTGGGGGCTTAGTTTGAGATTAGCTTCATGAACCCAATATGGGTCAATGAAGCCAATGTCATAGATTTGTCCTCTGCTGCATTCGAGAATCTTCATTCTGCATATTAAAGTATGATTATATACATGCAATAAACAAAATATTATAGATGGAGACTAAATTAATTACAGAATTAGTACTTACAGACAATAGGCACTCATGATCGATTTGTCCAAGGCGTCTTGATTGAATAATTGAAATAGTTCATCAAATTCAATGGATATCATGTCATCCTTATCTTTCCCATGATGCTTTTTTGTAACCCTCAGCACTATCCAGTTAGCCCCGGCCCTTGTCGCATGCATGTACCAGTTATGCAATCTTCGCATTTTTGTTGGAAGATTGTTTACCTCCTCAGGTTTGACGAGAGGTTTTCCGTACTGGTATTGGTATGCTACTTCACTCACGGGGAAGAACTCTAACTGGGATAAGTACTGGGCAATACTCATACCTTGAGCAGCGGCAGCTTCTCCGTATTGTGCAACTACCTCTGGATCATACTGCTCTTCGGCCCCATATTTGCTCGACCCCACATTGGTTTGAGAAATCACCTTGAGAGGGGCGCAAGTCTGTTTTGCTTGTTCTCCGAGCTGGGCAACAGATTTCCCGCTTGCATCAGTACTGCTCTTCGAGGCTTTTTGTGCTGCATGTGACTTGAGAATAGAACGCTCATAGTCTGATGACAGCTTTGGCTCGGGTTGATGAAGAGTCTTTAGCATTTTCAACACTTTGGCTTTTTCTTCTTTGGTGCTGGGGAACTCTGGCTCTTTCGGCCGCCTCAGCTTAGCGAAAAACGCTGTCGTTTCCGCATCAACGATCGCCGCAGTCTCCTCTTCAGTACAGTCATAAGCTCTCTTGGGAGGAACCGTTGGTACTTTTGGAAGAGGCTCTTGTTTACGTTTCGGCGATCGCTTACGACGCACAGTAGCGGTACGCTTACGCTTTTTATCCTGAGGCGCCGGCGATGGCTCCCGCGGCGATGGCTGCACCGGAGATTGGTGAGGCGACGGAGCCGGGTGAGGCGACGAAGACGGCTGCCGCGACGGCGATGACCTCGCTGGAGACGGGTGAGGCGGCGGCGAAGATGGCCTTGGCGTGTGATTTCGAAGCACGATACAATCCTTCGGCCATAGAATGGTGACGTTTTTTGCGTCACCCAGCACAGTCACATCCCCTTCACCAGCAGGGTAGTGAAGATCCAAAACCTCAAAGGTGGGCATGATTTCATCCACGCCGACAACAGCGTAGCCCTCTGGAACCGGACGACTGTGGTAAGTTGGTGTGGGTCCAATTGGTAAGGCATAGCCGACCGCCACCTTCATTGATATGTTCACAACTTTGACATGTAGCTCGCAGTGTGTCATCTCTGTGATATCATCCACTGGGTAGCCAACAGGAGCCATCTTCGGTGCATCATCGGCATCGCCATTGTCATCACCCGGGACCTCGGTGGAAGCCACACTGCTTTTTCGATTATTCAATAGGCTGGTAGCATCGAATGCAGTGTGCTGCTGAGATGGGCCGGTAGTACTTTGCTCTTTAAGTCAGTTAATTTCATCTTGTTGTTGCTTTAATCGTTCTTCAATTAAACGCATTCGCTCTTTCTGACTTTCTGCTTCAACTGCCGCCCTGTCCTTACTCCTCTGACGGCTTCTATCAGGATATTTCTTCCTCTCTTCGGGAAACCCAGTCCTCCATGATTGGGAGCCTATTGTGCCTCGTGTTCGTCCATCATGTTCCTTATTTCCAAGGGCGAGTGTGCGCTCATCATTCTCTCTATCGGGAATGAAGTCCCCATCTTTAACAGCCTTTACTGCTTTTCTCATCCTCTCGATTGGCAAGGGGTCTTCTTTATGTCGTATGTTATATATACACCTCCCTTCCGAGTCCAACGTGCCCCCATGCCCGTAAAACCAATTCCTTGCACGTTCTACCCAATCGTCTGTCTCTGGGGTGATATTTTTAGCACGCAGTTCTTCCTCAAGTTTCTCCCACTTAGGAATGCCAGCCCTGTAGCCACCTTGCCCCATAGTATGGTGATACTTCTTGTTAGCAGCATTCAGCTTATTCTTTGCAGACATTTCCTTAGCTTTTTCTGATTTCTTGTATTCCACAAACTCATCCCAGAATGGTTTTATCTTCTGAAACTGAGTCTTCTTGAAATCCGGAGTCTTCTTTTTCACGACATAGTCAAGGTGCAATCTTTTCTTCCAGTTGGTGAAACACTGGGCCATCTTCTTCAAAGCCCACTCCCTGACCTTAGCCTCCATGGCTCTCCCATGTTGTAAGGCGTCCTCAACTGGATCCTCCGCATTTGGATCCAGCTCTATCTTCGGTAGTTTGAAATTAACCATGAGCCTCTTCCACAGTAAATCTTTGGCGTGGTTAGGGACAAATAAACATGTTCCCTCTTCATCCGCATTAGCAGGCCTATTCCAATTTCTAATGGTGATCGGGATTAAGTCCCTAACGATTACTCCGCATTGTGCCACAAATTTGGTTGCGACAACTTCGGGAGCTGTCGGTCTGCCGTCTACAGCGACATCTTCGATCCTGAACCTCTCATGGTCTTGCAACTTTTTGGTTGGGCCTCGTCTGCTCTTTTCAGTAGATTCATTCGATCCGGAGGGCTAAAAGAAGAAAGATCGTCGTTACTATTTCTATATAGATAGCATATGATTAATTAATGAATTGATTTATATTACATGCACCTCGCCGGAGCGGTCGTCTTCTCGATTACACAAGGCATCGCCTTCTCCCTCGCGGAAGGCAACACCTTCAACCTCAAACAAGTTGTCTACTCCGGTAAAAAGAGGATCACCCTCACCGGAGTTGTTCAGAAACGTTGATACGTCTAAATTATCTTCCCCACGGATCACACCTTGGATCAACTCTTCCTTTTCTTCGTCTCTGACGTGTGGGTCCATATTTTCTGCATAGGTGGAAAAACGAATAAGTCAAAGCGGCTAAAGGAGAAAGTTAAGTACGGTGTTGAGAGATATAAACCCTAATTCAGAGAAACCCTAATATATACATACACAATAATAAAAATGAAGAGAAAGGGAAACCGTGTAGTAGATAGGCACATCGTCGAACCCACATGCACC
This sequence comes from Avena sativa, assembly GCA_916181665.1. NCBI lineage: Eukaryota > Viridiplantae > Streptophyta > Magnoliopsida > Poales > Poaceae > Avena > Avena sativa. Next base: position 41,961,832 of record OV702285.1, on the reverse strand, counting down.
TAAGTTGCTTGAAAATGTGAATCGGGTCTGGGGCTACCCACAGTGACTGACCAGTGGGGCCGAAGACCAATAATACCAAACTAATTAATAAACCTAATAATACCTAACTAATAATAAACCTAATAATCCAAACACCAAAAAGAAAGGGAAACAATCAACAATGGCATCGATGCAATGCTCAAGCAAGTATGATGATATGACAAGTTAATTTGCATTGGAATGTAACCCTAAGAAATGCTCGACGATTTAATCGGGGTTCCGAGGGGTAAAAACCCTAACTCGGAGAAACTCCGGAACACATGAGAGGGGTGGATTTGTTCTTCTAATTAAACTTGTAATTTAAGTTGTTTAACAATGCATGATTATAGCTTAGATAGCTAGGTTTCATTTTTCTGAACATTTTGATATATTATTCATATTTTTATGACTTATAGATTAAAAGTTATTGAATTTATAAGATTATAATTATTTCTGAAATTATTAAAAGCTGGTTAAACTTTTTACACCGCAGGCAAACCTACCCACAGTGACTGACAGAGGGGCCCGGAGCCACCTCAGCAGCCACACAAGCAAAAGTGGTTCAGGGGGGCATTTTTCACTCGGGCTGGGGCTAGCCAGAGACGCTGACCTGTGGGCCAGAGGCCACATAGGAAAGCCATGCAGGCAAAGTGGCTCCCTGGCTGGGTCGTGCTGATGCACGGGTGACGTCACGCCGGCGGTGGCTTGCAGGACGGTGATCGGGAACGGCGTTAGGGTGCGATCTAGGGCGCGTGCGTGCGCGCGTTAGAGAGAGGAGGTTGAGGCGAGCCAAAGAGTAGCGGCGCCGCCTCCAAAAGGTCACCGGAGAGAGAGCACGAAGACGGTGAGCGGCGGTGGTGGCAGGTGGTCGACGGGGAGGATGAACCAGAGCGAGAGGGGGCGAGAGAGAGGGTCCATGAGGACCAGCAGCATACCAGGTGTGCGGTGGTGGTGTCGGGGAGGCGAGGCGAGGTCGGGAGCCGACGAATCGACGACGGCGATCGTCGGGCTCGAGGGTCGTTGGCGACGATTGGGAGCGAGCGGGGCCGATTCCTTCAGGGAGAAGCCTCGGGACGACGAGGCGAAGCTTCCTGCACGCTTGGCTGGGCGAGGGGCGGCCGGTAGGGCGTGCACGGCGGCGGGGCAGCCTGACGGCGTCGTGCGCGAGAAGAGAAGAGGAGGGGAGATGGGGAAGAAGAAGAGGAGGGGCACCCAGTTATAACCAAATGACCTTTAGTCCCGGTTGGTGGCTCCAACCGGGACTAAAAGGTCATACGTCCCGGTTGGAGCCACCAACCGGGACCTATACTCCAATATTTTCAGCAGACCAAGGGTTGGCGCGCGGGGGGTCTTTAGTCCCGTTGGTGGCTCCAACCGGGACATATTCCCCTGTTTTCAAAAAATTTCAGGTATTTTCTCTCTGTTCCCGCCTTATTTTTTATTTTGGGGTTTAAATTTGTATTGTTTTTTAAATGATAATTAATTTGGAATTTAGAAAAACTTTAAACATAAAAAGTGTTTGGATTTGAATAAATAATTCAAAACCATTTTCTGTTTTAAAAAATAATTAATGTAACCATTTAAAATATGAACCATTTACAATTAAAAATGAATTAACTTATATTTTTTTAATATCAATTTGGAATTTAGAAAAACTTTAAACATAAGAAGTGTATGGATTTGAATAAATAATTCAAAAACATATTCTATTTTAAAAAAATAATTAATATAACCTTTTAAAATGAATTAACTTATATTTTTGAATATTAATTTGGAATTTAGAAAAACTTTAAACATAAAAAGTGTTTGGATTTAAATAAATAATTCAAAAACATTTTCTATTTTAAAAAATAATTAATGTAACCATTTAAAATATGAACTATTTACAATTAAAAATGAATTAACTTATATTTTTTAATATCAATTTGGAATTTAGAAAAACTTTAAACATAAGAAGTGTATGGATTTGAATAAATAATTCAAAAACATATTCTATTTTTAAAAAATAATTAATGTAACCTTTTAAAATGAATTAACTTATATTTTTGAATATTAATTTGGAATTTAGAAAAACTTTAAACATAAAAAGTGTTTGGATTTAAATAAATAATTCAAAAACATTTTCTGTTTTAAAAAATAATTAATGTAACCATTTAAAATATGAACCATTTAAAATTAAAAATGAATTAACTTATATTTTTTAATATCAATTTGGAATTTAGAAAAACTTTAAACATAAGAAGTGATAGGGGACGGCCATGAAACCTTGAACATGATAGGTCATTTTGTGAAGGTTTTTTCGAAACATGATCAATATACCAAGTCTGGTATTTTTCCTTTCAACTATGTAACATAATATGACACCACGCGAAGGATTTTCATTGTTCGGATTTTTTTTAAATTTATTATGCCCGTTTTGAATTATCTGAATTTCTAACTATGGTCGAACCGGTGTGCATGAAGATAGGGGACGGGCATTGTTAGAACTTGCATTGGATCTCTAAAGAAACCACATATTGCGAGTCTAAAAATGATTTTTTCAAAAAATCACGGGCGGTAGATCATGTACCTGTAGTACAAACCGGACCCACTTCCTGCCGATTCGGCAGACATTTGTCCTTTTTACCCGGGATGGACGAAAAGGTTTGAGATGTACCGGTTGGGATATAGTCCATGTAAGGTGGTCTAGTATTTTAGGAAAATAGGACGGTAGCATTCTGAAACGGCATTTTGGTGGTTACTTCACAAAACGACCCGTTTTTTGCGCTCGGAAAATGGAAAAGGGCTTTTCCGTGCGACAAAAAGGAAAACTTCCTCCTGCAACATTGTTCTCCATACCAATGTCCACACACATGCATAATATGGGCACAACATCACAAACTATGCCGTGATTCAGCACATAACATCGGTTATTTGGACCGAAAGCCATGAAACCTTGAACATGATAGGTCATTTTGTGAAGGTTTTTTCGAAACATGATCAATATACCAAGTCTGGTATTTTTCCTTTCAACTATGTAACATAATATGACACCACGCGAAGGATTTTTATTGTTCGGATTTTTTTTGAATTTATTATGCCCGTTTTGAATTATCTGAATTTCTAACTATGGTCGAACCGGTGTGCATGAAGATAGGGGACGGGCATTGTTAGAACTTGCATTGGATCTCTGAAGAAACCACATATTGCGAGTCTAAAAATGATTTTTTCAAAAAATCACGGGCGGTAGATCATGTACCTGTAGTACAAACCGGACCCACTTCCTACCGATTCGGCAGACATTTGTCCTTTTTACCCGGGATGGACGAAAAGGTTTGAGATGTACCGGTTGGGATATAGTCCATGTAAGGTGGTCTAGTATTTTAGGAAAATAGGACGGTAGCATTCTGAAACGGCATTTTGGTGGTTACTTCACAAAACGACCCGTTTTTTGCGCTCGGAAAATGGAAAAGGGCTTTTCCGTGCGACAAAAAGGAAAACTTCCTCCCGCAACATTGTTCTCCATACCAATGTCCACACACATGCATAATATGGGCACAACATCACAAACTATGCCGTGATTCAGCACATAACATCGGTCATTTGGACCGAAAGCCATGAAACCTTGAACATGATAGGTCATTTTGTGAAGGTTTTTTCGAAACATGATCAATATACCAAGTCTGGTATTTTTACTTTCAACTATGTAACATAATATGACACCACGCGAAGGATTTTCATTGTTCGGATTTTTTTTGAATTTATTATGCCCGTTTTGAATTATCTGAATTTCTAACTATGGTCGAACCGGTGTGCATGAAGATAGGGGACGGGCATTGTTAGAACTTGCATTGGATCTCTGAAGAAACCACATATTGCGAGTCTAAAAATGATTTTTTCAAAAAATAACGGGCGGTAGATCATGTACCTGTAGTACAAACCGGACCCACTTCCTGTCGATTCGGCAGACATTTGTCCTTTTTACCCGGGATGGACGAAAAGGTTTGAGATGTACCGGTTGGGATATAGTCCATGTAAGGTGGTCTAGTATTTTAGGAAAATAGGACGGTAGCATTCTGAAACGGCATTTTGGTGGTTACTTCACAAAACGACCCGTTTTTTGCGCTCGGAAAATGGAAAAGGGCTTTTCCGTGCGACAAAAAGGAAAACTTCCTCCTGCAACATTGTTCTCCATACCAATGTCCACACACATGCATAATATGGGCACAACATCACAAACTATGCCGTGATTCAGCACATAACATCGGTCATTTGGACCGAAAGCCATGAAACCTTGAACATGATAGGTCACTTTGTGAAGGTTTTTTCGAAACATGATCAATATACCAAGTCTGGTATTTTTCCTTTCAACTATGTAACATAATATGACACTACGCGAAGGATTTTCATTGTTCGGATTTTTTTTGAATTTATTATGCCCGTTTTGAATTATCTGAATTTCTAACTATGGTCGAACCGGTGTGCATGAAGATAGGGGACGGGCATTGTTAGAACTTGCATGGGATCTCTAAAGAAACCACATATTGCGAGTCTAAAAATGATTTTTTCAAAAAATCACGGGCGGTAGATCATGTACCTGTAGTACAAACCGGACCCACTTCCTGCCGATTCGGCAGACATTTGTCCTTTTTACCCGGGATGGACGAAAAGGTTTGAGATGTACCGGTTGGGATATAGTCCATGTAAGGTGGTCTAGTATTTTAGGAAAATAGGACGGTAGCATTCTGAAACGGCATTTTGGTGGTTACTTCACAAAACGACCCGTTTTTTGCGCTCGGAAAATGGAAAAGGGCTTTTCCGTGCGACAAAAAGGAAAACTTCCTCCTGCAACATTGTTCTCCATACCAATGTCCACACACATGCATAATATGGGCACAACATCACAAACTATGCCGTGATTCAGCACATAACATCGGTTATTTGGACCGAAAGCCATGAAACCTTGAACATGATAGGTCATTTTGTGAAGGTTTTTTCGAAACATGATCAATATACCAAGTCTGGTATTTTTCCTTTCAACTATGTAACATAATATGACACCACGCGAAGGATTTTTATTGTTCGGATTTTTTTTGAATTTATTATGCCCGTTTTGAATTATCTGAATTTCTAACTATGGTCGAACCGGTGTGCATGAAGATAGGGGACGGGCATTGTTAGAACTTGCATTGGATCTCTGAAGAAACCACATATTGCGAGTCTAAAAATGATTTTTTCAAAAAATCACGGGCGGTAGATCATGTACCTGTAGTACAAACCGGACCCACTTCCTACCGATTCGGCAGACATTTGTCCTTTTTACCCGGGATGGACGAAAAGGTTTGAGATGTACCGGTTGGGATATAGTCCATGTAAGGTGGTCTAGTATTTTAGGAAAATAGGACGGTAGCATTCTGAAACGGCATTTTGGTGGTTACTTCACAAAACGACCCGTTTTTTGCGCTCGGAAAATGGAAAAGGGCTTTTCCGTGCGACAAAAAGGAAAACTTCCTCCTGCAACATTGTTCTCCATACCAATGTCCACACACATGCATAATATGGGCACAACATCACAAACTATGCCGTGATTCAGCACATAACATCGGTCATTTGGACCGAAAGCCATGAAACCTTGAACATGATAGGTCACTTTGTGAAGGTTTTTTCGAAACATGATCAATATACCAAGTCTGGTATTTTTACTTTCAACTATGTAACATAATATGACACCACGCGAAGGATTTTCATTGTTCGGATTTTTTTTGAATTTATTATGCCCGTTTTGAATTATCTGAATTTCTAACTATGGTCGAACCGGTGTGCATGAAGATAGGGGACGGGCATTGTTAGAACTTGCATTGGATCTCTGAAGAAACCACATATTGCGAGTCTAAAAATGATTTTTTCAAAAAATAACGGGCGGTAGATCATGTACCTGTAGTACAAACCGGACCCACTTCCTGTCGATTCGGCAGACATTTGTCCTTTTTACCCGGGATGGACGAAAAGGTTTGAGATGTACCGGTTGGGATATAGTCCATGTAAGGTGGTCTAGTATTTTAGGAAAATAGGACGGTAGCATTCTGAAACGGCATTTTGGTGGTTACTTCACAAAACGACCCGTTTTTTGCGCTCGGAAAATGGAAAAGGGCTTTTCCGTGCGACAAAAAGGAAAACTTCCTCCTGCAACATTGTTCTCCATACCAATGTCCACACACATGCATAATATGGGCACAACATCACAAACTATGCCGTGATTCAGCACATAACATCGGTCATTTGGACCGAAAGCCATGAAACCTTGAACATGATAGGTCACTTTGTGAAGGTTTTTTCGAAACATGATCAATATACCAAGTCTGGTATTTTTCCTTTCAACTATGTAACATAATATGACACCACGCGAAGGATTTTCATTGTTCGGATTTTTTTTGAATTTATTATGCCCGTTTTGAATTATCTGAATTTCTAACTATGGTCGAACCGGTGTGCATGAAGATAGGGGACGGGCATTGTTAGAACTTGCATGGGATCTCTAAAGAAACCACATATTGCGAGTCTAAAAATGATTTTTTCAAAAAATCACGGGCGGTAGATCATGTACCTGTAGTACAAACCGGACCCACTTCCTGCCGATTCGGCAGACATTTGTCCTTTTTACCCGGGATGGACGAAAAGGTTTGAGATGTACCGGTTGGGATATAGTCCATGTAAGGTGGTCTAGTATTTTAGGAAAATAGGACGGTAGCATTCTGAAACGGCATTTTGGTGGTTACTTCACAAAACGACCCGTTTTTTGCGCTCGGAAAATGGAAAAGGGCTTTTCCGTGCGACAAAAAGGAAAACTTCCTCCTGCAACATTGTTCTCCATACCAATGTCCACACACATGCATAATATGGGCACAACATCACAAACTATACCGAAAGCCATGAAACCTCGAACATCATAGGTCATTTTGTGAAGGTTTTTTCGAAACATGATCATTGTTCGGCACACATTTAGTCCCGGATGTAGTCACAAACCGGGACTAAAAATATTTTCCGCCATTTCCCACCTCTTCCCGCCAAGTTTTCCCGCCCTTTCCTTTCTACTAGAGCTTTTAGTCCCGGATGTAGTCACTAACCGGGACTAAAGATATTTCCCGCCATTTCCCAAAGCTTCACGCCAAGTTTTCCCGCCATTTCCCTCTATATTTAGGGAGAAACCAACCGCGACTGAAGGGATTGCGGCAGAGTGGGCCAGACAACACTAATAATAGGGGTGAGTGTCGACATTATGTCGTGCGGCTTGTACCTTGTCCCGGATGGTGTCACCAACCGGGACTAAAGATGAACCTTTAGTCCCGGTTGGAGACACCAACCGGGACTAAAGATGAGTCAGCACTAATAATAGGGGTGAGTGTCGACATTATGCCGAGCTGCTTGTACTATAAATATGCATCCTTGTGAGTCCAGTCCTCCAGCCAGTTTGAGGCATCTCCAAGATGGTTTTAGAGAGCAGGGACACCACTACGGCCAGTTTCAGGGAGATGCCGACGGAGCCCAGTCCTCCGGCATCTCCGAGAAACTGGTCATAGAGGCACTCCCTAATATGTGAAATTAGTTAGCTCCGAGGCGTATTGATCTAGTTAGTGAAGTTACAAGCTGCAAGATGGTTTTCGAGAGCAGGGACACCACTGCGGCCAGTTTCAGGGAGATGCCGACGGAGCCCAGTCCTCCGGCATCTCCGAGAAACTGGTCATAGAGGCACTCCCTAATATGTGAAATTAGTTAGCTCCGAGGCGTATTGATCTAGTTAGTGAAGTTACAAGCTGCAAGATGGTTTTCGAGAGCAGGGACACCACTGCGGCCAGTTTCAGGGAGATGCCGACGGAGCCCAGTCCTCCGGCATCTCCGAGAAACTGGTCATAGAGGCACTCCCTAATATGTGAAATTAGTTAGCTCCGAGGCGTATTGATCTAGTTAGTGAAGTTACAAGCTGCAAGATGGTTTTCGAGAGCAGGGACACCACTACGACCAGTTTCAGGGAGATGCCGACGGAGCCCAGTCCTCCGACATCTCCAAGAAACTGGTCATAGAGGCACTCCCGGTCCAGCCACAAAATGGGACTAACACTCAAGACATTTATTAATATTAAAAACTGAGACTACAAAACCGGGACTAAAGGCCACAAACCGCGAAAGATATCCTTCGGTCAAGCCACAAACCGCGAAAGACATGAACTAGAGTTACATAATATGAGCATGAACTTCTTGGCATATGTCATTCCTTATGACCGCTTCAGACGTAACCATGGAGCATCTTCTTTACTTAACGGAATGCTTGGGTCAGTTTTCACTGTGAAGGGCGGAATTTCATCAAACTTATTATAATCTTCTGACATGTCTGTCTTGTCCTCGATTCCCACGATGTTTCTTTTCCCTGAAAGAAATATGTGACGCTTTGGCTCATCATATGATGTATTCGTTTGCATATTTTTTCTTTTTTTCGGTCTGGAGGACATGTCCTTCACATAGAAAACCTGAGACACATCATTGGCTAGGACGAATGGTTCATCTCTATAACCAAGATTGTTGAGATCCACTGTTGTCATTCCGTACAACTGGTCTATCTTTACCCCTTCCCCATTCAGGTTGACCCATTTGCAGCGAAACAAAGGGACCTTAAAAGAGACTCCATAGTCTAGTTCCCATATCTCCTCTATGTAACCATAATATGTGTCCTTTTGTCCATTCTCGTCTATTGCATCAAAGCGGACACCACTATTTTGGTTGGTGCTCTTTTTATCTTGGGCGATCGTGTAGAATGTATTCCCATTTATTTCGTACCCTTGGAAATTCAATACAGTAGAAGATGGTGACGCGGCCAACAAGTATAGCTGATCTCCAACAGTGGTGTCATTCAAGAGATGTGTCCGCATCCAACCACCGAAAGACTTCATGTGTTCATCTGTAATCCATGATTCAGGCTTCCCTGGGTTTTTGGAGCGTACAATATTCTTGTGTTCCTCGATATACGGAGCTGCCAAGGTGGAATTATGTAGAACTGTGTAGTGTGCTTTAGTGAAAGAATCCCCGTCCCTACATATCATTGCTTTCTTTCCCAGCGTGCCTTTTCCACTTAGTCTTCCCTCATGCCGCGAGTCAGAAACACCAATCGGCTTAAGGTCAGGAATAAAGTCAACACAAAACTCAATGACCTCCTCTGTTCCATATCCCTTGGAGATGCTTCCTTCTGGTCTAGCACGGTTATGAACATATTTCTTTAAGACTCCCATGAACCTCTCAAAGGGGAACATATTGTGCAGAAATACCGGACCGAGAATGGCAATCTCTTCCACTAGATGAACCAGGACATGCGTCATAATATTGAAGAAGGATGGTGGGAACACCAATTCAAAACTAACAAGACATTGTACCACATCCTTCTGTAACCTTGGCAAAATATCTGGATTGATTACCTTCTGAGATATTGCATTGAGGAATGCACACAGCTTCAAAATGGGTACTCGAACATTTTCCGGTAGAAGCCCCCTCAATGCAATCGGAAGCAACTACGTCATAATCACGTGACAGTCATGAGACCTCAGGTTTTGGAACTTTTTCTCTGCCATATTTATTATCCCCTTTATATTAGATGAGAAGCCCGACGGCACCTTGATACTGTAAAGGACTTCAAAAAAGATTTCCTTCTCTGCTTTGGTAAGAGCATAGCTGGCACGACTTAAGTGACGCCCTTTATCCGTCTTGTTATCTGTATGCATGTTCTTTGGGTCTTTCATAATTTGTTGGTCCTCCCGTGCTTCAGGTGTATCTTTTGTCTTCCCATACACGCCTAGGAATCCTAGTAGGTTCACGCAGAGATTCTTCGTCACGTGCATCACGTCGATTGAAGAGCGGACACGCAGGACTTTCCAATATGGCAGCTCCCAAAATATAGATTTCTTCTTCCACATGGGTGCGTGTCCTGTAGCGACGTCGTTCGGAACTGATTGACCGCCGGGACCCTTTCCAAAGATTACTTCTATGTCCTTGACCATACCAAATACATCATCACCAGCAGGGAGTTCAGGCTTCTTCCGGTGATCTGCCTCACCTTTGAAATGCTTGCCTTTCTTTCTTACGGGATGATTGGTCGGAAGAAATCGTCGATTCGCTAGGTACACAACCTTCTTGCATTTATGCAAATATGTACCTTCGGTCTTATCTAAACAGTGGGTGCATGCCTTATATCCTTTGTTTGTCTGTCCTGAAAGGTTACTAAGAGCAGGCCAATCATTGATGGTTACGAATAACAACCCTCGTAGATTAAATGGCTCCTGTTTGTTCTCATCCCACGCACGTACACCTGGTTTGCCCCACAACTGTAAGAGTTCTTCAACTAATGGCCTAAGGTACACATCAATGTCGTTGCCCGGTTGCTTCGGGCCTTGGATGAGCACTGGCATCATAATGAACTTACGCTTCATGCACAACCAAGGAGGCAGGTTGTAGATACATAGAGTCACGGGCCAGGTGCTGTGACTGCAGCTCTGCTCCCCAAAAGGATTCATGCCATCCGTACTTAGAACAAACCATAAGTTCCTTGCGTCACCTGCAAAGTCTGGGAAGTCTCTCTCGATTTTTCTCCACTGTGACCCATCAGCAGGGTGTCTCAACTCCCCGTCTTTCTTACGGTCTTCTTTGTGCCATCGCAACAACCTGGCATGCTCTTTGTTTCTGAACATGCGTTTCAACCTTGGTATTATAGGAGCAAACCACATAACCTTAGCAGGAACCCTCTTCCGGAGGGGCTCTCCCTCAACATCACCAGGGTCATCTCGTCTGATCTTATACCGCAACGCGTTGCATACCGGGCATTTATCTAAATTCTCATACTCCTTACCGCGGTAGAGGATGCAGTCATTAATGCATGCATGTATCTTTTGCACATCTAATCCCAGAGGACAAAGAGTCTTCTTTGCTTCGTAGGTACTCTCGGGAAGTTCGTTATGTTTTGGAAACTTCGGCTTCATTATTTTCAGCATCTTTTCAAATGAGGAGTCAGTTAGACCACACTCTGCCTTCCATCGCAACAATTCCAGTGTGGTACCGAGCTTTGTGCTGCCATCTTCACAATTTGGGTACAACAATTTCTTGTGATCTTCTAACATGCCCTCTAACTTCAACTTCTCATTTTCTGTTTCACAGTCTCGCTTTGCATCAGAAATGACCCTACCAAGTTCATCAGCCGGCTCATCTGATGCCCGTTCTTCACCTTTTTCCTCTCCATTGTCTTCCATTGCAGTATCACTGTATTCAGGAAACATATGATGATAGTTGTTATCATCATCTTCTTCTTCACCATCTTCCATCATAACCCCTCTTTCCCCGTGCTTGGTCCAGCAATTATAGTTGGGCATGAAACCTTTCATAATCAGGTGGCCGCGAATGATTTTCGAGGAAGAGTACTCCTTGTTGTTCCGACATTGAACACATGGACAACGTATAAATCCATTCTCTTTGTTTGCCGTAGCCACATCGATAAATTTATCCACGCCTTTGATATACCCGACTACCCGCCGGTCACCGTACATCCATTCCCGACCGTTCATCTGCATCATATATGTAAGTTTATCAAAAAACAGGACATCATAAATAGTGAAATAACCAATTCACACCGACACATGAATTGTATCAATGACCTAGAAAAGATAAGATTGCTAACCTCGATCGAGGGAAATAAAGAGGAGAAAGCTCAAGTGCGTCTCGGACACCTTCTATATTTTTGTTCTATGAGAAATTCAACGGGATTTTTCACTCAAACATTTCAACAAACACCTTCAATGCATGCATGAAAAAAAACTAGCACACACCCTCACACCTTACACCATTCGAAAAAACAGAGTGGAGGCAGAGGGGGCTGGGGCGTTGCATTTATAGAGGGCAAGGGGTCTTTAGTCCCGGTTGAAGCCAGAAACCGGGACTAAAGGTGCGTGCCACGCCACGTGGCTGTGGCCAAACCTTTAGTCCCGGTTGGTGGCTCCAACCGGGACGCATGTCCCCTTACCAACCGGGACCCATGCCCCCTGGCCCCGTGCCCGCTCCAACCGGGACGCGTGCCAGCATTAGTCCCGGTTGGTGGCGTAACCGGGACTAATGCTCCGAGGGGTCGCGAACGGATGGCCCTTTTTCCTCTAGTGTCAAATCTATTTACATTCCTCCAATTTTGGTAGACGCAACTAGTAGGACGTATGTAATCATGGATGCTGCTCAAATTTGGTCCTGAATTTCGAATTCTGAGGACCTTTTTATAGACTATGTTGTGGACGGTCTAAAGGACTCATGTGTTTTCCACTTCTTTTATTTCTTGGTCTGAACATTTCCTTCGTTGTCGACGGCGAGAATCTTCATGTTGTCCTGGATGGAGAGAATACCGGTTCCGCTAAGTATATGCCTCCCTTTTCTTAATATAAAAAATGCGCGCCGAACAATTAGGAAGGTTCGTCCTTGCGCTTTATTTGTTGATTGTCATGGAAATCATGAATTATTTCCTCTTGAATCAGCCCAGCGTGATGTCCGAGCACAATCTCTAGAATCTACTCCCTCCGTCCGCAAATAATTGTAATTCTAGGTTTTTTCTAAGTCAAACTTTATTAAATCTGAGAAATCTTATAAAAATTATATCAAGATATATTACATGAAATTGTTATACCATGAAACTAAATTTAAAAATAAATCTAGTGGTACTAATTTAGTATCATAAATATTACTATATTTTTTAGTAAAGATATATATACTCCCTCCGATCCATATTACTTGTCACAGAAATAGATGTATATAGACATGTTTCAGTGTTAGATACATCCAATGACAAGTAATATGGGATAGAGTAGTTAAAATTTACTAAGTTTGACATAGGAACAAGTACACTTATTTGCTGATGGATGGAGTACGGACATGCTCACCTGCAGAAACCTCGTGCCGTTATCTATCGTTTGAGTGCGCGCCGTATCTATCGTTTGTGTGGTATGCTTCATCTAGCCCGAAGACGCTGGGTGCTTTCCGACGAGACACGAACATTGTGACCTGGCACGGAAGGTCGCCAAATCAGCGACGCCGTGTTGATCAGGCCGAAGCACATTGCGACCTGGCACGGAAAGAATCAGCGAAAAAGAAAGACTTTAATACGCACAAGATCAATGTCGGATGGACTACAAGAATTATAACTAAGAAACGCACCAACCAAAAAGATATATTAGACGGACGGATACTCAAGCTTCGTCTCGCGCCGCTTGTGAGGCGTTGCCACGGTTACAATGTATTTGGCGATGGTAAATGTTTTTTAAGTTTTGTCATATAGATTTTATGGTTAAATGATAGTGGTTAGATCTTTAAAATTTTAGTAATTATTTATATCAAGATAACATTTCATTTTTTGTGTCCAGGCGCGACAGGATGTGAGCTAACAGTTTTTCCAAATGACGGCGGGACAGAAGCTTCCACAAAATTTAGCAGACTCCCACCAGCTGACCCCCTCCAGGCATCTCAAGCTCCAAAAACAATGCCCTAAAGAGGGCTGGTGTGTTCAATTTAGCTGGTGATGCCTGGAGGGTGTCAGGGGTGGGTCCTGCTGACCCACTAAAGAGAGCTTCAGATGCCTGGGGGTCCTGCTGACGCACTAGATGGAACACAGCTCCACCAGCTGACCCCCTCCAGGCATCTCAAGCTCCAAAAACAATGCCCTAAAGAGGGTGAACGACACCAAAGTGTTGTCATCGTCCGATCTGGGAGTACCCAGATCTAGAGTTTTCCCCGCAGCCTTAGGCATGAGGTGAGATTCGCAGCAACGAGGCCTTCATCAAGGTAACGACATAGAAAGACGCCACCATCCTCGGCTCCACATCGGATCCTAGCTCTCACCAGCCATCCCCCTCGCCTCGGCACCAACCCACATGCCACAACCATGGCCAAGATGCAGGAGAGGGATACTGCCATCGCACCAACCACCTTTGATGTGCCCGGAGAAGAGGCCGCCGCCAGTGGGGAGAAGATCCCGGCGCGCCGGTCAAGTATCCGCCTCCACAGCTAGTGGCCCATCACTTCTGACCCCCACTCAGCACCATCGCCTCCGCTCATGTGCCATGGAAGGGCCTTAAGGCAACCGAACAGAGATTATGCAAACATATAATTTAGTTACATGTTTGACTGTGGACATGTATCCTTAATACGTACAAACGATGTAGTGGACTCAGCAACGGTAATAATTAACAACATTGGTATGATACTGGCCAATTCGGCGCATTTAGGACACATAGAAAAGATGGTTCACACTGTCATCGACAGGAGTTAAGCACAACACCGCGACTTTGAAAACCAAAGAGATCACCATTTAACGGCCAGAATCAAGATATTGTCCAGTTAGCGCGTCCATGGGTGCAGTCATGCAGGTTCAGTTAGATCGATAAATTAGAAGATTAAGCTCCGGGACTAATGTTGGCAGTCGTCCCGGTTCGAGCGGCCAGAGCGTTGCTCGGGAGCCGGGGGCATAAGTCCCGGTCCATAAGGGACTATTCATTTCGGTTTGTGACACAAACCGGGACTAAAGATATGCGGCATGCCACAGGTCCTGCCGCAGACCTTTAGTCCCGGTTTGTGTCACAAACCAGGACGAATGGTCCATGCCTATAAATACGCATCCATCCCTCTCCCTCCCTCCTTTGTTTTTTCTTGGTGAAAGGTATGAGATGTGTGTGCTAGTTTGTTTTTTCCTATGCACACAAGGTGTTCGATGAAATGCTTGAGTGAATGATGCTGCTTGATTTCACACAAAACAAAAATGATATGAGGTGCCCGAGCCACACTTGAGCTTTATCCTCTTTCTTTCCTCCTCAATTGAGGTTAGCAACATTACCCTTCCATCTGTCATTGATACAATGCATGTGTTGATTAAAGTGGTCATTTCACTATTTATGATATTATGTAATGCTTTTTGATAAACTTAATTATATGATGCAGATGAACAGGAGGGAATGGATGTATAGTGATCGACGTGAATCTGAGTACATCAAGGGTGTGCATAAATTTATCGATGTGGATAAGGTAAACAAAAAGAATAGTTTTATGTGTTGTCCATGTGTTCAATGTCGGAACGACAAGGAGTACTCTTCTTCGAAAATCATTTGCGACCACCTGGTTCGGAAAGTTTTCATGCCCAGCTATAATTGCTGGACCAAGCACGGAGAAAGAGGGGTTATGATGGAAGACAATGAAAAAGAAGAGGATGATGATAACAACTATCCTATGTTTCCTGAATATGGTGATACTACAATGGAAGACAATGAAGAGGAAGGAGGTGAAGAACGGGCATCAGATGAGCCCGCTGATGATCTTGGTCAGATCATTTCTAATGCAAAGCGAGACTATGAAATGGAAAAGGAGAAGTTTAAGTTGGAGGGCATGTTAGAAGATCACAAAAAAATATTGCACCCAAATTGCGAAGATGGCAGCACAAAGCTCGGTACCACACTAGAATTGCTGCGATGGAAGGGAGAGTGTGATCTAACTGAATACATATTTGAGAAGTTGCTGAAATAATGAAGCCCAAGCTTCCAAAGGATAACGAATTTCCTGAGAGTATGTACGAAGCAAAGAAGACTCTCTGTCCTCTAGAATTATATGTGCAGAAGATACATGCATGCATCAATGAATGTATCCTTTACCATAGTGAGGAGTACGAGAATTTAGATAAATGTCTGGTATGCACTGCATTGTGGTATAATATTAGACGAGATAACCCTGTTGATGTTAAGGGCGATCCCCCCGGAAGAGGACTCCTGCTAAGGTTATGTGGTATGATCCTATAATACCACGGTTGAAACATCTGTTCAGAAACAAAGAGCATGCCAGGTTATTGCGATGGCACAAAGAAGACCGTAAGAAAGACAGGAAGTTGAGACACCCCGCTGATGGGTCTCAGTGGAGAAAAATCGAGAGAGACTTTCCGAACTTTATAGGTGACCCCAAAAACTTATGGTTTGGTATAAGTACGAATGTCATGGATCCTTTTGTCTACAGTCACAATACCTGGCATGTGCCTCTATGTATTTACAGCCTTCCTCCTTGGTTGTGCATAAAGCGTAAGTTCATTATGATGCCAGTGCTCATCCAAGGCCTGAAGAAACCCGGCAACGACATTGATGTGTACCTAAGACCATTAGTTGAAGAACTTTTACAACTATAGGGAAAACTAGGTGTACATGTGTGGGATGAGCACAGACAGGAGCCATTTGATCTACGAACGTTACTTTTCGTAACCATCAATGATTGGCCTGCTCTAAGTAACCTTTCAGGATAGACAAACAAGGGATACAAGGCAGTGCACACACTGTTTAGATAAGACTGAAGGTACATATTTGCATAAATGCAAGAAGGTTTTGTACCTGGGAATCATCAATTTCTTCTGACCAATGATCCCGTACGAAAGAAAGGCAAGCATTTCAAAGGTGAGGCATATCACGGGAAGAAGCCTGACCTCCATACTAGTGATGATGTATTTGTTATGGTCAAGGACATAAAAGTAATCATTGGTAAGGGTCCTGGTGGTCAATCTGTTCCGAACGACGTCGCTACTGGACATGCGCCCATGTGGAAGAAGAAATATATATTTTGGGATCTATCATGTTGGGAAGTCCTACATGTCCGCTCTTCAATCGACGTGATGCACGTTACGAAGAATCTTTGCTTGAACCTGCTAGGCTTCATGGGCGTGTATGGGAAAACAAAAGATACACCAGAAGCACGAGAGGACCAACAACTTATGAAAGACCCAAAGAACATGCATACACAGAGCAAGACGGATAAAGGGTGTCACTTAAGTCGTTCTAGCTATGCTCTTACCAAAGCAGAGAAGTAAATCTTTTTGAAGTCCTTTGCAGTATCAAGGTCCCGTATGGCTTCTCGTCTAATATAAACGGGATAATAAATATGACAGAGAAAAAACTCCAAAACCTAAAGTCTCGTGACTGTCACGTGATCATAACGCAGTTGCTTCCGGTTGCATTGAGGGGGCTTCTATCGGAAAATGTTCGAGAACCCATTGTGAAGCTATGTGCATTCCTCAGTGCAATATCTCAGAAAGTAATCAATACAGATATTCTTCCAAGGTTACAGAAGGATGTGGTCCAATGTCTTGTTAGTTTTGAGTTGGTATTCCCACCATCCTTTTTCAATATTATGACGCATCTCCTGGTTCACCTAGTGGAAGAGATTGCCATTCTCGGTCCAGTATTTCTACACAATATGTTCCCCTTTGAGAGGTTCATGGGAGTCTTAAAGAAATATGCTCATAACCATGCTAGGACAGAAGGAAGCATCTCCAAGGGATATGGAACTGAGGAGGTCATTGAGTTTTGTGTTGACTTTATTCCTGAGATTAAGCCAAGATTGGTGTTCCTGACTCGCGGCATAAGGGGATACTGAGTGGGAAAGGCGTGTTGGGTAAGAAAGCAATGATATGTAGGGACGGGTAATCTTTCACTTAAGCACACTACAGAGTTCTACATAATTCCATCTTGGCAGCTCCATATATCAAGGAACACAAGAATATTGTACGCTCCAACAACCCGGGGAAGCCTAACCCCTGGATTAGAGATGAAAACATGAAGACTTTCCGTAGTTGGTTCCGAACACATCTGATGAATGACACCACTGTTGGAGATCAACTCTACTTGTTGGCCGGGTCACCATCTTCTACTATATTGAATTTCCAAGGGTACAAAATAAATGGAAATACATTTTACACGATCGCCCAAGATAAAAAGAACACCAACCAAAACAGTGGTGTCTGTGTTGATGCAACAGACGAGAATGGGCAAAAGGACACATACTATGGTTACATAGAGGATATATGGGAACTTGACTATGGAGTTTCTTTTAAAGTCCCTTTGTCTCGCTGCAAATGGGTCAACCTAAACGGGGAAGGTGTACAGGTAGACCAGTTGTACAGAATGATAACAGTGGATCTCAATAATCTTGGTTACAGAGGCAAACCATTCGTCCTAGCCAATGATGTGGCTCAGGTTTTCTATGTGAAGGACATGTCCTCTTGACCGAAAAAAGAAAAAAATAAGAAAACGAATACATCATACGATGAGATAAAGCATCACAGAGTTCTTTCAGGGAAAAGAAACATCGCGCGAGTTAAGGACAAGACAGACATGTCAGAAGATTATAATAGGTTTGATGAAATTTTGCCCTACACAGTGAAAACTGACCCAAGCATCATGTTAAATATATAAGATGCTCCATGGTTACGGCCAAAGCGATCATAAGCAAGGGACATATGCCAAGAAGTTCATGGCCTCATATTGTGTACCTCTAGTTCAAATTTGACCGGCCGTAGATTGTGAACCTAAATTCCATGAGACATGATAGCTCATTTTGTGAAGGAAATTTTATGATGTTTGCAATTTTCCAAGTTTAATATTTTCCTTGCAACTATAACACATAACATGACACCACGCAAAGGGTTTAGTATTTTTGATAAATGTGAAACTTTAATTTAGTTGTTGCTTCACAAACTATATATTTCGTGATTCTAGCCATAACACAGCCATATTACATTGTAAGCCATCCCAAGATATATCCCGCCATTTCCCACCACTTCCTGCCAAGTTTTCCCACCCTTCCCTCTGACCGGATCTTTTAGTCCAGTTTTAGCCACTAACCGGGACTAAATATATTTCCCGCCATTTCCCACCGCTTCCCGCCAAGTTTTCCCACCTTTTCCCTTTGACCGGAGCTTTTAGTCCCGGTTGTAGCCACTAACAGGGACTAAAGATATTTCCTGCCATTTCCCACAACTTCTCGCCATGTTTTTCCGCCCTTTCCCTCTATATATAGGCCGACCGCGCCATGGCTATCCACACCTTCCTCTCTCACAACAATGGACAATGCATACTGGGCCATTCTAACCCTCAAGGAGACCGAGGCGCTGTGCTCCTCCAGCTACCCATGCCCTCCAGGCTACCAGCTGCCCGCTAGCTAGATGCTGAGCGCTGGAGGGGTTCCTGTCCCTCCTGTGCCTCAAGGTTCCGCCCGCCAGGTGGCCATCACGAACCACTTCTACCACGATCTCACGCCAGATCAGCAGATAGATCCCCATTAGGATCCTGACAACTACAACACCTAGAAAGCCTAAGTGGAAGAAACTTGAGGCCGACCTGCATGCTAAAGGGGTCACTCCAGAGACAACCAATTGTCTCGAACGGGTAAAGAATTGGTTTTACGGGCATGGGGGCACGTTGGTACAGAAGGGAAGTGCATATATAACAAAAGACATAAAGAAAATCCCATACCCATCAAAGACATTAGAAATGCAGTAAAGGATGTTGAAGAGGGGAGGTTCATTCCCGATAGAGAGAATGACGAGCTCACACTTGCCCTTGGGAATGAGGAACACACAGGATGGACATGAGGCACAGAAGGCTCCAAACCATGGATAATTGGGTTTCCTGACAGCAGGAAGAAATATCCTGACAAAAGCCGTAAGAGGAGAAAGGAAAATCAGGAAATTGAAGCATAGATTCAAGCAGACCGGATGCGTAACATAGAAGAACAATTAAATCGGCAGTAGGATCAAATTGATGTTCTTAGCCAGCAAGGTACTACCGGCCCATCTCAGCGGCACATGGCAGAACCTGCATTCGATTCTACCGTCCTATCTAATCAGAAAAGCAGCGTGGCTTCCACAGAGCTCCCGGGTGATGATACTGATGATGCACCGACGATGGCTCCTTCTTTGCTAGCCAGCGGATGATATCACAGAGATGACATATTGTGAGATACATGTGAAAGTTGTGAACATAACAATGAATGTGGCGGTCGGCTATGCCTTATCAATTATACCTGAACCAACTTACCAAGGTCGTCCAGTTCCACAGGGCTATGCTGTTGTCGAGGTGGATGAAGTTATAGACGGATTTCAACAGCTGAAGCTTGACTACCGTCCAGGTGAAGGGGATGTGACTGAAATGGGAGATGCCAAAAACAACACCATTCTATGGAGAAAGGAATACATCGTGATTCCAAATCGGACGCCTAGGACATTGACTTCTCAGAGCACTGCATCTTCACCGCCACCTCACCCGTCTCCAGCGCAATAGTCGTCTCCGCCACCTCACCTGTCTCCAGTGCAGCCATCACCATCACGTCAGTCGTCTCCAGCGCAGCAGCCTTCGCCGCCCCGCCCGTCTTCTCTAGCGCGGCCGTCTTTGCCGCGCTCTAGCCGTCTCAGCCCACTATTGCTCAGGGCGAAAAGCGGAAGAGTACCACCGCTACTCTAGGGCATGGTAACCGATCACCAAGACGTCAATAGGAGCCTCTCCAAAAAGTACCAAAGGTTCCTCCCAAGAGACCTTACGACTATACTCCAGAGGAGACTATGGTGATCGCAAAGAATCAAACGATATAGTTTTGTGCTAAACTGAAGTGGCCGAAAGAGCCAGAGTTCCCCAACACCAAAGAAGATAGTGCCCAAGTGCAAAAACTACTAAAGACCATTCACTAACCTGAGCCAAGTCTTTCATTAGACTATGAGTGATGTATTCTCAAGTCACATGCGGCAAAGAAACGTTGAAAGATTAGTTGTGCAAGCGGGAAATCAGTTCCCCAAATCGGAGAACAAAAACCCAATCGTGCCCCCTGCTCAAGGTGATTTCCCATACCAATGTAGGGTCAAGCAAATGTGCAGTCGAAGATCAGTATGATCCAGAGGTAGTTGAACTGTACGGAGAAGCGGCCGCTGCTCAATGTATGACTATTGCTCAATACTTAGCCCAGTTACAGTACTTCTCTGAAGCTAATGTAGCATACAAATACTGGCACATGAAGCCTCTCGTGAAACCTGAGGAGGTCAACAATCTACCAACAAAAATGCAAACATTGCATAACTGGTACATGGATGCCTCAAAGGATGGGACAAACGGGATAATGCTAGGAGTTAGAAACGAGCATTACGAGAAAGGGGATGACGTGGTAATGATTGAATTTGACGAACTATTTCAGGTATTCAATCAAGACGCTATCGACAAATCGATCGTCAGTGCCTATTGATTGTAAGAATTATTTCTATAATTAAGTCTCTAGCTAGCTCACCTCATTTATTGCATGTATAATCATACTCACTATATTATGCAGAATGAAGATTCTCGAATGCAAAAGAGGACGCATCTATGACATTGGGTTCACTGACCCATATATTGTTCATGAACGTAACCTTAAATAAAAAACCAAGGAAACAGAGGATAATATTGTACATGCGTTAAGGTTTCAAGAAACCAAAAGGGAAATATTATTTCCTTACAACTTTGAGTGAGTCTTATTGTTTTGTACACATTCTATTCGCTTACTCGATGTTAAATGTATAATTGATGAGTTATGCGTGTGCAGCTTCCACTATATTCTGATAATCATTCAACCTGACAAAGGGGTAGTACAAGTCATGGACTTGAACTATAAACCCTTTGAGAAGTGAGTGGACATGCAGATGATGCTCCAGCAGTAATTTTAATCATTATGGCACTATATCGACAACTTTATTGAATTTCCTGATATCAAGTAATTAATAACTCCTTTTATTTGTTTTCTTCACCGAGCAGCGCTTGGAAACGGTTCACGAATAAGGCTAAGGGTGAATGGAAAGAGAAGCTTACATTTCAACCACTAGATGTAAGTACTACTAGCTAGATCCGCGCATCTCTTTGATTCTAGTTTCGATACCATTAACATGCTTGATTATTATTTTGATTGAACTTTGTTCGAGTAAAGTGCCTAACGCAAGGACATGGGATTAATTTATGTGATACTATGTTTACGAGTTCATTTGTCAGACGTGCTGTTAGAAGGGCAAAAATTTAGAGCAACTTCACGTACGTAAAAAATATTCATAGTTTTTTATTACCATCAGTTGTGTTTAGTTTCATTCATATATGTTGACTTCTTATTTAAATTAGATCGAACGGCTATGGGATGGTCTTCGACCAAAGGATCACGTACGAGCAATTCAAGAAGAATTAGCGGAATTCAGAGATGCAGAGGTCCTAACCCCAAAAAGAGAACACCATCGGGAGTTCTATATAAGGAAATAGAGACCGTAAAAAGAGATTATATTGTATATATATGCATAAAATTCGTGTAATGAATGTAATATGTTCAACATTTCGATCTCTATATTGATGATGATGTTTTATAATATAATGTTTTCTTCATTGCTGAGTGCAAAACACAAAATAAAAAAATACAAAATGAATTCTCTGCCACGACACAAAAAGTGCCCAAAATGCTGTCATGGCAAACAAAGTGGCCAAAATGAATTCTCTGCCGTGGCATAAAAAAGTGCCAAATTGCTGCTGCAGCAGAGAAACATCTATCCCAGTTCGTATTACGAACTGAGACGGATGGTCCTCCCCGCTCGCGCCAGGCAACGACTACGTGGAACCTCATTCATTTCGGTTCGTAGCCCAACCGGGACTAAAGGGTGGGGGCTTTAGTCCCGATTGCCCCATCCCGGTTGCGCAAACATGACTAAAGCCCCTTACGAACCACGACAAGTGGTGATGTTTCCACTAGTGTCTGCAGCACAACATGATGGCCTTATTTAGCAGAAAAAAAATGAAAAACGGAGTTGTGTGATCGTCGAAGTGCTAACACCAAGACGAAAATCTGTATGCATACCTATCCTCTTGGATAATTACCTAAAAAGAATGTTGGAAATCCTTCCTTACCAGTTGATAACGCCCAATAAGAATTAGCTTAGACATGCCGAGACCAAGTTAATAATAGAACATGTCAACAAGGTTTATTGAAAAAATTAAACATATATATCTCGGGATACACTGAAACTGACAATGTCGGGCCAGTAACAAGTAGAATACCATGGCCCATCTACTATTGGGCAATGCTAGAAGAGGAGCTATAGAACCGCGGGGAGTCCCCCTCATGAAGCCCGACGGCGCTTATTGAGGAGCGACCCTCGCGGAGCCTCAACGGGCATCCCTTTGCGATGCTCCCTCGTGAAGCAACACCTCCTCAAGGCCTTCATTAGGAAACAGTACCCTCGGAGAGGCCTCTATCGCGAGAGATCCACGAGAAGCTCACCTACAATGTAGTGCCTTAGTCCTTGACGCTTAACTGGACCTCGCGCAGGATGAAGACAAAGATAAGGATGGCCATTACTAATGGACTGTTTCCTACTAGTGTTGGTATCTCTACAATTTTTCCGAACTATGAAGATGTTGCTCTATTCTTGTGTCGGGGAGCTAATAACTAATATCACATATTAGGGAGTGCCTCTATGGCGAGATCCTGGAATATGCCTGCGGACTGGATCCGTAGGCATCTCCCATGAGCTCGTCGTATTGGTGCCCATGCTCTCGTACACCATGTTCTGAATGTCAATAGAGGAATTTAACAGCAAAAACACAATATTCAAGCGAAAACAAGCAAGTCCCTTTTTGGAAGCAATCGAGGGGAATTCACTGCAAGTTTAATGACCAACTATACGGGTCACCGCCATATAGTTTCCATCTCCTTAGTCTTATTAAAAGGGACAACTATCATGAAGAGGACAAGGTCGAAAACAGAACACACGAGCCGCCATACCATCTAGAACGGAGAAAGAAGGGATCCGGAGAAGAAGGGGAAGACGTTCTTCATCTCGCTCAATGATCTTTGATCTCCTAGACACCACACCTCCATAGCCATTACTTGTACTTGAGAGAGAGGGATATCTCCACATTGCAAGATTAGGGTTTGAGATTGTTCTTCCTATGTTGAATTGTGTTGGATTTGTTTATATTTCTTATTTTGGATCTCCACAGTAATAATGAGAAGAACTCCCTTTATTTAATTATATCGATGATGCTTTCTTCTCTCATGTGTGAGTAAGTTCCCTTGGGCATGGGAGATGTAGGGGATTGGTGAGATGTGATGTGCCTACATAATGTCCATCAAGTTTGTGGTTAATTCTAATTACTATATTATGTGTGCTTGACTATCTATGGGATGCTTAATGCCCGTTGTCCAATTAATGGCCCAGACAACTTGATGCTTTGTTCTACATAGATAGAATCTTGTTTGCTAGCACACCGGCGACCCTCGAGTGACACATGGATATCAATGGGAAACTAGTTTAACTTGAGGATAACGGAAACCACCAAGCTTATTGCATTAGTCCGATCCAAGGAGCTTAATTTCTAAGCAACCTGAAGGATCTTAATCGTCTAGTGACTGACCATGGTTGTGGTAAACAAGCTAGTAGGATTATTGAAGTTGGGATGAAATCTGCCAAGAAGAGTTCAGGCTAATTAAGGGTTGCTCGCCTACATAGACACTTATAAGATTATAATTGTTACACTCATTACTCATTCACCCGGCACATTCACTATCACCATGAACTGAAACTCCCCGCGCCTACTCCTTCATCTGCAGAAAACAACAAACAAATCGTTCTTTAATTTTTATGCTTTTTATTTTATAAGTTTACATTTTAGTTTTATTTAAGTACTTCCATTTACACCCAAATTCCATTCTTATTATCAACACTTGCAGTCAATTCACTCAAAGACCTATGAGAACTTCGGGTGCGATAGAGACTTGACCAATAAACATTTACCTTTGGGCTCCCTGTGGGATCAATATCTGAACTTTGAAACTAGCTACAAATGATCCATGCACTTGCAGCCATCAAGGGCCCATTCATGGCAAGAGGAGTGTGATGTATAAGCACACTACTATTCTTGTAGACAGTGTTGGGCCTCCAAATGTAGAGGTTTTTAGAACAACAGCAAGTTTCCCTTAAGTGGATCACCCAAGGTTTATCGAACTCAGGGAGGAAGTGGTCAAAGGTATCCCTCTCAAGCAAACCTGCAATCAAGATACAGGAAGTCTCTTATGTCCCCAACACACCCAATACACTTGTCAGGTGTATAGGTGCACTAGTTCGGCGAAGAGATAGTAAAATACAAGTAGTATGGATGATTATAAGACAATTGGTGCCAGAAAAGAGCTTGACTGGGAGGAAGAGACTAAAGGAAATCTGAAATAAAGATGGAAGGAAGCAAACATGTAGCAGGACTAGTTGTAAACGGTGTTTCAATGGTTAGAAACAAGTCCTAGGGATCATACTTTCACTAGTGGACACTCTCATATTAATATCTTCTCTTCATTATTCTACTCTGAACTACTCTCTGGTTGGACAACTCTAATCCATGGTAGGGCTACAAAAGCACTCCTTAAAGTTCGCATTCCCCATCTAGATAACCCCACACTGTCACCTTTTGCGCTAAATGGTTCCAACAAACACCACAATTTCATAGAGACATCCAACTCCAAATATAACTGATGATAAGTATTTCTATAATCTTTAGCCTAAGTGCCACACGGTGTGCACACTGTCACCTTCACACACGTGGGGATAACCGGAGATTACAATTAAAGCACTTGAGTAGAAGAGTAGATCTACTTGATTACAAAGCTCATTATCACAATAAGATCATTCATAGAGAGAGATGAACACATAGCTACCGGTAGAGCCCTTAGCCTCGAGGAAGAACTACTCCGTCCTCATCATGGGAATTAGCAACGACGATGGAGATGGTAGTGGAGATCGATGGAGATGGCTCCGGGGGCAATTCCCTGTCCCGGCAGGGTGCCGAAATAGAGACTTTTGTCCCCTGAATCTCCTCTTCGGTGGCGGCGGCGCGGCGGAACTTTTCATGGATGGAGGCTGATTCATCTAGGGTTTTTGCCTCGGGATGCTTAAATAGGAAAAAGGGCGAGGTCGATGGAGCCTCAAGGGGCCCACACCATGGGGTGGTGTGGCCAGGGGGACCCGCGCCACCACCAGATGTGGCCGCCTCGTTTCCCTACTTTGTCTCCCCTTCGGACTCCGTGAACGTGTCAGAAAAATAGGAATTTGGGCTTTTGTTTCGTCCAATTCTAAGAATATTTCTTTTCTGGCTTTTCTGAAACCAAAAACAATAGAAAACAGGCAACTGGCACTGTGGCATCTTGTTAATAGTTTAATTCCGAAAAACGTATAAAAATGTCTTAGAGTGTAGGCAAAACATAAGACAAATGATATAAAGCAAGCATGGAGCATCAAAAATTATAGCTACGTTTACGACGTATCAAGCATCCCCAAGCTTAACTCCTACTCGTCCTCAAGTAGGTAAGTGATAAAAAGAATATTTTTTGAGGTGACATGCACCATCACAATCTTGATCAAAGTATTTGTAAAGAATTGATAGTTGTGATCAAAGTACTCTAAGCATGATCATGAAAGATGTAGTTCTAACAATAAGACATAGCAACTATGTTATAACATGAAAGGTAACACAAACAAAAGATCATGAATAACAATGCATTGAAAGACATTTGTTTGTGTAACATATAGAAAAACATAATAAGAATGGTATTCAGCTTGACCCTCATGGAGTAGCAAAACATAAATGCATAGGACACCTTCAAAGGTCATAAGGGTGACTAGATACAAATAGTTCAAGAACAAGCAATATCAACATTATGAATCAATCAATAAGTTTTGGGACAATGCACATAGAACTAAGAATGACAACCATGCTCTCTTAATTGGTGCCTAAGAATAGAAGGTGGAGACTCAATATAAAAGTGGAAGAAAGGCCCTTCAAAGGGAAGCAGGGATTTCAAGTTTCATAAAGAGCTTCCAAAAATTATGGTACTTGTTAGCTTTTAGCTCTCATTGACCCTATCATAAGAATATTGAAGTGATTAAGGTTAAAGTGAACAAAGTATGGAGTATATGCTTGACAAAGTATAAGTTGGCAATCTCATGTCCCTTGAGTACGAGGGTCGTTCCTCATGCTACTCAACTTTAGTTACCAGTAAGTTCTTGTCATAGTAATTATATGTGTATCATAGAGAACCGCCAACGGGGTACCCCTTGCCCCATTACACAGGAGCTATCCCATATCAAAATGACAAGGCAACAGATAATGAGCATCTCATCAATCTTCTTATTTACCATGGAAAATGGTGCTTTTTTCTCTTCTTTCCTCGTTTTCTCTTGTTTTCTATATCTCTCTTTTTTATATAAGAAGAATGCTTCATAGATTGTCCACTATGGTTATGCTACATGTTTCTACCATGATTAGGCATGGCTTAGGCTAGCGGCCCAGACGTTTCTCTAACACATATACATAAACCCATAACAAAAGAGCATGATATCAACTAGGTAGATATTTACAGGTGTTGAAAGCATTCCCCGTGGCAGCACTGTTCTGCTAATTCCTAAAGTGCAAGCATATATAACATAGATGACACAATGTGTCACATCCCAAAATTTTCCAAATTTGGAAATGTGAAAAATAAACAAACAAAAGAAATAAATGACAAAATTTAGGGGGAAAAGAAACTTTTTGTTCCTCTAATGGAAATACCAAAACCTTACTTAAAAAAAATTGAATGAGAAAGTGACAAACAAGATTTAAAAAAAAAAATCAAATGCATGTCATGCATCATCATCTTTAAGCACTTGCATTTTAAAACCTCTAGAAAAAAAATGATAAACCTAAAACCAAAACCCTAATAAAAGAAATCGCCATCAAGTTCAATACAGGACTATGGCTATGTTCCGTATAAAAATTTAGCAACAACATTCCTAAATTATCTATAATGGTAACTAACGAATTGATTTCACCTTATTTGGGTCCCTAGATAAAAAGTTGTGAACAATATAAGATAAAAAGAAATAAGAAAATATCCCGAAAATCACTTTACGCTCATAGATAAAATCCATATTTACATGGAACAAAATTACACTTAAATAATATATAATGATACGTTATTATTAAGTAAAACTGTAGAAATTGGTTTGAACCTTTTTAGAGCTGTAAATCAAAAGATATGAAATAAATAAGAATTAAGAAATATACTGTATAGACCTACGTGCCATGCTCAATTTCTGAATGAATTATAATTTATAAAAAAAAATATTACAAATACTCTAATTAGACTAAATAACCAGCTTATATTTTATATAATTTTGTCTAAAAATGTTTGATACAAATTTGAATCAATTTGGATAGACAAAATAAAGACTACAAAAGAAATCACAGATAATAACTATTTTAAGAATTGCAGATGCTCTCCTTCTGTCTTCTCTAGAGCGTTCATAAATTAATTAATGGAGCCCTTCATGTCGTGGACACAAAACGTCTAAACGTCTAGGCCATTCCATGACAACAAATTCATGCCATAAAATCCCTATTGACTGTGGATGTTTCCTTTTGGTGTTTTGCATGGTACAGCTCCTGATGTTTAACTCCTATACGTCTTCAGTTCATAGCTCCATGATGGAAAATTCTGGAACCGATCACTCAATACCTTAATTGAGGTGTCCGTTTTTTTTCTTTCTCTACTTCATCTCCAAGACTCGCTCCAACCGAGGGTACATTCTCTTCCCCTCTGTGGTCTTTTGTTTCTTACTGCCTTTTATTGGGCTACTTCCCTCTTCGTGCCCCTTCTTTTCTTTTTCGACTTTCGTTTTCAAAATTTCCTCAGAGAAGCTCTATAACAATCTATGCGTCGACGTTTTAATCAAGATCTTGGCGAATTCATCGGACCGGTATGTTGAATACGTGAACCTCTAGCCCTATTCTTTTTATTCGAGGACTCCAATCACCGCAGCCTACCTCATGGACATGTTCTTATATCTTCTCGTGTTTGTTTGTCGTGCGGCCGCCGGAGCCAAGCCATCGTCGTGCCCGGAAGCAAGCATGACCATCATGAGGAGTCTCATCGAAGTGCGCCAAGGATGTCGTCGAATGAGCGGTGCTGTGAGGAGTATCTCCAAGATCGAAGACTATTGGAACGAGGCCAACGACACATGGAGCCGAGAATTGCCGCGTGCGCCGCTGTCAACGACTCAACCTGGTGAGCCGCTACTGTCTTTTCTTTTCAGCTGTCCAACATTCATCCAATAGACGTAAAAGATCTCATAGATGAGGATACATGCTATGGGTCATATCTTTTTATTATTTCCAGATTTCTGTCTACGATAGACTATAAACTTTCAAAAATCAAAACTTTGGTTCCGTGCATCCAAATTTCATAAACTTTATATCCCAGGGAATCTGTAGGAAATATAGAACCCGGTGGAATCATAAAACTTGAAATTTAGATAAGTTTAAATTAATCAAAATCGAATATGGTGAACTGACCATCTCATCCATAACATTAATTCTATAAATCATTTTAAGTTGAATCTTTCCGATAAATGTCACAAACCATGTCCGTCCTCTGTCCATTAGCATCAGATCCCAAACTTATCTAAACTAGAAAACCAAATCAGTCGATATAATGCTCACATACTAGTACCCTTTCCTTTTGATCCAAAAAAATATTACTAGCTGCCAAGTACGGAGGAATGGCTGACGCAATGCACTATAACCAACCGGCATAATTTTATGATTGGCCGCATGTTTACTAATGTTGCGGGCTACAAAAAAATGCTAATTGTTATATAAGTGGAGCGTTGATTGATCGTGCATGCTTTTGCTTGCATGCATGGTGCTTGCACTTTGTTGATCATCCTAATACTCTCGTCACTCACACACTGTGTAATGTGCATTAGTGCATGTTATAGCCATCAGCCTTACAAGACTCACGTCTCCCTGTCTGAAATAAAATCAATAAATCAGGTTTATCCATCTCAATTAACAATTCAGATTGCCTTTCACCCAAGATCTAACGGTTGCGTATGTATGTGCCGGAAGTGGCCTCAGTTGGCTGGGTTGTGACCAAACTTGAACTATAGAATAATTTTTAAAGTATATGAATTCAACAATCTTCCAAAATTCACCAATTTTGATCGGCTCGTCCAAATTTATCAAACAAGATATCTCTAAAATCCTTGCAACTTGTAGAATGCTGAAACCATATGACGTAAATTATCTTGCCTATTAAACCATATAAAGAACATTAACCGACAATAAAATAATATAGATAATCTTAATTGGTTTGTATGTTGGTTGTTCATGCCATGTGTTCATTTGCATGTTATTTGGCTTTTGGATTGGTTATTTATTGTGGTGTACGTATTTATCGTTTAGATTACACGGAGTGCAATGTGTATGATTGTGAGAAGTGTGCGATCATCAACGATAAAAGGCAAGTGATGCTTCATACTTTTTGTCCCATTACTTTCTCTATGCATTAGTGATTTTGCTAAGTAAAACTTGCATGAATTTTGCTAAGTATAGACCTTGCTATAAGAAAGCCTAGTAGATGAATCCTTAGTAGGATTTTCCTAAGTTAAGATTCCTACTACTACCAAGCTTAGCCTAGCTAATAGAAAACATGGGTGGAATATATATTCACACTATGGAAAAATATTCTAAGTCTGAGGACTTGTGATTTTGTCTAATAAAACAACTAAGTTAATGAATCACCTGGGTGGAATGGGATAGCTTGGTGGAGAATGGTTAAGTGGTTCACAAGGCCATGGACTTGGATTGTGTATCTCACTTGTGGATGGCCACCCAGGAACAAAGAGATTTGAGATGTCAAATGTTGAGAAGCTTCAAGTGCAACCACTTGGCAATATGGGCTCTGCCATGATCATATAGGTTGCAAGAACTTAGCCAAATGGACAGTGGGTGGTACTGTTTGATAGGTTGGAGCGCGTCCATTTTGGTCTAAGGGAAAGCTTCTGAAAGATCTTGTCTTGGGAAACCAAGTCTTGTGGGTAAAGTGCACCACCTCTGCAGAGTGTAAAATCTAAGTATTTAGCCATGTCCCTGGTAAAGGACAATTTGAGCATCAAGACATGGAAGCAATCAAGAATCTCATCATTCAAATTTCTAAGTTAAAATCTTGTGGTTTGAACAAGGGTTGTTGAATTCTTCAATCATTGATGGAGAGATGGCTTGGTACAAGGATCTTGAAATCTTTGATTGAGAAAAATGATTTTGTCAAGCAAAAACTTAGTATTTTCAAAATGATAAGAAAAATCTATTTTGAGCAATGCAAGCCTCAACTCCACTTAGCCAAATGCATATAGATGATAGACTCCACTATACTACCATAGTATCACTTGCCAATACAATTCAAATGTATTGACCCTTTGTGGCTGTAACTTGTATGTTGCAGGTTTGATTGATTTTAGTGAAGATTGATTGATTAGGATTACAAAGTCTGCAACCAACATCTGCCTATGGCACATTGAAGATGAAGGACCCCATGCTTATAGTTATTCCGCTGCAATGTAATGAAATAGCCATATGAGCTATGAAAGATGTAATAAAATTATGCTATTCCTGGTTATAAAGTTATATTATGACCTTTGTTTCTTGATATTACATCTTAACTGTGGATGCTAGCTATTGATCCAGGGACTAGCATTGTAAAACACAGGAGGGATCAACCTATTTAGGTTGGGACCCCTACAGATGGTATCAGAGCATTGTGTTTCCTGTAGGATTTGTAAACCTAGGATTGGACAAAAACCCTTAGAAAAATAGGAGTTGTATTTTGTTCCAAAAACTTATTTACAAAACAATCTTGTAAACTCTTTCCTCAACCATTTTGGTTTCAACTCTACATCTCCTCTACTTCAACTTGATGGAAAAGCCTACCCCATGACCAAAGACTACACCATGTGCAAAAGACTTCTTCAACATCTTCAACTCTAATGACTTCAACATCTTCATCTCTAATGACTTCAACATCTTCAGCATAATCACCAAGGACTTCCAACATGGATATCACCAAGGACTACAAGTGAAACAAGGAAATCTTGCTTAAGATTTAGAGACTGAGGGAATGCAAAATAAGAAGGAACCATCAACAACTTTGAAGAATTGTGACCAAGAATTTTTCTCAAGGAAACCAAGATCTCATGTAAGAAGAAGCAACCAAGAATGATGGAAAGATCACAAGTGAACCATATAGATGGACCACCATTTATAGTTAAGTCAAACACACCAACTTATGTGGTGTAACAAAAATATTTTGTTGCCTAAGTATGTGCTTGAACCTTGTTTGAGTGAAATGTTTGTTTGTGATTGCTTGCAAATTGCTTGTGTGAATTGTGATGTGTGTGATTAGAAGTTCTTCCTTATAAATATGTTGCCTATTCTAATCTCCCATCAAACCCAAACAGATGACTACTCCAAGAAACTCCAACATCAAGGTTGATGACACCAACAACAACCAAGCTGACAGCATGAAAGAGCTCATAGCAACCCAACACCAGTTGAACCAACTGACAGCTCAGTTCATAACCAACAATAGTGATAAAGACCCAGCACTACAAAGGTTTTTGGAAGAGCAATCCCAACTGATGCTTAAGGTGACTAATCAAATGATCAGCATAGAGGAAAGCTATCCCAAAAGAGTTTATGATAACAAGGATGACAAGAATGTTATTCTAGATGGAGCCCCAGCTTGCATTATTTGTGGAGACAGGGATCATACTTCCAAGGAGCATGAAGAACAATGCCCCAATTGTGAAGAAGAACATCCTGTTGGACAATGCCCTACCTCTCAAGCTACTTGCTACCTGTGTGAAGGAAGTGATCATACTCCTAACCAATGTCCTATCTACTCCATGGTGGAACAAAGGAAACAAGAAGGATCCAAGTCTACCAAAGGAAAAGGACCACTCATACCTCCAAACAAGACAACCCAATTCAAAGGATCAAAGAAAACCAAGAAACCCAAGCAAGACATGAGCCTTGCACAATGTCGTAAATGTAAGGAAATGGGACACTACTCCAGTGGATGCCCAGAGAACAAGAAGAATAAAGAGATTGACCAAGTGTGGTGCAACAACTGCAAAGAACCAGGCCACTATGTAGCAACTTGCCCACAAGAGCCACGTAAAGAACTCAAGGACATACATTGCTTCAACTGCAAGAATCCAGGACACTATGCGAGCAACTGTCCAGAAAGAATGAAGAACAAGTTGAACAAGCCGATGGAGAAGCTCAACCTTGGCCCATAAGTCAAGAATGGAAACCAAGGACACATGCAAAAGTTTGTTTAGAGAAGTTTTCCCAGGATCCCAAGAAGGACAATGTGTAATTTTTGTTTGAAAATTTTTAAGGGTGGTAGTACCCTAGTTGTTTTGAACTTGCTTGTAACCCTATCCTCCCCAAATCTCGGGACGAGATTCCTTTTAAGGGTGGTAGCCTGTCACATCCCAAAATTTTCCAAATTTGGAAATGTGAAAAATAAACAAACAAAAGAAATAAATGACAAAATTTAGGGGGAAAAGAAACTTTTTGTTCCTCTAATGGAAATACCAAAACCTTACTTAAAAAAAATTGAATGAGAAAGTGACAAACAAGATTTAAAAAAAAAATCAAATGCATGTCATGCATCATCATCTTTAAGCACTTGCATTTTAAAACCTCTAGAAAAAAAATGATAAACCTAAAACCAAAACCCTAATAAAAGAAATCGCCATCAAGTTCAATACAGGACTATGGCTATGTTCCGTATAAAAATTTAGCAACAACATTCCTAAATTATCTATAATGGTAACTAACGAATTGATTTCACCTTATTTGGGTCCCTAGATAAAAAGTTGTGAACAATATAAGATAAAAAGAAATAAGAAAATATCCCGAAAATCACTTTACGCTCATAGATAAAATCCATATTTACATGGAACAAAATTACACTTAAATAATATATAATGATACGTTATTATTAAGTAAAACTGTAGAAATTGGTTTGAACCTTTTTAGAGCTGTAAATCAAAAGATATGAAATAAATAAGAATTAAGAAATATACTGTATAGACCTACGTGCCATGCTCAATTTCTGAATGAATTATAATTTATAAAAAAAATATTACAAATACTCTAATTAGACTAAATAACCAGCTTATATTTTATATAATTTTGTCTAAAAATGTTTGATACAAATTTGAATCAATTTGGATAGACAAAATAAAGACTACAAAAAAAATCACAGATAATAACTATTTTAAGAATTGCAGATGCTCTCCTTCTGTCTTCTCTAGAGCGTTCATAAATTAATTAATGGAGCCCTTCATGTCGTGGACATAAAACGTCTAAACGTCTAGGCCATTCCATGACAACAAATTCATGCCATAAAATCCCTATTGACTGTGGATATTTCCTTTTGGTGTTTTGCATGGTACAGCTCCTGATGTTTAACTCCTATACGTCTTCAGTTCATAGCTCCATGATGGAAAATTCTGGAACCGATCACTCAATACCTTAATTGAGGTGTCCGTTTTTTTTCTTTCTCTACTTCATCTCCAAGACTCGCTCCAACCGAGGGTACATTCTCTTCACCTCTGTGGTCTTTTGTTTCTTACTGCCTTTTATTGGGCTACTTCCCTCTTCGTGCCCCTTCTTTTCTTTTTCGACTTTCGTTCTCAAAATTTCCTCAGAGAAGCTCTATAACAATCTATGCGTCGACGTTTTAATCAAGATCTTGGCGAATTCATCGGACCGGTATGTTGAATACGTGAACCTCTAGCCCTATTCTTTTTATTCGAGGACTCCAATCACCGCAGCCTACCTCATGGACATGTTCTTATATCTTCTCGTGTTTGTTTGTCGTGCGGCCGCCGGAGCCAAGCCATCGTCGTGCCCGGAAGCAAGCATGACCATCATGAGGAGTCTCATCGAAGTGCGCCAAGGATGTCGTCGAATGAGCGGTGCTGTGAGGAGTATCTCCAAGATCGAAGACTATTGGAACGAGGCCAACGACACATGGAGCCGAGAATTGCCGCGTGCGCCGCTGTCAACGACTCAACCTGGTGAGCCGCTACTGTCTTTTCTTTTCAGCTGTCCAACATTCATCCAATAGACGTAAAAGATCTCATAGATGAGGATACATGCTATGGGTCATATCTTTTTATTATTTCCAGATTTCTGTCTACGATAGACTATAAACTTTCAAAAATCAAAACTTTGGTTCCGTGCATCCAAATTTCATAAACTTTATATCCCAGGGAATCTGTAGGAAATATAGAACCCGGTGGAATCATAAAACTTGAAATTTAGATAAGTTTAAATTAATCAAAATCGAATATGGTGAACTGACCATCTCATCCATAACATTAATTCTATAAATCATTTTAAGTTGAATCTTTCCGATAAATGTCACAAACCATGTCCGTCCTCTGTCCATTAGCATCAGATCCCAAACTTATCTAAACTAGAAAACCAAATCAGTCGATATAATGCTCACATACTAGTACCCTTTCCTTTTGATCCAAAAAAATATTACTAGCTGCCAAGTACGGAGGAATGGCTGACGCAATGCACTATAACCAACCGGCATAATTTTATGATTGGCCGCATGTTTACTAATGTTGCGGGCTACAAAAAAATGCTAATTGTTATATAAGTGGAGCGTTGATTGATCGTGCATGCTTTTGCTTGCATGCATGGTGCTTGCACTTTGTTGATCATCCTAATACTCTCGTCACTCACACACTGTGTAATGTGCATTAGTGCATGTTATAGCCATCAGCCTTACAAGACTCACGTCTCCCTGTCTGAAATAAAATCAATAAATCAGGTTTATCCATCTCAATTAACAATTCAGATTGCCTTTCACCCAAGATCTAACGGTTGCGTATGTATGTGCCGGAAGTGGCCTCAGTTGGCTGGGTTGTGACCAAACTTGAACTATAGAATAATTTTTGAAGTATATGAATTCAACAATCTTCCAAAATTCACCAATTTTGATCGGCTCGTCCAAATTTATCAAACAAGATATCTCTAAAATCCTTGCAACTTGTAGAATGCTGAAACCATATGACGTAAATTATCTTGCCTATTAAACCATATAAAGAACATTAACCGACAATAAAATAAAGATAATCTTAATTGGTTTGTATGTTGGTTGTTCATGCCATGTGTTCATTTGCATGTTATTTGGCTTTTGGATTGGTTATTTATTGTGGTGTACGTATTTATCGTTTAGATTACACGGAGTGCAATGTGTATGATTGTGAGAAGTGTGCGATCATCAACGATAAAAGGCAAGTGATGCTTCATACTTTTTGTCCCATTACTTTCTCTATGCATTAGTGATTTTGCTAAGTAAAACTTGCATGGATTTTGCTAAGTATAGACCTTGCTATAAGAAAGCCTAGTAGATGAATCCTTAGTAGGATTTTCCTAAGTTAAGATTCCTACTACTACCAAGCTTAGCCTAGCTAATAGAAAACATGGGTGGAATATATATTCACACTATGGAAAAATATTCTAAGTCTGAGGACTTGTGATTTTGTCTAATAAAACAACTAAGTTAATGAATCACCTGGGTGGAATGGGATAGCTTGGTGGAGTTGAGTGGTTCACAAGGCCATGGACTTGGATTGTGTATCTCACTTGTGGATGGCCATCCAGGAACAAAGAGATTTGAGATGTCAAATGTTGAGAAGCTTCAAGTGCAACCACTTGGCAATATGGGCTCTTCCATGATCATATAGGTTGCAAGAACTTAGCCAAATGGATAGTGGGTGGTAGTGTTTGATAGGTTGGAGCGCGTCCATTTTGGTCTAAGGGAAAGCTTCTGAAAGATCTTGTCTTGGGAAACCAAGTCTTGTGGGTAAAGTGCACCACCTCTGCAGAGTGTAAAATCTAAGTACTTAGCCATGTCCCTGGTAAAGGACAATTTGAGCATCAAGACATGGAAGCAATCAAGAATCTCATCATTCAAATTTCTAAGTTAAAATCTTGTGGTTTGAACAAGGGTTGTTTGAATTCTTCAATCATTGATGGAGAGATGGCTTGGTACAAGGATCTTGAAATCTTTGATTGAGAAAAATGATTTTGTCAAGCAAAAACTTAGTATTTTCAAAATGATAAGAAAAATCTATTTTGAGCAATGCAAGCCTCAACTCCACTTAGCCAAATGCATATAGATGATAGACTCCACTATACTACCATAGTATCACTTGCCAATACAATTCAAATGTATTGACCCTTTGTGGCTGTAACTTGTATGTTGCAGGTTTGATTGATTTTAGTGAACATTGATTGATTAGGATTACAAAGTCTGCAACCAACATCTGCCTGTGGCACATTGAAGATGAAGGAACCCATGCTTATAGTTATTCCGCTGCAATGTAATGAAATAGCCATATGAGCTATGAAAGATGTAATAAAATTATGCTATTCCTGGTTATAAAGTTATATTATGACCTTTGTTTCTTGATATTACATCTTAACTGTGGATGCTAGCTATTGATCCAGGGACTAGCATTGTAAAACACATGAGGGATCAACCTATTTAGGTTGGGACCCCTACACAATGGTTCAAGTTTATTAGGGGCAAGAAAAATAAAGTGCGCCATCAAGTTTGTGAGAGCTTTAAATATTAATTTTCACATAACAAAGTGACTTTTTAATTGGAAGGTAGATAAAACAAGAATTTACTTGAAATGGTGTAACACACCATGCATAGGAATTTATAGTGGACACTTTGGAATAACTTGGTTTCTTGGGAGTTGGATGCATGAGTAGAGCTTACTCAATACAAGTGGACGCTAGCAAAACACTAGGAGCGACCAACTAAGAGAGCAATAATGGCTATAGTCATGTAGAGTGACAAAACATTATCAACTAAAGCATAAAGTGGTATCACAAGTCAAAAATTAAATGATCATAGAGTCTAAGGTGACTGGTTCATAGTCATAACATGGTGTGAGCATGTGCCAAGTCAACCCAAACAAAGCACCACAGGAGAATACCACAATATTATGCTTTTGCATGCTAAAACAACACATGATTATTTCAAGGCACATTAAGAAATCTCAATTGTTTGGAACAAGTCATGGTACAGCAATAATCACTAAGCATAAGGTCATAACAACATCTAGCATGACATGATAAAGTCTAAGCCACAGTCAAAGCAAGCTCTCTTTTGTACCACTATAAGCATGGCACTTTCTAATCTTTTCCAACACCAATCAACTTATTTGAAACAACATAGCGAAAGCGGGGGTCCAACTAATTTATTCAAGCAAACTAAGCAAACAAAAAGCAAAAATGAAAACTAAGACGCTCCAAGAACAACACAACAGTGCATGAAACAATAAAAACGAAGTGTCTAGAAAGAGACTTGAGATTTTTATTGATGAAGAAGGGGATGCCTTGGGCATCCCCAAGCTTTGACGCTTGTAATTATTCAATATTACTTGGGGTGACACGGGTGGCATCCCCAAGCTTGAGATTTTGTCCATTCTTCATCTCATTACATCATTCTTCCCCTATACTTGAAAATTTCCTTGATACAAAACTTCACACAATCTTCATTAGCAACATTAGTGCATTCAAAAGTAATAAACATTTTGGATTTAGTTTCAACACAGAAAAACTTTCATTAAGAACACAAGCTACTAAAGCAATTCCTTTAAAAATCTCAATTTACCAAAGAGACCTAAAAAAGAAATCGATAAGACGCAAATGCAAAACATACCAGCAGGTACAACCCGATTTTTTCGAAGAGCTTATGTTGCTCAAAACAAAAAGTGTTGAACTAACAAAAGTTAGATAACAACCTGGGGGATTTACTTAGAATATTACAGATCAATCCAACATACTGGTATTTTTCACGAATTTTTACAGTGAAGAACACAAATCTGTTACGGGACAACAACTCACCAAATCTTACTTCTCTGTCATTAGAAGTTATTCTTGGCACAAAAACCACAGAAAAAGGATAAGGAGAGGTTATTATAGAAGTAATAACTTCCAATACTCACTAAATCTATTGGGTTATCTCCCAAAAAGTACTTTTGTAACATCCCAAAAATATTAAACTTGGATCATCAAACTCTAATCATCAAAATTAGGGTTAACAAAAACTTTCCCAACTAAAAATATAAAAGCA
Organism: Avena sativa; assembly: GCA_916181665.1. Classification (NCBI taxonomy): domain Eukaryota; kingdom Viridiplantae; phylum Streptophyta; class Magnoliopsida; order Poales; family Poaceae; genus Avena; species Avena sativa. The sequence continues at coordinate 41,922,929 of OV702285.1, read as the reverse complement.
TTCATATGTGTGTGTATTCAAAATTTGGATTCTTTTGAATTGCCATGGTTCTATGTTTCTTTGCTTGTAAAATGATTCTTAGGTGAAATAAACATCATCTAAATAATCCCCAAACTTTTCCCAAAGACAAACAACTCAAAATGAACAAATGAAGTGAATGGTCATTTTTGCCAAATTAACTCTCATGCCTACTTTGGCTATCCCTAGTTTTCAAAACATAACAGAAAAATTTGTGGATCTTTGCACCCCTTGTTAGTACTCATAATAAGGTACCAAGGCCCACTTTGTGATCATCCAAAAACATTCAAATACTATGTTTAAAGGACAGTTTAAAATTGAATCTATTTCATATGGGAAGATCCCACTATTTCAAAAACCACTCAAACAAGCTCAATTTTTTAAACCAAAGCACCCACAGAATCCCCAGCACATGCCTAGCACATCCACCAAAAATCTTTTCAAAATTCAAAAGTAAGTTTCTTGCGGCCATTTCATCAAACATCTTGCAGATTCAAATCAAACAAATCACAAACACTATAGTGTGCAGTAAATTTGTCCTAACTTGTTCCCCCTCTCGTTGCAACTAGCCCTTAGTAGATCTTCTAGCTCCTTTAACTAACCTCTAGCACCACTTTAAGCTTGCCTTGCCATCAATGGTGAGCAGGCCGAGCCTCACCGTGCCACCGCAAGGTGGACAGGAAGCTAGAGGAAGAACTAGCCGTGCCCACCTTGTCTGGGTGGTAGCCAGCATCTCATCGCCGCCCACTGTCCCCTCCCCAATGCAGTGCAAGCCATGGACCACCAGGAATGCCGTGCGCCCAGTGCTACTGCGACATGCCGAGCCCGCCCAGAGCGCCGCACCCGTCACGCTTGCACATGCCGCCCCTCGACCGCAGCCCGTGCCCACCGCTTCGCCATGATCCCAGGAACACGCCAGACACCCCCGTTCGCCGCCCCGTGCCTCACAGCCACCGCTCGCTGTCGAAGACGCCGCCTCTGCCGCGCAGAGCACCGCACGTTCCTGACCAATTGCCACCGTCCCTAAGCACGCATTTAAACTCTAGAGCATCGCCAGGAGACCGCCCGTCGATCGCCAACCTCAACCATGCCTCTAGCAGCCCGTAGCCATGCCGCCACCGTCGCCTGCCCATCCCTCTAGGTCTCGCCGTCGAGCCTATAAAAGGAGGCCACCCCCAGCCGTTTGAAGCACACCACTCCACTCCCCTCGCCTCACTGATCGTTCCACCCTCTAGCCGGAGCACGAGGAGCAGCATCTCGCCGGAATTGCCCCGGAGCAGGCCGCCTCTGGAGAAGAAGGGGGCCGTTGATTGTGACCACCCCCAGAGCTGACTCGACCGTCCCTGAGCTCGCCGTCGACCACTCGTTCGTTTGCCCGCCTCGCCATCGTCGCTGGAGCCCTGGTATGCCCCCTATGCACCCCTACCGAGCCGCTAGGGTTCGAGCTCGCCGGTGACATGTTCATGGTTGACGACGATCCCCAACCGTCGATCTCCCTTCTAATCCAACGAACCACACAGCCCCGTACCGCTTCGCGAGTTATGATCCACTGACTGGTGGAACCCCCTGTCAGTTGAGCCCCACGCTGCAGAGTGACACTGGGCCGCCCCATTAACCTCTCCCGCGCGACCCAATCGTTGAATTTAGATTTTTCTATTTTAATTCAAACTTAGTTCTGTACCTATATTCAAAAATCAACCCAGCTCGATTCAGTGAACCAAAATGCATGAAACTAATTTTGTTATAAAGGTACTGAAATGCTTAATCCAAGCCCATTGGATTCAAATCATTTGGATCTGTAGATCAACCTTGGTAAAAATAACAAGGCAGAAGCTTTTCTACATTCAAACATTTTTCAAAATTCAACCACAATAGCTTTTGAGTTGATTCCAACTCTCAAAAATCACATTTGATCATACCTTTCAAAATATATAAAAACATTTGTGTTTACTTATAGAAATGATGTTCAAGTAATAAAAGAATGCCACATAGGCATTTCTAGTCACTTTATTTAATTAAAATAAAAAGGTTAAACCTTATTAAATTGTGACACCACTTTAAATCACATTCCCATGTACTGAAATATATGGTGATGACATGTGTCAACATGATCCCATGTTTGAGTTGGAGAATATTAAATCTTAAGTAGTTTTTCAATGAGTAGAAATTACTTTTCTCAAATTAAAATAAATAAGACAAATGTTTTAAGATTGTAATGTAGGTGATGATGCTAGATCATCTATAGTGCACCTTTGCGTGATGATTGAAAATAGTTAAGTATTGTTTGGTGATTGTGTTCCTCGTATTTATTTATAGACGCTAGTACCAAGGATACGAGAAGAAGGAGGATACTACGAGGAAGAAGCCGAGGAGAACTTCAACCACTGCTCTGCACAAGGCAAGCCTAATACTACTAGTTGATTTGGCAAGCTAACTCTTGCAAGATACCCTACTTATGCAAGTTAATACTTGCTTGTTACCATGCCAACTATATGCCTTAAGAATATGTGATCCTACCCACTTGATAACCCAATCCTAGTTTTATTTACAAGATTTATACTTTATTTCTTTATTAAAGCTTTCTCTTAGAGCTTACTTAAGTGACTTGTAGATTCTAGGAAGATAACTGAAGGTTGCATAAAGAGTATTAAATTTGGCCTAAGTAGATAATCTTGATGTCATCCTAAGGCATGAGATTGAACTTCATTAATCTCCACTTGTTTACCACCCCTCCTTAGTAGTTAACCCCACTTGTAGATGCTAGTGCTAAGCATAAAACTTGATCAACTTTAGATGGGAATACTTGGTGAAAATGGTTATAAAAACCTTGGAATGATGAGTAATTCTACTGAAATGTTTTGACATGTGTTTCCGAACACCAGATGATTTTGATGATGAAAATGTTGAGGCGTGAGCCTTAGCCCCTTTATAAAACTGATGGTTGTTTGGATGCGATACCATTCCAATTTTACCGTACAACCACAATACCCGAAAATTGGGTAGGTCTTGACTGGAAACTTCTATACCTTAGTATGGGTTCCCTCACGGCCAAGGTCTGAGCTGAGGCTACCTTGTGAAGATTGTCCACCTATGCAGTACCCAAGATGACAGTTTGTCATGGTTGGGAGGCCACACTCACAGGAGAGCTGCCTATACTAGGGCGTGTAATTGAAAGGTTAGGATTGATTATCCGCATACTGAGTATGGTGAATTTAGGGTTTGTTCCTGACGGATGTATCGAATGTTGTGGTGAAAGTGTACAATATTTGCAGAGTGTCAAACTATTCGAATAGCCGCGTCCGTGGTTATGGACAGTTGGAGTGGCCATACTGTTCCCCCGTCAGATGTTTTCAAAATGACTTATGGAAGGAATTGAGACTTTGACTTGACCAGAACAGAGTTGTGATATGAAATTCAAGTTCCCACTTAGGTGTTATAAAATTTCCACTAGCTTTCTTTGCTTCTGAACTTAGTAGAGGTAAATCTGGCTTTTTGCAAAACAACCCTAGAACTTAGTGTCCTACTATGAAAACCCCCCTTAACTTGTTAGTATTAGTTTGCGAGTACTTAAAGAGTACTCATGGCTTTGTCCCCGGCTATTCCCGTGGCCAGACTATGCAGAGGAGTACCCGGATGATGGACCGCAGGAAGGTTACGACAACTAGGATCATCTCCCATCGTCAGCATTGCATGTGACCCCGAAGATGGAGCTTCGCGTACGCTACCTTTATTATTATTATGTTATTCCGCTGCTTGAGTTGTATTAAGAACTGGATCATGAGATCCTTATTTGTGTAAGACCTTATGTATGGTTTGTAATGGATGATGTACTGTGATATCCAAATCTGTTATGTCTCGCAAAAATGGTAATCCTGGGATTGCGATGTATGGCATAACAGGCATCTGGGATTAAAAATCCGGGTGTTGACAAGTTGGTATCAGATCCATCCTGACCATAGGAGACCCTAGTTAGACTGGATGTTTGAATCCAAAACTTAGTTTCGAAACCAAAGGAAGTGAGTATTTACAAAAACTTATTCTCATTCTTATCACTTTGAGTCTTTCAAAAACAATCATGTTCCTCAAAAACTCTTGCAAAATACATAAAATTTGACACACTTGATCACTCTACTAACTTACTCATCCTATATTCTTATAGATGGACGTGAAGTACAACAAGTTTTATCGGTTGGGGAATGGAGGAGACCTCATCTTTGAGCGGGATTTGGACCAGCTTTCGGAACTTCTGGAGCGTCCGCACCCCGAGTTCTTCGGAGCTCAGCTCAATAATCAGGAAGGAGAAGATCGACAGTGGCTAGTTGTTGCAAGTCTCAGAGGAAAGATTGAACCTCCCACTGCAGAGGGAATTCATTTCACCTTAAGAGAGAACAACTGGCTCGATGGACTTGCCAGGGCAATGCAGGAAGCTCTTGCCCGTCTATGTGGGCAGAGTATCAACTAGATCAAGGGTACCCTCTTTGAGTTTTGTCCAAGGCGTGATGCTATGGGATAGCCACTGGAAGCCCCATACCACCACGAGCTGAAGACTCAGTTGGACCACCTCGGCTTCATGATGTATGATCGTCAGCAAGAACTGGACAATGCCCGTGACTACTCCAACCACAAGTCCACCATCATCAAGATGAAGGATCAGACCATCGCCATGCTAGCAAAGGACCGCAAGTCTTGCCGCCGTCAGCTCGATAAGAAGGAGCACATCATTTCCCGTCTTCATCATCGTATCTCGGATTTGGAGGAGACCATCCACGAGAGAGACATGAAGTTAGAGGAAAGGGAGAATGTTGGAGAAGATCTTCGTGGAGACCCCTACTCTTATCTCAGTGATGATGACTTTCTGGAGGATCAGTCCATGGACTTCTTCACTGATAAGGAGGATTTCGCCTTCATCGATGACGATGAGGATGATGATTACACCGACTCCGAGCAGTAGTAGCACTTGAGCACTAGCGTAGTGAGTTGTATTCGGTCCCACTGTATCGTAGTTTCTAGAATGGTTCTTAAAACCATCTGTTTTTCCATTGTTGTGGTGTGTGTTGTATCGTGTGCTATGAATGAATGAATGAAAAGCAAGTTGCTAGAAAATCTGAGTCAAACTTTAAAAACTTTTCAAAGTCCCTGAACCATAGAAATTTCCCTCTTTTCTCATGATCTATCTCAATCTTCAGATGCCTCGCGGAGGAAGCAGATCATCCCCGGACATGATGTTGCAGATCCTGCAAATGTTGGTTTATGACCGCTAAGCCGAAAGATCCGAACGTCAAGCCAACTTAGCCACCCTTCAGCAGATAGATCAGCTGGCCCACAACAACCAAGGCCAAGGAAACCAGGACAACCATGGATCTAAGCTCAAGAATTTCCAGAACACCAACCCACCTGTTTTCACTAAGTCGTAAGAGCCCCTAGATGCAGATGATTGGCTACAAACCATGGAAAACAACCTGGAAGTCGCCGGAGTGGAAGCTAACGAGAAAGTTCTGTTCGCCACCCACTATCTAGCCGAAGATGGAAGAGCATGGTGGAACAGCGTTCGTGCAATGACCGGAGGACAGATGATGACCTGGGAGGAATTCAAGGTCAAGTTCAGCAGAACCCATGTGCCACCGGGTTTGATCAAGAGAATGAGAGATGAATTCAGAGAACTGAAGCAAGGAAGGATGACCGTAGTGGAATACCATGACAAATTCTTGTCATTAGCTAGGTATGCCCCGGATGAGATCGACACTGAAGCCAAGTAGAGAGAAAGATTCTTGAATGGTCTGCATGATGAGATGCAGACGGTGTTGGTCAATATCCCCTTTGCTAATATTGAAGCCCTCGTCGACTCTGCCATTCAGATGGAAGGAAAGATCAACCAAGCCAATGAGAACCGCAAGCGCCGCATGATGCATCAGCCAGGAACCCATCATACCCCCAAAGTATCGCCCCAACCCATCTCCAGGATTTGCCCCGAGAACCAACAGACCCCCGATGAACCGTCCGACCTATCCCAACCATGGAAACCCAAGGCCCAGAGGAAACCACAACAACCCCGGCAGCTCAGGCAATTTTAACCGTGCACCACCCGAGTTCAACAACAACAATGCTACCGCCAACACCAACACTGCCCCGAGAACTGGAAGCAATGATGTGCCTGTTGCAGCAAAGGACAAGTCACAAGTGACTTTTTATGACTGTGGGAATAAGGGTCACTACTCCAATGAGTGCTCCAAGAAGAATGCCGCAGCCCCCAATGCAAATGCCCCAGCTCAGCAGCAACCACTACTACAGAATAGGCTATCAATGACAGGCTTAAAAGGCCCATTAGTGACAGGCAAAGTGCCTGTCACTGATAACTAGTCACTTGTATGAGGCTACTAGTGACAGGCACTAGCCTGTCACTAGTATGTGTACGGGTGACTGTCATTTACGCGTGCTCGTCACTAGTATATGTGTACCAGCGACAGGCAAAAGAGATACATGTCACTAGTTGCAACCAAAGCACACGTCTATGTGGTTTTGTAGTGACATGCCCATTATCTTGCCCGTCACTGGTTTAAATTTTGGTAGTAAAAAAATTAAATGTGTTTTCCACAAATATTTCATATAGCATAATAAGATTTTATAATAAATTAAATGCATTTTCCATGAATATTTCATATAGGACAATAAGAAGTTGTTCCAATGATATGTTCACATAACACAATATGACATAATATTTGCACCGATAACATAATGGCATAAGAACTGGAAAATTGTGTTATCCAAATTACAACATGACATTATTATCACACATAGGAAAATCCAGAACACATAGCACAATCCAAAATTATTCCCACAATGTTGCCGGCCGCATCGATATGTCCAGGCATCCACTTCATAGTCCACATGAACCATTAATCTAGCACGGTAGCAAGGTCATTGTTACTAGAGAATTGAAGCAATCAGTTCACGTGAACATATAACTGAAAAACGAGTAGTCTCTAGGTAAAGGAAAATACACAAACACATAGACTCAGGGAAATACTGATGCAGTTAAATAGAAGAAGCATCAGAAGAATGATGAACAAATGGGCAAAAATACCGCTTCACAAATATGGACAAACAAAACCGCTTCACAAATCAAGCAAATGTAGGACACAATTTATGTGGTTTACCAGAATATAAGTGCCGATCAAAGAAAGATGAGCTAACAAAAGTATCACCGATTTATGTAGGCTATGTAGGACAGCTATAAGATGCAATAGTGGATAAATCTATGAGTTAGCCTGGTAAATCAAACCAAGAGATAGTAGAAGTGACGAAAAAAGGATATGAACTTTCATTTTCTTCTCTGATTCTCCTTTCGTAGGTGACCTGCAACTGCTGGGTTGTGCTGTCCCATCGCTTCCTGCAATGTTCTTCTTGTTCTTCTATTGTTTGTCCTTGTCCAACCTCTTGGAACCGCCAGCTATAACCCCACAGAAGTATAGTGAGGTCATGAATTAAAGACAATCGGCTAATTTGTGTACGAATAAAATAAATATTTAAAATTTCTTCAATAAAGGTGTAGATTGTTTTGTTTTCCACCATAAACTATGTAGTGCATAAACAAGATTGCATTTGCAATTTTCATTACCAATATAATATTTGGTTATCTCCGTATAATGTAAATGTTTTCATAGCTAACAAAAGTTCATTAAGAAATTGTTAGCAATCTTTTCTTAATCATGTAAATAATACACTACGAATACAAGTTTATATTCAATATTAATTTACATTTTCCCTATGCTCTGAAAAGGACAGGAAATGCTAATTAATTACCACGTGGTAGTAACATAAATTATAGAACTTAACCCACAGTCATCAACATGCAAACATTCTAGGTATAACAGAAAGTATAGCATGTCCTGGTGGACAACAAACAGCAAGGGAATGCCGGAGACAGAAACGGAGGATTGGGCATGCTAAATGTGTCATGCCAAATATTTGGCGATCATAGCCAAAATACAGCCTAGTATTACTTTAGGAAAGAATACACCCTAGTAAAAAAACCACTCACAAAGACATAACTGAATATCGTAGTAGAGAAATGATATAAACTCTGCATCGTTCGATTAAATACCAACATGTTACACTCTAAGTGGACTGAAGCAATCATTCATTAGTACGTGTCCATGCAAGTTCATTAGTTGAAGATTTTATACGCTGGAGATTACCTTGGTGTCCTAGTTTAGCACTTAGAGAACGAGTTACTTCCAATATCGCTGGAGCGACACATAAGATTGTTGAGCAGGCAGCGTGGCCTTGGAGGCTGGATTGAACAAGAACATGGGACCAAAAGTGGACGTGCAGAGAGGAGGCACGGCGGCGGCACAGCCATGGCGTGCTCGGACGGCGCATATGGAGAAGAGGCGGCGCGAGGTAGGTCCCGTGCGCACGGGTTGGTCCGGGTCCCGTCAGCCACGGGTGCAGGTCGGGCGCGCTGGAGGCAGTCGCAGTGACGAGCTGCCGCGGGGCAAGTCGATGATCCATGTGAGGTTGAGGTCGACGACAGACACGAGCGCCGCCGCGGGGTCGACTTGATAGGGAGGCAG